>CM071597.1:13970380-16497880 GCA_036435485.1 Saposhnikovia divaricata | reverse complement strand
TATGCTTGAGGACAAGCATCGGTTTAAATTTGGGGGTGTGAAAAACTTGTTCGCACTAATTCACGCAAGCGTACGCGATCACAAGTAATATAGAATAAAGTTGTGTTCGTTCCCACAGAGACTGGTGTAAAACAGAATATGTACCTATGCAACAATGTATGATTATTATTCACTACTAAGACAATATCAAAGTTGGGTTTTAATTATCTAAATTAACTAAGAAGCAATTTAACAATATTAAAATGTAATTAACTAACGTGATTTAGAACTGATTTACTTGTGAGAAAATAAACATGGGATCCTAACTTCATTAAATACTTCGTCTAGAGTTGATGCCTTTAATCAAAGTATGTGATGGTTATGATAACTGATCGGACAACACGAAATAAGTATAGGCTACCTATCAGTATACGAATACTAAACTACTCAAACATCCACAAAAGAGATAGAAGTTGGGTAGACACCAATTATTTTTAGACCCTATATGTCTATAAGATTTGAAAACATAACGGTTTAAGCACAAGTTATCCATTGAGATCACATAGGGTAGCATAAGATGGTTAAAATTACGCTACAAATCATAATGTCAAAACATTCATAAACCTATGCTACCATGGCAAGTTCTAATCTTTAGATCCACTGTCGCTTCAATAAAGATTAACAATACAATTTAGATGTTAGCTACGCATCTAAAAGCATTAAGCACAACCATACGAGGATATCACAATTCACCACACACAAATCTTTAAAGCAATCAAACTACTAAACTACATAGATAAATCCGTTAGAATCCCATGACAACGATTAGTTCATAATCGAACCGCTCGTCACCATGGGATCTGATGAAAACATGATAATAAACAAGGTTTGAATAATAATAATAATAATAATAATAATAATAATAATAATAATAATAATAATAATAATAATAATAATAATAATAATAATAATAATAATAATAATAATAATGCTAGAGTAATAAAGTGAAGAAAACAAATCTCAAAAACATCGAGTATCGCCTAAAAGAAGAAAACAAAAAGTAGATATAGATCGTCGTTGCTTGTCACGAGCGTTGGGAATCCTTCTCCAAGTCTGAATCTCTGTCTCGGATCTCTCTCTCTATGTTGAATTGGGTATTGGTACATTTTATGATGAAGGAATGTGTTTATATAGGCCCCCGGAGTCTTGGATAGCAAGAAAGTCCCTAAAAATTCGATTTAAAGTTGAATCAGGATTTTTCTGCCGCTGAGGACCGCGCCCCCGTGCCTCTATACCGCGCCCCCGTGCTCCTGACACCTCCTTCTGCGCGCCCGCGCTCCTGGAACGCGTGCCCGCGCGGTCATCTTCTACCCGTTTGCTGATTTTTTTCAATTTTGCTCATTTTCATCGTTTTCCCTTCCGCTTCTTTTGCCACTTCACATTCTTCAGTTCTTAAACTTAATTCCACCATATCATCAAGGAAAAACATCAATCCTGCAACTAGATTATAGTCCTGCACAACTCAATGAAAATGCATCAAAAAACACAACATACTTGAGGTCAAATCATCCATTTAAGCTGAAACAAAGCGTTCCAAGTGGATATGAAATCCACTTATCACCAGCACCTTTATAGGCCAATGTGTTGCCTCTTGTGAACCCAAGCTATCCTAATGAAAGGATTATGTCCAGAAGGACTTCGTGTCTGGTATGGGGACTTTACGTGGCTGATCACCCGTATTGTCAGTATCGTATAAAACCTCCAATCAGTTTTAAAATATATGATTATTTTAAATATTGTGCAATGAAATTGGTTTACCATTTGAAATGACATTGCTTTACATATGCTCTGTTATCCATTGTTATCCTGTCGTTCAATTGATATCCTGTTGCTATTGAAAGCCAGTATTATTCTTGTTATTGCCAGTTATTCTTTTTAGCTACTTGCTGAGCGTTGGCTCATTATTATTTGTTTCTAACCCTTTTGACAGTAGCTTGAGATCATGGTTCGTACCATTCAGACTGCGAGGAAGTGCACTTCCTATAACCCTAATGTGGTTTCTTTTGAGTTGTCATCCGAGGTAGATGCATAAACAGCTCAGTGGAGAGGTTTTAGAGTTGGTTTATGAGAACTTGTAGTTAGAACTTTTGGTCAAGGATTGTAATAATGATAATATTTTGAATCTGGTTTGTAATAATAACTTAGTTAGACGTTTAGCTTGCTTGTTTCATACCATTGCCTGTTAATGATCCGGGTGAGTAGTGTTGGGATCAGTCAGCATGCTATATCTATATTTATATATTTTTAGGTTGTTTGTGTCTAGTGTGTTAGTGACTCCCCGATCTAGACCCCAGATTGGGAGGGCATCACAGGTTGGTGTCAGAGCTACGGGTTTTGGTCACTCAAACAAGCCAGGATTTAGGGATCACGAATAAAAAAAGTAGAAACAATTAGAATTTAAGAGTGATAGATGTTAGGGAGTGATTATAGGATTAGGTTTTCCCTTCGCGATAGATTTTATAGGACTGAGCTAACATGTATCGTTTATATTATATATATATATATATATATATATATATATATATATATATATATATATATATAACGTCACTGATGACGTCATCAATGAACAGTAAATTTTCAAAAAAAAATTTTTTTTTTTTTTTTGCTAGTTTGCTAGAGGGTAAAAAAATAACAACTTTTTGTATTGGGTGCTATGACGGAACTCTTAAATTATATTAGATATGAGGTGTTCTTTATTGTTTGTTATATAAGGTGTTTGCTATGGAGTGTAACTCTATATATATATATATATATATATATATAGGGTGTGGCTCAAAAGAGAACTCATTTTTTGAAGAAAACTAAGGTACTAATCCTAACCATTGGATGTATTATAATCAATGGCCCCGCCAGGGGCACCCACACACTAATCAAATACACCCTCACACACACAATCCCACCTAATCCCCTCCGTTTTTAATTTGATTTTTCCCGTCAATCGATGATATTTTTTTAAAATCTAATTTCACCACATTTTTCTCCATCTCCCAACGATCAGTTTGCATACCATATGTGCTATATTTTAATTTAGTTTTCTAAGTTCTCCTTTTAAGGGGTTCTCTCTCTCTCTCTCTCTCTCTATATATATATATATATATATATATATATATATATATATATATATAATTGCTATAGGAGATGGATCTGGATGACGATGCACCCCTACTCCCTACCGACACCTCATCCGAATCTGACCCTTCTGAGGATATGTTTGATGCTGACTCCGAGCCCGAGGAGGAGGTCGAGAGTCCACCTGTACGTACTGATACTTCTGCACCTACTACCGAGCCCGTGCTTGTTCATATTTCTGTATCAGTTGTGACCCCTACCGTCACCGAACACGATGAGTCATCGGTTGGATCTTATTTAGTCCCTGATCCTGTACCCGAACGCACATATGCTGAGCTTAAGGAGTTGATAGAGAAGATGAAGATGGAAGCCCAGATTCGAGTTGACCTGATTGCGATAGACTGGAGGGAGCGCATTAAGATGGTTGAGGAGGCTGTGCGACACGTAGGAACGAGGACCCCATCACTGATTATACGATTAGCTAATAATCTATATATTTATATCAAAAATTCATTATTGGTACACTATTATTTTAAAATCAGTTTTGGATTAAAGTATCTGTTGCTGTTGTAGCTATTCAGCCGGAAACAAAAGTGAGGTGAGAGGTCTGACCTTTGACTTTGAGCAAGGTTAAAACATTCTAGGCGCTAATAAATAATTTTTATTATAAATAAATTTCGAAACAGAATGACAGTCGAACCAAGATTGCAACGACAATTGATTGATCTTTTATCACTTGAATTATTTATCTAACAAAGTGTTGAACTAACATTAAAATAAATTCGTAGAATAACATATAACTAGACTATACAATTGTGTATTTGTATAATCTTTCTAAGTTAACAAAGAACAAAATCTAACTCACTCGTGCCTTGTTATAATCGAATTTACTACCTAACTAAATTATTTATTAACATGTCATAATCCTAAGAACATAATTTAATAGCCTTGTTATAGTAAGATGGTTCATCCATAAAAGCCCGACCGAAACACGGTTCTGATAATTGTTTGACCCTGTTGCAACAAGCCTGTCCTATAGAATCACTGTTGCTGAAAAAATAGGTGATCAAATCACCAACACAATTATCAATTCTTGCCAGAGCCGTTTCGCACTGGACGGGATCATTAAAATCTCCTGAAGGGGGTTGCGGTGCTGACGGAGATGGTGGTGGCTTGGTGTTAACTGGCGGGGGTGGAGAGAACTGTTTTGGTGGTGGAGGTGGCGAAAACCGTGGACGGGGATGTCGAGAATGATGACCCGGTGGAGGGTGTGACCGAGAATGATGATGACCTGGTGGGTGTGACCGAGAACGATGACCTGGTGATCGGGATGGTGGAGAACGATGAAGCGGTGGAGGAGATGGTGGTGAATCATAAGGAGGGAAATATGGACTAGGAAACCAGGGCCACGGCCATCCCCAACCCGGATTTTGTACATCTTGTGGAGGGCTATCTGCTTCTTTAAAATCACGAATGGCGCCTGCACTCATCGCCATGCAGACGCATAACAACAAAATTATGTTCATCTTCATATTCAGCTAATCAATTTTGTTAATCCAGAGAAAGTCTAAATACTGTATATATAGACACTAGAGATTTACTTATATAATGCTATTTAGGATAGGATTCATATGATAACTAGACTACTTCGAATACTAGGAATAGTTGGATTCCTAGTAGAATTCGAGTACACTACTAGTATGCAGATTATGTGTACCCTTTTTATCCAATATTGACACCTTTTATTTTATATATTTTATTATTTATATAAATAAGGTCAATGGATTCCTACTCGTGGAACTTAGAACATCTCCGATAGGGATTGCCAAGTCCTATGTGCCATGACACCCTTGGTTGCCCACCTATTGGAGTATCAATGTTGCCAACAAGTTGCCCACCAAAGTTGTCAAAAGTTGGCAACTTCCCCATTTAGTTAAAACACATATAACTCCCTAAAAATGTATTTAACTTAACCCTTTTTTATATCTCCCATATTTTAAATGTATCTATAAGATAATATAAAATTTATGTATGAGACCACATTGACAATTTTTAAAATTGTCAACTATTGGAGTAGATTTGTAATAAAAGTTGTCAACAATGAGATGGAGAAGAGAAGAAATAAAAAAGTAATATATTTAATGATGTGATAGAAATTAGCAACTATGTTGGCAACCTCTATTGGAGATGGACCTAGTTGCCATGCCACCATACGCGTTGTCACAATAAAAGCTAGGCCAAAAACCACCTACATATGCATCATGCATGTACTGTCAAGGCATTTTCACTCTAATGCATTTTTTACCTCATGTACATTGACAACATAAAAATAACATCTTTATGTTGTCACAATACGAACAGAACTTCAATTTATTTTATTTAATGCAAAACTCTAAAATTGCACGAAAGAAACAAAACTTCTAAATCTAGATCAACCCCATGTGCTACCCATTTTTCTATCTTACCCCATGTGCCAATGTGCTACAAGTTCCCTTACTAGAGCTTAGGACATAACACATGTTAATATTCGAACAAGTTAGATGTATGTTTCAGTAGAGTATATAGCTTCCGATCCTACATTCAGCTCGCCCCAGGGCATGGGGCATGCCATCACATGCATATATATGAGATTCACAAAGAGGAAAGGACAGTATGTCATCACATCTTTATACACAAGAGAGCTGGAAAAAGAGAGAGTGAGAGCAGCTGATGACCACTAACTATCCTCCAACTGTAATACAAGTATACAACGATACTTCTGAGGTTAAAGAGTTGTGCCACTATTTGATTTATGAACAGATAGCAACACGGGGATTGAGGAATGTACACCATGAAAGAGCTAGAGTCATCACTATCTACCCGACCGGACCGACCTTGAACTATCTTGATAAGTCATCACCTCATCTTCAGGGGAATTTTCATGTGGAGAATCAACTTATTGGGTGGTATTGATCAGACACACGTCTCGGTGGCAACTTCCGGAGAATGAAAAGGACCAAGGCAGATGGCAATATTTCCACTACCTGAAAAGAGTAGAAATCACACGTTATATATGTATGCGTAATGATAGCAGTTTCACTAAAAACTGATAGCATCGCATATTGATGAAATCATATATCAAAATGGAACACAATGGAAGTTCGAACTATTACTTATCAAAAGTGGACTAGTCCGTTCAAACAAAAAATGGTTTAATCTTACTCATTTTGTGGTACATAAAATGATATAAAGCATAAAGATATTGTCACATTTTGGTCCTAATAAGAACTAGAATCTGCAACTATTAAATATGATTATATAAATAGTCTTCCCAGCCCCAGTCGAAGCATGTACCGGTACAGACTGTACGTGCCAAGAAAACACAAAGTACACTACAGTACTGTGTTGATAACTGATGTAGATACTTCCATTAAATTTGACACTACAATTATTAGGATGCCATGTGTGATGAAATTTTGCTAATAATACAATGCAGACTGGAAACAGCTCATACAATTCATGAACTACTACACGTTCACTATGTAACCAACAAATCGAAGTACTTACCGAGTAAAAGATAAGATCTAATATAGGATGACCCAGCACATCAACATCAACATGCTCATCAAATGCAGAGAGGGCAACCTAGTCAGAAATATATACTGATGTTAAAGTTGCATAAGAAGAATATAAATGGTGGTCATTTGCACAGCAGAAGCAAAGAAAAATTACCATAAAACATCTTATTAAGAAACAAGTGCAGCAGATTCCTGTCACAAAGCCTACCTGCCATAATAGGATGGGAAGAGATACAGGGTAAGACACACAATGATTCATAACTCATGTCTTACACAGACTAATCTTTAGAATGATGTTTAAGCCAATAGATATACTTCCAACCATCAGCACTGACTGTTACGCAGGGACATACAAGCTAGATGTACATCAATATATTCAAGGACAGAAAACTGAAAGCATATACTAGATTACATGTATAAACTGCAGATATTTTTGTGGAGCATAACCACAATTACTATATCACTGACAGCCTTTCAGCCACACATACAATATTCGCTTCATTAGTAGATAACTGTGTGCTGCTTGGAGTCTTGGACAATTGGTTGAAAATTGCTCTAACGACTACCAACACATATACACTCGCATGCTGAGTTTCAACTTCTGCAAGCACAACTTATGACTGCTACACATATACACTTGCATGATGAGTTTCAACTGAATTTATGACAACTGCACATATGACACATCCGACTGAATAACTGTAACATTCCTCAGAGAGCATATACTGGGGAAAGGACAAAGTTTTAGAACAAGTTTGTGTCGCTACCAATATATTTCTCTCTTGTCTATAAATTTTTGCTTGTGCTGTAGCAAACAGTAAGAGGATGAAGCACTATTACAAAAGGGGAAGAGGGAAAGTATTATGAAAGAAGCTTAAATAACTACAGTACGGACATCTAACAGAAATGTCAATAGAAACAAAATCTAATATCTCCGGGGACTACAATGGATGCATATAGGTTTTTACAGAAAAAAGGTGAATAAAAGAACCAGATACACATATGATAATGTTAAACAACTAAGCTATACACCAAAGATCAAGATCACACAGGCATGTCAAAAGTACATACCTCGTGAAGCTTTTTTTGGCGACCTCTAGACTCAATCGGGAACCGGCGCAGCATGATAAACAGTCTATGTGAATAGAAATAAGAAGTAAGCTGTTTATGACACAAAACCAAATTATTAAAGCCAAGCTTACAAGTTACAACAAGGAGAATAATAATCACCTTCCACCATATATCATGAAACCAAGGGCAGCACAGAACGATGTGACTGCAAAAGAGCTTATTTGTTAATGACATGCGAAAAACAGTAAAAACTAAAACAACCTCAAGGCATATACTATTATATAAAAACTATGGATAACCTACTAGGATCTAGCTCTAAATCTTTGATCTAGTTCAACATAATCAATTCTAACAACTATGACCTGCAAGGAAGAGTCTAGCCACTTCAACTGCAGCGGAACTTTGACTAATTATCAAATATATCCAAATGCACACCTACATAGGTAGCCAAATTGTCACAGGGTATCAGACGCCCTTCACTTTTTGATCGGATAAAAAAATTGGATATCTATAGCAAAAGAAAAAAATCTAAATACATTAACGTGGAAGTTAGAAGTTATTATATTTCTATTTGTAACTTTATTATTCTTGTATGATGTGGATTGTGCCTCCAATTTAACAGGCTTCATCCTACCTGTGCAAAATATATAAATCCATTGATGATAAAGTATGAAGGTCTGAGTTTGTCGATAGGGAGGCTTCTTGCCTGAGAACACCATAAAATGAAATAAAAACACTAGCTTTAGTCTATTCACAGCTTATTCTGTTTAATGTAAATTAATATTATATGCCTTGCTGGCAAAAGTACCTGATGGTATATCTCAGCCCAGAACAGAACAAGTAACGTATATGTCGAGAAAAATAGAAGTCCGGGAAGATCCAGGATAATCATATTGAATGCCTGTATCACATATATATCCTCAGTTGATAATTATGATTGGTCATATGTGAAGAATCACATATTAAAATAAAATAAATGAGGCATATCCAATTTAAACAATGTTCTAGCCAATATCTTATATGAATATAGAGTAAATAAAACTTTTGACTTGTGCATCCAAATAAATCTGTTGCCACTCTCTTCAAACTATTATTGTCAAGTTGTGGATAAGTACCAATCCATAACTATCTTTTCTTACTGAGTACTAAAAATATATCTTCTGGCAACCGATATTACGTTTATAAAAAAGATAATAGCATCTCCCTAGTTTCAAGACAAACACACCACATTCTAGTCCATAAAAAAATGTGTATTGTGTTCTGATATCTGTCATTCAAATGAAGATATTTCGAACTAACTCGTCTCAGCATGCAAGCAAGGTAATAATAGTCTTATTTACAGTATAGGAAGTTATCACAACTTACTTTTGGTCTGGTGCTAAACACACTTCTGTACACTCCAAACTGGACAGCTCTTACTGTAAGAAAGTGGTACGATTTCACATGCCTTGTATATTTCCACAAAGATCGCTACGAAAGTGTTAAAAAAGTACATGGGACACTAACTTACTTCCATTTACAAGAAAATTCATCAAGTGAAAGGCCTTTTGTGTAGTCCAACCGAATTCCGGTACTCTCAACTGAATGCGAATTAGTTGCACCTGGAATTTTGAAAAAAAACTGTGTAAAGTGGTTAAAGCAATAATTCTCTGCATTAATTCTCTGCATGTGCATTACTTTTTAAGGAAACAGACACGTCTAATATCATGCTACAGCCATACAAGGACGATAATACTCAAGCATTACAAATGAGAATCAAACTCTAAATCTCTCTTAAGACATGGGTTCTAAGCCTCCCTGCTTGAGTACAATAATTTTCCAATTACGCTCATGGTGATCCCAACTTGCTGGATACATATAGAGGTGTAAGTTCTCTATCTATGTAATCACTGCCTAGAAAGAACTATTTACACAATTACTGTTTTCTATTTCCACCTTGTACCAAAATCCAGGTTTTTTGTCTACAAAGCTTTGGCTGAGTGGACACCCCCTTTCCCTGGTTCAGCCAAGGTCAGGGGTTCGAACCTACCTCGGAGCGAAAGCTTCGGATTTACGTGGGAGTACTGGGTGGTAGGGCTCAGCGATATATCTCCCCGGGTTTGAAATCCCACATACAAGTGTGTGGGGTAGTTCCCGGTTAAAAAAAAAAAAAAAAAATCCAGGTTTTTAAATTTCCATATCTTCATCTTCAAATCCTTCCGGACTTCCTATGTGAAGTTTACTCAGTTAAGGCATTTAAACCATTTTTCCCAATTAGATTTACTGTCCTAATTGATAATACAAATTAAAGGGTGACAATGTGAGAGACGTCAAGAACTCGACTCATCCTAACTCAATTTTACAGCCACAAAACCCGAAACCGAAAACAAGTCACTAGTCATCATTGAAATTTGACTTCATAAGAATGGTTTATTAAAATTTTATCCCCTAACTTATACATTTATTTTTGTCGAAATTCAACATCTTTTAGAACAACAAAACAAGCCAAAGCCCAAATTAGTGACCACCAACAAATTCACAGAAAATAATTCATGTCAAATATCCATAATAATCTCAGCAAAAATCTTTAAAACTTTCAACTATGTAATCAAGATGTTGTTCTCCAGAAAAAGAGAACACATACATGGTCCAACAACAAACTTGTACAAAATCATAGCAACCAGAAACAATTAGTACCATATAACTTGAGATACTAAAAAAGAAGAAACACATACACACACATATAAACATACATAAAGAAAAGAGACCATACCAATGCAACAAGAGAGACAAGTGCATAAGCAGCACAAAGGGCATGAAAAATAGCTTTGTGCCATTCTTGTTGTTGATTCAAGAACCCTATATCTTCCCAACCATCAAAACCCATGTGATTTTTTATCAAAATACTCCGTATTTTTGTGATAAACACCATTGATGTATGAAAATTTGAGAGAGAAAGGTAGTGCGTGAACAGCAATTGTAATTTTGTTGTTTTTTGAGAGAGAGAGAGAGAATAGAGAGATGGGACACGTGTAGAGAGGGAGAGAGAGGACGAAGTTCACGTGGCTTGGAGATAAACTGATGACTTGACTTGTTAGTTTAGTTTGAGTATATATTTATTCGCTCGTTTGATTGGAACATAACAATGCTTTTCTTTGCGACAAATGTATAAATCAAGCTAAAAAAGATATTTTCTGAAATATCTTTTAGTAATCTTCTAAAATACTAAATAAATTTATTCATTTTCTAATTTTGAGAAATCACTAATTTATAATGTTTATTTCTATCCAAAAAAATATTATTTTTTCTTAATTTCTACTATACTTATCCCCAACTGATTGCTTGGTTGATTTCAAATTCTTTTTATAATAAAAAAATGAATAACACCCTTAAAATATTAAAAATCTTTATCTCACAATATTTATATACAATAAATTAAAGGGATAAGTTCAAAACTACCTATGTCAACTATTGGGTTTTTAAAAATATACAGCCCAACTTTCTAAAATTCTAAAATTACCACCATACTTTTCTTAATTTTAAAAATACGTTTTGCAACCTCATTTGCAACTTCAGGGTGGTGCCAGCCGTGTAAGTTGCAAATGAGGTTGCAACTGAAAACTGGAAGTTGCAAATGAGGTTGCAAATGAGGTTGCAACTGAAAAACTGGAAATTGCAAATGAGGTTGCAACTAAAAACTAGAAGTTGCAAATGAGGTTGCAAAAGTTGCAAATGAGGTTGCAAAAGTTGCAACTGAAAACTGGAAATTACAATCAGAAATTCATCTGATTGCAACCTTATATGCAACCGAAAACTGAAAATTGGAAGTTCAAGTTCCAATTTTCAGTTGTCATTTTCGACCTGTTTTGCAACTGAAAACATGTCGAAAATGACAACTGAAAATTGGAACTTGCAATCGGAAATTCGTCTGCTCCCCTATATAACATATAAGGTTGCATATGAGGTTGCGTAGCAACCTCATATGCAACCTTATATGCAACCGAAAACTGGAACTTGCAATCGGAAATTCGTCTGCTCCCCTATATAGCATATAAGGTTGCATATGAGGTTACATAGCAACCTTATATGCAACCGAACAATGAAAACTGAAAACTGAAAGTTCAAGTTCCAATATATATATATATATATATATATATAAACAATAAAGAACACCTCATATCTAATCTAATATAAGAGTTCCGTCATGGCACCCAATACAAAAAGTTGTTATTTTTTTACCCACTATCCATCCAGAAAAAAAATAATAAAAAAATTTAAAAAAAAAATTTACTGTTCATGATGACGTCACTAATGACGTCAGCATGAACAGTAAATTTTTTTTTAAATTTTTTTTATTATTTTTTGCTGGATGGATAGAGGGTAAAAAAATAACAACTTTTTGTATTTGGTGCCCTGGCGGGGCCATTGGATCTATTAGATCTAAGGTGTTCTTTATTGTTTGTTATATAAAGGTGTTCTGTATGGAGCAATGACCTATATATATATATTTCAAAAAACAGGTCGAAAATGACAATTGAAACTGGAACTTACAATCAGAAATTCGTCTGCTCCTCATTTGCAACTTCCAGTTTTCAGTTGCAACTTTTGCAACCTCATTTGCAACTTCCAGTTTTCAGTTGCAACCTTATTTGCAACTCACACGGCTGGCGCCGCCCTGAAGTTGCAAATGAGGTTGCAAAGGTTGCAAAACGTATTTTTAGAAAATTAAAAAGTTAAAAACAAAGTTGGTAGTATTTTTGTAAAAGTAAAAGTATAGAATTGAAAGAGAAAGTTAATGATAGTAAAAATATAAAAAAAAAGTAAAATATATATATATATATATTTGTAAATATCCCTAAATTAAAGTATTATTGAACTTACTCTAATGCAAGTATACAACACAATCTTCCCTTTCCTATTTTACCAAAAAATAACATACAACTTATCTAGTATATTCCACATTAAGGAGGGTTGTGAAGGTACGATATATGCAGCTTTATTTTCATTCAAAAAAATGAAAAAGAGATCATTTCCAAATACTATAAATAAAATATAAATTACAATATATAATACAAATAATGTACATTTTTTTAATATCCCGAACTTAATCTCACTTAGGGTCTCACGAAATTCATTGCATTCATATCTAAAAAATGTAAAAAAAAAAAAAAAATCTCCTAATAACGAAAATGTACGAGCATGAATAATTAAAAAAAATTAATGTGCTTTAGAAACAGAACTACATAAACCATGAATTTCACAATAAATCACAAAAGAACTAAGCACAATAATTTAAAAATACAGTATATCACCACTAAATGAAAGATCCTAAATTAATCAACAACTCTAATCCGACATCTTAAAGAGTTTTTATCTAATATCATATCTTCCGAAAGTTTAAAGTTCATAAATCGAGTGTAAATAGGTTACGCGTGCTAAGCTAGTTAGTAATAAAATGACGAAATTTGAATATTTGGAAACTCAACAATCATATCAAAGATTGTACATCTTAAAGAGTTTTTATCTAATATCATATCTCCCGAAAGTTTAAAGTTCGTAAATCGAGTGTAAATAGGTTACGCGTGCTAAGCTAGTTAGTAATAAAATGACGAAATTTGAATATTTGGAAACTCAACAATCATATCAAAGATTGTAAAAATTTACAAGATATTACATTTACGATTGAAAATTTACAAGATATTACATTTATGATTCAACCGGGATAAAAAATTATGTGTACATAAGAATTGTTACTGTCATGGTGCCAGTGATGGAAACTAAAAGGGGCACATCTCAGATTTGTAATAGAATAAGCAGTACAAAATATTTTTATAAACTTCACTAAAAAATTACAAAGCCCCACGACGAGTTTTCATGTTCCGAAAATGTTGCATAATAGATTCATTACTAACACTAGCAAAGATTCTCTTGCACCAAAATAGTTAAGCTATCATTTAACCATTGGTCTCCCATGCAATTTCGTAACTTAGTCTTCACAAATTGCATTCCAAAAAAGACCCTTTCAACGGTTGCACTGATAAAAGTAGTGACAGTGTTATCAACCGATAAATCAATGGATATATTTTGTCTCTTCCAACTTTAACCATAGTTCTTTCAAGGTTTTCAATTCCTTTCAATTCTGAAAATTCTGTACTTAAGCGCATATCGATAATATCGGTCTGAAGTTGGTCACTGAGTTCCATAATCTCAGTCAAAGAAAAATCATTCGAATAAAATTCAGCAAGTTGAATTAATTTTTCCTTCTCAAAAGCAATGAACATATTGTCTGGGCATAAACATGATATACACGAAAGCAACGTGGTATTTACCTCGTCAAAATGACTATTTAACTCCTAGAGTTGCATATCAATTATTGAGTAATAAAACTCAACCTGATAATGATGTAAATTTGTACTCTTGTATATGTTACAACATGATCTTCCCCGAGGTACAAAAATAAGATTCATATCAGGAACATCGATAATATGACTGTCACAGAAAGATGATACTTGACTAACAAATGAATCCCACCCACTGCCCCTCGCCCCCCATATCTTGTAGTCTATACTTACAAATTTTTACCACTGTTATCGCATTCGCAATGTCCTTATCTTTTCGCTGTAAAGCTTTTGACAATTCACTAGAAACTCCCAATATATTCCTTATTAAGTGAAGAGTAAATGCAAAACTATACGATTGCATATTAACAAGTATATTTGTAGCATCAAATCTTTGCTCAAAATTTCGTACGTCATCAAAAGTAATTTCAAGTACCTCGATTGTAGAAGAATATAAAGTGAGTAGGCTTAACAGTGTACCATAATGCGAGCCCCAACGCGTGTCTCCATGGCGTTTCAAATTTGTGCTTTGATTTAGACCTCGACCACTTTCAATCTCTTCGTTTTCCAAGGCTTTAGCAATACGAGCAATTTGCTTTTCTTGAAGAATGTTCGAACGCTTAGCTGATGCTCCAACAACATTCATAATGCTAACTACTGCAGAAAAGAATTCTGTAACATGAGGGTGTTTTTTTGCTACACCAACAAGAGCTAATTGTAGCTGATGAGCGAAGCAATGAATATAATAAGCACTAGTATTCTCCTTCAAAATTAGTGCTTTTAATCCGTTGAACTTGCCTTGCATATTACTCGCTCCGTCGTACCCTTGGCCCTTTAACTTGTTATGCTCAATTTATATCTCGAAAAGAATTTATCAATTGTAGGTTTGAGTACAATGGCTGTAGTACAAGGAACATGTTCAAGGCCTAAAAATCGTTAAATTAACTGACCCCTTTTGTCTACATAACGCACCACGATCGCCATCTGTTCTTTTATAGAAATACCACGGGACTCATTAACTAGAACAGAAAATAGAGGATCTCCAATTTCTTTGATAATCACATTAATGGTTTCAATTGCAGTTGCATTTACTATGTCATTCTGAATGTCATGTGATACCAATTTACCATTTTCTGGAGCATTTTGTAATGTTACATATTTGATATCTTTATTCAGGTAACCTATAAATTCAAGAGCTCAAGGAAATTACCTTGATTACTTGAATCAGCAGATTCATCGTGACCACGGAATGGAAGTCATTGTCATAAAAGAAACCTGATAGAATCAATCGAGGATTCCAAACGGATACGATACTAAATTTGATCTTTCTTGGACAGCTTGGTAAAAAATGTGGTAATGTGTTGTGTAAGAACCTAGATTTTTGGAAGAATTAAAAACTTTTATTATGTAATGGAGTATCAATGTAACGGTGGTCATAATGAATGATTATGGAATGGATTTGGATTTAATTGCTTATATGCCATGAACCATGCAACGGACTGACAACTTAGGTAAGAATAATCTATCTCCCAGGGAAGTAAGTTATGGTAATTCCAAGGAGGAAGAATATTCTCATGTCATCCAAATCAATATCTATTATTAGTTCAGTGGTTCTGAGAAAGAGTTAAGGAACGCTCGAGAGGGGACAAGGACATTTTTACAATATATAAGGAATAAAAGAAAATAAGTGATGAATAGTGCTTTTGGTGGAAACTAGAATATTATTAGACGATACTATATAAAAGTACCCGGAACGGATTTCTAAGTCGCATTGATTTTATTAACGAGTTACAAAGAGAATCAAATTAATGGAAAAGGAGGAATTAAGTGACTTAAGTGTAAGTCAACTAAAACTAAGATGACCTTTTAGCACTTAACCAAAATTGGACTTGCTTAATATAGTATTGACATTTGGACCAATACTAGATAGCCAACACAAAAGCAAGGTAGATAATTACAAGTATTAGATATTAAAACAAAACAAAACAAGAAAAAAAAAGACAAACACAACCTTAAGAGCTCTCGGCCAAGAGGAAAGAAGGAGGGGAAGAGAAAGATTTAACCAACCAAATCCTATCATCTAAAGCTTAAATCAAAGAGGAAGGAGGGTAGAAGGTATATCCTAAATCTCATCATCATCCATTAAGTTTATCATAATCAAATTCAAGTTAAAGATGATGATGATGAATAGTGTTTTTCATGAGCTAACTTTTATTTCTTGATTTCTTTTGATCATCCAAGCTATACTAAGGCTAGTTAAGGGCTAAACAAGTCTTGATAAGTGCCTACATACATCAAGGAAGCTATAACACTCTTTAAACCCTAGCTCATATTTTGAGTTTTGATGATTTAGATGAGTTATAAAGATTTGATGCATGTTTGGAGCATTATGATTATAATTGGGCTTTGTTATATGTTAAAATCGTTTTGATGGATGTAAAGGCATTGCTTGGCCTTGGTTTAAAGTTAAATAACATGTATGGGTGTTGTAGAGTGAAGGATTGTGATTTTGGAGGGTTTTGAATTTGGAAATATCCGATTTACAGCCGTCGTAATGCCGAAATTTCATTAACCTTTAAAACAGAGTATACCCGAGATAAATAACCTCTGACCTTAACAAGAACCTGACCTATCCTTGTAGTTCTCGAGTCATAGATCGTTTTGGCGAAAGAATCTAAACAAACGAACATACGGTTTAGGAGTTATGACCGAATTACTAAAAGTGGTTCAAAACCGTAAGTACGAGTTCCTAACCAGAATTGAACCCCCTTAATAGGAAAAATTTGGTTGCGAATCATGGTAATTAAATACTAGATACCATAAGGAAGGTGTGAGAGAAAATCTCATGTCAATTGGATCGTTTTTCAATTTTATAAAAATGTTCGAATCTAGGTTAAGTGCGAACGGATCCTTTAAGAGTGTACTTAGTAATAACATTGGGAAATCACTTAGAAAACAGTCAATAACTCGCGAGGTGTAATCTTTTATAGTAAACGATCGACACTAGAACTTATATGATTTAAGTACCCCAAACATAAGTACCATGTAATGCCGTGATATCGAGCCAGTGTCGGTTATAATGATGATAATAAAGAGTTATGTTAGGGGGATGTCCAACGAGTTAACGTGAAAATGAGTTTAACCTAAGTAAAGTATATACTTATCTTTTCAAAATGTTAAGTGATTAACCTTGAATAATTTTGGGATTGTTTATAGATCACCGGACTGATCGGAGACACGTTACCCCTACGACCCTTCCAGGCAAGAGTTCTTTTATCTTTACTTTGTTAAATTATAAAATTTCAGGAAAATGGTTTTATTGAAAATGTGTGTATATATATACATGATTTCATATTATTGCATTGCAATGGATATGTTTCTGATTTCTAAAATTATTCATGAATACAAATAATGCAAGGTACTTTATGGATAAAAAGGGTAATTTGGTAAATGGAATTATGAAAAGGAAATTTTCGGAATAAATGGAATAAGAACTTCGATAATGGGGATTCTATCTTCGGGCTGAGTTCAATGCAGTCCAGCTTGGAAATATTCTATTTCGGCCCATGTTTTGCCGAGGGGGGATTGTGGATAACTTTCCTCCAGGGATGATTACCGGAGAGGGTCATTCCTTCTACTAGTAGTAAAAAGGAACAGGTACGTATAGGGCGACTGATCATCGTCCTGTCGTATCTGGCAATAATGAAGATCCCCTAAACTCTTAAATAATGGCTGAAACTTTCATTGCATTAGTATGTTGGAAAAGAATGAAATGGTATGAAACAATGAAAGAAATCAAGGAATTAGAAGAGAAACTGATATTCTATCTTTATAATGAATAACAAGCAAGTCTATGTTGGTGTATTGCTGCGCAAACAAAATATAGATATTTCTGAAAATGTTTTCCCTACTTTACTTTGTAACAACGTCATTTATTCTTTATTGAAACAACTCTGTTAAATGAACAATTAACACTTCCAAAGCTTTTATAAATTGTTTTACTTCAAACAGGATTTAAAACTTTATCTTGCTTAGCTATTTTAGCTCACTCTTGCCTATGTTTATATCACAGCTATAGCAGATGCCGCCGATACGTCGCACTACACCCCGGAAGCGGGTAAGGGCGGGGATATATGATAAGGATCTGTCGCCTATTCTTGAGGTAGCCTATATATATATATCCAGGGTATGAGTAGACGTGTGTCAGTTAATCAAAAGTCTGTTGTAATATATTTTGGTTGTTGATATGCTTCCTGCAGAAGTATTTTCAACAATGCTACTTAAATATTTTTGGTTTGTAATAATAACTTTACATTAACTGTATTTAATGATGGATGCTGTTCTCTGAGCATATGACTGATGTATGTTGTTATGAGTGTGGGGTCAATAGTGTGTGTATATAATGTCCTTAAATTAATTAAGTATCAAGAATATAATATGTTTAAATGGAAATTGGACCGTGATGACCTGGATCCCTGACCCCGGATCTAGGGGTGTCACAGAAATGGTATCAGAGCTCAGAGTCATACTGCTTAGGAACAAGAGTGTTAATAAGGTAAAGATATATGAATATATATATATATGATAAAATACGTGAACTCATATCGAGTTCAAGGTCGGTCTATCGGATATAGTACTGACCCTAAGTAGGGATTAAGATTTTATATATTATTACTAATAAGAGTTATGTTTTATTATAGGAGGAGGAGCGGACTGGTGAGGCGAGTCATGACGGGTGGCGAGGGATTACAGAGGGGGAGGCTGTACAGTTAGAGGAGCGCGGTATTGAGATTCCCTCGCATGTCGTAGCAGGTTTGAGGAGGAGAGTCCAGGTCGGACATAGACAGCAGTATTTGGAGGCTATGGCAGTAGTGCCATATGTGAGGGGACAGAGACCAGCAGTCGGGTCGGGTGAGGCATGTCTCGCTAGGGTGAGGCCAGAGATTATGGAGGAGGACGTTCCACCAGCTAGACGTCCCAAGATTGAGACTGAGGTAGAGGAGCAGCCGGTGTTTAGAGATATTCAGATGATTCCTGTTCCACCTGCTCTAGTGCCATCACTGGTACCGAGTCCAGACCCATTGGACGACCCTGAGGAGGAGGTAGACCCTTTGGAGGATTCAGATCCTTCGGAGGATACAGAGGCAGATACAGTCCCCTTTGATGATCCACCCCCACCTGTAGCTCCACATTCACCTGTAGAGGCACCCCTACCAGAGGCTCACCCACCAGCAGGAGATGCTATTCATGTTACTTTGTTGCCAGATTATCAGGTTTTGGAGGGACAGTTGTCAGAGTCCCGCCGTATGGTGGATATGTTGTTGCAGAGGTTGGCTGGACCCACGGGTAGGGCAACCCAGATTCCAGAGGGGATATCTGTAGGGCTGATCAGTGTAGAGATGCGGTCACTTGTTCGTATTAGGGAGTTGACGGCAGGGAGAGGGGCACCAGAGTGGAGAGATGAGGTAGACCAGGTTATTACGTCTGCTATGGTTCAGCTGAGGGATATTATCAGAGCAGGATTGCCATGATCTGTAGTTCGTAGTTCTCAGTCACTGATCAGACTATAGTCACCTTAGTGGTGTCATTTTGGAGGATTAGTCTAGTATGTTTATTGTATTAATCCTAGTTTGATTAGAGGACTGTTGGTAGTACTTTTGTTGTATCAGAATCAGCATGTATCAGTATCTTTTGAAGCTTAAACTGTGTACATTATGAAGCATATATGGTAATGGAAATGTTATTCGCAGGTTGTGATGTATTTATCTTAACCAGTGCAGTTTACTTATATTCTGTTTAAGTCATCTTATACCTTGTTGTTAATTAGATGGCGGTATATAAATTTGTTAATTAATGATATATTATGGAATATGGGAATAATGAATATTGTGCCCAATTTGGGTAATTAATGGAGAATATTGTTATTTACAGAATCATGCCGCCTAGAAGAAATACAAGATCAAAACCAAATGCTGCGGACCAAGGCAGAATATTAGACAAAATGAGAGGGCTATTGATGAATCAGATTATGAAGAAGAAGAATATGAATTTGCTGATCAAGAAGGGAACCAGGGAGGAGATCCCTTAAATCAATTTATGGACTTATTGAGGCAGAATTTAGCTATGCATCAGAACCATCAATCACCACCAGTTCCACCAAATCCTGTAGCCAATTCATTCCGTGCTTTTAAGTCATTGAAATCCCCTGAATTTGAAGGAACTACCGATCCAGTTGCAGCCAGGGCATGGTTGAAAGAAATGGAGAAAGCTTTTGAAATACTGAATGTAGATGAAGGACAGAAAAAGATCTTTGCTGCCTATCTCCTAAAAGGAGAAGCTAATTATTGGTGGGAGGCAAAAAGGAACTTAGAAGGAGCAGGAGTAATAACTTGGGAGAGATTTACCAGTATGTTTCTAGACAAGTATTCACCTAAATACCTGGAAAACCAAATGGAGACAAAATTCTTGGAGCTAAAGCAGAATAATCTATCAGTGGCTGAATATGAATCTAAGTTTACGGAACTTTCTAGGTTTGTACCGGAGTTCGTAAATTCCGAAGAGAAACGAGCAAGAAGATTTCAGTTAGGGTTGAAACCATGGATACAGACTCGAGTGGCAGCCTTCGAATTAACTGATTATGCCGCGATAGTTCAGAAGGCATCGATAATAGAGGCAGGAAGCGAACAAGTGCAAAGAGACCGAGAGAATAGGAAAAGGAAAGCTGAAAGTCAGAAAGGAAGCTCAAGTGGAAGGAATTTTCCTAGAAAATTCAGTAAAGGACAGGGGTCTCAACCCGCAAGGAATCCAGGATTTAATAGAAGTCAAGGTGAGACAATCAATCAGGGAAGTAAACCATCGGGAACATCCCAGCCTAATCAATCAAGGCCACCTCTACCTGATTGTAATACTTGTAGTAAGAAGCACACGGGCATCTGTAGACTTCCAGGAATAACTTGTTACAAGTGTGGACAGAAAGGGCACTATTCTGACAAATGTCAAGAAACTAACACCAATGCCAAGAGAGACCTCAAATGTTTTCAATGTGGAAAATTGGGACACATGGCTAGAGATTGTCGTTCTGGTGGTTCATCTGCAACAAGGCAAAGTGGTAGTGCTTCGAATAGACCTCCTACTGCCAGAACATTTAATATGACATTGAGGGACGCGGTGAGGCATCCAGATGTGATTGCAGGTACGCTCCAACTCAACTCTTTAAGTGCAAATGTTCTATTAGACTCGGGGGTGACCAAATCTTTTATATCCCAAGACTTTGCTAGTAAACTGAAACTTAAGGTAGAATTATTACAAGAACCCCTACGGGTAGAGATAGCTAATCAGGAAGTCATTCCAGTTAAACAAGTATATCCAAACTGTGACCTAGAATTTGAAGGATGTCAACTTCAAGTAGATTTGATTCCTCTGAAATTTGGAGAGTTTGATGTTATTTTAGGAATGGATTGGTTATCAAAGAATGAAGCTAATATTGACTGCAAGGGAAAGAAATTAAGGATAAGGTTACCTGAAGGTAAAGAGTTGGTGTTCAAAGGGCAAAGACAAAGTAAACAATTTCTGACTAGCATACAAGCAAAAAGGTTGATACGCCAAGGATGTAAGTCGTACTTAGTTTATGTGATAGATACCACTAAGAAAGCACCTGACTTAAGTTGGATTCCTATAGTTAATGAGTTTGCGGATGTATTCCCAGAAGATCTTCCTGGATTGCCACCTGATAGGGAAATAGAGTTTGCTATAGACTTGGTTCCAGGAGCAGCACCAGTTTCAAAAGCCCCATATAGGCTAGCCCCGATTGAGCTAAAGGAATTAGCCTCCCAATTGCAAGAACTTCTTGATAAGGGCTTTATTCGACCTAGTGTATCTCCGTGGGGAGCACCTGTTTTATTTGTCAAGAAAAATGACGGGAGTATGAGGCTGTGCATAGATTATAGAGAACTGAATAAGTTGACGATCAAGAATAAATATCCATTACCGAGGATAGATGATTTGTTCGACCAATTGAAGGATGCCGAGTACTTTTCAAAAATAGACTTAAGATCCGGATATCACCAACTAAAGATTAAACCTGAGGATATTCCCAAGACGGAATTCCATACACGTTATGGGCATTATGAGTTCTTGGTAATGTCTTTCGGCTTAACTAATGCTCCAGCAGCTTTCATGGACTTAATGAATAGGATCTTCAGGAAATATCTGGATAACTTTGTTATAGTCTTCATTGATGATATATTGGTTTATTCAAGGACTCAGAAAGAACATGAGGAGCATTTGAGGATAGTCTTAGAAACCTTGAGGCAAGAGTGGCTGTACGCTAAATTTTCGAAGTGTGAATTCTGGTTGCGAGAAGTCCAGTTTCTAGGACACGTGATAAGCAAGGAAGGAGTATTAGTTGATCCCGCAAAGGTAGAAGCAATTTCAAATTGGGAAAGACCAAAGACTCCAACGGAAGTAAGAAGTTTTGTGGGATTGGCTGGATATTATAGGAGGTTTTTTCAGGATTTTTCCAAAATAGCGGCACCATTAACCCGACTCACTCGTAAAACCGAGAAGTTTGTGTGGACGGATAAGTGTGAGGAGAGTTTCCAGGAGCTAAAGAAAAGATTAATGACAGCTCCAGTACTAACCTTACCAGATGAAAAGGGGAACTTTGTAATTTTCAGTGATGCATCCCATAAGGGCTTAGGTTTTGTACTTATGCAACACGGCAAGGTGATTGCATATGCGTCAAGACAATTGAAGGAGTATGAGTTAAAGTACCCTACCCATGACCTGGAGTTAGCTGTCATAGTATTCGCATTGAAAATCTGGAGACATTATTTATATGGAGAGAAGTGTGAGATTTACACTGACCATAAGAGCCTTAAGTATATCTTCACCCAGAAGGAGCTTAACATGCGCCAGAGAAGATGGCTAGAGTTGATCAAGGATTATGATTGTGAGATCCGTTATCACCTGGGTAAGGCCAATGTGGTGGCTGATGCCCTTAGCGGGAAAGAGAAGTTAAAGATGATGACTTCAAAGAAAGAGTTGATAAAAGACTTCGAGAAGTTGGAAATCGAGGTAAGGATACCGTGAGATGGTCAAGAAAGGTTGATGGAAATTCGAATTCAACCCCCATTATTAGAAAAGATTAGACTATGCCAAGAACGAATAATGGAGGAAGAAAAGAACTCGAAGGAAGAGATAATGACTGGAGTAGAAATTAAGTGTGAAAGAGATAAAGAAGGGATCATGAGGTATGCATGGAGGATATGGATCCCAAATGTTCAGGAACTCAAGGACGAGATTTTATATGAGGCACACAACTCAAGATACTCAGTACACCCCGGTAGTACTAAGATGTATAGAGATCTGAAGGAGTACTACTGGTGGCCCAATATGAAAAAGGACGTAGCAGAGTGGGTAAGTAGATGCTTGACCTGCCAACGAGTGAAAGCAGAGCACCAAAGGCCCAGCGGACTTCTACACCCCTTAGAGATTCCAGAATGGAAATGGGAACACATAGCCATGGATTTCGTAGTAGGTATACCAAGGACCAAGGCTAATCATGACGCCATATGGGTAATTGTAGATCGACTGACGAAGTCAGCTCACTTTCTCCCGATCAATGAAAGGTACACGGTCGACAGACTAATGGATATCTACTTAAAAGAGATAGTGGCGCGACATGGAGTCCCAGTCGCAATAGTATCCGATCGAGATCCTAGATTTAACTCCAGGTTTTGGAGAAGCTTTCAAGAATGTGTAGGAACCCGGCTGAACAAGAGCACAGCCTATCATCCCCAGACAGATGGGCAAAGTGAAAGGACCATCCAAACGCTAGAGGATATGTTGAGAGTCTGTGCTATAGACTTTAAAAGAAATTAGGATGATCACTTGCCATTGATTGAGTTTTCCTACAATAATAGTTTTCATTCAAGTATAGGGATGCCACCTTATGAGGCCCTTTATGGAAGGAAATGTCGATCTCCCTTGTATTGGGATGAAGTTGGGGAGCGAAAGATGCTCGGGCCCGAAGTGGTCCAACGAACCAAAGATGCAGTAGATCTAATCAGAGGACGGCTGGTAGCAGCCCAGGATCGACAAAAGAAATATGCCGACTTAGCTCAGAAAGGCAAAGAATACGAAGTGGGAGACCTAGTGTTCTTAAAAGTGTCACCATGGAAAGGTTTAATGAGATTTGGAAAGAAAGGAAAGCTGAGTCCCAGATACATTGGACCATTTGAGATCTTAAGACGGATTGGGGAACTAGCTTATGAACTGGGATTGCCCCAGAATCTACAGCAGGTGCATAATGTGTTCCATGTTTCGATGCTGAGAAAGTATAACCCGGATGCCAAGCATATTGTAGAGTATGAGCAAGTGGACATGCAACCAGACTTGACCTATGTAGAGCAACCTAGGGCTGGAAAACGGATAATACGGATACGGATACAGCTATATCCGAATCCGGATCCGTTTTTTACAACCGTATCCGTATCCGTATCCGAATCCGGGAATATTCGAAAAAACTTTATCTGGATCCGAATTCGGCAAATATTATCCGGATACGGATAATATCCGGATCCGAATCCGTTTTGCAAAAAAGAATTTTTTTTAATGAAATTTGCATTATTATAAAAAATAGGCATATTTTGAAAAAAAAACAAAAACAAAAAAACAAGCATATTAAAGAGATACTCGGTTCTAATTTACAAATTACAAAAATCATATACATTATCCAAATTTGCATATGCAAATTTATATCAAAATAACTTTATTACACATCATTGTCTCTAAATAACTTGCAAATTCATCAAAAATAAGTGGGCCTATAACTATAAGTATGTGTATAAAAATATATAAATGGGCTTATAACTATAAATGGATTTAAAATATATAATTATATATTATATATATCAAAAATATATTATATATAATTACTTTCGGATACGGATATTTTCGAATACGGATGCGCCTATATCCATATCCGTATCCTAAACTCTCGGATTCAGATACGGATAATATCCGGTTGACTCCGGATACGGATAATATCCGCTTTTTTCCGGATACGAATACAGATATTTCGGACGGATATCGGATTTTTCGGATTTTTTTTCCAGCCCTAGAGCAACCTGTGGAAATTATAGATAGAAGAGAACAAGTGCTCAGAAACAAGGTTGTCAAGCTAGTCAGAGTTTTGTGGCAGAACCATAATGTGGAGGAATCGACTTGGGAACTAGAGAGTGAAATACTAGAAAGGTACCCCCATCAATTTTCAAACTGATTCTGGGACGGAATCCTTTTAAGGGGGGAGACTGTAAGAACCTAGATTTTTGGAAGTAAAAACTTTTATTATGTAATGGAGTATCAGTGTAACGGTGGTCATAACGAATGATTATGGAATGGATTTGGATTTAATTGCTTATATGCCATGAACCATGCAACGGACTGACAACTTAGGTAAGAATAATCTATCTCCCAGGGAAGTAAGATATGGTAATTCCAAGGAGGAAGAATATTCTCATGTCATCCAAATCAATATCTATTATTAGTTCAGTGGTTCCAAGAAAGAGTTAAGGAACGCTCGAGAGGGGACAAGGACATTTTTACAATATATAAGGAATAAGAGAAAATAAGTGATGAATAGTGTTTTTGGTGGAAACTAGAATATTATTAGACGATACTATATAAAAGTACCCGGAACGGATTTCTAAGTCGTATTGATTTTATTAACGAGTTACAAAGAGAATCAAATTAATGGAAAAAGGAGGAATTAAGTGACTTAAGTGTAAGTCAACTAAAACTAAGATGACCTTTTAGAACTTAACCAAAATTGGACTTGCTTAATATAGTATTGACATTTGGACCAATACTAGATAGCCAACACAAAAGCAAGGTAGATAATTACAAGTATCAGATATTAAAACAAAACAAAACAAGAAAAAAAAAAAAAAAGACAAACACAACCTTAAGAGCTCTCGGCAAAGAGGAAAGAAGGAGGGGAAGAGAAAGATTTAACCAACCAAATCCTATCATCTAGAGCTTAAATCAAAGAGGAAGGAGGGTAGAAGGTATATCCTAAATCTCATCATCATCCATTAAGTTTATCATAATCAAATTCAAGTTAAAGATGATGATGAATAGTGTTTTTCATGAGCTAACTTTTATTTCTTGATTTCTTTTGATCATCCAAGCTATACTAAGGCTAGTTAAGGGCTAAAAAAGTCTTGATAAGTGCCTACATATATCAAGGAAGGTATAACACTCTTTAAACCCTAGCTCATATTTTGAGTTTTGATGATTTAGATGAGTTATAAAGATTTGATGCATGTTTGGAGCATTATGATTATGATTGGGCTTTGTTATATGTTAAAATCGTTTTGATGGATGTAAAGGCATTGCTTGGCCTTGGTTTAAAGTTAAATAACATGTATGGGTGTTGTGGAATGAAGGATTGTGATTTTGGAGGGTTTGAATTTGGAAATATCCGATTTACAGCCGTCATAATGCCGAAATTTCATTAACCTTTAAAACAGAGTATACCCGAGATAAATAACCTCTGACCTTAACAAGAACCAGACCTATCCTTGTAGTTCTCGAGTCATAGATCGTTTTGGCGAAAGAATCTAAACAAACGAACATACGGTTTAGGAGTTATGACCAAATTACTAAAAGTGGTTCAAAACCGTAAGTACGAGTTCCTAACCAGAATTGAACCCCCTTAATAGGAATAATTTGGTTGCGAATCATGGTAATTAAATACTAGATACCATAAGGAAGGTGTGAGAGAAAATCTCATGTCAATTGGATCGTTTTTCAATTTTATAAAAATGTTCGAATCTAGGTTAAGTGCGAACGGATCCTTTAAGAGTGTACTTAGTGATAACATTGGGAAATCACTTAGAAAACAGTCAATACCTCATGAGGTGTAATCTTTTATAGTAAGCGATCGACACTAGAACTTATATGATTTAAGTACCCCAAGCATAAGTACCATGTAATGCCGTTATATCGAGCCAGTGTCGGTTATAATGATGATAATAAAGAGTTATGTTAGGGGGATGTCCAATGAGTTAACGTGAAAATGAGTTTAACCTAAGTAAAGTATATACTTAAGCTTTTCAAAATGTTAAGTGATTAACCTTGAATAATTTTGGGATTGTTTATAGATCACCGGACTGATCGGAGACACGTTACCCCTACGACCCTTCCAGGCAAGAGTTCTTTTATCTTTACTTTGTTAAATTATAAAATTTCAGGAAAATGGTTTTATTGAAAATGTATATATATATATATATATATATATATATATATACATGATTTCATATTATTGAATTGCAATGGATATGTTTCTGATTTCTAAAATTATTCATGAATACAAATAATGCAAGGTACTTTATGGATAAAAAGTGTAATTTGGTAAATGGAATTATGAAAAGGAAATTTTCGAAATAAATGGAATAAGAACTTCGATAATGGGGATTCTATCTTTGGGCTGAGTTCAATGCAGTCCAGCTTGGAAATATTCTATTTCGGCCCATGTGTTACCGAGGGGTGATTGTGGAGAACTTTCCTCCAGGGATGATTACCGGAGAGGGTCATTCCTTCTACTAGTAGTAAAAAGGAACATGTACGTATAGGGCGACTGATCATCGTCCTGTCATATCTGGCAATAATGAAGATCCCCTAAACTCTTAAATAGTGGCTGAAACTTTCATTGCATTAGTATGTTGGAAAAGAATGAAATGGTATGAAACAATGAATGAAATCAGGGAATTAGAAGAGAAACTGATATTATATCTTTATAATGAATAACAAGCAAGTCTATGTTGGTGTTTTGCTGCGCAAACAAAATATAGATATTTCTGAAAATGTTTTCCCTACTTTACTTTGTAACATCATCATTTATTCTTTATTGAAACAACTCTGTTAAATGAACAACCAACACTTCCAAAGCTTTTATAAATTGTTTTACTTCAAACAGGATTTAAAACTTTATCTTGCTTAGCTATTTTAGCTCACTCTTGCCTATGTTTATATCACAGCTATAGTAGATGTCGCCGATACGTCGCACTACACCCCGGAAGCGGGTAAGGGCGGGGATACATGATAGGGATCTATCGCCTATTCCTGAGGTAGCCTATATATATATATATATATATATATATATATATATATATATATATATATATATATATATATATATATCCAGGGTATGAGTAGACGTGTGTCAGTTAATCAAAAGTCTGTTGTAATATATTTTGGTTGTTGATATGCTTCCTGCTGAATTATTTTCAACAATGCTACTTAAATATTTTTGGTTTGTAATAATAACCTCACATTAACTGTATTTAATGATGGATGCTGTTCTCTGAGCATATGATTGGTGTATGTTGTTATGAGTGTGGGGTCAATAGTGTGTGTATATAATGTCCTTAAATTAATTAAGTATCAAGAATATAATATGTTTAAATGGAAATTGGACCGTGATGACCTGGATCCCTGACCCCGGATCTAGGGGTGTCACATGTTATTTCTGATTCAGTAAAGCATTACATTTTTTCAAAGCGTAATTATGAGCGCTGGCAGGTTTACCAACATGAGTTCTAAATCTGCCTCTCTTTTTCCAATTCGAATATCCCTTACTAAAAAACAATCCTGCTCCCTAACATTTTCTTTACAAAGATAGCAAAACAAGCAAAAAGCGACATCTTTATCAATGGTGTATTCTAATCAGCTGGGATGATCTTTAAACCAATTTGAGTTGAAATGCCTATCGTTTTCTCCACATTTTGTAAAAGGAAAAACATGATTTTTTGAATGGCATGTACCTAAGAGTAAATATCTTCTGCGTACTTCATCTTGGTCATAGTCACCAATTGGAATTCTTAGTCCACTATACCAAATATGGCCTATTGCAACGCCAAAAAAGTGTATTATTAGGCCCCAAAAATGTTACAATAGATGTTTATGTAACACTTTTGCCTAAATTCGGCGTTACATTTGCCGACGTTGCCTATGCCCTCTATAGCAACACTTTTCGAACTTATTGCAACACTTTTTGATGTATTACAATAAGAGTTTGTTGTAAGACTTTTACATGTTTTAGTTACACTTTTAAGGTGTTACAACAGACTAATGCAACACTTTTTTGCAACATTTATTGACTTAAAATGTTACAAAGTGAGTTTATTGCAACATTTTAATACAACGTTTTAGTGCCTCTTGCAATGTTTTATTGATTTTTTAGCAACATTTATCTGCAACATTTTTATCTCTATTGTAATACTTTTAGATTTTATTGGCAACACTTTTTTGTAACACTTTTTATTAGTCCATATTGCAGTGTCCTGTCTGAAATTATAATATACCATGCACAAAACCATATCAAACCATAAATGACATTTCGAATTCCCCGAATGAAAATCGAACAAAACATATATCAATACAACACAAACATTGTACTACTTAGTCTGAAGTCGAAACATATATCGACTTACATTACAATTTTACATTAAAATTGGTCTTTCTCAAAATACCAACCTACTACCAAAAGTACACACATAGAAAATATAAGTAGTTAAGTACTGATCATCAATCATCACTTTCGTTGTCCTCGTGATCATTGTCATCCTCGCGATCATCGACCTCCTGATCACTGTAAAGCCTCTACAAAGACTGCATCGACCTCCCTGTAGACTGCTCTTGCACTGTTATATTTCGGTTGATATTCCGGTATCAATCCTTTTGCCTGCATTGCATAATTTACAAGAAAAAATCAAATTCCAGCACAAGTTTAATTTGATGCATATACAACACCAAGATTAATATTGCGAACTTCATTATGCTAATCAACACAAACTAGGAATTACAAAGTGTCAGCAACTGCAGGACTTATGAGAGAACAGGTTGAGAGAAAAAAAAATAAAAATAAAGAGAGAAGAAACTAAGTTTCTAAAGAGAGTAGATAGTAGTAGTGAAGGAAGTCTGACAGTAGTCTCCAATACAGATACACAGTAGTCTGACAGCATATGATATTGATTCAAAGATGAACATGTGTGCATGCATGAGTTTCCATATTGCTAGCTATATAAATTCTGCGTTGCAGGTCTAAATCATAGTGATATATAGCAGCAAGAGGATGTATCTGACCTCTGCTATGGGACCTGGGGCATATGTATCATCATCCTCAGCAATGACAATGACTTCGTCACCTTCTTTTAGCACATATTTATCATCAGGATTTAAGATTATCTTCCCACCATCAGCAGCAACTTTTATTTCGCAGGGAATTGCATCGGGAAACAAACAAGTACTTCTTCAAAATGCAGACCATCCAGTTTAGGCCATCTTCTGATATAAAATTCTGCATTTTCAAACAGGAAATTCGAGATTACTTGTTTCCTAACAAATACTTGATCAAATGTCCTTGATCATCATTACAAAGTCCATTGCAGGGGTTCCTAGACATTTTGTGAAGTTGTTTTGCTTGAATTAATTACCAGAATCTAACATGTTTACTTAACCAGTTTAGAAGGAGTAACTGTTATTCATTCATATGTTTCGAAGTTTAGAACATGAGACAACAGATGCACAACAAAAGAAACAATCATCTTCTTTGTGAGTAACTCCCAAGTATGGGATTTTTTTATATTAAAAGCTAAAGGCATTCCTCCAACATAGTTTACTATTTTACAGATTTACAGATTACCTGCTGAGTAGGCCAGTTATAGATCATAGACATCATCTCGCCTTTATCTTTGGCACTGAAGTACATTCCACGTGGACGTCTAAACAACCCTGAATAATTTTGACATACCAGTCCGACAGTTGGTGTGTATATTATTGGAGCAAAATCTTTGATGTTATCAATAAGAACCTGAAAAGAAAATCTGCTTTAGAATACAAAACCTATATACCTACTTCAGAATCAGATATCATCAAACTTACTCGGTAGTATAATGTTTCATTCCTGTCATGCAGCCTGTTAAAAATTCTCCATTTTGCCAAGGAAACAACACCATAAGATTGACCCAGGGTATTTTTCTCTAGTGATCGATACGACTCCACTAAACAAAGCAAGGAAAATAATTAGGTTAACATTTACAGATTAACATCCACTAAGCCTACAAGCATACTTTAACAAATAGATATAGGTAGGAGTTCATTACAGATATAAATGGGTAACAAGAAAAGGATAGGTATGAAAGGAAATCTATTGTAGGATTTTAATGAAATAGTAAAATATTTATGTAGTATTTAGGAGTAACTAAATCACTTAGTAAAAACCTATATCTATCAAGAAATGCTGTAAAATAAACTTCAAACATTAACTGAACCGAGAATGAATAGCCAAAGCTCAACTCGTCTTGGCACATTTACATCCATAGGCAAAGCAATAGCATTATTATCTCAACAAGGGAATAAACAAGATTTCACTCTCGAATTTTATGGTCCGAAGGTCAAAAGCTGGTACTCAAGATAATATATACATCAGAAGATACCATTTTAGGTTTTAGTCCACACATGCAATAACACAGTTTTACATACTGAAGTTTTTACCCAAGAACCAATAATAATATGTTAAGCCGCTTTCACATGTATTAAAACGTAGATAATTGCTTAACGGTACTTATCACCTTACAGTGATAAAACCAAAAATAACTCTCATATTGATATTTTTAAAAAATCACAATAAATATAGGTACACATATAAACCAGGTCACTGTACATCTCATCATGCCAGTCTCTGGAAGTTTTGGATAAGACAAGGAAAACATAACAAAGTCAAGCAATAATATCTTAATATTATGAACTTACTGAAACGATCATATTGCTGCTCGAAAGATACTACTCGAGGTGGGAGGAGACCACGAAGTCCGAGTCGGTCCCTTTCTGTTATAGGAAACCCAGTATCCTGCCAGTAACAATTTCAAATACATTAATGAAGAAGGTAAAAGTTAATAATATTGGACATCAATGCTTCTAATTTTATATCAACCACGACTTTGTAGCAGACTTTTACGTCCACATTATATGGTTAATTATCTCCTGAAATAGTCCAAATAATTAAATTTTGTATAAATTATAAATTTTATGTGGTGGTTGGTAAACGACGGACCATGGGCTTTAGAATAGGAATCCAAAACTCTAACTTTTCCTAGCATATTTAATTAACAACAAAAACTGGATAAACTTCTTTTACAAAATTAATGAAACATTGCAAGAACTGGTAAATCCAATGTCCATGATGTGCATAGGCACAAGAAAGGAAAAGGAAATGACTATAGATAAGACCCAGTCATTGCTAAGTGCCAATAAGTACTTAAAACTACCTGTTAGCACCCACTAATACGACAATATGTTCCCAACCAAATTTCTCCCCAGATTCCAGATGGACATTACATAGGCTGATAAATTTCGAGCTCCATGGGAGATAGGAAACTGAAAGACCTGAGGAAACTGGTATGCAGTTGGCATTGGTGGAGCAATATAAATTTTAGCTCAAGATACACAAATTTAAAAACCCTGATTTGACAACTAAGATGCATATAAAAACCAAGATTAACCCAACTAAGATTTGCCAATATAATCAATAATTAAGCTACAAAACAAACTAAGGTTCTTGAGGAAGATATCAATTACACATACAAAAACATAATTATACCTTAATTAATGTATCCTCCTTCTAACTGTCAATTAAAAGCTAATCCCTTCCAAGTATCTCCAGAAGATTTGCCGCGCGGGAAGAATCTCTGTGTGCAGGTTAAGAAGGACAATACAAGAACAGAGTACAATACAAGAATATAGTACTAACAGTTTGTAGCACTTTGTTACTAACAGAGACAAAATCAGCCTATTCAATCAGTTTTGGGGATTTTGCTTAGAAATATAACAAAATCAGAATTACAACAAAATTAACAAAAAATCTTACTAATTAACACAAAAGTCATACTAATTAACACAAATCTATAAATTAACACTTAATACCAGCTTTAATCCAACATATAATCAAAAAAATTCACATAGATACATATATTTATATATACACATAGATACATACATACATATATATATATATATAAATCTATATAATCGGAGAAATATGGGTGATTACCTCTATAATTGAAGCTTTAATCGGTTATTGAAGCTCAATCAATTTTAGGGATTTTGCTCTAATCGATATTATGAGAGAGAGAGAGAGAGAGATGGGCAGCAGAGATGAGAGAGACAGACGGTAGAGATATGTGAGACGGGCGACAAAGATGTGAGAGAATAGTGTAAGACGGGCGGCGGAGACGAGAGAGATGAGTGAGAGAGATGTAAAAGAATAGCGGAGTATTATTTTGTGTAAGAAAAGTTTTGTTTTTGTTACCAATTCTCAGCCCGCCTAACGAAAATTTAAGTTCCCGCTTACAATTTTCAGTCAAGTTGACCAAAAGTGTTTCGTCTATTGTAACGCTTTTGTTAAAGTATTGCAATTGTTCTAAAATTTCGAAATGATCCTTTTGCTTGCAACACTTTTCGTATTTTTTGCAACATTTTTAAAAATATTGCAATAGCTACCAAATTTTGTGTCTATTGTAACACTTTTTGTAACACAAATAAATATTGGTGTTGCAACAGGCCTTATTAGGTGTAGTGGTCCAGGATCAGATTCAAGATTTGCTTTGTAAAACTTATGCCTTTAACTTCCTCATTATCCACCTTATCTTTTTTAGCACTTGGAGCTTATTCCTATGTAGAAAGAACCAATTCAATCTTTCTTTTATAGAATCTCTCCATTTATAGTTATGTTAAAAAATTTCCCTGAAATTTTAATGCACTTGTTAATCATTTTATTTTTAGGAGAACATCTTTACACATCAATCTAATTATCTTGGTAAAAGGCCAAATGAAACAAATGAATATAATACATAAAGACACAAGGCAATGAGCACTGAAAGTCATCATATTGCATACAATATCACAATAAACTTAATAAAGAATTATAAGTATACACCTAGAAAACATTCACATCCTAATTCATAAATCACAAACCCTAAAGGCTACAAGCATCACAATTCACATAAACAATTACAAAAAATACACCAAAGAAACAAACAAGCAAGAATTAAAATGATCTAAAGGTGAATATTACTAGAGATAAATTGATGTTTTGAAATCTGAATGTGAAAGTTGAAAGTGAATAGCACTATGATCCATGGAGTTCGACAATAATTTTTCCCCCTTTTCGGGCCTTTTGAGTTTTGGTCTTACCGCCTTGGTGAATTTGATAGTTGGTAAGAAAACAGTACTAAACAAAAAAAATTAAAAGAGAAAATCAGCATCTGCATCTCCGGGAGCACGGGAGTAGCATCTATATTTTAGTATTATCATTATGTGGTACCCACATATAATCTATATATATTATAATGCCTGGAGATCGGAGAGTCACGAGAAGCGTTCATGATATTTTTCTTGAATTTTCTGTTTTTTGATTTTTTATTAAAATTATTTTCTTGCATTAAGTAGTATTTTAATGGCATCTTAATGACATCATAATAATCATTAATTATATATATATATGTATATATTACATTTAATTCATATTATTTATATAAAAGATAAAAGATTGATAAGCTTTATTTGAGTATTATAATTATTATGTCAATATAAAATATTAATTATATGTATAAACTTAAGATTATTTTTATGTAAATTAAATACTTAAATTGTTCACATTACATCATTTTTTAATACATATTAAAGATTGTTGCAAAAAAATTTCGAACGATGGTAGAACAAACGATCTTAACTTCTCAAACAATTTTTTTTATTAGTGATTGTGCAAATCATTATAAGTTATGGAAGTATATTTCAATTAAAATATAGAATTTGTATAAAAATAATACTGACAGATTTTTTACTTTTGTACATAATAAACTCATTTAATCGATCGAATAAGTCTATAAAAATGTTATACACATGTTGTTTATTATATTATGTCAAAATAAATTAATATTCTAATTATATAAATCACTAATAGATGATGTGGCAATCTAAGAACATCTCAAAATAGTTTCTTCATTTTTTTATCTCGTGACTTCCTAAATTGGTGGCGCATGGCCATTGAGTTGTGGTCTGGAAATCGATCTCTAACTCGGGCTTTATTTTCTATATTGCATTAACCATCCATGTCTATAAATAAAAAATTACATAAGACAAAAATTGTGCGTATAAAAAACATATTAAGACAGAAATTGTGCCTAAACTGTCAACCTCACTCGGTAAGATCAAACACAATCACTCTATATAATCAAACATGGTATCCCTCATTAAACGGACTCTTTTTAGTCTTTTGCACCTTCAATAATCATATTAACAATAGTTTTTAATATTTTTGTTTTGATAAGGAGTATAATGTTTTGAATTAATGTTGACTAATAATAACAAGATACTTACTTTTACATAAAACAATATTTTTTTGAAATCAATAAAATTATTAAAATAATTATTTTTCTTCAATAATTATTTTACATAAAACAATTATTTAAATTCATTCAAGGTTAACTTTTATAGTAAGAAATCTCTCTATTATGTTAGGGTAGAATGAAATATTAATTTATCCAATATACATCTACCGAAATATATACAATATTTCAACTAAAAATTATTAAGTATCTATATCTATATATCTATATCTATATACATATTTATATATTTATATATATATTATAATAGTAGGAGGTAGGAGAGGCTTGCACTCAGAAGCTTCAAAATACTTTTTTTGAATTTTCACATTTTTTATTTTTTAATAAAACAATTTTCTTGCATTTAATTAATCATTAATTATACCTATTAAATATATATTAAATACACTTTATTTTATATTTAATATAAAAGTTTAACAATTTTATTAGAACATTATTATTATTATTTTGTTATAAAATATTAATGATTTATGTAAAAGTACCATTATTTTAAGGTAAAACAATAAAATAAAATTATTTTTATCGTGTCATTTCTAATCCTTATTCAAAATCATTGCAATTCTTTTGGTGACGATTTTAACTTTTCGATAAATCCGTAATCAATGATCGTGAGAATTAATACATAAGTATAAATATTTTTCAATTAACATCCACAATTTAGATAACGGTAATATCGTAGAATTTACTTTATACATGAACAAATTACACATTGGGTGTGACCAACTCGATTAAATTGAATCAAGTCGACCCTATTTTTCGTCGATTAAATCAATAAAAAAAATTACCCAATCGTTGTTTGATTATTTTGTGTTGGAAAAATTAATATTCTAACTAAACACATTCTTATATTATTACTAATCAATTAATTATGCATGTATGTTATGAGACGGGAGATAGTGTTTAAGAACGTTAATTAGTTATATTTAATATTTACAATTTTTTATTATAGGAATTATGTTGACATTGTAGTTTGGTATGGAAAAAAGTAAGAGGTCTTTGAGGAGTTGATTTTTCTATTTTAAACAAATTCTCACTTTTTGAGCATTGAGTAAGGGTGTTATAAAACAGGTATCGGCTTTAAAAACAATTATATGTACATATTTATTATAAAATTTAATAAAAGAATGTTAGAATATGTGAGTATCACTTTGAACGTGTGCCCATGAATTTAATTTTAATATTACAAACAAAAAAAGTTTTAATAAAATGCTCATAAAAATTAATTAAATGTAGAGATACGGGATCACTCCAAAAAACATGAAGCATGACTTACAATGTGCATTTGAATTCTGCTTTTTTCGTCATAAAACCAAATATATCGACAAGTGAAGTCAATCACACATCTCATCATCACATTTACATTCTACTTCTTTTCATCATAAAATCAAATTTACTAACAAATTAGGCAATCACGTCTTTCATATTGTCATTAGAGCCGGCAATTTGGTACACGACACGAATACACGATACGAAAACGACACAAAAATTACGGGTTTGGGTTGACATTTGCGGTACACGAACACGAAAGTACACGAACACGAAATTACACGGATGAATTTAGTGTCGGTTTTGGGTTTACCCTTGGGTACACGACACGAAACGAAAATACACGAAATAAATAAATATTAAATAATTTTATTAAAATTATATGAATACATATTTTAAAATAATATTTTATATATAATTTTTACATAAGATAAATGCAAAATAATTTCAAATTTTAGTTTCATAAGACTTGAACACACTTGATTCTTTATGACATATTGACTTAAGACTCGATTAGTAAAAATTTAATATTTAAATATTTTTATTGAAAAATTACACGAAACACGATACGAAAGGTACACGAACACGAAACGAAACGAATCCTTAACGGGTCGATTTTGGATTTGACATTACGTATACGAAATACGAAAGTACACGACAATAAAGTATACGAAACGAACGAATTGCCAGCTCTAATTGTCATCGACAATAGAAAAGATTTACAAATGTTATTTTTACTTATTCAATGTTAAACTTTGTAAATGTCTGTCAATATTGGATTTCAAAAGCATTTTTAATGCGACAAAATAGGTATCGTCAATATATTCGAAATTATTATCAATATTCAAGAGTTTAACCGAAACATGTTTTTTTTACCTAATTCTTTTCTCTTTAATTTTTAAACATTTAAATTTAATTACATTTCACACAATTTTTAATTTATCATATCAACTTTCAAATAATAAAATTTAACAAACAATAATGTTATGTGTACAATTTTTAAAAATATATTCGTGTCGCGCGTAACGCGGCTTTGTTACCTAGTTTTTTTTAAAACTAAAGGGGGCACGTTGTCACGGCCTTAGAGTTTGTCCCTTTTCTAAGCCAACCGTGCCGGCGTCTAGCACTTGTCGCCCACCTTGCGCACTACTAGACCAGCCTTACCCCCAAGTGTCGCCTACACTTGTGCAGCGGAATAAACAAGTAGAGAAGAAGAATATTTACTAACAAAGCCCTTCTTTATTAGTAAACCTCAATATTACAAGAGTTGTATCCCCTTGATCCACACTAGCCCCTTGCTAGTTACAAGACAACCTCTATACTCTTCTCTTACTTTGGATATCACCTTCTATCTCTCTCTATGTGTCTCTCCAAATGAGGGGTCTCACCCTTTTATAGGCTCCTCCACCACTTGGAGAGAATTCTAGAACATGCACACTCCACATGCTTCTAGATTATTCCACTAATATCTACACCCAACTATTCTAGATCCTACATATCTAGAATATACAACTATTTACATAGGAAGTCTCTAGAAAGCTCCCAAGCTCTTGAAGGTTCCGGAAGATTCTACGAGGCTCCACCACGTTCCGCCATCTTCTAGATTCTTCTTGAATTGCCCAGCACCTTCTAGAGAACTCCGCAATGTTCCACTATATTCTAGAGTCATCCGGACCCTTCCGGCCTTCTCTAGAAGATTCCGCACCTAGAGAGGTTGAGTTTTGGCGGGGCGTGACACTCTCCCCCACCGAATCTGTCGACGCCCTCGTCGACGTCGTTGCCTCCCAATAGCGCTCCAACGCCTCTTGGTGTTGCTCCAAGTTCTGCTCCAACTCCCACGTTGCCTTACTCGGTGCCACACCCTTCCACCTCACCAAGTATTGCCTACTCGGTGCCAAACCCTTCAATTTCACGAGCCGCTCCCCAAGTATTTCCTTGACCTCCTTGTGCCGCCCCTCGGCCCTTGTCGGAGATACCCGTTGCGACTCCTGCCTTGCAACGCCCTCACGTTGCCCCTTTTTGCTTGGCGACACATGCCTCTCGTCCGTGGCTCCATTTCCCCTAGGAGACTTTGGACATCCCTTAGTTGCGCCGCCTTTAGCCTCATTCATGGTCGCCTTGCCCACACCCTTGGCTTCACGACCCTGCTTTTCCTTCGTTGAGGGTTGTTCCACCTCAGCCATCCTCATACTCCCAAGGTAGGTCACCATGGGTTCCTCTGTTGGTGCCTCCACCCTCACCATGGTGGATAGCCTCCTCGGCTCCTCTTCCTCCCTTTGGATCATAGCACTCAACGACCCCAGTTTCGGGCACTTTGCCATCACGTGTGGCCCCTTGCACACGTAGCACCCCTTCTTCGGCACATAGCCCTTTGATTTTCCCTCACTCGGGCCATGGCTTGTTGATGCCCCCGCATCTCTCTTCCTTCGTGGACTTCCACTCTTCGAGCCAACACTACCCTCGTCACCCTCGCTGTCATCCCCATCACTCTCCTTGTGATGCTCCCTTAGCTTGGGCAACTCCCTTTGGAACTCCGTCAAGGATTCTGCCACAGTTATAGCTTCGTCCACATCCTTAACGTTCCTTCGTTGTAGCTCTTGCTTGGCCCAATTTTGTAGTCCATCCACAAAGCAAAACAAGAAATCCTCATCCGTCATGCTCGGGATTTGCAACATCAAGGTGGTGAACTCGTTCACATAGTCCCTTATGTTGCCCCGTTGTTTCAGCTCCCTCAATTTCTTCCTTGCCATGTAGACTACGTTCTCGGGGTAGAATTGCTTCTTTAACTCCCGTTTGAAGTCTCCCCAAGAATCTATATGGCAAAGCCCCTTCTCCATGTCGGCATGCTTCCTACGCCACCACAAAGTCGCATTATCACTAAGATATCGGGTAGCCGTACGTACCTTGGTGGCCTCATCAACAATGCCGACTGCCTCAAAGTAATTATCCACGTCCCAAAGGAAGTTCTCCACAACCTTGGCGTCCCTTACACCATTGAACTCCTTGGGCTTAGGTGTCTCAATTTTTCGTGCCTCGAGCACCCCAAAACCTCCACCAAGCATACCAGCCTCGACCCTAGCCAGCTGTGCCCTGACGGCGGTGCATGCTTCGGTGACCGTCTTCTCTAAGTTGGTGACCCGCTCCTCTCGTGCCACCTCCTTCATTTGCAGATCTTGGACCTCTTCCTTCACACGTCCAAGCTCCACTAATACATGGTCTTCTAAGGTCTTGAAATTGCTCTCGATTTGCTCCATGCGTGCCTCCAATTTCTCCAAGCCCACGCTGAGCGCCACGAGAACGTCGTCAACCTTCTTCGCCATGATTCGTGTCAAGATTACGCCCTTCGTAACCTTTGGCTCTGATACCACTTTGTCACGGCCTTAGAGTTTGTCCCTTTTCTAAGCCAACCGTGCCGGCGTCTAGCACTTGTCGCCCACCTTGCGCACTACTAGACCAGCCTTACCCCCAAGTGTCGCCTACACTTGTGCAGCGGAATAAACAAGTAGAGAAGAAGAATATTTACTAACAAAGCCCTTCTTTATTAGTAAACCTCAATATTACAAGAGTTGTATCCCCTTGATCCACACTAGCCCCTTGCTAGTTACAAGACAACCTCTATACTCTTCTCTTACTTTGGATATCACCTTCTATCTCTCTCTATGTGTCTCTCCAAATGAGGGGTCTCACCCTTTTATAGGCTCCTCCACCACTTGGAGAGAATTCTAGAACATGCACACTCCACATGCTTCTAGATTATTCCACTAATATCTACACCCAACTATTCTAGATCCTACATATCTAGAATATACAACTATTTACATAGGAAGTCTCTAGAAAGCTCCCAAGCTCTTGAAGGTTCCGGAAGATTCTACGAGGCTCCACCACGTTCCGCCATCTTCTAGATTCTTCTTGAATTGCCCAGCACCTTCTAGAGAACTCCGCAATGTTCCACTATATTCTAGAGTCATCCGGACCCTTCCGGCCTTCTCTAGAAGATTCCGCACCTAGAGAGGTTGAGTTTTGGCGGGGCGTGACAACGTGCACCCAAGGCCCCCATGTGCCTCCGCCTCTGCATGGTGCCATTTTTGTAAGTTGTTAGCTATGTTCAAAACTAATCATTACTCTACTTTCACTTATGGAGAAATAAAGTTGTAGAAAATCTCATAAATGAGAATACCGAAACAGGTGACATAAGTAGAAATAAACGTTTTGTTTGTCAAATTTAAAAACTTAAAACGGTGAGGCAGACACCCACTATTTCTCTTCCTTCTTAAATCCTACCAAAACCCCCTAATTAGTCGACTCACCAAAACCCTAATATCAATCAAGTTCAAAAATCTCTAATCCAACTATGCTAAAGATGTGTTACTAAAGATGCATTAGATGCATTTGTGTTATTTACTTTTTTATTTGAACTTATTTTTTGCTAAAGAGTGAGAGAGCAGTTTTCTTAACTAACTTCATTATTGCTAGAGAGAGTGAGAGAGAGAGCTATTTTCTTGAACATTTTTTTTTGCGAGAGAGAGCTATTTTCTTGAACATTTTTTTTGCGAGAGAGAGAAGTTTTCTTGAACAAACTTATTTTTTCTTTTCTAGACAAGATTAACGGTTTTGCAAAATGAGACCTTACTTTTTTTGATATATATGTTTGTGTAGGTATGTAGTTTCGGTGAATTTTATTGTTATGTTTGTACTCCCTCCGTCCCTTTTTAGTTGGCACATTTGTAAAAAAAAAATTATCCCTAAATAGTTATCACATTCCTTGTTCCAATACATATTTTTACCAATTTTTTCATATATACCCCAATATCAATGTTTGACTTTATATTTAATATACACAATCATAACTCATCATTTAATGTTAAGATTAAGGACAAACATGGAAACAAATTACATAATTAAAGCTTTCTTAATATGTGTGTTTTTTGCAAATGTGCCAACTAAAAAGGGACGGAGAGAGTATTATGTATGGATTTTAATTGTACATTTGTTTGTTATGAACTACTCCCTCCGTCCCAAAATACATATCCCTTTTGAAAAACAAATTTGTCCCAAATTACATGTCCCTTTTCTTCTTTCAATGCAAATTTAAGGGTAATTTTACAAAACTATCCCTACATTTATTGTATCTAAAATTTGACTTTTTCAAACTTAACTCTATTCTCATTTTTCAATGTATTAAAAAGGGTATTAGTTGGAAAATTTTATCCAACTAACCTTTATCTTAATATGTGTTCCTTTTATAAAAGGGACATGTAAAATGGGACGGAGAGAGTATGGATTTTAATTGTATATTTGTTTGTTATGAACTATGTATTATGTTCAAAATAAATGATAATCTTATTTTGTATATTTGGTGATTCTTGTATAGGTCGATTCATTTTCAGGTTCAGTATGTATAATATTTCAGCTACGAATAAAATATCTAAGGGTTAAATCTCAAAATGGTCACTGAAGTGAAGGGCATATCGCAAATCACTCAAGTTATCGGGGACTCATTTGCACCATTCTAGTTGAGAATAATGACAGGCCCGTTAGTCAACCTCGTTGACTTGACGGGAAACGTTACTACACACACGTGCCTCTAACTTGGCTGCTGTTGTGGAATAAAAACTAGGTTGAAAATATTGCGGCTAGGGTTTGTATATTTAATGCTAAGGTTCGTGAGCTTCGTGCTTTAATGGCTGCTTCTGCGTTCGAGACTTAAACGGTCCTCACAGAATGCCTACGTATCTCTGTAAATTAGAGAATCAAGCCAATAAAACGTAGTTCTGAGGTGAGGGGTCAGGCCCTTTATATAGGCTGAGAAGCCTTAGAATTATGGTAGGATTTGGAGACTTGGTGGGCAAGTCTTTGAGGAATGTTCTAGATCTATTCCTTGTAGGAATCAGTTTCCATATTGAATTGGATGCCTTATTGGATAAGTCTGAAGGGGATATTATCCTTATCCAACTCTTATTTGCTGAGCTGTTTATTACCCTTAATATTAATTACGAAATTAATATTATATTTAGGGTTTTGGGCCCAGCTGGTGGGCCCCACGCTTGGACTATTCTCGGCCTAGTTAATGCCACATTAAATGTGTCTTTAGGGCTTATTTTCAGCCCATATCATTTGCCCCCCAACTTCTTAGGAAAACTAATCAGGTTTTCGTAGAAGTTATATTTGCCTTAATCGAGACTCGGGGTCGTTTTTATCCCTTACTTGGGACTTCTTAATTTTCCTACCCTTATATGGGAGTTTTGGTTTACACCAGTGTTTCACGAGTATCGTCTTGATTGTAAAGTGTGGAGCGACCTACACATTTACGACGATTTGCCTTATTCGAGGCTTTGATTTGTGCTTGCTTTTAGCAATTTCGGCACTTTCGTAGAGTTTTTATGCATTATTAGCATAAATTATTGCTCAACTTGTCAAGAAAATATTTCTATAATTTTCCTCGTATTTTTCTGTATTTTTCCTAATATTTTAGGAATTTTTATGTACCAACAGGTATTTTTCGTAATTTTTCCTAATAATTTAGGAATTTTTAAGTACCAACAGGTATTTTTATTATTTTTTGGGAATTATTTTTCGATTTCCCAACATTATTTTAAAATTTTTAAAGGATTAACTTTAAAAAAGTCATCCTGGCAAGAAATGCCTCCTGGGCGTGGGTACCCCCGCCAAGGAGACACCCTCCTTAGGCACGCCTAGGGGGTTTGGTCTCCTGGGCGTGGGTGATCTTTGTCCCTGGAAATGCTTCCTGGGCGTGGGTACCCCCGTCAAGGAGACACCCTCCTTAGGCACGCCTAGGGGGTTTGGTCTCCTGGGCGTGGGTATGCCCTTCGTTCCTTGAAAAGCTTTCTGGGCGTGGGTACCCCCGCCAAGGAGACACTTTCCTTAGGCACGCCTAGGGGGTTTGGTCTCCTGGGCGTGGGTATAGCCTTCTTTAAGGAAAGTCGAGCTAGGCGTGGGTACCCCCGCCAAGGAGACACCTTCCTTAGGCACGCCTAGGAGGTTTGGTCTCCTGGGCGTGGGTATAGCCTTCTTTAAGGAAAGTCGAGCTAGGCGTGGGTACCCCCGCCAAGGAGACACCTTCCTTAGGCACGCCTAGGAGGTTTGGTCTCCTGGGCGTGGGTATAGCCTTTTAATTGGGCCTCCTGCCTTTAAATTCTAACGGGATTTTATCCTATTTTCTAAAAATGTCGTAGAACATTCTAGAATTATTTTTAAAATTTGAATTTCATGGGCTTCCCGCCTATTCAAAGGCCCAGTCACCTGTTGACAGCCCATTTACTGGATATAACCGGTTGAGTGACCAACCGTGAACTCTATAAAAGAGTAGTGTGCATCCCTCATTTCTCATTTCACTATTCAGCAAAAATTATCTCTCCCTTATCACAAATACTTTTCAAAAAAGCTCTGCTAGGGTTCTGTCGTGAGGCGATTTCCGGCGTCTTTCCTCCGCCCTATTTTCCAGTTTCTGTTTGAAGATCGTTGAATCTTCATCTTCTTCAACCTCTTTTTTCAACTTTTCTGGGTTTCAAGCCTTCAAGGGAAGCATATCAATGGAGGACTCTAGCTCTTCAGGCCAGTCACAACTTGCTAACACTTCTACCACCGCTCCACGGCTTTCAAGGGGTAAGAACCCTAAAACATCTCTTGTCCATGCCAGTGTTTTTTCCCTTAGAGATCTTTTAAATGAGTTTGGTCAAGCTTTTCCAAATATGCTTCATTTAGATGCTTATGAATATAAATCGAAATACAAACAACATAGGGTAGACATTCTAGCCCAACTTTTTCATATTAATGGGCCTTATAGGGCCGTTGTTCCGGCCTCAAACGAAAGGGCCTGTCACCCAAAGCCTGGGGCCATTAGGATTTATAAAGAAACTTTTTATGCTGGTTTTCGCCTTCCTCCTCCTCCTTTTGTTTACCGTCTTTTGGCCGAAGCCCGGGTTTGTCCAACCCAACTTATGCCAAATGCATGGCGTTTTATCTATTGTTTCTTGGTCCAATGTAAGAAACATGGGCTTGAGCCCAGTATCTCTGTTTTTCGATATCTATTCAAATTTGTCAATTCTTCTGACAATTCGGGCTGGGTCAAAATCCAACACCGTTCCTTAGCCCGTTCTTGTTTTGTTTCGGATTCCGCTCCTGATTCCCTTCCTAATTGGAAAAGGGAATGGTTTTATATCTTTTTGGATGGGGATGACTGGGACAACTATTTTCGGCCCAACTTCTGCAGAGCCGTTGATGGGCCTGTTAGGAGTTTAAAATTGGGCGTGGAAGAAGAGGTCGCCATAACTTTGTTAACATCGGATAATTTGCATCAATGTGCAAATTTGATTTCTGAAGATTCGTTGCAGGCCCATGGGCTAAGCGATTTGGGCCCTGAGGGTAATTCTCACCTCTTGCTTTGTTAACATTTTATGCTAGATATAATTTTCTAACTTTCTTATAATCATTTTGCAGCCAAAACTGCTCTGGGAGCAATTTTTAGGCAGAGGGAGACTGCTGCCACTGCTAAGGTGGTAACAGAGAACCCTAGGGCCAAAAGGGCCAGGACAGATGAGGCTTCTCCCGCGGTGGAGCGTGTTCCTGCTTTTCTTCAGGAAAAGCCTGTTCCTATTGAGGAAGACCTTACTCCCTTTACAGTGGGATGGGGTTTATGCAATAGGGACACAGCTGTAGGTGACTCCAGGGCTGCAGCTGAGTGGTCCAGGAGCGTGGTTACTCCACGAGACAGGGTCCACATTGTGGAGTCCTCTGATGACTTGCAGATTGAGCTTCTCGGGGCTCAAGCTGTTGCTTCGGTAATTTCTTATTCAACTTCTTTAATTTAATTGCATTTACTTTTCCCTTATTTACTTGTTTCCTTTGCAGATGAACGCCTACCTTCAGGCCGCTGTTCATAACCTGAAGGAGGTGCGTGCTGATAAGACCATTGCTGAGAGGGATAGAGACAGATACTTTGATGCCTCCGAGGCAAACTTTGCTCGTTTTAGGGAGGTGGAGAAGGAGCTGGCTGCTGAGAAGGAGAAGAACAGGAAGCTTCAGCTGGAGGTGCAGCAGAACAGGGAACACATCATTGCTGATTACAAGGCTTCTAAGGACTTTCAAGATGTCCTGAATGCCGAGTATGATGCAAACTTTCCTGGCACCTTCAAGGAGTGTTGGGAGGGGATCATCGAGGAGCTGAGTGGGAAGATCGAGGGGGTATCCCTGGAGAAGTTCCCGGTACCTGCCATCCCTGGATTGACAAATACTTTGGAGGTTGCTACAGAGGCAGCAGTGGATGGGGACTCTCAGCCCACTCAGGATCCACCTTCTTCTCCTGGGGTAGAGACAGCAGATCCTTCTTCTACCCAGGGAGATGTTGTTATTGAGGACTTAGATGAGTAGATGGCCCTGCGTGGCTTATTTCTGTTTGTCTTTATTTATTCTGAACTTTTGCCCTTCTGGGCTTATGACTTAACTTATTTATGTAGTAGTTTCTTTTGTTTCCACATTCTCATTTTTTTTTATAGTTCGTTAAACTTTTAGAATTTCTCAAGTACTTGGCCTCCTGGCTGGTACTAAACTCACAAGCTAATCCAACATTTGCCTTTCGTGTTTATTTTAACAAAGAGAAATAACTCATAGAGAAAACAGTATAAATTCCATTATGCTGTCAAAAGATATCAATAGAATGGGTTCAACCCTTACATAAATATTCTATCTTCTACCGGGAGCAACATGCTCTAAAATGGTTTCATTCGAACCTTATTCTTAATAAACAGGTAAAAGTCCAAGCCTTTTTCAAAAGGACTTAGACATAATAAACTTTGAGGTTCACAGCATGCCAAGTTCGGGGCACCTCAACCCCGTCCAAGGTTTCTAACTTGTAGGATCCTTGCCCTAAAACCTTTCTGACTAGATATGGTCCTTCCCAGTTTGGTGCTAACTTTCCTTTCTGGCCAACTCCTGAGGCTTCAATCTTCCTTAAAACCATGTCACCTTGTCGAAAGAATCTTTCTTTAACTCTCTGGTTGTAGTGAAAAGATGCTCTCTTCTGATATTCAGCATTCTTTGCATTAGCTCCATCTCTAACTTCATCAATTAAGTCAAGGGCAAGCCTCATTCCTTCGTCATTAGTTTCTGGCTCATATGCCTCAACTCGAGGTGATGCTTGCATGATCTCTAAAGGCACAACTGCCTCGGCTCCATAAGCCAGCAAAAATGGGGTTGCTCCAGTCGTTACCTTACAAGTGGTACGATATGCCCAAAGTATGGGCAACAATTCATCTACCCAAGTGTTCCTAGAGCGTTCGACCCTCTTCTTCAGTCCATCCAGGATAATTCGATTAGCTACCTCAGCTTGCCCATTGGCTTGTGGATGTGCCACTGAGGTAAAACGGAGCTCAATCGCATTCTCTTCACAATACTTCTTAAACTCCTCATTATTGAATTGTGTCCCATTGTCTGTCACAAGGATTCGTGGGATTCCGTATCTGCAGATGATGTTCTCCCAAAAGAACTGGGAAACTTGCTTGGTGGTTATCTTGGCCAGGGGTTTAGCCTCAATCCACTTAGTGAAGTAATCAATTGCCACTATTAGGAATTTCCTCTGTGCTGAAGCCATGGGAAAGGGTCCAAGTATATCCATCCCCCACATTGCAAATGGAATGGGAGAGTTAATCGAGGTTAACATCTCAGGCGGTTGCCTCACAATTGGGGCATGCTTCTGGCATCTCTCACATCTCTTGACATAGTTTTGTGCATCAGCCAACATCTCTGGCCAATAAAACCCTAAACGAATTATCTTGTGCGCTAGAGCTCTGCCCCCCAAGTGTTGCCCACAGATCCCTTCATGAACTTCCTCCAATGCTTCCCTTGCCTCTATAGGCCTTAGACACTTCAGGTACGGGATAACAAACGACCTTTTGTACAGAATACCCTCAATCAAAGTATATCTCAACGCTCTTACTGAGAGTTTTCGTGCCTCCATGGCATTGTCTGGGAGCCAACCGGTCTCCAGGTGTGCCTTGATAGGATCTATCCAAGAGCCTCCTATATCAATTGGTGCCACTAACTTTGCATTAACGGTCGGGGCCTTCAAGACCTGAAAGTAGACACTCCCAGCATAATTTTCTATTTCAGAAGAAGCAAACTTAGATAGGGCATCGGCCTTAATGTTTTCCTCTCTTGGAATGTGCTCAACGTAGCACTCCTCAAACTGGGACATAACAGCCTTTACTACTCTCAAGTATTTTGCCATAGTCTCATCCTTAGCCTCGAATTCACCATTTACTTGTGATACCACAAGCCTTGAATCTCCACAAACTTTGAGATTCTTGACCCTCATGATTCTGGCCAAGCCCAAACCAGCTATCAATGCCTCATACTCCGCCTCGTTGTTGGTAGTAGGGAAATCCAACTTTAAAGCGTACTCAACTGTGAACCCATCGGGGCTTTGCAAAACCAAACCTGCACCACTAGATTTTGTTTTTGATGCTCCATCAAAATAGAGCACCCAATATTCCTTCAGATCGGGTGTAAGTTTTTCTTCTTTTTCCTCTTGCCCAGGGGTAGTCGTTATCTCTTGCCCCCCGACTTCTTGGTTGTTAATAGTGCATTCAACCACGAAGTCAGCTAATGCCTGAGCTTTGATAGCTGTCCGAGGCTTGTATGTGATGTCAAACTCTCCTAACTCAATCGCCCATTTGATTAGCCTTCCACTGGCCTTAGGGCTATGCAATATGTTCCTCAATTGCTGGTTTGTCAGAACTTGAATCTTATGTGCCTGAAAGTAAGGCCGTAGCTTTCTTGAGGCAGTTACTAATGCCAAAGCAAACTTTTCTATGGGTGAGTAATTCAACTCAGCCCCATGCAACACTTTGCTCACATAGTAGATAGGTTTCTGGACCTTTTCCTCTTCCCGAATAAGGACAGCACTCAGGGCTTGTTCGGATACCGCCAGGTATAAACTAAGAATCTCCCCAGGACTTGGTTTGGTCAACAACGGGGCTTCAACCATGTACTTCTTCAGTTGCTCAAAGGCCTCTTGGCTCTCAGGTGTCCACTCAAAATTTTTCACCTTTTTTAACGCTTGGAAGAAAGGCAAGCATTTGTCTCCAGACTTGGAGATGAATCTTCCTAAAGCTGCAACTCGACCTGTCAACCTCTGCACATCTCTTATAGAGCGTGGTGGCTCCATGTCTAAAATCGCCTTGATCTTGTCAGGATTGGCCTCAATGCCTCTTTTTGAAACCATCAGCCCTAAAAACTTCCCAGATCCAACGCCAAAAGCACACTTGGCGGGATTCAACATCATCTTATGGTGCCTCAGCACTCCAAATGCCTCTCCGAGGTGCTTGATATGACCAGCCTTAAGTAGGCTCTTGACTAACATGTCATCAACATATACCTCCATGGTTTTTCCAATCAGATGGGCGAATATCTTATTCACCAATCGTTGGTAAGTAGCTCCTGCATTCTTTAGACCAAAAGCCATGACAAGATAACAGAAGACACCAAAGTCAGTTATGAAAGATACCTTAGGTATGTCATCCTTGTGCATCTTAATCTGATTATAGCCGCTGAATCCATCCATGAAGCTTAACATCTCATGTCCAGCTGTGGCATCTATCAACATATCAATCCTCGGCAGGGGAAAACAATCTTTTGGGCATGCATCATTCAGGTCAGTGAAGTCTATACACATTCTCCACTTCCCATTTGCTTTCTTGACCATGACTGGGTTCGCTAACCATTCAGGAAACTGAATCTCTTCAATAAAACCAGCTTCCAAGAGCTTATTCACTTCTTGCCTGATGGCCTCTTGCCTCTCCGGAGCAAAGTTTCTCTTCTTCTGCTTTATTGTCTTCCTTTTGGGATCAACATTTAACCTATGAGTTATGAGTTGGGGGTCAATCCCTGGCATATCAGCTGCTGTCCAAGCGAACACGTCGCTATTCTTCTGTAAGAATTCTATTAACTTGCCCTTCAGGGGTTCTTTCAGAGATGCTCCAACATAAGTAACTTTGTCAGGATCATTAGGTTCTAGAGGTACGGGAATCAAATCCTCTGCTGGCTTCCCTCTATGCTCTTCATCATCGCGGACATCCATGTCTTCAATCGGAAGGACCTGCCCCCCGACTCCATCGGCCCTTAATGCGGCCACATAGCAACTTCTTGCCATCTTCTGATCACCCTTTTGTTCTCCGACACCATTCCGTGTCGGAAACTTAATTTTCATATGATAGGAAGAGGCCACAGCCTTAAACGCATGAAGTCCAGTCCTTCCAAGGATTGCATTGTATGTTGATGCTGCCTTGATCACCAAGAAATTCAACATCTGAGTCGCCTCTTTAGGCTCCTGCCCAATAGTCACGGGTAGCTGAATAGTCCCTTCAACGTTGGACTCCACTCCGTTAAACCCGTATATAGGCATGTTTGTAGGGGTCAGTTGAGAGTCGTTGTAACCCATCTTTACAAATGCATCATAAAATAAAATATCCACAGAAGCCCCATTGTCTATCAAGACTCGTTTTACTTCTGAGTTTCCAATCACGGGAGTTATGACCAGCGGGTCGTCATGGGGGAATTTCACCCCTTCCAAGTCTGAATCATCGAAACCAATTACCATCTCGGTTTTAGCACGCTTCGGGGCTTCTCCCACAATGTGCATTACTTCTCTAGCATAAGCCTTTCGAGAATTCTTAGTTGTGCCAGCTGCTGTCGGACCCCCCCCAGATCATATTGATAACCGCCCTTCGGGGCTGTGGATTGCGATCATGGTTGTCATCCCTCCTAATATTATCTCTCCTTTCATTGTCCCTTCTCTGGTTCCCACGGTCATCACCCTTGGTGAACTGACTTAGTTTTCCTCTTCGTATTAAGAACTCAATCTCATCCTTGAGTTGCCTACAATCGTCGGTGTCATGTCCCACATCTTTGTGGAACCTGCAGTATTGCTCCTTATTTCGCTTAGCTGGGTCTCCTCTAAGTGGCTTCGGCCATCGGAAGTCCTTTTCCTTTTCAATGTCCAACAGGATCTGGCTTCTTGGAGCATTAAGTCTGGCATACTCGGAAAACCTTGGACCCGAGTTCTTTTTTGGAGCAGATTCAGAGTCTCTGCTAGCTCGGGGATACTTGTCCCTAGCATCGTACTCTTGTTCTTGCTTCCGCTTGTTCCCTCCATTGCCCAACGTGGCTTCTTTCTTGATGCTGTCCTCAGCTTTTATATACTTGTCCGCCCTTCGTTGAAGTTCATCCATGCTTTCAGGGGGGGTGTTTTGCCAACGACCTCTTAAAAAAGAGATCCGTGGTTCCATGCTGCAAGGCTACCATGGCCACCTTATTTTCCAAATCGGTGATATTCAGGGTTTCCTTAGTGAATCGCTTGATGTAATCTCTTAAGTTCTCATTCTTTCCCTGTGTTACATACATAAGGGATGCGGAGCTTTTCTCGTGAATTCTTCCGCTAATGAATTGACTGACAAAAGCGGTACTCAACTCCTTGAAAGAGCTAATCGAGTTTGGAGGTAAACGACTATACCAACGTTGCGCCATGCCCGACAGGGTTTGGGGGAACGCCCTACACTTAAGGGCATCGTTAGCAGGCTGCAGTAACAATGCGCTTGTAAACGTTCTCACATGAGTTGCGGGATCCCCCGTTCCATCGTAAGCTTTGATCGTGGGCATCTTAAACTTTCGGGAGATATGTGCATTCATCACCTCCTCAGTGAATGGAGGGGTCGGATCATCCAGATCTCCTTGTAGCATCAAATCTCTAGGATTATTCTTGGGGAGTTCCACCCTGGTAGTTCCTCTGGTTGGGGCTTCAGCCCTTCGGTGTCTCCTTGAAGACCTCTCCAGATCTATGAAGGGAATCCCTCCTGAAGTCGGAGGAGGTCGAGTCTGATTAGGGTTCTGCCTCTCTAGCTCCCTTGCTTGGTCGTCCTTCAGCTTCTGAATCTCGGCTTCATAAGCCTTAATTTTCTCTGCGATTGTTAAAGGACCATCTCGGTTCGATGAATTCCTCCTCAGAGGTTCCTTACTAGCGCGTCGCCTCCTTGGGGCTTCGTCTCGATCATCGTCTTCAGATGACGAGTCTCTGGTATAAGGACCAGAGTAATCATAGTATCCTGGTTCAGGAGGAGCCGGGCCTCTAAGATAAGGGGATTGTTGTTGCCCATGGATCAACCGAGCATGACCGCTTGGTCCTGGATCCCTTGGATCTTGGGGGTAATTAGGCAGCCCATACATTGGGTTGGTGTTGACAGGGAGCGAAGAAGTGGAGAGACTGTGAAGCGGCGGGCGGCTGCTCAGAGGGAGAGGAGAGACCACCATCTGGAGCGGGTTAGTATCCTGGCCTAGAGGGATGATTACAGGTTGAGATCTTTCAGCGGGGGGATCCGTCCCTTGTGGTTGAGAGGCCTGACTACGAGGGTTTGTTTCCGTCAATGGGGGTACAGACTCTGGCCCTGTACCAACAAGAGGAGCAGCGATTGGTGGAACGATGGTTCCAGAAGTAGCCTCGGTTGAGACCGGTGTTGTTCTTCGAGTGGTAACCATGGTTGATGTCTTTGTCCCACAGACGGCGCCAAATGTTGTGGAATAAAAACTAGGTTGAAAATATTGCGGCTAGGGTTTGTATATTTAATGCTAAGGTTCGTGAGCTTCGTGCTTTAATGGCTGCTTCTGCGTTCGAGACTTAAACGGTCCTCACAGAATGCCTACGTATCTCTGTAAATTAGAGAATCAAGCCAATAAAACGTAGTTCTGAGGTGAGGGGTCAGGCCCTTTATATAGGCTGAGAAGCCTTAGAATTATGGTAGGATTTGGAGACTTGGTGGGCAAGTCTTTGAGGAATGTTCTAGATCTATTCCTTGTAGGAATCAGTTTCCATATTGAATTGGATGCCTTATTGGATAAGTCTGAAGGGGATATTATCCTTATCCAACTCTTATTTGCTGAGCTGTTTATTACCCTTAATATTAATTACGAAATTAATATTATATTTAGGGTTTTGGGCCCAGCTGGTGGGCCCCACGCTTGGACTATTCTCGGCCTAGTTAATGCCACATTAAATGTGTATTTAGGGCTTATTTTCAGCCCATATCAGCTGCTGATTTGGATGACACGTGCCCAACAAACAAAATCTTTTATTATAAAATTATAGTTTTTATAAAATCAAAACAAGCAAAATCTTTTATTATAAAATTATGAAAAGTTACTATCGAATATTTTATTATAGTTTTTGTTAATTTTTGTTTTTTTCAAATTTATACAAACTTCAAAAAAAGTTGAATAAATTCCATAAAAAGATGGAAAAATTCCAGGAAAAACTGAAAAAATGTTATATAAATTCCAAAAAGCTTTTGTAGTATGATCTTTATGTATTTATTTAGTTTTTCAAATTATTGGAAGAATTATTTTGTGGATTCAAGTATTTTAAAATAATTTTTAGACTTATATTGCATTTTAAAACTAAATTACCTTTTAAAATTAAAAGTAATCTAGTAAAGTAAAATGGTAAAAGGTTAAAAACGTTTCACCGTTTTACCTCATCTTCTCCAACAAATCAAACAAGCTAAAAATAAATAAAATTAAATGGGAAAATCAAGACACTCAAGAACATTCAAATCCCTCCCTAGATTTCGGCAAACAGAAAAGATTATCCGGTAACCAAATTCACTCCGGCGAACTGATTTCTGGGCACAACACAGATGCACAACACTTGCCCATCAACTGAACATCAACCACATAGCAAAAACATGAAAGAAACTAATCCAAAAAAGCAAAATCGAAGCTTTTCCGGCGAGCTCGACCAAGAACTCCTGCGAAGTTCGATTTTTCAAAATACTTAGCCAAACCTCGCGTTCTATATCAAAAAACGAAGCTTATGACTTGTACAATCAAACCCCTAACACCCTAAACACGAACAATCAACACATGCCACATGTTGCCACGTCAGTAACAGCTGTAACTCCCGTTAAGATTGTAACGTTTCCCGTCAAGTCAACGAGGTTGACTAACGGGGCTGTCATTACTCTCAACTAGAATGGTGCAAATGAGTCCCCGATAACTTGAGTGAATTTTTTGCGATATGACCATCACTTCAGTAATCACTTTGAGATTTAACCCAAATATCTAAACGGGATAACTTAAAAATTAGGAGAGCAACTTTAAGCTAAATGGTTTCTAATTTGAGCAAATCTGGCATAAAAATAATTAATTAGCATTCAGACATGGATCTGGGAATCGAATAATTCTCTATAAATTACGTGATCATTTTGATTTTTAAAATTCGATTAATCCGATTCAATCCATTCGCATGATTGCTTTTAAAAATCGGAATAATTTTAATGTAAATGGACCCAATAATTTTAATGTAAATCAGAATTTCATTGTTGGCAAAAACTAACATTATAATAACTCGTAAGGAAAGTACATCTCTATTATACTAGACAAAAAGATTAAGAGTAAATATAAAAACATATAATAAACTTAAATAACAATTATTCAAAATCATTTAAAATGTCATTGTTTTCTTACACACATGAGATCATATTATTTTCTAAATTTTCACATCATTCGTTAGCATTTCTCAATTCAATTCAATATATAATAATCACTAATATTTCTAAATCTTATCAATACATTTCTTACGAGTAAAAAACAATATTGTATACCTAATTACATAATAATATTTTATTTTATTTAAAAAGAAGTTTTGTAAAAAAATAGTGGAAGCACAAGATTTGCAAGCCCTTGACTTGGGTAAAAAGAAAGATTCTTATTCTTTTTCTCTTCTCTAAAACCCTTTCCCCAATTATTTGTCTCCCCTTCTTAAACCCTACAAAAACCCCCAATTAGCCGACTCACCAAACCCTAAAACCCTAATTTATAAATCAAGATCACAAATCTCTGATCCGATTATAGATACATTCATATATGTCGAAACTAAATTCAAAGTGGTTGAATATGGAAAACCCAAGAATATGGGTAGTGATCGGAATCGGCGTGGCCGGAATTGTGATTCTTGCGGAATCACAACGGCGTAAAATGAAAGCAAAGAAGTTGATAATTAAAGAAGATTTTGGGGTTTTTATTGAAAGATTTGAATTGCTTCCGTTTCCTCAACCCCCTCCTCCTGCTGCTAGATTGTTGCTCTCTGGCTTGACTTTTGCTGTTAAAGATGTGTTAGTAACTTTTCTTTACCTATTTATTTGTATGTGTTTTCTTTACCTATTTATATATATACATGGTTGTAGGCAAATGATCAAAACTTTCAACTAATTTTGTTGTAGCTGTATGCATACAGAGAGAGAGAGAGAGAGAGAGAGAGAGAGAGAGAGAGAGAGAACAGTTTTCTTGAATAAACTTCATTTTTGCTAGAGAGAGAAATAGAAAGAACAGTTTTCTTGAACAAGCTTCATTTTTGCTAGAGAGAGAGAGAGAGAGAGAGAGAGAGAGAGAGAGAGAGAGAGAGAGAGAGAGAGAGAGAGAGAGAGAGAACAGTTTTCTTGAACAAGCTTCATTTTTGCTAGGGAGAGAGAGAGAGAGAGAAAGGTTCTCTTGGACAAACTTCATTTTTGCTAGACGAAGATTACCATTTTTGCAGAATGAGGACCTTACTTTTTTTTTGATATATATGTGTGTGTAGGTTTGTAGTTTCCGTGAATTTTATTTTTCTATATGTATTATTTGTGTACATGTCTAGTAATGAATTAGGTATTGTGTTCAGTTTAAATTATTTGTATATTTTTGAGTTCTGTGTAGGAAGATTTATTTACTGTTTCTTGTAGAGCTTGTAGTTAAAGATGATTAGCAGTGGAACATAACTATGTATGTGTCTAATTTAGAAGTTGTGGGTTTTTCTTTGTAGTTTTGATGTAAAGGATCACGTGACTGGGTTTGGTAACCCGGATTGGAAGAATACTCATGAGGCTGCTGACAAGACTGCATTGGTGGTAACTAATCTTTTGAAGAACGGGGCTACTTGTGTTGGCAAGACTGTTATGGATGAACTGTCTTTTGGGTATTATACCACTCTTTTTTGTTTAAGATATTTGAAAGTTAGATTGAATTTTGAGAAACCAACAGAAATGAAGATAACTATTTGTGTCCTATGTTACCCCGACACTTCATTTTGCCTCAAATACCCGTGTCGGACACTCGACACTCGGACATGGGTATGGACACTTGGACATGAATTTTAAGCCAAAAACATGTATTTTTTTTTTTAAATATTGCCGAGGCCGGACACTTGGATACGTATCCATGTTGGACACTTCCAGCCGAGTCCGGGTAACATAGTTTGTTTCTTGAAATTTTGAACTATTAAGCTTGGACTTGGGCTTTCTCTCTCAGTTCTATTTTCTTTGTTAAGATGAAAATTATTACTTAAAATCTCAATCTCTTAAAAGTTATTAGTTTGGATTTTAGAATGACAATGCTCAAGACGCCCCTTAAATATCATGTACTGCTTGCATTTTTTTCAAACTCTATCTTCTTTCATGTCATATGAGAGGTAAGTATCTGAATGCTTTTCTTGTACTTATTTCTAGGATTACGGGAGAGAATGTGCACTATGGAACCCCTACAAACCCAAAATTTCCATCTCATATTCCTGGTGGGTCATCCAGTGGTTCAGCTGTGGCTGTTGCAGCAAAGCTCGTTGACTTTGCTCTTGGTAAGGGTTTTTAGTTTAATTAATATAGAAATTAATTTTATATGCAGTTTTGGTAAAGCTGAGGCTTCAGTGTACCTATGATCAAAATGAGATTCTATGAACTTAGTAGTACCTATTTCTCTTTTAAGTTTCTTAATGATTGCTAACAATTTGATTTATTCTATTTCAAGTTTTTGTGATTGAGCTGTAATAACTGTAATTTGATTTGCCCGACTTTCTTCTACCTCCTTCATTTTTGGAAAGAATTTAAGGAATTCGTAATTATGAATTTTCAGTTACCATCCTATTTTAATGTTAATTTTTTGATCTTTCACCCTATCTGTTGGCATGACTTCATCGCCACATCCCACACCTATCTTTTGAGGAGTACTTTTACTTATATTAAACTATTAAAAGTGAATAATATCGGCATATGACTGAAATATCAACTGTCTTACACTCAGCAATCATAGACTGAGTATAAATTCTGCAAGTTTTAGTATTGTTTGATGGTTTTTCAGATTTTTCCGTTTTCTTAATTTTCTTATTTATGATGTTTTAGGTACCGATATTATTGGTTGCATCAGAATCCCAGCAGCATATTGTGGTGTCATCGGATTCCGCCCATCTCATGGAGTTGTATCTTCTATCGGGGTTATTTCGTGTTCACAAAGTTTAGAGACTGTTGGTAGGTAATTAGAATACTAATTTCTACCCAGACTTACAATGATATCCAGATCATTTGGTATTTATGCATAAATGCTGTCCTGCTTACATGAGTGTAATTGTATATATGTTATATTAATGAAATTAGTCCAAGCGCTCAAAAGAAATTTAAGCAATTTCAGTAAAGTCTTGAAATCGGTTAGTGTTCAGCTTTTGTGGTTTGACTGGTGCGGAAACCTATTACATATAGTTTACTTTGCAGGATTGTTTGATAGCACTAAGTAACTGTTTGTTCAGAAAAAGTAGGATGCTTTGTATGTGATTTATGTGTTGCAACTTACACGTCGTCAAATATATAGATTTATGATATATGTATTACGTCTACTGGTTGTACATGACAACAATCTTATTTCAGGATTGTTTACTCGTGATCCGTCTGTTATGCATCTCGCTGGACATGTGCTCCTCAACTTGAAGCAGGTGGAACCTAGAAGGACTAGACGCTGTATAATTGCTGATGATCTATTTCAACTTTCTAAAGCTCCAAAGCAAAATATTTTATCTGTTGTATGCAAAGTTATCAAAGATTTGAAAGGCTGTAAGTTCCAGGCTTGCTCGACTTTCGTGATCATTAATTTATTTATAATATAAGATGAAGATGTACATACACAATCATTTCCATATATCTTTTTTGTTATGGTATAAATGCATAACTCAATAGCTCTAGTAGATGTCACTAATGTACTGAAAGAAAAGAGAATCGTGGTTAAAAATCGTAAGTATTGACATTTTTACTCACTAAATTTGCAGATCAGCTTCCAGAACACATGAATTTTTCTCAATATATTGCAGCAAATGTCCCTAGCCTGAAAGATTTCCAGGAGGAATCAACTAAATTGCAGAATGGCCTATCTGCTTTAAAAGCTCTATGTTCAGTGATGTTTTCACTGTTGAGGTAATATATTAGTGTTAGTCTTAACCAATCGCTTTCTTACTAGAAAAAAGAGAGTAAGCTGCTGAATAGAGGAGATGAAACCCCTTCCTATCTTCGGACGGCCACTGAAATCATATGGATCTTAGGACATGGAAAATGTGTTACTGTCTTGAATGATATTACATTGCCCCTGACATGTCAAACACAGTATAATGGTGGCCATTATGTTCAACTGAGTGTCCTTGTATTTCACTTGCATCTTATATGCTCTACTTCGGCGGAAAGTGTTATTCACAAATCTGAATATATTAGAGATGTACTTTCCTTTGTGAGTTTAGATTAAGAACATGAGTTATTATATTGTTATTTTTTGACAACAATGAAATCGTGATTCACATTAAAAATATTGTGTCAATTTACTATGAAGAAGGTGGATCGTATGTAGAATATGACCTAGTTTTAGGTGAGAGACCTAAGGGTGGAGTGGAGATTGTATATTTCTTTCATTAGTGCGTTTTATTTCCTGGTTGTAAGTTGTTACAGACTAACAGTTGTGAAATGTTGAGCTTAATAAATTCTCGTAGCTAAACTTTTTTTTTTTTTTTGCTGCATATATGACACACTGACCTGAATCTCTTGCTTGCCTTTAGGCATGAGTTTAAAAGTAATCATCTCAAATGGGTCGAATCAGTTGAACCGAAGGTAGGACCTGGTGTATCTTCTCGGGTCCTTGAAGCACTTACTACTACACATGACAATGTAAAAACTTTTTACAAAGTCAGAACTGAAATGCGAGCTGCTCTCCGGAGTCTCTTGAAGGTATTTGATTATCTGTGTAGATTTATTACAAATAATGTATTATGCGTGTGTGTCTTTTGGATTATCTGTTGTATCAAGAAATTGTTGCTTATCAGATATTTTGCTTTGATGTTTCAGAGTGCTAATATTATAATGTATGTTATTGTCTTAGAACCTATATCTAGATTCTTGACACTTGAGAAAATGATCTTCGAACTCTTCATCTCCGTGTTAATATGATAGTATTGTAGATTTTCTCCATTTATAATTTTTTTCTCTCGACAAATCCTGCCTTAGCAACTAATATTCCGAGGTTCATCGATTCTGCTCACTTGTTAAGAGTGCATGTAGACATGTTTATATTGCATTAGGCTTACGGACACCCTGTACTGTTCACGTATTTTAGTATGCATGTGATTTTTGTATAATCTGGGCATCTTGCAAGAGGAATTCTTTAGCATCTGGATCCTTTTTTAAAAATGTTTAATGCATCTATCTACTAACATAGAATTTCTATATTATGTAACCTCTGAATACTATGGGCATGTTTAGTTTTTAATTTTTGCAATGGCTTACAAGTTGGTAAAGACTTGCTAATAGCACTCCCTGGCTATTATTCCAGACTTGTTAGTCAGAAAAAAGGCAAGGCAAGTTGGCTTTTCTCACAATATATTATTATCTACTTGATTTTCCTATTGCTACTTTCTCCATGATTTAACCTTTTAGATATCTACTTCTGCTTTACGTTTTATTATTTAAGGGCTGTGAGTGTTCCACCTCTGAATTTCTCTCTCTCTCTTTTTTTTTTTCCAAGTGAGTCGAAGGGCTTGCTTATTTGAATAATGCAAACTGTAGTGTTTGGGTGTAGTATCCTTGGTGCCTAAGCACACTAAGGTTTTTACAGAATGACAATGAATATAGTTTATGAGGTATATATGTGAGTTTACTTTATTTGGAGGACACCCAAACGGTGGTAGTATTTTTGTAGAAGGTAATCTGTTAGTACTCACTACTAAGTATGCCATATGATTAAATTTGATGCAAGATGGTCATTGAACAGCTAACAGTTTGCTACTTGGACTGAACCTTTGGTCACGCCATATGATTAAATTTGATGCAAGATGGTTAGTGAACAGCTAACAGTTTGCTACTTGGACTGTAACATTTTTTTAATCGGGCATTAATATTTTTGTATAAGAAAAGCCCATACAGTAAAAATCTCTTTTTTTCATTGCATTGCATGAAACATCACTTCAGTAACCTTGTGTAGAGCAAGTGGGTTTATCTTTTTGACCTTTTGTGCATGTTTGTTCTTATGAACTATAGTAACCTATTGATTAGATTGTTAACAATTATATTGTTTTCCTAGGACGATGGAATCTTAATTATTCCTACCGTTGCTGATCCTCCACTAAGACTCAACTCAAAGAAGGGTGTGTCATCTGAGTTTCATGCTAGAGCGTTTCCTCTTTTGAGCATCGCAAGTATGTCTGGCTGCTGTCAGGTAATTAAATTTACTTGGTGTTTTCGTAGTTAAATACATTTCCTTTAGTCAAAATAGAATTCTTATTTTGTATAGGGTGTAACTTATATTCCAGGTTACTGCTCCCATAGGAAATCATAATGATTATCCAATGTCAGTTTCTTTTATTGCAAGCCATGGAGCTGATAAGTTTCTTCTGGATACGGTGTTAGACATGTACAATTCTCTTCAAGATCAAGCTATCAATGTCTCCCATTCTGTACCATTACCAGATGTGAATGGCGATATGGATGCTAGTGACTTGTTAAAAGAAAAGGTAAGATTCCCGTCTGATTTTTGAATGTAGTAGGCGTCTATTCAGTGAATGTATTTGCAATTTTTCTTTGTACACAATCAAATGTTTAGCTTAGCAATAAATGGTTTTGCTTGAGGTGTTATTTATTCTTCCACATAAATTGTTGATGCAGGTTGTCACGTAATTCTCTGTTTTTGGGATTTGTCATATCATAATTTGTTTCGAAGTGTATCCTAGAACCAACTTATCTCTTTCATGTTTTTTTTAATTTGAATAAATAAAGTAGAAGTTTTGAAAATGAGACGGGAAAAAATCTGTCCCTACCTGGTTTCAGAGTCAAACATTATGAACAAGTTTTTGTATCCAGAAAAAAGCACGTACTTGTGGGTTTTCTTCGGGAGCTAAGTACTTAAAAAAAAATAAGACTAGCCACACACCATTAAATTGTTAAAATTCATCCTATTTCTTTTAACTTATGGACAACCTGGACTACCTGCTAGCCAAGCTCTAATATTGCTGGAGAGAAAATCATATAAATAATAAATCTGAACACTGGATATTAGTGTTTGACCTGCTGTAGCTAGGGATCTTCTAATGCGTTTTCTTTGTCCCGTCACATGCTTCTGTTCATCAGTTCCCTCTGTATCCTTCTTGCTAGTGAGTCTTCTATGTAGCACAATTAAGTTACTTAGTATCAGGCTATCTAATAGGTGTAACAATAGTTTCTTGAAGTCTCAAACTGGAGTATCTTTCCCTATCACTCGTTATGTTGGATATCCTAATGTTATTATATTAATCCCAGTAATCCTTTATTAAGAACTGTGAATCATAGTTAAAAAAAGTTATGAAACTACCATTTCTTTAGCAAGGCTGCAATGCTTGATTGGCTTCAATTTGTTTGACACTGTCGAAGTAGTACATGTAGGATCGTAGTATTTTCAACTGTTCTCATTCATGAGGTAATGTAGTTGGTCTTTGTCTAAACTATATTAATTGATGGTTTTGTTATGCCATGGGTATAATTATGTTGGAGACACTTAACATGTTAAAGTTAGACTTCTAAAGGTTGACGTATGTCTGGGAGATGTTTTTTCTTTGCGTCCGTAAATTTGTATTTTGTATTGAAATCCTGATAAAATTTGTATTTGTAAATAAGATCCCACTTGAGTATTTTAACATCCTGCTATTGTTTTTTATCCAGTTTTCTGATTGGTGCATCTAATTTTGCTAAACTACAATCAAACTGTAATAACGATCAATCTTTTTGAACCTCTGTGCTTCCTGGAAGCTCTGTCCTGTAATTGTTCTCACCCACAGATTTACTCCGTATTCATATTTTCCAGATGCCTGGTCTGAAGTTGCAAAATATTTTTTGTATCCTGACATAAAAGTATCTTAGCTGTAAGTATTATATCTGGCAATGTTGGGAGGTTCCGATCCATAATTTTGGTAGGTCCCTAATTCATGAAGTCATAATTGTTTTGTTTGAAAGAATGTGTTCCCCCTTTAGAAAACTGTAATTTTGAGAACGTATGTCCATTATCTTTGATTTAGGGTACAAGACTCCTGGTACTTGTTCATAGATTAAGTTGTGCTCAAATACCACTGTCGCTGGTACTTGTTCATAGATTAAGTTGTGTTCAAATACCACTGTTACTCATTCGAGGTCTGGTCATAAAATTGTTATGAAATTGTGCATGATTTTAAATTTAAGTTATATAATTTTCACATCAGATTCCTGAGTAGTGGTAGGGTTCTGTTGCAGGGAAATGCTGCATATAAGAAAAAGGAATGGAATAGAGCTGTAAGTTATTATACTGAAGCTATAAAGTTGAACGAGGTAAATGCAACACTTTATAGCAACCGTGCAGCTGCTTACCTTGAATTAGGATGGTATGCTTTTTCCTTCCATGGAAGTTTTCTGTGGATATTCCGTATTAATATACATGGACATGCATTACTGACTGAATAAATTTTCAGCTTTCAGGAAGCTGAAGAAGATTGCAGCAAAGCAATCTCACTTGATAAGAAGGTTAGTTGATAAGCTAATATATGTTTTGTTGCACTAGGCTATTTGTACCCGTATCGACGTATCCACATCGTCTTCTTGCTATAATAATGTCTTCATAGTGAGACTGCAATGTATCTTGTGAAGCACTTTTTTTCTTCTTGCTATGAGAATTGCACTTAAAAGGAGTATGAAATCAACTTAAACTTTGTATGTGTATACATGCTGTCTAGTGTAAGAATTTTATTGATCAGCCATTGGTTTGTTAAACGAAATTTCTTTACCATTTGGTGAATGCGGACATCCTGTTTGATCTCTTTTCAGAATGTAAAGGCATATATGAGGCGAGGAACAGCGAGGGAATCACTTCTCTTTGTAAAGGAGGCTCTACAAGGTGAGAACACTTTGGATGAGTTGATTCTGTTTCTGCACCATGCTTATTTTAATCATTACTATTAATTTTTGAAAAGAAAAATATTAAAACACCAAATTAGTTACAAAGGAATAGGCAATTCTGCTATAAACGCAGGACGAGCAACAGAGGGAACATCTCTTTTTCCACACATCAATCGAAGCTAACTTTGCTAAACAAAGAACCAAACCATTGTATGCCCTTGAAAAAATAACACCTATATATTTTTCTCTAGGAATCACAGTTCTGATGTTCCAGACTAGTTAACAGCATTCAAACAATCGGATTCGATAAAAATAATGGGAACATTCAAAAAAATTGCCAAAAGTATCCCTTCCTTTATCACCAACAACTAGGCAACCATGGGACTGTATGAGTGCCGATAATATCTCGTCTTAGCCACCAACGACCATTTTCATCTCTTGCAAAAGCTGAATTCTGCATCCCTTGCTGTCATTCCTTAAGTATGCATTGACAATTATCTTCACAGCTTCTATTGGGGGAGGAGACCATGTAACCTCTTTATTTCCACCAATATCTTGATTTTCAAAAGAACCGGAGGTCATTTTTCTTGAATTATGAAACTCGCCCAACCAGCTTTGGATCCAATTTAGAACAGGGTATCACTATGAAGAACTTTGTTTCTAATTTTTGACACCTGCCAAGTGAGTTTTTGCACAAAATCCACTTCTCTTTCATGTTGCTCTTGATTTTTGCACAAAATCAAAGAGTGTGGGTAGCGTTCTGTCTTTGCTCCCCGCTACCTAAAACAAGAATCATTTCACTAATATTTATTCTAGCCAGAGCAGCTTTTGGCGGTAGCAACTCGTGACTTTGTTTCCACAGAAAGTGTTTTATTATAGTGGAATCTCAATTTCTAAAGATTGGACCACCAATTTACCTTCAAAGTGATATGCAAGATGCCTCTGGCAACTTGCAATTTTCCAAAACAATTTTCTAGCCGTTTTCAACGTTGTATTCTCCGGTTTTACAAAAATTTGTATATACTATTAATTGAATGTATGGGAAGTAGAAAATTAGTTACCGTGATTTTCCACTTGAGGCCCCACTGTGCTTTTGTAGTTATTTTTCATGGATAGAAAACTGTAGGGAAGGTATCAAGGTAATATGCAAAAATTCTATATTGACTGGTCAAGTAGGGAAGCTTAAGGAGATTGTTAGATGTCATTCGGCAAAATAATTTCCTTTTGATGTTTGCTGCCACATGATGGATGAAAATTCTAAACAGACAATATTATAGTTGAGAAATAAAGGATGTAAAGGGAAGAGTAATAATACGAATATGCAATTTTTTAGTAGGAGACGGAATGAGGCTTTGTCCACATCTGTAGGACTGATTTTAGTTTTAATTTGCAAGGAAATGTAATGGAGGTAGGAATGAAATTTTTCCCCACGAAACGGTACAAATTTCATTTCATCCACCTAGTATCATCTTTTAGAAGCACATGAAGCTTTAAGAATTAAGATGCCATGATGCTTATTGATTTGCTATACATCGGGCAGGCTGTAAAGGGTTATAACTCTATTAAGTTATATAATAATATATCATCAAATCTGAAGTTTGTAGTATTTGTATCATCAGATAGCTGCTTAAAAAAAAACAGTAGGAAAATATGTGTTGTGTTATGTATCAATTTGTATTGACTTCTCATAAAATATGTGTCATTGCAATTGCAGACTTTAAGCATGTTTGCATCCTTGAACCACAGAACAAGACTGCCAGTGATGCTGAGAAGAGGCTAAGGAAAATGATGAGTTGACGCCCCTCCTTTTCCTTTTATTTTTCTAAACAAGCCATCCCGTCCCTTGTATAATAACAAGTAGAAACTGAGAATAGAACGCCTTCAAACATTTTGTTTACAAGGTATATTCTGCAAAATTTTGAATGGTGAGAAACCCTGTTATTAGGGGTTCGAGGTTACAAAGAAAGCCCTGTTAGCACATTGGACAGTTATATATTATTATCGAGATGTTCCTCTTATGAAGTTGTGCAAATCATTGATCTTGTGATTGAACTACTCTATTATAACATTGTAATGATGGGAAATTGGAATCAACTTAGACAGGTGTATATATTGGGAATTTTGTTCCTGAAATTTATGATTGCAGTACTGCACTTGTGTTTCCATGTGCTGTGCCTTTTTTAAGAGTTGAAGTTGCAAAGTAATGTTCTATTAAAGGCTGTAGTACATCACACGCTCAGGTCTGCAAATTTGTAGCAGATTAGGAGCCCCTTTAGGTTAGCCTTTTATATAAGTCACTTATAATTTGAAGTATTTTATATTCATATCACGTTATAAATGATTTTTTTTAATATAAGCTGTATGTACTTGTTTGGGTGACTTTATTTAAAATAATTCTGATTTAAAATATATTTGTAACTTTAAAATGTAAAATAATGTTATTTGAACAAAAAATAAAGGTGTACAATATCCAACTTAATGATTCAAGAAATTATCACCATGTTAAAGCATCTCCAAGAGACTCCTACATTCTCTTTTAAAAATAATATAAATAAATGGTTCTTAGTAAATTATTACATCGATTTATGTGTCAAACTTCAATAATGCTCGTTATATTAGTTCTTTATTTATAATTTATTCATAAATCAATCCCACTATAACCAAAAGTTGTGCAAGAATTGGTGGATACTTTATTGTTAAAATACAAGTTAAGAGCTACTAGTGACTCTTAGAAATGAGGAGAGAGAAGAGGTTCTTAGTGTTTTTAAGAGACACTAAGAGTCTCTTGGAGCAACATTTTTATTCTCTCTCCTCACCTTTTGAGTTAAGAGCTAGAGTAAAGAATCTTTTAGAGATGCTCTTAGGCTGTTACAGAAACAAATTTTTAGCAATTTCAAAATATTCTATCTAATCGGTTTTCTTTTGTCGGGAATCTTATTTGTTTAAAAAAATTAAGGATTATGAGACTTGGATGTATTATATTTAGGGGTGTAATTTAAAACGAGCCGGCTCGAACTTGACTCAAACTCGACTCGAAAAAGTGGGCTCGATTCGGCTTGAACTCGTTATCGAGCTCGAGTTCGAACACATTTTCAGGTTCGATTAAAAACTTGAGTCGAGCCGAGTTTTTTTGAGCTCGACTCGAGCTCGACTCGGCTCGAACTTGAACTCGATTTTTTTTTCCAAAAATTTAAAATGCAAAACTTACATTTCAAATACTTATTAAGAAATTTATTTTAAAAAACGAGAAGAATAATATAGCATAGTACATAGATTTGTAAAAAATTTGGCTTGAAAAATTTGAAAACTTACATTTTCAAGATGCATTTCCACTGAGTGACCATTTAAATATTATCATACTAACATACCATCTAAATTTAAAATTAATTTAATTAAATAGATTGCTTATTTATAGTTCCCAAAATTAATTTTGAAGAATATCTTTTGTTTTAAAGTTTTACTGAATACTTTATTTTTTTTAAATCAAGATATCATCTCAACACTTTGGATTAAAATTACATTATTCACAAATTTTATAATTAAATATGATATGCACATATAATTTATCTAAAATTTAATAATCTTTTAGTTACGATTTATATAGTATTGTATGTTCTTATCACATTATATTATTAAATTAATTATTTACATTCTTACATGCATACGTAGTGATTAGTAACTCGAATCAAATATTTTTACATGCACGATTTTTAAAATTCAATTAATATTATTAATTGTTATTAGAGTATCAAAATATATTTGATATCACGATTAGTCTATACTACTTTGATTGATCTTTTGATCGATCCTATGTTGTCATCGATCAAGTTCGATTTCTGAATTTTACTTCCATAAATTTTGTCTTTGTACAATTATAAATTATAACAGCGTGATAGTAATATCATAGACTTGTTGTATGCAATATTTCTATTAAATAGTGATAGTAATATCATAGACTTGTTGTATGCAATATTTCTATTAAATAAATAAAATTTATAAAACTACTAATGACTTTCGGTGTAGGGTGCCTATTTGCCTATTTTGAAAAAATATAACACATATGTGCTCGAAATCAAAAAATGTTTCACATTTTATTATTCTTATTATCATCGTTTACTAGTTAAGATGCTTGTTAAATGCATAATCTATAATAAACATAAAATTTATCCGTAAATATATATGAATAGAATAAACTAAAAGTTTACTTAATTGATTGGAAAAGTTCATTATCGAAACTATAAAATATAAAATTTTGAAAGTTTATTGTTATTTGAAGTTAGGAAAAAAATTTAGGTAAAACTTGAAAAGAAAATAATATAAGCAACTAGTTTTCATGGAGCTTAAGTCAAAACTCGAAAACTCGACAAGAACCCGATAAACTCGAAAACTTGATAAGAACCCGATAAACTCGAAAACTCGGTAAAAACTCGAAAACTCGGTAAAAACTCGAAAACTCAAAAATTCGATAGAAGCTCGAAAACTCGGTTAAAAGCTCGATAAGCTCGAAAACTCGGTTAAAAGCTCGATAAGCTCGAAAGATCGATAACAACTCGAACTCGACTCGTATAGTAAATTAGTCGAGTTCGAACACAAATTCCAGGCTCGATAAATTTCAGGCTCGACTCGACTCGACTTAAAAAAGCTCGAACTCGAAAAAAAAAAGTTCGAACTCGACTCGACTCGAATTACACCCCTAATTATATTAATTACCAAAGTTTCCTAATTTATAAACAACGTAAAATAAATGATAGATAAATATTTATTAATAAATAATTAAATTTACTTATTTACATAAATTATTGTGATGTTAAAAAAAATATTTTCAAATATCTCATGTTTTTTTTTAATTTTTGATAAAGGAAGCATTTTCTTCTTGAGCAGACATGTCTTGGGTATGATGTACAGTTAAACCTCAATAAATGAATGACCGGAAAATTTTATTCATTAATCGAGATTATTCATTTATCGAGGTAAAAAATACACTGTCTCTATTATGTCGGGACCATAAAAAATTATTTATTTGATAAAGTTATTCGTTTATCGAATATGTTGAAATGTAAATATAAATGTTAGATTAAGTCTACGATCTACAGTAAGTCTACGATCTACAGTACCAAGTGATGTAATCCCTTACGTATAGTTATGCTTATATATAGGATTTCAGAGATTGTAATAAACACACATCAATACAATCAATACAACATTGTTTTCTTGATTCTTCATTCTGAAATCATATATTCATTCTAGTTTTTATCATGGTATCAGAGCTTTAAGATCCTTACCTTGTTATTCCGGTGGCAGCCATTGTCTTTGTTAGCTTCATCTCTTCCAAGCTTTGTCTTTGAGACATTAATACAAACAGTTTGTAAGCAACTCAGTGATCTAACAAACACTTTCTGAATCACCCTCGTACAAGCCATATCCACAAACATCAAACCTCATTCCCACCATCGAGTCATCATACTCCGAGTAAACTCACTCGCCAAGTCGACTCACTGATTCCCCTTTGATTCACTTACCCAGCTTCACCTTGTCTGTGAGATACTTCCACAAGCAGTTGACACTCATCAACCGAGTTCACCAGCTTGAACTCACAACTCAAACAAGCAGAGACCTATCAGACTCGGTCACAACCCACGAGTCCACACACCCAGTTGATTAACACGCCCACATAGTGTATGTCTCGTTCTCTGTAAAATACACTGCCATATTCCAACTAGATAAGGGCTCTTATTTCTTCATTTGGGCCAATAGTTTTACAAGCCTATTAATTTCTTTTATTGGGCCACACAAAGATAGCCCGTACCATTTCACACAATTAGTTATTCTGGACCACTTACACCTTGGTACCTACTCTTTATCAGATCTTGCAAGTTGACCCTCCAGCTTTTCTCAACTAACACTTCAGTCCCTGGATTGTTTATTTTTTGCATTACAGTCCCCGAAGTTTTCAAACTTTCATTATAACCCTGTACTTGCATAAATGGAAAGAGAAAGTAGTTCACTCATTCAAACAATTTTGATCGGCTCAAACTATTTATCTTGGTCTCAAGCTATGCGTAGTTTTCTCAAGGGAAAACGTCTTTGGAGGTACGTTAACGGGGATTTCACTATTCCTACCAAGGAGAAGGATGAAACTGATTCACAATTGAAAGATCGCATCGAAGAATGGGATGTCAAAAATCATCAAGTTATTACATATTTTAGAAACTCTTCCGTTTCTAAAATTAATTTACAATTTGGAAATTTTGACACCGCAAAAGAAATCTGGGATCTTTTGCAATCTCGGTACACTACATCCGATCTTTCTCATCAATATCATATTATACATTCTCTCAGTAAGCAGATACAAACACCTGGTCAATCTGTCGCTGATTTTCTATCTCAAATACAAGCACTTTGGGATCAACTGACTTTGTCTGAATCAAAGTGCAAAAACACAGAGGATGCCACACTTTATCACACATACCGTGATCAACAGCGACTCATCCAGTTTTTGATGGCTCTTACTCAGGATTTTGAACCAGTTAGAGTTGCTCTTCTCCATCGCATTCCGCTACCCTCTTTGGATAGTGCTTTAACCAAACTTATTTCTGATGAAACTCGACTTGGCATCGGCAAAATTATTCCCACGAATGATACCGTCCTAGCGATACCTCCAGTACCCACTTATGACAAACCTTTTTATAGGTTTTGTCGTCAAAATGGACATGTAACTAAGGATTGTGCAGCTCTTCGCAATCACACATGCCAACATTGCCACCAAAAGGGTCACTACTCAATACAATTCTGCAAGAAAAGGCCATCTTTCCGTCCAAATAAATTCTCCCAGCCTTTCGTTGTAACCTCTGAATCTACATCAGACTCTGCTCCAGCTATGTCAGCCCTCGAGCTTGAATCTTTACTTCAACAGTTTTTACTTAAAGGGAACTCTCCCTCCACCGCATTCTCGGTTACTCCAGGTACTTCTTGGTATTTTGATTCTGCATGTTGCAATCATATGACAAATGATTCATCCATATTTACCACGAAAATGGAGAGTTCATCGCTTCCAACTATTCAAACTGCTGTTGGTTCAACAATGAAAGTGTCACATATTGGAACCATATCCACAGAAGATCTCTCTCTTCCTGACACATACTTTGTTCCTAATCTTTCACTTAATCTTATTTCCATTGGTCAGTTATGTGATCTCGGTCTTAACATTATTTTTACATCTTCTGGTTGTCAGGTACAGGATCCTCAGACAAAACAAACGCTTGGGACAGGACGTAGGTGTGGAAAGTTGTTTGAGCTCATTTCTCTCCATCTACCTACACCAAAATCATCAACTCATCTAGCTTGTGCGGTTTCATCTAATACTTGGCATTCTAGGTTGGGCCATCCATCTTTCACTCGTTTACATAGTCTTATTTCTAAAGGTCAGTTGGGAAAAGTAAGTTACGACAAAATTGATTGTGTGTCATGTAAACTAGCAAAACAACATGTACTTCCATTTCCTATTCATTATGAAACATCATCCTTTGCTTTTGATCTTATTCATTCTGATATTTGGGGTCCCTCTCCAACTCCCACTATGGGGGGATCGAGATATTATGTGATATTTGTTGATGATTTTTCTCGTTTCACTTGGATTTATATCCTGAAATATCGTTCAGAATTAGGAGAAACTTACAAAAATTTTGCCACTATGATTCACACTCAGTTTAAAAAGAAAATCAAACTTTTTCGTGCCGATAATGCCAAAGAATATAAAGAATCTAATCTTACACATTTTTTAGCCTCTTATGGTACCCTTTCACAGAGTTCTTGCCCTTACACATCTCAACAAAATGGCCGAGCTGAACGTAAACATAGACACATTCTTGACACCATTCGAGCCCTTCTCGTTTCTTCTTCTTGTCCAGAATACTTCTGGGGAGAAGCTGCACTCACTGCTGTGCACACCATAAACATGATTCCTTCTCCTGTAATCAATAATGTGTCCCCTTATGAAAAATTATATGACAAACCTCCTTCATATGATTCATTTAAGGTGTTTGGTTCTGCTTGTTTTGTTCTTCTTCCTCAACATGAAAGAACAAAACTCGAACCACGTGCTCGTCTTTGTTGTTTTATTGGCTATGGTAGTGGTCAGAAAGGATACCGTTGTTGGGATCCTATCTCGCAACGTCTTCGTGTCTCTCGAAATATTACTTTCTGGGAGCATAAAATATTCTCATCTATGTCAGATTTTCACATTGACACTTCTACTAGCATTTCTCACTTTACAGATCCGTTTGTTGATCTACATCCCAGTGATAAATATATAGAATCTCCGACCTCTTCCTCCGATATACATTCAACAGATCCTTTAGTTGAGCTCACACAACCATCTCCATCTACTATTATCCCTTCGACAACAGGTCAGTCTGAGAATTCTAGTACCGAGCCTCCCACTTTACCATCCCATTCTGATGAGCACACTCATCGATCTACTCGGGTAAGAAAACCTTCTGTTCGTCTTTCTGATTATCATGTTTACTCTATTATACAATCATTGCATGAGCCTCAAACATATAGAGAGGCAAGTGTTAATCCTCTTTGGTAGAAAGCTATGGCAGAAGAACTTCAAGCATTAGACAAAAATCACACTTGGGATCTGGTTACCTTGCCCCCTGGGAAAACAGCTGTGGGAAGTCGATTAATCTATAAAATTAAGACAAAAGCTGATGGCTCCGTTGAGAGATATAAAGCCCGTCTAGTTGCTAGAGGGTTTACCCAGGAGTATGGCATTGATTATGAAGAGACTTTTGCACTAGTTGCTCGTTTTACATCTGTTCGGAGTTTACTCGCTGTTGGAGCATCAAAACAGTGGGACATGTGGCAAATGGATGTCAAAAATGCTTTCCTTAATGGCAACTTAGATGAAGAAGTTTATCTCAAACCTCCTCCCGGTTTTGATCTCTCTCCAGGACAAGTGCTCAAGCTTAACAAGGCACTTTATGGCCTAAAACAAGCACCTTGAGCTTGGTTTTAGCAAAGTCATCAGTGAGCTAGGATTTTCTTCTAGTCCCTATGATCATGCTCTCTTCATTCAATGGACCGATCGAGGAATTGTTCTTCTCCTCCTCTATGTTGACGATATGATTATCACCGGAGATGACACTACAGGTATCTCTGATCTCAAACAGTTTCTCGGTGAGCAATTTGAAATGAAAGATCTTGGTTCATTAAGCTACTTCTTGGGTCTTGAGGTTTCTTCCATTCCTACTGGATACACACTTTCTCAAGTTAAGTATGCATCTGATCTTTTGTTGAAATCTGGAATCAGTGACAATAAGATTACATCTACACCTTTGGAATACGAGGTCAAACTTAACTCTAAAGATGGTGATCTGCTTGTCAACCCTACATTATATCGCCAGTTGGTAGGGAGTCTAATTTATCTTACTGTCACTTGTCCTGACATTGCTCATGCTGTTCATATTGTTAGTCAATTTATGGCAGCTCCTCGCACTCCTCACTATACAGCTGTCCTTCACATACTTCGTTATGTCAAAGGCACCATCTTTCACGGATTACATTATGCATACCAGATGTTCCACTACCAGATGTTCCACTACAGGATTTTGCTTCTTTTTGGGTGACTCTCTTATCTCTTGGCGTAATAAGAAACAATCCCTTGCCTCAAAATCTAGTGCCGAGTCAGAATATCGAGCTCTGGCTGACACCACGCAGGAATTAATTTGGCTACGATGGTTACTTGAAGAAATGACTGTAACTCATTCTCCAACCACTATTATCTACTGTGATAGCAAAAGCGCCAGGGACATTGCTCACAATGATGTCTTTCATGAACGCACTAAACATATAGAGATTGATTGTCATTTCACCCGTCAACAGGTTGAAAAAGGAACAGTTCGTCTTCATGCTATCTCTAGTTCAGATAATGTTGCAGATATTTTCACAAAATCCCTTCCTCCTGGTTCATTTCGTAATTGCAAACTCAAGTTGGTTTTTCAACCATCTTAAGTTTGAGGGGGGGTGTTGAAATGTAAATATAAATGTTAGATTAAGTCTACGATCTACAGTAAGTCTACTGTTAACGGAGGAATTTGGTGATAACAGATTTCGGAGGTTGTTGGAATAACGAAATTATGAAAATAGGGGGATTTGGGATGTTTGGGGCTGGACTTGAGAGGTGTCTCGACTTGTTAGATGTGTCGGATCCTTTTTCAAGATGTCTGCGTACCTTATATTTATAAGGATCAAGCCAACGCAGTTCTGTTAAAAGGATTGGTTTTTAATCCTATGATTGTTAAGGGATGTATTTTGGGAATTAGTAGATTTTATCTCTTGAATTATATTCGCGTTGGGATACCTGCCTGATTTGAAGGATATCGTTTAGATATATTTTCTATCATAAATTGGAGATAATTCCTCGTTTTAGAGAGAGAAAATAATTAACTTGGGGATTAAGTTAATTATTATTAGATTCGTATTTGGAAATTTGGGAGATATTAGAGGCAACCGAAAATATGGCGTAACATCTACGATCTACAGTACCAAGTGATGTAATCCCTTACGTATAATTATGCTTATATATAGGACTTAAGATATTGTAATAAACACACATCAATACAATCAATACAACATTGTTTTCTTAATTCTTCATTCTGAAATCATATATTCATTCTAGTTTTTATCAGAATATTTATTTATCGAGGTTGTAGTGTACCTTTTAAGTGTAGAAAGCTCTAAATTATTGAATTTAGGTTGATTTTATGGTGACCTCTGGTGTTGATTTGTTGGGTACGTGGCATTCATAAGCAGTAATGGATGTATGTTGATTCGTTCTTTTCTTTGTTGCTAAATTATTATGTACACTGATTCGTAGTTTTATTGAATTGATGGGAGTAAATTTAAAATTTTTCTGTAGATAAGCAACTTTATTCTATGTTTAGCATTTCCCAAATATTAATAGGACCAACACTTACAAAAACAACTGGGTTCCAGTAGCCATTTAAAAACCCCATGCCAGAACTACCTTTAGAACAAAAGACTTAGTTAAAACAGGCCCAACAATAAAATGAAAAGAAACAAAACACACACTTGCAACTTCAACACCCAAAAGATAATACTGCATGACTTTCCATGTTTCATGCTTCATCAATCTACCACCTTCTTTGCTCCTCTTCCACGGTTGATAACCTTACCATCCTCTTCCATGTTGATCTGGTCCTTTTCATCAACCTCCGAAAATCTCGGTTCAGGTGGCTCAAGCCCCATATCATAACACCAGAGTTCATGAACTCTTCCAAATGGAACATCAATGTTTACCAAATCCCTTTGGGTCTCAGCTCCGTTCCTAGCTAGATAGATAGCAAGTCTATTCCTAGCTCTTTGCACACAGACCACATCCACCTTGAGCAAATCTTCCTCTATCTCATTTAGTTGCCCCAACACATAGCTCCTTCCGGGGTGCATGAAATTTTTTGAGTTCCTCCATTCATTGATTGCTTCTTGGTCATCCGTCTCAAGGATAATTTTATACTTCTTGTCTAGAAATGCTCGCCTGAGACCAACCAACATAGCATATAAATGATTGGACCTCTCATCTAGACCATCTAGACCTGATATTGTCCCGGATACCATGGCTTTGATCCTTCCTTTGTTGTCTCTTACCACCACCCCAATACCTGAATTGTTTCCGTTGGCTAATGGAATTGAGGTGAAGGTGCCGTGTACGTTTACCTTGACTGAGCCACGGGGAGGAAAAGTCCAGTGGGTGTTGATATCCTCCATTTCTTAGTCCTTAATGTGTAGCCTGAGTGTGTATCAATAGTAGTCATAAAGAATAGATGGACAAGTTTGTTAGTTTGGAAGAGATAACCATTGATCTTAGAAGAAAAAAACATGCATAGTTACGTCAACCAAGCATGTAGAAACCATTGAGCTGACCTGAGCTAAAAATATTGATTTAAAAATAAAGAAAAATTGTAGTTGACATGTATAATTTTATTATTATAGTAATTATTATTACAATGTGTAAAACCCCAATAACGTATTCTTCTGCATTTGGTTTGATTTTATTACATGTAATCCATCTCAAAGCGGATTTGAGTATAACCCAAAAAATTCACAAAGTATATTCATCTTCTCAATATTTTTATAATATAATATAATAAATTAAATATATAGTTAACTATGAAATTGAATTCAAAAATTATCTGTAGCCAATTATGTATAATTTGAAACAAATAAAAATAAAACATAAAATATAAAAACATAGAAATACAAGTACAATAATTTACCGTATAGTTTATTAATATAAACAATTTATCTAAATATTTGTATGCACAAATTTTATACACTTTACGATTAAAATAAATTTTAATAAAATACCGGATGAATGCCAAAAATACATGACCAAAATATGTCCTAAACCTGTAGTATTAAGATTCACTCACAACCCGGGGTATTAAGATTCATTCACAAATCAGTGAACATGGGATATCATTCTCTAATCAAAATGAATATTTTGATTAGAGATATTTTGGGTATAAATATTTGTCATTTTCTCTCAAATAAGCAAACGGAGTAAAATTTATGTTAAACTACTATTTATCCTCTGTCACATCTCACCCTTTTAGAACACTTTGCTCTTTAAAATTTAAATAAATGATTAAATTTCAAAATTGTAAAATGGAAACAAGGTTTTCACATTTTAGATAATCTTTTGAAAAACTTGATCTTCTACTTAAGTAATTGAATTGAATTTTAGAAATATTACTTTGCCTAAAAATGTCACATACATACACCAGTAATTCTACAAGAAAAATAAAATAAAATAATAAATTTGAATATCAGATGATCTGGTTCCTTTCTCATAACAACACAAAAGAAACAATTGATTAACAAATGTTATTACAAATGGAATTAACACAGAAGAAACATAGAACTAATGGGAACAGGCTCTTACTTGGGCTTTCTTGTTAGAAAAAGACTCGTACTGTGAGTAGCTTTCTTGTTTGTCGGGGACCGAAGTAAATTGAGTACTTTGGTAAATAATTAAGAGAAAAAATGTGTGTTCCTTGGTATTTTCCAAAGTATTGTATTTATACTATTATTTTTAGTTAAAAATGTTAAAGTCAAAATAAGTTGAATTTCATATCCCGCCAATACAAATTTGGTGTTACCGCTAATAACTCAAAGCACGGGCTATCTTAGTACATATTTTTGATATAATATACATAAATTAATTACTTAATGATCAAATAGGTATTTTTAATATAATATTCAACAATATATTATATCTATCTTTAAAAAAGATGCAATTTGACACAAAATTGTCGGAATATTATGTTTTTAAAAACAAAAAGTAATGCAAATTCCTTTTTATAACTTTTCGAATTTTGAGTATAAAATTCTCTTTTATACATGTATTAAGAAAATACAACGGTTTTCAGTTAAATCAACTAAGCCATAGAAAGTCATAAAAGGTAAATGGTTATTCTTTAAATTTTAAGAAATATTCCCAGTCCACTAAAATATTTCAAAGATAATTTAAAAATGTAAATACTAAAAAATTATTATCAACTAAACTTTTAGAAATACCTACACCACAAAATAAAATCTAATCCTATGTTAATATGTCAAAAAAAAAAGTTGTAGATTTGTGCCCAAACAGCCATAGTTGATACTACTATGAAGTCTGCTATCAAACATGATTTTCACCAAAGATGCCTCAACAATGTTTGGAGCTATAGTTCCAATTCCAACTCAGGTTAGCTAGAGTTATCTTCTACAATATGCCCCAATGTTAGACTCTCCCGTAGGAAGTGAGAGGGCTAGTCATGAAGCGCTAACTTCTTTGCAAATACTTAAAAGGTGTGTGGGAATAAATAAAGGAGAAGGGATCGAAGAGAAAGCAGCAGCAGAATACGCAAATTAACTTAGTTCGGGTATTAATAACCTTATTCGAAGAATGCACGTTGTACCATGTCTAGAAGGAGACCACACTGAAGCTAATGTGTTCACTATGAATAAATGACGCCCAACTAGGATGACAGTCTCTGAAACCAAAAACTGTCCGGGGAAGTGTGTTTGGACTTGGAGGTTTTAGAGAGCTTGGGTTAAGTTGGATTAACTATTGATATTAATGCCGGTGGGGATTGTAAATTTTCCTAGGCCTATATATTTGGTGCTATGAATTTGGTGAATTGCAAGATAATCACACTGACAAATATTAGAATTTTAATATTTTTGCTGAAAGTGATCATAAACCTGTAAAGCTGTGTGTTCTTGTGTACATGGAGTATCAGTACTTGATTATTTATTAAAATTTGCATTAATATTTATATAATGCTTATGTCAATTATACAAATCATTACTCTCTTTATAGGGCATCATATTCTTACAAAAGAAATATGAAGCCAATAGTAGAATTCATGTATTGGCAGAACAAATTTTAGATTACACAACTTCAGAATACTAAACAAAACCTGTTCAGTAAGATTGCAGATATCAAACATTGTTATTATTTACTGATGTTTAAGTATTACGCTTAAATACAGTAGACGAGAAATCTCTAGAGCACAAAACGCCTTGAGTACACATCAAATTTCTCACTTGAGGACAGTTGAGGCTTCTACAAACAACAAATTTAAGAAAAAATATGCACCGTAATATCAATTCAACAAGGGCAAGTTAGAGAAGGAATTCACAAGGCTAAGTTAGAGTTATATACCTGTGGTGGTTGACCAAGTTGCTGATGAGCTTCAGAGATCTTCTTGGACATGACATTGAGTAGATGGCCATATGTTAGATTAGGCTCATGTTCGACAGCATGAATGAGGCTATACGTTAGTGCACCACCTGATTCACCTGTGAAATACTGCACAATTCAAAGAAACTATCTGAAGTTAGCACAGACCACAGTTACATTTTCTTTTCTATAGTTGCATAGTTGCATGTACTATATTTTCTCATGAGAAACATACTTGCAAGTAATATAATTATAAGTATACCGTAGTATCTCCAGAGTTCTGGTGATCATCACATGCACTTATTGAGATTGCCAGTCCCCCATTGGTACCTTTGTAAGAGTTATACTGAACACGGTGATCTTCCCAAACAGCTCCTTGCCTGCTTGTAAATTTTTTTTATTCTTTGTACATGAGCTCCATTACCAATAGGCAATCAGGAGGACACTAAATTTAGTAAAGAATAACGTACCAGTTCATCCTTAACATAAATGGTAGATCCACAATAGTTCCACTGAAACAAGTGTCGCTGATTGCATGAAGTATAGCTCCATGAGGAAGTGGGTGTACAATTGTGGCATTAATTTCATCGTCTGAAATCTTTCCTGCCGTCTTGTAGTCAACAGGACACAACAATTCATCATAGCCATCCATTTCATCTCCACTGAGATCTACAGCCCTTGAGGCATGGCCTGAGTAGTAAAACACTAGAGAGTCTCCTGATTGGCAACCTTCAACAAGCCAACGCAATGCCATTTCAATGTTTCGCCTAGTGGGAGTCCTGGAGATGTCCAAATCTTCTTCTGCAGATTATAATCAGTTAAAACTTTACAGCTCGGATATTTAAAAAGTTAATCCAAGATTTTTATTTGCCCTCTAAACATTATTGCAAACATTAATAAAAACACATTCCTAGATATCATTTCCACCAGTCAGTCGACACAAGTAAATGTTGGGCTTAAACCCAATACGGTAGTATGGGTATTGGTGATATAAGTCATAAAGGTAATAATTGTATGGATACACAATTATTATATATGGTATGTCTTATTCACAAAGTTAGGTAATTAGGTGCCAAGAATTGGATGGCTTGTATAACAAGTATGGTAAGACTTGTAGAACAAGTATGGCAAGTCTTGGTGGCTAAGTTTTGGGTGGCTATATATAAACATAGTCATGTTATGTTTTGATATATACTTGAGTATTGTTTGGCTTGAGTATTATGTGAGTGATACACCGAGTGATTGATGTATTATTGATATTGTTAAGATTAATAATACGAGTTTGGGACGTGGGTTTTTCCGCGTCAAATATATTTGTGTGTGTGCTTTGTTTTATTTGTTTGTTTGAATCTCGTTAATTGTGTAGCCCCTAACCTAACAATTGGTATCTAGAGCCCGGGTTCGAGGTTCGTGATGGATAAGGTCGGGGGATTCGAGATTGAATTGTTTAATGGAAGAAACAATTTTACTTTGTGGCAGAGCACGGTGAAAGATCTGTTGATTCAACGAGGGTTGTATGCAACTCTTGAAGACAAGAAGCCTGCTGATGTGGAAGATCCAAAGTGGGCAGATATGAAGTTACGTGCAGCATCGACAATCCGGTTGGCCCTTGCACCGGAAATCAAGTATGATGTTCTTGAGGAGGATAACCCTAAAAAATTGTGGGAGAAGTTGACGAAGACGTATCACTCAAAGTCATTGGCAAATAAGTTGTTCCTCAAGAAAGATTTGTTCGGGCTCAAGATGGAAGAAGATGGAGATTTGAGAGATCATCTGAATCGTTTTAATGGCCTGATCAACCAGCTGAATAATTTGGATGAAAAATTGAAGGATGAGGACAAAGCTGTTCTTCTACTTGTGTCTCTACCAAAGAAGTATAGTACTGTGATTACTTCTTTATTGGTTGGGAATACGGAGTTAGCTTTGGATGAGACTATTGTTGTTCTTCTGGAGTCCGAAAGATTGATGAAGCAAGGATCGAGTGACACATCTGATGGAAGTGCACTCGTGGTGGATGCACGTGACAAGAAAAAGAAGTCCGGTAAGAAACATAACCCTAATATCAAGTGCTTTTATTGTGATGAATTGGGTCATATACAATCCTGGTGTCCAAAGGCAAGAGAAGACTTGAAGGAGTTGAAGAAAACTCGAGGAGGGGGTAGTGTTTCGCTTGTGGAAGGTGATGCTCTTTTGGTACAAGAAGATAAGGGATCGAAAGAAGAATGGGTGCTTGACTCGGGATGTTCTCATCACATATGTGCTAGGAGGGATTGGTTCTCGTCCTACAAGAAGTGTGATGGAAAGATGGTTGCTTTACCAAACGGTAAAAGGGTAAAGGTTGCTGGTATTGGTGAGGTAATGATAAAACTTCACAATGGTCGTGTTCGAAAGTTAACTCAAGTGAGGTACGTACCGGAGTTAAATCGAAATCTAATTTCATTGGGTAAATTAGTTGATTTGGGATATACTGTTATGATGAAGAACGGTATTTTGGAGGTCACTAAAAGGGATTTAGAGATACTCAAAGGATGGAAGGACAAAAGAAATCTTTTTGTGCTAGAAGGAGAGGTTATTGTTCGAGGGGAGGCATTGGCGGATGGACGTCGATGTCTTGATGGTGACCGTTAAATCGGTTGTGCATGGAACCATATTGGGTTGAAGGGGAGGATTGTTGGGCTTAAACCCAATACGGTAGTATGGGTATTGGTGATATAAGTCATAAAGGTAATAATTGTATGGATACACAATTATTATATATGGTATGTCTTATTCACAAAGTTAGGTAATTAGGTGCCAAGAATTGGATGGCTTGTATAACAAGTATGGTAAGACTTGTAGAACAAGTATGGCAAGTCTTGGTGGCTAAGTTTTGGGTGGCTATATATAAACATAGTCATGTTATGTTTTGATATATACTTGAGTATTGTTTGGCTTGAGTATTATGTGAGTGATACACCGAGTGATTGATGTATTATTGATATTGTTAAGATTAATAATACGAGTTTGGGACGTGGGTTTTTCCGCGTCAAATATATTTGTGTGTGTGCTTTGTTTTATTTGTTTGTTTGAATCTCGTTAATTGTGTAGCCCCTAACCTAACAGTAAAAACTTTGATCAAATATATAAATTAAAACAATCTAATAAAACAACTTTCAGAGAAATACCGACATGTCTCTGATTCGGGGAAAGCCTGGAATATGAGTTATTTATACCTGTAAGGACAATAATGGAAGCATTTGGAAATCCCATCGTATGGAGAAGAAATTTTTTCATGGATGTGGCGTCGTTTAGACTTCCCTTGAGACTAGCTTTTTGGCCAAGATAGCTCACCCCGCATAACACAGCCCTCTTTCTTCCATACACTTGAGGAGGTGCTACCTGTGATCATAACGATATACCGAGTGAGACTGATTTAAAATGTGTATCAGTGAATGTAGAGATCGTAGGAAAAATCAACATTCAAAATGATATCCTTATATTAAGTAATCTGACCCTTTCTAAGAAAATAAATATCCAAATAATTTAGTTATAGGAATGATAAAATATACCTGTGGAGGGATTTGTTGTTGCTGTTGCCAGGAATGTCTATTATATCGCGCAGGAGGAGCTGAAATTTGTGACTGTGGGTATGTTTGTGAAGCTTGTTGGTAAGAACCATTATAATTACCTGTTGTTGGAGTAGAGAAAGGTTGTCCATAAAGATAATTGTACTGGTTGGATGTCAGGGGAGTTGTCAAAGGATGTTGGTAATAACCGCTAGACTGATTTGTTGCTAGAGGAGCTGCAGGCTGCTGATAATAACCATAATTCTGGATATAGGCAATGTTTTTCCGTGGCACAACAGTTACAGTTCCACAGGCAGGACAGTTCATGGACTGTGCCTCAACTGGCACCCTTACTTTTGTTCTGCACCAGCTGCATTTTTCTTTTCGAGTAGACATGTCTTTGTTATGGTGTGCCTTTAGGTGCTGAAAGGTCTAAATTATTGAATTTTGTGAAAGCTGGAATATATGGGATTGATTTTCTGGTGACTTCTAGTTTTGATGTGTCGAGTGGCATTTATAAGCAGTAATGGATGCATGCTAATTCTTTTTCTTTTTTTTATTGTTGCTAAATTACGTATACAAATTCTTAAGTTAATTAAAGTCTGGGGCGGCCCTCACAGGGCCTTGGGCGAAATCAAATTTTGAGGCCCTAATGTATATATATGATGCATATTTGAAAAAATTTCGGGGGAAAGTGTTACGAGCTCTAGGCGCAAGTCTTGTATGCCTATAACCAAGACCAACCCTGATTAAAGTTTTTCTTTTAGAAGATAACAAAAGCTATATTCCTATGATTTTTAATAACATCAACCAAAGGATCTGTTTATGGAGAACCAGATTCATTTACACTTTGGTCTTATCTGCAAGGAATATTCACTTTGAGTGGATAGACATTTCGTTACGGATACAAAGTAGTGCAGTATTGGCTATCTACTCTATAGAAAGGGCGTATAAAATGCAGGACAACTACAGTTTTTAATGGGAGGCAATGATTGCCTTGCAATATGGGAAGCTTTATGAAGCAATAAAATCTAGATTGAAATTAGAAAATGGCAGATTACATTACTTTGTTATTTTGTTTATGAGGTCCCAGTGAATCATGATTTGACATGCAAGTTCAAGAAACTTGAATACATATACGAACTTCTCAAAGCTGATGATGCAGAATTAGGTTAATGTACTATCTGTCTTATTTGCTTGAGTCCAAAGTCTTCAGGGAACAAGCTCTCTACTCTTTGAAATAGGGGCAAGGTCTGCGTATAGCTTATCTTCCCCCAGCTTCCGAGTGGGACATTGTGTTTGTTTGGCTTGATTTTAATATCTGTTTTGCAATATTTTGTGCAGATTACGGTTGTGGGAGTGTGTTGAACTATTTTGGCAAGTAATAAGCCAGTAGTGTGCGGCTGTTGTGTCTTATTAAAAATACAAGTTGTTAGTATGTTTCCTCAGCAATATCAGAATGTGAAGTGCAAAGAGAGTATTATGGTAAGATAACCATGAATTTCAATTTCAGTATTGTGATTCTAATAAATTGCATTAAAATAATATCATTTTAGTACAATCAACATGTACAAATATACAAGAAATTCAATCTCAATATAATCTTAAAGTTGTTCAGTGAATCAGTGGCACGGGCACTTCAGTGTTACGCAGGTACCATGATAACCAATAGACTACAAATTGATGGTTGAATTGGTTTCAAATTTCTCAGAAGAAGATAATAGTGGTTCCTGCACAATTTAAATGTAAACAAAAAAACAAATGTTCTTATTACAAGAAATACCAAGGAACTCTGAAATTATCTGATGAAATATCCTAATTCACCTGAAACTTTAAAAAAATTAAAAAAGATTGAAAAGATAAACACCTACCTGCAATATCTTTCGACGAAAAAGTCTTTTAAGGAGACATCCTGATGCCCTCGCCTGTCTGATGGCCGTGTGCATTGAAACCATGATGCCTTCATATGTTATATCAGGATTCTCCAGAATTGCTTTTATAAAAGTGTATGTCATCGCACCTGACATCTGCTTTCCAGAGAAAGCCTGCAGTTACGAGCACAGTAGTCTAAGCAAGAGCATAAGAAAAAGAAGTGCTGCTGACCAAATTATAAGAATAACTCTTATATAGTAAAGATAACTCACTGATGTATCTTCAGCAAGTTGATTATCCTCACACGCACTGAAACAGATGGCATGTCCACCGCTTGTTCCCTTATATGCATTTGATGGAGGCATATAAGGGAACAAGCGGTGGACATGCCATCTGTTTCAGTGCGTGTGAGGATGATCAACTTGCTGAAGATACATCAGTGAGTTATCTTTACTATATAAGAGTTATTCTTATAATTTGGTCAGCAAAACTCAAACAGGCAGTATAAAACTTGGATATATGTGCGTGCTGCAGTAATATAATGAAGTGTTTATGAAATCTATATTAGAACACTTCTTCTTTGGATTGGCAAAACAAGTCGATTTTTGTTTAATATTCTACTTCTTTAAACCCTTCCTCTCTACCATTTCAATATCATGAGTCATAACATAATCTATCAGCTAGATAATTTTGTATGACTAAGCTAGTTTGTACAAAGACACTGTGTTTCCCAATAGCCTGCAAAACTATATAAGTACAATGTGGACAACTAAGATGAAGACATCAGAAGACATTCAAAGTAAAGCAATTTTCACAAACTTCTAAAGATAATGACCAATATTGTACATACTCTTTCAAGTTATAGATATATGATAAATCAAGAATAGTTCCACTGTGGCAAGAATCAACGATGGCATGAAGTCTGACACCAGGTTTGAGAGGTCTGACAATGGTATCGTTAATTTCATTATCGAGAATCACTCCAGCCGTCTTAAAATCAAGAGGGCAGATGCTTTCATCAAATCCATCAAGTTCATCATTATCAAAATCAGGTTGTCTTAATCCATGTCCGGAAAAGTAGAATACCAAAGAGTCCCCAGCCTTACAGTCCTTCACAAGCCATTTTAAACCAGCTTGAATATTCCTCTTAGTTGGATGAAAATATGGTCCACCTTCTGCACTCAAGTTGTTATTCCAGCAAAATACAGATTGAGGCATCTTTTAATCTTATAACTTCATACTTAAAAGAGATTTCTCAGCAAGAACATCAAAAGAGAGTATCTAAATAATGCAAGAACATTACATTGACTAGATATCTAGAATCACAATTACCTGTAAGAATGCGGATGGAACTGCTTGGGAATTTGAAGTGTTCAACCAGCAGATCTCTCATGTTATTAACATCATTAAAGGTTCCCTTAAGCCTGAACTTCTGCTTACTATAAACAACGCCACAGCGAAGTGCACGTTTTCCCCTAGGCGCTTCCCAAGAACTTATGGTCTCAGATTGCACATACTTAACAGCCTTAGTACTTGAAGAGCTCTATTAAGGGACCACACTCAAGCACTGGGGCCAACAGCATATTCTAAAGATTCTATCTACAATAATAATTGGTCACTTACTACAAATGATGAGTTGGCACAGTTGTCTAAAACCGTTAGATGTCTTTTGTCTTTTGTTGAGATGTGATAGGACTGTGTGTGGTTGTTTCTATATATTTCCATTTTGTCTGTACCTAAAGATTATGCAGCTATCTTTATGATTGAGAACATCTCTTTTTCTCTGCATCTATAAGCTTTATCTTGCATTCTCTATGCCTTGTTATTTATGTGTATGAATTTCATATCTGTCTTTATGGTATCAGAGCCTATATCGATCTGCTCTTTGAATCTTAAAGCTTTATATTCTTGATTTTCTCAGATTTCTTAATCTCTGTGTTTTCTACACCTGTGTGTTTGTTTTCTAACACATTTTTTTCAGATCTACATTTCTTGTTCTGTCTTCTTCAGTTTTTTTAAATGGCAGAAAATACATCTACTCCTGTTAATACTAATGCCAGGATTACCTATCAAGATATGATGAACCTTTTGTTTCTTCATCCTTCCGATGGTGCTACATCTGTTCAGGTTGAGAAACTCCAGGGTAGTGGTGACTACAGATCTTGGAAACGGTCCATGGAAATCAGCCTGTCATCTAAGAGAAAGTTGGGATTTGTGAAGGGCACTGTTCCCATTCCAACAGATGATGCTACAAAGGCTGAGTTGTGGGAGACTTGTGATAATATGGTGATTTCTTGGATCACATCTAATCTCTCACCTGGTATTCGAAAGTCTGTTATTTACATGAATACTTCGAAAGATATTTGGAATAATCTAGAACAAAGATTTTCTTTAACTCATGGTTCTAGGAAATACAAACTAAACAGAGATCTTTATGAGCTGAAACAATCCTCTATGTCTGTTAATGAATACTATACAGCCATGAAAACTATATGGGAGGAACTTGATTCCTTAAACATTTTACCTACCATATCTAACCCCACTGCTGAGGTTACTAAGTTGCTCACTGAAATTGAAACTCAGAAGGAAGAATGTAAACTATTTCAGTTCCTGAATGGGCTGAATGAGGTGTACTCTCCTCAAAGAAGTCAATTGCTGTCAATGTGTCCTCTGCCTAGTGTTGAACGAGCTACTGCAACTATACAACAGGAGGAGGCCCAGAGAGATCTCACTTATGGTCACAAAACAGATGAGATTGTGGCTCTATATGGCAAGGGACCCTCTCCTGTTCTCCAAAGGTGTACCACTGCTCTGCCTGTGGAGGGACAGGGCACATTAAGGATCGATGTTGGACCATTGTAGGATATCCCAAGTGGCATGATAACTACCCAGGCAATCAGACCACTTCTCATTCAAGACGAGTCTCACAAACATCCAGTGGCCTGAGGACAAACTTACAAACAACTGGTGGGATGAGACCAAAATGGAGGAATCAAAACAGACCTGGAGCTCCAAGATATGCTAATGCAGCTCATACCTCTGAAACTGACACTCCAGGGTTCTCACCACAGCAATTGGCACAACTAGCTGAGCTCATGAACCTTGCAAACTCTCAGGGATCACACTCAGGGGGAGAGATACCTGAAACACATTTCTCTGGGATGATGAATTACAACACTGCTCGAGGCCATTCAACTGAGTGGATTATTGATTCAGGAGCCTCAGACCACATGACACCACATCTGTTCAACATAAAAGCACCAGTACCTGTTGCTTCTAGCACTCATATCAACCTTCCAACTGGATCTACATTCAACATCACCCACACTGGTACTGTCACTATCTCTAGCATGCTTTCATTGAATGATGTACTGTGTGTGCCAAACTTTAAGCATAATCTACTCTCTGTTCAGAAACTAATCAAACATAACAATTGTGAAGTGAAATTCCTGCCTACTCATTGTATTATCTTTGATAGCATTACTCAGAATGTCATAGCCGTGGGTGAAGCCAGACATGGCTTATACTATCTTGTTAACACCACTGATCCTCAAAAGTGGTTATCATCTTTGCATCAAACACCTCACACATGTCTTGCTAGTAGTAAAACTTCTGTTAGCACCTGGCATCACAGACTAGGACACATACCAGTCTCTAAACTTCACTTTATTCCTGATATTCCTAAACCAATAACCAATGATATGGTGTGTGTCACGTGTCCTATGGCAAAATTCACCAAATTGCCTTTTGATTTGAGTGAATCGTATGCCTCGTCGAGATTTGACCTTCTACACATTGATATATGGGGTCCCTATAAGGTTCCCACAAAAGGAAATTTTCGATACTTTCTCACTATTGTAGACGATCACAGTCGTTATACTTGGATCACACTTCTGACCTACAAATCTGATTTCCTCTCTGTGTTTCAAACATTTCTTAACTATGTCAAAACTCACTTCTCCACCACCATCAAAACGATACGGTCAGACAATGCACTGGAGTTTTTAGACTCAAAATGTGTTGATTTCTTTGCTCTTCATGGGATTGTTCATCAACAATCATGTTCCCACAGACCACAACAGAATGCTCGTGTCGAAAGAAAGCACCGATACATACTTGAAATAGCCAGGTCAATCAGATTTCATGCTCACCTGCCTTTGTCTTTCTGGGGTTACTGTATAGAATCTGCAGTATATCTAATGAACAGGCTTCCTTGCTCAGTGTTAAACAATGTGACACCCTACGAAAAATTGTTCAGAGAACCACCAAACTATTCCAATCTTAAAGTAGTGGGATGCTTAGCTTTTGCAACCAACCCAACCTTTACTACTGATAAATTATCACCAAAGGCTGTGCCTTGTGTTTTTATTGGATATCCTGCCTCCAAGAAGGGATATCAATTACTAGACCTAACTACCAAGAAAATATTTACTTCTAGAGATGTACAATTTCATGAAACCATCTTTCCATATCACCCTGATTCTGTAAACAAATACATGTCTCCTCTGCCAGTTTCTCAAAATACAATACAACCATCTACACCCTCTGATCTCCTTGATGATGTTTGCTTTGCCAATGACCTGGACACATCAACACCTGCAGATTCAAATGCAGACATACCAGAAGAATCCACCATATCTGAGCAAAGCACTTCACCCATGCCACCTATAAGGCACTCAACTCGTGCTCACAAACCACCTTCTTATTTACAACAGTATCACACCTTTCAAGCTTCTGCAAACTCAATCACACATATCTCAAACCTGGTGTATACCTCAACACAACCAGAATTCACTTGCCTTCTGTCCACAGTGAGTCTGAACAAAGATCCAGTGTACTACAAGGATGCGGTTACTGATCCAGATTGGGTCCAAGCCATGAACACTGAGCTCAAGGCTTTGGAAGACAATAACACCTGGAAATTGACCACATTACCTCCTCACAAGAAAGCCCTCGGCTGCAGATGGGTTTTCAAAACCAAGTATAATTCTGATGGTTCAGTCGAGAGAAGAAAGGCAAGGTTAGTTGTATTTGGATGCAATCAAACCTATGGGGAAGACTATGCAGATTTGCGTGCTTTTGCTTAGATTCCTTAGATTGTTGTAGCAGTAACCTCAAATGCGATCCTTGCATCGTTGAGATGGCTTGGACCTTAGTATGTTAATGTTAACAAACAAGCAAGTAAAATTTGAATGCACAATAAAAAGTAATTCATAAAGAAATTGAACTTTTATATTGATAAACGGGGCGAAGCCCAAACAAGTTGACAAGCGGGGCGAGGCCCAATAAATGATAAGTGGGGCGAGGCCCAATAGTTGATAAGTGGGGCGAGGCCCAATAGTTGATAAGTGGGGCGAGGCCCAAAAAGTGGTAAGTGGGGCGAGGCCCAATGTCATTACATCATAAAGGGAGGCTGTCTATATGATCGCTACCCCCCAGTATTTTGTATGAATTTATTCATGCGAAATAGATAGAAACTACCAGGAGCGATGCCATCACTGATAGTATTTGCGTAAGTGTTCCGAATTCCAAGCTCGCGGAATAACTTTATCCTTCATGTCTGTGAGGTAGTAAGTTCCCTCTGAGAGAGTAGCATAGATTTTGTAAAGCCCTTCCCAATTAGCACCAAAGACTCCATGACCCGGGACCTTAGTGTTAGGCATGACTCTCCTAAGCACGAGGTCGCCTGTCTTTAAAGAACTTACTTTGACCTTCCCATTATAGTACCTCGCTGTCCTTTGTTGGTAAGCCGCGAGGCGAAGCTGAGCCTCGCTTCTTGTTTCTTCTATCATGTCTAAGTACAATCTGTGATTGACCTCGTTTACTTCGGGATCGTAATGTTCCCTTCTAAACGACCCGGAGCCCACTTCGACTGGAACCATGGCCACGCAGCCATATGTTAAGGAAAAAGGAGTCTCTCCAGTTGTGGTCCTTGGGGTCGTGTTGTATGACCACAAGACCCTTGGTAATTCTTCAGGCCAATTGCCTTTGCTCTCCTCTAACTTTGCCTTCAAAGTATGTTTGATGATTTTGTTGATGGCCTCAGTTTGGCCATTTGTCTGGGGGTGACTCACAGCCGAAAAACTCTTTTTGATCCCCAAGTTTTCACAGAATTCTTTCATGTCCTTGCTGTCAAACTGCTTTCCGTTATCTGATATGAGCTGATAAGGAATCCCATAGCGACACACAATTGCCCTGTACACGAAGTCCTTGAGTTTCTTTGCAGTAATAGTGGCAAGTGGTTCAGCCTCGGCCCACTTGGTGAAATAATCAACAGCCACAACTGCGTACTTGACACCTCCTTTGGCTTTAGGTAACTCCCCAATTAGATCAATGGCCCACATAGCAAAGGGCCATGGGCTCGTTAGCGAGGTGAGGTGAGAGACAGGAGCGCTGCTGTAGTTAGCAATCCTTTGGCAATTATCACACTTCCTTGCGAACTCAAAAGCATCTCTTTTCAAAGTAGGCCAGTAGTACCCTTGGCGAAGAATCTTTTAGGCCAGAGAACTACCCCCCGAGTGATTGCCACATATCCCCTCATGAACCTCTCTGAGAATGTAATTGCATTCTTCTCCATCTACACACCTTAGGAGCGGGGTGTTGAACCCTCTTCGATACAGGACTTCGTCATATATGACATAGCGAGCAGCCTGATACTTGATTTTTCTTGCTTCTTTTTTGTCTTGAGGCAGGGCTCCATTTTTCACATACTCCCATATGGGGGTCATCCAGGTCGACCCTGAGGTCGCTATCTCCATAACAAACTCCTCTGGTACACTGGGCTTTGTCTGGATTTCCAGTGGGATAATTCCAAGTAGGGTGGCCTCGCGACGCGACCCCAGCTTCGCCAGTGCATCTGCTCCCTGATTCTTCTCTCTTCTAATATGAACCACTTTGACATTATTGAATTTTTTCATCAACCTCTATGCACATCGCAGATATAGCTCAATCTGCTCACCTCTAGCTTGCCACCCACTCCAGAGTTGATATGTTACTAGCATGGAATCGCTGTAAGCTGTGAGGTTTTCTACCTTCATTTCCAGTGCCAGTTTGAGACCAATAATGAGGGCTTAGTATTATGCTGCATTATTGGTGGCTTCGAAAGCGAAGTATACTGCACTTTGTATCTTGCGACCCTCTGGAGTTACCAATTCGATGCCGGCCCCGGATCCTTCCTTGTTAGATGCCCCATCTACGTATAATTCCCACCACGAGGCCGAATTTTCTTTTTTGTCCTCGTTAACTATAATTTCTGGAGCTGCTACGATGGCCCAATCATCTCCCTCAGATTGGGGAGGAAATTCCAAGATAAAGTCCGCCAGTGCCTGTCCTTTTATAGGGCCGCGAGGCTTAAATTCGACGTCAAACTGACTAAGCTCCACTGTCCATTTTAACAATCTCCCTGAGGACTCTGGCTTGTGCATTACCTGTATCAGCGGGTAGGCAGTGCGAACCTCAATGCTGTGAGCCTGGAAATAGGGCCTTAACTTCCGCGAGGCCAAGACCAGGGCATAGGCTAGCTTCTCCATGTTTGTATATCGAGTCTCAGCATCTAACATTCTTTTACTGACATAGTAGACTGGATATTGAATTTTTCCCTCCTCGCGAACTAATACTGCACTGACTGCGTGTTCAGACACAGCGAGGTAGACAATGAGGACCTCGCCTTTAAGGGGCTTCGAGAGAAGTGGTGGCGAGCCCAAATGTTCCTTTATCTTCCGAAAGGCCTCCTCGCATTCCAATGTCCACTCAAAGTTTTTTCCCACCTTTTTAATGGCCTTAAAGAACTCATGGCACTTATCTGATGATTTAGAAACGAACCGATTGAGAGCTGCGATCCTTCCTGTTAGACTCTGTACTTCTTTCACACTTCTTGGGGATCGCATGTCCATTAGAGCCTTTATTTTAGCAGGGTTCGCTTCAATTCCTCGGTGGTTGACAATGAATCCCAAAAACTTTCCAGATTCGACCCCAAAGACACACTTCTGGGGGTTAAGCTTCATTCTGTACTTCCTTAGTATATCAAACATCTCTGCGAGGTGAGAGATGTGATCCACAACTTCCTTAGACTTGACCAACATGTCGTCTACATAGACTTCCATTGTCTTACCAATTTCTTTCTCGAACATCATATTAACGAGCCTCTGGTAGGTAGCCCCAGCATTAAGGAGACCGAAGGGCATCCCTATGTAGCAATAGAGACCTCTATCTGTGATGAACGAGGTGTGCTCTTGATCAGGGCCATACATGGGTATCTGATTGTACCCAGAGTAAGCATCCATGAAAGAAAGAAGTGCATGCCCTGTTGTTGCATCCACTAGCTGGTCGATCCTTGGCAGCGGAAAACTATCTTTGGGACAATGTTTGTTGAGGTCGGTAAAGTCCACACATGTCCTCCACTTTCCATTTGGCTTCTTCACGAGGACAGGGTTCGCGAGCCAGTCAGGGTAGAATGATTCCCTAACGAGCCCTACCTCGAGGAGTCTATCCACTTCTGCCTTTAGAGCCTCAGCTCGTTCTCCACTTATGGGTCGCCTCTTTTGTCTGACCCCCTTCTTGCTCGGATCCAAGTTTAGCTTATGGCACATTACATTAGGATCGATCCCAACCATATCTTCATGTGACCAGGCGAACACGTCAAGGTTTGCCTTTAGAAAAGTAACCAGCCTTTCTCTCAAATCAGGATTGAGTTGCGACCCTATTTTCAACACTTTTGAAGGGTCCTGCACATCAACAAGAACAGGAATTGTGTCTTCAGCTGCCCCGGCTCGCTCCACATGTTCTGGGATGCGAGGATCAAGATCTAGATTATACTCGCGAGCCTGACTTGATTCTGCCTCGCAGGGGTTGGCACCCGCGTGCCCATACTACTTAACAACAGTTGTAGTCTGTGTAATTCCATTTGGCAGTTCTGTCAGTGTGGATGTTTCTTTGCGAACCCATTTTCCATTTCGGGCTCGCACAGCGGCCTGCTCCGGGCTCTCCTCGCTGTCACTATTTGTAGCCTCTTCCACGATCCCTTCCTGGAGAACCATAACTGGCTGCGAGGTTCCCATCATCAAAGCCCCTGATACTGGCTCTACTTGAATTCCAAAATTATCAAAATAATCGGCTGGGAGCTCCTCAATCGAGATCATGTTACAGTCTGTTGGGGGTACAAAAGTTGTCTTGCGAGACCTACTTTCCTCCTCGCACTCCATCTTGTCTGTCATAGAATTACCCCCCTTTTCTGCTGACTTGAGGGCTCTGTTGTAACATTCACGAGACTCATGTTGTGCCCCCCTGATGCATCCGACCCCATTGGGGTAGGGAACTTCATAGAGAGATGGTAAATAGAAGTAACCACCCTCATTTCTTTGAGTATCGGCCTCCCCACGATAGCATTATAGGCTGAAGGTTGATCAACCACCATAAAGTCTGCGATATGGGTGGTAATACAGGGCTCGTCCCCTGAAGTGACAGGGAGCCTTACGAGGCCCTTGACATTGACTGAAGCTCCAGTAAAACCATAAAGATGCCCCACGGTAGGGATAAGGTCTTTATCTACGAACCCCATTTTCTGATAGACCTCGTAGGTTAGGACATTCACTGCGCTTCCATTATCCACAAGGACCCTGTGAACATTCTGCGATCCAATGCGAACTCGGACAACGAGGGCGTCCGAATGAGGATGGTGGACCCACTTCGCATCTTCCTCAGTGAACATGATATTTGTATCTTCCCCCTTAAAGAGCTTTGGGGGTCGCTCCTGCAAGTGATGGATATTGGTGAGGGGTCGCTCCTTAGCTTCGCGGGCATATCTTTCTCTAGCCCTATTGCTATCCCCCCCGATGTGGGGTCCCCCAATTATTACCTGGATACTTCCGCCTTGCGCTTCCCTTTCCTTAATGACTGGATTCTGTTCAGGTGGGGGGGCTTGATTATACCCAAGGCCAGACTTGGGATTATGCTTCTTCACCTCGCGAACTGCCCACTCAGTTAACTTTCCCTCACGAATTAACTGATCCACTTGCTGTTTTAGCTCTTGGCAGGTTGTTGTATCATGCCCTGTTTGTTCATGAAAGGCACAATACCTGCTAGTGTTTGCGGTCCCCTTCGGACCCATCGGTGTAGGCTTCCTGAATATCCCCTTGTTTTCATTGACTGCATAAATGTGATCGATAGGGGCGACCAGAGGAATATACTTGTCTTCATCCCTTGCGGGGCGAGCTCTCGGTGGGGATCGTCTCAGAGGATCGCGGTCTCTCCTTTTTGGGCTGGGGCTTCGACTTCGATCCCGTCTTCGCCTTGGACTTCTGGAGTCCTTTCTTTTTACCCCCCTGTTCCTACTCCAACTACTACTCCTTTCATTATTCTTCTTCAAATCTGCGAGTGACTTCTCAACACGCTTGAAAGGCTCAGCGACCTTGTGCAACTCAGAGTGCTAGGGGTTTGTTCTTGTAGCTTCTTCCAAAATTCCGTACCTTCCCTCACTCCAGCGATGAGGAAATTTTTTACAGCTTCGTCATTTGCACCTCGCACGCGAGGCACCTCAGCATTGAACCTCTTGAAGTAATCATGAAGGGTTTCACCTTCCTTCTGTTTTATGTTTGCCAAGGTGGACACAGGGGGTGCGTAGAGCATCGAGGACTGGAACTGTTTGATGCAGATGTCCACGAATTGTTCCCAAGAATCGATGACAATCAATGCCCCTAGCTTCGAAAACCACTGCTCAGCACTTCCCCTCAGCGAGGCCGCAAATAGTCTACACCTCGCTAGTAATGAGAGCTGATAAACATCCATCTCATTATTGAATCAAATCACAAACTCTGCTGGATCAGTATCGCCATTATAGGTCATATCATGTTGATGGCCTCGAAACACTGCAGGAAGCGGAGCGGTTCAAATTTCATGAGTAAAGGGCGATGAAGAGCCCATAGTGCTAAATATCCCTTTCTCATTGTTCATCACGTCCAAGGCCTTCTTCAACTCCTCCAGCTTATAGTCTCCTACCTTGACCTCCTTTTCAGCCTCCTTTTTACCTCCAGTACTTCTATGATGTGACTGGGTCTTTTTTAGGACACTGGACTCCTCCTGGTCATTCCTGCGATCCTTCTTTCTACGATCCTCTTCAAGATATTGAGATCGTTCTTGGTCTCGATGAGACGGGGGTCTGTCATCGCGACGATGGGATCGCTCACGCTCTCTACGGGGAGAGGGGGTCTGTCATCACGACGATATGACCGCTCGCGATCTCGAGGAGACAATGGTCGATGTGTGCCCCTGCTTCTGTTCTTAGATTCTTCATGTCGAGGCGCATTAACCTTTTCCAATTTTAAACGAAGGTCATGTTCAGTTAGCTTCTTTCCGAGACGGTCAAAAACACTGACCGATCTCCCCTCAGATGAGGCGACCTTGTCATGCGATCCCCCTTTCTTTCCGAGCGAGCCCTCCCCCTCATTCCAGTCAGGGTTGGTTTGATCTGTTAGGACATCCTCGAAGTCATCAATGAGTTTCTTAGTGGGGAGTTTTTTTCCTTCCCCTGGTGTTCTACCGCCTGTCCTTGCATTCCTCTTCGATCCTCTAGAACTATAGCGCTTCTCCACTTTTGCGACCCTTTCATGCACAGCGGTCACTTACTCGCCGAGGCCTTTTAGAAAAGACATGACCTCGCTGGTCAACGCCACCCTCTGTACTAGGGGGGGTGTGTTCCTCCTTGTACCCAGTCTTAGAGTTGTCCTTGGACGCCTCGTCCTCTGAGGGGTCTCCTGTCAGGGGATCGTCCTTGTTAACCTTATGCGATCCCGGGGTCTCTCCATCGTTCCTCTTTTTGTGTGATTTAGTCATCGCTTCTCCCAATTCAATGACTTGCCCCTCCTTCTAGCGCCAAATGTTATAGGGAGAATATTGTATAACAATATTTTGGAGGTTTGCTGGATTATCGGAGCAAAATACGGATATTTTGCTAATAAAAGAAGAACAAAGGATTAGGGTTTGTGTGTTTGAATGTGGCTGAGCTTGATAGGTGTTTTCAGGTAAACTGTTTCTCTCCCGTATCAAGTTGCCTACGTACCCTATTTATAGGGATCAAGCCTGACGTAGTTCTTGGGCCACAAGTTACCTAGGCGGGCTAGGGTTTTAAGAGATAATCCAAAGTCCAAGCCCATGTAGCTAGGGTTGACGTGGCAGTGAGTCATCAACCCTATCCATGATCTATGCTCCAGCTGTAGAAGCCCATGGCCTCGAACGGATAGGTTTGGAATGAAAGATCCATCAGGGCCCTTGCATGCGACCTTGAGAGGCCTGGCCACACGAAGCGATCCCTGTGCCTAGCTACTCATGCGACCTTGGGAGATCTGGCCATGAGCCTTCAAGAGAAGAGGAGATGATGATCTCGCTATAAGTTACAGATGTGATGCAAAAGCGTAGCGATCCCCTGGCAGGCATCGCCAGCGAGGCGCCACAAAGCGAGGCGCAATCATGTAGCGAGCGAGGTGCTCCTGTAATAGAGATATTATTGCCAAGGCATGTTGGGCTGATTCCAATAGTGGGCTTTAGTGACCCAATCTTCATCTTCTAGGCCCATTATGAACCATCAATTTAGCTAATTAAATCAATTTAGCTATTATGCCAGATTTGGGCATAACAGCTTCAATTTGTTTGAAACTGTGAATTAGGATGGTATGCTTTTTCCTTCCATGGAAGTTTTCTGTGGATATTCCGTATTAATATACATGGACATGCATTACTGACTGAATAAATTTTCAGCTTTCAGGAAGCTGAAGAAGATTGCAGCAAAGCAATCTCACTTGATAAGAAGGTTAGTTGATAAGCTAATATATGTTTTGTTGCACTGGGCTATTTGTACTCGTATCGACGTATCCACATCGTCTTCTTGCTATAATAATATCTTCATAGTGAGACTGCAATGTATCTTGTGAAGCACTTTTTTTCTTCTTGCTATGAGAATTGCACTTAAAAGGAGTATGAAATCAACTTAAACTTTGTATGTGTATACATGCTGTCTAGTGTAAGAATTTTATTGATAAGCCATTGGTTTGTTAAACGAAATTTCTTTACCATTTGGTGAATGTGGACATCCTGTTTGATCTCTTTTCAGAATGTAAAGGCATATATGAGGCGAGGAACAGCGAGGGAATCACTTCTCTTTGTAAAGGAGGCTCTACAAGGTGAGAACACTTTCGATGAGTTGATTCTGTTTCTGCACCATGCTTATTTTAATCATCATTTATATCTATTATAGCTTAACATGCCTTTTCATTCAATTTAGTAATTTACTAAAACACCCCTATATTATCATAAAAATATACTAAAAAAAATTTGTTGTCATGGATTGAACCCCATGACCTTTTGTTGCTAAAATACATTATGGTCACATTACAACCATTAGGCTAGAAGCTCAATTAATGCAAATTTGAAACTCATCTAATACATGTCTACATGCCAAAGAACTCTTATTCTATATTTCATTTAAAATTATTAAAAACATTTTAAATAAAATGATTAAAATAATTATATACTTTCAAAAATATGAATATATGTGTGTGTGTGTGTGTGATATTATAATTAGGAATAACTTACATATAATATAATTTAGACATAATAACTTAACATGCCTTTTCATGCAATTTAGTAATTTACTAAAACACCCATATATTTTTTTTTGTCATGGATTGAACCCATGACCTTTTGATGCTAATATACATTATGGTCACATTACAACCATTAGGCTAGAAACTCAATTAATGCAAATTTGAAACTCATCTAATACATGTCTACATGCCAAAGAACTCTTATTATATATTTTATTTAAAATTTACGTTAAAAATATTTAAAATAAAATGATCAAAATAATTATATACTTTCAAAAATATGAATATGTGTGTGTGTGTGTGATATTATAATTAGGAATAACTTACATATAATTTAGACATATGCTCCGTTGTTGGACAAAATCATATAATCCATAGTTGGTTTTGGATATAATATTATAAATCAAATTAATCATATAATAGAAAAAATAAAATAAAAAATATCATATAAAATTTGGATTTTATACTGATCATTGATTAAATAATAAGATTTTCTTTGTATTATGCGTAATGACACGTAAATACGAGACTAAATTACTTATTCACGAGATGGCAAAATTAATTATGTTAACTTTAGACTTTTGGTACATGATAAAATTTCATGAAATTATATTATTACAATATTTTCATTATATTACACATATGACACGAAAATATATGGTACATGAGATGACATCAATTCATTTAGTATCAAATTTGGTATTCATGTAGATGAAACACGAAAACCGGACACAAATATAAATTTGGAATTCATTTATTATCATGAATATAGAAAATATATTTACGACCTCTAAATTAAATTGAAATTAAATTCACAAACACTGAATCAGAATTATATTCTATAGATTTGACATTAATGTGTTATTTTATATTAAGTACAATTATATTAAATTAATTACATGATTAATATTAGATAAAATAAATGTCCAATTTAATCATTAAATTGTTAAAGATTAGTTTACTGTGTAATCAATTTTAAAATCGTTCATGTATTTTATGAATTCAACCCAGTTAACATGTGAAAAAAAATACTCTTTACATTACAAAACGATTATACTAGATTATCATGGAAGTGGCTTAATTAAAAAGTTTAAAATTAAACTATATATAGTTTTAAAGCTTAAGCTCAATTAAACACAGAAAAAGTTACATTACGAATTTTATTTACAAGCAAAAGTTTGGACTACATCTACTTTTAATTAGGAAAAGTTTAAATGATTCGTCAATAGTTTTTTAATAAACTAAAAGTTTATGTCGTGAGGTTGTAATCGTAATTGGAAATGTAAAATATGACCAATGGCATCTAGATCAACGGTGCATAAAGTTAGTTTATAAGAAGTGCATTATTAATTTTGATAATATAATATTTACAAATTACAATACATATCTAGCAATCTATCACTGTGTAACCACGATAGTGATGACTTCCTATAAATATATGTGGATAAAGGACAAAAATGATCTATTTTAATATCCAAAGTAACGAAAGTAACCTGTTCTGAAAAAATGCGCATTTGCTAAATTTGTATCCTGGGATACGCAACCCTAAGTACGTATACGATTTATTCTTCATTCTTAATATTTCTAAAACCCAATATGGGAACGTTGAACCCCAAATATTAATTGTTGAACCCTAATGGAATATAGATAAAATTAAAAAAATTAAATTAAAAAATTAAATATTTATAAACCCCAACCGGAACCGTTGAACCCCAAGGTATCTGTTTGAAAATAAAAGGTAGAATACACAATTAGAAATGGAGTAATACCGGATACGCATTATCAAAATGCATATTCCTTTTTTTTTTGTCTCCATGCTGGGCCCACATTATGGAGAGTTTAAAAAAAAAGCATTTGTACTAGATACGCATTTTCAAAATGCATAACCCAAATACCCTAACCCCATATACGTAACCCACCGATCATTTTTGCTCAACTTCTCAGAAAAGGTTATTTCGGTGACAAAATTTCAAAAAAGGTCAATCATGTCATTCTTTCAATATATGCTTAATAATAATAATAATAATAATAATAACAATAATAATAATAATAATAATAATAATAATTAAAATGTAGTTCGTGTAAAAGAATACAATGACATCCACAATTTCTGTGAAAAAATAATAAATGAGATATACGCATAATAAATATTTTTTTATACGATAACATCTAAAATACTCATTTACCATAAGTAATCACAATAATAAGTTAATAAAAATATATAAAATACGTGAATATAAAAATTAACATGCTGCCCGTGCTTTGCACGGGCTTTCATGCTAGTTACTATTAATTTTTGAAAAGAAAAATATTAAAACACCAAATTAGTTACAAAGGAATAGGCAATTCTGCTATAAACGCAGGACGAGCAACAGAGGGAACATCTCTTTTTCCAAACATCAATCGAAGCTAACTTTGCTAAACAAAGAACCAAACCATTGTATGCCCTTGAAAAAATAACACCTATATATTTTTCTCTAAGAATCACAGTTCTGATGTTCCAGACTAGTTAACAGCATTCAAACAATCGGATTCGATAAAAATAATGGGAACATTCAAAAAAATTGCCAAAAGTATCCCTTCCTTTATCACCAACAACTAGGCAACCATGGGACTGTATGAGTGCCGATAATATCTCGTCTTAGCCACCAACGACCATTTTCATCTCTTGCAAAAGCTGAATTCCGCATCCCTTGCTCTCATTCCTTAAGTATGCATTGACAATTATCTTCACAGCTTCTATTGGGGGAGGAGTGTAACCTCTATATTTCCACCAATATCTTGACTTTTGTGCATGTAATTTTAGGTGTTTTGATTACATAGCTAAAATCATTATTTTTTAAAATTTCTTTTTCTAAATAAAAATAAAAATATTATATTTTTATTCAAAAAAGAAAAAATTGAAAAATAATAATTTTTAATATATAGAGCACCTTACGTGCAGAAAAGTCAAATGCCTTATATAATGGACTAGAAATAGTAATATATCATCAAATCTGAAGTTTATAGTATTTGTATCATCAGATAGCTGCTTAAAAAAATAGTAGAAAAATATGTGTGTTGTGTTATGTATCAATTTGTATTGACTTCTCATAAAATATGTGTCATTGCAATTGCGGACTTTAAGCATGTTTGCATCCTTGAACCACAGAACAAGACTGCCAGTGATGCTGAGAAGAGGCTAAGGAAAATGATGAGTTGACGCCCCTCCTTTTCCTTTTATTTTTCTAAACAAGCCATCCCGTCCCTTGTTGTAACATCCCGGATTTTCGGGATATTAATTCTAAATACGAAACTAAAATAAACGGAATTCTTAATTCAAATCATTCAAAATTAACAAAAGTCAAATGCAGCGGTCAAATTCAATATCTAAAATCATCAAATCGGAGACGCAGGTCCACAAATCCAATATTCAATATATAATAAAGTATTGAAAATTTATTCAATAATGCCATAATTCTTTTTCAATAATAGTGTCTAAATCAAGTAGCACGAAATCCACACAGTTCAAATCCTTTATCTAACAAGCTTCCAAAAGTCCGAACCTGAAACATATTAAAACAATGAGCTGCGAAGCCCAGCAAGTAACTATCGCCCAACGGCTCAAAAATAATATTTTCAAAAGTGAACAAAATTTCTGAAACTTTAAATCGATAAAAGAATTTAAACAATAAAATCATATTTTATTCCCACAGTTCTAAATTACGGTCACACTAAACCAGTGACACGGTTCTATGTTCGATGGGGCCAGTTTACGTCCCTCGTTAAGTCTTACTCAACAAGGTATCTATATGTTTCGGAACGCGCGTAAACTAGTTCTATGATTCTATATGTCACACTATCCAGTGACCGGATTCTATGATTCGATACGCAACTAAAACTTGGGAATTCTAAAATAATTGTTTTCAAAAATCAATTTTCGATATCACAATTTTCGATAATCAAATCAAACAGATATTTTGAAACTGAATAAAACAGAATTTATAACGAGCAACGAAAAGTTACTTACCTCGAACGTGATAATGTACACGGAAAATTAAGCAGAAGCAGATCCTATAATTTAGTTAACAAAACTTAGCAAATAAATATTTATTTAAATACCATATAAACAGTGGCCAGAAACTACATTCACGCAAGTTATATTACTATAAGATCATCGGCCATAAATCCCATTCAGGTAACACACAGCTTAGTACAAACATGCAAAAAGGTCTTTGGTCTATGTTCACTTCTTTTACTAAATTATATTATACACAATGATATGCATGCATGTTGCTAATTAGCTCATGATTAAATAAACAATTTTCACGTAGCACACAAAAATTAGAGCCTCTAATACTAAAATAGTTATGCCAGACTAACAAAACAAACATCATATTAACGAAAAAAAATTCATTTAAATTTAATAATTTAACACGTAAAGATTTCATCTAAAATTTTAATAATTTCTTTTTACAATAATATTTTATCACTAGCATGCTGATAGAGTGTATTTTATATATACTTTATAGGATTTTGTTCCCACATTTACCGTGCTTTTGCGAATAATCGTGTGGATTTAATGAGTTTTTGATGAGTTTGTTGCAGGGAATAAGCAATTGTCGAGTTGATATAAATCGAGCGTTATTCAATGATTTTATTGTATTTTTAACTCGAAGGAATGATTTTATGAAGTTGCAAGAGGAATTGTGGGATTTTGGATCGTTTCTAAGGATTTTGTATGCAAAAGAAGTGTTGGACAGATTGCACGAGGCGCAACAGCGCTCTAGAAGGCGCAACAGCGCGCGTGAACAGTAGCATCGAGGCGCGGCAGCGCTCAAACCGGCGCAGCAGCGCCCGGTCGCGGCCAGAAATTTCAGAATTGTTCCAGAAATTGTTTGGGTCATAACTTGAGTTCTAGACATCAGAATTGGGCGATCTTACAGCCCACGCGAAGACAACAGAATTATCTACAATTCAGAAGTGGTCCGATATCAGTATTTCAAAGGGATCAGCCCAGAAACAGGCCAGAAAATACAGCAGCTTCTAGAAATTCGATTTGAAGTGGGAAACTTCCATAATTCCAATCCTAATCAACATGGAAACACTAGGGGCGCTAGGAACATTCTAGAGGGCTGTGTTAAGCGTGGAAACTTGCAATTCATACTTCTATTCAAGCTTGAAAACTTGCCATCTCATAATCCAAATTTTTTATCCCTTTTCCTACTTGTAATGTAATTCCTATTATTTCCTGTTGGGCCTTTTTAATTAAGGCAAGTACTTAGACTTGTAACACTATAAAAACTCATCTAGGTGATTGATTTAGGGATCGAAAAAAAACATATACACACATTAGAACTTTGTAAACATCTTTTGGGGAGATTTGTGGAGAGCTTTTATTTTCTTTGAAGATTAAAGGTTTTTCTCTTTCTCTTTTCTTTATAATATGATTTGTTCAATTTATAATTCTTGTTTTGTTAATTCAATTATGAGTGAGTAGATAATTAATCTAGGGTTAAGTAGAACCCTAGTTATGATTGATGTGTGAATTTCCCAATTCCCCCAATTTGATTGTTTAATTGCTCTTGCTTATTGAGTTGTTTTAATTAGCAATTACAAATCAGACGTGATTATGTTTATTGTTTGAACCATTGTCTATTTATCAACGAGAGTTGGATTTAGATGGTTGTGATTTATCCAATGAGGACATGAACTTCTCCATGAGAATAGGTAGAACGGATTGTTAGGAAGTTAGGGTGCTGTGATTAATGTCTCTAAATTGCATGATACCATGAGAATAGGCTTGATTGTATTTTAGAGAAGCCATTAATACTCGAGAGAGGTTATTGGTAATTTATAGGGCGCACCTTTCCTGTTGAGTATTATACGACTGATTGGGGAGGGAATTCACGATTGCATTAATTCATGCTAGTGGGGATACTTAAATCTGGAAGTTTTAGTTAATTGATTAATTGCATTAGTATAAAATTAGTTTAATAATCTTTGATATTTTATTGTGTTACTTGCTTGGCTGAATTGAATCGAGAACAACTGGTGATTGACACGTTTGTCTCTGTGGGATCGACTCTGACTTACCCTACTACATAGTTAGAAGGATTTGTTAGATATTATTATTTGATAGGCACGCGACAGCCTTGTTAAATTTTTGGCGCCGTTGCCGGGGACAAAGCAGTGTTAGATTAGTTAATTTTTGAGTTAGTTTGGCCAAGTTGTTTAGTTGTGTTGCTTCGGCTATTATTCTTGTTCTGTTTGATCTTTGCTTGTGGTTTTTCTTGTTTCTTGTAAAATTGATTTTCAGATTCCTATAACAAGAAATTAACCGAGTAAAGAGAGGAGCAAGAAGAAAGCATGGAGGCATTGGTTGAGACTATGCGGGCATTTTCTCAAAAGATCGATGATATTGAGTCAAGAAATTCTTCTTTGTTTGCCATTTGTGATGTTTGTGGTATACAGGGACATACTCAAAATAATTGCCAATTTAATATCCCTTACTACCCAAATCAACACAATTTTGGGATGGTAATTTTTATTACAATACCCATGACCACCCTCACCAGCCACCACAATATAATCCTTATGCTGATACTTACACTTCTGGTTGGGAAGATTACATTAATTTTTCCTACCAAGACAATCCACCTCAGCCACCACAAAAATCCAACTTGGAAAATCTTTTCGAAGGAGTTGTTGTTGCACAGCTAAGCAAGAATGAAGAGGTTGAGACAAGTCTTAATGAGTTGAAAACTCAAGGTAAGTTGATTGAAAACTCAATTTCTCAACTAGCTCAAGAGGTAACTGAATTCGTTGAGAGGCGCTCTCAAACGGAGGAAATACCAATGAGTCAATTTGATGATGCAACTTTGTGGAGTAGTACGGAGTTCAAAGAGTCGCAAAACGAGGTTAGTAACAGTAAGCTAATTTTTGATGATTTTGATGATGAAGATGGTTATTTTGATAGTCTTACTCTTATTGACCAATACGCTTCTCAAGAAATTAATTTGTGTGAAAACTCGTTTGATAGAAATGATGTTGATTTCTTAGATGACTCTCTTTGCATGCTATTTGACGAGGATGATAGTATGGTTGTGGAAGATATAAATTCGAATAAGGATATTGTGATTCCCATTGTGGTAGATGAGATAGAACCGAATTTTGATATGCTTGACTTGAATAATGCTAAGATTGAGAATGTGTATATGCCTGTTGTAGACCCGATTTGGGAGGGATTTGTGAAAAGTAGTCATAAATGTTTTGATGCAGATTTTTCTAAATATTTTCACATCCCGAAATTTCGTGAGCATCACATGAGTCTCACATGCCAATTTATGTATCTTCTTGGTTATCTAATTGGTGCTCACATCATTAGATTAATTCAAATTAGGAGATATGTACATCTATATGCTTTTTCGCCAGGATAATTATCAACAGGCGTCGGGCTAACGACGTTAAACAAATGCGCTTTTTGGGAGGCAACCCATGAGTTTTTTTTAGCTTAGATATTTTTATTTTTATTTGTTTACTCCTACAAGGTACTTTGATGAATTTGGTGTGAGGTGTTTCAGGAACATAAAGAATTTTTGCAGGTTGATACTATTATGACAGATTTTAGCAATTCTTTTCCGGCCAGACACGTCATGCTAAGGCATAGGGGAGTATTTCTTTCCTTCTTTTAATTAGTTAAAATACTTAGTATTGTGTCATTGAGGACATTGCCACATTTAAGTGTGGGGATGTGTTCTTTGTAGTATCATAGTATTAGTAGTATAATTTAAAAAATATAATAATTAAAAAAATTTGAAAAATACCAAAAATAATTCTAGCCATGTGAAGATTACTTACGTAAATATGGCGCCGTTGATAAATATGACACCCATGCATGCTTAGAAATCTTGTGTTTATGGATGCTTTTGTTTGAGAAGTGATATGTGATGTTCTTGTGCACACACTTACACTAGCAAGTAGAAACTAGTAGACTTATTAAATGTGCTAAGTGATTAGAATGACATGAATATATGCAAGGTAATTTGGTTTATATGCTTTGAATACAAGTAGATGCGTTAGAGAGACTGTTACTTTGGGATTGATTATGTTTTTGTCACACCAAGTGAGTTTTGAGCCTATATGCATATCTTTTGCATGACTATTCGTTTGCTTGAGTGTCCACTTGTCGTTTACATTGCTAGCACTTGCTTGAAGTCTTTCTTAAGATGCATGACATTTAATTGATAATAAGATGATAAAGGCAATTAGGTATAACCTCATATTTCCCATATTTCTAAACCATTTATACATGATCAAATAGTTAACCCTTTGAGATTAATCTTATTCTTTCGGCGACACACCACATTACTTGCCATTATCCTTTTTATTCTATTGGCCTTACATTAAATTTGAACCTAATTGTCAAAGGCTAGTATTGTTTGTAAGGGAGTGATAAGGTGTGTATAAAGGGGGGTTTATATATGATCATAATTTTGGGGGAATATTTGGGGTTTGGTTCATAGCTTGTTAGTCGAAGTTTTAAATCATATTTATGGGATCGTTGTTCTTGCTATTATTTTGCTCTCTAGAAAAAAAATAATGAAAAAAAAGAAGAAAAAAAAATGAAAAAAATGAAAAAAAAATAAATATGAGAGCATTCTTATCTTTTGTGATCCTACTTTGTCTCGACTAGTCAAGTTGTTTATAAATAAAAGTTCAAGTGTGGGGAAATATTTTTTGTTGGTTTTAATAAGTATGGGAATTGTTTGAATTCCATTGTCGGGAACTAGCTTTTGACTTAACCTTCTTTGGCTTTCTTGACATACCTTGTCCCTAGCCCCATTACAACCTTATAAAAGACCTTTTGATTGTCATCAATGATGTATGTTGTGTTAAGAGTTAGATTGATATCAAGGACGAAGCATGTTTATGATATTGTTGGAGTTGAGTGAAACACTTACCCTTAGTTTTGAGTGAATATTTTTGTGAGTGAACGGTGAGTTTTTGCTTTTGGCATAGGAGATCCCAGATTTTGTCTCAAAGATGTGCTCTTGTGTGCTTAGCATGTTTACCAACCTATTCTTACATTTGACATGAATTTCTATGATCTTATGCATCTTCTTTGAGTAGACTATGTGGATACTTGCACTCTATACACACCAAGGCATTGCATTTTCATTTTGATTCTTTAGCGGAAGTGGCATGAGAGGACGGGTGTGTGTGGTGTTGTGTTGATGTGTGGTCTTTTGCATGAGTTAGATGAATTTTGTGGGTATATTCACTATAAACCCTCACGAGACCTTACTCGTCCGCTAGGGCTACCTAGGGGTTTAAAGGGCTTGTTGCATATGCCAAATGCAACCGTGATCACCTACGGAAGTGGTACTAGTAGTTAGTATAGATTTTATTTTAGTTTGCATGAGGACGCGCAAGGTGCTAAGTGTGGGGATATTTGATAGAGTGTATTTTATATATACTTTATAGGATTTTGTTCCCACATTTACCGTGCTTTTGCGAATAATCGTGTGGATTTAATGAGTTTTTGATGAGTTTGTTGCAGGGAATAAGCAATTGTCGAGTTGATATAAATCGAGCGTTATTCAATGATTTTATTGTATTTTTAACTCGAAGGAATGATTTTATGAAGTTGCAAGAGGAATTGTGGGATTTTGGATCGTTTCTAAGGATTTTGTATGCAAAAGAAGTGTTGGACAGATTGCACGAGGCGCAACAGCGCTCCAGAAGGCGCAACAGCGCGTGTGAACAGTAGCATCGAGGCGCAGCAGCGCTCAAACCGGCGTAGCAGCGCCCGGTCACGGCCAGAAATTTCAGAATTGTTCCAGAAATTGTTTGGGTCATAACTTGAGTTCTAGACATCAGAATTGGGCGATCTTACAGCCCACGCGAAGACAACAGAATTATCTACAATTCAGAAGTGGTCCAATATCAGTATTCCAAAGGGATCAGCCCAGAAACAGGCCAGAAAATACAGCAGCTTCTAGAAATTCGATTTGAAGTGGGAAACTTCCATAATTCCAATCCTAATCAACATGGAAACACTAGGGGCGCTAGGAACATTCTAGAGGGCTGTGTTAAGCGTGGAAACTTGCAATTCTTACTTCTATTCAAGCTTGAAAACTTGCCATCTCATAATCCAAATTTTTTATCCGTTTTCCTACTTGTAATGTAATTCCTATTATTTCCTGTTGGGCCTTTTTAATTAAGGCAAGTACTTAGACTTGTAACACTATAAAAACTCATCTAGGTGATTGATTTAGGGATCGAAAAAAAACATATACACACATTAGAACTTTGTAAACATCTTTTGGGGAGATTTGTGGAGAGCTTTTATTTTGTTTGAAGATTAAAGGTTTTTCTCTTTCTCTTTTCTTTATAATATGATTTGTTCAATTTATAATTCTTGTTTTGTTAATTCAATTATGAGTGAGTAGATAATTAATCTAGGGTTAAGTAGAACCCTAGTTATGATTGATGTGTGAATTTCCCAATTCCCCCAATTTGATTGTTTAATTGCTCTTGCTTATTGAGTTGTTTTAATTAGCAATTACAAATCAGACGTGATTATGTTTATTGTTTGAACCATTGTCTATTTATCAACGAGAGTTGGATTTAGATGGTTGTGATTTATCCAATGAGGACATGAACTTCTCCATGAGAATAGGTAGAACGGATTGTTAGGAAGTTAGGGTGCTGTGATTAATGTCTCTAAATTGCATGATACCATGAGAATAGGCTTGATTGTATTTTAGAGAAGCCATTAATACTCGAGAGAGGTTATTGGTAATTTATAGGGCGCACCTTTCCTGTTGAGTATTATACGACTGATTGGGGAGGGAATTCACGATTGCATTAATTCATGCTAGTGGGGATACTTAAATCTGGAAGTTTTAGTTAATTGATTAATTGCATTAGTATAAAATTAGTTTAATAATCTTTGATATTTTATTGTGTTACTTGCTTGGCTGAATTGAATAGAGAACAACTGGTGATTGACACGTTTGTCTCTGTGGGATCGACTCTGACTTACCCTACTACATAGTTAGAAGGATTTGTTAGATATTATTATTTGATAGGCACGCGACAGCCTTGTCACATGCAATTATCATATAACTAGAATATATATAAATCCAGTTCCTACTACTAACATGAAATTCTTAAAACAATAGCACAATTTATTATTATTTTTTTTATATTTTTTTTTACAAAATAAATATATGCCACAAACGCAACAACGCAACAATGATGCTACCTATGTATGTACATAGTTTGATACAAAATTATATAATCCAACCAACTTAAAATTATTTTTGACCAAAATCTTTATTGACATAAGTGATAACCATGTCTACGTAATAGGGTTATAATTCAATTCAAGCAGCACTGTTAAATATCAATATGCTAAGATCAATTACATGTACTAAAAGACATAGCAAGTAACAAACATGACTCCCACAGAAACATATATACGTTTATAAGTAGTTAAATCAGACTCACCCCAGCATATATGAGACATAGATAATCAATTGCATGAGTTTTTTTTTAATTAGCACATAAAAACACGCAAGAAAGCCTTAATAATTTAAAGAGAAAGAACACGTACCTTTTTCTTATGTTCTAATAAGTTTCTGTACGATTTTCAATGTTATAAAGGGTCTTATATAGCCACACAAAACCTAAATTAAATTAGGTAATTCTAAAACTTGCTCCGAATATTTTTACAACTCTTTCAAATAATTTCCTTAAATATAATATTCTATTACACATAATTAACTTAAATAAAAAGATATCTATTCCCTAAAATATTTTTACTCTTCTTTCCCAATATAACGAATCTTATCTTTAGAATTCTAGAATTTTATAAATAAAATAAATATCTAACTATAAATTACTTTAAAATCTAATATCTAATTTTAAAAATAAAATAAAAATTACGGATTTTACATTCTCCCCTCCTTAAAAGAATTTGGTCTCCAAATTCACAAAATAACATCAAATAAGTTACAAGTAAAAAGAAATCATACCTTAATTACGATTGTTCGGGCGACTTTCCGTGAGCATAAATACACGTCCAGTGGTCTTGTATCTGCTTCTTTCCTTGGTGGTGGATTATGTGGGCATTAAGCAATCCTGTGTCCGACTTCACCGCAATGAAAGCACGCACCTTTGTTCCAACGACACTCTGTATCAACATGGTTCCCGCCACACCTAGTGCACTTATCTTGATTTCCTTGTCCTCCCATTCGGTCATACACGTAAGGTTTCTTGAGTGGTCCCCCTTGAGAAAATTGTCCACTAGTTGGAGCGAACCGTTTCTTGTTCCAATTGCTTGTTGCCTTTTCAGATTCTACCAGACCCCTCTCGATCACCAAAGCCTTGTTGAGCACAGCCTCGTACGTCTGAAGTTCAAAAGATGCCACAAAATTCCTGATGTTGGTCCGAAGTCCCTCTTCCAATCTTCTAGCTCGACTGGTCTCGTCAGCAACTAATGTCGGTGCATATTTTGCAAGCTTTGCGAATTCTGCTTCATATTCCACAACGGACTTTCCTCCCTGCTCGAGTCGAATGAAGTCCCTCTCCTTTTGTAGACGAACTGTTCTCGGAAAGTACTTATCTTCTAGAGCCTTCTTGAACTTTGTCCATGTATATGGTTCAGGACCTCCCTCAGTGGTTGCAGTCTCGTTCTTTCTTTGTTCCATGAGCCACCAATCATAAGCACTTCCTTGCAGTTGATACACAGCTAAAGTGACCTTCTGTTCTTCATTGCTCCCTAGCAGTCCGAAAGTTTTCTCCATCTCTTGTATCCACATCTCGACTATGGCCGGATCAGTTGCCCCGTCGAAAGTAGGTGGATTTAAACGCTTGAACTGAGAGATGACATTCTGCTGTCTGGGTTGCTGATTCACGAGTGTAGCTAGAGTCTCGGCTAGCTGGTTGAATACATTTCCACCATCACCATTGTTGTTGCCATTTTGATTGTCGTTGCCCTGATTGCCATTGTTGTTGCCTTCTCCGTCCATCTTTTCTAAAAACAACAAACTTTCAAACTTATAATCAATGATCAAAAACCACAAAAGTCAAATTGGTCAAATAATCACACAAACAAGTGCCCTAAATTCAAAATAATTTACAAACTTAAAAGTCAAAACCTATACAATAATCTGTAGGATCGCATCCTAGGGAATGTACTAGTCCCATACCTAATACACTCCGAAGGAAAACCTAGGCTCTGATGCCAACTGTAACATCCCGGATTTTCGGGATATTAATTCTAAATACGAAACTAAAATAAACGGAATTCTTAATTCAAATTATTCAAAATTAACAAAAGTCAAATGCAGCGGTCAAATTCAATTTCTAAAATCATCAAATCGGAGACGCAGCTCCACAAATCCAATATTCAATATATAATAAAGTATTGAAAATTTATTCAATAATGCCATAATTCTTTTTCAATAATAGCGTCTAAATCAAGTAGCACGAAATCCACACAGTTCAAATCCTTTATCTAACAAGCTTCCAAAAGTCCGAACCTGAAACATATTAAAACAATGAGCTGCGAAGCCCAGCAAGTAACTATCGCCCAACGGCTCAAAAATAATATTTTCAAAAGTGAACAAAATTTCTGAAACTTTAAATCGATAAAAGAATTTAAACAATAAAATCATATTTTATTCCCACAGTTCTAAATTACGGTCACACTAAACCAGTGACACGGTTCTATGTTCGATGGGGCCAGTTTACGTCCCTCGTTAAGTCTTACTCAACAAGGTATCTATATGTTCCGGAACGCGCGTAAACTAGTTCTATGATTCTATATGTCACACTATCCAGTGACCGGATTCTATGATTCGATACGCAACTAAAACTGGGGAATTCTAAAATAATTGTTTTCAAAAATCAATTTTCGATATCACAATTTTCGATAATCAAATCAAACAGATATTTTGAAACTGAATAAAACATAATTTATAACGAGCAACGAAAAGTTACTTACCTCGAACGTGATAATGTACACGGAAAATTAAGCAGAAGCAGATTGTTCGCTATTTTCTCTACGCAAGTATACGCAGTCCAAAAGCAATATAGGGAAATAAGGATCGTTCCCACGAAGACTTGGTGTATTTAAGTAAATATGTTTATTCAACAACGTTCGGTTAATTATAGAAGCCTGAACAACGAAATGGTTGGTTTGTTCAAATCACAATTAATTAATGAAATAACGACTAAAAATAATATTATAAAGATTTTATATATGAGATAAACATGGGATTCTAATTTCATTATTTATTTCATTTAGAATTGATGCCTTAATGTAAAGTGATTCTGATAATTATGAAAGCTAGCCGGGAACACGAAACTAATATAAGCGCCTTTCAGCCTTAACTTATATCAAACCATACAAACATCCACTTAAAAAGATAGAAGTTGCGTGGACACCATTTATGTCTAGACCCTATATGTCTATAAGATTTGAAAACATAACTGGTTTACGAATAAATTCCTTATTTTTGGCTACACAGGGCGATGTGATTCAAAACTCTACCACTAATCGTAATTATATATGATAATTACGAATCTGTGTTAACATGGCAAATTCTAAATTCTCAAATCCACTTTCGCATTCATTAAGAATTAATAATTTAGATGATAGCTACGCATCTAATAAATTAAGAGCAACCATGTTAGGCAATCGGAATTTTTATCATAACACAATTTATTAAGGCATCGAATTACTAAATTACGTAAATAAATCCATTAGAATCCCAATACGGTGATTAGTTCATAATCGAACGAATCGTCATCTTGGGATTAATTGAAAACATGGTATAAAATTGCATGAATAAAAATATAAAATTATAAGAGTTTAGAAAATAAAACCGAAATAATTTCCACTGCAAGAAACGAGCACTTCTATAATTCCTGTAAGATAAGAAATTAGGAAATAAAACCGAAATAATTTCCACGAACACTCCGATAATTCCCTGTAAAATAATAAATTAGAAAATAAAATCGAAATAGCTTCCACCGAAGAGAAGAGCACTCCAAATGATTCCCGTAATTTCTTCAACCAAAATAAAACTTATGCTAAAATTGTAGAAAATTTAAGTGTATAAAATTACACTAAAATTACAAAGAAAATATAGAGAGAATTACAAGAGAGAATGTTGCTCTCCAAATTGTTGTGCGGAAATAAGCTCAAGAACTAGGCCTATTTATAGGAAAAATTAGCACACCATAAAATTAAAAAAATAAAAAGAAAAAGGAAAAGAAAATAAAAAAAATGAAAAGAATTGAAAGAAAATTAATCTACAGCCGAAAGAAACAAAGGCACCAAGCACCAGCCAAAAGAAACCCACCAACAACAGCCATTTAACCGCATGAAATCCTCGCCCAGTCGCAGGCCACGCGCGTGGCGTCCACGCGCGGCAAATTGCTGGACAAGAAAAGCGCGTGACGCCCACGCGCCTGTGGGGAGAGTGGAACCAAAGTCTGCCAACAGCAACACATGCTCATTTCCTTAATTAAGTGCCGACAACCTCCTTCTTTTATGTTTATTTATTTATTTATTTTTTCGTTTTCTTTTGTTTATTACTTCCTTGGCCGACCACAATACTCTGCACTCTTTGAAAATTATATGTCCGGAAAAATTGTTTTTAAACCACATAGTTTTTTATCTTTAATTAATAAATAATTAATTTAATCCAGAAATTAAAAAAATAAATATCTAATATTATTAGATATTTAAAAATATAATTTCCTAATTAAATTAAATATTTATTAATATAAATAAATCCTTAATTCTTAAGCTGCGGTCTATTGCGGGCCTGGAACTGGACTCCTTTTGCCTAAAGAAAAATATATCAATTCCAACCGGGACTTTCTTTTTAAGAATATATCACTTTCCATCTTTTTGTGATAATTCTATTTTCTCCTTGCTCGCTCAGGTGTAAATTACGGCCTGCTGAAGATCTGAAACTGGATTCCTTTTGCTGAACAGAAAATATACCAATTCCAACCGGGATTTCTGCTTTAAGAATATATCACTCAGAATTTCTTTATGATAATTCTTTTGGCAACTCTTAATTCCGAATTGGAGCAAAATTTCACCGTTTTTAGCCTTTTATCGCCACGATACCTAAAGTTGCGAGTTCTGCACAACAAATGCTGAAACACAACAAAAATGAATTAAAAGACACAACATACTTAAGGATAAACCATCAATCTAGGCCATTTAGCGCATAATAAGTGGATATAAAATCCACTTATCTCACCCCCAAACTTAAACTGATGCTTGTCCTCAAGCGAAAACATACTCGACTACCTCTAAATGCATGAATGCAACGATGCAAGGATCCCATAGGCAAAGCAAATAACCAAATTAGCAGAGTGTCTCAGAGAATGTGATAACTCCAAATAGAGATCGACTAAAAATCAGCATATTAACATTTACAAGTACAGAAACGTGCGTGTGTGCAATACTCATCAGAATTACTCTTAGCACTAGATCAAAACCATACATATTCTTAGTCATAACAATCACAAGTTTATAAATAGAATGGACGCTAGACACTTCATAACCTAGAAACACCTCTATCATCATTTGAGTTAGACAGGAATTCATGCTTTATTAACAACTATGACGCATAATACTATACACAACACACATGCTTATTTGACCTTGCAATGGATGAGACCCCAAAAGGCTTATACAATAATACCCATGTAGCGAGCGTTAGGTTAGTGGATCCCAGACCGGAAAAGTCTTAGGTCACTAGGCTTGAGTCCCCTAGAACTTAATTGCTCGAGTATTAAAGAGCTCACCCTGATCAATTTTGCATACATACTCACAAACACTCCTTTTTTTTTATTTTTTTTTTTATTTTTTTTTTTGCAATCTGGAATGAGAATTCTCATTTCCAACCCTAGACTACTCATATAAATATGAGCTGGCTACTAGCCAATTGACACCTATCAATTATTAACAACTACACACCAACTAGCATGAATCCTGGTTTCCCCCAAACTTATATTTAGTGATTCTACGCTATCAAGGGAATAAAGAAAATTCCAAATATAATCAGGTGATTAAATTTCAACAACCAAACAAGCATGATCTTAACCTAGCCCCAAAAGCAAATGATGAGTTGTGTAAGATTGTGTTTCTACAACATGCACGTCATTTCATGAGTATTTTAATCAGCCTTCTATCCATCATTATCACACTCAAATTCATCATTGACTACTAAACGGAATCGCCAAGCGCTACGGGACCAAGGAAAATATGATATGCAACTAATCATGAATATGCAATTTTTTTTTATTTTTATATATATATATATGAATTATATGAAATTATACTAGCATGGAATATTATGAACTACATGAAACTGTATGCATACTATGACTCGAGAAATCAATTATCCTAAATCACCCCCAAACTTAAAATGTTCAATGTCCTCATTGAAGGTATAGATAAAGGATAAAAAAAAAACTCCCCTAACTGTCGGCATCGATGCCCTCCTCGGGTGGTGAATCAAGTGGTGGAAATGCTGCATGAGCTCCAAATTGAGCCCAGTCTACCTCGAAAGAAAATTGTATCTTTTGCAAAGCCAGCTCCTGTGACTCGTCAATGACCTGCACTCTCGACATAATACTATACAAAATCACACCAAATCAAACCACACATAAAAATACCAAACCTATGGGTTGCCTCCCATGAAGCGCTTGTTTATTGTCGCTAGCTTGACTTCACCTTCGCACTTCAATTGGTAGTACCAAGAACCGTGGTTTCCGCTTCGCGATTCACATGTTCACCAAAATATGGCTTCAACCTCTGTCCATTTACTTTGAAAGCCGCTTCCGGTGTTTTATCAAAAATTTCCACTGCACCATGTGGAAACACTGTTTTAACCGTGAATGGTCCTGACCATCTTGACTTAAGTTTCCCTGGGAAAAGTCTGAGACGAGAGTTGAACAGCAAGACTAACTGTCCCGGTACAAAAGACTTTTGCAACAAACGTCTGTCATGCCATCTTTTGACCTTCTCCTTGTATAACTTGTGATTTTCATAAGCCTGTAGCCGAAACTCATCCAGTTCATTAATCTGAAGCATTCTTTTCTCACCTGCAGCTGATAAGTCAAAGTTCAACTTCTTCAGCGCCCAATAAGCTTTGTGCTCTAGTTCGGCAGGCAGATGACAAGCCTTCCCATAGACAAGCTGATATGGTGACATGCCCAAGGGTGTTTTATATGTTGTACGATAAGCCCATGCGGCTTCATCGAGTTTTAAAGACCAATCCTTTCTCGAAGGATTCACCACTTTTTCCAGAATGCGCTTAATCTCGCGATTAGATACCTCGGCTTGGCCATTGGTTTGTGGGTGGTATACCGTAGCTACCCGGTGGTTGATGTTGTACCTTACCATAAGATTAGTGAATTTGCGATTGCAAAAGTGAGTACCTTCATCGCTTATGATTACTCGAGGAGTGCCGAATCTTGTGAAGATGTTCTTGTGAAGGAAATTGAGCACGACATTGGCATCATTGGTCGGAAGTGCCTTGACTTCAACCCATTTGGAAACATAATCAACGGCCAGCAAGATGTATTGGTTGCTACATGAGGAAATGAATGGTCCCATGAAATCGATGCCCCAAACATCGAAGATTTCCACTTCTAGCATTATATTGAGGGGCATCTCATCCCTCCTAGATATGTTACCAACACGCTGACAACGATCACACTTCAGCACAAACTGATGGGCATCCTTAAAAAGGGATGGCCAATAAAATCCCGCTTGAAGAATTGGAGTTGCGGTCTTTTCACTTCCATAATGGCCACCATATGTCGTGGCGTGATAATCCCTTAGAATAGCCTCTGTTTCACTGTATGGCACACATCTCCTAATCACCTGATCGGCTCCTTGTTTAAACAGATATGGTTCGTCCCAACGATACCATTTGACTTCATGCAAGAATTTCTTTCTTTGTGCAAAAGAGAGCTCGGGAGGAATCACTCGACTCACCAGAAAGTTCACAATGTCTGCAAACCAAGGCTCTTCTTCTTGTATCCCAAACAACTGTTCATCAGGAAAGGATTCATTAATGACGGTTTTGTCTTGGGATGTCTCCCCAAGGTCTTCCAATCGTGAGAGATGGTCGGCTACTTGGTTTTCTGTCCCCTTTCTATCCTTGATCTCCACATCGAATTCTTGCAGCAGAAGAATCCATCGAATCAACCTAGGTTTGGAGTCCTTTTTAGAGAGCAGATATCTGATAGCCGCGTGATCAGTGTACACAGTCACCTTCGTGCCAAGCAAGTATGAACGGAATTTTTCAAAACCATAAACTATGGCTAACAGCTCCTTCTCAGTGGTAGTGTAGTTTAATTGAGCATCGCTGAGGGTTTTGCTTGCATAATAGATGACATGAAACATTTTATTTTTCTTTTGGCCAAGAACGGCCCCAACTGCGTAATCGCTAGCATCACACATCATAGCGAAAGGCTCACTCCAATCTGGAGCAATGATCACGGGTGCTGAAATCAATTTCTTCTTCAGAGTCTCGAAAGCTGTGAGACATTCTTCGTTAAATTTGAAATGAATATCTTTTTCCAGCAGCTGACACAAAGGTTTGGAAATTTTTGCGAAGTCCTTGATGAAACGCCTATAGAAACCTGCGTGCCCAAGGAAACTGCGAATCCCTCGCACTGAATTAGGCGGAGGCAGCTTTTCGATAGCTTTTATCTTTGCTCTGTCCACTTCTAGACCCTTACTTGACACCTTGTGCCCGAGAATAGTTCCTTCTTGTACCATGAAGTGGCACTTCTCCCAATTGAGCACTAGGTTAGTTTCCACGCATCTTTTCAGCACCGAGCCAAGATTTTGCAAGCATTCATCAAAAGATAGACCGAATACAGAGAAGTCATCTATGAAGACTTCTACGGTCTTGCCAATCATGTCTGAGAAGATGGCCATCATGCACCTTTGAAACGTACCAAGTGCGCCACACAAGCCACATACAACTTTTTGTTTTAAGGTTTGGTGATTTTGGGTTGCATGGCCCTGCAGGGGCAATATTCAACAGAATGCAACCTCATGCAACTAAATTTCTGATTTCAAGTTCCATTTTTCAGTTGTCATTTTCGACCTCATTTTTGGACATTACCAACGGAATGCAACAAGTTGAATGTGGTTGCATTTGGTTGAATATTGCCCCTGGCGGGGCTTTGCAACCAAAATCCACCAAAATCACCCACCTTAAAAAAAAGTTGAATGTGGTTGAATTTGGTTGAATATTGCCCGCCTTGCAACCTAAATCCACCAAAATCACCCCACCTTAAAAAAATAAGTTGAATGTGGTTGCATTTGGTTGAATGTGGTTGCATTTGGTTGAATGTGGTTGCATTAAGTTGCAACCCAAAATCCACCAAAATAGCACCCCATCCTAAAAAAAAAAAGTGTTGAATGTGGTTGATTATGGTTGCAAACCAAAATCAACTAAAATAGCACCCCACCTTAAAAAAAAAAAGTATTGAATGTGATTGATTATGGTTGCAAACCAAAATCAACCAAAATAGCACCCCACCTTAAAAAAAAAAAAAAAAGGGTACAGGCGGAAGGAGTCGGCAGAAAGGGGGAGGGGGAGGGTTAGAGTTGGTATTTTTGCAATTTTGAAACTTATGTTGGTAAAATTGCAATGAATTAAAGGAGATAGTATTTTTGCAAATAGAAACTTTAAATCTAGTATTTTTGGTAAATTATCTTTTTTTTCCAAAAATTTAATTAGCAAAACTTATATTTCAAATATTTATTAAGAAAAATCTTTTAAGAAACGAGAAGAATAATATAGCATAGTACATAGACTTGTAAAAAATTTGGCTTGAAAAATTTGAAAACTTACATTTTCAAGATGCATTTACACTGAGTGACCATCTAAATATTATCATACTAACATACCATCTAAATTTAAAATTAATTTAATTTAATAGATTGCTTATTTATAGTTACCAAAATTAACTTTAAAGAATATCTTTTGTTTTAAAGTTTTACTGAATACTTTGTTTTTTAAATCAAGATATCATCTCAACACTTTGGATTAAAATTACATTATTCGCAAATTTTATAATTAAATATAATATACACATATAATTTATCTAAAATTTAATAATCTTTGAGTTACGATTTATATAGTATTGTATGTTCTTATCACATTATATTATTAAATTAATTATTTACATTCTTACATGCATACGTAGTGATTAGTAACTCGAATCAAAGATTTTTACATGCACGATTTTTAAAATTCAATTAGTATTATTAATTGTTATAAGAGTATCAAAATATATTTGATATCACGATTAGTCTATACTACTTTGATTGATCTTTTGATCGATCCTATGTTGTCAGCGATCAAGTTCGATTTCTGAATTTTACTTCCATATATTTTGTTTTTGTACAATTATAAATTATAACAGCGTGATAGTAATATCATAGACTTGTTGTATGCAATATTTCTATTAAATAAATAAAATTTATAAAACTACTAATGACTCTCGGTGTAGGGTGCCTATTTGCCTATTTTGAAAAAATATAACACATATGAGCTCGAAATCAAAAAATGTTTCACATTTTATTATTCTTATTATCATCGTTTACTAGTTAAGATGCTTGTTAAATGCATAATCTGTAATAAACAAAAAATTTATCCGTAAATATATATGAATAGAATAAACTAAAAGTTTACTTAATTGATTGGAAAAGTTCATTATCGAAATTATAAAATATAAAATTTTGAAAGTTTATTTTTATTTGAAGTTGGGAAAAAAAATTTAGGTCAAACTTGAAAAGAAAATAATATAAGCAACTAGTTTTCATGGAACTTAAGTCAAAACTCGAAAACTCGACAAGAACCCGATAAACTCGAAAACTCGATAAGAACCCGATAAACTCGAAAACTCGGTAAGAACACGAAAACTCGGTAAGAACTCGAAAACTCGGTAAAAACTCGAAAACTCAGTAAGCTCGAAAACTCGAAAATTCGATAGAAGCTCGGAAACTCGGTTAAAAGCTCGATAAGCTCGAAAACTCGGTTAAAAGCTCGATAAGCTCGAAAGCTCGATAACAACTCGAACTCGACTCGTATTGTAAACGAGTCGAGTTCGAACACAAATTCCCTGCTCAATAAATTTCAGGCTCGACTCGACTTAAAAAAGCTCGAACTTGAAAAAAAAAAAAGCTCGAACTCGACTCGAATTACACAATTATATTAATTACCAAAGTTTCCTAATTTATAAACAACGTAAAATAAATGGTAGATAAATATTTATTAATAAATAATAAATTTATTTATTTACATAAATTATTGTGATGTTAAAAAAAATATTTTCAAATATCTCATGTTTTTTTTTTAATTTTTGATAAAGGAAGCATTTTCTTCTTGAGTAGACATGTCTAGGGTATGATGTACAGTTAAACCTCAATAAATGAATCGGAAAATTTTATTTATTAATCGAGATTATCCATTTATCGAGGTCAAAAATATACTGTTTCTATTATATCGGGACCATAAAAATTATTTATTTGATAAAATTATTCGTTTATCGAATATTTATTTATGGAGGTTGTACTGTACCTTTTAAGTATAGAAAGCTCTAAATTATTGAATTTAGGTTGATTTTGTGGTGACCTCTGGTGTTGATTTGTTGGGTACGTGGCATTTATAAGCAGTAATGGATGTATGTTGATTCGTTCTTTTCTTTGTTGCTAAATTATTATGTACACTGATTCGTAGTTTTATTGAATTGATGGGAGTAAATTTAAAAATTTTATGTAGATAAGCAACTTTATACTATGTTTAGCATTTCCCATATATTAATAGGACCAACACTTGCAAAAACAACTGGGTTCCAGTAGCCATTTAAACCCCATGCCAGAACTACCTTTAGAACAAAAGACGTAGTTAAAACAGGCCCAACATTAAAATGAAAAGAAACAAAACACACACTTGCAACTTCAACACCCAAAAGATAATACTGCATGACTTTCCATGTTTCATGCTTCATCAATCTACCACCTTCTTTGCTCCTCTTCCACGGTTGACAACCTTACCATCCTCTTCCACGTTCTGGTCCTTTTCATCAACCTCCGAAAATCTCGGTTCAGGTGGCTCAAGCCCCATATCATAACACCAGAGTTCATGAACTCTTCCAAATGGAACATCAATGTTTACCAAATCCCTTTGGGTCTCAGCTCGGTTCCTAGCTAGATAGATAGCAAGTCTATTCCTAGCTCTTTGCACACAGACCACATCCACCTTGAGCAAATCTTCCTCTATCTCATTTAGTTGCCCCAACACATAGCTCCTTCCGGGGTGCATGAAATTTTTTGAGTTCCTCCATTCATTGATTGCTTCTTGGTCATCCGTCTCAAGGATAATTTTATACTTCTTGTCTAGAAATGCTCGCCTGAGACCAACCAACATAGCATATAAATGATTGGACCTCTCATCTAGACCATCTAGACCTGATATTGTCCCGGATACCATGGCTTTGATCCTTCCTTTGTTGTCTCTTACCACCACCCCAATACCTGAATTGTTTCCGTTGGCTAATGGAATTGAGGTGAAGGTGCCGTGTACGTTTACCTTGACTGAGCCACGGGGAGGAAAAGTCCAGTGGGTGTTGATATCCTCCATTTCTTAGTCCTTAATGTGTAGCCTGAGTGTGTATCATAAAGAGTAATCAATTAAAATCTAATCGTATGTTAATATATCAAAAAAAAATGATTTTCACCAAAGCTGCCTCAACAATGTTTGGAGCTATAGTTCCAACTCAGGTTCGCTAGAGTTATCTTCTAAAATATGCCCCAAAGTTAGACTCTCCGTAGGAAGTGAGAGGGCTAGTCATGAAGCGCTAACTTGTCAGCAAATACTTAAAGGTGTGTGGGAACTTCGGAACAGTCATTTGTTTAGTACATAAAGGAGAAGGGATGGAAGGGAAAGCAGCAGCAGATTACGCAAATTAACTTATAGTTCGGGTATTAATGACCTTATTCGAAGAATGCACGTTGTACCATGTCTAGAAGGAGACCACACTGAAGCTAATGTGTTCACTATGAAGGTTGGCGCCCAACTAGGATGACAGCCTCTGAAACCAAAAACTGTCCGGGGAAGTGTGTTTGGACTTGGAGGTTTTAGAGAGCTTGGGTTAAGTTGGATTAACTATTGATATTCATGCCGGTGGGGATTGTAAATTTTCCTAGGCCTATATATTTGGTGCTATGAATTTGGTGAATTGCAAGATAATCACACTGACAAATATTAGAATTTTAATATTTTTGCTGAAAGTGATCATAAACCTGTAAAGCTGTGTGTTCTTGTGTACATGGAGTATCAGTACTTGATTATTTATTAAAATTTGCATTAATATTTATATAATGCTTATGTTAATTATACAAATCATTACTCTCTTTATAGGGCATCATATTCTTACAAAAGAAATATGAAGCCAATAGTAGAATTCATGTATTGGCAGAACAAATTTTAGATTACACAACTTCAGAATACTAAACAAAACCTGTTTAGTAAGATTGCAGATATCAAACATTGTTATTATTTACTGATGTTCAAGTATTACGCTTAAATACAGTAGACGAGAAATCTCTAGAGCACAAAACGCCTTGTGTACACATCAAATTTCTCACTTGAGGACAGTTGAGGCTTCTACAAACAACAAATTTAAGAAAAAAATATGCACCGTAATATCAATTCAACAAGGGCAAGTTAGAGAAGGAATTCACAAGGCTAAGTTAGAGTTATATACCTGTGGTGGTTGACCTAGTTGCTGATGAGCTTCAGAGATCTTCTTGGACATGACATTGAGTAGATGGCCATATGTTAGATTAGGCTCATGTTCGACAGCATGAATGAGGCTATACGTTAGTGCACCACCTGATTCACCTGTGAAATACTGCACAATTTAAAGAAACTATCTGAAATTAGCACAGACCACAGTTACATTTTCTTTTCTATAGTTGCCTACTATATTTTTTCATGAGAAACATACTTGCAAGTAATATAATTATAAATATACCGTAGTATCTCCAGAGTTCTGGTGATCATCACATGCACTTATTGAGATTGCCAGTCCCCCATTGGTACCTTTGTAAGAGTTATACTGAACACGGTGATCTTCCCAAACAACTCCTTGCCTGCTTGTAATTTTTTTTTTATTCTTTGTACATGAGCTCCATTACCAATAGGCAATCAGGAGGACACTAAATTTAGTAAAGAATAACCTACCAGTTCATCCTGAACATAAATGGTAGATCCACAATAGTTCCACTGAAACAAGTGTCAGTGATTGCATGAAGTTCAGCTCCATGAGGAAGTGGGTATACAATTGTGGCATTAATTTCATCGTCTGAAATCTTTCCTGCCGTCTTGTAGTCAACAGGACACAACAATTCATCATAGCCATCCATTTCATCTCCACTGAGATCTACAGCCCTTGAGGCATGGCCTGAGTAGTAAAACACTAGTGAGTCTCCTGAGTGGCAACCTTCAACAAGCCAACGCAATGCCATTTCAATGTTTCGCCTAGTGGGAGTCCTGGAGATGTCCAAATCTTCTTCTGCAGATTATAATCAGTTAAAACTTTACTGCTCGGATATTTAAAAAGTTAATCCAATATTTTTTTTTTGTCCTCTAAACATTATTGCAAACTTTAATAAAAACGGATTCTTAGATATCATTTCCACCAGTCAATCGATACAAGTAAAAGTTTTAATCAAATATATTAATTAAAACAATCTATTAAAACAACTTTCAGAGAAATACCGACATGTCTCTGATTCAGAGAAAGCCTGGAAAATGAGTTATTTATACCTGTAAGGACAATAATGGAAGCATTTGAAAATCCCATCGTATGGAGAAGAAATTTTTTCATGGATGTGGCGTCGTTTAGACTTCCCTTGAGACTAGCTTTTTGGCCAATATAGCTCACCCCGCATAACACAGCCCTCTTTCTTCCATACACTTGAGGAGGTGCTACCTGTGATCATAACGATATACCGAGTGAGACTGATTTAAAATGTGTATCGGTGAATGTAAAGATCGTAGGAAGAATCAACATTCAAAATGATTTCCTTATATTAAGTAATCTGACCCTTTCTAAGAAAATAAATATCCAAATAATTTAGTTATAGGAATGATAAAATATACCTGTGGAGGGATTTGTTGTTGTTGCTGTTGCCAGGAATGTCTATTATATCGCGCAGGAGGAGCTGAAATTTGTGACTGTGGATATGTTTGTGAAGCTTGTTGGTAAGAACCATTATAATTACCTGTTGTTGGAGTAGAAAAAGGTTGTCCATAAAGATAATTGTACTGGTTGGATGTCAGGGGAGTTGTCAAAGGATGTTGGTAATAACCGCTAGACTGATTTGTTGCTAGAGGAGCTGCAGGCTGCTGATAATAACCATAATTCTGGTTATAGGCACTGTTTTTCCGTGGCACAACAGATATAGTTCCACAGGCAGGACAGTTCATGGACTGTGCCTCAACTGGCACCCTTACTTTTGTTCTGCACCAGCTGCATTTTTCTTTTCGAGTAGACATGTCTTTGTTATGGTGTGCCTTTAGGTGCTGAAAGGTCTAAATTATTGAATTTTGTGAAAGCTGGAATATATGGGGTTGATTTTCTGGTGACTTCTAGTTTTGATGTGTCGAGTTGCATTTATAAGCAGTAATGGATGCATGTTAATTTTTTTTTTTTTTATTGTTGCTAAATTACGTATACAAATTCTTAAGTTAATTAAAGTCTGGGGCGGCCCTCAGAGGACCTTGGGCGAAATCAAATTTTGAGGCCCTAATGTATATATATGATGCATATTTGAAAAAATTTCGGGGGAAAGTGTTACGAGCTCTAGGCGCAAGTCTTGTATGCCTATAGTCAAAACCAACCCTGATTAAAGTTTTTCTTTTAGAAGATAACAAAAGCTATATTCCTATGATTTTTAATAACATCAACCAAAGGATCTGTTTATGGAGAACCAGATTCATTTACACTTTGATCTTATCTGCAAGGAATATTTACTTTGAGTGGATAGACATTTCGTTACGGATACAAAGTAGTACAGTATTGGCTATCTACTCTATAGAAAGGGCGTATAAAATGCAGGACAACTACAGTTTTTAATGGGAGGCAATGATTGCCTTGCAATATGGGAAGCTTTATGAAGCAATAAAATCTAGATTGAAATTAGAAAATAGCAGATTACATTACTTTGTTATTTTGTTTATGAGGTCCCACTGAATCATGATTTGACATGCAAGTTCAAGAAACTTGAATACATATACGAACTTCTCAAAGCTGATGCAGAATTAGGTTAATGTACTATCTGTCTTATTTGCTTGAGTCCGAAGTCTTCAGGGAACAAGCTCTCTACTCTTTGAAATAGGGGCAAGGTCTGCGTATAGCTTATCTTCCCCCAGCTTCCGAGTGGGATATTGTGTTTGTTTGGCTTGATTTTAATATCTGTTTTTCAATATTTTGTGCAGATTACAGTTGTGGGAGTGTGTTGAACTATTTTGGCAAGTAATAAGCCAGTAGTTTGCCGCCTGTTGTGTCTTATTAAAAATACAAGTTGTTAGTATGTTTCCTCAGCAATATCAGAATGTGAAGTGCAAAGAGAGTATTATGGTAAAGATAACCATGAATTTCAATTTCAGTATTGTGATTCTAATAAATTGCATTAAAATAATATCATTTAGTACAATCAACATGTACAAATATACAAGAAATTCAATCTCAATATAATCTTAAAGTTGTTCAGTGAATCAGTGGCACAGGCACTTCAGTGTTACGCAGGTACCATGATAACCAATAGACTACAAATTAATGGTTGAATTGGTTTCAAATTTCTCAGAAGAAGATAACAGTGGTTCCTGCACAATTTAAATGTAAACAAAAAAACAAATGTTCTTATTACAAGAAATACCAAGGAACTCTGAAATTATCTTATGAAATATCCTAATTCACCTGAAACTTCAAAAAAAATTAAAAAAGATTGAAAAGATAAACACCTACCTGCAATATCTTTCGACGAAAAAGTCTCTTGAGGAGACATCCTGATGCCCTCGCCTGTCTGATGGCCGTGTGCATTGAAACCATGATGCCTTCATATGTTATATCAGGATTCTCCAGAATTGCTTTTATAAAAGTGTATGTCATGGCACCTGACATCTGCTTTCCAGAGAAAGCCTGCAGTTACAAGCACAGTAGTCTAAGCAAGAGCATAAGAAAAAGCAGTGCTGCTGACCAAATTATAAGAATAACTCTTATAGTAAAGATAACTCACTGATGTATCTTCAGCAAGTTGATCATCCTCACACGCACTGAAACAGATGGCATGTCCACCGCTTGTTCCCTTATATGCATTTGATGGAGGGTGATTATTCATCCATGTCTTACTGTGGAAACTCAAACAGGCAGTATAAAACTTGGATATATGTGCGTGCTGCAGTAATATAATGAAGTGTTTATGAAATCTATATTAGAACACTTCTTCTTTGGATTGGCAAAACAAGTCGATTTTTGTTTAATATTCTACTTCTTTAAACCCTTCCTCTCTACCATTTCAATATCATGAGTCATAACATAATCTATCAGCTAGATAATTTTGTATGACTAAGCTAGTTTGTACAAAGACACTGTGTTTCCCAATAGCCTGCAAAACTGTATAAGTACAATGTGGACAACTAAGATGAAGACATCAGATTCTGGCAAAAAAAAAAAGAAAAAGATGAAGACATCAGAAGACACTCAAAGTAAAGCAATTTTCACAAACTTCTAAAGATAATGACCAATATTGTACATACTCTTTCAAGTTATAGATAAATGATAAATCAAGAATAGTTCCACTGTGGCAAGAATCAACGATGGCATGAAGTCTGACACCAGGTTTGAGAGGTCTGACAATGGTATCGTTAATTTCATTATCGAGAATCACTCCAGCCGTCTTAAAATCAAGAGGGCAGATGCTTTCATCAAATCCATCAAGTTCATCATTATCAAAATCAGGTTGTCTTAATCCATGTCCGGAAAAGTAGAATACCAAAGAGTCCCCAGCCTTACAGTCCTTCACAAGCCATTTTAAACCAGCTTGAATATTCCTCTTAGTTGGATGAAAATATGGTCCACCTTCTGCACTCAAGTTGTTATTCCAGCAAAATACAGATTGAGGCATCTTTTAATCTTATAACTTCATACTTAAAAGAGATTTCTCAGCAAGAACATCAAAAGAGAGTATCTAAATAATGCAAGAACATTACATTGACTAGATATCTAGAATCACAATTACCTGTAAGAATGCGGATGGAACTGCTTGGGAATTTGAAGTGTTCAACCAGCAGATCTCTCATGTTATTAACATCATTAAAGGTTCCCTTAAGCCTGAACTTCTGCTTACTATAAACAACGCCACAGAGAAGTGCACGTTTTCCCCTAGGCGCTTCCCAAGAACTTATGGTCTCAGATTGCACATACTTAACAGCCTTAGTACTTGAAGAGCTCTATTAAGGGACCACACTCAAGCACTGCGGCCAACAGCATATTCTGAAGATTCTATCTACAATAATAATTGGTCACTTACTACAAATGATGAGTTGGCACAGTTGTCTAAAACCGTTAGATGTCTTTTGTCTTTTGTTGAGATGTGATAGGACTGCGTGTGGTTGTTTCTATATATTTCCATTTTGTCTGTACCTAAAGATTATGCAGCTATCTTTATGATTGAGAACATCTCTTTTTCTCTGCATCTATAAGCTTTATCTTGCATTCTCTATGCCTTGTTATTTATGTGTATGAATTTCATATCTGTCTTTATGGTATCAGAGCCTATATCGATCCGCTCTTTGAATCTTAAAGCTTTATATTCTTGATTTTCTCAGATTTCTTAATCTCTGTGTTTTCTACACCTGTGTGTTTGTTTTCTAACACATTTTTTTCAGATCTACATTTCTTGTTCTGTCTTCTTCAGTTTTTTTAAATGGCAGAAAATACATCTACTCCTGTTAATACTAATGCCAGGATTACCTATCAAGATATGATGAACCCTTTGTTTCTTCATCCTTCCGATGGTGCTACATCTGTTCAGGTTGAGAAACTCCAGGGTAGTGGTGACTACAGATCTTGGAAACGGTCCATGGAAATCAGCCTGTCATCTAAGAGAAAGTTGGGATTTGTGAAGGGCACTGTTCCCATTCCAACAGATGATGCTACAAAGGCTGAGTTGTGGGAGACTTGTGATAATATGGTGATTTCTTGGATCACATCTAATCTCTCACCTGGTATTCGAAAGTCTGTTATTTACATGAATACTTCGAAAGATATTTGGAATAATCTAGAACAAAGATTTTCTTTAACTCATGGTTCTAGGAAATACAAGCTAAACAGAGATCTTTATGAGCTGAAACAATCCTCTATGTCTGTTAATGAATACTATACAGCCATGAAAACTATATGGGAGGAACTTGATTCCTTAAACATTTTACCTACCATATCTAACCCCACTGCTGAGGTTACTAAGTTGCTCACTGAAATTGAAACTCAAAAGGAAGAATGTAAACTATTTCAGTTCCTGAATGGGCTGAATGAGGTGTACTCTCCTCAAAGAAGTCAATTGCTGTCAATGTGTCCTCTGCCTAGTGTTGAACGAGCTACTGCAACTATACAACAGGAGGAGGCCCAGAGAGATCTCACTTATGGTCACAAAACAGATGAGATTGTGGCTCTATATGGCAAGGGACCCTCTCCTGTTCTCCAAATGTGTACCACTGCTCTGCCTGTGGAGGGACAGGGCACATTAAGGATCGATGTTGGACCATTGTAGGATATCCCAAGTGGCATGATAACTACCCAGGCAATCAGACCACTTCTCACTCAAGACCAGTCTCACAAACATCCAGTGGCCTGAGGACAAACTTACAAACAACTGGTGGGATGAGACCAAAATGGAGGAATCAAAACAGACCTGGAGCTCCAAGATATGCTAATGCAGCTCATACCTCTGAAACGGACACTTCAGGGTTCTCACCACAGCAATTGGCACAACTAGCTGAGCTCATGAACCTTGCAAACTCTCAGGGATCACACTCAGGGGGAGAGATACCTGAAACACATTTCTCTGGGATGATGAATTACAACACTGCTCGAGGCCATTCAACTGAGTGGATTATTGATTCAGGAGCCTCAGACCACATGACACCACATCTGTTCAACATAAAAGCACCAGTACCTGTTGCTTCTAGCACTCATATCAACCTTCCAACTGGATCTACAGTCAACATCACCCACACTGGTACTGTCACTATCTCTAGCATGCTTTCATTGAATGATGTATTGTGTGTGCCAAACTTTAAGCATAATCTACTCTCTGTTCAGAAACTAATCAAATATAACAATTGTGAAGTGAAATTCCTGCCTACTCATTGTATTATCTTTGATAGCATTACTCAGAATGTCATAGCTGTGGGTGAAGCCAGACATGGCTTATACTATCTTGTTAACACCACTGATCCTCAAAAGTGGTTATCATCTTTGCATCAAACACCTCACACATGTCTTGCTAGTAGTAAAACTTCTGTTAGCACCTGGCATCACAGACTAGGACACATACCAGTCTCTAAACTTCACTTTATTCCTGATATTCCTAAACCAATAACCAATGATATGATGTGTGTCACGTGTCCTATGGCAAAATTCACCAAATTGCCTTTTGATTTGAGTGAATCGTATGCCTCGTCGAGATTTGACCTTCTACACATTGATATATGGGGTCCCTATAAGGTTCCCACAAAAGGAAATTTTCGATACTTTCTCACTATTGTAGACGATCACAGTCGTTATACTTGGATCACACTTCTGACCTACAAATCTGATTTCCTCTCTGTGTTTCAAACATTTCTTAACTATGTCAAAACTCACTTCTCCACCACCATCAAAACGATACGGTCAGACAATGCACTGGAGTTTTTAGACTCAAAATGTGTTGATTTCTTTGCTCTTCATGGGATTGTTCATCAACAATCATGTTCCCACAGACCACAACAGAATGCTCGTGTCGAAAGAAAGCACCGATACATACTTGAAATAGCCAGGTCAATCAGATTTAATGCTCACCTGCCTTTGTCTTTCTGGGGTTACTGTATAGAATCTGCAGTATATCTAATGAACAGGCTTCCTTGCTCAGTGTTAAACAATGTGACACCCTACGAAAAATTGTTCAGAGAACCACCAAACTATTCCAATCTTAAAGTAGTGGGATGCTTAGCTTTTGCAACCAACCCAACCTTTACTACTGATAAATTATCACCAAAGGCTGTGCCTTGTGTTTTTATTGGATATCTTGCCTCCAAGAAGGGATATCAATTACTAGACCTAACTACCAAGAAAATATTTACTTCTAGAGATGTACAATTTCATGAAACCATCTTTCCATATCACCCTGATTCTGTAAACAAATACATGTCTCCTCTGCCAGTTTCTCAAAATACAATACAACGATCTACACCCTCTGATCTCCTTGATGATGTTTGCTTTGCCAATGACCTGGACACATCAACACCTGCAGATTCAAATGCAGACATACCAGAAGAATCCACCATATCTGAGCAAAGCACATCACCCATGCCACCTATAAGGCACTCAACTCGTGCTCACAAACCACCTTCTTATTTACAACAGCATCACACCTTTCAAGCTTCTGCAAACTCAATCACACATATCTCAAACCTGGTGTATACCTCAACACAACCAGAATTCACTTGCCTTCTGTCCACAGTGAGTCTGAACAAAGATCCAGTGTACTACAAGGATGCGGTTACTGATCCAGATTGGGTCCAAGCCATGAACACTGAGCTCAAGGCTTTGGAGACAATAACACCTGGAAATTGACCACATTACCTCCTCACAAGAAAGCCCTCGGCTGCAGATGGGTTTTCAAAACCAAGTATAATTCTGATGGTTCAGTCGAGAGAAGAAAGGCAAGGTTAGTTGTGTTTGGATGCAATCAAACCTATGGGGAAGACTATGCAGATTTGCGTGCTTTTGCTTAGATTCCTTAGATTGTTGTAGCAGTAACTTCAAATGCGATCCTTGCATCGTTGAGATGGCTTGGACCTTAGTATGTTAATGTTAACAAACAAGCAAGTAAAATTTGAATGCACAATAAAAAGTAATTCATAAAGAAATTGAACTTTTATATTGATAAACGGGGCGAAGCCCAAACAAGTTGACAAGCAGGGCGAGGCCCAATAAATGATAAGTGGGGCGAGGCCCAATAGTTGATAAGTGGGGCGAGGCCCAATAGTTGATAAGTGGGGCGTGGCCCAAAAAGTGGTAAGTGGGGCGAGGCCCAATGTCATTACATCATAAAGGGAGGCTGTCTATATGATCAGTACCCCCAGTATTTTGTATGAATTTATTCATGCGAAATAGATAGAAACTACCAGGAGCGATGCCTTCACTGATAGTATTTGCGTAAGTGTTCCGCATTCCAAGCTCGCGGAATAACTTTATCCTTCATGTCTGTGAGGTAGTAAGCTCCCTCTGAGAGAGTAGCATAGATTTTGTAAGGCCCTTCCCAATTAGCACCAAAGACTCCATGACCCGGGACCTTAGTGTTAGGCATGACTCTCCTAAGCACGAGGTCGCCTGTCTTTAAAGAACTTACTTTGACCTTCCCATTATAGTACCTCGCTGTCCTTTGTTGGTAAGCCGCGAGGCGAAGCTGAGCCTCGCTTCTTGTTTCTTCTATCATGTCTAAGTACAATCTGTGATTGACCTCGTTTGCTTCGGGATCGTAATGTTCCCTTCTAAACGACCCGGAGCCCACTTCAACTGGAACCATGGCCACGCAGCCATATGTTAAGGAAAAAGGAGTCTCTCCAGTTGTGGTCCTTGGGGTCGTGTTGTATGACCACAAGACCCTTGGTAATTCTTCAGGCCAATTGCCTTTGCTCTCCCCTAACTTGGCCTTCAAAGTATGTTTGATGATTTTGTTGATGGCCTCAGTTTGGCCATTTGTCTTGGGGTGACTCACAGCCGAAAAACTCTTTTTGATCCCCAAGTTTTCACAGAATTCTTTCATGTCCTTGCTGTCAAACTGCTTTCCGTTATCTGATATGAGCTGATAAGGAATCCCATAGCGACACACAATTGCCCTGTACACGAAGTCCTTGAGTTTCTTTGCAGTAATAGTGGCAAGTGGTTCAGCCTCGGCCCACTTGGTGAAATAATCAACAGCCACAACTGCGTACTTGACACCTCCTTTGGCTTTAGGTAACTCCCCAATTAGATCAATGGCCCACATAGCAAAGGGCCATGGGCTCGTTAGCGAGGTGAGGTGAGAGACAGGAGCGCTGCTGTAGTTAGCAATCCTTTAGCAATTATCACACTTCCTTGCGAACTCAAAAGCATCTCTTTTCAAAGTAGGCCAGTAGTACCCTTGGCGAAGAATCTTTTAGGCCAGAGAACTACCCCCGAGTGATTGCCACATATCCCCTCATGAACCTCTCTGAGAATGTAATTGCATTCTTCTCCATCTACCACCTTAGGAGCGGGGTGTTGAACCCTCTTCGATACAGGACTTCGTCATATATGACATAGCGAGCAGCCTGATACTTGATTTTTCTTGCTTCTTTTTTGTCTTGAGGCAGGGCTCCATTTTTCACATACTCCCATATGGGGGTCATCCAGGTCGACCCTGAGGTCGCTATCTCCATAACAAACTCCTCTGGTACACTGGGCTTTGTCTGGATTTCCAGTGGGATAATTCCAAGTAGGGTGGCCTCGCGACGCGACCCCAGCTTCGCCAGTGCATCTGCTCCCTGATTCTTCTCTCTTCTAATATGAACCACTTTGACATTGTTGAATTTTTTCATCAACCTCTGTGCACATCGCAGATATAGCTCAATCTGCTCACCTCTAGCTTGCCACCCACTCCAGAGTTGATATGTTACTAGCATGGAATCGCTGTAAGCTGTGAGGTTTTCTACCTTCATTTCCAGTGCCAGTTTGAGACCAATAATGAGGGCTTCGTATTCTGCTGCATTATTGGTGGCTTCGAAAGCGAAGTGTACTGCACTTTGTATCTTGCGACCCTCTGGAGTTACCAATTCGATGCCGGCCCCGGATCCTTCCTTGTTAGATGCCCCATCTACGTATAATTCCCACCACGAGGCCGAATTTTCTTTTTTGTCCTCGTTAACTATAATTTCTGGAGCTGCTACAATGGCCCAATCATCTCCCTCAGATTGGGGAGGAAATTCCAAGATAAAGTCCGCCAGTGCCTGTCCTTTTATAGGGCCGCGAGGCTTAAATTCGACGTCAAACTGACTAAGCTCCACTGTCCATTTTAACAATCTCCCTGAGGACTCTGGCTTGTGCATTACCTGTCTCAGCGGGTAGGCAGTGCGAACCTCAATGCTGTGAGCCTGAAAATAGGGCCTTAACTTCCGCGAGGCCAAGACCAGGGCATAGGCTAGCTTCTCCATGTTTGTATATCGAGTCTCAGCATCTAACATTCTTTTACTGACATAGTAGACTGGATATTGAATTTTTCCCTCCTCGCGAACCAATACTGCACTGACTGCGTGTTCAGACACAGCGAGGTAGACAATGAGGACCTCGCCTTTAAGGGGCTTCGAGAGAAGTGGTGGCGAGCCCAAATGTTCCTTTATCTTCTGAAAGGCCTCCTCGCATTCCAATGTCCACTCAAAGTTTTTTCCCACCTTTTTAATGGCCTTAAAGAACTCATGGCACTTATCTGATGATTTAGAAACGAACCGATTGAGAGCTGCGATCCTTCCTGTTAGACTCTGTACTTCTTTCACACTTCTTGGGGATCGCATGTCCATTAGAGCCTTTATTTTAGCAGGGTTCGCTTCAATTCCTCGGTGGTTGACAATGAATCCCAAAAACTTTCCAGATTCGACCCCAAAGACACACTTCTGGGGGTTAAGCTTCATTCTGTACTTCCTTAGTATATCAAACATCTCTGCGAGGTGAGAGATGTGATCCACAGCTTCCTTAGACTTGACCAACATGTCGTCTACATAGACTTCCATTGTCTTACAAATTTGTTTCTCGAACATCATATTAACGAGCCTCTGGTAGGTAGCCCCAGCATTAAGGAGACCGAAGGGCATCCCTATGTAGCAATAGAGACCTCTATCTGTGATGAACGAGGTGTGCTCTTGATCAGGGCCATACATGGGTATCTAATTGTACCCAGAGTAAGCATCCATGAAAGAAAGAAGTGCATGCCCTGCTGTTGCATCCACTAGCTGGTCGATCCTTGGCAGCGGAAAACTATCTTTGGGACAATGTTTGTTGAGGTCGGTAAAGTCCACACATGTCCTCCACTTTCCATTTGGCTTCTTCACGAGGACAGGGTTCGCGAGCCAGTCAGGGTAGAATGATTCCCTAACGAGCCCTACCTCGAGGAGTCTATCCACTTTTGCCTTTAGAGCCTCAGCTCGTTCTCCACTTATGGGTCGCCTCTTTTGTCTGACCCCCTTCTTGCTTGGATCCAAGTTTAGCTTATGGCACATTACATTAGGATCGATCCCAACCATATATTCATGTGACCAGGCGAACACGTCAAGGTTTGCCTTTAGAAAAGTAACCAGCCTTTCTCTCAAATCAGGATTGAGTTGCGACCCTATTTTCAACACTTTTGAAGGGTCCTGCACATCAACAAGAACAGGAATTGTGTCTTCAGCTGCCCCGGCTCGCTCCACATGTTCTGGGATGCGAGGATCAAGATCTAGATTATACTCGCGAGCCTGACTTGATTCTGCCTCGCAGGGGTTAGCACCCGCGTGCCCATACTACTTAACAACAGTTGTAGTCTGTGTAATTCCATTTGGCGGTTCTGTCAGTGTGGATGTTTCTTTGCGAACCCATTTTCCCTTTCGGGCTCGCACAGCGGCCTGCTCCGGGCTCTCTTCGCTGTCACTATCTGTAGCCTCTTCCACGATCCCTTCCTGGAGAACCATAACTGGCTGCGAGGTTCCCATCATCAAAGCCCCTGGTACTGGCTCTACTTGAATTCCCAAATTATCAAAATAATCGGTTGGGAGCTCCTCAATCGAGATCATGTTACAGTCTGTTGGGGGTACAAAAGTTGTCTTGCGAGACCTACTTTCCTCCTCGCACTCCATCTTGTCTGTCATAGAATTACCCCCCTTTTCTGCTGACTTGAGGGCTCTGTTGTAACATTCACGAGACTCATGTTGTGCCCCCTGATGCATCCGACCCCATTGGGGTAGGGAACTTCATAGAGAGATGGTAAATAGAAGTAACCACCCTCATTTCTTTGAGTATCGGCCTCCCCACGATAGCATTATAGGCTAAAGGTTGATCAACCACCATAAAGTCTGCGATTTGGGTGGTAATACAGGGCTTGTCCCCTAAAGTGACAGGGAGCCTTACGAGGCCCTTGACATTGACTGAAGCTCCAGTAAAACCATAAAGATGCCCCACGGTAGGGATAAGGTCTTTATCTACGAACCCCATTTTCTGATAGACCTCGTAGGTTAGGACATTCACTGCGCTTCCATTATCCACAAGGACCCTGTGAACATTCTGCGATCCAATGCGAACTCGGACAACGAGGGCGTCCGAATGAGGATGGTGGAACCACTTCGCATCTTCCTCAGTGAACATGATATTTGTATCTTCCCCCTTAAAGAGCTTTGGGGGTCGCTCCTGCAAGTGATGGATATTGGTGAGGGGTCGCTCCTTAGCTTCGCGGGCATATCTTTCTCTAGCCCTATTGCTATCCCCCCCGATGTGGGGTCCCCCAATTATTACCTGGATACTTCCGCCTCGCGCTTCCCTTTCCTTAATGACTGGATTCTGTTCAGGTGGGGGGGGGCTTGATTATACCCAAGGCCAGACTTGGGATTATGCTTCCTCACCTCGCGAACAACCCACTCAGTTAACTTTCCCTCACGAATTAACTGATCCACTTGTTGTTTCAGCTCTCGGCAGGTTGTTGTATCATGCCCTGTTTGTTCATGAAAGGCACAATACCTGCTAGTGTTTGCGGTCCCCTTCGGACCCATCGGTGTAGGCTTCCTGAATATCCCCTTGTTTTCATTGACTGCATAAATGTGATCGATAGGGGCGAGCAGAGGAATATACTTGTCTTCATCCCTTGCGGGGCGAGCTCTCGGTGGGGATCGTCTCAGAGGATCGCGGTCTCTCCTTTTTGGGCTGGGGCTTCGACTTCGATCCCGTCTTCGCCTTGGACTTCTGGAGTCCTTTCTTTTTACCCCCTGTTCCTACTCCAACTACTACTCCTTTCATTATTCTTCTTCAAATCTGCGAGTGACTTCTCAACACGCTTGAAAGGCTCAGCGACCTTGTGCAACTCAGAGTGCTAGGGGTTTGTTCTTGTAGCTTCTTCCAAAATTCCGTACCTTCCCTCACTCCAGCGATGAGGAAATTTTTTACAGCTTCGTCATTTGCACCTCGCACGCGAGGCACCTCAGCATTGAACCTCTTGAAGTAATCATGAAGGGTTTCACCTTCCTTCTGTTTTATGTTTGCCAATGTGGACACAGGGGGTGCGTAGAGCATTGAGGACTGGAACTGTTTGATGAAGATGTCCATGAATTGTTCCCAAGAATCGATGACAATCAATGCCCCTAGCTTCGAAAACCACTGCTGAGCACTTCCCCTCAGCGAGGCCGCAAATAGTCTACACCTCGCTAGTAATGAGACCTGATAAACATCCATCTCATTATTGAATCGAATCACAAACTCTGCTGGATCAGTATCGCCATTATAGGTCATATCATGTTGATGGTCTCGAAACACTGCAGGAAGCGGAGCGGTTCGAATTTCATGAGTAAAGGGCGATGAAGAGCCCATAGTGCTAAATATCCCTTTCTCATTGTTCATCGCGTCCAAGGCCTTCTTCAACTCCTCCAGCTTATAGTATCCTACCTTGACCTCCTTTTCACCCTCCTTTTTACCTCCAGTACTTCCATGATGTGACTGGGTCTTTTTTAGGACACTGGACTCCTCCTGGTCATTCCTGCGATCCTTCTTTCTACGATCCTCTTCAAGATATTGAGATCGTTCTTGGTCTCGATGAGACGGGGGTCTGTCATCGCGACGATGGGACCGCTCACGCTCTCTACGGGGAGAGGGGGGTCTGTCATCACGATGATATGACCGCTCGCGATCTCGAGGAGACAATGGTCGATGTGTGCCCCTGCTTCTGTTCTTAGATTCTTCATGTCGAGGCGCATTAACCTTTTCCAATTTTAAACGAAGGTCATGTTCAGTTAGCTTCTTTCCGAGACGGTCAAAAACACTGACCGATCTCCCCTCAGATGAGGCGACCTTGTCATGCGATCCCCCTTTCTTTCCGAGCGAGTCCTCCTCCCCCTCATTCCAGTTAGGGTTGGTTTGATCTGTTAGGACATCCTCGAAGTCATCAATGAGTTTCTTAGTGGGGAGTTTGTTTCCTTCCCCTGGTGTTCTACCGCATGTCCTTGCATTCCTCTTCGATCCTCTAGAACTATAGCGCTTCTCCACTTTTGCGACCCTTTCATGCACAGCGGTCACTTGCTCGCGGAGGCCTTTTAGAAAAGACATGACCTCACTGGTCAATGCCACCCTCTGTACTGGGGGGGTGTGTTCCTCCTTGTACCCAGTCTTAGAGTTGTCATTGGACGCCTCGTCCTCTGAGGGGTCTCCTGTCAGGGGATCGTCCTTGTTAACCTTATGCGATCCCGGGGTCTCTCCATCGTTCCTCTTTTTGTGTGATTTAGTCATCGCTTCTCCCAATTCAATGACTTGCCCCTCCTTCTAGCGCCAAATGTTATAGGGAGAATATTGTATAACAATATTTTGGAGGTTTGCTGGATTATCGGAGCAAAATACGGATATTTTGCTAATAAAAGAAGAACAAAGGATTAGGGTTTGTGTGTTTGAATGTGGCTGAGCTTGATAGGTGTTTTCAGGTAAACTGTTTCTCTCCCGTATCAAGGTGCCTACGTACCCTATTTATAGGGATCAAGCCTGACGTAGTTCTTGGGCCACAAGTTACCTAGGCGGGCTAGGGTTTTAAGAGATAATCCAAAGTCCAAGCCCATGTAGCTAGGGTTGACGTGGCAGTGAGTCATCAACCCTATCCATGATCTATGCTCCAGCTGTAGAAGCCCATGGCCTCGAACGGATAGGTTTGGAATGAAAGATCCATCAGGGCCCTTGCATGTGACCTTGAGAGGCCTGGCCACGCGAAGCGATCCCTGTGCCTAGCTACTCATGCGACCTTGGGAGATCTGGCTATGAGCCTTCCAGAGAAGAGGAGATGATGATCTCGCTGTAAGTTACAGATGTGATGCAAAAGCGTAGCGATACCCTGGCAGGCATCGCCAGCGAGGCGCCACAAAGCGAGGCGCAATCATGTAGCGAGCGAGGTGCTCCTGTAATAGAGATATTATTGCCAAGGCATGTTGGGCTGATTCCAATAGTGGGCTTTAGTGACCCAATCTTCATCTTCTAGGCCAATTATAGATTATGAACCATCAATTTAGCTAATTAAATCAATTTAGCCATTATGCCAGATTTGGGCATAACAGCTTCAATTTGTTTGAAACTGTGAATTAGGATGGTATGCTTTTTCCTTCCATGGAAGTTTTCTGTGGATATTCCGTATTAATATACATGGACATGCATTACTGACTGAATAAATTTTCAGCTTTCAGGAAGCTGAAGAAGATTGCAGCAAAGCAATCTCACTTGATAAGAAGGTTAGTTGATAAGCTAATATATGTTTTGTTGCACTGGGCTATTTGTACTCGTATCGACGTATCCACATCGTCTTCTTGCTATAATAATGTCTTCATAGTGAGACTACAATGTATCTTGTGAAGCACTTTTTTTCTTCTTGCTATGAGAATTGCACTTAAAAGGAGTATGAAATCAACTTAAACTTTGTATGTGTATACATGATGTCTAGTGTAAGAATTTTATTGATCAGTCATTGGTTTGTTAAACGAAATTTCTTTACCATTTGGTGAATGTGGACATCCTGTTTGATCTCTTTTCAGAATGTAAAGGCATATATGAGGCGAGGAACAGCGAGGGAATCACTTCTCTTTGTAAAGGAGGCTCTACAAGGTGAGAACACTTTCAATGAGTTGATTCTGTTTCCGCACCATGCTTATTTTAATCATCCTTTATATCTATTATAGCTTAACATGCCTTTTCATTCAATTTAGTAATTTACTAAAACACCCCTATATTATCATAAAAATATACTAAAAAAATTTTGTTGTCATGGATTGAACCCCATGACCTTTTGTTGCTAAAATACATTATGGTCACATTACAACCATTAGGCTAGAAGCTCAATTAATGCAAATTTGAAACTCATCTAATACATGTCTACATGCCAAAGAACTCTTATTCTATATTTCATTTAAAATTTACATTAAAAACATTTTAAATAAAATGATTAAAATAATTATATACTTTCAAAAATATTAATATATGTGTGTGTGTGTGTGTGTGATATTATAATTAGGAATAACTTACATATAATATAATTTAGACATAATAACTTAACATGTCTTTTCATGCAATTTAGTAATTTATTAAAACACCCATATATTTTTTGTTGTCATGGATTGAACCCATGACCTTTTGATGCTAATATACATTATGATCACATTACAACCATTAGGCTAGAAACTCAATTAATGCAAATTTGAAACTCATCTAATACATGTCTACATGCCAAAGAACTCTTATTATATATTTTATTTAAAATTTACATTAAAAATATTTAAAATAAAATGATTAAAATAATTATATACTTTCAAAAACATGAATATGTGTGTGTGATATTATAATTAGGAATAACTTACATATAATTTAGACATATGCTCCGTTGTTGGACAAAATCATATAATCCATAGTTGGTTTTGGATATAATATTATAAATCAAATTAATCATATAATAGAAAAAATAAAATAAAAAATATCATATAAAATTTGGATTTTATACTGATCATTGATTAAATAATAAGATTTTCTTTGTATTATGCGTAATGACACGTAAATACGAGACTAAATTACTTATTCACGAGATGGCAAAATTAATTATGTTAACTTTAGACTTTTGGTACATGATAAAATTTCATGAAATTATATTATTACAATATTTTCATTATATTACACATATGACACGAAAATACATGGTACATGAGATGACATCAATTCATTTAGTATCAAATTTGGTATTCATGTAGATGAAACACGAAAACAGGACACGAATATAAATTTGGAATTCATTTATTATCATGAATATAGAAAATATATTTACGACCTCTAAATTAAATTGAAATTAAATTCACAAACACTGAATCAGAATTATATTCTATAGATTTGACATTAATGTGTTATTTTATATTAAGTACAATTATATTAAATTAATTACATGATTAATATTAGATAAAATAAATGTCCAATTTAATCATTAAATTGTTAAAGATTAGTTTACTGTGTAATCAATTTTAAAATCGTTCATGTATTTTATGAATTCAACCCAGTTAACATGTGAAAAAAAATACTCTTTACATTACAAAACGATTATACTATATTATCATGGAAGTGGCTTAATTAAAAAGTTTAAAATTAAACTATATATAGTTTTAAAGCTTAAGCTCAATTAAACACAGAAAAAGTTACATTACGAATTTTATTTACAAGCAAAAGTTTGGACTACATCTACTTTTAATTAGGAAAAGTTTAAATGATTCGTCAATAGTTTTTTAATAAACTAAAAGTTTATGTCGTGAGGTTGTAATCGTAATTGGAAATGTAAAATATGACCAATGGCATCTAGATCAACGGTGCATAAAGTTAGTTTATAAGAAGTGCATTATTAATTTTGATAATGTAATATTTATAAATTACAATACATATTTAGCAATCTATCACCGTGTAACCACGATAGTGATGACTTCCTATAAATATATGTGGATAAAGGACAAAAATGATCTATTTTAATATCCAAAGTAACGAAAGTAACCTGTTCTGAAAAAATGCGCATTTGCTAAATTTGTATCCTGGGATACGCAACCCTAAGTACGTATACGATTTATTCTTCATTCTTAATATTTCTAAAACCCAATATGGGAACGTTGAACCCCAAATATTAATTGTTGAACCCTAATGGAATATAGATAAAATTAAAAAAATTAAATTAAAAAATTAAATATTTATAAACCCCAACCGGAATCGTTGAACCCCAAGGTATCTGTTTGAAAATAAAAGGTAGAATACACAATTAGAAATGGAGTAATACCGGATACGCATTATCAAAATGCATATTCCTTTTTTTTTTGTCTCCATGTTGGGCCCACATTATGGAGAGTTTAAGAAAAAAGCATTTGTACTAGATACGCATTTTCAAAATGCATATCCCAAATACCCTAACCCCATATACGTAACCCACCGATCATTTTTGCTCAACTTCTCAGAAAAGGTTATTTCGGTGACAAAATTTCAAAAAAGGTCAATCATGTCATTCTTTCAATATATGCTTAATAATAATAATAATAATAATAATAATAATAATAATAATAATAATAATAATAATAATAATAATAATAATAATTAAAATGTAGTTCGTGTAAAAGAATACAATGACATCCACAATTTCTGTGAAAAAATAATAAATGAGATATACGCATAATAAATATTTTTTTATACGATAACATCTAAAATACTCATTTACCATCAGTAATCACAATAATAAGTTAATAAAAATATATAAAATACGTGAATATAAAAATTAACATGCTGCCTGTGCTTTGCACGGGCTTTCATGCTAGTTACTATTAATTTTTGAAAAGAAAAATATTAAAACACCAAATTAGTTACAAAGGAATAGGCAATTCTGCTATAAACGCAGGACGAGCAACAGAGGGAACATCTCTTTTTCCAAACATCAATCGAAGCTAACTTTGCTAAACAAAGAACCAAACCATTGTATGCCCTTGAAAAAATAACACCTATATATTTTTCTCTAGGAATCACAGTTCTGATGTTCCAGACTAGTTAACAGCATTCAAACAATCGGATTCGATAAAAATAATGGGAACATTCAAAAAAATTGCCAAAAGTATCCCTTCCTTTATCACCAACAACTAGGCAACCATGGGACTGTATGAGTGCCGATAATATCTCGTCTTAGCCACCAACGACCATTTTCATCTCTTGCAAAAGCTGAATTCCGCATCCCTTGCTGTCATTCCTTAAGTATGCATTGACAATTATCTTCACAGCTTCTATTGGGGGAGGAGTGTAACCTCTATATTTCCACCAATATCTTGACTTTTGTGCATGTAATTTTAGGTGTTTTGATTACATAGCTAAAATCATTATTTTTTAAAATTTCTTTTTCTAAATAAAAATAAAAATATTATATTTTTATTCAAAAAAGAAAAAATTGAAAAATAATAATTTTTAATATATAGAGCACCTTACGTGCAGAAAAGTCAAATGCCTTATATAATGGACTAGAAATAGTAATATATCATCAAATCTGAAGTTTATAGTATTTGTATCATCAGATAGCTGCTTAAAAAAACAGTAGAAAAATATGTGTGTTGTGTTATGTATCAATTTGTATTGACTTCTCATAAAATATGTGTCATTGCAATTGCAGACTTTAAGCATGTTTGCATCCTTGAACCACAGAACAAGACTGCCAGTGATGCTGAGAAGAGGCTAAGGAAAATGATGAGTTGACGCCCCTCCTTTTCATTTTATTTTTCTAAACAAGCCATCCCGTCCCTTGTTGTAACATCCCGGATTTTCGGGATATTAATTCTAAATACGAAACTAAAATAAACGGAATTCTTAATTCAAATTATTCAAAATTAACAAAAGTCAAATACAGCGGTCAAATTCAATTTCTAAAATCATCAAATCGGAGACGCATGTCCACAAATCCAATATTCAATATATAATAAAGTATTGAAAATTTATTCAATAATGCCATAATTCTTTTTCAATAATAGTGTCTAAATCAAGTAGCACGAAATCCACACAGTTCAAATCCTTTATCTAACAAGCTTCCAAAAGTCCGAACCTGAAACATATTAAAACAATGAGCTGCGAAGCCCAACAAGTAACTATCGCCCAACGGCTCAAAAATAATATTTTCAAAAGTGAACAAAATTTCTGAAACTTTAAATCGATAAAAGAATTTAAACAATAAAATCATATTTTATTCCCACAGTTCTAAATTACGGTCACACTAAACTAGTGACACGGTTCTATGTTCGATGGGGCCAGTTTACGTCCCTCGTTAAGTCTTACTCAACAAGGTATCTATATGTTCCGGAACGCGCGTAAACTAGTTCTATGATTCTATATGTCACACTATCCAGTGACCGGATTCTATGATTCGATACGCAACTAAAACTGGGGAATTTTAAAATAATTGTTTTCAGAAATCAATTTTCGATATCACAATTTTCGATAATCAAATCAAACAGATATTTTGAAACTGAATAAAACAGAATTTATAACGAGCAACGAAAAGTTACTTACCTCGAACGTGATAATATACACGGAAAATTAAGCAGAAGCAGATCCTATAATTTAGTTAACAAAACTTAGCAAATAAATATTTATTTAAATACCATATAAACAGTGGCCAGAAACTACATTCACGCAAGTTATATTACTATAAGATCATCAGCCATAAATCCCATTCAGGTAACACACAGCTTAGTACAAACATGCAAAAAGGTCTTTGGTCTATGTTCACTTCTTTTACTAAATTATATTATACACATTGATATGCATGCATGTTGCTAATTAGCTCATGATTAAATAAACAATTTTCACGTAGCACACAAAAATTAGAGCCTCTAATACTAAAATAGTTATGCCAGACTAACAAAACAAACATCATATTAACGAAAAAAAATTCATTTAAATTTAATAATTTAACACTAAAGATTTCATCTAAAATTTTAATAATTTCTTTTTACAATAATATTTTATCACTAGCATGCAATTATCATATAACTAGAATATATATAAATCCAGTTCCTACTACTAACATGAAATTCTTAAAACAATAGCACAATTTATTATTATTATTTTTATATTTTTTTTACAAAATAAATATATGCCACAAACGCAACAACGCAACAATGATGCTACCTATGTATGTACATAGTTTGATACAAAATTATATAATCCAACCAACTTAAAATTATTTTTGACCAAAATCTTTATTGACATAAGTGATAACCATGTCTACGTAATAGGGTTATAATTCAATTCAAGCAGCACTGTTAAATATCAATATGCTAAGATCAATTACATGTACTAAAAGACATAGCAAGTAACAAACATGACTCCCACAGAAACATATATACGTTTATAAGTAGTTAAATCAGACTCACCCCAGCATATATGAGACATAGATAATCAATTGCATGAGTTTTTTTTTTAATTAGCACATAAAAACACGCAAGAAAGCCTTAATAATTTAAAGAGAAAGAACACTACCTTTTTCTTATGTTCTAATAAGTTTCTGTACGATTTTCAATGTTATAAAGGGTCTTATATAGCCACACAAAACCTAAATTAAATTAGGTAATTCTAAAACTTGCTCCGAATATTTTTACAACTCTTTCAAATAGTTTCCTTAAATATAATATTCTATTACACATAATTAACTTAAATAAAAAGATATCTATTCCCTAAAATATTTTTACTCTTCTTTCCAAATATAACGAATCTTATCTTTAGAATTCTAGAATTTTATAAATAAAATAAATATCTAACTATAAATTACTTTAAAATCTAATATCTAATTTTAAAAATAAAATAAAAATTACGGATTTTACATTCTCCCCTCCTTAAAAGAATTTGGTCCCCAAATTCACAAAATAACATCAAATAAGTTACAAGTAAAAAGAAATCATACCTTAATTACGATTGTTCGGGCGACTTTCCGTGAGCATAAATACACGTCCAGTGGTCTTGTTATCTGCTTCTTTCCTTGGTGGTGGATTATGTGGGCATTGAGCAATCCTGTGTCCGACTTCACCGCAATGAAAGCACGCACCTTTGTTCCAACGACACTCTGTATCAACATGGTTCCCGCCACACCTAGTGCACTTATCTTGATTTCCTTGTCCTCCCATTCGGTCATACACGTAAGGTTTCTTGAGTGGTCCCACTTGAGAAAATTGTCCACCAGTTGGAGCGAACCGTTTCTTGTTCCAATTGCTTGTTGCCTTTTCAGATTCTGCCAGACCCCTCTCGATCACCAAAGCCTTGTTGAGCACAGCCTCGTACGTCTGAAGTTCAAAAGATGCCACAAAATTCCTGATGTTGGTCCGAAGTCCCTCTTCCAATCTTCTAGCTCGACTGGTCTCGTCAGCAACTAATGTCGGTGCATATTTTGCAAGCTTTGCGAATTCTGCTTCATATTCCACAACGGACTTTCCTCCCTGCTCGAGTCGAATGAAGTCCCTCTCCTTTTGTAGATGAATTGTTCTCGGAAAGTACTTATCTTCTAGAGCCTTCTTGAACTTTGCCCATGTATATGGTTCAGGACCTCCCTCAGTGGTTGCAGTCTCATTCTTTCTTTGTTCCATGAGCCACCAATCATAAGCACTTCCTTGCAGTTGATACACAGCTAAAGTGACCTTCTATTCTTCATTGCTCCCTAGCAGTCCGAAAGCTTTCTCCATCTCTTGTATCCACATCTCGACTATGGCCGGATCAGTTGCCCCGTCGAAAGTAGGTGGATTTAAACGCTTGAACTGAGAGATGACATTCTGCTGTCTGGGTTGCTGATTCACGAGTGTAGCTAGAGTCTCGGCTAGCTGGTCGAATACATTTCCACCATCACCATTGTTGTTGCCATTTTGATTGTCGTTGCCCTGATTGCCATTGTTGTTGCCTTCTCCGTCCATCTTTTCTAAAAACAACAAACTTTCAAACTTATAATCAATGATCAAAAACCAAAAAAGTCAAATAGGTCAAATAATCACACAAACAAGTGCCCTAAATTCAAAATAATTTACAAACTTAAAGGTCAAAACCTATACAATAATCTGTAGGATCGCATCCTAGGGAATGTACTAGTCCCATACCTAATACACTCCGAAGGAAAACCTAGGCTCTGATGCCAACTGTAACATCCCGGATTTTCGGGATATTAATTCTAAATACGAAACTAAAATAAACGGAATTCTTAATTCAAATTATTCAAAATTAACAAAAGTCAAATGCAGCGGTCAAATTCAATTTCTAAAATCATCAAATCGGAGACGCAGCTCCACAAATCCAATATTCAATATATAATAAAGTATTGAAAATTTATTCAATAATGCCATAATTCTTTTTCAATAATAGCGTCTAAATCAAGTAGCACGAAATCCACACAGTTCAAATCCTTTATCTAACAAGCTTCCAAAAGTCCGAACCTGAAACATATTAAAACAATGAGCTGCGAAGCCCAGCAAGTAACTATCGCCCAACGGCTCAAAAATAATATTTTCAAAAGTGAACAAAATTTCTGAAACTTTAAATCGATAAAAGAATTTAAACAATAAAATCATATTTTATTCCCACAGTTCTAAATTACGGTCACACTAAACCAGTGACACGGTTCTATGTTCGATGGGGCCAGTTTACGTCCCTCGTTAAGTCTTACTCAACAAGGTATCTATATGTTCCGGAACGCGCGTAAACTAGTTCTATGATTCTATATGTCACACTATCCAGTGACCGGATTCTATGATTCGATACGTAACTAAAACTGGGGAATTCTAAAATAATTGTTTTCAAAAATCAATTTTCGATATCACAATTTTCGATAATCAAATCAAACAGATATTTTGAAACTTGTTATAGGGAGAATATTGTATAACAATATTTTGGAGGTTTGCTGGATTATCGGAGCAAAATACGGATATTTTGCTAACAAAAGAAGAACAAAGGATTAGGGTTTGTGTGTATGAATGTGGCTGAGCTTGATAGGTGTTTTTCAGGTAAACTGTTTCTCATCCATATCAAGGTGCCTACGTACCCTATTTATAGGGATCAAGCCTGACGTAGTTCTTGGGCCACAAGTTACCTAGGCGGGCTAGGGTTTTAAGAGATAAGACAAAGTCCAAGCCCATGTAGCTAGGGCTGACATGGCAATGAGTCATCAATCCTATCCTTGATCCAGTTGTAGAAGCCTACGACCCCGAACGGATAAGTTTGGAATGAAAGATCCATCAGGGCCCTTGCATGCGACCTAGAGAGGCCTGGCCACGCGAAGCGACCCCTTGATGGAGGCCAAACGAAGCGATCCCCAGGTAGCGACCCCGGTAGATACGACCCCGAGGCTGAGCAGCATGAGAGGCGCATAGGCCTAGTGTGAGAAATAGACAAAGTGCTCCTGTAGCGAGGTGGCCTTATGGCGAGGCACTACAACGCGAGGTGAGATTATGTAGCGAGCGAGGTGCCCCTGCAATGGAGATATTACGTCCAAAGTATGCTGGGCTGATTCCAATTATGGGCTTTAATAACCCAATGATCATCTTCTAGGCCCATCATAGATCATGAAGCATCAATTTAGCTAACCAAATCAATTCAGCCATTATGCCAGATTTGGGCATAACAACTACCCCCCGAGTCCATATTGCCATTGGAGATGCGATGTGGACTCAAAGAATACGAGTTGTCACTGCGAAGCGAGCCCAAAAACAGATATAACCATTGAAGTAGTCGCGACCCCAAGAATTTGAAAGGTTTTGACAGCTATTGTGTCTCGAGATGTGTGTCCAACGGACGAGATTTCAACACGTGTCCCATGTCTTTCTCTCTCCTCACGACTATATATACTCCTGTCACTATCATTTCCTTTTTTATTCTCACGAACACATTATTGAAGTGCTGTCAGTTTGCTCCCGGATCAAACGCAAAGAATTCTCAGGCTCTTTCACCAGCGACCCCAAGTTTCTTCCAATTTCTTCATCCTTCTTCTTCAAAAAGTAAGTCTTTTTTCTCTTCTTGCATTTAAATTACTGTTCTTCATTACAATTGCACGATTAAATAGCGTAAATTGCATGCGATGCGAACCCAAATAACTGCGATCCCAAAATGTCAATTTCATGATGCGACCCGTCCTCGCTATTGTAGGAGTGCGATCCGTGACTACTTAGATAGAAACATAGGTTAAGAACGTTAGCCTTTCCCTTAGGATTGCGACCCCCCATATTCTCTGTGGACGACGCAAGAACACATAGAGCCTTTCTGTCCGCTTGTTTCTTTCCTCCTTCATTTGTTTTCTGTAAGGACACACACTTAATCATTTCACCCTTTTCAGATGTCTCAAGACGATAGCTCAAGGACACCTTCTCCTATGCCTGATATACAAATCAGCGATGCTGCAGCAGCCAACATCGCAAAAGCTACGAGCACTAGTGAGAGCTCGTTCAAACTATACTTCGACCCTCTATGGTCTAACGAGGAATATACCCGCGAGGTGCCTTTGACTTCGTGGAGAACAAAGCACCCTTCCAGCTCGCGGGATCAATCTCTGGATGTACTCCCAGCCGGGGACGAACCCCATACTATGACTGACATTGAGCATGACATCGCAACTTTGACAAAGAAAGGAGATGAATTCAGCGCCAGGGCAGCAGAAATTCTCTCCAAAGCGCCTCCACCGCGAACCATGCCTCCATCACAAACCGTGTCACCCATTCACATTAGTGACTCTCCAACAGATTCATTAGGCGATGCCTATTATGACATCGAGGGAGGTGCTGATAACGAAGCCAATTCTGATGACACTGACTACGAAGAGCCTTCCTCTGATGATGGCGGCCTCGATGAAGTAGCCAAGGTCGTCAATTTTACTGACTACAATTATGTTCCAGAAGCTTCCCCTGAACCTTACGAACCAACTCCTCAACCTGAGTTAGAAGGAACCATTTATGTTGGTGGTCCTCGTCCTGAAGACATCGAACCTGGCTCGAAAGTAAAACCCGGCCAACCCCGTGTTTTAGGCTGCAGAGATTTGTCAACGACCCTAGATACAGAATCTTTATCTAAGGCGGTTGACATTTTTAGGCCAGAAGGCAAAATTATCCTTCCAAAATCTGCGATGCGATGCTACCGCTTCGATCATCGAGAGAATGGTGGCAGAGTGCCTCGTATGGTTCTGACCTCGGCCATGATGAAGATAGGCGTATCCTCTCCCCTTCACCCTTTCATCAGGGATGTTTGTGAAACGTACCATCTGGCCCCAATCCAAATAAATCCCAATGGCTACAGAGCCATGATTGCTCTTTACATCCTCTACCACAAGCTCGGCTACCCTGAATTGGATGCGAGGACTATGGGATATTTCTTACAATTGAAGCGATGCGGGGCTTCAGACTTTGGCTATGTTTATTTCTCCATGTGGCCAGAGTTCAACAAAAAGGAACTATACCACAGTGCCCCAAGTAACGCCGGGTCGTGGAAAGGCCCTTATTTCTACGTCCACGACGTGCCCAGAGTCAAGACCTCTTTTAACTATCTTCCAGGTATGGAACTTAACCTTTTAATTTCATCCCCCTTTCATTCAATCCATGAATTAACCCATCCTTCCTGAGATCGCAGTTGGTCAAGTGCGAACCGTCCTAAAGGGCGAAGAGAAGCAACGTGCTGATGACGTGCTGAAGACCCCACGGGAGGCTCGCAACATTAGGACTCTTCTTTCACTTGAGAACCTAATCGAGTGCGGTTTTCTGAAAGAAGGGGTCGGTCTTCCTTCTAAAACGAGGCCCTCAGGAGCGAGGAAGACCTCCTTAAAGAGAAAGGCCCGCGAGGAGGCCTCGTCCTCTCGAGTTGTTGTTACCACTGACGAGGGTATTCTCCTCGTTATAATATGACTATTATTCTGTCCTCGCTAATTTTAACACTGCATTCATCCTTACTGTTCTCGCATTTGCATAACTTGTATTATTATCATGCTTCTAATATCATTTTACTTCTATTTTTCAGGCATGTCGGGTAAAAGTGGTCGCAGACCTCCTTTTCTCCAGAAGAGCGGGGCCATACCCGTTCCGAAGACTGCTCCAGTCCCTCCCAAACCAAAATCTATTGAACTGCCACCTCCTCCTCCTCTATCTCTGAACACTGAGATCATCCAGCGAGCCCAGGGTACCCCTGAGGACCATATTTCCAAGAAAGCTAGAAAGGATGAATCTCTGCTCCCCGCTCTTAAGCATCCAGCCACCGCTACCCCCGTTCATCACCTTTTCGCGAAGCATGGGTATAACCATGCTACCGAAGAGGAGTGCACGAGCTGGGTGGGGGCTGAGCTGATTGATAATGCCGAGTCCCTGTCCAAGTGCTTGTCTGAAGCGTTCATCCGTCAGACTTCTCATCTAAAGGAACTGAAGACTCTTGCCTCCGCTAAAACCAAACTGGAGAAAGAGGTCGCAGTCCTTAGATTCCAGAAGGAAGAGGACAAGAGATCGCTGATGAAGACCCACAGGCTCGCCCTCGAGACAGAAACTGCTTCTCTGCGATCCGAGCTCAAGAAAATCACGGATGAGAGGAACATGTTTAGCAAGTCCCTGAAGGAGGCGGAGGAGCTTGAGGAGACTCTTCGGAGAGAGCACGGGGAGGAGGTCGGCAAGTTGAAGAAGGAGCTCGAGGCTGCCAAGCTCGACCATGATGCTGTTGTGGAGGCCGCCCAAGTTGAATTCATGAAGACCTTCATCCGAAGGGTTCCTGACTTTGACTGGGAGAAGCTCGGGCCTGGAAATGCCGAGTTCGCTGAATCTCTTCGTAAGGAAATAGAAGAAGAGGATGCGAAGGAGGCGGCCAGGCTCGCCAGCGAAGCCACCCAAGCCAACACAGCTGAAGCCTCCAAGATTTAAACTATTTCTTTGTTTCTGAATGTTGAACTGGGGATGCGGACACCCCTTGAATGTCTCGCAATCATGTAATATTGTTTTATTTAACTTTGATAACCTCTAACTGAACTGGGATCGCATGGCGACCCTTTCTTTATGAATATTGCATTTTAACTTTTTCATCCAATATTGCCTCGTTATTTTTGTCCATAACATATTTGCACAAGTAATTTAGCTTCGCTTCTATAGTACTTTGACTTCGAGATTATGTCTTTATTTCATCTTTGTTGAATTGTCTTGAATAGTGCTAGATTTGCATGCCTTTGCTTAGATTCCTTAGATTGCTGTAGCAGTAACTTCAAATGCGATCCTTGCATCGTTGAGATGGTTTGGACCTTAGCATGTTAATGTTAACAAATAGGCAAGTAAAATGTACAATAAAAAGTAATTCATAGATAAATTGAACTTTTATATTGATAAACGGGGCGAGGCCCAAACAAGTTGACAAGCGGGGCGAGGCCCAATAATTGATAAGTGGGGCGAGGCCCAATAAATGATAAGTGGGGCGAGGCCCAATAAATGATAAGTGGGGCGAGGCCCAAACAAGTGGTAAGTGGGGCGAAGCCCAATGCCATTACATCATAAAGGGAAGGTGTCTATACGACCACTACCCCCCAATATTTTGTATGGATTTATTCATGCGAAATAGATAGAAACTACCAGAAGCGATGCCTTTACTGATAGTATTTGCGCAAATGTTCCGCGTTCCAAGCTCGCGGAATGACCTTATCCTTCATGTCAGTGAGGTAATAAGTTCCCTCTGAGAGAGTAGCATAGATTTTGTAAGGCCCTTCCCAATTAGCACCAAAGACACCGTGGCCTGGGACCTTAGTGTTAGGCATGACTCTCCTAAGCACGAGGTCACCTGTCTTTAAAGAACTTGTTTTGACCTTTCCATTATAGTACCTCGCTGTCCTCTGTTGGTAAGCTGCGAGGCGAAGCTGAGCCTCGCTTCTTGTTTCTTCTATCATGTCTAGGTACAATCTATGATTCACCTCGTTTGCGTCGGGATCGTAGTGTTCCCTTCTAAACGACCCGGAGCCCACTTCAACGGGGACCATAGCCTCGCAGCCATATGTTAAGGAAAAAGGAGTCTCCCCAGTTGTGGTCCTTGGGGTAGTGTTGTACGACCACAAGACCCTTGGTAGTTCTTCAGGCCAACTGCCTTTGCTCTCCTCTAACTTGGCCTTCAAGGTATGTTTGATGATTTTGTTGATGGCCTCAGTTTGACCATTTGTCTGGGGGTGACTTACAGCTGAAAAACTCTTCTTAATCCCCAAGTTCTCACAGAATTCTTTCATGTCCTTGCTATCAAATTGCTTTCCGTTATCTGATATGAGCTGATAAGGAATCCCATAGCGACACACTATTGCCCTGTACACAAAGTCCTTGAGTTTCTTTGCAGTAATAGTGGCAAGTGGCTCGGCCTCGGCCCACTTGGTGAAATAATCAACGGCCACAACTGCATACTTGACACCTCCTTTGGCCTTAGGTAGCTCCCCAATTAAGTCAATGCCCCACATAGCGAAGGGCCATGGGCTCGTTAGCGAGGTGAGGTGCGAGACCGGGGCATTGCTATAATTAGCGATCCTTTGGCAGTTATCACACCTTCTAGCGAACTCGAAAGCATCTCTCTTCAAAGTAGGCCAGTAGTACCCTTGGCGAAGAATCTTTTGGGCTAGAGAACTACCCCCCGAGTGATTGCCACATATTCCTTCATGAACTTCTCTGAGAATGTAATTGCATTCCTCTCCATCCACACATCTTAGGAGCGGGGTGTTGAACCCTCTTCGATATAGGACCTCGTCATAGATGACATAGCGAGCCGCCTGATATTTGATTTTTCTTGCCTCTTTCTTGTCTTGAGGCAGGGCTCCAATTTTCACATACTCCCATATGGGGGTCATCCAGGTCGACCTTGGGGTCGCTATCTCCATAACAAACTCTTCTGGCACACTGGGCTTTGTCTGAATTTCCAGTGGAATGATTCCAAGTAGGGTGGCCTCGCGACGCGACCCTAACTTTGCTAATGCATCAGCCCTTTGATTCTTTTCTCTTCTAATGTGAACCACTTTGATATTGTTGAACCTTTTCATCAACCTCTGTGCACATCGCAGATATAGTTCAATCTGCTCACCTCTAGCTTGCCACCCACTCCAGAGTTGATATGTTACTAGCATGGAATCGCTGTAAGCTGTGAGATTTTCTACCTTCATTTCAAGTGCCAATCTGAGGCCAATAATGAGGGCCTCGTATTCTGCTGCATTGTTGGTGGCCTCGAAGGCGAAGTGCACTGCACTTTGTATCTTGCGACCTTCTGGAGTTACTAACTCGATGCCGGCCCCAGCTCCTTCCTTATTTGATGCTCCATCAACATACAGTTCCCACCACGAGGCGGAATTTTCTTTCTTGACCTCGCTAGATGCGGCCTCTGGGATCGCTATGATGGCCAATTTATCTTCCTCAGATTGAGGGAATTCTAAAATGAAGTCTGCAAGTGCCTGACCTTTAATGGGACCACGAGGCTTGAACTCAATATCAAATTGGCTGAGTTCCACTGTCCACTTCAACAATCTTCCTGAGGATTCTGGCTTATGCATTACCTGCCTCAATGGGTAGGCTGTACGAACCTCGATGCTATGGGCCTGAAAGTAGGGCCTCAATTTCCGCGAGGCCAGCACCAAGGCATAGGCTAGCTTCTCCTTGTTGGTGTAGCGAGTCTCAGCATCCAACATCCTTTTGCTAACATAGTACACAGGATACTGAACTTTCTCCTCCTCGCGTACTAGCACCGTACTGACCGCATGTTCTGATACTGCGAGGTAGACAATGAGCGTCTCCCCGTCCTTGGGCTTAGATAACACTGGTGGCGAGCCAAGTTGCTCCTTGATATTCTGAAAAGCCTCCTCGCATTGAGGGGTCCACTCAAAGTTTTTTCCAACCTTCTTAATTGCCTTGAAGAATTCATGACATTTATCTGACGATTTAGAGACGAACCGGTTAAGGGCTGCGATCCGTCCCGTTAGGCTCTGAACTTCCTTAACACTTCTTGGGGATCGCATGTCCACCAAGGCCTTTATTTTTGATGGGTTCGCTTCAATTCCCCTGTGATTGACAATGAACCCCAAGAACTTTCCAGACTCAACCCCAAAGACACACTTCTGTGGATTGAGCTTCATTCTGTACTTCCTTAGTATATCAAACATTTCAGCGAGGTGGGCGATGTGATCCCCAGCCTCTTTGGATTTCACCAGCATGTCATCTACATAAACTTCCATTGTCTTCCCAATCTGTTTCTCAAACATCATATTAACGAGCCGTTGATAGGTGGCCCCAGCATTAAGGAGACCGAAGGGCATCCCTATGTAGCAATAGAGGCCTCTATCCGTGATAAACGAGGTGTGCTCTTGATCGGGGCCGTACATGGGTATCTGATTGTACCCAGAATAAGCATCCATAAAAGAGAGGAGTGCATGCCCTGCTGTTGCGTCCACTAACTGATCAATCCTTGGCAATGGGAAACTATCCTTTGGGCAATGCTTGTTGAGATCAGTGAAATCCACACAGGTTCTCCATTTTCCGTTTGGTTTCTTCACGAGGACAGGATTCGCGAGCCAGTCAGGGTAGAATGATTCCCTAACGAGCCCAACCTTGAGTAATCTATCCACTTCTTCTTTGAGAGCCTCGGCTCGCTCTCCACTTATTGGTCGCCTTTTCTGTCTAACACCTTTTTTGCTTGGATCCAAGTTGAGCCTATGGCACATTACATTAGGATCGATCCCAATCATGTCTTCATGCGACCAGGCGAACACATCAAGGTTGGCCTTCAGAAAAGTGACCAATCTCTCTCTCAGACCAGGGTTGAGTTGCGACCCTATTTTCAACACCTTTGAAGGATCCTGCACATCAACAAGAATAGGGATCGTGTCTTCAGCGGCCCCCGCTCGCTCCACATGCTCTGGGATGCGAGGATCCAGGTCTAGATCATATTCACGAGCCTGACTAGATTCCGCCTCGCAGGGGTTTACACCTGCGTGCCCAAACTCCTTGACAACAGTTGTTGTCTGAGTGATACCATTTGGCAGTTCTGTCAATGTAGATGTTTCTTTGCGAACCCATTTCCCCTTTCGGGCTCGCACAGCGGCCTGCTCTGGGCTCTCCTCGCTATCACTATCTGTGGCCTCTTCAACAATCCCTTCCTGGAGAACCATTACTGGCTGCAAGGTTTCCATCATTAAAGCACCTGGTACTGGTTCTACCTGAATTCCCAAATTATCAAAATAACCAGCTGGGAGTTCCTCGATGGATATGATGTTGCATTCACTTGAGGGTCGCGAGGCCGATTTGCGGGCCCTATCTTCCTCCTCGCTTTCCATCCTGTCTACCATAGATATGCTACCCTTTTCAGCGGACTTAAGGGCCTTGTTGTAACATTCTCGTGATTCATGCTGTGCCCCCTTGACACATCCTACTCCATTTGGGGTAGGAAACTTCATGGAGAGATGATAGATAGAAGTGACCACCCTCATTTCCTTAAGTATAGGCCTCCCTACAATTGCATTGTACGCTGAAGGTTGATCTACCACCATGAAGTCTGCGATCTGAGTAGTGATGCAGGGCTCGTCTCCTAAGGTCACAGGAAGTCGTATGAGACCCTTGACACTCACCGAGGCTCCAGTAAAACCATACAAGTGTCCCACAGTTGGGATGAGATCTTTATCCACGTAGCCCATCTTTTGGTAGACTTCGTATGTCAGGAGATTCACAGCACTCCCATTATCCACCAGAACTCTATAGACATTCTGCGATCCAATGCGAATTCGAACAACGAGGGCGTCAGAATGAGGGTGATGAACCCACTTCGCATCCTCCTCAGTGAACATGATGTTCGTATCTTCCCCCTTAAAGAGCTTTGGGGGTCGCTCTTGCAAGTGATGTACATTGGTGAGAGGTCGCTCCCTGGCCTCGCGAGCATACCTCTCTCTGGCTTTATTGCTGTCTCCCCCGATGTGGGGTCCCCCAATTATCACATGAATACTTCCGCCTCGCGCTTCCCTTTCTTTAATGACTGGGTTCTGTTCAGGTGGGGGGGCTTGATTATACCCAAGGCCAGACTTGGGATTATGTTTCTTCACCTCGCGAACGGCCCACTCAGTTAACTTTCCTTCACGAATTAACTGATCCACTTGCTGCTTCAGCTCTCGGCAGGTTGATGTATCATGCCCTGTTTGTTCATGAAAGGCACAATACCTGCTCGTGTTTGCAGTCCCCTTCAGACCCATCGGTGTAGGTTTCCTGAATATCCCCTTGCTTTCATTGACTGCATAAATGTGATCAATTGGGGCGACCAGAGGGATATACCTGTCTCCATCTCTTGCGGGGCGAGATCTCGGTGGGGATCGCCTCAGAGGATCGCGATCTCTCCTTTTTGGGCTGGGGCTACGACTTCGATCCCGTCCTCGCCTCGGGCTCCTGGAGTCCTTTCTTTTTACTCCCCGATTCCTATTCCAACTACCACTCCTTTCATTATTCTTCTTCAAATCTGCGAGTGACTTCTCAACACGCTTGAAAGGCTCGGCGATCTTGTGCAATTCAGAGAGAGTACTAGGGGTCTGCTCTTGTAACTTCTTCCAAAATTCTGTTCCTTCCCTTACTCCAGCGATGAGGAAATTTTTCACAGCTTCGTCATTTGCTCCTCGCACGCGAGGCACCTCAGCATTGAACCTCTTGAAGTAATCATGAAGGGTTTCGCCTTCCTTCTGTTTTATGTTTGCTAAGGTGGACACAGGGGGTGCATAGAGCATCGAGGACTGGAACTGTTTAATAAAGATGTCCACGAGTTGTTCCAAAGAATCGATGACAATCAATGCCCCTAGCTTCGAAAACCACTGCTGAGCACTTCCCCTCAGCGAGGCCGCAAATAGTCTACACCTCGCTAGTAACGAGACCTGATAAACATCCATCTCATTGTTGAATCGAATCACGAACTCCGCTGGATCAGTGTCGCCATTATAGGTCATATCATGTTGATGGCCTCGAAACACTGCAGGAAGCGGAGCGGTTCGAATTTCGTGAGTAAAGGGCGATGACGAGCCCATAGTGCTAAAGATCCCTTTCTCACTGTTCATCGCGTCCAGGGCCTTCTTCAACTCCTCCAGCTTATAGTCTCCTACCTTAACCTCCTTTTCGGCCTCCTTTTTACCTCCAGTACTTCCATGATGAGACTGGGTCTTTTTCAGGACACTAGATTCTTCCTGGTCATTCCCACGATCCTTCTTTTTACGATCTTCTTCAAGATATTGAGATCGTGCCTGGTCTCGATGAGATGGGGGTCTGTCATCGCGACGATGGGACCGCTCGCGCTCTCTACGGAGAGAGGGGGGTCTGTCATCGCGACGATATGACCGCTCGCGATCTCGAGGAGACAATTGTCGATGCGTGCCCTGACTTCTGTTCTTAGGTCCTTCATGACGGGGCGCATTAGCCTTTTCCAACTTTAGACGAAGGTCGTGCTCAGTTAGCTTCTTTCCGAGACGATCAAAAACACTGACCGATCTCCCTTCAGATGAGTCGACCTTGTCATGCGATTCCCCTTTCTGTCCGAGCGAGTCCTCCCCTTCATTCCAGTCAGGGTTGGTTTGATCTGTTAGGACATCATCGAAGTCATCAACAAGTTTCTTAGGGGGGAGTTTGCTTCCTTCCCCGGGTGCTTTACCGCCTGTCCTCGCATTCCTCTTCGATCCTCTAGAGCTGTAGCGCCTCTCTACCTTTGCGACCCTTTCATGCACAGCGGTCACCTGCTCGCCGAGGCCTTTTAGGAAAGACATGACCTCGCTGTTCAATGTCACCCTCTGTACTGGGGGAGTGTGTTCCTCCCTGTTCCCAGTTTGAGAGTTGTCCTTGGAGGCCTCGTCCTTTGGGGGGCCTCTTGTCAGCGGATCGTCCTTGTTCACCTTATGCGACCCCGGGGTCTCACCATCGTTCCTCTTCTTGTGTGATTTAGTCATCGTTCTCCCAATTCAATGACTGCCCCTCCTTCTAGCGCCAAATGTTATAGGGAGAATATTGTATAACAATATTTTGGAGGTTTGCTGGATTATCGGAGCAAAATACGGATATTTTGCTAACAAAAGAAGAACAAAGGATTAGGGTTTGTGTGTATGAATGTGGCTGAGCTTGATAGGTGTTTTTCAGGTAAACTGTTTCTCATCCGTATCAAGGTGCCTACGTACCCTATTTATAGGGATCAAGCCTGACGTAGTTCTTGGGCCACAAGTTACCTAGGCGGGCTAGGGTTTTAAGAGATAAGCCAAAGTCCAAGCCCATGTAGCTAGGGCTGACATGGCAATGAGTCATCAATCCTATCCTTGATCCAGTTGTAGAAGCCTACGACCCCGAACGGATAAGTTTGGAATGAAAGATCCATCAGGGCCCTTGCATGCGACCTAGAGAGGCCTGGCCACGCGAAGCGACCCCTTGATGGAGGCCAAACGAAGCGATCCCCAGGTAGCGACCCCGGTAGATACGACCCCGAGGCTGAGCAGCATGAGAGGCGCATAGGCCTAGTGTGAGAAATAGACAAAGTGCTCCTGTAGCTAGGTGGCCTTATGGCGAGGCACTACAACGCGAGGTGAGATTATGTAGCGAGCGAGGTGCCCCTGCAATGGAGATATTACGTCCAAAGTATGCTGGGCTGATTCCAATTATGGGCTTTAATAACCCAATGATCATCTTCTAGGCCCATCATAGATCATGAAGCATCAATTTAGCTAACCAAATCAATTCAGCCATTATGCCAGATTTGGGCATAACAAAACTGAATAAAACAGAATTTATAACGAGCAACGAAAAGTTACTTACCTCGAACGTGATAATGTACACGGAAAATTAAGCAGAAGCAGATTGTTCGCTATTTTCTCTACGCAAGTATACGCAGTCCAAAAGCAATATAGGGAAATAAGGATCGTTCCCACGAAGACTTGGTGTATTTAAGTAAATATGTTTATTCAACAACGTTCGGTTAATTATAGAAGCCTGAACAACGAAATGGTTGGTTTGTTCAAATCACAATTAATTAATGAAATAACGACTAAAAATAATATGATAAAGATTTTATATATGAGATAAACATGGGATTCTAATTTCATTATTTATTTCATTTAGAATTGATGCCTTAATGTAAAGTGATTCTGATAATTATGAAAGCTAGCCGGGAACACGAAACTAATATAAGCGCCTTTCAGCCTTAACTTATATCAAACCATACAAACATCTACTTAAAAAGATAGAAGTTGCGTGGACACCATTTATGTCTAGACCCTATATGTCTATAAGATTTGAAAACATAACTGGTTTACGAATAAATTCCTTATTTTTGGCTACACAGGGCGATGTGATTCAAAACCCTACCACTAATCGTAATTATATATGATAATTACGAATCTGTGTTAACATGGCAAATTCTAAATTCTCAAATCCACTTTCGCATTCATTAATAATTAATAATTTAGATGATAGCTACGCATCTAATAAATTAAGAGCAACCATGTTAGGCAATCGGAATTTTTATCATAACACAATTTATTAAGGCATCGAATTACTAAATTACGTAAATAAATCCATTAGAATCCCAATACGGCGATTAGTTCATAATCGAACGAATCGTCATCTTGGGATTAATTGAAAACATGGTATAAAATTGCATGAATAAAAATATAAAATTATAAGAGTTTAGAAAATAAAACCGAAATAATTTCCACTGCAAGAAACGAGCACTTCTATAATTCCTGTAAGATAAGAAATTAGGAAATAAAACCGAAATAATTTCCACGAACACTCCGATAATTCCCTGTAAAATAATAAATTAGAAAATAAAATCGAAATAGCTTCCACCGAAGAGAAGAGCACTCCAAATGATTCCCGTAATTTCTTCAACCAAAATAAAACTTATGCTAAAATTGTAGAAAATTTAAGTGTATAAAATTACATTAAAATTACAAAGAAAATATAGAGAGAATTACAAGAGAGAATGTTGCTCTCCAAATTGTTGTGTGGAAATAAGCTCAAGAACTAGGCCTATTTATAGGAAAAATTAGCACACCATAAAATTAAAAAATAAAAAGAAAAAGGAAAAGAAAATAAAAAAAAATGAAAAGAATTGAAAGAAAATTAATCTACAGCCGAAAGAAACAAAGGCACCAAGCACCGGCCAAAAGAAACCCACCAACAACAGCCACTTAACCGCATGAAATCCTCGCCCAGTCGCAGGCCACGCGCGTGGCGTCCACGCGCGGCAAATTACTGGACAAGAAAAGCGCGTGACGCCCACGCCCCTGTGGGGAGAGTGGAACCAAAGTCTGCCAACAGCAACACATGCTCATTTCCTTAATTAAGTGCCGACAGCCTCCTTCTTTTATGTTTATTTATTTATTTATTTTTCTTTTTCTTTTGTTTATTACTTCCTTGGCCGACCACAATACTCTGCACTCTTTGAAAATTATATGTCCGGAAAAATTGTTTTTAAACCGCATAGCTTTTTATCTTTAATTAATAAATAATTAATATAATCCAGAAATTAAAAAAATAAATATCTAATATTATTAGATATTTAAAAATATAATTTCCTAATTAAATTAAATATTTATTAATATAAATAAATCCTTAATTCTTAAGCTGCGGTCTATTGCGGGCCTGGAACTGGACTCCTTTTGCCTAAAGAAAAATATATCAATTCCAACCGGGACTTTCTTTTTAAGAATATATCACTTTCCATCTTTTTGTGATAATTCTATTTTCTCCTTGCTCGCTCAGGTGTAAATTACGGCCTGCTGAAGATCTGAAACTGGATTCCTTTTGCTGAACAGAAAATATACCAATTCCAACCGGGATTTCTGCTTTAAGGATATATCACTCCGAATTTCTTTATGATAATTCTTTTGGCAACTCTTAATTCCGAATTGGAGCAAAATTTCACCGTTTTTAGCCTTTTATCGCCACGATACCTAAAGTTGCGAGTTCTGCACAACAAATGCTGAAACACAACAAAAATGAATTAAAAGACACAACATACTTAAGGATAAACCATCAATCTAGGCCATTTAGCGCATAATAAGTGGATATAAAATCCACTTATCACACCCCAAACTTAAACTGATGCTTGTCCTCAAGCGAAAACATACTCGACTACCTCTAAATACATGAATGCAACGATGCAAGGATCCCATAGGCAAAGCAAATAACCAAATTAGCAGAGTGTCTCAGAGAATGTGATAACTCCAAATAGAGATCGACTAAAAATCAGCATATTAACATTTACAAGTACAGAAACGTGCGTGTGTGCAATACTCATCAGAATTACTCTTAGCACTAGATCAAAACCATACATATTCTTAGTCATAACAATCACAGGTTTATAAATAGAATGGACGCTAGACACTTCATAACCTAGAAACACCTCTATCATCATTTGAGTTAGACAGGAATTCATGCTTTATTAACAACTATGACGCATAATACTATACACAACACACATGCTTATTTGACCGTGCAATGGATGAGACCCCAAAAGGCTTATACAATAATACCCATGTAGCGAGCGTTAGGTTAGTGGATCCCAGATCGGAAAAGTCTTAGGTCACTAGGCTTGAGTCCCCTAGAACTTAATTGCTCGAGTATTAAAGAGCTCACCCTGATCAATTTTGCATACATACTCACAAACACTCCTTTTTTTATTTTTTATTTTTAATTTTTTAATTTTTTTTTTAATTTTTTTTTTTTGCAATCTGGAATGAGAATTCTCATTTCCAACCCTAGACTACTCATATAAATATGAGCTGGCTACTAGCCAATTAACACCTATCAATTATTAACAACTACACACCAACTAGCATGAATCCTGGTTTCCCCCAAACTTATATTTAGTGATTCTACGCTATCAAGGGAATAAAGAAAATTTCAAATATAATCAGGTGATTAAATTTCAACAACCAAACAAGCATGATCTTAACCTAGCCCCAAAAGCAAATGATGAGTTGTGTAAGATTGTGTTTCTACAACATGCACGTCATTTCATGAGTATTTTAATCAGCCTTCTATCCATCATTATCACACTCAAATTCATCATTGACTACTAAACGGAATCGCCAAGCGCTACGGGACCAAGGAAAATATGATATGCAACTAATCATGAATATGCAATTTTTTTTATTTATATATATATATATATATATGAATTATATGAAATTATACTAGCATGGAATATTATGAACTACATGAAACTGTATGCATACTATGACTCGAGAAATCAATTATCCTAAATCACCCCCAAACTTAAAATGTTCAATGTCCTCATTGAAGGTATAGATAAAGGATAAAAAAAAAACTCCCCTAACTGTAGGCATCGATGCCCTCCTCGGGTGGTGAATCAAGTGGTGGAAATGCTGCATGAGCTCCAAATTGAGCCCAGTCTACCTCGAAAGAAAATTATATCTTTTGCAAAGCCAACTCCTGTGACTCGTCAATGACCTGCACTCTCGACATAATACTATACAAAATCACACCAAATCAAACCACACATAAAAATACCAAACCTATGGGTTGCCTCCCATGAAGCGCTTGTTTATTGTCGCTAGCTTGACTTCACCTTCGCACTTCAATTGGTAGTACCAAGAACTGTGGTTTCCGCTTCGCGATTCACATGTTCACCAAAATATGGCTTCAACCTCTGTCCATTTACTTTGAAAGCCGCTTCCGGTGTTTTATCAAAAATTTCCACTGCACCATGTGGAAACACTGTTTTAACCGTGAATGGTCCTGACCATCTTGACTTAAGTATCCCTGGGAAAAGTCTGAGACGAGAGTTGAACAGCAAGACTAACTGTCCTGGTACAAAAGACTTTTGCAACAAACGTCTGTCATGCCATCTTTTGACCTTCTCCTTGTATAACTTGTGATTTTTATAAGCCTGTAGCCGAAACTCATCCAGTTCATTAATCTGAAGCATTCTTTTCTCACCTGCAGCTGATAAGTCAAAGTTCAACTTCTTCAGCGCCCAATAAGCTTTGTGCTCTAGTTCGGCAAGCAGATGACAAGCCTTCCCATAGACAAGCTGATATGGTGACATACCCAAGGGTGTTTTATATGCTGTACGATAAGCCCATGCGGCTTCATCGAGTTTTAAAGACCAATCCTTTCTCGAAGGATTCACCACTTTTTCCAGAATGCGCTTAATCTCGCGATTAGATACCTCGGCTTGGCCATTGGTTTGCGGGTGGTATGCCGTAGCTACCCGGTGGTTGATGTTGTACCTTTCCATAAGATTAGTGAATTTGCGATTGCAAAAGTGAGTACCTTCATCGCTTATGATTACTCGAGGAGTGCCGAATCTTGTGAAGATGTTCTTGTGAAGGAAATTGAGCACGACATTGGCATCATTGGTCGGAAGTGCCTTGACTTCAACCCATTTGGAAACATAATCAACGGCCAGCAAGATGTATTGGTTGCTACATGAGGAAATGAATGGTCCCATGAAATCGATGCCCCAAACATCGAAGATTTCCACTTCTAGCATTATATTGAGGGGCATCTCATCCCTCCTAGATATGTTACCAACACGCTGACAACGATCACACTTCAGTACAAACTGATGGGCATCTTTAAAAAGGGATGACCAATAAAATCCCGCTTGAAGAATTGGAGTTGCGGTCTTTTCACTTCCATAATGGCCACCATATGTCGTGGCGTGATAATCCCTTAGAATAGCCTCTGTTTCACTGTATGGCATACATCTCCTAATCACCTGATCGACTCCTTGTTTAAACAGATATGGTTCGTCCCAACGATACCATTTGACTTCATGCAAGAATTTCTTTCTTTGTTGAAAAGAGAGCTCGGGAGGAATCACTCGACTCACCAGAAAGTTCACAATGTCTGCAAACCAAGGCTCTTCTTCTTGTATCCCAAACAACTGTTCATCAGGAAAGGATTCATTAATGACGGTTTTGTCTTGGGATGTCTCCCCAAGGTCTTCCAATCGTGAGAGATGGTCGGCTACTTGGTTTTCTGTCCCCTTTCTATCCTTGATCTCCACATCGAATTCTTGCAGCAGAAGAATCCATCGAATCAACCTAGGTTTGGAGTCCTTTATAGAGAGCAGATATCTGATAGCCGCGTGATCAGTGTACACAATCACCTTCGTGCCAAGCAAGTATGAACGGAATTTTTCAAAACCATAAACTATTGCTAACAGCTCCTTCTCAGTGGTAGTGTAGTTTATATGAGCATCGCTGAGGGTTTTGCTTGCATAATAGATGACATGAAACATTTTATTTTTCTTTTGGCCAAGTACGGCCCCAACTGCGTAATCGCTAGCATCACACATCATAGCGAAAGGCTCACTCCAATCTGGAGCAATGATCACAGGTGCTGAAATCAATTTCTTCTTCAGAGTCTCGAAAGCTGTGAGACATTCTTCGTTAAATTTGAAATGAATATCTTTTTCCAGCAGCTGACACAAAGGTTTGGAAATTTTTGCGAAGTCCTTGATGAAACGCCTATAGAAACCGGCGTGCCCAAGGAAATTGCGAATCCCTCGCACTGAATTAGGCGGAGGCAGCATTTCGATAGCTTCTATCTTTGCTCTGTCCACTTCTAGACCCTTACTTGACACCTTGTGCCCGAGAATAGTTCCTTCTTGTACCATGAAGTGGCACTTCTCCCAATTGAGCACTAGGTTAGTTTCCACGCATCTTTTCAGCACCGAGCCAAGATTTTGCAAGCATTCATCGAAAGATAGACCGAATACAGAGAAGTCATCCATGAAGACTTCTACGGTCTTGCCAATCATGTCTGAGAAGATGGCCATCATGCACCTTTGAAACGTACCAAGTGCGCCACACAAGCCAAAGGAAACCCGCCGAAAGGCAAAAGTGCCGAACGGGCATGTAAATGTTGTTTTCTCCTGATCCTCAGGAGCAATGCAAATTTGATTATATCCAGAATACCCATCCAGGAGGCAGTAATAATCATGGACGGCTAGTCTATCTAGCATCTAATCAATGAAAGGAAGGGGAAAATGATCCTTCCTTGTGGCTTTATTCAAATTCCGGTAGTCCATGCAGATTCGCCAACCGGTGACTGTGCGAGTAGAGATGAGTTCATTCTTTTCATTGGTAATTACAGTCATGCCTCCTTTCTTCGGCACACATTGCACTGGACTCACCCATGCACTGTCAGAAATGGGATAGATAATCCCTGCATCCAGCCACTTGATGATTTCTTTCTTCACTACCTCTTTCATAAGAGGATTTAGCCACCTTTGATGCTCCACTGTTGGTTTACTACCTTCTTCCTAGGGAATTTTGTGTTGACAATAAGCTGGACTGATGCCCTTGATATCCGCTAGGGTCCAACCAATGGCTGATTTGAATTTTCTCAGGACTCTCAAAAGCTTGTCTTCCTCAGAGTCTGAAAGGTTAACAGATATAATCACAGGTAAGGTAGATGATTCACCAAGAGAAGCATACTTTAAGTGATTAGGAAGTGGTTTGAGCTCTAGAGTTGGAGCTTCCTCGATAGATGGTTTCATTTGCTGATGCGGCCCCTTTAGTTCTGGTAGATCCAATGATTCAACTGGTCTTTCAAATGTTCTTTGCCACGGCAAAGCATCCAGATATTGCAATTGTTCATCTATGTCATCTTCATCTAATGAATACCTTCCACTGAGGGCCTTTTCCAAAGTGTCATTCATGAACATGTGATCCAACTTTTCTTGTACCGTAGACTCAATAAAGTCTACCTTCAGACACTGTTCTTCTTCTATTGGAAACTTCATGGCTTTAAAAAAGTTGAAAGTGACATTTTGATCATGCACCCTCATTGTAAGTTCCCCCTTTTGGACGTCAATCAATGTTTGTCCTGTCGCCAAGAATGGTCTACCAAGAATGATCGGAATCTTCTTGTCCTCTTCGAAATCAAGTATGACAAAATCAGCTGGAAAGATAAGTTTGTCTACTTTCACTAGGACATCTTCAACAATTCCTCGAGGATAAGTGATAGAGCGATCAGCTAACTGAAGTGACATGTTCGTCGGGTTTGGCTCAGGAAGGCCAAGTTGTAAGAAAACTGAGTATGGCATGAGGTTGATGCTTGCTCCTAAATCACATAAACATTTGTCAAAAGACAAATTCCCAATGGTGCATGGTATGGTGAAACTTCCAGGATCTTTTAGCTTAGGCGGTAACTTTTATTGCAATACCGCACTACACTCCTCTGTCAAAGCAACGGTTTCTAAGTCCTCAAGTTTTACTTTTCTCGATAGAATGCCCTTCACGAACTTGGCGTAACTCGGCATTTGTTCCAGGGCTTCAGAAAATGGAATGTTGATATGTAATTTCTTAAAGACTTCAAGAAATTTGCCAAACTGCTTGTCCAGTTTCCGTTTTTGCAAACGTCGAGGAAATGACGGAGGTGGATAGACATGCTCTTCTGCTTCTTTCTGTGCAAGGACTGATTGTTTAGGAGGTGGTACACTTTCTTCTACCTCCGTGCTTGAAATTGGAGCCTTACCCTCTCGGTATCTCCCACGTTCACTGTTTCTTCATCGGGCAGAATTCTTTTTGCTCTTTCCAATTCAGTGCCTTCTGTGACTTTTCCCGATCTTAAAGTGATGGCTTTAATGTGCTCTTGGTTGTTCTTTCTCCCCGGATTAGCTTCAGTATCACTTGGGAGTGTTCCTTGTGGTCGGCTCATCATGAAACTAGCGAGTTGTCCCAATTGAGTTTCAAGATTTTTAATCGAAGCCGCTTTGCTTTTTGACGCCAACCTCAATTCCTCCAATTCTGTCTTTTGACTAGAAGGTGATTGCCCGGAATTCCCATAGGATTGTTGTTGAAATCCTGGAGGATGAAATTGTCGTGGGGCATATTGTTGCTGATATTGGTGCCCTTGCTGTTGCTGGAATCCAGATGGATTATATGGCTTAGCTCCAAACTGCTGATTTTGAAATTGTTGGTAGGGCTGATTTGATTGTTGCGCTCCTCCTTGATTATTGCTCCAACTGAAATTTGGATGATTTCGGTTGTTCGGATGGTAAGAATTTGGAGCTGGCTGTTGCTGTCTTTGGAAATTGCTTACGAATTGAACCGATTCGTTTGAGATGGCACATTGGTTTGATTCATGTGCGCCCGCACACAACTCACAAACACTGGCAACTTGATGAAATCCTCGTGCTATCAAAGAGTCTACTTTTAAGTTCAAAGCCTCTAGCTGAGCTGCTAATGAAGTGGCTGTGTCGACATTAAGAATTCCTGCTACCTTCTGTTGTGGCATTCTCTGAGTTGGGTTTTGATATTCATTAGCTGCCATCATCTCGATAAGATCGTAGGCCTCCTCATAACTTTTAGCCCATAATGCTCCCCCTGAAGCTGCATCTACCATTGGCCTTGATTGCATTCCTAGTCCATTATAGAAACAGTTTATGACCATCCAATTTGGCATGCCATGATGAGGGCATTGCCGAAGCATTTCCTTGTATCTTTCCCACGCTTCACATAAAGATTCACCAGACTGTTGAGAAAATTGCGTGATAGCATTCCTTATAGCTGCAGTCTTTGCCATGGGGAAAAATTTGCTAAGAAACTTTTGAGCTAGATCAGCCCAGGTGGTGATAGATCCCGGTGGCAGAGAGTGTAACCAACCCTTGGCCTTGTCTCTTAAGGAAAATGGGAAGAGTCTCAACTTCACAGCATCATCTGACACATTGTTGAATCTAAATGTGTCGCATATTTCTATGAAGTTCCTAATGTGTAAGTTAGGATCTTCCGTTGCAGTTCCTCCGTACTGTACTTTATTCTGCACCATCTGAATAGTGCTAGATTTAATTTCAAATGTAGGAGCCGCAATTGCTGGACGAATGATACTTGACTGAATGTCATCAATCTTCGGTTGCGAGTAGTCCATTAAAGCCCTTGCTGCTGCAGGTGCAACTACTTCGGCTTCTCCGTCCATCTTGTGAGTATTTGCTAGTTTAAGTACTTGTTTGGCCTTTAATGCTTTAGCACGTGTTAGCATAAAAATCCAAGTATCTGAACACAAATAATCATTTCAAAATGTAAGATAAAATGTTCAAGTCAAAGAAATTAACTTCTTATTGTAGTAAAACACATAAACAAAATAACACCGAGTCCCCGGCAGCGGCGCCAAAAACTTGTTCGCTATTTTCTCTACGCAAGTATACGCAGTCCAAAAGTAATATAGGGAAATAAGGATCGTTCCCACGAAGACTTGGTGTATTTAAGTAAATATGTTTATTGAACAACGTTCGGTTAATTATAGAAGCCTGAACAACGAAATGGTTGGTTTGTTCAAATCACAATTAATTAATGAAATAACGACTAAAAATAATATGATAAAGATTTTATATATGAGATAAACATGGGATTCTAATTTCATTATTTATTTCATTTAGAATTGATGCCTTAATGTAAAGTGATTCTGATAATTATGAAAGCTAGCCGAGAACACGAAACTAATATTAGCGCCTTTCAGCCTTAACTTATATCAAACCATACAAACATCCACTTAAAAAGATAGAAGTTGCGTGGACACCATTTATGTCTAGACCCTATATGTCTGTAAGATTTGAAAACATAACTGGTTTACGAATAAATTCCTTATTTTTGGCTACACAGGGCGATGTGATTCAAAACCCTACCACTAATCGTAATTATATATGATAATTACGAATCTGTGTTAACATGACAAATTCTAAATTCTCAAATCCACTTTCGCATTCATTAAGAATTAATAATTTAGATGATAGCTACGCATCTAATAAATTAAGAGCAACCATGTTAGGCAATCGGAATTTTTATCATAACACAATTTATTAAGGCATCGAATTACTAAATTACGTAAATAAATCCATTAGAATCCCAATACGGCGATTAGTTCATAATCGAACGAATCGTCATCTTGGGATTAATTGAAAACATGGTATAAAATTGCATGAATAAAAATATAAAATTATAAGAGTTTAGAAAATAAAACCGAAATAATTTCCACTGCAAGAAACGAGCACTTCTATAATTCCTGTAAGATAAGAAATTAGGAAATAAAACCGAAATAATTTCCACGAACACTCCGATAATTCCCTGTAAAATAATAAATTAGAAAATAAAATCGAAATATCTTCCACCGAAGAGAAGAGCACTCCAAATGATTCCCGTAATTTCTTCAACCAAAATAAAACTTATGCTAAAATTGTAGAAAATTTAAGTGTATAAAATTACACTAAAATTACAAAGAAAATATAGAGAGAATTACAAGAGAGAATGTTGCTCTCCAAATTGTTGTGTGGAAACAAGCTCAAGAACTAGGCCTATTTATAGGAAAAATTAGCACACCATAAAATTAAAAAAATAAAAAGAAAAAGGAAAAGAAAATAAAAAAAAAATGAAAAGAATTGAAAGAAAATTAATCTACAGCCGAAAGAAACAAAGGCACCAAGCACCAGCCAAAAGAAACCCACCAACAACAGCCACTTAACCACATGAAATCCTCGCCCAGTCGCAGGCCATGCGCGTGGCGTCCACGTGCGGCAAATTGCTGGACAAGAAAAGCGCGTGACGCCCACGCGCCTGTGGGGAGAGTGGAACCAAAGTCTGCCAACAGCAACACATGCTCATTTCCTTAATTAAGTGCCGACACCCTCTTTCTTTCATGTTTATTTATTTATTTATTTTTCTTTTTCTATTGTTTATTACTTCCTTGGCCGACCACAATACTCTGCACTCTTTGAAAATTATATGTCCGGAAAAATTGTTTTTAAACCGCATAGCTTTTTATCTTTAATTAATAAATAATTAATTTAATCCAGAAATTAAAAAAATAAATATCTAATATTATTAGATATTTAAAAATATAATTTCCTAATTAAATTAAATATTTATTAATATAAATAAATCCTTAATTCTTAAGCTGCGGTCTATTGCGGGCCTGGAACTTGACTCATTTTGCCTAAAGAAAAATATATCAATTCCAACCGGGACTTTCTTTTTAAGAATATATCAATTTCCATCTTTTTGTGATAATTCTATTTTCTCCTTGCTCGCTCAGGTGTAAATTACGGCCTGCTGAAGATCTGAAACTGGATTCCTTTTGCGAAACAGAAAATATACCAATTCCAACCGGGATTTCTGCTTTAAGAATATATCACTCAGAATTTCTTTATGATAATTCTTTTGGCAACTCTTAATTCCGAATTGGAGAAAAATTTCACCGTTTTTAGCCTTTTATCGCCACGATACCTAAAGTTGCGAGTTCTGCACAACAAATGCTGAAACACAACAAAAATGAATTAAAAGACACAACATACTTAAGGATAAACCATCAATCTAGGCCATTTAGCGCATAATAAGTGGATATAAAATCCACTTATCACAGATCCTATAATTTAGTTAACAAAACTTAGCAAATAAATATTTATTTAAATACCATATAAACAGTGGCCAGAAACTACATTCACGCAAGTTATATTACTATAAGATCATCGGCCATAAATCCCATTCAGGTAACACACAGCTTAGTACAAACATGCAAAAAGGTCTTTGGTCTATGTTCACTTCTTTTACTAAATTATATTATACACATTGATATGCATGCATGTTGCTAATTAGCTCATGATTAAATAAACAATTTTCACGTAGCACACAAAAATTAGAGCCTCTAATACTAAAATAGTTATGCCAGACTAACAAAACAAACATCATATTAACGAAAAAAAATTCATTTAAATTTAATAATTTAACACGTAAAGATTTCATCTAAAATTTTAATAATTTCTTTTTACAATAATATTTTATCACTAGCATGCAATTATCATATAACTAGAATCTATACTATTATATAAAAGCCGAAACATTAAAAGTTTGGTTAGTCGGTCGGATGGTCGGTCGGTTGGTCGGTACTGTTGATTTTACTTATTTACCCTTACTTAATTATAGATAAACTAACTAATTAATTTCCTTATTGAGTTTAAACATATTATCTTTTCTATTTTTCAAGAACTAACTAATTTCCTAAAATATAATATCCTTTTATATTTTATCTAACTAAAATTTCAATTTTATTAATCAATTTCTTTTTTCAGGTTAGACATATTACCTTTTCTACTAACTAATCAATTTCTAACTAATCAATTTCCTTCTTGAGGTTAAACATATTATCTTTTCTCTTTTTCAAAAAATAAATAATTCCTTTTTTATGATAAAATATAATATCCCTTTATATTTTATCTAACTAACTAATTTCCTAAAATACAATATCCTTTTATATTTCATCTAACTAAAATTTCTCCTTTATTAATCAATTTCCTTTTTCAGGTTAGACATATTACCTTTTCTACTAACTAATAAATTTCCTTCTTGAGGTTAAACATATTATCTTTTTTCTTTTTCAAAAACTAAATAATTTCCTTTTTCTGATAAAATATAATATCCCTTTATATTTTATCTAACTAAAATTTCTACTTTATTAATCAATTTTCTTTTTCAAGTTAGACATATTACCTTTTCTATTTTTCAATAACTAAACAATTTTCTTTTTCAAGTAAAATAGAATATCTTTCACATTTTATTTAAATAAAATATCTTTTTTTTAAAAAATAGTACGAGCAGTTTTGTTTAATAAAATAACGTAATTATATTATAATTACTATTAACTAATCAATTGCCTTTTTACCCAAAACACCTTACCTTTTCTTTTTTCTCTAATTAACATCTCTCTTTTTTCAATTATATCATGAACGGTTACCTTTTTCAACCAAAACACGGTACTTTTTTTTCTTTTCTCTTATTAAAATCTCTCTTTTTCCAATTATATCACAGATGTTTCTATTTAATAAAATAAAATAATAATATTATATTACTAATAATTAACCGATTACCTTTTCAGCTAAAATGTATCATCTTTTCTATTTTTTCTAATTAAACTCCCTTTTTTCTAGAAATATCACGGACAATATTAATTTCTCATTTTCTAAAAACTATGAGCAATTTTATTTAGTAAAATGACATAATTAAATTATAATTATATAAGCTAATCAATTACTTTTTTCACATAAATCATGTCATTTTTTTAATTTTCATGTTACCTTTCTATTTTCTCTAACTAAAATCTCTCTTTTTCCAATTATATCAAGGGAGGTTTTATTTAATAAAATAAACTAATAATATTTTAGTATTAATAATTAACCGATTACCTTTTTCAACTAAAACGTATCATCTTTCCTATATTTGTTTTAACTAAAATCCTTCTTTAATAGATATATCACGGACAATATTAATTTCACCTTCTCTAAAAATATTTTGTACAATTGTATTTATTAAATAAGGTAATTAAATTATAATTGCTATAAACTAATCAATTATATTTTTCACCTATAACATGTTTCCTTTTTAATTTTCTCTAACTAAATCCTATCTTTTTCTAATCATATCACATGCATTCTATTTAATAAATATAATAATTTTATAATTACCAATAATTAATCCATTACCATTTTCAACTAAAACCTATCATCTTTTCTATATTTTCTAACTAAAATCCTTCCATTTCTAGAAATATCACGGATAACATTTGTATAATTATTATCAAATCATCTGATATAATAATGTAAGCCTCCAAAATTCATCTTTTAAAAAGTTAATTTAAATAAATGAAAAAATTTATATAATATTAAAATTAAAAAATCCGTGCATCGCAATATAAAAGCCGAAACATTATAAGTTTGGTCTGTCGGTTGGTGGGTCGGTCGGTCGGTCGGTCGGTCGGTACGGTACCTAGTGATTTTACTTATTTACCCTTACTCAATTACAGATAAAATACATTCTAATCAATTTCATTTTCAGGTTAAACATACTATCTTTTATATTTTTCAATAATTAAATAATTTCTTTTTTAGGTAAAATACAATATCTTTTATATTTTATCTAACTAAAATTTCTCCTTTATTAATCAATTTTCTTTTTCAGGTTAAACATATTACCTTTTCTATTTTTCAATAACTAAATACTTTCCTTTTTAAGGTAAAATATAATATCTTTTACATTTTATCTAACTAAAATTCTCCTTTTTTTAAAAACACTACGAGCAATTTTGTTTAATAAAATAACATAATTATATTATAATTACTATTAACTAATCAATTGACTTTTTCAGCCAAAACACGTTACATTTTCTCTCTAACTAAAATCTCTCTTTTTTCCAATTATATCATGGATGATTATCTTTTTCAGCCAAAACACGTTACCTTTTTTCTTTTCTCTTACTAAAATCACTATTTTTCAATTATATCATGGGCATTTCTATTTAACAAAAACAAAATAATATTATAATATTAATAATTAACCGAGTACCTTTTTAGCTAAAATGTATCATCTTTTCTATTTTTTCTAATTAAATTCTCTTTTTTGTCAATGAACAGATACTCATTGTAAAAGGCTATAAGCCAAAATATTCAAAAAAAAATTAAAATTAAATTCTCTATTTTCCAAGAAATATCACGGGAAACATTAATTTCTCATTTTTTAAAAACTATCAGCAATTTATGTAATAAAATAACATAATGAAATTATAAATAATATAAACTAATCAATTATCTTTTTCACATAAATCATGTTATATTTTTAATTTTCACGTTACCATTCTATTTTTTCTAACTAAAATCCCTCTTTTTCCAATTATATCACGGACGGTTCTATTTAATACAATAAACTAATAATAATATAATATTTATAATTAACAGATTACCTTATCAGCTAAAACATATCATCTTTTCAATATTTTCTAACTAAAATTCCTCTTTTAAAGGTAAAATACAATATCTTTTACATTTTATCTAACTAAAATTTCTCCTTTTTAAAAAATACTACGAGCAATTTTGTTTAATAAAATAACAGAGTTATATTATAATTACTATTAACTAATTAATTATCTTTTTTAGCCAAAACACGTTACCTTTTCTCTAACTAAATTCTCTCTTTTTCCAATTATATCATAGATGGTTACCTTTTTCAGCCAAAACACATTAACTTTTTTCTTTTCTTACTAAAACATCTCTTTTTTCAATTATATCACGGGAGTTTTTTTAAATAAAATAAAATAATAAAATTATAATATTAATAATTAATCGAGTACCTTTTTAGCTAAAATGTATCATTTTTTCTGTTTTTTCTAATTAAATTCTCTTTTTTACAAGAAATATAAAATAACGTAATTAAATTATAATTACTACAAACTAATCAATTACCTTTTGCACCTACAACATGTTACATTTTTAATTTCTCTAACTAAATCATCTCTTTTTCTAATAATATCACAGACATTCCATTTAATAAAATAAAATAATAATTTTATAATTACTAATAATTAACCGATTACCTTTTTCAACTAAAACCTATCATATTTTCTATATTTTTGTTGTGGAATAAAAACTAGTTTACGATTTGTTATTAATGCTAGGGTGGTTGAGCTTCGAGCTTTAATGGCTGCTTCTGCGTTCGAGACTAAACGGTCCTCACAGAATGCCTATGTATCTCTGTATTAGAGAATCAAGCCAAGAAAACGTAGTTCTGAGATGAGGGGTCTGGCCCCTTATATAGGCTGAGTAGCCTTTAGAATTATGGTAGGAGTAAGAGACTTGGTAGAAAAGTCTTTTAGGAAAGTTCTAGATCTATTCCTTGTAGGAATCAGTTTCCATATTGAATTGGATGCCTTGGTGGATAAGTCTGGTGGAAATAATATCCTTATCCAACTCTTAATGCTGAGCTGTTTATTTCCCCCAATATTAATTACGAAATTAATATTATAATTGGGGTTTTGGGCCCAGTTGGTGGGCCCCACGTTTGGGCCATCCTTGGCCTAATTAATGCCACATTAAATGTGTCTTTAGGGCTTATTTTCAGCCCATATCATTTGCCCCCCAACTTCTAGGAAAATTGATCAGGTTTTCCTAGAAGTTCTGCTTGTCTAATTCGAGACTCGGGTCAGGGTTTATCTCTAATATCGTTTTGACGTAAAGCGTGGAGCGACCGACGTGTTTACAACGACGTTAGATTGTGACAGTAGCATTGAACGGTGCTAAACGGCACTAAACGACACTAAACGGTGCTAAACAGCCTTAAACGACGTTTAAACGATGTTAAACGACGCTAAACGGCGATAAACGGTGCTAAACGGCACTAAACGACACTAAACGGTGCTAAACGACACTAAACGGTGCTAAACAGCCTTAAACGACGTTTAAACGATGTTAAAAGACGCTAAACGGTGATAAACGGCGCTAAACGGCACTAAACGACACTAAACGGTGCTAAACAGCCTTAAACGACGTTTAAACGATGTTAAACGACGCTAAACGGCGATAAACGGTGCCAAACGGCACTAAACGACACTAAACGGTGCTAAACAACACTAAACGGTGCTAAACAGCCTTAAACGACGTTTAAACGATGTTAAACGACGCTAAACGGCGATAAACGGTGCTAAACGGCACTAAACGACACTAAACGGTGCTAAACAGCCTTAAACGACGTTTAAACGATGTTAAACGACGCTAAACGGCGATAAACGGTGCTAAACGACACTAAACGGTGCACCTAAAATCATACGAAAAAATCAAGATTCAGGTTCAGAAGCTGCCCGAGAATTGCTGAAAAACCAAGATTCAGGACCACAAGCTAACCCGCGATCGGCCGGATCGAGGGCTAGCTTGTGGTCGGCTAGCTCCTGGTCGGCCGAAGGGCCTCCAACCAAGGTGGTCGGCTGACACCTGGTCGGCTGGAGGGCCTTGACCCCAGGTGGTCGGCCGGCACCTGGTCGGCTGCGGGCTGGTCGGCCGGGGCTCCTGAATGTGCCTTGGTCGGCTAGCTCGTGGTCGGTCGGGGCATCCCAAAACGTCGTGGTCGGCTGCGAGGTGGTCGGCCATGGCTCCTTCAGGTGTCGTGGTCGACCATTTTCAAGGATTCAGAAGCTGAATCTCGATCTTAGGGATTCAGAAGCTGAATCTCAATCCTAGGTTGGTTTTTGGTCACCCGTGACTTTCAAGGATTCAGAAGCTGAATCTCGATCCTAGGGATTTAGAAGCTGAATCTCGATCCTAGGTTGGTTTTTTGGTCACCCGTGACTTTCAAGGATTCAGAAGCTGAATCTCGATCCTAGGGATTCAGAAGCTGAATCTCGATCCTAGGTTGGTTTTTTTGGTCACCCGTGACTTTCAAGGATTCAGAAGCTGAATCTCGATCCTAGGGATTCAGAAGCTGAATCTCGATTCTAGGGATTCAGAAGCTGAATCTCGATTCTAGGTTTAGTATTTTGGTCAATCGTGACTTCTATCGGGATTACACCTTAATTCAGGATTAGCACTACTAACTTCGTGTTTAAGATTAAACTCGTTGTTTATCTCTTTAAGTGCAAACATCCATGCAGTAAATATTTCAGCTGTTTCTTTTCCGACAGATATGAATTATAACGATTCTTTCTGTATAACGTGGATAATTTCTGTCCATTTTCGTCTGGAAATGATAGATGACCTGTTAACACGAACCGAGCTGAGATTCAACCTGATGTACCAGGTCATGTATTTTCTATAAAAGAGGAGAAGTAGCCTTCATTTCCATTCACTTCTTCATTTCTGAGCTCTCAGATTCTTAAGTTCTCTTAGGTTCAAGTTACAAGATCCAGTTCAAGCTTCAAGATCAAGTTTTAGATTCAAGATCAAGTTTCAGCTCCTGCATCAAGATGTCGGAAGGTGATCAACCAATGGCTCCCCCGGTCTCCATAATGGAAGCCATGTCAAAGAGGAGTAAAATGAGGACTGCCAAAGGTAAAGAAAGAATTCAACCTCCTACATATGTTGAACATAGATTCGAATCCTTGCTAGAACTTCTAAATATCATGAGGGATGCATTTCCCAACTGTTCTAGTCTAGATTCTTTTAATAGTCCCAGTAAATTGTCGGAACGGGACGTTCAGAAGATAAGGGAGTCTTATCACTTTCCAAGTGCCATCCAGGTTAGTCTCCCGAATCCATCAGATAGAACTTGCAACTGGCATCCTGAAAGGATCTGTGTTTACTGGGGTGCCTTAGATGCTGGGTTCAGGTTCCCGGTTGACAATTTTATTATTAGGCTGCTGGCTGAATATCAGATCCACCCCTGTCAATTGTATCCCAACGCCTGGAGGTACATTTCTATTTTTTTGATAAGGTGTCGGGAGCTGGGGATTCATCCGACAACCACAATGTTTCGAAGTATCTTCGGGGCCAGCAACTCTTCTGAATCCAAAAAAGGATGGGTGAGCCTCAAGCACCGAGCCAAGCTTCCACACATGGTGAATCCCTTCTCCTTTCCAGATTCACAACATTTCTGGGAAAGGGAGTTTGTAGTTCTTGAATGGAAGGGCGGTGATTGGGGCAACTTCTTTGTGAAGAAATTCGGGTCTGTAGAAGATAGTTCCCACTTCGTGTGTGACCTTTCTGATCCGGAATTGTTGGACCGGGATAGGCTTCTCGCTGATGATGGTCGCACACACTATAAAACTATTTTAAACGAAAAGAATCTCATTGGGGCTGGCCTTAGCTTTCTTTCCATTGAGGGTAACTTTCTTACTTGAACTTATTATGAACTCTGTTTGTTCTTATACCGATGTTTTTCTCTTTGTATTTCAGCTGCTGAGGAGATTGATAATCGTCCCGAGAACCGGCCAACTGTTACCAAGAGGATGCAAAAAAGGGCTGAAGAGAAGCTGAATCCAACTAAGCCTCACATCCCTAATTTCTTGGAGCGTTGTTCTCAAGGTGGTAAACGATCCCAAAACGCTGACGAGGATGTCCGGACTCCTTTCATACCTCCTTGGGGCATATGCGAACAAGACTCGGTCTTCGGGAGTCCTCATCTGGCCCTAGACTGGTCCAAGCTTTCCATCACTCCGCCTGACCAAGCGACAATGCATGCAGGTGACAAGCTGGATGAGTCTCAACTCATGGGCACCCAGGCCTTGTATCAGGTATGAAATTCCTTCTGTTAAGTTTGACATTGTCATTGATTTCAATTCTGCATATTCCTTGTGGCTCACTTATTTCCTTGTTGCAGGCCAACGCCTATTTTCAAACCATTTCGACCCAAGGCCGGGCCTTTAGGGACGAAAATGTTAGCTTGAGAAATGACTCAATGAGGATCAGGGAAGAGATTGACGATCTACACTCCCAAGTTGTTCGAGCTGAGGCTAACGCCACATCTACCCGCAAACAGCTTGCTTCTCTAGCCAGAAAGAAGGCCTCTGATGCCGACAAGGTGATCCAGGCCTACCATAGGTCTGAAGATTTCCTTAAGCTCATTGATGATCATGATGATGAGGTGCGTCCCTTCAACATGTCTGTTGGTTGGGAGAAGGCTATTAACGCTGTGAGTCATAGGCATCCATCTGTTGTCAACCCAGCAGATTTTCCTTGCCCAAATTGGGGTGCCCTCCCGGTTAACCTAGCTTCTGGTTCGGGAACTAAAATTGTTCCCCAGGCATTAGGATCCGGTTCCAGAGGCAGTCATCATCGTTCCGGGTCCAACTCAAAGGGGGTTATTCCCGCTGCTAGCCAAGACTCACATTCTTCTGGCTCCCGTGGGAAGAAAGTCCCGCCTGCAAAGAAGGTTGGAGTAGTTCGCCAACCCATCCCTGGGAAAAGACTAATCCGGAACGAGGGCAGTTCTACTTCTTCTTCATCTTCCGAGGGAAAAGGAGCCGAAGTTGCTAGAGCTCAGCCAATGGTGATAGCAGAGTCCAGTGGTGATTCCAGCGAAGACTCAGAGGAGGAGAGTGAGGAAGAGGAGAGCGGCGGTGAGGAGTCTGGAGAAAAGGATTCTGGGGAGAAGTAGCTGGAGTTAGTTCGTGGCCTTGCATGGCCTTGTTAGCCAGATGTGGCTTTATTTGTCTAGATTTCATTCACGGTCCTTGGGGACCAAACTTTTATCTATCTTGTTGATGTAACCTAACTGTTGGCCCTTCGGGGTCTTTATTTATGCATTTGTTTCCTCATTAGTTTGTTTACTTGTTTTCGGTACTTGTCCTTCCTAGACTCACACTCAACAGGTGCTTGGTACATAAACAAAATCACAAAATCATTGAAGGGAAACAAACTTTGCATTAATAATCTGAAATGGGTTTAACCCTTACATAGCTTATTATTGTCCTACTCGGGGCGTAAAGCCCTGGAATGGTTTCGTCGAACCTTATTTCTACTCCTCATAATAAATAGATAGAAAGCTGAATCCATGCAAGGATAGCTTATACATAATAAACTTTGAGGTTCAAAGCATGCCAAGTGCGGGGCACCTCAACCCCGTCCAAGGTCTCCAACTTATATGATCCTCGTCCCAACGTCTTCTTGACTCGATACGGCCCTTCCCAATTAGGGGCCATCTTTCCCTTCTGGCCAACTCCAGAAGCCTCGATCTTCCTTAGAACCAGGTCGCCTTGTCGAAAGAACCTTTCCTTAACTCTATGGTTGTAATAAAAGGATGCTTTCTTTTGATGTTCCACATTTCTAGCGTTTGCCTCATCCCTGACTTCGTCAATCAGATCTAGGGCGAGTCTCATGCCCTCTTCGTTAGTTTCTGGTTCAAAAGCCTCAACTCGAGGTGACGCTTGCATGATCTCCAAAGGCACAACTGCCTCAGCTCCGTAAGCCAGCAGGAACGGGGTTGCTCCAGTGGTCACTTTACAAGTGGTACGGTATGCCCATAGTATGGGCAGCAACTCATCTACCCAAGTGTTTCTAGAGCGTTCAACCCTCTTCTTCAGTCCATCAAGGATAATTCGATTAGCTACCTCAGCTTGCCCGTTGGCTTGTGGATGAGCCACGGAGGTAAAACGAAGCTCAATTGCATTCTCCTCACAATATTTCTTGAACTCTTCATTATTGAACTGTGTCCCATTGTCTGTCACCAAAATTCGGGGGATTCCATACCTGCAAATTATATTCTCCCAAAAGAACTGGGCAACTTGTTTGGTGATTATCTTGGCTAGAGGTTTAGCCTCAATCCACTTAGTAAAGTAATCAATGGCCACTATCAGAAATTTTCTTTGTGCTGAAGCTACGGGGAAGGGACCAAGTATATCCATTCCCCACATCGCGAATGGAATAGGGGAGTTAACCGATGTTAACATCTCGGGCGGCTGCCTTACTATCGGAGCATGCTTCTGGCATCGATCGCACCGCTTGACATAGCTCTGTGCATCGGCCAGCATTTCTAGCCAGTAGAATCCCAAACGAGTTATTTTGTGAGCTAGGGCTCTGCCCCCCAAGTGCTGCCCACAAATACCTTCATGAACTTCTTCCAAAGCTTCCTTTGCCTCTTGGGGCCTCAAACATTTCAAGTATGGGATAACGAAAGATCTTTTGTAAAGAACGCCCTCGATCAAGGCATATCTCAATGCTCTCACGGACAGCTTTCGTGCCTCCAAGGCACTGCCGGGGAGCCATCCAGTTTCTAGGTGAGCTTTGATAGGATCTATCCAACAGCTTCCCACATCAATTGGTGCCACTAATTTTGAGTTGATAGTCGGGGCCTTCAAGACCTGGAAGTAAACACTCCCTGCATAGTTTTCTATTTCGGAAGAAGCGAACTGGGACAGGGCATCGGCCTTAACGTTCTCTTCTCTCGGAATGTGTTCTACATAACACTCATCAAACTGAGTCATGACAGCTTTCACAACTCGCAGATACTTTGCCATAGTTTCATCCTTGGCCTCAAATTCACCATTCACTTGAGAGACTACTAATCTTGAATCTCCACAAACTTTGAGATTCTTGACTCTCATGATTCTGGCCAAGCCTAAACCAGCTATCAAGGCCTCATACTCAGCTTCATTGTTAGTTGTCTGGAAATCCAACTTCAAAGCATATTCGACTGTGAACCCATCGGGGCTTTGCAACACTAAGCCTGCGCCACTAGATTTTGTTTTTGATGCTCCATCAAAATAGAGCACCCAATATTCCTTCTGATCAGGTTCAAGTTCTCCATCTTTATCTTGCTTCTCAGGGGTTGTTATTGTCTCCTGCCCCCCGACTTCTTGGTTGCTAATGGTGCATTCAACCACGAAGTCAGCCAATGCCTGAGCCTTAATGGCTGTTCGAGGCTTATACGTGATGTCAAATTCTCCAAGTTCGATCGCCCACTTGATTAGCCTTCCACTAGCCTTTGGGCTATGCAATATGTTTCTTAACTGTTGGTTCGTCAGGACTTCAATCTTATGTGCCTGGAAGTACGGGCGTAACTTCCTCGAGGCTGTTATCAAAGCCAAGGCGAACTTCTCAATGGGAGAGTTATTCAGCTCAGCCCCGTGCAATACCTTGCTTACATAATAGATATGTTTCTGGACTTTCTTTTCTTCTCGAATAAGAACGGCGCTCAACGCTTGCTCAGATACCGCCAGGTATAGATAAAGAGTCTCCCCAGGACTAGGTTTGGCCAGCAACGGGGCTTCAACCATGTACTTCTTCAATTGTTCAAAGGCCTCTTGGCTCTCAGGGGTCCACTCAAATTTTTTCACCTTCTTCAATGCTTGAAAGAACGGCAAGCATTTATCACCAGACTTGGAGATGAATCTTCCTAAAGCCGCTACACGGCCTGTCAACTTCTGCACATCTCTTATAGAGCGTGGTGGCTCCATGTCTAAGATTGCCTTAATCTTGTCAGGGTTGGCCTCTATGCCTCTCTTTGAAACCATCAGACCCAAAAATTTTCCTGATCCAACGCCAAAGGCACACTTGGCTGGATTCAACATCATTTTGTGGTGCCTCAGCACTTCGAATGCCTCTCTGAGGTGCTTAATGTGGTCTGCCTTGAACAGGCTCTTGACTAGCATGTCATCAACATAGACCTCCATGGTTTTTCCAATTAGATGGGTGAATATCTTATTCACCAGTCGTTGGTAAGTAGCTCCTGCATTTTTTAGACCGAAAGCCATAACAAGATAGCAGAAAACACCAAAGTCAGTTATGAAAGACACCTTAGGGACGTCATCCTTGTGCATCTTAATCTGATTGTAGCCGCTAAACCCATCCATGAAGCTCAGCATCTCATGTCCAGCTGTGGCATCTATTAACATGTCTATCCTAGGTAAAGGGAAGCAATCCTTAGGGCATGCATCATTCAAGTCGGTGAAGTCTATACACATCCTCCACTTACCGTTGGCTTTCTTGACCATCACAGGGTTAGCCAACCATTCAGGTGCAAAGTTCCTCTTCTTCTGCTGTATTATCCTTCGATTAGGATCGACATTCAATCTGTGAGTTATGAGTTGGGGATCAATCCCTGGCATATCAGCTGCTGTCCAGGCAAACACATCGCTATTTTCTTGCAAGAATGCTATCAATTTGCCCTTCAGGGGTTCCTTCAGAGAGGCTCCTATATAAGTCACCTTCTCAGGGTCGCCTAGCTCCAGAGGAATAGGTATTAAGTCCTCCGCTGGCTTTCCTCTATGTTCATCATCACCACGGACATCCATGTCTTCGATCGGAAGTACCTGCCCCCCGATTCCATCAGCCCTTAACGCAGATATATAACAACTTCTTGCCATCTTCTGATCACCCTTTTGTTCTCCAACACCATTCCTGGTTGGAAACTTAATCTTCATGTGATATGTGGAGGCCACAGCCTTGAATTCATGAAGTCCAGTCCTTCCTAGGATCGCGTTATAGGTCGAGGATGCCTTGATCACAAGGAAATTCAGCATCTGAGTAGCTTCTTTAGGTTCCTGTCCAATCGTCATGGGTAACTGAATAGTCCCTTCAACCTTGGACTCAACTCCATTAAATCCGTAGATTGGCTTGTTGGTGGGGGTCAACTGAGAGTCGGTGTACCCCATTTTCATAAACGCATCGTGAAACAAGATATCAACAGAAGCTCCATTGTCGATCAAGACTCGTTTTACCTCCGAGTTTCCAATCACAGGAGTTATGACCAACGGGTCGTCATGGGGGAACTTTACCCCTTCGAGATCTGAATCATCAAACCCAATAACTATTTCAGTCTTGGCACGTTTTGGGGCTTCTCATACGATGTGCATTACTTCTCTGGCATACGCTTTTCGAGAGTTTCGAGTCGTGCCGGCCACTGTCGGGCCTCCCCAAATCATATTAACAACTGGCCCTCGGGGCTGTGGGTTACGATCACGATCACGATCGTTATCTCTCCTGTCATTGTCTCTCCTGTCATAGTCCCTTCTTTGGGTTCCACGATCATCATTTTTCGTGAACCTGCTTAGCTTTCCTTTTCGGATCAAGAACTCAATCTCATCTTTCAACTGTCTACAATTATCTGTATCATGACCCACATCACGGTGGTACCTACAGTATTGATCCTTGTTTCTTTTTGTGGGATCACCCCTAAGTGGCTTCGGCCATCGGAAATCTTTATCCTTCTCAATATCTAGCAAGATCTGACTCCTAGGAGCATTCAGTCTCGCATAGTCGTTGAATCTTGATCCCAAATTCTTCTTCGGGGGTGAATCAGAATCCTTGCTAGTCCGGGGATACTTGTCCCTAGCATCGTACTCTTGCTCTTGCTTTCGTTTCTTCGAATCGTTAGAACCCTTGCCATTGCCTCATGTGGTTTCCTTCTTCATGCTGTCCTCGGCCTTGATATATTTATCGGCCCTCCGTTGGAGCTCGGCCATATTTTCAGGAGGGTGTTTTGCCAAAGACCTTTTAAAGAAGAGATCAGTGGTTCCGTGTTCGAGGGCTACCATGGCCACCTTATTTTCCAGATCAGTGATATTCAGCGTCTCCTTGGTGAACCGCTTGAGGTAATCTCTCAGATTCTCGTTCTTCCCCTGCACCACATACATAAGGGATGCAGAACTTTTTTCATGAACTCTCCCACTAATGAACTGGCTGACAAAGGCGGCGCTCAGCTCTTTGAACGAGCCGATTGAGTTTGCAGGTAAGCGGCTATACCACCTTTGAGCCATGCCAGACAAGGTTTGAGGGAACGCCCTACACTTTAAGGCATCGCTTACAGGCTGCAACAGCAGTGCATTTGAGAATGTCCTAACATGGTTTGCGGGATCGCCCGTTCCATCATAGGCCTTAATTGTCGGCATCTTGAACTTCCTTGAGATGCGAGCATTCATTACCTCCTCAGTGAACGGAGGCGTAGGATCATCAGGATCCCCAAGGGGCATCAGATCCCTAGGGTTACTTTTGGGGGTCTCCACCCTTGTTGATTTTTCAATCGGGGCATCGGCCCTTCGTTGCCTCCTTGAGGGCCTCTCCAGATTTATAATGGGAATCCTCCCTGTAACTGGAGGAGGTTGAATCAGACTTCGCCTTGCTTGCTCTCTAGCAATATCATCCTTCAGCCTTTGGATCTCTGCCTCATGAGCCTTAATCCTTTCCTCGGCCGTTTGTGGAGGTTCATCATGGATTCTTTGGGACCTCCTTCGAGGTTCTTTACTAGCACGTTGCCTCCTCGGGGCTTCATCACGATCATCATTGTCATCCTCAGACGTTGAATCATCAGAATAGGGACCAGAGTAATCATCGTACTCCCGATCTCGGATCTGTAAGGCATGACCGCTCGGTCCAGGTTCCCTGTGTTGAGGGGGATAATTAGGCAGCCCATACATCGGGTTGGTGTTCAAAGGGAGATCCGTGGTGTGGATCTGTACCCCCGGAGGTAGCGTACGGCCAGCGCTATCAAGAGGAGAAACCACCATCTGAAGAGGGTTAGTTTCTTGGTTTTGAGGAATAGCCACAGTTCCCTCAACATGGGGAATCGTTCCTGAGGGTTGAGAGGTTAGAGGTTGAATGACCGTCCCTATTGGTAGGGGTAATTGTCCTTCCTCAGGGGTGATGAGCGGATCAGAGACAGCAGGTGGAGCAGAGCTAAGGGGTATGGCCTCAGTTGATGTTGTTCTTCGTGTTTGAACCATGGTTGATGTCTTCTTCCCACAGACGGCGCCAAATGTTGTGGAATAAAAACTAGTTTACGATTTGTTATTAATGCTAGGGTGGTTGAGCTTCGAGCTTTAATGGCTGCTTCTGCGTTCGAGACTAAATGGTCCTCACAGAATGCCTACGTATCTCTGTATTAGAGAATCAAGCCAAGAAAACGTAGTTCTGAGATGAGGGTCTGGCCCCTTATATAGGCTGAGAAGCCATTAGAATTATGGTAGGAGTCAGAGACTTGTTAGAAAAGTCTTTGAGGAAAGTTCTAGATCTATTCCTTGTAGGAATCAGTTTCCATATTGAATTGGATGCCTTGGTGGATAAGTCTGGTGGAAATAATATCCTTATCCAACTCTTATTGCTGAGATGTTTATTTCCTCCAATATTAATTACGAAATTAATATTATAATTGGAGTTTTGGGCCCAGCTGGTGGGCCCCACGTTTGGGCCATCCTTGGCCTAATTAATGCCACATTAAATGTGTCTTTAGGGCTTATTTTCAGCCCATATCAATTTTCTAACTAAAATCCCTCATTTTCTAGAAATATCATGGATAACATTTATATAATTATTATCAAATCATCTCATATAAAAATTTATACCTCTAAAATTCATGTTTTTTAAAAATAATTTAAATTAATGAAAAAAAATCATATAATATTAAAAAAAATCCGTGCATCGCACGGGTTTTAAACTAGTATATACAAATCTAGTTCCTACTACTAACATGAAATTCTTAAAACAATAGCACAATTTATTATTATTTTTATATATATTTTTTTACAAAATAAATATATGCCACAAACGCAACAACGCAACAATGATGCTACCTATGTATGTACATAGTTTGATACAAAATTATATAATCCAACCAACTTAAAATTATTTTTGACCAAAATCTTTATTGACATAAGTGATAACCATGTCTACGTAATAGGGTTATAATTCAATTCAAGCAGCACTGTTAAATATCAATATGCTAAGATCAATTACATGTACTAAAAGACATAGCAAGTAACAAACATGACTCCCACAGAAACATATATACGTTTATAAGTAGTTAAATCAGACTCACCCCAGCATATATGAGACATAGATAATCAATTGCATGAGTTTTTTTTTTTTTAATTAGCACATAAAAACACGCAAGAAAGCCTTAATAATTTAAAGAGAAAGAACACGTACCTTTTTCTTATGTTCTAATAAGTTTCTGTACGATTTTCAATGTTATAAAGGGTCTTATATAGCCACACAAAACCTAAATTAAATTAGGTAATTCTAAAACTTGCTCCGAATATTTTTACAACTCTTTCAAATAATTTCCTTAAATATAATATTCTATTACACATAATTAACTTAAATAAAAAGATATCTATTCCCTAAAATATTTTTATTCTTCTTTCCAAATATAACGAATCTTATCTTTAGAATTCTAGAATTTTCTAAATAAAATAAATATCTAACTATAAATTACTTTAAAATCTAATATCTAATTTTAAAAATAAAATAAAAATTACGGATTTTACACTTGTATAATAACAAGTAGAAACTGAGAATAGAACGCCTTCAAACATTTTGTTTACAAGGTATATTATGCAAAATTTTGAATGGTGAGAAACCCTGTTATTAGGGGTTCGAGGTTACAAAGAAAGCCCTGTTATTGAGGCTACATATTGGACAGTTATATATTATTATCAGATGTTCCTCTTATGAAGTTGTGCAAATCATTGATCTTGTGATTGAACTACTCTATTATAACATTGTAATGATGGGAAATTGGAATCAACTTACAGGTGTATATATTGGGAATTTTGTTCCTGAAATTTATGATTGCAGTACTGCACTTGTGTTTCCATGTGCTGTGCCTTTTTTAAGAATTGAAGTTGCAAAGTAATGTTCTATTAAAGGCTGTAGTACATCACACGCTCAGGTCTGCAAATTTGTAGCAGATTAGGAGCCCCTTTAGGTTAGCCTTTTATATAAGTCACTTATAATTTGAAGTATTTTATATTTATAGAGTTGCACTCCATGAAGAACACTTTATATAAAGAACAATAAAGAACACCTTATATTTAATTCAATATAAGATTTCCGTCATGACACCCAATACAAAAAGTTCTTATTTTTTTATCTTCTATCCATTTAGCAAAAAAAGAATTTTTCAAAATTTTTTTTGGAAAAAACACTGTTCATGATGACATCAGCAGTGACGTCGTCATGAACAGTGATTTTTTTCAAAAAAAATTTTTTTTTTTTTTTTTGCTGAATGGATAGAAAGATAAAAAAATAAGAACTTTTTGTATTGGGTGCCCCTGGCGGGGCCAATGAATCTATTGGAATAAATGATTTTATAGTGTTTTTTATTGTTCGTTATATAAGAGTATTCTGTATGGAGCAAATACCTATATTCATATCACGTTATAAATGATTTTTTTTTAATATAAGCTGTATGTACTTGTTTGGGTGACTTTATTTAAAATAATTCTGATTTAAAATATAATTGTAACTTTAAAATGTAAAATAATGTTATTTGAACAAAAAATAAAGGTGTACAATATCCAACTTAATGATTCAAGAAATTATCACCCTGTTAGGCTGTTACAGAAACAAATTTTTAGCAATTTCAAAATATTCTATCTAATCGGTTTTCTTTTGTCGGGAATCTTATTTGTTAAAAAAAATTAAGGATCATGAGACTTGGATGTATTATATTTAAGGGTGTAATTTAAACTGAGCCGGCTCGAACTCGATTCGAACTCGACTCGAAAAAGTGGGCTCGATTCGGCTCGAACTCGTTATCGAGCTCGAGTTCGAACACGTTTTTAGGCTCAATTAAAAACTGGAGTTGAGCCGAGTTTTTTTTAGCTCGACTCGAGCTCGACTCGATAAACTCGAACTCGACTCAGCTCGAACTCGATTTTTTTTGAGCTTTTTTCATTAATAAATAGGGAAAAGTAAATTTTTGCACATTTGCTTTTGTTAAAAATAGCTATTTGCAATTTTACTAAATTACTAGCTAATAACCCGTGCGATGCACGGTTTTTTTTGATATGTAACAAAAAAATTTTATGTTATAATTATATTTTTATATAATCATTATTTACAATATTTTATTTTAATATTAATAATTTAATATAAATTTAATTAATGATATACATGGTTTAAAACTTCTATTATAAAATTTTAAAATAAATATGTCGTTGAATTCGAACCTTGAATATAATATATTTAATCATTAGATCTAACGATTTAGATTTTACTAAAAATCTAATGGTCATTATTCGGTGTATACGGATTTTTATTATATTTTTTTAGTGATTAGAAGATATGATGTGATATTTTTGGCTATATATTAATTATTGCTAGATATTATAAGATTGGAATATATGATTTATGTTTTTATGTGTTTATAAAAGATAATATCTTCAACTAAAAGTAAATGTGAAAAAGACAATCGACTAATTATCATAATTATATTATGTTATTATTTATTTTAGGTGTTTTAATAGTATAAATATTGTATATATTTTTCTTTATAATAAAGGTTAAATAAGTAAATTTACGAAATACTAAAAAATATATACAAAAAAATAAGTGCCAAAATTTTTAATGTTTCTGCTAATGTTTTCTTATTATAAACAATGTATACATATTTTTAATATATTTTATTAATAATTGAAAAATATGATGTTAATTTTCGGGGTATATATTAATGATTGTAAGATTAGTTTTAAATAAAAAAGGTAACGTGTTTTAATTCGAAAGAAGATATTAATGATTGGAAGATATGATACGATTGATGTTTTTAGGTGTTAATAAAAGGTAATATCTTCAATTAAAAGTAAATGTGAAAAAAGGTAATTGACTACTTACCATTAATTTATATTATGTTATTATTTATTTTATGAGTTTTAAAATGTTTTTAGGTGTTTATAAAAGGTAATATCTTCAACTAAAAGTAAATGTGAAAAAGACAATCGAATAATTACCATAATTATATTATGTTATTATTTATTTTAGGTGTTTTAATAGCATAGATATTGTATATATTTTACTTTATAATAAAGGTTAAATAAGTAAATTCACGAAATACAAAAAAACATATACCAAAAAATAATTGCCAAAATTTTTAATATTTCGGCTAATGTTTCCTTATTATAAACAATGTATACATATTTTTAATATATTTTATTAATAATTGAAAAATATGATGTTATATATTCGATTATATATTAATGATTGTAAGATTAGTTTTAAATTAAAAAATTAAAGTTTTAATTCGAAAGGAAATATTAATGATCGGAAGATTGATGTTTTTAGGTGTTAATAAAAGGTAATATCTTCAACTAAAAGTAAATGTGAAAAAAGGCAATTGACTACTTACCATTAATTTATATTATGTTATTATTTATTTTAAGAGTTTGAAGGGTAAATAAGTAAATTCACTACGTACCAAAAAACAGGTACCAAAACTTTCAATGTTTCGGAATTTATATAATAGTATTTTATTAATAATTGAAAAATATAATGTTATATATTCGATTATATATTAATGATTGTAAGATTAGTTTTAAATTAAAAAAGATAAGTTTTAATTCGAAACGAAATATTAATGATCGGAAGATTGATGTTTTTAGGTGTTAATAAAAGGTAATATCTTCAAATAAAATTAAATGTGAAAAAAGACAATTGACTACTTACCATTAATTTATATTATGTTATTATTTATTTTAAGAGTTTGAAGGGTAAATAAGTAAATTCACTACGTACCAAAAAACAGGTACCAAAACTTTCAATGTTTCGGAATTTATATAATAGTATAGATTTACAATTTTACTATACTAAGTTTCAAAATTGCAAAAATACTAGGTCCCCCTCCTCCCTCCTTTCCTCTCTCCTCCCCGACTTACTGCCTTCCTTCGCCTGTGTAAATTTTTTTTTTTTTTTTTAAGGCGGGGTGCTATTTTGGTTGATTTTGGTTTGCAACCATAATCAACCACATTCAACACTTTTTTTTCTTTTTTCTTTTTTTTTAAGGTGGGGTGCTATTTTGGTTGATTTTGGGTTGCAACCATATTCAACCACATTCAACACTTTTTTTTTTTTAAGATGGGGTGCTATTTTGATTGATTTGAGTTGCATGACCCCGCAGGGGCAACCACATTCAACTGCATGCAACCACATTCAACCGAATGCAACCACATGCAACTTTTTGTTTTTTAAGGTTTGGTGATTTTGGGTTGCATGGTCCTGCAGGGCAATATTCAACTGAATGCAAGCTCATGCAACTAAATTTCTGATTTCAAGTTCCATTTTTCAGTTGTCATTTTGGACCTCATTTTTGGACATTACTATATATATATATATATATATATATAGTAATGTCCAAAAATGAGGTCCAAAATGACAACTGAAAAATGGAACTTGAAATCAGCAACTGAATGCAACAAGTTGAATGTGGTTGCATTTGGTTGAATATTGCCCTTAGCGGGGCCTTGCAACCCAAATCCACCAAAATCACCCACCTTAAAAAAAAGTTGAATGTGGTTGAATTTGGTTGAATATTGCCCGCCTTGCAACCTAAATCCACCAAAATCACCCCACCTTAAAAAAATAAGTTGAATGTGGTTGCATTTGGTTGAATGTGGTTGCATTTGGTTGAATATGGTTGCATTAAGTTGCAACCCAAAATCCACCAAAATAGCACCCCATCCTAAAAAAAAAAAAAGTGTTGAATGTGGTTGATTATGGTTGCAAACCAAAATCAACTAAAATAGCACCCCACCTTAAAAAAAAAAGTGTTGAATGTGATTGATTATGGTTGCAAACCAAAATCAACCAAAATAGCACCCCACCTTAAAAAAAAAAAAAGGGTACAGGCGGAAGGAGTCGGCAGAAAGGGGGAGGGGGAGGGTTAGAGTTGGTATTTTTGCAATTTTGAAACTTATGTTGGTAAAATTGCAATGAATTAAAGGAGATAGTATTTTTGCAAATAGAAACTTTAAATCTAGTATTTTTGGTAAATTATCTTTTTTTTTCCAAAAATTTAATTAGCAAAACTTATATTTCAAATATTTATTAAGAAAAATATTTTAAGAAACGAGAAGAATAATATAGCATAGTACATAGACTTGTAAAAAATTTGGTTTGAAAAATTTGAAAACTTACATTTTCAAGATGCATTTACACTGAGTGACCATCTAAATATTATCATACTAACATACCATCTAAATTTAAAATTAATTTAATTTAATAGATTGCTTATTTATAGTTACCAAAATTAACTTTAAAGAATATCTTTTGTTTTAAAGTTTTACTGAATACTTTGTTTTTTAAATCAAGATATCATCTCAACACTTTGGATTAAAATTACATTATTCGCAAATTTTATAATTAAATATAATATACACATATAATTTATCTAAAGTTTAATAATCTTTGAGTTACGATTTATATAGTATTGTATGTTCTTATCACATTATATTATTAAATTAATTATTTACATTCTTACATGCATACGTAGTGATTAGTAACTCGAATCAAAGATTTTTACATGCACGATTTTTAAAATTCAATTAGTATTATTAATTGTTATTAGAGTATCAAAATATATTTGATATCACGATTAGTCTATACTACTTTGATTGATCTTTTGATCGATCCTATGTTGTCAGCGATCAAGTTCGATTTCTGAATTTTACTTCCATATATTTTGTTTTTGTACAATTATAAATTATAACAGCGTGATAGTAATATCATAGACTTGTTGTATGCAATATTTCTATTAAATAAATAAAATTTATAAAACTACTAATGACTCTCGGTGTAGGGTGCCTATTTGCCTATTTTGAAAAAATATAACACATATGAGCTCGAAATCAAAAAATGTTTCACATTTTATTATTCTTATTATCATCGTTTACTAGTTAAGATGCTTGTTAAATGCATAATCTGTAATAAACAAAAAAATTATCCGTAAATATATATGAATAGAATAAACTAAAAGTTTAATTAATTGATTGGAAAAGTTCATTATCGAAATTATAAAATATAAAATTTTGAAAGTTTATTTTTATTTGAAGTTGGGAAAAAAAATTTAGGTCAAACTTGAAAAGAAAATAATATAAGCAACTAGTTTTCATGGAACTTAAGTCAAAACTCGAAAACTCGACAAGAAACCCGATAAACTCGAAAACTCGATAAGAACCCGATAAACTCGAAAACTCGGTAAGAACACGAAAACTCGGTAAGAACTCGAAAACTCGGTAAAAACTCGAAAACTCAGTAAGCTCGAAAACTCGAAAATTCGATAGAAGCTCGGAAACTCGGTTAAAAGCTCGATAAGCTCGAAAACTCGGTTAAAAGCTCGATAAGCTCGAAAGCTCGATAACAACTCGAACTCGACTCGTATTGTAAACGAGTCGAGTTCGAACACAAATTCCCTGCTCGATAAATTTCAGGCTCGACTCGACTTAAAAAAGCTCGAACTTGAAAAAAAAAAAGCTCGAACTCGACTCGAATTACACAATTATATTAATTACCAAAGTTTCCTAATTTATAAACAACGTAAAATAAATGGTAGATAAATATTTATTAATAAATAATAAATTTACTTATTTACATAAATTATTGTGATGTTAAAAAAAATATTTTCAAATATCTCATGTTTTTTTTAATTTTTGATAAAGGAAGCATTTTCTTCTTGAGCAGACATGTCTAGGGTATGATGTACAGTTAAACCTCAATAAATGAATCGGAAAATTTTATTTATTAATCAAGATTATCCATTTATCGAGGTCAAAAATACACTGTTTCTATTATATCGGGATCGGAAAAAGTTATTTATTTGATGAGGTGATTCGTTTATCGAATATTTATTTATGGATGTTGTACTGTACCTTTTAAGTATAGAAAGCTCTAAATTATTGAATTTAGGTTGATTTTGTGGTGACCTCTAGTGTTGATTTGTTGGGTACGTGGCATTTATAAGCAGTAATGGATGTATGTTGATTCGTTCTTTTCTTTGTTGCTAAATTATTATGTACACTGATTCGTAGTTTTATTGAATTGATGGGAGTAAATTTAAAATTTTTCTGTAGATAAGCAACTTTATTCTATGTTTAGCATTTCCCAAATATTAATAGGACCAACACTTACAAAAACAACTGGGTTCCAGTAGCCATTTAAAAACCCCATGCCAGAACTACCTTTAGAACAAAAGACTTAGTTAAAACAGGCCCAACATTAAAATGAAAAGAAACAAAACACACACTTGCGTTGCAACTTCAACACCCAAAAGATAATACTGCATGACTTTCCATGTTTCATGCTTCATCAATCTACCACCTTCTTTGCTCCTCTTCCACGGTTGATAACCTTACCATCCTCTTCCATGTTGATCTGGTCCTTTTCATCAACCTCCGAAAATCTCGGTTCAGGTGGGTCAAGCCCCATATCATAACACCAGAGTTCATGAACTCTTCCAAATGGAACATCAATGTTTACCAAATCCCTTTGGGTCTCAGCTCCGTTCCTAGCTAGATAGATAGCAAGTCTATTCCTAGCTCTTTGCACACAGACCACATCCACCTTGAGCAAATCTTCCTCTATCTCATTTAGTTGCCCCAACACATAGCTCCTTCCGGGGTGCATGAAATTTTTTGAGTTCCTCCATTCATTGATTGCTTCTTGGTCATCCGTCTCAAGGATAATTTTATACTTCTTGTCTAGAAATGCTCGCCTGAGACCAACCAACATAGCATATAAATGATTGGACCTCTCATCTAGACCATCTAGACCTGATATTGTCCCGGATACCATGGCTTTGATCCTTCCTTTGTTGTCTCTTACCACCACCCCAATACCTGAATTGTTTCCGTTGGCTAATGGAATTGAGGTGAAGGTGCCGTGTACGTTTACCTTGACTGAGCCACGGGGAGGAAAAGTCCAGTGGGTGTTGATATCCTCCATTTCTTAGTCCTTAATGTGTAGCCTGAGTGTGTGTCATAAAGATTGGACGGACAAGTGAGATAACCATTGATCTTAGAAGAAAAAAACATACATAGTTACGTCAACCAAGCATGTAGAAACCATTGAGCTGACCTGAGCTAAAATATTGATTTTAAAATAAAGAAAAATTGTAGTTGACATGTATAATTTTAGTATAGTAATTATTATTACAATGTGTAAAAACCCAAAAAAAAAAAAGTATTCTTCTGCATTTGGTTTGATTTTATTACAAGTAATCCATCTCAAAGCGTATTTGAGTATAATCCAAAAAATTCACAAAATATATTCATCTTCTCAATATTTTTATAATATATTATAATAAATTAAATATATAGTTAACTATGAAATTGAATTCAAAAATTATCTGTAGCCAATTATGTATAATTTGAAACAAATACAATAAAACATAAAATATAAAAACATAGAAATACAAGTACAATAATTTACCGTATAGTTTATTAATATAAACAATTTATCTAAATATTTGTATGTACAAATTTTACACACTTTACGATTAAAATAAATTATAATAAAATACAGGATGAATGCCAAAAATACATGACTAAAATACGCCATAACCTGTAGTATTAAGATTCACTCACAGCCGGGAGTATTAAGATTCACTCGCAACCCGGTTAACATTGGATATCATTCTCTGATCAAAATGAATATTTTGATTAGAGATATTTTGGGTATAAATATTTGTCATTTTCTCTAAAATAAGCAAAGACAAACGGAGTAAAATTTATGTTAAACTACTATTTATCCTCGGTCACATCTCACCCTTTTAGAACACTTTGCTCTTTAAAATTTAAATAAATGATTAAATTTCAAAATTGTAAAATGGAAACAAGGTTTTCACATTTTAGATAATCTTTTGAAAAACTTGATCTTCTACTTAAGTAATTGAATTGAATTTTAGAAATTTTACTTTGCATAAAAATGTCACATACATACACCAGTAATTCAACAAGAAAAATAAAATAATAGATGTGAATATAAGATAATCTGGTTCCTTTCTCATAACAACAAAAGAAACAATTGATTAAGAAATGTTATTAAAAATGGAATTAACACAGAAGAAACATAGAACTAATGGGAACAGGCTCTTACTTGGGCTTTCTTGTTAGAAAAAGACCGGTACTGTGAGTAGCTTTCTTGTTTGTCGGGGACCGAAGTAAATTGAGTACTTTGGTAAATAATTAAGAGAAAAAATGTGTGCTCCTTGGTATTTCAAAAAGTTCCAAAGTATTGTATTTATATTATTATTTTTAGTTAAAACTGTTAAAGTCAAAATAAGTTGAATTTCATATCCCGCCAATACAAATTTGGTGTTACCGCTAATAACTCAAAGCACGGGCTATATCTTAGTACATATTTTTTATATAATATACATAAATTAATTAAGTATTTTTGATATAATATACATAAATTAATTACTTAATGATCAAATAGGTATTCTTAATATAATATTCAACAATATATTATATCTATCTTTAAAAAAGATGCAATTTGACACAAAATTGTCGGAATATTATGTTTTTAAAAACAAAAAGTAATGCAAATTCCTTTTTATAACTTTTCGAATTTTGGGGTATAAAATTCTCTTTTATACATGTATTAAGAATATACAATGGTTTTCAGTTAAATCAACTAAGCCATAGAAAGTCATAAAAGGTAAATAGTTATTCTTTAAATTTTAAGAAATATTCCCAGTCCACTAAAATATTTCAAAGATAATTTAAAAATGTAAATACTAAAAAATTATTATCAACTAAACTTTTAGAAATACATACACCACAAAATAAGCATAGAGTAATCAATTAAAATCTAATCCTATGTTAATATGTCAAAAAAAAAAAATTCTAGATTTGTGCCCAAACAGCCATAGTTGATAGTTGATACTACTATGAAGTCTGCTATCAAACATGATTTTCACCAAAGATGCCTCAACATTCAACAATGTTTGGAGCTATAGTTCCAACTCAGGTTAGCTAGAGTTATCTTCTACAATATGCCCCAATGTTAGACTCTCCCGTAGGAAGTGAGAGGGCTAGTCATGAAGCGCTAACTTCTTTGCAGATACTTAAAAGGTGTGTGGGAATAAATAAAGGAGAAGGGATCGAAGGGAAAGCAGAAGCAGAATACGCAAATTAACTTAGTTCTGGTATTAATGACCTTATTCGCACTACAAGAAAAACTGAATCAGACAACATCTATCAGACAACGTAAACTGGAAAAAGCGTTGCCCAAAATCAACAGACAAGTGTTTTATTTTTTTTTTTTAAAAACATTGTCTGATCCAGCCTTCAGACAACGGGGTTTTGACAATTTACTTCCGTTGTCTAACAAATTGAATCAGACAAGTGTTTTGTTTTTCAAGGTGTTGTCTGAAGAGACTTCAGACAATGTTATAATTACCGTTGTTTTTTTGATTTGATTTGAGTTGGCTCAGACAACGGTTTATAATTGTGTTGTGCAAACGAGTTGATTCAGACAACGGTTTACAAAATACCATTGTTTGAAGAAAGTTCAGACAATGTATCAATTACCGTTGTTTGTCTGATTTGAATAGACAAGTGTTTTTTTTATTGTGTTGCGCAATAGAGTTGGTTCAGACAACGGTTTGCAAATACTATTGTTTGAAGAGATTTCAGACAACGGTATTATGCTAGTGTTGTGTTTATTTAATCATGTAGCAGACAATTGTTTTAGGATAAAAACCGTTGTCTGAATCACTGTACAAAATTAAAAAAAAACCACAGTAGCAGCCAATCCTAGACAATATATCCAACATACCAAACCAACGAAGAAAGAATTGCCATGTCAACAAAACACTAATTGAAATAAACACAAATCAAATTACAAACTTCATGAAAATCAAAGAAACACAAATCAAATTACATTATGAGAGTTGAATTAGTTCCTCTAGATCATCTCGCATGTAGCTAGTCATGTCGTCATCAAGTAAATCAACATCCGGTAAATTGGGCACAAAGAACTCATTCTCAAGTTCTACTTCGACAGATCCCTCATTTTCATCTTCGCTATCTTCGTAGTATTTTTTTTCGGGAAATTTCAACACCACGGACCATAATTTTTCAAGAGGGTCGTCGATGTGACAAACTTGTTTAACATGTTTCGCCAACACAAATGGATCATTCAAAAACCCCAACCTATTCAAATTAACCAATGTATATCCCAACTCATCAACCTTAATCCCTTTGTTCATATCTACCCACTTACAACGAAAAACAGGGACCCTAAAGCTATTATAGTCCAACTCCCATATACTTAAAATAACCCCATAAAATGTATGTGAAGTATGTTCAATGTTGTTACCCTTAGCTTGCACAACCATTGTATTAGCATCCACACACACACCACTGCATTGAACTTGACGCGTATCATCCCGATCCTTGGTACTGAATGTAGACCCATCTATTCTGTAGCCGTTGAATGTAGGCACCTCCTTGTTGGGCCCATCTGCAATCCACCTTATCTCTTGGGGTACCTCCTTTTCATTTTGCAAATCTGAAGCAATCTTCAAAATACAAAAAAACAAATTGCAAACTCATTCATCTGAGCTAAGGAGTTCTAAAAATTGCACAAGCCTATTGAGTTGTAAAAACTGCAAGTTTAAAAGTTACAATTAACTCTCCTCGCAAATAAGTTTAAATATTAATTTATACTAGTTTCATGGGGCATAAAGATCAAAATAGCTGGCACAACCTAATTTTCATACCCTCTTAAAATCAAGGTGGTTCAGACGTCTGTAATGGTCCTCAAGCCCGAGTTCTGGGTACTGGTCAATATAGTAGTGATCTACTAAGATCTCCAAACAAATTAATTTTTTATTTTTTTAAAATTTGGGAATATCAATATATTAGATATATCTTAACATCCGTATGGTTGGATCGTCGAGAAATAGTTTTTAAAAAATAGAAACAATAATCAGTGACAAAACACGAGTTACCGGTACTGGTCAATATAGTAGTGATCTACTAAGATTTCCTACCAAATTAATTTTTTATTTATTGAAAATATTGTAATATCATTCAATTAGATATATTTTAATAGAAAGCTAGTTAATTTAATATTTCACAAATAAAAATTATTTAAAATAGTTAATAAAAAATATTACTTTATAAACGATTTCATTTTCGTTTCCCTATTCTATTTTCCCTCCTATGTTTCATCCAACAAACCCAAATTTTCTTGAAATTTCACTTCCCCCAAACCCACATTTCACTTCCCCATTTCTGTTTCAAAAGGCCTCTTTGTACTCTATCAGTCTATCTCTATATCTTTCGCACACACAAACTCACGCCCATCTCACTACCCTATCCCATCTCACCATCTTCGAATACCAAACCAAGTTTATGAACTCACCGTTCCTAACACAACCTCTATCTCAAATTTCAAAATTCCTGGCTCGAAATCACAGCTCAGTTTGTTCATCGAATCTCCAATCCCAGGTTCTCGTAATTGGTGAGTAATAAACAAACTGGTGATTCTCGTAATAAATTATAAATAGCTTTGTGTTTGAATTTGTCGAGTCTATTTTGGTTTGTTCAAATACAAAATTAATTTCTTAGATGGTAGAGTTAAGAGAAGAGCTACTTTTAGATAGTGATTGTTTCTTTTTAGGTTATGCTTAAAAATGAATTCCAATATGGGTTTTGGAAGATTAATTGAATTCTGGTTTTATGCATCGAATGTTTGGCTTAGGTGCGTGTACAAGCAATTCGTGGACTTCCACTCTTCTGTAAAGATACTCCGGAATATCTTTCTAAGGTAGTTGATGTGTTAGGTCAGCTGCTTCCAGCAGGTAATGTGTGTTCTTTGTCCAATTCATTTTTTTTAAATGATTGTTTAGACTGTTTTCCCTTAATGTAAACTTTCGTATTTCTATATAGGAGAAAATGTGGAGCGTGATGCAGTCCAGAAGTCGCTTATGCTATTGTTGCGGCAGGACGTGAAGAGTAAGTTTATCCGAATATGGTGGCTAAGAGCTTGTGGGATTTTGAATGTTAATTTGTATAGGAATTGGTTTTCTACTTGTTACTGTTTGGATTTTATGGTGTGAAGTCATAAATTTTGGCTGTGTTAAAATTAAATTGTGTTACAACAGAGGTTTCTTGTTTGAATATTCGTCTTGTACAATAGTCTTGTTAATTAGTGAATAAATCATTGAATTTACAACAGAGGTTTCTTGTTTGCATAATTTAATATTTTTGACAAGTCAATTGCTTGCATTTGTAGAGCCTGCAAGATGTGACTGCGGATGAGTTTAAGATGTTCATAAACTTCTTGGGGAGCATGAGTTTATTTGGTCCAGGTGCACCAGCAGAGCGTTTACAAGAGCTTGTTGAAATTATTGAAGCACAGGCTGATCTAGATGCACAATTTGATGTAAGTTTTCTGCTTGCGAAAGTCTTCCATTCAACATCATGACTAGCATTCTGGAGCAACAATACATTTTTTGAACATGTTACCTTAACAATCAGTCTATAAAGTGATTTCCATTTGTTTTTGTGAATCTTTAATATTCTTAGGAAAGGTATTAAAATTTTCAAAGCTGACAGAATGACATTGCTTCATTTTCTAATTGAACTTGTCTGAACATCCAGAAATTACTTGATGACTAATTAATGGTTTCTCAATGATATTACATTCTATTAATTTTTCACTTAGATCTATAGAATCCCACATGATGTGCTATCAATTTGTATTAAGTCATAAATTGGATAATATTCTCTTATGTTAATTTGTGGTTTTTAGATCTGAAACAAAACATTCCCTTTCTGATATAGGTCTCAGATGGGGATCACATTGACAGATTAATAACCTGCCTTAAAACGGCCCTTCCTCTTTTTAAGGTATTTATGCTATTTGAAATTAATGCTATTTGGGCTTATTCCTCGGTGAGGGACATGTATTTAACCATGTTTTGTTTTTTCAGAGGGGTGCATCAAGTAGCAAGTTCGTTGACTATCTGAACAAACACATAATACCCGTATTTGTCTGTGATTCTATCATCTGGTATATCAGTTTTTCATAATTGTGTAAAGGAACATTCAGAATTTAAAAAAAGTGTCTTAGTTATGTTTATATGTTGCAGACTAGAGCATCTCTGCAACTCATTCATCAGATGATTCAATTTTCTATACTATTGCAGGAGAAATGGTTGTTGGGCCCAGGAAAACCCCCTGTTTATGGATGAAATTTCAACAGGACTTGCAAGTCTGCTGTTGCTATGAAAAATTAAAGATTCATTCTTATATGTCCTATGCAGCAGATGAATTTCGAGCATAGCACATCTAGTTACCAAGCACACTTTAGCAGATTTTAATATTTGATTCATGATTCAGTATGGCTCATTTTATCTTCTCTCCATGTTTAACATGACAGGGACATTTTCAAAAAGAAGTAGTGCAGGTGGGAAGAGTAGTGTACATTATTTTGCAAATTCCAAGCAGTCACCAGCTAGTACCATACTTTCTTGACATTGATATGCTTTATCTAATTCTTGTGCAGAATGCTAATCCAGCAGCTAGAGTGAGTGTGAAATTGGTTTCTAAAGCGAGTGTTGGTGTCTTTAAATCTCCTTTGCCAGAGCTGCAGTGTCTTAAAACTCTTGAAGTTGCCTTCTATCGAGCATTAGTAGGGTAAATGCAAGTAATGTCCATCCACTGGGAGTATCACCATATGCCTGACCTACTCTGCAATAGTCTAGGCATCCTCGGCTTCAATTTGCTCACTGCAGACACTACCTTGAAATATTTAGTTCTAGTATGATTTTGTCCTTTTGTTTTAGTTTTGTGGACAAGATGTCTATTTGTAATTTTGTTAATATTTGGATTTTTTTGTAAATGTTCTGATTTTGTATTTTTATTTTGGTAAAGCATTGTTTATGAATAAAAAATGGAAAATAGTGTGTGATTTCCTTTCAGACAAGTGTTTATTCAATTACAACCATTGTGTGATTTCCTTTCAGACAAGTGTTTATTCAATTAAAACGATTGTGTGATTTGTTTTCAGACAAGTGTTACTTCAATTAAAACCATTGTGTAGCATCCCAAACAACAACGGTTTCTAAACCATTGTGTTGTTGTTTCTGGATATTAGACAACGGCGTCTAGAGATGATACCGTTGTCTCTCGCTCTAACACACAACAGTTTTCATACCGTTGTCTGAGGTGCGTATCAGACGACACCCCGATAGACAACGGGGTTTGCAGGTATCAGACAACGGATAAAATCCGTTGTTAGACTTGAAATTCCTTGTAGTGTCGAAGAATGCACGTTGTACCATGTCTAGAAGGAGACCACACTGAAGCTAATGTGTTCACTATGAAGGTTGACGCCCAACTAGGATGACAGCTTCTGAAACCAAAAACTGTCCGGGGAAGTGTGTTTGGACTTAGAGGTTTTAGAGAGCTTGGGTTAAGTTGGATTAACTATTGATATGAATGCGGGTGGGGATTGTAAATTTTCCTAGGCCTATATATTTGGTGCTATGAATTTGGTGAATTGCAAGATAATCACACTGACAAATATTAGATGCAGTTCAGAATTTTAACATTTTTGCTGAAAGTGATCATAAACCTGTAAAGCTGTGTGTTCTTGTGTACATGGAGTATCAGTACTTGATTATTTATTAAAATTTGCATTAATATTTTTATAATGCTTATGTTAATTATACAAATCATTACTCTCTTTATAGGGCATCATATTCTTACAAAAGAAATATGAAGCCAATAGTAGAATTCATGTATTGGCAGAACAAATTTTAGATTACACAACTTCAGAATACTAAACAAAACCTGTTCAGTAAGATTCACGATATCAAACATTGTTATTATTTACTAGGCTAATAACCTAGAGAAGGAATTCACTAGGCTAAGTTAGAGTTATATACCTGTGGTGGTTGACCTAGTTGCTGATGAGCTTAGAGATCTTCTTGGACATGACATTGAGTAGATGGCCATATGTTAGATTAGGCTCATGTTCGACAGCATGAATGAGGCTATACGTTAGTGCACCACCTGATTCACCTGTGAAATACTGCACAATTTAAAGAAACTATCTGAAATTAGCACAGACCACAGTTACATTTTCTTTTCTATAGTTGCATGTACTATATTTTCTCATGAGAAACATACTTGCAAGTAATATAATTATAAGTATACCGTAGTATCTCCACAGTTCTGGTGATCATCACATGCACTTATTGAGATTGCCAGTCCCCCATTGGTACCTTTGTACGTAAGAGTTATACTGAACACGGTGATCTTCCCAAACAGCTCCTTGCCTGCTTGTAATTTTTTTTATTCTTTGTACATGAGCTCCATTACCAATAGGCAATCATGAGGACACTAAATTTAGTAAAGAATAACCTACCAGTTCATCCTGAACATAAATGGTAGATCCACAATAGTTCCACTGAAACAAGTGTCAGTGATTGCATGAAGTTTAGCTCCATGAGGAAGTGGGTATACAATTGTGGCATTAATTTCATCGTCTGAAATCTTTCCTGCCGTCTTGTAGTCAACAGGACACAACAATTCATCATAGCCATCCATTTCATCTCCACTAAGATCTACAGCCCTTGAGGCATGGCCTGAGTAGTAAAACACTAGCGAGTCTCCTGATTGGCAACCTTCAACAAGCCAACGCAATGCCATTTCAATGTTTCGCCTAGTGGGAGTCCTGGAGATGTCCAAATCTTCTTCTGCAGATTATAATCAGTTAAAACTTTACTGCTCGGATATTTAAATCCAATATTTTTTTTTGTCCTCTAAACATTATTGCAAACTTTAATAAAAACGTATTCTTAGATATCATTTCCACCAGTCAATCGATACAAGTAAAAGTTTTAATCAAATATATTAATTAAACAAATCTATTAAAACAAATTTCAGAGAAATACCGACATGTCTCTGATTCAGGGAAAGCCTGGAATATGAGTTATTTATACCTGTAAGGACAATAATGGAAGCATTTGGAAATCCCATCGTATGGAGAAGAAATTTTTTCATGGATGTGGCGTCGTTTAGACTTCCCTTGAGACTAGCTTTTTGGCCAAGATAGCTCACCCCGCATAACACAGCCCTCTTTCTTCCATACACTTGAGGAGGTGCTACCTGTGATCATAACGATATACCGAGTGAGACTGATTTAAAATGTGTATCGGTGAATGTAAAGATCGTAGTAAGAATCAACATTCAAAATGATTTCCTTATATTAAGTAATCTGACCCTTTCTAAGAAAATAAATATCCAAATAATTTAGTTATAGGAATGATAAAATATACCTGTGGAGGGATTTGTTGTTGCTGTTGTCAGGAATGTCTATTATATCGCGCAGGAGGAGCTGAAATTTGTGATTGTGGATATGTTTGTGAAGCTTGTTGGTAAGAACCATTATAATTACCTGTTGTTGGAGTAGAGAAAGGTTGTCCATAAAGATAATTGTACTGGTTGGATGTCAGGGGAGTTGTCAAAGGATGTTGGTAATAACCGCTAGACTGATTTGCTGCTAGAGGAGCTGCAGGTTGCTGATAATCTCTTTATATTATAATTCCTGAAGTCTAATTTGAAGGCTATTTACTAATGTACCCATTCTCTTTTATGTATATTACATGTTTTACCCGTAACTTTCTACGTATTTATAGGTATTTCCATTGTTTATACGTATTTATACGTATTTATACGTATTTATATGTATTCTATGTATTTCAGTGTGTATAGTTTACATGAGATTAGTGTTTTATAATTACCACATCCAGGTGTCTCAAAGTTGTGGTGCAGAAGCTTCTCTCCACGTGCACAAGCTTCTCTCCCTGCCTCTAAAGTCTTCATTCTGTACTTTGTAAAGCATAATTATATATTTGAATTGGTTTGTTTGAGAGCAATTTCAAATTATTCATCTGCTTCTTCTACAAGCTTTGGTAGCATCTGCAAAGTACCGAAATCAAAGATCAGAGATCCCAAAAGTTCATATTGTATCGTCGTTCGTACTGTCCTGGATATATTTGAGTTCTGTTATTGTATCTATTGGTAGATTAAATGGTTTATAATCATGGTGAAATGGGTGATGGCGGGTTGTTTCATTCGATCAGAAGTTCTAATCAGAGGGTGCCTTTACGTGAGCATCCGTGTTTATCAAATATAGGTGACAAAGAAAACTACTTATGTAGAGGTTAGTATTTAAGTATGTGTATATATTTTCATAGGTACGTAACTTGTAACTTATAACATCTAACATCTAACATATAGATTGTTTTTAAAGTGTAGCTGACTTTGTCATAATTGATATATGTAGATCCCAGTAGCTCATCTGTGATCTTCAATAGAGGGTCTATTAATCGGATGCCTTTGCGTGAGCATCCAATGTTTAAAGAAAATGTTCTGAAGGAGAATGTAACTACTACTCAGGTATTTAATTGCTGAATTTTATGGAAGAGTGAATCATGATAGTTTTAACGTAATATGTTTTCTAACTTTTGTTTTCCTTATTTGTTGGACCATGATGATGTTTGTTAACAGTTGAAGAAATTGCCTTTTAGAGATGGTAATGCCAGTAGCTCATCTGTGATCTTCAATAGAGGGTCTATTAATCGGATGCCTTTGCGTGAGCATCCAATGTTTAAAGAAAATGTTCTGAAGGAGAATGTAACTACTACTCAGGTATTTAATTGCTGAATTTTATGGAAGAGTGAATCATGATAGTTTTAACGTAATATGTTTTCTAACTTTTGTTTTCCTTATTTGTTGGACGATGATGATGTTTGTTAACAGTTGAAGAAATTGCCTTTTAGAGATGGTAATGCTTCTAATTGCTTACTTACAATAAGATAAATATAGGATACTATTATATTTTATTAATTGTAAATAAATACACAAATGCAGTGGAGAATAGAAAGGTAAAAAATCCAAAAAGGCATGGCAATACAAATAACAAGTGTACGGGTCGGAAGCTGGGTGCAGGTAGTCTTTCTCATAAATATCAATGAATAAGACTTCATAATTTCTGATGGAATTCGTCTGCGTCTGTATGGTTTCATAATTTCTCTTTTTTTTGATGATTCATATGTAGTGGAAACGGTTAAGAAGGTTGAGAAAGTTTCAGGAGACAAAGGAAAACCAAAGAATATGGTAGCAGCAATTCGACCTGAAGAAACGGGAATTTTAAATATGTCAACAAGCGAAGATTATTTAACTCCTACAAGAAATGTTGAATTCGTTGATCATTACATGTTGACTCTGAGAAAGTGCACGAAGAGAAAGTTTAATCAATCCATGTTTGATTGTAGTGAAACTTTATTTTGTAATGATGATCCGGTCCTTCAGCCACATTTCACCGACACTGATCATACAGATTTGGGTATACTTCTTAAATCTTAAATGTTATATTGGAGAGTAAATATAAAGGGAACTTGTGTTGTTTTTAAGTTAAAACCTTCTAATATTTTTCTATGTTTGATATGACTGATCAGAACAATCACATTTACTTGGTTTTGACACAATGGATGATGAATTTTTTAGTGATGATGCATCAGAATCTGGAGTGTTTGATGATGATTGTATTAATGATAGTTGTGATGAGTCCGAGACTGATAAGACAGCTAATGCCAAGTCCACTGCAGGTATTGTTTAAGTTGTTTTAAATATAGGCTATATGTTTGTTGAATTCTTATTATAGACCCTTACCGAGCATGAATTGACATTTTATAAAAAAAATTGTAGTTCCTGCCGAGTACGTTAGTTTGGGAGCTCCATCAGTAAGATGTGAACATTGTCAAGCATACATGTGGAATGAAGAACGGGTGAATAAACAAGTGAAAAATGGTAGTCCTATATTTTCCATTTGCTGTCGTAAGGGTATGTTAAAGTTGCCGAAGACACCTCCAACTCCTTCTTATCTTTGGCAATTGTACACTGATCCTGATATTGGTTCGGCATTTAAGAAATGCTCGCGAATGTACAATAGTATGTTTGCATTTACATCAATTGGAGGTAGTGTGGATAATTCAATAAATAAAGGAGGGGGACCTTATATTTATCGTTTGAATGGTCAGAATCATCATGTGTTTGGTGCTTTAATTCCCAATGACGGTGAGGACCCGAAGTTTTGCCAACTTTATATATATGATACCGAGCATGAGGTCCAGAATAGATTGAGATGGATAGATGTTGATGGTAGTGATATGATAAATTCTAATATTGTTGAGGGTTTGATGAAGATGTTGGATGAGACAAATGAATTGGTGAAAGAGTTTCGCGTTGCACGTGATCGTTTCAAAGATTCTCCCTTTGTAGACTTGAAGATAGTTTTAAAGGTTTGTACCTCACAAAGTGGGAGGGAGAATCATATTTCACCCTCCAATGAAGTTGCTGCAATTATGGTTGGTGATGTTGAGGACCCATGTGCGTCACGTGATATTATTATTAAGAGTAAGACACGCGGTCTTGAGAGAATTACCAACATTCATCCTAAGTTAATGTCTTTACAGTACCCACTTCTTTTCCCAAGAGGAGAAGATGGATTTCATCCTAACATTAGATATGTGGAGCGAGGGGACAGTAAGGGCAAGAAACGACAAAACTGTACAATGATGGAATACTATTCATACAGATTTCAATGATGGAATGCTGTCAAGATGACCCCATTTGTTTGTTAATGACTTGAACATCACTGAAATATTCTGCATTTATAAAATCCGAGGTTACATATTCTGCACAACTGAAAAAGTGTTATTAAATCAATAAACATAGATGTAGGGTAGATACCACGCCCAAGCAATACTGCAGCAAATGCGATGGTTTGATTTGTACCTCAAAATAATCCATAGCATCTGCATATTGTGATATATTAGTAATTACATTTCCTAAATTTAGGAGAAAAGTTTTGGATTCAAGTACAATTGTTATGTTTTGAATGAGAAGGACTTACATAAACGTGGATTAGTTTCCACAATTCATTTCTCCATACATTTGATGTTAAATGCAGAAACATCAAACAAAGCCCCGCCGCAGTATGTAAACACAAGAATTTCGAATAGAGTCAAAGCAGTCAATTTATACACTTGCTGTAAGCCAACAAATGTTTGATCAGACTTATCATACGAACCTTCTATCATTTGTCCATCACAAAGACGAAATATGATTTTCTCAGGTAGAAGATGTCCAAAGTTCCGAACAAATTGACATGGAATTGTCTACATATTTGAATTTGTTTAAAATAGTTAATACATTTACACGAACATTTAAACTTTCAAGGTAATTACTATTTGTTTTACCATTTTTTTCCAATGACGTGAAGTACATAGCATTATCTTGATAAATTTGACACCAACATCTTCTACAAGTTCTGTATTGAGCATTCAATAAAGTGAAATTTTGGCATAATAGATGGCACATAAATATGACATAGAAGGAAATCAATGAAAAAACCGTAAACCTGGCCCGAGTTCTGTCCATGAACCTCCACTAGCACATGCACCCAGAAATTGTCGCCACCATTGTATTGGAAGACTATATAAGCCCCAAGTGTGCAATCAAATCGGTGGAATAGCTGTTTCATCCCAACAAGAATTCCTCGACTTTTTTTAAATGTAACAGAGATTTCTTCCCCGGTTCTGATAACTAAAGTAACTAATTTTGGAATTGCAGGCCCATATTTATCACAGAACCCAATAGGTAATCGCTGTATCAACAAACGGTAGTTTTTTATTTAATATAATTTTTTCCAAATATCTGTTATAGAGAAAAGATATTAAGCCTTTTGCAAGATTACCAAAATATCAGAAGCACTATGTTCACGGTTGAGAACTTTGATGAACTTTGTAGGCAACATATTACTAGAAGTCAAACCTGCATAAACACAATCAGGGTTTCCAAATAGGAACTAACAATTTGCGAAATTGAATGAAGACACAATCTGTTAGAAGATATATTAGAGGATTAAAAAGTTACTTACTTTAGTAATAGCCGATTGAAGAGAGAATGTTAATTACAGAAGAAACAGAAGCTATGAACCCAGAGAGCTTGTGTTGTAGTTGTTTCTTATACTAATTAAGAAACACTATTACCATAGTAAAGGCAATTTGTCAGAAGTCCTTTAGTATTTAAAGTTTCAAGAGACTTTATACGAAAGTAGTAGTGAAAATGAAATATTTTGTAGCTGTGCATCATTAATATCATAAATTAATTTATTATTACCAAAGCTCTTAATTAGTTGTTGTGATAAATGCAATTTCATATTAACGAAGAAGTTATGTATATAAATATATTATAGAACGATTTGTATATGTTTTAGTTGTTTATTATTGCACATTTTTTGCTCATATATAATTGAGTACAACTCGAAAAAAATATTTTTTATTTTGGTACCAAAGCTATGATGTTATTAATAAGTTATAAATAAGGTTCGATTTTGAAAGCAAAAATTGGATGTTATAAATAAGGTATAAATTTAATTGATTTATATAAAAATAGTTTTTAGATCCATTTTTTTTAGAAAAGTGGATTATAAATTTAATACAAATATTCTTCATCTATTTTTTGGAATTCAAAGTAATTATGTTTTTCGCAAGTTGGAATATCTAGGTGGCAATTTTGGTTTCTGGGTTAGGGTCCTGTTGGGTCATATTGTACTTTGTTTTTTCATGTTGATTTAGTCCTAAGTCTAACCAATATTGTTTGGGTTTGTGTTCGTTTTCGGGTCATTTTAGGTTTAAGCATGTCAACTATTTTAAAATGTATATGAAAATATATTATTATATTATATGATTACTATGTCCCAAATTATAAGGAATATTTGATGTTGCAGAACTTTTAAGATAAAGAATTATTTATAAAAAGTATACTAAGAAGTTTTCGATTGAATCTTTGTAATTTTCATTTTTTAAATTCTCGGGTTGGGTTCCTATTGTGTTTCAGGTTGAGTTGGATATTAAAATTCCTATTTGGGTGTTTATAAATCATAAATTACACGTTACTTTTTATAAAACAAACTTAATTTTGCAAATCATATAAACATGTGCATTTCGTAGATTTGATATTCAAAGCAACAATTCCTTTTGGTATAAATTGAAATAAGTACATAAATAATTTTTAAATCCAATAAGAATATTGTTCACCCACTTTTTTAGATTGAAATTTATATTGCCTTTTGTAACACCAATACCAACTCTGAACAAACCTACATGGTTGAATGTTTTTTCTAAGAAAAATGCACATTTTTTAAAATTATAGTTAATATCAGACATGACGCTATTTGATCTTACAGATTAGTTATATTGTAATAAGAAATAAACCATTATTGTTGATGGAAATTCCAAGCTCTACTAAATGATTTAAATGTAATAAAATCTGTCAACAATCATAAATATTTTAAATGATAGAAGACTTTGTTTTAAAAATCGACATTTGAAATTACTTTAATAGATTAAAATTTACTTAAACGAAACTTATGACTTAAACCAATTTTGTAACTTAAGACCGACTTTAAGTTATGGTACCCAAAAGCACCTAAAATGACTTAAAGGGAAATTGGCTCTTAATAAGTGGTTGACAAACGGCCTGTTATTGAATATTGCCAGGAGCGATATTTAAGAATTGAACTATTTGTGCAAGAGTTACCAGATACTCCCTCCGTCTTAATTTGTTAGACCCTGTTTGACTTTCACGGAGATTAAGAAAATTCTGTTTGACTTGCTAGGTGGTAACATGTGGTTGGTTGGGTGTGAAAGTGGATGTATAAAAAACGGGTAAAGTAGGAAAGTAGTGGGGGTAATAGTATTTATTTAATAAAAAGGAGTTATAAAATAGAGAAGTAATGGGTGTAATAGTGAGAAGTAGTGGACGTCCCAAAAAGGAATGAGTGTCATACAAAATGGGACGGAGGGAGTATAATGTTATTGTCATTTAGGTAAGGATGAAATATGCTTCTAAACCATATTTTAGGAACTCACGTTGACAAGCTCTCAGTGGGCTCACTATTACAAAACTACAGTTTACTCTTTTTGATAGTACAAATAGTAATACTCTTTTTGGTAGTATACCTCTTTCTATAAGTTATAAAGCGAGAAAGTGTACTCTTTCTATGCATTATTGAATCCGCCGGCATTGTACTACTATATTCTTGATTCTGATGTTGACAGGACTGTATGGAGATACTGTAGTAGTTTTCAAGAACTATGAGTTAACCTAATGAGTTGAACAAACCATTCAATGCTTTATTCTGCTGGCAATTTATTGCTTATGTATTTAATTTTTTTACAAAAGGTTTCATTGAAAATATAGCTTGAAAGAATATTTCAGCTCGACATTTTAATACATTAATAGATTTAGATATAATGTTATTTTAGACAGGTTAGCATATTATTTCCACAAAAACAATTGAAACAAATTCAGAATTTTCATGGATGTAATGTATTAAGAAATTTGAAACTTTTTGACAAATCCCGAAAGACCAAATTATGTGCTTTACTAGAGAAGTTCCTTTTTAAAAAATTCTATCCAGATTTTGTACTTATCATTTTCATATGTACAAAATATAGGGATGGAACTTTGATGAATGTACATGATGAGAGCCGAATATTTTCAATGTCTATGGGCCAAACATAGTCCTGCACCAAGGCAAATGTGACTACCTTCGGCAGGTGCTGATACATATTTAAACAGTTTATATAAATGTTAAATTATGTTGAAGAAATATAAGAAGATTGCCAAGTCAAAGGATATTTTATAATTTTCAGCTTATAACTTAGGTGAGTACAGTTCAATTTATCAAAGTAACATCGAAAGTAAAAGGGAAATGGTAAACAAAACGTAACATCTGACCCTGTTGAAGGTTATTTTTCTTGATAAATACGTCCCATCCCTTTCCAAATCTACAAGTTAGTCCTCTCCTTAAAACTTTAACTTCATATTCGTGTTCTTCATAGGCCAATGTCAGAATTGTGTCATTGTTCCAGTATTTGTACAAATGAAACCATTGAGTTGAACAGTACTGCATTAATGTAAACATGTAATACATTATGTTAAAAGTAAATTTCGAAGATTTTTTGAAGACAATGTATCATTATGTCAATTATCTTACCACACCGTGGCCTGACTGATTCACATGTGATTGTTTTAGAGTTGCCATAAAAGAGAATACTTCAACACCTAATACAATTAAAGAAGTCATCAACAACCTATAACAAACAAATACAAATTACAACAACCATTTCGTACAATACCTTCGATCATAGGAATTGGCTCTTCCTCATTTGCTTCACCATCTTCGTCGGATTCCGAACTTGTTTCAGAACTTTCTGTTTCTGCTTATGCAGGTTAGACAATGTCATCCACTTTGTTATCGTCTATTAAACTTAGCCCAAATTGCAATAGAACACATCAACATATTGTAAATTTGATACCTGAATCCGTGGTCTCTGTTGTATCTGAAATCTCTATAATTTCAATATCAGAATCCATCTGTTTATCCTCTTCTGTTATAAACTCTCTGGTGATATGTTTCAAAAGATCCATACCCAGAGAATCATAGACTAAAACTTCAAATTTTGATTCTCCCATGTAGTTAAAAATTATTACACATTCAGCATATATAGAGATTTGTCTAAAAAGTCTATGCAGCCCAGATATTGAACATGAAAGCAAATCAAATGTTGCTAAGAATTCTCTTCCATTTTGCAACTTAAGATGAATTACTTTGTCTAATTCTTCACCAAACTTGAAACAGAACAAATTTGGAACCTCCTGTATAAATATTTAATAAATTTTGTTATGAGGCCATAGCATGAATAAGCAGAAGTATTTGAAAGGGTAAATTACCAATTGTCCATTCTGTATGCAGATTCTGTTGACAATTTTGAAAAAGCTAGAAGTGGCCTGGTGATTTTCTACATCTATGTTCGAAAAACAAAATAAATTAGAAATTTCTATTAAATTTTTGAACATACTCAATTAGAGAAACAAGAATTACCTCTAAAATTGCCGTAATTCCTACTTAGTTTTTCAGCCAAAATAGCAACTTTATAAGTTCCATATGTTTTTGTACCTAAAAAAACACAAGTATCTCCAACACCAATACTTGCTTCTTGAACAAATTCATACCATTTACTGTCAAGAAATAGAAATCCATTCTTCCATGAACATTTAATTTTCAACATAGATGTCTCGAAGCAAAGTGTCAAACTTTCTAATTCTTCAGATATGTCAAGTTTCTTACAAGCATCGACAGAGAAAATCTACAAATAATTATATACGCACCCATAAGAAAAAGTAATTCAATCTACACAGAATTATATACGCAACCATAAGATTTGTTTAGGTTAATACCTGGTAATTGGTGTTGGATTCTAGATGACTTTCAGAGACTCGAAGATCACAAAGTGAACAAAAATTTGTCATGGCATTGTACCACAAAGTAGTTCGCAACTTTTCCAATTCTATAGGTGTGCACTGGATCTCAGCTCTTTCAAGTAAATCAATAGTTTCTTCACTAGGAATCACTACATTTCTTTGAAAATCAACAACTGGATATGAAATCTCAACAGCGCATTCATTAAATATTTGCACATGAAAATTTCTACCACCCATGTAATTTAGTTTCACAAGATGATACGGCCTAATACCGTAAAATTGCATCATTTTTTCTAAGCCTTGCAAATAATCACTTCCTCTAACAAACACAGCAGACCAAGTGTTACCATTAGCTATCCGAAGCTGAATTTCAGTAGGCAAGACATCTCCGTATTCCAAAATAAATGGAACTGGTAATCTCTGTTACAAAAGATTATGAAATTTTAACAGGTAACTACAATTGACCACAGCAATAGATCACATGCAAAAACATTTAATTCAGCTCATATCGTACCATTTGTCCTAATTGATAATCGCTGGACCAATTATCACAAATCAAGTTGAGTTCTACACCTTCACAAGACAACGCCATCTATATCCATTTGTTATAAATTATGTAAGTTTGTATACATCTTTATAAATAATTACATATTCACGAATTGTAGCTATGAACCATTTAGGGGAAGAAGACATTCCTTGCTTCCTGCAATTGCAATTGAATGTATTAACTTGAATACTTTTACAGCTTACCAGAATCCATTAATTTGCTCTTCAATACTTTGTGTTACTCTATTGAATATGGGCAGTTGGGAGTGTGCTATATTTACAAACCCTTTTAGTGATATGTGTGTTTTTTTTTATTTTTTGCCCCAGCTGAAGGTTCTTTTTCCTTAATCGTAATTAGTGCTGGCATTATATATATATATATATATATATATATATATATATATATATATATATATAGAGAGAGAGAGAGAGAGAAAAAGGATCCTGAGATTGATCTCAGGAAACTTTTCCTAAGATATGTACAAAATATATTCTAAATATGAATGGGCCCGCAGGGCTAATTAAAAATGTTTGATTTTATAAAATTGTTCATCTTATTTTTACATATAAATCCCATATATCTCAGGTAATTTACCTGAGATACATCTCAGGTTCCCTATTCTCATATATATATATATATATATATATATATATATATAGAGTTGCACTCCATAAAGAACACCTTATATAAAGAACAATAAAGAACACGTCATATTTAATTCAATATAAGAGTTCTGTCATGACACCCAATACAAAAAGTTCGTATTTTTTTATCTTCTATCCATTTAGCAAAAAAAAAATTAGTGATTTTTGTTGGAATAAATGATTTTATAGTGTTCTTTATTGTTTGTTATATAAGATTGTTCTGTATGGAGCAATGACCTATATATATATATAATTAATATATATATTTTTATATATTTAATGGAGTATAAATATATTTATTTAATATATATAAATATATTTTTTAATATATATATATATATATATATATAATTATTTTCGGGTCGGGTTACCCGAAACCCACCTGAAACCCATTCGTGTCAGGTTCGGGTTGAACACCTGTACCCATTAAATTTTCGGGTCGAGTTCAGGTTGAGCACCTATAGCCGAAACCCAGTGTTGACCCAACACGGACCCGACACAAAACCCGAAATTGCCGGCCCTAATCGTAATGACCATTTACAAAGATTATTTGCACTAAATTTTTTGCTTTAGATGGGAAAATTTAAAAACTTTTTAAATCATAATCGTAAAAGTCGATATAAAAAGTCGTAAATACCTAAATATATATTGCTGACAAATATATATTTATTTATTTGGAAATGCTATGCAGTTGTTATAAATACTAAAACATTTTATTTGACTTTTCGTATTTATCTAAAAAAATTCTTGGATATATATTTAAAACATAATAAACATGATTATTAACAAATAATGTACTCCAACATTTATATCATGAAGATGTCTCGAAATGAGAATAAACTATTGATGGCGAATATCGATATTTATTTATTTGGAAATGCTATGTAGTTGTTATAAATACTTAAATATTTTATTGGCTTTTTTGTATGTATTTACAGAATTTCTTAAATATTTTAAATTTTTAGAAATTCAAATATATATCAATTATTATGTTTAAGTCTCAACTTTTAATGTTAAACTTTTTCTTTTGAAATATAACAATATTTAAATAATTTGTCAATGTAATCCCATATGTTAAATTCTAACCACCTAATTCAGTGAACGGAAAATAGAAAACCGATGTAACTAAGCATAAACTGAAATCTTTGAAGGGACTTTAACTACATATATGAAACATTGTAAACACGCTCACGTTTGTTATAACCTATTTAACATCAGAATTTCAATAAGAACAAACAGTTCTCAAAATTGAAATACGGGATCTTCTTTTCATGGACCTAAGCAATGAATCAAGATTGGGTAAAGATCCAATTATTCAATTTCTCCAAATAAGTTAATAAGTTCAATGTTAAAAATCTTAAAATTCAAATTTGAACTTTACTTACTTACAAAACACTCAACTTCGTTACAAATTTAAATTTACGGAACAATCTATTTACTTATAAGTTGTAAGAATAGCAACTCAAATGAATAATTTATGGACTTATCATTTAAAACATAATAAACATGATTTTCATGTAATGTAAGCACATAAAAACATTTTAAAAACATATGTCCTTATTCATGCTAAAATTTTATATTATTTTTTAACTTTACAATTTCGATTATTATATTTACATATCTTTTTTAACATATTCAAATAGAAAATATAAAATCGATGTAGTTACAATTTTAATTGTTATGTTTACAATTTTTGATGGCGAAGATCTATATTTATTTATTTGGAAATGCTATTTAGTCGTTATAAATATTGAAATATTTTGCAGGGCATTTTGTATGCATTTAAAATATTTCTTTAATATTTTATATTTTTATAAATTAAAATTAGTTTCAACTATTAAGTTTAAGTCTCTACTTTTTTTGCTAAACTTTGTAAACACTCTGACGTTTGTTATAACCACTTTAACATCCAAACTTGAATTAGAACAAATAAATCACAAAACTGAAATACGGGATCTTCTTTTCATCGACCTAAACAATAAAACAAGATTGGGTGAAGATTCTATTATTGAATTTCCCCAAATAAGTTAATAATTTCAATGTTAAAAATCCTAACATTCAATTACTTCTTTTATTTAACTACCTAATCATATAATGACAAATTATAAAGAATCTTACTTTCTTTCGAATAATTTTAAGAGAGAGGCCCTTAAACCATAAAAACAAATAGTTCTCAAATAACCGTGCGAAGCACGGGTTTCTTTTGATAGGTTATAAAATTTATTTAACATTATAATTATGTTTTTATATAATAGTTATTTTTAATAATTTTTTAATTATAATTTACTATAAATTTATATAATGAAATGCATGGTTCAAATTTTAACCATATCGATATTTATTTATTTGGAAATGCTATGTAGTTGTTATAAATACTTAAATATTTTATTGGCTTTTTTGTATGTATTTACAGAATTTCTTAAATATTTTAAACTTTTAGAAATTCAAATATATATCAACTATTATGTTTAAGTCTCAACTTTTAATGTTAAACTTTTTCTTTTTAAATATAACAATATTTAAATAATTTGTCAATGTAATCCCATATGTTAAATTCTAACCACCTAATTCAGTGAACGGAAAATAGAAAACCGATGTAACTAAGCAGAAACTGAAATCTTTGAAGGGACTTTAACTACATATATGAAACATTGTAAACACGCTCACGTTTGTTATAACCTATGACTGCAGTTCAAAACCTGGGTAAGTACTTGGGGATGCCAATGTACGTAGGAAGAAGGAAGATTGCTACCTTTTCTTTTCTGGCTGAAAAGGTGGAACAGAAATTATAGGTATGGCAAAATCAAACTTTGTCTAAAGGTGGGAAGATAACGTTATTAAAGATGGCAGCTCAAGTGGTGCCAAATTTTTGGATGAGCATGTTGTTAATTCCATTGGAGGTTTGTGATAAGATTGAGAAAAGTATGAATGCTTTCTGGTGGGGGAGTGGAGAAGTGGGGAAGGGAATTAAATGGCTATCGTGGGAGAGATTATGCTCAGTTAAAGAGGATGGTGGGTTGGGGTTCAAGAAGTTAAAGGAATTCAATATTGCGTTACTTGCAAAGCAAGCGTGGCGTATTATTAACGAGACAAACCCGCTGGTGACAAGTGTTATGCGTGCTCGGTACTTCCCAGGGTCCAATTTTCTAGATGCTAAGCTTGGGTCTAATCCTAGCTATGTATGGAGGAGTCTTATGGAGGCACAAGGTGTGATGAGACAAGGATGTAGACGTCGCATTGGGAATGGTAAGAGTACGAAAATATGGAAGGTGCCTTGGCTGCCATGTCCAGAAAATGGTTACCTTACTACTGTTATGCCTGACCAACTGAAAGATGAAAAGGTTGAGAATTTGTTAGCTGAAAATCAGAGGGAATGGGACGAAGAAGTGTTGAAAGATATCTGTAATGTTCGTGATTATGAGTTAATCAGACAGATTCCAATTCCTAGCAGCAATAAAGATGATTCATGGTATTGGTTTTTTGATGGGAAGGGAGAATTCATAGTAAAGAATTGTTATAGACGGTTACGAGGGGAATTAGAATGTCCAGATAAATTGTTCTGGAAGAACTTATGGAACCTAAATTTGCCCAGTAAAGTGATAAATCTGTTGTGGCGGTCTTGTCGTCGAGTTCTACCTACTGCTGAGGCCTTGGTGAAAAAATATGTTGATATAAGTCCCATTTGTTCCTGGTGCCAGGTAAGTGTGGAGAGTGATGTTCATGTCTTGTTTGATTGCTGTTTCGCCAAGGAGGTGTGGCAAAAAATTGGTTTTGCAGATGTAGTTCAGGTCTGTGTTAATGATGATGTTATGACGCTGTTGAATCGAGTTTTCCAGAATTTAGGCAGGGAGAAAAGTGCGATGGTGGGTCTGGTGTGTTGGAACTTATGGCAAAGGCGGAATAACTGGGTTTGGAATCATGTAAGTACTTCGAGCTTCGGAGTTCAGTCAAGATCGTATAACATGCTGGAGGAGTGGAATCGTGCAAAGGAGGAGTTGAAAACATCGAAGCAGTATCAGGCAGGTGGAAAAACGTGGAGTAGGCCTCCTGAAGGCTGGGTTAAAATCAACACGGATGTTGCGTGCAATCAGCGTACGGGTAAGATGGGGGTGGGTTGTGTTATAAGGGATGATCAGGGTCGATTTATCCGTGCATGTAATAAGACAGTCCAAGGTCGTGTGCAGCCTAGGGAAGTCGAGGCTATGGGGCTCCGTGAGGCTCTATCGTGGACTAAAGAATGGAGGACGAACAAATGCATTTTTGAGTGTGATGCCAAAGAAGTAGTGAATGCGATGAAGCAGGACAGTCCTTTTTTGATACAATTATTGATGATTGTAAGAATTTGCTTAAACACTTTAGTGAAGTGTTAGTTGTGTTTGTTCCTAGGTCTGCGAATACCGTATCGCATTTGTTAGCAACAGCTACGTATTCTATGTCAGGCTTTCAGGAGTGGTTAGTTACTGCTCCAGATTTTATCATGTGTAATATTGCTGCTGAGGCAGTTTAGTTTAATGCAAGTTCGTTTATCTCAAAAAAAAAAAAAAACATCCGAATTTCAATAAGAACAAACAGTTTTCAAAATTGAAATACGGGATCTTCTTTTCATGGACCTAAGCAATGAATCAAGATTGGGTAAAGATCCAATTATTCAATTTCTCCAAATAAGTTAATAAGTTCAAAGTTAAAAATCTTAACATTCAAATTTGAACTTTACTTACTTACAAAAGACTCAACTTCGTTACAAATTTAAATTTACGGAACAATCTATTTACTTATAAGTTGTAAGAATAGCAACTCAAATGAACAATTTATGGACTTATCATTTAAAACATAATAAACATGATTTTCATGTAATGCAAGCACATAAATACATTTTAAAAACATATGTCCTTATTCATGATACAATTTTATATTATTTTTTAACTTTACAATTTCGATTATTATATTTACATATCTTTTTTAACATATTCAAATAGAAAATATAAAATCGATGTAGTTACAATTTTAATTGTTATGTTTACAATTTTTGATGGCGAAAATCTATATTTATTTATTTGGAAATGCTATTTAGTTGTTGTAAATATTGAAATATTTTGCAGGGCATTTTATATGCATTTAAAATATTTCTTTAATATTTTAAATTTTTATAAATTCAAATTAGTTTCAACTATTAAGTTTAAGTCTCTACTTTTGTTGCTAAACTTTTTAAACACTCTGACGTTTGTTATAACCACTTTAACATCCAAACTTGAATCAGAACAAACAAATCACAAAACTGAAATACGGGATCTTCTTTTCATCGACCTAAACAATAAAACAAGATTGGGTGAAGATTCTATTATTGAATTTCCCCAAATAAGTTAATAATTTCAATGTTAAAAATCCTAACATTCAATTACTTCTTTTATTTAACTAACTAATCATATAATGACAAATTATAAAGAATCTTACTTTCTTTCGAATACTTTTAAGAGAGAGGCCCTTAAACCATAAAAACAAATAGTTCTCAAATAACCGTGCGAAACAAGGGTTTCTTTTGATAGGTTATAAAATTTATTTAAGATTATAATTATGTTTTTATATAATATTTATTTTTAATAATTTTTTAATTTTAATTTACTATAAATTTATATAATGAAATGCATGGTTTAAATTTTAACCATATCGATATTTATTTATTTGGAAATGCTATGTAGTTGTTATAAATACTTAAATATTTTATTGGCTTTTTTGTATGTATTTACAGAATTTCTTAAATATTTTAAATTTCTAGATATTCAAATATATATCAACTATTATGTTTAATCTCAACTTTTAATGTTAAACTTTTTCTTTTGAAATATAACAATATTTAAATAATTTGTCAATGTAATCCCATATGTTAAATTCTAACCACCTAATTCAGTGAACGGAAAATTGAAAACCGATGTAACTAAGCAGGAACTGAAATCTTTGAAGGGACTTTAACTACATATATGAAACATTGTAAACACGCTCACGTTTGTTATAACCTATTTAACATCCGAATTTCAATAAGAACAAACAGTTCTCAAAATTGAAATACGGGATCTTCTTTTCATGGAGCTAAGCAATGAATCAAGATTGGGTAAAGATCCAATTATTCAATTTCTCCAAATAAATTAATAAGTTCAATGTTAAAAATCTTAACATTCAAATTTGAACTTTACTTACTTACAAAACACTCAACTTCGTTACAAATTTAAATTTACGGAACAATCTATTTACTTATAAGTTGTAAGAATAGCAACTCAAATGAATAATTTATGGACTTATCATTTAAAACATAATAAACATGATTTTCATGTAATGTAAGCACATAAAAACATTTTAAAAACATATGTCCTTATTCATGCTAAAATTTTATATTATTTTTTAACTTTACAATTTCGATTATTATATTTACATATCTTTTTTAACATATTCAAATAGAAAATATAAAATCGATGTAGTTACAATTTTAATTGTTATGTTTACAATTTTTTATGGCGAAGATCTATATTTATTTATTTGGAAATGCTATTTAGTTGTTATAAATATTGAAATATTTTGCAGGGCATTTTGTATGCATTTAAAATATTTCTTTAATATTTTAACTGTAACGCCCACGTTACAACTGTAACACGCTCACGTTACAACTGTTATATTTTAACTATAACACGCTCACGTTTGTTATAACTGTAACGCCCCCAAAATTCACCATCCGTGGACTTGGGTCGCCACTCCGTCAATACCTGTCTTAATCCAAGAAACATTACAATACATAATCATCATAAAGGCTTCATCGTACAACAGCGGTTCCATCCCACAAGTCCAAGTATCGACAAATCTCTGAATAGTACAACATAATAAGAAATATACAAGATATCGCTAGATACGCCAAGCATAGACAGTCTTCGACAGGGTCGTCGCCTTAGAGGAAAACATACTAGTTTGACTTCGTGCCCTGGTGCATTATCTCCTTCCCTTTGGAACGTGAGGTTTCGCCTTTTTCCAACTTTTCTGAAAAACAATATTAACAACAAGAGTGAGCAACTAGGTGCTCAGCAAGTCCACTGACTCGCTCTCTCACTAACAATGGAAAAATGGAAAGAAATCAACTTTGATCAAGAAAGATTCTCATTTGCAAGCAATGTGTCTTGATAATGATAACACTTATTGATAGACAATAACAAACTATCTCAGAACAAAGAACTTGAAATTGAAAAGCTTGAGATACTGGTCTTCCGCCTCTACGATACCCCACAGCGCGATCAACCGCTGTGTCGCAAGTACCGCACACCCGTGATACCCCATAGCACGATCACTACTATGTCGCAAGTATCACAATATCATTCTGCTAGCGTAAAGGTGGTTGAAAAGTCAACCTGGCAACATTTGTGCCAAAATATAAACATTCTCTTTCGATACCACGAGTTTATTTTCCCGTGTTGATCTGAAAGAAACCCATGGGCCATCTCCCATGTTCACCAGTGGATTATACGATTATTCCTCCGAATAAAATTGATTGATTTGGATTCATATACACTTCTGGCCGATCGCCAGTCTGCACTTTGTACAAAACCGACCTGGACAATAGGCCGTCACAATAATCGCAAAAGGAATTAATTTATTTTATTGACACAAACAATATGTCAATTCAAGACAATAAAGTAGCAACCTTGAACAAGAAAGGTTTGCGGATCAGAATAAATCTTGTGGGGTCGTCTTGAAATAATAAGAACGACCTGATACGGAATGAAACTTCTAAATACGTTGGAATAGGTAATTTAAAGGAACTTCTGATGATATACCCTACATCTCTTCAATATTATGCGTATATCTACTTTGATTCGAACAATGAATCAAATTTAATTGTCGAAATAAAGTTTAACGGATATGGACAATACATCCGTTTGAAGTCAACGAAGATCTAACTACCTCGATATATGAGTGTAATTATAGATGAATAATATTTAAGGGTCATCTCGAACAATAAGGTGCCCTAGAATTCAATCAAATTACGTTCTATGAATTTTAGAGAGCATTTCTATAATTTCTAAATAAATATTCGATAACAGAATATTTTATCACGAACTAGCAATTTAAACAGATAATTCAATATCATAATATCTCAGCATATCTCGAAATTTTTCAAAAGGAGTGAGGGTCAGAAGGAACTTGCCTCGATCTCGAAGTGCAGAAAAATGCAGATTAAATTATACTCTACCCGTGGGCTCGACTTCGGTCGACGGCTCGAGAATTAGGCACTAACAATGTCAACCAGAAAATACGTGAGCGAATCGTCAAAATGAAATACTTCTCAACCGATAATAATAATTAAATATAATAATAACATAACTCTCGAAAATCTGTTCGATAATTAACGGATAATAAACCCCGGACAAACACGTCTCTCTTCGATCCACAAAATAAACCCGTAATATTTATCGTAAGTCCGACTTAATAAGAAATACGGCTCCGACTAAACCCCGTGTCTTACGTCTCGTAAATAATTGAACTTTCTAATTATTCTCAAACAAAATAATCCAACCATCTATTTTTTATACAATTTTAAATTCGCAATTATTATTATTACTCTCACCATTTTTAAATCTCGTAAATAAATAAATCTTATTCTGATTTAACTCACTAAAATAATCTGAAAATATTTATTATCATCTATCCATAATAAAACCTTATTTAACTCCATTTTATCAACTAATTATTAAATCACTAATTTATGCCCAATAGATCACAAATATTTCTGTTTAATTAATAACTCAATTTAAATCCAAAATTATTATTTATTACCAACAAGTCAATTACCATTTTAATATTCCACTAAATAAATAAATTACCATTTTTACTAACAATTTATTAAAACCAATTTTAAAATACAAAATCATTTATTTCCTAGTTATCCACAATTATTTCTCTATTTATCGACAAATCAATAAATCTCCAATTTTTATCCAAAAATCATTAAATGATTGTTTTTAACAATTTAATAAATAAATACTCAATTTTTATCCAACTCCTTTTATTTTATTAAGAAAATTCTCATTTCTCACAATTTAGATAATAAACTAACGTTTAACATTTTTCACCCTTTTTAATTTTAATTAAACATTTCTCTCAATTAATAATATTTAACTTCTTTTATTATTATCCCTCTATTTATTTTATAAGTAAATAAATATGTATATATATATTTATTTATTGTTACGTTTTTATTCCATTTATTCCTCGAAACAGACCGACTGGAATTCCCGAAATCTCCCTGCACTCTCTCCCGAAATCTCTCTCTCTCTCTCTCTCTCTCTCTCTCTCTCTCTCTCTCTCTCTCTCTCTCTCTCTCTCTCTCTCTCCCTTCACCTCCTCTCCACCCCCTTCGAACTCCAACCTCACCTCTCTTACACAACGCAACGATCTCGTCCTCCTCCCTCCGTTCGACAACATCAACACGACCCGAACAACCCCTGTCTCGTCCCTCTCTTCCATTTAATAACATCAGTACTACTCCCCCTGTCTTCTTAAACATCGACAACATCAACCATAACATACCCAACTCCACCTTCTCTCTCACCCCTGCCTCTCTTCGCTTTCTCTGGTTCGACACCAAGCGCCACCACAGCCTCCATCTCCGTTGCCTTCCTTGCCTCCTCCCGACCCCAAACAACACAAAATTACTGCAACAAACACAACTCCAACTCAAGTACAAGAACCGATTGCCGGGTTATGCCAACCGATGCAACCAATCTTCACGTACCACGATCAACGGCAGCAAAACGATAATCCCCCTCCCATTTCCGATTACAACAACGAAACCCACGTTCAACAAACCACAATCAACACAACCATCCCAACACGAACGACAATCGGAATCACACAAAGCAAATCGGAAAACAGAGAAAAAAAATGAAGAAAAGAACAAACAAAAAGAAAATAACAAGAAGAAATAAGTGAACTACCTGAGGTTTTAAAACAGTGGCTGGTTTTGTGTTTTCGGTTTTGCAGATGGAGACTAGAGAGAACAGGACTTGGGTTGTGTTTTTGTTTTTAGAGTGTAGTAAGTTGGGTTTTTGTTTTGTGAGAGAGTCAAACTTGCGTGTTATGTTTGTGGTGATAAAAGAAAACCCGAGTCTTGTATAACTGTATCTGTTTCGCGTGGGGACAACACGTGGGAGACACAACCAAAAAAATAATGTGCTAGAATGTTTTGATTTGCTGAAAAGAAATGTTGTGTTTGTGATAGAATATTTTTATGCTTTGTATAGAATATCCTTGTGTTTTGTAACGAATAAATGGTGTTTGGTGAAAGAAATGTGCTGTTCCGAAAATATAATTTGCTGTCTCCTCCTTCGTATTTATCGATTCGAACAGTTAAAACGGTGACATTATTATCGTCGTTTTCCTGCTGGATAAATATAACGAGACCCAAATGTCGATTTGTAAAATAAATTATGCGATATAAAATTAACACCCGTCCAAAATTAAAATCCTATTTCCTAAATTTCTAATTTTAATAAATACCTAATAATTATAAATAAATAGATAAAATAAACATTTATTTACATACGAATATAAAATTTAAAAAAAATTAACCAAAAATACGCTAATTAAATATATTAATGCCTTGGCCTTTAAATAAATTTCATTAACGAGTTTAAAATATTATTCGAAAATTTTACGGTTATTACAATAACCTATTTAACATCCGAATTTCAATAAGAACAAACAGTTCTCAAAATTGAAATACGGGATCTTCTTTTCATGGAGCTAAGCAATGAATCAAGATTGGGTAAAGATCCAATTATTCAATTTCTCCAAATAAGTTAATAAGTTCAATGTTAAAAATCTTAACATTCAAATTTGAACTTTACTTACTGACAAAAGACTCAACTTCGTTACAAATTTAAATTTACGGAACAATCTATTTACTTATAAGTTGTAAGAATAGCAACTGAAATGAACAATTTATGGACTTATCATTTAAAACATAATAAACATGATTTTCATGTAATGTAAGCACATAAATACATTTTAAAAACATATGTCCTTATTCATGCTAAAATTTTATATTATTTTTTTACTTTACAATTTCGATTATTATATTTACATATCTTTTTTAACATATTCAAATACAAAATATAAAATCGATGTAGTTACAATTTTAATTGTTATGTTTACATTTTTTGATGGCGAAGATCTATATTTATTTATTTGGAAATGCTATTTAGTTGTTATAAATATTGAAATTCTTTGCAGGGCATTTTGTATGCATTTAAAATATTTCTTTAATATTTTAAATTTTTATAAATTCAAATTAGTTTCAACTATTAAGTTTAAGTCTATACTTTTGTTGCTAAACTTTTTAAACACTCTGACGTTTGTTACAACCACTTTAACATCCAAACTTGAATCAGAACAAACAAATCACAAAACTGAAATACGGGATCTTCTTTTCATCGACCTAAACAATAAAACAAGATTGAGTGAAGATTCTATTATTGAATTTCCCCAAATAAGTTAATAATTTCAATGTTAAAAATCCTAACATTCAATTACTTCTTTTATTTAACTACCTAATCATATAATGACAAATTATAAAGAATCTTACTTTCTTTCGAATACTTTAAGAGAGAGGCCCTTAAACCATAAAAACAAATAGTTCTCAAATAACCGTGCGAAGCACGGGTTTCTTTTGATAGGTTATAAAATTTATTTAACATTATAATTATGTTTTTATATAATAGTTATTTTTAATAATTTTTTAATTTTAATTTACTATAAATTTATATAATGAAATGCATGGTTTAAATTTTATTTTGTAAAATTCTAAATTAAATATGTCGTTGACGGGTTCGAACTTTGAATTTTCAGTAAATTAATTTAATCATATAATATATCTTATTATTAGATCTAATGATTGTTGTTTATTAATAAAAATAATGATTTGTATATATGGTGAGATATTTTTGGGTGTATATTAGTGATCGCAAGATTAATTTTAAATTAAAAAGTACTCCATATTTTAATTACAAAAATTACTACTAAAAATAATTACGGAAAGATATGTTGTGATATTTTGGATATATATTAATTATTGTAATATTAGTTTTAAATTAAATGGTAAAGTGTTTAAATTATAAGTAAAATCTTTAGAAAAAATGAATATAACAATATTTAAATAATTTGTCAATGTAATCCCATATGTTAAATTCTAACCACCTAATTCAGTGAACGGAAAATAGAAAACCATATCGATATTTATTTATTTGGAAATGCTATGTAGTTGTTATAAATACTTAAATATTTTATTGGCTTTTTTGTATGTATTTACAGAATTTCTTAAATATTTTAAATTTCTAGATATTCAAATATATATCAACTATTATGTTTATGTCTCAACTTTTAATGTTAAACTTTTTCTTTTGAAATATAACAATATTTAAATAATTTGTCAATGTAATCCCATATGTTAAATTCTAACCACCTAATTCAGTGAACGGAAAATTGAAAACCGATGTAACTAAGCAGGAACTGAAATCTTTGAAGGGACTTTAACTACATATATGAAACATTGTAAACACGCTCACCTTTGTTATAACCTATTTAACATCCGAATTTCAATAAGAACAAACAGTTCTCAAAATTGAAATACGGGATCTTCTTTTCATGGAGCTAAGCAATGAATCAAGATTGGGTAAAGATCCAATTATTCAATTTCTCCAAATAAGTTAATAAGTTCAATGTTAAAAATCTTAACATTCAAATTTGAACTTTACTTACTTACAAAAGACTCAACTTCGTTACAAATTTAAATTTACGGAACAATCTATTTACTTATAAGTTGTAAGAATAGCAACTCAAATGAACAATTTATGGACTTATCATTTAAAACATAATAAACATGATTTTCATGTAATGTAAGCACATAAATACATTTTAAAAACATATGTCCTTATTCATGCTAAAATTTTATATTATTTTTTAACTTTACAATTTCGATTATTATATTTACATATCTTTTTTAACATATTCAAATACAAAATATAAAATCGATGTAGTTACAATTTTAATTGTTATGTTTACATTTTTTGATGGCGAAGATCTATATTTATTTATTTGGAAATGCTATTTAGTTGTTATAAATATTGAAATTCTTTGCAGGGCATTTTGTATGCATTTAAAATATTTCTTTAATATTTTAAATTTTTATAAATTCAAATTAGTTTCAACTATTAAGTTTAAGTCTCTACTTTTGTTGCTAAACTTTTTAAACACTCTGACGTTTGTTATAACCACTTTAACATCCAAACTTGAATCAGAACAAACAAATCACAAAACTGAAGTACGGGATCTTCTTTTCATCGACCTAAACAATAAAACAAGATTGAGTGAAGATTCTATTATTGAATTTCCCCAAATAAGTTAATAATTTCAATGTTAAAAATCCTAACATTCAATTACTTCTTTTATTTAACTACCTAATCATATAATGACAAATTATAAAGAATCTTACTTTCTTTCGAATACTTTAACAGAGAGGCCCTTAAACCATAAAAACAAATAGTTCTCAAATAACCGTGCGAAGCACGGGTTTCTTTTGATAGGTTATAAAATTTATTTAATATTATAATTATGTTTTTATATAATAGTTATTTTTAATAATTTTTTAATTTTAATTTACTATAAATTTATATAATGAAATGCATGGTTTAAATTTTATTTTGTAAAATTCTAAATTAAATATGTCGTTGACGGGTTCGAACTTTGAATTTTCAGTAAATTAATTTAATCATATAATATATCTTATTATTAGATCTAATGATTGTTGTTTATTAATAAAAATAATGATTTGTATATATGGTGAGATATTTTTGGGTGTATATTAGTGATCGCAATATTAATTTTAAATTAAAAAGTACTCCATATTTTAATTACAAAAATTACTACTAAAAATAATTACGGAAAGATATGTTGTGATATTTTGGATATATATTAATTATTGTAATATTAGTTTTAAATTAAATGGTAAAGTGTTTAAATTATAAGTAAAATCTTTAGAAAAAAATGAATATAACAATATTTAAATAATTTGTCAATGTAATCCCATATGTTAAATTCTAACCACCTAATTCAGTGAACGGAAAATAGAAAACCATATCGATATTTATTTATTTGGAAATGCTATGTAGTTGTTATAAATACTTAAATATTTTATTGGCTTTTTTGTATGTATTTACAGAATTTCTTAAATATTTTAAATTTCTAGATATTCAAATATATATCAACTATTATGTTTAAGTCTCAACTTTTAATGTTAAACTTTTTCTTTTGAAATATAACAATATTTAAATAATTTGTCAATGTAATCCCATATGTTAAATTCTAACCACCTAATTCAGTGAACGGAAAATTGAAAACCGATGTAACTAAGCAGGAAATGAAATCTTTGAAGGGACTTTAACTACATATATGAAACATTGTAAACACGCTCACCTTTGTTATAACCTATTTAACATCCGAATTTCAATAAGAACAAACAGTTCTCAAAATTGAAATACGGGATCTTCTTTTCATGGAGCTAAGCAATGAATCAAGATTGGGTAAAGATCCAATTATTCAATTTCTCCAAATAAGTTAATAAGTTCAATGTTAAAAATCTTAACATTCAAATTTGAACTTTACTTACTTACAAAAGACTCAACTTCGTTACAAATTTAAATTTACGGAACAATCTATTTACTTATAAGTTGTAAGAATAGCAACTCAAATGAACAATTTATGGACTTATCATTTAAAACATAATAAACATGATTTTCATGTAATGTAAGCACATAAATACATTTTAAAAACATATGTCCTTATTCATGCTAAAATTTTATATTATTTTTTAACTTTACAATTTCGATTATTATATTTACATATCTTTTTTAACATATTCAAATACAAAATATAAAATCGATGTAGTTACAATTTTAATTGTTATGTTTACATTTTTTGATGGCGAAGATCTATATTTATTTATTTGGAAATGCTATTTAGTTGTTATAAATATTGAAATTCTTTGCAGGGCATTTTGTATGCATTTAAAATATTTCTTTAATATTTTAAATTTTTATAAATTCAAATTAGTTTCAACTATTAAGTTTAAGTCTCTACTTTTGTTGCTAAACTTTTTAAACACTGTGACGTTTGTTATAACCACTTTAACATCCAAACTTGAATCAGAACAAACAAATCACAAAACTGAAATACGGGATCTTCTTTTCATCGACCTAAACAATAAAACAAGATTGAGTGAAGATTCTATTATTGAATTTCCCCAAATAAGTTAATAATTTCAATGTTAAAAATCCTAACATTCAATTACTTCTTTTATTTAACTACCTAATCATATAATGACAAATTATAAAGAATCTTACTTTCTTTCGAATACTTTAAGAGAGAGGCCCTTAAACCATAAAAACAAATAGTTCTCAAATAACCGTGCGAAGCACGGGTTTCTTTTGATAGGTTATAAAATTTATTTAACATTATAATTATGTTTTTATATAATAGTTATTTTTAATAATTTTTTAATTTTAATTTACTATAAATTTATATAATGAAATGCATGGTTTAAATTTTATTTTGTAAAATTCTAAATTAAATATGTCGTTGACGGGTTCGAACTTTGAATTTTCAGTAAATTAATTTAATCATATAATATATCTTATTATTAGATCTAATGATTGTTGTTTATTAATAAAAATAATGATTTGTATATATGGTGAGATATTTTTGGGTGTATATTAGTGATCGCAATATTAATTTTAAATTAAAAAGTACTCCATATTTTAATTACAAAAATTACTACTAAAAATAATTACGGAAAGATATGTTTTGATATTTTGGATATATATTAATTATTGTAATATTAGTTTTAAATTAAATGGTAAAGTGTTTAAATTATAAGTAAAATCTTTAGAAAAAATGAATATAACAATATTTAAATAATTTGTCAATGTAATCCCATATGTTAAATTCTAACCACCTAATTCAGTGAACGGAAAATAGAAAACCATATCGATATTTATTTATTTGGAAATGCTATGTAGTTGTTATAAATACTTAAATATTTTATTGGCTTTTTTGTATGTATTTACAGAATTTCTTAAATATTTTAAATTTCTAGATATTCAAATATATATCAACTATTATGTTTAAGTCTCAACTTTTAATGTTAAACTTTTTCTTTTGAAATATAACAATATTTAAATAATTTGTCAATGTAATCCCATATGTTAAATTCTAACCACCTAATTCAGTGAACGGAAAATTGAAAACCGATGTAACTAAGCAGGAACTGAAATCTTTGAAGGGACTTTAACTACATATATGAAACATTGTAAACACTGTTAGTCACAGAGGCATGCCTGAATACATCTAATAACAAGCCCAAGTTGTTCGTAATGCTATGCATTACCTACATGACCTCTTAACTGAGGGAACCTCTAGTTGTAGAGTTTCTACTTGTTTGTACTATGTAATAGGCATCAAATTCTATCTGTGTAACTGTACCTACTAAGTCAAGAATAAAGCTTGAAAGAAGTTCTAAGGTTCATGCCTCAAGCAAGGAAATGAAGACTGTCAAATAATCACAGTTGGGATTTGAAGAATTGAAGAAATGAAGAAATTGCCTAAGTACTAATTCGAGAAGTACATTTGTTTATTCGAGAAGTCTAGCATTCGAGAAGTCTGGAGTTCGATATCTCAGAAGACACTATTCGATATCTCTCGATATCTCATTCGATATCTCAGGGATTCGATATGTCTATTACACGGTTCGAGAACTCAAGGAGTCAACAGTTCGAGTTCTCAAAGGGTCAACAAGTCAATGCTACATTCGATATCTCAAAGACTCAATATGCTATTCGATATCTCAGGGATTCGATATGTCAAAATGCTCTATTCGATATCTCAAGGAGTCCCAGAGAAAAGAGCTATTCGAGAAGTGATTCGATATGTCAAGATAACACTATTCGAGAACTCAGAGTTATCGATCAAGTCAACTCCAGTTCTCGAATCACTCACTTAGTCACTTCTCGAATACATTCTTGAGGACAAAATACTGAAGAATTGTACAAGTCAGAAACCTGCAACAAGCCAGGATGCTTTATTTGACTCTGTCCTATAAAGCATGCTGGAAAGCCTACAAAGAAGCTTGGAGAGATAAGACAAGGGACAAGGAGCTGAAGAAGTGGATCTAAACAGGCTTTTCAAAGTCAAATCTGTAGCCGTTTGGACTCTTACTAAAATGAGATAGACAGACTGGAAAGTGTTTTTGTTTTACCTACCTCATTTGTAGTAAGTGGGTGTATCCATGTCTATAAGGATACAGCCTCACTTCCTTAGCTGTTAAGGTGTTGAAGTTTCTCAAATACCCAGAAAATATCTCTCTGAGAAAAACGAAGCTGAGAATACTATCATTTGTATTCACAGATTGTAGCAAAATCTTTATCTAATAAGATATTAGATTAAAGTGATATTGTGTTGTGTTTGTCTTTAATTATCCGCATCTTCATATCTCACACACTCATCACTTATCTTGCTGCAAAGATTCAAGAACGAAGAAAAGTTCAAGAATCCATTCACCCCCCCCTCTGTATTCTTTTACTGTATTCAATACTCAACAAACACGCTCACCTTTGTTATAACCTATTTAACATCCGAATTTCAATAAGAACAAACAGTTCTCAAAATTGAAATACGGGATCTTCTTTTCATGGAGCTAAGCAATGAATCAAGATTGGGTAAAGATCCAATTATTCAATTTCTCCAAATAAGTTAATAAGTTCAATGTTAAAAATCTTAACATTCAAATTTGAACTTTACTTACTGACAAAAGACTCAACTTCGTTACAAATTTAAATTTACGGAACAATCTATTTACTTATAAGTTGTAAGAATAGCAACTCAAATGAACAATTTATGGACTTATCATTTAAACATAATAAACATGATTTTCATGTAATGTAAGCACATAAATACATTTTAAAAACATATGTCCTTATTCATGCTAAAATTTTATATTATTTTTTAACTTTACAATTTCGATTATTATATTTACATATCTTTTTTAACATATTCAAATACAAAATATAAAATCGATGTAGTTACAATTTTAATTGTTATGTTTACATTTTTTGATGGCGAAGATCTATATTTATTTATTTGGAAATGCTATTTAGTTGTTATAAATATTGAAATTCTTTGCAGGGCATTTTGTATGCATTTAAAATATTTCTTTAATATTTTAAATTTTTATAAATTCAAATTAGTTTCAACTATTAAGTTTAAGTCTCTACTTTTGTTGCTAAACTTTTTAAACACTCTGACGTTTGTTATAACCACTTTAACATCCAAACTTGAATCAGAACAAACAAATCACAAAACTGAAATACGGGATCTTCTTTTCATCGACCTAAACAATAAAACAAGATTGAGTGAAGATTCTATTATTGAATTTCCCCAAATAAGTTAATAATTTCAATGTTAAAAATCCTAACATTCAATTACTTCTTTTATTTAACTACCTAATCATATAATGACAAATTATAAAGAATCTTACTTTCTTTCGAATACTTTAAGAGAGAGGCCCTTAAACCATAAAAACAAATAGTTCTCAAATAACCGTGCGAAGCACGGGTTTCTTTTGATAGGTTATAAAATTTATTTAACATTATAATTATGTTTTTATATAATAGTTATTTTTAATAATTTTTTAATTTTAATTTACTATAAATTTATATAATGAAATGCATGGTTTAAATTTTATTTTGTAAAATTATAAATTAAATATGTCGTTGACGGGTTCGAACTTTGAATTTTCAGTAAATTAATTTAATCATATAATATATCTTATTATTAGATCTAATGATTGTTGTTTATTAATAAAAATAATGATTTGTATATATGGTGAGATATTTTTGGGTGTATATTAGTGATCGCAATATTAATTTTAAATTAAAAAGTACTCCATATTTTAATTACAAAAATTACTACTAAAAATAATTACGGAAAGATATGTTGTGATATTTTGGATATATATTAATTATTGTAATATTAGTTTTAAATTAAATGGTAAAGTGTTTAAATTATAAGTAAAATCTTTAGAAAAAATGAATATAACAATATTTAAATAATTTGTCAATGTAATCCCATATGTTAAATTCTAACCACCTAATTCAGTGAACGGAAAATAGAAAACCATATCGATATTTATTTATTTGGAAATGCTATGTAGTTGTTATAAATACTTAAATATTTTATTGGCTTTTTTGTATGTATTTACAGAATTTCTTAAATATTTTAAATTTCTAGATATTCAAATATATATCAACTATTATGTTTAAGTCTCAACTTTTAATGTTAAACTTTTTCTTTTGAAATATAACAATATTTAAATAATTTGTCAATGTAATCCCATATGTTAAATTCTAACCACCTAATTCAGTGAACGGAAAATTGAAAACCGATGTAACTAAGCAGGAACTGAAATCTTTGAAGGGACTTTAACTACATATATGAAACATTGTAAACACGCTCACCTTTGTTATAACCTATTTAACATCCGAATTTCAATAAGAACAAACAGTTCTCAAAATTGAAATACGGGATCTTCTTTTCATGGAGCTAAGCAATGAATCAAGATTGGGTAAAGATCCAATTATTCAATTTCTCCAAATAAGTTAATAAGTTCAATGTTAAAAATCTTAACATTCAAATTTGAACTTTACTTACTGACAAAAGACTCAACTTCGTTACAAATTTAAATTTACGGAACAATCTATTTACTTATAAGTTGTAAGAATAGCAACTCAAATGAACAATTTATGGACTTATCATTTAAAACATAATAAACATGATTTTCATGTAATGTAAGCACATAAATACATTTTAAAAACATATGTCCTTATTCATGCTAAAATTTTATATTATTTTTTAACTTTACAATTTCGATTATTATATTTACATATCTTTTTTAACATATTCAAATACAAAATATAAAATCGATGTAGTTACAATTTTAATTGTTATGTTTACATTTTTTGATGGCGAAGATCTATATTTATTTATTTGGAAATGCTATTTAGTTGTTATAAATATTGAAATTCTTTGCAGGGCATTTTGTATGCATTTAAAATATTTCTTTAATATTTTAAATTTTTATAAATTCAAATTAGTTTCAACTATTAAGTTTAAGTCTCTACTTTTGTTGCTAAACTTTTTAAACACTCTGACGTTTGTTATAACCACTTTAACATCCAAACTTGAATCAGAACAAACAAATCACAAAACTGAAATACGGATCTTCTTTTCATCGACCTAAACAATAAAACAAGATTGAGTGAAGATTCTATTATTGAATTTCCCCAAATAAGTTAATAATTTCAATGTTAAAAATCCTAACATTCAATTACTTCTTTTATTTAACTACCTAATCATATAATGACAAATTATAAAGAATCTTACTTTCTTTCGAATACTTTAAGAGAGAGGCCCTTAAACCATAAAAACAAATAGTTCTCAAATAACCGTGCGAAGCACGGGTTTCTTTTGATAGGTTATAAAATTTATTTAACATTATAATTATGTTTTTATATAATAGTTATTTTTAATAATTTTTTAATTTTAATTTACTATAAATTTATATAATGAAATGCATGGTTTAAATTTTATTTTGTAAAATTCTAAATTAAATATGTCGTTGCCGGGTTCGAACTTTGAATTTTCAGTAAATTAATTTAATCATATAATATATCTTATTATTAGATCTAATGATTGTTATTTATTAATAAAAATAATGATTTGTATTTATGGTGAGATATTTTTGGGTGTATATTAGTGATTGCAAGATTAATTTTAAATTAAAAACTACTCCATATTTTAATTACAAAAATTTCTACTAAAAATAATTACGGAAAGATATGTTGTGATATTTTGGATATATATTAATTATTGTAATATTAGTTTTAAATTAAATGGTAAAGTGTTTAAATTATAAGTAAAATCTTTAGAAAAAATGAATATAACAATATTTAAATAATTTGTCAATGTAATCCCATATGTTAAATTCTAACCACCTAATTCACTGAACGGAAAATTGAAAACCGATGTAACTAAGCAGGAACCGAAATCTTTGAAGGGACTTTAACTACATATATGAAACATTGTAAACACGCTCACCTTTGTTATAACCTATTTAACATCCGAATTTCAATAAGAACAAACAGTTCTCAAAATTGAAATACGGGATCTTCTTTTCGTGGAGCTAAGCAATGAATCAAGATTGGGTAAAGATCCAATTATTCAATTTCTCCAAATAAGTTAATAAGTTCAATGTTAAAAATCTTAACATTCAAATTTGAACTTTACTTACTTACAAAAGACTCAACTTCGTTACAAATTTAAATTTACGGAACAATCTATTTACTTATAAGTTGTAAGAATAGCAACTCAAATGAACAATTTATGGACTTATCATTTAAAACATAATAAACATGATTTTCATGTAATGTAAGCACATAAATACATTTTAAAAACATATGTCCTTTTTCATGCTAAAATTTTATATTATTTTTTAACTTTACAATTTCGATTATTATATTTACATATCTTTTTTAACATATTCAAATACAAAATATAAAATCGATGTAGTTACTATTTTAATTGTTATGTTTACATTTTTTGATGGCGAAGATCTATATTTATTTATTTGGAAATGCTATTTAGTTGTTATAAATATTGAAATTCTTTGCAGGGCATTTTGTATGCATTTAAAATATTTCTTTAATATTTTAAATTTTTATAAATTCAAATTAGTTTCAACTATTAAGTTTAAGTCTCTACTTTTGTTGCTAAACTTTTTAAACACTCTGACGTTTGTTATAACCACTTTAACATCCAAACTTGAATCAGAACAAACAAATCACAAAACTGAAATACGGGATCTTCTTTTCATCGACCTAAACAATAAAACAAGATTGAGTGAAGATTCTATTATTGAATTTCCCCACATAAGTTAATAATTTCAATGTTAAAAATCCTAACATTCAATTACTTCTTTTATTTAACTACCTAATCATATAATGACAAATTATAAAGAATCTTTATATTTGTCCCCCATCTTTATTTCTTTTATTTATTAATTACCATTTAAATAATAATGATTAGGCTTTATTGTCCACTAAACATTTGACAATGATTTTTTTTTTGTTTGCATGATTTAATCCTTTTATATTTTATTATTTTATTAGACAACATTACGGATATTGAGGAGCACACCATTGCTTTACTGAATTATTCTTCCACAATTCTGCAAGCTTTTTAATATTTTATTAATCAGAAAATGACTCATCATATTATAAAACAACACAGTTGACACAGATAGGTTATTTACTTTGTTTCTTATCACTACAAAAAGAAAAGGCCGGGCCATTCATTTGGTTATATACAACAAAAACTCTGTCTATTTATATATGTTTACAAACCCACTATACCCTCTCTCTTTTATTACTAAACACAGTTAAGTTCATTTGATACAAACCGAACACAACACAAACACAAGTCCTGTTTTTCTATTTTTTTAACCACTACGTTTTCTCCACAATTCATAAACCGAACAACCCAATACACTCTTGTCTTTTCTTCTTACCCAAAACCTCTGTTCAATATTTATACATAAACACAAACCGTATAACACCCAGGTAGTTGCTTTATTCTTTTCTTTCGTTATTTGTTTGCCGATTTCTGGTACTCGACTGTTGTGTGATCTGTTTTGGTCGATTACTAGTATTACTTGTGTTTTTTCGAATGGCTCTAGTAATTGGATTTGTGTTGTGATTTGTTAAATTTGTGTTATTAGTGGTGACTTTGACGGGGAGAGGGAATGGAGAGATAAGGAGAGGAGGCGGAGAGAATTTTGGTTTGGGTTGTGTTGGGTTTTGTTGAGATGATTGTTGGAATTGCCGGAGGTATAAGGTAGGAGGAAGAAGGAGAATTGAGGGTGAGTGTTGTTTTCGGTTGGATGTGGTGGTGTGGTGTTTGGTAACCGGAAAAGAGAGAGGTCCGGCGGGGAGAGATTAGGTGAGATTAGGGAGAGTTGTGAGATGAGAGTTTGTTGGGGTGGTGTTGAATCGGTAGACGAGAGAGAGAGTACGAGAGAGAGGAAGAGATTGAGAGATGAGAGATTTGGAGAGATTGAGTTCGGTCAAAGAGAGTGATGCAGGGGAGGAAGAAACAGGTGGGGCCACACGGTGGGACCCACATCGATGTTTAATTTCTGTTAAAATGAAATATTAACGTATTTTTGGTTCGTTATAATCGGGATTTAATTGTTTCGTTAAAAATGGATTATTAATTAATTTGGTTAGTAATTAATAAGTTATTTAAATGGTTTAGTTAATTAATTAATTAAATAAGATTTTAGATGTAATTTAGAATTTTTTTATTTACTAATTAAATAATTTATTTATTATTTTGCAATAAAAAGGGGTTTAATAAAATGGATTAATTATTAGTTTGTTAAAAAGAGTCATTTTGTGATTTTTGGACGAAAATTAGAGATTTAATAATTTGTTGATAAAAAGAAGAATATTTGTGAAATAAATAGAATGAAATATGTTTTATTTTGGAAAAGCTGTTATTAATATTTTCAGATTATTTTATAATCCGGATCGAGTCAGATTTAATTTAGAGATTTAAAATTTGTTTATTAAAGAGTTTAGTAAATTAGAATTTGTGAGATTTCTTAAAAAATTAGAATTCTTTGATAATTAGTTTAAAAATGAGAATAATAAATATGGATTTAAATTGAATAAAAACGGATGTTTGAATTTTTCATTTTGAGTAAGAATTTAGATTTCTGGAGATTAAAAATAGGATATATTCCCCAGATTTATTTCCCGTGTTCGAATAAATATTTATTTATCCTAGAATTAATTTCTGTTATTTATTCCGGAGATTTTATGAGATATTATATTATTATTAATTAGATTATCGGATCGGGAGTATTTTTATTCTGAAGAATCGCTCACGTATTTCTGGTTGCTATTTTTAGAAAATAATTCTCGAGACGTAGATCGACGCCAAGTTCACGGGTAGAGTATATATTTTAGCTTCATTCATTCGTACTTCGAGATCGAGGCAAGTTCGTTCTTACCCTAACCTTTGGAAACTGTGGATTTCTGTTCGTGTTATTTAATTCCTTAATTATTTTTGAAATATTATATATTGAGATTATCTGTTGCTCTATATGATGCAATAATTTCTTTTGAGAATTATTTCTTGTTAAATATTATTATATTGTCAAGTTAGTTTATTTGAGAATTATAATCCCTATAAGCGTAGAAACAATTTAATTGATATCGGGTCGATCTCATTAATTCGAGACGACTATTATTTTATTCAGTGAAACTAATCTCATTCGTCCGAGATAGTTAAATTTATTCTTTTCGATTGAATTTATTGTACAAATTCAATCGTTATTTATTGATTATCTTTCAGTTAGTTCCTCGTTTGAACTAACCGATAGGAGTTTAAAATTATAATTATTAGAGATTTTTATTCGTCAATCAAGTGAAAAATATTCTATTTAAACGTTCATCAATGTTGAGTATTATAAATATCGAGAAGTACTATTTGTTCAGTACGACTCCCAATTACTTTAATCTTAGGACTATTCTCATAGATTCGAGATAGTCGATTTTATTGTCAAGGTTTGGCATTTTGTTCATGTCAACCGATAAATTATTATTGAGAATTTACATCAGTCTATTGTTCGGATTGGTGGTAAAAATCGAGTCATACTGGCAGTCCGCCAGATTTGTAAATATTTTCTGAAAAGAGTTATCTCAAGTTATCTGTACCCCAAATATTCGGGAATTCTGTATTCTACTGGTCAATTTTGGGCAAGAGGCCCATTATAGAGAAAGAGAGACTCGTGTACCATTTTACGGACCCGAGAATATTTTAGGCATTCGTTGCCTTGGTTGAATTGATAACCATTATGATGCTAGCATTCATACATATATATTATAGTTGATATCGTATTGTAGCCGTGATCGGGCGAAGTGCGGTGTCATCGGAGGCCGGTATTCTTTGTTGGTTAGTTGATCGCCCCACCGAGATACGGAGAGGTGGAAGACCAGTTCATTCTTAAATCATGAGTTATCAGAGTTATATCAAATGAGTCTTTTGAGTATTCTGTTTTGAGATGAGTTTTGAGCTTTTCGAGTATGATATTTTCAAGATGAATTTGAGCCAAATCTTATTGTGATTCTCAATATTAAAATTTTGAGTACTTATGTCGGTAAACCTTATTATATTTAGATACCGAGCGAGAAGAGAACTTGCTGAGCACTATAGTTGCTCATTCTTGCTTTACAACATTTTGTTCAGCTGTCAAGACGGAAGGAGGCGAGACATCCAGCCAGGGCTATAAAGGCAAGGGGAAAGCGCAAGGCTATGGCGTCAATAATTAGAAGATCCAGATAGAATCTTTATATTTCTACTGATGTGAACTTTTGTAATATATTAATTCGAGATGTACCAAGTTGTTTTGTAATACGCTGTGAAGACGATCTTGGATCTGCGGAGTGGGACATTTTATGCTCCGTTGTATTATATATTTTGCTTTGTTATTGCGTAACTTGTGCTACAGGATATTGAGACAATGTGACGACCCGGGTCCCCTGTCAGGGTGGATTTGGGGGCGTCACAAAGTTGGTATCAAAGCATTAGTTATATTTTTAGGAATCGTACGAGCCTTGGAGTATAACCCGATGCGAGAATTTAGAGATATAATACGAACCTAGAACTATAACGCGACGTGAGAATTTGGAGATATGATACGATGTTGAGATTTTGGCACTAAGCGCCTTACGCCTTTATATATATTTATAGGCATATCTAGTCGATTGAAACCTGACCGAGATTTTTTCGTACTTTTGTAGATGTCTACTTCTGGACCAGCAGATTTTCGTTCTACTCGAGATAGACTTCCTACACCTTATTCACATGGACCCCTAGTTCCCAATTAATTTAAGATAGGATGCCTAATTTCCCATTATAAATGAGATCGGATGATACCTTACAGAGTTTCCACATTTTGTAAATGTTGTCAATACCTTTACCGGAGTCTACGAGTGTCACTTTCATTTTAAATCGATAGTCGATCCTAAGAGCTTATTGTGTGCTAGGAAATCGCTCCTTAAGAGAGCTTATTGTGTGCTAGGAAATCGCTCCTTAAGTAACTTCCTTAACAATGATTATCGGTGATTTTTTATCATTCGAATTTACTCAGGCAATATCTATCCTATTTGAAAAGACCTATATTGTTCAAAGGTTCATTTACAGAGTGTCATGTACTTCTCTAAATATAAAACTCTTTCATATCCCTTCCTATATTTGTCACCCTTTGTGATACTGAGATGAACAACCCTACTTATATAGGGGAAGACTGTCTGTCTCTGTGATAGAAGTCTGGTGGGACGCCACCATTTGTACTGTTGTTTGTTAATTAGAGTACTAAAGGCTGGCCACCTTGTGTACTATGACGGTTGTCCTAATGATACATGCAACAAAACAAATGTTCGATGATCATAATGATCTCTCAGCTAATCCTTTCATAAAAGATTCTCACCATCAAGAATTGAGTGTGCACATGTGTTGTTTAACATCTATTCCTTATGAGTTATCTCTATTCAATATTCTTATGGATCCTATAATGATTGGGGCCTAAGAATTCTAAAAGTGGTATACGAAAATTTGAAAGTGATGAAACTTCTCTTCCAGAAATGGAAATTTCAACAACTCAAGTCGGAGTGACAATTTCTAAATAGAAATAGACCTGATGCCCAGCCTGTTGGGTAGTAACCTTTATTATCTCTACTAGAATAGTATGTTGGTTAGATACTTTTACGATGTACTTATTATCAGCGACCAGTTGTATTCAGTACCATGACCTGGACTTTACCAGTATGGAACCTTATCAGTATTATATTGTGATCTGCTATAGTACCGTTGTCTCATTTTGTTTATTATAGATCTGTGTTATATTAGAATAGCATGTTAGAATAATTTCCATATTACCCCTGAATTAGTTAACAATTTCTTTTCCGATACTACGGCTTAAAAAGAATTTTCGAAAACCAGAGATTTATGATGATTGAATTTTTGAGAACCGCCATTTAAGTTGAGATAAATCTTCACGAGTATCTAAAATCTGTTTATATCGAGAAATAAGAGTAACTGTTTATAAAGAGACAAGAGAGAGTCGTGATTTTGAGTATTGTGAGGAACCATAATTTTGACCGAGTAGATATTTATGAATACCAATTTTAGTTGTGCCAGCAATGGTGTTTGAGAATTGCATATCCGAAATATAACGTACCTGACTATTTTCGCTCTTATAGAAAAGATGCCACCAAAGAGAGGAAGACCGCAAGAAATCCTCGTCCTCAACCCGAGGTGAATCCAGAGAATGAGGTTCCACCTCAGAACCAAGTTCCAAACCCAGAACCACAACTCGCTCGAGATCCCAACCAAGAAAATAACCCGATGAGTCTACTTATGAACTTTCTTATTCAGCATACCCAGAACCCTCAGCCTCAGCCGTACCAAAATGTAGGAGGGAATCCACCTCCAGCTCAACTGACCCAAACTACTGTGAGTTTCAAATCATTTAAATCCTTGAGTCCACCTGAGTTTAAAGGTACCACTAACCCAGTGGAAGCTAGAATCTGGTTACGTGAAATAGAGAAGACCTTTGAGATAGTGGGAGTGAAAGAGGATAAGAAGACGGTATTTGCAGCTTATATGTTGAAAGGTGAAGCTAATTATTGGTGGGAAGCGAAGAGAGCCATGGAAGGCGATGCGATTATACCGTGGGCTAGATTTACAATGTTGTTTCTAGAGAGGTATTTCTCCAAATATCTGGGGAACCAGATGGAGATAAAGTTTTTAGAGCTCAAGCAAGGAACAATGACTGTTGCAGACTACGAGGCCAAGTTTACAGAACTCTCGAGGTTTGTACCCTATCATGTAGACACTGAAGAGAAGAGAGCAAAACGCTTTCAACAAGGATTGAAACCATGGATTCAAAATCGCGTTGCAGTATTTGAGATCACTAATTATGCAACTTTAGTTCAGAAAGCGGCGATAGTGGAAAGTGGAAGTGAACTATACCCGAAAGATGGAAATAAGAGGAAGTTCCAGAGCAGTGGAAGTAATTTTGCGAGGAGATTTGATAATCGGAGTGATAAGAAACCGTTTGTGAAAAGGGAAGATAAGAGTGCTGATACAAGAAGGTTTGGGAACTTTGACACCAGAGGAAGCAATCAGAGGATCAGACAGCCACAGACAGTTAATGTGATGCAAGGAAGACCACCTTTGCCAGAATGCAAGACATGTGGGAAGAAACACCCCGGACCCTGTCATCTAGCGACCGTGAATTGTTATAACTGTGGACAGAAGGGTCATTATGCTTCTAGTTGCAAGGATAAATCTGTCACCTGCTTCAACTGTGGAAGGAAAGGTCACGTGTCCCGAGACTGCCGACAACCTGCGAAGGAAAATCCGGTGCCTCGACTCACAGCACCTCCCAGCAACAAGCCAACAGCGAGAACCTTCAACATGACAGTAAGAGATGCCATTGATAACAACAATGTGATCGCAGGTACGCTTTTAGTAAATTCTGAGGATGCGTGTGTTCTAGTTGATTCTAGAGCTACCAAATCTTTTATTTCTGATAACTTCATGAATAAGTTGAATCTTGAGTCTGTGCCCTTAGAGGGAATTCTGAATATAGAAGTAGCTAATCAGGAAGTTATACCAGTGAACCGATTGTGTCCGAATTGTCCCTTAGAGATACCTGAGTGGAAATGGGAACATATTACCATGGATTTTGTCGTAGGATTGCCCCGAACTCGAGCAAGTCATGATGCGATTTGGGTTATCGTCGATCGACTCACTAAATCTGCGCATTCCCTACCAATTAGTGATAAGTACTCTGTTGAGAGATTGGTAAACATGTATCTAAAGGAAATTGTAGTTCGTCACGGAGTGCCTGTTTCGATTGTTTCTGATAGAGATGCCTGTTTTACTTCACGATTTTGGAATAGTTTTCAGGAGTGTCTTGGAACGAAGTTAAATCTGAACACTGCATATCATCCACAGATCGACGAACAAAGTGAAAGGACAATATAATAAATAAAAACCTCGAAAAAGCACGGAGAGCAACCTCATTTCTTTCCTCTTCGTAATATCAAGATTCTGTGCATTTGATTTCAAAGAAAGTTGGGATGATCATTTGCCCCTAATTGAGTTTTCTTACAACAATAGTTACCATTCGAGCATATGTATGGCACCTTATGAAGCTTTGTACGGAAGGAAGTGTAGATCACCGTTATATTGGGATGAAGTAGGAGAGAGAAAGATACTAGGACCGGAATTACTTCAACAAACTAAGCAAGCAACCGAGGTTATTCGAAAAAGGTTAGTTGCAGCTCGAGATCGACAGAGGAAGTATGTAAATCAAAAGAGGAAAGACAAAGCGTTTGAAGTGGGAGATAAAGTGATGTTAAAAGTTTCACCTTGGAAAGGAGTAATAAGATTCGGAAAGAAAGGCAAGTTAAGCCCCAGATATATAGGACCTTTCGAGATTCTTAAGAAGATAGGACCACTAGCTTATCAGTTGGCCCTACCTCCAGACCTTCAGCATATCCACGACGTGTTTCATGTTTCTGCATTAAGAGAGTACCATTCTGATTTCAGGCATGTTATAACCTACGAACCAGTGGAAATTCGTCCAGATTTGACATACGAAGAAAAGCCTGTAGAGATCCTAGATTACAAAGTGCAAGAGTTAAGAACTAAGAAAGTGAATTTAGTGAAAGTACTTTGGAGAAACCACCAAGTTGAGGAAGCCACGTGGGAATTAGAAAATGAAATGCGGAATAAATATCCTGAATTATTTAGTGCATAGTTTTGATTCCGAGGACGGAATCCTATAAGGGGGGGAGACTGTAATAACCACGAATTATCGAAATAGATTTTTATTTTTTAGCCGAATTTTTGAGTCTCGTTTTAATTAGTCAGCGGGAGAAAAACGAAATCTTTTACTAAATATTTACATTAAATATTTCCATCATTATATTTGTCCCCCATCTTTATTTCTTTTATTTATTAATTACCATTTAAATAATAATGATTAGGCTTTATTGTCCACTAAACATTTGACAATGATTTTTTTTTTGTTTGCATGATTTAATCCTTTTATATTTTATTATTTTATTAGACAGCATTACGGATATTGAGGAGCACACCATTGCTTTACTGAATTATTCTTCCACAATTCTGCAAGCTTTTTAATATTTTATTAATCAGAAAATGACTCATCATATTATAAAACAACACAGTTGACACAGATAGGTTATTTACTTTGTTTCTTATCACTACAAAAAGAAAAGGCCGGGCCATTCATTTGGTTATATACAACAAAAACTCTGTCTATTTATATATGTTTACAAACCCACTATACCCTCTCTCTTTTATTACTAAACACAGTTAAGTTCATTTGATACAAACCGAACACAACACAAACACAAGTCCTGTTTTTCTATTTTTTTAACCACTACGTTTTCTCCACAATTCATAAACCGAACAACCCAATACACTCTTGTAACGCCCCCAAATCCACCCTGACAGGGGACCCGGGTCGTCACATTGTCTCAATATCCTGTAGCACAAGTTACGCAATAACAAAGCAAAATATATAATACAACGGAGCATAAAATGTCCCACTCCGCAGGTCCAAGATCGTGTTCACAGTATAATACAAAACAACTTGATACATCTCGAATTAATATGTTACAAAGGTTCACATCAGTAGAAATATAAAGATTCTATCTGGGTCTTCTAATTATTGACGCCATAGCCTTGCGCTTTCCCCTTGCCTTTATAGCCCTGGCTGGACGTCTCGCCTTTTTCCGTCTTGGCAGCTGAACAAAATGTTGTAAAGCAAGAATGAGCAACTATAGTGCTCAGCAAGTTCTCTTCTCGCTCGGTATATAAATATGATAAGGTTTACCGAAATTAATACTCAAAATTTTAATATTGAAAATCACAATAAGATTTGACTCAAATTCATCTGGAAAATATCATACTCGAAAGGCTCAAACTCATCTCAAAACAGAATACTCAAAAGACTCATTACTCATCTCGAAACAGAATACTCGATAACTCATTTGATATAACTCTGATAACTCATGATTTAAGAATGAACTGGTCTTCCACCTCTCCGTATCTCGGTGGGGCGATCAACTAACCAACCAAGAATACCGGCCTCCGATGACACCGCACTTCGCCCGATCACGGCTACAATACGATATCAACTATAATATATATGTATGAATGCTAGCATCATAATGGTTATCAATTCAACCAAGGCAACGAATGCCTAAATATTCTCGGGTCCGTAAAACGGTACACGAGTCTCTCTTTCTCTATAATGGGCCTCTTGCCCAAAATTGACCAGTAGAATACAGAATTCCCGAATATTTGGGGTACAGATAACTTGAGATAACTCTTTTCAGAAAATATTTACAAATCTAGCGGACTGCCAGTATGACTCGATTTTACCACCAATCCGAACAATAGACTGATGTAAATTCTCAATAATAATTTATCGGTTGACATGAACAAAATGCCAAACCTTGACAATAAAATCGACTATCTCGAATCTATGAGAATAGTCCTAAGATTAAAGTAATTGGGAGTTGTACTGAACAAATAGTACTTCTCGATATTTATAATACTCAACATTGATGAACGTGTAAATAGAATATTTTTCACTTGATCGACGAATAAAAATCTCTAATAATTATAATTTTAAACTCCTATCGGTTAGTTCAAACGAGGAACTAACTGAAAGATAATCAATAAATAACGATTGAATTTGTACAATAAATTCAATCGAAAAGAATAAATTTAACTATCTCGGACGAATGAGATTAGTTTCACTGAATAAAATAATAGTCGTCTCGAATTAATGAGATCGACCCGATATCAATTAAATTGTTTCTACGCATATAGGGATTATAATTCTCAAATAAACTAACTTGACAATATAATAATATTTAACAAGAAATAATTCTCAAAAGAAATTATTGCATCATATAGAGCAACAGATAATCTCAATATATAACATCTCAAAAATAATTAACAAAATAAATAACACGAACAGAAATTCACAGTTTCCAAAAGTTAGGGTAAGAACGAACTTGCCTCGATCTCGAAGTACGAATGAATGAAGCTAAAATATATACTCTACCCGTGAACTTGGCGTCGATCTACGTCTCGAGAATTATTTTCTAAAAATAGCAACCAGAAATACGTAAGCGATTCTTCAGAATAAAATACTCCCGATCCGATAATCTAATTAATAATAATATAATATCTCATAAAATCTCTGGAATAAATAAATAAATATTTATTCGAACACAGGAATTAAATCTGGGGAATATATCCTATTTTTAATATCTGGAAATCTAAATTCTTACTCAAAATGAAAAATTCAAACATCCGTTTTTATTCAATTTAAAACCATATTTATTATTCTCATTTTTAAACTAATTGTCAAAGAATTCTAATTTACTAAACTCATTAATATAAAACAAATATTAAATCTCTAAATTAAATCTGACTTGATCCGGTTAATTAAAAATAAACCGGAAAATATTAAAACAGCTTTTCCAAATAAAACATATTTTATTCTATTTATTTCACAAATATTCTTCTTTTTATCAACAAATTATTAAATCTATAATTTTCGTCCAAAAATCACAAAATGACTCTTTTTAACAAACAAATAATTAATCCATTTTATTAAACCCTTTTTATTGCAAATTAATAAATATCTAATTTATTTTCAAAATCACATAGCAACACTTATTTAATTAGTAAATAAATAAATTCTAAATTACATCTAAAATCTTATTTAATTAATTAATTAACTAAACCATTTAAATAACTTATTAATTACTAACCAAATTAATTAATAATCCATTTTTAACGAAACAATTAAATCCCGATTATTATAATATAACGAACCATAAATACGTTAATATTACATTTTAACAGCAATTAAACATCGATGTGGGTCCCACCGTGTGGGCCCCACCTGTTTCATTTCCCCTCCCCTGCATCTCTCCCAGTCTCTCTCCCAGTCTCTCTCTCTCTCTCTCTCTCTCTCTCTCTCGTCTCTTTCTCCCTTTCATCTCCCCCTTCTTCTATTTCTTCTCTCTCGACATATAACATAACACCAACAACACTACTAATCTCTCTCCGTCGCTCTCATCATCACCCACAAACAACAACTCTCTCACAACCCAAACCATAATTCTCTCCTCCTCTCCTTATCTCTCCACTCCCTCTAACCTTCTCTCAACCTCGCCGGCCGACACCAACATCACACGGCAACACTAGACTCCTCACTCCACCACACACACCACTTATCTCACCTCCTACACTCGACCAAAGTCGAACCCATCAACACCCAAATCTCCTCTTTTCTCCTCCTTATCTCTACTCCCTCATCACTCTCGTTTCCTCACCCCAAACGAATCAACCAAAACAAACACGACTCAACTAGACAGATTCTACAACACGAGTATAACGAATTGAAAGGAACAAAGAATTAAAGAAAATAACCACCTGGGTTGAACGCCGATTATACGAATATAGGAATGGGATTGTTGAAAAAAAAAAAAACTAAGTTCCGGTTTTGTTTGTTGGTCAGAGACAGGACTTGTGTGTGTATAAATTGGACAAGGATTTTGGGTGAAAAGAAAAGACAAGAGTGTAAGACAAGAGTGTATTGTGTTGTTCGGTTTATAAGTATAAAAGGTTCAGAGTTTTTTTGTGTATTAAAGCCGAGTAAAATGAAAGAGAAGACAGAAGTGTATGGTTTGTGTTTGTTTCTGTATTTGACTTAAGACAGATGCTGCAGAGATTTATAGAACCTGGAATCCTCAAATAACAATAATGCTGTTTATAAAAAAATAAAAAAATAAAATTATGGGGCAAAAATCATTGCAGAATTTTAGTGGACAAAGAAACATAATCATTATTAATTAAGTGGCAATTAATAAATAAAAAGAAATAAAACAAATGGGGGACAAATTGATTGCAAATATTTAATATAATTATTTAATAAAAAGATTTCGTTTTTCTCCCGCTGACTAAATAAAACGAGACTCAAAAATTCGACTCAAAATAAAATATATTTCGAAAATTTACGGTTATTACAGTCTTCCCCCCTTATAGGATTCCGTCCTCGGAATCAAAACTTTGCACTAAACAATTCTGGATATTGATTCCGCATTTCACTTTCTAATTCCCACGTGGCTTCCTCCACTTGGTGGTTTCTCCAAAGTACTTTCACTAAATTCACTTTCTTAGTTCTTAACTCTTGCACTTTGTAATCTAGGATCTCCACTGGCTTTTCTTCGTATGTCAAATCGGGGCGAATTTCCACTGGTTCGTAGGTTATAACGTGCCTGAAATCAGAATGGTACTCTCTTAACGCAGAGACATGAAACACATTGTGGATATGCTGAAGGTCTGGAGGTAGGGCCAACTGATAAGCTAGTGGTCCTATCTTCTTAAGAATCTCGAAGGGTCCGATATATCTGGGGCTTAACTTGCCTTTCTTTCCGAATCTCATTACTCCTTTCCAAGGTGAAACTTTCAACATCACCTTATCTCCTACTTCAAATGCTTTGTCTTTCCTCTTTTGATTTGCATACTTCCTCTGTCGATCTTGAGCTGCAACTAACCTTTTTCGAATAACCTCGGTTGCTTGCTTAGTTTGTTGAAGTAATTCCGGTCCTAGTATCTTTCTTTCTCCTACTTCATCCCAATATAATGGTGATCTACACTTCCTTCCGTACAAAGCTTCATAAGGTGCCATACATATGCTCGAATGGTAACTATTGTTGTAAGCAAACTCGACTAGGGGCAAATGCTCATCCCAACTTCCTTTAAAATCAAGTGCACAGGCTCTTAACATATCTTCAACTGTTTGAATCGTCCTTTCACTTTGTCCGTCGGTCTGTGGATGATATGCAGTGCTCAGATTTAACTTCGTGCCAAGACATTCTTGAAAACTTTTCCAAAATCGTGAAGTAAAACGGGCATCTCTATCAGAAACAATCGAAACAGGCACTCCGTGACGAACTACAATTTCCTTTAGGTATATGTTCACCAATCTCTCAACGGAATACTTATCACTAATTGGTAGGAAATGCGCAGATTTAGTGAGTCTATCGACGATAACCCAGATCGCATCATGACTGGCTCTAGTTCGGGGCAATCCTACGACAAAATCCATGGTGATATGCTCCCATTTCCACTCTGGTATCTCTAAAGGTTGTAGAAGTCCACTTGGTCGTTGATGTTCTGCCTTCACTTTCTGACATGTCAAACACTTACTTACCCATTCTGCAATCTCCCTCTTCATGTTGGGCCACCAATAATTCAACTTGATGTCTTGATACATTTTTGTGCTCCCTGGGTGAATGGAATATCTCGAGTTATGCGCTTCGCTCATAATTTCTTCCTTCAACTCTGTAACATTAGGAATCCATATTCTCGATGCAAATCGCTTAATTCCCTTTTCATCTTTTGAACTTAGAAATTCTTCTCCGGTCAACTCTGATCTTCTTTCTTCCATCACTTGCTCTTGACAACGGCGAATCTTCTCGAGTAACTCCGGTTGAAACTGAATGCTGTAAACTCTTTCATTGTTTTGGACTGGGATCTTGACTTCCAATTCCATTTTCTCAAATTCTCTGACCAATTCTTCTGAGGTTGTCAACAGGTTTAGTCTCTCCTTTCTACTTAAAGCATCAGCTACAACATTAGCCTTCCCTGGGTGGTAGTTTATCGAGCAGTCATAGTCCTTGATCAATTCTAACCATCTTCTTTGTCTCATGTTTAATTCCTTTTGCGTGAATATATACTTTAAGCTCTTGTGATCCGTGTAAATCTCGCATTTCTCTCCGTAAAGGTAATGTCTCCAAATCTTGAGTGCGAAAACAATAGCAGCAAGTTCCAAATCGTGAGTAGGGTAACGGGACTCATACTCCTTCAGTTGCCGAGAGGCATAAGCTATTACTTTTCCGTGTTGCATCAAAACACATCCTAAACCCTTGTGAGAAGCGTCGCTGAAAATTACGAAATCGCCTTTCTCATCGGGTAAGGTCAACACCGGGGCAGTAGTCAATCTCTTCTTCAATTCTTGAAAGCTATCTTCGCATTTGGGTGTCCATTCGAACTTTTCACTCTTTCTGGTAAGTCGAGTCAGTGGTGTAGCTATCTTTGAGAAATCCTTCACGAACCTTCGATAGTATCCAGCCAATCCAAGGAAACTTCTAACTTCGGTTGGAGTCTTGGGTCTCTCCCAATTTGCTACGGCTTCTATCTTTGCGGGGTCTACAGAAATCCCTTCGCCGCTTACAATGTGTCCCAAAAATTGAACTTCTTTTAGCCAGAACTCACACTTTGAGAATTTCGCATATAACTTTTCCTTCCGCAGCGTTTCCAGAACTAAACGGAGGTGTTCAGCATGTTCCTCAGGAGACTTCGAGTATATCAGGATGTCATCAATAAATACAATCACGAACTTATCCAAGTACCTCTTGAACACACGATTCATCAAGTCCATAAAAGCAGCTGGCGCATTCGTCAATCCAAAAGACATGACTAAGAATTCGTAATGTCCATATCGGGTCCTAAAGGCAGTCTTAGGAATATCTTCAGGCTTGATCTTTAGTTGATGATAGCCGGATCTCAAATCAATCTTTGAAAAACATCTAGCTCCCTTAAGTTGGTCAAACAGATCGTCGATTCGAGGTAAAGGGTACTTATTCTTGATGGTCATCTTGTTCAACTCACGATAATCAATACATAATCGCATGGATCCGTCCTTCTTCTTCACGAACAGCACTGGAGCTCCCCACGGGGATACACTTGGTCTGATTACGCCTTTGTCAAGTAATTCTTGCAGTTGGGTAGCCAACTCCTTCATCTCAACGGGAGCCATACGGTATGGTGCTTTGGAAATTGGTGCAGTTCCCGGGGCAAGATCGATATTGAATTCTATTTCTCTGTCGGGCGGCAATCCAGGTAACTCTTCAGGAAAAACATCTTCGAATTGATTTACTACAGGGATTTCATCAATGGCAGGGGCTTGCTTCTCGTTGTCAACCACATAAGCTAAGTAGGCTTGACACCCACTCCTTAGTAGTTTCTTCGCTTGAATCATGGTCAGAAAATTACTAGTAGGTTTCCTTCCGCGGAATTGTATTCTTTTGCCGTTGGGTCCCTTTACACTAACCCACTTACGCCGACAATTGATTTGAGCATCATAACGTGTCAACCAATCCATTCCCAGAATTATATCAAACTCCCCTAAATTAAAAGAAAGAAGGTCTGCTTCGAAACGTTGTCCTTGGATTTCGATTCCACAATCTGGACATATCTGATCTACAGGGACTTTTTCCTGATTTGCTACTTCTATAATCAATGTCTCCCCTAATGGTACGGACTGAATATTCAATTTATTCCTAAAATTCTCCGATATGAAAGATTTTGTTGCTCCCGAATCAAACAAAACATATGCATCTACAGAATTGACTAAAAGCGTACCTGCAATCACATCACTATCAGCAATAGCATCCTTCACTGTCATGTTGAAAGTACGAGCAGTTGGCTTGTTGCTGGGAGGTGCCATGAGTCTAGGTGCATTTGTCTCCTTTGGTGGTGACTTGCAATCTCGTGCAATATGTCCTTTCTTTCCGCAATTGAAACAAGTAACGGCCTTATCCTTACAGTGAGAAGAATAATGCCCTTTTTGTCCACAGTTGTAACAAACAATGTTGGCCAGATTACATGGTCCTGGGTGCTTCCTTCCACACGTTTTGCATTCGGGTAGCGGTGGCCTCCCTTGAATTAGATTGGCTGCCTGAGTGGGTCTGGACCTTTGATTGTTTCCCCTAGCGTCATGATTCTCAGTTCTCTTTGTATCATTGCTTCTGTCTTCCCGCTTCACAAAAGGTCTCTTTCCATTCCGATCGTCCGGCTTCCTCTCAAAATTATTTCCACGATTCTGAAACTTCCTTTTCTTCATATCCTTGTCCTTTGAGTACAACTCAGATCCACTTTCCACAATAGATGCTTTTTGAACCACAGTAGCATAGTTGGTGATTTCTAGGACCGCAACTCGATTCTGGATCCACGGCTTCAGCCCTAGTTGAAAACGTTTAGCTCTCTTTTCGTCTGTATCCACATGGTAAGGCACAAACCTAGAGAGTTCAGAAAACTTGGCTTCATATTCAGCTACAGTCATGTTGCCTTGCTTGAGTTCCAGAAACTTGACCTCCATTTGGCTCTCCAAGTATTTAGGAAAATATTTCTCCAAAAATAGCTGCGTGAACCTGGTCCAGGGTATGACCACGTTCCCTTCCATTGCTCTCTTTGATTCCCACCAATAATTCGCCTCACCTTTTAACATATAAGCTGCAAAGATGGTTTTCTTCTCTTCTTCTACCCCTACGATCTCAAAGGTTTTCTCTATTTCACGTAACCAGATTCTAGCTTCCACTGGGTTAGTGGTACCTTTAAACTCAGGTGGACTCAAGGATTTGAATGATTTGAAACTCACAGTAGTTTGGGTCAGTTGAGCTGGAGGTGGATTCCCTCCTATATTTTGGTATAGCTGAGGCTGAGGGTTCTGGGTATGCTGAATAAGAAAGTTCATAAGTAGACTCATCGGGTTATTTTCTTGGTTGGGACCTCGAGCGAGTTGTGGTTCCGGGTTTGGAACTTGGTTCTGAGGTGGAACCTCATTCCCTGGATTCACCTCGGGTTGAGGACGAGGATTCTTTGCGGGTCTTCCTCTTTTTGGTGCCATTTTTTTCTATAAAGATGAAAACAATATGGTATTATATCTCAGGTTTGCAATTATACGACACCATTGCTGGCAAAGTAATGATAGGCATTCATAAATAAATACTCGGTCAAATTTATGGTTTCTCACAATACTCAAAATCACAACTCTCTCTTGTCTCTTATAAGCAGTTACTCTTATTTCTCGATATAAAAAGATTTTAGATACTAGTGAAGATTTATCTCAATTTAAATGGCGGTTCTCAAAAATTCAATCATCATAAATCTCTGGTTCTCGAAAATTCTTTTTAAGTCGTAGTATCGGAAAAGAAATTGTTAACTAATTCAGGGGTAACATGGAAATTATTCTAACATGCTATTCTAATATAACACAGATCTATAATAAACAAAATGAGATAACGATACTATAGCAGATCACAATATAATACTGATAAGATTCCATACTGGTGAAATCCAGGTCATGGTACTGAATACAAACTGGTCGTTGATAATAAGTACATCGTAAAAGTAACTAGCCAACATACTAGTCTAGTAGAGATAACAAAGGTTTCTACCCAACAGGCTGGGTATCAGGTCTAAAATACAAGGATCAACATAATATATGCACCCTACTACAGAAGGGTCTATCTCGACGTCATCACTGAAGAAACATCTCACCCACTCTCCTATGGAACTCTCTGATAATGTCTGAAACCAGGGTGGCAACTCTGGCCTGATCAATCTGTCCTGTGCTGGATGATGGTAATGCGGCTAAGTCAGTCTGAAGCCCGGTCAAAACAGTCAGGGCAATCTGGTGCATAATCTCCATGGGTACGTCTCTCACCAACAGACTCCCTCCATGATGCACGGCAAGAGGTTCTGAAACTGACAATAGTCGAAGAATACTATCCCTAGTAGTAAAAATCTCCTCATAACGTGCCCACAACCAACGGTAATGCTGGAACAGTGTATGGTGGACATGCCAAGGGACCATCCCTCCGGCCACATCAGGATGCTCAGAAGGAACAGGTGGCATAGCAACAGTAGTAGCAACCACAGTGGTCTGAGCAGGAGCAGGTGCAGGTATGGTAGGTGCAAATGGAGTAGTATCACAAGCAGGCATGGCACTGAAAGGTGGAAACATGTAGTCAGGCACGGTAGGGACTGTCGGCGTCGAAGCATAGACGGGAACAGGTAAAGTAAACAACTCAGCAAGAGCTGCTACTCCTGTAGGTACATCAACTCCGGATACTGGAGCTGACAAGGTAGGTACAACCTCAATACGGACGGGTGAAAGCTGGCTCTCATCAACTGGATCAGTAATCTCGGGCACTGGGGTCTCAACTCTGAACGTCTCAGGGGTAGGAGCCTCTAAATCAATCACTGGTGGAGGAGAATCGACTATCTCAATGATTTGGTCAGGAGAATCTACTAAATCTATCACATGTGGAGGAGAAGGTGTAAGGATCTGAACTGAAGAATCCTCCGTGTCACTAACCATCAGCATAAACTCTTCAGACGGGTCACTGTCTGAACCTGAGCTAAGTGGTCCATGCGGGTAAGGTGTAGGAGATCTATCTCGGGTAGAACGAAAATCAGCTGGTCTGGAAGTAGACATCTACAAAAGTACGAAAATCTCGGTCAGGTTTCAATCAACTAGCTATGCCTATAAATATATATAAAGGCGTAAGGCGCTTAGTGCCAAAATCTCAACTTCGTATCATATCTCTAAATTCTCACGTCGCGTTATAGTTCTAGGTCCGTATTATATCTCTAAATGCTCGCATCGGGTTATACTCCAAGGCTCGTACGATTCCTAAAAATATAACTGAAGCTTTGATACCAAAACTGTAACGCCCCCAAATCCACCCTGACAGGGGACCCGGGTCGTCACATTGTCTCAATATCCTGTAGCACAAGTTACGCAATAACAAAGCAAAATATATAATACAACGGAGCATAAAATGTCCCACTCCGCAGGTCCAAGATCGTCTTCACAGTATAATACAAAACAACTTGATACATCTCGAATTAATATGTTACAAAGGTTCACATCAGTAGAAATATAAAGATTCTATCTGGGTCTTCTAATTATTGACGCCATAGCCTTGCGCTTTCCCCTTGCCTTTATAGCCCTGGCTGGACGTCTCGCCTTTTTCCGTCTTGGCAGCTGAACAAAATGTTGTAAAGCAAGAATGAGCAACTATAGTGCTCAGCAAGTTCTCTTCTCGCTCGGTATATAAATATGATAAGGTTTACCGAAATTAATACTCAAAATTTTAATATTGAAAATCACAATAAGATTTGACTCAAATTCATCTGGAAAATATCATACTCGAAAGGCTCAAACTCATCTCAAAACAGAATACTCAAAAGACTCATTACTCATCTCGAAACAGAATACTCGATAACTCATTTGATATAACTCTGATAACTCATGATTTAAGAATGAACTGGTCTTCCACCTCTCCGTATCTCGGTGGGGCGATCAACTAACCAACCAAGAATACCGGCCTCCGATGACACCGCACTTCGCCCGATCACGGCTACAATACGATATCAACTATAATATATATGTATGAATGCTAGCATCATAATGGTTATCAATTCAACCAAGGCAACGAATGCCTAAATATTCTCGGGTCCGTAAAACGGTACACGAGTCTCTCTTTCTCTATAATGGGCCTCTTGCCCAAAATTGACCAGTAGAATACAGAATTCCCGAATATTTGGGGTACAGATAACTTGAGATAACTCTTTTCAGAAAATATTTACAAATCTGGCGGACTGCCAGTATGACTCGATTTTACCACCAATCCGAACAATAGACTGATGTAAATTCTCAATAATAATTTATCGGTTGACATGAACAAAATGCCAAACCTTGACAATAAAATCGACTATCTCGAATCTATGAGAATAGTCCTAAGATTAAAGTAATTGGGAGTTGTACTGAACAAATAGTACTTCTCGATATTTATAATACTCAACATTGATGAACGTGTAAATAGAATATTTTTCACTTGATCGACGAATAAAAATCTCTAATAATTATAATTTTAAACTCCTATCGGTTAGTTCAAACGAGGAACTAACTGAAAGATAATCAATAAATAACGATTGAATTTGTACAATAAATTCAATCGAAAAGAATAAATTTAACTATCTCGGACGAATGAGATTAGTTTCACTGAATAAAATAATAGTCGTCTCGAATTAATGAGATCGACCCGATATCAATTAAATTGTTTCTACGCATATAGGGATTATAATTCTCAAATAAACTAACTTGACAATATAATAATATTTAACAAGAAATAATTCTCAAAAGAAATTATTGCATCATATAGAGCAACAGATAATCTCAATATATAACATCTCAAAAATAATTAACAAAATAAATAACACGAACAGAAATTCACAGTTTCCAAAAGTTAGGGTAAGAACGAACTTGCCTCGATCTCGAAGTACGAATGAATGAAGCTAAAATATATACTCTACCCGTGAACTTGGCGTCGATCTACATCTCGAGAATTATTTTCTAAAAATAGCAACCAGAAATACGTAAGCGATTCTTCAGAATAAAATACTCCCGATCCGATAATCTAATTAATAATAATATAATATCTCATAAAATCTCCGGAATAAATAAATAAATATTTATTCGAACACAGGAATTAAATCTGGGGAATATATCCTATTTTTAATATCTGGAAATCTAAATTCTTACTCAAAATGAAAAATTCAAACATCCGTTTTTATTCAATTTAAAACCATATTTATTATTCTCATTTTTAAACTAATTGTCAAAGAATTCTAATTTACTAAACTCATTAATATAAAACAAATATTAAATCTCTAAATTAAATCTGACTTGATCCGGTTAATTAAAAATAAACCGGAAAATATTAAAACAGCTTTTCCAAATAAAACATATTTTATTCTATTTATTTCACAAATATTCTTCTTTTTATCAACAAATTATTAAATCTATAATTTTCGTCCAAAAATCACAAAGGGACTCTTTTTAACAAACAAATAATTAATCCATTTTATTAAACCCTTTTTATTGCAAATTAATAAATATCTAATTTATTTTCAAAATCACATAGCAACACTTATTTAATTAGTAAATAAATAAATTCTAAATTACATCTAAAATCTTATTTAATTAATTAATTAACTAAACCATTTAAATAACTTATTAATTACTAACCAAATTAATTAATAATCCATTTTTAACGAAACAATTAAATCCCGATTATTATAATATAACGAACCATAAATACGTTAATATTACATTTTAACAGCAATTAAACATCGATATGGGTCCCACCGTGTGGGCCCCACCTGTTTCATTTCCCCTCCCCTGCATCTCTCCCAGTCTCTCTCCCAGTCTGTCTCTCTCTCTCTCTCTCTCTCCTCTCTCTCTCTCTCTCTCGTCTCTTTCTCCCTTTCATCTCCCCCTTCTTCTATTTCTTCTCTCTCGACATATAACATAACACCAACAACACTACTAATCTCTCTCCGTCGCTCTCATCATCACCCACAAACAAAAACTCTCTCACAACCCAAACCATAATTCTCTCCTCCTCTCCTTATCTCTCCACTCCCTCTAACCTTCTCTCAACCTCGCCGGCCGACACTAACATCACACGGCAACACTAGACTCCTCACTCCACCACACACACCACTTATCTCACCTCCTACACTCGACCAAAGTCGAACCCATCAACACCCAAATCTCCTCTTTTCTCCTCCTTATCTCTACTCCCTCATCACTCTCGTTTCCTCACCCCAAACGAATCAACCAAAACAAACACGACTCAACTAGACAGATTCTACAACACGAGTATAACGAATTGAAAGGAACAAAGAATTAAAGAAAATAACCACCTGGGTTGAACTCCGATTATACGAATATAGGAATGGGATTGTTGAAAAAAAAAAACTAAGTTCCGGTTTTGTTTGTTGGTCAGAGACAGGACTTGTGTGTGTATAAATTGGACAAGGATTTTGGGTGAAAAGAAAAGACAAGAGTGTAAGACAAGAGTGTATTGTGTTGTTCGGTTTATAAGTATAAAAGGTTCAGAGTTTTTTTGGGTATTAAAGCCGAGCAAAATGAAAGAGAAGACAGAAGTGTATGGTTTGTGTTTGTTTCTGTATTTGACTTAAGACAGATGCTGCAGAGATTTATAGAACCTGGAATCCTCAAATAACAATAATGCTGTTTATAAAAAAATAAAAAAATAAAATTATGGGGCAAAAATCATTGCAGAATTTTAGTGGACAAAGAAACATAATCATTATTAATTAAGTGGCAATTAATAAATAAAAAGAAATAAAACAAATGGGGGACAAATTGATTGCAAATATTTAATATAATTATTTAATAAAAAGATTTCGTTTTTCTCCCGCTGACTAAATAAAACGAGACTCAAAAATTCGACTCAAAATAAAATATATTTCGAAAATTTACGGTTATTACAACTCTTGTCTTTTCTTCTTACCCAAAACCTCTGTTCAATATTTATACATAAACACAAACCGTATAACACCCAGGTAGTTGCTTTATTCTTTTCTTTCGTTATTTGTTTGCCGATTTCTGGTACTCGACTGTTGTGTGATCTGTTTTGGTCGATTACTAGTATTACTTGTGTTTTTTCGAATGGCTCTAGTAATTGGATTTGTGTTGTGATTTGTTAAATTTGTGTTATTAGTGGTGACTTTGACGGGGAGAGGGAATGGAGAGATAAGGAGAGGAGGCGGAGAGAATTTTGGTTTGGGTTGTGTTGGGTTTTGTTGAGATGATTGTTGGAATTGCCGGAGGTATAAGGTAGGAGGAAGAAGGAGAATTGAGGGTGAGTGTTGTTTTCGGTTGGATGTGGTGGTGTGGTGTTTGGTAACCGGAAAAGAGAGAGGTCCGGCGGGGAGAGATTAGGTGAGATTAGGGAGAGTTGTGAGATGAGAGTTTGTTGGGGTGGTGTTGAATCGGTAGACGAGAGAGAGAGTACGAGAGAGAGGAAGAGATTGAGAGATGAGAGATTTGGAGAGATTGAGTTCGGTCAAAGAGAGTGATGCAGGGGAGGAAGAAACAGGTGGGGCCACACGGTGGGACCCACATCGATGTTTAATTGCTGTTAAAATGAAATATTAACGTATTTTTGGTTCGTTATAATCGGGATTTAATTGTTTCGTTAAAAATGGATTATTAATTAATTTGGTTAGTAATTAATAAGTTATTTAAATGGTTTAGTTAATTAATTAATTAAATAAGATTTCAGATGTAATTTAGAATTTATTTATTTACTAATTAAATAAGTGTTGCTATGTGATTTTGAAAATAAATTAGATATTTATTATTTTGCAATAAAAAGGGGTTTAATAAAATGGATTAATTATTAGTTTGTTAAAAAGAGTCATTTTGTGATTTTTGGACGAAAATTAGAGATTTAATAATTTGTTGATAAAAAGAAGAATATTTGTGAAATAAATAGAATAAAATATGTTTTATTTTGGAAAAGCTGTTATTAATATTTTCAGATTATTTTATAATCCGGATCGAGTCAGATTTAATTTAGAGATTTAAAATTTGTTTATTAAAGAGTTTAGTAAATTAGAATTTGTGAGATTTCTTAAAAAATTAGAATTCTTTGATAATTAGTTTAAAAATGAGAATAATAAATATGGATTTAAATTGAATAAAAACGGATGTTTGAATTTTTCATTTTGAGTAAGAATTTAGATTTCTGGAGATTAAAAATAGGATATATTCCCCAGATTTATTTCCCGTATTCGAATAAATATTTATTTATCCCGGAATTAATTTCTGTTATTTATTCCGGAGATTTTATGAGATATTATATTATTATTAATTAGATTATCGGATCGGGAGTATTTTTATTCTGAAGAATCGCTCACGTATTTCTGGTTGCTATTTTTAGAAAATAATTCTCGAGACGTAGATCGACGCCAAGTTCACGGGTAGAGTATATATTTTAGCTTCATTCATTCGTACTTCGAGATCGAGGCAAGTTCGTTCTTACCCTAACCTTTGGAAACTGTGGATTTCTGTTCGTGTTATTTAATTCCTTAATTATTTTTGAAATATTATATATTGAGATTATCTGTTGCTCTATATGATGCAATAATTTCTTTTGAGAATTATTTCTTGTTAAATATTATTATATTGTCAAGTTAGTTTATTTGAGAATTATAATCCCTATAAGCGTAGAAACAATTTAATTGATATCGGGTCGATCTCATTAATTCGAGACGACTATTATTTTATTCAGTGAAACTAATCTCATTCGTCCGAGATAGTTAAATTTATTCTTTTCGATTGAATTTATTGTACAAATTCAATCGTTATTTATTGATTATCTTTCAGTTAGTTCCTCGTTTGAACTAACCGATAGGAGTTTAAAATTATAATTATTAGAGATTTTTATTCGTCAATCAAGTGAAAAATATTCTATTTAAACGTTCATCAATGTTGAGTATTATAAATATCGAGAAGTACTATTTGTTCAGTACGACTCCCAATTACTTTAATCTTAGGACTATTCTCATAGATTCGAGATAGTCGATTTTATTGTCAAGGTTTGGCATTTTGTTCATGTCAACCGATAAATTATTATTGAGAATTTACATCAGTCTATTGTTCGGATTGGTGGTAAAAATCGAGTCATACTGGCAGTCCGCCAGATTTGTAAATATTTTCTGAAAAGAGTTATCTCAAGTTATCTGTACCCCAAATATTCGGGAATTCTGTATTCTACTGGTCAATTTTGGGCAAGAGGCCCATTATAGAGAAAGAGAGACTCGTGTACCGTTTTACGGACCCGAGAATATTTTAGGCATTCGTTGCCTTGGTTGAATTGATAACCATTATGATGCTAGCATTCATACATATATATTATAGTTGATATCGTATTGTAGCCGTGATCGGGCGAAGTGCGGTGTCATCGGAGGCCGGTATTCTTGGTTGGTTAGTTGATCGCCCCACCGAGATACGGAGAGGTGAAAGACCAGTTCATTCTTAAATCATGAGTTATCAGAGTTATATCAAATGAGTCTTTTGAGTATTCTGTTTTGAGATGAGTTTTGAGCTTTTCGAGTATGATATTTTCAAGATGAATTTGAGCAAAATCTTATTGTGATTCTCAATATTAAAATTTTGAGTACTTATGTCGGTAAACCTTATTATATTTATATACCGAGCGAGAAGAGAACTTGCTGAGCACTATAGTTGCTCATTCTTGCTTTACAACATTTTGTTCAGCTGTCAAGACGGAAGGAGGCGAGACATCCAGCCAGGCCTATAAAGGCAAGGGGAAAGCGCAAGGCTATGGCGTCAATAATTAGAAGATCCAGATAGAATCTTTATATTTCTACTGATGTGAACTTTTGTAATATATTAATTCGAGATGTACCAAGTTGTTTTGTATTACGCTGTGAAGACGATCTTGGATCTGCGGAGTGGGACATTTTATGCTCCGTTGTATTATATATTTTGCTTTGTTATTGCGTAACTTGTGCTACAGGATATTGAGACAATGTGACGACCCGGGTCCCCTGTCAGGGTGGATTTGGGGGCGTCACAGTTAATAATTTCAATGTTAAAAATCCTAACATTCAATTACTTCTTTTATTTAACTACCTAATCATATAATGACAAATTATAAAGAATCTTACTTTCTTTCGAATACTTTAAGAGAGGCCCTTAAACCATAAAAACAAATAGTTCTCAAATAACCGTGCGAAGCACGGGTTTCTTTTGATAGGTTATAAAATTTATTTAACATTATAATTATGTTTTTATATAATAGTTATTTTTAATAATTTTTTAATTTTAATTTACTATAAATTTATATAATGAAATGCATGGTTTAAATTTTATTTTGTAAAATTCTCAATTAAATATGTCGTTGACGGGTTCGAACTTTGAATTTTCAGTAAATTAATTTAATCATATAATATATCTTATTATTAGATCTAATGATTGTTGTTTATTAATAAAAATAATGATTTGTATATATGGTGAGATATTTTTGGGTGTATATTAGTGATCGCAAGATTAATTTTAAATTAAAAAGTTCTCCATATTTTAATTACAAAAATTTCTACTAAAAATAATTACGGAAAGATATGTTGTGATATTTTGGATATATATTAATTATTGTAATATTAGTTTTAAATTAAATGGTAAAGTGTTTAAATTATAAGTAAAATCTTTAGAAAAAATGAATATAACAATATTTAAATAATTTGTCAATGTAATCCCATATGTTAAATTCTAACCACCTAATTCAGTGAACGGAAAATAGAAAACCATATCGATATTTATTTATTTGGAAATGCTATGTAGTTGTTATAAATACTTAAATATTTTATTGGCTTTTTTGTATGTATTTACAGAATTTCTTAAATATTTTAAATTTCTAGATATTCAAATATATATCAACTATTATGTTTAAGTCTCAACTTTTAATGTTAAACTTTTTCTTTTGAAATATAACAATATTTAAATAATTTGTCAATGTAATCCCATATGTTAAATTCTAACCACCTAATTCAGTGAACGGAAAATTGAAAACCGATGTAACTAAGCAGGAACTGAAATCTTTGAAGGGACTTTAACTACATATATGAAACATTGTAAACACGCTCACCTTTGTTATAACCTATTTAACATCCGAATTTCAATAAGAACAAACAGTTCTCAAAATTGAAATACGGGATCTTCTTTTCATGGAGCTAAACAATGAATCAAGATTGGGTAAAGATCCAATTATTCAATTTCTCCAAATAAGTTAATAAGTTCAATGTTAAAAATCTTAACATTCAAATTTGAACTTTACTTACTTACAAAAGACTCAACTTCGTTACAAATTTAAATTTACGGAACAATCTATTTACTTATAAGTTGTAAGAATAGCAACTCAAATGAACAATTTATGGACTTATCATTTAAAACATAATAAACATGATTTTCATGTAATGTAAGCACATAAATACATTTTAAAAACATATGTCCTTATTCATGCTAAAATTTTATATTATTTTTTAACTTTACAATTTCGATTATTATATTTACATATCTTTTTTAACATATTCAAATACAAAATATAAAATCGATGTAGTTACAATTTTAATTGTTATGTTTACATTTTTTGAAGGCGAAGATCTATATTTATTTATTTGGAAATGCTATTTAGTTGTTATAAATATTGAAATTCTTTGCAGGGCATTTTGTATGCATTTAAAATATTTCTTTAATATTTTAAATTTTTATAAATTCAAATTAGTTTCAACTATTAAGTTTAAGTCTCTACTTTTGTTGCTAAACTTTTTAACCACTCTGACGTTTGTTATAACCACTTTAACATCCAAACTTGAATCAGAACAAACAAATCACAAAACTGAAATACGGGATCTTCTTTTCATCGACCTAAACAATAAAACAAGATTGAGTGAAGATTCTATTATTGAATTTCCCCAAATAAGTTAATAATTTCAATGTTAAAAATCCTAACATTCAATTACTTCTTTTATTTAACTACCTAATCATATAATGACAAATTATAAAGAATCTTACTTTCTTTCGAATACTTTAAGAGAGAGGCCCTTAAACCATAAAAACAAATAGTTCTCAAATAACCGTACGAAGCACGGGTTTCTTTTGATAGGTTATAAAATTTATTTAACATTATAATTATGTTTTTATATAATAGTTATTTTTAATAATTTTTTAATTTTAATTTACTATAAATTTATATAATGAAATGCATGGTTTAAATTTTATTTTGTAAAATTCTAAATTAAATATGTCGTTGACGGGTTCGAACTTTGAATTTTCAGTAAATTAATTTAATCATATAATATATCTTATTATTAGATCTAATGATTGTTATTTATTAATAAAAATAATGATTTGCATTTATGGTGAGATATTTTTGGGTGTATATTAGTGATCGCAAGATTAATTTTAAATTAAAAAGTACTCCATATTTTAATTACAAAAATTTCTACTAAAAATAATTACGGAAAGATATGTTGTGATATTTTGGATATATATTAATTATTGTAATATTAGTTTTAAATTAAATGGTAAAGTGTTTAAATTATAAGTAAAATCTTTAGAAAAAATGAATATAACAATATTTAAATAATTTGTCAATGTAATCCCATATGTTAAATTCTAACCACCTAATTCAGTGAACGGAAAATAGAAAACCATATCGATATTTATTTATTTGGAAATGCTATGTAGTTGTTATAAATACTTAAATATTTTATTGGCTTTTTTGTATGTATTTACAGAATTTCTTAAATATTTTAAATTTCTAGATATTCAAATATATATCAACTATTATGTTTAAGTCTCAACTTTTAATGTTAAACTTTTTCTTTTGAAATATAACAATATTTAAATAATTTGTCAATGTAATCCCATATGTTAAATTCTAACCACCTAATTCAGTGAACGGAAAATTGAAAACCGATGTAACTAAGCAGGAACTGAAATCTTTGAAGGGACTTTAACTACATATATGAAACATTGTAAACACGCTCACCTTTGTTATAACCTATTTAACATCCGAATTTCAATAAGAACAAACAGTTCTCAAAATTGAAATACGGGATCTTCTTTTCATGGAGCTAAGCAATGAATCAAGATTGGGTAAAGATCCAATTATTCAATTTCTCCAAATAAGTTAATAAGTTCAATGTTAAAAATCTTAACATTCAAATTTGAACTTTACTTACTTACAAAAGACTCAACTTCGTTACAAATTTAAATTTACGGAACAATCTATTTACTTATAAGTTGTAAGAATAGCAACTCAAATGAACAATTTATGGACTTATCATTTAAAACATAATAAACATGATTTTCATGTAATGTAAGCACATAAATACATTTTAAAAACATATGTCCTTATTCATGCTAAAATTTTATATTATTTTTTAACTTTACAATTTCGATTATTATATTTACATATCTTTTTTAACATATTCAAATACAAAATATAAAATCGATGTAGTTACAATTTTAATTGTTATGTTTACATTTTTTGATGGCGAAGATCTATATTTATTTATTTGGAAATGCTATTTAGTTGTTATAAATATTGAAATTCTTTGCAGGGCATTTTGTATGCATTTAAAATATTTCTTTAATATTTTAAATTTTTATAAATTCAAATTAGTTTCAACTATTAAGTTTAAGTCTCTACTTTTGTTGCTAAACTTTTTAAACACTCTGACGTTTGTTATAACCACTTTAACATCCAAACTTGAATCAGAACAAACAAATCACAAAACTGAAATACGGGATCTTCTTTTCATCGACCTAAACAATAAAACAAGATTGAGTGAAGATTCTATTATTGAATTTCCCCAAATAAGTTAATAATTTCAATGTTAAAAATCCTAACATTCAATTACTTCTTTTATTTAACTACCTAATCATATAATGACAAATTATAAAGAATCTTACTTTCTTTCGAATACTTTAAGAGAGAGGCCCTTAAACCATAAAAACAAATAGTTCTCAAATAACCGTGCGAAGCACGGGTTTCTTTTGATAGGTTATAAAATTTATTTAACATTATAATTATGTTTTTATATAATAGTTATTTTTAATAATTTTTTAATTTTAATTTACTATAAATTTATATAATGAAATGCATGGTTTAAATTTTATTTTGTAAAATTCTAAATTAAATATGTCGTTGACGGGTTCGAACTTTGAATTTTCAGTAAATTAATTTAATCATATAATATATCTTATTATTAGATCTAATGATTGTTGTTTATTAATAAAAATAATGATTTGTATATATGGTGAGATATTTTTGGGTGTATATTAGTGATCGCAATATTAATTTTAAATTAAAAAGTACTCCATATTTTAATTACAAAAATTACTACTAAAAATAATTACGGAAAGATATGTTGTGATATTTTGGATATATATTAATTATTGTAATATTAGTTTTAAATTAAATGGTAAAGTGTTTAAATTATAAGTAAAATATTTAGAAAAAATGAATATAACAATATTTAAATAATTTGTCAATGTAATCCCATATGTTAAATTCTAACCACCTAATTCAGTGAACGGAAAATAGAAAACCATATCGATATTTATTTATTTGGAAATGCTATGTAGTTGTTATAAATACTTAAATATTTTATTGGCTTTTTTGTATGTATTTACAGAATTTCTTAAATATTTTAAATTTCTAGATATTCAAATATATATCAACTATTATGTTTAAGTCTTAACTTTTAATGTTAAACTTTTTCTTTTGAAATATAACAATATTTAAATAATTTGTCAATGTAATCCCATATGTTAAATTCTAACCACCTAATTCAGTGAACGGAAAATTGAAAACAGATGTAACTAAGCAGGAACTGAAATCTTTGAAGGGACTTTAACTACATATATGAAACATTGTAAACACGCTCACCTTTGTTATAACCTATTTAACATCCGAATTTCAATAAGAACAAACAGTTCTCAAAATTGAAATACGGGATCTTCTTTTCATGGAGCTAAGCAATGAATCAAGATTGGGTAAAGATCCAATTATTCAATTTCTCCAAATAAGTTAATAAGTTCAATGTTAAAAATCTTAACATTCAAATTTGAACTTTACTTACTTACAAAAGACTCAACTTCGTTACAAATTTAAATTTACGGAACAATCTATTTACTTATAAGTTGTAAGAATAGCAACTCAAATGAACAATTTATGGACTTATCATTTAAAACATAATAAACATGATTTTCATGTAATGTAAGCATATAAATACATTTTAAAAACATATGTCCTTATTCATGCTAAAATTTTATATTATTTTTTAACTTTACAATTTCGATTATTATATTTACATATCTTTTTTAACATATTCAAATACAAAATATAAAATCGATGTAGTTACAATTTTAATTGTTATGTTTACATTTTTTGATGGCGAAGATCTATATTTATTTATTTGGAAATGCTATTTATTTTTATAAATATTGAAATTCTTTGTAGGGCATTTTGTATGCATTTAAAATATTTCTTTAATATTTTAAATTTTTATAAATTCAAATTAGTTTCAACTATTAAGTTTAAGTCTCTACTTTTGTTGCTAAACTTTTTAAACACTCTGACGTTTGTTATAACCACTTTAACATTCAAACTTGAATCAGAACAAACAAATCACAAAACTGAAATACGGGATCTTCTTTTCATCGACCTAAACAATAAAACAAGATTGAGTGAAGATTCTATTATTGAATTTCCCCAAATAAGTTAATAATTTCAATGTTAAAAATCCTAACATTCAATTACTTCTTTTATTTAACTACCTAATCATATAATGACAAATTATAAAGAATCTTACTTTCTTTCGAATACTTTAAGAGAGAGGCCCTTAAACCATAAAAACAAATAGTTCTCAAATAACCGTGCGAAGCACGGGTTTCTTTTGATAGGTTATAAAATTTATTTAACATTATAATTATGTTTTTATATAATAGTTATTTTTAATAATTTTTTAATTTTAATTTACTATAAATTTATATAATGAAATGCATGGTTTAAATTTTATTTTGTAAAATTCTAAATTAAATATGTCGTTGACGGGTTCGAACTTTGAATTTTCAGTAAATTAATTTAATCATATAATATATCTTATTATTAGATCTAATGATTGTTATTTATTAATAAAAATAATGATTTGTATTTATGGTGAGATATTTTTGGGTGTATATTAGTGGTCGCAAGATTAATTTTAAATTAAAAAGTACTCCATATTTTAATTACAAAAATTTCTACTAAAAATAATTACGGAAAGATATGTTGTGATATTTTGGATATATATTAGTTATTGTAATATTAGTTTTAAATTAAATGGTAAAGTGTTTAAATTATAAGTAAAATCTTTAGAAAAAATGAATATAACAATATTTAAATAATTTGTCAATGTAATCCCACATGTTAAATTCTAACCACCTAATTCAGTGAACGGAAAATAGAAAACCATATCGATATTTATTTATTTGGAAATGCTATGTAGTTGTTATAAATACTTAAATATTTTATTGGCTTTTTTGTATGTATTTACAGAATTTCTTAAATATTTTAAATTTCTAGATATTCAAATATATATCAACTATTATGTTTAAGTCTCAACTTTTAGTGTTAAACTTTTTCTTTTGAAATATAACAATATTTAAATAATTTGTCAATGTAATCCCATATGTTCAATTCTAACCACCTAATTCAGTGAACGGAAAATTGAAAACCGATGTAACTAAGCAGGAACTGAAATCTTTGAAGGGACTTTAACTACATATATGAAACATTGTAAACACGCTCACCTTTGTTATAACCTATTTAACATCCGAATTTCAATAAGAACAAACAGTTCTCAAAATTGAAATACGGGATCTTCTTTTCAGGGAGCTAAGCAATGAATCAAGATTGGGTAAAGATCCAATTATTCAATTTCTCCAAATAAGTTAATAAGTTCAATGTTAAAAATCTTAACATTCAAATTTGAACTTTACTTACATACAAAAGACTCAACTTCGTTACAAATTTAAATTTACGGAACAATCTATTTACTTATAAGTTGTAAGAATAGCAACTCAAATGAACAATTTATGGACTTATCATTTAAAACATAATAAACATGATTTTCATGTAATGTAAGCACATAAATACATTTTAAAAACATATGTCCTTATTCATGCTAAAATTTTATATTATTTTTTAACTTTACAATTTCGATTATTATATTTACATATCTTTTTTAACATATTCAAATACAAAATATAAAATCGATGTAGTTACAATTTTAATTGTTATGTTTACATTTTTTGATGGCGAAGATCTATATTTATTTATTTGGAAATGCTATTTAGTTGTTATAAATACTGAAATTCTTTGCAGGGCATTTTGTATGCATTTAAAATATTTCTTTAATATTTTAAATTTTTATAAATTCAAATTAGTTTCAACTATTAAGTTTAAGTCTCTACTTTTGTTGCTAAACTTTTTAAACACTCTGACGTTTGTTATAACCACTTTAACATCCAAACTTGAATCAGAACAAACAAATCAAAAACTGAAATACGGGATCTTCTTTTCATCGACCTAAACAATAAAACAAGATTGAGTGAAGATTCTATTATTGAATTTCCCCAAATAAGTTAATAATTTCAATGTTAAAAATCCTAACATTCAATTACTTCTTTTATTTAACTACCTAATCATATAATGACAAATTATAAAGAATCTTACTTTCTTTCGAATACTTTAAGAGAGAGGCCCTTAAACCATAAAAACAAATAGTTCTCAAATAACCGTGCGAAGCACGGGTATAAAATTTATTTAACATTATAATTATGTTTTTATATAATAGTTATTTTTAATAATTTTTTAATTTTAATTTACTATAAATTTATATAATGAAATGCATGGTTTAAATTTTATTTTGTAAAATTCTAAATTAAATATGTCGTTGACGGGTTCGAACTTTGAATTTTCAGTAAATTAATTTAATCATATAATATATCTTATTATTAGATCTAATGATTGTTATTTATTAATAAAAATAATGATTTGTATTTATGGTGAGATATTTTTGGGTGTATATTAGTGGTCGCAAAATTAATTTTAAATTAAAAAGTACTCCATATTTTAATTACAAAAATTTCTACTAAAAATAATTACGGAAAGATATGTTGTGATATTTTGGATATATATTAATTATTGTAATATTAGTTTTAAATTAAATGGTAAAGTGTTTAAATTATAAGTAAAATCTTTAGAAAAAATGAATATAACAATATTTAAATAATTTGTCAATGTAATCCCACATGTTAAATTCTAACCACCTAATTCAGTGAACGGAAAATAGAAAACCATATCGATATTTATTTATTTGGAAATGCTATGTAGTTGTTATAAATACTTAAATATTTTATTGGCTTTTTTGTATGTATTTACAGAATTTCTTAAATATTTTAAATTTCGAGATATTCAAATATATATCAACTATTATGTTTAAGTCTCAACTTTTAATGTTAAACTTTTTCTTTTGAAATATAACAATATTTAAATAATTTTTCAATGTAATCCCATATGTTAAATTCTAACCACCTAATTCAGTGAACGGAAAATTGAAAACCGATGTAACTAAGCAGGAACTGAAATCTTTGAAGGGACTTTAACTACATATATGAAACATTGTAAACACGCTCACCTTTGTTATAACCTATTTAACATCCGAATTTCAATAAGAACAAACAGTTCTCAAAATTGAAATACGGGATCTTCTTTTCATGGAGCTAAGCAATGAATCAAGATTGGGTAAAGATCCAATTATTCAATTTCTCCAAATAAGTTAATAAGTTCAATGTTAAAAATCTTAACATTCAAATTTGAACTTTACTTACTTACAAAAGACTCAACTTCGTTACAAATTTAAATTTACGGAACAATCTATTTACTTATAAGTTGTAAGAATAGCAACTCAAATGAACAATTTATGGACTTATCATTTAAAACATAATAAACATGATTTTCATGTAATGTAAGCACATAAATACATTTTAAAAACATATGTCCTTATTCATGCTAAAATTTTATATTATTTTTTAACTTTACAATTTCGATTATTATATTTACATATCTTTTTTAACATATTCAAATACAAAATATAAAATCGATGTAGTTACAATTTTAATTGTTATGTTTACATTTTTTGATGGCGAAGATCTATATTTATTTATTTGGAAATGCTATTTAGTTGTTATAAATATTGAAATTCTTTGCAGGGCATTTTGTATGCATTTAAAATATTTCTTTAATATTTTAAATTTTTATAAATTCAAATTAGTTTCAACTATTAAGTTTAAGTCTCTACTTTTGTTGCTAAACTTTTTAAACACTCTGACGTTTGTTATAACCACTTTAACATCCAAACTTGAATCAGAACAAACAAATCACAAAACTGAAATACGGGATCTTCTTTTCATCGACCTAAACAATAAAACAAGATTGAGTGAAGATTCTATTATTGAATTTCCCCAAATAAGTTAATAATTTCAATGTTAAAAATCCTAACATTCAATTACTTCTTTTATTTAACTACCTAATCATATAATGACAAATTATAAAGAATCTTACTTTCTTTCGAATACTTTAAGAGAGAGGCCCTTAAACCATAAAAACAAATAGTTCTCAAATAACCGTGCGAAGCACGGGTTTCTTTTGATAAGTTATAAAATTTATTTAACATTATAATTATGTTTTTATATAATAGTTATTTTTAATAATTTTTTAATTTTAATTTACTATAAATTTATATAATGAAATGCATGGTTTAAATTTTATTTTGTAAAATTCTAAATTAAATATGTCGTTGACGGGTTCGAACTTTGAATTTTCAGTAAATTAATTTAATCATATAATATATCTTATTATTAGATCTAATGATTGTTGTTTATTAATAAAAATAATGATTTGTATATATGGTGAGATATTTTTGGGTGTATATTAGTGATCGCAAGATTAATTTTAAATTAAAAAGTACTCCATATTTTAATTACAAAAATTTCTACTAAAAATAATTACGGAAAGATATGTTGTGATATTTTGGATATATATTAATTATTGTAATATTAGTTTTAAATTAAATGGTAAAGTGTTTAAATTATAAGTAAAATCTTTAGAAAAAATGAATATAACAATATTTAAATAATTTGTCAATGTAATCCCATATGTTAAATTCTAACCACCTAATTCAGTGAACGGAAAATAGAAAACCATATCGATATTTATTTATTTGGAAATGCTATGTAGTTGTTATAAATACTTAAATATTTTATTGGCTTTTTTGTATGTATTTACAGAACTTCTTAAATATTTTAAATTTCTAGATATTCAAATATATATCAACTATTATGTTTAAGTCTCAACTTTTAATGTTAAACTTTTTCTTTTGAAATATAACAATATTTAAATAATTTTTCAATGTAATCCCATATGTTAAATTCTAACCACCTAATTCAGTGAACGGAAAATTGAAAACCGATGTAACTAAGCAGGAACTGAAATCTTTGAAGGGACTTTAACTACATATATGAAACATTGTAAACACTCACCTTTGTTATAACCTATTTAACATCCGAATTTCAATAAGAACAAACAGTTCTCAAAATTGAAATACGGGATCTTCTTTTCATGGAGCTAAGCAATGAATCAAGATTGGGTAAAGATCCAATTATTCAATTTCTCCAAATAAGTTAATAAGTTCAATGTTAAAAATCTTAACATTCAAATTTGAACTTTACTTACTTACAAAAGAATCAACTTCGTTACAAATTTAAATTTACGGAACAATCTATTTACTTATAAGTTGTAAGAATAGCAACTCAAATGAACAATTTATGGACTTATCATTTAAAACATAATAAACATGATTTTCATGTAATGTAAGCACATAAATACATTTTAAAAACATATGTCCTTATTCATGCTAAAATTTTATATTATTTTTTAACTTTACAATTTCGATTATTATATTTACATATCTTTTTTAACATATTCAAATACAAAATATAAAATCGATGTAGTTACAATTTTAATTGTTATGTTTACATTTTTTGATGGCGAAGATCTATATTTATTTATTTGGAAATGCTATTTAGTTGTTATAAATATTGAAATTCTTTGCAGGGCATTTTGTATGCATTTAAAATATTTCTTTAATATTTTAAATTTTTATAAATTCAAATTAGTTTCAACTATTAAGTTTAAGTCTCTACTTTTGTTGCTAAACTTTTTAAACACTCTGACGTTTGTTATAACCACTTTAACATCAAAACTTGAATCAGAACAAACAAATCACAAAACTGAAATACGGGATCTTCTTTTCATCGACCTAAACAATAAAACAAGATTGAGTGAAGATTCTATTATTGAATTTCCCCAAATAAGTTAATAATTTCAATGTTAAAAATCCTAACATTCAATTACTTCTTTTATTTAACTACCTAATCATATAATGACAAATTATAAAGAATCTTACTTTCTTTCGAATACTTTAAGAGAGAGGCCCTTAAACCATAAAAACAAATAGTTCTCAAATAACCGTGCGAAGCACGGGTTTCTTTTGATAAGTTATAAAATTTATTTAACATTATAATTATGTTTTTATATAATAGTTATTTTTAATAATTTTTTAATTTTAATTTACTATAAATTTATATAATGAAATGCATGGTTTAAATTTTATTTTGTAAAATTCTAAATTAAATATGTCGTTGACGGGTTCGAACTTTGAATTTTCAGTAAATTAATTTAATCATATAATATATCTTATTATTAGATCTAATGATTGTTGTTTATTAATAAAAATAATGATTTGTATATATGGTGAGATATTTTTGGGTGTATATTAGTGATCGCAAGATTAATTTTAAATTAAAAAGTACTCCACATTTTAATTACAAAAATTTCTACTAAAAATAATTACGGAAAGATATGTTGTGATATTTTGGATATATATTAATTATTGTAATATTAGTTTTAAATTAAATGGTAAATTGTTTAAATTATAAGTAAAATCTTTAGAAAAAATGAATATAACAATATTTAAATAATTTGTCAATGTAATCCCATATGTTAAATTCTAACCACCTAATTCAGTGAACGGAAAATAGAAAACCATATCGATATTTATTTATTTGGAAATGCTATGTAGTTGTTATAAATACTTAAATATTTTATTGGCTTTTTTGTATGTATTTACAGAACTTCTTAAATATTTTAAATTTCGAGATATTCAAATATATATCAACTATTATGTTTAAGTCTCAACTTTTAATGTTAAACTTTTTCTTTTGAAATATAACAATATTTAAATAATTTTTCAATGTAATCCCATATGTTAAATTCTAACCACCTAATTCAGTGAACGGAAAATTGAAAACCGATGTAACTAAGCAGGAACTGAAATCTTTGAAGGGACTTTAACTACATATATGAAACATTGTAAACACTCACCTTTGTTATAACCTATTTAACATCCGAATTTCAATAAGAACAAACAGTTCTCAAAATTGAAATACGGGATCTTCTTTTCATGGAGCTAAGCAATGAATCAAGATTGGGTAAAGATCCAATTATTCAATTTCTCCAAATAAGTTAATAAGTTCAATGTTAAAAATCTTAACATTCAAATTTGAACTTTACTTACTTACAAAAGAATCAACTTCGTTACAAATTTAAATTTACGGAACAATCTATTTACTTATAAGTTGTAAGAATAGCAACTCAAATGAACAATTTATGGACTTATCATTTAAAACATAATAAACATGATTTTCATGTAATGTAAGCACATAAATACATTTTAAAAACATATGTCCTTATTCATGCTAAAATTTTATATTATTTTTTAACTTTACAATTTCGATTATTATATTTACATATCTTTTTTAACATATTCAAATACAAAATATAAAATCGATGTAGTTACAATTTTAATTGTTATGTTTACATTTTTTGATGGCGAAAATCTATATTTATTTATTTGGAAATGCTATTTAGTTGTTATAAATATTGAAATTCTTTGCAGGGCATTTTGTATGCATTTAAAATATTTCTTTAATATTTTAAATTTTTATAAATTCAAATTAGTTTCAACTATTAAGTTTAAGTCTCTACTTTTGTTGCTAAACTTTTTAATCACTCTGACGTTTGTTATAACCACTTTAACATCCAAACTTGAATCAGAACAAACAAATCACAAAACTGAAATACGGGATCTTCTTTTCATCGACCTAAACAATAAAACAAGATTGAGTGAAGATTCTATTATTGAATTTCCCCAAATAAGTTAATAATTTCAATGTTAAAAATCCTAACATTCAATTACTTCTTTTATTTAACTACCTAATCATATAATGACAAATTATAAAGAATCTTACTTTCTTTCGAATACTTTAAGAGAGAGGCCCTTAAACCATAAAAACAAATAGTTCTCAAATAACCGTGCGAAGCACGGGTATAAAATTTATTTAACATTATAATTATGTTTTTATATAATAGTTATTTTTAATAATTTTTTAATTTTAATTTACTATAAATTTATATAATGAAATGCATGGTTTAAATTTTATTTTGTAAAATTCTAAATTAAATATGTCGTTGACGGGTTCGAACTTTGAATTTTCAGTAAATTAATTTAATCATATAATATATCTTATTATTAGATCTAATGATTGTTATTTATTAATAAAAATAATGATTTGTATTTATGGTGAGATATTTTTGGGTGTATATTAGTGATCGCAAGATTAATTTTAAATTAAAAAGTACTCCATATTTTAATTACAAAAATTACTACTAAAAATAATTACGGAAAGATATGTTGTGATATTTTGGATATATATTAATTATTGTAATATTAGTTTTAAATTAAATGGTAAAGTGTTTAAATTATAAGTAAAATCTTTAGAAAAAATGAATATAACAATATTTAAATAATTTGTCAATGTAATCCCATATGTTAAATTCTAACCACCTAATTCAGTGAACGGAAAATAGAAAACCATATCGATATTTATTTATTTGGAAATGCTATGTAGTTGTTATAAATACTTAAATATTTTATTGGCTTTTTTGTATGTATTTACAGAACTTCTTAAATATTTTAAATTTCGAGATATTCAAATATATATCAACTATTATGTTTAAGTCTCAACTTTTAATGTTAAACTTTTTCTTTTGAAATATAACAATATTTAAATAATTTTTCAATGTAATCCCATATGTTAAATTCTAACCACCTAATTCAGTGAACGGAAAATTGAAAACCGATGTAACTAAGCAGGAACTGAAATCTTTGAAGGGACTTTAACTACATATATGAAACATTGTAAACACTCACCTTTGTTATAACCTATTTAACATCCGAATTTCAATAAGAACAAACAGTTCTCAAAATTGAAATACGGGATCTTCTTTTCATGGAGCTAAGCAATGAATCAAGATTGGGTAAAGATCCAATTATTCAATTTCTCCAAATAAGTTAATAAGTTCAATGTTAAAAATCTTAACATTCAAATTTGAACTTTACTTACTTACAAAAGAATCAACTTCGTTACAAATTTAAATTTACGGAACAATCTATTTACTTATAAGTTGTAAGAATAGCAACTCAAATGAACAATTTATGGACTTATCATTTAAAACATAATAAACATGATTTTCATGTAATGTAAGCACATAAATACATTTTAAAAACATATGTCCTTATTCATGCTAAAATTTTATATTATTTTTTAACTTTACAATTTCGATTATTATATTTACATATCTTTTTTAACATATTCAAATACAAAATATAAAATCGATGTAGTTACAATTTTAATTGTTATGTTTACATTTTTTGATGGCGAAAATCTATATTTATTTATTTGGAAATGCTATTTAGTTGTTATAAATATTGAAATTCTTTGCAGGGCATTTTGTATGCATTTAAAATATTTCTTTAATATTTTAAATTTTTATAAATTCAAATTAGTTTCAACTATTAAGTTTAAGTCTCTACTTTTGTTGCTAAACTTTTTAATCACTCTGACGTTTGTTATAACCACTTTAACATCCAAACTTGAATCAGAACAAACAAATCACAAAACTGAAATACGGGATCTTCTTTTCATCGACCTAAACAATAAAACAAGATTGAGTGAAGATTCTATTATTGAATTTCCCCAAATAAGTTAATAATTTCAATGTTAAAAATCCTAACATTCAATTACTTCTTTTATTTAACTACCTAATCATATAATGACAAATTATAAAGAATCTTACTTTCTTTCGAATACTTTAAGAGAGAGGCCCTTAAACCATAAAAACAAATAGTTCTCAAATAACCGTGCGAAGCACGGGTATAAAATTTATTTAACATTATAATTATGTTTTTATATAATAGTTATTTTTAATAATTTTTTAATTTTAATTTACTATAAATTTATATAATGAAATGCATGGTTTAAATTTTATTTTGTAAAATTCTAAATTAAATATGTCGTTGACGGGTTCGAACTTTGAATTTTCAGTAAATTAATTTAATCATATAATATATCTTATTATTAGATCTAATGATTGTTATTTATTAATAAAAATAATGATTTGTATTTATGGTGAGATATTTTTGGGTGTATATTAGTGATCGCAAGATTAATTTTAAATTAAAAAGTACTCCATATTTTAATTACAAAAATTACTACTAAAAATAATTACGGAAAGATATGTTGTGATATTTTGGATATATATTAATTATTGTAATATTAGTTTTAAATTAAATGGTAAAGTGTTTAAATTATAAGTAAAATCTTTAGAAAAAATGAATATAACAATATTTAAATAATTTGTCAATGTAATCCCATATGTTAAATTCTAACCACCTAATTCAGTGAACGGAAAATAGAAAACCATATCGATATTTATTTATTTGGAAATGCTATGTAGTTGTTATAAATACTTAAATATTTTATTGGCTTTTTTGTATGTATTTACAGAACTTCTTAAATATTTTAAATTTCGAGATATTCAAATATATATCAACTATTATGTTTAAGTCTCAACTTTTAATGTTAAACTTTTTCTTTTGAAATATAACAATATTTAAATAATTTTTCAATGTAATCCCATATGTTAAATTCTAACCACCTAATTCAGTGAACGGAAAATTGAAAACCGATGTAACTAAGCAGGAACTGAAATCTTTGAAGGGACTTTAACTACATATATGAAACATTGTAAACACTCACCTTTGTTATAACCTATTTAACATCCGAATTTCAATAAGAACAAACAGTTCTCAAAATTGAAATACGGGATCTTCTTTTCATGGAGCTAAGCAATGAATCAAGATTGGGTAAAGATCCAATTATTCAATTTCTCCAAATAAGTTAATAAGTTCAATGTTAAAAATCTTAACATTCAAATTTGAACTTTACTTACTTACAAAAGAATCAACTTCGTTACAAATTTAAATTTACGGAACAATCTATTTACTTATAAGTTGTAAGAATAGCAACTCAAATGAACAATTTATGGACTTATCATTTAAAACATAATAAACATGATTTTCATGTAATGTAAGCACATAAATACATTTTAAAAACATATGTCCTTATTCATGCTAAAATTTTATATTATTTTTTAACTTTACAATTTCGATTATTATATTTACATATCTTTTTTAACATATTCAAATACAAAATATAAAATCGATGTAGTTACAATTTTAATTGTTATGTTTACATTTTTTGATGGCGAAAATCTATATTTATTTATTTGGAAATGCTATTTAGTTGTTATAAATATTGAAATTCTTTGCAGGGCATTTTGTATGCATTTAAAATATTTCTTTAATATTTTAAATTTTTATAAATTCAAATTAGTTTCAACTATTAAGTTTAAGTCTCTACTTTTGTTGCTAAACTTTTTAATCACTCTGACGTTTGTTATAACCACTTTAACATCCAAACTTGAATCAGAACAAACAAATCACAAAACTGAAATACGGGATCTTCTTTTCATCGACCTAAACAATAAAACAAGATTGAGTGAAGATTCTATTATTGAATTTCCCCAAATAAGTTAATAATTTCAATGTTAAAAATCCTAACATTCAATTACTTCTTTTATTTAACTACCTAATCATATAATGACAAATTATAAAGAATCTTACTTTCTTTCGAATACTTTAAGAGAGAGGCCCTTAAACCATAAAAACAAATAGTTCTCAAATAACCGTGCGAAGCACGGGTATAAAATTTATTTAACATTATAATTATGTTTTTATATAATAGTTATTTTTAATAATTTTTTAATTTTAATTTACTATAAATTTATATAATGAAATGCATGGTTTAAATTTTATTTTGTAAAATTCTAAATTAAATATGTCGTTGACGGGTTCGAACTTTGAATTTTCAGTAAATTAATTTAATCATATAATATATCTTATTATTAGATCTAATGATTGTTATTTATTAATAAAAATAATGATTTGTATTTATGGTGAGATATTTTTGGGTGTATATTAGTGATCGCAAGATTAATTTTAAATTAAAAAGTACTCCATATTTTAATTACAAAAATTACTACTAAAAATAATTACGGAAAGATATGTTGTGATATTTTGGATATATATTAATTATTGTAATATTAGTTTTAAATTAAATGGTAAAGTGTTTAAATTATAAGTAAAATCTTTAGAAAAAATGAATATAACAATATTTAAATAATTTGTCAATGTAATCCCATATGTTAAATTCTAACCACCTAATTCAGTGAACGGAAAATAGAAAACCATATCGATATTTATTTATTTGGAAATGCTATGTAGTTGTTATAAATACTTAAATATTTTATTGGCTTTTTTGTATGTATTTACAGAATTTCTTAAATATTTTAAATTTCTAGATATTCAAATATATATCAACTATTATGTTTAAGTCTCAACTTTTAATGTTAAACTTTTTCTTTTGAAATATAACAATATTTAAATAATTTGTCAATCTAATCCCATATGTTAAATTCTAACCACCTAATTCAGTGAACGGAAAATTGAAAACCGATGTAACTAAGCAGGAACTGAAATCTTTGAAGGGACTTTAACTACATATATGAAACATTGTAAACACGCTCACCTTTGTTATAACCTATTTAACATCCGAATTTCAATAAGAACAAACAGTTCTCAAAATTGAAATCCGGGATCTTCTTTTCATGGAGCTAAGCAATGAATCAAGATTGGGTAAAGATCCAATTATTCAATTTCTCCAAATAAGTTAATAAGTTCAATGTTAAAAATCTTAACATTCAAATTTGAACTTTACTTACTTACAAAAGACTCAACTTCGTTACAAATTTAAATTTACGGAACAATCTATTTACTTATAAGTTGTAGCAACTCAAATGAACAATTTATGGACTTATCATTTAAAACATAATAAACATGATTTTCATGTAATGTAAGCACATAAATACATTTTAAAAACATATGTCCTTATTCATGCTAAAATTTTATCTTATTTTTTAACTTTACAATTTCGATTATTATATTTACATATCTTTTTTAACATATTCAAATACAAAATATAAAATCGATGTAGTTACAATTTTAATTGTTATGTTTACATTTTTTGATGGCGAAGATCTATATTTATTTATTTGGAAATGCTATTTATGTAATAACCGCAAATCCTAGAATAAATATTTCCATTCGATATTTAATTTTTATTTAAGAGTGATGCACTAATATATTTAATTAGCGCATTTTTGTGAAATTTTAAGATTTAATCTATTTATTTATATTTATTTGTATTTGTTGAAATTAGGAAATTTAGGAAAATTAGATTTTATTTTGAATCGAATTTATTTTAGAAAGCGAGGTTAAAGTTTCGTTTTAATTAGCAAACTCGGGAGAAAACGAGGTTATTATCACTGATTGAAAGAAAGAGACAGCATGCACTTCACAAAATCCGGATGAAAACATGCCCCTTGTTTTCAGGGCATTATTTTTTACTACACATTTTCGTTTCTTAACATGTGTTAAATACAAAACAACCACAACCACACCCATATTTCTTTTTCTATTAAAATAACACAACCCTGCCTCTTTTATAAACAGAAAAACAAACCGGGCTATTTTCTTTTCACCCAAACATATATAACACAGCTCATATCTTTATCCTTTTAACCAAAATCTTTATTCTATATATATACATACAATAGCAGTTGTAAACCCAGTTCTCTCTTTTATCACTAAACACAACAACCTCCAATTTTCCTATCTCTATTAAGCAAAAACTCGAACCATTTATTCACAAAACAGAGCAACACAGACAGGTAGTTTAACTTCTATTTTCTTTTCTTTCAATTCGCTGTTATGCTTGTTCGATCTATACATGTAATTGGTTGTGGTATGAATTTGTGTTTTGGGTTGTGGTTCGGGACTTCTTGTTGTATTTACAGTTCGTACGGTTGTCGGGGAAGGAAGAAACGACCACCACCGTTGCGGTGGTGGTGTTTGTGGTTGTTGTTGAAGAGAAAAGGAGGGAGAGAATTGTTGTGATTTTTTTTTGTGTATTGTTGAATTGGTGTTGAGTGATGAGGTAGTGAATTGGAGTTAAGAAAGAGATGGGAGGTTAGAGAGGGGACAGAGATCGGAGAAGGGGAGAGATGAGGGATTGGCAGAGGCGGAATGAAGAGAGAGTGATCGGAGAGAAGAAGTGGTCGGAGGGGAAGTGTTCGAAAGGGAGAGAGGAGATAGAGGACAGAGAGAAAAGAGAGAGAGAGAGAGAGAGAGAGAGAGAGAGAGAGAGAGAGAGGGGGGGAGGGAGAGAGAAGTACGGGAGAGAAACAGGGGAGAACGCAGGGGGGTAGCAAGTGGGACCCACTTGGTGCAGGTGGGGCCCACATCGTTATTGCAGTAAAATGATACAGTTTTTTTGTAAATTAGCGATTGAACGTTAAAAATCGAGATTTAAATATTTGGATAGCGATATAAATTAGTTGGTAATAAAATAAAAATATATATATATATATATATATATATATATATATATATATATATATAAATAGATTTAAATAATAATAACGAGTTAAGATTTTATAAAAAGAGATTGAAGATTCTTTTTAAAATTAGTTTTTAAATAATTAAGATATTAGTTTAAAAATTCTGAGAAATAAAGAGATATTATAATAAAGGAGGTTGAATATTGTTAAAATTGGGTTTTAATAATTGAGATAATAATTAAAAATTTTGAGAAATAAAACGAGTTTAATAAAATGGTGATAGATTTATTTATTAATTAAATATTTTGTGAGGTAAAATTAGAGATTTATTGTTTCGTTAATAAAAGAGTGGTTATTAATGAATAATAGAGTAAAATATGGTTTTTATTTAAAAAGAGTTAATTTGTGATTTTTAGACGGAAATTAGAGATTTATTAAATTGTCGATAAAAAGAGGATAATGGTGAATAAATAGGATTAAAATACGATATGATTTTAGGGGATTTATAATTATCGTTTCCGGATTATTTAATTAACCGGATAGAGTTAGATTTTTCTAGAGATTAAAATCGGAGTATTATTTAATTATTTACGAGATTAAAAATAGAGTATTGCCGTTAATTTCCGTAACCCTATTTTCGTTTTAAGTCGGATTTACGGATAATTAATAGGACTTATTTTCGAGATTTAATCCCTGAGTTTGAAGAGAGATTTATTTATCCGGGAATTATTTTCCGTTAATTATCGTATAGATTTTCGAGAGATATTTTATTTAAATATTATATTAGCGGTTGAGAAGTATTCTATTTTTGACGAAGCGCTTACGTATTTCTGGTTGCCATTTTTAGAGAATAATTCACGAGCCGTAGACCGAAGCCGAGTTCACGGGTAGAGTACAAATTTTATCTACACTTATTTGCACTCCGAGATCGAGGCAAGTTCATTCATACCCTAACTCTTAGAGATTTGAATTTCTATTCGTATTATTTCATTCCTTATTTAATTTCGAGCTGTCAATTATGAGATTTAATTATCCTTTTGAGCATTATTTTCTCGTTGCGATATTTTGTTACTATTAAAATTAGTTTATTTGTGAATTATATCCCTTATAAGCGTGGAATTAATTTCGTTGCTATCGGGTCGATCTCATTAATTCGAGACGACTATTATTATGATTCAGCGAAACTGTTCTCATTCATTCGAGATAGTTAAATTTATTCCTTTCAGCCGAATTTATTATACAAATTCGACAATAATTATTGATTATCTTTTAGTTGGTTCATCTCTCGAATAAATAAATAAGAGTTATAAAAATTAGGATCGTTAGAGTTTTACTCGTTGATCAAGTGAAAAATATTCTATTTAACGTTCATCAATTATGGGTATTATAAATATTCGAGGAGTACTACTTGTACAGTACGACTCCAAATTATTTCATTTTAAGACTATCCTCAATATTTCGAGATGGTTGACTTTATTGTCGAGGGTTGGCATCTTGTTCGTGTCAACCAATAAAATATTATTATTGAGAATTTACCTCAGTCCATTGATCGGATTGGTGGAACAATTGAGTCGGTCTGGCAGTCCGCCAGATTTGTAAATGTTTTCATGGAAGAATTATTTCGAGTTATCTGTCCATCAAATATTCGGGAATTTTGTATTCTACTGGTCAAATTTTGGGAAAGAGGCCCATTTTAGAGAAAGAAAGACTTGTGTACCGTTATGCGGACACGAGATATATTGGCACTATGCTGCCAGGGTTTAATTATTAACCCCTATGATGCTAGCATTCATATATTTATATTATATTGTTGATAGCGTATTGTAGCCGTGATCGGGCGAAGTGCGATATCATTGGAGGACGGTATTCCCGGTCGGTTAGTTGATCGCCCCACCGAGATACCGAGAGGTGGAAGACTAGTTTATTCTTAAATCATGAGTCAACAGAGTTATATCAATTGAGTCTTTCGAGAATTCTATTTTCGAGATGAGTATTGAGTTTTTCGAGTATTCTGCTTTCAAGATGAGTACTGAGTCAAAATCCAGATTTGTGATATTCAATTAATTTTGGGAATTCTTATTATATTTATATACCGAGTAAGAAGAGAACTTGCTGAGCACTGTAGTTGCTCATTCTTGCTTTACAACATTTTTTATTCAGCTATTAAGAGGGAAAGAGGCGAGACGTCCAACCAGGGATCCAAGGGAAAGGAGAAAGCTCCAGGCTATGCGGACGAGAACTAGAATGTCTAGCTGGAATCTTTATCTACCTACTTCTGTAACATATGTAAAATATTATCCCGAGATGTATTATGTCGTATGATAACAATGTGTGAGACTGATCTTGGAATTGCGGAGTGGGACACTTATGCTCCGTTGTATTATATATTTTGCTTTATTACTGCGTAACTTGTGCTACAGGATATTGAGACAATGTGACGACCCGGGTCTCCGGTCAGGGTGGATCTGGGGGCGTCACAAAGTTGGTATCAGAGCATTAGTTATATTTTTAGGAATCGTCCGAGCCTTAGAGTATAACCGGATGCGAGAATTTAGAGATGTAATACGAGCCTAGAACTATAACGCGACGTGAGAATTTAGAGATATATTATACGATGTTGAGATTTTGGCACTAAGCGCCTTACGCCTTTTTATATATATATATTTATAGGCATATCTAGTCGATTGAAACCTGACCGAGGTTTTTCGTACTTTTGTAGATGTCTACTTCCAGACCAATTGACTTTCGTTCTACTCGAGATAGACTTCCTACACCTTATTCACATGGACCCCTAGTTCCCAATTAATTTAAGATAGGATGCCTAATTTCCCATTATAAATGAGATCGGATGATACCTTACAGAGTTTCCACATTTTGTAAATGTTGTCAATACCTTTACTGGAGTCTACGAGTGTCACTTTTATTCGAAAATCGATAGTCGATCCTAAGAGCTTATTGTGTGCTAGGAAATCGTTCCTTAAGTAACTTCCTTAACAATGATTATCGGTGATTTTTATCATTCGAATTTACTCAGGCAATATCTATCCTATTTGAAAAGACCTATATTGTTCAAAGGTTCATTTACAGAGCGTCATGTACTTCTCTAAGTATAAAACTCTTTCATATCCCTTCCTATATTTGTCACCCTTTGTGATACTGAGATGAACAACCCTACTTATACAGGGGAAGACTGTCTGTCTCTGTGATAGAAGTCTGGTGGGACGCCACCATTTGTACTGTTGTTTGTTAATTAGAGTACTAAAGGCTGGCCACCTTGTGTACTATGACGGTTGTCCTAATGATACATGCAACATAACAAATGTTCGATGATCATAATGATCTCTCAGCTAATCCTTTCATAAAAGATTCTCACCATCAAGAATTGAGTGTGCACATGTGTTGTTTAACATCTATTCCTTATGAGTTATCTCTATTCAATGTTCTTATGGATCCTATAATGATTGGGGCCTAAGATTTCTAAAAGTGGTATACGAAAACTTGAAAGTGATGAAACTTCTCTTCTAGAAATGGAAATTTCAACAACTCAAGTCGGAGTGACAATTTCTAAATAGAAATAGACCTGATGCCCAGCCTGTTGGGTAGTAACCTTTATTATCTCTACTAGACTAGTATGTTGGTTAGATACTTTTACGATGTACTTATTATCAGCGACTAGTTTGTATTCAGTACCATGACCTGGACTTTACCAGTATGGAACCTTATCAGTATTATATTGTGATCTGCTATAGTACCGTTATCTCATTTTGTTTATTATAGATCTGTGTTATATTAGAATAGCCTGTCAGAATAATTTCCATGTTACCCCTGATTTAGTTAACAATTTCTTTTCCGATACTACGGCTTAAAAAGAATTTTCGAGAACCAGAGATTTATGATGATTGAATTTTTGAGAACCGCCATTTAAATTGAGATAAATCTTCACGAATATCTAAAATCATTTTATATCGAGAAATAAGAGTAACTGTTTATAGAGAGACAAGAGAGAGTCGTGATTTTGAGTATTGTGAGGAACCATAAATTTTGACCGAGTAGATATTTATGAATACCAATTTTAGTTGTGCCAGCAATGGTGTTTGAGAATTGCATATCCGAAGTATAACGTACCTTATTGTTTTCGCTCTTATACAAAAAGATGCCACCAAAGAGAGGAAGACCCGCAAGAAATCCTCGTCCTCAACCCGAGGTGAATCCAGAGAATGAGGTTCCACCTCAGAACCAAGTTCCAAACCCGGAACCACAACTCGCTCGAGATCCCAACCAAGAAAATAACCCGATGAGTCTACTTATGAACTTTCTTATTCAGCATACCCAGAACCCTCAGCCTCAGCCGTACCAAAATGTAGGAGGGAATCCACCTCCAACTCAACTGACCCAAACTACTATGAGTTTCAAATCATTCAAATCCTTGAGTCCACCTGAGTTTAAAGGTACCACTAACCCAGTGGAAGCTAGAATCTGGTTACGTGAAATAGAGAAGACCTTTGAGATAGTGGGAGTGGAAGAGGATAAGAAGACGGTATTTGCAGCTTATATGTTAAAAGGTGAAGCTAATTATTGGTGGGAAGCGAAGAGAGCCATGGAAGGTGATCCGATTATACCGTGGGCTAGATTTACAATGTTGTTTCTAGAGAGGTATTTCCCCAAATATCTGGAGAACCAGACGGAGATAAAGTTTTTAGAGCTCAAGCAAGGAACGATGACTGTTGCAGACTACGAGGCCAAGTTTACAGAACTCTCGAGGTTTGTACCCTATCATGTAGACACTGAAGAGAAGAGAGCAAAACGCTTTCAACAAGGATTGAAACCATGGATACAAAATCGCGTTGCAGTATTTGAGATCACCAATTATGCAACTTTAGTCCAGAAAGCGGCAATAGTGGAAAGTGGAAGTGAACTATACCCGAAAGATGGAAATAAGAGGAAGTTTCAGAGCAGTGGAACTAACTTTGCGAGGAGATTTGATAATCGGAATGATAAGAAACCGTTTGTGAAAAGGGAAGATAAGAGTGCTGATACAAGAAGGTTTGGGAACTTTGACACCAGAGGAAGCAATCAGAGGATCAGACAGCCACAGACAGTTAATGTGATGCAAGGAAGACCACCTTTGCCAGAATGCAAGACATGTGGGAAGAAACACCCCGGACCCTATCATCTAGCGACTGTGAATTGTTATAACTGTGGACAGAAGGGTCATTATGCTTCTAGTTGCAAGGATAAATCTGTCACCTGCTTCAATTGTGGAAGGAAAGGTCACGTGTCCCGAGACTGCCGACAACCTGCGAAGGAAAATCCGGTGCCTCGACTCACAGCACCTCCCAGCAACAAGCCAACCGCGAGAACCTTCAACATGACAGTAAGAGATGCCATTGATAACAACAATGTGATCGCAGGTACGCTTCTAGTAAATTCTGAGGATGCGTGTGTTCTAGTTGATTCTGGAGCTACCAAATCTTTTATTTCTGAGAACTTCATGAATAAGTTGAATCTTGAGTTTGTGCCCTTAGAGGGAATTCTGTATATAGAAGTAGCTAATCAGGAAGTCATACCAGTGAACCGACTGTGTCCGAATTGTTCCATAGAGATACATGGGCAACGTTTTGATGCAGACCTCATTCCTTTTAAGTTAGGGGAATTTGACGTAATCCTAGGAATGGATTGGTTATCACGTTATGATGCTCTAATAGATTGTTGTCGTAAGAAGGTCAGTTTAAGTGGACCTAACGGTATAAGTATTTCGTTTCGCGGACGGAAACCGACTAAGGATTTCCTGTCAATAATTCAAGCTAAAAGATTACTTCGGCAAGGATGTCAAGCCTATCTAGCTTATGTGATAGATACAGAGAAACATACCCCTATGATCAAGGAGGTCCCTGTAGTTAACCAGTTTAGAGACGTTTTTCCCGACGAGTTACCTGGAATTCCACCAGATCGAGAGATAGAGTTTACGATTGATCTAGAACCAGGAACCGTACCAATCTCAAAGGCGCCGTACAGAATGGCACCAATAGAAATGAAGGAACTGGCAACACAGCTGCAAGAGTTACTTGACAAAGGTGTAATTAGACCAAGTGTATCCCCGTGGGGAGCTCCAGTATTGTTCGTGAAGAAGAAGGACGGAACTATGTGATTATGTATTGATTACCGTGAACTGAACAAGATGACTATCAAGAATAGGTACCCTCTACCTCGGATCGACGATTTGTTTGACCAACTTAAGGGAGCTATATATTTTTTGAAGATCGATTTGAGATCCGACTATCATCAACTAAAGATCAAGCCTGAGGATATTCCTAAGACTGCCTTTAGGACCCGATATGGACATTAAGAGTTCCTAGTCATGTCTTTTGGATTGACGAATGCGCCAGCTGCTTTTATGGATTTAATGAATCGTGTGTTCAAGAGGTATTTGGATAAATTCGTAATTGTATTTATTGATGACATCTTGATATACTCGAAGTCTCCTTAGGAACATGCTGAACACCTTCGTTTGGTTTTGGAAGCATTGAGAAAGGAAAAGTTATATGCAAAGTTTTCAAAGTGCGAATTTTGGTTGAAAGAAGTTCAATTTTTGGGACACATTGTGAGCGGCGAAGGGATTTCTGTAGACCCCGCAAAGATAGAAGCCGTAGCAAATTGGGAGAGACCCAAGACTCCAACAGAGGTTAGAAGTTTTCTTGGATTGGCCGGATACTATCGTAGATTTGTGAAGGATTTCTCAAAGATAGCTACGCCACTGACTCGACTTACCAGAAAGAATGAAAAGTTTGAATGGACCCCTAAATGCGAAGACAGCTTTCAGGAATTGAAGAAGAGATTGACTACTGCCCCAGTGTTGACCTTACCTGATGAGAAAGGCGATTTCGTGATTTTCAGCGATGCCTCTCACAAAGGTTTAGGTTGTGTTCTGATGCAACACGGTAAAGTAATAGCTTAAGCCTCTCGACAATTGAAGGAATATGAGTCCCGTTACCCTACTCACGATTTAGAACTTGCTGCTATTGTTTTTGCCCTCAAGATTTGGAGACATTACCTCTATGGAGAGAAATGTGAGATTTACACGGATCACAAGAGCTTAAAGTATATATTCACGCAGAAGGAATTAAACATGAGACAGAGAAGATGGTTAGAACTGATCAAAGACTATGATTGTTCGATAAATCACCACCCAGGGAAGGCTAATGTCGTAGCTGATGCTTTAAGTAGAAAGGAAAGACTCAACCTGTTGACAACCTCAGAAGAATTAGCCAGAGAATTTGAGAAAATGGAATTAGAGATCAGGGTCCCAGTCCAAAACAATGAAAGAGTATACAGTATTCAGTTTCAACCAGAGTTGCTCGAGAAGATTCGCTGTTGTCAGGAACAAGTAATGGAAGAAAGAAGATCAGAGTTGACTGGAGAAGAAGTTTTAAGTTCAAAAGATGATAAGGGAATTAAGCGATTTGCATCGAGAATATGGATTCCTAATGTTACGGAGTTAAAGGATGAAATTATGAGTGAAGCGCATAACCCGAGATATTCCATTCATCCAGGGAGCACGAAAATGTATCAAGACATCAAACAAAACTATTGATGGCCTAACCTGAAGAGAGAGATTGCAGAATGGGTAAGCAAGTGCTTGACCTGTCAGAAAGTGAAAGCCGAACATCAACGACCAAGTGGACTTTTACAACCCTTAGAGATACCTGAGTGGAAATGGGAACATATTACCATGGATTTTGTCGTAGGATTGCCCCGAACTAGAGCCAGTCATGATGCGATTTGGGTTATCGTCGATCGACTCACCAAATTTACGCATTTCCTAGCAATTAGTGATAAGTACTCCGTTCAAAGATTGGTGAAGATATACCTAAAGGAAATTGTGGTTCGTCATAGAGTGCTTATTTCAATTGTATCTGATAGAGATGCCCGTTTTACTTCACTATTTTGGAATAGTTTTCAGAAATGTCTTGGAACGAAGTTAAATCTGAACACTGCATATCATCCACAGACCGACGAACAAAGTGAAAGGACAATATAATAAATAAAAATCTCGGAAAAGTACGGAGAGCAGCCTCATTTCTTTCCTCTTCGTAATATAAAGAGTCTGTGCACTTGATTTCAAGAAAGTTGGGATGATCATTTGCCATAGTGAGTTTTCTTACAACAATAGTTACCACTCCAGCATAGGTATGGCACCATATGACGCATTGTACGGGAGAATGTGTAGATCACTTCTATACTGGGATGAGATAGGAGAAAGAAAGATACTAGGACCAGAACAAACTAAGCAAGCAACCGAGGTTATTCGAAAAAAAAAAAGTTAGTTGCAGCTCAAGATCGACAGAGGAAGTATGCAAACCAAAAGAGGAAAGACAAAGCATTTGAAGTGAGAGATAAAGTGATGTTGAAAGTTTCACCTTGGAAAGGAGTAATGAGATTCGGACGGAAAGGCAAGTTAAGCCCCAGATATATAGGACCTTTTGAGATTCTTAAGAAGATAGGACCACTAGCTTATCGGTTGGCCCTACCTCCAGACCTTCAGCATATCCACGATGTGTTTCATGTTTCGGCGTTAAGAGAGTACCATTCTGATTTCAGGCATGTTATAACCTATGAACCAGTGGAAATTCGTTCAGATTTGACATACGAAGAAAAGCCAGTGGAGATCCTAGATTACAAAGTGCAAGAGTTGAAAACTAAGAAAGTGAATTTAGTGAAAGTACTTTGGAGAAACCACCAAGTTGAGGAAGCCACGTGGGAATTAGAAAGCGAAATGCGGAATAAATATCCTGAATTATTTAGTGCATAGTTTTGATTCCGAGGACGGAATCCTATAAGGGGGGAAGACTGTAATAACCGCAAATCCTAGAATAAATATTTCCATTCGATATTTAATTTTTATTTAAGAGTGATGCACTAATATATTTAATTAGCGCATTTTTGTGAAATTTTAAGATTTAATCTATTTATTTATATTTATTTGTATTTGTTGAAATTAGGAAATTTAGGAAAATTAGATTTTATTTTGAATCGAATTTATTTTAGAAAGCGAGGTTAAAGTTTCGTTTTAATTAGCAAACTCGGGAGAAAACGAGGTTATTATCACTGATTGAAAGAAAGAGACAGCATGCACTTCACAAAATCCGGATGAAAACATGCCCCTTGTTTTCAGGGCATTATTTTTTACTACACATTTTCGTTTCTTAACATGTGTTAAATACAAAACAACCACAACCACACCCATATTTCTTTTTCTATTAAAATAACACAACCCTGCCTCTTTTATAAACAGAAAAACAAACCGGGCTATTTTCTTTTCACCCAAACATATATAACACAGCTCATATCTTTTTCCTTTTAACCAAAATCTCTATTCTATATATATACATACAATAGCAGTTGTAAACCCAGTTCTCTCTTTTATCACTAAACACAACAACCTCCAATTTTCCTATCTCTATTAAGCAAAAACTCGAACCATTTATTCACAAAACAGAGCAACACAGACAGGTAGTTTAACTTCTATTTTCTTTTCTTTCAATTCGCTGTTATGCTTGTTCGATCTATACATGTAATTGGTTGTGGTGTGAATTTGTGTTTTGGGTTGTGGTTCGGGACTTCTTGTTGTATTTACAGTTCGTACGGTTGTCGGGGAAGGAAGAAACGACCACCACCGTTGCGGTGGTGGTGTTTGTGGTTGTTGTTGAAGAGAAAAGGAGGGAGAGAATTGTTGTGATTTTTTTTTGTGTATTGTTGAATTGGTGTTGAGTGATGAGGTGGTGAATTGGAGTTAAGAAAGAGATGGGAGGTTAGAGAGGGGACAGAGATCGGAGAAGGGGAGAGATGAGGGATTGGCAGAGGCGGAGAGAAGAGAGAGTGACCGGAGAGAAGAAGTGGTCGGAGGGGAAGTGTTCGAAAGGGAGAGAGGAGATAGAGGACAGAGAGAAAAGAGAGAGAGAGAGAGAGAGAGAGAGAGAGAGAGAGAGAGAGAGAGAGAGAGAAAGAGAGAGAGGAGGGAGAGAGAGGTACGGGAGAGAAACAGGGGAGAACGCAGGGGGGTAGCAAGTGGGACCCACTTGGTGCAGGTGGGGCCCACATCTTTATTGCAGTAAAATGATACAGTTTTTTTGTAAATTAGCGATTGAACGTTAAAAATCGAGATTTAAATATTTGGATAGCGATATAAATTAGTTGGTAATAAAATAAAAATATATATATATATATATATATATATATATATATATATATATATATATATATATATAAATAGATTTAAATAATAATAACGAGTTAAGATTTTATAAAAAGAGATTGAAGATTCTTTTTAAAATTAGTTTTTAAATAATTAAGATATTAGTTTAAAAATTCTGAGAAATAAAGAGATATTATAATAAAGGAGGTTGAATATTGTTAAAATTGGGTTTTAATAATTGAGATAATAATTAAAAATTTTGAGAAATAAAACGAGTTTAATAAAATGGTGATAGATTTATTTATTAATTAAATATTTTGTGACGTAAAATTAGAGATTTATTGTTTCGTTAATAAAAGAGTGGTTATTAATGAATAATAGAGTAAAATATGGTTTTTATTTAAAAAGAGTTAATTTGTGATTTTTAGACGGAAATTAGAGATTTATTAAATTGTCGATAAAAAGAGGATAATGGTGAATAAATAAGATTAAAATACGATATGATTTTAGGGGATTTATAATTATCGTTTCCGGATTATTTAATTAACCGGATAGAGTTAGATTATTCTATAGATTAAAATCGGAGTATTATTTAATTATTTACGAGATTAAAAATAGAGTATTGCCGTTAATTTCCGTAACCCTATTTTCGTTTTAAGTCGGATTTACGGATAATTAATAGGACTTATTTTCGAGATTTAATCCCTGAGTTTGAAGAGAGATTTATTTATCCGGGAATTATTTTCCGTTAATTATCGTATAGATTTTTGAGAGATATTTTATTTAAATATTATATTAGCGGTTGAGAAGTATTCTATTTTTGACGAAGCGCTTACGTATTTCTGGTTGCCATTTTTAGAGAATAATTCACGAGCCGTAGACCGAAGCCGAGTTCACGGGTAGAGTACAAATTTTATCTACACTTATTTGCACTCCGAGATCGAGGCAAGTTCATTCATACCCTAACTCTTAGAGATTTGAATTTTTGTTCGTATTATTTCATTCCTTATTTAATTTCGAGCTGTCAATTATGAGATTTAATTATCCTTTTGAGCATTATTTTCTCGTTGCGATATTTTGTTACTATTAAAATTAGTTTATTTGTGAATTATATCCCTTATAAGCGTGGAATTAATTTCGTTGCTATCGGGTCGATCTCATTAATTCGAGACGACTATTATTATGATTCAGCGAAACTGTTCTCATTCATTCGAGATAGTTAAATTTATTCCTTTCAGTCGAATTTATTATACAAATTCGACAATAATTATTGATTATCTTTTAGTTGGTTCATCTCTCGAATCAATAAATAAGAGTTATAAAAATTAGGATCGTTAGAGTTTTACTCGTTGATCAAGTGCAAAATATTCTATTTAACGTTCATCAATTATGGGTATTATAAATATTCGAGGAGTACTACTTGTACAGTACGACTCCAAATTATTTCATTTTAAGACTATCCTCAATATTTCGAGATGGTTGACTTTATTGTCGAGGGTTGGCATCTTGTTCGTGTCAACCAATAAAATATTATTATTGAGAATTTACCTCAGTCCATTGATCGGATTGGTGGAACAATTGAGTCGGTCTGGCAGTCCGCCAGATTTGTAAATGTTTTCATGGAAGAATTATTTCGAGTTATCTGTCCATCAAATATTCGGGAATTCTGTATTCTACTGGTCAAATTTTGGGAAAGAGGCCCATTTTAGAGAAAGAGAGACTTGTGTACCGTTATGCGGACACGAGATATATTGGCACTATGCTGCCAGGGTTTAATTAATAACCCCTATGATGCTAGCATTCATATATTTATATTATATTGTTGATAGCGTATTGTAGCCGTGATCGGGCGAAGTGCGATATCATTGGAGGACGGTATTCCCGGTCGGTTAGTTGATCGCCCCACCGAGATACCGAGAGGTGGAAGACCAGTTTATTCTTAAATCATGAGTCAACAGAGTTATATCAATTGAGTCTTTCGAGAATTCTACTTTCGAGATGAGTATTGAGTTTTTCGAGTATTCTGCTTTCAAGATGAGTACTGAGTCAAAATCCAGATTTGTGATATTCAATTAATTTTGGGAAATCTTATTATATTTATATACCGAGTAAGAAGAGAACTTGCTGAGCATTGTAGTTGCTCATTCTTGCTTTACAACATTTTTTATTCAGCTATTAAGAGGGAAAGAGGCGAGACGTCCAACCAGGGATCCAAGGGAAAGGAGAAAGCTCCAGGCTATGCGGACGAGAACTAGAATGTCTAGCTGGAATCTTTATCTACCTACTTCTGTAACATATGTAAAATATTATCCCGAGATGTATTATGTCGTATGATAACAATGTGTGAGACTGATCTTGGAATTGCGGAGTGGGACACTTATGCTCCGTTGTATTATATATTTTGCTTTATTACTGCGTAACTTGTGCTACAGGATATTGAGACAATGTGACGACCCGGGTCTCCGATCAGGGTGGATCTGGGGGCGTCACAATTTAGTTGTTATAAATATTGAAATTCTTTGCAGGGCATTTTGTATGCATTTAAAATATTTCTTTAATATTTTAAATTTTTATAAATTCAAATTAGTTTCAACTATTAAGTTTAAGTCTCTACTTTTGTTTCTAAACTTTTTAAACACTCTGACGTTTGTTATAACCACTTTAACATCCAAACTTGAATCAGAACAAACAAATCACAAAACTGAAATACGGGATCTTCTTTTCATCAACCTAAACAATAAAACAAGATTGAGTGAAGATTCTATTATTGAATTTCCCCAAATAAGTTAATAATTTCAATGTTAAAAATCCTAACATTCAATTACTTCTTTTATTTAACTACCTAATCATATAATGACAAATTATAAAGAATCTTACTTTCTTTCGAATACTTTAAGAGAGAGGCCCTTAAACCATGAAAACAAATAGTTCTCAAATAACCGTGCGAAGCACGGGTTTCTTTTGATAGGTTATAAAATTTATTTAACATTATAATTATGTTTTTATATAATAGTTATTTTTAATAATTTTTTAATTTTAATTTACTATAAATTTATATAATGAAATGCATGGTTTAAATTTTATTTTGTAAAATTCTAAATTAAATATGTCGTTGACGGGTTCGAACTTTGAATTTTCAGTAAATTAATTTAATCATATAATATATCTTATTATTAGATCTAATGATTGTTGTTTATTAATAAAAATAATGATTTGTATATATGGTGAGATATTTTTGGGTGTATATTAGTGATCGCAAGATTAATTTTAAATTAAAAAGTACTCCATATTTTAATTACAAAAATTACTACTAAAAATAATTACGGAAAGATATGTTGTGATATTTTGGATATATATTAATTATTGTAATATTAGTTTTAAATTAAATGGTAAAGTGTTTAAATTATAAGTAAAATCTATAGAAAAAATGAATATAACAATATTTAAATAATTTGTCAATGTAATCCCATATGTTAAATTCTAACCACCTAATTCAGTGAACGGAAAATAGAAAACCATATCGATATTTATTTATTTGGAAATGCTATGTAGTTGTTATAAATACTTAAATATTTTATTGGCTTTTTTGTATGTATTTACAGAATTTCTTAAATATTTTAAATTTCTAGATATTCAAATATATATCAACTATTATGTTTAAGTCTCAACTTTTAATGTTAAACTTTTTCTTTTGAAATATAACAATATTTAAATAATTTGTCAATGTAATCCCATATGTTAAATTCTAACCACCTAATTCAGTGAACGGAAAATTGAAAACCGATGTAACTAAGCAGGAACTGAAATCTTTGAAGGGACTTTAACTACATATATGAAACATTGTAAACACGCTCACCTTTGTTATAACCTATTTAACATCCGAATTTCAATAAGAACAAACAATTCTCAAAATTGAAATACGGGATCTTCTTTTCATGGAGCTAAGCAATGAATCAAGATTGGGTAAAGATCCAATTATTCAATTTCTCCAAATAAGTTAATAAGTTCAATGTTAAAAATCTTAACATTCAAATTTGAACTTTACTTACTTACAAAAGACTCAACTTCGTTACAAATTTAAATTTACGGAACAATCTATTTACTTATAAGTTGTAAGAATAGCAACTCAAATGAACAATTTATGGACTTATCATTTAAAACATAATAAACATGATTTTCATGTAATGTAAGCACATAAATACATTTTAAAAACATATGTCCTTATTCATGCTAAAATTTTATATTATTTTTTAACTTTACAATTTCGATTATTATATTTACATATCTTTTTTAACATATTCAAATACAAAATATAAAATCGATGTAGTTACAATTTTAATTGTTATGTTTACATTTTTTGATGGCGAAGATCTATATTTATTTATTTGGAAATGCTATTTAGTTGTTATAAATATTGAAATTCTTTGGAGGGCATTTTGTATGCATTTAAAATATTTCTTTAATATTTTAAATTTTTATAAATTCAAATTAGTTTCAACTATTAAGTTTAAGTCTCTACTTTTGTTGCTAAACTTTTTAAACACTCTGACGTTTGTTATAACCACGTTAACATCCAAACTTGAATCATAACAAACAAATCACAAAACTGAAATACGGGATCTTCTTTTCATCGGCCTAAACAATAAAACAAGATTGAGTGAAGATTCTATTATTTAATTTCCCCAAATAAGTTAATAATTTCAATGTTAAAAATCCTAACATTCAATTACTTCTTTTATTTAACTACCTAATCATATAATGACAAATTATAAAGAATCTTACTTTCTTTCGAATACTTTAAGAGAGAGGCCCTTAAACCATAAAAACAAATAGTTCTCAAATAACCGTGCGAAGCACGGGTTTCTTTTGATAGGTTATAAAATTTATTTAACATTATAATTATGTTTTTATATAATAGTTATTTTAATAATTTTTTAATTTTAATTTACTATAAATTTATATAATGAAATGCATGGTTTAAATTTTATTTTGTAAAATTCTAAATTAAATATGTCGTTGACGGGTTCGAACTTTGAATTTTCAGTAAATTAATTTAATCATATAATATATCTTATTATTAGATCTAATGATTGTTGTTTATTAATAAAAATAATGATTTGTATATATGGTGAGATATTTTTGGGTGTATATTAGTGATCGCAAGATTAATTTTAAATTAAAAAGTACTCCATATTTTAATTACAAAAATTACTACTAAAAATAATTACGGAAAGATATGTTGTGATATTTTGGATATATATTAATTATTGTAATATTAGTTTTAAATTAAATGGTAAAGTGTTTAAATTATAAGTAAAATCTTTAGAAAAAATGAATATAACAATATTTAAATAATTTGTCAATGTAATCCCATATGTTAAATTCTAACCACCTAATTCAGTGAACGGAAAACAGAAAACCATATCGATATTTATTTATTTGGAAATGCTATGTAGTAGTTATAAATACTTAAATATTTTATTGGCTTTTTTGTATGTATTTACAGAATTTCTTAAATATTTTAAATTTCTAGATATTCAAATATATATCAACTATTATGTTTAAGTCTCAACTTTTAATGTTAAACTTTTTCTTTTGAAATATAACAATATTTAAATAATTTGTCAATGTAATCCCATATGTTAAATTCTAACCACCTAATTCAGTGAAAGAAAAATTGGAAACCGATGTAACTAAGCAGGAACTGAAATCTTTGAAGGGACTTTAACTACATATATGAAACATTGTAAACACGCTCACCTTCGTTATAACCTATTTAACATCCGAATTTCAATAAGAACAAACAATTCTCAAAATTGAAATACGGGATCTTCTTTTCATGGAGCTAAGCAATGAATCAAGATTGGGTAAAGATCCAATTATTCAATTTCTCCAAATAAGTTAATAAGTTCAATGTTAAAAATCTTAACATTCAAATTTGAACTTTACTTACTTACAAAAGACGCAACTTCGTTACAAATTTAAATTTACGGAACAATCTATTTACTTATAAGTTGTAAGAATAGCAACTCAAATGAACAATTTATGGACTTATCATTTAAAACATAATAAACATGATTTTCATGTAATGTAAGCACATAAATACATTTTAAAAACATATGTCCTTATTCATGCTAAAATTTTATATTATTTTTTAACTTTACAATTTTGATTATTATATTTACATATCTTTTTTAACATATTCAAATACAAAATATAAAATCGATGTAGTTACAATTTTAATTGTTATGTTTACATTTTTTGATGGCGAAGATCTATATTTATTTATTTGGAAATGCTATTTAGTTGTTATAAATATTGAAATTCTTTGCAGGGCATTTTGTATGCATTTAAAATATTTCTTTAATATTTTAAATTTTTATAAATTCAAATTAGTTTCAACTATTAAGTTTAAGTCTCTACTTTTGTTGCTAAACTTTTTAAACACTCTGACGTTTGTTATAACCACTTTAACATCCAAACTTGAATCATAACAAACAAATCACAAAACTGAAATACGGGATCTTCTTTTCATCGACCTAAACAATAAAACAAGATTGAGGGAAGATTCTATTATTGAATTTCCCCAAATAAGTTAATAATTTCAATGTTAAAAATCCTAACATTCAATTACTTCTTTTATTTAACTACCTAATCATATAATGACAAATTATAAAGAATCTTACTTTCTTTCGAATACTTTAAGAGAGAGGCCCTTAAACCATAAAAACAAATAGTTCTCAAATAACCGTGCGAAGCACGGGTTTCTTTTGATAGGTTATAAAATTTATTTAACATTATAATTATGTTTTTATATAATAGTTATTTTAATAATTTTTTAATTTTAATTTACTATAAATTTATATAATGAAATGCATGGTTTAAATTTTATTTTGTAAAATTCTAAATTAAATATGTCGTTGACGGGTTCGAACTTTGAATTTTCAGTAAATTAATTTAATCATATAATATATCTTATTATTAGATCTAATGATTGTTGTTTATTAATAAAAATAATGATTTGTATATATGGTGAGATATTTTTGGGTGTATATTAGTGATCGCAAGATTAATTTTAAATTAAAAAGTACTCCATATTTTAATTACAAAAATTACTACTAAAAATAATTACGGAAAGATATGTTGTGATATTTTGGATATATATTAATTATTGTAATATTAGTTTTAAATTAAATGGTAAAGTGTTTAAATTATAAGTAAAATCTTTAGAAAAAATGAATATAACAATATTTAAATAATTTGTCAATGTAATCCCATATGTTAAATTCTAACCACCTAATTCAGTGAATGGAAAATAGAAAACCATATCGATATTTATTTATTTGGAAATGCTATGTAGTAGTTATAAATACTTAAATATTTTATTGGCTTTTTTGTATGTATTTACAGAATTTCTTAAATATTTTAAATTTCTAGATATTCAAATATATATCAACTATTATGTTTAAGTCTCAACTTTTAATGTTAAACTTTTTCTTTTGAAATATAACAATATTTAAATAATTTGTCAATGTAATCCCATATGTTAAATTCTAACCACCTAATTCAGTGAACGGAAAATTGAAAACCGATGTAACTAAGCAGGAACTGAAATCTTTGAAGGGACTTTAACTACATATATGAAACATTGTAAACACGCTCACCTTTGTTATAACCTATTTAACATCCGAATTTCAATAAGAACAAACAGTTCTAAAAATTGAAATACGGGATCTTCTTTTCATGGAGCTAAGCAATGAATCAAGATTGGGTAAAGATCCAATTATTCAATTTCTCCAAATAAGTTAATAAGTTCAATGTTAAAAATCTTAACATTCAAATTTGAACTTTACTTACTTACAAAAGACTCAACTTCGTTACAAATTTAAATTTACGGAACAATCTATTTACTTATAAGTTGTAAGAATAGCAACTCAAATGAACAATTTATGGACTTATCATTTAAAACATAATAAACATGATTTTCATGTAATGTAAGCACATAAATACATTTTAAAAACATATGTCCTTATTCATGCTAAAATTTTATATTATTTTTTAACTTTACAATTTCGATTATTATATTTACATATCTTTTTTAACATATTCAAATAGAAAATATAAAATCGATGTAGTTACAATTTTAATTGTTATGTTTACATTTTTTGATGGCGAAGATCTATATTTATTTATTTGGAAATGCTATTTAGTTGTTATAAATATTGAAATTCTTTGCAGGGCATTTTGTATGCATTTAAAATATTTCTTTAATATTTTAAATTTTTATAAATTCAAATTAGTTTCAACTATTAAGTTTAAGTCTCTACTTTTGTTGCTAAACTTTTTAAACACTCTGACGTTTGTTATAACCACTTTAACATCCAAACTTGAATGGGAACAAACAAATCACAAAACAGAAATACTGGATCTTCTTTTCATCGACCTAAACAATAAAACAAGATTGAGTGAAGATTCTATTATTGAATTTCCCCAAATAAGTTAATAATTTCAATGTTAAAAATCCTAACATTCAGTTACTTCTTTTATTTAACTACCTAATCATATAATGACAAATTATAAAGAATCTTACTTTCTTTCGAATACTTTTAAGAGAGAGGCCCTTAAACCATAAAAACAAATAGTTCTCAAATAACCGTGCGAAGCACAGGTTTCTTTTGATAGGTTATAAAATTTATTTAACATTATAATTATGTTTTTATATAATAGTTAATTTTAATAATTTTTTAATTTTAATTTACTATAAATTTATATAATGAAATGCATGGTTTAAATTTTATTTTGTAAAATTCTAAATTAAATATGTCGTTGACGGGTTCGAACTTTGAATTTTCAGTAAATTAATTTAATCATATAATATATCTTATTATTAGATCTAATGATTGTTATTTATTAATAAAAATAATGATTTGTATATATGGTGAGATATTTTTGGGTGTATATTAGTGATCGCAAGATTAATTTTAAATTGAAAAGTACTCCATATTTTAATTACAAAAATTACTACTAAAAATAATTACGGAAAGATATGTTGTGATATTTTGGATATATATTAATTATTGTAATATTAGTTTTAAATTAAATGGTAAAGTGTTTAAATTATAAGTAAAATCTTTAGAAAAAATGAATAGTTGAGTTATTGGAGCAGAAAAAAGAGTCCAAGTAGAAGTGGATGAAGGAATTTTAATCAGAATATAATTACGTTAACATTAGTAATTAGCTTTTTGAGTTGTTTTTGTAATTTAATTATTTATTTTAATAATTAGGATAACCAAACCGAAAACCAAAACTTAGGATAACCAAACGGAAAACAAAAAATTTCAATGTTTCGGCTTTAATATAATAGTGTAGATTGATGACGAATATCTATATCTATTTATTTCGATATGCTATGGAGTTGTGAAACAAATTGAAATATATTATTTTACAATAAATTAAGAAAAAGCTGGGATTCGTAATAAAAATTTGTGAGTTTGCTTCAGTTCACTTTTTTACCTACTATTAAACAACTACATATTCTTTCATTTTCGATAGTATAAGGCCATAAGCTACAACACACTCTACCAACCAAAATAGATAGTCCACATTTTGGGTAAGGAGAACTATAAAGAAGAAGCTGTCACTGTTCACATCACAGAAACTCGGATAATACCATATTTAATTGTTTACTAACCATATCTTATCTTTCAAGTACACAAAGTTTGAGAAAGAAGGCGAACAGTTCTCATGGAGTATGAACATATATGCAACCTTGAAGTAACACCTATGAACAACTGGACAATCAAAATTAGGGTTGCTAGAAAATGGAATGAGATGAACGCTGATACTGGAGAAGTGATGGGGATACATATGGTATTTATTGATGAATGGGTAAGTTCACCTCTACACTTGATCTGTTACCTTTTACTTTAGATATATACAGTAGTTTATTGTAGTTAGCTTTTTTGTTTTGCAATTGTTAATATTGTTCTACAAATTTCGACAGCACAAACGTATCCATGCGTGGGTTGAATCAGCACTGGTAGAACAAATGGATGCTACTTTTCTTCTTAAGCGAAGCTATTTCGTTAGAAACTTTGTTGTTGCTCCTTATAATGACAAGTATAAATGTTTTGAAGCTGATAAACAGATCATTGTAACAAATATGACATGTGTGACAGAACTTGATGTGAGTTTCGATGTTATTCCAGAAAATATGTTTAAGTTTACCAATCTTTGACATTTTCAGGGGCTTGAAGAGCAAGATAACCATTTAGTAGGTAATATGTTTTTTAGGCTCTATAATCCTTCAAATGATATTAATCGTAAATAAAGACTAATGTATTACTGGTACTCGACTTTGCTGCTCGCAGATATTGTAGGAATTATCGATGATGTTCAACCTCTTGCAATTATCAATAACAGAACTAATCAACCAGTATGTCTCATGAAATTCATTGTCACCGATTTAATGTAAGATTTTATCTTCAGATCTCAAATCTTATATTACTGTAAAGAAAATTGACCAACCACCATTTCTTGAATTTGTAGTCACAATGTGAATGTATGTTTCTGGGATTCTCTGGCCAAGGATTTAGCAGCAGCATACTATGATACAATTGAGCATCCTGCCATCATTATCATTTCCAGTTGCAAAATGATGCGAAACAATTACAATGGTTCAAAGTTCATCAAGAATGTGGAAGCAACAACTTTTGATGTGAATGCAAACTGCGACAGGGTTGATAACCTCAGAAAGAGGTAATAAATTCTTGGCAACCACATTCCAGGTAGAACATCCTAGGAAATGCAAAATCAGTATATAACTTTTATATCCTACTTTCAGATTCTGGGAGGTCCATGGCATTTGAATGCAGAATAGAGAAAGCTTTTCAACTATTATTTTCTCTATCCTAAAACAATGTTATGACTTTTATGTATGATTTAAGTGTATCAAGGAACTTGAATGTATGCTAAGTTACACTAGTGATGTACTTTTTAATTATTTTGCTTGGAGAATATGTTATGTATGCATCTCATGTTACGATACGCAGCTCATGTTGCATATGCAAAATAACTTAACATGTAGGATGCATCTTCTCTTCTATTTAGAGGATAATATTGGTTATATCAATCTATTTTGTTGATTAAAAATATTAAAATTTCTTGCCTGCAAGCAACATTTCCTATTAAAGTAGCTGTATAATTACTAATGTAATTTACTATCATATATGTTTACTATATTATAAGAAGTGCCAATGTTTGCTAGAATAACAAAATAATGTGACATGTCAGAGTAACCAAATAATGGCACATTTTATTTTTATAATCCGTTTTAAAAAAGTGGTCATATTTTCATTATCGTCATAGCTTTATACCCGTGCGATACACGGAATACTTTGTAAATATGATTTATAAATTTTTCATATATTTTATTTTTTTACAAATTGCCTTGGAAAAATCGTAAAATGATGCTTTCAAACTTCATTAAATTGATTATAATTATTTTAATTTGTTAAATTGTATCGTACAATTAAGGGGTCCATCAAATTGTATTAATTTGATTAATATTATTAATTAATCGAGATTAATTTACACAATCGTTATTATATTGGGACAAAAAATTCAGGTTCAAATTATATACATTTTTGTTCGGTTCTTAATGTATCGAATATTACTTTGTAGAGATTTTACTCTTATTGTTGTCTAAACAATCCATTTAGGTAATGCATTTTTTTGTCAGGACACTTTAGTCAGTCGTATGGTACAATTACGTGGAAGTGATAAATTGAATCCTCCAACAAAGTACATATATTTATTTGTACTATTTCAATGTAATTAAACAGTTATGAACGTAATTGGATTTGACAAATAGATTTCGTCCGGTTATGAGACATTACCATATGTCACCTAAATTTGTTACTAATACAACTAATTTGAACAGGAAAGAGTTACAGAGTTGTGCTTCACAAGCTTTATTGCACCTATGCTCTAGCCACCTAATACTTTAGCTATAACAAAAGTCATCACTTAACATACACACATCAATGTCATAGCAGTCATAACATTAAATGAATGTCTGAACCAAAAAACTATATTACCACTTACCGGTCACAGAATGAAAGAGTATTCTACAATGCAATGCTACACACTTCTAACAAAAATATACACGTGCTGCCTGTCTAATTACAATAATGTAATTAATACCAAGCAAATTGTATTCGTGTGTACACATAGATAGCTACATAAAGAACATGAAGTAATGTTTATCTATACATTTTGTTGTCGTGTTTAAATTTATCAAGTATCAAATTTGTATTCTATCAACATTGCAAACCAAAAATGTCATTCAACAATTACACTCCCCTAGCAAAACTGCAATCTTCAAAAATTAAATGGAATATTAGAGTTAGAACCCAAGCTGTATGGAAAGGAATAACAAGGGAAACAAAAGAATTTCGTGGTATTAATCTCCTACTGATGGATGATTCAGTAAGTTTTTTTGACATTCAAATATCTTCCTATATTATGTTAGCTCTTTCATTGATCGGTTGTTTTAATTTTCCATGGTTTTGTATGCTGTAGAGATATCGGATCCATGCTTTTGTTAATGCAAAATTTGCTCAACAATTTGAAAAAGATCTTGCAGAAGGTGAGATCTACAACATCTCCAATTTCATTGTTCAAGATTATACGGGTGTAGAGTTTCACCGTCGTGTAAGGTTTGAGAAGCATATCTACTTTGCCGAATATACAAAACTTGAAAAGAGTTCGGATGGTGCCCTGAAGATACCTCAATGTTCTTTCGATCTATTTAATCTAGAAGATCTAGAAAAAATGGAATCAGACAAACGTTTTCTATGTGGTATGTTCAATGTTGTTAGATTTATTACATAAAAGAATCTATTCTACCACGTATATACTATGCTATGTAATGACACGATAGAAAACGCTTTTAATATTTAAGATGTGGCTGGAATTCTAAAAGATGAGACTGAACTACGTGATTATGTCAACGACAACCAAGAAGCCAAAAAACAAAAGAAGTTTACACTTACAGATGGCAGGTTAGCATTACTTTTTTTGGAAACGTATTCATTATCAATCATTTATACTTCACATTGTTCATAAATTAAAACAATAAATGTTCAGGTGTACTGTTAAGGTGACATTCTTTGATCAGTTTGCTGAATCTGTTGAAGAAGGTATCAGAAATGAACAACACTATCCAGTAACTATCATCATTGCCAGTGCCAAAATTGGCCGCTTTCAAGGTACAACATACTTCCTTCACTTTGGTATGCTAACTTTTTATACGTAACTCGAAGTTTGTTAACATGCATGTAACATTCATATGTAGGAGAACTTACATTAACTAACTATCCTGCTACACGGATATACTTCAATTACAATCATAAGGCTGTGGAGGATTTAAAAATTAGGTAAACCCACCTTTTTAGTGTTAAATTATGAATAACTTAAATATCGTACTAAAATTCAAATCACTTCTATTAGAGCAATTGAACAACCTACATTCTACAAGGATTTGGTGGCAGTACAGGAGCATGACCTTCCACAGAAAATGACAGTTTCCCAAATCAAGAAGCTATCAGACACATACATTGAGGTACCCTAAAACATCTATTTGTTAGAATTATTTTATCTTTTATGTAATATGCAAACATTAGAAGTTTCTAACATCTTTTACGACAATCAACAGAGGACAGTCTTGTGTGAAGTTACTATAAAAAAAGTTGAGGAGAATCTACTTTGGTACGACTGCATTTGTCCTAAATGCATTCTCATTTTGATCAAAGAAAATGAAAGGTTTAAATGTGGGAAATGTGGGAAACATTATCCTTGGCCGCCAAAAAGGTAAAATATCATATATGCGAAACTTTAAATAGAATCAACAAAATTTCCATACAATAGTAAACAAGATTATATCATGTTATGTATTAGATTCCGAGTGTGTCTTTTTGGTTGCGATTCAACTGGAGGCTTGCCGATTATTCTAGGTGATCGTGAAGTGCGTAAGCTAACTGGGAAAACTGTTTTCGATATCACCCTTGATCAGGCTGAGGTATTACCAACTTAGTGTCTACATTCATTTTATAGTTATATATTATATGATAAATTATTCTAAAAAGAAGATATAATGCATTCACAATCAGGGAGATGAAGACCAATTCCCAGAAGTAATCAAACAATTCCGGAACAAAGAATACAAAATTACTCTGAAGATTTCTGCTGAAAATGTGAAAAATGAATCTGAAGTGTATGAAGCAACTGATATAGCGGTGGAAGGTGAAGAAATTACTGGACACATGGTATCTGAGCCTATTCCATCCCCCTCCGCTGAAGATGATAACACAATCACAGTAATAATCAAGTATTTTACAATACATATAATGTATCTTATTGTATATAATCTAACATGGTTTTATTTAATATGCAGCAAGCTGATTTTGCTAATACACAAACTGTGATGCAAAGTACTCTAATGGAAACACCAATAGCTAACCAGTCTGTAAAGAATAGTAAGATACGCAAAAGTCCAGAAAATGAAGAACAATTCACTGATGACATGTGCATATCAAAATTGAAAAATGCCAAAGTCAAAAAGGTCTGTTATTATACTAACTTTGAGTGTTTGATAACTATCACTTTTATCACCACGAACTTAGTATTAACTACCATTGCAGGAAAAAGTTGTTGCGGACATCGGCAAGAAAAAAAAAGACTCCTGATACACAAACTTCTTCAACCAAAGCAAAAAATCTAGTTCTTTCTCAAGCTCCACCGTGCATTGAAGATGAGCACATTCCTCTAAACAACTTGCCAAAGATTACAAAGAAGAAGGTTACATTAATATACTTTATCAAAGCTTAAAATCTAAATTACATTTCTGTCAAACTAATGGCTTTTTATCTCTGATATAGGACAAACAAGCGAAGCACCAAAAAAAAAACTGATCAGGATAAACGAGTTCTGATATTTTGCATGGAGTTCTGATATTTTGCCTTTTGTCTAGATATTGTGCACAACCACGATATCACTCTATTATATTTTGTTTTGTAATATTTTAGACAGTCATTACTATGTCTCTGTAATCCATGTAACCTGTGTGTACCATTTCATAGTAAGAACCTAGCAACGAAGATGTAAATATTTCATTCCATCTGAATGAAATCTATTACGAACAAATACAAACGTATTAATTATTATGTTTTGGATGAATTAATTATGCATTTTATAATTTTATTCAATTTGCATCCAATTTTTGGTTCTATCAATTCTTTTCTATACGTGTAACTTGAAATATAGCTGAAAATTTATAATTATGCATGACATGTTCACCTGCACCCGTATCCCCGTATTTTTAAATTTGACGAATTTTCGTGTTCCCATACTACATACCCGCACCCCAGCAGATGTGTCCTTGGTTATTAGGAAGCACATATCCCCAACTTTTGATATGCATTTTATATACTTTTTTTTCTTCATTTTTGAGAAATCCTACTCTACTCTAGCACTCAAGTAGTAATAATGACTTACGGAGAAAATAGTCAATGAAATCAAAGGCAATATCTTCTCTCTATGACTGTATACACAAAAATAATATCTCATCTTTTACTCATTAAACTAACCAACTGTTGCAACAAAACGTGATTAGTAAGTTCAATAATTCAGAGTGTCCAAAGCATTATCTTTGACTTGAGAGTAACACAAAAAAAATGAACAAAAAAGAGTTTTATAGCTTATCAGATATCTGCCCAAGAAGCTACAACTGGAGAGTTAAAGCTCGAGTTATTCGATCATGGAGAGGAGTAGCCAACAAAGGAGAATCTTTCAGAGGATTGAATATTTTGTTGTTCGATGACAAGGTAAGAAATGTAATGAAAAATAATCTACTTGCCTTTGTAATGCTTACATATTGAACAACATTTTACATTTATAGGATTGTAGGATGCATGCCTTTGTGCTAGGAAATATAATTGATAACCATGAGGACAAACTGGAAGAAGGAAATATTTGTTCAATATCCAATTTCTCTGTTAAAGAGTACAAACCTGATGAAAATTTCAGGTGTATCAGCAGTGACAAGCAAATTATTTTCACCACTTACACAGAGGTAAACAAAATTCATGCCGATGATCAGCTAATTGCAAAGAATATTTTCGATTTCTATGATCTAGGTGATCTATCAGAAATTGCAAATGATAACACTCATCTCACTGGTAAGTATATATCTATAGTTCCTTTCATATATATTTACAAGTACATTACCGCCAATGAGGTACATGTTCACTTTATAGATGTTATTGGAGTCATTGAAAAAGATCTACCATTAGCACATTTAATAAACAGATTTGGTCAGGAACAGACCCAAATCAAGATGACAATCGTAGATGGAAGGTACAAGATTAAAAGATTATTAAGTTCTTATACTATGTAAGCAAATAATCAATGTTTGAATTTACAAATACCGTTACAGATCATCTATAAACGTAACTTTCTGGGATTCACTTGCGGAAGAGTTTGAAATTGCACTAAGCGAGGTCACAATATTCCCCGTTATAATCATAATTGCAAGTGCAAAAGTTACTTCGTGGCAAGGAACAAAACACACAACACCTCAAGTGGAAATTTCAAATGTTACAGCGACTCGATTTTACTTGAATTATGATCACCATGATGTAACAAATTTGAGAAGAATGTAAATACACCAAACTCTTTCTTCATTCAAAATATATTTTTTTTCCTTCTATTATTGTAGTTGTCAACTGTTTTACAGGTTACATAAACCCATGTTTGCAAAATACAACTTCACAAATCCGGTAACAGAGAAGATCAATGCATTCTCTATTGCTGAGATCAGGAATCTTACAATAGATTATATAGAGGTAACATACTATTTTATATTTACATACTTTTCATAATCAATATGAAACTTAACAGTAACACTTTGACACAATATACAGAAAGAAGTTACATGTGACGTGAAGATCACATCTGTTTTTGATACAACATATTGGTTTTTCTATCAATGCTCATCATGTTACAAGATCATCGAGCCAGTTAATGGAATATTCAAGTGTTATCGCTGTTGTGATCGATTCGTGCCACATCCTTATAAAAAGTAAGCAGATGTCATTACTTTCTTAGGTGTTTACACATTCTCTCTAATGAATCCTATTTTCATCTTTTTTTTTGAAATCTATGCTAGCTGATGCTTCTCGACAGAAGCAGAGGACCATTCCGAAAAAATTGAAATAGTTTTAAATGATAGAGAAGCAAGAACAATACTTGGAATATATGCCCCAAGTAGTAATGCACAGGTATTTTACATTATCAGCATCAAATAATTAATCATTTGCAAATCTTTTCTCACATTTCTTATGTATAACCACTCAAGGGCGAAGAAAGCATTCCAGAAATTGTCAACACTATGGTGAACAAATATTACACCGTCAAGCTCGAAATCAAAAGACCAAATGTTGAAGAAAAGTCTTTCACATATGTAGCCACAGGAATTTTTGAAAGAACAACAAATGAAACTAACACTGAGATTAATCAAGAAGCACCAACGGAGACTATGCAAGTGTCAGTCACTCAGGTAAAAACATGTACAGGCAAAATGTAAACTCATTGTGTAATATGATGAGAAGCAATTTAAGATTAATATCTAACATGATGAACTAAAATTTGTTTGATATTGTAGGGTTCAGGATCCTCTTACCATTTGGATGACTTTTCGCAGCTCACTTTTCGCAGTCCAGAAGTTAACAAAGAAAAGAAGAAGAAAAGAAGTCTCATAAAGAAAGGAAAATGAAGCAAAGCCATCAAAAAATGGTACTAAGCTTAAACTTATGGAGACAGTTATGCATAATAGAACAATGTTCGAAAGATTGTTAAGTCCCATAATGATCGTATTTCCTCCTGCATGATTTATATTTCGCTATGTTATTAAACTTGAATCTTTTGGTAATTATGAAAGTATGTTATCATATGTAATAGGAAGTTAGCATCTTTTGCTTGCCAGATTTCGTTTCTATTTGCAGTGGTTTCATTGGTAACACACACTTCCTTTATTCTACTATTTGTTGTTCACAAGTTAAGAATTTTAAATTTAAAGATTCCGCTTCTACTATTAACTTTCCCACCATTTACACAATACATGATTTATTAATTTATAAATGTTCGAAGCCTACTACCTACGTCACATATGTGACATAAGACATAAGTTTCTACAAAAATCTTAAACATAGTCTTTGCAAAGATTGCACATATTTATTAAAAAAATTCTCATATTTGTGGGATTGTCAAATACATACTCATCCTCTCTTGAATATATTTATACTGGTTGGTTGTTTTCGTGGCTTACTTTATTCTGTAATTATTGTATTGATAAATATCATCTAGCTCGGCATAATATTTTGCTATCATCTAATATTTCAAAACTAATACAGTTGTGAAATTTATTAAAAAAAATTAATTTATGAATGATTTTATTATACCAATCATTGTACATATTTCGGTCTTTATTTACAATCATTTTTTTATGCCACTTAATAATTAAAATTGTACTTTTTATAGTAAATTCTCTTATTTCCAGAGTAATACGCCAATCATGACATGTCATTGACATTTAAATACCTAAACTTTTCTATTTTTGATTTAGGTCATTTACCATAAAATTTTATATTCAATTTTTATGTGTAAAGTATAAATTTTCATGCTTCCTTTTATATTTTAAATTTATAAACATTCAATTAGTTTGTCCCTGAATTTTTACAATTTTATTTCTCATGACTTAAGTCAGAAAATGAAAAGGTTCAACAACTTAAACCAAAATTAAGTTTTTCACATCGGTAACCGTCATCAAAATCTAACGTTTGTTAGAATCAAAAGTTTAATTACGTAAAATACGGAATCTTTAGTTCATAGATTAAAATAATAAAATTCATCCGATTAATTCAAGCATGAAAAAAATTGTTTTCCCCGTATATCAAAATTTAAAAATGTATACTATAATTTTTATTAGCATTAACTGAAATAGAATTAATATTTTACACAGAAATTCGGTCAAATCTTATTCGCTCAAATCTTCTCCGTTGTTCCACACATAGTACTATTTTAACTGTCAATTTGTTCCATTAGTACAATTTTATGGATTAGAAAGATGAAGAAAGGCAAGGAAAATATCAGACTATTGCTACAGCTATTATACACTAACTTCACGTCTTAATTGCCATCTCCAACACTACAACTGCACAACTACCAAAAGTAAAGTTTTTATGTATTAAAAATGCTGCATACATACGCTGGCACGAAAGACGGAGTAAATTACTACTACCTCCGTCCCATTTTGAATGAACTAGTTTGACTTTCACGGAGATTAAGAAAATGTTGTAGAAAAAGAGTAAAGTTAGTTGAAAAGTGGGTAAAGTGGTGGGACCTATCAATATTTAATAATAAATTTGAGATAGTGGAGAAAAATAGTGGGTGTGATAATGTTTATTTAACAAAAAAGTGGATAAGTAGTGGGTGTAATAGTGAAAAGTAGTGTTCAAAAATAGTAAGTATATTATGTTCATTCTTTTTGGGACGTCCCAAAAAGGAAAGAGGTTCAAATAAAATGGGACGGAGGGAGTATATATTATTCCTCATTTTCCAAAGCAGAGTTGTCTAGAGTATATACCTCCCATTGTACTCATTCAATTCCTACTTTTCTCATACATTATCTTTCAAGATAAACAAAGAAGAAAGAGTATCATGTCTAGCAGCAGCCAACATTCGTAATTTCGCTTTCTTTTCATTCTTTATATACAAAATATAAAATGTTAATTACTGAATACGTAATCTATTTTGACAGGAAAAAGAAGAAGAAAGTTCAGCATCTCAGTTCAGACTCCGAAGATGACATAACTGTCAACAAGGAAAACCTAGAAAAGTCTTTGACAAATCTACAAATTAATATGAGGGAACTAACCGAAAAGATTGAGTACATGATGATAGCATTCAAGGAGTTCGAAGTCGAGTTTAAGGCAAACCACATGGTACTAATGGAAGATCTAAAAGGATTCAAAAAGGAGGCGAGAAGACTGGCTGATGCAGTTACTGACAAACGCGCATAAACCATGAGTGGTAGTTTAAAATCTTATGGTTCTCTATTATTAGTTTTATGTTATGTTTGTTTAAGTTCTCTTTTGCTAAGAAACATGGGACTGTTGATCTCTTTCGAATGATGTAGACGATTTTGTGTGATGTTGTTTTGCATGATGGCAGAATCAGAAAATGAAATGGTTTTTAATCTATGCTCATAAAGTATATCTTTTGCTTATTTTTGCTTTGAATCAAATTTCCAATATTTATGCCTCTACAACAATGTTTGTGCCTTTTCAATACTGTTGATGTTGTCTCAGATATCTTAATTTTTTGTTGATCGATCAATTTGTGGGAGATTTGTTGTTTCTTTATTTTTCCAAATAGATGAAACCCTAAGCTGCAAATCAAATACTTTTTGTCTTGAAAAGTGCTGTATGTTGTATTCCATTCAGTATATAATCTATTTTATAAAAATCTCTATAGTTCCTTTTCGATTTACAAAGATATACAATGAAGACAACAAAAAATAAGATTAAGCATATCACTAAAATAAACTTGAGAGCAAAAGAAGCTTCTCAAATTTGTGATATTTTCGTCAAATGTAGAGGAAGTAAATTACTATATATGAAGCTCCTCCAGAAGCAAGCGAGGAACATCTCAAATGAACTAAATCATGTACTACGTTCATAAAACTTTTATTGTAATAAGCACCCTTCTTTTCCTGCTTTAACTTCTTTCTTCTGATTTTTTTGTTGATCTCTATAGACTGCTGCGTTGAAGATGCTCAACAACAGAAATAGAATAGCATATTTTACTTCGCATATTACTAGAGTAAAAAGTTAATTTTGCATTACATGGTGCCATATGCATGAACTTCCATCATCATAAAGATATATCAAAGAAATTACAAGAACTAAGATGACCTCGAAACATTAAACACAATCCCAGGCGTAGGACGATATTCAAATCTTAGTCGTTGTCCAACAACAAAACTATTATCCAACAAAAAATCAGACCAACCCTGGCCTAATCTGAATGCTTTCCCTACTGGATTCGCTTTAACTTTCCATTGTTTATCACCATAAACCAGTATAACCTTCATCCCTTTGTAAATTTGTCTTGGAGGAACTTGAAGAGTTGCAGGACAATACTACAACATTAAATCAAACGTTTAAGACAATTTGTCACTTAATACATAAATATATGAAGCATCAAATTTCTACATTTTTTAAAAAACTCACCGCTCCATGACATTTACCATCAAAATGTGAATCACTCAATCTTACAAAGAAATTCAAAGAGATGCTAACTGATATTTCTTCCTCAAAAGTATTTTCCACATCAGTTGTCTCCTCAGATTCATCATCTATATGATATAAATAGTAAACAAGTGTAAGGTACCTATATATAATTCCGAAAGCTACATATTAAAAAAAATGAAATCACCTTCAAGGATTTCAACCAAACTACTATCTGTTGTATCTGTTTCCACTTCATCCAAGTATTCATCACTTGCAAAATCTTCATCTGATTCTACATAGGATGCGATTAAATTAGTAATTATATTTATCCCAATAAAACAAGGAACAAAAAACACATAGTTACAAACCTTCAGTTGCATAACAACTGCCACCAGTATCAGTTACTACGACATCATTCACCGACAATTTTGTTGTTAGTTCATGCAGAATATCCATTCCATTTTTTGAAAAAATTGTCATATGAAATGTAGAACATCCTAGGTAATGCAAAACCAGTATATAACTTGCAGTGACGGAGTAGTTGTTTAGCAATCTGTATAGCCCTGTGATACTTTGTCTCTCTTTACATAAAGATGCTATCCAAACATTACTATCGCCCATCCAAAGTGTAACATCATTACTTAAATTCTTACCAAATTTTTGCATGAACACTTTCGAAAGAAACTGCACAAAGTTATTAACAATTTTAGATTTTCCCTGCATTATAGAAGAAAATAAGCTAGCAAATATATTACAAAATCTTACAAAATCTCCGTTTTCAATTGATTCCTTATCCAGTACTTTCAATATTCTTGCCTTGCATTTGTTCTCAATTTCACCTGTTGATAACTACCATCATATATATTTCCTGTTATACCAAATTGAAAAGCAAATTCTTTTACTAAATCATGTATTAAACCAAAAACATACCTTGACGACTAGCCCACTTCGATATATCCTTCATGTGAAAAACTACAACATCAAACACATTAACACCTCCAGTACTCTGAATGATACAAAAATCACCTTCACATAATTTTTTATCTCTAACAAATTGATTCCAACCAACCCTAAGATACAATTGTCCCTTTTTACACTTGAAAGTAATTAACCACTTCTTCTTTAGAAAGCCAATTTTGATTGATCCCAATTCTCTATCAATGTTCAATTTCACAACAGCTTCTTCTGTTAAAATCTGTATATATAAAGTATAAATATATCAACACATGCAAAATCCTTACCCAGAAATCAGTGACTACTTATGTACTTATAAGCGAACCTTATTGTAGAATTTCGCCTCAAGATGCTTCTTCTCAATCTTCATTTCATACATTTGGCAATAGTGATTGTAAGCATTAACTTAAACTGCATCCCAATTTTATCCTTTTCTAACTCAGATAAGTCTCTTGCATTTTCATTAACAATATAGCCAAATGGGTATTCAATTTCGACAGCATTTGAGTTAAAGATATGAACGTTGAAATTAGACCCACCAACATATTGTAGCATAGTCAAGTTATAGTTTTTCATACCATAAAAAGATATCATTTTTTCAACACCTTCGATTCTTCCACTGCATTTATCATATTTTGCTGTCCATATTGTGCCAGAAGACTCCTTCAGATGCACTTTCTCAGATACCTTTTCACCAAAAATCATACTGAATTCGATGGGAAGGTCCTGTCAGAAACAAAATTTCAATCAACCCAAATATAGTAAAACGTTTAACATAAGTAATCAAAACATAGGCAAAAGATGTAATTTCAATACCAGACAACCCAATTCATAAGATGTTCTCCAATTCAAAGTGATAAAGTTTATGTCAACATTATCCGAACAAGTAGCCATCATCAACTAACTACAAGAAACCAAAAAAAAGTTACTCCATCAGATATGATGTAGATGACATAATTTACTTTATGAAACGTGTATATGCATACCTCGGTAGAGCGTTACCAATGTTACAAAATGAAAAGTTTCAGCACACATACAATAAACATATATACACATACATACAGAAGAGTATGTTACTACTGCCAGAAGTAGTTCGTTTGTCATTAATAGTACACAATAAAACTCATTTAAGGGCTTTTCTTTGCCGCAGAACAAATTTGTAAATTAATTTAAAGTCAACGACTTTATAGTTGCTGTACTTACAACTCTAAATATTAGTCTAAAAGTCTAGGACAAATATTGGTACCTTTACATAATGAAAACATTTATCACATGTTTGGATAAACTCAAGAAAAAACATTTGTAATGTATATTTCATATTTAATAAGTTGTAAACATAAGTTGGAAAATAACTTAGAAATTGTAAGTTTAAAATTCAATTTAAAATAAATGGGACTATTATATAAATTAAGCTCGCCCAACACCCAATTAATTACACTAGAACTTTTATAAATAACAGGAAACCAAAAATAACATCTACAATCATTTTGTTACTCGGATATATCACATCATTTCCTTACAATTTTGTACATGCAGGATATTAAAATACAATTTCAGAATCTTATAAATAGTAATCTACGCTTATAAAAGTTTATTATAAAGTTGACTGCAATTACATAACGATATATTTTGAACAATATGATTCTATAACATAGAATGCGATGACAGTACTCACAATTTCTGTTAAATAAGCTATAAACATCAAAACAGTCAGACATTATAATCTTAAATGTTGCAACATACTTATATGCTATTTTAGGAAATCTAAATTTGTACATATCCCAAACTTTTACAATATAATATAGAGTCAATTGCAAAAATATACTCTCTCTGTCCCTCTCATTTCTTTACATAAACAACTACGTGTTTGACACGCATTTTAAAGATAGTTCTATAACTTTTTTTTTATATTTTCTGTTTTTGTATAAAAATAAATTTGTTCTATTTTTATACAAAAACAGAAAATATCAAAAATAAGTTATAGAACTATCCTTAAAATTCACCTTAAAATACGTGCCGGAAACTGGTTCGCAAACATAAAGAATTCGGAGGAACAGAGGGAGTACTATTTTACTAAAACAATTGCTAAAAAATCAATGAATTAATCAAAAAATTCCCAACTTAATATGTATCAGCATAAGATTAGTTATGCTTATCATAATAACAATAATAATAATAATAATAATAATAATAATAATAATAATAATAATAATAATAATAATAATAATAATACCCCCATGCATAGACATAAATTGAGTAATTAAGTCTTACCACGATTTTGCAAAATTGAAAATCTGGCCACTTTTTTTATAAGGAATGTCCTGCTTCTAAGGAAAAAGGCAAGTCTGATCACAAATTTGCAAAATTGAAAATCTGACCAATTCTTTTAAAAGGAATGTAAAAATTAAATGTGTCATCATTTTCTTACTCTGACAGGCCACATCTTTTTATTATACCAACATTACCCATAAACGTAACTTAAAAATCCATACCGAAAATTAATCCGTAAATGTAAAGAAATACCCGAGACAGAGGGAGTACAAACTAAGACCATACCATTAGTCTCACGTACTCCTATGTCTTAAATATACAAATTGAACAACCTCTACAATTGCCATACATAGAAAATGACTACTTTCAAATTCTTCTAATAAAACAGTCAATATCAGAAGCAGGGAAGTGAATACTCACACCAACTCTTACTCTATCATCACTTTTCCATATTAAGTTGCATTGAGATCTACTCCAACTACCATCACTTTAATCTTTCTCTTTCATGGAGTATGAAAGCTTAGGCGACCTTCAAATAATGAATACAAATGAGTGGAAGATGAAGGTCCGTTTGCCGAAGAAATGGAAAGAAATAAACAAAGACAATTCCCGTGTTTCTGGCTTCCATCTCATAATCATTGATCAACAAGTAAGTTATTAGCTATTTACTTACTGCGAATATTCCTATTTAACTCGAGTGAATTTTTCAATTTCTCATTTCTAAATAGCACAACCGCATGCATGCTAGGATAGATACTCTTGAAGAAGAATTTGTTGTAAGATATATGTATGCCATCCGTAACTTCACGGTTGTCCCGTTCATACAAAAGTATAAATATATGACCTAATACAACCTTTTTTTCTTTATCTTACACAGCGACAATATCAAGGTGTTCTTTTGGAATGAATTTGCTACAGCTTTCACCAATGCATTTGACCAAGCGGATGATCAACCTGTTGTGAGTATCATACCCTCATGCCGAATCATGCGTAAACATTACAATGGTGATACAGCAGTAACCAACATGGCAGCAACAACATTTCATGTGAATTCAAACTGTCACAGAGTTGACACACTGCGCCAAAGGTAAGAATTCAACGAAAGCAAACAATTTGCACACGTCTACGTTACCTACACGATCTTTGTAATGAAACAGTTCCTGGCAAATCCATGGTATATAATGATACAAAGATCTTCCAAAGCGTAACTGACAACATTCAGATTCTTAGAATTTCATGTAATTTCTTAACTTTATTATCTACTTTCACTTATTAATAATGTTATAAACTTATGTATTTGTTATGTATGACAATGTATTCACCTTCTCATGGATATTAATGCAATACTTTACTGTGTTTATTTGTAGCAACATGTACATGACGAAATCTGAACCTGATAGATTTGCATAAAACATTCTACAATACATAGATAACTGCTTCAAAGTTTAACCAGGAAAACATAGATACAAACAGAATCAATCCTAACTAAAATAAATAGAACTAACGACATAACTGCCATACGCTGATTTAAATAGTTTTTTTGAAATCGTGCAACTGAACTGCAAGACCCCTTCTTTGGGAAACAAGATGCTCAGCCTGTTTCTTCATTTCAGTAACTTTACCCTTCCAAATAGCACTTTGTTCTTCAATTTCTTTGATCATTTCATCCACTTTTTCAACGAAGGAATTACAGTGACTATCTAATGATGCTGAACTGTCATCAATGAACTTTCGTGTATCAGTCAAATACGAAGACGGGAGAATAGATCTTTCTGTTGACGTCTCTCCAACATGCATTACATGCTCACCTTTTAGAAGCCCAATTAACTCTCTGCAATGCAAACCATAATTTCAGAAAAATTTCAACAAATGTACAACTAATACGAACAAAAGATGAAATGGAACCGAACACTTACCCATACTTCTCATCTAGACCAACAGAACGTGCATACATTTCTGATTGCCTATCACCCATACTTTTAAACATCAAAACAAAATCATCATGTGCTGACTGAAGATCTTCAATGAATTCAAAGGAATTCAAAGTTAGCTTATGTAATTCATCAGCCAACACATTTTTGATATCTTCAGAACGCTTCCTTTTTAAAGATCGAGACTCCATCTATTGTATCCTATACTTACTAGAATTTTATTTGATTTGTAAATGGCAAAGGAAACCACAATATATAGACCTAAAGTAGCAGTTTTTCAATGACAGTTACAACATGTCCGGTAGTAAACACGATGCTAACTGCAAACCACATACTTCAAAATTAACCTCCAAACAAACTGTCAATTAACTGCTAACTGCTTATTTACAAATTCATTAATCTCCTTTTTAAAAGATTTAAAAAATGATAATCTTTCTAATACTGTTAGATGCTTTCATTATTAAATTGTTTTGCAAGATTTTATGGAAAATCACCCTCTTTTTTATAATTTATGGAGATTGCCATATCACTTTGAAATAAAAACTATTTGAAATATGTTACATATGAATAATAATTGGACATCTACGATGCATCTTCTCTTCTATTTAGAAGACAATGTTGGTGATATCGCTTTATTTCGTTGATTTAAAAACCAACAAACATTTGCAATTCAACAACATTTGCAAGTTATATATGCTTATGCAAATATTTGAAAATCGACAACGTATAAATAATCTATACCAATAACCAATGAATAAATATTAACGTACTACACTTTTAGGTAATTGATCGACAATTTCTTCAAAAGATAGTCCGCATGTCTTTGCAAAGATTGGTCAAAAGTGACATTAACAAATAACCTCAGTTTCTACAAAAATCTCACTTTATAGTCTATTTATTATATTCAAACATCTGATCTATCTCGACATAATATTTCCCGTCTGCTTCAGTGACATCATCTAATATTTTTAAATTACTTCAATCGTGAAATTTACTATAAAAAATTTATTTTCCTAATATTTTATAAAGAAAATTCAAATAATTATTAAACAAATAAACATTTATGATTGTACAATTCGCTACGTGTTTACAATCATTTTAATATGCCACATAATATTTTCAATATAATTATTTTTACACATTTCACATTAAAGTGAAAATTAAACGAATCATGTCATCAAAAAAATCATTTGTAAAATAACATACCAAGCATGTTTCATTGGTCATTGCTATTCAAATGGATGTATCTCTACATTGTATAATATCTTCACTTCTCCGTTCAATATAACTATGGAATATTTAACAAATTAACAACGTCTAAATAATGTATACCAATAACCAATAAAAAAACAAAACTGCACTAAACTTGAACCTAAGTGATCGACAATTTCTTAAAAAAGACAGCCCACAATCCTAGTAACTATAATTCTGGTTATAGGCACTGTTTTTCCATGGCACAACAGATACAGTTCCACAGGCAGGACAGTTCATGGACTGTGCCTCAAGTGGCACCCTTACTTTTGTTCTGCACCAGCTGCATTTTTCTTTTCGAGTAGACATGTCTTTGTTATGGTGTGCCTTTAGGTGCTGAAAGGTCTAAATTATTGAATTTTGTGAAAGCTGGAATATATGGGGTTGATTTTCTGGTGACTTCTAGTTTTGATGTGTCGAGTTGCATTTATAAGCAGTAATGGATGCAAGCTAATTCTTTTTTTTTCTTTTTTTTTATTGTTGCTAAATTACGTATTCAAATTCTTAAGTTAATTAAAGTCTGGGGCGGCCCTCACAGGGCCTTGGGCGAAATCAAATTTTGAGGCCCTAATGTATATATATGATGCATATCTGAAAAATTTTCGGGGGAAAGTGTTACGAGCCCTAGGCGCAAGTCTTGTATGCCTATAGTCAAGACCAACCCTGATTAAAGTTTTTCTTTTAGAAGATAACAAAAGCTATATTCCTATGATTTTTAATAACATCAACCAAAGGATCTGTTTATGGAGAACCAGATTCATTTACACTTTGGTCTTATCTGCAAGGAATATTTACTTTGAGTGGATAGACATTTCGTTACGGATACAAAGTAGTACAGTATTGGCTATCTACTCTATAGAAAGGGCGTATAAAATGCAGGACAACTACAGTTTTTAATGGGAGGCAATGATTGCCTTGCAATATGGGAAGCTTTATGAAGCAATAAAATCTAGATTGAAATTAGAAAATAGCAGATTACATTACTTTGTTATTTTGTTTATGAGGTCCCACTGAATCATGATTTGACATGCAAGTTCAAGAAACTTGAATACATATACGAACTTCTCAAAGCTGATGTAGAATTAGGTTAATGTACTATCTGTCTTATTTGCTTGAGTCCGAAGTCTTCAGGGAACAAGCTCTCTACTCTTTGAAATAGGGGCAAGGTCTGCGTATAGCTTATCTTCCCCCAGCTTCCGAGTGGGACATTGTGTTTGTTTGGCTTGATTTTAATATCTGTTTTGCAATATTTTGTGCAGATTACAGTTGTGGGAGTGTGTTGAACTATTTTGGCAAGTAATAAGCCAGTAGTTTGCGGCTGTTGTGTCTTATTAAAAATACAAGTTGTTAGTATGTTTCCTCAGCAATATCAGAATGTGAAGTGCAAAGAGAGTATTATGGTAAAGATAACCATGAATTTCAATTTCAGTATTGTGATTCTAATAAATTGCATTAAAATAATATCATTGTAGTACAATCAACATGTACAAATATACAAGAAATTCAATCTCAATATAATCATAAAGTTGTTCAGTGGCACAGGCACTTCAGTGTTACGCAGGTACCATGATAACCAATTGACTACAAATTGATGGTTGAATTGGTTTCAAATTTCTCAGAAGAAGATAATAGTGGTTCCTGCGCAATTTAAATGTAAACAAAAAAAAAACAAATGTTCTTATTACAAGAAATATCAAGGAACTCTGAAATTATCTTATGAAATATCCTAATTCACCTGAAACTTTAAAAAAAATTAAAAAAGATTGAAAAGATAAACACCTACCTGCAATATCTTTCGACGAAAAAGTCTCTTGAGGAGACATCCTGATGCCCTCGCCTGTCTGATGGCCGTGTGCATTGAAACCATGATGCCTTCATATGTTATATCAGGATTCTCCAGAATTGCTTTTATAAAAGTGTATGTCATGGCACCTGACATCTGCTTTCCAGAGAAAGCCTGCAGTTACAAGCACAGTAGTCTAAGCAAGAGCATAAGAAAAAGCAGTGCTGCTGACCAAATTATAAGAATAACTCTTATATAGTAAAGATAACTCACTGATGTATCTTCAGCAAGTTGATCATCCTCACACGCACTGAAACAGATGGCATGTCCACCGCTTGTTCCCTTATATGCATTTGATGGAGGGTGATTATTCATCCATGTCTTGCTGTGGAAACTCAAACAGGCAGTATAAAACTTGGATATATGTGCTGCAGTTATATAATGAAGTGTTTATGAAATCTATATTAGAACAGTTCTTCTTTGGATTGGCAAAACAAGTCGATTTTTGTTTAATATTCTACTTTAAACCCTTCCTCTCTACCATTTCAATATCATGAGTCATAACATAATCTATCAGCTAGATAATTTTGTATGACTAAGCTAGTTTGTACAAAGACACTGTGTTTCCCAATAGCCTGCAAAACTATATAAGTACAATGTGGACAACTAAGATGAAGACATCAGAAGACATTCAAAGTAAAGCAATTTTCACAAACTTCTAAAGATAATGACCAATATTGTACATACTCTTTCAAGTTATAGATATATGATAAATCAAGAATAGTTCCACTGTGGCAAGAATCAACGATGGCATGAAGTCTGACACCAGGTTTGAGAAGTCTGACAATGGTATCGTTAATTTCATTATCGGGAATCACTCCAGCCGTCTTAAAATCAAGAGGGCAGATGCTTTCATCAAATCCATCAAGTTCATCATTATCAAAATCAGGTTGTCTTAATCCATGTCCGGAAAAGTAGAATACCAAAGAGTCCCCAGCCTTACAGTCCTTCACAAGTCATTTTAAACCAGCTTGAATATTCCTCTTAGTTGGATGAAAATATGGTCCACCTTCTGCACTCAAGTTGTTATTCCAGCAAAATACAGATTGAGGCATCTTTTAATCTTATAACTTCATACTTAAAAGAGATTTCTCAGCAAGAACATCAAAAGAGAGTATCTAAATAATGCAAGAACATTACATTGACTAGATATCTAGAATCACAATTACCTGTAAGAATGCGGATGGAACTGCTTGGGAATTTGAAGTGTTCAACCAGCAGATCTCTCATGTTATTAACATCATTAAAGGTTCCCTTAAGCCTGAACTTCTGCTTACTATAAACAACGCCATAGAGAAGTGCACGTTTTCCCCTAGGCGCTTCCCAAGAACTTATGGTCTCAGATTGCACATACTTAACAGCCTTAGTACTTGAAGAGCTCTATTAAGGGACCACACTCAAGCACTGGGGCCAACAGCATATTCTGAAGATTCTATCTACAATAATAATTGGTCACTTACTACAAATGATGAGTTGGCACAGTTGTCTAAAACCGTTAGATGTCTTTTGTCTTTTGTTGAGATGTGATAGGACTGTGTGTGGTTGTTTCTATATATTTCCATTTTGTCTGTACCTAAAGATTATGCAGCTATCTTTATGATTGAGAACATCTCTTTTTCTCTGCATCTATAAGCTTTATCTTGCATTCTCTATGCCTTGTTATTTATGTGTATGAATTTCATATCTGTCTTTACACTACACCAAATCTGCTATCAGACAACACTGATCACACAACACTCTGCAAAAAAAGTGTTGCCCGAAAAGATCAGACAACGGTTCCCGTATTCAAGAAAAAAAAGTATTGTCTGATCCCGGTTTTTACAACACGCAAAAAACCATTGTCTATTAGATGAAGTCAGACAACGGTATTTAAAATGTAGTGTTGCACAGATTTCATATTTAGACAACAGTTTTCCGGAACCATTGTATGAAAATGTTTCAGACAAGAGCACACAAAACTGTTGTTAGAAAGAGACAACAGTTTTTCTGATCCGTTGTTTGAGTTTAATTCAAACAACACACAGAAAATACAGTTGTCTGACTCTCGCCATTCATACAACGGTTTTTGGGACTGTTGTTGGAATCAGACAACAGTTTTTCTGTTACTGTTGTGTAACATTTGTTCAAACAACAGTTTTTTATAGTGTTGTCTGAGTTAAAGCTATCAGACAACTCTTTTAGGCTAATTGTCTATTGTTGATTCAGACAACGGTTTCTTGTTTAAAACCGTTGTCTGATTTACAGGATACAGAAAAAAAAATTGAAAATGGAGCTAACCTGCTCACAGTACAAATGCAAATAAATAGTACCACGTATTAAATAACAAATTTATTCGAGACTGGTTGATATTTCATGTATATAAATAACAAATTTATTCGATATATGAACGATAATTTCCTTTGCAAATAAATAGTACCACGTATTAATAGAGTGCTATATATATATATATATATATATATAATATAGTTCTTGTTATCGATCGATTTATAAACCACGATATAATCACACTCACAATATTGAACAAATTAACATATTAATTACTAATTAATAATATAAGATTCAAAGGATAGGAACGGGAGTGAAAAATTTATAAATTAAAAGCGTCAATTTGGGCGAAAACGAAATAGTATTCAGACAATGGTTTCTGTTAAAAAAATGCTTGTGCAAACGGCAATCCCACAACATAAATTTAAAAAAAACCGTTGTATGATCCATACGACGGTTTTTTAAATATGGAAAGGGTTGTTGGAAAGCATATTGCACAACAGAATTTCAAATATTTCCGTTGTCTGAATTACACAACGGTATTTTGGAAAAAAGACTTGTCTGAGGTGCTTTGGCACAACAGTTTTGGTGGCAAAACCGTTGTCTTTATTTTCCAGCTATTTAAATCAATTTGTACCGTTTATACGGCTTCGAATGTGTTATTAAGTTGAAACATAATAGCGTAAGACATTTTTGACCATATTTACTTATACTTATTCGAATAATACATGGGTAATGTAAAATCCGTATCACGTGTTAGGGTTTAGGGTTTCGATAACTTTATTTTATCAAGAATCGCGAACACGAGACTGGTTGATATTTCATTTATATAAATAACAAATTTATTCGATATATGAACGATAATTTCCTTTGCAAATAAATAGTACCACGTAAATAGAGTGCTATATATATATATATATAATATAGTTCTTGTTATCGATCGATTTATAAACCACGATATAATCACACTCACAATATTGAACAAATTAACATATTAATTACTAATTAATAATATAAGATTCAAAGGATAGGAACGGGAGTGAAAAATTTATAAATTAAAAGCGTCAATTTGGGCGAAAACGAAATAGTATTCAGACAATGGTTTCTGTTAAAAAAATGCTTGTGCAAACGGCAATCCCACAACAGAAATTTAAAAAAAACCGTTGTATGATCCATACGACGGTTTTTTAAATATGGAAAGGGTTGTTGGAAAGCATATTGCACAACAGAATTTCAAATATTTCCGTTGTCTGAATTACACAACGGTATTTTGGAAAAAAGACTTGTCTGAGGTGCTTTGGCACAACAGTTTTGGTGGCAAAACCGTTGTCTTTATTTTCCAGCTATTTAAATCAATTTGTACCGTTTATACGGCTTCGAATGTGTTATTAAGTTGAAACATAATAGCGTAAGACATTTTTGACCATATTTACTTATACTTATCCGAATAATACATGGGTAATGTAAAATCCGTATCACGTGTTAGGGTTTAGGGTTTCGATAACTTTATTTTATCAAGAATCGCGAACACGAGACTGGTTGATATTTCATTTATATAAATAACAAATTTATTCGATATATGAACGATAATTTCCTTTGCAAATAAATAGTACCACGTATTAATAGAGTGCTATATATATATAATATAGTTCTTGTTATCGATCGATTTATAAACCACGATATAATCACACTCACAATATTGAACAAATTAACATATTAATTACTAATTAATAATATAAGATTCAAAGGATAGGAACGGGAGTGAAAAATTTATAAATTAAAAGCGTCAATTTGGGCGAAAACGAAATAGTATTCAGACAATGGTTTCTGTTAAAAAAATGCTTGTGCAAACGGCAATCCCACAACAGAAATTTAAAAAAAACCGTTGTATGATCCATACGACGGTTTTTTAAATATGGAAAGGGTTGTTGGAAAGCATATTGCACAACAGAATTTCAAATATTTCCGTTGTCTGAATTACATAACGGTATTTTGGAAAAAAGACTTGTCTGAGGTGCTTTGGCACAACAGTTTTGGTGGCAAAACCGTTGTCTTTATTTTCCAGCTATTTAAATCAATTTGTACCGTTTATACGGCTTCGAATGTGTTATTAAGTTGAAACATAATAGCGTAAGACATTTTTGACCATATTTACTTATACTTATCCGAATAATACATGGGTAATGTAAAATCCGTATCACGTGTTAGGGTTTAGGGTTTCGATAACTTTATTTTATCAAGAATCGCGAACACGAGACTGGTTGATATTTCATTTATATAAATAACAAATTTATTCGATATACGAACGATAATTTCCTTTGCAAATAAATAGTACCACGTATTAATAGAGTGCTATATATATATAATATAGTTCTTGTTATCGATCGATTTATAAACCACGATATAATCACACTCACAATATTGAACAAATTAACATATTAATTACTAATTAATAATATAAGATTCAAAGGATAGGAACGGGAGTGAAAAATTTATAAATTAAAAGCGTCAATTTGGGCGAAAACGAAATAGTATTCAGACAATGGTTTCTGTTAAAAAAATGCTTGTGCAAACGGCAATCCCACAACATAAATTTAAAAAAAACCGTTGTATGATCCATACGACGGTTTTTTAAATATGGAAAGGGTTGTTGGAAAGCATATTGCACAACAGAATTTCAAATATTTCCGTTGTCTGAATTACACAACGGTATTTTGGAAAAAAGACTTGTCTGAGGTGCTTTGGCACAACAGTTTTGGTGGCAAAACCGTTGTCTTTATTTTCCAGCTATTTAAATCAATTTGTACCGTTTATACGGCTTCGAATGTGTTATTAAGTTGAAACATAATAGCGTAAGACATTTTTGACCATATTTACTTATACTTATTCGAATAATACATGGGTAATGTAAAATCCGTATCACGTGTTAGGGTTTAGGGTTTCGATAACTTTATTTTATCAAGAATCGCGAACACGAGACTGGTTGATATTTCATTTATATAAATAACAAATTTATTCGATATATGAACGATAATTTCCTTTGCAAATAAATAGTACCACGTATTAATAGAGTGCTATATATATATATATATATATAATATAGTTCTTGTTATCGATCGATTTATAAACCACGATATAATCACACTCACAATATTGAACAAATTAACATATTAATTACTAATTAATAATATAAGATTCAAAGGATAGGAACGGGAGTGAAAAATTTATAAATTAAAAGCGTCAATTTGGGCGAAAACGAAATAGTACTCAGACAATGGTTTCTGTTAAAAAAATGCTTGTGCAAACGGCAATCCCACAACAGAAATTTAAAAAAAACCGTTGTATGATCCATACGACGGTTTTTTAAATATGGAAAGGGTTGTTGGAAAGCATATTGCACAACAGAATTTCAAATATTTCCGTTGTCTGAATTACACAACGGTATTTTGGAAAAAAGACTTGTCTGAGGTGCTTTGGCACAACAGTTTTGGTGGCAAAACCGTTGTCTTTATTTTCCAGCTATTTAAATCAATTTGTACCGTTTATACGGCTTCGAATGTGTTATTAAGTTGAAACATAATAGCGTAAGACATTTTTGACCATATTTACTTATACTTATCCGAATAATACATGGGTAATGTAAAATCCGTATCACGTGTTAGGGTTTAGGGTTTCGATAACTTTATTTTATCAAGAATCGCGAACACGAGACTGGTTGATATTTCATTTATATAAATAACAAATTTATTCGATATATGAACGATAATTTCCTTTGCAAATAAATAGTACCACGTATTAATAGAGTGCTATATATATATAATATAGTTCTTGTTATCGATCGATTTATAAACCACGATATAATCACACTCACAATATTGAACAAATTAACATATTAATTACTAATTAATAATATAAGATTCAAAGGATAGGAACGGGAGTGAAAAATTTATAAATTAAAAGCGTCAATTTGGGCGAAAACGAAATAGTATTCAGACAATGGTTTCTGTTAAAAAAATGCTTGTGCAAACGGCAATCCCACAACAGAAATTTAAAAAAAACCGTTGTATGATCCATACGACGGTTTTTTAAATATGGAAAGGGTTGTTGGAAAGCATATTGCACAACAGAATTTCAAATATTTCCGTTGTCTGAATTACATAACGGTATTTTGGAAAAAAGACTTGTCTGAGGTGCTTTGGCACAACAGTTTTGGTGGCAAAACCGTTGTCTTTATTTTCCAGCTATTTAAATCAATTTGTACCGTTTATACGGCTTCGAATGTGTTATTAAGTTGAAACATAATAGCGTAAGACATTTTTGACCATATTTACTTATACTTATCCGAATAATACATGGGTAATGTAAAATCCGTATCACGTGTTAGGGTTTAGGGTTTCGATAACTTTATTTTATCAAGAATCGCGAACACGAGACTGGTTGATATTTCATTTATATAAATAACAAATTTATTCGATATATGAACGATAATTTCCTTTGCAAATAAATAGTACCACGTATTAATAGAGTGCTATATATATATAATATAGTTCTTGTTATCGATCGATTTATAAACCACGATATAATCACACTCACAATATTGAACAAATTAACATATTAATTACTAATTAATAATATAAGATTCAAAGGATAGGAACGGGAGTGAAAAATTTATAAATTAAAAGCGTCAATTTGGGCGAAAACGAAATAGTATTCAGACAATGGTTTCTGTTAAAAAAATGCTTGTGCAAACGGCAATCCCACAACAGAAATTTAAAAAAAAACCGTTGTATGATCCATACGACGGTTTTTTAAATATGGAAAGGGTTGTTGGAAAGCATATTGCACAACAGAATTTCAAATATTTCCGTTGTCTGAATTACACAACTGTATTTTGGAAAAAAGACTTGTCTGAGGTGCTTTGGCACAACAGTTTTGGCGGCAAAACCGTTGTCTTTATTTTCCAGCTATTTAAATCAATTTGTACCGTTTATACGGCTTCGAATGTGTTATTAAGTTGAAACATAATAGCGTAAGACATTTTTTACCATATTTACTTATACTTATTCGAATAATACATGGGTAATGTAAAATCCGTATCACGTGTTAGGGTTTAGGGTTTCGATAACTTTATTTTATCAAGAATCGCGAACACGAGACTGGTTGATATTTCATTTATATAAATAACAAATTTATTCGATATATGAACCATACCGATGTTAATATATGCTCATTCTAGTGTTTCGAAAAATAATCATAAAATAAAAAGGTTCGGTTGTGCCACATCTTAACGGAAATGTTGTAATAGTACATATCCCGGTAACCGGGCGTGTGCTAGATTCACTGAATGATTTTTTTAAATGATTTCTTTGACGATCGAACCATACGGATATTAATAGATACTCATTCTAGTATTGGAAAAAAGAATCAAAAAATAAAAAAAACTCGATTGTGCCGCATCTTAATTATTAAAATATTTTCTTAATAAAAATGAATAGGTTTTAAAATAAAGAAATATGTAAAAACAAAAAAGATGCCAAATTCTGTAATAAAATTCTCCCGCTTGTACTAAAAATTTTTCCCCCCTTAACCAAATTTTATCCCGCCCTCCCCCGATATTTCCCCCTTTCAGTCTCTTTCTCCCTCATTCCCGTCTCTCACATCTCGACCACTCTCATCTCTCTCTCTCTCTCTCTCATGTCTTTCTAAACTTTATCAACTGTAAACACACTCGTATGAACCCTAAGTTTTCAATTACTATAATTATAAACCCTACAATTTCAATTACTCACAAACCCACTTGCAAAATCACAAACCCTGGCTAATTAAACTCAATTCAAAGCTGTGTTCGTGTTAGTGTAGCTGGATTTGACTTTCTTTCTTGTCAATTAGTTTTTTTTTCTTCGAGTTTATGTTTCAAGATTGATTTTTAATTTTTGATTTTGTGTCTATGGTACCGGTTACTCAAAGTCCATGACGAAAGGCAGTGAAAATCAGGTGAATGTGTATCAGCAGACATACCGAGCTAAGAATGAGGACAAATACAGTGGGAGCTATGAGCGTTTCACTGCTAAGGACAAGACGGTGTGTGGTGAACCCTTTGTGGATAGGTTTGGGAATCGAGGCTACAAGAATGAGCATTCCTCATCTCATACCTACAAAGTTGGTGACAAAAGCGGCTATACTGAGTACTACCATGAGGACAGGGTGAAGCATGTTAACTTTGATAAGAGAACATGCGATCTCTATTGACCTGGGGAAGGATATGGATAAGAAAGTCACAGAAAAATGTCACCATTTTTCTATACGGTAACCTTCCTTTTAGATTGTATTCAAGTTTTTCGGCTTTCAGCAACTTAGTTTACTATTGAACTAGAAAGGCTTAACTTTTCATTGCTTATGAGCTTAATTATACTGCATTACCTAGATGATGCCGAAATCTCACTTTAATTTGTAATTATTTTTTATGCAAATATAAGATTTCTACTAGTTGGTTACAGTATACAGATGCTCTAAAAAGTTATATAGTCTCAGATGGGCAGCATACATTTTTTTTCAAAATCCTGCAATCATAATGTTCATGTCATGTGGTTAGATCATGAAAATAAAGATATGGTCTAAACTCTAAAGTAAACATAACTGCATCCGAATTACATGAATGAAATGCTTATTAGTGCTCACAATCATCCCTAGAGATAATATTTGTTAGTATCTTACAGGCTGCAATACACCATTTGAAGTCTGATTCATTATGCCTAAATTAGTACTTTTATGGTAGCAACAACATATATTTTTGAAAAAAAATTCCGATGTACATGCAGTCGATATGCTGCTGAGATGAGAGAAAAAGATATTAGAAAATGTGCTCCATTTGTTCGTGATGATGATGATGAAAGCAAGTTAAGGAAGCAGCTTGTTCCATTACATGTTCCAGAATTTAGATGGTGGCGCTGTGAAAGCTGTGTGCAGGATGTTAGTGTTGCTAGTGCTTCATTAAGTAAGAAAATTGTTGAGAAAGCAACTTCCAGTTCAACTGGAGGTGAAATTCATGCTTCAGCGTGTGGTAACAAGGAAAAAGATGATGCTTTAATTGCGCTCACAGCTGTCCCTGGTATAGTCTTGGGTACTAATACAGTATCATTTTGTACTATCAATATAGTTAGATGCTGTTCTGATTTGCTGAATTTTTAGTTCTTTTCTTTTTGGTTATTTTTCTTAGCATTTATTCTTCTTGCTTCTAGGATATGAAAATAGTGTGAATGACGTTTCTGATCAGCGAACTGGTGAACAAACTTTAAGCCTTGCAACATGTCCTCCATGTGAATCCCCAGAAAGACATACAGATGGCACAGGTAAATTGAGAATTCAAATTTATTATTTTAAAAAATATGAATTTTATTTTGATTGCAATCTGAAAATGTTACAATTTTTATGATGTGTATGGTCTGGAACAGTTGGTGAGGAATTACTGGGCAAAGAGTTGACTGATGATTGTGTTCCTAAACCTGGTGGTAATGTGGCTGCAAGTGATGTTCTTCCGACTGAGTACAAAAGTCAGAAAAGCAGCAGTTCTGGGGATGTTTGTCCTGCAGAGAAAACTGATGGCCTTAACAAGGATACAAGTAATTTAGTAGTGACTAATGAGGCATCTAAGAAAGATGTAGATATGGACACTAGTAGAAGTGTGAAGGAGGCTGGAGCTGTAGAGCAACCTTCCGTTGAACTTCAGACAAAACAGGATGAATCAACAGCTACAGCAAGTGGTACGCGCCGGAGGAAAAAGGTGCGCTTGATTTCTGAACTTCTTAATGTAAATGGTGAAGAAAAATGTGACCAGTTAGTTTCTAAGAAGGCAATGCGCAAAGAAGTTGCTCCTCCAGCTTCAACTTCTGGTCAGCGGAAAAGGAAGATGTCGGGTACTACTCAAAATACAACAAGCTGTAACCTTTGTACAGTGTACCTTAATTGTTGCATGTTCTCTTGCGACATCTATGATTACTAATGAAACATGTTCATGCCCCGGGGAAATAGTCAGCCGCTGAAGAAGCCAGTACAACAGTAGGACATATTTTGACCCCGAGAACAAACTTTGAAGTGGTTGTGTGATTCTTGGGAATTTCACTACAAGGAAAATTGGATTTGGATTTTATGGTTGGAATTTTAGTAATGTTATTTACTAAAGGTTTTAGACAATGCCATTTAGTAGTTTGTTTACTTTGCATATTTAAATTATACCTTTGTCTAATGTACTTGTAGACAATACTATTAAAAACCAAAGTATTGTCAAAATAGAACCTAGACAACAAGAAAATTAATTGAAGCTTGTGTTATAGTTGCTCAGACAACACACAAAAGTAAACAATAAGATAAAAATACTTGTATTACAGTTACTCATACAACACACAAATGAAAACCCTAAAACAGAAAAACTTGTGTCAAAAAAGCTCAGACAACACTTTATAAAACTCATACATTGTCTAAACTGTATAAGAACAACGGTTTCGGGAATAAGGACCCATTGTTGTAATGTGCTTTGGATAATACTTTTTAAAATCATACTGTTGTTGTTTCTGGTAGTCATACAACGGCTCTTTAAATACGGCCTGTTGTGGAAGAGAGATCACACAACAACTGTAAAATAAGAAACTCTTGTCTAAACTGCATACAAACAACGGTTTCTAGAATAAGGACCCATTGTTGTAATGTGGTTTGGACAATGCTTGTTAAAATCATACTGTTGTTGTTTATGGTAGTCACACAACGGTGCTTTAAATACTGCATGTTGTCGAAGAAGGCTCACACAACGGTTTTCGTACCGTTGTCTGATATAGGCGTCAGACGGCGCCTCAATAGACAACAGGAAAACAGGGCATCAGACAACGGGCAAAAACCGTTGTCTGAGCCTGTTTTCCTTGTAGTGTTATGGTATCAGAGCCTATATCGATCTGCTCTTTGAATCTTAAAGCTTTATATTCTTGATTTTCTCAGATTTCTTAATCTCTGTGTTTTCTACACCTGTGTGTTTGTTTTTTAACACATTTTTTTCAGATCTACATTTCTTGTTCTGTCTTCTTCAGTTTTTTTAAATGGCAGAAAATACATCTACTCCTGTTAATACTAATGCCAGGATTACCTATCAAGATATGATGAACCCTTTGTTTCTTCATCCTTTCGATGGTGCTACATCTGTTCAGGTTGAGAAACTCCAGGGTAGTGGTGACTACAGATCTTGGAAACGGTCCATGGAAATCAGCCTGTCATCTAAGAGAAAGTTGGGATTTGTGAAGGGCACTGTTCCCATTCCAACAGATGATGCTACAAAGGCTGAGTTGTGGGAGACTTGTGATAATATGGTGATTTCTTGGATCACATCTAATTTCTCACCTGGTATTCGAAAGTCTGTTATTTACATGAATACTTCAAAAGATATTTGGAATAATCTAGAACAAAGATTTTCTTTAACTCATGGTTCTAGGAAATACAAACTAAACAGAGATCTTTATGAGCTGAAACAATCCTCTATGTTTGTTAATGAATACTATACAGCCATGAAAACTATATGGGAGGAACTTGATTCCTTAAACATTTTACCTACCATATCTAACCCCACTGCTGAGGTTACTAAGTTGCTCACTGAAATTGAAACTCAGAAGGAAGAATGTAAACTATTTCAGTTCCTGAATGGGCTGAATGAGGTGTACTCTCCTCAAAGAAGTCAATTGCTGTCAATGTGTCCTCTGCCTAGTGTTGAACGAGCTACTGCAACTATACAACAGGAGGAGGCCCAGAGAGATCTCACTTATGGTCACAAAACAGATGAGATTGTGGCTCTATATGGCAAGGGACCCTCTCCTGTTCTCCAAAGGTGTACCACTGCTCTGCCTGTGGAGGGACAGGGCACATTAAGGATCGATGTTGGACCATTGTAGGATATCCCAAGTGGCATGATAACTACCCAGGCAATCAGACCACTTCTCACTCAAGACCAGTCTCACAAACATCCAGTGGCCTGAGGACAAACTTACAAACAACTGGTGGGATGAGACCAAAATGGAGGAATCAAAACAGACCTGGAGCTCCAAGATATGCTAATGCAGCTCATACCTCTGAAACTGACACTCCAGGGTTCTCACCACAGCAATTGGCACAACTAGCTGAGCTCATGAACCTTGCAAACTCTCAGGGATCACACTCAGGGGGAGAGATACCTGAAACACCTTTCTCTGGGATGATGAATTACAACACTGCTCGAGGCCATTCAACTGAGTGGATTATTGATTCAGGAGCCTCAGACCACATGACACCACATCTGTTCAACATAAAAGCACCAGTACCTGTTGCTTCTAGCACTCATATCAACCTTCCAACTGGATCTACAGTCAACATCACCCACACTGGTACTGTCACTATCTCTAGCATGCTTTCATTGAATGATGTATTGTGTGTGCCAAACTTTAAGCATAATATACTCTCTGTTCAGAAACTAATCAAACATAACAATTGTGAAGTGAAATTCCTGCCTACTCATTGTATTATCTTTGATAGCATTACTCAGAATGTCATAGCTGTGGGTGAAGCCAGACATGGCTTATACTATCTTGTTAACACCACTGATCCTCAAAAGTGGTTATCATCTTTGCATCAAACACCTCACACATGTCTTGCTAGTAGTAAAACTTCTGTTAGCACATGGCATCACAGACTAGGACACATACCAGTCTCTAAACTTCACTTTATTCCTGATATTCCTAAACCAATAACCAATGATATGGTGTGTGTCACGTGTCCTATGGCAAAATTCACCAAATTGCCTTTTGATTTGAGTGAATCGTATGCCTCGTCGAGATTTGACCTTCTACACATTGATATATGGGGTCCCTATAAGGTTCCCATAAAAGGAAATTTTCGATACTTTCTCACTATTGTAGACGATCACAGTCGTTATACTTGGATCACACTTCTGACCTACAAATCTGATTTCCTCTCTGTGTTTCAAACATTTCTTAACTATGTCAAAACTCACTTCTCCACCACCATCAAAATGATACGGTCAGACAATGCACTGGAGTTTTTAGACTCAAAATGTGTTGATTTCTTTGCTCTTCATGGGATTGTTCATCAACAATCATGTTCCCACAGACCACAACAGAATGCTCGTGTCGAAAGAAAGCACCGATACATACTTGAAATAGCCAGGTCAATCAGATTTCATGCTCACCTGCCTTTGTCTTTCTGGGGTTACTGTATAGAATCTGTAGTATATCTAATGAACAGGCTTCCTTGCTCAGTGTTAAACAATGTGACACCCTACGAAAAATTGTTCAGAGAACCACCAAACTATTCCAATCTTAAAGTAGTGGGATGCTTAGCTTTTGCAACCAACCCAACCTTTACTACTGATAAATTATCACCAAAGGCTGTGCCTTGTGTTTTTATTGGATATCCTGCCTCCAAGAAGGGATATCAATTACTAGACCTAACTACCAAGAAAATATTTACTTCTAGAGATGTACAATTTCATGAAACCATCTTTCCATATCACCCTGATTCTGTAAACAAATACATGTCTCCTCTGCCAGTTTCTCAAAATACAATACAACCATCTACACCCTCTAATCTCCTTGATGATGTTTGCTTTGCCAATGACCTGGACACATCAACACCTGCAGATTCAAATGCAGACATACCAGAAGAATCCACCATATCTGAGCAAAGCACTTCACCCATGCCACCTATAAGGCACTCAACTCGTGCTCACAAACCACCTTCTTATTTACAACAGTATCACACCTTTCAAGCTTCTGCAAACTCAATCACACATATCTCAAACCTGGTGTATACCTCAACACAACCAGAATTCACTTGCCTTCTGTCCACAGTGAGTCTGAACAAAGATCCAGTGTACTACAAGGATGCGGTTACTGATCTAGATTGGGTCCAAGCCATGAACACTGAGCTCAAGGCTTTGGAAGACAATAACACCTGGAAATTGACCACATTACCTCCTCACAAGAAAGCCCTCGGCTGCAGATGGGTTTTCAAAACCAAGTATAATTCTGATGGTTCAGTCGAGAGAAGAAAGGCAAGGTTAGTTGTGTTTGGATGCAATCAAACCTATGGGGAAGACTATGCAGATTTGCGTGCTTTTGCTTAGATTCCTTAGATTGTTGTAGCAGTAACTTCAAATGCGATCCTTGCATCGTTGAGATGGCTTGGACCTTAGTATGTTAATGTTAACAAACAAGCAAGTAAAATTTGAATGCACAATAAAAAGTAATTCATAAAGAAATTGAACTTTTATATTGATAAACGGGGCGAAGCCCAAACAAGTTGACAAGCGGGGCGAGGCCCAATAAATGATAAGTGGGGCGAGGCCCAATAGTTGATAAGTGGGGCGAGGCCCAAAAAGTGGTAAGTGGGGCGAGGCCCAATGTCATTACATCATAAAGGGAGGTTGTCTATATGATCACTACCCCCCAGTATTTTGTATGAATTTATTCATGCGAAATAGATAGAAACTACCAGGAGCGATGCCTTCACTGATAGTATTTGCGTAAGTGTTCCGCATTCCAAGCTCGCGGAATAACTTTATCCTTCATGTCTGTGAGGTAGTAAGTTCCCTCTGAGAGAGTAGCATAGATTTTGTAAGGCCTTTCCCAATTAGCACCAAAGACTCCATGACCCGGGACCTTAGTGTTAGGCATGACTCTCCTAAGCACGATGTCGCCTGTCTTTAAAGAACTTACTTTGACCTTCCCATTATAGTACCTCGCTGTCCTTTGTTGGTAAGCCGCGAGGCGAAGCTGAGCCTCGCTTCTTGTTTCTTCTATCATGTCTAAGTACAATCTGTGATTGACCTCGTTTGCTTCGGGATCGTAATGTTCCCTTCTAAACGACCCGGAGCCCACTTCGACTGGAACCATGGCCACGCAGCCATATGTTAAGGAAAAAGGAGTCTCTCCAGTTGTGGTCCTTGGGGTCGTGTTGTATGACCACAAGACCCTTGGTAATTCTTCAGGCCAATTGCCTTTGCTCTCCTCTAACTTGGCCTTCAAAGTATGTTTAATGATTTTGTTGATGGCCTCAGTTTGGCCATTTGTCTGGAGGTGACTCACAGCCGAAAAACTCTTTTTGATCCCCAAGTTTTCAAAGAATTCTTTCATGTCCTTGCTGTCAAACTACTTTCCGTTATCTGATATGAGCTGATAAGGAATCCCATAGCGACACACAATTTCCCTGTACACGAAGTCCTTGAGTTTCTTTGCAGTAATAGTGGCAAGTGGTTCAGCCTCGGCCCACTTGGTGAAATAATCAACAGCCACAACTGCGTACTTGACACCTCCTTTGGCTTTAGGTAACTCCCCAATTAGATCAATGGCCCACATAGCAAAGGGCCATGGGCTCGTTAGCGAGGTGAGGTGAGAGACAGGAGCGCTGCCGTAGTTAGCAATCCTTTGGCAATTATCACACTTCCTTGCGAACTCAAAAGCATCTCTTTTCAAAGTAGGCCAGTAGTACCCTTGGCGAAGAATCTTTTAGGCCAGAGAACTACCCCCCGAGTGATTGCCACATATCCCCTCATGAACCTCTCTGAGAATGTAATTGCATTCTTCTCCATCTACACACCTTAGGAGCGGGGTGTTAAACCCTCTTCGATACAGGACTTCGTCATATATGACATAGCGAGCAGCCTGATACTTGATTTTTCTTGCTTCTTTTTTGTCTTGAGGCAGGGCTCCATTTTTCACATACTCCCATATGGGGGTCATCCAGGTCGACCCTGAGGTCGCTATCTCCATAACAAACTCCTCTGGTACACTGGGCTTTGTCTGGATTTCCAGTGGGATAATTCCAAGTAGAGTGGCCTCGCGACGCGACCCCAGCTTCGCCATTGCATCTGCTCCCTGATATTTCTCTCTTCTAATATGAACCACTTTGACATTGTTGAATTTTTTCATCAACCTCTGTGCACATCGCAGATATAGCTCAATCTGCTCACCTCTAGCTTGCCACCCACTCCAGAGTTGATATGTTACTAGCATGGAATCGCTGTAAGCTGTGAGGTTTTCTACCTTCATTTCCAGTGCCAGTTTGAGACCAATAATGAGGGCTTCGTATTCTGCTGCATTATTAGTGGATTCGAAAGCGAAGTGTACTGCACTTTGTATCTTGCGACCCTCTGGAGTTACCAATTCGATGCCGGCCCCGGATCCTTCCTTGTTAGATGCCCCATCTACGTATAATTCCCACCACGAGGCCGAATTTTCTTTTTTGTCCTCGTTAACTATAATTTCTGGAGCTGCTACGATGGCCCAATCATCTCCCTCAGATTGGGGAGGAAATTCCAAGATAAAGTCCGCCAGTGCCTGTCCTTTTATAGGGCCGCGAGGCTTAAATTCGACGTCAAACTGACTAAGCTCCACTGTCCATTTTAACAATCTCCCTGAGGACTCTGGCTTGTGCATTACCTGTCTCAGCGGGTAGGCAGTGCGAACCTCAATGCTGTGAGCCTGAAAATAGGGCCTTAACTTCCACGAGGCCAAGACCAGGGCATAGGCTAGCTTCTCCATGTTTGTATATCGAGTCTCAGCATCTAACATTCTTTTACTGACATAGTAGACTGGATATTGAATTTTTCCCTCCTCGCGAACCAATACTGCACTGACTGCGTGTTCAGACACAGCGAGGTAGACAATGAGGACCTCGCCGTTAAGGGGCTTCGAGAGAAGTGGTGGCGAGCCCAAATGTTCCTTTATCTTCTGAAAGGCCTCCTCGCATTCCAATGTCCACTCAAAGTTTTTTCCCACCTTTTTAATGGCATTAAAGAACTCATGGCACTTATCTGATGATTTAGAAACGAACCGATTGAGAGCTGCGATCCTTCCTGTTAGACTCTGTACTTCTTTCACACTTCTTGGGGATCGCATGTCCATTAGAGCCTTTATTTTAGCAGGGTTCGCTTCAATTCCTCGGTGGTTGACAATGAATCCCAAAAACTTTCCAGATTCGACCCCAAAGACACACTTCTGGGGTTTAAGCTTCATTCGGTACTTCCTTAGTATATCAAACATCTCTGCGAGGTGAGAGATATGATCTACAGCTTCCTTAGACTTGACCAACATGTCGTCTACATAGACTTCCATTTTCTTACCAATTTGTTTCTCGAACATCATATTAACGAGCCTCTGGTAGGTAGCCCCAGCATTAAGGAGACCGAAGGGCATCCCTATGTAGCAATAGAGACCTCTATCTGTGATGAACGAGGTGTGCTCTTGATCAGGGCCATACATGGGTATCTGACTGTACCCAGAGTAAGCATCCATGAAAGAAAGAAGTGCATGCCCTGCTGTTGCATCCACTAGCTGGTCGATCCTTGGCAGCGGAAAACTATCTTTGGGACAATGTTTGTTGAGGTCGGTAAAGTCCACACATGTCCTCCACTTTCCATTTGGCTTCTTCACGAGGACAGGGTTCGCGAGCCAGTCAGGGTAGAATGATTCCCTAACGAGCCCTACCTCGAGGAGTCTATCCACTTCTGCCTTTAGAGCCTCAGCTCGTTCTCCACCTACGTCAAGGTTTGCCTTTAGAAAAGTAACCAGCCTTTCTCTCAAATCAGGATTGAGTTGCGACCCTATTTTCAACACTTTTGAAGGGTCCTGCACATCAACAAGAACAGGAATTGTGTCTTCAGCTGCCCCGGCTCGCTCCACATGTTCTGGGATGCGAGGATCGAGATCTAGATTATACTCGCGAGCCTGACTTGATTCTGCCTCGCAGGGGTTGGCACCCGCGTGCCCATACTCCTTAACAACAGTTGTAGTCTGTGTAATTCCATTTGGTAGTTCTGTCAATGTGGATGTTTCTTTGCGAACCCATTTTCCCTTTCGGGCTCGCACAGCGGCCTGCTCCGGGCTCTCCTCGCTGTCACTATCTGTAGCCTCTTCCACGATCCCTTCCTGGAGAACCATAACTGGCTGCGAGGTTCCCATCATCAAAGCCCCTGGTACTGGCTCTACTTGAATTCCCAAATTATCAAAATAATCGGCTGGGAGCTCCTCAATCGAGATCATGTTACAGTCTGTTGGGGGTACAAAAGTTGTCTTGCGAGACCTACTTTCCTCCTCGCACTCCATCTTGTCTGTCATAGAATTACCCCCCTTTTCTGCTGACTTGAGGGCTCTGTTGTAACATTCACGAGACTCATGTTGTGCCCCCCTGATGCATCCGACCCCATTGGGGTAGGGAACTTCATAGAGAGATGGTAAATAGAAGTAACCACCCTCATTTCTTTGAGTATCGGCCTCCCCACGATAACATTATAGGCTGAAGGTTGATCAACCACCATAAAGTCTGCGATTTGGGTGGTAATACAGGGCTCGTCCCCTAAAGTGACAGGGAGCCTTACGAGGCCCTTGACATTGACTGAAGCTCCAGTAAAACCATAAAGATGCCCCACGGTAGGGATAAGGTCTTTATCTACGAACCCCATTTTCTGATAGACCTCGTAGGTTAGGACATTCACTGCGCTTCCATTATCCACAAGGACCCTGTGAACATTCTGCGATCCAATGCGAACTCGGACAACGAGGGCGTCCGAATGAGGATGGTGGACCCACTTCGCATCTTCCTCAGTGAACATGATATTTGTATCTTCCCCCTTAAAGAGCTTTGGGGGTCGCTCCTGCAAGTGATGGATATTGGTGAGGGGTCGCTCCTTAGCTTCGCGGGCATATCTTTCTCTAGCCCTATTGCTATCCCCCCCGATGTGGGGTCCCCCAATTATTACCTGGATACTTCCGCCTCGCGCTTCCCTTTCCTTAATGACTGGATTCTGTTCAGGTGGGGGGGCTTGATTATACCCAAGGCCAGACTTGGGATTATGCTTCTTCACCTCGCAAACTGCCCACTCAGTTAACTTTCCCTCACGAATTAACTGATCCACTTGCTGTTTCAGCTCTCGGCAGGTTGTTGTATCATGCCATGTTTGTTCATGAAAGGCACAATACCTGCTAGTGTTTGCGGTCCCCTTCGGACCCATCGGTGTAGGCTTCCTGAATATCCCCTTGTTTTCATTGACTGCATAAATGTGATCGATAGGGGCGACCAGAGGAATATACTTGTCTTCATCCCTTGCGGGGCGAGCTCTCGGTGGGGATCGTCTCAGAGGATCGCGGTCTCTCCTTTTTGGGCTGGGGCTTCGACTTCAATCCCGTCTTCGCCTTGGACTTCTGGAGTCCTTTCTTTTTACCCCCCATGTTCCTACTCCAACTACTACTCCTTTCATTATTCTTCTTCAAATCTGCGAGTGACTTCTCAACACGCTTGAAAGGCTCAGCGACCTTGTGCAACTCAGAGTGCTAGGGGTTTGTTCTTGTAGCTTCTTCCAAAATTCCGTACCTTCCCTCACTCCAGCGATGAGGAAATTTTTTACAGCTTCGTAATTTGCACCTCGCACGCGAGGCACCTCAGCATTGAACCTCTTGAAGTAATCATGAAGGGTTTCACCTTCCTTCTGTTTTATGTTTGCCAAGGTGGACACAGGGGGTGCGTAGAGCATCGAGGACTGGAACTGTTTGATGAAGATGTCCACGAATTGTTCCCAAGAATCGATGACAATCAATGCCCCTAGCTTCGAAAACCACTGCTGAGCACTTCCCCTCAGCGAGGCCGCAAATAGTCTACACCTCGCTAGTAATGAAACCTGATAAACATCCATCTCATTATAGGTCATATCATGTTGATGGCCTCGAAACACTGCAGGAAGCGGAGCGGTTCGAATTTCATGAGTAAAGGGCGATGAAGAGCCCATAGTGCTAAATATCCCTTTCTCATTGTTCATCGCGTCCAAGGCCTTCTTCAACTCCTCCAGCTTATAGTCTCCTACCTTGACCTCCTTTTCAGCCTCCTTTTTACCTCCAGTACTTCCATGATATGACTGGGTCTTTTTTAGGACACTGGACTCCTCCTGGTAATTCCTGCGATCCTTCTTTCTACGATCCTCTTCAAGATATTGAGATCGTTCTTGGTCTCGATGAGACGGGGGTCTGTCATCGCGACGATGGGACCGCTCACGCTCTCTACGGGGAGAGGGGGGTCTGTCATCACGACGATATGACCGCTCGCGATCTCGAGGAGACAATGGTCGATGTGTGCCCCTACTTCTGTTCTTATATTCTTCATGTCGAGGCGCATTAACCTTTTCCAATTTTAAACGAAGGTCATGTTCAGTTAGCTTCTTTCCGAGATGGTCAAAAACACTGACCGATCTCCCCTCAGATGAGGCGACCTTGTCATGCGATCCCCCTTTCTTTCCGAGCGAGTCCTCCCCCTCATTCCAGTGAGGGTTGGTTTGATCTGTTAGGACATCCTCGAAGTCATCAATGAGTTTCTTAGTGGGGAGTTTGTTTCCTTCCCCTGGTGTTCTACCGCCTGTCCTTGCATTCCTCTTCGATCCTCTAAAACTATAGCGCTTCTCCACTTTTGCGACCCTTTCATGCACAGCGGTCACTTGCTCGCCGAGGCCTTTTAGAAAAGACATGACCTCGCTGGTCAACGCCACCCTCTGTACTGGGGGGGTGTGTTCCTCCTTGTACCCAGTCTTAGAGTTGTCCTTGGACGCCTCGTCCTCTGAGGGGTCTCCTGTCAGGGGATCGTCCTTGTTAACCTTATGCGATCCCGGGGTCTCTCCATCGTTCCTCTTTTTATGTGATTTAGTCATCGCTTCTCCCAATTCAATGGCTTGCCCCTCCTTCTAGCGCCAAATGTTATAGGGAGAATATTGTATAACAATATTTTGGAGGTTTGCTGGATTATCGGAGCAAAATACAGATATTTTGCTAATAAAAGAAGAACAAAGGATTAGGGTTTGTGTGTTTGAATGTGGCTGAGCTTGATAGGTGTTTTCAGGTAAACTATTTCTCTCCCGTATCAAGGTGCCTACGTACCCTATTTATAGGGATCAAGCCTGACGTAGTTCTTGGGCCACAAGTTACCTAGGCGGGCTAGGGTTTTAAGAGATAATCCACAGTCCAAGCCCATGTAGCTAGGGTTGACGTGGCAGTGAGTCATCAACCCTATCCATGATCTATGCTCCAGCTGTAGAAGCCCATGGCCTCAAACGGATAGGTTTGGAATGAAAGATCCATCAGGGCCCTTGCATGCGACCTTGAGAGGCCTGGCCACGCGAAGCGATCCCTGTGCCTAGCTACTCATGCGACCTTGGGAGATCTGGCCATGAGCCTTCTGAAAGGCATATGACTCAGCCTATTTGTAGTTAGAGGATCCTAATCAACTTAAACCAAATTGTAATAAGTAAATATACATATGAACTGTCACAGGAATCTCAAGAAGTATTATCTGTCAGAAGAAAGAAGAAAAGTCAACCTATAGTTTTGATGTCATACACTGGAAGACGATTCAGTTATCTGATCAAGCCACAGTACAGCATTGAAGTTAATGGATTCATTTAAACAGTGACAGAGATTTTTCGAGTGATAGTTTGAAGATCAGTTACAGTACAAGAGAATTGAGAGAAGAAACAAACCACAATCTAAAGTCAAAAGTGAAGAAGCTTCATTGAAGTTAGTCGTTCATGAACCAGACAGTACATCGAACGTCAACACAAATCAGTGGTAATTCTTTACTACCTTTAGTGGTTTGTAAGAATTAAATTAATTATTTATTGATTTAATTAAATTCATTTATAATTGATATAAATTAATTTAGTTGATTTAATTAAATGAATTAATTTTGGAAGAATTAATTTATTAATTAAATTAATTATTGTATCAATTAAATATGAATTAGTTAATCATTAATTAATTAAATGGATCAATATGACTTAAAGAAAGAAAAACAGATTAAGTCTTGGAGAAGGAAAAATTCGGTATGACTTAATTTAAGTCTTACCGACAGAAGCTTTCCTTATTTAAGTCTTACCGACCTGATTTAAGTCCTACCGACCTCTGCCAGCTGTTGTAAGTCTTACCGAACTTCTGGTAAGTCTTACCGACACATTTTATGTCTTAATGGAGGTTTGTGTAAGTCTTAATGAAGGAAAATCAAGTCTTGGAAGCAGTTTAAGTCATGCTGGAGCAATTAAATATCCTACAGAAAGCCAGCAAGACCTGTTACTAATATAAAAGAAGAGAACACAGCAGATTAAGTCATAACGGAGAAAACACAGCAGAAACATTTCATCAAGACCAGAATTCTCTCTCTCAAGAACACCAAGATCACCAAAGCTTAAACAATTACTAGAAATTCAAGTTCTTCATCTTTGTGATATTCTATCCGATAGAACTTGTTTATTTGTGATTCTTGTACTACTAGCGAATTAAGTTTCCTAGTTCTTATCTTGATTATTATTAACTAAATTAGAAAAGTTCATGTCGAATTTTCTAATTAGTTATTAACATCTTGATAAGTTGTTATACTGATTTTGTAACACCACATCAAGTTAATATACAGTTATATTCAACTTGAAAAATTGTGTTAAATTTCCGCACATAAATTTGTCTTTATCAAATTTAATTTAAAGGACAAATTTCGATAAAAAGGTAAAGATTGTATTCAACCCCCCCTTCTACAATCTTATCGGACCTAACAATTGGTATCAGAGCCGATTGATTGATACACAAATCAAAGATCCCATTTTACTCGATTAAAAATCATCCCCGAATTTTTTAACTCTCTTAAAAAATTCATCATGTCTTCTAAAGTTGGAACTGTGAAAATTCTCATATATGACAAAAATAGTTATGATATGTGGAAGAACAAAATGTTAATGTTCCTCGAGGTTGCAAATCCTAAATACATGAAAGTCTTATCAGAAGGACCTATAATACCTTTTGGAATAATTCCTGAAGTTGTTACTGATGGAAAAGTTATTTCCCCTGCAAGGTATGTACAAAAAGATTCTTCTGAATACACTCTTGCTGAAAGAGAGGAAGCTGGACTTGACATTAATTTAAGACTGATCTTAATAGATTCTCTAGACTCTGTAATGTACAGTCATGTGATTAACTTCAAAACTGCAAAGCAAATGTGGTATCCATTGAAACTGTGAATGAAGGAACAGAGGAAGTTAGGGAGAATCGACTAGAAATTCTAACATCTGAGTATGAACACTTTCGATCAGCATACAATGAAAGTATTCAAGATGTGTTTGAAAGATATAACAAACTTGTCAACAATTTACAGATGCATGGCAAGTACTACACTCAGAAAGAGATCAACAGAAAATTTCTACTGTCAATGCATGTTCATCTAGAACATAGAATTACAGCTATCATAGAGTCGAGGAATCTAAGTGAAATTACTGTAGAAAGACTCTTTGGTGTTCTAAAAACCTATGAACTGGAACAATCTCAATAAAAGGAGATTTATGGAAAAGGAAGAGTTGCTAATACTTCTACAGCTCTTATTGTTGAGAACAAACAGGAAGTGGAAGATAAGGTTATTCAACCTTGTAATGTTGACAGTGGTAAGCTTGAAGTTGAAGTTGGTCAAACGAATGCTAGTCCAGATGAAGGAGACTTCTATTCATTAGAAGAGCTAGATCAGTTGGAAGATGAGTCCATGGCTTTGTTGGTAAGGAAATTCAGCAACTTTAGATTCAGGAAGAATCCCAAGTTCAGGTACAAATCTAACTTTAACAGGTTCCAGAGAGGAGGTTCTTCATCCTCAAGTAACAGAGGAGGTTACAAAACTGGAACAGTTGAAAGAAGTAAAATTAGATGCTACAACTGTAATGAACTTGGACATTTCGCTACTGAATGTCAGAAGCCAAAACAAAACCAAAGAAAAGACTTTGGATCTGAGAAGAAGAAGACAGGTAGAGCCTATGTGGCTGCTGGAAAGAGTTGGGATGATACAGACTCTGAAGATGAAGAGTATGGCAATCTTGCCCTGATGGCAAAATCTGATAACTCCAGTGGTACTTCATCTGAGGTATCATGTACTGATAGTGTTGAGTATTGAATACAGTAAAAGAATACAGAGGGGGGGTGAATGGATTCTTGAACTTTTCTTTGTTCTTGAATCTTTGCAGCAAGATAAGTGATGAGTGTGTGAGATGTGAAGATGCGGATAAATAAAGACAAACACAACACAATATCACTTTAATCTAATATCTTATTAGATAAAGATTTTGCTACAATCTGTGAATACAAATGATAGTATTCTCAGCTTCGTTTTTCTCAGAGAGATATTTTCTGGGTATTTGAGAAACTTCAACACCTTAACAGCTAAGGAAGTGAGGCTGTATCCTTATAGACATGGATACACCCACTTACTACAAATGAGGTAGGTAAAACAAAAACACTTTCCAGTCTGTCTATCTCATTTTAGTAAGAGTCCAAACGGCTACAGATTTGACTTTGAAAAGCCTGTTTAGATCCACTTCTTCAGCTCCTTGTCCCTTGTCTTATCTCTCCAAGCTTCTTTGTAGGCTTTCCAGCATGCTTTATAGGACAGAGTCAAATAAAGTATCCTGGCTTGTTGCAGGTTTCTGACTTGTACAATTCTTCAGTATTTTGTCCTCAAGAATGTATTCGAGAAGTGACTAAGTGAGTGATTCGAGAACTGGAGTTGACTTGATCGATAACTCTGAGTTCTCGAATAGTGTTATCTTGACATATCGAATCACTTCTCGAATAGCTCTTTTCTCTGGGACTCCTTGAGATATCGAATAGAGCATTTTGACATATCGAATCCCTGAGATATCGAATAGCATATTGAGTCTTTGAGATATCGAATGTAGCATTGACTTGTTGACCCTTTGAGAACTCGAACTGTTGACTCCTTGAGTTCTCGAACCGTGTAATAGACATATCGAATCCCTGAGATATCGAATGAGATATCGAGAGATATCGAATAGTGTCTTCTGAGATATCGAACTCCAGACTTCTCGAATGCTAGACTTCTCGAATAAACAAATGTACTTCTCGAATTAGTACTTGGGCAATTTCTTCATTTCTTCAATTCTTCAAATCCCAACTGTGATTATTTGACAGTCTTCATTTCCTTGCTTGAGGCATGAACCTTAGAACTTCTTTCAAGCTTTATTCTTGACTTAGTAGGTACAGTTACACAGATAGAATTTGATGCCTATTACATAGTACAAACAAGTAGAAACTCTACAACTAGAGGTTCCCTCAGTTAAGAGGTCATGTAGGTAATGCATAGCATTACGAACCACTTGGGCTTGTTATTAGATGTATTCAGGCATGCCTCTGTGACTAACAATCTCCCCCAAATTGTGAGTAAGACCCTTAGTCACAATTTCATGTCTGATAACAAGCCTAACATACATAAAGATAAAACTTGACAGTACAGGTATGAATTTCCATTATCAATTTGGATAGAACTACAGAGTGAGTAATCTTACAGCCTATGATGAAGAACTAGCCATTGTCTTTTGATTCCCTTTCCATAGCTTTGGCTTGAAATTCATCATATTCTTTCTCTCTTCTTTCTTTCTCCTTCCTTGTATTCTCATCCATAGCTTTTATTATTTCTGCCATAGCATCCAATTCTTCAAGCAAAATTGAGTCTTTGAAATCTTCAAGTACTGGTTCCAGAATATTTGCAGGATAGTGGTTGAGTAGATTCATTCTGATGTTGACTTGATTTCCATTTCTCCTCCTATACTTTACCATGTAGGGGTTGAACTGAACTCTACACAAACCCTTTTTCCTCAGCTTTTCTGCTTCACTTTCCAGTCTCTCAATTTCTCTCTCTCTTGCCAGCCATTTCTCAAAACACCCTTTTCTGACTTTTTCCTCATGATCTCTCTTCATTTTCACAAAATCAATTAGCTCCAGCTTCCATACTCTCTCCACTTTATCTTCTGAGCTCAACAGTGCAATGATTCTCTCTATGTCATATAGCTTGCCCCAGTGTTGACATCCTCCTTGTTTGAATTTTTCCTCCCTTCCATCAGAATATTTAATCTCAAGGCAATTATCAACAATGGCAACATGATAGATTCTTTGAGCTTGCAAAAATTGCAGTTGGTCTACATCATAATCTTCATCTAGTGGTTGGAGTTTTAGGCCTGGATAGATTGTCAGGGTTTTTGATATGGTTGGCTTTGATTTCCTTGCAGCTTGCTTGAACTTGATTCTTTTTACATGATTACTTGGCAGCAGTATGTGACCTTTGTTTGTAGACCATTGTAGTATTCCATTAGCAGTTTGCTTTTTGAAACATACAGATGGTTTCTTGACTTGAATCTTCTTCTCTTCTTGAGGTGGCAAGACAGTTGCAGAAGCCATAGATGCAAATTTTGAAAGGTCACTACTGGCAGCATTCACCCTAGACTTAGAGTCTTGCGTTGTGGTGAGGTTACTGTCAGCAATGCCTGAGGCTTGCTGTCTTCCACTTTTCCTCTCAGAGCCTTTACCTTGATCATCATCATTCTTCCTCTTCTCATCATCCTTCTTCTTCTTCTTGTCTTCATCACCCTTATTACTCCTGTGATGTCTTCCCCTTCCGTCACTTTTATCTTCATCCTTGTCTTGATCTTTGCTTGGGTTGAACTTAGCAGTCTCAGATACAATGCCAGTTACAATATATGACCTGAGATAAGATATAGCTTCTAATTCTTCTGCTGTTCTTGATCCCTTCTTCTTGATCAGTTTCTCAATGATGGCTATGATGAGATTTTTATTTTGAGGAGTTAGATGCTTAGGAATGACCAGCTGCTTGATATCTTCAATTCTTGTTCCAGCCTGGTAGATAATAGTTCTAGGATCTGTGAAAACTTCAGGTAGCCTTGAAGGTTGACCATTCCTCAAGTCATCATGAAGACTCTTGTTGTTCTCATTTCCCTTCTCAATTAGTCCAAGGAGCACATTCACTTCTGAGTGCTTTAGACTCTGTAGAGTATTGATGGTTAAGTGCCATATCTTGTTCTTTCCTACCATCAATATCTCCTTGAGCCATAGATCATTAAGCCTCCTTGGTACTACAGTGAGACAGTCAATCTGACTCTTCAAACTCTCATGATATAGCAGAGCATCACCAGCCTGTTCTCTAGAGACTTTCAGAAACTCCAAGAATGCATCATCATGATAGACATTTGAGTTTGCAATTTCTTGTAGCTTGGCCTCAGTGACCACCTTCACTTCTACTGGCTTGGCAATCTTAGATATTGAGATTTGAGGCTTGTCAGATGGCATACTCCCTGCAACCACTATGGTTGTGATAGACTGCCTTTGACCATCAGGAGTAGTGATGTGCATAGTCGGTAGAGTGACAACTGGCAGAGAAGTGGGAGGCTTGGGAGGCTCATCAACTTTGTCCTTTCCTTTTCCAGGCACATGAGTAGTAGATTTCAAAGTTCTCTGATGGCCACCCTCAGTGATCTTGATGCCCTTTTCTAGTGGTCTCTCCCCCTTTGGATTTGAGTTCTTTGATATCCTCTTCTCCCCCTTAGGCTTGTTGACAGACACAGGGGCTGTAGGAGGCACCTTTGGAGTTGAAGATTCATCAGGTAGAGGGAGACCCATGTGCTTCATCATTGCAGACAACATTGATTGTTGATGCAGAAGAACATCAGCTGTGGTGGTGGCTTGAGTGTTCAACTGCTCAGTCAGAGTTGTCACAGTGTCTGTAAGATGAGCATTGGACTTGTGGAGAGAGACTACCTCCTTTTCAAGAGTATCCACTTTAATGAAGAGTTCATTGGCCTTAAAACCAGATAGGGATTGATCCTTCAGTCTCTGCACTTCGAACCTTGACATCTCATGCACAGGAACCTCAGTGACCAGCTTGTCTCCATATTGATTTGCAAAGAGGGTCCTGAGCATGGCATTGGCATCAGTTGTCTGATCTGATAAGGATTGAAATTTGTGCCCCAGACCTGTGACAGCATCCTTGAGAATAGCCAAACCATTGTCCATCCTGGTGCAAGTAGCATTGCAGGTTCGAATGTCCTTGAGAACAGTCTCCAATTGAGGGAATTTAGCATCAAAAGTCCTCTTGATCTCATGCACCTCCTTGGTTGTAGCTGAACACACTTCATTAATTTCTGTCTTTAAGCCTTTACCAAGATAGTGTGCAGCCTTGAGAATGCCTTTATAGCTATCATTCACTGCTTCAAACACATCAGTAGGGTTGAGAGATTTGGCATTGGACCCTAGTGAAGTGATGTACTCTTCTCTGAGGTACTGGAGACCTTCTGAGAGAGGGATTGAATTGGTTCCTTGCAGCCAAGCATCGATATTCCCATCTCTCTCAGTTTCATCTATGATCTTCTCCTTCTGTAGCTCTACATCCTCTTTGTGACATAGGAGAATAGCTTCATAGTCTGGATTGGGCATGTTTGCAGTGAGAAGGTGCTGAGCAATTTTTGTGAACTCAGGGATCTGATCCACAACTAAGCTTTGAAGTGCTTCAACCGTCAATTGTGGTGGAACAGACCCTGATCCTGAAGCACTGTCATGTTGCACAGGCTTCAGCCATTGAGACATAAAGTTAGAGCTAGAGCTAGGCTTGCTAGGCTCCTCAGTTACAGATGCAACTTCTGCAACCGGATGAACAGACTCTACTACTGCTGTCTCCACAGAAGTGGGATGAGTTACAACAGTAGTTGACACAGGCACAGAGTCTCTAGTAAGAACTAGTGAATCCTCTGTGTTTGTGATGGTGTCATTAGGATATGCCCCAGCATGCATTCCCTGACCATCCAAATGTGGTACCTGGGTGGTGAGCAAGGTGTCATGCACCAAGTCACTTGAATTCATTGGCTCATCAAAGGAAAAGAATTCTTGATGATCAATGCCTTGCTCCTCAATTGCTTGAGTTGCAGGCTTCAAAGAAATATGAGTGGTAGATTCTGAAAGAGGAGTGTGTTGTAGACAAGATTTTGGCAACTCCCCCTGAGAAATAGAGGGAGTTTCAGTTATGATGTGCTCTCCACTCAGTGTTGTGCCAGCCTTATCACTCCCTTGTGCTGACTCTTTACAGATAGGTGCATTGGGGAGGATGCTTGATTCTATAGATGCATCCTGTTGAGAGGATACATCTAGTGAGCTGTGTGCCCCTGATTTTACAACTTCAGCCATTTGAGTGACTGAAGAGGTGGTTTTAGACTTCTTCTTCTTCTTTTGGCTTATGATAGGTGACTCAGGTGTCTCACTTTCTAACCCTAGTTCTACAGCCAAGGCTGCTTCAGTTAAGATTTCTAAAGGTTCAGAAGCAGCCTATTTTCTCTTCTTTTTACTAACATCACCCTTTTGAGAGGATGATGCAGTTGGCTCTTTGCTGGATAGAGTGTTTGGCTGAGGGGGTTGGTTAGCAGGCCTTGGGTTAGCACTTTGTTCTCCTTGCTTAGGCTGTGCTAACTGTGATTTTGAATCAAATATTGGCATGTTGTGGGGGTAAGACCTAAACAAACCCTCCATGTGGGGAGTTATGTTAAGTCTTACATCCACATCATTCCTAGTCTCCAAATTACCAAAAATGAGTTTGGTCATGGACTTAGGATAGCCTATTTTACTCTTATCTACTCCAGGCAATTCAATCAATGAAGCATTTTTAAAGTTAAGCACTGATTGAATAAAGCGAGGAAAGAAAATTTCATTACCTCTCTTGGCTGTGGTCTGACCAAGTCTCCCATAGAGTTCCTGTAGGATGAGAAGTCCAACATCTATCTTTCTCCCATGAGCCAAGGCATAGGCAAGCTGCTGCACGGGTGTACTAATCTGATCAAAGCTTGATTTCCGTGCAGTGAATACTTGAAGGAGTGTAGCAAATACAAAGCTCCATTCTTTCCTCAAGAACTTCCTATTCAACTTTCCCAGCTTGATAGTATCAGAGTAGTTGATGAAGTCAAAGAATTCTTCCAACTCATCATTGGAGGCCAGAGCATCATACGTCTCTTGCTGCATATCCAAGGCTTGATTCATGACTGCAGTGGTGATAGTGATATCCTCTCCTTGAATCTTGCAGTGAACAATATAAGAGGTGATAGCATTCTCAAGAGCGATGACCTCCACAGTAGCCGTCCTCCAGAATTGTTCCAATAGATCTATGTACAGAGTTGGGTTGGCTGAGAGCGCACTCTTGATGTATGATTCAGACAACCACCGAACAAAGCACTTGAAATTGGCATTCGGTGCTTCCACATCACTGGAGATTGCGATGAAATTAGTTTGGGATGGTATGGTGAGTTGAGTGTTTGCCATTTGGGTAGAGAAGAAAAGAGAATTAGGATTGAAGAAGAAATTCGCAGTTAGGATTTTTCAGAGGTTTCAGGAGTTGAGATGCTTGAGAAATCGAACGAAATGAATTGAATAGTTGTGAAGTTGTATATATATATATGAATGTCTTGAGTTGTCGATAGATAAGTGTTCTGTAGCGACAAGTCATTCGAGAAGTATGAAACAACTATTCGAGAAGTCAAGAAAGGCTTATTCGATATCTCAGGCAATTTTTAACTCACAGCTGGCAGTGATTTAACTCAGAAAATAATTCAAAGTTAAGTAAAATATATTTTTATGAGTGAAATGAAGGTTTGAATATAAATCCAAAAAGCGATTAAGTGTCAGCGAAAAATCAGCCTTTTCAAATGATTCGATAACTCAAATGCAGCATTCGAGAACTCTATCATTAGAGAACTAAAATACTCTATTCGAGAACTCAAAGTGTGCTATTCGATTTCTCTAAAAGACACTATTCGAGAACTCAAGAGGGTTCTAGATAGGCCTATTCGAGAACTCGAGCCAAGACATAACAATGAACCATTCGAGAAGTCTGACTTATCGAACTGTATTTTTCACTCATAAAATTCAATTTCCACTATCCTTTAAAATTTACTAGAAATATTCATTGACGAATATTCTACCAAATTAAATAGTGGTTTACTCAAAATTTTTACAGAAATTTCAAGCTACATATGTATGATTTTCCACATGTGCAGCATTGGAATATTTATACATCATACTCCAGCCAATACTTACTTCAGAAATATTAGGCATTTGATAAAGTAAGTATTTACTGCTGCAACAATCTAGTTGATATATTCACTTAGCCAGAATTCGAAGAATTCAGCATTCCAATCTCACTGACCAGCCTAGTGAAGGTGGCTTCATCTAATGGCTTAGTGAATATGTCAGCTAGTTGTTTTTCTGTAGAGACATAATGCAACTCAATGGTTCCATTAGTTGCATGTTCTCTAATGAAATGATATCTGATGTCAATGTGCTTTGTCCTAGAATGATTGACAGGATTGGCAACTATAGAGATTGCACTTGTGTTGTCACACATGATAGGAATTCTTTCCAACACAAGTCCATAATCTCTAAGTTGGTTTCTAATCCAAAGCACTTGAGCACAACAACTTCCAGCAGCTATGTATTCAGCTTCAGCTGTGGAAGTTGACACAGATTGTTGTTTCTTGCTGTACCAAGAGACTAACCCTTGTCCAAGAAACTGGCAGCTACCTGATGTGCTTTTCCTATCCACTCTGCATCCAGCATAATCAGCATCAGAATAACCAACCAGATTGAACCCTGTGTCCTTAGGATACCATAACCCCAAGTTTGGTGTGCCTTTCAGATATTTGAAGATCCTTTTTATTGCTATCATGTGTGATTCCTTTGGGTTTGATTGAAACCTTGCACATAAGCATGTAGCAAACATGATATCTGGCCTACTAGCAGTGAGGTAGAGTAGAGAACCAACCATGCCTCTGTAGATTGAGATATTTACCTTTTTGCCCTTAGCGTCATCATCTAACTTGGTGGCAGTGGCCATGGGTGTCTTCGCAGGTGAACATTCTTCCAAATCAAATTTCTTCAGTAAATCTTTAATGTATTTGGTTTGACTTATAAAAATGTCATCCTTCCTTTGACTAACTTGCAGTCCAAGAAAGAATGTTAATTCTCCCATCATACTCATCTCATATCTGCTTTGCATGAGCTTAGAGAATTTTTCACACAGCTCCTCATTTGTAGAGCCAAATATGATATCATCCACATAGATTTGAACTAGGATAATATCATCACCATGTTTCTTGTAGAACAGTGTCTTGTCCAGTGTGCCTCTAGTGAATTGATTCTCCAGTAGAAATTGTGATAGTGTGTCATACCATGCCCTAGGAGCTTGCTTGAGTCCATACAATGCTTTAAGTAATCTGTAGACAAAGTGGGGAAACTGTGGATCCTCAAAGCCAGGTGGTTGTTGCACATATACTTCTTCTTCCAACTCCCCATTCAGGAATGCACTCTTGACATCCATTTGATAGACCTTGAAATTAGAATGTGCAGCAAATGCCAAGAAAATTCTGATGGCTTCTAGTCTAGCAACAGGGGCAAAGGTCTCATCATAGTCAATACCTTCCTGTTGAGAGTATCCTTTTGCAACCAACCTTGCTTTGTTTCTTATGACTACACCATTTTCATCCATCTTATTCCTTAGAACCCATTTAGTTCCAACAACGGTTCTATCCTTTGGTGCAGGCACTAGTTCCCATACTTTGCTCCTTTCAAATTGATTTAGCTCCTCTTGCATAGCAATTATCCAGTCAGGATCCAACAATGCATCATCAAGTTTCTTAGGCTCAACTTGGGATAGAAAGCAGCCATAGAGACATTCATTTATAGTTGCTCTCCTTGTCCTTACTCCTGCATTTGGATTTCCAATTATCTGATCTGTAGTGTGTGATCTATCCCATTTCCTTGTATGTTCAGATTGATTTCTCATCCTTGATGTTGCTTCATCATTTAGATCATGATCATCTACATTTCCTCCCCCTGTGAAGTTGTCACTCCTCACAGGTGTATCTTGGATGCTTGTTTCTTCATTGTTGGTTGACACAGGTTCTTCATTCACTTGAGTTTGTTGGATTATGAGTTCAGATTCACTTTCAATCTCCTCATCAGAATCATCTAGATTGTCAAACTTCAAGGGATCTTTATCTTCATCATTGGCTTCTTCTAATCCAGGTAGTTTGCTGTCATCAAATGTTACATCTGTGCTCTCCATTACTTTCTTTTGACAAATGACATAAACTTTGTATGCAATTCTTTCCATAGAATAGCCAAGAAAGATTCCTTCAAATGCCTTTGCATCAAACTTTCCAACATATTCTGAATTATCTTTTAGCACAAAGCACTTGCTTCCAAAAGTATGAACATACTTTAGAGTAGGCTTCTTTCCAGTCATCAAGTTGTAAGGTGTCTTTCCAGTGTTTTTGTTGATGAGGGTTCTGTTTTGGATGTAGCATGCAGTGCTCACAGCCTCAGCCCAAAAACATGTAGGCATCTTTGCATCAAGTAGCATTGTTCTAGCAGCCTCTATCAGAGTCCTATTCTTTCTCTCAACAACTCCATTTTGTTGTGGGGTCCTTGGAGCTGAGAATTGTTGAGAAATACCATTTTCTTTGCAGAATGCTCCAAGCATGGCATTTCTGAATTCTGTCCCATTATCACTTCTTAATGCAATCACACTTGCATTTATGGCCTTTGCTTCTTTGTCAACTTTCTTTATGTGCTCAATGACTACTTGTGGAGCCTCATCCTTTGATGCCAGAAATTCTACCCATGTATACCTTGTAAAATCATCAACCATCACTAGAGCATACTTCTTCCTTCCTAGTGACATAATATTGACAGGCCCAAACAAATCCATATGAATCAGTTGCAGGGGCTTGGTTATAGATGTCACTGTTTTTGACTTGTGGCTTGATCTTTTCATTTTTCCCTTTTGACACGCCTCACACACTCCTTCTTGACAGAATTCAAGTGTGGGCATGCCTCTCACTAACTCCCTTTTGACTAGGGAATTAATGGCTTTGAAGTTCAGGTGTGATAGCTTCTTGTGCCACAGCCAACTGTCTTCATTTGATGCTTTTGAGTAGAAGCAACAAATTGTGTCCTTGCTTGCAGAGTCCATATTGGCTACAAACAGGCTTCCCTTCCTTACTCCAGACAGAGCAAAATCACCAGTCTTCTTGTGGGTGATCAAACATTCATCTTTGTCAAAGTTCACTTTGAAGCCTCTGTCAGTGAATTGACCAACACTCAGTAGATTATGCTTGAGCCCCTTGACCAGTGCTACATTCTCAATGATGACATTTCCAATTTCCAACTTGCCATATCCCAGTGTGTTGCCAATGCTGTCATCTCCAAAAGCAACCATTGGGCCAGCCTTTTCCTCATACTGTGATAGCAGGGCCATATCACCAGTCATATGATTTGAGCATCCACTGTCCAAAATCCACATGACCTTCTTTTTACTTTCTTTGCCCTGCAAACACAAAAGTATTACTTCTCCTTTGGTACCCAAACGAGTTTGGGTCCATGTGACTTAGTGACAGTTTTATCAAAATCAGCATGCTTATCAGTTTTCTTGATGTTGGTCTTCTTGTCACTGTTGGGAGTCTTAGAATCAGGGTTCTTAGACTTAGGTGACAGAGGTACCTTCCTAACTTTAGGAGGACTTGAAGACTTTGTCCTTGTGTAGTGTGTGTGAACATTATGATTGATACAGCCCTCCATGAATTGTCTTCTCAAATTAAAACAACTAGTCATCACATTCATGTTACATGGCATACAATCAAGTTTATCACAGAAAGGAGAGTCTCTATGTCTTAAAGGCACAGAGCAATCATAGAATGGTTTAGCAACACTACCAGATGGTTTCTTGCAAGCATGAGTCAAATGATTAGAGCTAAAACAGTTTTGACAAACTTTCCTAGGGGCATTTGGCACATAAGCATAGTTGTTATCTTTGTTAATCCCTAATTTGCCATTCCTGTTTGGTCTCTTATTAGTCACTTTCTTCTTAGTCTCATAATTTCCAGCTGAAACAAAATTTACAGATTTCTCAAGTCTAGGTCTACCTCCTACTGGCTCCTTGGCTTTGGTTTTGACATTCTTACTCTCAGAGGATGCTTGTTGTTCATTTGATTGTGCCTCATCTTCATCCTCCAACATTTGCTTGATGAGTAAGGCATCCTCATCAATCTCAAGTGTTGGTGTTTTAAATATTGGATTCTCAGTCTTTTTCAAAACCTGAGGCACCTCCTCTTGAACAACAATGTCATCTTCAATGACTGCATAGCCTTTCCTCTGTTTAAGAGTGTCATAATCAAGTCCAATGGCAGCCTTAGGTCTAGCTAGATTTTTCTCATGATAAGACTGCAATAGACTAGAGGAATTCTTAAATGTCTTCAACTTAAATTCATTTTCAGCTAATTCATCCCTAAGAGCTTTCTCAACTTGACTAGCACATAGAACTTTATTCTTTAGATACTCAATCTCTTGTTTAAGATTTTCTATTTGCACAGTAGTTAGCTCTAGTTCCTCATTTCTCTTATTTAACAGTTCATTCCTAGTAGACAGTTTAGCAATCTCTTCATTAGCAGCAGTCATACTAGTATGAATGTTAAACATCTCAACGGATAGTTGTTCAACCAAAGATTTATATTCAGAAACAGACATGTCTATGGTAGTGAGAGATGGTACCTGTGAGTCTGATGCAGATGGTTCTTCCTTGGAATTGGCCATCAAGGCATAGTTGCAGAATTCTTGTTCTTCCCCATCACTGTCAGAATCATCCCAACACTTCCCTTCAGCTATGTAAGCCTTACCTGGTGTCTGCTTCTTTAGAAGGGCCTCATACTTAGCTTCAAGCTCAAGAAACTCCTTATCCTTCTTTTTAGGCTTCTTGCATTCACTGGCAAAATGCCCTAGGTCATTGCATCTATAACATCTTACAGATGACCTATCCACATAGCTGGTTTTGAATCTGTTCTTGTTTGTTTTCATAGGTGCCTTGCTCTTGTTGAATGAATGATTTTGAGGTCTAGGCTTGAAGGGCTGATTCCTCTTGAATCTGATGTTTGGGAATTTTCTAGCCATAAAAGCATATGATGTATTTTCCATGCCATCCAGCTCTTCAAGAGTGTAGAACTCATCTTCTTCCTTGTCATCAGCAGGTTCAGTCACTACTTCCTCAGTTTCTTCATCATCTACTATCTCTTCTATTCTCAGCTGACTTGCAGATGCTTCCAGGTCTTGAATAGATTTGTTGACAATCAAGGCACAGGATGTGTTTATCATTCTGCCTTGGTTAGCTTGGATAGCCCTCTTTTGAAGCAACTCAAGCTCGTGTGTCTTTAAAACCCCATAGAGCACATCATACGTGACTTTGTTCAAATCTCTTTCTCTTAGGGATATGACCCTTTGCTCTAGATGGTTTGGTGACGATAGTAGAAACTTCATATTTAATTCCTTAGTGCTGTAAACCTTCCCATTCATTTGGAGCTCAGTCACCAGCTTGTGAAATCTTTCAAACATATCAGTGATACTTTCCTTGGACTGTGCCATGAACGCCTCATACTGTGTGACCAGTATCTGTTTCTATTTTCTCTTACCTCCTCTGTCCCTTCACATAACACCTCGATGTGATTCCACATGTCCTTGGCTGATTTGCATGATGCTACGTTGGCAAACATCGACATATCCATGGAGTCTATGATTAACAACATGAGGTGGCTGTCTAGGGCAATCTTTTCCTTCTCTGAGTCCGTCCATTTGGATGGCTCTTTTGGAACGTATGATCTAGGAATGACTACTGCGCCCACTGTGGATTCAGCAACTTCTTGTTGTGGTATGAATGGACCATTCTTGAGAATGTCAGGGTAGAGAGGATTGGCAGCTTTGATGAACAACAGCATTTTTATTTTCCAGAGGTTGTAATTCTCTTTGTCGAACTTAAGGACCATTACCGTACCTGTAGTCTTTGGTGTATTCGAACTCATGATCGTTTTCTGTTTAGATTAAACAGCCTGCTCTGATACCACTTGTTGAGTATTGAATACAGTAAAAGAATACAGAGGGGGGGGTGAATGGATTCTTGAACTTTTCTTTGTTCTTGAATCTTTGCAGCAAGATAAGTGATGAGTGTGTGAGATGTGAAGATGCGGATAAATAAAGACAAACACAACACAATATCACTTTAATCTAATATCTTATTAGATAAAGATTTTGCTACAATCTGTGAATACAAATGATAGTATTCTCAGCTTCGTTTTTCTCAGAGAGATATTTTCTGGGTATTTGAGAAACTTCAACACCTTAACAGCTAAGGAAGTGAGGCTGTATCCTTATAGACATGGATACACCCACTTACTACAAATGAGGTAGGTAAAACAAAAACACTTTCCAGTCTGTCTATCTCATTTTAGTAAGAGTCCAAACGGCTACAGATTTGACTTTGAAAAGCCTGTTTAGATCCACTTCTTCAGCTCCTTGTCCCTTGTCTTATCTCTCCAAGCTTCTTTGTAGGCTTTCCAGCATGCTTTATAGGACAGAGTCAAATAAAGTATCCTGGCTTGTTGCAGGTTTCTGACTTGTACAATTCTTCAGTATTTTGTCCTCAAGAATGTATTCGAGAAGTGACTAAGTGAGTGATTCGAGAACTGGAGTTGACTTGATCGATAACTCTGAGTTCTCGAATAGTGTTATCTTGACATATCGAATCACTTCTCGAATAGCTCTTTTCTCTGGGACTCCTTGAGATATCGAATAGAGCATTTTGACATATCGAATCCCTGAGATATCGAATAGCATATTGAGTCTTTGAGATATCGAATGTAGCATTGACTTGTTGACCCTTTGAGAACTCGAACTGTTGACTCCTTGAGTTCTCGAACCGTGTAATAGACATATCGAATCCCTGAGATATCGAATGAGATATCGAGAGATATCGAATAGTGTCTTCTGAGATATCGAACTCCAGACTTCTCGAATGCTAGACTTCTCGAATAAACAAATGTACTTCTCGAATTAGTACTTGGGCAATTTCTTCATTTCTTCAATTCTTCAAATCCCAACTGTGATTATTTGACAGTCTTCATTTCCTTGCTTGAGGCATGAACCTTAGAACTTCTTTCAAGCTTTATTCTTGACTTAGTAGGTACAGTTACACAGATAGAATTTGATGCCTATTACATAGTACAAACAAGTAGAAACTCTACAACTAGAGGTTCCCTCAGTTAAGAGGTCATGTAGGTAATGCATAGCATTACGAACCACTTGGGCTTGTTATTAGATGTATTCAGGCATGCCTCTGTGACTAACAGATAGTCAATATATCTATCAACTTAGTGATACACTAGGTAATGCTAATAGAGAGATTAAAAGGCTAAATTTGGTAATTACAGATCTTAGTAATCAATTATCAGAATTACACGATGTACAAAATTGCCATGATAAACAAAAATCAGAAATAAGAATTCTAAAAGAACTTGAGAGGTCTCTAGCGTTGATAGTGGCTCAACAACGTGAAACAATAGCTGAGCTTGAAATAAAGGCTAGTGCTACTTCTAATTCATGTAAAGTAGCTAAAGAGTTGTTTAACCAACAAGTGATTAATCAAACCGTAGGAATTGGGTTTGATTATAATGAAGCTATTGGTCGAAAAAGCATTATTACCCCTAATCGTGTCAGTGCTGTAGATAGGGGTATACCATTAGTGCTTAAGAGTGTTAGTAACCCTCTCTTTAAGACATCCATAGTAGAACCTTTGGATACAACATCTTTAATCATTAAGGAAGAGATGCGCATTGAGGATGTAGCTAATGGCGTAGTCTTAGAAAGTAATCAAGTTGTTAAAAATGATAAAGATAGAAAGACTGTGTTTGGAAAAGCGCAGAAAGAGTTGGTGAGTCTACTAGTTCATTGAAAACTAGTAGTAGAAGTAACAACATGAATAAATGCAACAACATATCTACCATGCATGCTATTCCTGTTATTGATACTGCTCATAAGAAATGTGATGCTGTTAATTGCATGTCTTGTGCTTTTAATATAATGTCTGCTTACTTTAATGGTAATCATGCATGTGTTGATAAGAATGTTCCTAGACAGCATATGAACAGAAATAAACATGTTAGATCCAGGATTGTAAAATCACCTAATTCTAAGATTAGGACTCCAAGTCCTTCTCAGGATATGGTGAAGACATGGTTACCCAAGCTGAAACCAAAACAAGTTAAAGCTGTTTACAGGGTTAAATGTCCAGTACCTAAAGAAAATGTTGTTAAAATAAAAAGTGTTGCTTTACCTGATAAAGGTCAATTCTTTAAGTACTCCGGACCCAATCAAATTTGGGTTCCGAAGAAAGTCTAACCAATTTGTCATTGCAGGGTTTGAAACAGGTTGATCGAGTCATGTGGATTCTTGACAGTGGATGTTTAAGGCATATGACTGGAGATAGAGCCCTGCTGACAAATGTGGTGGAGAAGGCTGGCCCAGTCGTTACCTTTGGAGATAACAGCAAAGGTAAAACTGATGGATATGGAAGATTAGAAGCTGGAAATGTTATCGTTGAAGATGTCTCTTTTGTGAACGGCCTTGAGCACAATTTGCTCAGTATTAGTCAATTCTGTGACAAAGGTTATGAAGTTCATTTCAACAAGAAGAATTGTCTAATATCACACAAGAGAAATGAAAGGCCACAGTTGACTGGAGTAAGAAAAGGAAACTTGTACATAGCCAATATGAACTCTGGAAGCACAGAAGAAATTAGATGTTTTTATTCAAAGGCATCCACTGATGAAAGTTGGTTATGGCACAAGAGACTTTCTCACCTAAACTTCAAAACAATGAATTCTCTAGTAAAAAGAGAGTTGGTGAGAGGTTTACCTTCGATTGAATTTACTCAGGAAGGTCTATGTGATGCTTGTCAAAAAGGGATGTTAAAAAGGGCAACTCACAGGAGCACTAACATATCATCAATAACTGAACCATTACAACTTCTCCATATGGATTTGTTTGGTCCAGTTAGTGTGATGTCCATGTCAAGAAAAAGATATGCTCTAGTGATTGTTGATGATTTCTCAAAATTCACATGGGTACTATTTCTGAACTCAAAAGATGAAACTCCACAACTGGTAGTTGATCACATTAAGTTAATTGAGCTGGATTCTAATCGTCCAGTTAGAGCTATAAGGTCAGACAACGGAACTGAATTCAAGAATGCAGTTCTGAATGACTTTTGCATTGAAAAGGGTATAACTAGACAATACTCAGCTCCCAGAACTCCTCAACAAAATGGGGTAGTTGAAAGAAAGAATAGAACCTTGATTGAAGCTGCACGTACTATGCTAAGTGAATCAAGGCTTCCATTGAGCTTTTGGGCTGAAGCTGTCAACACTGCATGCTATACCCAGAATCGAACACTTATCAATAAAGACGTAATGAAGACACCATATGAAGCTCTACATGACAAGAAACCAACTCTCAAGTACTTCCATGTATTTGGGACAAAATGCTTTGTGCTGAAAGAAGGAGATGATCAAGGTGGTAAATTTGAAGAAAAAGCACATGAAGCAATATTTATTGGTTATACTAGAAGAGCCTACAAGGTGTATCTTATTGATCAACAGAAAACTTTGGAAAGTGTCAATGTTACATTTGATGACACAAAACTCCCAAATATCCAAAATGAAGATCCATCTGAAAAGCTTAAGTTTGATGATATGTCAGACTCAGATTCAGATGATGACAATTAACCTGACGTTGTTGCTGATAATAATAATCCAAATGTTGGTGGTAATGATCAAGGTGATGCTGGTGAAAACAATGATAACTTTCAAGACACCACTGATACTCTTGAACCATCAACAAGTCAAACTGGCAACAACTCAGGGGGAGATAATGAAGGGTCAACAAGTCACACTCAACATCATACTGAAGAACAAGGCAAATCGTCAAGATCAATTCTTCCCAGACAAACTGTTTGGAATAGAGCTCATCCTTTTGAGCTGATTCTTGGTGATCCAGATGTTGGTGTGAAAACAAGAAGAGCTTATCAGAATCAATGTAACTATTCTGGGTTCCTGTCTGTCATGGAACCTAAGAAAGTAGAAGAAGCTCTATCTGATCCTGATTGGGTGATTGCTATGCAAGATGAACTCAATCAATTTAAGCAACTAGAAGTATGGAAGCTGGTACCCAGACCTAAAGATAGAAAAGTGGTGGACACAAGATGGGTATTCAGAAACAAACTAGATGAAGATGGTACTGTGATAAGAAACAAAGCAAGACTGGTAGCTAAAGGTTATTCTCAAGCTGAAGGCATTGATTATGACGAGACCTATGCTCCAGTGGCAAGACTTGAGGCCATCAAAATATTCTTGGCATTTGCATCCTATTCAAGATTCAAAGTTTATCAAATGGATGTCAAGAGTGCCTTTCTGAATGGTAAGCTAGATGAAGAAGTGTATGTAGAACAGCCCCCTGGTTTTGAAGATCAAGATCATCTGGACTATGTTTACTTTCTTTACAAAGCTATCTATGGTCTTAAGCAAGCCCCAAGAAAATGGTATGACACTCTTTCTGAATTTCTATTAGAAAATGGTTTTATAAGAGGTGTCATAGACAAAACGCTCTTCACTAAAAGACATAAGAATGATATAATACTAGTCCAAGTCTATGTGGACGATATTATATTTGGGTCTACTAATGAGCTTCTGTGCAAGAAGTTTTCTAAGTTAATGCAGGGTAGGTTTGAAATGAGCATGATGGGAGAACTGAAATTCTTTCTTGGATTACAAATAAGTCAGAGACAAGATGGAATATTTATTTGTCAATCCAAGTACATAAAGGAGCTCCTCAAGAAATATCACATGGAGGAGTGCTCATCAGCAAAGACACCATCAACTATAGCTGTCAAAATTGGGTTATGTGAAAGTTCTGCCAAGGTAGATATCACAGGCAATAGAGGTATGATTAGCTCATTGCTTTACCTAACTGCTAGTAGACCAAATATAATGTTTGCCACATGCTTGTGTGCAAGGTTCCAAGCGAACCCTAAAGAAATCCATCTCACTGCTGTCAAAAGAATTTTAAGATATCTGAAGGGTATGCCTAATTTAGGCATCTGGTACCCTAATGAAACTGGTTTTACGTTAATTGGATATACAGATTCTGACTATGCAGGAAGTGTTGTAGACAGGAAAAGTACATTTGGGAGTTGTCAATACCTAGGTGGAAGATTGGTATCCTGGTTCAGTAAGAAACAGCAAACAGTTTCCAACTCTACAGCTGAAGCTGAATATATAGCTGCTGGAAGCTGTTGTGCTCAGATCTTATGGATAAGGAATCAATTAATGGACTATGGCATTGTATTGGAAAATATTCCTATTTTATGTGATAATACAAGTGCCATAGCAATCGCAAGCAATCCTGTGCAGCACTCAAGGACAAAGCACATTGACATAAGGTATCATTTTATAAGAGAGCATGTAATGAATGGTACAGTGGAACTACTATTCGTAGGATCTGGAGATCAAACTGCAGATATTTTCACTAAGTCGCTTAATGAATCCTCATTCACTAGAATTGTTAGTGAATTGGGTATGTTAAACAGTCCTAGTAATTAATACTGTTAATATCTGAATTTTGATCTTTAATAATTTTACCATCTGATTTTCTTGTTTGTTTAGTTATTTTTCACTTTGTTTATTCATATTATTTAATACTTCATACTTTTATATTTTTAGAATATTTGTAGATATTAATTTCTATTTTATTAATTAATTTATCATATGTTTTGTAATGTTTGTCCTGTTAATATTGCTTTGTTTTCGTTAATAGGTTAGCATATGGTATGTATAATTATTTTTATTAATTGTTTAATTTTATATAATATTTTTATTATTTTTTATAAGTTAATTGTATATTTTATAGTGTTTTTAATGTTTATTTAAAGTTAATATGACTTAAAATTAGGAAAAACAGTCAATATGACTTAATTTAAAATCGGTATGACTTAAACAGGTTAAGTCTTACCGAGTTTTTAAATCTAAGTCATATTCGCAGGTCAGTATATATTAAGTCTTAATTACCTGTAAATAATTAAGTCTTAATTACTTATTTGTTAAGTATAATTAGTTAAGTCTTTTTAGTTATAAATTTAAGTCTTATTTCTCTATTTTTAGATTAAGTCTTATTCGGAGTTTTAAGTCTTGTTTATATTAAGTCTTAATTTAGTCTTAGTCTTGATTAAGTCATAATAGAATATTGTTTTAAGTCATATTCGATGTACATAACAGTTATGTCTTAATTATTTTTAAGTCCTGTTCATTTTAAGTCTTATTCGTCTTAATATAGTTAAGTCTTAATAGTTATATTTTAAGTCTTATTCGGGTAGCTTAGTATATAAATGGTAGTTAGTAGTTTTTAATCTTATTTCATTTTAAGTCTCTCAAGTTAAGTCTTAGAGAACAAGAATATATACATACGATACACACACATACTAAGTCGAATTCATGCCCAATTTTCGACCGAAATCACTCATTTTTTCACGATTTAACCACATATCTGGACTCCTTGCTTGATTATCTTCATTTTGATTGGTTAAAATCGACTTTTGGTTCGATTTTTAAGAGTTTTATTTTCGAAAAGTCGGTTTTTAGATCTGTTTTTGTGAAAAACTGGGCTTGATTCTTGCAAAACTAAAAATAGACTTGTGTTTGTGTGTATACAAGGATCATTGTGTGAATTTTTCAGAATTTTTGAAGAACTTTTAATTATTTCGAATTTTTAATTAATTATTAATTTGAAAAATTAATTTTTAAATTAAAAATTTGTAAAATCTGAAATTTTCAAGGAAATTAAATCTTGATTAAAATGGCTGATCGATTTGAAATTATTAAACATAATTTAATCGGTTATTTTGATCCAGAAAAATGTTCAGTTGAACGTTTTCGACCGTGGATTCGGTTTTTAAATGAAAATTCACTGGTTCGCAATGCCTTGAGATTGGATGCTCCTCTGAAAATAGAACCTTTGCGAATCATGTGTACTACTGCTGTCATTTCTAATGATAACAGATCTTTTGTCTTCTCTGTAGGAGATAATCAGTACACAGTGAATGAAAATACAATAAATACGGTCTTAAATTTTCCAACTGATAATTTCGAAGAATTACCATCAGATCAAGAACTGATAAATTTTTTAAATGGTGTATTCTATCAAGACAGTCCTGATCAAACTGTCTGGAATAAAAAGAATTTCGTTCAGGAATGGGATTATCTGTTTGACACATTAGGTAGAGTCTTTGCCAATACAACCAAAGGGAACTTCGGGGTATTACCATCCTTCTTGCAGCATATTGGATATGCAGTTGCACACAACCGAAGAATTAATATTGGCAGACTACTGTGTGTTCCGATGGTTAGAAGAATCATAAATGCAAAGAAGAATTTTGATAATGGACATAAAGTATCATGTTATTATCCAAGATTCTTGTCATTGATTTTTAATCATCTTGTGGAACTAGAAAACCAAGCCCAATTCCTGAATGGAGAGTCACTGGCGTCAGGTAAACCTACTACCAGATTGTTCACTGAGTACAGCAACAAGCCAAAATTCACAAACATACCTGTAGTTGTCACCCAATACATGTCAAACTATATACAACTACCTGTTATTGAACCTGTACCAGAACCTGAACAACCAGAACAAAACCCTGAACCACCAGTGGAAAACATACTTGTTGATAATGAAAATCAAGGCAATCAACAAGTTGAACCTGCTCAGCAATTTGTTCCTCAGCCAGCTGCTCTTGATGTTGAACATCCAGTGCAAGAAACTGCATCTGTCCCTGAACCTGAATCAGATCAACCCATCTTATCAGAGACTGTTGCGGAATCAGCTGACCAGGTATTGCCTTCTGTTCCTCAAACTACTACTTCTCAATCTATTTCTGGAACCCAAGTGGTTGGTAGGTCTGACCAAGGGGTTGTAGTACCACAACCTCTAACCAAGGTCGTAGAGCCAAATACTCAACCAACAAAACTCATATCTTTTCACTCCAGAAAGAAATTGCAAGTCAAAAGAAGTCGAATCAGTAGTGATAGTATGAGTGAACCCACAGCTCTGCCTCTAGAAAAGAAAAGTAGAACTCAAACTGAGGCAACTGTAAGCCCGTCTGTATCCTCCCAACAGGATATGGAAGTTGATATGGCCGTTACACAATTACTAGAATCATCTTCTCAACAGGGTGATTCTATTGAAATTCGCCATAGGGCCGTGGCACCTTGTAGTGAGTCAAGCACACCTCCCCTATTACTCACAATGGGGGAAGACATACCTTTAGATGAGTCTCAGGACACACTGCAAGGAGAGCACGTAGAAAATGTGACAGTGCCTACCATAGTTACGGTAGAAGAGTCTTCATAGGCTTTAGAGGGAAATCTTGGTTCTCAGCCAACTTTAATAGAACCATCATCTCCCCTCCCAGGACAAACACTCCTGGCTCCCACAAGGGATTTTCCACTCGCAGTTTCGACTGGAGAAGGTGGAAGGCAACTTGATCAATCTACTACTGAAGCAATTCAGTCAACAATTTCAAATGTTCAAGTAGATTTGATTAAGGACAGGGATTTGCAAACTCCCATTGCACCACCACTGACCTTCCCAGAGGAGGCTAGGGTGATTTTACATGCAGGTACAAATCTGGAAGCAGCTAAGGAATCTGAGAGGAGTGATGTGAGGAATACCATAAAATTGAGTGAAACACATGCACTTCAGGTGAGTGGATCTCAAAGTGAACGTCAGGTGAGCGCACACACTGACACATACACTCTCTCATTATTAGAAAAGATAACTGCTTTAGAGAAAGAACTTGCAGTCAGCAAGGCTGAAACAGAAATTCTTAGAGCACAAGTGGGTGAGCGATCTTCTACATCCACCTCTGTCAACAGTCAGCTTGCTGTAATGAAGAAGGACATAAACTACTTAAAGACATCTTTCACCAAGAAGATAGAATCTCTCGAACTCTCTCATGAAAAGGCACTTGATGACTCTGGAGATATTACTGTTGCTCAAGACATGTTAATTTCTGAGATTTCCTTGAAAGTTGATAATCTACAGTCAGAGGTACAGCATAATCAGGAATCTACTGATTCTCGTCTGGACCAGATCGAAAAGCAAAATGCACACCAGGCTAAAGGGTTAAGACATTTGTTTAATCTTATAAGTCAAAGTCGCAAACCTACGAATGAAGAAATTGAATTCTTTACAAGTAAGGATGGTGATGATGATGAACAAGATCCTGAAGTTGGGGCAACTGATAAATCTGTAGAGGATTCCTCAACTAAGGGGGAGAAATCAAAGGGGTCACAAGATAAAACTACTAAAGAAAGAAAGGGAGGAGAAGGAAAATCTGGTAAATCTGACCAAGGTGAAGATAAGAGGAAGAAAGTAGTTGAAGATACTGAAGAAGAAATTCAAGACAGGAACACAGGTTATTATTACACGGGTGAACCGGATAACTTCGATGTTTTTGCTGATCTTGAAATCCCTGATCAAGGTGAAGAACTTCCTGAACCTGATCTTAGTCACTGGGAAGATGAAGGACCAGTGATATCTGAATTTGAAGCTCAACAAGCTGAGAAAGAATCTGAAGAATTATTTGCTCAAAGGGAAGCTAATTTGCAAATGAGAGAAGAAAAACTTCAAAAATCTTTAGAGCAAATTGCACGAAATGAACAACTTCAGAAAGCTGAACAGCAAGCATTACAACGACTACATGTTATAAATGTTGAGAAGAGAAAAACATATATCAGACTAAAGAGCGGTGACAAATGGGAACGTGCTCAAAGAGCAATTGATTCACCTCAGAGTTCTGATTATGAAGATCGTCGTCTCGGACAAATTCTCGAAGAATTCAAACTGGCAAATCCAATTCATGAAATGTATATAAAGGCCTTACAGGTAGAAGTCATCAGGATAACTACTGCATTTGAACCCAAATCTGATGAACTAGTAATATTTGTAGATTGTCATAAAGTTGGAACATTCAGAGTATCTATTCAGTTCTTTTATGACAGATCACTGACAGAGATATGGGTACTTAGGCCTAAGGTAAGAACATCTTCTGAGCTAGGTGTATTGTTACATGAAAAGTTCAAAGAATTTGCTGAAAGAGCTGGACATGAAGTGATTAAGGAACCTCCACAAGTAAAATTTCTTAAGGGAGAGGTACTTCATACAATCAATCTTCAGACAGATGAGTTATACGAACATCATGCAAAGCACTTGGTATATGCTGAATATGCTCTCAGAAATCATGGATTCTTGACTGAAGAAAAGGTAATAGCTGCAGATCACATTCGTTCCTATGCACAAACTAACATAAAAGATTACAAGAAATTTCAAGGTGAACTGAGAAAGAAGCTTGGAATTCCTTTAGTCTTACCTCAAGGATTGTCATCAAGAAGAGAACGTCTTGTTGATTCTGATCTACACATGAAACTTCAAGTCACAGATGAGCCAGAAGAAGGAGAATTCAGAAGGGAAGACAACTGAAGAAAAAGAATTGCTCTACATGTTATATCTTTAGAGCTTGGATAAATCTTGATAGGAATTTGTATCATATGATCAGTCTAGAGGATCATCTATCTTGTATTTATCTTTCATGTTTGAATCTGGCAAATGTTAAATATAAACCAGAACTTTTTTTTTTCATATTTACTTAGTATTTAAAGTTTTATCTTTCATTTGGTTAAGTTGGATTAGTTGAGGTATCCTCTAGGAATTTGCTTGTTATTGTCTAACAAACAAATAGGGGGAGATTGAAAGGCATATGACTCAGCCTATTTGTAGTTAGAGGATCCTAATCAACTTAAACCAAATTGTAATAAGTAAATATACATATGAACTGTCACAGGAATCTCAAGAAGTATTATATGTCAGAAGAAAGAAGAAAAGTCAATCTATAGTTTTGATGTCATACACTGGAAGACGATTCAGTTATCTGATCAAGCCCCAGTACAGCATTGAAGTTAATGGATTCATTTAAACAGTGACAGAGATTTTTCGAGTGATAGTTTGAAGATCAATTACAGTACAAGAGAATTGAGAGAAGAAACAAACCACAATCTAAAGTCAAAAGTGAAGAAGCTTCATTGAAGTTAGTCGTTCATGAACCAGACAGTACATCGAACGTCAACACAAATCAGTGGTAATTCTTTACTACCTTCAGTGGTTTGTAAGAATTAAATTAATTATTTATTGATTTAATTAAATTCATTTATAATTGATATAAATTAATTTAGTTGATTTAATTAAATGAATTAATTCTGGAAGAATTAATTTATTAATTAAATTAATTATTGTATCAATTAAATATGAATTAGTTAATCATTAATTAATTAAATGGATCAATATGACTTAAAGAAAGAAAAACAGATTAAGTCCTGGAGAAGGAAAAATTTGGTATGACTTAATTTAAGTCTTACCGACAGAAGCTTTCCTTATTTAAGTCTTACCAACCTGATTTAAGTCCTACCGACCTCTGCCAGCTGTTGTAAGTCTTACCGAACTTCTGGTAAGTCTTACCGACACATTTTATGTCTTAATGGAGGTTTGTGTAAGTCTTAATGAAGGAAAATCAAGTCTTGGAAGCAGTTTAAGTCATGCTGGAGCAATTAAATATCCTACAGAAAGCCAGCAAGACCTGTTACTAATATAAAAGAACAGAACACAGCAGATTAAGTCATAACGGAGAAAACACAGCAGAAACATTTCATCAAGACCAGAATTCTCTCTCTCAAGAACACCAAGATCACCAAAGCTTAAACAATTCCCAGAAATTCAAGTTCTTCATCTTTGTGATATTCTATCCGATAGAACTTGTTTATTTGTGATTCTTGTACTACTAGCGAATTAAGTTTCCTAGTTCTTATCTTGATTATTATTAACTAAATTAGAAAAGTTCATGTCGAATTTTCTAATTAGTTATTAACATCTTGATAAGTTGTTATACTGATTTTGTAACACCACATCAAGTTAATATACAGTTATATTCAACTTGAAAAATTGTGTTAAATAATTCCGCACATAAATTTCTCTTTATCAAATTTAATTTAAAGGACAAATTTCGATAAAAAGGTAAAGATTGTATTCAACCCCCCCTTCTACAATCTTATCGGACCTAACACCTTCCAGAGAAGAGGAGATGATGATCTCGCTGTAAGTTACAGATGTGATGCAAAAGCGTAGCGATCCCTTGGCAGGCATCGCCAGCGAGGCGCCACAAAGCGAGGCACAATCATGTAGCGAGTGAGGTGCTCCTGTAATAGAGATATTATTGCCAAGGCATGTTGGGCTGATTCCAATAGTGGGCTTTAGTGACCCAATCTTCATCTTCTAGGCCCATCATAGATTATGAACCATCAATTTAGCTAATTAAATCAATTTAGCCATTATGCCAGATTTTGGCATAACAGCTTCAATTTGTTTGAAACTGTGAATTAGGAAGGTATGCTTTTTCCTTCCATGGAAGTTTTATGTGGATATTCCTTATTAATATACATGGACATGCATTACTGACTGAATAAATTTTAAGCTTTCAGGAAGCTGAAGAAGATTGCAGCAAAGCAATCTCACTTGATAAGAAGGTTAGTTGATAAGCTAATATATGTTTTGTTGCACTGGGCTATTTGTACTCGTATCGACGTATCCACATCGTCTTCTTGCTATAATAATGTCTTCATAGTGAGACTGCAATGTATCTTGTGAAGCACTTTTTTTCTTCTTGCTATGAGAATTGCACTTAAAAGGAGTACGAAATCAACTTAAACTTTGTATGTGTATACATGCTGTCTAGTGTAAGAATTTTATTGATCAGCCATTGGTTTGTTAAACGAAATTTCTTTACCATTTGGTGAATGTGGACATCCTGTTTGATCTCTTTTCAGAATGTAAAGGCATATATGAGGCGAGGAACAGCGAGGGAATCACTTCTCTTTGTAAAGGAGGCTCTACAAGGTGAGAACACTTTCGATGAGTTGATTCTGTTTCTGCACCATGCTTATTTTAATCATCCTTTATATCTATTATAGCTTAACATGCCTTTTCATTCAATTTAGTAATTTACTAAAACACCCCTATATTATCATAAAAATATACTAAAAAAATTTTGTTGTCATGGATTGAACCCCATGACCTTTTGTTGCTAAAATACATTATGGTCACATTACAACCATTAGGCTAGAAGCTCAATTAATGCAAATTTGAAACTCATCTAATACATGTCTACATGCCAAAGAACTCTTATTCTATATTTCATTTAAAATTTACATTAAAAACATTTTAAATAAAATGATTAAAATAATTATATACTTTCAAAAATATGAATATATGTGTGTGTGTGTGATATTATAATTAGGAATAACTTACATATAATATAATTTAGACATAATAACTTAACATGCATTTTCATGCAATTTAGTAATTTACTAAAACACCCATATATTTTTTGTTGTCATGGATTGAACCCATGACCTTTTGATGCTAATATACATTATGGTCACATTACAACCATTAGGCTAGAAACTCAATTAATGCAAATTTGAAACTCATCTAATACATGTCTACATGCCAAAGAACTCTTATTATATATTTTATTTAAAATTTACATTAAAAATATTTAAAATAAAATGATTAAAATAATTATATACTTTCAAAAATATGAATATGTGTGTGTGTGATATTATAATTAGGAATAACTTACATATAATTTAGACATATGCTCCGTTGTTGGACAAAATCATATAATCCATAGTTGGTTTTGGATATAATATTATAAATCAAATTAATCATATAATAGAAAAAATAAAATAAAAAATATCATATAAAATTTGGATTTTATACTGATCATTGATTAAATAATAAGATTTTCTTTGTATTATGCGTAATGACACGTAAATACGAGACTAAATTACTTTTTACGAGATGGCAAAATTAATTATGTTAACTTTAGACTTTTGGTACATGATAAAATTTCATGAAATTATATTATTACAATATTTTCATTATATTACACATATGACACGAAAATACATGGTACATGAGATGACATCAATTCATTTAGTATCAAATTTGGTATTCATGTAGATGAAACACGAAAACAGGACACGAATATAAATTTGGAATTCATTTATTATCATGAATATAGAAAATATATTTACGACCTCTAAATTAAATTGAAATTAAATTCACAAACACTGAATCAGAATTATATTCTATAGATTTGACATTAATGTGTTATTTTATATTAAGTACAAGTATATTAAATTAATTACATGATTAATATTAGATAAAATAAATGTCCAATTTAATCGTTAAATTGTTAAAGATTAGTTTACTGTGTAATCAATTTTAAAATCGTTCATGTATTTTATGAATTCAACCCAGTTAACATGTGAAAAAAAATACTCTTTACATTACAAAACGATTATACTAGATTATCATGGAAGTGGCTTAATTAAAAAGTTTAAAATTAAACTATATATATTTTTAAAGCTTAAGCTCAATTAAACACAGAAAAAGTTACATTACGAATTTTATTTACAAGCAAAAGTTTGGACTACATCTACTTTTAATTAGGAAAAGTTTAAATGATTCGTCAATAGTTTTTTAATAAACTAAAATTTTATGTCGTGAGGTTGTAATCGTAATTGGAAATGTAAAATATGACCAATGGCATCTAGATCAACGGTGCATAAAGTTAGTTTATAAGAAGTGCATTATTAATTTTGATAATGTAATATTTACAAATTACAATACATATTTAGCAATCTATCACCGTGTAACCATGATAGTGATGACTTCCTATAAATATATGTGGATAAAGGACAAAAATGATCTATTTTAATATCCAAAGTAACGAAAGTAACCTGTTCTGAAAAAATGCGCATTTGCTAAATTTGTATCCTGGGATACGCAACCCTAAGTACGTATACGATTTATTCTTCATTCTTAATATTTCTAAAACCCAATATGGGAACGTTGAACCCCAAATATTAATTGTTGAACCCTAATGGAATATAGATAAAATTAAAAAAATTAAATATTTATTAACCCCAACCGGAACCGTTGAACCCCAAGGTATCTGTTTGAAAATAAAAGGTAGAATACACAATTAGAAATGGAGTAATACCGGATACGCATTATCAAAATGCATATTCCTTTTTTTTTGTCTCCATGCTGGGCCCACATTATGGAGAGTTTAAAAAAAAGCATTTGTACTAGATACGCATTTTCAAAATGCATATCCCAAATACCCTAACCCCATATACGTAACCCACCGATCATTTTTGCTCAACTTCTCAGAAAAGGTTATTTCGGTGACAAAATTTCAAAAAAGGTCAATCATGTCATTCTTTCAATATATGCTTAATAATAATAATAATAATAATAATAATAATAATAATAATAATAATAATAATAATTTAAATGTAGTTCGTGTAAAAGAATACAATGACATCCACAATTTCTGTGAAAAAATAATAAATGAGATATACGCATAATAAATAATTTTTTATACGATAACATCTAAAATACTCATTTACCATCAGTAATCACAATAATAAGCTAATAAAAATATATAAAATACGTGAATATAAAAATTAACATGCTGCCCGTGCTTTGCACGGGCTTTCATGCTAGTTACTATTAATTTTTGAAAAGAAAAATATTAAAACACCAAATTAGTTACAAAGGAATAGGCAATTTTGCTATAAACGCAGGACGAGCAACAGAGGGAACATCTCTTTTTCCAAACATCAATCGAAGCTAACTTTGCTAAACAAAGAACCAAACCATTGTATGCCCTTGAAAAAATAACACCTATATATTTTTCTCTAGGAATCACAGTTCTGATGTTCCAGACTAGTTAACAGCATTCAAACAATCGGATTCGATAAAAATAATGGGAACATTCAAAAAAATTGCCAAAAGTATCCCTTCCTTTATCACCAACAACTAGGCAACCATGGGACTGTATGAGTGCCGATAATATCTCGTCTTAGCCACCAACGACCATTTTCATCTCTTGCAAAAGCTGAATTCCGCATCCCTTGCTATCATTCCTTAAGTATGCATTGACAATTATCTTCACAGCTTCTATTGGGGGAGGAGTGTAACCTCTATATTTCCACCAATATCTTGACTTTTGTGCATGTAATTTTAGGTGTTTTGATTACATAGCTAAAATCATTATTTTTTAAAATTTCTTTTTCTAAATAAAAATAAAAATATTATATTTTTATTCAAAAAAGAAAAAATTGAAAAATAATAATTTTTAATATATAGAGCACCTTACGTGCAGAAAAGTCAAATGCCTTATATAATGGACTAGAAATAGTAATATATCATCAAATCTGAAGTTTATAGTATTTGTATCATCAGATAGCTGCTTAAAAAAACAATAGAAAAATATGTGTGTTGTGTTATGTATCAATTTGTATTGACTTCTCATAAAATATGTGTCATTGCAATTGCAGACTTTAAGCATGTTTGCATCCTTGAACCACAGAACAAGACTGCCAGTGATGCTGAGAAGAGGCTAAGGAAAATGATGAGTTGACACCCCTCCTTTTCCTTTTATTTTTCTAAACAAGCCATCCCGTCCCTTGTTGTAACATCCCGGATTTTCGGGATATTAATTCTAAATACGAAACTAAAATAAACGGAATTCTTAATTCAAATTATTCAAAATTAACAAAAGTCAAATGCAGCGGTCAAATTCAATTTCTAAAATCATCAAATCGGAGACGCAGGTCCACAAATCCAATATTCAATATATAATAAAGTATTGAAAATTTATTCAATAATGCCATAATTCTTTTTCAATAATAGTGTCTAAATCAAGTAGCACGAAATCCACATAGTTCAAATCCTTTATCTAACAAGCTTCCAAAAGTCCGAACCTGAAACATATTAAAACAATGAGCTGCGAAGCCCAGCAAGTAACTATCGCCCAACGGCTCAAAAATAATATTTTCAAAAGTGAACAAAATTTCTGAAACTTTAAATCGATAAAAGAATTTAAACAATAAAATCATATTTTATTCCCACAATTCTAAATTACGGTCACACTAAACCAGTGACACGGTTATATGTTCGATGGGGCCAGTTTACGTCCCTCGTTAAGTCTTACTCAACAAGGTATCTATATGTTCCGGGACGCGCGTAAACTAGTTCTATGATTCTATATGTCACACTATCCAGTGACCGGATTCTATGATTCGATACGCAACTAAAACTGGGGAATTCTAAAATAATTGTTTTCAAAAATCAATTTTCGATATCACAATTTTCGATAATCAAATCAAACAGATATTTTGAAACTGAATAAAACAGAATTTATAACGAGCAACGAAAAGTTACTTACCTCGAACGTGATAATGTACACGGAAAATTAAGCAGAAGCAGATCCTATAATTTAGTTAACAAAACTTAGCAAATAAATATTTATTTAAATACCATATAAACAGTGGCCAGAAACTACATTCACGCAAGTTATATTACTATAAGATCATCGGCCATAAATCCCATTCAGGTAACACACAGCTTAGTACAAACATGCAAAAAGGTCTTTGGTCTATGTTCACTTCTTTTACTAAATTATATTATACACATTGATATGCATGCATGTTGCTAATTAGCTCATGATTAAATAAACAATTTTCACGTAGCACACAAAAATTAGAGCCTCTAATACTAAAATAGTTATGCCAGACTAACAAAACAAACATCATATTAACGAAAAAAAATTCATTTAAATTTAATAATTTAACATGTAAAGATTTCATCTAAAATTTTAATAATTTCTTTTTACAATAATATTTTATCACTAGTATGCAATTATCATATAACTAGAATATATATAAATCCAGTTCCTACTACTAACATGAAATTCTTAAAACAATAGCACAATTTATTATTATTATTTTTATATATTTTTTTACAAAATAAATATATGCCACAAACGCAACAACGCAACAATGATGCTACCTATGTATGTACATAGTTTGATACAAAATTATATAATCCAACCAACTTAAAATTATTTTTGACCAAAATCTTTATTGACATAAGTGATAACCATGTCTACGTAATAGGGTTATAATTCAATTCAAGCAGCACTGTTAAATATCAATATGCTAAGATCAATTACATGTACTAAAAGACATAGCAAGTAACAAACATGACTCCCACAGAAACATATATACGTTTATAAGTAGTTAAATCAGACTCACCCCAGCATATATGAGACATAGATAATCAATTGCATGAGTTTTTTTTTTTAATTAGCACATAAAAACACGCAAGAAAGCCTTAATAATTTAAAGAGAAAGAACACGTACCTTTTTCTTATGTTCTAATAAGTTTCTGTACGATTTTCAATGTTATAAAGGGTCTTATATAGCCACACAAAACCTAAATTAAATTAGGTAATTCTAAAACTTGCTCCGAATATTTTTACAACTCTTTCAAATAATTTCCTTAAATATAATATTCTATTACACATAATTAACTTAAATAAAAAGATATCTATTCCCTAAAATATTTTTACTCTTCTTTCCAAATATAACGAATCTTATCTTTAGAATTCTAGAATTTTATAAATAAAATAAATATCTAACTATAAATTACTTTAAAATCTAATATCTAATTTTAAAAATAAAATAAAAATTACGGATTTTACATTCTCCCCTCCTTAAAAGAATTTGGTCCCCAAATTCACAAAATAACATCAAATAAGTTACAAGTAAAAAGAAATCATACCTTAATTACGATTGTTCGGGCGACTTTCCGTGAGCATAAATACACGTCCAGTGGTCTTGTTATCTGCTTCTTTCCTTGGTGGTGGATTATGTGGGCATTGAGCAATCCTGTGTCCGACTTCACCGCAATGAAAGCACGCACGTTTGTTCCAACGACACTCTGTATCAACATGGTTCCCGCCACACCTAGTGCACTTATCTTGATTTCCTTGTCCTCCCATTCGGTCATACACGTAAGGTTTCTTGAGTGGTCCCCCTTGAGAAAATTGTCCACCAGTTGGAGCGAACCATTTCTTGTTCCAATTGCTTGTTGCCTTTTCAGATTCTGCCAGACCCCTCTCGATCACCAAAGCCTTGTTGAGCACAGCCTCGTACGTCTGAAGTTCAAAAGATGCCACAAAATTCCTGATGTTGGTCCGAAGTCCCTCTTCCAATCTTCTAGCTCGACTGGTCTCGTCAGCAACTAATGTCGGTGCATATTTTGCAAGCTTTGCGAATTCTGCTTCATATTCCACAACGGACTTTCCTCCCTGCTCGAGTCGAATGAAGTCCCTCTCCTTTTGTAGACGAACTGTTCTCGGAAAGTACTTATCTTCTAGAGCCTTCTTGAACTTTGCCCATGTATATGGTTCAGGACCTCCCTCAGTGGTTGCAGTCTCGTTCTTTCTTTGTTCCATGAGCCACCAATCATAAGCACTTCCTTGTAGTTGATACACAGCTAAAGTGACCTTCTGTTCTTCATTGCTCCCTAGCAGTCCGAAAGCTTTCTCCATCCATCTCTTGTATCCACATCTCGACTATGGCCGGATCAGTTGCCCCGTCGAAAGTAGGTGGATTTAAACGCAATATAGGGAAATAAGGATCGTTCCCACGAAGACTTGGTGTATTTAAGTAAATATGTTTATTCAACAACGTTCGGTTAATTATAGAAGCCTGAACAACGAAATGGTTGGTTTGTTCAAATCACAATTAATTAATGAAATAACGACTAAAAATAATATGATAAAGATTTTATATATGAGATAAACATGGGATTCTAATTTCATTATTTATTTCATTTAGAATTGATGCCTTAATGTAAAGTGATTTTGATAATTATGAAAGCTAGCCGGGAACACGAAACTAATATAAGCGCCTTTCAGCCTTAACTTATATCAAACTATACAAACATCCACTTAAAAAGATAGAAGTTGCGTAGACACCATTTATGTCTAGACCCTATATGTCTATAAGATTTGAAAACATAACTGGTTTACGAATAAATTCCTTATTTTTGGCTACACAGGGCGATGTGATTCAAAACCCTACCACTAATCGTAATTATATATGATAATTACGAATCTGTGTTAACATGGCAAATTCTAAATTCTCAAATCCACTTTCGCATTCATTAAGAATTAATAATTTAGATGATAGCTACGCATCTAATAAATTAAGGGCAACCATGTTAGGCAATCGGAATTTTTATCATAACAAAATTTATTAAGGCATCGAATTACTAAATTACGTAAATAAATCCATTAGAATCCCAATACGGCGATTAGTTCATAATCGAACGAATCGTCATCTTGGGATTAATTGAAAACATGGTATAAAATTGCATGAATAAAAATATAAAATTATAAGAGTTTAGAAAATAAAACCGAAATAATTTCCACTGCAAGAAACGAGCACTTCTATAATTCCTGTAAGATAAGAAATTAGGAAATAAAACCGAAATAATTTCCACGAACACTCCGATAATTCCCTGTAAAATAATAAATTAGAAAATAAAATCGAAATAGCTTCCACCGAAGAGAAGAGCACTCCAAATGATTCCCGTAATTTCTTCAACCAAAATAAAACTTATGCTAAAATTGTAGCAAATTTAAGCGTATAAAATTACACTAAAATTACAAAGAAAATATAGAGAGAATTACAAGAGAGAATGTTGCTCTCCAAATTGTTGTGTGGAAATAAGCTCAAGAACTAGGCCTATTTCTAGGAAAAATTAGCACACCATAAAATTAAAAAAATAAAAAGAAAAAGGAAAAGAAAATAAAATTAAAAAAAATGAAAAGAATTGAAAGAAAATTAATCTACAGCCGAAAGAAACAAAGGCACCAAGCACCAGCCAAAAGAATCACACCAACAACAGCCACTTAACCGCATGAAATCCTCGCCCAGTCGCAGGCCACGCGCGTGGCGTCCACGCGCGGCAAATTGCTGGACAAGAAAAGCGCGTGACGCCCACGCGCCTGTGGGGAGAGTGGAACCAAAGTCTGCCAACAGCAACACATGCTCATTTCCTTAATTAAGTGCCGACAGCCTCCTTCTTTTATGTTTATTTATTTTTTTTTCTTTTTCTTTTGTTTATTACTTCCTTGGCCGACCACAATACTCTGCACTCTTTGAAAATTATATGTCCGGAAAAATTGTTTTTAAACCGCATAGCTTTTTATCTTTAATTAATAAATAATTAATTTAATCCTGAAATTAAAAAAATAAATATCTAATATTATTAGATATTTAAAAATATAATTTCCTAATTAAATTAAATATTTATTAATATAAATAAATCCTTAATTCTTAAGCTGCGGTCTATTGCGGGCCTGGAACTGGACTCCTTTTGCCTAAAGAAAAATATATCAATTCCAACCGGGACTTTCTTTTTAAGAATATATCACTTTCCATCTTTTTGTGATAATTCTATTTTCTCCTTGCTCGCTCAGGTGTAAATTACGGCCTGCTGAAGATCTGAAACTGGATTCCTTTTGCTGAACAGAAAATATACCAATTCCAACCGGGATTTCTGCTTTAAGAATATATCACTCAGAATTTCTTTATGATAATTCTTTTGGCAACTCTTAATTCCGAATTGGAGCAAAATTTCACCGTTTTTAGCCTTTTATCGCCATGATACCTAAAGTTGCGAGTTCTGCACAACAAATGCTGAAACACAACAAAAATGAATTAAAAGACACAACATACTTAAGGATAAACCATCAATCTAGGCCATTTAGCGCATAATAAGTGGATATAAAATCCACTTATCACACCCCCAAACTTAAACTGATGCTTGTCCTCAAGCGAAAACATACTCGACTACCTCTAAATGCATGAATGCAACGATGCAAGGATCCCATAGGCAAAGCAAATAACCAAATTAGCAGAGTGTCTCAGAGAATGTGATAACTCCAAATAGAGATCGACTAAAAATCAGCATATTAACATTTACAAGTACAGAAACGTGCGTGTGTGCAATACTCATCAGAATTACTCTTAGCACTAGATCAAAACCATACATATTCTTAGTCATAACAATCACAAGTTTATAAATAGAATGGACGCTAGACACTTCATAACCTAGAAACACCTCTATCATCATTTGAGTTAGACAGGAATTCATGCTTTATTAACAACTATGACGCATAATACTATACACAACACACATGCTTATTTGACCGTGCAATGGATGAGACCCCAAAAGGCTTATACAATAATACCCATGTAGCGAGCGTTAGGTTAGTGGATCCCAGACCGGAAAAGTCTTAGGTCACTAGGCTTGAGTCCCCTAGAACTTAATTGCTCGAGTATTAAAGAGCTCACCCTGATCAATTTTGCATACATACTCACAAACACTCCTTTTTTTATTTTTAATTTTTAATTTTTTAATTTTTTTTTTAATTTTTTTTTTTGCAATCTGGAATGAGAATTCTCATTTCCAACCCTAGACTACTCATATAAATATGAGCTGGCTACTAGCCAATTGACACCTATCAATTATTAACAACTACACACCAACTAGCATGAATCCTGGTTTCCCCCAAACTTATATTTAGTGATTCTACGCTATCAAGGGAATAAAGAAAATTCCAAATATAATCAGGTGGTTAAATTTCAACAACCAAACAAGCATGATCTTAACCTAGCCCCAAAAGCAAATGATGAGTTTTGTAAGATTGTGTTTCTGCAACATGCACGTCATTTCATGAGTATTTTAATCAGCCTTCTATCCATCATTATCACACTCAAATTCATCATTGACTACTAAACGGAATCGCCAAGCGCTACGGGACCAAGGAAAATATGATATGCAACTAATCATGAATATGCAATTTTTTTTTATTTTTTTATATATATATATGAATTATATGAAATTATACTAGCATGGAATATTATGAACTACATGAAACTGTATGCATACTATGACTCGAGAAATCAATTATCCTAAATCACCCCCAAACTTAAAATGTTCAATGTCCTCATTGAAGGTATAGATAAAGGATTAAAAAAAACTCCCCTAACTGTCGGCATCGATGCCCTCCTCGGGTGGTGAATCAAGTGGTGGAAATGCTGCATGAGCTCCAAATTGAGCCCAGTCTACCTCGAAAGAAAATTGTATCTTTTGCAAAGCCAGCTCCTGTGACTCGTCAATGACCTGCACTCTCGACATAATACTATACAAAATCACACCAAATCAAACCACACATAAAAATACCAAACCTATGGGTTGCCTCCCATGAAGCGCTTGTTTATTGTCGCTAGCTTGACTTCACCTTCGCACTTCAATTGGTAGTACCAAGAACCATGGTTTCCGCTTCGCGATTCACATGTTCACCAAAATATGGCTTCAACCTCTATCCATTTACTTTGAAAGCCGTTTCCGGTGTTTTATCAAAAATTTCCACTGCACCATGTGGAAACACTGTTTTAACCGTGAATGGTCCTGACCATCTTGACTTAAGTTTCCCTGGGAAAAGTCTGAGACGAGAGTTGAACAGCAAGACTAACTGTCCCGGTACAAAAGACTTTTGCAACAAACGTCTGTCATGCCATCTTTTGACCTTCTCCTTGTATAACTTGTGATTTTCATAAGCCTGTAGCCGAAACTCATCCAGTTCATTAATCTGAAGCATTCTTTTCTCACCTGCAGCTGATAAGTCAAAGTTCAACTTCTTCAGCGCCCAATAAGCTTTGTGCTCTAGTTCGGCAGGCAGATGACAAGCCTTCCCATAGACACGCTGATATGGTGACATACCCAAGGGTGTTTTATATGCTGTACGATAAGCCCATGCGGCTTCATCGAGTTTTAAAGACCAATCCTTTCTCGAAGGATTCACCACTTTTTCCAGAATGTGCTTAATCTCGCGATTAGATACCTCGGCTTGGCCATTGGTTTGCGGGTGGTATGCCGTAGCTACCCGGTGGTTGATGTTGTACCTTGCCATAAGATTAGTGAATTTGCGATTGCAAAAGTGAGTACCTTCATCGCTTATGATTACTCGAGGAGTGCCGAATCTTGTGAAGATGTTCTTGTGAAGGAAATTGAGCACGACATTGGCATCATTGGTCGGAAGTGCCTTGACTTCAACCCATTTGGAAACATAATCAACGGCCACCAAGATGTATTGGTTGCTACATGAGGAAATGAATGGTCCCATGAAATCGATGCCCCAAACATCGAAGATTTCCACTTCTAGCATTATATTGAGGGGCATCTCATCCCTCCTAGATATGTTACCAACACGCTGACAACGATCACACTTCAGCACAAACTGATGGGCATCCTTAAAAAGGGATGGCCAATAAAATCCCGCTTGAAGAATTGGAGTTGCGGTCTTTTCACTTCCATAATGGCCACCATATGTCGTGGCGTGATAATCCCTTAGAATAGCCTCTGTTTCACTGTATGGCACACATCTCCTAATCACCTGATCGGCTCCTTGTTTAAACAGATATGGTTCGTCCCAACGATACCATTTGACTTCATGCAAGAATTTCTTTCTTTGTGCAAAAGAGAGCTCGGGAGGAATCACTCGACTCACTAGAAAGTTCACAATGTCTGCAAACCAAGGCTCTTCTTTTTGTATCCCAAACAACTGTTCATCAAGAAAGGATTCATTAATGACGGTTTTGTCTTGGGATGTCTCCCCAAGGTCTTCCAATCGTGAGAGATGGTCGGCTACTTGGTTTTCTGTCCCCTTTCTATCCTTGATCTCCACATCGAATTCTTGCAGCAGAAGAATCCATCGAATCAACCTAGGTTTGGAGTCCTTTTTAGAGAGCAGATATCTGATAGCCACGTGATCAGTGTACACAGTCACCTTCGTGCCAAGCAAGTATGAACGGAATTTTTCAAAACCATAAACTATGGCTAACAGCTCCTTCTCAGTGGTAGTGTAGTTTAATTGAGCATCGCTGAGGGTTTTGCTTGCATAATAGATGACATGAAACATTTTATTTTTCTTTTGGCCAAGAACGGCCCCAACTGCGTAATCGCTAGCATCACACTTCATAGCGAAAGGCTCACTCCAATCTGGAGCAATGATCACGGGTGCTGAAATCAATTTCTTCTTCAGAGTCTCGAAAGCTGTGAGACATTCTTCGTTAAATTTGAAATGAATATCTTCTTCCAGCAGCTGACACAAAGGTTTGGAAATTTTTGCGAAGTCCTTGATGAAACGCCTATAGAAACCTGCGTGCCCAAGGAAACTGCGAATCCCTCGCACTGAATTAGGCGGAGGCAGCTTTTCGATAGCTTCTATCTTTGCTCTCTCCACTTCTAGACCCTTACTTGACACCTTGTGCCGGAGAATAGTTCCTTCTTGTACCATGAAGTGGCACTTCTCCCAATTGAGCACTAGGTTAGTTTCCACGCATCTTTTCAGCACCGAGCCAAGATTTTGCAAGCATTCATCAAAAGATAGACCGAATACAGAGAAGTCATCCATGAAGACTTCTACGGTCTTGCCAATCATGTCTGAGAAGATGGCCATCATGCACCTTTGAACGTACCAAGTGCGCCACACAAGCCAAAGGAAACCCGCCGAAAGGCAAAAGTGCCGAACGGGCATGTAAATGTTGTTTTCTCCTGATCCTCAGGAGCAATGCAAATTTGATTATATCCAGAATACCCATCCAGGAGGCAGTAATAATCTTGGCCGGCTAGTCTATCTAGCATCTGATCAATGAAAGGAAGGGGAAAATGATCCTTCCTTGTGGCTTTATTCAACTTCCGGTAGTCCGTGCAGATTCGCCAACCGGTGACTGTGCGAGTAGAGATGAGTTCATTCTTTTCATTGGTAATTACAGTCATGCCTCCTTTCTTCGGCACACATTGCACTGGACTCACCCGTGCACTGTCAGAAATGGGATAGATAATCCCTGCATCCAACCACTTGATGATTTCTTTCTTCACTACCTCTTTCATAAGAGGATTTAGCCGCCTTTGATGCTCCACTGTTGGTTTACTACCTTCTTCCAAGGGAATTTTGTGTTGACAATAAGCTGGACTGATGCCCTTGATATCCGCTAGGGTCCAACCAATGGCTGATTTGAATTTTCTCAGGACTCTCAAAAGCTTGTCTTCCTCAGAGTCTGAAAGGTTAGCAGATATAATCACAGGTAAGGTAGATGATTCACCAAAAGAAGCATACTTTAAGTGATTAGGAAGTGGTTTGAGCTCTAGAGTTGGAGCTTCCTCGATAGATGGTTTCATTTGCTGATGCGGCCCCTTTAGTTCTGGTAGATCCAATGATTCAACTGGTCTTTCAAATTTTCTTTGCCACGGCAAAGCATCCAGATATTGCAATTGTTCATCTATGTCATCTTCATCTAATGAATACCTTCCACTGAGGGCCTTTTCCAAAGTGTCATTCATGAACATGTGATCCAACTTTTCTTGTACCGTAGACTTAATCAAGTCTACCTTCAGACACTGTTCTTCTTCTGTTGGAAACTTCATGGCTTTAAAAAAGTTGAAAGTGACATTTTGATCATGCACCCTCATTGTAAGTTCCCCCTTTTGGACGTCAATCAATGTTTGTCCTATCGCCAAGAATGGTCTACCAAGAATGATCGGAATCTTCTTGTCCTCTTCGAAATCAAGTATTACAAAATCAGCTGGAAAGATAAATTTGTCTACTTTCACTAGGACATCTTCAACAATTCCCCGAGGATATGTGATAGAGCGATCAGCTAACTGAAGTGACATGTTCGTCGGGTTTGGCTCAGGAAAGCCAAGTTGTAAGAAAACTGAGTATGGCATGAGGTTGATGCTTGCTCCTAAATCACATAAACATTTGTCAAAAGACAAATTCCCAATGGTGCATGGTATGGTGAAACTTCCAGGATCTTTTAGCTTAGGCGGTAACTTTTGTTACAATACCGCACTACACTCCTCTGTCAAAGCAACAGTTTCTAAGTCCTCAAGTTTTACTTTTCTCGATAGAATGCCCTTCATGAACTTGGCGTAACTCGGCATTTGTTCCAGGGCTTCAGAAAATGGAATGTTGATATGTAATTTCTTAAAGACTTCAAGAAATTTGCCAAACTGCTTGTCCAGTTTCCGTTTTTGCAAACGTCGAGGAAATGGCGGAGGTGGATAGACATGCTCTTCTGCTTCTTTCTGTGCAAGGACTGATTGTTTAGGAGGTGGTACACTTTCTTCTACCTCCGTGCTTGAAATTGGAGCCTTACCCTTGTCCTCGGTATCTCCCACGTTCACTGTTTCTTCATCGGGCAGAATTCTTTTTGCTCTTTCCAATTCAATGCCTTCTGTGACTTTTCCCGATCTTAAAGTGATGGCTTTAATGTGCTCTTGGTTGTTCTTTCTCCCCGGATTAGCTTCAGTATCACTTGGGAGTGTTCCTTGTGGTCGGCTCATCATGAAACTAGCGAGTTGTCCCAATTGAGTTTCCAGATTTTTAATCGAAGCCGCTTGGCTTTTTGACGCCAACCTCAATTCCTCCAATTCTGTCTTTTCACTAGAAGCTGATTGCCCGGAATTCCCATAGGATTGTTGTTGAAATCCTGGAGGATGAAATTGTCGTGGGGCATATTGTTGCTGATATTGGTGCCCTTGCTGTTGCTGGAATCCAGATGGATTATATGGCTTAGCTCCAAACTGCAGATTTTGAAATTGTTGGTAGGGCTGATTTGATTGTTGCGCTCCTCCTTGATTATTGCTCCAACTGAAATTTGGATGATTTCGGTTGTTCGGATGGTAGGAATTTGGAGTTGGCTGTTGCTGTCTTTGGAAATTGCTTACGAATTGAACCGATTCGTTTGAGATGGCACATTGGTTTGATTCATGTGCGCCCGCACATAACTCACAAACACTGGCAACTTGATGAAATCCTCGTGCTGTCAAAGAGTCTACTTTTAAATTCAAAGCCTCTAGCTGAGCTGCTAATGAAGTGGCTGTGTCGACATTAAGAATTCCTGCTACCTTCTGTTGTGGCATTCTCTGACTTGGGTTTTGATATTCATTAGCTGCCATCATCTCGATAAGATCGTAGGCCTCCTCATAACTTTTATCCCATAATGCTCCCCCTGAAGCTGCATCTACCATTGGCCTTGATTGCATTCCTAGTCCATTATAGAAACAGTTTATGACCATCCAATTTGGCATGCCATGATGAGGGCATTGCCGAAGCATTTCCTTGTATCTTTCCCACGCTTCACATAAAGATTCACCAGACTGTTGAGAAAATTGCGTGATAGCATTCCTTATAGCTGCAGTCTTTGCCATGGGGAAAAATTTGCTAAGAAACTTTTGAGCTAGATCAGCCCAGGTGGTGATAGATCCCGGTGGCAGAGAGTGTAACCAACCCTTGGCCTTGTCTCTTAAGGAAAATGAGAAGAGTCTCAACTTCACAGCATCATCTGACACATTGTTGAATCTAAATGTGTCGCATATTTCTATGAAGTTCCTAATGTGTAAGTTAGGATCTTCCGTTGCAGTTCCTCCGTACTGTACTTGATTCTGCACCATCTGAATAGTGCTAGATTTAATTTCAAATGTAGGAGCCGCAATTGCTAGACGATTGATACTTGACTGAATGTCATCAATCTTCGGTTGCGAGTAGTCCATTAAAGCCCTTGCTGCTGCAGGTGCAACTACTTCGGCTTCTCCGTCCATCTTGTGAGTATTTGCTAGTTTAAGTACTTGTTTCGCCTTTAATGCTTTAGCACGTGTTAGCATAAAAATCCAAGTATCTGAACACAAATAATCACTTCAAAATGTAAGATAAAATGTTCAAGTCAAAGAAATTAACTTCTTATTGTAGTAAAACACATAAACAAAATAACACCGAGTCCCCGGCAGCGGCGCCAAAAACTTGTTCGCTATTTTCTCTACGCAAGTATACGCAGTCCAAAAGCAATATAGGGAAATAAGGATCGTTCCCACGAAGACTTGGTGTATTTAAGTAAATATGTTTATTCAACAACGTTCGGTTAATTATAGAAGCCTGAACAACGAAATGGTTGGTTTGTTCAAATCACAATTAATTAATGAAATAACGACTAAAAATAATATGATAAAGATTTTATATATGAGATAAACATGGGATTCTAATTTCATTATTTATTTCATTTAGAATTGATGCCTTAATGTAAAGTGATTCTGATAATTATGAAAGCTAGCCGGGAACACGAAACTAATATAAGCGCCTTTCAGCCTTAACTTATATCAAACCATACAAACATCCACTTAAAAAGATAGAAGTTGCCTGGACACCATTTATGTCTAGACCCTATATGTCTATAAGATTTGAAAACATAACTGGTTTACGAATAAATTCCTTATTTTTGGCTACACAGGGCGATGTGATTCAAAACCCTACCACTAATCGTAATTATATATGATAATTACGAATCTGTGTTAACATGGCAAATTCTAAATTCTCAAATCCACTTTCGCATTCATTAAGAATTAATAATTTAGATGATAGCTACGCATCTAATAAATTAAGAGCAACCATGTTAGGCAATCGGAATTTTTATCATAACACAATTTATTAAGGCATCGAATTACTAAATTACGTAAATAAATCCATTAGAATCCCAATACGGCGATTAGTTCATAATCGAACGAATCGTCATCTTTGGATTAATTGAAAACATGGTATAAAATTGCATGAATAAAAATATAAAATTATAAGAGTTTAGAAAATAAAACCGAAATAATTTCCACTGCAAGAAACGAGCACTTCTATAATTCCTGTAAGATAAGAAATTAGGAAATAAAACCGAAATAATTTCCACGAACATTCCGATAATTCCCTGTAAAATAATAAATTAGAAAATAAAATCGAAATAGCTTCCACCGAAGAAAAGAGCACTCCAAATGATTCCCGTAATTTCTTCAACCAAAATAAAACTTATGCTAAAATTGTAGAAAATTTAAGTGTATAAAATTATACTAAAATTACAAAGAAAATATAAAGAGAATTACAAGAGAGAATGTTGCTCTCCAAATTGTTGTGTGGAAATAAGCTCAAGAACTAGGCCTATTTATAGGAAAAATTAGCACACCATAAAATTAAAAAAATAAAAAGAAAAAGGAAAATAAAATTAAAAAAAATGAAAAGAATTGAAAGAAAATTAATCTACAGCGGAAAGAAACAAAGGCACCAAGCACCAGCCAAAAGAAACCCACCAACAACAGCCACTTAACCGCATGAAATCCTCGCCCAGTCGCAGGCCACGCGCGTGGCGTCCACGCGCGGCAAATTGCTGGACAAGAAAAGCGCGTGACGCCCACGCGCCTGTGGGGAGAGAGTGGAACCAAAGTCTGCCAACAGCAACACATGCTCATTTCCTTAATTAAGTGTCGACACCCTCCTTATTTTATGTTTATTTATTTATTTTCTTTTTCTTTTTCTTTTGTTTATTACTTCCTTGGCCGACCACAATACTCTGCACTCTTTGAAAATTATATGTCCGGAAAAATTGTTTTTAAACCGCATAGCTTTTTATCTTTAATTAATAAATAATTAATTTAATCTAGAAATTAAAAAAATAAATATCTAATATTATTAGATATTTAAAAATATAATTTCCTAATTAAATTAAATATTTATTAATATAAATAAATCCTTAATTCTTAAGCTGCGGTCTATTGCGGGCCTGAAACTGGACTCCTTTTGCCTAAAGAAAAATATATCAATTCCAACCGGGACTTTCTTTTTAAGAATATATCACTTTCCATCTTTTTGTGATAATTCTATTTTTTCCTTGCTCGCTCAGGTGTAAATTACGGCCTGCTGAAGATCTGAAACTGGATTCCTTTTGCTGAACAGAAAATATACCAATTCCAACCGGGATTTCTGCTTTAAGAATATATCACTCAGAATTTCTTTATGATAATTGGAGAAAAATTTCACCGTTTTTAGCCTTTTATCGCCACGATACCTAAAGTTGCGAGTTCTGCACAACAAATGCTGAAACACAACAAAAATGAATTAAAAGACACAACATACTTAAGGATAAACCATCAATCTAGGTCATTTAGCGCATAATAAGTGGATATAAAATCCACTTATCACAGATCCTATAATTTAGTTAACAAAACTTAGCAAATAAATATTTATTTAAATACCATATAAACAGTGGCCAGAAACTACATTCACGCAAGTTATATTACTATAAGATCATCGGCCATAAATCCCATTCAGGTAACACACAGCTTAGTACAAACATGCAAAAAGGTCTTTGGTCTATGTTCACTTCTTTTACTAAATTATATTATACACATTGATATGCATGCATGTTGCTAATTAGCTCATGATTAAATAAACAATTATCACGTAGCACACAAAAATTAGAGCCTCTAATACTAAAATAGTTATGCCAGACTAACAAAACAAACATCATATTAACGAAAAAAATTCATTTAAATTTAATAATTTAACACGTAAAGATTTCATCTAAAATTTTAATAATTTCTTTTTACAATAATATTTTATCACTAGCATGCAATTATCATATAACTAGAATATATATAAATCCAGTTCCTACTACTAACATGAAATTCTTAAAACAATAGCACAATTTATTATTATTATTTTTATATATTTTTTTACAAAATAAATATATGTCACAAACGCAACAACGCAACAATGATGCTACCTATGTATGTACATAGTTTGATACAAAATTATATAATCCAACCAACTTAAAATTATTTTTGACCAAAATCTTTATTGACATAAGTGATAACCATGTCTACGTAATAGGGTTATAATTCAATTCAAGCAGCACTGTTAAATATCAATATGCTAAGATCAATTACATGTACTAAAAGACATAGCAAGTAACAAACATGACTCCCACAGAAACATATATACGTTTATAAGTAGTTAAATCAGACTCACCCCAGCATATATGAGACATAGATAATCAATTGCATGAGTTTTTTTTTTTAATTAGCACATAAAAACACGCAAGAAAGCCTTAATAATTTAAAGAGAAAGAACACGTACCTTTTTCTTATGTTCTAATAAGTTTCTGTACGATTTTCAATGTTATAAAGGGTATAGCCACACAAAACCTAAATTAAATTAGGTAATTCTAAAACTTGCTCCGAATATTTTTACAACTCTTTCAAATAATTTCCTTAAATATAATATTCTATTACACATAATTAACTTAAATAAAAAGATATCTATTCCCTAAAATATTTTTACTCTTCTTTCCAAATATAACGAATCTTATCTTTAGAATTCTAGAATTTTCTAAATAAAATAAATATCTAACTATAAATTACTTTAAAATCTAATATCTAATTTTAAAAATAAAATAAAAATTACGGATTTTACACTTGTATAATAACAAGTAGAAACTGAGAATAGAACGCCTTCAAACATTTTGTTTACAAGGTATATTATGCAAAATTTTGAATGGTGAGAAACCCTGTTATTAGGGGTTCGAGGTTACAAAGAAAGCCCTGTTATTGAGGCTACATATTGGACAGTTATATATTATTATCAGATGTTCCTCTTATGAAGTTGTGCAAATCATTGATCTTGTGATTGAACTACTCTATTATAACATTGTAATGATGGGAAATTGGAATCAAGTTACAGGTGTATATATTGGGAATTTTGTTCCTGAAATTTATGATTGCAGTACTGCACTTGTGTTTCCATGTGCTGTGCCTTTTTTAAGAATTGAAGTTGCAAAGTAATGTTCTATTAAAGGCTGTAGTACATCACACGCTCAGGTCTGCAAATTTGTAGCAGATTAGGAGCCCCTTTAGGTTAGCCTTTTATATAAGTCACTTATAATTTGAAGTATTTTATATTTATATGCACTCCATGAAGAACACCTTATATAAACAATAAAAAACACTTCATATTTAATTCAATATAAGATTTCCGTCATGACACCCAATACAAAAAGTTCTTATTTTTTTATCTTCTATCCATTTAGCAAAAAAAGAATTTTTCAAAAAAAATTTTTGGAAAAAACACTGTTCATGATGACATCAGCAGTGACGTCATCATGAACAGTGATTTTTTCAAAAAAAAATTTTTTATTTTTTTTTTTGCTGATTGGATAGAAAGATAAAAAAATAAGAACTTTTTGTATTGGGTGTCCCTGGCGGGGCCAATGAATCTATTGAAATAAATGATTTTATAGTGTTTTTTATTGTTTGTTATATAAGAGTGTTCTGTATGGAGCAAAGACCTATATTCATATCACGTTATAAATGATTTTTTTTTTAATATAAGCTGTATGTACTTGTTTGGGTGACTTTATTTAAAATAATTCTGATTTAAAATATAATTGTAACTTTAAAATGTAAAATAATGTTATTTCAACAAAAAATAAAGGTGTACAATATCCAACTTAATGATTCAAGAAATTATCACCCTGTTAGGCTGTTACAAAAACAAATTTTTAGCAATTTCAAAATATTCTATCTAATCGGTTTTCTTTTGTCGGGAATCTTATTTGTTTAAAAAAATTAAGGATCATGAGACTTGGATGTATTATATTTAAGGGTGTAATTTAAACTGAGCCGGCTCGAACTCAATTCGAACTCGACTCGAAAAAGTGGGCTCGATTCGGCTCGAACTCGTTATCGAGCTCGAGCTCGAACACGTTTTCAGGCTCGATTAAAAACTGGAGTTGAGCCGAGTTTTTTTGAGCTCGACTCGATAAACTCGAACTCGACTCAGCTCGAACTCGATTTTTTTTTAGCTTTTTTCATTAATAAATAGGGAAAAGTAAATTTTTGCACATTTGCTTTTGTTAAAAATAGCTATTTGCAATTTTACTAAATTACTAGCTAATAACCCGTGCGATGCACGTTTTTTTTGATATGTAACTGTTGTGGAATAAAAAGTAGGGTTATCGAATGGCGGCTAGGGTTCGTGAGCTTCTTGCTTTAATGGCTGCGCTTGCGTTATCGTGACCTAATTCGGGTCCTCACAAGATGCCTACGTATCTCAGAGTTGAGAATCAAGCCAACGTAGTTCTAGGATGAGGGGTCTGGCCCTTTATATAGGCTGTGGAAGCCTTAGAATTATAGTAGGTTTTAGAGACTTGGTGGATAAGTCACCGTAATTGAGGAAGGTTCTGACTCCTTCCTTTCAGGAATTAGTTTCCATGTCGAATTTGGTGCCTTGGAGGCTACACAATATCCTGGGGATATTCTAGGACGTTTTTGGTTTCTAGAACGTTCCTGGTTTGTGGATCAGACCCATGTTAGATATAGGCTTTTACCGGGCGTCCCCAGTTTGGGCCGTTCTTTTGGGCCTGACCATTAATTACGAATTTAGTGCCCAACTAGGGTTTCGGGCCATATTTATGGACCAATAAATGTCACATTAATTATGTCTTTAAGGGTTATTTTTCACCCATATCATTTGCCCCCCAACTTCTAGGAAAACTTGATTTCGTAGAAGTTTAAGGTCACACCGGCCCTTCCAAGGTATCGTCTTACAATGAAGTGTGGAGCGACCTACACATTCACAACGACTAAAATTCTCTCCCAAGTTAATACTTAAGAAAGTTAAACGTTCCTTGGCCTCTCGAACCTTTTTCTTAAGATTTCTGGGCCTTTCAGGAATAGGATTAGTGCCGTTTCGAGCTCGTAGACACTAATCCAAGTGCAATTCGTGCATAGGATCCTTTATCATAAATTCATTACTGCTTTATTTCCCTCAACTTATCTAAGTTGGGGTTAATATTGGGTGGTCGTTGCTCATTAGCCTTGATAAGGGCTAATTTTTGAGCAAAAGACGCAATTTTGGCCCTAATCGGGGCTAAACAACCCTAAACGGGGCTATAAAGGCCTTGATCGGGGCCAACTAGTTCACACTTGATGAAATTACTATTAGGATATCCACCTTTAACCTTTGGATAGGTTAATTCTTGAGTGGAAGTCCTTAAACATTGATAATCGAGGCTAATCACCCCCTAATTGCGATTAGCGAAGTCCTAACCCCAAATTTTGGAGTCAAGTTAGTCAAGTAGAGCTTCTTATAACCTCCTGGTTGCAAAAAGAATCACGTGAAAATTCTCATTTTTGAGTTGTCTAGGGGAGAAATACGATCCCCTAGAAGGTGTTTCAGGGTCTTTCAATACCCTTGCGTTTTCTAAACACCCCTGGCATCTCCAAACTCAAACTTTGAAGTTGAGCTTATATGATGGGGATTCTTATAATCTCCTGGTATGAAGAAGAATCACATGAAAATATGCATTTTTGAACGTTCAGGAGGCGAAATACCCCATTTTCAGCTGGTTTTCAGACCAGGTCTCGTACGTGATCATAACACCTTCCCAATTTCAAGGAAACACTTGTCCACCTGCATAGGCTTGTAAAGGACCTCACAAGGTTCTTGAATCTCAAATTTGAGCTCAAACGGAGCGTTTTTGAGCGTTCTGGAAGGTCATGAAAACACCCTAAAAAACAGGTCTCCGGAAACCCCTCCAAACACCCTCCCAAGGTGGCCTGGTCGGCTCACCCTGGTCGGCCATTCGGCCATGGGTGCCTGGTCGGCTAGGCCTGGTCGGCTGGGCCCCAAAAATTTTTTTTTTTTTTTTAATTTTGGCCATTTTTTGACTATTTGACTTTGACCTTTGACTTTGACTTTTGACTTTGACCAAAATCAAAACTTGTCCTGAACTCCCTTCCTTGTTCCTAGAAAGGATTTTGTGATACCTTGATTAGTTTGATGATCCTTGGTCTCAAACAACCTACTTCTTGGTTTTCAGGACCTTTCGGGTCTAAACCTTTCTTTAACTCTTGATATCAAATAACCTTTGGTTAAACTATTGCCCTTGGCTTCCAGACATTCTTATGTACCTATAATAGGGTGTTTTAAACAACCTTAACCTTGCCCCCCTTGTCTTGGGGGTCTTCACTTCTTTACTTGGTGGTGTAGGGACTTTCCTTGTTTTCAACACCTTACTTCGAGTCTAGGATATCGTGGTTAGTTTTTCATCCTTGGTTTTAAACTTAAGGACTTCAAACCTCCTTCCTTGTTTGTAGGATCATGTCCTAGATTGATTTTACTCAATGGTTTCTGAATCTCAGGCCTTGAACTCAAGCAATCAACTTGATTCAGGACAATCAACCTCGTTGGCCATCTAGGCTTATATTTTGTGCTGGGATTCAAAACCCATACTCTATATTCTAGAGTAGGTCTTTCCATATCCTTCCCTCCTCATAGTAGGATGTAGAATTTGTGACAAAGTTTCTCTGGCCTTGCCCCCCTTATCAAAGAGGTCTTTGCTTCTCGAACAACTTGTATTTTGTCGAAAAAGAATGGTACGTGCTAAAACGTCCGTAACTTTTGACTCGTTACTCCAAATGAGACCCACGATATATCAAATCGAAGGTATTTCAGAGCTCTAGGTCTTGCAAATACGATTCATCCTATTTGCCCTACTTTTCGATCCCAAAAAACGTCATTTAGGGCACTTTTGGAGCCAAAATAGTTTTTCATGGGTATTTCTAGTATCCGTACGTATGTCTGAGTGACCATCAGGGATTAATTCTTGACTCGAAACCTTGAATCCATTCATGGTTGTTGGTTATCAACAACCTTTCATTCGAGGATGAGGATTTGTGATGACGTTCTTTTATTCTTGCCCCCCTTGTTTCTAATCAAGGAGGTCTTGCCTCTTAGTTTTTCTATTCAAGGAATTCCCTCATTTTTCAACACATGACTTCAAGTCTAGGATACTTTGGTTGGTTTTTTATCCCTGATTTTGACTCAAGGACCTTAAAACTCCTACCTTGTTTGTAAGACTGTGCCTTTGCTTGATTTTATTCAATGTTTCTTGACTTTCAGGTCTTGAATTCAATCAACCAGCTTAATTCAGGGCATACAACCTCGTTGGCCATCTGGGCTTATATTTTGTGCAGAGTTTCAAAACTCCCATCATATTTCTTAGAGTATTTTGATCACAAACAACCTTTTTCTTAGTTTTCAGGACCTTCTGGGTCTTAACTTTTTCTTGAACTCGAGGACCTTAAACCTCCTACCTTGTTTATAGAACCTTGCCTCAGTTTGAATTTAGCCAATGGTTCCTGATTTTCAGGCCTTGAACTCAAACACCCAACTTGATTTGAGGCAACAGCCTTATTGGCCATCAAGGCTTAGATTTTGTGTTAAGATTTTGAAATTCAAGACATTAGTATGGAATTAAAAAGGACCTTGTATAAAGAAGATCTTCGATCAACGCATATTTCAATGCTCTTACTGATAGTTTTCGTGCCTCCAAGGCATTATCAGGGAGCCAATCACTACAACTTCCAATATCGATGGGCGTCAACAACTTGTGCTCTATAGTGGGGGTCTCCAAGACCTGATAGTAAACACTTCTAGTGCAACTCTCGATTTTAGACGAGGAAAATTTAGACAGGGCATCAGCCATCACATTCTCTTCTCTAGAGATGAATTCAAGGTGACATTCCTTGAACCATACCAATTATGATTTTACCATCCTCATGTATTTCACCATCATTTTATCTTTGGCTTCAAAATCTTCATTCACTTATCTCCATTTACTTGGGCTATCACCGGCCTTGAGTCTCCACAGACTTTAAGATTTTTGGCCCTCATAGCTATAGTCGAGCCTAGTTCGGCTATCAAGTCTTTATGCCCAGCTTCGTTATTGGTCATTGAAAACTTCAACCTCAAGGCATATTCAATTGTGAGTTCCACTTATTTTCATTTTTGTTGACCCATCAAAATAGGGCACCCAATATTCCTTCTAAACTTCATCCTTCTCTCCCTCTTGGGGTGTCTCATCTTGCCCTTGTTGGGGTGTTGTGCCTTCCTGCCCCCCTGACTTCTTGGTTGTTAGTGGTACATTCAACCACGAAGTCAGCGAGTGCCTGTGCCTTGATGTCCATTCGAGGCTTGTACGTAATATCAAACTCCCCAAGTTCGATCGCCCACTTAATTATCCTTCCATTGGCCTTCGGGCTATGCAATATGCTTCTTAACTACTGGTCCATCAGGACTTCAATTTTGTGTGCCTGGAAGTACGGTGTAGCTTCCTTGGGGCTGTTACCAGTGCCAAAGAAAAATTTTCAATGGGAGAGTAATTCAACTAAGCTTCGTGTAATATCTTGCTCACATAGTAGATAGGCTTTTGAACCTTGTTTTCCTCTCGAATGAGAATGACACTCAATGCTTGTTCGGATATCGCTAGATATAAATATAGGGTCTCTCCGGGACTAGGTTTGGCCAATAACAGGTCTTTAGCCATGTACTTTTTCAACTGTTCAAAGGCCTCTTGGCTTTCTGAAGTCCATTCAAAATTTTTCACCTTCTCCAAAGCCTGAACGAAAGGCAATCACTTGTTTCCAAACTTGGAGATGAATCTACCTAAGGCTGTAATTCTTCTAGTCAATTTCTCTACGTCCTTTATGGAACGTGGTGATTCCATATCCAGGATTTCCTTGATCTTATTAGGGTTGGCTTCTGTGCCTTGCTTTGAAACCATCAGACCCATAAATTTTCCAGATCTCATGCCAATGGCACACTTGGCTGGATTCAACATCATCTTGTGGTGCCTCAGCACTTCAAATGCCTCTCTGAGGTTCTTAATATGGCATGCCTTGAATAGGCTCTTGACTAACATGTCATCCTCGTAGACCTCCTTGGTATTCCCGGTGAAGGGTGCAAAAATCTTGCTTGTTTATTAGCCTATGGTAAGTGGCTCCTGTAGACTCCTCATATTGGGTTGACATCAACCTAGAGTTTTTAAAACAACCTTTCTTGGCTCGATTGGCCATCATGGCTTCAATGTTTGTCTTGGTTCCTGGGGCTTCTCTAGCGGCCTCTCGGCTGGCATGTGCTCGGCCTTAGGGCTATTCGAGTGTTGAACGTCGACACTCGAATGTCGATGTTCGAAATTAAGGATTTTCAACCTCAAGTAAGTTCTTTAAACTCTAACATTGAAGTTTGGATTTTAATGAAAGAGAGCATATCGGACTACCATCACATGGTTTCAAGCCAATTTTTGGGTGTTTTAAACCACCAAAACATCTATCAGAGCTGCCGGTCCAAGACCAGAAGGTTTCTGGTTGGATGAATCCCCTCTAGAGCCTCTGGTCGGTTCCTTAAGGTCGGCTGAAGGCCTTCTTGGCTTCTGGTCGGCCTGATGAGGTCTTGAACCTTCCCTAGGAAGTTTTCAATCTCCATTTCAGGGTTGATATTCAAGTGTTCAACGCTGGTTTTCATATGTTCAATGTTGGCATTCTTAATCGAGAATCCAGAACTTTAGATTGGTTTTCAAACTTTGGATCTTGATTGGAGGTTCATGACCCCCTCAAGTTTGGCCCTTATAGCTAACCTTGGCCTTCATGGCTAATATCTCTTATTTTCTCCACCTAGGATTTGATGTTGATATTCACATGTTCAGCGTTGGTGTTCATATGTCGACTACCAAGTATTCACGACCTTTCTTTTGGATTGATGTCAAACTAAAGTTCTCTAGGATCCCTTACTTGACTTCATGTCTTTCCTGTCTTGTCTCAAACCTTTGATTTAAGGTTTTCAAACCTATATTTGCTTCTCATTTTTCTTGATTCTAGGTCAAGGACTTAAGGTTGATCCTCGATTTAGATTTCAAAAAATGCTATCCCTTGGGCTTCTTGCCTTTTAAACTTCTGAGATGAAAACTTGCTTGAACTTCTTAATCCTTGTTCAAGGATATTCTTATATCCCTTGACCTTAGGACTATAATTCAAGGTTCTTTATTTGCTTCATCCTTGTACCCTCACTCCAGGTACTTAAAAAATATTGAAGAGTAGTTAGTCCTTAGCCTCCACAGCCTTGCATGGCTTTGATTGCCAGATGGGGCTTTTAATCAGCTTGTCTTTTATCCAGGGTCCTTCAAGGACTTAAACTCTTATTTGGTTGTATTATAACCTAACTCTCGACCCTTCAGGGTTTTATTTATGCGTTTGTTTGTTTCCATTCCTTTATTCTTTTATTTTCGGTACTTGGTCATCTTTGACTTACACACATCAGGTGCTTGGCACATAAATAAAATCACAGAATAGAGAACGAAAAACAAACTTGCATTAATAACTTGAAATGGGTTCAACCCTTACATAGAGTACTACTGTCCTACTCGGAGCAATATGCTCTGCAATGGTTTCATCGAACCTTATTTCTACTTCTACTAGATAAATATGAAGCTAAGTCCCACTAGGATAGTTTGAACCCATCGGGGATTTGCAAGACTAGACCTGTATTGCTCGATTTTGTTTTTGATGCTCCATCAAAATAGAGCACCCATTACTCCTTCTGGTCTCCTCATTCTTATTCTGAAGTTCACTTCCTGCTTGGGGTATTATATCCTGCCCCCCGACTTCTTGGTTGCCAATGATACATTCAACCACAAAGTCAGTTGATGCCTTAGCCTTAATGGCTGTCCGAGGCTTTTGTGTGATGTCCTTTGCCGACCTTTCTTGGTGTTCTTTATCACTGTGGACATCCATGTCTTCAATCGGAAGGACCTGCCCCCGACTCCATCAGGCTTTAACGCAGCTACATAACAGCTCCTAGCCATTTTCTGGTCACCTTTTTGTTCTCCTACACCATTCCTGGTTGGAAACTTGATCTTCATGTGATAAGTTGAGGCAACAGCCTTGAATTCATGAAGTCCAGTCCTTCCGAGGATAGCGTTGTATGTTGAAACCGCCTTGATTACCAAGAAGTTCAATATCTGAGTGGCCTCCTTGGGCTCCTGTCCAATAGTTACTGGCAACTGAATAGTCCCTTCAACTTTGGATTCTACTCCATTAAATCCATATATAGGCATGTTAGATGGGGTCAACTGAGAATCATTGTATCCCATCCTTACAAATGCATCATGAAACAGAATATCGACAGAAGCACCATTGTCTATCAAGACTCGCTTCACCTCCGAATTTCCAATTACAGGAGTTATGACCAACGGGTCGTCATGGGGGAACTTTACCCCCTCCAAGTCTGATTCTTCAAAACCGATCACTACTTCAGTTTTTGCACGTTTCGGGGCCTCTCCTACGATGTGCATCACTTCTCTGGCATAAGCCTTCCGAGAACTCCTAGTTGTCCCGGCCGCAGTCGGGCCTCCTGAGATCATGTTGATTACTGGCCCTCGGGGTTGTGGGTTGCGATCTTGGTCGTCACCCCTTCTATTATAGTCTCTTCTCTGATTACCACAGTCTTCATCCTTAGTGAAGTGGCTCAGTTTCCCTCTTCGAATCAAAAATTCAATCTCGTCCTTGAGTTGTCTGCAATCATCAGTGTCATGTCCCACGTCCTTATGGAACATGCAGTATTGATCCTTGTTTCTTCTTGCGGGATCACCCCTGAGTGGCTTCGGCCATCGAAAATCCTTGTCTTTTTCAATATCCATCAGGATTTGACTCCTGGGGGTATTCAACCTTGCATACTCAGGGAACCTTGGTCCTTGGTTCTTAGAGGCAGAGTCGGAGTCCTTGCTAGTTCGGGGATACTTGTCCCTAGCGTCATACTCCTGGTCATCGTACTCTTGATCTTGCTTTCGCTTCATGGAGTTCCTGTTTCCCCCACCGTGGGTGGAGACCTCTATTTTCCTCATACTTTCTTCAGCTTTTATATACTTGCTTGCTCTTCTTTGGAGCTCAGTCATGCTTTCAGGGGGATGCTTTGCCAACGACATCTGAAAGAAGGTGTTCGTTGTTCCATTCTCCAAGGCTATCATAGCTACTTTGTTCTCCAGATCCGGGACATTCAACGTCTCCTTGGTGAAACGCTTGAGGTAATCCCTCAGGTTCTCATTCTTTCCTTGTTTTACTTGCATGAGAGATGCAGAGCTTTTTTCGTGGACCTTCCCACTAACAAATTGATTGATAAAGGAAGTACTCAACTCCTTAAACGAACCAATCGAGTTTGCGGGCAATCGGCTGTACCATCTTTGAGCCATGCCTGCCAAGGTTTGAGGAAACGCCCTACACTTAAGAGCGTCGCTTGCGGGTTGTAGCAGCAGAGCGTTCGAGAATGTCCTGACATGATTCGAAGGATCGCCCGTCCCATCATATGCTTTTATCGTGGGCATCTTGAATTTTCGGGAAACATGAGCGTTCATCACTTCGTCAGTGAATGGAGGTGTGGGATCGTCAGGGTCCCCAAGCGGCATCAGGTCTTTGGGATCACTCCTGGGGGTTTCTACCCTCGTAATTCCTCTAGTTGGGGCATCAGCCCTTCTCGGTCTCCTTGAGGACCCTTCCAAATCAATGAAGGGGATCTCCCTTGAGATTGGAGGAGGCCTATTCTGATTTTGCCTTACTTGTTCTCTGGTTATATCATCCTTCAGCTTTTGGATCTCAGCTTCAAAAGCCTTGATTCTCTCAGCAGCTGTCTGAACGGGTCTATCGTAGATCCTTTGAGTCCTCCTCATGGGTTCTTTGCTTGTACGTCGCCTCCTCGGGGCTATATCTCGATCATCATCCTCGGATGATGAATCATCGGAGTAAGGTCCAGAGTAATCGTAATATCCTTGCTCAGGGGGGGCTAGACCCCTAATATAGGGTGGTTGATACGACTCAGGTATCTGTAAAGCGTGTCCGCCTGGTCCAGGATCCCTTCGATTTGGGGGATAGTTTGGCAACCCGTATAACGGATCGGTCCTCACGGGGAGTGTAGTGGTGGAGATCTGAACTCCTGAGAGCGGGGGACGGCTAGTCAATGGAGCAACCACCATCTGAAGTTGATTAGTCTCTTGTCTCGGGTGATCAATCACCGGTAAGGTTCTCTCAGCATGGGGATTCGTCCCTGTGGTCTGAGAAACTTGAGGTTGTGTGATAGTCTCAGTTGATGGGGGTACAAGCCCTTGCTTCGTAACAACGGGCGGTGTAGAGGAGACGATCGGTGGATCAGATGTAATAGGAACGTTCTCGGTCGATGTTCTTCGTGTGTTAACCATGGTTGATATCTTCTTCCCACAGACGGCGCCAAATGTTGTGGAATAAAAAGTAGGGTTATCGAATGGCGGCTAGGGTTCGTGAGCTTCTTGCTTTAATGGCTGCGCTTGCGTTATCGTGACCTAATTCGGGTCCTCACAAGATGCCTACGTATCTCAGAGTTGAGAATCAAGCCAACGTAGTTCTAGGATGAGGGGTCTGGCCCTTTATATAGGCTGTGGAAGCCTTAGAATTATAGTAGGTTTTAGAGACTTGGTGGATAAGTCACCGTAATTGAGGAAGGTTCTGACTCCTTCCTTTTAGGAATTAGTTTCCATGTCGAATTTGGTGCCTTGGAGGCTACACAATATCCTGGGGATATTCTAGGACGTTTTTGGTTTCTAGAACGTTCCTGGTTTGTGGATCAGACCCATGTTAGAGATAGGCTTTTACCGGGCGTCCCCAGTTTGGGCCGTTCTTTTGGGCCTGACCATTAATTACGAATTTAGTGCCCAACTAGGGTTTCGGGCCATATTTATGGACCAATAAATGTCACATTAATTATGTCTTTAAGGGTTATTTTTCACCCATATCAGTAACAAAAAAAATTTATGTTATAATTATATTTTTATATAATCATTATTTACAATATTTTATTTTAATATTAATAATTTAATATAAATTTAATTACTGATATACATGGTTTAAAACTTCTATTATAAAATTTTAAAATAAATATGTCGTTGAATTCGAACCTTGAATATAATATATTTAATCATTAGATCTAACGATTTAGATTTTACTAAAAATCTAATGGTCCTTATTCGTTGTATACGGATTTTTATTATATTTTTTTAGTGATTAGAAGATATGATGTGATATTTTTGGCTATATATTAATTATTGCTAGATATTATAAGATTGGAATATATGATTTATGTTTTTAGGTATTTATAAAAGATAATATCTTCAACTAAAAGTAAATGTGAAAAAGACAATCGACTAATTATCATAATTATATTATGTTATTATTTATTTTATGTGTTTTAATAGTATAAATATTGTATATATTTTTCTTTATAATAAAGGTTAAATAAGTAAATTTACGAAATACTAAAAAATATATACAAAAAAATAAGTGCCAAAATTTTTAATGTTTCTGCTAATGTTTTCTTATTATAAACAATGTATACATATTTTTAATATATTTTATTAATAATTGAAAAATATGATGTTATATTTTCGGGGTATATATTAATGATTGTAAGATTAGTTTTAAATAAAAAAGGTAACGTGTTTTAATTCGAAAGGAAATATTAATGATTGGAAGATATGATACAATTGATGTTTTTAGGTGTTAATAAAAGGTAATATCTTCAATTAAAAGTAAATGTGAAAAAAGGTAATTGACTACTTACCATTAATTTATATTATGTTATTATTTATTTTATGAGTTTTAAAATGTTTTTAGGTGTTTATAAAAGGTAATATCTTCAACTAAAAGTAAATGTGAAAAAGACAATCGAATAATTACCATAATTATATTATGTTATTATTTATTTTAGGTGTTTTAATAGCATAGATATTATATATATTTTACTTTATAATAAAGGTTAAATAAGTAAATTCACGAAATACTAAAAAACATATACCAAAAAATAATTACCAAAATTTTTAATGTTTCGGCTAATGTTTCCTTATTATAAACAATGTATACATATTTTTAATATATTTTATTAATAATTGAAAAATATGATGTTATATATTCGATTATATATTAATGATTGTAAGATTAGTTTTAAATTAAAAAAGTAAAGTTTTAATTCGAAAGGAAATATTAATGATCGGAAGATTGATGTTTTTAGGTGTTAATAAAAGGTAATATCTTCAACTAAAAGTAAATGTGAAAAAAGGCAATTGACTACTTACCATTAATTTATATTATGTTATTATTTATTTTAAGAGTTTGAAGGGTAAATAAGTAAATTCACTACGTACCAAAAAATAGGTACCAAAACTTTCAATGTTTCGGAATTCATATAATAGTATTTTATTAATAATTGAAAAATATGATGTTATATATTCGATTATATATTAATGATTGTAATATTAGTTTTAAATTAAAAAAGTAAAGTTTTAATTCGAAAGGAAATATTAATGATCGGAAGATTGATGTTTTTAGGTGTTAATAAAAGGTAATATCTTCAAATAAAATTAAATGTGAAAAAAGGCAATTGACTACTTACCATTAATTTATATTATGTTATTATTTATTTTAAGAGTTTGAAGGGTAAATAAGTAAATTCACTACGTACCAAAAAACAGGTACCAAAACTTTCAATGTTTCGGAATTTATATAATAGTATAGATTTACAATTTTACTATACTAAGTTTCAAAATTGCAAAAATACTAGGTCCCCCTCCTCCCTCCTTTCCTCTCTCCTCCCCGACTTACTGCCTTCCTTCGCCTGTGTAAATTTTTTTTTTTTTTAAGGCGGGGTGCTATTTTGGTTGATTTTGGTTTGCACCCATAATCAACCACATTCAACACTTTTTTTTTCTTTTTTCTTTTTTTTTTTAAGGTGGGGTGCTATTTTGGTTGATTTTGGGTTGCAACCATATTCAACCACATTCAACACTTTTTTTTTTTTAAGATGGGGTGCTATTTTGATTGATTTGAGTTGCATGACCCCGCAGGGGCAACCACATTCAACTGCATGCAACCACATTCAACCGAATGCAACCACATGCAACTTTTTGTTTTTTAAGGTTTGGTGATTTTGGGTTGCATGGCCTTGCAGGGGCAATATTCAACTGAATGCAACCTCATGCAACCAAATTTCTGATTTCAAGTTCCATTTTTCAGTTGTCATTTTCGACCTCATTTTTGGACATTACTATATATATATAGTAATGTCCAAAAATGAGGTCGAAAATGACAACTGAAAAATGGAACTTGAAATCAGCAACTGAATGCAACAAGTTGAATGTGGTTGCATTTGGTTGAATATTGCCCCTGGCGGGGCCTTGCAACCCAAATCCACCAAAATCACCCACCTTAAAAAAAAGTTGAATGTGGTTGAATTTGGTTGAATATTGCCCGCCTTGCAACCTAAATCCACCAAAATCACCCCACCTTAAAAAAATAAGTTGAATGTGGTTGCATTTGGTTGAATGTGGTTGCATTTGGTTGAATATGGTTGCATTAAGTTGCAACCCAAAATCCACCAAAATAGCACCCCATCCTAAAAAAAAAAAAAAAAAAGTGTTGAATGTGATCAACTAAAATAGCACCCCACCTTAAAAAAAAAAAGTGTTGAATGTGATTGATTATGGTTGCAAACCAAAATTAACCAAAATAGCACCCCACCTTAAAATAAAAAAAAAAAAGGGTACAGGCGGAAGGAGTCGGCAGAAAGGGGGAGGGGGAGGGTTAGAGTTGGCATTTTTGCAATTTTGAAACTTATGTTGGTAAAATTGCAATGAATTAAAGGAGATAGTATTTTTGCAAATAGAAACTTTAAATCTAGTATTTTTGGTAAATTATCTTTTTTTTCCCAAAAATTTAATTAGCAAAACTTATATTTCAAATATTTATTAAGAAAAATATTTTAAGAAACGAGAAGAATAATATAGCATAGTACATAGACTTGTAAAAAATTTGGCTTGAAAAATTTGAAAACTTACATTTTCAAGATGCATTTACACTGAGTGACCATCTACATATTATCATACTAACATACCATCTAAATTTAAAATTAATTTAATTTAATAGATTGCTTATTTATAGTTACCAAAATTAACTTTAAAGAATATCTTTTGTTTTAAAGTTTTACTGAATACTTTGTTTTTTAAATCAAGATATCATCTCAACACTTTGGATTAAAATTACATTATTTGCAAATTTTATAATTAAATATAATATACACATATAATTTATCTAAAATTTAATAATCTTTGAGTTACGATTTATATAGTATTGTATGTTCTTATCACATTATATTATTAAATTAATTATTTACATTCTTACATGCATACGTAGTGATTAGTAACTCGAATCAAAGATTTTTACATGCACGATTTTTAAAATTCAATTAGTATTATTAATTGTTATTAGAGTATCAAAATATATTTGATATCACGATTAGTCTATACTACTTTGATTGATCTTTTGATCGATCCTATGTTGTCAGCGATCAAGTTCGATTTCTGAATTTTACTTCCATATATTTTGTTTTTGTACAATTATTAATTATAACAGCGTGATAGTAATATCATAGACTTGTTTCTATTAAATAAATAAAATTTATAAAACTACTAATGACTCTCGGTATAGGGTGCCTATTTGCCTATTTTCGAAATATATTTTATTTTGAGCCGAATTTTTAGAGTCTCGTTTTGATTAGTCAGCGGGAGAAAAACGAAATCTTTTTATTAAATAATTATATTAAATATTTGCATCATTATAATTGTCCCCCATTTTTATTCTTTTAATTTAATAATTACCCACCTATTAAATAAAAAAATTATTATGATTACACCACTACATGTTTTACAATGATTTTGTCTCCATGTTTTAATCTTTTAAATTTTTTTATCCCAACCATTATCAATATCATGATTAAATCAGCACATAATTTTTGCTATAAAAGGGGCTGCTGCATTAACAAAAACCACATCAAACCATCTCTTTTATTTACCAAACCAAAACCAATTTGTAGGCTTACAAAACACAAAGTTATAACACAGCTCTTGTTTTTTTTCTTTTTACCCAAAATATCGATCCATTATATACATACACACAAGTCAACCCAGGTAGTTAACTTCCATTTTTTTTGCTTTTCTTTCGGTTCCCTGTTATGCTTGTGTTGTTCGATTAATACATGTATTGGTTGTGGTTTTAGTTTTGTAATTGGGTGGGTTGGTTCGATTTTGGTTGAGAAAGAGAGAGGCACGAGAGAGGAAGGAGTGATGTTGGGTTCGACTTTGGTCGAGATTAGGAGATAATAGGAGAGAAGGAGATGAATATGTGGTGGTGATAGCAAGTCGTGGAGGCGTGTGTATTGTGCGGTGTGTTTTAATTTTCCGATTGTTATGGTGTTGTTGGTATTGATTGAAAACGGCGTTTGGTGTGTGTCGTGTGTGGTCGAAGGCGAGAACGAGGGGGAGGAAATAAGGGAGTCGGAAGAGAGGGAGTCGGGAGAGAGGAACGATAAAGAGAACTGATGAGGGTGGAGATTGTGGTGTTGGGTTTTTGTTGAGGTGATTGCCGGAGGTATAAGGTAGGAGAAGAGAGGAGATTGAGAGAGAAGAGAGAGATAGAGGGCAGAGAGAAGAAAGAGAGAGAGAGAGAGAGAGAGAGAGAGTGAGAGATGGTAGAGAGAAAGAGGAGACAGCGAGAGAGATTGTGTTGGTAGAGTACGGGAGAGGAAAAACAGGGGAGTAAGGCAGGGGGTAGCAGGTGGGACCCACCTGGTGCAGGTGGGGCCCACATCGTTATTGCAGTATTAAGTAAAATAAAACGATACAGTTTAGTGTATTAACGATTGAATATTTTAAAATCGAGATTTAATTAATTGGTTTGATATTTAAAGATTGTGAGTAATAAAAGAGTTTAATTAATTGATTAGAATTAGTTAGTAATAAATTGTTTTTAAAAAATGGTTTAATTGTTTAATTCATTAAATAGAATTATTTAGAGTTTTTTTATGTAATTTAGACTTATTTAATTAATTAAATAAGTATTATTATGATTTTGAAAACAAATTAGAGATTTATTAATTTACAATAAAAAGGGTATATTTGTGAATAAATAGAATAATATATGATTTTATTCTGGAAAGCTGTTTTTAATATTTTCCGGTTTATTTTAATTAATCGGATCGAGTCAGATTTAATTTAGAGATTTAAAATTTGTTTTATAGTTTAGTAAATTAGAATTTGTGAGATTTCTTAAAAATTAGAATTCTTTGATAATTAGTTTAAAAAATGAGAATAATAAATATGGATTTAAATTGAATAAAAACGGATGTTTGAATTTTTCATTTTGAGCAAGAATTTAGATTTTTAGAGATTAAAAATAGGATATATTCTCCAGATTTAATTCCTGTATTCGAAGAAATATTAATTTATCCCGGAATTAATTTCTGTTATTTATTCCGGAGATTTTATGAGATATTATATTATTATTAATTAAATTATCGGATCGGGAGTATTTTATTCTGAAGAATTGCTCACGTATTTCTGGTTGCCATTTTTTTTAGAAAATAATTCTCGAGACGTAGATCGACGCCAAGTTCACGGGTAGAGTATATATTTTAGCTTCCTTCATTCGTACTTCGAGATCGAGGCAAGTTCATTCCTACCCTAACTTTTGGAAATTGTGAATTTCTGTTCGAGTTATTTAATTCCTTAATTATTTTCGAGATATTATATGTTGAGATTTATCTGTTGCTTCATATGATGAAACAATTTCTTTTGAGTATTATTTCTCGTTAAATATTATTATGCTGTTAATTTAGTTTATTGAGAATTATAATCCCTATAAGCGTAGAAACAATTTAGTTGCTATCGGGTCGATCTCATTAATTCGAGACGACTATTATTTTGATTCAGTGAAACTAATCTCATTCGTCTGAGATAGTTAAATTTATTCTTTTCGATTGAATTGATTGTACAAATTCAATCGTTATTTATTGATTATCTTTTACTTAGTTCCTCGTTTGAACTAACCGATAGGAGTTTAAAATTATAATTATTAGAGATTTTTATTCGTCGATCAAGTGAAAAATATTCTATTTAAACGTTCATCAATGTTGAGTATTATAAATATTGAGAAGTACTATTTGTTCAGTACGACTCCCAATTACTTCAATCTTAAGACTATTCTCATAAATTCGAGATAGTTGATCTTATTGTCAAGGTTTGGCATTTTGTTCATGTCAAATTATTATTATTTACATCAGTCCATTGTTCGGATTGGTGGTAAAATCGAGTCATACTGGCAGTCCGCCAGATTCGTAAATATTTTCTGGGAGGACTATTTCAAGTTATCTGTACCCCAAATATTCGGGAATTCTGTATTCTACTGGTCAATTTTGGGCAAGAGGCCCATTAAAGAGAAAGAGAGGCTCGTGTACCGTTTTACGGACCCGAGAATATTTAGGCATTCGTTGCCTTGGTTGAATTGATAACCATTCTGATGCTAGCATTCATACATATATATTATAGTTGATATCGTATTGTAGCCGTGATCGGGCGAAGTGCGGTGTCATCGGAGGCCGGTATTCTTGGTTGGTTAGTTGATCGCCCCACCGAGATACGGAGAGGTGGAAGACCAGTTCATTCTTAAATCATGAGTTATCAGAGTTATATCAAATGAGTCTTTTGAGTATTCTGTTTTGAGATGAGTTTTGAGCCTTTCGAGTATGATATTTTCAAGATGAATTTGAGCCAAATCATATTGTGATATCCGATATTAAAATTTTGAGTATTTATTTCGGTAAACTTTATTATATTTATGCACCGAGCGAGAAGAGAACTTGCTGAGCACTATAGTTGCTCATTCTTGCTTCCAACATTTTGTTCAGCTGTCAAGACGGAAAGAGGCGAGACGTCCAGCCAGGGTTATAAAGGCAAGGGGAAAGCGCAAGGCTATGGCGACAATAACTAGAAGATCCAGATGGAATCTTTATATTTCTACTGTTGTGAACTTTTGTAACATATTTCGAGATGTATCAAGTTGGATTGTATTATGTTGTGAAGACGATCTTGGACCTGCGGAGTGGGACATTTATGCTCCGTTGTAATAAAATTTGGTATTGTTATTGCGTTATCATATTGAGACAATGTGACGACCCGGGTCCCCTGTCAGGGTGGATTTGGGGGCGTTACAGTTTTGGTATCAGAGCCTTAGTTATATTTTAGGAATCGTACGAGCCTAGAATTATAACACGACGTGAGAATTTAGAGGTATTATACAACGTGGAGATTTTAACACAAAGTGCCTTACACCCTTATATATTTATATGAGTTTATAGTCGACTAGAACCTGTTTGTGACCGAGACTTTTTGCTTTTGTAGATGTCTTCTTCAGGATCTACCGGTTTCTTTCCTACTGGAGACAGATCTCCTACCCCATACCCACTAGGACCTCTAGATCCTAACTCAAGGACGGATAGTGACCCATCAGAGGAGTACATGGTGATCAGTAGCGACTCGGAGGATTCTTCTGTCCAAATACTTACACGTTCACCTCCACATGTGATTGACTTAGATACACCTCCACATGAGGTTCAGATAGAGACTGAGCAGATAGAGCAGACTACCTCACTGTTTACCCCCGAGATGTTTAGAGCTGAGACCCCAGAGCCAGAGATTGCTGATCAGGTTGATGAGAGGCTGCATTCACCTGTCCACACTGACGTAGTGCCTAGTTCAGCTGCCCCAGAGTCTAGAGTTGATACACCCACCAGAGTGGCAGCTTTTGCTGACTGGTTTACTTCCCAGGTTCCAGTATATGTTTCGGCTCCGTCAGTCCCTACCATACCGAACTACATGTTTCCACAGGCCGGTGATACTCCTGCTTGTGATACTGCCCCATCGGCACCTACTATACCTGTTCGTGCTCCGACCCAGCCCACTGCGGCCCCTGTTACTACTACTGCGATGCCACCTGTTCACCCGGAGTATGAGGGAGCGGCAGGAGAGATGGTCCCTTGGCACGTTCATCATTCCCTCTTCCAGCATTATCGATGGCTATGGGCTCGTTATGAAGAGATCTTTGCTACTAGGGATGGTATCCTTAGATTGTTGGATGTTCCTGATCCTTTTGTTGTGCATCACGGAAGGAGTTTACTGGTGAGAGATGTCCCCATGGAGATTATGCATCAGATTGCTCTTACCGTTTTGATGGGACTACAGACTGACTTTGTTGCCTTGCCGTCATCGAGTACCGGGCAGATTGACCGTACCAGAGTTGCCACCATGATTGCAGATATCATAGCAGAGTTCCATAGGAGGGTCGGTGAGATGTTCCCACGTTGATGACCTATTTGCACGCTTGAGCATCCTCATCGTTTGGCTAGAGTAGCTAGCGGTGAACCAGTTTCTGGATGGCGTCACATTAGATCTTTCTGTATTGGGATGCACTTAGTTTCTTGTTATATGTATTTGATGTAGCTGAGATGTGTTATATTCAGTGTTATGACATGTACCGTACCAGTAGTTGTACCTTTTCATTATTGTATATTCTGATCTGTTAACTGCTATCTTGCTTTATTATTGGAAAATTGTGTTACAGTAGAGCATCATGTGATATTGTATTCTCATGCTACCCTGATATAGACAACAACTTATTTGCAAAAGTCACGATTTAAAATGAGTTTAACCAAACTTTGAGAACCAGAGATTAATAACGATTGAATGTTAGAATTTATAAGATTTCCCGAGAACTGCTAGTTATACTAAGAATAAGAGTGATTGTTTATAAAGAGACCAGAGAGAATCACGATTACCGAGAATTTGACCGAGTATTTATTTATGAATGCCTATCATTACTGTGCCAGCAATGGTGTCGTATAATTGCAAACCTGAGATATACATACCATATTGTTTTCATCTTTATAGAAAAAGATGGCACCAAAAAGAGGAAGACCCGCAAAGAATTCTCGTCCTCAACCCGTGGTGAATCCAGAGAATGAGGTTCCACCTCAGAACCAAGTTCCAAACCCGGAACCACAACTCGCTCGAGATCCTAATCAAGGAAATAACCCGATGAGTCTACTTATGAACTTTCTTATTCAGCATACCCAGAACCTTCAGCCCCAACAGAACCAACATCCAGTAGGAGGAAATCTACCTCCAGCTCAACTGACACAGGCTACCGTTAGTTTCAAATCATTTAAATCTCTGAATCCCCCTGAGTTTAAGGGTACTACCGATCCCGTTGAAGCAATAATATGGTTACGTGAAATAGAAAAGACCTTTGAGGTCGTAGGGGTAGAAGAAGAGAAGAAAACCATCTTTGCAGCCTACATGTTAAAAGGTGAAGCGAATTATTGGTGGGAATCAAAGAGAGCAATGGAAGGGAACGTAGTCATACCCTGGACCAGGTTCACGCAGCTATTCTTAGAGAAATATTTTCCTAAATACTTGGAGAGTCAAATGGAGGTCAAGTTTCTGGAACTCAAGCAAGGCAACATGACTGTAGCTGAATATGAAGCCAAGTTTTCTGAACTCTCTAGGTTTGTGCCGTACCATGTGGATACTGACGAAAAGAGAGCTAAACGTTTTCAACTAGGGCTAAAGCCGTGGATCCAGAATCGAGTTGCGGTCCTAGAAATCACCAACTATGCTACTGTGGTTCAAAAAGCATCTATTGTGGAAAGTGGATCTGAGTTGTACTCAAAGGACAAGGATATGAAGAAATGGAAGTTTCAGAATCGTGGAAATAATTTTGAGAAGAAGCCGGACGATCGGAATGGAAAGAGACCTTTTGTGAAGCGGGAAGACAGAAGCAATGATACAAAGAGAACTGAGAATCAAGACACTAGGGGAAACAATCAAAGGTCCAGACCCACTCAGGCAGCCAATCTAATTCAAGGAAGGCCACCGCTACCCGAATGCAAAACGTGTGGAAAGAAGCACCCAGGACCATGTAATCTGGCCAGCATTGTTTGTTACAACTGTGGACAAAAAGGGCACTATTCTTCTCACTGCAAGGATAAGGCCGTTACTTGTTTCAATTGCGGAAAGAAAGGACATATTGCACGAGATTGCAAGTCACCACCAAAGGAGACAACTGCACCTAGACTCATGGCACCTCCCAGCAACAAGCCAACTGCTCGTACTTTCAACATGACGGTGAAGGATGCTATTGCTGATAGTGATGTAATTGCAGGTACGCTTTTAGTCAATTCTGTAGATGCATGTGTTTTGTTTGATTCGGGAGTAACAAAATCTTTCATATCGGAGAATTTTACGAATAAGTTGGATATTCAGTCCGTACCATTAGGGGAGACATTGATTATAGAAGTAGCAAATCAGGAAAAAGTCCCTGTAGATCAGATATGTCCAGATTGTGGAATCGAAATCCAAGGACAACGTTTCGAAGCAGACCTTCTTTCTTTTAATTTAGGAGAGTTTGATATAATTCTGGGAATGGATTGGTTGACACGTTATGATGCTCAAATCAACTATCGGCGTAAGTGGGTTAGTTTAAGGGGACCCAACGGCAAAAGAATACAATTTCGCGGAAGGAAACCTACTAGTAATTTTCTGACTATGATTCAAGCGAAGAAACTACTAAGGAGTGGGTGTCAAGCCTACTTAGCTTATGTGGTTGACAACGAGAAGCAAGCCCCTGCCATTGATGAAATCCCTGTAGTGAATCAATTCGAAGATGTTTTTCCTGAAGAGTTACCTGGATTGCCGCCCGACAGCGAAATAGAATTCAATATCGATCTTGCCCCGGGAACTGCACCAATTTCCAAAGCACCATACCGAATGGCTCCAGTTGAGATGAAGGAGTTGGCTACCCAACTGCAAGAATTACTTGACAAAGGCGTAATCAGACCAAGTGTATCCCCGTGGGGAGCTCCAGTACTGTTCGTGAAGAAGAAGGACGGATCCATGCGACTATGTATTGATTATCGTGAGTTGAACAAGATGACCATCAAGAACAAGTACCCTCTACCCCGAATCGATGATCTGTTTGACCAACTTAAGGGAGCTAGATGTTTTTCAAAGATTGATTTGAGATCCGGCTATCATCAACTAAAGATCAAGCCTGAAGATATTCCTAAGACTGCCTTTAGAACTCGATATGGACATTACGAATTCTTAGTCATGTCTTTTGGATTGACGAACGCGCCAGCTGCTTTTATGGACTTGATGAATTGTGTGTTCAAGAGGTACTTGGACAAGTTCGTGATTGTATTTATTGATGACATCCTGATATACTCGAAGTCTCCTGAGGAACATGCTGAACACCTCCGTTTAGTTCTGGAAACGCTGAGAAAGGAGAAGTTATATGCGAAATTCTCAAAGTGTGAATTCTGGCTAAAAGAAGTTCAATTTTTGGGACACATTGTAAGCGGCGAAGGGATTTCTGTAGAGCCCGCAAAGATAGAAGCCGTAGCAGATTGGGAGAGACCCAAGACTCCAACCGAAGTTAGAAGTTTCCTTGGATTGGCCGGATACTATCGTAGATTCGTGAAGGATTTCTCAAAGATAGCTACGCCACTGACTCGACTCACCAGAAAGAGTGAAAAGTTCGAATGGACCCCCAAATGCGAAGAAAGCTTTCAAGAATTGAAGAAGAGATTGACTACTGCCCCGGTGTTGACCTTACCCAATGAGAAAGGCGATTTCGTAATTTTCAGCGACGCTTCTCACAAGGGTTTGGGATGTGTTTTGATGCAACACGGAAAAGTAATAGCTTACGCCTCTCGGCAACTGAAGGAGTATGAGTCCCGTTACCCTACTCACGATTTGGAACTTGCTGCTTTTGTTTTTGCACTCAAGATTTGGAGACATTACCTTTATGGAGAGAAGTGCGAGATTTACACGGATCAAAAGAGCTTAAAGTATATATTCATGCAGAAGGAACTAAACATGAGACAGAGAAGATGGTTAGAATTGATCAAGGACTATGATTGCTCGATAAACTACCACCCAGAGAAGGCTAATGTTGTATCTGATGCATTAAGTAGAAAGGAGAGACTAAACCTGTTGACAACCTCAGAAGAATTGGTCAGAGAATTTGAGAAAATGGAATTAGAAGTCAAGGTCCCAGTCCAAAACAATGAAAGAGGTTACAGCATTCAGTTTCAACCAGAGTTACTCGAGAAGATTCGACGTTGTCAAGAGCAAGTGATGGAAGAAAGAAGATCAGAGTTGACCGGAGAAGAATTTCTAAGTTCAAAAGATGATAAGGGAATTAAGCGATTTGCATCGAGAATATGGATTCCTAATGTTACAGAGTTGAAGGAAGAAATTATGAGCGAAGCGCATAGCTCGAGATATTCCATTCACCCAGGGAGCACAAAAATGTATCAAGACATCAAGTTGAATTATTGGTGGCCCGACATGAAGAGGGAGATTGCAGAGTGGGTAGGTAAGTGTCTGACATGTCAGAAAGTGAAGGCAGAACATCAACGACCAAGTGGACTTCTACAACCTTTAGAGACACCCGAGTGGAAATGGGAGCATATTACCATGGATTTTGTCGTAGGATTGCCCCGAACTAGAGCCAGCCATGATGCTATTTGGGTTATTGTCGACCGACTCACTAAATCTGCGCATTTCCTACCAATTAGTGATAAGTATTCCGTTGAGAGATTGGTGAACATATACCTAAAGGAGATTGTGGTTCGACACGGAGTACCTGTTTCAATTGTATCTGATAGAGATGCCCGTTTTACTTCTCGATTTTGGAAAAGTTTTCAAGAATGTCTTGGCACGAAGTTAAATCTGAGCACTGCATATCATCCACAGACCGACGGACAAAGTGAAAGGACGATTCAAACAATTGAAGATATGTTAAGAGCCTGTGCACTTGATTTTAAAGGAAGTTGGGATGAGCATTTGCCCCTAGTCGAGTTTGCTTACAACAATAGTTACCATTCGAGCATATGTATGGCACCTTATGAAGCTTTGTACGGAAGGAAGTGTAGATCACCGTTATATTGGGATGAAGTAGGAGAAAGAAAGATACTAGGACCAGAATTACTTCAACAAACTAAGCAAGCAACCGAGGTTATTCGAAAAAGGTTAGTTGCAGCTCAAGATCGACAGAGGAAGTATGCAAATCAAAAGAGGAAAGACAAAGCGTTTGAAGTGGGAGATAAAGTGATGTTAAAAGTTTCACCTTGGAAAGGAGTAATGAGATTCGGAAAGAAAGGCAAGTTAAGTCCCAGATATATAGGACCCTTCGAGATTCTTAAGAAGATAGGCCCACTAGCTTATCAGTTGGCCCTACCTCCAGACCTTCAGCATATCCACGATGTGTTTCATGTTTCTGCGTTAAGAGAGTACCATTCTGATTTCAGGCACGTTATAACCTACGAACCAGTGGAAATTCGTCCAGATTTGACATACGAAGAAAAGCCAGTGGAGATCCTAGATTACAAAGTGCAAGAGTTAAGAACTAAGAAGGTGAATTTAGTGAAAGTACTTTGGAGAAACCACCAAGTTGAGGAAGCCACGTGGGAATTAGAAAGTGAAATGCGGAATAAATATCCGGAATTGTTTAGTGCATAGTTTTGATTCCGAGGACGGAATCCTATAAGGGGGGAAGACTGTAATAACCGTAAATTTTCGAAATATATTTTATTTTGAGCCGAATTTTTGGAGTCTCGTTTTGATTAGTCAGCGGGAGAAAAACGAAATCTTTTTATTAAATAATTATATTAAATATTTGCATCATTATAATTGTCCCCCATTTTTATTATTTTAATTTAATAATTACCCACCTATTAAATAAAAAAATTATTATGATTACACCACTACATGTTTTACAATGATTTTGTCTCCATTTTTTAATCTTTTAAATTTTTTTATCCCAACCATTATCAATATCATGATTAAATCAGCACATAATTTTTGCTATAAAAGGGGCTGCTGCATTAACAAAAACCACATCAAACCATCTCTTTTATTTACCAAACCAAAACCAATTCGTAGGCTTACAAAACACACAGTTATAACACAGCTCTTGTTTTTTTTCTTTTTACCCAAAATATCGATCCATTATATACATACACACAAGTCAACCCAGGTAGTTAACTTCCATTTTTTTTCCTTTTCTTTCGGTTCCCTGTTATGCTTGTGTTGTTCGATTAATACATGTATTGGTTGTGGTTTTAGTTTTGTAATTGGGTGGGTTGGTTCGATTTTGGTTGAGAAAGAGAGAGGCACGAGAGAGGAAGGAGTGATGTTGGGTTCGACTTTGGTCGAGATTAGGAGATAATAGGAGAGAAGGAGATGAATATGTGGTGGTGATAGCAAGTCGTGGAGGCGTGTGTATTGTGCGGTGTGTTTTAGTTTTCCGATTGTTATGGTATTGTTGGTATTGATTGAAAACGGCGTTTGGTATGTGTCGTGTGTGGTCGAAGGCGAGAACGAGGGGGAGGAAATAAGGGAGTCGGAAGAGAGGGAGTCGGGAGAGAGGAACGATAAAGAGAACTGATGAGGGTGGAGATTGTGGTGTTGGGTTTTTGTTGAGGTGATTGCCGGAGGTATAAGGTAGGAGAAGAGAGGAGATTGAGAGAGAAGAGAGAGATAGAGGGCAGAGAGAAGAAAGAGAGAGAGAGAGAGAGAGAGAGAGAGAGAGAGAGAGAGAGAGAGAGAGATGGTAGAGAGAAAGAGGAGACAGCGAGAGAGATTGTGTTGGTAGAGTACGGGAGAGGAAAAACAGGGGAGTAAGGCAGGGGGTAGCAGGTGGGACCCACCTGGTGCAGGTGGGGCCCACATCGTTATTGCAGTATTAAGTAAAATAAAACGATACAGTTTAGTGTATTAACGATTGAATATTTTAAAATCGAGATTTAATTAATTGGTTTGATATTTAAAGATTGTGAGTAATAAAAGAGTTTAATTAATTGATTAGAATTAGTTAGTAATAAATTGTTTTTAAAAAATGGTTTAATTGTTTAATTCATTAAATAGAATTATTTAGAGTTTTTTTTATGTAATTTAGACTTATTTAATTAATTAAATAAGTATTATTATGATTTTGAAAACAAATTAGAGATTTATTAATTTACAATAAAAAGGGTATATTTGTGAATAAATAGAATAATATATGATTTTATTCTGGAAAGCTGTTTTTAATATTTTTCCGGTTTATTTTAATTAATCGGATCGAGTCAGATTTAATTTAGAGATTTAAAATTTGTTTTATAGTTTAGTAAATTAGAATTTGTGAGATTTCTTAAAAATTAGAATTCTTTGATAATTAGTTTAAAAAATGAGAATAATAAATATGGATTTAAATTGAATAAAAACGGATGTTTGAATTTTTCATTTTGAGCAAGAATTTAGATTTTTAGAGATTAAAAATAGGATATATTCTCCAGATTTAATTCCTGTATTCGAAGAAATATTAATTTATCCCGGAATTAATTTCTGTTATTTATTCCGGAGATTTTATGAGATATTATATTATTATTAATTAAATTATCGGATCGGGAGTATTTTATTCTGAAGAATTGCTCACGTATTTCTGGTTGCCATTTTTTTTAGAAAATAATTCTCGAGACGTAGATCGACGCCAAGTTCACGGGTAGAGTATATATTTTAGCTTCATTCATTCGTACTTCGAGATCGAGGCAAGTTCATTCCTACCCTAACTTTTGGAAATTGTGAATTTCTGTTCGAGTTATTTAATTCCTTAATTATTTTCGAGATATTATATGTTGAGATTTATCTGTTGCTTCGTATGATGAAACAATTTCTTTTGAGTATTATTTCTCGTTAAATATTATTATGCTGTTAATTTAGTTTATTGAGAATTATAATCCCTATAAGCGTAGAAACAATTTAGTTGCTATCGGGTCGATCTCATTAATTCGAGACGACTATTATTTTGATTCAGTGAAACTAATCTCATTCGTCTGAGATAATTAAATTTATTCTTTTCGATTGAATTGATTGTACAAATTCAATCGTTATTTATTGATTATCTTTTAGTTAGTTCCTCGTTTGAACTAACCGATAGGAGTTTAAAATTATAATTATTAGAGATTTTTATTCGTCGATCAAGTGAAAAATATTCTATTTAAACGTTCATCAATGTTGAGTATTATAAATATTGAGAAGTACTATTTGTTCAGTACGACTCCCAATTACTTCAATCTTAAGACTATTCTCATAAATTCGAGATAGTTGATCTTATTGTCAAGGTTTGGCATTTTGTTCATGTCAAATTATTATTATTTACATCAGTCCATTGTTCGGATTGGTGGTAAAATCGAGTCATACTGGCAGTCCGCCAGATTCGTAAATATTTTCTGGGAGGACTATTTCAAGTTATCTGTACCCCAAATATTCGGGAATTCTGTATTCTACTGGTCAATTTTGGGCAAGAGGCCCATTAAAGAGAAAGAGAGGCTCGTGTACCGTTTTACGGACCCGAGAATATTTAGGCATTCGTTGCCTTGGTTGAATTGATAACCATTCTGATGCTAGCATTCATACATATATATTATAGTTGATATCGTATTGTAGCCGTGATCGGGCGAAGTGCGGTGTCATCGGAGGCCGGTATTCTTGGTTGGTTAGTTGATCGCCCCACCGAGATACGGAGAGGTGGAAGACCAGTTCATTCTTAAATCATGAGTTATCAGAGTTATATCAAATGAGTCTTTTGAGTATTCTGTTTTGAGATGAGTTTTGAGCCTTTCGAGTATGATATTTTCAAGATGAATTTGAGCCAAATCATATTGTGATATCCGATATTAAAATTTTGAGTATTTATTTCGGTAAACTTTATTATATTTATGCACCGAGCGAGAAGAGAACCTGCTGAGCACTATAGTTGCTCTTTCTTGCTTCCAACATTTTGTTCAGCTGTCAAGACGGAAAGAGGCGAGACGTCCAGCCAGGGTTATAAAGGCAAGGGGAAAGCGCAAGGCTATGGCGACAATAACTAGAAGATCCAGATGGAATCTTTATATTTCTACTGTTGTGAACTTTTGTAACATATTTCGAGATGTATCAAGTTGGATTGTATTATGTTGTGAAGACGATCTTGGACCTGCGGAGTGGGACATTTATGCTCCGTTGTAATAAAATTTGGTATTGTTATTGCGTTATCATATTGAGACAATGTGACGACCCGGGTCCCCTGTCAGGGTAGATTTGGGGGCGTTACAGAATTACACAATTATATTAATTACCAAAGTTTCCTAATTTATAAACAACGTAAAATAAATGGTAGATAAATATTTATTAATAAATAATAAATTTACTTATTTACATAAATTATTGTGATGTTAAAAAAATATTTTCAAATATCTCATGTTTTTTTTTTTAATTTTTGATAAAGGAAGCATTTTCTTCTTGAGCAGACATGTCTAGGGTATGATGTACAGTTAAACCTCAATAAATGAATCGGAAAATTTTATTTATTAATCGAGATTATCCATTTATCGAGGTCAAAAATACACTGTTTCTATTATATCGGGATCATAAAAAATTATTTATTTGATAAAGTTATTCGTTTATCGAATATTTATTTATGGAGTTTGTACTGTACCTTTTAAGTATAGAAAGCTCTAAATTATTGAATTTAGGTTGATTTTGTGGTGACCTCTGGTGTTGATTTGTTGGGTACGTTGCATTTATAAGTAGTAATGGATGTATGTTGATTCGTTCTTTTCTTTGTTGCTAAATTATTATGTACACTGATTCGTAGTTTTATTGAATTGATGGGAGTAAATTTAAAATTTTTATGTAGATAAGCAACTTTATACTATGTTTAGCATTTCCCATATATTAATAGGACCAACACTTACAAAAACAACTGGGTTCCGGTAGCCATTTAAAAACCCCATGCCAGAACTACCTTTAGAACAAAAGACTTAGTTAAAACAGGCCCAACATTAAAATGAAAAGAAACAAAACACACACTTGCGTTGCAACTTCAACACCCAAAAGATAATACTGCATGACTTTCCATGTTTCATGCTTCATCAATCTACCACCTTCTTTGCTCCTCTTCCACGGTTGACAACCTTACCATCCTCTTCCACGTTCTGGTCCTTTTCATCAACCTCCGAAAATCTCCGTTCAGGTGGCTCAAGCCCCATATCATAACACCAGAGTTCATGAACTCTTCCAAATGGAACATCAATGTTTACCAAATCCCTTTGGGTCTCAGCTCCGTTCCTAGCTAGATAGATAGCAAGTCTATTCCTAGCTCTTTCCACACAGACCACATCCACCTTGAGCAAATCTTCCTCTATCTCATTTAGTTGCCCCAACACATATTTCCTTTCCGGGTGCATGAAATTTTTTGAGTTCCTCCATTCATTGATGGCTTCTTGATCATCAGTCTCAAGGATAATTTTATACTTCTTGTCTAGAAATGCTCGCCTGAGACCAACCAACATAGCATATAAATGATTGGACCTCTCATCTAGACCATCTAGACCTGATATTGTCCCGGATACCATGGCTTTGATCCTTCCTTTGTTGTCTCTTACCACCACCCCAATACCTGAATTGTTTCCGTTGGCTAATGGAATTGAGGTGAAGGTGCCGTGTACGTTTACCTTGACTGAGCCACGGGGAGGAAAAGTCCAGTGGGTGTTGATGTCCTCCATTTCTTAGTCCTTAATGTGTAGCCTGAGTGTGTATCAATAATAGTCATAAAGATTGGACGGACAAGTGAGATAACCATTGATCTTAGAAGAAAAAAACATACATAGTTACGTCAACCAAGCATGTAGAAACCATTGAGCTGACCTGAGCTAAAAATATTGATTTTAAAATAAAGAAAAATTGTAGTTGACATGTATAATTTTATTATAGTAATTATTATTACAATGTGTAAAAACCCAAAAAAGTATTCTTCTGCATTTGGTTTGATTTTATTACATGTAATCCATCTCAAAGCGTATTTGAGTATAATCCAAAAAATTCACTAAATATATTCATCTTCTCAATATTTTATAGTATATTATAATAAATTAAATATATAGTTAACTATGAAATTGAATTCAAAAATTATCTGTAACCAATTATGTATAATTTGAAACAAATAACAATAAAAGATAAAATATAAAAACATAGAAATACAAGTACAATAATTTACCGTATAGTTTATTAATATAACCAATTTATCTAAATATTTGTATGTACAAATTTTATACACTTTATGATTAAAATAAATTATAATAAAATAGCGGATGAATGCCAAAAATACATGACCAAAATATGTCCTAAACCTGTAGTATTAAACTACTACAGGTATTATAATTTATGTTAAACTACTATTTATCCTCGGTCACATCTCACCCTTTTAGAACACTTTGCTTTTTAAAATTTAAATAAATGATTAAATTTCAAAATTGTAAAATGGAAACAAGGTTTTCACATTTTAGATAATCTTTTGAAAAACTTGATCTTCTACTTAAGTAATTGAATTGAATTTTAGAAATATTACTTTGCCTAAAAATGTCACATACATACACCAGTAATTCTACAAGAAAAATAAAATAATAAATTTGAATATCAGATGATCTGGTTCCTTTCTCATAACAACACAAAAGAAACAATTGATTAACAAATGTTATTACAAATGGAATTAACACAGAAGAAACATAGAACTAATGGGAACAGGCTCTTACTTGGGCTTTCTTGTTAGAAAAAGACTCGTACTGTGAGTAGCTTTCTTGTTTGTCGGGGACCGAAGTAAATTGAGTACTTTGGTAAATAATTAAGAGAAAAAATGTGTGTTCCTTGGTATTTTCCAAAGTATTGTATTTATACTATTATTTTTAGTTAAAAATGTTAAAGTCAAAATAAGTTGAATTTCATATTCCGCCAATACAAATTTGGTGTTACCGCTAATAACTCAAAGCACGGGCTATCTTAGTACATATTTTTGATATAATATACATAAATTAATTACTTAATGATCAAATAGGTATTTTTAATATAATATTCAACAATATATTATATCTATCTTTAAAAAAGATGCAATTTGACACAAAATTGTCGGAATATTATGTTTTTAAAAACAAAAAGTAATGCAAATTCATTTTTATAACTTTTTGAGTATAAAATTCTCTTTTATACATGTATTAAGAAAATACAACGGTTTTCAGTTAAATCAACTAAGCCATAGAAAGTCATAAAAGGTAAATGGTTATTCTTTAAATTTTAAGAAATATTCCCAGTCCACTAAAATATTTCAAAGATAATTTAAAAATGTAAATACTAAAAAATTATTATCAACTAAACTTTTAGAAATACCTACACCACAAAATAAAATCTAATCCTATGTTAATATGTCAAAAAAAAAAAAGTTGTAGATTTGTGCCCAAACAGCCATAGTTGATACTACTATGAAGTCTGCTATCAAACATGATTTTCACCAAAGATGCCTCAACAATGTTTGGAGCTATAGTTCCAACTCAGGTTAGCTAGAGTTATCTTCTACAATATGCCCCAATGTTAGACTCTCCCGTAGGAAGTGAGAGGGCTAGTCATGAAGCGCTAACTTCTTTGCAAATACTTAAAAGGTGTGTGGGAATAAATAAAGGAGAAGGGATCGAAGAGAAAGCAGCAGCAGAATACGCAAATTAACTTAGTTCGGGTATTAATAACCTTATTCGAAGAATGCACGTTGTACCATGTCTAGAAGGAGACCACACTGAAGCTAATGTGTTCACTATGAATAAATGACGCCCAACTAGGATGACAGTCTCTGAAACCAAAAACTGTCCGGGGAAGTGTGTTTGGACTTGGAGGTTTTAGAGAGCTTGGGTTAAGTTGGATTAACTATTGATATTAATGCCGGTGGGGATTGTAAATTTTCCTAGGCCTATATATTTGGTGCTATGAATTTGGTGAATTGCAAGATAATCACACTGACAAATATTAGATGCAGTTCAGAATTTTAATATTTTTGCTGAAAGTGATCATAAACCTGTAAAGCTGTGTGTTCTTGTGTACATGGAGTATCAGTACTTGATTATTTATTAAAATTTGCATTAATATTTATATAATGCTTATGTTAATTATACAAATCATTACTCTCTTTATAGGGCATCATATTCTTACAAAAGAAATATGAAGCCAATAGTAGAATTCATGTATTGGCAGAACAAATTTTAGATTACACAACTTCAGAATACTAAACAAAACCTGTTTAGTAAGATTGTGTTAGAATCAAACTCTTCTAGAATGGAGGCAAATCAAAGCAACACATGCATATTAATGTTCAACAATAGTAGGCTAGTCAATATTCAAAAATGTAGGCTTGAATAATTAGTTTATGATGTAAGGGGTGATGTAAAATGATGGAGTTTGAAGCCTATATAAAGGCTACCCAGCTATCTCATAATACACACCACACCAAAGAGAACTTGTAAGTTCAAGAGGAAAAAAGAAATTGTAGTTTCTTCTTATATATATTATATATTTGGTGTAAGAGCCCATACACGTTTCCAACAAGTGGTATCAGAGCTTGGTTATTAAATTCTGAAAATTCTGCAAATTTTCCGGCAAGTTACTATTTCGGCGTCACTGTTCATCACCGGAGAAGACGAAGTACTGTTCATACGGTACTGTTCATCCGACACTATTCATACGGTACTATTCATACAGCACTATTCATACGGCACTGTTCATACGGTACTGTTCACTTATACTGTTCAAGGAAATTTTTTTTGAAAAAAAAAATATGGCGAATATGGTGCAACAAAATATTCCAAAGTTGACGGCTACAAATTATGGAAACTGGAGTATCCAAATGAAGGTGTTACTCGGTTCATACGATAATTGGGATATCGTTGAAAGCGGCTATAGCGAGCCTGAAGATGCTACTGCTGAAGCAGCACTTCCTAATGCCGAGAAGACGGCGTTAAAAGAATTTCGAAAAAAAGACAAGAAGGCTTTGTATTTAATTTTTCAAGGAGTTGACGAATCAACCTTTGAAAAAATCTCGGAGGCAAAAACATCGAAAGAGGCGTGGGAGATTTTGCAAAAATCATGTCAAGGTGTCGAGAAAGTTAAAAAGGTGCGGCTCCAAGTTCTTCGTGGCGAGTTCGAAAATCTCAAAATGAAGAGTTCAGAAAATATCGGAGAATTTGTTACGCGTTTGAAAACGGTGACAAATGAGATGAAAAGAAATGGAGAAAGCCTCGATGATGTTCGAGTGATGGAAAAACTCCTTCGATCATTAATACGGAAATTTGATTATGTTGTTACATCCATCGAGGAGTCAAAAGATTTATCCACAATTTCTATTGATGAGCTCGTTGGTTCACTTCAAGCGCATGAGCAGCGGATGAACCAGTATGATGATACGAGCCATTTGGAGAAAGCTTTGCAAAGCAGCATGTCTATCGGTGAAAATTCTAGCACTAGTAGTTCTGTACGTGGCAGAGGTGGCTACCGAGGTGGACGAGGACGTGGAAGACAACCGTTCAATAGAGGCCAGAATTCTCAAGGTTATCAACCATCTGGTCGTGGTCAAAATTTTAGAGGTCGAGGAAGAGGAGGATTCCAACAAAGAGGTGATAAGTCTCAATTTCAATGTTATAATTGTAATAAATTTGGTCACTTCAGTTACGAGTGTAGATCTCCAAAAGTGGAAGAAAGAAGTCACTTTGCTGCAGCAAAAGAAGACAAAGATGTGGGGTCTGCTATGTTCCTCACATACAAAGGAGATGAAGATGGTAAGAAGAATACATGGTATCTTGATTCGGGAGCCAGCAACCACATGTGTGGCCATAAGGAATTATTTACGGAGATAGACAACACCATCAGTGGGGAAGTTACTTTTGGTGACTCATCGAAGATTCCGGTCAAAGGAAAAGGCACTGTTACGATTGTGTCAAAGAAAGGTGATAAGAAGTATATAAATGATGTTTATTATATACCTGCTTTGAAAAGTAATATCATCAGTCTTGGCCAACTTGTGGAAAAGGGATATAATATTCAGATGCAGGATAATTCTCTGATAATCAGAAATCAGATTCGAGAATTAATTGCAAACGTGGAGATGTCAAAGAATCGTCTCTTCACTCTTGATATGCAGACGGGTGTGCAGAAGTGCTTGAAGTCGGTCATTAAAAATGACTCGTGGTTATGGCACTTGAGATTTGGTCATCTGGGATTTTCTGGATTGAAACTATTGTCAAAAACAAAGATGGTAGACGGTTTGCCAGAAATCAACGAACCAGAAAATTTGTGTGAAGCATGTGTCAAAGGAAAGCAACATCGACAAAGCTTTCCAGTTGGAAAATCATGGCGAGCTAGAAGGCCATTGGAGATTGTTCACACTGATATTGCTGGTCCATTTGATATTGCATCATTTGGCGGAAATAGGTATTACCTAACTTTTATTGATGATTTTAGCAGGAAAAGTTGGGTATATATCATTAAAGAAAAGGCGGAGGCTCTTGATAAATTCAAGGAGTTCAAAGCTTTGGCAGAAAAACAAAGTGGTCATTATTTGAAGGTACTCAGATCGGACAGAGGAGGCGAGTATACTTCAAATCTATTCAGAAATTTCTGCCGAGCACATGGAATTAATCATCAATTGACAACGGCATATACTCCACAACAAAATGGTGTTGCAGAGAGGAAGAATCGCACCATTCTAGACATGGCAAGGAGCATGGTGAAAGCAAAGCATATGCCGAGGACTTTCTGGGCTGAAGCCGTACTATGTGCAGTTTATTTGTTGAATCGGTGTCCAACTAAAAGTGTCAGAAACAAAACTCCAAATGAAGCATGGAGTGGTAGTAAACCATCAGTTGGGCATCTCAGAATATTTGGATGTATTGCATATGCCCATGTTCCCGATCAGAAAAGAAAGAAGTTTGATGACAAAGGCGAGAAGTGTATCTTTACCGGATATGACAAAAGAAGCAAGGCGTACAGACTCTATAATCCCCTGACGAAGAAATTAATCATTTCTCGAGATGTTGAGTTCGATGAATCTGATTACTGGAGATGGAGCGAGGAAGAAAGAAAAGTTGCAGGCTTGTTCTTTAATGATGATGATGATGATGGTAATGACACCAACATTGAAGATGGCGAGAATGATGATCCAACTCCTCCACAAAGTCCAAATCAACAAACTCCTGCCTCGACACCATCGAGTTCAGGAAGCAGCAGTAGCAGCAGTTCAGGGGGAGCACCCAGAAAAATGCGAAGTCTGGATAGTATATATGAGGCGACAAGTCCGGTACAAACATCCTTTGATTATTCTTTATTTTGTTTGATGGCTGAATGTGATCCAGTTACATTTGAGGAAGCTTCTGAAGAAAGCAAATGGAACAAAGCCATGGATGAAGAAATTGGTGCAATCAAGAAGAATGATACATGGGAGCTTACAAGTCTTCCAGAAGGACACAAAGCAATTGGTGTCAAATGGGTCTACAAGACAAAGACCAATCAAGATGGAGAAGTGGAAAAATACAAGGCAAGGCTAGTGGCTAAAGGCTACAAGCAGAGATACGGGATTGACTATGATGAAGTATTTGCTCCAGTTGCAAGAGTTGATACCATAAGACTTCTTACAGCAATTGCAGCTCAGAACCAGTGGAAGATCTACCAGATGGATGTGAAGTCCGCATTCCTGAATGGTTATCTTGAAGAAGAAGTCTACATCGAACAACCACCTGGATATGTTCAGAAAGGCCAGGAAAATAAAGTCTACAGACTGAAGAAAGCCTTGTATGGTCTGAAGCAAGCTCCGCGAGCATGGAATACAAGGGTTGATGAATATTTTCAGAAGAATGGTTTTGTGAAAAGTCCATATGAGCATGCACTCTACACAAAGACAAATTCAGGGGGAGATATCATGATTGTGTGCTTGTACGTGGATGACATGATTTTCACCGGCAACAATCCTAGTATGTTCGATGATTTTAAGAAGGTTATGACTAACGAATTTGAGATGACAGATATTGGTCAAATGTCATACTTTCTTGGAGTCGAAGTCAAGCAAAGCGAAGATGGGATTTTTATGTCTCAGAAAAAATATGCCGAGCAAATTTTAAGCAAGTTCAGGATGGATGAATGCAAGCCAGTGAGCACGCCTGCAGAAACGAGCATAAAGCTCAGTAATGATTCAACAAGGGAGTCGGTAAATCCGACATTGTTCAAAAGTTTGGTTGGAAGTCTGAGGTACCTAACTTTTACTCGTCCAGATATCATGTATGCAGTTGGACTGGTTAGTAGGTACATGGAGAAGCCGAAGCAAGATCACTTCATGGCAGCTAAAAGAATTTTGAGGTACATAAAAGGTACACTTAATCATGGTCTATTTTACATGCATTCTCAAGATTCGAAATTAGTTGGCTACTCGGACAGTGATTATGGTGGAGATTTGGATGACGGGAAAAGCACTTCGGGTTATGCTTTTCATATTGGTTCAGGAATATTTTCATGGTCATCAAAGAAACAACAGACAGTGGCTCTGTCAACATGTGAGGCGGAGTATATGGCAGCAGCAGCGTGTGCATGTCAAGCTATTTGGTTAGGTTACATATTTAGCGAGTTAAATCTCGTAAAGGAGGATCCGGTTACTATATACGTGGATAACAAATCTGCTATCTCACTAGCAAAGAATCCGGTGTCACACAGTCGAAGCAAACATATCAACATCAAATATCATTTCTTACGAGAGCAGGTGAATGATAAAATCGTGGAGCTGATGCACTGCAAGACCGAAGAAAATATAGCAGATATTTTCACGAAGCCGTTGAAGCCGGAGTTATTTCACAACATGAAGATAAAGCTCGGAATGCAAAGTCGAGTTTGAGGGGGAGTGTTAGAATCAAACTCTTCTAGAATGGAGGCAAATCAAAGCAACACATGCATATTAATGTTCAACAATAGTAGACTAGTCAATATTCAAAAATGTAGGCTTGAATAATTAGTTTATGATGTAAGGGGTGATGTAAAATGATGGAGTTTGAAGCCTATATAAAGGCTACCCAGCTATCTCATAATACACACCACACCAAAGAGAACTTGTAAGTTCAAGAGGAAAAAAGAAATTGTAGTTTCTTCTTATATATATTATATATTTGGTGTAAGAGCCCATACACGTTTCCAACAGATTGCAGATATCAAACATTGTTATTATTTACTGATGTTTAAGTATTACGCTTAAATACAGTAGACGAGAAATCTCTAGAGCACAAAACGCCTTGAGTACACATCAAATTTCTCACTTGAGGACAGTTGAGGCTTCTACAAACAACAAAATTAAGAAAAAAATATGCACCGTAATATCAATTCAACAAGGGCAAGTTAGAGAAGGAATTCACTAGGCTAAGTTAGAGTTATTTACCTGTGGTGGTTGACCTAGTTGCTGATGAGCTTCAGAGATCTTCTTGGACATGACATTGAGTAGATGGCCATATGTTAGATTAGGCTCATGTTCGACAGCATGAATGAGGCTATACGTTAGTGCACCACCTGATTCACCTGTGAAATACTGCACAATTTAAAGAAACTATCTGAAATTAGCACAGACCACAGTTACATTTTCTTTTCTATAGTTGCATAGTTGCATGTACTATATTTTCTCATGAGAAACATACTTGCAAGTAATATAATTATAAGTATACCGTAGTATCTCCAGAGTTCTGGTGATCATCACATGCACTTATTGAGATTGCCAGTCCCCCATTGGTACCTTTGTAAGAGTTATACTGAACACGGTGATCTTCCCAAACAGCTCCTTGCCTGCTTGTAATTTTTTTTTTTAATCTTTGTACATGAGCTCCATTACCAATAGGCAATCAGGAGGACACTAAATTTAGTAAAGAATAACCTACCAGTTCATCCTGAACATAAATGGTAGATCCACAATAGTTCCACTGAAACAAGTGTCGCTGATTGCATGAAGTATAGCTCCATGAGGAAGTGGGTGTACAATTGTGGCATTAATTTCATCGTCTGAAATCTTTCCTGCCGTCTTGTAGTCAACAGGACACAACAATTCATCATAGCCATCCATTTCATCTCCACTGAGATCTACAGCCCTTGAGGCATGGCCTGAGTAGTAAAACACTAGCGAGTCTCCTGATTGGCAACCTTCAACAAGCCAACACAATGCCATTTCAATGTTTCGCCTAGTGGGAGTCCTGGAGATGTCCAAATCTTCTTCTGCAGATTATAATCAGTTAAAACTTTACTGCTCGGATATTTAAAAAGTTAAATCCAATATTTTTTTTGTCCTCTAAACATTATTGCAAACATTAATAAAAACTTATTCTTAGATATCATTTCCACCAGTCAATCGATACAGGTAAAAGTTTTAATCAAATATATGAATTAAAACAAACTATTAAAACAAATTTCAGAGAAATACTAACATGTCTCTGATTCAGGGAAAGCCTGGAATATGAGTTATTTATACCTGTAAGGACAATAATGGAAGCATTTGGAAATCCCATCGTATGGAGAAGAAATTTTTTCATGGACGTGGCGTCGTTTAGACTTCCCTTGAGACTAGCTTTTTGGCCAAGATAGCTCACCCCGCATAACACAGCCCTCTTTCTTCCATACACTTGAGGAGGTGCTACCTGTGATCATAACGATATACCGAGTGAGACTGATTTAAAATGTGTATCGGTGAATGTAAAGATCGTAGGAAGAATCAACATTCAAAATGATTTCCTTATATTAAGTAATCTGACCCTTTCTAAGAAAATAAATATCCAAATAATTTAGTTATAGGAGTGATAAGTGATACCTGTGGAGGGATTTGTTGTTGCTGTTGCCAGGAATGTCTATTATATCGCGCAGGAGGAGCTGAAATTTGTGACTGTGGGTATGTTTGTGAAGCTTGTTGGTAAGAACCATTATAATTACCTGTTGTTGGAGTAGAGAAAGGTTGTCCATAAAGATAATTGTACTGGTTGGATGTCAGGGGAGTTGTCAAAGGATGTTGGTAATAACCGCTAGACTGATTTGTTGCTAGAGGAGCTGCAGGCTGCTGATAATAACCATAATTCTGGATATAGGCAATGTTTTTCCGTGGCACAACAGTTACAGTTCCACAGGCAGGACAGTTCATGGACTGTGCCTCAACTGGCACCCTTACTTTTGTTCTGCACCAGCTGCATTTTTCTTTTCGAGTAGACATGTCTTTGTTATGGTGTGCCTTTAGGTGCTGAAAGGTCTAAATTATTGAATTTTGTGAAAGCTGGAATATATGGGATTGATTTTCTGGTGACTTCTAGTTTTGATGTGTCGAGTGGCATTTATAAGCAGTAATGGATGCATGCTAATTCTTTTTCTTTTTTTTATTGTTGCTAAATTACGTATACAAATTCTTAAGTTAATTAAAGTCTGGGGCGGCCCTCACAGGGCCTTGGGCGAAATCAAATTTTGAGGCCCTAATGTATATATATGATGCATATTTGAAAAAATTTCGGGGGAAAGTGTTACGAGCTCTAGGCGCAAGTCTTGTATGCCTATAACCAAGACCAACCCTGATTAAAGTTTTTCTTTTAGAAGATAACAAAAGCTATATTCCTATGATTTTTAATAACATCAACCAAAGGATCTGTTTATGGAGAACCAGATTCATTTACACTTTGGTCTTATCTGCAAGGAATATTCACTTTGAGTGGATAGACATTTCGTTACGGATACAAAGTAGTGCAGTATTGGCTATCTACTCTATAGAAAGGGCGTATAAAATGCAGGACAACTACAGTTTTTAATGGGAGGCAATGATTGCCTTGCAATATGGGAAGCTTTATGAAGCAATAAAATCTAGATTGAAATTAGAAAATGGCAGATTACATTACTTTGTTATTTTGTTTATGAGGTCCCAGTGAATCATGATTTGACATGCAAGTTCAAGAAACTTGAATACATATACGAACTTCTCAAAGCTGATGATGCAGAATTAGGTTAATGTACTATCTGTCTTATTTGCTTGAGTCCAAAGTCTTCAGGGAACAAGCTCTCTACTCTTTGAAATAGGGGCAAGGTCTGCGTATAGCTTATCTTCCCCCAGCTTCCGAGTGGGACATTGTGTTTGTTTGGCTTGATTTTAATATCTGTTTTGCAATATTTTGTGCAGATTACAGTTGTGGGAGTGTGTTGAACTATTTTGGCAAGTAATAAGCCAGTAGTTTGCGGCTGTTGTGTCTTATTAAAAATACAAGTTGTTAGTATGTTTCCTCAGCAATATCAGAATGTGAAGTGCAAAGAGAGTATTATGGTAAAGATAACCATGAATTTCAATTTCAGTATTGTGATTCTAATAAATTGCATTAAAATAATATCATTTTACTACAATCAACATGTACAAATATAGAAGAAATTCAATCTCGATATAATCATAAAGTTGTTCAGTGGCACAGGAACTTCAGTGTTACGCAGGTACCATGATAACCAATAGACTACAAATTGATGGTTGAATTGGTTTCAAATTTCTCAGAAGAAGATAATAGTGGTTCCTGCGCAATTTAAATGTAAACAAAAAAACAAATGTTCTTATTACAAGAAATACCAAGGAACTCTGAAATTATCTTATGAAATATCCTAATTCACCTGAAACTTCAAAAAAAATAAAAAAGATTGAAAAGATAAACACCTACCTGCAATATCTTTCGACGAAAAAGTCTCTTAAGGAGACATCCTGATGCCCTTGCCTGTCTGATGGCCGTGTGCATTGAAACCATGATGCCTTCATATGTTATATCAGGATTCTCCAGAATTGCTTTTATAAAAGTGTATGTCATGGCACCTGACATCTGCTTTCCAGAGAAAGCCTGCAGTTACAGCACAGTAGTCTAAGCAAGAGCATAAGAAAAAGCAGTGCTGCTGACCAAATTATAAGAATAACTCTTATAGTAAAGATAACTCACTGATGTATCTTCAGCAAGTTGATCATCCTCACACGCACTGAAACAGATGGCATGTCCACCGCTTGTTCCCTTATATGCATTTGATGGAGGGTGATTATTCATCCATGTCTTACTGTGGAAACTCAAACAGGCAGTATAAAACTTGGATATATGTGCTGCAGTAATATAATGAAGTCTTTATGAAATCTATTAGAACACTTTTTCTTTGGATTGGCAAAACAAGTCGATTTTTGTTTAATATTCTACTTCTTTAAACCCTTCCTCTCTACCATTTCGATATCATGAGTCATAACATAATCTATCAGCTAGATAATTTTGTATGACTAAGCTAGTTTGTACAAAGACACTGTGTTTCCCAATAGCCTGCAAAACTATATAAGTACAATGTGGACAACTAAGATGAAGACATCAGAAGACACTCAAAGTAAAGCAATTTTCACAAACTTCTAAAGATAATGACCAATATTGTACATACTCTTTCAAGTTATAGATATATGATAAATCAAGAATAGTTCCACTGTGGCAAGAATCAACGATGGCATGAAGTCTGACACCAGGTTTGAGAGGCCTGACAATGGCATCGTTAATTTCATTATCGAGAATCACTCCAGCCGTCTTAAAATCAAGAGGGCAGATGCTTTCATCAAATCCATCAAGTTCATCATTATCAAAATCAGGTTGTCTTAATCCATGTCCGGAAAAGTAGAATACCAAAGAGTCCCCAGCCTTACAGTCCTTCACAAGCCATTTTAAACCAGCTTGAATATTCCTCTTAGTTGGATGAAAATATGGTCCACCTTCTGCACTCAAGTTGTTATTCCAGAAAAATACAGATTAAGGCATCTTTTGAGCTTATAACTTCATACTTAAAAGAGATTTCTCAGCAAGAACATCAAAAGAAATAATGCAAGAACATCAAGAACATTACATTGACTAGATATCTAGAATCACAATTACCTGTAAGAATGCGGATGGAACTGCTTGGGAATTTGAAGTGTTCAACCAGCAGATCTCTCATGTTATTAACATCATTAAAGGTTCCCTTAAGCCTGAACTTCTGCTTACTATAAACAACGCCACAGAGAAGTGCACGTTTTCCCGTAGGCGCTTCCCAAGAACTTATGGTCTCAGATTGCACATACTTAACAGCCTTAGTACTTGAAGAGCTCCTTTGAAAATCATTTTCTAATCTTTGCCCAAGTGAATCCTTATAGAATTGTGTATCAGAAATATAATTTCCCTGCTTCCAAGTTTCTTGATATCTGCACACTGTGACTATTCTTCCACATCCATAACAGATTGTCTGAGCTTGTGGTGTCGCTAATAAATTTATTTTGCAGTGGTTGCATGTGACACTTGTATTCATCAACATGTAGTCACTTAAGTGACCTATCAAACTTTGTAACAATGTAATATTTATAAACAAATGTATGTATGTGTGCGCTAAATTTTTGACAGAAGGTAGAGGTCCCTAAGCAATGATGTGGAGACATGGTCTATTTTCAACTCAACTTTAAAACCTTGATTACGCCTCGAATAATTTTAAATAGTGAACAGCAAGGCTGCTCTTTGCAGAATTTCATGCGTAGTTTCTATAGAAATATTAATAAAGGAAAACAATATGTTTTTGATCCCAATCAGAGTGTATTTCCTTGCTTGATCCTTTATCTTACTGTATTTAAAGGTTCTGGCGCTCTATTTTGTTTGAAATATTGAGATTAAGTGAGAATAAAATTATATCTGTAGTTTCTTGTTATCCTTCACAGACCTCGTTACAAAAAGTTTGGACTCATTTTCTTCGCGCTCTCGTGCTTTTACTGCATCTCTTCCCTTTAGCTTCCCTTTAACGTACACCTTTTCCACCTTCATTTTGTTAACATTTTTTGAATGCATTTCTAGCACATTAAGGCCCTGCTCCCGAGTTTTTTAAACGGAAGGAAGTAAGTGGTGGGGCAGTAAGTTTCGTCCCTATTAAAAACTCGGGAGCACAAAAATGAGTGAAAATGAAACTATTTTACTTACCTTTCACTTACTTCCTCCCCTATTTAAAAACTCGGGAGCAAGATGTAAATTTTTCTCAACCAAACGGAGCACAAAGCGTAAGTAACGAAAAGAGTGAAGAACCAGATGCCCATACTCATGTATAGTGGACGACTGATTGGGTGTCCTACTTTTCTCTCATTTTCTTAGATGCTAACTCCTGCAGAATATTTGGTATGTTTGCTCAAGGAAAGGTCAAAAAGGAAAGCAAAAGTATCAAGTCCTTAGCTGTATACGTTTTCTGTTGTAGTATCTTTATTCAATGATTATGTCCAAACAGTTTATTTGCTTTTCCAGTGAATCAAAGTTTCTGATTCACCAGTTTTATCGACGTACTTTTTAACTTGCAAAAGGAGATGCATTCGCAACGGGTTAATCATCAAAATCCTGACTCCTTGAGTCCAAATGTATCTAGTGAATCATTTATACAAAAGTGACTCAATCTAGTCACTAATTTGAAAATTTGTATCGAGAAAGCCATTCGTCAAAGTTGATACAAATTTTAATATTTAATAAATTGATACAAAATTTTGAATTAGTGACCAGTAAAATCACTTTTTCGAAGATCCAACCAATCATGACTTCGATAATTTCCAACATGTAATTTAAAACCCTGCTTTCTAGACTAATGTTGTTTTAGTATCATGTAATTTCCCTTCATCAGGTAAATATATCTGTGAAACTACCGAGGGATAGCTGCCAGCAGTCATGAGTCATGGCATATTGGCATGACATACCAGCATGTTGCTTCTTTAAGCGGTCTTTTTTCACTGTTCTTAATTCACCAAAAGAAACATGAATGAGGATCATAGAAACTGGAATGTTTTGGAAACAGGTAAACATCCTGGGCAAGTTTGCCAATATCTCAAACTCCTAATTCCTAGTGACTACACATAAGCAATGTGTACCATGGTTTTCTTCAAACACTTAGGTAAATGTAATGCACTGACAAATCGACTACAAAATATTATATTTTGATGTATAAGTAATACCCCAACTGTTAACAAAAGTTGGACTTCAAACCCATGAGCACGGCCTGATGGGTATCAAAGCACCATAACAAGAAGTACAAGAAAGCTCTAAGTCTAAGTTATAAATTAGTTCTCTTCTATTTCTCCGGCACCAGCTAAACTGCTTATACACAGATGTGAACTTCAGCATCATGACAGGAAAATAAAAGAAAATTCTAGGTCAAAATATAAGATTAGTTCTGTTCTATTTTCGCGGCACCAGTTACGCTGCTTATACACAGGGTCGCAGACATGACCTTCAGCAAGATTTCACTGCACAAATTTGTACTGCGGTTGATACATCCGACCATCAATCCACTGCAGTATATGTAAGGGGTAGCAAATCAGTAAGTATACGTATATAGTCTTAAGAAAATTCCTAGACTATCATTTTGTTTTATATGTATAAGCAAGTTCAGCTTCCAGACTTTCTGAGTTGGGTGAGTTTGCAATTTGAATAGAAGCAACAAGAAGCCACTAATGAATGACGTTGACCATTTCTTAGGTGACTTTTTTCTATATTGCTAGCTAAAAACAAAAACGTAATACGCGGTTAGAAGAACGTAATTAGCAAGTACCTAGTCCAGAGGAAGCCTTACCAGCAATTTAGCTGCAAGGATTAGAAATCGTGAAAACCATTGTCAAGATGCTTAGAGATTGTAGCTTTGCAGGTTGGACACATAAAACCAACTGATTCTGACTGATCTTCAGATTCAACAGTCTCACGAGTGAACTTTTGTGCACACCATACACACACACTTGTAACTGAACACACAACACTACTGCTTAATGCAAATTCCGGCGTAACAGCTTCCATCCCTACATTGCCCCCATCTTTTAACGCAACAATTTTGGGTTCGACTTCTTTAATACATGCATCTATGAGATTGTTCACTCCACGATTGTTTAACACAATTGTTTCTTCTTCAACATCTTCCATCTCTACACTGCCACCATCGTAGAACACAACAATTTGAGGTTCAACTTCTTCAACCCTTGCGTCTCCATGATTGTTTAACTCAACTGTTTCTTGTTCAACGTCTTCCCCCTCTATGTTGCTACCATTGTATAACGCAAGAATATGAGGCTCAACTTCTATAATCCGGTCAACTCCATGATTCTTGAACACGACTGTTTCTTGTTCAACGTCTTCCATCGCTACATCGCCACCATCATTTAACGCAACAATTCCGGGTTCGACTTCTTCAATCCTTGCATCTCCACAACCGTTTAACACAACCTTTTTCAATTCAGCGTCTTCCATCCCAACATTTCCACCATGGTTTAACGCAACAAGTTTAGGTTCAACTTCTTTAGTCTGTGCATCTCCACAATTGTTTAACACTACTGTTTCTTGTTCAACCTCTACCATCCCTGCAACGTTAGGCAACTCCATGGATATCTCTGGCAAAGATACTGATTGTTGACCATTAACAAAACTATCACTGGGTTCCATTTTATCAAATCTCAACTCCTCACACTCTGAGACATTGTCAATCAGCTGATCAGCAGAAAGCAATCCACCCTCTTTTTGCTGATGAAAGCAAACATCAACAAAGCGTTGCTTAGAAAGAAAAAAAAATCAACAAAGCATTATATTCAATCTCTGGGCACATAACATATTTATGTGAGGCTCTATGAAAAAAAAGGTTCGTCAAACACGCTACATACCGACATGATAATTTGGCTAAACTCCACATTAATGCAGATTATATGTGTATATATATTTGTTTTAGCAAAGGATTATCTAAATTAATATATGTCTGAAATTATGTATATACGATATGCAATAGATATTAGGTAATGCGCTGAAACCTCAAGTAACACAAACACCGAGAGAGGCAGTGGTAGCTCTACTGTACCACATACACCAGGACGTGTTTCATTACCTTGGATGATATAGGATCAGCAGCAGGATTGCAGTGCAATGACTGCACAGAGATTACTGAAGAATCCGTAACTCCCATTTCCGCAGCAATAAGTTTATTTGAATTAACATGATCTACTCCATAATTTCCCTGCTCACTGCTACAATGATTTTTAAATTCACCAGGACTGGTATGATCCAAAGTCCCAGTGCACACAAAATTGCCATTCCCAATATCGGAAATACCATTAATTCTTATTATATTCTCATCAGTAGTCATATGTCCACCATCACATAGCTTCAACTTTGGGGTCAGAGCTGCAGCAGCCACGCCAGTCCCCATTTCAGTGAGATGATAACCCAAACTCTGTTGGCGGTCAGAGTCGATCGCAGAAATCTCCATGCTCAGATTGTTGGAAGAAGTACAAATCCTTGGTTGTCCAATAGGTTGGTCCTTCGAACTTTCCAACCTAGAACAGTAAGCAATCTTTCCCGAAGCATCTAACATAGAAGCCCTCGTCTGCAGCTCACTATTAGATGGAAATTCATAACTCTTTTCATCTCTTATTTGAACAGGTGATTCTTTAGAGCCTTTTGTTTTGTTGTTCGAATAAACTCCCACTTGAGCGGCAAAACTGCTGTTTCCCTTCTTCCTTTTATATTTTTCATCATCAATAACCAAACCACTCCCAGCACATTTGTCAGGTGAATACATTCTGGTGGTATTTGGGTGAACTTCAAGCATATGCCCCAAATATTTGCTCTTTTGTTCGAAAGTCAGTTCACATTTGAAGCAATCAAAGATAGCACGAATTGGAACCTCAAACAGATTGTCCGTACACAAAATGTCAAGTTCTTTGTCATTTAGAGATGAAATGGGTGAACTATCCACCTGCACGTCATTTTCCTTATCGACCACACCTGCATGCTGTTAAACATCTCATAAATACTTTTCATTAGATTAAATAAGAAACAAACTGCAAGTAAAAATTACTTTACATCGATATTAGCAAGACTAACAATGCAAATGCAGTAGACAATCGTAATTTACTCACAGTTTCAGAAGCCACGTTGTCAACTTGCTCAACATTTGCAGCCATCTGATCAATCTTCTGGTTATCTCTGTCTCTAAAATAAGACTGCAGATACAAAGAAGCTTCCTTGCAGGACACAAAATGTTCTCCAGCAGGACTGACATCATATTGATTGGAAAACATTCAGTTGCAGCAAGCATGTAACAGGATACACATGAAAAAAGAAAATATAAAACAGGAGAATACATTTCATAAATAGCGTAGCACTAACAGGACAATTTTTACCCATTCTAGAGCACAAATATTTTACTAGGGCCAATAATATATTATACTTCTTACTGTAGGACAATGCCAACAGAATGTCGAAACTAAAGACTTTAAACACTTGAAAACTATATATGGTTTATATGAATCAGAATCCAATTGTAGACCAACACACAAATCTATTGATAATCAAATTTGCCAACCCACTTTAGTTAATCATCCATAAACATGTAAAGCATGCACATACAAAGTACACTTCCCCATGCACAAAAAGGTTAATATAAACATACATTATTTAAACTAATTCAAGCAAGCAATTCAAAGCAGCATCAGCCCTCACAAGGATAACCTAACAATCCATACACAATAAAAATTAATCCTCAATCACAAAATCACTACCTTACATATCTGCGACAGTAAACTGAAACACATCCATTTCGCCTCCTCAAACTAAGCAAAATCTTCCAACCAACAGGAAACCTGTCACCGAATTCACTAGCATCAACAAACTTCCTTTTCCTTCTCCTACTACACCATTTCCCATTTAAACCCCTCAAAAACCCTAACCCTTCTTCTTCAGTCCTTAAACCCTCAGTCCTCTTCTTCAATTCCTCACTATAATACTCATCCAAATCGCCTAATCCTTCAAAATCAACAACATCCCCATTGGCATTCACCTTCGATAATTCAACCTCCACATTACTCTTACCTCCATTCCATCTCTTTCTCTTCCTCTTCCTCTCATTCCCCTCATCCGAATTATACACAACAATTGCACCTAAATTACTCTTAATCACTCTCTCGGGGTCCGAAAACTCCCCTAAACCCCCCTCAATCACTCTCCCAGAATTCGAAAACTCCCCTAAACCCTCCTCAACCACTCTCTCAAAACCCGAAAACTCCTCTTCTTGAACACCAAGAAGATTCCTCAAACACCCAACAATGATTCTATCTTCTCCCTCAATGGGGTCACGGGCCGGGCAAAAATGGCCGGAATTCACCGGTTTAGGTGAAATCCGGCGACGGCGATAAGGCTGCCGGCGAGCTCCAGCAGACTTGTTGAAAATGGAAGGATTAAGAAAAGGGGTTATGAGATCATTGTTATTATTAAGTTTAAAGGCAGAATTAGAGCATAAAGAGAGAGTGTGCAGCTCTGATTGAGAGAGGTCGGATAAGTTTATTTCCGGCAGGGATTCTAAGGTCAGGCCGGTGGAGGGTGTGGTGGCAGACACCATTTTTGGCAAATTGTGTGTGTTTTGTGATTGTATGTAAGCACAGGATGGGTAATGTGAGTGTTACTGAGATACAGGGATGTATGTAGTGTGTATGTTATTATAAGCGCTGCGCAGAGAGAGAGAGAGAGAGAGAGCGAGAGAGAGATTTTATTACAGGCCCCGTGTCCGGTTGTATTCGTAATTCGTGCCTCATTCATTTCTTTAACTTGTGTGTACCTTCTTTTTTTTTGGGACAAGAACTTGTGTGTACTGGAACGGAAGGAAATGAATTTGACAAGAATAGAATATAAATTTGGGTTAAAATAAAAATTCAAGTTATTTGGTTAAGAGAAAAGGATCTTGAGATTAAGTTCAATAAAGTTTTCTGAAATACTTAAAAAAATAATTTTTAAAATTTATTGAGCCCGCAAAACTAACTAGTAATATTGTTAAAATTTAAACGGATTTTGATTTTACAAAAATGCTCCTCCCCATACAAAATATATGTATATCAGGAAACTTATCTAAGACATATCTAATATTCGTAATCTCTTTGGTTAAAATCGAGAAATTTGTTTTATTTTATTAGTATTTAATATAAATATTTCCTCCGTGTCAACCAATTCTTTACCTTTTTTAAAAATTTTGAAGATAAGTTATTGAAATATTCTTAAATATACCTTAAAATACGTGTCAAAAACCTCACTTGAAAGATTGAGGGTGTACAGTCTTTTTTAAATACATATCATATTTATTTTAACAAAAATTTCTTTCAAAATCTATATCTATATATATTATAATGCCAGGAGATCGGAAATGCACCAGAAGCGTTTAAAATATTTTTCTTAAATTTTCACTTTTCTGATTTTTTTATTTAATTTTTTCTTGCATTAAAGAGCATCTTAAGGACATCTTAATGGCATCTTAATAATCATTAATTACGCTTATGAATATATATTAACAAATTTTATTTGAGCATTATAACTCTTATTCAAATTTAAAATATTAAGTATATGTATAAAACTAAGACTATTTTCATGTAAATTAATGACTTAAAATTGTTCCCATTGCATCATTTTTTATTACATGTTGAAGATTTTTGCAAACTTTTTTCGGACAAGTGTAGGACAAACGATCTTAACTTCTCAAACAATTTTTTATCACTAATTGTGCAAATCATTATAATTTATGGAAGTATAATCTTTTGGTTAAAATCTAGAATTTGTATAAAATAATAGTGACAACTTTTTTATTTTTTTACATAATAAACTTAACCATTTTATTGATCGATTAAGTCGATAAAATTGTTATACACATGTTGTTTCATTATATTGTGTGAAAATAAATTAATATTCTTATTACATGAATTTTTATGCTATGAGTATGTATGTTATGAGAGGGGTGTCGGCTTTCAAAACGTTATTTAGTAATATTTAATATTGTAATTGTTATTTTTCATATTTATGATATTTTTAAGATTATTAAAAATTTTGATATATAATGAGAGTATTATTCCAACTAATAATTCATACAAACTATTTTAAATCACTTTTTTAGGAAATTTTTAAAATGCCAGTTAATTTTTATAAATAATAAAAATTAATTTATCTATTTTTAGTACCTAATAATAAAAATTTATTAACCGCGCGAAGCGCGGCTAAATTGCCTAGTATATTATAATGCCTGGAGATCGTAAAGTTACCAGAAGCGTTTAAGGCATTTTTCTTAAATTTTAGTTTTTCTGATTTTTTTTTATTAAAATTACTTTCTTGCATTAAATAGTTCTTAATGATATATTAATTAGTCATTAATTATACCTAATAAATATGTATTAGAATTATTTTATTTTATTTATTTAAAATATTATAAAACTTTAGTTGAGCATCATAATTATTATTTCAATATTAAATATTAATTACATATATAATTAACTTTACTTTTAGGAATTTTCATTTTTTTGATTTTTTTATTAAAATTAGTTTCTTGCATTAGATAGCTCTTAGTAACATATTAATTAGTCACTAATTATACCTAATAAATATATATTAAATTTATTTATTTATTTAAAAAATTATAAAACATTATTTGAGCATTATAATTATTATTTCAATATTAAATATTAAATACATATATAATTAAGTTTATTTCTAGGTAAAATGACGACTAAAATTTATTTACATAGCGTCTTTTTTTATTCCCTATCGAATACCACTCCAATTTCTTTTCGAATAATTGTAGTACAGACGATAATTAACTTCTCAAGCAATCTTTATCATTAGTGATTATGGAAAGCGTAATAAATTATAGAAGTATGTAAAGTTTTGCTTAACACCTATAATAAAAATAATAAAAATAGTTTTTTATTTTTACACATGAATAAATTACACATGGGTTATGACCAAACCGATTAAATTAAAAAAAAATCAATTTTATCGGTAGATTAAATCGATAAAAAAGTTTTGCGCCCATTGTTCATTATATTGTGTCGAACTAAATTAATATTCTAACTAAATAAATTCTTACACTACATTTGAACATGTATGTTATGAGAGGGGCGTCGGCTTTAAAATGTGTTATTATACTTTAAAAGGTGTTATTATATATAATATTTATAACTTTTGATCGTAAAGTTTACGTTTATATTATAACTAGCGTAAAAGCCCGTGCAAGGCACAGAGAGTGAACTAATTTCTCGTCAGAAACTGTATATATATTCAAATAATTTTATAATTAAAAATATGATAAACGATAACATTTTAATTTATCTAATATTTTTTTAGTTATTTTGTACTAGTGCATACCAATTTTTTGTATTATATTTTGAATTATTTTTTAACTCAATTTTGAATTATTCTAAATATTTCAATCGATGTTTTTTTTTTTTTTGAAAGTCAATCGATGTTAAATATGATAAAACGACCTGAATTACGCGTGCATGTATATGAAATCTAAAATTATTTTTTTTTTGAATTTATCGTATATTGATCTAACTATTTGTTACAACTCAACCATTATAATTTATATTGATCAATTTGTCATATTATATAAAAATTCATAAGTACCTTATTTTATAATCGAGTTATAGTCTAATTGATCATTATAAATAATTATTGTAGTTTTGTAATATTTATGATTTTAAAATTTATATATATTTTTGATTTAATATTAATGTTAATTATGTTATTTTTTACATAGAACACAGATCATATTTTTAGAGTTCTCATCTTTTTAACATAATTTCAAATATTTTTCGTGTATGTTTAAATAATTATGTTTTTGGACGAATCATATATTTAAATCGTTGAAAGTCTAAATAGTTGGTTGACCAAAACCCCCTAATATAACTTACATATTTAAATTTTTATATACCTAAAACTAATGTGATGCAATTATTAATTATGTTTGATTTGATAACTAAAATTTAAATATTTCTTTAAATCAAATCTTATTTTTTATTTTAAAAATTTAATATTTACATGGAGACGCATGTAAATAAAAATATTTTTTACTCGTTTACGTTATGTATAATCTAAAATTTTATTTTTATTTCAGTTATCTAAAATGACAAAAGAAATTGTAGAGTATACTCAACCGATTAGAATATTTTTTATAATTTTATCTATTCAATATTCTAGAAATAATATAAATCAATATTTTTAGAATATAAATCAATACTTTATTTACTCAAAAATAAAAATAAAAGAGGATGAGACAAAAAGAGAAGATGTGGTTTATCTTATAGGATTTTTAAACAAAACTCAAAATTAAGTGTAACATAGTTATTTATGGCATGAGTTTGATAGAAGAAGGTTAGTGGTTCGAATCCCAACATTAACATAATTTAACTATTTTTTACATAATTATTAAAGGATGACATTTTTATAATTTTAAAAAATATATGGGTAAAATCGTAACTTCACAACCATCAAAATAACAATATTTGCTTTAATACATAGTAATAGATAGATAATTAACAAAATAAGTTATATATATTCAATTGAAAAAAAAAATACAAGTATCATAAAAAATTATAAAGATGATTGAATAAATGGATATATATAAAATTACGATAACTGAAAAACAGAATTATATAAATATATTAAACCATAATTTTATTGTACTGAAGAGTTAAAATAAAATAACTTAGGATATGATTAGAGGAGAATATGCGGCATATCTAATTAAATTTTTAAAGTAAACTCAAATGCAATGTAGCTCAGTGGTTATATCATTAAATTTGTTAGAAGTGGTTAGAGGTTCAATTCTCAATAAATGCAAAAAATCACATATTTTTAGCATAAATTATAAAAGGATGGTATTTTTACAATTTTGTGACATGCAGGCGTAAATCTGTAACTTCACATCCAGTTTTTTGGCACTTTTTGCCCATGTGTTCTCCTTTAATATATAGTAATAGATATCTTTTTATGTTTATGATATTTATGAGATTATGAAAATTTTAGATATATAAAGAGAATATCTTCAAACTTATAATTCATGTAAATTATTTTGAATTATTTTTTTTTAAAATTCTTAAATGACTAATCAATTTTTAAAAATAATAAAAAATAATTCATCGCGCGGATAAGTTAACTAGTCAATATCTATTATATATACAAAGGAAATTCCCCGGGAGTTTGGTGACAAAAGCAAACAGAAGTAAGAAAAGGGTTACAAAATAAAATTTGATTTAGAAGCAATGATTATATATATAAGAATATAAAATTTCTTTTCTACTTCGAATATGTAAATGTAAATTTGACTTTTTCTTCCCTACAAATTCGAAACCTTTTCTATTTCGAAGATGTTAATGCTAAAAAAGGAAGTTTTGATTACTTTTCTAAAAAATAGGTATAAAGGATGATACGCGGGCGCTTAGGCGGCGACTCTAAAATCGTCTCAATCTATTTTTCTAATTTTTCAGAATTTTTAAAAAAAATATACTTTTAAAATATTAGAAGTAGAATAGGTGTTTGTATTTATATAGGTTAAAATTTCTTTTAACCTATTTGATGTACAAATGATATTCAAATTTATAGGAAATTAGTTTTAAAATATATTAGGAATTGAAGAGACATTCGAATTTATAACGAACATATATCACTAAAATTTCGTTTAACGTATATTTTACATTCTTACGTTGGCTCGGTATATTATATAAACAACTCTAAACTTAAATTTTTTTTTCACGTGTTTGTCTTTGTTGTCCAATTGTATCTTCCTTGCTCTCTTTTTTGTTATGATTTTCAAACGTACATCTTTGATTATTGTTTTATGTTTGTTGTACATCTATGATTATTGTTCTATGTTTGTTTGTGTTACTGGTTCTGTTAACGGAGGAATTTGGTGATAACAAATTTCGGAGGTTGCTGGAAAAAGAATTATGAAAATATGGGGAATTTGGGATTTTGGATGTTTGGGGCTGGACTTGAGAGGTATCTCGATTTGTCTCGTGTATCGGATCCTTTTTCAAGATGCCTGCGTACCTTATATTTATAAGGATCAAGCCAACGCAGTTCTGTGAAATTGATTTGTGTCTATCCCTTAGAGACTTTAGGGATAAACTTCGTTAATCTGGGTAATTACTGATTTTATCTGATTTAATCTTATCGTTGTGATATCTTCCTGATTTGAAGAATATCGTTTGAGGATATTTTCCGTTATTAATTGATTGAGATTGATTATTTCCTCGTTTCAAGGAGAGGATAAAACTTAGCGATTAAGTTATAATTATTAATCTGAATTAATAATATTGGAAATTTGGGAGATTATTAGAGGCAACCGAAAATATGGCGTAACAACTACCCCCCAGTTCTTCAGTGTAGCTTGCTGCAGTGGAGAACTAAGCATGCTTCGATCTTCCAAATTTCTTGAGTCACTGAAACAGCTAGGAGAGGAAGATTAATAAATAATATGGAGCACCAAGGTGCCCGTAATATACATGTAGATGTAAATAAGACAATATGCGATATGTAAATAATAAGTTTTGTATGTGTAAGAAAATGTATTTTGGAGAGCCATCAAAGCATTATTCGCAGAGTCGTGCAAAGCATTTTGAGCAACATCCAGTCGAAAATGTCATATCTACCATGTCTTCTAGAGGGTATCCCCTCAAAGGGGGTCATTTTCCTCAGAATTTTATAATACTCTCCTCAAAGGAGATCATTAGTACTCTCCTCAAAGGAGACCATTTTTGTCCAGAAATACCCTCCTCACAGGAGGTGGATTTTCCGAAGCTCGAACCCTGATGAGGCGCCGGAAGTACGGACATCCCCCCCGGAAGTACGGTTTTTGCAAGGATTTGGTAATTTGGGATACCCTCCTCAAAGGAGGTCGTTCCCCATTCCAGAAATATCCCTCCTCACAGGAGGTGGATTTCCCGAAGTTCGTGCCTTGATGAGGAGCCGGAAGTACGGACATCCCCCCCGGAAGTACGGTTTTTGCAAGGACTTTGGTAATTTGGGATACCCTCCTCAAAGGAGGTCGTTCCCCATTCCAGAAATATCCCTCCTCACAGGAGGTGGACTTTCCGAAGTTTGCTTCATTTTCACTAAGACTCTCCTTAGAGGAGATCGTCTTTTAAATAAATCACAAAGACCCTCCTTAGAGGAGGTCGTCTAACACAAAAAAAAATAAGGGAGACCCTCCTTAGAGGAGGTCATCTTCCCAAAGTCATATCAATATCCCAAGATTCTTCCAAAAAAGATTTCAGCAACACTTGAAGGGTCTTTCAAAAAAATCAACTCTTCGAATAAAAGTCTTCCAAAATATTACCCATACAAAGGAGGGCCTTCCAAAATAATTAACTCTTCAAACAAGAGCCTTCCAAAATTTATCCCTAGAAAATAGGATCTTCCAAAATATTACCCCCACAAAGGAAGGCCTTCCAAAATAATAAAATCTTCGAATAAGAGTCTTCCAAAATCATATACCACAAAGATTACACCAAAAATCTTGAAAATCTTCGCAATTCAAATTCTGCCCAGATTTGTTTTTGACGTTTTTGACCATCTAAACGACTTTTTCTTGAAAAACACAAAACACGAAAGTTGTAGAGAACGAAAAAACCTTTCCGATGATATATGGCTCATCAAAAACGGACTTATAACGAATCGGGAATTAAATAAAACGTCTGCTGATCTGTTTCCCGATGCTGAAAAACGAGATCTGATTGTTTTTTGTGATTTCGAGAATAGATCGAAATATAATCTGAGAAAACTCAAAGAACGAAAGTTATAGGCAATTTAACAAGCTTTCCGAATCATTAAAAATCATCAAAATCCGACATGTATTGAATATACTACGAATTTTATAAGATAACAAATTTGTATGGACAAAATCATAAGAAAACTTATCTTATTTCAGAATAGATCCACCGCCTCCACCGCTTAGCTCCTCCATTACAGCAACTCCAGATCCATAATAACCCCCCATGCGTGTGAGTTGATTGTCCTCCACAATCAATAAATAATCCCCTCCTTCTAGCGCCAATTGTTAACGGAGGAATTTGGTGATAACAAATTTCGGAGGTTGCTGGAAAAAGAATTATGAAAATATGGGGAATTTGGGATTTTGGATGTTTGGGGCTGGACTTGAGAGGTATCTCGATTTGTCTCGTGTATCGGATCCTTTTTCAAGATGCCTGCGTACCTTATATTTATAAGGATCAAGCCAACGCAGTTCTGTGAAATTGATTTGTGTCTATCCCTTAGAGACTTTAGGGATAAACTTCGTTAATCTGGGTAATTACTGATTTTATCTGATTTAATCTTATCGTTGTGATATCTTCCTGATTTGAAGAATATCGTTTGAGGATATTTTCCGTTATTAATTGATTGAGATTGATTATTTCCTCGTTTCAAGGAGAGGATAAAACTTAGCGATTAAGTTATAATTATTAATCTGAATTAATAATATTGGAAATTTGGGAGATTATTAGAGGCAACCGAAAATATGGCGTAACAGGTTCTATGATTCTGTTCTATTCAACTTTATTTTTACTTTTATTTTATTTTACTTCTACCACCTTAGAAAGGTGACTATATGTTCGGGTGGGTTAGAATTTGCAAAAATGGGGTCAAGATGTGAATATAACTAAAATTTTGGTAATATTTCTCAACACTTAATTACGTGGCTTGAAACTCAACATTCAGTTACTAATTTTTATTAATTACTGACCGTGTTATTTAGGTTTAAAATTTTTGCAAGGAAAATTTGTAAGCTCAACAACTATTTGGTGAGAATTTTTTTCCCTCTTTTGTATCGTTGTATGTGATGGTAATTGACAATAGCAGAACCATTAAAGAAATTTTCGTGGCACAATGACATGCGGAAAAGGAATAAATTTGCTCTACCAATATATATATTGTCATGAATCATGATCTATATAATGAAGGGTACATAGGTGAGTTTTAATTTATTTATACTTTTTATAGATTTTTACAATTTTAAACATTAATCTATTTTCAATCTATTTTTCTAATTTTTTATTACTATTAAAAAGAATTTATTTTAACATATGAGAAGTAGAATAGGTGTTCGAATTTATAGAGGAGAAGAGTTCGAATTTATAGGAAATACATATAATTAAAAAAATCTATTAGAAATAAAATAGATGTTCGAAATTATGGAGGAGAATAGTTCAAATTTATGGGAAGGACATATAATTAAAAGTTATATTGGAAATCCTGTTAAAAGAAAGTTATATTGGAAATAGTATAGGTGTTTGTAAGTCATATAGTTAAAAGTTTTATTAAAAGTAGAATAAGAGTTCGAATTTATAAAAGATAAGAGTTAGAATTTATAAAAACCACATAATTAAAAGTTCTATTTGAAGTAGCTAGAAGGTGTTCGAATATATATAGCGGAGAAGACTTATAATTAAAAGTTCTATTAGAAATGGAATAGGTGTTCGAATTTATAGAGGAGAAGAGTTCAAGTTTATAATAAAGACATATAATTAAAAGTTCTATCGCAAAAAAAAGAAGGTGTTTGTAAACCATATAGTTAAAAGTTCTATTGAAAGTAGAATATGAGTTCGAATTATATAGAAGAAGAGTTCGGATTTATAAAAATGACATAATTAAAAGTTCTATTAGAAGTAGAATAGGTGTTCGAATATATATAGAGGAGAAGACTTATAATTAAAAGTTATATTAGAAATGGAATAGGTGTTCGAATTTATAGAGGAGAAGAGTTCAAGTTTATAATAAAGACATATAATTAAAAGTTCTATCGCAAAAAAAAGAAGGTGTTTGTAAGCCATATAGTTAAAAAAGTTATATTGAAAGTAGAATATGAGTTCGAATTATATGGAAGAAGAGTTCGGATTTATAAAAATGACATAATTAAAAGTTCTATTAGAAGTAGAATAGGTGTTCGAATATATATAGAGGAGAAGACTTATAATTAAAAGTTATATTAGAAATGGAATAGGTGTTCGAATTTATAGAGGAGAAGAGTTCAAGTTTATAATAAAGACATATAATTAAAAGTTCTATCGCAAAAAAAAAAGGTGTTTGTAAGCCATATAGTTAAAAGTTCTATTGAAAGTAGAATATGAGTTCGAATTATATAGAAGAAGAGTTCGGATTTATGAAAATGACATAATTAAAAGTTCTATTAGAAGTAGAATAGGTGTTCGAATATATAGGGGAGACATATTATAATTAAATGTTTTATTAGAAGTAGGATACGAGCACGGTGGTTACATTTTTGACGATCTTCTAAAATTATATATCCTTTTTCTTAAAAATCCTTTATTTTAAATTTTTTTATACAAGTTAATTATATTTGCACTAGGAAAATATTTTCATAAATTTAATAATATTTCCATAACAAAAAGTCTTTGTATTTTAAAAAAAAGAATTGACGTGTTAACATAATATAATGACATTCTCCAATGGGAACCATAAATAAGTATAGGAATATCTATAATATATAGAAAATAAGATATATTTTCATTTTTTTAAAATTTCATGAATATTAAAAAGTTTAGAGAAAGTAAAAATTGAAATTCACTATGTTTATAAGTTTTAATTTAAGGAAACATTCATATTATATGACAAGGATCATCAATAATATGTAATGAAGTTGGATTTTCAATCCCAAACGAGAGTCACTTAAAACGTATCTAAAGGGAAGACAACACACTAGGAAAGATCTTATTAACTATTAGAATTTGATATTGATGTTTTTCATTTTATTTTATTTTTAGAGTTCGATTTTTTATGGATAAAAAATATTATACAAGTAGTTATAATATATGAAAAAGTTGGGGTTTCGATTTTAATGAGAGATCGACTCAGTAGGAATAACCGTGTTTAATGAGAAAATGTTCATTAGAGAAGATTGTGTTATCTATTAAAATTTATTATCAATATATATATCTTTATATTATTATATATAAAGGAGGATATGCGGAAGCATAGGTGGCGTTCTAAGATCGTCTCAATATATTTTTCCAATTTTCTAGAATTTTAGATCGTCTCAATATATTTTTCTAATTTTCTAGAATTTTAGATCATTTTTGAATTTTAAACACTAATATCATTTAACATATTAGAAGTTAATATTCTTTATTTTAACTTTTTTATACAAGTTATTTACACTTGCATATATCCATAAATTTAATATTATTCTTGTAACGAAACGTCTTCATATTTTTTTTTTGATATATTAACATTACAGAAAGACATTCCCATGCGGAAGCTATAAATAAATACAGGAATATCTATAATATACAGAAAATATAAGTTGCATTTTCATCTTTTAAAATTCCATAAATATTAGAAAGTTTAAATAATATAAAAATTGGAATTTACTCTCTTTATGTAATGAAGTTCGAATTTCGGTTCCAAATAAGAGCGACTCGAAACGTATTTAACGGGAAGACGGCTCACTAAAAAAGATTGTATTAGCTATTAAAATTTGATACTGATGTCATAATTATTTTTTTTACTGTTCGAATTAAGTATCTCTCCCTTCTCTTTAGGCTCTCGTGATTAAATTAATGTGGTCAAAAAGTTTAATATAGTAACTTGTTCATTTTGTTAAAAATGAAAACAAAATCGTAAATAAATTCGTTAGAAACACAAAATTAATATAAAAATATCCGACCTGCCGGATTCGAACCAGCGACCTAAGGATGGCCGAGAGCATTACCCACTACAGTCCTCCGCTCTACCAACTGAGCTAAGGTCGGATAGTGATAAATCCTGCCTTTCATCCTAAATGTACAGTATAATTAAGCAAATAATACAAATGCAAATAAAGAATGTACCAAAAAACAATTAAAAAGTCAACACACACAGGCACACATGTATGGAGAATGACAAAGAGATAAGGGAGTGCACATTGCACAACAATGGAGGTTGAAATAACATCCCAGAAATTGATCAAACCATCAAAACCAACACCTCCACACCTTCGAAAATTCGATCTTTCATTTTTGGATCAAATTGCTGCTCCTATACATGTCAACATTATTTTCTACTATGATCATTCTTTAAACATCGATCACTTGCAAAAATCTTTGTCTGATACCTTAACCATATTTTATCCACTAGCAGGTAGATACACAAAAGGTGACTTGCATGTAGATTGTAATGATCAAGGAGTTGCATTTGTCGAAGCCAAAGTAGTGAATCTTGAACTTCATCAACTTCTTTATCGAAAATTTGAGGTGGAGTTGTTGAATAAGTTTGTTCCATGGCATGTAAATAAAGTTGATCATGCTTCAAGTCCTCTTGTGAGTTTTCAAGTTAGTAGTTTTAGCTGTGGAGGTGTTGCTGTTTGTTTGAGAATTTCGCATCGGATTGCGGATGGATTTACGATTGCTTCTTTTGTTAGTGCTTGGTCTACTGCAAGTAGGGTTGGGATTGATGGAGTAGTTAAGCCTTTTTTTGGCTTGCCTTCTCATATCCCTGCTAGAACATTGCCTGCTCCCAAGTACATTACCTCCAGGTAACACATTTTTGGTACTTCTGCAAATTTTTAATTCTTGTATTTAATATTATTTAAGCGCGATTTTCTGATTTCTCATCGTATTCTAGCTTAATTTGTTTTCGCAAGTTTTAGTTAGAACCTCTAATATGTTTGGAACGAATGTGTGATATAACTTTATTTAGAGCCTATTGGCCAAGTTTTAACCTGATTTAGTAGTCAAATTTCATTGCCAGAATTACTTTTTAGCTGCTTTCCTGCTTAATTGTTAGGCAGCAGTTTTGTTTATTTCAAAACTCACCAACCATCTTCAACAATCCTTCACCAACCTCTCACCCACCCACCACCACCTACTACACTTCCATCACCTATATATACCCCTTCCCCTTCATTAGTAAAATCACACCAAATTCTCTCTTCTCTCTCTATATATAGCTGCTAGATAGTCCGTCTAGTAGGAAAGCCGGTTTAACCCGCTTTCAGGAAGTGTCGGGATAGAAGGTCCTCGTGCCTAAACTATTCCTTAGGGTACTTGGGTCTGACTGCAGCCATCGGAGGTGGTCCCGCTGCAGGGGTCTTTCTATCAGGTTGTGTGGCACGGTCCGGGTTGGGAGAGGGAGAGAAGGAAAGGTTGTCGGGAAATAGTGATAGGGGAGGTTTTGAGATAAACACTTCAGTGAGTTGGGGATATACATAATAGATATCGTAGGGCTGAATTTGTGTATAAAATTCAGGGGCCGGATACCCGGATATTGTAATCTCTTTTATCTAGTGTGAAGTTGTTACTCTTGTGGATGTAGGCTGGGCCGAACCACGTTAAATCTCTGGTCTATTTTACTGTATTGTTGGTTTGTTACTTTATTACTATCACGTATATTTGTGGGATCTAAGCACACATATTTACCAAATCGCTTCCGCATTCGCCGGGAATCGGGCAGATTCCTAACAGTTGGCATCAGAGCTAGTTGTGTCTAAATTATTGGTGCCGAAGGAAAGTCGTTAAGAAAAGTGGTTGTCTAATAAGTAATAAGGCGCCGTTTTGACGGAAGTGCTCCCATTGTTTCTTACACTTACCTGGCCAATTGATTTAGTTGTTTGGATTGGTTTGTGTGTACAAACGGAGATCATGACAAGTATTAGAGGATTCAATGTGACTCCATATGATGGTAAAGGAAGTTTTACTCTTTGGCAGAGAAGGGTAAAGGATATCCTAACCCAACAGAAGCTAGCAAGGGCTTTGAAGGGGAAGGAGGGAAAGCCAACAACGATGAGCGCTGAAGATTGGGAGGATGCTGAGTCGCAATGCATGAGTACCATCAGACTATGCATTGCAGATAATATTATCAATAATATTGTTGACGAAAGCACGCCGAAGGAATTATGGTCAAAGTTGGAGACATTGTATCTCGGGAAGAACTTGACTACAAAGTTAAATCTGAAGCGCGAGTTATACAAGCTGAAGATGGCAGCTCAAGGCAATGTTATTGAGCACATGAATGTGTTTAATGGTATTGTTGATCAACTTGAAAAGGTTGATGTAAAATTGGAGGAAGAAGATAAGGCCCTTATTCTTCTTACTTCGCTTCCGGAGTCATTTGATCATTTGGTCACAACCATTTTGTACGGGAAGGACACGTTAAAAATGGAGGAGGTTCAGTCAGCACTTTTGTCAAATGCTGGAAGGAAGAACCAGGATGGTGACAAGGACGGAATGACAGTTTTGGCTTTGCGTAATCAAAATAATAGAGGAAGGGGTGCTGTGAGAGGATCTACCAATAGCAGGGGTAAATCCAGATACAGTGAAAAGGGCATGTAGTGCTTTGGTTGCAAGGAGTGGGGTCATATTAGGTCGAATTGTCCGCTTAATAAGAAGGATCCAGATGCATCATTGGCTGTGGTTACTCTCGATTGTGAAGATGTTTGCGTCGTCTTCAATCGAGGCACTAGTTCTCCAGGAGAATGGATATTAGACTCAGGGTCATCTTACCATGTATGTTCCGAGAGGGGGCATTTTGAAAAATTCCAAGTTACAAAGAATGAAACAGTTTCTTTGGCTGATGGATCTACTTGTGAGATCAAGGGGATTGGAATTGTGAAAATCAAAATGTTCGATGGAATAGTTCGTAGCTTGAATGGGGTAAGATATGTGCCTAAGCTGAGGAAGAATCTAATATCTATCGGTCGGTTAGCTTCAGAAAGCTACAGATGCTCTGTAGTAGGGGGAGCTATGAATATCAAAAGAGGCCGTGTGGTTCGGATGAAGGGAGAGCTACGTGGGGGAATATATCGTCTGATTAGTACGTGGCCAGAACGTACTGGAACTTCGAAAATCTGGTTATCTCGTGCACGAGGGAAGGGTGACTTGAAGGATACTGCTGCGGTTGTATTGCCTTCCAGTCTAGACGATGGTGCAAAGGTTGCTGGGATGGATGCTTGGTCGAAGGGCTTCCACGACATCAACGAGTAGTTGGTGTGTTGCAGCTGCATATGGGCATCGATTAACACAAATCAAGTGAGCAGTGAACCATGCAACAGATTGATTTGTTTGATATGCAGTTGGGGAGTAAATGAAAGATCGATGGTCACACTTGTGTGTGTGATGGTCACACTTGCGTGTGTGATGGACTATATATGGGATTGGCTGACGTGAATCAAGTGAGTATGTGTGTATACAATAGATTGCTTCACATGTATGTAGTTGGATAAATAGAGGTCAATGGTACACTTGTGCGTATCGCAAGTAGGCATTCGAGAATGAATGTGCAAACTAGGGTATAGTTTGGAGTCTTGGACTCGGGGGGAGTTTTGTCGTAGGGAATGATACGGATCGAGGAGTTGTGCCAACAGGGCGCAGGTATGGAGTGCAAGTGAAGAGCTGTGAGTTTGGAAAGAGGGGGAGATTGTTAGGCAGCAGTTTTGTTTATTTCAAAACTCACCAACCATCTTCAACAACCCTTCACCAACCTCTCACCCACCCACCACCACCTACTACACTTCCATCACCTATATATACCCCTCCCCCTTCATTAGTAAAATCACACCAAATTCTCTCTTCTCTCTCTATATATAGTTGCTAGATAGTCCGTCTAGTAGGAAAACCGGTTTAGCCCGCTTTCAGGAAGTGTCGGGATAGAAGGTCCTCGTGCCTAAACTATTCCTTAGGGTACTTGGGTCTGACTGCAGCCATCGGAGGTGGTCCCGCTGCAGGGGTCTTTCTATCAGGTTGTGTGGCACTGTCCGGGTTGGGAGAGGGAGAGAAGGAAAGGTTGTCGGGAAACAGTGATAGGGGAGGTTTTGAGATAAACACTTCAGTGAGTTGGGGATATACATAATAGGTATCGTAGGGCTGAATTTGTGTATAAAATTCAGGGGCCGGATACCCGGATATTGTAATCTCTTTTATCTAGTGTGAAGTTGTTACTCTTGTGGATGTAGGCTGGACCGAACCACGTTAAATCTCTTGTCTCTTTTACTGTATTGTTGGTTTGTTGCTTTATTACTATCACGTATATTTGTGGGATTTAAGCACACATATTTACCAAATCGCTTCCGCATTCGCCGGGAATCGGGCAGATTCCTAACATTAATAGTCTGAAAAAAGGATAGCCAGATGGACTCTTAATATCGTGACACTTCCATGTCATTCTCTAAGGTATTCAAAATTTGTACATCAGGAAGACTGTTGCTAAAGTAGTCACACCTTACAAGGAGGTTTGTTTTTATAAACTTAAAAAAAAGGACCAAGCAAGTTTAACCTGATTTCTCATCGTATCTTAGCTTAATTTGTATTTGCAAGTTTTGGTTTAGACATGAAATAATGTGTGATACATATCCCATGAGCCAAAATTTAACTTGATTTATATGTTAAAATTCATTGCCACAACTAGTTTTTAGCTAATCTTCTCTACTTTCATGTCGGAAAAAGGTTAGCCAGATGGATTCTTAATATTGTGACACTTCCATAGTTCCATGTCCTTCTCTAAGCCATTTGAATTTGTATCCAGGAAGACTGTTGCCAAAGTAGTCACAAAGAGGTTTGTGTTTGATGGTGCAGCCATAACAAAGTTAAAAACAGATATCGGATGCCAAGCAACACGTGTAGAAGTTGTGACAGCAGTTATATGGAAGGTGTTCATTAGTTTAAGTCTTGCAAAATATGGAAACTCGAAGACATCACTACTTGAACATGCAGTGAACCTAAGGGGCAGAACAGTTCCCCCAATGCCATCAAATACTTTTGCAAACTTTATCGCCCTTGCTCTGCCACGAGTCTCAGGAAATGAGCTTGGCACGATGGACTTGCATTCCTTGGTGAAATTAATACAGAACGCGGTTAAAGGCACTACAAATAAGCTGCTACATAGCGAGGAATTTTACACAATGGTGAGCAGCTCTTTCAGAGAGGTGGATGAGGACTTGAACCATGATGATGTGGATTACAGAATGTTTACTAGTTGGTGCAGATTTCCGCTATATGAAGCTGATTTTGGATGGGGAAAACCGAGTTGGGTAAGTAGTATAAGTATGTCACTAGAGATCACCATACTAATCGACACTAAAGATGGTGATGGCATTGAAGCATGGGTAAGTTTAGATGAACATGACATGCTTCATTTTCAAGAAGATCAGAATATTAAAGCCTTCAGCTTATCTTAAAAATGTTTAATTGTAAAAATATTGTTATGAGGTTTGTTGTCAAGCTCTATCACAATGCATCTATCTAAAGATGAGCATCTCCTGCTCATCTAACCTTCAGCATTTTTTTGTATCCTGAATATTTGATCTATAAATGGTTAAGTTTTTAATGGTTGCCCCCTCTGCACAAAGTCTCGAGTATTTTGAAAAAGCTATACTTGAATTCGTAATAACACATAATCCAGATAATTTATTCTTGAGTATTTTGAAAAAGCTGTAATCGAATTCATGCTTGGTAGCGGCTGCGGGTTCCCATGTTAAAAAAAAAAAAACCTCACGTTGAACCGAAAGAATTAAGGATTTTTTTTTTGTCTTAAATCTTATTTGGTCATAAAAAATTAATATAAATTTTACTTTCGACTCTTAAATATCCAGTGAAAATGTTACTTTAAAGTTCTAATTGCTTAGGAGTCATTCCACAAATGTAAAGCATGTTTCAACTCCGAGAAATATAAATTAAGGAATTAAGCAACATTGTAAGGTTTGGAAATCCAGAAATGTTCAAAGATGTAGAGACTTTAAAAGCATATATAGCAGATGCAAGGTGTTCAGAACTTCACATCTTGTCCGGAAGTGCCATTGGTGACAGTTTGACACCATAAGTTTAATATAAGAAAATTCCCATATAAATCATGAGAAATGTTATTTTCAGAGCTATTTTTTTATTTGCAGAGCAATATTTGTAACATATGTTCCTTGCATTCATAAAGTGTTGCATACAGTGGCGGAGCCAGTCCACGGAGTGAGGGAGGGCCAAAATGGTCAGTGTCGGAGCTAGCCGCGCGAAGCGCGAGAACTTTTATCCCGCGTACGGATTTTTTTTCCCATCTTGGGGAGCGGAGATCATCAATATCACAAATTAACAATTCTAACAGATATATTCAGATTATATACTTAAACAAAGACACAAGGCAATTGAATAATGAGCAACAAAATCATAAATCATCTAAGAACACAAAATAATTAACTCATTAGGGGAGAAATTTCAAATGAAAACAAGTAAAAACTTACCAAGAGACTGTGAAGGGAGGATCTGGACTTTAAAAAATTTGATATGGGCTATGTTTACAAAAAAAAAATTGGCTTAAATATTTTTTTCAGGGAGGGCCTAGACCTCTCCTGGCCTTAACGTGGCTCTGCCATTGGTTGCATATGTATACAATATACTATAAATAGTTTTGGAAAATAACATTTTTCTAAATCATTCATTTTTTTTTAAATAATTAGGTTTATATAATTTACAAATAAATATTTATTCTAATAAATTTTGAGATGAGCGGGGATCGAATCAAGAATGTAGGATTACAAGCGATAAATTCTTTTACTCGATCAATCAATCGGTTAAATGTAAGCGAAAAATTACTTTCACTAGTTTCTTGGGAGAATTATTGAATTTTCTAGCATTTTTTCTCCGCTAAATTTAGTTCAAAATCTTTTTCAAATTAATAAAAAAATCAACCACAAGAGACATCATCACAATCAAACGGTGTAAAAATGCGGATGCAGGGATATTTCCATGCAGTGTAACACACTGAATCAAGAACTCTTATCAAGTATACAAATGTTCTATTCAGGTCACAAATATTAATTTATACATACATCTGAGTGTATGTATCTATAATTGTCTAGAAAATTCCTTTTTTTCAACTTGTGGGAGTCTCTTATTTAACCACATTACCCCCAATCACTGTCTAAACTACCAACACTCAACCTCACAAACACTTGCCTTCAATCCCAACTAAATCCCATTTCTCAGGTTTTAATTTTTTGTTCAATTTTATTATTTTTTCTTGTAATTCTTGCTAGTTTAATGCTATATTATGTACTCTTCTTTGAAATTACTTGTGGGTTTTTTAAAGACTATACCTTTCTTGATTATGAGTTACAAAACCCATGTTTTAGATTTTCAAAATTTTAGCTGCAGAGTTCATAAATTTGTGTTTCTTCTGATCTATTCATTTTGGGTCTTGGGAAATTCAGTTTTGATGTAAAAATGGAATCTTGCTGAGTTTGTTTTAGTATTTGTGTGTGTATCCTATATGGGTTGTTTATATGTTGATGTAAGTTGGGGGGAATTTTGTGGTTTGATTTGGAATGAATTGCATATGCTCTAAGGAATGTGTGGAAATGAATGGAGGCTTAGATTTATTGTGTTTTTTGTGATTTCGTTGTTAAGCACTCAAATATCTTGTACTAGTGTTAGCTATGGAGATAATTTTACAGTCTGAATTTCCGGTTAAAGTATCTTTCCTTTCGAACAGTATGCTGTTGCAAAAGTTAAATTGTTGCCCTGTGTTTAATTTTGACTGCTAACTGTTGTAGTTTAAAGTTCCCGACTTGTATTGTACTTAATATCTTCTATATGGTCCAATGTCATTAGTCTGTACCTGTGTGCAAATAAGAAGAGTGTAATTTAAGTCTTTTAGGATGATGAGAAAAAGTTTGGTTACTATCAATTCTTCAGTACAAGGGTTCCCTTGTGTTCGTTTTTTAGTTTGCAAAAGGATGCTAAATTACATGTAACCTAATGGTTGTATCTTTTTGCAGATTATATTAGATGGCAGTCGTTCCTTGTGGGAGTACATGGGTTGCTCGATGGGGAGGGCAACCTCAATTAACCATAAGAGCTTCTGCAAGGAACAAATTATCAGTACCTTCACACAAGTGAGTACATTGCTTTTCGGAAAGTTTGTTTGTCTGCTATCCTAAAGGATTCTAGTCCACCATACTATTATTTTGTTTTGCACAGTTTTTTTTATTTCCATGTATTGCCATAACTCCTTGGTAACTTCTTTCATAAAAATAATAAATATCTTATGTTAGGGTAGCAAATGTCATCATGTTGTATTGTCAATACCAGGGTTGTGGAGTCGAAAATGAACCTGATGTAAAATATTAGCGTGATTGGACTCAACTTGTTAAGAATGGAGAAGTTGACCTCATATTTGCTGATTTTAAGCATGTTTTCTTACTCATATATGTGCGTATATTTTTTTTTTTGCTGAAATTGAGTAAAGAGGATGCATTATGGTTATGGGTCCACCAAGCATTGTGATTAGTGAAAATTGGAATTGTAGAGTTGTAAATGAATTGGATGTGTATGAGTTTGAATCTGATTCGACTTATTTATAAAGAAAAAGTCAAGCTCAATGTTTTAATGTTTTTACTAAGCTTCTTTGCGTGTTTATATAGGTTTCTTTTGGATTAGGGTCATGTTAGGAGATGTATTGTGGAAGGTAGTATTAGAGTCGGAGCATTACTTGAGATCGACATCTAACTATATTATACTTACAGCTGAATTTTGGATCTTTTTTAATTGGTTGCCCTCCAGCAAGATTTTATTAAAGATCAACAAGATTCTATTAAAGATCTAAGGTTCGAGTCGTGTGTCAACTACAAAATTAACAATATTTTTTGTTAGTGTTTGGTTCTGTGCACTACTAAAAAGGAGAAATGGCTCCTTTTGGCACAATATGAGAGTAAAATGCCCAAAATGGCACATCTTAAAAAAAAGTCCTTTTGTGTATCTTCAAAACGGGACAGGAAATAGCGTTTATGGTTTTAAACAGAAAGGCAGCGATGTTCCCCCACTTCACCGGTGCACGGGTTGACATACATGTCAGGACTTGGAATCACAGCAGCGTGCCATTCATTTTGAAAACATTACAATAAGAATAAAGTAATATAAAGGTGTTGCGAGTGCAGGGATTAGGTATAGTTGCACGTGGTCGACCCCTAAGGTTAATTGTGTGCTTATTAAAATAATGCAGTATACGCACACATTTACTGAAAAGGGATGTTAAGGAAGCATTTATAATTTTAATACAAATGGATCTTAGTGTTACGTTTCTGCATAAATGGTAATTGAAACGCTAGTTAAACTTGTGTTTTCAACTTTGTTTTTTTAAAAATTATGTAGAGAAGAAATGCTACACGCCTTTGCGTTTCTTAAAGACAACCCTTAAAGTTGTGTTTTGTAGTGACATAAGAGCCATATTTTCAATTTATGCTGTTTGGGGCCTTTTTTCTTAAAATTGCCGCGCAAAGGGCCAACACCTACTAAAAAGGGTCTAGCATTTGATATGAAAAACTTAAACATAGTTGGTTTTAATATTTTGTTGTAGCTACAATTGAATAACATATTATTTATTCAGTAATATGCAAAATTATTTACGAACAACCAATTTTCACAAATTGTTATAATTATTCTATTGCAAAAGCATATATGTTTGATCAAATATTAAAGAGCTAAACATATTACTAGACATAAAACTTTATATAAATAGAGCTTTGAAAATAGGATCATAAGTACTATATAAAATGTATGAGCTATAATCAGGTTAAAACGAGGCTTGTTTTTAAAAGTGGAATTTTATGCAGAATAAATTCTAATAATTTTATAGTGGGTTAAAATAAATATGGATTTTTAAATGTAGAATTGTAGATAACATTTGTAGTAGTTAGGTTCATTTGGTTTAAACTGCAAAGATGAGTTTTCAGAACTAGGATTCTAGGTAGTTTATGAAGTCGAGTTTTTAAAAATATAGTTTTAGATAGCATGTTAATGCACCAAGCATGTTTTATTTCCGTCCCACCCAATTGCTAACATCTAGGTTGGTCACGAAGAATAAGGAAAGTGAAGAAAAAAGAAGAAAATAAGTGTAAGATAGTGGGACCTACTAATAGTAGTAAAAAAATATGTTATTTTAGGAAATGTTAAGAAATGTATTTGGCTTCGTAAAGTGAAGTGTCAAGAAATAGACCCATAAGTTCATAAAAATATTATAGATAGGTTGTGAAGTAGGTTTTCTGAAAATTGAGTTCTAGATATTATATGAGACTCATGTTATGAGTATATAACTGCCACAAACATATATTATTTATCAATAATTTTTTGATTAAACAGGTTATATATTTTATTAATAAATGGGTACATGCCTTGCCTGGGCTTTATATATGCTTTAATCGTTAAAAGATAAATCATATAATGGAAGATAGAATTTTTATTTAACTTGGGGCAAAGAAGTCATGACTGACTCTGTACTCTGGTAATTTGACTTGTTATATCTGAAATTTCACAGAAACGTTTTAGAATCTGAGGATGAGGGGAAGCTAACAAGTGTAGGTTCTTGTGTAAGAGTGTGATAGGTGTCTTATACAATCTAATTGATTAGCAAAAGAAACTACAAATGCATTTGTGGTTCAAATTTCAGAGGTTTGTCTTTGAAAGGTTTAAACACTGGAAGTTAATAATGACTTAAGTTACTTTATATGGGCTGTGGAATGCCTTAAATCATTATCCATAGTTTGACAGTGTCTTAAACCAATATCCATTTGGATTTAAAGTACATTATGTTTTGCTGTGCATTGCTCTTGTACTACATTTGCATGGATTATTGCTTGAGGTGGCATATAACGTTTCTTTATTTCATATCTAGCTTGTCATCAAAGATACGAGCATTGGCCTCTCCTAGTTCAGCAATGTTTGCTTCCTTGCCAGCACTATATAATACCGGGGTATATAATAAATCCTCTCATCACAGGGGAGCTCGTCTTGTTGTCAGAGCTAATAGTGTAAGTTTGTTATGTGATTCTTTTTTCTTTTTCACTTCTTAACCAGTCATTGTATATATTTAGTTGGTCTATGTGCTTCACATATTTACTAGTGTTGAGATAATTGAGATTTTCATTTTGTATTACAGGATTTCTATGCTGTCCTTGGTGTGTCAAAAAATGCCAACAAATCAGAAATTAAAAGTGGTGAGTATGCTTCTGACTGATTCTATGTTATTGGTACACATTCATCTACCCACTAATCCCACACCACTTCTATTTAATACGGAAAGGTGATATGCAGCCGTTACTTTGTTTACATTGTTTGCATATACTTGGGTGAAATTCCTTGGGTTGTCAACACTTTCTCTTGTCTGTGCATTCTTCTTTAGAGGTCACATCATGAGATCTCACTCAGCAAGTATATGCAAGTATATGCAAACAATGTAAACATATTATAAATATTTGTAGTAGTAATGGCGTTTGAGTAATCGCATACCCAATACAATGTGTATGAGGTGAAATTTCCTTGATAGAAATGTGGTGCCTTTGTTGGGAGTAGTCCTTATGGCCAGTTCCTGAGGAGGAGAATCAAATTAAAAACTTGAAAGAAGAGAAAAGAAGGGAACTTGAAAAGAAGTTCTTTCGTGTTCCCAATCAATAATGCTAAGCGGCAGAGTTGTAGAATTTCTTTCCCAAATATCCCCACATTCCCACTTTTGGGAAGAAGATTTTGGAAAGAAGTTGATCTATTCTTCGGTTCTCTTTGCTTATATCCATAAAAAATTTACGAAACATGAAGTCTAAGATCGTCCTTTACCTTAATTCTCATCTTTCTGAATCTCTACTTAGGAACACACTGTTATGGTGCTAAGCGGCAGAGTTGTAGAATTTCTTTTCCAAATATCCCACATTCCCACTTTTGGGAAGAATATTTTGGAAAGAAGTTGACCTATTCTTCGGTTCTCTTCTCTCTGCATATATCCTTAAAAAATTTACGAAACATGAAGTCTAAGATCATCCTTTCGTTTAATTCTCATCTTTCTGAATCTCTACTTAGGAACACACTGTTATGGTAGTAGCTCAGTTAATATAACAGTCTGAGCCGTGCAGTGAGTAGTGTAGATGTGGCTGATGTTATCAGCAATTAGAGTGCTTATGATGAATTTAAGAAATCAAAGTCATGATCCCATGGGGATGTAATTTATTGTTCCCCTCCATTTTTCTTCATCTTTCGTGATTTTATATATCCTCAACCCAAGTCTCTGTCGTTACTCTCTTTTGTATGTCTCTGTATCTCTCGGGACCCTCACGGAGCAACTGAATTTTCACATATAAAGTTACACCTGAGATACACACACATAAATTATGCCAAACAGTATAGGTATAGGGAATATGATATTTTCTAGGACATGCTGATGCTGTAATTTGCTTGATTTACCTGAGAAACATGTTTTCATCTTTTTTACTTGTTAGTCATGGTTATATGAACCACCTAATGAAATGTGATTTGCTACCATTTGACTGATTTAGTGTTGATCTTTTTTAGCTTACAGGAAGCTTGCCAGGAATTACCACCCTGATGTAAACAAGTAAGTGATCTGTACTTTCAGATTCTGATAAAGGACCATACCTATGTTTTGAAGTACTCAGGCAAATTGGTTCCTAACTTGGGCTATTCTGAGAAGCAAAAGTTTTCAAGTTTCTTTTGCTATTGACGTTGAGTGATAGATGCAATTATGCGGGCTGTATTTATTTAAAATTAACTAAGCAGGGGCCCTGTATCTGCTGTAGGGTGACCCATGACGAATTGTGGTGGCATTAAGCTATCAATGAAGATTGTTACCTTTATCTCTCTAATATTTCAAAGCCTTTACCTGTATTTAAAGTTAATAGCCTATTTGGGTTTGTTTGTAATCTTGGTCAGCTATCTACTTGTATCTACTTGTTTTATCCGTGCTTTATTGGAGCATCTCATGCTAACGTAGCAACCACCCGAAAAGATGTTGCTGTTGCAAGCCCCTGTGCATTAATTTAGCATATTTAGCATTATGTGAAAACTTTAATGCCATGTCAGTTCATGGGAATAAAGTACATGTCAATGGTAATTAAGATAAGAGTGCTGTAATAGAAGATGAAATTTCAGGCAAGCTTTTACCAGGTTGTAATGAATGAGCCGATCTTGTTGAAGTTGAGTGAGCCTAGTAGAGTCTCAGTTTGTGATGTGACATTATCATTTACGTGGCGATAAGTAGGTGATTATAATCGAAGTGTGTTGGTTAAACTTAACTATAAACTGGTGTTATGTCTATTTCTGTCCAGAAACATGTGTGATGAACTGCTCGTAAGCCATTATTTGAATATTGACCTATGTGTACGTATATGTCACTGTTTTATGCTCTAGTAATATTGTAACACCGAACATCAGATTCATTGGTTTATTATCACCTTGCTCATAAAGATTTTGTTTATACAATGTACACAAGTAATACAAGTGGGGTGCATTTATGGCATACTCTAGAAATTTTGGGGGGGGGGGGGGGGCGGGGAATAAATCTGGGACCAGTTCAGAAGTGGTGAAAACTCAATATTTCTTAATTTGATCACTTGATGTTACTCATCTCTCCTCTCTGTTTATTCTTTCTCATACAGTAAGTTTTCCTAAATCACCATATTTGACATCAGAAACAGCATTTGTGATATATGTTCTCCATCTCTTTAGCAGTAAGCTTGTACAGACAGAGAGAGTGATGCGATAAATGTCAATGAGTAACATTTACTGTAAGTCTGCATCTGTGGATGTTATGGCAACAGTAGTAGTATAGGGTTCAGCTCAATAAAAATTACTGACAACTAATTGCAGCGAGAGGAATGCCAAAGCAATGTTTCTGCAACTCTTTCATGTAAACGATCCAATAAGACAAATGTCTATATTCTGAAGTCTAGCTCTTATTGATGCAGAGAACCTGGAGCAGAAGCAAAATTTAAGGAGATAAGCAATGCTTATGAGGTGCAATTTTGTTCAATATACTGATCGAAATATTGCAGTCTTTTTAGCTTTTGGGTTCCTAATTAAATACTGTTGTACAGGTTTTATCGGATGATGAGAAACGTTCCATATACGATAGGTACGGCGAGGCTGGGCTTAAAGGTGCTGGTATGGGCACAGGGGTGAGTTTTTCCTTCTTGAAACTAATATCAAGCAGAGGTTTTGATTATTAAAGTTAGCAGTATTTTGTACTATTTGTTCAAGTCAAGTGTTCCTTTATGACAGGACTTCAGCAACCCCTTTGATCTTTTTGAGTCATTTTTTGATGGCATGGGTGGCATGGGCGGTATGGGGGGCATGGGAGGAAGGGCCTCCCGAAACAGGGCAGCGGAAGGTGAGGACCAGATATACAATCTGGTTTTGAATTTCAAGGAAGCTGTGTTTGGGGTCGAAAAGGAGATAGAAATAACACGACTTGAGAGTTGTGGCACTTGCAATGGGTCGGGTGCAAAGCCGGGAACCAATCCATCAAGATGTAGCACGTGTGGTGGGCAAGGGCAAGTAGTATCTTCAGCTAGAACCCCATTGGGAGTCTTCCAGCAGGTAATGACCTGCTCTTCCTGTAATGGGACTGGAGAGATATCTACTCCTTGCAACACATGCAGTGGGGATGGGCGAGTTCGGAAGTCGAAGAGGATAAGCCTAAAAGTTCCAGCAGGGGTGGATGGTGGCAGTCGATTGCGAGTCAGGTCGGAAGGTAATGCAGGAAGAAGAGGTGGACCTCCCGGAGATCTTTTTGTGATGATTGACGTAATGCCAGATCCAGTTCTGAAACGTGAGGACACCAACATTCTCTACAACTGCAAGGTTTCCTACATTGATGCGATTTTAGGAACCACAACGAAAGTTCCTACCGTTGATGGAACGGTAGATTTGAAGATTCCAGCTGGGACTCAACCAGGGACGACTCTAGTGATGGCCAAGAAAGGTGTTCCAATTTTAAACAAAAAAAATAAAAGGGGTGATCAGCTGGTGAGAGTTCAAGTTGAGATACCGAAAAGGTTAAGTGACGAAGAGAGGAAGCTTATTGAAGAACTGTCCAACCTGAACAAGGGTGAAGCTGTCAACAGCAGGAGATAATTAAGAGGTGGTATTGTCCATAATAGTTAGGAATTTGTTGTCATCGCGATTTGAGGGACGTGGCTTTGTTGCTAGAAAATCAGTTGGCTATTTAAGGTAGTCGATTACTTTGTATGTCTTGCAGGTAGTGCGAGGGAATTTTTGTGATAGATAGTATATGTATGTTGCATTTTTAAAGTGAGGAGAGAGAGACATTCTTTCACATTAATTGTAAATTTAAACAATTGTCATTGTCATTTGCATCAATATAAATTCCCGGGTCTTGAGACATATGCCAGTTACAATTTTTGTCATAGTTTCCAGAGGGCAAACGAGGTTTTTAAAGTGACCCCTACCTCACCGAGGCTTCAAGCCTTCAACCTGACTTCAGTGTGGGATAGTGTTGGAGGTTTCACTCTCCTTTTCCACCAGTTATTTATGTTATTTTTTCAGGAAGTAATTATGTCTAAATATATGTTACAGACTTACCTGCGTAAATGATAAGTGATGCTGCCTAGTATATCCCTTCCTGCCCCTCCCCCTGCTGCACACCCTCTCTGACACTACGTTTAACCGGAAAGAATGAAGATGGATGGAATGGAATGAAAATCTATACCGGAACTTCGTAATTGTCGTTCGTTTCAATTTAAAGTCATTCTTGCAAACCAAAAAATGTATGTTCTTAAGGGAAGTTGTAGTTTTGGCACTACTAACAGAAGAGGAGAAGATCTTCTATACTACATTGAGATTACTCAGAATTAAAAAAAATTATTTACAATGGGCGTTTTTGACAAATAGTGTAGCAGAACAATGGGTTAGGATGCCCAATAAAATTATTAGTTTAATAAACGGAGGATGAGAGAAGACAGATGGAAACAACTGGTGAAAAAATGGGGTGAGAGAGGCTCGAACTCTCGACCTCAGGATTACTCTTTGCTATGAGACCTACGCGCTAGCCAACTGCGCCACCACCCCTTGATATTATAATTTCTGTTGTACTCGAGATATAGCTGTATACATGAATATATCTCCATATTCAAGCAGTTAAATTCCAAGTAATTATTTGCTTTTATTAGGTGATGTCTCATGTCCGAGAATCTGGGCTTAATTATTTTATTTTTTTTACAGAATCAACTTAAAATCTATCCTATTATATAAAAATCGAAACATTAAAAGTTTTGGTACATGTTTTTTGATACTTCGTGAATTTACTTATTTACCCTTCATTATAAACAAAAATATATATGATATCTATACTGTTAAAACACCTAAAATAAATAATAACATATACTATTAATGGTAATTAGTCGATTGCCTTTTTTACATTTATTTTCAGTTAAAGATATTACCTTTATAAACAATTAAAAACATCAATCATATCATATCTTCCAATCATTAATATTTTTTCCTAATTAAAACACGTTACATTTTGATTTAATAATAATCTTACAATCATTAATATATACCAAAAAATATCACCGTACTTTTCAATTATTGATAAAATATATTAATAATCAATATACGTTGTTTATAATAAGGAAACATTAGTATAATCCGTAAACATGTCTATAATCTATACTATTATATAAAAGCCGAAACATTAAAAGTTTTGTAACCGGTTTTTTGGTACGTTGTGAATTTACTTATTTACCTTTCATTATAAAGAAAAATATATATGATATCTATACTATTAAAAATCATAAAATAAATAATAGCATAATATAATTAATGGTAAGTAGTCGATTGTCTTTTTTCGCATTTACTTTTAATTGAAGATATTCCCTTTTATAAATAACTAAAAATATTAATCGTATCATATCTTCCAATCATTAATATTTCCTTTCGAATTAAAACACGTTACCTTTTTAATTTAAAACTAATCTTACAATCATTAATATATATACCCGAAAATATCACATCATATTTTTCAATTATTAATAAAATATATTAAAAATCCGCATACTTTGTTTATAATAAGGAAACATTAGTATAATCCGTAATAAAGAAAAATATAATCCGTAATTAGTATATTTTTTAGTATTTCGTGAATTTAGTTATTTAACCTTTATTATGAAGAAAAATATATACGATATCTATACAATTAAAACACCTAAAATAAATAATAACATAATATAATTAATGCTAATTAGTCGATTGCCTTTTTCACATTTACTCTTAGTTGAAGGTATTACCTTTTATGAACACCTAAAAATATCAATCATATCATATCTTCCAATTATATCATATCTAGGAATAATTAATATATAACCAAAAATATCACATCATATCGTCTAATCAATAACAAAATATAATAAAAATCCGTATAATACGAATAATGACCATTAGATTTTTAGTAAAAAATCATTAATTAAATCTTTATTAAATAGTTTAAGTTAAAATTAAAATAAAATATTGTAAATTATAATTATTTAAAAATGTAATTGTAACATAAAATAAAATTTATTACATATAAAAGAAATCCGTGTATCACACGGGTTATTAGCTAGTATCTATACTATTATATAAAAGCCGAAACATTAAAAGTTTTGGTACCAGTTTTTTGGTACTAAGTGAATTTACTTATTTACCCTTCATTATAAAGAAAAATATATATGATATCTATACTATTAAAACTCCTAAAATAAATAATAACATAATATAATTAATGGTAAGTAGTCGATTCTCTTTTTTCACATTTACTTTTAATTGAACGCATTACTTTTATAAACAGCTACTAATCTTAAAATCATTAATATATACCCGAAAATATCACATCATATATTTATGATATCTATAATATTAAAACTACTAAAATAAACAATAACATAATATAATTAATGGTAAGTAATCGATTGCCTTTTTTCACATTTACTTTTAATTGAACATATTACCTTTTATAAACACCTACTAATCTTAAAATCATTAATATATACCCGAAAATATCACATAATATTTTTCAATTATTAACTAAATATATTAAAAATCTATATACGTTGTTTATAAAAACATCAATCGTATCATACCGTACAATCATTAATATTTCCTTTCAAATTAAAACATGTTAACTTTTTAATTTAAAACTAATATTATAATCATTAATATATACCCAAAAATACTACATATTATTTTTCAATTACATTAAAAGTTTTGGTACCTGTTTTTTGGTACTAATTGAATTTACTTATTTACCCTTCATTATAAAAAATATATATATGATATCTATACTATTAAAACTCCTAAAATAAATAATAACACAATATAATTAGTGGTATGTAGTCGATTGTCTTTTTTCACAATTACTTTTAATTGAACATATTACCTTTTATAAACACATATTAATCTTAAAATCATTAATATATACCCGAAAATATCACATCATATATATATATATATATATATATATATACTAAAACTCCTAAAATAAATAATAATATAATATAATTAATGGTAAGTAGTCGATTGCCTTTTTTCACATTTACTTTTAATTGAACATATTACATTTTATAAACACCTACTAATCTTAAAATCATTAATATATACCCAAAAATATCACATCATATTTTTCAATTATTAATAAAATGTATTAAAAATCTCTATACGTTGTTTATAAAAACATCAATCGTATCATACCTTACAATCATTAATATTTCATTTCAAATTAAAACACGTTAACTTTTTAATTTTAAACTAATCTTACAATCATTAATATATACCCGAAAATATTACATCATATTTTTCAATTATTATTAAAATATATTAAAATATTTATACGTTTTTTATAATAAGGAAACATTAGTATAATCCGTAAACATGAATATATTAATTTATATTAAATTAAAATTAATGGTAATTAGTCGATTGCCTTAATTAAATTATAATTCCTATAAACTATTCACTTACCTTTTTCACATAATCGTATAATCTTTTTAATTTTCACGTTACCTTTCTATTTCTCTAGTTAAAATATCTCTTTTTCCAATTATATCACGGGCGGTTCTATTTAATATAAGGCTTAATGGCCTTTTAGCCCTCCAAGTTTGCACCGAAATACCCATCAGCCCTTCTGTTTTCAAAACGTTCCTTCCAACCCTCGAAGTATCCGTAAAGGTCCAATTAGCCCTCATACCGGGATAGGAAAAAAAACCGGTATAAATCGGTAGGGCAAAACAGACATTTCACTTTCCCCCAAAACGTTTACATACGCTTTGAGCCCTAAACTATGCCCAAACTAAACACAGCAGCTTAGGATTCGATTGAAGAGGCGAGTGGCGATTGGCGACCATCCGATTGGCGATCAAAGCATGGGGGATAGCAGTTGGAACTCTGATGGTATGTTTAGTAAGCCTTATCACTCATATTTTTGATTATGAATTCGTTTTGATTTGGTTTAAAGTGGGTATGCTCTGTGTATGCATGTATTAGTGAAAGTGTATGTATTGTTCAATGTTCTGTACTTACATGTTTGTTAGTTCGTGTTTTATTGAAATTTTGTGTGGGTGTGATGAACCCTAATTGTATGTTTGTGCTTTTAAATGCTTATATATAAACCACAAATATGTTTTGTGTCTTGAAGGTGAAGATGTTCTCAATATTAATTTGTTTCACGGTGGGAAGTTAGTTTTGATTCCAAGAGCTGAATACTTTGGGGGTAAAGTGAGTTTGTATCACTGTGGAGACCTTGATGAAATAGACATGGACAGTCTAAGAGTATGGACTAAAGCCTTGGGTTATGGGGGACTGACTTGTCTGTATTATAGGAAGCCTAATGTAGGACTAGATGAAGGTTTGATGTTATTGTTGACTGAGGATGATGTAGAGGAAATGAAAAGGTATGCACTGGAAAATTCAAATACAATTGATGTTTATGTGTCACATTCCAATGAGGACGAGTTGGTATCATTCGAAGATGTAAATGTGTTTAGAAAAATTAATGAAGAATGTAATGAGGGAAATGCTAGCAATGATGTAGGGGACTGGAGTGATGAACTAGATGATTATGACTTTGCTGATTCAGATTACTCAGATGAGTTTCATTAGTGATAGACAGAAGGGGTTATTGAATGTAGTTGAAGAGATGTTCCCCATGGCTGAGCATAGGTACTGTGTTAGGCATATGCATAACAATTTTAAGCAGAGATATGGTGGAAGATCTCTAAAAGAAAAACTTTGGAGCTGTGCTAGGGCAGCAAACAAAGAGGCATTTGAGACTGCAATGAATAGACTTAGAGAAGAGAATGTGGGTGCTTGGGAATGGCTGACTGCAGTGCCATTTCAGCATTGGAGCAGGGCACATTTCAACTAAAACCTATCATTTTTCCTATATTTTCTGATTAAAATCTCTCCATTTCTAGAAATATCATGGATAGCATTTATATAATTATTATCAAATTATCTCATATAAAAATTTAAGTCTCAAAAATTAATGTTTTAAAAAATTAATTTCAATTAATGAAAAAAAATCATATAATTTTTAAAAAAATCCGTGCATCGCACGGGTTTTAAGCTAGTATTATATAAAGGCCGAAACATTAAAAGTTTTAGTACCTGTTTTCTGGTACTAAGTGAATTTACTTATTAACCCTTCATTATAAATAAAAATAAATATACCTAAAATAAATAATAATATAATATAATTAATGGTAATTAGTCGATTGCTTTTTTCACATTTAATTTTAGTTGAAGATACACAATTAATGGTAATTAGTCGATTGACTTTTTCACATTTAATTTTAGTTGAAGATATTATCTTTTATAAACACCTAAAAACATTAATCGTATCATATCTTCAGATCATTAATATTTTATTTCGAATTAAAACACGTTACCTTTTTAATTTAAAACAAAATTACAATCATTAATATATATACTCTATACTATTATATAAAAACCGAAACATTAAAAGTTTTGGTACATGTTTTTTGGTACTAAGTGAATTTACTTATTTACCCTTCATTATAAAGAAAAATAAATACACCTAAAATAAATAATAATATAATATAATTAATGGTAATTAGTCGATTGCCTTTTTCACATTTACTTTTAGACTAGTTGAAGATACACAATTAATGGTAATTAGTCGATTGACTTTTTTCACATTTACTTTTAGTTGAAGATATTACCTTTTATAAACACCTAAAAACATTAATCGTATCATATCTTCAGATCATTAATATTTTATTTCGAATTAAAACACGTTACCTTTTTAATTTAAAGCAAAACTTACAATCATTAATATATATACTCAAAAATATGACACCATAATTTTCAAGGAAAATATAACACCTAAAATAAATAATAACATAATATAATTAATGGTAATTAATCGATTGCCATTTTCACATTTACTTTTAGTTGAAGATATTACATTTTATAAACACCTAAAAAAATCAATCAAATATAACACCTAAAACAAATAATAACATAATATAATTAATGGTAATTAGTCGATTGCCTTTTTCACATTCTTTTTTACATTTACTTTTAGTTGAAGATATTACCTTTTATAAAAACCTAAAAAGATCAATCGTATCCTATATTTTAATTATTAATATTTTCTTTCGAATTAAAACATCTATACTATTATATAAAAGTCGAAACATTGAAAATTTTGGTACCTATTTTTTGATACTTCGTGAATTCACTTATTTACCCTTCACTATAAAGAAAAATAAATAATAACATGATGTAATTAATGGTAATTAGTCGATTGCCTTTTTCACATTTACTTTTAGTTGAAGATATTACCTTTTATAAACACCTAAAACTATATACCCAAAAATATCACACCTTAATTTTCAAGAAAAATATAACACCTAAAATAAATAATAACATAATTTAATTAATGGTAATTAGTTGATTAACATAATAAAATTAATGGTAATTAGTCTATTGCCTTTTTCAAATTATTTTTAGTTGAAGATATTACCTTTTATAAATACCTAAATACAGATCATTAATATTTTCTTTCGAATTAAAACACGTTACTTTTTTAATTTAAAACAAATCTTATAATCATTAATATATACTCAAAAATATGACACCATAATTTTCAAGAAAAATAAAGCCCGAAAATATCACCCTATATTTTTCAATTATTAATAAAATATATTAAAAATCATATACGTTGTTTATAATAAGAAAACATTAGTATAATCCGTAAACATGATTATATTAAATTATATCAAATATAAATTTAAAAAAATTATTAAAATTAATGATTATATAAAAACATAATTGTCATATTAAATAAAATTTATAACATTTGTTTGCCTTTTTCACATTAACATAATAATATTAATGATAATTAGTCGATTGCCTTTTTCACACTTACTTTATTAGAATATATTACCTTTTATAAATACCTAAAAACAACAATCAATCATTAATATTTTCTTTCAAATTAAAACACGTTACCATTTTAATTTAAAACAAATCTTACAATCATTAATATATACACGAAAATATCACACCAGAATTTTCAAGAAAAATATAACACCTAAAATAAATAATAACAAAATGTAATTAATGATAATTAGTCTATTGTCTTTTTGACATTCACATAATAAAATTAAAGGTAATTAATCAATTGTCTTTTTCACATTTAATTTTAGTTAAATATATTACCTTTTATAAATACCTAAAAACAGATCATTAATATTTCCTTCGAATTAAAACACGTTACCTTTCTTATTTAAAACAAATCTTACTATCATTAATATATACCCAAAAATATCACACCATAATTTTCAAGAAAAATATAGCCCGAAAACATCAAACCATATTTTTCAATTATTAATAAAATATATTAAAAAGCATATACGTTGTTTATAATAAAGAAACATTAGTATAATCCGTAAAAATGAGTATGTTAAATTATATCAAATTAAAATGAAAAAAATTATTAAAATAATTATTATATAAAAAAATAATTGTAATATTAAATAAAATTTATAACATAATACAAAAAACCCGTGCATTGCACGAGTTATAAGCTAGTATTATATAAAAGCCGAAACATTTAAAATTTTGGTACCTGTTTTTTGGTACTTCGTGAATTTCCTTATTACCCTTCATTATAAAGAAAAATATATATGATATATCTATACTATACTATTATAAGCGAAACAGAGTATAAAGAAAAATATATATGATATATCTATACTATATTATTATAAGCGAAACAGGGTATAATTGGTTGGTTGGTCGGTTAACACCTTCCCAAAAAAATTGTTAAAACCTTCCAAAAATGAAAAAATAAATTAAAATGCATATAATGTTTTTTAATAACAAACTCTTTTATTTACACTCCAATTAATATTTAATTACATACGCTTTTAGTTATATTTGAATTAAAATTCTTCACCTACACCCACCTTATTTAGACTCTTTCAATTACTTGGAAATCAAATATTTTCAAAGTCAATGTAAATAATTTTGATATCAAATAAAACACGTTACTTTTTGATTTAAAACAAATCTTACAATCATTAATATATACCCAAAAATATTACACCATACTTTTCAATTACTAATAAAATATATTAAGAATCTGTATACGATGTTTATAATAAAGAAACATTAGTATAATCCGTAAACATGTATTATATAAAAGTCGAAACATTAAAAATTTTGGTACATGTTGTTTTGTACTTCGTGAATTTACTCATTTACCCTTCATTATAAAGAAAAATATATATGATATATCTATACTATACTATTATAAGTGAAACAGGGTATAATTGGTTGGTTGGTCGGTTGGTTAACACCATCCCAAAAAATTTGTTAACACATTCCAAAAATTAAAAAATAAATTAAAATGCATATAATTAAAATCAAATATTTTCAAAATCAATTTAAATAATTTTAATATCACATATTTATTAACAAATTTACAACAAATTATAAATCAACAAAGTGAAAACAAACTAATAATATATAATAAACAATAAAAATTTCACACAATTACAAATTAATATTAAATTATATTTTAGACAAATATTATATTAGGGATTATTATGGAATCATAATTTGAATATGATAATATCAACAAATATTTGAATGTAAGTATATACGATACTTCCATTTATATTTATATTATTATGACAAAATATAATCATAATTCGAACAATTTATATATATCATATAATTAAATGATTATTATTTAATAATTTTTATATATATTATGCCAATATTATATTAAGTAATATGTATGAGATATATAATTATTAAAATATAAATAAAATCTAAATCTATCTATCTATACTAATATATGATAAGCAAACTAGGATATAATTATTGGTAGTTTGGTTCAACCATTTAAAAGAATAGTGACTGTTAGATATTTAATAAATAGATGATAACCGGAGAAAATTACCAAAATACTCATATTTGAACATGTCTGGCCCTATTTACTGACGGGACACGTTAAATCGTGTACCGTGATATGAGGGGTAATACGATATTTCGTCTTCCGTAACAGTGCATGATACGGTACACGGTGTAACGTGTTCTGTGTAACACGGTGTACTGTGTCTCGTGTTAGGCGGGTGCGCAGCACAAACACGGTACACGCTCTTCCGTATCATGCATAACACGGAAGACCGTGTTCCGTATCCAGCTAATACGGTAGACCGTGTAACGTATTCAGCTAATACGGAGATCGAAACTCCGTATCCCGTCGGTATTTCCGGCCATTTTTTCCAGAATCAGTATTTTGGGCCACTTCACTACTACAGAAATGACCTATAGCGTCGCACCTATAGCGTCGGTTAAATACATATAGCGTCGCATTTTTACCTATTGCGTCGGTTATTTCCATTAACCGACGCTTATTGACTTCTACTAGAAGCTTTGGCGTCGGTTGTTTGCATTAACCGACGCTATAGATATAGCCTATAGCATCGCCCTTTAAAATGCCGATGCTAAAAAGTAATTTTGCGTCGGTCAACAAAGAACCGACGCAATAGGTATAGCTTATAGCGTCGATCATCTTTGAACCGACGCTATATGTATAGCTTATAGCGTCGCCCCTTAAAATGCCTATGCTATAGGTATAGCTTATAGCATCGCCCCCTAAAATGCCGACACTATTGGTACAGCTTATAGCGTCGCCCCTTAAAATGCCGACGCTATAGGTATATGGTGAAGTTACCAAATTGCCCTCCCCCTATTTATATCTCTAAACCAAACCAAACCAAACATACCCAGTATATCCCGCTCAGAGCAGGGTCTGGGGAGGGTAGGTTGTACGCAGACCATGCCCCCACTTTTTAGGGTAGGGAGGCTGTTTCCGTGAAGACCCTCGGCTATGAGCACGACACATACGGTGTGTGATATATACAGAGGAATCTAAAGGATATACGACAACGTTCACAGCAATACCTGAGCCCATGGCTTTCTCCATACGGGACTTACCTACCATGCCCCTAGTTACCACCAAGCGAAGCTCCCTGCACCTGCACAACCGGGAAACATATGATACTAAAAATAATAAATGAGGATGGAAACAGATAACGGAAAAAGCCAAACTCCTATGATAAGGTCATCCGAGACAACCCAATTCTGAGGTTCTCCACTACAGAGCCGTCCCCTAGAAGAGAGTCCACCACTCTGATTTGCCGCCTCCACGAACACCTGTCAGCGGTCATTGTCTCACTTAGGTTCATAGCCTTCAAATCCAACCTAAGCTGCTCTTCCCATGACCTCCTCGGTCTGCCTCTCCTCCTCACCCCAACAACCGAAAGACTCTCGACTCTTCGCACTGGGGCTTCCGGCCGCCTCCTACGGACGTGGCCGAACCATCTCAACCTCCCTTCCCTAACTTTCGCAGAAAGAGGCACCACTTCGAGCTCGGTCCTGAACACCCTATTAGGGATTCTATCTAGCATCGTGCGGCCACACGACCACCGCAGCATCCTCATTTCAGTTGCTTCCAACGTGCTTTCGTGGGTCTTCTTCGCTGCCCAGCACTCAGAACCATATAACAACGCAGGCCGGATAGCCGCTCTTTAGAATCTCCCTTTCAACTTTAAAGGAACCTTCTTGTCGCACATCACCCCGGACGCTGCCCTCCACCTTAGCCACCCAGCATTGATACGATGCTTGACATCGTCTTCAACCTCACCTTCCTTCTGGATGATCGACCCTAGATATTTGAACTTATCCGTACGCGGGACGATCTGATCTTCGATCTTAACCTCCACCCCTTCGTCGATGGCCTCGCCACTGAAGTTGCACCAAAGATACTCAGTTTTAGTTCTACTCACCCGCAAGCCTTGTGACTCCAAAGTTGATCTCCATAATTCCAACTTCTCATTGACCTCCCCCCTTGACTCCGCCACTAGCACAATATCGTCAGCGAAGAGCATGCACCACGGGACGACGTCTAGGATCCCGCGCGACATGCCATCCAGGATAAGTGCGAAAAGAAGAGGACTAAGGGCCGATCCCTGATGAAGCCCAATCTCCACAGGGAAGAAACGTGAGTCACCCACTGGGGTCCGGACGCAAGAACTAGGTTGGGAGTACATGTCTTGAATCACTATTACGTACGACGACGATACACTCCGCTCTACGAGGGTCTTCCAAATCGCTTCACGGGGGATACTGTCATATGCCTTCTCGAGATCAATGAACACCATATGGAGGTCTTTGCGGCGCTCCCTGAACTTCTCCATAAGGCGTCTGACGAGATGTATGGCCTCGGTCGTCGATCTCCCCGGCATAAAACCAAATTGAATCTCTGAGATCACAACTTCTCTTCTAATCCGGCCTTCTACCACTCTCTCCCAGAGTTTCATAGTATGGCTGAGTAGTTTAATACCCCGATAGTTACTACAACTCTGAGCATCTCCTTTGTTCTTGAAAAAAGGAACTACAACACTACGCCTCCATTCTGCTGGCATCTTAGCACCCAAGAGGAGATCATTGAACAAATTTACTAGCCATTGAACGCCAACTTCGCCAAGACAAATCCACACCTCGATTGGGATCTGATCCGGACCCACCGCCTTCCCTTTCGCCATCTTACGAATGGCCCCCTTGACCTCGTCCTCGCTGATACGCTCACATGGAGATGAGGGGGGGATCTCTAGTTCCCCACTGGCCCAACTCCTCCTATTCTCATTGAAAAGGTTATGGAAGTATGAACTCCACCTCTCCTTAATAGCGTCTTCATTTAGTAACACTCGGTCTGAATCATCCTTTATAAACTTAACAGCACCCAGGTCGCGCCGCCCTCTCTCCCTAGCTTTAGCTAGTTTAAAGATAGCATTCGTTCCTTCCTTGGTATCCAGGCGCTTGTACAACCCCTCATAGGCTTCCCCATTTGGCTTTCGCCACGGCTTTCTTTGCCTCCCGTCTCGCCACCTTGTACGCTTCCATCTTCCGACTCTTCTCCGGCCCTGCACTCATAGACAAAAGCTCTTTAAAGAGCGCACGTTTAGCCTTAAGTTTCGTTTGAACCTCCACGTTCCACCACCATGACTCCTTATGGCTCCTGCACCTACCCGAGGAAATCCCCACCACTTTCTCGGCCACATACCGAATGTCCTCCGCCATTCTGGTCCACCTACAGTTAGCATCTCCATCACGAGTGTTAACGGAGGAATTTGGGAAAACAAATTTGGGGAGGGTTGCTGGAACTGTGGTGATTGTTGATGGCGGCGAACAGCGTAGGATGTTTAGGGTTAGGGTTTATGATTTGGGGATGGCTGAGATTGTATGCTGAGATGTGTGTAGCAATTAAGATCGAATATTGAATTCTTTCTTTTGTGCTAGGGTTTGCATCGTGCCATACAATGTGCCTACGTACCCTTATTTATAGGGATCAAGCCAAACGTAGTTCTTGGGGAACAAGTAATCGTAATGGGCTAGGTTTCCTTGCTTGAGAAGCCCATTGGACTATGATCACCGCCTCTGATGTGGACCTTAAAGCCCAACTATTTTCTCGGAGCGTAACGATTAAGATATTGACCCGGTATTTTCGGAGTCAATGCCTTCCGTGGGCCACAGAGATAAAATAGCTATAAGGCAGCCCTTAAAAACTGAATGAGGACGAGATCTTATTAGTAATCGGGCAAGATTCGCTTACAAGGGCGAGATATAGCCTTTAGTTAATTATAAGCCTATGGGCGAGATCTCATACTAGACCTCTCCCTCAATGGCTTGTAACCGAGGACAAAAGTCTATAGCTCATTATATTCTTTAGAGTACAATATGGGAGAATTTCCCATCTCATCATATAATAGGGCGAGATACCCATCCTGATCGATATCTCGGTCCAAGGGCGTTCCCCTTTATCTGCGGGCGACATCTCCTGAAAAGATGTCGCGTCACCCTTGGGCTAGGCCTATAATTGCAATGACCCATGACAGGTCGTTTCCTTTTCCTGGCCCAACCGAGGGCGACACTTCCTAATTAGGGCGAGGATATTTGTGGGCATAACAACTACCCCCCAGTTTCTTGCAATAATTATTTTATAAAAGAAACTATTTTAGATAAAGAATCTAGATAAGGCGAGTTTCTTCCTAAAACGAATCGACGCCCCCGCCAAAGTTCTTTCCCGCCAAAAAATCGTGTCTCAACGATCGTTTGATCTTCCAATTCTCCTGACGCCACGTGTCCTTTTCCTTCCCCTATATAAACCGTAGAATTTCTCTCTTCATTCTCATTCTATCCACAAAATCCACAGTGCTGTTGAATTTTTCCCAAAGCGAAGGCGAGGTCTCCAAGTTTTGCGGACGAGAACTATTTTCTGCAGACGAGCTTATCAACGTTGTGGACGACTTTTCCTTTCTCCTAAGGTATCGCCCTTTTGTAATTTTAATTTATAGCTCTTCTTTTAAATAAATAAATACGTAGAGTAGGAATAATTGTTTAGGATAGAAATCGACCCCCCTACTCGATAGCTTTACCTTTAGGACCGTTCCTTAGATCCAGAGGGCGAGGACTCCCCTACCATACTTTATCTTCGCAATCCAATGTTTAACTAAGTCCTCGCCCTCTCTTACAGATGTCGAAGGAGAACTCGTCATCTGGTGATAGCATCGCGTCGCCCTCAGATTCTCATTCTCCTCCTCAAGAAGAAGTTAGTAAATATTTAGACCCAAAATGGACAAAAAGTCATAAGAGATCCATCAATACCCTAAAAATTGCCATCGACCCAAATAAAGTTCTCGACCTTTCGGATAGTCTCCAAGTGGGCGACACTGCGGAGGATTTGGCTAGCATTTATCAAGCCCAAGATCTAGGTGATAGAAATGAGGGCGAGGATGATCTCTATGATCTTTTCACCGACTTGGATCCTCAAGAACCTGGTCCATCTAGATTAGGTAGAGGCCCTGGAAAAGACCTTGCGAGATACAGAGCGATGTTAGAAGAAGACTCGAACTTCTCCAATGAAGAAGATGAAGTTGACCATGAGGGCGAGAGCAATGCTTCTAGCATGAACCCAGATGCAGAGGTCGAAGATGAAGAGGAAGTAATATCCGTCTCGCCCCTTCGGTATGCAATGGAATTACCTTCTCCCTGGGACAAACCATACAAACAACCCGTCCGTGAGTGCGACCTTGACCTTGACTTTGAGGACGATGTCCCTGAACCTCTGAGGGCGAAACACAGATTTGATCAAGGCGTGATATCTTGTGCCGGCCTCGCCTCAACTATCTCGTCTGAAGAAATTATGTTCTTAATGGAATATTACAACCTGGAAGGGAAATGGCTACGACCTCGCTCTTTCATGAGGATGCATTCCTTTGATATCGCTGGACTTCCAACACCGAGAATGGTTCTCACCAAACAACTGATAGAGCTGGGTTTTGGATCACCAATGCACCCCTTCCTCCACCAAATTACTACCTATTTCAATATTGCACCTGTACAATTGTCGCCCAACAGCTATAGGGCGGCTATTGGCATGTATATGATGTACAAAAACAAGGGATATGATGCCCCCACTATGTCTGAATTAAGTCATTTCTTTAATCTAAGACGCTGCGGGAAAGATATCGATTTTTACTATCTCGCCTATTGGTCATCTCATAACAAGAAAGGATTCATCACTGGAAACCCAAGTAACATGAAGATATGGAAGGATGAGTATCTTTACTTGTTTGATGTTCCCAGGGTTAGAACTCAATTTAACACACATCCTTGTAAGTATCTCGCCCCTTATCTTTAACTCTCGAACTTAATCAATCATTATTCTAACTTAACATATTCTTCTTTAGACAAACCCTCCCAGACTAAGTTAACAGGCGAAGCTGCGGCCAGAGCTTTAGCTATCTCTGAACTTCCCAGGTCAGAAAAGGACCTTAACATTTTAGTGACCTCTGATAATCTTCGCACCCACGGCTTCTATAACGAAGGTTATGGGCAGATTCCATATGTTGAATTTAAAAGAGGGACAAAAAAGAGTACTCGTAAAAAACAAATTGAAGGAAAACTTTCGGGTAAAGGTAACTCGCCCTTTGAATATAACTCGTCTTCTTCTGTTAACCAGTATGCGTTACTTGTAGAGTATTCTTATTGTGTTCATGATTGACATCATCTTCCTTTCATTTGTAGGTCAAATGGCGAGACTCCCCTTCGGGAACAATCCTTATGCTGACGTAGGGCCAACTCCTTCTGCCATAGCCAACATTCAACGCCCTTCTCCATCAACCATCTTGAACATACCTCGCCCTACTCCGTCAACCATCAATGCTGGCGAGAAACAAGACAAGAATAGGAAGCGGGATGATGCAGCTAAAAACCAGCCACACAAAAAACACAAAGGGATTACGGCTGAAGACTCGCCCTCTGGCTCGGTTGTTTCGACCTTTGGCTCTGTTGCTGCGGAAAATTTTACTGATAATGAGGTTAAGCTTCTGAAGAATCGCTCTGATGAGGAGGCTGAGTTCAGTTTTAAGGCGGGACTCGGAGATGCCTTTTATCATGGCTTAAAGGTTCTCGCCTTAAAGAATTCAACCATTAAAGATCAGGAGAGATCTCTAACAAAACTAAGGAGCGAGGTTTCTTCTCACAATACCAAGATGGCCGAGGCTCAGAAAAAACTTGACGGCGAGATGAGAGCTAGGAAAGATGATGTTGACAGGCTCCAACTAGCATTAGACAAGGCAAACTTCGATCTTGACAGCATAAAGAAATCCCATGAGGACGAAGTTGCCAAGTTAAAAGGCGAGAACGACCTGCTTTCTGCTAGTACCAGGAAAGGACAAAGCGTGGCTTATAATGCCGGCTTCTTAGACTATCTCCGCAACTTCTTGGCGGCCGATCCCAATTACGACTGGTCTACCCATTTTGCTCCTTCCACTCCAGGTTTCATGCTCAAGTTTAAAAATGATAATGCTGCCCTCATTGCTGCCGCAAAGGATGAGCTTCGTTTGATGATTGAAGCAGAAAAGAAAGACATAGCTGAAGAGGAGGCGAGGAAGAGGGGAACTACGGATGGCGAGAACGCAGGAATAACATCTCCCTCCCTTGTTTCCCTTTTGAGGAAGACTTCATCATTTTGTTATAACAGTCTCTGGAATCATACTGACATCCCTTCACACACCCGACCCCCGCAGGAGTAGGGAATTTCATTGCCAAATGATAAATTGATGTCACCACCCTCATTTCCTTCAAGACCGGCCTTCCAAGTAGAGCGTTGTAACATGTAGGTTGATCGAAGACTAGAAATTCAAACACCTGAGTAGCAAAGTAAGGGTCTTCCCCTAAGGTAAGAGGCAATTTCACCGTGCCCTTGACTCGGACAGAATCTCCTGTGAAGCCGTATATGTGAGTTGTTCCTTGAACCATTTCTTTATCAAGAAGTCCCATCTTTTTAAAAGTTCCGTAGTAAAGGATATTCACAGAACTCCCATTATCGACAAACACACGATGGACGCTCCTAGACCCAATTCTGACATTAACAACCAAGGCATCACTATGCGGATGATGAACCCATCTTGCATCTTCTTCAGAAAAAATTATCTGTGTGTCCTCTCCTTTAAACAGCTTGGGGGGCCTTTCTGACAGGTGATTAACATTTGTTAGCGGGGGATCCTTTGCTTCCCGAGCGTACCTCTCCATAGCCCTTCTTCCATCTCCCCCAACATGAGGCCCTCCAAAAATAGTATGAATGCTGGCTTCTTTTACGAACACTGTCTTTCCCTGCTGGTCTGGTCTACTTCCAGGATCTTCCTTCTTATTTTCCTCCATGGGAGGAACGCCCCCCTTGATTTTCCTGACCCATTCAGTCAACTTCCCATTCCGGATTAGCAACTCAATTTCCTCCCTCAATTGCCGACATTGATGGGTGTCATGGCCATGGGATTCATGATAGGCACAGTACCTTTTCTTATCCCTTTGCGCATTCTTCGAAAGTGGGAGAGGTGGTTTATACAATCCTTCCTTCTTTGTTACTTCATAAATGTGATCAATAGATGCCACCAGCGGCGTGAAAATACTGGTCTGGGGGTAACCCTGATCTTTCTGAAAATAAAGAGGTGGTGGCGGGTACCGTGGCATCGGGCTGGGTGATCTCGACCGATCTGACTTCCAAGTGTCAACGACATTAACATCTCCTCTACCGTTCTTCCTTCCGTCTCCCCTAGGGCTAGAAGATCTATCTTTGCGCTTACCCCTGCGACTGGTTTCGGGGTAATCACTCCTTTTCAGAGCTTCTTCCTCCCTCTTAAAGGGTTCAGCCTGCGCATAAAGATCCGCAAGTGTAGGAGGCTCTTTCCGTTGAAGTTCTTTCCAGAAGTCCGAATTTACCCTTACTCCAGCTATCAGAAAATTCTTGATGGTTTCGTCCGAAGCTCCCCGGATAGTTGGGACCTCTGAGTTGAAACGTCTAAAGTAAGATTGCAGGGTTTCTCCCTCTCTCTGCTTTATATTTGCCAGGGTCGTGACAGGCGGGGCATAGACAATAGACGATTGAAATTGGATCAAGAACATCCTTCGCATTTGATCCCAAGAAGTGATAGAAGCCGGTCCCAACTTTTAAAACCATTGGTGGGCATTTCCCCGCAGGGTCGAGGCTAACAACCTACACTTTGTCAAGTCCTCCACTTGATAGAGTTCCATCTCAGTGTTGAACCTTGCAATATACTCCGCCGGGTCGGAACTTCCTGTAAACCTTAGATCTCCCACCCCTCGAAAAGATGGGGGAAGAGGTGCTTCACGGACTGCCAATGAAAAAGGCGATGGAGCCGGTTCAAATATAGCTCCCGATCGTTCCCCTGATTGAGCCAGAAGCCTACGCAAGGCATTCAAGTCTAGATCCTCAAAACCGGCTACCCTGCGAGACGCTTCCTCTTGTTTCTGCTGATTCATTAACTCTTCAAACCTATACCGATCTCCGACAGCGTTCTCCAGATGAGGTAAATGATATCTGCGAGCGGCCATCAGGTTCTCCTCCAAATTAGATTCTAAAGGTCCCCTTTGACCTCTTTCTGCCTGGTTGAGGAGGTTAGCATAAGATTTTCTTTCCCCGTAGCCCAAACTGTAGTGGTTCGGAGTCCTCTGATGATTTGGGTCACCAGCTTGAGCCATTGTGAGAGGAATCACATCGGAGTCTCCTAACATCTCATTCTCGTGATTGAAACGGTGCCTTCCATTAGGTCTCTCCTGGTCCACAATCCTTTGGCCGCCAACCCAAACTTCCTCCCTTTGAGGTTCTCGCCCCCTTTCAGTCCTTTCATGCAGTAGCCGTGCCTGACCTGGTCGTCGGGGCATCACTCTGTCTGGTGGGAACTCAACATACGGCTCTCCGTAGGTCAAGGCCCTGGGTGTAATAGCTCGGAACCGCTGGTCGGTCCTAGTCTCCCCAACAATCTGAACTTCTCTCTCCAAAGGGATTTCCATATGCGAAACGCCCTGGTGATTAATAGCAGATTCCCTACCAACACGCTGATCTTCACCTGGTGTGCGATAATTTCTTCCCCAGTCATGGTGAGTCGCCCTCATATTCCCTTCTCTCTCATCTAGTGGGCGTCGCCCATCGCGGTTCAGGCGGGTTCCTTCAAAAATTTGCCTTTCTCTTTCCATCTCATCCATCCTTGCGCCCATACGGGTAATAGTATTTCCCATATAAGTGATCTGATTCAAGAGCTCAGTATTACTCATTAAGACAGGTGGATCTCCTCCTATCCGTGGCATCGACTGTCCATTAGGAACCCTGGGTGTAGTGGATCTTCGGCGCGAGCCTCCTTGGCGATCAAGGTTTCTCAGCATCGAATTCCTTATGGCAGAATTTCTTGGTGGCGGCGGGGGTAAATTCTCCGTAGTCCTAATATCCTCTCCTCGACGATCATCAACACGCTCTTGGTTTGACTGCGACATCCTTCCTCCTCAGATGTCAAAAGCCCCTCCTTCTAGCACCACTTGTTAACGGAGGAATTTGGGAAAACAAATTTGGGGAGGGTTGCTGGAACTGTGGTGATTGTTGATGGCGGCGAACAGCGTAGGATGTTTAGGGTTAGGGTTTATGATTTGGGGATGGCTGAGATTGTATGCTGAGATGTGTGTAGCAATTAAGATCGAATATTGAATTCTTTCTTTTGTGCTAGGGTTTGCATCGTGCCATACAATGTGCCTACGTACCCTTATTTATAGGGATCAAGCCAAACGTAGTTCTTGGGGAACAAGTAACCGTAATGGGCTAGGTTTCCTTGCTTGAGAAGCCCATTGGACTATGATCACCGCCTCTGATGTGGACCTTAAAGCCCAACTATTTTCTCGGAGCGTAACGATTAAGCTATTGACCCGGTATTTTCGGAGTCAATGCCTTCCGTGGGCCACGGAGATAAAATAGCTATAAGACAGCCCTTAAAATCTGAATGAGGACGAGATCTTATTAGTTCGCTTACAAGGGCGATATATAGCCTTTAGTTAATTATAAGGCTATGGGCGAGATCTCATACTAGACCTCTCCCTCAATGGCTTGTAACCGAGGACATAAGTCCATAGCTCATTATATTCTTTAGAGTACAATATGGGAGAATTTCCCATCTCATCATATAATAGGGCGAGATACCCATCCTAATCGATATCTCGGTCCAAGAGCGTACCCCTTTATCTGCGGGCGACATCTCCTGAAAAGATGTCGCGTCACCCTTGGGCTAGGCCTATAATTGCAATGACCCATGACAGGTCGTTTCCTTTTCCTGGCCCAACCGAGGGCGACACTTCCTAATTAGGGCGAGGATATTTATGGGCATAACAACGAGCAAAACTACCTTCGATGGCCAGAGACTCCCTGAATTCGACCGCCTTCTCGCCCTTCAGATCTTTCCACAGGATTCTCGGTCTGAACTCTCTCGACCTGCGGATAACTCGACCCCCCATGGTCAGATCCATGGCCAACAGCCGGTGCTGGGATGCACACGCCTCACTCCGGAACACCTTGCAATCCATGCACTTCCTGACATCCCGACTGCGCATAAGTCAATCTGAGTAGAGTTTCCCCGCTACTAAAGGTGCTCCTCCCTCTTCTTAAAAACAGAATTCACGATTGGCAGCAACAAGACTGACCCACTAAATCCCTAAATTGGTTGGGGGAGCTCAGTCTTCGTTGTTTTCTTGCCGACTGAATTCGGTCTCTCTAATCTCTCCCGCTGCTTTCTCTCTCAATTGAATCTCTCTCCGGTCTCTCTCCCTCTCTCTAATCTCCCTCTTCACCTTCTCTCTCTGCTGTTAGACCCGTGTGTGTGTTGGTGGCGAATCAGTGATGCCATGGGTGGTTCGACTCTAATGGAGTTGTGGCTACGAGTTCGGGCGTGTGGGTATGTTATACAGTGTGTGCGTGTGTAATCAAGGCGTGTGTGTATGCGTGTGTTTGTGGTATATGTATATCCGGTCCTTGTGCCTCGGTTTTGTTTTACCGATTGTTCTGATAACTTTCAATGATTTTAACATGGAAAATCATATCTGTTATCTCTAATTAATGGGATTTTGATACATATAACTATATGTATGATGTATCTCTCGTTGTTTTTATGATGAAAGCTCCAATCAAATATGGTTAATGACCTTTTCTTTGACAAGCCAGATTGTTTTGGATAAATCTGATATAGAAGCTCAACGTGAATTTGATCCTGTATGTATGATTGTCACTTCGATTGCTGCATAATTTGTGTTCCTTTTGTTTGCTATTGTGTTTTGTGTGTTATGGCATGCCCCATTAAATTTGTATGTATTGATGCTGTTTTATCTTTGGATAGTTGCAACACTAACATATACAAACTCACAGAGTCGTGTGCAATCATCCTTTAATAAGATCCATTGACCTCCATAAGGGGAAGAGAGTGTGATACCAGAAGACGATCCCGTTTCTGGTTTGCATTTGTTCAAGAAAAAAAGTTGCAGTCATCGTCCAGGTATACTTATTTTTTTACACAGATTCAGGATTGATAAATTTGTGTATAGGATTTGAAATTAGCATTTCGCAATACATCTGCTTCTTATTGTTAATTTTTTTTGATTTCCAGGATAATGGAAATACATTGATCAATGTACAAGGTTCCGCTTGGTGTTGAACATATTTACTTAGGCCATTTGTGTTTCTATGAATTTATTTGCCCCTCTTTCGTAAGGTTTGTCAAAGTGACAAATGCCTTTTTACCATTTTTTCAGCTCTAACCTCTTCTGGTATATATCTGTTATGCCTGGTCTGTGTTGAATCAGTTTCTGTATTCTGTAAACGGGTAGTCCCCGGATATTCTTTCAGGATTTGGTAGAAGGTGTGGGTTAGTGTTGGCCTGTCTAAAAGGGCATAGCTTTTAACACATTTTAGCATCTTTAACTGATTTTCCTACATTTTAGAATTGTCATGAATTCTAAGTTTAGAGCCAGTTTGTGCAGATAGAATTTTTTTAGCTATCGAAGAATTTTAAGTTCAGAGTAGAGCAGGTTTGAATCAACTAACTGGCCAAAATAAACACTTATTTATCATATTACTTTCAGGTGGATTCAGCTGCAAATGTGCAACCAGAAAATGTGGAAGACGTCTGGAACCTAAGAGGAATATTAAACACTTCATGGCATCGAGTGCGTGTTCAGTTTGGTCGCTCAAATATGTAGCTTCATTCTGATAGAGCAGAGGAATTGAACTTGTTGGCTGTTACGCTCTTTGCTGTTACATTACCTTGACTATTGAATAATAATATCGAGGGTAGTGAGTGGGTTCCATTGTACAAGTGAACTGAATGATCGAATTCTACTATGTATGTCTCCACGCACTACCTGTCATTGCGATTGCCCAGGAACATATCTGTTATTCAAAAATAATACTAGCCTGCCGTTGACTGCCAAATTGCCTGTCTCTCTACGTTAGTAATCTGTATCTTGATCTAGTTTGTAATTTATGGAATAGAGTTATTTGAAGTTCTGGATATCCATGCCTGATAGGAATTGCATTCATAAAGTTAGCAATTTTTAGCACAAATCCTTACGAAAAGAGTGACTCTACTTCCGAAGTGGAGGTAAGGGGTCATGCATATCTTATTCTCTCATATCTTATTCTAGTTTGTGCTGGAGCTGAAAGATTCTATGTTCATAAGGTCGTTTATTCTTCATTTGTTGCCGAAGTAGTAAAGATCGTGAAATCTGTTAGAGCTGTAAGTATTCTTTGTAATCTTAGTACTTTTAAGATATCCATGTCTGTCTTATTGCTTTTGTTGCATAAGTTGGATTAAATGTGTATTGATAATCGTCAGGAATAGTTTATGGCTAAAAAATTACCCTGCTTATAAATTGCAGTTTACTTTTAATCTTTCATACTTCAAATTTTATTTAGATCTCAGCAATATGAAGGCACAACTTAAAAAAGGGTATAAGAAGAATAAGATATGAACAACAATATTCGTACTTACCTCCTTAAGACAATTAATGCAAGACAATATTTTAATTACGCTTATTCTTGACATGACAACAATCATAGGTACAGGAGTTTGGAACTATATTTGTTTAGCCATGGTTTATAATAGTTGCTTTTACTTCATGATATGAGTTATCTAATAACTTATGCAGGGTCCTCCACTTGCTGGAAAGTATGACATGGGAGCCATATGTATGCAAGAGCATTAGGAAAGGCTTCAAATTCTTGTAAATGATGCCATAGACAAAGGAGCTGAGATTGTTTGTCGTGGAACTGTTGGCAATATTGGTGAAGGAGCTGTTGATCAGTACTTTCCTCCCACCGTGATTGTAAATGTAAACCACAAAATGAAGCTGATGTAGGAAGAGGTAATTTAAGTAGTCATTAATTAGACAGATTGGTAAAGCTTAATCATTTGCTGTAATGAAAATGTGACGGTTTGATTACATTTCAAAGATATATTACCCAGATAATCATCATGTTTAAAAACCATTTTTTCTCAAGTTTCCTGTCTGATGGCACAAGTTTTACCATTTTTTGGTTGTGAGGACTGACATGACAATACTAACTTTTAGATTTAGATGTTGAAGTTTAACTTATCGTAATTGGCACCTCGAGCTTAAAATAGATATACTGTCCCCCTATAACTCTGTGATTACAATAAGCCAATTTGCAGTATAGTGACTGTTGTTTATGCTTTAGCTTGAGTAGTCTTAATAGCTCCTTTTCTTATATTTTTTTTTTTCTTTTTGGACAGCTGGTTTTAATATTTGTTGGGGATGCTTGGTGTGGGTTCCATCTATCTACACTTCTCCGGGAATGTATCTTGTTAATCATCCTGTGAATCTTGGAATCCAAGTATGTGACTGGTCTGGCAGAGAAAATGCTTCAATGGATGATGGTGTTGAACAAGGGAGATGGTGTAAATTGTATCAACAGCTTGCATGCATTTTTTTAGTAAATAGAACAAGAGAGATAATTTTGTAGATAAGAGTAATTTTAGTTTGTGACTTTAAATTATTTCGTGTAAATTGACATGTCAAATTGTGTAATTTATATTAATATAATAAGATCTCATTGGTGTGTACAAATCTTGACTAAAATTGCAAATTTTATTTTTTTTAAAAAAATTGACTTTTTGCGCCGGTTGTTTAAATGACCGACGCCTTTAATATGACTTTTAGCGTCGGTTGTTTGAATGACCGACGCCTTTAATATGATTTTTAGCGTCGGTTGTTTAAATGACCGACGCCTAAAGCTCAACCATCAACAAAACTAAATTACGCAAAGGCTAGGGGTTTATAGGGTACCATCAAGAGTCCATAAATCCAGTTACAAGCAATACTAATCAACGAAATCGATTGCGAAAACTGAATACAAACAAACACAAACACAAAATACATAAATAATTGAATAAATCAACAGACTTAATTAGTAATTAGTTACAGTTAAAATTAAAGCATCACAGCCTAAATTTAAATTAAATAAGAGTTTAAAAAAGTAGTGACGATAAATTAAATTAAATTGTTACCATAGTAATAGAGATCGTTTGTATGTGTGTGTACAGCAGAGGAAAATTGTTCAACTTTTATTAAGAGAAAATACGGTAAAAGAGAGGGAGTATAAAACTTGCTGAAGCCGGGTCATTAAAAAAGCTGGGCTTGGGCCTCGTGTTCTTGCTAACCCTAAAGAGAGTCGTCGTATATAAAAATATACATGGTAGGTATTAAAAAAGGGTTAGCAAGAGCACGAGGCCCAAGCCTAGCTTTTTTAATGACCCGGCTTCAGCAAATTTTATACTCCCTCTCTTTTACCGTATTTTCTCTCAATAAAAATTGAACAATTTTCCTCTTATGTACACACACAAACGATCTCTATTACTATGGTAACAATTTAATTTAATTTAATTTGTCGTTACTACATTTTAAAACTCTTTTTTAATTTAATCTAAATTTAGCGTGTGATGCTTTAATTTTAACTGTAACTAATTACGGTGGAAGAGAGAAGACCGATGGAAACAACTGGGGAAAAAAAATGGGGTGAGAGAGGCTCGAACTCTCGACCTCAGGATTACTCTTTGCTATGAGACCTACGCGCTAGCCAACTGCGCCACCACCCCTTGATGTCTTAGTTTCTGTTGCACGCTTAATATAGTTGTGCAAATGTAGTGGCAGCAGATACATATATCTCCATATTTAGACAGTTCAATTTCAAGTAATTATTATATTATTATTTTTTTAACAGAATCAACTTAAAATATACTGTATTAGTTAATCAAATGCACCAATTACACAATAAAGCTCTTCCTGAGGCCTGATGGAAAGCTACCGCACCGCCAAAAATAGTTTCCTATCCAAAAAGGGAAAGAAATATGTTCCTATTTAATTACTTGATGATCAAGTGATCATCCCATATTTCTGCCCTAAACCTCCTCATATTTTCTCAACTGGTTAATAATCTCTGAGGATATCATCATGGTGCAACTTCAGCAACCACTTTCTTCACCTCGTTCTCAATACAGAATCGTATCGACCAACAACCCCTTGATTTTGAAGCTCACACTACTACATATTTGCACTTAGATAGCGTTTTTTTTAGGTCTTACATAGCGTTTTTAAACGCTATCTAAGGAGCCGCTATTGAAGTGAGGATAACTTAGATATCGTTTTTTTCGCCATTCTGTAAGTGAAGCTCTTAGATAGCATTTTCAGAAATGCTATCTAAGTAAGTGTTTCCTAAGCACGCATGTTCTTGTATAGCGCTTATTGAAGTGCTATTGTAGTACAAAATACTTACTTAGATAGCACTTATAGAAATGCTATGCAAGCATATATCCGTTTTTTTAATTTTCTTCTCCTGTAATAATCCTAATTTTTTAAACAAAAAATATAGAAAAAAGAATGCACAACACAAATAGAAATTTACATGCCAACTCCAATCACACAAACATCCCAACAAAAGTTGTACTAAGAAGTCAAATTACTTTAACCGAAATAAACCACCAATATCAACAAGTTTCATAAAATCAATATCTCACAATAACAAGGAACAAATATACGATATAAATTCTAGTAAGCAATGTAAAATAAAAAAATCTAGTGAACAATGGAGCTCATATCAGTAATGGCAGATTCGTCATGCTGGATATTTAGCTTCAACCTGCCCCACTCCCTCAAGTGCAGCAATAGCGGCAGCAATATTAATAGCAGATGGCGATGAGCGGGATCCCTGGTTTTTGAAATAACATATCATTGTGCATTGCATTAGAAAGACTTATTTAACTTGCCGAAAGAAATAGCAGGGATAGTAAGAAATGTAGTACCATTGTCATTCGTCCAAAAAGCGATGTTGATTGTGGTGGTTTGCATGGTGAACTTCCACCAGAAGCACCAGCATGTTTTAAACTTCTTTGAAGAAAGAATAATAATGTTGATGTATTTGACAGCCAATAAGCCATGTGCTCATTATCATCTTGATCCTGCAATGACACAAGTGATATAATCATCTTGATCCTGAATTGGCTAATACAATTTTCTTTAAAAGAAATAAAAAAGTAATATATCAAATCTATTAGATATATTAAGGGAGATTTGCTCACTCTCACAGGCTTCAAAAACCTAGAATTCTAGAACTAAACTTCCAATTTAGCTCATGAGAGCAAAACTGTGAGGGATGTTAGCATTAGTATTAATATTAACAAAATATTGACAGCATTAGTAGGATACAACAAATTTACATACAACAAACTAAAAATAATTAATTGAGTCTTTAATTTATTATGCTTTGAAGCACAAAAGATGCAGGGGCCTTGAATGATACACTCCTGTCTTTTGATTACTTTTTCGTGGGAATATGATTTTATTTGATGATATCTGATCACTGATGAAAAGAGTATTCGCCTTGAGTATTGTCTCTTCTACTTCTCATTCAATTTTTTTTTATTTGCCTACAAAGAGTGTTTTATAAAATAACAGCTTTATAATTCATGCATATTTATACTTTTCATATTTTTATTAAAGACCTAAAAGCAGGACACACTACATGCATATACCTTTCTTCATCACCTTCTCTCCCTCTTAACAATGTTGTGTACATCTTATGTACATGCATATACACTAACAAGCAGTGGCCAGGAATGGACACGAGGGTACTCTAAAATAATCGATAAATTTTTTAGACATGCATATCAACCATCTGGTATAGCTAGCTTCACATCTATGATTAACCAACCTGCTGCCAAATGACCATATTGTCTAGGAGACTATATAAACTACAACATCAAATGCTTTCAGATTCACCAATCTTAATACTTCCCAGTTCACACTTGTGAAATACTGTATATAAATTGAAGTGTATTCACTTATGACTAATGACTTGGTTTTGTAAAATTTTGCATTATGTATTTGTTAGATTTTGTTTTAGTTGTATGTATGTGAACCAAAATTAAAATTTACCTATATATTCCTATGCTTATGTCTTGGTTTTGATGACTTTTAGCAATAAGTTGCTAGTTAAGTAATTTGTATTTGCAATTTCTGAGATTTGATTGATGTTGGCAGTGTATACTTTCAAATTCTTGTTCTTGTTTTTGACAATAATTTAAAACTTGTCATTACAAAACGGATATATGAAGATCCAATCCAATAATCCGATATTTTTAACAGATTATGGATAGGCCTGGTAAAGTTTCAAAGTTGATCCAAAATCGAAAAAGTAAAATGAATTCGGATATGTATTTAAGCCGATCATATTTTAACCTGACATGTTGACAAGCCTACATCTAAGTTTCCTAACTGAAAGAACAAATTGGGGCTCTATATTACATAACGGTTTCAGAGGGTCCAATAAATAAGGATTTGATTTTGCTCCTTCATAGACATGATCTTCCATGAAAGCTCTAGTATGGTTTTTTATTTATTATAAAAGAAAATATACATGAAAACATAAGATGCAGGGGGCAATGATTATTCTAATAGTAATTGACCATGTTAAACCTCAATCCTACTTCGAAACATGTTGGCTAATTTTTAGAAAATATAGGTCAGAAAATGACTATTAAGTGCACCAACAAATCATGATCCGTTTGGAGCTTATGATGGACTTTTAGACATTTAGGCTCCATGCGAAACACATTGCTATGTTCATGAAGATGATATGATGCCTATAATAAATGTCAACTGCTTTTTGGTGGCCAAACCTAACACCAGCTTACAAAAGGCGACTGGTATTCCAAATTTCGTATTTGTTACTTAAAAGCACAAGACAGATGACTAGGATTTTGAGATAGATGTGCATTATATCATGTGGGTGTCCACGCAGAAAGAGAGATCAATGATCAGAGGCTATTTTAACTAGCTATCACAAGTATATGACTTACCTTAGGTTGCTAGAAACTGCCATATAAACACCATAGCCAATACTAGTAGAAAGTACAGGTACGTTCTCAGCTTCTTCTGATGAGGTGCTTCCAACGGTCTTCCGTGCATTAATCACGGCATTTGTAATAACTGTTCCAACCTGGAGGAATGAAAGTAACTGTCAGTTGTATGTCATTATCTTAAATAATACAGAACTAATGTAATTACCAAGACTAACTATAAGATTCCATCAGTATGCCTGTGCGAGTGCCAAAAGCACACAAGTAATTCATTGTCAAAAAAAAAATGAAAGATCCTATATTAAATTACTACGTAAAATGAAAACAAACCAGAAATTGCAAAGGTTGTTGCTCCCTGAATTTCTACTTGCTTGACATGGAGAGGATGCATCCAAGTAATGTTGTGACTAACAGCTGACCTTTCCCTGTAAGAAAATTATTAAAGAGACACAAAATACAATTAAAATGTATCCGATTAAAATAAACGAACAAATACTGCTCGAAACAATGTAGATAATAATTGAAAATAACTCTTACAAACTGAAATAGAGATCCAAAAGAGAGAAAATAACAACAGCAGAAATGTTGCACTCAAAGAAAGACAGCATTGGTAGCAACATCAACAAATTTTCATTGTATCTCATTGTCAACACATATAATACAAAAATAATTTACGAAATGGAGAAAAAGAAAGTATGAGTCAATCACCAGAACTTAAACTCTGGGAGATGGCGAACGAAATGTGACGCCCCCAAATATATGACTTAATCCTATATTATAAACAAACAAATAGTACTGCTCAAAACAAATTAATATAAGTGAAAAAAATGACATCAATCTTATTTCCAACAACATAAGATAATTGTTTCTGCTTCTTCAACTCTCTAAGTTCAATTTACTGGACTTAATTTGTCGACATCAATATACTAAGCTTGGCCTTAACTCGACACTCAGTAAACAAACATAATCAACAACTCGATTCTAGTATAAATCAATTGCAGAAGAATAAACAGAACTACTAGTAACTCGGAGAAAACAACAGAGGCCCCAGGAATAGCAATTGACGCAGACAAGGCTCGACTTAACCAATAAACAAAACACGAAAACATTAGGACTCAAAAATAGACTCGACAACAGAAAACAAACAAGCAGCAACTTGAAAACTAAAACTCTTGAGACCAAATTGCAAACTCAGAGAATAAACCACAAAACCAACAACAAATTATCCGACGAAACCTACAGCAACTGTAGAACCAAACTCGTGACTCGGTAAAAATTAAAAAGGGGGGAAAGTCAACAACTATAAAACTCAGAACAACAATAACATTTCAAATCAGCACACTCAGAAATCAATATCTCGACAGCAAATAACAGAAAAACAGCGAAAAATAAGAAGAAAGAGGAAAAAAAATAGAGACTCGACCACAGAAAATAGAGGAGTAGAAACTTGTGACAATTAGAGAGATTTAGAGAGGAGTAGAAACCTATAATTGAACCCCTAAAATTGAACCCTAAAATTGAACATCCCATTAATAAAACAATTAAACCCCCTAAGCTTGACAGCTTTGGTGCTAAGCCCGTTTTCTGTTGTCATTTCTTCTCCCCCTCTTTTGTAGAGAGAGAGGGAGAGAGAGACAGAGAGAGAGAGAGAGAGAGAGAGAGAGACGGATGAAACCTGAGTGAATGGATCTCGTGAGACCCAAATCTCTTATCCCAAATCTCGTGAACCCAAATCTAATGAACCTGAGTGAAGTAGAGAACTCAATTAGCGGCGAGAGGCTGTTTGAGAGCGGCGAGAGGGTGTTTGAGAGCGGGAGAATGAGCGGCTGCTGAGGCTGAGAGAATAGGTTTTAGTTTGTGTTGTAGTGAATTATATTATAAATAAAAAATAAATATATATTTTTTAAAATACATTGACTTACAGAGCGTTCTAGGAAACGCTATAGAAGTTTACTCTTCCAGAGCGTTTATTATTGAAACGCTATCTTAATATATATTTTTAATTTTTTGTTTAATTTTAATTTTTTATTTATTAACTTACATCATGCTTTTGTAAAGAACGCTATTGAAGTAATAAACTTAGGTAGCGCTTTTGAAAAAACACTATCTAAGTGACATATCCTAAGTTTAATTTTGTAGTAGTGTCAGATTATGAAGATAACTACAACAGGAGTTTTCGAAAAAATTCATCATCATCATCATCATCATCATGGTGGAGCAAAAAAGAGTAAGCACGGCAAAAAACATAAAAATTTTAAAAGTGAGTTGGTTGATTTGAGTTTGAGGTTGGGTTTATCTGGAAAAGAAGATGTTATGTGCAAGGCGACAACGGTGGGTATAACAGATAAAATCAAGAATTTCGGTGTGTATACGCAGCAGGAAGAAGACGAAGAGAAGTTCTATGGCGTCTCCACTAAACTCACTTTGTTTAGTCATCATCTCTAGAGGCTCTAGCTAGTATACTAGAGTGTTTTTTTTTTTTTTTTTCATGTATAGAAGTTGCGGTAGTTTTCTGTTTCCAAGTTTTAATTAGATGTAAAAAGTTATGATCATCAGATATAAGTTGCTCTAGTTATGCTTTATTAATGTCAATATGTTCTCGTGGTGGATGTATATCTATTTGAGAAAACGCTTGTCGGGTGTGGAAAATTATTTCTCCTGACATCATGTGGCTGCTTTTTCCGAACCTAATTAAGAACGTGAAGAGATGGTGTAAATAAAAATAATCAGATATAAGTTCTGTACTTTATACTTGGAATCAGACCATCAATAAAAGAGATATGTATTAAGAAACCCATTATGTAATAATCAAGTGATGAATGACTTTGAAGATATTCATACAATTTAAGGGTCAGTTTATATGCACTCGTGTTGAAATCTAGTGTATAATTAACGATCTTACTAAAAGGAGCCCGAGAGCTCGAGGATACCGAATTTTGTATGGTGCAATTTTTATTATCTAACTGGTCGGGGCGTCAGGCATACTTACAAAAATGAATCCAAGTAAAGATTTTCTAATACAGTACCTTCCCTGCATTATAATTATCAAATACATAAATCAACCATTACAAGTATCCAATTCGAGCATGCAAATCAACCATGTATTTGCTGCTCAGAGATAGATGCACATTGTGTTAAAAAAACTCTTAACTGATGGATAATCCAACGCGCGTGCCTGCCTGTGATGTAAGCCTCGAAGCCCAAACATGTAAGTAAAGTTTGTAGCTTACTCTCCAAGTAAAGGTAGTTAGAGAGGGGGACCCACAGGGAATCCCCTATAAATATTCTTGTATCGCGAGGAATGATGAAACGTGGGAACCTCCCTTTGAATATGAGATTAATAAAATATTCCTTTTAGTTATTCCCGATTATTACCAATTATTGTCGATTAATTACTCCCCAAAATATCTCATAGTCATCATTTGGCGCTAGAAGGAGTTTCTCTACTTGAGTTTCATCACGAAAAAATGCATATTGAAGAAGAAGAACCGGTGATTCGACGTCTCACGAAGGAGGAAATACGAACGGTTCCTCGTGAAGACGCCGAAACTATACGGCCAACACTCCAGCCACGATGGCTATTCTCAGCCCCGGAAGATCATGAAGTGCCTGAGGGATCCCAGAGACCCCCCGACACTGAACACATTGCAGATAAGAAAAGACGCCGATCTGACACCCGCAGAGGTGGCAAGATCACTGCCTCGCTCATGACAATAAAACAACACTTCAACGAGTCATTAAGAGATTTTTTAATTCACTTCCGAGCTGAGGTCGCCGAGATACCAAACCTCGTGGAAGAGTTCGCCATCAATTACCTCGCGGCGGGTATCGATAAACACAGACATAGCAATCTCCTGGAGGAATATTTTGAAAAAGTCCACGATCTCTCCAAACAGCCTTTCAGATCGTGGAAAATAGAATGACATTCCAAGAAGCTGTGGGAAGTATACAATCTCGAAGACGACACCCCCAAAGGTGGGACAGAAACTCAAACTCCAAATTCAGATCTCCAAGATCAGATTATGGAAAGGACGGTGACTCGTACTCGAGATCCCGAGATAAGAGGAGTCCTCGATCAGATCGAACTCCTCGCTCCGACAGATCATGGAAACCACGAGAAAAATAAAAAAAAGAGTTCACGAAGCTAATGGTGGATAAATCAACCATCCTCGCCATCTTGAAATCTGAGCCCGACTTCCAACCCCCGAGGCCGATGAAGCCGGGCCGACCGCCGAGTTCAAAATACTGCGAATTTCGCGAGGATCATGGCCATACCACCGAGGCTTGTTTCCAACTTAGCTCCCTCATAGAAGGCAAACTAAAGCAAGGACAATTTGCCCACTACATTGATAATGACGCCAATAATCAACGAAATCGCCAACGTGATCCCGACAGGATCATTGATGTCATAATCGGTGGCCATGCTACGGGAGGTTCCTCCAACAACGCCAAGAAATTATATGCTCGTGAGGTGTTCAGCATTCATCCTGAACCACAAAAACGGCCAAGGCCTAACCCCACGCCAATAATCTCTTTCTCCGATGAGGATTATCCCCCAGGAATGGTTGAACCCCATCAATATGCCTTAGTAATCACAGCTAAAGTCAGAACTAACATTGTTAAAAAGATCCTCGTGGACAATGGTAGCTCTGTGGATATCTTATATCACAGTGCTTTCTCCAGAATGAACCTCGGAGAACGAAAGTTAGAAAATGTGAACATCCCCCTGTTTGATAGAAGTAGGTCAGTGGTTTGAATCCCGACACTAACATAATGCAAAAATCGTTACTTCACAGCCATTTGAATGGTAATCTTTGCTTTTGCTTGTGTTGAAGTTTTATTTATAGTAATAGATTTTGTTGATTGGAGAAGCACACCGAGGGAACATGGATGACCATTATGATGATTTGATGTGGTGAGATGGACTTATGTGTCCTCCTTTCCAAGACTATGCCTTCAATTTTTATACTAGTTATACACCGGATGATATGCTTTATAATCTATTGCTCGAACTCAAAAAAGAGGATGACGAAGACATTGTAATAGAATATTTTAAAGAATATGAAGAACTAGACAAGATGGTTGCTGCATGTATGGAAAATCCTCAAATACCATTATCTCATGATCTTTTTCAACTATTTCCTACATATGGTTCAACTTTCACCAAAATTCTGGGAAAAGATTGACGGTAAGGCTAATATTGTTACTTATTCTTATGAAACAGGGAAACAATTGATGACTTTAAGAATATTAAGATTATTACTTGGAACTGGGGATTGAGGAGCACAACAAGACCAATCATGATTGTCCATCAAAACAACAGCAAAAGAACCCGTTGAGACGGGATCATTCTGATTGTGTTAGTGCCCTAGAGATAATGTAATTGTGCTTCTAGGAAAGACTATTTTGTTATTTGATGATTATGTTTATGGATTATTATACATTGATTTATTATGTCTTTGTTTACTGCGAAATAAATGTTAGAATAATAAATGTCCTTGGAATATGTAACGCGTATTCTATATCTTTAATTATGTGACTTAAATATGGGATTATATGAATAGTATTGATATTCCTAAATATCCATAATCGAGCATTAATAATATGAGACAATTATAATGCATATAGATTGGTATGTTTGTTGGCAGATGACCATATCTCATTGGTCATAGGTATAGTGATTCTAAAGTCAAGAACATAGGTGCATGTAATATTCTACATGGCACTGGATAGATCCATAGTGAGATTCTACATGTTGATAATGTCATTAGAAAGACTCACAGTGATAATGGTGTAATGATCCTTAGACTTGAGATCATTATATTTCTATACGAGGATTAATATACTTTGAGTACATTAAAAGTTACCTTTGACCGGGTGATGATAAAAGTGGACATCGGGTATATTATGAGACGTATGAGAAATATGAATGATAGATAAAGGATTTAACCCTCCTATTTGTAGGAGAGATATTATTGGCCTCTTGATTGAGTGAGACTATGAAAAATGCATGGCCATGCTCAAATATTGATTTATTTTTAATAGTATACTCATTGATCAAGGAAACCCGGATTAAACGTTGAAGAGGATGACTGATTACATGCCTCGAGTTTAATCTATAATATTTGGTTAAAGGGATTATATTACACGAAAACATTAATCACGAAAGGTTTAATTCGATCACCAATTATTATTATTACTTGGGTAGCAATGATGTATTACTAGATGCCGCTCATTGTTTTAATTTTTTTTATTGGATATTAAAATTATTGCCAACGTAATAATAACCTAAAGGGTTACACAAATAGAACGTTTAAAAGGTGTTTTAATTTAAATTACGAATTTAAATTAAATCATTAAATTCGAAATTGGTTATTTAATTAATTGAGTGTGTCTTAATTAATTATTTAAAAGGAATTCGAATTTAACATTAAAACCTAAATCAGATTGGTTTAGAGAAGCCCAAATGATCTATGGTTTTAAGGCCCAACTCTCTCCCTATAAATACATAATGATGTATGGTTTAGGGTTACAACTTTGCAAAATCGTTTTTAGCAAAAATCCTAGCTACTCTATTCTTTGAGAGGCTAGAGAGAGAGAGAAAGGCATCCTTTCGGCTAGTACCGGCTCCCTTGATTGTTGGACGATCGGACGTTCGTGTGGACTGCTTTGTAGACGCAGATCTTGCTACAAGGGCTGTGTGGTGATTGCATCTTTGGACCTCCATCTTTCATACGTTTAAATCTTAATACAAGGTACTAATTCTGTTCTCCATAACCTGCTTGACTTATACATGGATCATGAGTTAGGATTTCGAATTTTTATTGTTGCTGTTTTCGCTACATTTTATGCCTCGAAACTAGAGCCGGCAATTTTGTACACGACACGAAAACGACACGAAAATTACGGGTTTGGGTTGACCTTTACGGTACATGAACACGAAAGTACACGAACACGAAATTACACGGATGAATTTAGTATCGGTTTTGGGTTTACCCTTGGGTACACGACACGAAACGAAAATACACGAAATAAGTAATTATTTAAATAATTTTATTAAAATTATATGAATACATATTTTAAAATAATATTTTATATATAATTTTTACATAAGATAAATACAAAATAGTTTCATATTTTAGTTTTACAATACTTGAGCATACTTAATTATTTATGACATATTGACTGAAGACTCGACTAGTAAAAATTTAATATTTAAATATTTTTACTTTTATTCAAAAATTGCACGAAACATGACACGAAATGTACACGAAATGAAGGTACACAAACACGAAAAGTAACGAATCCTTAACGGGTCGGTTTTGGATTTTGCATTACGTACACGAAACATGAAAGTACACGACACGAAAGTATACGAACGAAATGAATTGCCAGGTCTACTCGAAACCCATCAATGGTATCAGATCTACGTGTATAAGGGGCTGATTTGGTTACGTGTTTACGATATTTGATGCATGTATGCATGTTTTATGAATCTGTCATGTTTCTGTTTTGATATATGTTGATTATAAACTGTTATATCGCATATATGATGATCTGTTTAGCTTTAAAACTGTCGTTGGATGATTGTTTGATGATCTGTACGTATATGATATGTTAATTGTCCAATACGACCTTTCAGAATCGTTCCAAAAGTGATCAAAAATCAAATCGCATATGATGCGTTTGCTGTGTATAGTGATTCTGGCAGTGAATAGTGATTTTCGACGGAGTTAGAATGAGGGGAATAATACCTTTTCGGAAAGGGAAAATCGCCACGAGCAGAACTCATGGCTTTTCAATGACCTATGCTGCTTTTAGGCCTTTTGGGGCTGTTTAGGCCTTAAAAAGGGTCTTGGAAAGCTTTTCAGATTTTTTGAAAATTTGTTTTTGATTTTCTGAAAATTGTATTATGAGTTATAACATATAAGATCATATTGGATATGATATGTACTGATGTATATTGATGAATTATGTGTTACATGAGCATGGTGTTGGTTATGGCCTTAAGACCCTTAGATTAATGGTTTATGGTTTTGGTTTTGTAAATACGACTTGCATGTCATTTTCTTCATTCTTGTAATTGTTTAACCTCGAATGCAACTCGAGTTTTATTATGTAAGTTCATTAGTATAGGTTGAATTCAATTATTCAATGTAATGCACTTAAGATTGAAGGACGATCAAAGAGGAGGAGGAGTAGTGGGAGCCATGTGGCATTCCTAGTATTATATGTAGATGACATATTACTAATAGGGAATGACATTCCTTCTTTACAGGCTGTGAAGACTTGGTTGGGAAAAAGTTTCTCGATGAAAGACTTAGGCAATGCTACCTATATCTTAGGGATCAGGATCTATAGAGATAGATCTAAAAGATTAATCGGCTTAAGTTAGAGTACATACATTGAAAAAGTATTGCATCATTTTGGGATGCAAGGGCAAAGAGGGGATATGTCCCAATGTCTCATGGGATAGCGATCTAAAAGGAAAACTATCCTATATCATCACATGATAAGGACCGTATGAGTAAAGTACCATATGCTTTGGCTATTGGTTCTATAATGTATGCAATGATATGTACTCGTCATGATGTCTCGTATGCTTTAAGCATGACGAGCAGATACCAGATTAATCCAGGTGAGGGTCACTGGATAGCTGTCATGAATATTCTAAAGTACCTAACACGGACTAAAGACCTATTCTTGATATATGGAGGAGATGAGAAGCTGGTTGTAAGAGGTTACACTGATGCTAGTTTCCAGACAGGTAGGGACGATTTTGTGTCCCAGTCTGGATTCATGTTTTGTCTAAATGAAGGTGCTGTAAGCTGGAAAAGTTCGAAGCAAGAGACAGTAGCTGATTCTACAATAGAAGCTGAGTATCTTGCTGCCAGTGAAGCAGCCAAAGAGGCTGTTTGGATACGGAAGTTTATTACAGGACTTGGTGTGGTTCCATCGATCGCAGATCCAGTTGATTTGTATTGCGATAATAATGGAACCATTGTGTAGGCTAAAGAACCAAGGTCCCATTCCAAGGCAAAGCACATACTTAGGAGATATCACCTTATTCGAGAGATAAACGAGAGAGGAGATATACATATATGTAAAGTGCATACTAATGATAATGTTGCGGACCCACTGACTAAGGCTTTGTCGCAACAGAAGCACGAAAGTCACACTAGTTCCATGGGTATTAGATACATGGGCGATTGGCTCTAGTGCAAGTGGGAGATTGATAGTGTTAGTGACAATGTAATTGTGCTTCAAGGAAAGATTATTTTGTTATTTGATGATTATGTTTATGGATTATTCTATATTGATTTATTATGTCTTTGTTTACTACGAAATAAATGTTAGAATAATAAATATCCTTGGAATATGTAACACGTATTTTATATCTTTAAGTACGTGACTTAAAAATAGGATTATATGAATAGTGTTGATATTCCTAAATATCCCGAACCGAGCATTAATAATACGGGACAATTATAATGCATATAGATTAGTATGTTTGTTGGAAGATGACCACATCTCATTGGTCATAGGTATAGTGATACTAAAGTCAAGAACATAGGTGCATGTAATATTCTACAGGGCACTGGATAGACCCACAGTGAGATTCTACATGTTGATAGTGAAACCCTCTAATTTTGATGATCATACCTAGGTAGCAAGCTGGGAATATGTTCTGGATAAACATTGTTTTGCAGGTTAATTATTCAAATCAATTCACAGCAGAACACAGGGCATCTCAGCTAGCTGGCAGGGCATCTAAGCTAGCTGACAAAGTATCTCAGCAAGCTGGCTGTCTGTCCAGCATATAAAAGGGAAGTTCGACTATATGGTTTTTAATTAGTCTTAAAATTCAAGAGTGGTCTGAACATTCATTCATGATATATATTTATATTTAAAACACTCTTCATTCTATAGCTTTTCTAAAACAACTTTCCTTAGTAAAGGAATCTTTGAATTATTTAATGTTCTTTTAAAAGCAACCCATGTGCTTACTTTTCAAGCATGCACTTATTATATTCAAACATTCCTTACTTCTACAACTCCACCACCAGTTGTCTAGTAGAATAGTATCAAAAGAAAACACATGTACTTATTATCAAATTCATTATGCTCTTCATTTCTATCTAACGGTTTTCTTCAAGCTTAATCATTCTTATTTCTCTCTCTTCTCTCTGGTTTTATTTCTCTGAATAAGAATCATTATATCTTCAGATTAATTTATATCAAACCTGCAGGTGAACGTTAGTAGTACAATTAATTTGAACAAAGCTAAACGTGAGAAGTGATCTTCAAGACCGTTGCAAGATTGTTCATAATTGGTAGCTCCTGTACTTCACTATAAAGGCTTGCATATTTCACCTCTGAAGAAAATAAGAACCTTCAAGCTATATTCAAGAATACAAGAAACAACTCTGCACATCCTTTCAAAAGAGCTCCTGTACTATAATATATACATCGAGTTTTATAGAGTTCATATCCTTGAGTTGTAATTATTTTTATCCATTGTATTGTTCAACTTGTAAAGTTGGTAGTTGCTGAATTGTTGAGCTTGTGGAACAAGGGTTCAAGGAGCATTAGGCTAGAGAAGTGTATACTTGGTTTAAGTATAGAACTTAGAGAGCTGTGTTCAGGAAACAAGGGGTTCCAGCTAGCTGCAGTCAGTAACTGGGTGATAAGGGAGATATATTATTGAGTCTTGTAATTGGATTTTCTTGTGATCAATAATATATTCTCTTACCAAGTTGGTAAGGGACTAGGACGTAGACCATAGACGATTAGGGGTCGAACCTAGCTAAAATTCTTGGTGTTCTTTACTTACTGCAATTTTATCTTTCTGCATTGCATATCACAGTTAGCTGCCTATTCATTAATCTGTTTCATTTGGTTAACCCAGTTAGCTGCCTATCGTATCCAGCTAACTGCCAGTCTATATTTTTAGGCAGAAAATTTTATTTGATCATTGTTAGTCATAACACCTATTCACCCCTCCCCTCTAGGTGTATTTTCATTTGGTATCAGAGCTTTGGTATACTAATATTTCTGTAACAGGAAAAGTATCGATCAAATGGCTGACAATTATCTTGAAGCAAGGTCGGATTATAAAGCACCTCTTCTCACTGGCTCGGAGAACTACAATTGGTGGAAATGCAGAATGGAGACTTATTTGTCCAAGAAACCTCTAGTTCTAAGAGTTGTGCAGAAAGGGAACTACGAATTTCTAAACGACAAAAATGAACCAAAAGATGTTGATGATCTTACTCTCGATGAAATTATCAAATGCGATTATAATGGAGAAGCAAGAAACTCCATTATGAATGCACTAGATCAATCTGAATATGACAAAGTATCTTCTCTAAAGACAGCAAAAGAAATGTGGGATGCTTTGGAATCATATCATGAAGGTTCGAAAACTTTTGTGAAAAGTTAAACTTAGCAAATTAATGAATGACTTCGTAAATTTCAAGCTCAAGAATGGTGAAACTATCAAAGAAAGCCAAGCAAGGTTTCAAGTCACTATCAACACTCTAAAGAGACTTGGAAAGACCATACCTCAAGATGAAATCAACATGAAAGTTCTAACTGCAGTTCCATTTATATTCGAAGCTAAAGTCACTGTATTGGAATCTAGTCCCTCCATTGATTCTATGGATCACTTTGCCGTGTTTGCTGAGTTGGAGCAGTTTGAAAGCAAAATCAATAATAGCAAGATGGAATCAATAAAGGCTCCAGTTGAAAAGATGAAGAATTTAGCTTTACATTCCAGTAGCAGCAAGCTGGATGCAGAATCAGAATCAGATTCTGATGAAGAATTGGCTCTTTTATCCAGAAAAATCAAGAAAATGCTTGACATGAGGAACAAGCTAAAGAAGGAGAAAAGTAGAGCTTTTGGAAGAAAGAAAGATGTCAAAGAGGAAGCATGTTTTGAATGTGGCAAGAAAGGTCATTACAAAAGAGACTGCTACAAGCTGAAAAATAAGCAGAAGCAGCTAGCTGCCTCCAAAGACAAAAAGAAAGCTAAGGCACTTTTGACATGGAGTGATGATGAAGATTCAGATTCTGATAATGAATCAAGTGATGAGATGGTGAACCTAGCTCTTGTTGGTCTTGATGATGAGAATGATGCTCAAGGAATTTTTCAAGATGGCCTTGTAGATAGTGATGTCTCAGATTCGGATGACAACAATAGTGAGGTAAATTATTTTTCTGATATATATTCTCATTCTTCAATGTTAGATGAATTAACCATGCAGGATCATAGTAATTTATCTAATGAGGTACTCGAAGAGTTGAAAGATAAGAATGATAAACTCAAAAAGAAGAATATTCAACTTAAGAAGATCATATTTGAGTTAATGGATGAGAAGACTTCTGCTAAAAATCATGCTCAAAATCTTACTGATCTTAAGGCTGAGATATCCCATCTTGAAGGGATAAATAAAGTGCTTGTCAAAAGAAATGATACACTCATGAAGGAACTCAGCGAGCTGAGAACAAAAATAGAGGCTCAAGATGCATGTTTAGAAGCATCACCAATTTCTTCACGAATAGCATTCTTCACTTTAGTAGAAAAGACATGTAAAATTTCTTTTTGTACTCTTGGTGATGTATATGTTGCATTTTTTGGAGCATTAGACATCACTCCTTCCACTTTGTCACTAAAAGAAGCTATGAAACTAAGTAATTCATTGAAATTTCCACAATTCAATGAGTCTTTGGTCTCATCATGCCCTCTAAATGCCATTGCTTGAAATGCTAACCACTTAGCCGCTTTAATTGAAACTTCTAATCGGAATCGATTGTCTTGAATTTGTTGAGATGTGTATTTCTCTAACCTTTGAGCAATATGAATTTCTTGATTCATAAGATCATAACACGCTCGTTCTGCATTGCGATGAGAAGAATTCAAATCCTTCCTAACATGAGTCAAAAATTGTAATAACCCAAACTTTATAAAGGCTACAGTGCCCAAATGAATAGTAATCTTGAGGAATTTAGGGAAATGGTGTGTAGGTACTCTATATTGGAAATGGAAAATGAACAAACAAAAACTATATTAGTGATATACTATAAAAATAAGTGACTCGAAATGACGATGGATTTCAGAAATTCCTGAATTTAGGTTTTGAGGATTTTGAGTTCGAACGAGCTTCTATTTATTGGATATTAAGGAGCATAGAAATATTAAAGGAATTATATATTGAGGAATTATTGAATTTAAGTTAAACTAGGGGATTTTTAAGTTAAGGGAATGCTAAGGGAATTTGGATTTTTAAACGATTTCAAAACCACTGGATGACGAGATATATTCGAAACGAACAACAACTAGACGAGTATGGAAACCAAACAACCAAGATTATAATATAACAAGGATATATACCACATTATTATTACCAAGAGTGCTAGCAAATTACTTAGGAAAATCAAGAAAAGAGAATTATGAAATCATCCAAATGACATCATCATCCACTAACTTGTTTTAAGGGGTAGATTAGTCCTTTAACCTTGTAAATATCCACAAGCTTCCACAAGACACTAGATTAAACAAGATTAAGATGAGATAAGATCAAAAGTCAAGAAAAAAAAAATCTCTCCCCATCCAAAAGCTCCATTCGGCGAAAAGAGAAAAAAAGGGGAAAAATAAAAATCAAAACCCTAGTTCCAAGCCATCTAAAATCAAGGGAAAATTCAAGGAGCTTGCTTGGGTATAGATTAAGGTATGATATGAATCCTAGCTTCTAAATCCATTCCATCTTTGAGATATAAAATCATGAAGGTGATGATGAATAGTGATGAATAGTAACTTATATGGATTTTATGTTTTGTTTTGAAAGATTAAGGTGTGTTAAGGTTGTTTAAAGGTGTACTAAGGACTACAAGCATATATTAAGAGTATTAAAGCTTCAAAGAAGGTATAATCTCTTCACCCCACTTGAGTTTTATGATGAATATTAATGGTATTAGTGGTTAAGTGGTTATAAGTGATGAAATCATGATTATATATGTGTTTAAAAGTGTTTTTATGGTATATGAAAGGAGTATGTGCTTGTAACCATGGTTGGTGAGATGACCACATGGTGTAGGTGATGGTGTATAAGGTGGATGATGGATTTGGAGGAGTTGAATTTTGGAAAGTATGGAAATATAGCAGTTATAATGCCCGATTTTCGTTAAACCAAATAGATACCCTGTTTTTGGTCCCCATATTCGTACGGTAGGTTTCTGTCCAGAGCACCCACTGATCATGAGATGGTAGAGCTTGGTTCATAGATCGTTTTGATATAAAGTACGTTAAAATCTGATGAACGGGTTAGGAGAAAAGTCAGTTTTAGTGAAAGACGTTCGAGAACCGAGAAAACGTAGTTGTACCAACTTCGAGGCTATAACTACCATACTTAGACATTTTTAAAAATTATGAAACTTTTGGATGTTATAATAGGGTGATCAAAGAACCCTTACCAACTGACCTTGTGTCAAATTGTGGAATTTATGAATTATGAGGATTTTTACAGTCGAGAGTGGTTGTTAAGAAAGAATGTAAATCGTTAAGAACTTTAATCGGGAATAAGAATGGTTAAGTCCTCAAGACCTTTTGAGATAGTAATGGGATATTATAAGGGTGTTATTATATGAGCGTAGGTGGTTAAGTGGAATATGTTCTGATAATGATCCTTTTTGTGTTTATAGAGACTTCGGGAGAGCAACGAGCTATACTTCCGACTTATAGAGATCGAGGCAAGATCCTTCTATCCCTACTTTGAAAATTATTTATCTTCGGAATAAAAATGATATTATGGAATATATATATATATATATATATATATATATATATATGTGATGTTGTTGTTGCTATGTTGCAAAGAATATATTTCCTTGATTTTGGGAAATTAAAGAGAGACGTATATGATTTATGAAATATGGATATAGAGATGATTACGAATGGAGCGAATATGCTCTATGGTAAAAGAGATATGAAAGGGAATGGTATCAGTTGTTATCTAGGGTTATATGGTTTATAATACTATATTAAAAATATTCTTTTTGAGTATCAGTGGTTTAATAAATATTATTTGATTATTATTTACTACCTTCAAAATAGACGGAATATTTTATGAATATAAAAGTACATTTGATTTCTTGAATATGAAAGAGATGTCTGGATCATAATCAAAGCATTATGTTATATATATATATATATATATATATATATATATATATATATTATAGAAGTAATGTGCGAGAATGGAAATGATATGAGTGAATGATATGTGGAAATGAAAGCGAGAAAATGGAAATGTGGAATGATATTTTATAAATGGAATAATGATTTGACAAAAAAAAAAGGGGGATTGCAACAGACTTGCGTAAGTGGCTGTGTCAGGGCTGTGTGCGACACAGTCCAGCATTTATTATTTTTATTACGGCACGAAGATGCCAAGGGAGGATGTTAGCAGGTGGCCTTCCTCCAGGGATGATCTTCATTCCTTCTACCGGTAGTAAAAAGAGAGCAGGTACGATTAGGCGACTGATCATCGTCCTAACGTATCAGGCGACAGCAGATATCCCCAATGTTTTTTTTGAAAAGAAAGTGTTGACAATGGTTTTCAGATTTCTATACTGAAAACAGAATAATGATATGAGATGATGGAATTATGGTTACAGATGAAGAAAAACTGATATTATATTATTTTAGATTTCTTTCTTACAATAGTAAGTGGATGATGTATTATTAAATAAGAGCTTTATTCTTCCTTAAGGATTATAATTGGTTTCTACTTATATATGTATATATATGTATACCTGTTCACATTTTAAATTCTAGTTTACAATATTATCTTGCTGAGCTATTATAGCTCACTCTTGCCACTTATGTATATAGCAGCTAGGTCCCATGCCGATTCTACGCACTACACCCCGCAAGAGGGTAATGGAAAGGCGACCTTTTGAGCGAGTGTTGGCGACCATCCCCGAGGTAGTGACAAGCGAAAGGGGCTTAGTAGACTTATGTAAATTAAGTGTATAAGTTTGTAATAAACTTTTGGTTGTTGAAATGCTTCCTGTAGAAGTATTATTCAACAATGTACTTAGTAGAATTCTGGGTTTGTAATAACTGTTAACTTTAAACTTTTAATATTGTGGATGTTGTTCTATGAGCATATGACTGGTGTGTGTGTGTGTGTGTATTAGTGTGGGGTAAATTACATAAGTATTAAGTTATAAAAAAAAAGACTCAAGAGATATGGATATTGATCGGAAATTGGACCGTGATGACCTGGATCCTTGACCCCGGAGCTAGGGGTGTCACAGATGGTATCAGAGCTAAGAAAACAAGAGTAATAATAATAATTGTATCAGTAATAATATAAATTGTGAACTCCCATCGAGTTCAAGGGTGGTATATCGCAGATAGTTTTATTTTAAGCATTGATTATAATTTTATTGATTATTACTAATAGAATTTTATGTTTTATTTTAGGGATCAGAGATGGGAGAGCCGAGTCGAGACCCTCGGTGGATAGGATTGTCAGAGCAGGAGCTTGTAGATCTACAGCTAGCCGGGGTAGAGGTTCCCGAGTATGCGGCGGATGACCTCAGGGAGAGACGTCGAGCGGCAGCCAGAGAGAGGTGTGAGCAGAGACTGAGAGAGGAGGCAGAGGAGCGTAGACAGAGAGATGTTGTAGCCATAGTGCCATACAGCGGTAGACCTTGTACAGGATCTGATGAGGCAGGTCATTCTAGAGTGAGATGGGAGATTCCGGAGGAGGAGAGGCCGTTACGTAAGAGGCCTAGGTTGTCAGTCATAGCTGAGGAGGAGGAGGGGACTGAGTGGACCGATATCCATATGATACCTATCCCTGCCTTGCCTATTCCAGTACCATCACCAGTCCCATCTCCCTCACCGAGTCCTGGCCCTCTAGAGGATCCAGCTGAGCCATTCACTCCGCCCGGACATTTTATCTTTCCAGAGGATGAGATAGAGGAGGATCCGTCTGAGGATGCAGATACCGAGTCTATTCCTCCATCCCCTCCATTTGCACCTCCACCACCTCCACCTGTACAGGCACCTGTCCCAGCTGCTATGCCCCCTCAGGAGGCACCCTTACCGACAGGTGACTCACTTTCAGCCATCCTGTTGACAGAGTACTTTACCCTACAGGGTTAGTTAGAGGAGTCCCGCCGGGTGATAGACACATTGATGAAGAGGTCAGAGAGAGGGAGAGGAGGTATCATTCCTGATGGTATATCCTTGGGATTAGTGAGTGTTGAGCTGCGGGCCCTGGGGGACATTAGGAGGCTGTTAGCTGATAGAGGAGACCCAGAGTGGAGGGCTGCGATAGTGGATACAGTCATGTCTATGGTAGTCCAGATCCGAGACATTATTAGGGCAGGACTGTAAGTCGGGGTGGTAGTCTTCGTCACTAATCAGACTAGTCATCTTACTGATGTCTTTTTGGGGGATTAGTTTAGTTGGTTACTGTTTTAATCCCAGTCTGATTGGAAGACAGCTAGTAGTACTTTTGTTGTAGCAGATTAGTATGTATGGTTATGTTTGTAGATTTCGAACCATGTACTCTATGATGTAAAACATTAGTAGTAAAAGATGTTGTACCCAAGTTGTAAAATATTTATTTAAATTAATGAAGTTTGTGCATTCTGTCTAAATTTTTACTGGATTTTAATAATAAATGTTGAGATTCAAAAATATTGATGTATAAAAGGTGATTGACTTAATGAAAAGGTTATCGTGTTAAGGGCGATACACTTACTTACTAAAGTTATAATATAACTAGATGCAAACCGTGTGGAGATAAGAATATTGTGATGTGCAAATGAGTTAATTAACGATATAATTGTGTATATAGAAATGATGTATATTGTACCCCAAATTCGGGTAATTAATAAAGACTATTGTTATGTACAGAACTATGCCGCCTAGACGTGATAATAGAGCGAATGCAAGGGGAAATGAGAGAGACGAAAGAAGTCAAAATATAGGAGGTAATAGACTGAATGAAAATGCTCATAATGAAGAAAATCATGAAGAAGAAGAAGAGGAATCAACTGGCCAACAAGGAAATCCGGGAGGCAATCCCTTTAACCAATTCATGGAACTATTAAGGCAGAATTTAGCTAATCCACAGAATCCCCAACAGCCACCTGTTCTCCCCAATCAGGCAGCTAATTCCTTTCGTGCCTTTAAGTCATTAAAACCCCCAGAATTTGAGGGAACCACTAACCCAGTAGTAGCCAGGGCATGGCTGAAAGAGATGGAGAAAGCTTTTGAGATACTGAGGATAGAGGAAGATCAGAAAACAGTTTTTGTAGCCTATCTCTTAAAGGGAGAGGCAAATTACTGGTGGGAAGCTAAGAAGAACCTAGAAGAAGCGGGAGTGATAACCTGGGAGCGTTTCACTAGGGTGTTCCTAGAAAAGTATTCCCCTAGGTATTTGGAAAACCAAATGGAAATAAAATTTCTGGAGTTAAAACAGGATAACCTAACAGTGGCAGAGTATGGGACTAAATTTACAGAACTGTCGAGGTTTGTTCCCGAGTTTGTGCGTACTGAAGAACAATGAGCGAAAAGGTTCCAACAAGGATTGAAACCCTGGTTACGAACGAGAGTGGCACCATTTGAGTTGACTGATTATGCTGCAGTGGTTCAAAAGGCATCTATTATAGAGGCCGAGAGTGAACAGGCTCAAATAGGTCGAGAAAGTAAGAAAAGGAGATTTGAGGGTCAGAGAGGAGGTTCAAGTGAAGGAAGTTATTTTGGCAAAGCTGGTAAAGGACGAAAATCTCAGTTCGAAGGAAAGTCCGGAGTTAATAGGACTGTTAGTGAAATTGTGAATCAGGGTGATAAATCCACAGGAACGTTTCAGTCCAATCAATCATGACCACCATTACCAGATTGTGACACGTGTGGTAAGAAGCATATAGGAGTCTGTAGGGTGCTGGGAGTAACTTGTTTTAAGTGTGGACAAAAAGGACACTACCTTAACCAGTGCCCATCAATTGATACAAACCATAAAAGAGATGTTAAGTGTTACCAGTGTGGGAAATTAGGACACATTGCTAGAGATTGCCGTTCCGGTGGGTCATATGCGCCAGGACAGAGTGTGACTGATTCAAATAGGCCTACTGCTAGAGTGTACAACATGACCTTAGGGGAAGTGTTGACGAAACCAGATGCAGATACAGGTACTTGTTTTTCGATTTAAATTTTGTGTGTAAGTCTTTGGTTAAGGATCGACTTAATCAATTAATGAAGTAAATATGTTAATAATATAGATAAGGAAAATCAGTATCTATTAAGGGCTAGGAAACGCTGTGGAAAGGAAAGTAGGAGTGTTTTGGGAAAACAAAGACTCGTCGAGACGAACATGAAATATATATTATAGGTAGTATTTTCTTACAATTGTTTTAAAGAATATTATTAGAGCTTAGTTTCTGGAGGATTTTACAGAGATGAGATGTGTTAAGATAAAGTACTAATATTTTATGTCATGATAGAGATCAGAATATGGCCAAACCATAAGTGAGATACACTACCATTCAGGAAAGGCCAATGTGGTGGCCAATACTTTAGTTAAAAAGAGAAAGGAGGAATGAGATAATATAGAATGACTGAAAACATGAGGAGATTTGTAAGGAAAAGACAGTAAAAGTACTGCTATTGATAAACTAAATGACATGTTGATGAATGACAAGAAAGTTTATATAGGTATATATTTGCGCAAACAAGGTAGAGGTGTTATGAAGGAACTGAAGGATAAAGGAAGTAGTGCGAAAATTGGGGATTTGTCAAGTAAGAGAAGTATTCATTAGTATTTTCAACATGATTCCGGGACGGAATCTTTTTAAGGGGGGGAGAATGTAATAACCCTAACTTTAGAAAGGCTATAGTGCCAAAATGAATAGTAATCTTGAGGAATTTAGGGAAATGGTGTGTAGGTACTCTATATTGGAAATGGAAAATGAACAAACAAAAACTATATTAGTGATATACTATAAAAATAAGTGACTCGAAATGACGATGGATTTCAGAAATTCCTGAATTTAGGTTTTGAGGATTTTGAGTTCGAACGAGCTTCTATTTATTGGATATTAAGGAGCATAGAAATATTAAAGGAATTATATATTGAGGAATTAATGAATTTAAGTTAAACCATGGGATTTTTAAGTTAGGGAATGCTAAGGGAATTTGGATTTTTAAACGATTTCAAAACCAAACAACTAGACGAGTATGGAAACCAAACAACCAAGATTATAATATAACAAGGATATATACCACATTATTATTACCAAGAGTGCTAGCAAATTACTTAGGAAAATCAAGAAAAGAGAATTATGAAATCATCCAAATGACATCATCATCCACTAACTTGTTTTAAGGGGTAGATTAGTCCTTTAACCTTGTAAATATCCACAAGCTTCCATAAGACACTAGATTAAACAAGATTAAGATAAGATAAGATCAAAAATCAAGAAAAAAAAAATCTCTCCCCATCCAAAAGCTCCATTCGGCGAAAAGAGAAAAAAAGGGAAAAATAAAAATCAAAACCCTAGTTCCAAGCCCTCTAAAATCAAGGGAAAATTCAAGGAGCTTGCTTGGGTATAGAATAAGGTATGCTATGAATCCTAGCTTCTAAATCCATTCCATCTTTGAGATATAAAATCATGAAGGTGATGATGAATAGTGATGAATAGTAACTTATATGGATTTTATGTTTTGTTTTGAAAGATTAAGGTGTGTTAAGGATGTTTAAAGGTGTACTAAGGACTACAAGCATATATTAAGAGTATTAAAGCTTCAAAGAAGGTATAATCTCTTCACCCCACTTGAGTTTTATGATGAATATTAATGGTATTAGTGGTTAAGTGGTTATAAGTGATGAAATCATGATTATATATGTGTTTAAAAGTGTTTTTATGATATATGAAAGGAGTATGTGCTTGTAACCATGGTTGGTGAGATGACCACATGGTGTAGGTGATGGTGTATAAGGTGGATGATGGATTTGGAGGAGTTGAATTTTGGAAAGTATGGAAATATAGCCGTTATAAGGCCCGATTTTCGTTAAACCAAATAGATACCCTGTTTTTGGTCCCCATATTCGTACGGTAGGTTTCTGTCCAGAGCACCCACTGATCATGAGAGGGTAGAGCTTGGTTCATAGATCGTTTTGATATAAAGTACGTTAAAATCTGATGAACGGTTTAGGAGAAAAGTCAGTTTTAGTGAAAAACGTTCGAGAACCGAGAAAACGTAGTTGTACCAACTTCGAGGCTATAACTACCATACTTAGACATTTTTAAAAATTATGAAACTTTGGCATGTTATAATAGGGTGATCAGAGAACCCTTACCAACTAACCTTTTGTCAAATTCTGGAATTTATGAATTATGAGGATTTTTACAGTTGAGAGTGGTTGTTAAGGAAAGAATGTAAATCGTTAAGAACTTTAATCGGGAATAATAATGGTTAAGTCCTCAAGACCTTTTGAGATAGTAATGGGATATTATAAGGGTGTTATTATATGAGCGTAGGTGGTTAAGTGGAATATGTTTTGATAATGATCCTTTTTGTGTTTATAGAGACTTCGGGAGAGCCACGAGCTATACTTCCGACTTATAGAGATCGAAGCAAGATCCTTCTATCCCTACTTTGAAAATTATTTATCTTCGGAATAAAAATCATATCATGGAATATATATATATATATATATATATATATATGTGTGACGTTATTGTTGCTATGTTGCAAAGAATATATTTCCTTGATTTTGGGAAATTAAAGAGAGACGGATATGATTTATGAAATATGGATATAAAGATGATTACGAATGGAGCGAATATGCTCTATGGTAAAAGAGATATGAAAGGGAATGGTATCAGTTGTTATCTAGGGTTATATGGTTTATAATACTATATTAAAAATATTCTTTTTGAGTATCAGTGGTTTAATAAATATTATTTGATTATTATTTACTACCTTTAAAATAGACAGAATATTTTATGAATATAAAAGTACATTTGATTTCTTGAATATGAAAGAGATGTCTGGATCATAATCAAAGCATTATGTTATATATATATATATGTATGTGTATATATATATATATATATATATATATATATATATATATTATAGAAGTAATGTGCGAGAATGGAAATGATATAAGTGAATGATATGTGGAAATGAAAGCGAGAAAATGGAAATGTGGAATGATATTTTATAAATGGAATAATGATTTGACAAAAAAAAGGGGGATTGCAACAGACTTTCGTAAGTGGCTGTGTCAGGGCTGTGTGCGACACAGTCCAGCATTTATTATTTTTATTACGGCACGAAGATGCCAAGGGAGGATGTTAGCAGGTGGCCTTCCTCCAGGGATGATCTTCATTCCTTCTACCGGTAGTAAAAAGAGAGCAGGTACGATTAGGCGACTGATCATCGTCCTAACGTATCAGGCGACAGCAGATATCCCCAATGTTTTTTTTGAAAAGAAAGTGTTGACAATGGTTTTCAGATTTCTATACTGAAAACAGAATAATGATATGAGATGATGGAATTATGGTTACAGATGAAGAAAAACTGATATTATATTATTTTAGATTTCTTTCTTACAATAGTAAGTGGATGATGTATTATTAAATAAGAGCTTTATTCTTCCTTAAGGATTATAATTGGTTTCTACTTATATATGCATAAATATGTATACCTGTTCACATTTTAAATTCTAGTTTACAATATTATCTTGCTGAGCTATTATAGCTCACTCTTGCCACTTATGTATATAGCAGCTAGGTCCCATGCCGATTCTACGCACTACACCCCGCAAGAGGGTAATGGAAAGGCGACCTTTTGAGCGAGTGTTGGCGACCATCCCCGAGGTAGTGACAAGCGAAAGGGGCTTAGTAGACTTATGTAAATTAAGTGTGTAAGTTTGTAATAAACTTTTGGTTGTTGAAATGCTTCCTGTAGAAGTATTATTCAACAATGTACTTAGTAGAATTCTGGGTTTGTAATAACTGTTAACTTTAAACTTTTAATATTATGGATGTTGTTCTATGAGCATATGACTGGTGTGTGTGTGTATTAGTGTGGGGTAAATTACATAAGTATTAAGTTATAAAAAAAAAGACTCAAGAGATATGGATATTGATCGGAAATTGGACCGTGATGACCTGGATCCTTGACCCCGGAGCTAGGGGTGTCACAAAAATGCACAATTTTTTCCATTTCTTACTTTCTTCCATGATTTAAACCCATTAACCGAGAATGCATCAAGATTAGAATGCCCTCCTAGTGGACGAAACAAGTAACATGGCAGACAAAATGCGGCATCTTTGTCAGTAGAGTATTCTAACCATGAAGGAAATAATTTAAACCATGATGCTTGGAAGCTCCGCGGATGCTTTTCGTTGGATTTTGGATATTCTGAAAGAATAATCTGATATGGACCAGCCTTGATATAAGCCCTCCGCATTTCATCACGTTTATCAACCGGAACATCCCATATCGGTTGTCGCTTTCCAGGATCTCGTTCGAAAGAACTGATGTCATAGTTGATACTTGTTTCGATTCTTGGAGATTTTCTAGATTGACTTTCAGCAGTCACAATAGTGGGATGAATGAAATTATTTGAAGCTTGAGCCTCATGACTATTAACCCCTGAATTCTCTACGTTTTTCCTCTTAAAAAATTTGTCAATAGTAGTCGCTTTTCCCATTTATTAGACTGTAATATATAAGAAAACAACCAAATGTCCAAATCATATATAGATATTAAGATATAGCAATTTCACATCTTTATGTAAGATACTAACTAAAAAAATGAAGATTCTAAATGACATTGCAGCAATTCATAAATCATAAAAGCGCATTTCAATCAGACAATCAATATATGAAATCCAAATATCAATTCCTAATTAAAGTATTCAACCCTAGAAATTACAAAATCCCCAAATTTTCAAAATCAATTTAACTATTTAAGTTCAAGTAATACCTGATTAAAATGCAAATATGATGATATGAAAGTATAGAAGAAGCTTGGAGGCAATTGGGTAGTTCCACAAATTGCGAATTGATGTTGCACAACCAGCACCGTCGGCGTCGTCTCGTCTACTCGTCTAAGTCGTCTTAATATTAGTCTCTAAGTGATGTGAGCTGTCTGTTTGTGTTTGTGATATCTGTACTTTTTTTTTTTTGCGTTGCACATCCGTTTGTATTTGGGTTGCTTTTTTTTTTTTTTTTTTTATTATTTGGGTTGTACATTGTGGACTCTTGGGCTTCTATAAATGGGCCAATACATTAATAAAATCAAAAATATGACAGGGGCCAGGTGACTTCTAATAGCAAATTACAATCATATATATACATATAATATCCCTTCTGTTGAGAGGCTGGTGGGGGCCACGACCACCTTTGGCCACAGTGTGGGTCCGCCCCTGCTGACTAGCACCGACTACCATCTCTACCTTGCTGGTCCATAATGTCTGCTAGTCCATTATGTCGGCTAGTTCAAGATCGTATTTTAACATCATGGAAAAGGAAAGGAGTTGAATACTGCAATTCAAAGACTAAGTTTGAATAAAGCGAATTCAAGCCTTTCTTAGAGAAACAGAAGAGTTCGTCGAGAAAAAGGAAAAAAAAAAAAGAAAGATTATGAATTATTTTGATTGCGAACCTATGCAGCGAAAGGACATGGTTAAGCTGGATCACACGAATTGACTTTTTGTTGGTAACAAGGGAAAATCTGATCATACAGATCAACTTAGTATAGTAGATAAAATGATGAATATTGATTATAATTTGAAATTCGAAGCTTCAAACCACAGGTTACATGAGGGTTATCGACGAGCTGTAGAGGCTAAACAACATAAGTAGATTCAACTCATTGATTTTTAGATACTAGTAACGAAGTAGCCAAGGTGCAATACGAAATCAAAAGGAAAACCAAGTTTAAGGTAAAACTTGATGGCCAACAAAACATTCCCACCATTTGAAGCGTTAATTAGTTAATGTATAAAATAGACTTATAGAGTACTCTTTTCCTCCTGAGCTTTTTTTCATTGGGTTCTCCGCTTGTATTAGCCAAGCCTAGTCTATATTTGTAATAGAAGGAATTATTAAACAATTTTCTGAACAAGACATGCGTAAAATATTACTTTTCCGTTTGTTTCAATTGTTTACATTTTTTAAGAGGTATTTTTTTCCAATTGTTTACATTTTTCAAGGGGTATCTGGCACGAGGCACATTTTAAGGATAGTTCCATAACTTATTTTTAAAATTTTTTTTTATAAAAATTTAAACATTAAATTTTTATACAAAAAAAAATAAAAAATAAATAATGGAACTATTCTTAAAATGTACCTTAAAATGCGTGCCGAATACACCTTGAAAAATGTAAACAATTGGAAGAAATATAAGAAGTACTTAATTCTTATGCGTAAACTTTAAATATTTCAAACTCAATTACTGTTTTTTTTAAAAATAATTAAATTTATAATTTTACAAATGAGTATGGTGTTTTTTTATAAGATTTCACAATTCAAAGGAATACATAAAAAAAAATCAGTTTGACCCCACTAAAAGACATAGTTAGAGCATCTCTAAAGGTATTATGGGTATTATGTAAAATGATAGGCTATAATCATTGTTTATAATGATAATGTAAAATTTTTGCTAAACGTGAACATAATTATGGCCATGTAAAATTATACATGAGGGCTTCATTGGTTCAACAAATATAGCCCACCAAATATCATTATCCATATTTTTTTTCTAAGAGATTATTGATTGAAGTGCTCAAACTTTTACATATTATTTAAATAGTACCACTAGATGGAAACTAGACGCCATATAAATAATTTAGTTAAAGATTTTACACCCTCGGATATGCTCTTGAGATGCTCTTAACCGTTAACGTGGCGGATCGCTTTGGAAATCTTAAATCAGAATTCCTGGTAACATATTTGAGTGAATCAATAGAATACAAAATGATATTATTTATGATATGGGCTAAAAATAAGCCCTAAAGATACAATTAATGTTTCATTAATTAGACCCAGCCTGGTCCAAAGAGGAAGCCCATTAATGAGGCCTGAAACCCCAATTAAATATCAATTTCGTAATTAATATTAGGGGCTAATTAACAGCTTGCAAATTAGAGTCAAATAACGATACAATATCTTTATGAGCAGCCTCCAAGGCACACAGTCATACATGGAAACAGACTCCTAAAAGGTAGGAGTCTAGAACCTTCCTTAAAGACAATGACTTGCCCACCAAGTCACCTAACCCTATTACTATTCTAAGGCTTCTCAGCCTATATAAGGGCCTGACCCCTCATTCCTAGAACTACGTTGGCTTGATTCTCTAGCAATACAGAGATACGTAGGCATCTTGTGAGGACCAGAATTGAGTCACGAAACACAAGAGCAGCCATTAAAGCTCGAAGCTCCCACAAACCCTAGTAGTTAATATGCAATAAATATACCCTACTTTTTATTCCACAACATTTGGCGCCGTCTGTGGGAATCAAACATCAACCATGATGAACACACGGAGAACATCGGTGACTATACACACCATCACTAGCACTTCTGTTAGTTCTATACCCGTGACTATGGAACAAGGGTCTGTACCCCTTAAAAAAAAATACCCAGGTTTTGGGTTCTTAACCCCAAGGACGAATCTCCAAAATTACTGGGACACATATCGAGAGATCGCAGCCTATAGGGATGAATCCCCTAGGCCAGGAGATGAATCCCTTTCAAATGGTTGTTTCCCTTCCGGGATACGGCCTACCCCCATGAAGCACAGACGTCTACCACTGTAACTCGCGCAAGAACGAATATAGCGTACGGGCTACCCATCTACCCCTCAAACGCAGGAGGCATTGGAGGAAGTGGTCATGCGTATCGAGTGCACAAGCCATATAAACCCCCATGCATCACATGCCAAGGCCATGTCTATGAAGGAGGGTACGAAGATTATTCTGAACCATATACTGAGGATTCATCATCTAAGGATGATCGAGATCGAGCCCCGAAGAAGAGGCGTGCAGACAAGGAACCCACTGTTGGGCGTATTCGAGAAACTTCGGGCAGAGTGCCAAGAACGACTTAAGATAAGTTTAAGGCTCATAAAGCTGAGATCCAAAAGTTGTAACAAGACTTGGAGAAGGAGCAACATAGGTAAAATTGCCCTCCTACGTTAAGAATAGGAGAGGTTCCCTTTGTCAAATTGGAGAGGCCTCCAAAGATGCATGGAAGGACTGGGGTCCGAAGGACAGAGATCCCAATGGCTAAGTCCAATGATTTGATTCAACCAGGAGATCAGAATGATCCTACCCCTCCTTTTATTGAGAAAGTGAAGAATTCCCACACCTATCAATGTTCAAGAATTGAACCCTCTTGGAATGGTAATTTAAACGAGACTCTAAGGAGTTGAGAAAGAAAGATTCTAAAGGGACGGATCCCCAATCCTAGGCATGATTTTGCCCTTAATCGCTAAGAGACTAGCATGATCTCAACCACGGTGTATTCATGACTAACGACTCTCCTAAAGACGCATCTCCAAGGGGTAATCCCTCAAGGGGTGACTCAAAATCCACGAACCCAAGGAGCGAATCCCCAATTGTAGATGGTGGTCTCACCTCTGGCTAATGGAGCACAAGGAGCGCAGATCGCCACCACCGTCATGCTAATCCCAATAACTAAAAACCCCGTTTATGGGTTGTCACCATTCCCAATTGCTGACGGAACCATTGATTTACTCATGAGAAGTATGTGCCTCAACACATTAAAGGCTTGGTCCCCTTGTTGGAGGAAATCAAAGTTTATCTGGATCATACACCAAAGACGACTTCTCGTCTGAAGAAGGTGAAGAAGAGGATGTCCGTTCTAGCATGTGATGTCGCAAGGAGCCTACCGGAGGAGCAGTACGTTCCCAACCCCGAGGGACTCAAGGAACGACTGTTTAGGCCGTAAACGAAAAGATTTGGGGGGAAATCCCCTCCGGATGATGGTGTCGCCCTTCTAGCACACCGTTGGGACTATAGATGTCCATATCTGATATTACACAATGAACCTAGGTTGTCACCAATGGGATGTCGTTCATCGATGGTAGAAGTGGCCAGCAACACGAGGCAGACGTGCCTCAATGCATTCAAGGCCTAGAACGCCAATGAAGGAGACATGATTTTTTCAGACCCTATATTGTTGATGATTCATCATCCACTGATGAATGTAACTATCTCAGAAAGAGAAGACCAGGCAAGAAGCTCGAAGGAGGGTCAGGGCCTTCTACGCCCCGAGGATCCAAAGGACTGGCTCCCAAGACTCTAGGAGGGAGGATACTCGCCCATGTACCTGAGAATTGAAGTAAGTTATGGAAATACAATAAGCTACGCAACCCCCAAGGGCTAGGATCCCCAATATTTTTAACTCAAGTGATACCCCTATGAGGACAAGAGTTGATTCACAAAGGGCTGATCCCGATAATTTTATGCCTCTATGAGATCATGATGATCCAATCCCGTTCTTCACCAACGAGATAATGAATGCTCATACCTCAAGGAAATTTAAGACGCCCACTATCGAGATGTGTGATGGGGTAGGAGATCCCACTAATCATGTGAGGACATGTTCCAATGCACTACTAATTTTAACCCGTGATTGACGTAATCAAGTATAGGGCATTCCCTCAAACCCTGGGGGGCATGGCACAACGATGATAAAGTCGATTGCCCCCGAGCTCAATCAGCTCCTTTAAAGGACTAAGAAAGGCATTCATCCCCCCGTTTATCGATGGAAAGTTCATGAGAAACGTTTTACATCCCCGTGAATGTGGAAAATGAATGAATCCTTTGGGAATTACATGAACCGAATCACCAAGGAAGCCTTGAAGGTCCCGAACCTGAATGATAGAGTGGTCATCAAGATAGAGGAAAGTGTAAAGGAAGCCTCAACCCCTGCTGGAGGCAATGGAGGTAAACGAGAAACAAAATTAATCACGAGTAGGACGTTAAGGATAAGTATCCTCGAATAAGTAAAAATTCTAACTCTCCCAAGAAGAAGAGCAATCAAGGACCAAGGTTCACCAACTATGCACGTTTGAATACTTTCAACACCCAAATCCTGATGGATATTGCGAAAGACAAGGATCTCCGATGGTCGAAACCACTATGGGCTGATCCTTAGGATGACTTTCTTAAGGCAGTTGCCTCAAGCTAGCTAAGACCTGAAGATTAAATTTCCTACAAGGAATATAGTTGATGAAGGATACAGAGAGCATTGCTATCCTGCCACCTTGAGGCCTGATGAAGTCGGGGGGCAGGTCCTCTCGATTGAAGACATGGATGTCCTAAAAGATCATAAACAAAGAGAAAACCCCACCAAGGACTTAGTCCCCATTCCTTTAGTTTCTGAAGAACCTAAAAAGTTACCTATATAGGGCATTGCTGAATGAATCCTTGAAGGACGAATTGTATGCGTTCCTACAAAAGAACGATTTGTGTTTTCTTGGATCGTAACTGATATGCAATGGGTCGATCCCAATTAATTACGAAGGCCAATGGAGAATGAAGGATGTGTATTGACTTCATTGATATTAAAGATGAATGTCTTAGAGACTACTTTCCCCCACCAAGGAACGATTCATTGACCAATGCAACAAAGGTGACGACCCAAAGAGGCGGCATATTGAAGATTGAAAAATAAGATCTTTGAGCATCTTAGTGGGAAGACTATATAAGTCCATCGAAATGATGTGTTAATCAATAGCCTCGATAAGGCACATGACATCAAGCATTCTTATGAGGCGTTTGAGGTGTTAAGGCATCACACGATGATATTTAATCTGGCTAATCCACCTTCAGCATAGGATCAGGATTTTTTTTTTTTGGGTTTTATGGTCTCCAAGCATGGAAATTGAGGCCAACCCCGATAAGAGTAGAGCAATCCTTGACACGGAACCTCCACGTGTTGACATAACCAAATTACGAAAAGTTACTCTATCTATACTTGGATGTACTTGACACGGCTTTGAATGTCGTCCTCGTGAAAGAGGAAGACAAGGTTCGGAAACCCATCTGTTACATGAGAAAGGTCTTGTATGAGATGGAGTAATCAAAATAAATCCCCAAGCACTCACTGACTTCATGGTTGAATACATCATTGACAACCAAGAAGTTGGGGGGCAGGAGGTAGTACCCTAGGAGGGCAAGGATTAGGGAACGAGAATCCAGAAGCGGTACTCAATGAGTATTGGATCAATTTTGATGGAGAATCAAAAACAAAATTAAGTGAGAACATACCCCGATGGGTTCATGATTCCCCAACGACAAACAATGAGGCTGAAAGGAAAGCCGTGTTAGCCATACTTGGTTTGGTCGGAGCCCCTAGGGTCAAAACCTTAAAGTCTGTGGAGACTCAAGATCAGTAGTACCAAAAGTGAATGGTGAGCTCGAGGCCAGGGCTGGAACTGTGACAAAATACTTGAAACTTGACTAAATTCAATAAGTGTTACGAGGGAGGAAAACTTAAAAGCTGATGTCCTATCAATGCTTGCCTCCTCAGAGATATAGAATTATGTTGAAAGTTCTTACTTCCAAGTCTTGGAGATCCGAAACGTGGATAGAAAAGATGATAACACCTACAGGTATGAAAAGCCGTTGGATAGATCCTACAGAGGCTCTCTAGGAAACCGGTTGGTTACCCGACAATGCCTTGGAGGCACGAAAGTTGTCAATAAGAACACTGAGGCCTCTTCACGCGAATTTATCCTTGAAAGAAACTCATCTGGAAATATGGGGGCAGGACCCTTGCCCAAAAGATGACCCGATTTGGATTCTACTAGCCAGGCATGATGGCTGATGCCAGAAGTTATGTGTGATCGATATCCAAAAACACGCAACTGTTGATCAATCCCCTAAAATATTGAAAACCATCAGTTCCACCATTCCCAATGGCAAATGCCCAGAGGAAGTTCCTGGTAGTTGCAATTGATACCTTTATGAAGTAGACTGAGGCCAAAATCCAAGCCTGGATAAGCACCAAGTAAATGATACAATTCCTGTGGGAAAGTGTGATACGTAGATATGGACTTCCACCAATCCTTGTAGCCAGAAATGGATGACAATTCAAAAACGAGGCTCTTACAAGCTGAAATTGTTTGAAAGAAATGTGGTGCCTAGACTTGGCACACCCCAAACCTCAAGGTTTATCGTATCTGAGCATCCGGTTAAGACACTCCACCTGATCAGACTAAGTAGAAATAAGGTTTGATGAAACCACAAGCTTCTAGCTCTAAGGAATTGAAGGCTCGAATAGGCCATGTTCCATGTAATTAAAGGCTCAAATAGGCCATGTTCAATGTAATTGAAGGCTCATCAAGTGAGAAATCGAACTAGGAAAATTTGATGTTAAGTACAAGCCTAGGATGGCCATCAAATCCCAAGCTCTAGCTGACTTCGTGGTTGAATATACCATTGACAACCAAGAAGTCGGGGGGCAGGAGGTAATAGACCAGGATGGTCAGCAAGGTGAGAAGCCCCTGGAAGAGAAGAAGGAGTATTGGATGCTCTATTTTGATGGGGAATCAAAAACAAAAACCAGTGGTACAGGTTTAGTTCTGCAAAGCCCCGATAGGTTCGCAGTCGAGTATGCCTTGAAGTTGGACTTCCAAACAACCTATAACGAGGTAGAGTATGAAGCTCTGATAGTCGGCCTTGGATTGACAAGAGCCCTGAGGGTGAAGAACTTGAAAGTCTGTGGAGACTCAAAGCTGGTAGTCTCATAAGTCGATGGAGAGCTTGAGGCTAGAGAAAAGAATATGGTCAAATACTTGAGGGTTGTGAAAGCTGCGATAGCCCAGTTCGACGAGTGCTACGTTGAGTGTATCCCAAGGGAGGAGAATACAAAGGTCGATTCCTTATCTCAGTATACTTCTTCAGAGGTCGAGACCCATTCTGGGAGTGTCTACTTCCAACTTTTGAGAACCCCTATAATTGATTCTAAGCATATTGCTCCTATCGGGATAGGAGGATGCTGGATAGATCCTATCAAAACATACCTTGAGAATAGCTGGTTGCCAAACGATGCCACGGAGGCAGGGAAGCTATCTGTAAGGAACTAGGCTTGAAGAGGCCACGTTCCACCCGACTGAAGGCTCGTGAAGGCCCCACTCCGTCCAAATGAAGGTCGTAAAGACCGTGTTTCGTCCAACCAAAGGCTCGAAAAGGCCACGTATCATCCATTTGAAGGCTCAAAAAATGCAAGAAATAAGTTTTAAAAAAAAAATATATTGCAAAGAGTTAGAGCTCGAGACAAGCTTCGATTCGATATATTGTAAGCTCAAATCGGAGCAACGAGCAAAAAGATATGGATTTTTCAATACTCCTAATAATTAAGTTAAAGGACAAAAATGTGACCTCAATCCATGTCTTCAGGGGATGGAATTTCAAGTCACGATTGACCCCCTCTAGGTCTCAGAGGTAAGGTTGTGATGACCCAGGACCTAGGACAAACGAGGCTTTAAAAAGACTTCAATCGAGGTCATAGAATGAGATCACACACCCCGCGACCAATGTAACATTGAGGCAAAATACGACCTCAATCTAGGTCCTAGAATGAGGTCAGACCTCACGACCAGTCAAAAAGGGAGCCTTTATACGATTTCAATCAAGGTCGTGGATGAAGCTCTTAAGTCCCACGACCAGCCAAAAATGAAGCCTTGTGGCGAACTCAGTTCAAGTCGAAATTGAGGTCGTAAAACCTCAAGACCTAGGTAAAATTGAGTCATTCCAAGACCTCAATCCAGGTCGTGCTTTGAGATAGTAGACCTCACGACCATTGATATTATGGGTCCTTACACGAGCTCAATCCGGGTCGTGGTTTGGGATAGTTGACCTCGCGACCACTGATATTTTGGGTCTTTACACGACCTTAATCCAGGTCATGAATTGAGGTCATAAGCCTCACGACCAGCCTAAATTGAAGGCCCTACACGACCTCAATCCAGGTCGTGGATTGAGGCCGGTCAGCGTTCCAATACCTCAATACAGCTCTTGAATCAAGGTCAAAGCACTTCAAGACCTCAATGTAGGTTATAGTTGAGGTCTGAGCATTCGACGACCTCAATCCAGCTTTTGAATTGAGGTCTAAAGTCTTACGACTATCCTCAATTGAGGGCCTTACACGACCTCAATCCAGGTCGTGGATTGAGGTCGTAAGCCTCGTGACCAGCCTAAATTGAAGGCCTTACACGACCTCAATCCAGGTCGTGGATTGAGGTCGCAAGCCTCGTGACAAGCCTAAATTGAAGGCCTTACACGACCCCAATCCAGGTCGTGGATTGAGGTCGTAAGCCTCACGACCAGGCCTTAGAGCTGAGCACCTGAAGACCCCAGACCTGGACAATTTGAGGGTTTAGTTAGACCTCAATTCAGGTCTATCAGGGTTAGGACCCCACACAAATTACAAGAAAATATTATTATTTAATAATAATTTGTAAAAAATTATTATTATTTATTAATAAAAATCGATTGGAGTTTATTCAAGCAAAATTTTATCCGGGTAGGACAGCCCTGATTCGGGTATAAAAGTTATTCAAAATTTGAATAAAATAAATAATATTAGTTAATAATATTATTTTTGAAAAAAAAAAAGGTCACGACCTCAAATGAGGTCGCAACTGACCTCCAAAAGTTCTACGACCAGGGACAAATTTGAACCTTGGACGACCTCAAATGAGGTTGGGAGAAAAAGTGCAATTTAGTACCCCCTACTTTTGCTATGTTCACAAAAAGAGTCCCTGAAAAATTATGAAATAATTCCCCTAAAATGCATGTGTGCACAAATTCAAAATTTTCGATTAAAATTTTCGAATTTTATTCAAGCGAAATTTTATCCGGGTAGGACACCCCTGATTTGGGTAAAAACGTTATTCAAAATTTGAATAAAATAAATAATATTATTCAATAATATTATTTTTTTTTTAAAAAAAAAAGAGAAGAAAAAAAAAGAAAAAAAAAGAAAAAAAGAAAAAATCACGACCTCGAATGAGGTCGCCAAATTGAGCTCGAAGAGCTACGACCACCTCCAAAATGAAAGCTTGGACGACCTCAAATGAGGTTGGTGGAAAAAGTGCAGTTGGGCACCCCAAGCTTTGCATGATTTACATATTGATCCCTCAAGTTTATAAATCGACATTTTGATCCTTCTAGTTTCAAAACTGACGAATTTGTCCCTGAACTTTATAAGTTGATAAAAACTTCCTGAAAAATTATGAAATAGTCCCTCAGAAATGCACGTATGCACAAAATCGATATTTTCGATTAAAATATTCGAATAATTTCATAAAATTGTCCGATGACACTAAAAAATTACGAAAATACTCGTGGGTACATAAAAATTCATAATTTATTAGGAATAAATAAGAAAAATACCTGTGGGTACAAGAAAATTCCAAAAATATTAGGAATAATTACGAAAAATACCCGTGGGTACATAAAAATTCCTAAATTATTAGGAATAATTAAGAAAAATACCTGTGGGTACAATAAAATTCCTAAAATATTAGGAATAATTACGAATAATACCCGTGGGTACATAAAAATTCCTAAATTATTAGGAATAAATAAGAAAAATACCTGTGGGTACAAAAAAATTCCAAAAATATTAGGAATAATTACGAAAAATACCCGTGGGTACATAAAAATTCCTAAATTATTAGGAATAAATAAGAAAAATACTTGTGGGTACATAAAAATTCCTAAAATATTAAGAATAATTAAAACAATACTTGTGGGTACACAAAAATTCCTTAATTATTAGGAATAATTAAGAAAAATACTTGTGGGTACACAAAAATTATTTAATTATTAGGAATAATTAAGAAAAATACCCGTGGGTACAATAAAATTCCTAAAATATTAGGAAAAAATTAGAAAAAGTACCGAAAAATATGAGGAAAATTATAGAAATATTTTCTTGACAAATTGAGCAAAGATTATGCTAATAATGCATGAAAGCCCTATGAAAGGGCCGAAATTGCTAAAAACAAGCACTACTTAAAAGTCTCGAATAAGGCCAATCGTCGTAAATGTGTAGGTCGCTCCACACTTTACAATAAGGCGATATATGTAAAACACTAGTGTAAACCAAAATCCCTATATAAGGGTAGGACAATTAAGAAGTCCTCGATAAGGGATAAAAACGACCTCGAGTCTCGATTAAGGCAAATATAACTTCTACGAAAACCTGATCAGTTTTCCTAGAATTTGGGGGGCAAATGATATGGGCTAAAAATAAGCTCTAAAGATACAATTAATGTTGCATTAATTAGACCCAGCCTGGTCCAAAGAGGAAGCCCATTAACGAGGCCTAAAACCCCAATTAAATATCAATTTCGTAATTAATATTAGGAGCTAATTAACAGCTTGCAAATTAGAGTCAAATAAGGATACAATATCTTTATGAGCAGCCTCCAAGGCACACAGTCATACATGGAAACAGACTCCTAAAAGGTAGGAGTCTAGAACCTTCCTCAAAGACAGTGACTTGCCCACCAAGTCACCTAACCCTATTACTATTCTAAGGCTTCTCAGCCTATATAAGGGCCTGACCACTCATTCCTAGAACTACGTTGGCTTGATTGTCTAGCAATACAGAGATACGTAGGCATCTTGTGAGGACCAGAATTGAGTCACGAAACACAAGAGCAGCCATTAAAGCTCGAAGCTCCCACAAACCCTAGTAGTTAATATGCAATAAATATACCCTACTTTTTATTCCACAACAATTTAGAATTTTGGTCCTGAGATACAATACTACAAAAAATTGTTTAATATTAAAATAAATAAATGAAAAGCGTTAGATTTAATATAAAGAGTTATTTTATATTTTAGTACGTAAATAACTTTCTCAAAATTTCAAAATCCCATCAACATTTTAAGAATGAATATTTATATTATTAGCACTAAATTTTTGAATAAAATTAAAAAAATTAGATAGTTATAAATATTAAGAAATTTTCGTTAATTAATATAATTTTAAATATATAAAAAAATTCGGTTTGCACACACTTATAACTACCTAGTAAGCTCCCAAATTCTGAAACCACCGTCAAATATAGTTTCCTATCCTAAAAGGGAAAGAAAAATATTCCTATTTAATGACTTGATGATCAAGTGATCATCCATATTTCTCCCCTAAAGCTTTTGCTTAAACCTACACATTATTTGTAAACCAGATTTTCTCAACTAGTTAATCTCTGAGGCTATTATCATGGTGCAACTTCCGCAACAACTTTCTTCAACTCATTCTCAATACAGAATCGTATCGACCAACACCCCCTTAAAGCTCAAGATTATGAAGATAACTACAAACGGAGTTGGCGAAAAAATTCATCATCATCATCATCGTCATCATCATGGTGGAGCAAAAAAGAGGAAACATGGCCACACGCATAAACATTCTAAACGGGAGTTGGTTGATTTGAGTTTAAGGTTAGGTTTATTTGGAAAAGAAGATGTTAAGCCTACTGTGACAATGGTGGCCGTAACCCATAAAATCAAGAATTTCGGTGTTTATACTCAGCAAGAAGAAGACGAAGAGAAGTTCTATGGCGTCTCAACTAAACTCACATTGTTTAGTCATCACCTCTAGAGGCTCTAGCTGGTAATTAGTGTTATTTTTCATGTATAGAAGTTGGTGTAGTTTTCTGTTTCCGAGTTTTAGATGTAAAAAGTCATGATCATCAAATATAAGTTGATATGATTATGTTTTATCGCAATCTGTTTCTCGTTTGTAGATGTATATCAGCGAATTAAGCAACAGAATATACCTTGTGGGTGCGTTTTTAGAACCTAATGAACAACCTGAAGAAAAAACGAAATTAAAAAATAATCAGATATTAATCCTATACATTGCAGGACTTGGATCAGACCATTAATAAAAGATGTATGTATCTAAAAAGAAGCATTATGAAATTAACACAAAAAGTAATAATCAAGTGATGAATGATTTTGAAGACATTCATATGGTTTATACGCACCCATGTTCAAATCTAGTGTACATGGAATTTTGTATGTTATAGTTCAAATTTATCGAATTGGCCTTGCTTAAAATAATGTGAAGATTTCCTAATTTAGTGCCTTTTCCTGCATCATAATTATCAACTTCGTAAATCTGGGTTCTCAAGTGTATATGTCCATAGAACAAATCTCCAACTCGATAACGCAAATCAATTATGTGTTTTGCTGCTCGAAGATAGATTCACTCTGTGTTGAGAAACAACACCAGGCTGATATGCTCCCTTGATTGCATGAGAGAGCATGGACGGATAGACCGTGGAGGAGACAGTTAAAACTCTGGTTGTCAAATGTAAGACTCTTTAAGGATGAGTCTTGCAAAGCTTGAGCATTGGGTTTATGTGTTCCTCTGTTTCTCTGTACATAATTACATGAGGCAGGACCATTTAGATTGCATAATATCTTCCAAATGTTTTAACCGTTAGTAGTGTAATTTCCTATTATATATGGCACTTGATAGTCCACATGTTTGTAGAATCGAACCAAGTTACTCTTGTTATTAGCCTTCAGTATATATTAAGGAAACAAAATTAAGAATTAGCCATTAGTTTTGAAATAGGTAGATCTAGTATTGGTCCTTGTTATGTGAAGAGTAACCAAAAAACACTGAATTCTATATATCGGATTTTGAACAGAGTGCAAAAGATTAAAATCCTGGACTAGGAAGGAAGAAATACAAATAGGAATTGTAAAATTTTGTATCAAATCGAACAACAGTCATCAGTTTTCTTGAAACTTATTTAGAGATTGATCCCGTGTGAACTTTCCCGACTAAGAAGTGAAAGCTAAAACGTCCACATCTTGTTGGAACTTAAACATGTCTTCACCTTTCAGAGTAACCCAAGCTTCAACACCTTCCCCACTAGTTGTGTCCTGTAAAGTAACCATTTCCGCAATCCTGCATGCATTACTTATCTAACTGGTCTTTCCCCACCCAAAGTCAGCTTCATATAAAGGAATCTTACACCAGCTACTGCACCATAAGAAAGGACTTTCCTCTGCATGCTTCTGCATTTCGTCCCTTGCTTCATCAAACTTACTGGTCACAGTGCTGAAAAATTAGTTGCTGTCTAATACTTATTCAGAGTACATGTGTATGGTTTTCTTAATGGCATCCCTTATGAGTGCCAGTGCCACAAGGAAATGCAAATCAATCTTGCTCTCATCTGGTGTGAACCGAGCTGTTACAACTGAATAAAAGTTGCCACAATAATTACCTGGCATAGGTGGGATAGTCCATCCCCTCAAGTTCAAATTTTGAAACATAACGGATGGAATCAAGTGTCCGTGCTTTCTCTAGCAATATTAATGAGAGCCTTCCACATAATTGCTGACACAACTTCGACCTTACTTACCCAAAATTGGTTCGCAATCACCCCTGAGTTATCATCACCAACAGGGACTTGGCTTTCAATTTAAGGGCTGATATGGCATTTTTGTCAAGCACATAGCTTTGTGTGACAAGCTTGCTGTTAGGGTCGTCTACACGTGGAACAAGTTTAAAGATTCCACTACTTGGTTTAAAGATGTACTTATCTTTGTATTTTAATTTACAGGATATTGATTCATTGTTGTGTTTGTTAGAATGTGGTTTTGGGAAATATATTCATTAGTTGTTTGCATTCATGGTGATTCGGGGTTGAAATTTTCTGGAGTCCCTGAAATTTTATTCCAGTTTCAAAAAAATTTATCTTCTAACCAAGGACATTTTGCAGAAACATATAATTGTTAATTATTAAAGCTTGAACTCAACTATGTCTAAATCTAAATCAGATCGTAACAGGATGTTAACTCATATAGTAGGTGTGTCGGAATGCCTTTCAGTAAAATGATTATTTCACAGGATACATGGAATTTGCAAGATCCGCAATTTTAAATTACACATAACCATTGTATGGAAATCAGTGCTTTAAAGGTATTCTCAGTACATAAATTAGGATTCAGGAATTCCTGTGAGGATGATCAGAAGAAAACAAGTCTTAATTTACAACAATACTTTTAGTAGTGTATTTAATCGAACTGGATCTATTAATTTGATTAGTTCCGGTTGTGTGCTTTCTGTTGTTTGATGAGAATATGAGGTGCCTGTGTCTCCTTTATTAGGACGGTGAATGATGCTTTCTCTGATCATCTTTCAGTTATCTTATTGAATGGATGCTTACTGTCATCACAAATGCCATTGTACATAGCAAACTGAACATGGCATGTTTTTAAACCTAATGAGATGGTGAAGGTTTGAAATAACTTTCTTTGTTAGTTAAGTAGAGTGGTTTGTTTTGAATCTGGTTTCATAGTACCATCTAACAAAATAGCAATGAAATGCTTAAATAGCAATGTTTTGAACATGGCATGTTTTCGTAAATTTCATAAACCATTTTAAATTAAACTGATTTTCTTGGCCTAGGTAATGAGGATCGAAACACAGTTGATAGCTAGAACCCTTAAACACATTTTGAGGCCAATAATTTGAAATTTTAAGCACTGCTTCTTTAGCCTATTTCAAAGTAAAAAATCATGTATTCAGAGTGGCAGTCTTCCCCCAAGAAGCTTTTTCCCATTTAGCAACTCCCTTCTCCTCTGATCAAAAAGTTGTGTTTGTCCAGTAAGATTGTAATAGAATGTATTATTTCTTGTTTGTGAAATATATTTGTGTCTGTCGAGTACTGTTGTTAAAGAATGAGATAGAAGAGTACATTTCACTGAAAACTCTGTTTGCATGTTGAAATTTTTTTGAGGCGCTGATGTTTGTTACAACCCAGGCAAATCTTGTTTTCGTACCAAACAAACAACCTCATTTACATGTTTGCATCGTAAGTATATGTATTAGTCAAGCCTAGTCTATAGTTTGTAATATTAGATGGAATTATAAAACAATTTTCTGAACAAGACATGCACTTCAGTTTGAATGTCGATGAGTTGAGTTTTTAGTGTAAAATATTAGTACCTAATTGTTCTGCGCAAATTTATATATTTCAAACTTAAACTTTAATATGTGTTATTCATAAATTATTAGGGTGTCAACGAGTGTTGTTAGAGTATCAGTTAAATCATTGTAAACAAATATTAAACAGGAGTACCTATGACACAACATTATCTGAAAACAGCACAACAATATCTGAAAACAGCACTGCAGATGCCCAAAAGATTTTCCATGAACTTCTTGTGGATGATTGTCGGAGCTCCTGAGCTTTCATTGGTCTTCCTTTAACATATCTAGCAAACTGTTGTATAGAGAGCGCAACGAAAAACACACCTTTGAAAGGTTACGGAATTCGTTTCTACTCTGAATGTGAACCTTGATCGAGCATGTTAGTCAAATTACCAGCATGGGGGTATCCAATGCATTGGCACCAAGTTTTTTTTTTTTTTTGCTAAGTCATTGGCACCAAGTTCATTTGACTAATGCATTTTTATTTTTTTAGATTTCACTAATACAGATCTTTTTTTTTGGATTTCACAGTTCACATGAGTACAGTAAAACCTTCCTAAATTAATACTCGATTAATTAATAACCTCTCTAAGTTAATAACTTTCTCCGGTCCCAACATGGAACCAGTTAAAAAAATGACTAATTTCGATAAGATAGTAAGATAATAATTTTTTCGAAAAACCCTATATAAATTTATGGTCCCAATAATATTATAAATTAATAATTCCTTTATAATCATAAAAATATATGTATTACACTTTTGTAAAATATGATTCTAACATTTTTAAATTTAAATTTATATGAAATTCATACCAAACCTTTTTTTGTTGCATCGAAATGTTCGAATGTGGTGCTTTTGTACATCATCGAAAAGTTATTAGTTAATTTTCTATGTCTTGAGTGCTTATTTACGTGCAATAGATTCCAAAAATATTGTATTGTCATTGATATTATCTAAATATACATGAATTTTTACTTTCAATCATGTTAATACACAATGAAATGGTAAACTAATGTACATTGAATTAATTAAATTTAATATTGGCCACGCCCGTCGTCGACGCGCCAAATTGAAAGATAAATATTTATGCTCTACTATGTTCGCACTTAACTATAAAATATAGCAAATGTGGCAAGTAGGGATCGAACCCAAGGGAATAGCGTTCAATACTAGAGTAATGTAAAATGGTGGGGGGTTTTTAGTTGTTTGTGGTGTTTTATCAAACACCTTGACTACAAGAAATAAATTGCTAGAGAAATATGATTATGGGACTTTCAATCATCCAATTTTTCCAACACAACAAGGCACAATGTTTAAATTAGCAAGATAAAGAGATATTTGACCCAAGGATTATGGAAACTCAAGTTCTTCACCCATACACATATAAGCAAGATTTAATCAACTCTACCTAACCAAGATAATTGGTGAAGCACACAATCACTTATTTCTCTTCTAAAAACACTAATTTAGTGAAGCACATAAATTAGTTCTCTTGATAATAGCAACCAATAATGAAGCACTACTAGTTTAACCAAATCAAGGAATCAAACAAAGAGAGGCTAGGACAAACCCAAGGATGAGAAGTTCAACCTAGGTATTTGCACTTGAATTTTGTGGATTTAGGTACACTAAATCTTGTGCTACTATAATTAATGCACTAACAATTACGGATTAGCACAAACAATTAGCAATTAAAATTACAAGAAGAGTAAGGTGAAGCAACTTACAATCTCCAAGCAAAATCATAAACAATACAACACAAATATTCAAGATAGAGTGAAATAGATCTTACTTAAATGAAATGGGTTTTGATACAAGAGCTCCTCCTTGAGCCAAATATATGAAGTTAGTTACTCATAATCAATGCTAGATTATGAGTAATTGATGTTTTTCTCTCTACTTGACTAACCCTAATTTGGTTCTTGAAGAGGCTAAGCAAGGAGGCAAGAATAAGATGTGTAGATATGATATTAGGTTAAGAGATGATATGCTCATTTAATACTCAGCAGCTCCGTACGGCCTGCTGTACGGCCGTACAGCTGCCCGTACGAGATAAAATCTTCAATATAATGCATTAAACACCTCCCGGCATTGCGAGCATGCATCTTCTAACTATCCTCTTGAATTTCTTCGCCTTCCAAGCCCAAAATAATCCATCTTTTCAACAATTAAGCATGAGGCCTGAAAGATGAAAAACATAATTAATATCGATAAAACAACATTCGAAACTAACAAAAATGCAAAAGAATAAAGGACAAAATGTGTATGAAATACACATTATCAAATCTTCCCCCACTTGAACTTTGCTAGTCCCGAGCAAACTAAAATTAACAAAACCATATACTCGTAACTAGTACCACTTCCGTAGGTGATCACGGTTGCATTTGGCATATGCAACAAGCCCTTGGAACCCCTAGGTAGCCCTAGTGGACGAGTGAGGTCTCGTGAGGGTTTATAGATGATGTACCCACAAAATCACAAAAATCACCAACAAACAAAAAACTAACAATACCTACTAATTAAACTAACTACTACACTCACATGTCCGAGTCGTTTACTTGTAACTAAAATCAAACCTATAGAGCTATTCACCTTGTCAACCACTATAACGAGCTAACAACCAATTCAAGAATCAAGATGACACACCTTGTGCAAAATGTAACCATGACATTAAAGCTATAATGAATGCACTTCAATCGTGCATACTAGACAAGATTATCACAAAGCATACATGGCTTCGCATTAAGAAGATGAAATTATATGGTGAAAAATCTCACATCTCTCAATTATGTATCACACAAGTATGGGCTAGAGATTTCACTCAACTCCAAGTCTAAATGCATGCGCTCTACTTGACCTTGCATGTTTACCTAAATTCCGGATTGCACCAAAAACAAGGAATTCATAAAATGGGATGTAATGAGGCTTGGGTGAAGGTGTGAAAATTTAAGTTCAAGGAAGGTGTAAAAGTCTCGCTAGTTGAGTCAGAATGACGCTTGCTCGCTTCATCCACCAAATTCTCAAACTAAAGAATGTCTTCACTCATTTACAATTACAAAACACAACCACATTTACCAAGAAAATTGAAACAAAATAAAGTACAAAGATTTATTGCTTTTTTTTCTATTTCTCTTTTTTTTTTTTTTACATCCCATTTATTATTATTATTTAGCAAAGGGAATGCATAACATAAATAAATACTACAAAGAACTTTGAACCATATCTAGATATACACATCAAACTAGTTCTCACTTACAATAATTAGAATCTTCCTCTTCACAACTTCTCCAAATTCTCATGCTCATCAATCAATTCTTTCCAAGACTCAACTAGCTCAACTAGGTCGAGAGTGAAGTATTTGGCTATGACTCATGTATAAAAGGGGAGAGTGACGAAGAAAAATATGGATATAAGCTTCAAAGGGGTAACTAGGGATTAATTTCATGGTTCACAAGCTAAAAAGGTCAAAAAGGTTATCCTAAATAGAATTTCCTTATTATGGTGCATCCATGAATGAAGGTTTAATGCAAACCCTAGAGCAACAAACACACATAAAGAGGGTGCAACACACAAGCAAAAGAATCATCGTTCAAGGCCTCACAAGGTTTAAGTTGTAATAACATCTTCTTCATTTGATTCCATGCATTCTAAGAGATAATCGTCATGTTCACAATTTAATTACAACAATCTAGACTTTTCATGTCATTTTAATTGTGTGTGTGCGTGTGCAATAAGGTGCATCAACTTATAGATTCGCATCAAATTGGTAATGCTAGGCACGTAATAGGAGAAAACAAGGTTGCAAGCTCACAATGTCATAAATTTTACAAACAAATGCAAACGAAACGGACATCAACATAAACAATCCAAAATAAACAATTCTTCCCCCACTTAAATCATGGCATGTCCTCATGCATGACAATTGAAAATGAGAGAGAAACAAAAGTGAAAGAAAACTCCCCTCGAAATAGGCAACAAGGACCGGGAGCAAAACCAAGAAGCTCAAGCATCGTGAGGAGGATCGAAGGGTGGATCCCGAGAACTAGTGCAACCATGAGCCATCATCGAAGCATAAAACTGCTTCATCCACTCTCGATGCTCAGAAAACCTCATATCAACATGGTCCTTGATGGATTGCTCCATGCATTGTAAGTAGGCCCGTTGAGGTTCAGAAAACTCTTCGGCATGACTATGAGAGGGAGATGCATGTCGATCTTCAGAAAGTAGCAAAGGCTCAGAAACCGGCTCCTCCTCGGGCCGAGTAGGAGATGTGTCACACTCGGGCTGAGAAGATTTATGCCCCGTCCATCGAAAATTATCAAAAGACCCTGAGATAACCCCCATTTTCTTCAAAACTGCAAAGTCAATAGTAGCTACGGGTTGACCACCCTCCATCCATGAAACAGGGGAGTTATCCAGATCAAGAATCCCTAGCTTAGTAGCAATTCGGGTGATAAACCCGCCAAAGATAAGGGAACCCTTTCCTTTACGCCGTGTAAGCTCCAACAACCGAGAAGAGAATACATAACCCCAGTCTACTAGAAACTCATCATACAACCAATTTAGAACCCCAAGCTCTCCCAAAGAAATGGCGCTATTTGAACCTTCATTACCATACAAAGAATGAACCATAACCCGATGAATGTAGCACAAACTAGGGTCCTTGATCTTGGTGGACTTAATCCGACCACCCGAAGGCCATTGATCATCCGAAGAAATTTCCTGCCAAAAAGAATATTGAAATCGGGGGGAAAGTGTCCGAAAGCCTTGATTGTATTTCCACCCAAACCACTCACAAATCTCCTCCAAACGAACACTAAACCACATACCCATCCTCCTAAAAGTGAAGCGAGAGGGTACGCTTAACTCATTCACAACTTCAACATCACACTTCACGGTAGTAAAGAATTCATAGACCAAAGCCGGACAAGTCGGCTCATCCATATATAACCATGTAGGCCAACCGGAAGTAGTCAAAATTTTCTCAACATTGTCCCAAATATCAAGCTTTTCCATGACATGCTTATCAAAATAGCGAAAAGGCAAAACTTTAAGCGATGAAATGGAATTATACCTTTCAAGAGCATCACCGGAGAATGACAAGCTAGGCTTAGCAGAGTGCAAGTCAAGCCTGTAATTTGAAGGGGGTAACGGTAGACCCGATTCTTCACATTCCTTGCGAGTTAGAAAAATTTTAGTCTCCGAAGATGAAGCAGTGGTTTTCCGACGCTTAGATGTAAGCTTTTCCTTCGTTTTACCGCGTTGAGAAGAAACCCCACTCATGATGATTAATCCCAACTTCGAATTACCAGCCAAAACAACCACCCAATAGAAACACCAAGCACAAACACAAAGATAGCCAACAAACCAACACTAATCCCACCACCAATTCGCCACAAAATTCAACACCAAATGGTAAACCCCGAAATGAAGTGAAGTCACACACCGCAAAGACCCAAGCTACAATAATCAACGACACGACAATACACCCCTCAAAGCTAATTGATTACACTAATTAAGGGTATGGAAATATTAAAACTAATTATTTTATTTTATTTTTTTTTTGAAAAGAAGAAAAAAAAAATTAAATAATTAACCAAATAATAATAAAATCAAAAATCAAATTCTAAAGTGAATAAAAAAAATCGAAAATTAAATTAAAAATTAAAATAAAATAACTAAGCAAGTAATAATAAAAGGAAAAAAAATCAATTTTTAAAATCAAAATTCAAATTAAATTAAAAATAAAACAAAAGATGAAATAAAATTTAAGAAATCAAATAAACAAATAATAATAATAATAATAAACTAACTAATTAATAATAAAATCAAATTTCAAAAATCACATTCAAAGATCAAAATTAAAACAATCAATACAAATAAATTAAATAAAACTAAAACTAAACAAAACAAAACAAAACAAGATAAAATCTAAAAAAAAAATAATAATAATACAAAACGGGGGGCAGTCATTTTCTCATTACTTTGGGCCTCTCTATGGTGTTTATTTTGGAAACAGGGGAGGGGGTATGGGCGATTGGAAAAAAAGAAAAGGAGGGGGGGGCGATGTGAGGGGAGGGGATCTGTTGGAGAAGTAAGGTGAACGGTGGGAGGGGATAAAAGGAGTCGCAGGTGATGGGAGTCGTGTTTTGAGTTGAAAGTGGGAGGTGTGTGGTTTGGGCGGAGTGATGTGAGGCAGGAGGAGGTGACGCTGGGTAGAAACGAAGGCTGCAGTGAGGTAGTGACGAGATGGGGAAGGGCGTGAATGAGGAAATGGTGGTCGAGACAGTTGTTGCAGCGTTTTGCAGGTGCGACGTGTAGGAGAAGGGAGGGAGGAACATACGAGGGTTGGCCGGAGTCGAAGGAGGGGTTGACTTGAATTGGACGGGTGAGAAAGTGGGAGTGAAGGGCTGTGGAGGGCTGTGGAGGAGGTTGAAGGATGAGGGAGAAGAGAGGGTGGAGGCGCGGTGATAGAAGGTAGGCGCAGGAAAACAGCTGTGGGTTTGATGAATGGGGGAATTGCAGCAGGGATTGGGGAAGAGGGGATGTAGCTGGGCGGCGCGGTCGGAGAAGGTAGAGTAGTGGTGGTGAAGACTAAAAGGGGCGGAGATGGTGCGGTTGGATGGTTTTGCAGAGATAGGGTGTGTGCAGGTGAAGAAGGAGATGGGAGAGTGAAGGGTGGAATGCTTGGCGGAGTCGAGGAGTGCAAGTGGGTGGTGTTTGGCGAATTGAAGGGCTGGAAAAAAAAATTGTGGGCTGCGGTTTTGAAGGCGTGGTGGAGGTTTGGAGGTGCGGAGATTTGCAAGAAACGTGGAGGGGTCGGCTGTTTGCAGGTGGAATGGACGAGGTGTTGATTGTGAAGGGAGGAGGAATATAGGCGAAATGAGGTAGTGGTCAGTGGTGGAGGTTTGGCCGAGTGAATGGAAAATGGTGGTGACGAGAATTGAAGGAGTGGAGGACTGATGGGGCTGGGTGAATGGAGAGGATGAATATAGGAGGGGAGGGACAGTGTGGTGCTGTTTGTATGCAGTGGAGAAGGCGGAAAGGGGATGAAGGGGTGGAGTAGAGGCAGGGTTGTTTGAAGTTTTGGATCGATAATGGACAGATCTGAAAAGTGATGAGTGAAAAGGGGGTGGGAGGAAAGAGTAGGAATTGCTTTTGCTTTTCTGTTTTATGAGCTGTACTGCCAGTACAAGAAGTGGGTAATGAATTGAAAAAAAACACACAATTTGAACTACAACACGGACAGAAACCATAAAAATCAAGTACGGGCTGCTGCACGGCTTGCTGCACGGCCTGTAGCCCGTACGATTGCCCGTACAGTCCTGAAAATTTACAAAATTGTATTTTTTTTTAATTTTTTTTTTCAAAAAAAAATTCCACAAATCCTTGAATGCTTGAATAAAATATTAATTCCTGAAAACATGAACAAACACATCAAGGCACGAGTGGAATAAATATATAAAATCATAAAAATTAGAATTAACGATACTAAATATTATTAAGCGGGGGATTATTATTATTACATTTTTTATTTTATTAAACTCTATTATAAAATTCAATAAACACATCACAAAAATACATAATAATTAACTAACACCCCTCTTTTTTTTCTTTCTTTTTTTTTAGAAAATAAAATTGATGAAAAAGAAAATCCCACTCATTAATATTTAGATCAATCCTCAAACCCACAATATGCATAACGCTATACATAAATGCAAGCGAGGAACAAAATCTAACACACGCATAAAAATATATAAATACATACGTACCTTGGGTTGCCTCCCAAACAACGCCTTTGTTTACTGTCGTTGGCTCGACTTCCCGAATGTGCCTCGTAGCACCGACACACAAACTAACGTAAGAGAAACTCATCCATGAAGGGAATCCGCTAATGAGATGACATCAACGGTGGATTCTTGAAATCCCTCATAGAAAGGTTTGAGACGGTGACCATTCACCTTGAATTCTTTATCGGTAGATAAACTTTGTAAATCCACCGCTCCATGAGGGTAAATTTTCACAACAACAAATGGGCCCAACCAACGAGATCGAAGCTTCCCGGGCATTAACTTGAGACGTGAGTTGTAGAGAAGAACCTTTTGCCCAACATAAAATGATTTAGGAACAAGCGAACGATCATGGAAATCCTTAACTCTAGCCTTATACGATTGAGCATCCTCATAGGCATTGTTACGAATTTCCTCCAATTCAAGCAAGTTCAGTTTCCGATGAGCCCCGGCAACATTTAAATCCATATTGCAAGCCTTGATTGCCCAATAAGCTTTGTGCTCTAACTCAACGGGAAGATGACAAGATTTACCAAAAACCAACTTGTAAGGAGACATACCAATAGGAGTTTTAAATGCTGTCCTATATGCCCATAAAGCATCTTCAAGACGAACACACCAATCCTTCCTTGAAGGTTTCACCACCTTCTCAAGAATAGACTTAATCTCCCGATTAGAAACTTCGGCTTGACCATTAGATTGAGGATGATAAGCCGTTGCCATTCGATGATAGACCCCATAAGATTTAAGAAGATTTCCCACCAATTTGTTACAAAAGTGGGTACCTTGATCACTTATGATAGCTTTGGGGACACCAAATCGGTTGAAAATTTGAGACTTGAGAAATGCAACAACCGCCTTACCATCATCCGATTTTGTTGCCTTGGCCTCCACCCACTTAGAGACATAATCCACGGCCAAGAGAATATAGAGATTTCCATGAGAAGAAGATGGGAATGGTCCCATAAAATCAATACCCCACACATCGAAAATTTCTACCACAATAATTGGAGTTTGGGGCATTTCATTCCTTTTTGCAATATTTCCGGTTCTTTGACAAGGCTCACATTGCTTACAAAAATCGTGAGAGTCACGAAAAAGTGTTGGCCATGTAAATCCACATTCAAGCACCTTTCTTGCCGTTCGATCTTTTCCAAAATGACCTCCACAAGCATAAGAATGACAAAATTGAAGAATTGAAGAAATTTCTGACTCGGGAACACACCTTCTCAATACTTGATCCGCACAATGTTTCCAAAGATAAGGATCATCCCAAATGTAGTGTTTGGCTTCACTTCTTAACTTCTCCCTTTGATACTTAGGCATGCCATTAGGAAAAGTTTTACATACAATGTAGTTCACAAGATCCGCATACCATGGCACCTCGCCTTGAATTCCAAATAAGTGCTCATCCGGAAATAATTCTTGAAGAGGAGAAACATCTTCCTCCCTCACAAGTCGACTCAAGTGGTCCGCCACTAAGTTCTCGGCACCTATTTTATCTTTGATTTCTAAGTAAAATTCTTGAAGGAGAAGAATCCACCGAATCAACCTAGGCTTTGACTCTTTTTTCGCCAAGTGATGTCTTAAGGCGGCATGATCCGTGTATATGATGACTTTGTAACCAAGAAGATATGAACGAAACTTGTCAAGTGCAAAGACAATAGCAAGCAATTCCTTCTCGGTGGTGGTATAGTTCACTTGGGCGGAATTGAGTGTGCGAGAGGCATAATAAATCACATGAGATCGTTTGTCAACTTTTTGGCCTAACACCGCACCAACCGCATAATTGCTAGCATCACACATAATCTCAAAAGGAAGAGACCAATCCGGAGCCTTAATGATAGGAGCCGAAGTTAAAGCTTCCTTAAGATGGTCAAAAGCCGCCTTGCATTTTTCATCAATTTTAAATTCCACATCCTTTTGTAGAAGAGATGATAGGGGAAGAGCAACCTTGGAAAAATCCTTGATAAACCTCCTATAGAAACCGGCATGACCAAGAAAAGACCGCACATCCTTGACATTTGAAGGGTACGGAAGACTTGCAATAATATCAACTTTTTCCTTGTCAACTTCAATGCCCTTCCTAGACACAATATGCCCCAATACAATACCTTCTTGGACCATGAAATGGCATTTTTCATAGTTGAGCACTAGATTAGTTTCCAAGCATCGATCCAAAGCATGAGTAAGGATTTGAAGACATTCATCAAAAGAATCACCCGAAATAGAGAAATCATCCATAAAGACTTCAATTCCATTCTCTATCATGTCGGAGAAAATACTCACCATACACCTTTGAAAAGTTGCGGGAGCACCACATAAGCCAAATGAGAGTTTACGAAATGCAAACGTACCAAAAGGACAAGTAAATGTGGTTTTGTCTTGATCTTCGGGCGCAATGACAATTTGATGATATCCACTAAATCCATCTAGAAAGCAATAGAATTCCTTCCCGGCTAACCTCTCTAACATTTGATCAATGAAAGGAAGAGGAAAATGGTCTTTTCGAGTTACCGCATTTAACTTGCGATAATCTATGCACATTCGCCACCCATTTTGGACTCGGGTAGATACAAGCTCACCTTTAAGATTCTCTTCAAGAGTGATTCCCGCCTTTTTAGGAACGCAATGTACCGGACTCACCCATTCGCTATCCGAAATTGGAAAAATGATTCCCACATCAAGTAGCTTGAGAATCTCCTTTTAACAACTTCCATCATTGCCGGATTAAGTCTTCTTTGAGGGTCTCTAGTAGGTTTAGCTCCATCCTCAAAGAGTATGCGATGCATGCAAGTGGAAGGGCTAATTCCCTTAATATCGGCAATGGTCCACCCAATAGCACTTTTATGATCCTTAAGAACCCGCAAGAGGCGTTCTTCTTGTACGTTACTCAAATTAGAAGCTATGATTACGGGAAGAGTCTCATTGTCCCCAAGATAAGCATATTTGAGATGATTAGGCAACACTTTCAATTCCAAAGTAGGAGGATTCTCAATAGAAGGGAGTAATTTGGAATAAGACAAGGGAAGATCAATTTTTGCAAGTTCACACCTTTGGGGTAAAGGTTGCAATACATTGAGCTCCATAATTGCCTCATTGGCTTCTTCCGAATTAGGGAATCTATCATCTTCATTTGCACATCCCTCAATAACCACTTGGAGAGCTTCTTTATTTCCCATGTCAAAAGCTTGTTGGGCTAAACCATCAATAACATCCATGGAGCAAATTGAGTGTGACTCACTAGGGAATTTCATGGCATCATAAATATTGAACTTAACAACTTCATTGCCAAACTCCATAGTGAGAGAACCATCATCCATATTAATCTTGGTCTTCGCCGTTTTAAGAAATGGACGTCCAAAGAGAATTGGAGCGGACTTGATGTTTGATGGACCATCTTCCATTTTCAAGATGTAAAAGTCGGCGGGGAAAACCATTTGATCAACATGAACAAGCACATCTTCAATTACCCCTTCGGGATAGGCATTAGATCTATCCGCGAGTTGAATGATTACATTCGTATTCTCAAGTGCCCCCAAATTTAAAGTTTGGAATATGGAGAGGGGCATCACATTGATCGAGGTGCCTAAATCAAGCATAGCTCTTTCAAAGAATTTACCTCCAATCTTGCAAGGAATAGTGAATGTGCCCGGATCTGAACATTTTTTAGGTAACCTCCTTTGAATCACGGCCGAGACATTCTCATCCACCACTATAGTTTCATCACCTCTTAACTTCCTTTTGTTAGTACACAAATCTTTGAGAAACTTTGCATACTTTGGAACTTGGTTTATGGCATCTAGTAATGGGAGAGTGATTTCCACTTTTCGGAAGGTCTCAACATTTCCTTATCAACAATATCTTTCTTTGGTTTAGAAAATTTGGAAGGGAATGGAGGTCGAATAACCACATCCTCATCAATGAACCTTGGCTTCTTTGCTTGTTGAACGTCTTCTTGAACACTTTCCTTCTTTCCCTTATCAACTTTCTCTTCCTCAATTTCCATCTCATCTTCACGGTTTTCATCATTAGCCCCCAAGATGTCATCATTTTCAACCTTTCCATTTTCATTATCATTCACCATCTTACCCTTGGCGTTCGCATGAAGGTCCTCCAATTCTTTCCCACACCTCAAGGTCATGGCACTAGCATTTTCTTTAGGGTTCACCTCCGTTTGAGAAGGAAGTTGCCTAGAACCTTGGCTTTGCAATCGATTCACGGTTGTAGCTAGTTGGCTCATTTGCTTTTCCAAATTGGATATACTTTGAGAAGTATTATTTTGAAATTGGGAAGTATTCTTTTCCAAGTTGGATATATTTTGAGAAGTGATGTTTTGAAATTGGAGGTTGTTTGTTGCCAATTGCTTTATCATTTCTTCTAGTGATGACAATGAAGATGAAGAAGACCCTTGATGGTCTTGGGAATTGTATGGAGGTGGTGGTGGAGCTTGAAAATTTTGATTGGGCCGTTTTTGTGAGTATGGAGGAGGGTTTTGTTGATGTTGGGTGTTGTAAGTGTTTGGATTTTGGTATTGGTTAGAGTTTGGTGCATTGGGATTTCCATATCGAAAATTAGGGTGGTCTCTCCAACCGGGGTTGTAGGTGTTACTATAGGGGTCATACTTCCTTTGAGGTGGTTGTCCCGAAAAACCTCCAATAGCATTAATTTGCTCTTCGGGTTGTTGGAATGATAGGCATTCGTTAGTAGAATGATCCGACATATTGCAAACACCACAATATTTTTGTTGTTGAAGATTCCAAACGGCTAATTGACGAACCAATGATGTAAGGTCCGAGATTTTTCCCTCTAACTTTTGAGTTGCCACTTCATTCACGGAAGGGTTCTTGACATGCACTTGACGATCCCCAAATTGGCGAGAATTCTCGGCAATCTTGGTTATTAACTTTCTAGCCTCCTCCGGCGTTTTATCCACAAGAACTCCACCACTTGAAGCATCAAGGTGCAATTTAGCACTATATTCCAAGCCTCCATAGAAGTAGTGAATGAGCAACTCTTCCGATATCAAGTGTGGAGGACAACTTTGACAAAGCTTTTGAAACCTTTCCCAATACTCATACAATGTTTCTCCAGAGTATTGCCGAATGCCACAAATTTCTTTGGAGATGCCCGTAGCCTTTGAGGTAGGGAAGAATTTCCCCAAGAAAGCACTTCGCATTTGCTCCCATGTAGTGATTGAGTTTGGAAGAAGGTAAAATAGCCATGCCTTGGCATTGTCTCTCAAGGAAAAGGGAAATGCTTTCAACTTCACTTGTTCTTCCGTAGCGTTGTTTGGCCTCATTGAAGAACATACCATTTCAAATTCTTGAAGATGCCTAAAAGGATCTTCCGTGCCTTCACCTCCAAACTTGGGAAGGAGGGCAATAAGACCACCCTTTAGCTCAAATGGTTGTCCTCCCGGAAATACAATGCACAATGGTAGTTGAACGGAGCTAGGGGAAGCAATCTCCTTGAGTGTGCGTTGATTAGGATTTTCCATGACTTGATCAATGTTGTCGTCCGGTGATGAGATAGGAATAACAAGGGGAGGACCCTCGTCCAACTCCTCTTCTGAAGGTGAACTAGAAATAAATTGACTTGATGAATCTATATTGGCACTTGAATTCCTTTGATTCCTTCGCAAGAGTCTCTCGGGATTGGATGAATACGCAAGATCACCTAAACAAGAGGATCGAGTCATACATAGCAAAAATTTCTAAAATCAAAGAAAAAAAGATAAATATGCACAATGGAACTAAAATATTCACAATTTTTATACGCGCACTAATATTGAACTAAAACTAGTTCCCCGGCAGCGGCGCCATAATTTGGCCACGCCCGTCGTCGACGCGCCAAATTGAAAGATAAATGTTTATGCTCTACTATGTTCGCACTTAACTATAAAATATAGCAAATGTGGCAAGTAGGGATCGAACCCAAGGGAATAGCGTTCAATACTAGAGTAATGTAAAATGGTGGGGGGTTTTTAGTTGTTTGTGGTGTTTTATCAAACACCTTGACTACAAGAAATAAATTGCTAGAGAAATATGATTATGGGACTTTCAATCATCCAATTTTTCCAACACAACAAGGCACAATGTTTAAATTAGCAAGATAAAGAGATATTTGACCCAAGGATTATGGAAACTCAAGTTCTTCACCCATACACATATAAGCAAGATTTAATCAACTCTACCTAACCAAGATAATTGGTGAAGCACACAATCACTTATTTCTCTTCTAAAAACACTAATTTAGTGAAGCACATAAATTAGTTCTCTTGATAATAGCAACCAATAATGAAGCACTACTAGTTTAACCAAATCAAGGAATCAAACAAAGAGAGGCTAGGACAAACCCAAGGATGAGAAGTTCAACCTAGGTATTTGCACTTGAATTTTGTGGATTTAGGTACACTAAATCTTGTGCTACTATAATTAATGCACTAACAATTACGGATTAGCACAAACAATTAGCAATTAAAATTACAAGAAGAGTAAGGTGAAGCAACTTACAATCTCCAAGCAAAATCATAAACAATACAACACAAATATTCAAGATATAGTGAAATAGATCTTACTTAAATGAAATGGGTTTTGATACAAGAGCTCCTCCTTGAGCCAAATATATGAAGTTAGTTACTCATAATCAATGCTAGATTATGAGTAATTGATGTTTTTCTCTCTACTTGACTAACCCTAATTTGGTTCTTGAAGAGGCTAAGCAAGGAGGCAAGAATAAGATGTGTAGATATGATATTAGGTTAAGAGATGATATGATCATTTAATACTCAGCAGCTCCGTACGGCCTGCTGTACGGCCGTACAGCTGCCCGTACGAGATAAAATCTTCAATATAATGCATTAAACACCTCCCGGCATTGCGAGCATGCATCTTCTAACTATCCTCTTGAATTTCTTCGCCTTCCAAGCCCAAAATAATCCATCTTTTCAACAATTAAGCATGAGGCCTGAAAGATGAAAAACATAATTAATGTCGATAAAACAACATTCGAAACTAACAAAAATGCAAAAGAATAAAGGACAAAATGTTGTATGAAATACACATTATCAAATATAAAACATAAATTGTACGATTCATTCTACTTAAATTTATATAAAAAGGTTAATTTTGCTTGATGTCAAAAATCTTCTATAAATTAATAATTATTAATTTATCGATTAATTAATAACTCTCTAACTTAATACAATTCTCCGATCTCGGCTATATTAATTTATAAAGGTTTTACTGTACATAGTAACCATATTTCGTATTCCACCAGTGTAATTGAAGTTTCTATCTAGCTATCTTGTCAAAAAGGCAACCACATAAAAGCTTCTGCATATTAACCAAGCTAACAATCTCTAAGCAAAAGTTCGACAATGTGTAACAGTTATGCCTTCCACTTTAAACAATTCTTTATGAACATCCTACAATATCTTCCTCCAATGTCTCAACCTCAGTATTACTCGTTGTTCTGCCATTTATGGTCGAAGAGTAGACGCTAACCAACTGCGCCACCACCCCTTCATGTTAAAATTTGTTTCTGTGCGTTTATGTTTGCATATACTTTACATGGCAGCAGATACATTTATCTCCATATTAGTTAAATTTCAAGGAATTTTTTGCTTTTAATTGTGTTGGACAGTCCCTTAGAAAAATTAAAATCAGATTTATTTAGGTGATATGTCTGAGAGTTTCGGGTTAATATGTAATATAATTAAATCAACTAAAATTTAAAGGAATTTAACAAATATACTAGGTTTTTAAATAGTTATTGCAAAAGTACTATCTTTTCAAATTAATTTCAAATATACTATCTTATCTATACTATATTGGTTGGTTAACATCTTCCCAAAAAGTTTGTTAACACCTTCTAAAAGCGAAAAAATAAATTAAAATTTTATTTTATTTAATAACACCCCAATTAATCTATAATTATATAAAATTTTATTTTATTTAATAACAAATTCTTTTAATTACACCCCAATTAATCTATACTATACTATTCTATACTATACTATTGTATTGGTTGGCCGGTTGGTTAACCACTTTTCAAAAAATTTGTAAACACATTCCAAAAAATAAAAAAAAATAAAGTGTATATAAATTTTATTTTACAAAAAATAAAACACATATTTTACTTAATAACAAACTCTTTTAGTTATCAATACTATCTATCTATACTATACTGGGTGAACTAACAGAATACCCATATTTGATTACCAACTTCCCAAAATCAGAATCATCCGCCCTTTTTACCCGCGGTGTACGTAATTTGCAAATGCGTACACCATACACGCATTCAGATTTTGCGTAGCCCTCATATATGCATCCCATCCATGCGTACACTCATAGCCGGTCCTGGCCCAGTGCAGCCTGTGCAGTTGCACATGGCCCACTGGGTCCAGGAGGCCCAACCTTCTTGAACAGTGTTGTGTTTTGCTACTTAGAATTTGTTTTCTTGTGTAAAGTAACATTCAATTGTGTGCGTTAGACTAATACATGCAAATTCTAAGGGAAATTCAAATCAAATGTTAAAAGTACTTCATAGTCAATATTAGAAATCACTTATGTACGTAGAAATGATATGTAACATTTTTTTCTTATTAATTATATATAGTAAATGTATATAAGTTTGGACTAGAATGAACCATTACATGATGATTATCATTTTGTACTTGTTTTGAATTTATTGTACATATTAATATAATATTGTTCTTATTCTTAATCGCTGTTGCAAAAATTAATATTAAAATTTTCGTAATCTCAAATAATACTCAAATTTTCAAGAAAAATGAACAGAATACTTAAAACACATTTACATCTTTACGATAACTTTTTCTTTACCTTATTTTCTAATTTATAAAATTTTAAAATAATTAGCTTCAAATTTTATTTTATTTTTACATGAGGGCCCAAATTTTAGTTCTCGCACTGGGCCTATTGAATCCCAGGACCGGCCCTGCGTACACTTTGTAAATTGTGCATCTGAATCACCTGAATAGTACCTCGACTACGCATTTGTGCAATGCGTGTATGGGCACACGCAACTTGTAGATGCGTATGTGAACAGTACCGTCATCGTCTTCCAGCCATGACGGAGAACAAAATCCGACCAAAACTTCGACCGCTTTTTCCAGTCCTTCCTAGGCATATTTCACTACCGTACTACACACCAAAATGATCGCCCTTTTCCCCTCTACAATCCTATATAATTTATATCACGTTTTCTGTCTCGAATTTAAAAGACCCAAAACCGAGCTTTTTTCCGATTACTTTTCCGATATTGTCATACAGTCCCCTACGGGGCCGGTAATTCAGAGGTAAAGGGGGTCGAAGGGAGAGGGAGGTCTGGACACCGTTTCAATGTCATCAGATTTTGTGGAGGCAACCGGAGCAAGGAGATCGCAGCTCGGCGATTGGAGATTCGATTTTAGGTCGCCTGAGATACCGGAGCTGTATGTAGAAAAATGACGTCAGCTGACGTCAATACGCAACTTGGAGATGCGTAGCCGGTAATACGCAATTGCGAGATGCGTATCTCAATCAACGCATGCCGGACATGCGTAGTCCGTGGTCAAAAAGGGCAGGCGCGATTGAATTTGGGTATTTCGGGTAGTTTCCAAAAAAATGTGGTGTAGTTTGGGCATTTTCTCTACTATACTAGTATAAGCAAAACATGGTATAATTGTTTGGTTGGTCGGTTGGTCGGTTGGTTAACACCTTCCCAAAAAATTTGTTAACACCTTCCAAAAAATAAAAATAAATAAAGTGTATATAAAATTTTATTTTACAAAAAATAAAACACATATTTTACTTAATAACAAACAGTTGGTTGGTTAACACCATCCCAAAAAGTTTGCTAACACCTTATAAAAACGAAAAAATAAATTAAAATGCATATAAAATTTTATTTTATTTAATAACAAATTCTTTTAATTACACCCCAATTAATCTATACTATACTATTCTATACTATACTATTGTATAATTGGTTGGTTGGTCGATTAACCCCTTCCCAAAAAAATTGTTAACACTTTCCAAAAAATAGAAAAAAATAAAGTGTATAAAAAATTTTATTTTACAAAAAATAAAACACATATTTTACTTAATAACAAACTCTTTTAGTTATCTATATTATACTATTATAAGCAAAACATGGTATAATTGGTCGGTTGGTTAACACCTTCCCAAAAAATTTGTTACACCTTCCAAAAAAAAATAAAGTGTATATAAAATTTTATTTTACAAAAAATAAAACACATATTTTACTTAATTACAAACTCTTTTAGTTATCTATCTATACTATACTATTATAAGTAAAACAGGGTATAATTGGTTGGTTGGTTGGTTAATATTAATAAAAACATCCGTGCATCACACGAGTTATAAGCTATATAGTTAAAAATTACATAAAATCTGAAAAATCCTTACAATTTTGAAAAATTTGTATAAAAATCGAAAAAACTTGTATAAAAATCGAAAATTTTTAATTCAAGTATAACTAAAAGAGTATGTAACTCAATATTGATTGGAGCATAACTAAAAGAGTTTGTTATTAAGTAAAATATGTGTTTTATTTTTCGTAAAATAAAATCTTTTATACACTTTATTTTTTATTTTATTTTTGGAAGGTGTTAACCAACCAACCGACCAACCAACCAATTATACCCTATTTTGCTTATAATAGTATTTTAAAAAATTTGTATAAAAATTCAAAAAAGGTCTACATGATTAGATAAATTTTACTCTTTATACAAAATAAAAGTTTTAAAAATCTGCTTTTACATAATATTTTTATATATAGGTATGCATTTTAAAGTAACAATTAAAATAAATAATTACGATAATATAATATTTATGAAATTTATAAAAAAATTATTTTAATAATAGAAGTATTTATATAACTTAAAATTTAAATAAAATATTTCTTAAAAAATTTATAAGCAACCGTGCTTCGCACGGGTTATAGGCTAGTACTATCTTATTTTCAAATATATCTGATATGGACTGAAAATAAGCCCTAAAGACACACTCAATATGGCATTAGTTAGACCCAGTATGGTCCAAACGTGGGGCCCACCAGGTGGACCCAAAACCCCAATTATAATATTAATTTCGTAATTAATATTAAGGGTAATAAACAGCTCAGCAATAAGAGTTGGATAAGGATATTATCTCCATCAGACTTAGCCACCAAGGCATCCAATTCGATATGGAAACTGATTCCTACAAGGAATAGATCTGGAACCTTCCTCAAGGAAGACTTGTCCACCAAGTCTATGACTCCTACCATAATTCTAAGGCTTCTCAGCCTATATAAAGGGCCAGACCCCTCATCTCAGAACTACGTTTTGTGGCTTGATTCTCAATACGAGATACGTAGGCACTCTGTGAGGACCGATTAGTCTCGAACACGGAAACAACCATTAAAGCTCGAAGCTCAACCACCCTAGCATTAATTACAAATCGTAACCTAGTTTTTATTCCACAACATTTGGCGCCGTCTGTGGGAAGACAACATCAACCATGGTTCAAACACGAAGAACAACATCGACTGAGGCCATACCCCTTAGCTCTGCTCCACCTGCCACCTCTGATCCGCTTATCACCGCTGAAGAAGGACAATTACCCCCATCAACAGGGACGGTCATTCAACCTCTAGCCTCGAGGGTACAGATCCACACTACGGATCTCCCTTTGAATACCAATCCGATGTATGGGCTGCCTAATTATCCCTCTCGACACAGGGAACCTTGACCAAGCGGTCATGCCTTACAAATCCGAGATCGAGAGCACGATGATTACTCCGGCCCCTATATTAATGATTCGACATCTGAGGATGACGATGATGATCGCGAAGAAGCCCCAAGGAGGCGACGTGCTAGTAGAGAACCTCGAAGGAGGTCCCAAAGAATCCATGATGGACCTCCACAAAAGGCTGAGGAAAGGATTAGGGCTCATGAGGCTGAGATCCAAAGGCTGAAGGATGATATTGCTAGGGAGCAAGCAAGGCGAAGTCTGATTCGACCTCCTCCAGTTACAGGGAGAATTCCCATTATAAATCTGGAGAGGCCTTTAAGGAGACAGCGAAGGGCCGAAGCCCCAACTGAAAAATCGACAAGGGTGGAGACCCCCAGAAGTAACCCCAAGGATCTGATGCCACTTGGGGATCCTGATGATCCCACACCTCCGTTTACTGAAGAGGTAATGAATGCTCGCATCTCAAGGAAGTTCAAGATGCCAACGATTAAGGCTTATGATGGGATGGGCGACCCCGCAAACCATGTTAGGACATTCTCAAACGCACTGCTGTTGCAGCCTGCGAGCGACGCCTTAAAGTGTAGGGCGTTCCCTCAAACCCTGTCGGGCATGGTTCAAAGGTGGTATAGCCGCCTACCTGCAAACATGATTGGCTCTTTTAAGGAGCTGAGTGCCGCCCTTGTCAGCCAGTTCATTAGTGGGAGAGTTCATGAAAAAAGTTTTGCATCCCTCATGTATGTGGTGCAGGGGAAGAACGAGAATTTGAGGGATTACCTCAAACGATTCACCAAGGAGACTCTGAATATCACTGATCTGGAAAATAAGGTGGCCATGGTAGCCCTGGAACAAGGAACCACTGATCTCTTCTTTAAAAGGTCTTTGGCAAAACATCCTCCTGAAAACATGGCAGAGCGCCAACGAAGGGCCGACAAGTATATCAAGGCTGAGGACAGCATGAAGAAGGAAACCGCAGGAGGCAATGGCAAGGGTTCTAATGACTCAAAGAAACGAAAGCAAGAGCAAGAGTACGATGCTAGAGACAAGTATCCCCGGACTAGCAAGGATTCCGAGTCACCACCAAAGAAGGGTTTGGGACCAAGGTTTTCTGATTATGCAAGGCTGAACGCTCCTAGGAGTCAGATCTTGTTAGATATTGAGAAGGATAAAGACTTTCGATGGTCGAAGCCACTTAGGGGTGATCCCGCGAAGAGAAACAAGGAGCAATACTGTAGGTACCACCGTGACGTGGGTCATGATACAGATGATTGTAGGCAGCTGAAAGATGAGATTGAGTTTTTGATCCGAAAAGGAAAGCTGAGCAGGTTCACGAAGAGTGATGATCGTGGAACCCAAAGAAGGGACTATGACAGGAGAGACAATGACAGAAGAGATAACGATCGTGATCGTGATCGTAATCCACAGCCCCGAGGGCCAGTTATTAATATGATTTAGGGAGGCCCGACAGCGGCCGGTACGACTTGAAACACTCGAAACTCTCGAAAGGTGTATGCCAGAGAAGTGATGCACATCGTGGGAGAAGCCCCAAAATGTGCTAGGACTGAAATAGCCATTGGGTTTGACGATTCAGACCTCGAAGGGGTAAAGTTCCCCCATGACGACCCGTTAGTCATAACTCCTGTGATTGGAAACTCGGAGGTGAAACGAGTCTTGATAGATAATGAAGCTTCTGTTGATATCTTGTTTCATGATGCGTTTATGAAGATGGGATACACCGATTCTCAATTGACCCCGACCAACATGCCGATCTACGGATTTAATGGAGTTGAGTCCAAGGTTGAAGGGACTATTCAGTTACCCATGACAATTGGACAAGAACCTAAAGAGGCTACCCAGATGCTGAATTTCCTTGTGATCAAGGCATCCTCGACTTATAACGCGATCCTGGGAAGGACTGGACTTCATGCATTCAAGGCTATTGCCTCCACATATCATATGAAGGTTAAGTTTCCAACCAGGAATGGTGTTGGAGAACAAAAGGGTGATCAGAAGATGGCAAGAAGTTGTTATGTGTCCGCGTTAAGAGCTGATGGAGTCGGGGGGCAGGTACTTCTGATCGAAGACATGGATGTCCGTAGTGATGATGAACACCGAGGGAAGCCAGCAGAGGACTTAATTCCCATTCTTCTGGAGCTAGGCGACCCTGAGAAAGTAACTTATATAGGAGCCTCTTTGAAGGAACCCCTGAAGGGCAAGTTGATAACATTCTTACAAGAAAATAGTGATGTGTTTGCTTGGACAGCAGCTGATATGCCAGGGATTGATCCCCAACTCATAACTCACAGATTGAATGTCGATCTTAACCGGAAGATAATACAGCAGAAGAAGAGGAACTTTGCACCTGAAAGGCAAGAGGCCATAAAGCAAGAAGTTGAAAAGCTCTTAGAAGCTGGGTTTATTGAAGAGATTCAGTTTCCAGAATGGTTGGCTAACCCTGTGATGGTCAAGAAAGCCAACGGTAAGTGGAGGATGTGTATAGACTTCACCGACTTGAATGACGCATGCCCTAAGGATTGCTTCCCTTTACCAAGGATAGACATGTTAATAGATGCCACAACTGGACATGAGATGTTGAGCTTCATGGATGGGTTCAGCGGCTACAATCAGATTAAGATGCACAAGGATGACATCCCTAAGGTATCTTTCATAACTGACTTTGGTGTTTTATGCTATCTTGTTATGGCATTTGGTCTAAAGAATGCAGGAGCTACTTACCAACGACTGGTGAATAAGATATTCGCCCATCTGATTGGAAAAACCATGGAGGTCTATGTTGATGACATGCTAGTCAAGAGCCTATTCAAGGCAGACCACATTAAGCACCTCAGAGAGGCATTCGAAGTGCTGAGGCACCATAAAATGATGTTGAATCCAGCCAAGTGTGCTTTTGGTGTTGGATCTGGAAAATTCTTAGGTTTGATGGTTTCAAAGAGAGGTATAAAGGCCAACCCTGACAAGATCAAGGCAATTTTAGATATGGAACCGCCACGCTCTATAAGAGATGTGCAGAAGTTGACAGGCCGGGTAGCGGCTTTAGGAAGATTCATCTTCATGTCTGGTGACAAATGCTTGCCTTTCTTTCAAGCATTGAAGAAGGTGAAAATTTTTTAGTGGACCCCTGAGAGCCAAGAGGCCTTTGAACAACAGAAGAAGTACATGGTTGAAGCCCCGTTGTTGGCCAAACCTAGTCCCGGGGAGACTCTTTATCTATACCTGGCGGTATCTGAGCAAGCGTTGAGCGCCGTTCTCATTCGAGAAGAGAAGAAGGTCCATAAACCTATCTATTATGTGAGCAAGGTGTTGCACGGGGCTGAGTTGAATTACTCTCCCATTGAGAAGTTCGCCTTGGCATTGATAACAGCCTCGAGGAAGTTACGCCCGTACTTCCAGGCACATAAAATTGAAGTCCTGACGGACCAACAGTTGAGAAACATATTGCATAGCCCGAAGGCTAGTGGAAGACTGATCAAATGGGCGATTGAACTTGGAGAATTTGACATCACCTATAAGCCTCGAACAGCCATTAAGGCTCAGGCATTGGCTGACTTCGTGGTTGAATGCACCATTAGCAACCAAGAAGTTGGGGGGCAGGAGATGATAACAACCCCTGGGAAGCAAGATAAAGATGAAGAACTTGTACCTGATCAGAAGGAATATTGGGTGCTCTATTTTGATGGAGCATCAAAAACAAAATCTAGTGGCGCAGGCTTAGTGTTGTAAAGCCCCGATGGGTTCACAGTTGAATATGCTTTGAAGTTGGACTTTCCGACATCTAACAATGAAGCTGAGTATGAGGCCTTGATAGCCGGTTTAGGCTTGGCCAGAATCATGAGGGTCAAGAATCTCAAAGTTTGTGGAGATTCAAGGCTTGTGGTATCACAAGTAAATGGTGAATTCGAAGCTAAGGATGAAACTATGGCGAAATACCTGAGAGTCGTAAATGCTGTTATGACTCAGTTTGAGGAATGCTATGTTGAGCATATTCCGAGAGAAGAAAACATTAAGGCCGATGCCCTGTCTAAGTTCGCTTCTTCCGAGATAGAAAATTATGCTGGGAGTGTCTACTTCCAGGTCTTGAAGGCCCCGACCGTTAACTCGAAATTAGTGGCACCAATTGATGTAGGGGGCTCTTGGATAGATCCTATCAAAGCTCACCTTGAAACCGGGTGGCTCCCAGAAAATGCCTTGGAGGCACAAAAGCTTTCAGTAAGAGCATTGAGATACGCATTGATTGAGGGCATTCTATACAAAAGGTCATTCGTCATCCCATACTTGAAGTGTTTGAGGCCTCAAGAGGCAAGAGAAGCATTGGAGGAGGTTCATGAAGGGATATGTGGGCAACACTTGGGGGGCAGAGCCCTAGCTCACAAGATCACTCGACTAGGATTCTATTGGCCGGAGATGCTGGCCGATGCACAGAAATACGTCAAGAAGTGTGACAGATGTCAAAAACATGCTCCAATTGTAAGGTAGCCGCCTGAGCTGTTAACGTCAGTCAACTCTCCCATCCCATTTGCAATGTGGGGGATGGACATACTTGGTCCTTTTCCCATGGCTTCAGCACAAAGGAAGTTCTTGATAGTGGCCATTGATTACTTCACTAAGTGGATTGAGGCTAAACCTTTAGCCAAGATAACCACCAAACAAGTTGCCCAGTTCTTTTGGGAGAACATAATTTGCAGGTATGGAATCCCACGAATTTTGGTGACAGACAATGGGACACAGTTCAATAATGAAGAGTTCAAGAAGTATTGTGAGGAGAATGCAATTGAGCTTCGTTTTACCTCAGTAGCTCATCCACAAGCTAATGGGCAAGCTGAGGTAGCTAATCGAATTATCCTTGATGGACTGAAAAAGAGGGTCGAACGCTCTAGGAACACTTGGGTAGATGAGTTGCTACCCATACTATGGGCATACCGTACCACTTGTAAAGTGACAACTGGAGCAACCCCATTTCTGCTGGCTTATGGAGCTGAGGCAGTTGTGCCTTTGGAGATCATGCAAGCGTCACCTCGAGTTGAGGCATTTGAACCAGAGAATAATGAAGAGGGCATGAGACTCATCCTAGACCTGATTGATGAAGTCAGGGATGAGGCAAACGCTAAAAATGTGGAGCATCAAAAGAAAGCATCATTTTATTACAACCACAGGGTTAAGGAAAGGTTCTTCCAGCAAGGTGAATTAGTTCTGAGGAAGATCGAGGCTTCTGGAGTTGGCCAGAATGGAAAGTTAGCCCCTAACTGGGAAGGGCCGTATCGAGTCAAGAAGACGTTGGGACGAGGATCATACAAGTTGGAGACCTTGGACGGGGTTGAGGTGCCCCGTACTTGGCATGCCTGGAACCTCAATGTTTATTATGTATAAGCTATCCTTGTACGGATTCAGCTTTCTATCTATTTATTAGGAGAAGTAGAAATAAGGTTCGATGAAACCATTCCAGGGCTTAACGCCCCGAGTAGGACAATAATAAGTTATGTATGGGTTGAACCCATTTCGAATTATTAATGCAAGTTTGTTTTCCTTCAATGATTCTGCGATTTAGTTTATGTACCAAGCACCTGTCGAGTGTAAGTCTAGAAAGACCAAGTACCGAAAACAAGTAAACAAACAAATGAGGAAACAAATGCATAAATAAAGACCCCGAAGGGCCAACAGTTAAGTTACATCACCGAGACAAATAAAAGTTTGGTCCCGAAGGACCTTGATTGAAATCTAGAAATATAAAGCCACATACGGCTAACAAGGCCATGCAAGGCCACAAACCAGCTCTAGCTACTCCTCCCCAGACTCCTCTTCGCCACTCTCCTCTTCGCCACTCTCCTCTTCCCCACTCTCCTCCTCCGAGTCTTCACCGGAGTCATCACCGGGCTCGGCAATCACCATTGGCTGAACATTAGCAACTTCGGCCCCTTCTTCCTCAGAAGATAAATCAGAGGTAGAACTGCCCTCGTTTCGGATCAGTCTCTTGCCAGTGATGGGTTGGCGAACTACTCCAACTTTCTTTGCAAGTGGGGATTTCTTCCCACGGGAGCCAGAAGAAGATGAGTCTTGGCTAGCAACTTGAACAGCCCCCTTGGAGTTGGATCCAGAGCGTCGATGACTGCCTTTGGAGCCAGATCCTGATGTCTGAGGAACAACTTTAGTTCCCGAACCAGAAGCTAGGTTAGCCGGGTTGACACCCCAATTTGGGCAAGGAAAATCAGCCGGGTTGACAACAGATGGATGCCTATGACTCACAGCGTTAATGGCATTATCCCAACCAACAGACATGTTGAAGGGACGCATCTCATCATCATGATCATCAATGAGCTTAAGAAAATCTTTAGACCTATGGTAGGCCTGGATCACCTTGTCAGCATCAGATGCCTTCTTTTTGGCTAGAGAAGAAAGTTGTTTACGGGTAGATGCAGCATTAGCTTCAGCACGAACGACTTGGGAGTGCAGATCGTCAATCTCTTCCTTGAACCTTGCTGAGTCATTTTTCAAGCTAATATTCTCATCCCTAAAAGCCCGGCCTTGAGTCGAAACAGTTTGAAAATAAGCATTGGCCTGCAACAAGGAAATGGGTGAGCTACGAGGAATATGCAAAGTTGAAATCAATAAAAGTATCGAACTTAACAGAGGGAATTTCATACCTGATACAAGGCCTGAGCGCCCATGAGCTAAGACTCATCCATTTTGTCACCTGCATGCAGTGTCACTCGGTCAGGAGGAGTGATTGAAAGCTTGGACCAGTCTAGGGATAGATAAGGACTCCCAAAGACCGAGTCTTGTTCACATATGCCCCAAGGAGGTATGAAAGGAGTCCTGACGTCCCCATCAGCGTTTCGGGATCGTTTACCGCCTTGAGAGCAGTGCTCCAAGAAGTTAGGGATATGAGGCTTAGTAGGATTCAGTTTCTCCTCAACCTTCTTCTTCATCCTCTTAGTAACAGTTGGCCGGTTCTCAGGACGACTATCAATCTCCTCAGCAGCTGAAATACAAAGAGAAAAATATCGGGATAAGAACAAACAGAGTTCATAATAAGCTCAAGTAAGAAAGTTACCCTCAATGGAAAGAAAGCTAAGGCCAGCCTCAATAAGATTCCTTTCATTCAGAAAAGTTTTATAGTGTGTACGGCCGTCATCAGCAAGAAGCCTATCTCGATCCAACAATTCTGAATCAGTAAGGTCACACACGAAATGTGAACTGTCCTCCATGGACCCAAATCTCTTCAAAAAGAAGTTGCCCCAGTCACCACCTTTCCACTCAAGAACTACAAACTCCCTTTCCCAGAAATGCTGTGAATCTGGAAAGGAGAAGGGATTCACCATGTGTGGAAGTTTGGCTCGGTGCTTAAGGATAACCCATCCTTTCTTGGAGTCGGAAGAGTTGCTGGCCCCAAAGATACTTCGAAACATTGTAGTTGTCGGATGAATTTCCAGTTAGCGACACCTTATTAAGAAAAAAGAGATGTACCTCCAAGCATTGGGATACAACTAACAGGGGTGGATCTGATACTCCGCCAGCAATCTAATGATAAAATTGTCAACCGGGAATCTGAACCCAGCATCTAAGGCACCCCAGTAAACACAAATCCTCTCAGGATGCCAGTTGCATGTTCTATCTGATGGGTTTGGGAGACGAACCTTAATGGCACTTGGGAAGTGATAGGACTCCCTTATCTTTTGGACATCTCATTCCGACAACTTACTTGGACTGTTAAAATAATCTAAGTTGGAACAGTTTGGGAATGCTTCCCTCATAATGTTCAGGAGATCTAGCAAGGATTCAAATCTATGTTCAACATACGAATGAGGTTTGATTTTTTCTTTACCTTTGGTGGTCCTCATCTTACTCCTCTTCGACATAGCTTCCATCATGGAGACAGGGGGATCCATTGGTTGATCACCTTCCGACATCTTGATCTTGAAGCTGAAACTTGATCTTGAATCTGAAACTTGATCTTGAAGCTTGAACTTGATCTTGCAACTTAAAGCTAGAGAACTTAAGAATTTGAGAGCTCTGAAATGAAGAAGTGAATTGAAATGAAGGCTACTTCTCCTCTTTTATAGAAAATGCATGACCTGCTACATCAGGTTGAATCTCAGCTTGGTTCGCGTTTACAGGTCATCTATCGTTTATAGACGAAAAAAGGACAGAAATTATCCGCGTTATACAGAAAGAATTGTTATAATTCATATATACTGGAAAAGAAATAGCTGGAATATTTGCTGCATGGATGTTTGCGCTTAAAAAGATAAGTAACGAGTTTAGTCTTAAGCACACGGTTAGCAGTGCTAATCATGAATTAAGGAGTAATACCGTTAGAAGTCACGAATGACCAAACTGACGACTAAAGATCAAGATCAAGGTTCTTGATCCTTAGGATCACTGATGATTTTAGATCCTAGATCCCTGACGACTTGAGATCAAGATCAAGAATCTTAATCCTTAAGATGACAGATGACTTGAGATCAAGATCACGAAGGGGTTTCAGATTCAGGATTCCTAACCAACCACGAAGTGGCCGACCACGACACCCGAAGTAGCCGCAGAAGACCACCAAGCGGCCGACCACGGTGCACGAGGAGTCGCGGCCGACCACCGTGCAGCCGACCACGGCATTTTGAGGAGTCCCGACCGACCACGAGCTGGAAGACCACGAACCAGCCGACCTTCGTGTGTTGAAGGCCTCCAACCGACCATGGTTCGGCCGACCATGGTGGTTTCGAGCCCTTAGGCCGATCATGAGCTAGCCGACCACGAGCTAGCCCTTGATTCGGTCGATCACGAGTTAGTTCGTGGTCCTGAATCTCGATTTTTTTCAGCCAACCTCGGATAGTTTCTGATCCTGAATCTCGACTTTTTCAGCGAATCTCGGATGGTTTTGAGTACTAAAAAGAGGTCAGGATTAGCACCGTTTAGTGTCTTTTAGCGCCGTTTAGTGCTGTTTAACGCCGTTTAACATCATTTAAACGTCGTTTAAGGCTGTTTAGCACCGTTTAGTGCCGTTTAGCGCCGTTTAGCGCCGTTTAACATCGTTTAAACGTCGTTTAAGGTTGTTTAGCACCGTTTAGTGCCGTTTAGCGCCGTTTAGAGCCGTTTAACGCCGTTTAGCGTCGTTTAACATCGTTTAAACGTCGTTTAAGGCTGTTTATCACCGTTTAGTGCCGTCTAGCACCGTTTAATGCTGTTGGCATCATCTAACATCGTTGTAAACGCTCTCCACGCTTTACATCAAAACAATATCAAAGATAAACCCTGACCCGAGTCTCGAATTAGACAAGTAAAACTTCAAGGAAAACCTGATCAGTTTTCCCAGAAGTTGGGGGGCAAATGATATGGACTGAAAATAAGCCCTAAAGACACACTCAATATGGCATTAGTTAGACCCAGCATGGTCCAAACGTGGGGCCCACCAGGTGGACCCAAAACCCCAATTATAATATTAATTTCGTAATTAATATTAAGGGTAATAAACAGCTCAGCAATAAGAGTTGGATAAGGATATTATCTCCATCAGACTTAGCCACCAAGGCATCCAATTCGATACGGAAACTGATTCCTACAAGGAATAGATCTGGAACCTTCCTCAAGGAAGACTTGTCCACCAAGTCTCTGACTCCTACCATAATTCTAAGGCTTCTCAGCCTATATAAACGCATCGATGAGCTCGCTTGGATGAAGTGGAGGGCTTGACCGGCCATCAGATTAAGAAAAGAAACTTTAATCGTTTCCGCCACCAAAGGAATGCTTGTTTTGATTGATTCAGAGCGCCGCCCTCCTTCTTATAACCCATTGAGGGCCAGACCCCTCATCTCAGAACTACGTTTTGTGGCTTGATTCTCAATACGAGATACGTAGGCACTCTGTGAGGACCGATTAGTCTCGAACACGGAAACAGCCATTAAAGCTCGAAGCTCAACCACCCTAGCATTAATAACAAATCGTAACCTAGTTTTTATTCCACAACAATATCCCATCTACTTCAACCCCCATTCTTCTCCAACCTCCATTCTTCTTCCTCCTCCCCCCATCTCCGCCCTCCTCCCTCCATTTTCGCCCTCCTCCCTCGAGTTACGCCCTCCTCCCTCCATCTCGCCCTCCATCTCCTCCCTCCTCCCTCCATCTTCGCCTTCCATCTCCTGCCTCCGATCTACCCACCCGTCGCCCGCCTCCCTTCCCCCCGCCCGCTGCCCCCTTCCCCTTCCCCGAACTCCACCCTCGCCCTCCCCCCTCCCGAACTTCACCTTGGCTCTGATACCACTTGTTAGGTTATGGGACTTACACAATCCGAGATTCACAAACAACCAATACATAGCACACACACCAATCGATTAGTTAATAAGATATACCAAAGCGCGGTCAAACACTATTCAAGTATTACTTATACCTCTATCATCAGTAAGTAAAAGCAAAACAAGAACACAAACAATATTTGACGTGGAAACACCCACGCCCCAACCCTCGTATTATTAATCAAAACAGTTATCAATAATACATCAAAACAATAACACCTTAATGGTGTCCCAACCCTGATACTTGAGCCAACAATGCTTAAGGATCTCCCAAGCAATACTTAAGACTACATCTCTTAAGCTTTCACCATATGAAACAAATACAATATGACTATGTATATATAGCCACCCAAAACTTAGCCACCAAGACTTACCATAATTGTTCTACAAGTCTTACCATACTTGTTATACAAGTCTTCCAGTTCTTGGCACCTAATTACCCAACTTAGTGATCAAGACATACCATATATAATAATTGTCTACCCATACAATTGTTACACGACCCATATATGACTTGTTTCACCAAGGCCCATACTAGTATTGGGTTTAAGCCCAACAATCCTCCCCTTCAACCCAATACCCATATTGGATTGAACAGTAACCATCACGCCATCGACGTCCATTCGCCAATACCTCCCCTCGAACAAGAACCTCGTCTTGCTCTTCCAAACATTGAGTGTCGCTAAAACCTGTATAGTGACCCTCCAAACCACCGTTCTTCACCATAATGATGTATCAATCTACAAAATCACGTGCATCAACCACCATGAGTGATCTTCCATCAATTGAGTCACCCGATCCTTGCTTTCACAATCCTTCGGTCTCTTGAAGAAAATCCGTAGTATCGCCCAAATAGTTCACCTGGTTGATCAAGCCATTGAAACAATTGCGATGACCTCTTCCATCTTCTTCCATCTCGAGTCCGAACACATGATTGATCCACGGTGCAAGTCAACCGCCAAATCGCACGTAACTTTGTCTCTACCCGCTTTAGCAGCAATCTCCTTGTCAGCAAATCCTTCATCATGCTCTGCCATACCAATTGAACCTCGAACTTTCCCTCAATCCCATCCATCTCGAACCCGAACCTTGGCTCTGATACCACTTGTTAGGTTAGGGGACTTACACAATCTGAGATTCACAAACAACCAATACAGAGCACACACACCAATCGATTAGTTAACAAGATCTACCAAAGCGCGGTCAAACACTATTCAAGTATTACTTATACTTCTATCTTCAGTAAGTAAAAGCAGAACAAGAACACAAACAATATTTGACGTGGAAACACCCACGCCCCAACCCTCGTATTATTAATCAAAACAGTTATCAATAATACATCAAAACAATAACACCTTAACGGTGTCCCAACCCTGATACTTGAGTCAACAATGCTCAAGGATCTCACAAACAATACTTAAGACTACATCTCTTAAGCTTTCACCATATCAAACAAATACAATATGACTATGTATATATAGCCACCCAAAACTTAGCCATAAAGACTTATCATAATTGTTCTACAAGTCTTACCATACTTATTATACAAGTCTTCCAATTCTTGGCACCTAATTACCCAACTTAGTGATCAAGACATACCATACATAATAATTGTCTACCCATACAATTATTACCCGACCCATATATGACTTGTTTCACCAAGGTCCATACTAGTATTGGGTTTAAGCCCAACAGATGCTTGGTTAATGTTGTTGATCGGAGAAGGTGGTGGAGATGGGAGGTGTTGGAGACACTAATATTCAAATGTTGCTGGTTTCGATCGATCTTATTGAAGTGTTGTTTGTGTATCTTAATGTCAATTAGTTGATTTTGGTGGATTTGGGTTGCAAGGCCCCGCCAGGGGCACTCATAATTCTCTATTTCTAACAGTTGCAACTGAATGCAACCACATGCAATTACATATGCAACTAAAAACTAAAAGTTCAATTTCCATTTTTTGATGATGCTCAGCCCTTATATAGATCTGAAAGTTGGTAAAAAAAATGAATATTCAAATTACAATTTTAAGTTGCATTCAGTTGCATATGCAACTACATTCAACCAGATGCAACTGAATGCAACTAAAAACTAAAAGTTCAATTTCCATTTTTTGATGATGCTCAGTCCTTATATAGATATGGAAGTTGGTAAAAAAAATGAAAATTCAAATTATAATTTTTAGTTGCATTGAGTTGCATATGCAACTACATTCAACCAGATGCAACTGAATGCAACTAAAAACTAAAAGTTCAATTTCCATTTTTTGATGATGCTCAGCCCTTATATAGATCTGGAAGTTGGTAAAAAAATGAAAATTTAAATTAAAATTTTTAGTTGCGTTCAGTTGCATATGCAACTAAATTCAACCAGATGCAACTAAAAACTAAAAGTTCAATTACCATTTTTTGATGATGCTCGGCCCTTATATAGATCTGGAAGTTGGTAAAAAAATGAAAATTCCAATTACAAGTTTTAATTGCATTCAGTTGCATTTAGTTGCATATGCAACTACATTCAACTAGATGCAACCTGCGCAGCATTACAAATAAGATAGGATTTTTACTAAATTGACAAAACAATTGCATCTGGTTGAATGTAGTTGAATCCCGTATTTTTGCAATTTTTTTTTCAAAAGATAGTATTTTTGCAAAAGAACTTTAAAAGAACAGTATTTTTGCAAAAAAATTTATATGTTGGAGTATTTATGAAAAAAACCCAAATTTAAATGATAACTAACTTAAATAGGTAATTGCAAGTCCTGGAGAGAAACATTAATTCTACTATTTATACAATCTCTACATAATTCTAAATTAAAATATTTTTAAATAACATTTGAAAGTTTCAGTAAATAAAATTAAAATTGCAATTAACTCTAACTGAAAGTATTAATTAATAAATAAAACAAACACTCCTAATTTACATAGTAAGCTCCCTAAAAACCACAGCCAAAAAAAATTTCCTATCCGAAAAGGGAAAGAAAAATCTTCCTATAAAATTACTTGATGATCAAGTGATCATCCAAATTTCTGCCCTAAAGCGTTTGCTTAAACCTACTCATAAATTGTGAAACCAGATTTTCTCAACTAGTTAATCTCCGAGGATACGGTCATGGAGCAACTTCAGCAACAACTTTCTTCAACTCGTTCTCATTACAGAATCGTATCGACCAACGACCCCTTAAAGCTCAAGATTGTGAAGATAAATACAAACGGAGTTTGCAAAAAAATTCATCATCGTCATCATCATCATCATGGTGCAGCAAAAAAGAGTAAACATGGCCGCAAACATAAACATTCTAAAAGTGAGTTGGTTGATTTGAGTTTAAGGCTGGGCTTATTTGAAAAAGAAGATATTACGTTCAAGGCGAAACCGATGGCTATTACCGGTAATAACAAGAATTTCGGAGTCTATACGCAGGAGGAAGAAGATGAAGAGAAGTTCTATGGCGTTTCCACTAAACTCACATTATTTAGTCATCATCTCTAGAGGCTCTAGCTAGTGTAGTAGAGTTTTTTTTTTTCTTTTTCATGTATAGAAGTTGCGGTAGATTTTTGTTTCCAAGTTTTCAATAAAAAGTTATGATCATCAGATAAAAAGTTGCTATGATTATGCTTTATTAATATCAATTAATCTCTTTCTCGTTGTAGATGTGAATCGTTGATAATGTTGTATCTATCTGAGAAAACGCTTGTGTACTGTGGAATTTTTTTCTCATGACATATCATAATTAAAGTTCTGTACTTCTATACACTGCAGGACTTGGAATCAGACCATTAATAAAAGAGCATTAAGAAAACCTTTATAAATTTAACACAAAGAGTAATAATCAAGTGATGAATGACTTTGAAGAAACCTAGTGTATAACGCTCTTCCTTAAAAAATTGCATCGAAGTCATGATTTTCTAATATAGTAGCTTTTCCTGCATCATAATATTTATTAAATCCGTAAATCTGGGTTCTCAAGTTCACCTCATTTGTTAATGTCCATCACAAGTCTCAAATTCGAGCACACAAATCGCAAATCAGCAATGTGTTTGCTGCTCATAGATAGATGCACAGTGTTAAGAAACTCCTACATGGATAATCCAGCGCGCGTCTGCCTGTGATTTGTGAACACCACCAGGCTAACATGCTCCTCCTTTTAGATTCTATAAAGAAACCTTGGATGCATGAGAGCCTAGAGAGCAGAGGAGACAGTTCGAACTCTAGTTGTCAAATGTAAGCCTCTTTAAGAATGACTCTTGCAAAGCTTATGCGTAGGTTATGTGTTCCTCTGTACGTAATGACCTGAGGCAGGACCACTCAAAAATCTAGTAGATTGCATATTATCTTCCAAATGTTTTGTTCTGTTTATCACATTTTGTATTTCTGATAAATGTCAACTTTTTCCAGTTTTAAACGTTAGTAGGGTAATATGCATCTTACAAGTGTCATATTCTTTTATATATGCCATTTGGTAGTCCACATGTTTGTAGAATCGAACCATGTTACTCTTGTTATTAGCCTTCAGCATATATTAAGGAAACAAATTTAAGAATTAGCCATTAGTTTTGAAATAGGTAGATCTAATGTTGGTCCTTGTCATGTGAAGAGTAAACAAAGAAACACTAAATTCGATATATCGGATACTTTGAACAGATAGTGAAAGATTAAAATCCTAGACTAGCTAGGCAGGAAGAAATACAAATTGGAATTGTAAAATGTTTCATCAAATCAACCAACTGTCATCAGTTTTCTTGAAACTTATTCAAAGATTGATCCCAATCTTTCCCGATTAGGAAGTGAAAGATAAAAGGTCCACGTCTTGTTGGAACTTAATCATGTCTTCACCTTTCAGAGTAACCCAAGCTTCAACACCTTCCCCACTCTCTGTGTCCTGTAAAGTAACCATTTCCGCAATCCTGCACGCGTTACTTATCCAACTGGGCTTTCCCCATCCAAAGTCAGCTTCATACAAAGGAATCTTACACCAGCTACTGCACCATAAGAAATGACTTTCCTCTGCAGGCCTCTGCATTTCGTCCCTTGCTTCATTAAACTTACTGGTCACAGTACAGAAAAATTCGTTGCTGTCTAATACTGATTTAGAGTACACGTTTATGGTTTTCTTAATAGCATCCCTTATGAGTGCCACAAGCAAATGAAAATCAATCTTGCTCTCATCTGGTGGGAACTGAGCGGTTGCAACTGAATAAAAGTTGCCACAAGTATTATCTGGCATAGGAGGGGAAGTCCTTCCCCTCAAGTTCAAATTTTGAACCATGACGGATGGAATCAAGTGTCCATGCTTTTCCCTAGCAATAATAATGAGAGCTTTCCATATAATTGCTGACACAACTTCCACCTTACTTACCCAAAATTGGTTCGCATTCACCCCTGAGTTATCATCACCAACAGGGTCCTTAGCTTTCAATTTAAGGGCTGATATGGCATTTTTGTCAAACACATATCTTTGTGTGACAAGCTTGCTGTTAGGGTCTACACGCGGAACAAGTTTAAAGATATCACTACTTGGTCTGACAGGAATCTTAGAAGCAGCACAAAACTTGGAGGAATCACTTCATGAACTCCAACTCTACTTGCACAAGCCCATGCATTAATAAATGCCATCCCTGTTACTGCATCAGATATCTTATGTGAGCCTCGAACTGCAATAGCAACTCCACCGCATTTGAAAGTGTTCACTTGAATGAAGATAAGGGGACGAGTAGTTGAGTTCAAATAATCTGCTTCGTCATCATTAGGAACAAGGCGATCAAGGAGTTCCAACCCAACTCTTCCTTCGAGAATGTCCACTAGACAAAGATCGACTATGGATTCCACATATTTAACTCCTTCGTCGTTACAACAAACTTGGAGATCATCTTCAATGAACCTACCTGCAAAAGGGTAGAAAATTGTTAAGACTTCAGACAAAGATTTCTCCAGATTTTCACAACTTTTTACGAGATTTTTGTGCTCATTGGCCAGATAGTAGAAAATCAGCGGTACAGACACCGAAGGAGCCAGATGATCTATAAAAGAAATCTTAAGGTTTCTAAGATTATCTGGTGTTGGAACTGAGGGTTTGACAATTTTTTGGGATATGATTTGAATCTCCATTGATGTTCAAGTTGTTAATTGATGAGCAGTATTATCCAGAAGTGCGTTTGTTTATGTTAAGGTTCCTTGGCCTCTTCATTATATCAACACAACAGTGCCTCTTTAAATAGAAGTCAACGTGAAGATCTCAATATTTTTATTAAGCTCATATAATTCAAGTTGTTTTACTTATCTTTGCAGACACTGTCATACTTGTCTTTATCCTCGTCAGTAAACTAAATTGTGATAATTATTCAAAATTTATTTATAGCGTTATGTAGGCCCTTTCAGCTGTAATGTCCAATTTTCCATGAATTTCAAAAAAATACTTATTTTTCTTGAAAGCTTCAAAAAAATACTTATTCAAATCTTGAGAGTATCGTCCTCTATTTCTTTTTTTCCCCGTGCCTTCCTTTTCTGTCTCCTCCTCTATTCCCTACACTAGGGCTAAACAAAAAATCGAATAAATCCGAAATCGCTAAAAACCATTAAAAATCGATCAGTATAAATTCGAACCAAAACCGAAATCGAAAAATTAAAACCGAAACCTATTGTTCGATTCCGGTTATAGGTTGAAACCGATCCCAAAAAAACCGAACCGATCCGATAATTAAAATAAATAATAAATAATTTATATTTAGTGAAAATTTTAAAATAATATATATATATATATATATATATATATATATATATGTGTGTGTATTGAATAAAATTAAAATAGTAAAAATAATGAATTGAACTTGGAGATCAGAGTTGAGTTGTTGGACCAAGGCATGTTTAACTGTAAAAATATTTAACCGTAACAAATAAGATTAGGTACTGTCAATGAAGTAATGTAATGGACAGATTTAATGTAATACTATCTCGGACCTCCTTTGTCATTAGTAAACAGAGTTATGTGACTAACATTTGTTGTTCAAAATATGATTTGCAGGTTTTTGTATTCTTAACAACAGGGCATTTCATGTTCAACTTTTATTAATTTGGCCATAGTAATACGGTATTATTATGAATTAGATGACATTATTTTGACCTTCGGACAATGTTTATTTTGTAGTTTGTCATTATTTTAATTTAATTTGCGTAAATACATATATTACATTTGATTTTTTTTAATTGAGCAAATTTTTTTTATTCAAATTGTAATAATTTTATTTTTTGCGGTTTTAAAACCGAAACTGATTCGAATGCAACTGAACCAAGGTTTTTGAAATCGAAACCGAATCGTCTGAACCGTCAATTACGGTTGTGATTTCGGTTTTCTATTTTAAAAACCAAGGATCTTCGGTTTCGATTTCGATTTTATCCTAAAATCGCACCGATCCAAAAAAATCGCACCGATCCAATCCGTGCTCTTCCCTACTTTACATTGGTGCTAAGCTTGTCCCTTATCATCCTTCTAATTCCTCCATAAGTTTCCCGTCATCCACACTAATTATACCTTGTTTAGTTTTGTTACGGGAAAAATAGTGGATAAAATTATATTATTGGAAAAATAATGTTGAACAAAACTAAGTTAGAGCCTAGAAATACTACAATGTTAAGTTTGAATTTTGGGAGTATTTTGAAAAGTATGAGTAAAATGCATAATTGTTTTATTAAGAAAATTAATCGAGTTTTAGAGCAGAATTCTCACCAATTTACCTACGAAACAAACTCATGAAAAAGGTTGCCTACGGATACTAAAATTTACCCGAGTTTGAAAAAAAAAAATATTGCCATATGCTATCACAAACAGCAAGAGATTTATAAGATTCTCTCACATTATCACTGATTGCATAATTTGTTATTAGTCAACCACAACGATTAATGACAGAACAGATTTTATGCTATAAGTAGTAATTTATTTTAGTTTTCAATTCCCTGCCATGACTACGAGTATAGTTTCAGATCGAGTACTCCACAACAATATGTCAAAACCTGAGAGGTAAATCAATGCTAGCTAGGCGCCATCACAACTGCGTATAGACTTTAGCGTAGCCGTAACATCGTCTCCTCCGAGCACAACACAATCTCCCGCATTCAATTCCAAGCATCTCACAACCATACCTGCAATCAAGCATTTTGTGCTAACTCTCTCTGTGTCTCTCTCTCTCTCCCTATATATATTCTTGTAACAAAAAAATTACGTGTAATTATGTTATATTTTATTCTAATTTTTTGTTGATTCTATTTTGGTGTTAGGGATGACAAACGGGTAGGTCGGTTCGGGTTTTGTGAAAATCAGACCCGGACCCAAATATATATGTTGGATCCAGATCCAGACCCAGACCTGATTGAAACCCAAATTCCTAGATCCAGACCCGATCCATCGGGTTTCGGTACGGTTCGGGTTTTAATTGGATCTCAATTTATTTATACAAATACTTATCAACAATTTTTTTGAAACAATAATTAATCAACTAGAATAATATATTTAATCAAACGTCAAGGAAAATGTAAATTCTAAATAAGCGCATGCATCATCCAAATATTTACAATTAAAATATGAATAGTAAAAATATGTCTCTCAATTTGTGTATGTCACAAATTGACTTGAATGCTTTATAAGATGAGGATTTTTATAGTTTATGAACGAACAAATCCTGTTGTCGAGATTACGAGAAACTATATAGTAACTGTAAGTTGAATGGGGCTTAAATTAATATCATTAAAATGATTAGACTATTAAAACATTAAAATTAAAAATATATTATATATACACTATATTATACACTATATATATTTATACTTCGGATCCGGGTTTGATACGGGTTCGGTTCAATTTTCGGTTTCGGGTCTGGTTCGGTTCAATTTTCGGGTTTCGGGTCTGATTCGGTTCGGTTAGCACAAAACCCTAACCCGACCCAAAATTTATTCGGGTGTAAAAATAAATCCCAAACCCAAATTCAGATCCAAAATTTCGGGTTCGATTAGACCCAATCGGATCGGAACGGGTCGGGTATCCATCGGATCGGGACAAATTGCCATCCATGTTTGGTATTTTTTATTGTTATTTATATAAGGATGTTTTTCATGGAGTCATAACATAAAATTAAAGTGAAAATACATAAGTTTTCATATCAAAAAATGAAGTTCTATGAATTAAAATAGAATCTAACAAAATATTTGGATCAAATATAACATGATTACACATAATTTCATTATTACAAAAAAAGGCTGATGTCACCCATATGTAAAGAAGTAATGGCATTTTTGTAATTAATATGAAAATCATGTCCCTTTTCAAGGCAACCACTCCCTGTTGTAATCAAAAGAACATAGGTAACTATAGTTAACAACATATACACACATACATACAATCATTATCCACAACTCTTCATCTTCTCATTTAAAAATCCTAACAATGAAAATCACTTTCTACAAACTTGAATCGCCTCTTCATCGTCGTCGTTTAGCTTTGATTGTTAGGAAAGCCCGTTTTTTCATGATTGTTGAGAAGGCTCATTTTTTGATGAGCATTAAGTTTTTTTAATTTCGATTCATCTTTATGTGTTTAACTTTGTCGAATATTCGATTGAGATGTTGAATATGTGTATTTCAATTTACATTTTCGTGTTTAAGTCTGTTGAATATTCGAATGAGATGTTGAATATGTGTATCTCGATTCATATTTCTATATTTGAGTTTGTTGAATATTCGATTGAGATGTTGAATGTCTGTATCTCAGATCATATTTATGTGTTTTAATTTGTGAATATTTGATTAAGATGTTGAATATGTGTATCTCAAATTCATAGTTATGTATTTGAGTTTGATGAATCTTCGATTGGGATGTTGAATATCTATTTCTCTGTTTAAGTTTGTTGAATAATCGATTGATATGTTGAATGTGTTCAAATGTGTAAATTATGTAAAATTGTTATTGAACATATAACCTGATAGAGTTAATGTTTTCGAAGCCTGTTGAACATGAGTTGGAAAAATATGGAAAAATTGATTGCTTGTTATCATATTTTAGATTTGAGTATTAAATTGTTGAACATCAGTGTTGTTTGAGTTGAACTCCTTCAGTAGCGCATTTATCTGGAATAGTTTGGTTGAATATCTATTGTAACTTTGTTGAACCTCAAAAATGTGTTGAATCTGTGCTATAACACTGTTGAACAAATGTTTTAAAATCTATATAGATCTGAGAAGATGTTTAACATTCAACAGTTGTATAGCTAACATTCAACAGATTTTTAATGTGGACAACTTTAGAAAAGAGATTCAACATTCCTGGAGTTGGAATAGTGATTAAAATTTTTGCAGTGGAAGTGGTAGATAGAGAGCCCTCTTGCTCAGAAGAAAATAATGTTTCATTTTAATATATTGTTTTTTTATTATAAATCACGTATTACTTCGGGGAAATCATCAAATTTTATTAATGAAACTTTTATGTTACTTCATGTAATTTTTTGGAAGAGTACATGTTGAATCTTATGATGTTGAACATGTTTTTGCTAAATAAAGTAACTTATATGTTGAACATTATATCTATATCATAACCTCAATCTTTTCAATAATGGCTTGTTTGGATAGTATCATTTCATTTTAAATTCTGAATTTGACTCAAATACCCTATTTGGATAAACAAAGAATTTGGATTTGAATTTGGGCCAAATTCCAACTATTTAAAAATAGAGCCCATCTATAAGAATTTGAAATAACATTTGCTTACCTATCATTTGAAATTAAAAAACAGTCCAAATATTATTGAAAACACGATACCCACTACACATTCATCTCTCTCGAGTCGTCTCTCTCGTTTTCATCTATCTCGTGTCTCGTCTCTCTCTTAGGACTCCATCATCTCTCTCTCTCTCTCTCTCTCTATCTCTCTCTCTCTCACACACACACACACACACACACACACACACACACACACACATATATATATATATATATATATATATATATATATAATATAGCAAAATAGATTAATTTGTTTAATGAGGATAATTTTTAATTTTGTTCATTTTATTTTGTAGTTCGAAGGGGAATTCAGCTCTGGGGTAAGTATATACATGTTTACCTCGATATTCTTACATATTCATCTTGATTTGTACCCTGCTTATCTGTACTAGTTTAACCATTGCTTTTAATTGAGTTAATATTTGTATTTATGCTTGAACATGCTTCAATTTTTGCATATTTAGGGTTTACTAGTTCAATTGGAATTAATTTGATAATTGTATGTTTTTTACTATCGAAACACGGAAACTTTCATGTCTCAAATGTTCCATGATAAGTGGATTTATATCCAGTTGGATCGCTTCAATTTAGCTTAAATTGATTGTCTTGGACTTAAGTTTGTTGTAGTTTTGATGTGTTTTGCTTAGTTGTGCAGATTTACAAGAATGTCGATGATGGTTGATGCTTTTATCGTTTTTGGAGGATAAATTTATTAAAATTCGGATTTCTGAGAAGGTTGCGCAGTCTACACTGTTTTGGCCATATCTGGAGTTCTAGAAGTCCGTTTTCAGCGATCTTACGGTCCACGCGAAGCCTGGGAGATTTTCTACAACTTAGGACAGGAATCCCACGAGCAGGCTGCGCGTGGTGGGAGCAGACAGCTCGACAATCAGACTGATGGGAGCAGGAAATTCCAGTTTTGCCCTTTTTCTAATTCTAATTGTATTTTGGGCAGTTTTTGGTACCTAAATCGAATTCTATTTGTAATAGAGGGTAATTTCTTGCTGGGCAAGACTTTTACAGCCTATTTAAACACATCCTACCATTGTAATTAGAGAGATATACAATATCAATTACATATCATAGCTTAGTTTTACAAGGGAGAAAAGGAGAGAAGGATTCAACGCTCGTGACAAACAACGGATCTAGATCTACTTCATCTTTTGTGTTATTCTGGATTCTAGATTTGTTTTCTTAACACTTTGTTTTATTAATATTATTACTTCTTTCATTCATATCTTGTTTTATATCATGGTTTCATCAAATCCCATGATGACGAGTGGTTCGATTATGAACTAATCGTTGTCATGGGATTCTAATGGATTTATCTATGTAGCTTAGTAGTTTGCATGCTTTAAAGATTTATTTGTGGTGAATTCTTGATATCCTAGTATGGTTGTGTTTCATGTGTTTAGATGCGTCGCGAACATCTAATTTGTTAATGTCTTGCGAAACGAGAGTGAATCTTGAGATTTAGAACTTGCTATGCTAGCATAGGATAGGTTGATGTTTTAACATCATGATTTGTGGCGTAAATAGAGATATTATGCTACCCTATGTGATCTAAGTGGATAACTTGTGCTTAAACCTTTATGTTTTCAAATTCTATAGAGATATAGGGTCTAAACATAATTGGTGTCTACCCATCTTCTATCTCTTTTGTGGATGCATGAGTAGTTTGGTATTAGTATACCGAGAGGTAACTTTTACTTGTTCCGTGTTATTCGATCAGATATCAAAATCATCACATATATTGATTAAAGGCATCGACTCTAAGTGAAGTAGATAATGAAGTTAGGATTCCATGTTTATTCTCATATAAGTAATTTGATTTTAGATCTTGTTAGTTAATTAATTTTTAATTTCTTAATTTGCATCTTAGTTTAATTTAGTTAATTAAAACCTCAATTTATTAATTGTCTTAGCAGTGAATTAAAATCATACATTGTTGAATAGGTGCATTAATTGAAAAGAACTTAACCAGATCTCAGTGGAACGAACTTTAATTGTATTACTTGTGACCCCGTATACTTGCGTGATATTGTGTAAACAAGTTTTTGGCGCCACTGCCGGGGATCATCGGTGTTTTATTTTAGTTTATGTGCTTGTCATCAGTGGTCGTTAGCGTTCACTGACTCGGATTTCTTATGTAGTTTGTTTGTTTCGTGGTGTTTCAGGTACTAGTATGTGTATGCGAACACGTTCTCAAGTTCGTAAGGATAAGGAGAAAGAGGAAATAGCAAAGCCAGTAGTAAAGAAAGTTGTAGAGAAGAAGAAGCTTAAGGAAAAAGTTGAGATGGGTGATCGAGCAGCGGAAGTAGCTAGGGCTTTGAAGGACTATTCTCAGCCAAAGATTAATGACATCCAGTCTAGTATTGTCAGGCCGGCTATTGCAGTGAATAACTTTGAAATCAAGCCTAGCACGATTCAGATGGTGCAGAATTCGGTTCAGTTTGGGGTGCTTCTACGGAGGATCCTAATATGCACATCAGGGATTTCATCGAGATTTGTGACACCTTCAAGTTCAATGGTGTGTCGGATGATGCTATCAAGTTGAGACTATTCCCATTCTCTTTGAAGGATAAGGCTAAGGGCTGGTTACACTCTTTACCAGCCGGTTCCATTACTACATGGGAGGATCTTGCTCATAAATTTCTTACTAAATTCTTCCCTATGGCGAAAACTGCAGCAATAAGGAACCAACTAACTCAATTTCAGCAGCAATCTGGTGAATCTTTGTGTGAGGCTTGGGAACGTTATAAGGAGATGCTTCGTAGGTGTCCACATCATGGCATGCCTGATTGGATGGTTATCAACGGTTTTTACAATGGGTTGGGAGCACATTCTAGACCTTTTCTAGATGCAGCATCAGGTGGATCTCTGTGGGCTAAGAGCTATGAGGAGGCTTATGATCTTATTGAGACGATGGATGCTAATGAATATCAAAATCCAACCCAGAGGCTTTCTCAAGGCAAGGTAGCAGGTGTTTTTGAAGTTAATGCAGCAACATCTATTTTAGCTCAGTTGAAGGCTCTTACGATGAAGGTGGATTCTCTTGCTAATTATGGAGTTTAGCAGGTTGCTAGTATTTGTGAGTTATGTGCGGGCGTACATGAGATGAACCAGTGTGCTATCTCTTCTGAATCAGCATAGTTCGTGAGTAATTTCCAGAGACCTACTGCACCAGTTCCAGCCACTTATCATCCAAATAACAGGAATCATCCCAATTTCAGATGGAGCAATAATCAAGGTGCTCAACAACAGTAGCCTTATCAGCAGTTTCAAGGTCAGCAAACGAGTCCATTCAATCAAGGTTTTCAGCAACAGTATGCTCCAAGGCAACCATATCAACCTCCAGGTTTTCAACAGCAGTCTCAGATTAATGTGGGGCAATCTTCTAATGAAAAATCAGAAATAGAGGAGTTGAGGATTATGGTTAAAAGTCAAGCAGTTTCTCTCAAGACCTTGGAGAATCAGATGGGGCAGCTTGCTAGTGCTTTACTTAGTAGGCAACAAGGAGCTCTGCCTAGTGATACTGAGGCTAATCCAGGCAGAAAGGAAAGCAAAGAACAGGTGAATGCAGTAACTTTGAGATTGGGAAAGGTTACGAAGGATCCTAAATCAGTAGCTGAGGAAGATGAAGATGTTCAGAATCAGCGGGTTAAAAAATCTGCAGTGCCCGATTTTTTGAAATCTGATTTAGTGGCTGATCGGCGAGATGGTGAAGTGGAAAAGAGCAAGGAACCTGTTGAAAAAGCTTCTCCAGAGCAGTCTACGAAGAATACTCAGATCTACCCTCCTCCTCCATATCCTAGAAGACTCCAGAAGCAACAGTTGGATAAGAAATTTGATAAGTTCTTAGAGGTGTTCAAGAAGTTGCAGATTAAAATTCCTTTTGCGGAAGCTCTTGAACAGATGCCGAGCTATGCCAAGTTCATGAAGGGTATTCTTTCTCGTAAATTGAAGCTTGAGAATTTAGAGACCGTTGCTCTAACAGAGGAGTGTAGTGTAGTTCTACAGCAGAAGTTGTCACCCAAACTTAAGGATCCGGGAAGTTTCACCATCCCTTGCACTATTGGTAACCTTTCTTTCAGCAAGTGCTTGTGTGACTTGGGAGCTAGCATCAATCTCATGCCTTTATCTGTTTTCAAGCAACTTGGTATGCCGGAGCCAAAGCCAACCAACATCTCTTTGCAGTTGGCTGATAGGTCGATCACGTATCCGAGGGGTATAGTGGAGGATGTCTTAGTGAAAGTTGATAAGCTCATATTTTCTGCCGATTTTGTGATTCTAGATTTTGAAGAAGACAAGAAGATTCCCATAATCTTGGGAAGGCCGTTTTTAGCTACGGGCCGTACTTTGATCGATGTGCAAAAAGGAGAGCTTACAATGAGGGTGCAAGATCAGAATGTCACCTTTAATGTGTTCAAGGCCATGAAATTTACGACAGAGGATAAAGAGTGTTGCAGTGTGGAAATAGTTGATACGGGTCAGAGAAAGAAGTTTGATAAGTTATTGAGCGAAAAATCGGACACGCACGTGCTAAAGCATCACATCAGTGATTCCATTGATAGTTCTTCAATTCGAGGTCTCTCGAATGTAAAGCTTGGGAAACTTCCACCACATTTGAGGTATGTCATTTTGAATAATGAGCTAGTGATTTTTGAAGAGGGGCATGATAATGTGTTGCGAAGGTGGAAAGCCAATGATAAGGAAGAAGAAAGTTTTGTTCAGCCGTTCGAGTCGGAGAAGCACCTTAGAGGTGTGAAGAAGAAAAAGAAGAAGATTAGGCCGTTGGGTAGTAAAATCAGGTTGAAGTCTTACGGGAGAGATTTGAAAGCAAGCAAACAAGATGTTAATGTTCGTATGAATGGTCTTTCTGTTGAGGACAGTTCATTTATTCTTTTGAAACCGTCATGAGTTGAGGAAGTAACGTCAAGCTATTGACGTTAAAGAAGCGCTTCGTGGGAGGCAACCCATGCATTAGTGTAGGAAAAAAAATGAGTGTTGTGAAAAAAAAAAAATTTTGAACAGTCAAGCAGGCAGCACACCTGACACGCAGGCTGCGCCTGCGTTACTGCATCTCGTGCCGGCTGCCCCTCTGTCAGGCAGGCTACGTCTACGTTACTGGACTACGCGCAGGCTGCGCATGGGAAACGCAGGCTGCGCCTGTGTTATAGTTTCCAGTTTTTTTTTTCTTCCCGATTTTTGGTGTTTTAACCTCCAAATTTTCCCCCAAATTCTATTCTAACTCATATTCCTCAATTCCCTAAATCCTATTTCTATCCTACATCCATTTCAATCCCTCTCAAATCTCTCCTCTACACATTCAAATTTAAATTCAATCCTAATCACTACATTATAAATACACACACCTATACATACAAACCCAATTCTTCCTCTACATCTCTAAAAATTCAAGTTTCAAGAAAAATTCAAGTTTGGAGGAGTTAATTGCAAGTTCACCTCTCCGATTCATGGTGGTATATCTCTTCTTTAATTTAGTTTTATTACGAATTTGTGTTCTTGCAAAATTGGGATTTTGTATTATTTTTGGTATTTGGGCTATTTTGGTGTGATATTGCTTGGTGATTATTGGTTGAGATTCTTGTGAGTTGGGTATTGATTTTTATAGCTCCTAAGCGTGGGAGAGGTGGTGCTAGTGTTGTGAAATTTTCGTCTCTGACAGCGGAGGTTGAATTTAATCGGTTGTTGTCGGGGCCGATTGCTAAAAAAAGGGGGGGGTTTTGCCAAAGACTCATGTTGGATTGGTTGAGATGATTGGTGAATTGCGATGGGGAGGGGTATGTAAAAAAGGTATTCAGGCTCTGTGGCCCGTCTATGGAGCTCATACTCCGTATCCTCCACCAGATTAACCCGAGGAGGGTGATGAATCCGATGGTTAGGTATGTTTTCGCTATCCCTTGTATTACCTTTCCATTCAATACGGACATTGAATATTTCAAGTTTGGGTGTGGTTTGAGGGATAAGTAGTGTTCATGTAGGATATCATGCTTTGCATTTTAGTTATAGTTCATGCATGTGTTGTTTGTGTTATTATCATGTGAGTCCATAGTAGTTTGCATTTGCACCCATGCTGGATAGGAATTTTGTGTTGTTGACGCTTTTGATTGAGAAGTGATATGCTTTGTTCTTATGCACACACATACACTAGTAAGTTGAAGCTAGTAGACTTATTGAATGTTGTAAGTAATTAGAAGGACATGAATATGTGCAAGTTTATTTAGTTTGCATGCTTTGAATACAAGTAGGTGCATTAGAGAGATTTTTTCTTGGGATTGAGTATGTTTTTCCACGAAGTGAGCTTTTGAGCCTTATTGCATATTTGTTGCAATTTATTTGTTTACTTGAGTGTCCATGGATTGTTTGCATTTCTAGCAGTTGTTTGAGGTCTTTCTTGAAACGCATGACATTATTTGACGATTAAAATGATAAAGGCATTTAGGAATAACCACATATTTTCCCGTATTACCACACCATATTTACATGATCAATTAGTTAACCCGTTGAGCTTAATCCTATTTTTTCGGTGACATGCCATATTACTTGCCTAGACCTTTTTCTTGTATTGGCCTTACATTAATTTGAACCTACATTGTCAAGGGCTAGTGGAGTGCTTAAGGGAGTAATAAGGTGTGCAATGAGGGGTTTATTGTTGGTCATAATTTTGGGGGAAATATTGAATATTGGGTTTGGTTGTTTACTTGACAGTCGACATGTGTAATAAATTCATGGGATCATTGTTATTGTTTATATTATTGTTTTATTTAGCTCTTGAAAAAAAAAGAAAAAAAATATTATGAGAGCATATTTGTGTTTGTTGTGATCCTACTTTAGCTGACTAGTCGAGTGTTGTTAGTAAAATTTATGTGGGGGGGGGGATAGGGTGTTGTGTATGATTTATTATGGTGTCTACTAGCTTTTGACACTTCACCTATTTTGGCTTATTTGACATACCTTGTCCCTATCCCCGTTACAACCCAAATAAAGACCTTTTGATTATCGTCATTGATGTATGTTGTGTTAAGAGTTCGATTGATACCAATTGTCAAGCATGCTTATGATTTTGTTGGAATTGAGTGATACACTTACCCTTGTTCTTGAGTGAATATTCTGTTGTGAGTGAATTGTGAGTGTTTGCTTGTTTTGGGGTATGAGATCCCGAGTTTTGTCTCAAATATGTACTCTTGTAGACTTAGCATGGTTACTAACTTATTCTTACACTTGACATGGACTTTTGAGAACTTATGCATGCTCATTGAGTAGACTATGTGAATACTTGCACTTTTGACACCAGGACATTGCATTATTACTTTGATTCTTAAGTTGATATGGCATGAGAGGATTTGAAGGTGTGGTGATGTATTGTAGGAAATCATTTACATTTTCATATTAGTTGCATTCGTGCATTGCATTGCATTGGATTTTGTGGGTACATTCGCTATAGGCCCTCACGAGACCTCACTTGTCCACTAGGGCTACCTAGGGGTTTAAAGGGCTTGTTGCATATGCCAAATGCAACCGTGATCCCCTATGGAAGTGGTACTAATTAGGTAGAGTTATTTGTTTATGCTTGAGGACAAGCATCGGTTTAAGTTTGGGGGTGTGATAAGTGGATTTATATCCACTTGGATCGCTTCAATTCGGCTTAAATTGATTGTCATGGACTCAAGTTTGTTGTAGTTTTGATGTATTTTGCTTAGTTGTGCAAATTTACAAGAATGTCAATGATGGTTGATGCTTTTATCGTTTTTGGAGGATAAATTGTTTAAAATTCGGATTTCTGAGAAGGTTGCGCAGTCTACACTGTTTTGGCCTTATCTGGAGTTCTAGAAGTCCGTTTTCAGTGATCTTACTGTCCACGCGAAGCCTGGGAGATTTCCTACAACTTAGGACAGGAATCCCACGCGCAGACTGCGCGTGGTGGGAGCAGAAAGCTTGACAATCAGACTGATGGGAGCAGGAAATTCCAGTTTTGCCCTTTTTCTAATTCTAATTGTATTTTGGGCAGTTTTTGGTACCTAAATCGAATTCTATTTGTAATAGAGGGTAATTTCTTGTTGGGCAAGATTTTTAGAGCCTATTTAAACACATCCTACCATTGTAATTAGAGAGATATACAATATCAATTACATATCATAGCTTAGTTTTGCAAGGGAGAAAAGGAGAGAAGGATTCAACGCTCGTGATAAGCAACGGATCTAGATCTATTTCATCTTTTATGTTATTCTGGATTCTAGATTTGTTTTCTTAACTCTTTGTTTTATTAATATTATTACTTCTTTCATTTATATCTTGTTTTATATCATGGTTTCATCAGATCCCATGATGACGAGTGGTTCGATTATGAACTAATCGTTGTCATGGGATTCTAATGGATTTATCTATGTAGCTTAGTAGTTTGCATGCTTTAAAGATTTATGTGTGGTGAATTCTTGATATCCTTGTATGGTTTTGTTTCATGTGTTTAGATGCGTCGTGAACATCTAATTTGTTAATCTCTTGCGAAACGAGAGTGGATCTTGAGATTTAGAACTTTTCATGCTAGCATAGGATAGTTGATGTTTTAACATCATGATTTGTGGCGTAAATAGAGATATTATGCTACCCTATGTGATCTAAGTGGATAACTTGTGCTTAAACCTTTATGTTTTCAAATTCTATAGAGATATAGGGTCTAAACATAATTGGTGTCTACCCATCTTCTATCTCTTTTGTGGATGCATGCGTAGTTTGGTATTAGTATACCGAGAGGTAACTTTTACTTGTTTCGTGTTATTCAATCAGATATCAAAACCATCACATATATTGATTAAAGGTATCGACTCTAAGTGAAGTAGATAATGAAGTTAGGATTCAATTTTTATTCTCATATAAGTAATTTGATTTTAGATCTTGTTAGTTAATTAATTTTCAATTTCTTAATTTGCATCTTAGTTTAATTTAGTTAATTAAAACCTCAATTTATTAATTGTCTTAGTAGTGAATTAAAATCATACATTGTTGAATAGGTGTATTAACTGAAAAGAACTTAACCAGATCTCAGTGGAACGAACTTTAATTGTATTACTTGTGACCACGTATACTTGCGTGATATTGTGTAAACATTCCACAAAAGCATAGAAGAGATGATGATGAGGATACGAATTTATAGTATTGGTCGTAGGTTTCATTCAAATAGTAGTGGTAGCTTGTTATGGTCAAAAATATAGGTTAAAGAGTTGGCGTGAACGCGTATGATCGCTCTCAGATTAGAACTACTTGGATGAACACCTTAAAAATTGATAGGATATGTCATGATAAATTGCGTCTTGATATACCCTGATTTGAAAAGTTGTGTCACCTTTTAGAAACTGAGGGTGGATTAGTAACTACGAAACATGTCACTGTCAAAGAAGTTGTGGCATTATTTCTCCATAATCTTGCACATGATTTGAAAAATAGAACTATACAAACTCTTTTTGCACGTTGTAGAGAGAAAGTGGGTCGGCAGTTTCATATAGTACTTGGATCAATACTCAAACTCGGGAAGGATTACATGAAGAAAGTGGATCATACCACTAGTTATGTTGATGCTAACCAATAGAAGTGGTTTTAGGTAATCTAAATTACAATAAAATAAGTTTCTAATTCTGTAGTTAAAATCTTAAAAATCTACCAGATGATCGAAAAAAGCGCAGCTGGATCTATTTGCTGTTAGATTATATTGAATAAAAATTGTCATATTTTATTTTTTGAATTGTAACTCCTCTTTTAATTTTGTAACTCCTTCTTTTGATTTTGTAACTCATGTAATAATGTTATTTTGGGGGTTACAAAGTTATGGCTTTGGGGGTTACAAATTGATGACTTAGGGGAGTTACATTTCTTTCACTCCTATATAAGGAGGCCTTGGGTTCATTCTTTGACATACAAAAAAAAGATACAAGTTTTCTTTACATTACTCTTAGAGCTCTAGGGTCAGTTTTCTGTGAGATAGAAAGCGTATTTGTTCGTTCGTAGAAGGCGGGTCTTCAAGTGCTTAAGATCACATTAGTTTGTTGTATCCTGGGAGACGGAAGCCAACACACCTTCAAGCACCACACGGAAGGGGCTTATCTGTTTTAAGGATAGCGTGGTTTTCACGTGCCTCGAACATATTTTTTGGTATTTTCTTGTTGATTTCTTGATTTCAGGTACAATCTTTTACTATACTTCCTACAAGCTTAAAACAGATAACATATATTTCATATGAATGAGTTTAGTTGATAAGCTGATTCGTGTGATTTTTTTTTTGGGAGTATATGGTTTTTTTATTAATGTGTTTGCTATTGATATCATCCTATTTATTTTCATGCTTAACATGTTTGTTTTTCAATTTCTTGTGCATATTTGTGGTATTTTCTTATCGAGCATGGATCTGTTGATTTTTTTTAGCAGGACTATATTTTTTTTAATATGCTACTGCCTGCTGGTTCGGTTTAACTTATTGATTTCATTCTTTAAGTTTTTTGGTTTATCTTCCTGGCCAGCATGATGTAGTATTTTTTTGGGTGTAGTACATGATCTCCTATTCATGCACTTTGTTTTTGTTTTTTGGCATATGTTTTCTTGTGAGCATGTTAATATTTTAGTGGTAGTTTTTGTTAATCGGCTTGATTTGCATGTTTTCGTAATTATTAGAGTGACAATTATCTTATTTGTTTTTTTTTCCCGAGATCCTGTGTCATATACAATGCTTATTTCTTTGTTTAAAAAAAACTTGGGTTTTTTGGTATATGTTTGAATCGTAACGATTTTCTTGATATATGCTTTATGTATAATTATTGTGGAGTATTAGTGGCCAGCAGTTTTTTTAAGGCTTTAATGCTTTTTTTTTACGAGTTGTGGTCAGGTTTTATTAGAATTATGTGACACGTGTTTTGGTTATGTTATATTATCTGTCATCTGCCATGATTTTAATATATGTAATAAATGCTTGATTAAGTGATTCCTTTGTTACATTTTTAATTTTTTTTTTTTGCATAATAAGTATTTAACATGAGATGATTAGTTTATATGAATTCAATACTTGCACTGTAAGTACTTTTGTCAACATGTTGCTCAAATGGGTAGTTTATGTTAGTGGCTTGTATATTTTTCGGAGGGAAAAAAAATTTAAAAGGATTAAGTGAGTTTTTTTTAAGAGTATCCTTCTGTTATTAACGTAATGCATGTGTATGTGTAATGTTTTGAGAGTAATAAAGTACATGTTGACTTTTGTTCTTATTTATGCTGTATTTTTTTTATGGATTTAATTGGTCTCATTATTTTATTTTATGCAAAAATTAAGTGATAATTAATTTATCTAATTGTGATTTCAGAAATGTCGGGAGTTGACGGAACTAGTTTGTCTGGTGATGGTAAAAGGCGTGTAACTGCTGAGGCAGTGCCTAATACGGCGATCCTTGTGGTGCTAAATACAGCTGTACCGGTAACTGCTCAAGCGGAAAAACTGGAGAAATTCAGTGGACTGAATTTCAAGAGGTGGCAACAAAAGATGTTGTTCTACCTGACCACCTTGAACCTTGTGAGGTTCTTGACTGAGGATGCACCTAAGCTGAAAGAAGGTGAAACCGATGTTCAGCTTATTAGTGCGGTCCAAGCTTGGAACCACTCGGATTTCTTGTGTAGAAATTATATTATGAACTGTTTGAGTGATTCACTATACAATGTGTATAGTGTGCTGAAAACGTCCAAAGCTTTGTGGGACTCACTCGACAGAAAGTATAGAACCGAGGATGCGGGTACTAAGAAGTTTATAGTGTCCCGACTTCTTGAGTTTATGATGGTGGATTCCAAGACGGTGGTTAGTCAAGTTCAAGACCTTCAGATGATCATGCATGACATGGACGCTGAGGGTATGCCAATGAATGAATCCTTCCAAGTAGCCGTTATTATTGAAAAATTACCCCCTGGTTGGAAGGACTTCAAGAATTATTTGAAACATAAACGAAAGGAGATGACGGTGCAAGACCTTGTCTTGAGACTCTGAATTGAGGAGGATAATAAAAATAGTTCTGTCTCTTCCTCTAGTGCTAATGTTGTGGAGGTCAAGCAGAACTCCAAGTTCAAGAAGGGGAAACCAGACAATAGGCCAAATTTGGAACCCAAAGGTGGAGTTTCTAAGAAGAAATTTCAAGGAAAGTGTTTCAACTGTGACAAGATGGGTCACAAGTCAACTGAGTGCAGACTACCGAAGAGGAAGAAACACGAGGCCCACATGGTGGATGACGTGGCTCAAGATATGTCTGAAATCAGTCTCTCTGCCATGGTATCTGAAGTGAACCTGATCGGCTCTAACCTGAAAGAATGGTGGATTGACACTGGTGCTACAAAGCACATATGCTCTAGCAAGGAGTTGTTCCACACCTTCACACCAACTGAGACTGAAAAGAAGCTGTTTATGGGAAACTCTGCAACATCTGAAGTCCTTGGGAAAGGCAAGGTTGTGCTGAAGATGACCTCTGGCAAAGAATTGGCTCTCAATGATGTCCTCTATGTGCCGGAGATACGAAGGAACTTGGTTTCTGGCTCGTTGCTGAACAAGCATGGATTCCGCATGGTGATTGAATCTGATAAGGTTATTTTGTCCAAGAAAGGAATGTTTTTGGGAAAAGGATTTGTAACCGAGGGGTTATTTAAGCTTAATGTAATGACTGTGAAGAGTATTAATAATAATAATTCTTCTGCTTACTTGCTTGAGTCTTCCAATTTGTGGCATGGTAGACTAGGTCATGTTAATTATGAAACAATGCGTAGATTAATTAACTTGAACCACATCCCAACATTCCAAATTAGTTCGAAGCACAAATGTGAAATTTGTGTAGAGGCAAAATTAAAAAGATCATCGTTTCAAACTATAGAAAGACATACACAACCCTTGGATTTGATTCACAGTGATGTGTGTGATTTAAAATCTAATCAAACAAGGGATGGTTATAAGTACTTTGTCACATTTGTGGATGATAGTACAAGATTTTGTTATGTTTATTTGCTGAAGAGCAAAGATGAAGCTATAGAGAAGTTTGAGCTCTATAAAAATGAAGTTGAAACTCAACTTAAAAGAAAACTAAAAGTAATAAGAAGTGATCGAGGTGGTGAATATGTGTCACCTTTTGGTGAATTCTGTGCGAAACATGGAATTATTCACGAAGTCACTGCACCGTATTCGCCTCAATCAAATGGGATTGCTGAGCGTAAAAATAGGACCTTGAAAGAAATGTGCAATGCAATGTTGCTCAGTTCAGGGTTCCCTACCAATATGTGGGGAGATGCTGTCACGTCAGCAAATTATCTTTTGAATAGGATACCCCGGAAAAATCAAGAGCTAACCCCTTATGAATTATGGAAAGGGAAGAAGCCTTCTTATAAATTCTTACGAGTGTGGGGGTGCCTTGCAAAGGTTCTTGTCCCAGAACCAAAGAGGGTGAAAATCGGTCCAAAAACTGTGGATTGTATTTTTATTGGGTATGTGCCTAACAGTACGGCATATAGATTTCTTGTGCACGAGTCAAAAATCCCTGACATACACAAGAACACTATAATGGAATCAAGAAATGCTTCATTTTTTGAACATATATTTCCTCAAAAATCCAAAGAATGTACAAGTTCATCAAAACGGACACATGAAACTAATTCTGAAAATGAATATAGTGATGACGAGGAACAAGAAAGCATGGATGAACTTGAAACAGAGGATGTACCTCGTCGAAGCAAAAGAGCTAGAGTTGAAAAATCATTCAGGCCGGATTTTCTAACTTACTTGCTCGAAAATGAACCACAGACTTATTCAGAAGCTGTGCATTGTCCGGATGGTCCATTTTGGAAAGAGGCTATCAAGAGTGAGGGCGATTCTATTATGCAGAATCATACTTGGGAATTAGTGGATCTTCCTCCGGGTTGTAAACCACTAGGATCTAGATGGATTTTCACTAAGAAAATGAAACCAGATGGATCCATAGATAAGTACAAAGCCCGACTTGTGATTCAAGGTTTTCTCCAAAAGAAAGGCATTGATTATTTTGACACGTATTCTCCGGTAACGAGAATGGAGTCTATAAGGATGATACTTGCTATTGCAGCATTGCGAAATCTTGAAGTGCATCAAATGGATGTAAAAACTGCCTTTCTAAATGGAGATTTACATGAAGAAATCTACATTAAGCAACCTGAGGGTTTTGTGGTTCCTGGATTGGAACACAAAGTGTGTAAGTTAGTGAAGTTAATATATGGCTTAAAGCAAGCGCCACGAGATTGGCATTAAAAATTTGACAGTGTAATATTGTCAAATGGATTTAAAATCAACGAATGTGACAAGTGTGTATATGTCAAAGATACAATAGAGGGATATGTGATCCTGTGTCTTTATGTTGATGATATGCTCATCGTTGGTAGTAATGACAAAATGGTGAAATCTACCAAAGACATATTACATTCAAGATTCCACATGAAAGATATGGGCTTAGCTAATGTGATTCTAGGGATCAAGATCCTGAGAACGCCAAGTGGACTTATGTTAAATCAATCACATTACGTTGATAAGATCCTTGAGAAATATAATAAAGATGATTCTAGTGTGTCAAGAACCCCTTTTGATACGACTTTACATCTATCGAAAAATAAAGGTGAGGGTGTTTCTCAAGGAGAGTATGCTAAAGTGATAGGAAGTCTGATGTACTTGATGAACTGTACACGACCAGACATTGCCTTTTAATTTAGTAAGCTAAGCCGATACACGAGTAATCCAGGTGTGGATCACTGGAAAGCGATAACTAAAGTGCTTAGGTACTTAAGGTATATGTGACGCCCCTAGATCCGGGGTCATGGATCCAGGTCATCACGGTCCAATTTCCATTCATTAAAATTCTACTCTTGGCAGCTGGAATATAAATGCATAATAAAACTCACACAATAGACCCCACACTTTAATATTAACACACACCAGTCATATGCTCAGAGAACAACATCCACAATATTAAAAGTTTTAGAGTTAAAGAGTTATTACAAACCCAGAATCTTACTAAGTACGTTGTTGAATAATACTTCTACATGAAGCATTCCAACAACCAAAAGTTTATTACATGAGCTTACACACTTAATGTACATAAGTCTACCAGGACCCGCCTGTCTATACGCTACCTCCAGGATAGGTGCCAGCGTTCTCTCAAAAGGTCGCCTTTCCCTTACCCTCTTGCGGGGTGTAGTGCGGAGTACCGGTATGCGACCTAGCTGTTGTATAAGTAAATAGCAAGAGTGAGCTAAAATAGCTCAGCAAGATAAATTCTATCAACTAGCATCAAAGGAAAAACATAAGTATATCTGTATAATAAATAGAAGACAAATCAAAATTATTATGGAAAAAAAAATTATTTTTATTTGATTAATACTCCTTCAAAATATTTTTGTACCAAAAGGAATATATATATATATATAGCATTTAAATATCCGCTTCCCTTCTAATGTAATATAATATCAGTTTCTCTTCTAATAAAATATAATATCAGTTTCTCTTCTTATTATAAAACAAGTCCGTCATTTCATACTATTTTCCTTTTTCAGTATACAAATTTGGAATCCATTATCAATTCTTTCTTTTAATCTTTGGGGATATCTGCTAGCGCCAGATACGTAGGACGATGATCAGTCGCCTGACCGTATCTGCTCTCTGTTTACTACTAGTAGAAGGAATGACAATCATTCCTGGAGGAAGGCCACCTGCTACATCCTCCTTCGGCAACTCTTGGGCCGTAATAAAAATTGAGTGTTGGACTGTGCAACTCCCACACAGCCTCTTACGCAAAATTGGGTGCCGGACTGTGCAACTCCCACACAGCCTCTTACGCATACTATTGCAATCCCCCTTTTTCAAACCATTATTCCATTTATAAAACATCATTCCACATTTTCCATTTTCCGTTTCCATTTACATTCACATGTGTCATCATTCTTAAAGCTTATGCCATAATACTCTGATTATGACTCAGACATCTTCTCTGTATTCAATGAAATCCAGTACTCTTATATATATATATATAATATTCCATCTACTTTAAAAAAATAGTAGATAATAACAATCAAATACTATTTATTAAATCACAATATTTAAAAAGAATGACAATATAAATCATATAACACTAGATAACAACTGATACCATTCTTTAATATAACCCTAGATAACAACTGATACCATTCTTTCATATAACTCTTAATCATAAAGCATGTTCACTTTATGCATAATCATCTCTATATATCCATATCCATCTTTCTTTAATTCCCAAAATCAGGAAATAAATTCTTTACTAAAATAGCAACAATAGAATCACATATATATATATATATATATATATATATATATATATATATATATATATATATTCCATGAAATCATTTTCTTCGAAGGTAAATAATTTTCCAAGTAGAGATAGAAAAATCTTGCCTGGATCTCTAAAGCGAGTAGGTATGATCCTTAGTTCGTCTCCCGTTTCTATAGAAACGAAAGGATCACTGTTAGTATATATCCCACTTAATCACCTAATCTCTATACAATAACAACCTTGAAACATATTATATGTTTAACCTAGTTTTTATTCACCAAAAGTTTACATGAACTTAACCATTTTTAAACTCGATCAAAGTTTTAGTGTATTCCACCATTTCCCTTAATAACCACACTCGACTGTAAAAATTCTCAGAAAATATAAATTCCAAATTTTAAGGCAAGGTCAACTGGTAATGGTCCCCTGACCACCCCACTACAATATCCCAAAATTTCGTAACTTTTAAAAATGTTTAAGTATGGTAATTTTAGCCTCAAAGTTGATACAATTACGTTTTCTCGGTTCTCGAACGTCTCTCACTAAAACTGACTTTTCTCCTAAACCGTTCATCAGACTTTAACGTACTTTATATCAAAATGATCTATGAACTAAGCTCTATCATCTCATGGTCACTTGGTACTCTAGGCAGGGAGCTACCATACGGCATTGGTGTCCAAAAACAGGGCATGGTTTAACAAAAATCGGGCATTATAACGGCTATATTTTCATACTTTCCAAAATATTACTCCTCCAAATCCATCATCCACCTTATACACCATCACCTACACCATGTGGTCATCTTACCAACCATGGTTACAAGCACATACTCCTTTCATATTCAATAAAAACACTTTTAAACACATATATAATCATGATTTCATCACTTATAACCACTTAACCACTAATACAACCACTATTCAACATGAACTTAAAAGAAATGAAGATGTTTATACCTTCTTGAAGCTTTAACAACACTTAATAAGCCTTGGGTAATCCTTAAACAACCTTAAAATGGCTTGAATAATCTAAAGAAACCATGAAACACAAGTTAGTTTCTTAAAGTTACTATTCAATACTATTCACCATCAACTTCCATGATTTTATTACCTTATCAAATGATGCTTGATGGCTATGAAACTTTGTGGATGTCTTAATCTATCCTCTAAGAACCTCCATGAATTATCTCTTGATTTCTTGTTGACTAGAGCTTGAGTTTTGGTTTTTATTTTCTCCTTTTTTTCTTGAAAAACCGAATGGAAGAGTGGAAGGGGAGAGATTTTTTTTTCTTGATTTTTGATCTAATCTTGATTAATATTGTAAATTCTAGAGTCTTGTGGAGTCATGTAGATATTTACCTTGGTTAATGACTAATTTACCCCTTAAATATGTGTTAGTGGAAAGTGATATCACCTAATGATGTCATTGATGATCTCTTAATCTCTTTTCTTGATATTTCTAAGTATTATGCTAATTCTCTTGGCAATTAATAACATGGTAGGTATCCTTGTTAATTTATAAATCTTAGTTGTTTGGTTTCCATACTCGTCTAATTGTGATTCGTTTAGAATATACCTCATTATCTCAGTGGTTCTGAAATCATTTAACAATCCAAATTCCTTTGGTATTTCCTTAACTTAATAATCCCTTAGTTTACCCTAATTCACTAATTCCTCAATATATAATTCCTTTAATATCTCCATGCTCCTTAATATCCAATAGAAGCTTATTCGAAATCAAAATTCTCAAAAATCCATATTCAGGAATTTCTGAAATCTATCTTCATTTCGAGTCACTTATTTTCCTAGTACAACACTAATATGGTTTCTGTTTACTCATTTTCTGTTTCAAGTATAGAGTACTTACATACCATTTCCCTAAATCCTCAAAATTTACTATTCATGTGATCACTGTAGCATTGCTAAAGTTAGGGTTATTACAGTATACGCGTGATTATGGATTGCATTACTCAAGATATCCTGCTGTCCTAGAAGGTTATAGTGATTCAAACTGGAGTAATGGTGTAAAAGGATCGAAGTCCACTAGCGGATATGTATTTACGCTAGCAGGTGGAGCGATCGCATGGAAATCTTCGAAACAAACGGTGGTAACCAAGTCTACCATGGAGGCTGAGTTTGTTGCTTTGGATAAGGCAGGAGAACAAGCTGAATGGTTACGCCAATTTTTAGAGGATATTCCAAGATGGGAAATGCCAGTGCCACCACTTTGTATACATTGTGATAGCACGGCAGCAATTGGTACAGCCGAGCGTGTACTATATAATGCAATGTCGAGACATATTCGTCGGTGACACAATTCCGTTAGACAACTACTCTCAACTGGAGTTATCACTATTGATCATATTAGGTCAAAAGAGAACATTGCGGATCCGCTAACCAAAGGGTTAACAAGAGAGTTAGTTGAGAAATCATCGAAAGGAATGGGACTAAAGCCCATAACAAAAGTCGATACAAAGGAAACCCAACCTTGTTGACTGGAGATCCCAAGATCTTGGTTCAATGGCACAACCTAACTGTAAAGACTTAGTGAGATCACTGTGGGGGTTTATTCTCGGGTCCAGTCCTATGATGAAAAATAGTGATAAAATTTGGGTAAGGCTAAGCTATGCTTTTAATGATCCTGATGTGTCGATATGTCGAACAAATAATACTTATGTATTGTTTAAGAGATCACCTATGTGAGTAAAGTGGGGTCGCTTCAAGAAGGAATTGTGGGGGATAATTCTGGGTAAAACTCACAGAACCAGGCTAAAGCTCAGAACCAAAATGGGCTTAACAGTGAGAACTGAACAAATATAGGGAAAGACTCCAGTGGGGAATGTATCATCATTTCACAAAAAAGAAGGGCAGTTCAAGGTCAATGCGACTACTGAAATTCTAGAGATGTAAATATGTTCTTACAAGGGAAGGTTCAAGGGTGTACGCCTACCTATCCTATGCTGGTTTCTACCGTGCGCTCTATCTCCGTGTCAAATAGTCGTTTTGCAATGTCAATTTTTATTCATGTGGGGGATTGTTAGATTATTTTGAATAAAAATTGTCATATTTTATTTTTTGATTTGTAACTCCTCTTTTAATTTTGTAACTCCTTCTTTTGATTTTGTAACTCATGTAAAAATGTTATTTTGGGGGTTACAAATTGATGACTTAGGGGAGTTACATTTCTTTCACTCTTATATAAGGAGGCCTTGGGTTCATTGTTTGACATACAAAAAAAGATACAAGTTTTCTTTGCATTACTCTTAGAGCTCTAGGGTCAGTTTTCTGTGAGATAGAAAGCGTATTTGTTCGTTAGTAGAAGGCGGGTATTCAAGTGCTTAAGATCACCTTAGTTTGTTGTATCCTGGGAGACGGAAGCCAACACACCTTCAAGCACCACACGGAAGGGGCTTATCTGTTTTAAGGATAGCGTGGTTTCACGTGCCTCAAACATATTTTTTGGTATTTTCTTGTTGATTTCTTGATTTCAGGTACATTCTGTTAGGTCCGATAAGATTGTAGAAGGGGGGGTTGAATACAATCATTACATTCTTATCGAAATTTGTCCGTTAGATAATATTTTAGCAAAGACAAATTTGTGCGGAATTACTTAACACAATTTTTCAAGTTGAATATAACTGTATATTAACTTGATACGGTGTTACAAAATCAGTATAACAACTTATCAAGATGTTAATAACTAATTAGAAAATTCGACATGAACTTTTCTAATTTAGTTAATAATGATCAAGATAAGAACTAGGAAACTTAATTCGTTAGTAGTACAAGAATCACAAGTAATCAAGTTCTATCGGATAGAATATTACAAAGATGAAGAACTTGAATTTCTAGGAATTGTTTAGGCTTTGGTGTTCTTGAGTTTCTTGAGAGAAAATCTGCTGGATAGAATTATATTCTGCTGTGTTTCTTAGTTATGACATAATCTGCTGTCTTTGGTTCTTTTATATCAGCAACAAGTCTTGCTAGTTTTTTGTAGGATATTTAACTGCTCCAGCATGACTTAATCTGCTTCCAAGATTTAATTTTTCTTCATTAAGACTTACACAAACCTCCATTAAGACATAAACCTGGTCGCTGTGACTTAATAAAAGTTCGGTATGACCTAAAACAGCTGGCAGGTGGTCGGTATGACTTAATCTGAAATTGCTCGGTATGACATAATTTAGGTCATACCGATTTTGTCTTCACCAAGACATAATCCAATCCTTTTCCTTTTAAGTCATATTGATCCATTTAATTAATTAATGATTATCCAATTCACATTTAATTGATACAATAATTAATTTAATAAATAAATTAATTCTTCTAGAATTAATTCATTTAATTAAATCAACTAAATGATTTATATCAATTATAAATGAATTTAATTAAATCAATAAATAATTAATTTAATTCTTACAAACCACTGAAGGTAGTAAAGAATTACCACTGACTTGTGTTGACGTTCGATGTACTGTCTGGTTCATGAACGACTAACTTCAATTATGCTTCTTCACTTTTGACTTTAGGTTGTGGTTTATTTCTTCTCTCAATTCTCTTGTACTGTAACTGACATTCAAACTATCACTCGAAAAATCTCTATCACTTTTCAAATGAATCCATTCGCTTCAATGCTATACTGGGGCTTGATCAGATAACTGAATCGTCTTCCAGTGTACGACATCAAAACTATAGATTGACTTTTCTTCTTTCTTCTGACAGATAATATTTCTTGAGATTCCTGTTGAAAGGCAGAGTGTGTAAACTTGTAACACTATAACTAACGTAACTCAAACTAAAGGAAAAGATACTTAACCAGAAGACAATCAAGAACAAGAGGTCACAAGAAATCAACACTAAATGAAGACAAGGTAATTGATACAATTCAACATGTTAACTATGATCAATCCAAGAAGAAATCATTGAGAGAAGTTCAAGTCAAAGTTGTTCATGCCTCAGTGATTTGGAAAGCCAAGAATCAAGATCATAACTATCAGTATCAATAAGACCAATTGATTTCAAGTGAACAAGAAGGAAAGCAAATATTGGAAAGCCACATTTGTAATTGGATATGGTAATTTATTCAAGAAGCAAAAACCCTATCAAGACTAGTCACTTATGAACCAGACCGTTGCATCAAGTGTCAGGACATTGATAGCAAGTTTATGTCAGTAATAAAGATCCATATTCAAGAGCTTGGTGAAGAATAAAGAAGACATGAAGATATCACAAGTTCAAGATGTGCATTGAAGTTTCAAGTTGAAGACCAGAATATTTTCTAAGTACTAAATATTCTAGATGGCCAAGTAGAAGTTTCTAAGTAGAAGTTCTACTTAGAACTTCGAGATGGCTAAGTAGAAATTCTCAAGTAGAAGTTCTACTTAGAGTGCAGCTTCAACATGACACATGGCATCTTCTGATTGGCAGATTTCCAAGCTTTCAAGATAAGGCAAGATTTATGTGGACATCATTGGGCCACGTACATCTTAGTCTTTGAAGACTACAGGACATAGATTACATGTAGTATAAATAGAAGTACTTGTGTAATGTTTTAGTTATTGAGCAATTCTTGAGAAAAACACAAGAGAGAAAAAGAGAGAGTGCATTCACAGAGCTTAGTATCATTCACTTCTCTCTGAACTTCTGTTATACTTTGTAATGAATGTTGTAGCAACCCTTTCAAGTTATATATAAGACATATATTCCTTGAATCTGTGTGTTCATTTATTGCATCGTATTTATTGCTTCTCATATTCGAAAAGTTGTATTCACCCCCCCTCTACAACACATTTGGACCTAACAATTGGTATCAGAGCTATATGTTTAACATACAAAACATAGATCCTTGTGTTGAGTAGAAGAATCGTGAGTTTTTCATTTTCTAGATCTACTTTTCATTTTCTCGAAAAGTGAGCTTTAATTCGTTTGTGGTGAAAAACTCATCTAAAAAATTATTTAAATACTCCAGGTGTGATTATTTGGCTTGGATGTATTTTAATTAATTTTTGTGAATTAATCTGGGTTCGTTCATATTTGGTGTTCTTGAGTGTTCATCATCTGTTCTTATCAAAGAAGACAACCCAACAACTTTTTGATCTCCTTTTCAAAAGTAAAAGAATAAAAAGGTGGTTTTGGACTTTTTAATTTGCTTTATTCGGCCGAAAGTATACGGACATACTCAGTACCTAGCATGTGGGTTAGGTGAGTAAAGCATTCAAAGTCAAAAGGTGTTAAAGAGATAATATTGTTTATTCAATATTAAAGTAATCTGCAGAAAAATTATTCTAAGGCAAAAGTTCTACATAGAATTTCTACTTGAGAATTTCTACATAGAATTTCGACTTGGACAATTTCTACTTGGTGATTTCGACTTGAGCAAAATTTCTACTTAGAGAAATTTCGACTTAGGCAAAAGTTCTACATAAATATTCTACATAGCCTAGTCTTGGGTACTTAGAAACTTTTAGTGACCAGAATTGAGATGGCTCCTAAAAATGCATTCAAGATCCCAATGTTCAACAAAGATCACTATGAAGAATGGGTTTTCAGAATGAGACTATATCTAGAGACTGTTAACCCTGAATATTTGGAAGTCCTTGACAAGGGTAAATTTGTCCCAATGGTGGTTATTCCTGCACATACGGAAGGAGGAGTGGTTATACCACCTCGGTCTGAGCCTAAAAAGGTCTCGGAGTTTTCGGATGCTGACAAGGAACAAATAGCTTATGATACTGCCATACGACAAACCTTGATGGAATCTCTTGATCATGAAATGTTCAACATAGTCAAAGGTCTGACTACAGCGAAGAAGATTTGGGACAAGATAGAAGTTGTCATGGAAGGATCTGCAGAGGTCAGAAGCAACAAGACACTCATACTCAAGATGGAGTATGACACCTTCAGAATAAGGAAAGGAGAAGGCATAACAGATGTCTACCTACGATTCAGTCAGTTGGTATTGGATTTGAATATGAGAGGTGTAACTCTCCCCATGGTTGAAACTAATACGAGATATCTGAGGAACCAGCCAAAAAGCATTGAACATAGGGTCTACGCAATAAGAGAAACCAGAGATTTGCATACAACTTCTCTGGAAGAATATTATGGAATATTAAAGACCTATGAGCTGGAAACTCTTCAAGATCAAGCATGGGACAATGATTCAAAGGGAAAAGAAAGTGCATCAGGATTAGTTGCTGATGAGGAAGAGTCTAAGAAGGCAATGGTTGCAGCAAAGCCTAAATCATCACTTGCACCACATCAAGTTGATAATGATGACGAGTGCGCATCTGACAGTGATGATGACTACTACACCCAAGAAGAGCTGGACAACATGGACGATAGTGTCGTGGCATACATGGCAAGGAAGTTCAGCAACATGAGATTTAGAAAGAGCAACCGACCACAGAGAAAATCTTCATCTTATTATCGGGCTGCTAGGGGTGGTGGTAGTTCGTCAGGCTACAAAGGAAAAGGCAAGAATACCAGCTACAAATCTCCTTTGGATTTCAAAATGAAGTTCAAATGCTATAATTGTGGTGAAGCTGGACACTTTGCCTCGGACTGCAAAAAGCCTAAACAGACTTATCCGAAAGAGACATTTGAAGCCCTCAAAAGCAACTATGAAGCACTGTTGAAGGAAAGACATGGAAAACGAGCTTTATTAGTGACAGAAGGAAGAGCTTGGGATGATTCAGATGAGGAAGATGTTACTCATGTAGCAAACTTTGCCCTCATGGCTGAGACATCAGAGGAACCAGAGGTACCAGTTCTGACTCTTAAAGTAGAAATGTCTATTGATGATTATAAGGAACAGAACGGGGCTCTTAGTGAAGAGATCTATATGTTGTGCAAAAGCCTAGACTCTTCTCAAAAGGAACAGAAAACACTTGTTGCCAAATGCAGAATGCTTGAGGCAAAAGTGGAAGAGCTAGAGGCTGCTTGCACTGTAGATACTTCTCTAAGAGATTTTATTAAATCTCTGGAACACAAGCTCGTCCTTAAGGAAGAAGTAGAAGCATGTCTTAGGAACAATCTAGCTGAGTTAGAAACTAATTGCGAAGCTTACAAACTAGCTGCTAGTAAAGTGTATGTAGATAATGACACATTTAAGAAAATAACTGGAGTAGGTATAGGACTTGATTATTCTGACCTTCCTAAGAAAGAAGGAAAGAGACCTATTGACCCTAGTTCCAGTGACCTTAAACAGGAAACACCTAGAATTCTTAAATCGGCTGTCAAACCTATCTACAAACATCTTGTTCCTAGAATAGAAGAAGAAGAGACTGAATTGATAGCTAGATATGAGATTGAGATGGAAGATCGCCAGAAAGAACAACCTATAACTCCTATTAAACAAGTGAAAATCAATTTCCCTAGAGATGAATCTAGACTGGGATTAGGAGCTAAGGCTGTTAAACAACAAGGAAAGAGAGAGAAAGGCATAAAAAAGGTTAAGGCTGAACGAATAAAGAAAGCATGTTATCATTGTAAATCTACTGAACATCTTTCTTATGCATGCAAAGCTAACATGAATGTTCCTGCTGCACATGCCATGCCTACCACACATACAATGAATAATCTGCATCAGAATCATGCACAGTGTGGTCAACCTAATTGTATGCCATGCACTTTTAATATCATGCAAACTTTTGTGCATTTAATGAATGCATCTAGCCAGTCATGCTCAAATACTGTTGCTAGTTCAAACATCAAGAAAAAGTATGGGAGAGCCAAGACTGTCAGTCCTCCTAAAGCTAGGAGTGACAAACCTTCTCCTAAGACTGACAAATCTGTCAAGTCTGAGAATTGAAAGGAGATAGTCGAAAGCTCTAGTAATGTGAAGAAAAGTGCATCTCCTGTTGTTAAATCTGTTGATTCTCGATCTTATCGAAAAGCCGGGCCCAATCAAAGTTGGGTTCCGAAGAATGTCTAACCAATCTGTCATTGCAGGGCATTAAGCAGAATAGAAATAAAGTTATATGGGTGCTAGACAGTGGAGCATCGAGGCATATGACTGGAAACAAGTCCCTGCTTACAGAGTTGGTTATGAAAGCTGGCCCTTATGTTACCTTTGGAGATAACAGCATAGGTGTGACTAAGGGATATGGCAAACTGAAGACTGGCAATGTCATCATTGAAGATATTTCCTATGTTGAGGGACTAAAGCACAATCTGTTGAGTATAAGTCAATTCTGTGACAAAGGTTACGAAATTGTCTTCAACAAGAAAGGTGTATCAATCACTCACATTAAGGAAGGCTCACTGGCTTTGAGAGGAGTTCGAAAGGCAGATCTTTTTGTTGCAGATATGGATTCAGCAAATCAGGATGAGGTCACCTGTTTCTACAGCAAAGCCTCGGATGATGAAAGCTGGTTATGGCACAAAAAGTTATCTCACTTAAACTTCAAAACGATGAATGCTCTCGCGAGGCGAGAATTGGTGAGAGATCTACCTCAAATGGAGTTCGCTCCGAAAGGACTCTGTGAAGCTTGTGAAATGGGAAAGTCGAAGCGAGCATCGCATAAAAGCAAAGAAATTTCTAGTATTACTGAGCCTCTACAACTTCTTCATATGGATTTGTTTGGCCCAGTGAATGTCCTATCTTTGTCTAGGAAAAGATATGCTTTAGTAATCGTGGATGACTTCTCCAAGTATACATGGGTATTGTTCGCAATGACGAAAGACGAAGTACCTTTCTTAATCATTGATCACATCACTCAAATTGAGAATGTTTCAACACTTACTGTGAAGACGATTAGATCAGACAATGGCACTGAATTCAAAAACGCAGTGCTAAATGACTTCTGTGTATCTAAGGGAATACGTCGTCAGTATTCAGCCCCGAGAACTCCACAGCAAAATGGAGTAGTTGAAAGGAAGAATAGAACTTTGGTTGAAGCAGCAAGAACTTTGTTGTATGATTCAAAACTTCCTTTGTATTTCTGGGCCGAAGCAGTGAGTACCGCTTGTTACACTCAAAATAGAACCTTGATCATAAAAGATAAAGAAAAGACACCATGTGAGCTAATGAACAACAGAAGACCAACAATCAAATACTTTCATGTCTTCGGAGCAAAATGCTATGTGCTTATAGATGATGAAAATCTAGGCAAGTTTGCAGCAAAAGCTCGTGAAGGAATTTTTGTTGGTTACTCTACAGACGTGGTGGCAGCTTATAGAGTGTTCTTGGTGAATGATCGAAAAGTGACTGAAAGTTACAACGTCAGATTCGACGATACCAAACTCTCATCAATTTCAAGAGATTCTAGTGAACCCGAGTCCCTAAAATTTCAGAATCTGGACTTAGAAGATCTTGAAGATGAACCTGAGTTGGTTGTTCCATTAAATGTTCCAAGCGTACATGAAGAACCTGAGTCTAGTGAACAAGCTAATTCTACAAGATCAGGAGAGACTTCTTCAGTACCAACCGGCAACAACTCAGGGGGAGTAAATAGCAGCTCAAGGACTACTGTTCAAGGCTCGAGTCGAGTTGACTCTAGTTCTGTAGGAGCTGGCACTAGCTCAGGGGGAGTTAGTGAAAATAATCAAAGTGGTCAGCACCCCAATTCAGAAAGTCAAGCTGAATCATCAAGACAATTTCCAGGTGAACGGGTATGGAATAGAGACCATCCGTTTGAGTTAATTATTGGTGATCCAGATGCTGGTGTGACTACTAGAAGAACTGCAAGAGCTGACATGGCTAATATCTCCTTATATTCTGGGTTCTTATCCAAGCTTGAACCTAAAGAAATAGAAGAAGCTCTTGGCGATGCTGATTGGGTGATTGCAATGCAAGAGGAACTCAATCAGTTTGAAAGGCAGAAAGTTTGGAAACTGGTACCCCGACCAAAGAACAAATCCGTAATTGGAGCTAGATGGGTATTCAGAAATAAACTGGATGAAAACGGACTTGTAACACGAAACAAGGCTCGTTTGGTTGCAAAAGGTTATTCTCAGCGAGAAGGAATTGATTATGATGAAACCTATGCACCAGTTGCAAGACTTGAGGCAGTCAGGATGTTCTTGGCATTTGCAGCACATAAGAACTTCAAAGTTTTCCAGATGGACGTGAAAAGTGCCTTCCTGAACGGAGAGTTAGAAGAAGAAGTGTATCTGGAACAGCCGCCTGGCTTCGTTGATCCAGAACATGCAGATTTTGTGTATCTACTCTTCAAATCTGTCTATGGCCTCAGGCAATCCCCAAGGCGATGGTATGAAACCCTATCCTTATTCTTAATTGAAAATGGTTTTGTTAGGGGAGTAATTGATAAAACATTGTTCTATAAAGTTGTGAGAAATGACTTAATACTTGTTCAAGTATATGTGGACGATATTATTTTTGGGTCATCAAATGAGCGCTTGTGCGAGAAATTTGCCAAGCTAATGCAGGAAAAATATGAGATGAGCATGATGGGAGAGCTGTCCTTCTTCTTTGGATTACAGATCAGTCAGAGAAAAGATGGTATCTTTATCTGTCAATCCAAGTACGTCAGAGATTTACTCAAGAAGTATAATCTAGAAGATGCATCAGCAGCTAAGACTCCCATGGCAACAGCCACGAAGCTTGATGAAGACAAATCAGGTAAATCAGTTGACATCACAAGCTATCGAGGTATGATTGGCTCACTCCTCTATTTAACTGCAAGTAGACCAGATATAATGTTCGCAACTTGTTTATGTGCAAGGTTCCAAGCGGATCCTAGAGAATCACATCTCGTAGCCGTCAAAAGAATTTTTGGGTATCTCAAGGGCACACCAAATCTAGGGATTTGGTACCCAAGAGATACAGGTTTTAATCTTATTGGCTATTCGGATTCAGACTATGCAGGTTGCAGGATTGATAGGAAAAGCACATCTGGTGCTTGCCAATTTCTTGGCAGAAGATTGGTGTCCTGGCAAAGCAAAAAGCAACATACAGTATCTACTTCTACTGCTGAAGCTGAGTACATTGCTGCTGGAAGCTGTGTAGCTCAAATACTGTGGATGAGGAACCAATTGAAGGATTATGGCATGGAGCACAATAAAATTCCAATCATGTGTGACAACACAAGTGCCATTGCCATAACCAACAATCCTGTAGATCACTCAAGAACCAAGCATATTGACATCAGGTATCATTTCATAAGAGAACATGTCGAGGAGGGGATTGTGGAGCTACATTTTGTGCCCACAATGCAACAAATTGCAGATATATTCACCAAACCTCTTGATGAAGTAACATTCAATAGGTTGGTTGGTGAATTGGGAATGCTTAACACAAGTTAGTAAAGCCTTCTATCTGTAAAATCCATGTTTATGTTTGTATGTGCAAGCTAATCAATCATTATGTGCTTAGACTTTAATATGCCTAATTAATGATTGTTATAGGTTGCATATAGTGTGATTTTGCATGAATTCATTGTGTTTTAAGTGTCTTTTATAGCACAAATCTGTGAATTTATGCTTGTTAAATTGCATGATCATAGGGGGAGTTAAATTCATAATATTCTAAATATTGCATGATTTTTACCTATGATTTTCATGTAATTAGAGGCCTTAGAATTTAAAAACTTCAAAATTTCGAGTTAGGTTCTATCTCGAAACTCATCTAGAAATTCGACTTGAATTTCGACTTAAGCTGTCAGAGTGAAGTTTTTGAAAAATTCTAAGTCTGGGAAGAATTTCGAGTTGGCTATCTCGAAATTCATCTCGAAATTCGACTTAGAGTTCGAATTCGAGTTACCAGTGTGCCTAGTTCTATCTTCAAAATATTCAAGATAAATTCTATCTCGAATCTTATCTCAAAGGTTGAGATGAGGTTTCCATTAAGGGAATATTTTGAAAAGAACTGAGAATTAACTTCGAGTTAGTCTATCTCGAAACTTAACTCGAATTTCGACTTGATGTTCGAGATAGAGTTCTTAGTCTATCTCGAAACTCAACTCGAATTTCGACTTGGTGTTCGAGATAGAGTTCTCAGTTAAGCTAAAGGGAATTTTTCGAGTTACACTCTTAACTCGAAACATATCTTGAATTACCCTGTACTTTTTGATTCAAGGGGGTATTTTGGAAAGAATTTGAGATTAACTTCGAGTTAGTCTATCTCGAAACTCAACTCGAATTTCGACTTGATGTTCGAGATAGAGCTCTTAGTCTATCTCGAAACTCAACTCGAATTTTGACTTGATGTTCGAGATAGACTTCTAACTCGAAAAGTATCTTGAATTTTCTTTTTTTCCAAGTTTACTACAATTCAATAATGTTCAAGATAGGATTTCCCTATAGTTTCTGCTGTAAAATTGGTTAAAGTGCTTCTTTGTGCATAACTGTTCGAGTTAACCTCTATCTCAAACTTTATCTCGAAGTTCGACTTGATGTTCGAGATAGAGATGTTCGAGATAGAGATGTTCGAGATAGAGTTCGACTTAGATGTCCCCTGTATGGACTTAGTACTTTTCACATTTTTTAACAAGGACATTTTTGTCATTCCACATTCACCTATATATACATCTCTAACTCGATGCCTAATTCACTTTACCTAATTCTAATTTTCGCAGCAGCTTCTTCACAAAACAAGGCGATTTCATAACTCCATACCATTAATCTTTGTTTTGTGATTAAACTCATACTAATCACGAATTACTGCCAAATTTTTGACTGTTAATCACTGTGTTATCCTTAATCATTGTGTTGGTGTGTTCTTGTGTTCATCCATATACACGCGCATATACATACACATAAACATCAAGTTTTGTGTATCTGTTCAAAAACACGAATTCATATTCTCCACATATACACACGATTTCACTGATAAACACACGAATATTCATCTTTGTTGAATATTCAGATCCAGTAATTGGCAACTATTCATATTCCGTAGTTTAAATTTTCGGATTATCTTTTGATATTCTCGAAAAATTAAAAGGAATAAAACTGATTAATTCGTAATTTATTTGTTTTTCTCAATTAAACAAAAATCACATCTTTTTAAAGAAAAACATTTAATCAAAATGGCTCACCAATTTTCCCTTGCTAAAAACAATTTTTATAATATTTCTACGGAAATTGGTGATCAACTCCCGCGGTTTAAGTTTTGGATACGATTTCTCAATTTGTACTCCAAAGCTAGCCATGCTTTTACTGCTAAACCTACACTAGTACATGATGCTTTACAGCAATTATGGACTAGTGCGGTTAATTTTGGGAGTAAATCAACCCCCTACGGTTTCAGGTTTACCTTAGCGGGTCAAGAATATGAGGTGACCGAAGAAATTGTCAACAGGGTTCTGGGATTTCCAATTAAAGATGCCTATGATCCAGAACCTACTGCTGCAGAACGCCTCAGATTCTTTGAAGAAATTGGATGTTATCCTCCAAAAGGCCCAATCACGGGAAATATCCAAAAACAATTCTTCCATGTGGAATGGAATTACTTTTTCGAGGCCATCACACGATGTTTTCGGGCACGCGAAAAAGACTTTCATCAAATTCCAATTCAAATGCAAACCTTTGCAGTTGCCCTAGCAAGAGAACTGGATATAAACTATGGACGCATAGTTCTCTCTGAAATAGTGGGCTCAATGGGATCTCCTGAAAGCAGAGACCTCTCTACAACTGATGTTGTCTGCTGGTTTCCTCGGTTTCTTCAAATGCTGATCAATGACTTGATACCAAAGGATGCTCTTGCTGTTAGACAGGGATTTGCCAGAAGCCCCACATCTGAATCGTTAGGGATGGGCACTAAGTCACTTTCAACCATTGCTAATCAGGATAAACATCAAGGTAAACCAATGTCTACTCCTGAAAATTTACAAATGTGGCTTAGATATGATGCAGGAGTTACCAATTTGGAGGCATCGTCAAAAGTTTCATCACATGCTCAAAATCCATCTGTTCATGCTGAGGCATTTGATGAGATTCCTGATGAGGAAAGCGATGATGCACAAGGTAATCAATCAGGTAATCTCTCCCTGCATACTATTCATTCCTCCTCCTATGTTTCTGATTCCGCGACCCAAGAGAATGCTAACCCGCAGGATCTATCCCAGGGTAAGAGCCATATTTCTGACTCTGAGTCTGATACACATTCCTATTCTCTATCACCCCTGTTAACGGAAGTCAGAAAACCAGCACGTGTATATATACAAGATGATGAGGAGAGTGAAACCGAAGAGCAGCAACTTATTCGAAAGAAAGCCAAACTTTTCCACGCTGCTACTTCACAACCACAGTCAAACCCTAGCGTGTCACACGCAACCACTCCACCTCACGCGAGTGGTTCACCCCTTGAACAATCTGCACATAGGGATTTTGATTTTGGTGAGGATGATGTACCTCTTGAAGATACTGTTGCTTCAAGAGGACATGAAGTCTTAAGAACTTCAGCCGTACCTTCACCGGTACGTACTGATGCTGCAAAGAGGATCGGTTCTGATGTCGTACAAGGACACTTTGCAGCCTCTCAGCCTGAGATTCCAACTCAGGAACAAACAGAATTTGATCCCATAACTGTCAACAACATTTCTTATCAATTTTCTGCAGGTACTGCTTCATTATTTGGATCAATCATTGAAGACATACGCGAGCGTGAGACAGGGAGTGTGTGTGAGAGGTTAGGGAGAGAGGGACCTTCATTTTCAAGGCCCGAAACCGAGCGTCAAATACCAACAGAACGAGTATTAGAGCGAGGTCACCTAAACCAAACACCGTCCCTTAACACTGAAAATCTTGATACGCGTATGACTTCTATGGAAAATCAGATGAAGCAGTTCGGACAGACGATGGGGCAGTTTGGGATGAATATTGGAAACAATCAAAGGGCTCTAGATGACTACGCAGCAAGAATGGCAAGTCAAGCTACAACTTTTGATGATTTGACAAATAAGGTCAATGACTTGGGCCATGCTGGTGGTGTCTTAGGAAGCACTCTCAATGAGAGGATGGGGGCATTGGAGTCTGCAATGCATACAATGGCTGTGGAGATCAGTAGAATGATGTTCACAGTCAGGAGTTTTGTGCCCCCGGAGTGTTTCGAGTCGCAACAACCTCCCCCCGATGCTGGTGCAGGTGGTGCAGGTGGTGCTAGTGGAGCGGGAGCCTCTGGTTCTGGTTTTGGAGGTTCCTATGCAGCTGGTGGATCTGAAGACCAAGGTGGAGCTCAGGATAACTCACCTAAGGGGGAGAGTGGAAAGGAGACGAGACAGCAGGCAGTTCACATCGAAGAAATTGAAGAACCCGCTGATCTTGTCAAGGAACCAGAAGTTGAGCCGTCTGTTGATGAAGAGGCTCTGAGGATGAGGAAGGGTAAGGCAGTAATGGTTGATGAACCATTTATTGACCTGAGTCATCAGGAAACAGTACAAGAGGTACTTGACTCAGATTCTGACATGGAAGACGTATCGTTGGCACACGCTATAAAAAGATCTTTGAAGGAACAAGGTGGAGGTGCTGGGATGTCTTCCGGAATGCCTGAAGAATTTCCTGTTGATGAGGAAACCCTTAAAGCTCAACAGTTATCCTTGGAACAAGCTCAGTTCCATAAAATGAAGATGATGCAAGAACATGCTGCATTCCTAGAGAAGAAGGGGGAGCTACAAGGGAAGCAGTATGAGTATGAGCTTGCAAGGCTAGCTAATCCTCAAGTTGATCTGGACAAACGAAGGATAGGGCAGAAATGGGATGAAGCAAGGAAGATAATGATGGGACCCTGTGTGAAAGGAGTTCATAACAAGGATGCAGATGATCTGTTCTACAACTTGAATTTGCAGAATCCAATGACTGGGGACTATATAAATGCTTTGAAGAGACTAATTTCTAAAGTCAGGGTTGGATACAATGCAAATCTTAATGAGTGGCAGGTTATCTTGTCTTTGGTAGAAGGAGTCCCAACATCTTTCTTATATGTGGATGACCAATTCATAATGAGAAGATCTGCGTCAGAGTTGTTCTTGCTAGCGACTAAAATTCAATACTCTCAATCTGAGGAGCAAAGCATTCTGTACAGGGATCAGTTAATGCAGCTAGCAGAGGACAAGGGTCCAGAATTCTCAGCTTATCCAAATTTTGTCCGGATGGTAGTTGATGGAAAGATGAAGAGGGTTAGCATGGAGGAAAATGATCTAATGGAGCTTTCAGTAGAATCTCTCAAAGCTGTATGTAGACAAATGATGGGTAAGGGATTCGCTTCTGTGCTTAAAGATAAATCCGTGAAGATCATTGAAAGAGTTATATTCAAGAAGAGCAATGAGGTGTGGAAGTGTGATGTCATTGCTCCAAACCCTCTTGATGACGTGAAGATTGAGCCGGAGCTGATAGAGAAGAAATGGAATATTCTTCAAGCCATGAAGAATGTAGATGAAGCTCTGACTCTTCCTTCTGGAGCACTAGAACAAGGAGAAATAAGGGAGGCTATTGGTGTTCCAGGAAGTGAAAGTGTATACTGGATACATGCTTATGTTGAAGATACAGCTGATGCCTTAGTATTCATAGATGCAGACCAGAATCAAACAATCTTGCATATGAGTAGACAATGGCTGCTACGGACTCAAGATGCTGCATTTCTGGAGAGAGTATTATATGTATTCAAATGGGGCGAAGTGGAAGATAAGTTTGTTGAAGAAAAGCAAAGACTCATGAGTTACCTGTCTGAAGTAGTGGTGGAAAAGAAGAGAATGGAGCGAGATGCGGCCAGTGTCCACAATACTGACCGTGTCAAGGGCTACCCCAAGATGATCTATTGTCAGTTCAAATCTGATAAATCTCACTGGAAACCTCAGCTCATCATGAAGAACTTCGAGGATATTCCAAAGATCAGAACTACTCAGGAGGTGGACAAACTCAGAAGGCTTTTCAAACATCCTTATCCAGAGCCCAAGAACCCTCTAGAAATGGAAGTTGTAAGTCTATTGAATGCTAGGTGGAAGAAGCTTAAAGATCCAGTATACAAGAAAGAAAAGCAGCAGAAGGAGAAGCGCAAAAGGCAGAAAGAAGAGAGAGACCAAGCTACTGAAGCTAGAAAGAGGAAACGGAATTAGGGTTAAAGGTCAGAGTGGTGTGAACTTGAAGTTGGAAAAACTTCCTGTCTTTCGGTTGCTTTAACTCACTTGAGGAAAATTCACCTTAGAGTGAATCCAATAAGGTGATACAAGTTTGACTAAAAGATATGAAATAATCCAGGTGATAGGAATCACTCAAATGATCTTTAATTCGAAGTTCGAATTCTGTTTCTAGTTTAAGTTCTTTGTATTGTTTTCATGTAAATTTCGATTGTAAATTATTCAAGACTGTAATGTTAATTATCTTTTCTCGTCTCATTGTTTAGTTGAGTTATCCTTCATTAATTTGAATGTCATTGTTAGACAATCAAATTGGGGGAGATTGAAAGGCAGAGTGTGTAAACTTGTAACACTATAACTAACGTAACTCAAACTAAAGGAAAAGATACTTAACCAGAAGACAATCAAGAACAAGAGGTCACAAGAAATCAACACTAAATGAAGACAAGGTAATTGATACAATTCAACATGTTAACTATGATCAATCCAAGAAGAAATCATTGAGAGAAGTTCAAGTCAAAGTTGTTCATGCCTCAGTGATTTGGAAAGCCAAGAATCAAGATCATAACTATCAGTATCAATAAGACCAATTGATTTCAAGTGAACAAGAAGGAAAGCAAATATTGGAAAGCCACATTTGTAATTGGATATGGTAATTTATTCAAGAAGCAAAAACCCTATCAAGACTAGTCACTTATGAACCAGACCGTTGCATCAAGTGTCAGGACATTGATAGCAAGTTTATGTCAGTAATAAAGATCCATATTCAAGAGCTTGGTGAAGAATAAAGAAGACATGAAGATATCACAAGTTCAAGATGTGCATTGAAGTTTCAAGTTGAAGACCAGAATATTTTCTAAGTACTAAATATTCTAGATGGCCAAGTAGAAGTTTCTAAGTAGAAGTTCTACTTAGAACTTCGAGATGGCTAAGTAGAAATTCTCAAGTAGAAGTTCTACTTAGAGTGCAGCTTCAACATGACACATGGCATCTTCTGATTGGCAGATTTCCAAGCTTTCAAGATAAGGCAAGATTTATGTGGACATCATTGGGCCACGTACATCTTAGTCTTTGAAGACTACAGGACATAGATTACATGTAGTATAAATAGAAGTACTTGTGTAATGTTTTAGTTAGTGAGCAATTCTTGAGAAAAACACAAGAGAGAAAAAGAGAGAGTGCATTCACAGAGCTTAGTATCATTCACTTCTCTCTGAACTTCTGTTATACTTTGTAATGAATGTTGTAGCAACCCTTTCAAGTTATATATAAGACATATATTCCTTGAATCTGTGTGTTCATTTATTGCATCGTATTTATTGCTTCTCATATTCGAAAAGTTGTATTCACCCCCCCTCTACAACACATTTGGACCTAACACCTGTGACAGTTCATATGTATATTTACTTATTACAATTTGGTTTAAGTTCATTAGGATCCTCTAACTACAAATAGGCTGAGTCATATGCCTTTCAATCTCCCCCTATTTGTTTGTTAAACAATAACAACCAAATACCTAGAGGATACCTCAACTAATTCAACTTAACCAAATGAAAGATAAAATATTAAACGTAAAGCAATTATCAAATAGTTCTGGTTTATATTAAACATTTCCAGATTCAAACAAAATGATAAATACAAGATAGATGATCCTTTAGCCTGATCATATTTAACATATGCCTATCTTGACGTATCTAGCTCTAAAGATAATACACGTAGAGCTGATCTTCAATTATTGTCTTCTCGTCTAAATTCTCCTTCTTCTGGCTCATCTGCGACTTGAAGTTTCATGAGTAAATCAGAATCAACAAGACGCTCTCTTCTTGATGACAATCCTTGAGGTAAGACTAAAGGAATTCCAAGCTTCTTTCTCAGTTCACCTTGAAATTTCTTGTAATCTTTTATATTCGTTTGTACATAGGATTGAATGTGATCTGCAACTATTACCTTTTCTTCAGTCAAGAATCCATGATTTCTGAGAGCATATTCAGCATATACCAAATGTTTTGCATGATGTTCATATAACTCATCTGTCTCAAGATTGATTGAATGAAGTACCTCTCCCTTAAGAAATTTTACTTGTGGAGGATCCTTAATCACTTCTGGTCCAGCTCTTTCAGCAAATTCTTTGAACTTCTCATGTAACAACACACCTAGCTCAGAAGATGTTCTCACCTTAGGCCTAAGTACCCAAATCTCTGTCAGCGATCTGTCATAAAAGAACTGAATAGATACTCTGAAAGTTCCAACATTATGACAATCCACAAATATTACCAGCTCATCAGATTTGGGTTCAAATGCAGTAGTTATCCTGATGACTTCTACCTTTAAGGCCCTTATATACATATCATGAATTGGATTTGCCAGTTTGAATTCCTCGAGAATTTCTCCAAGACGACGATCTTCATAATCAGAACTCTGAGGTGAATCAATTGCTTTTTGAGCACGTTCCCATTTGTCACCGCTCTTTAGTCTGATATATGTCTTTCTCTTCTCAACATTTATAGCATGTAATCGTTGTAATTCTTGCTGTTCAGCTTTCTGAATTTCTTCATTTCGTGCAATTTGCTCTAATGACTTTTGAAGCTTTTCTTCTCTCATCAGCAAATTAGCTTCCCTCTGAGCAAATAATTCTTCAGATTCTTTTTCTGCTTGTTGAGCTTCATATTCAGATATCACTGGTTCTTCTTCTTCCCAGTGACTTAAATCTGGTTTAGGTAATTTCTCACCTTCATCAGAAAAATCAAAGTCATCAAAAACATCAAGATTACCTGGTTCACCCGTGACTTGATCATCTGCAACAACTTTCTTCTTCCCCTTATTCCTCCTGTCTTCACTATCTGTATCAGATTTATCAGATTTACCTCCTTTCTCTCCTTGTCCTTTCTCTGAACGACTAACTTCAATTACGCTTCTTCACTTTTGACTTTAGGTTGTGGTTTATTTCTTCTCTCAATTCTCTTGTACTGTAACTGACATTCAAACTATCACTCGAAAAATCTCTGTCACTTTTCAAATGAATCCATTCGCTTCAATGCTATACTGGGGCTTGATCAGATAACTGAATCGTCTTCCAGTGTACGACATCAAAACTATAGATTGACTTTTCTTCTTTCTTCTGACAGATAATATTTCTTGAGATTCCTGTGACAGTTCATATGTATATTTACTTATTACAATTTGGTTTAAGTTGATTAGTATCCTCTAACTACAAATAGGCTGAGTCATATGCCTTTCACATTCTTTTACTATACTTCCTACATTTGCTAATTAATGATTAGTTGTAATTAGACATGTTTCTAGGATTATTTAAAGATTATGTACTTGAAATGTATTCTAAGATTGTTTAAAATTTATTCCTAGTAATTTCTAATGAATCTTTATTTGAATTTTCAAATGAAATTCTAGTTGTTGCCAAACAATGTTAAAATTTGAAATTCAGGATTTGAAATTCTTATAATTACCAAACAGGATATTTGAATTTGAAATTCCAGATTTTAATTTTATGAATCGAATTCTGATATTTGAAATGAAATTCACGTTTCCAAACACAATCTTATCGTACAGTGTTTTGGCTTTAATTTAGTGAGGCAAGTTTTTTTTCAATACAAATTTTCTAATCCATTACATCTTTTTATAAAAAATTATGATAAGTCCGTGTGATTTCGGACCACAACTCAAGTATTATTGTAATCAAATTCTCTATAATTTATTTTTTAAGTTGTTTTTGACTACATGAGGTTTAATACTAATTTAGATGTATTGAAATTATTTCTACATATTCAGAATATTTATATGAGATTAGAGAACCTAAGATGTGTCTTAGGTAAATTTTCTGAGATGTACAGATTTTATATGTAAACATGGACATTTTTATAAAATCAGGATTCATTTAAAATTTTACAATATTATTAATTAGCCATGCGGGTCGAGCAAATTTTAAAGCTTATTTTTTAAATTATCTCTGGAAACTTTCCTCAAATTAATCTCATAATGCTTTCTCTCTATTTACATTGTTGCTAAGTTTGTGGATTGTGAGGTATAATTATTGGACTGGGTTACAAAGCATGATGTAAGGTTTTATTTTCTATTTCCTTGTTCACGTTAAGTTGCAACCTCAGTTCTTGTCGATAAACATTTTGCATCTTATGCATATAATTGAGATTATGTCCAAAAACTGGCGTGGTCATTTATCGACCCAACCAATACAACAAGTTACAAATCGTTCAAGTTTCTCAACATGCATATCATGTACTAGTTGAATCGTTGATAGGACCAAAACTTGAGATTAGCTTCAATTTCACGAGTTACAAATAAGCTTTTTTAATTTATTTTTTAACAAATTGATGATTTATTGCACTTTAATGAGAATGGGTCAAATGTTTTTTTGGCTAATTTCTGGTTTTGTTTTAATTATATATATATATATATAGGCCTTTGCTCCATACAGAACACTATTATATAACAAACAACAAAGAACACCTTAGATCTATTAGATTCTTTGGCCCCGCCAGGGGCACCCAATACAAAAAGTTATTATTTTTTTACCTTCTATCAAGTCTGCAAAAAAAAAATTGAAAATTACTGTTCACCTGATGACGTCATCATGACGTCATCAGGTGAACAGTAAATTTTCAAAAAAAAAAAATTTTTGCTGGTTTGCTAGAGGGTAAAAAAATAATAAATTTTTGTATTGGGTGCTATGACGGAACTCTTAAATTATATTAGATATGAGGTGTTCTTTATTGTTTGTTATATAAGGTGTTTGCTATGGAGTGCAACTCATATATATATATATATATATATGAGTTGCACTCCATGAAGAACACCTTATATAAAGAACAATAAAGAACACCTCATATTTAATTCAATATAAGAGTTCCGTCATGACACCCAATACAAAAAGTTCTTATTTTTTTATCTTCTATCCATTTAGCAAAAAAAAAATTTAATCACTGTTCATGATGACATCAGCAATGACGTCATCATGAATAGTGATTTTTTTCAAAAATTTTTTTTTAAAATTTTTTTTTGCTGGATGGATAGAAGATAAAAAAATAAACACTTTTTGTATTGGGTGCCCCTGGCGGGGCCAATGGATCTATTGGAATAATTGATTTTATAGTGTTCTTTCTGTATGGAGCAAAGGCCTATATATATATATATATATATATATATTTATATATATTATTTAGGGGTTAATGCTTTTAATAAATTGTTGTTCTTATTTAATGCTTTCCTTAAAAAGTAATTTGTAACTCCGTAACGTTTTTTTAATGCATTTAAATTCTTAAAATTTCTTAATTAGCTTTTATTTATTGTTATCATTTATATCTTCGTTTATCATTTTTCTAAATTTCCTTCTTTGAATTTTATTTACTAGTCATAAATATAACATTTATTTGTCAGTTTTAATAAAATCGTGTTAATTATGCAGTTACTTTTTAATGATTTCATTTATTTCTCCTTTATTATTTTAAAAATATCTTTTGAATATTAGTTTTTATATTACTTTCTTGTTTATTATTTTTTGCCTTAAAATGGGCTTTTGTGCCCTTTTTGAGTTAGTGTCATATAAGATGACTTTTTCGCCATATATGGTGATTGTCGTTGACGATTTTATGTCATATTTCGATGGCTAATTTGTATTTAATCAAAGATTCCTCCTTTTGTTTGGCTCTGAATGTTATTCGGAGTTTATTAATGTTGTCGAGTTTTATCTTTTTTGTCATTTTATCCTTTTAATTTAATTTTAAAAAAGTTGTAATTAATTTTTGTCATTTTTTCAGATACGCGAACAGGTAGAAATAATTTATTTTGGAGTTTTGCATCAATTATCTAGACGGAGCACTACTTGAGGGAAGAGTCTTAATTACAGAATATTTATGGATTTACAAGTCAACATTTCTCATCATTCACATCAACTAGCTATTAACCCGTGCGAAATACGGGCACGAATCGAACACGAGCTTAGAGTAAAATATTAATATTAATAAATTACCGAGAACAAATACAATTAATAAGTATTTTATAATATGTTCTTGTAGATAATTGAATGATAAAAATATTTTATTAATAAAAAATATTTAATTATGTAGTTATAGGGACTGAGGTGAAGTTAAAGAAATTAAAGTAAATAAATCTTGTATAATAATATAGTTGTAAGGAATCGAACCCGGGTTTAGTGATAACCAAATTTGATATTTTGGTATTATTACGCGTCACTAAAACATGATTTTTCACATTAATAAAGAGTATAGATTCTAAGCAAATATTTTCTAATTTTGGAGAGAACAAGCTGGGAAAGGAATATCAATCAAAAAACACGTATTTAGCAATTAAGTGAAAACTGCCAAACTTTCAATTGTTTGCATATTTAGAAAAACTTAACATATTTAACCATTAATTTGTTTCATTAAGAAAACATGGACAATACTTTTGAAACATGCAAAAAAGGAATTATGGTCAATATAAACAGGATGAAAAAGTTAGATTATATGATTATTATGATTCTTTATTTTGTTATAAGGTATTTCTTTATGATATACTCTTTTATGATATACAGGTTGTATTGTCTAAACTTCTGAAGAATTTTTTTTCTATATTAGTCGTAATTTAGGTTACGATCCACATATTGGTTAAGCATATTCTTTGATTAGTTGATAAACTTTTGTAAATGAAAAATTTTATCAAATGTCCTCACCATTTGAAGAATGTACCTTCAATTTATTAATAAATAAAACGTCATTTTTATGGGGAAAAAAAAGATGGCACTGCAAGTTAGACCCTGACCCTATAAATGAGCTTAATTAATCATCAACTAAGATTAGTTGTAAGCTTGACCAATGACAACGTTAATTATGGGTGTTACGTTTGCTAATAGGGACACAGTCATTGTATATTAAGTCAACGGCCTAGTTTAAAATATAGTAAAGTGCACTTTGTGTACCTGAACTTTGGCCAGGACACCACTTGAAATACCATAATTCAGAAACTGCCACGGGTAATACGGAACAAAGTAACTTTTTACAGAGAGTGTACTACCGTTTTTTTATCTGTAACGACGTCATATGCCCAGGGGTAAAACAGACATTTGCACTGCAGCTTGCGCAGGACAGAAGAAGTACGCGGGAATTACACCTACATATAAACCCTAATTACACCTATATATACAACAGAGCAGCCCCCTTTCTAATTGCAAACCCTAATTGATTCTATAACCTGAAAAATGGAGGCCAGACGTTGTAGAGATGAAGAAATCGATGCCATCTTGGACCTTGCTTGCTACTGCGACCAGATGAGTGTAATGAAGACTCAATGATTTGGGCCAAATGCAGGGAGGCGATTCAGGGCATGTCCTAACAACACTTGCGGCTACCAGGAATGGATTGATGACCAACTTGGGCCTCGCACTCTAGAGATTATTAAGGAGTTGCAGGAGTCTCGACTGGAGAGTGATGAAAGGTATAACCGCAGGATTGTTCGTATGAGGGAGAGGCATCAAGCCGAGATGTTACAGTTGAAGTCTAAGCAACATTGTGTAGCTATTATTGGGCTATTTGTGCTTGTTAATTTGATGATGAATATGGCTTTGAACACAATGAGGGATGACACCGAAGTTGAGGATGATGACTACGATTCTGTTGATTAGTGAAGCTTTGGTTAGGTTGTCCTAGGACTGTTAGGTTCTTCTCAATGTCATTGTCTGTATTATGCCAAAGGTTTGTTAGGATTGAAGCTTTGGTTAGTTTGTTGTAGGGATGTTAAGTTTGTTAAATGTGACTGTTCAATATTAAGCTTGTTAAGCTTTGGTCTGTAATGGAACCATTTTGTTTAGTGCATTGTTGTTGTTGTTATGTACCTTCTTTGAACATAAAATCCAAATCTAAGTGACAATAAAGTTTGTAAATAAAAGATACTATGCTGTTAAAAGTGCTTACACATTGCACCTAATAATACCTAATGAAACCAAAGATGTGTAATCAGTAACAAAAGGTATGCTTCATTTCATTAAAAGCCAAAAGGTTCTTACAATGTTCGAAAGAGACCATCAAAAGAGACCATTACAAGGTTCGAAAAGAGACCATTACAAGGTTCATAGAGATCATTACAAACCATTAAAAAGGTTGTTAAAGACCATAATTCAAAATAACCCTAATGAGTTAAATAGATGACTGCTTCCAAATTGGCTTTTGTTTCAGCCTACTTTCTCTTTTCTTTTTAGCAAGCTCCAGGTTCTTCAAAGTTGTAATCTTGCTCTTGTCCTTAGTTGTAAAGCTCAGGGGCTGCACACCAAGAGGATTGTTGCTAGCTTCAAGATTGTTGGGTGTTTGAGAAGTGTTGGGGTTGGTAAACACCCCTCCCTGGCTACCTTCACCTAAAGTTGAGGTTTTTCTTCCAGTGCCTATATTGGCTTGTTCAGGAGTTGTCAAATTCACTTATGTTCCACTTTGATCCTCTTTGGCCTTCTTGGTCTTTTTGTTGTTCTGCTTCTCACATCCATTAGCCCTATCATGTGCCTGTCAACACAAAAGCATATGAATTCAGTTATCAACTAACATAGAGAATTATGAGTGCAAGAAGAAATCATAGCCATACCCTAGCTGGACAAGTCCTTTTGTTGTGAGAATATTTAGTGCAATAACTGCACTTGATCTTGGTGTTCTGTCTTTTTAACCTAGTTGCACCAGGTGTTGTAGCATCATTTGTCTTATTCCTACTTTTTTTGGCCTTCCTGTCTGAACCTTCACCACAGGGGGTTGAGGTCTGGGATACTCAGTCCTAGACCATTCTTCTTCACCACATATGGGTTCAAGGGTGTGGCTGTAACAAGCAATGAAAGTGTCCTTTGAGTAGCATTCATGAAAAACTTCCTCATATATCCTTTTTGACCATGCAATGCAAGCACATGCATGGTAGCAGGGTATTCCACTCAACTCCCACTTTTTGCATGCACACTTTTTAGCAACCAGGTCCACCACCATCTGATACCCCCTTCAGACATGGTGACCAAGTATTTTGCCCCCCAGACCAGATCACATGGCACCCTTTAGTCAGTTCAACAGCCCTAACAGACAACTCATACACATTAGACATGATTCTAATGTAAAATAAAGAAAAAGGCAGAATAATGTATCAAAAGGCTTACTTGTTTAATCTTCTCATAGCATTGGGATAGATAGGGTTCAAAGCATAACTGTTAATCATTTTGTCCCTTCTTTTTTGGATTCTTGTCATGAAATCTATATGTATGGCTTGTAGCATAGACAGTATAGGAAGATCTCTATGCTTACCAATACTATTGTTGAGGACCTCACATTGGTTATTCACAAACTGATCAAATTTTGCAGTCATCCTAAATGCACTTCTACTCCACTGGCTCCTAGGTTTTTCAGCCAACCAATCATAGCACTTCTTAGACAGCTGGGAAATAAATAACAAAGTTAGGTGAAGTTGTAATATAAAATGCAAGTGGGGTAATTGAAAAGTAATTTAAAAGAGATACCTTTCCTAATTCTTCCATGTGTTTATTGTAGGTGTAGTCGGTGGTGGACCTTGCTGCTTTCCACAAGCACATCCTCACACCAATTTCTTTGTGGTCCTTCTACATATTTCTGTACAAGTGAATAACACAGAACCTATGTTCTGCATTAGGCACTATGTTCTCAAGAGCATTGATTAAGCCTTTCTTCCTGTCAGAGATGAATGTCCAACTACCATCATTAACAATCTGCAAATCTTCAACCACATTCTTCAAAAACTAATTCCAAGAGTCAGAATTTTCTGCTTCTACAACTGCCCAAGCCAAGGGGTACATGCCATCATTAGCATCTGTCCCAATGGCTGTTAGCAGTTGGCCCCCATAAGGTCCATTTAAATGGCACCCATCAAGTCCAATTAGTGGCCTGCAACCACTTTTTGAATCCCTTCTTAATTGGGCCAAAACAAGTGTAGAATCTTTTGAATAGCTTCTTCTCAGGATCTGCTGTGTCATTACTAACACTGTGCTATCAGGCATTGCCTTTAGAAGCTCATTAGCATAGTCCCATACCTGACCATACTGCTCATCATGCCTGCCTCTAATTTTCTGCAGTGCCATCTTTTTAGCTCGTGCAATTGCATAAATACTCACACGACAACCCCAATCATTGACAACTTTTCTTAAGAATGCTGTCAAAGGCCAAGTAGGGTTTATCCTAATATCATTTTCATAATGATTAGCTATCCATCTTGAGTTAATTTGCTTCTACTCAAAGGTTTGAATGCAAGTATGTTTTGGATTGTAGACTCTTATCTGGTAAGTGTCAGAGTTTGGCATTTTTGTCCCATAAATACTCCATTTACAACCTCCATGACACACAAATTTGACTTTGGAACCATAATTCCTCTTCTGAATGATCCCTCTCCTCTCCATGATAGATTGCTTCTTCATAGCATCTCTAAGCACTTTTGCACTGGGAAACAACTGGCCCAGCTGAAATTTAGGATTGGCCATCTCAGCTTTATCAAACACTGGCCAACTTATCTCATCCTCATCAGTGGAGTTGGCAGCCATTCTTTCCACTTCACTATCATAGAAAATAGAGTCAATAGAGGAACCCATATCCTCATTTGTCCCCATCTTTGTGGCACTCTCTTTCTCTTTGTTACACTCAGCTTTCTCACCATCCTTCCTAGTACCCTCCTTAGCAGCTTTCTTACCCTCCTTAGTAGCTTTTGCAGTCTCTTTAGCAACCTTCTTCTTTGCTCTTTCCTTCTTGTAGTAAGCCACATCTTCATCTGTACTGTCCTCATTTGAAGAGTCAGAATGGAATGAGTCATCACTCATTTCATCATGTTGGTTTACCACATAGTCTTCATCTTCTGAGTCACTGTCATTGTAGCTTGCATTCTCATCGTAGCCACCATCCTCATCAAACATTTATGTAACAAAATCTCTATCATATTCAGCCTCAACAAATTCCAAGTCTGGATCTTGTGATGGAATATAGCTCTGTGATGGAATTTGGCTTTCCTGAGCTAGAGGCTGGAATTCAACAGCAAACACTAACACCAATCTAGAAGGTGGCACCAGTTCACACATTTCCAAAACATCAATATCATTCTCTAAGGTCCAAACACCATTAATCCAATCAGTTTTAGGGAACTTATAGTAGTACATTTGACACCCAAGAACCCCACGCTCCTTTAACATACCACCCAGTTCTAACATGGACATCTTGTCTACATTACAGAAGTCCACATAGTCAAAATCACCACCAACATATTGTCTTGGATTCTCTGTCATTACCCCCCATGATACAGTTTTATAGTAAACAAATCAGGTGCTGGAACATTGACAAACAAAACAAACACAAGTGGGGTTTCAAAACGAATACAGATCGAATAGACATAAACAAATGAATAAACAAATCAATTGGGACCACAAAAATAAAAAAACCCTAATTACTCGCAGAAACCAATAAAACACCTAAACTCATTGCATCTAAAACCCTCAACAACATGATTAAAGTATGAAAACCATTTAAAAAACCCTAAGTACATAAACAACACCCCTAATTTTAATTAAACCCTAATTACGAAAAGGATGCTTACATGTATACTGTGGGGCCTCATTTGGAGCAAATGTATCTCTTTCTTCTCTTGGTCGAACAGCCCAAGCCGTCATCTTCTGTTTCTTCTCTGAGTACAATCTTCTCTTGATTAAAGTGTTCTACTGATTAAAGCTTTATTCTTGATTAAAGTTGCAGATGTACAAGAAAGGGAGGCAAGAAGACACTTAAAGTACCGCCCAAATGCTAGGGCAAATGTCTGTTTTACCCCTGCGCATTTGACGTCGCTACAGATAAATAGACGGTAGTACACTCTCTGTAAAAAGTTACTTTGTTCCATATTGCCCGTGGCAGTTTCTGAACTATGATATTTCAAGTGATGTACTGGCCAAAGTTTAGGTACACAAAGTACACTTTACTCTTTAAAATATGAAATTTGTCGTGAAAATGAAAAAACATAACAAGGGGACAAACTGTCATTTAATATTTTATTTTGTTAGGTATAATTCGTCGTACGCTAATCATAAACACCACGGAGATGCTTTGCGTAAAATACAAATACCTACACAATTGCAAATAAAAGATAAAAGTAAAAATCATCGCTCCTCCGCTGTAAGTTTGTAAATTTATTGGGTAAAGTTTGAGGTAAATGATTATCTCTCATTTGACTGTTTCATTTAATCAACTGTTCAATTCAATCTATATATTAATTTTCAGTTATAATAAAAGTAAAAATCATCGCTCCTCCGCTGTAAGTTTGTAAATTTATTGGGTAAAGTTTGAGGTAAATGATTATCTCTCATTTGACTGTTTCATTTAATCAACTGTTCAATTCAATCTATATATTAATTTTCAGTTATAACTGTCATAGTGTTATGCATCATCAATTCACCAGTCAGATCTAGAATTTTTTTTCGTTAACCTGATTTGTGAATGTTAGTTAAAGTTCTTTTCGAGCCCTTTTTTTTCCGTATCTATAAGCTTTATTAATATGTAAAATTCTCTTTTATTGATATCACTTTGTACCAAATTTGATTCGCATTATATTTTGATTTTATCGCTAAAATCCTATTTTGCTTAGAATTCTATGAAAATAGAAATCATATTATAATTATTATTCTTTTATTTATAATTTTTAATAGAATCCTATTTTCCCTAAAATACTATGTTTTTAAAAATAATTAAAAATAAAATTCTTATGATAATTTTAATTCTTCTATTTATAATTTTTTTATTAGAAAAAGACTATAATCAAAAACCACTAACAAACAGAGGGTAAAACACCAACGAATCCAAAATACAATCTAGGATTATTTAATATAATTTTTTGTAAAATATCAATGAATACGTAACTTGATCGTATAACATTTTATAAAACACTAACAGATCAAATTTAGTTCCACCCTTATTTTGGTGTCATCCTAGATTCGTATTTTCCCTAAAGTCATATTATTTTCTAAAATAATTGTTTGAAATTTTGTTATAATTATAATTCTTTTACTATAATTTTAGTGAATTGTACAAATAACGTATCTATTAGAACCAGAATCATGTATGTTATGTTTTCTTGATTGTCTTAAAATAATATTAAACAAATAATAAATAAAATCTATATATATATATATATATATATATATATAACCTTTATTAATAAGCAGTTGCCCTTTTTATTGTACTACTTTGTACCAAATTTATTTCGCACTATATTTTGGTTTCATCCCTAAAATTCTATTTCCCCTAAAATTCCATGTCGTACCAAATTATAATTCCTTTATTACAATCATCAATATATATATATATATATATATATATATATAAGTAAAGGAGGATAGCGGGAGTTTAGGTGGCGCTCTAAGATCGTCTCAATCTATTTTTCTAATTTTCTAGAATTTTAGAACTTTAAACACTAAAAATATAAAAATATCAATTAACATATTAGAAGTAGAATAGGTGTTCGAATTTATAGAGGAGAAGAGTTCGAATTTATAGGGAAGACATATGATTAGAAGTATAATTAGTATTTATAAGGCATACGATTAAAAGTTCTATTAGAAGTAGAATAGGAGTTCGAATTTATAGAGAATAAGAGTTCGAATTTATAGAAAAAATATATAAATAAAAGTTCTACTAGAAGTAAAATAGGTGTTTAAATATATAGAGCAAATATATAATTAAATATTTTATAGAAAGTATGATCTTCTTAAATTATATAAGTTAATTATACTTATATTAGGAAAATTTATTTATAAATCCAATACTATTGTCATATAAAAAGTCACCGTATTTAAAAAGAAAAGAATTGATGTGATGTTAATTTTTTAGGATTTTAAATATTAATAAATATAAAAATATTTATTAACATATTAAAATTAGAATAGATGTTTGAATTTATAAAGGAGAAGAGTTCGAATTTATAATAAAGATTTATAATTAGAAGTTCTATTGAGAACTAAGGCATATGATTAAAAATTCAAATAACTATAATATAATAACTATAATATCATTTAATCTATTCGAGTAGAAAAGGTATCATTTGAATTTGTAAAGGAGAATAATTCAAATTCATATAGAAGATGTATTGGAATTTGCGTGACTATATACGCATAAAAAGACTAAATCTTGAATCTTTTTTGTTTCATCGATTTGCTTAATTCTATTTTGTTATAGTCTTAATGTTAATGTATACAATAATATGTTGCAATACTTATTCATTAGCTTCTTTAACTCGCAGGAAAATCAAGTCGATGGATCTTTAACATGCCATGGATGGAAGATTTACAAACTACGACAATATTGAATCAAACTTAATATTTTGAATAAAAAAATATTGGAGGTATTTCTTTTTATTTAGTCTTTCTTACTAATATTGAATTTGTTTTATGATATATTGTCAATTTGCATTTGTATCAAAGCAAAGTGCAATGATTTTTATGTTTTTAGCACATGATAATCAAATTTAAAAGCATAATATTCATTATTAATAAGGATTTAATTACATACTAATGTCCTATATACTAGAACAATAATAATATGAAGAAATCTTAATTACAAGGATCGCGATCATTGATTCATCTGTGAAGTTAATTTAAAGATTTTTCAAGGATCATGATTCATGATCCCCTAATTAATATATCTTATATGTTATTATTAATTTTTGTTTGTAATTTAATGATATACGAAAAGTCTTCGTATTAAAATTTTTTTTTTGATATGTTAAAATAATAGAAAGACATTCCCATGCGGAAACTGTAAATAAATACAAGAATATCTATAATATACAGAAAATATAAGATGTATTTTCATCTTTTAAAACTCCATAAATATTAGAAAATTTAAAAAATATAAAAATTGGAATTTACTCTGTTTATATAGTGAAGTTAGAATTTCGGTTTCAAATAAGAGCGGCTTGAAACGTATTTAACGGGAAGACGGCTCGCTAGAAAAGAATGTATTAGCTCTTAGAATTTGATACCAAAGTTATAATTTTTTTATTTTTATTTTTACGGTTCGATTTTATGGATAAAAAATATTATATAAGTCTTTATAATATATATTAAAGTTGGGATTTCGGTTTTAACGAGAGAGCGGCTCAATCGAAAGAATCGTATTTAACAAGAAATTGATTCATTAGAGAAGATTATTTAATTATTAAAATTTAATATTAATATTATAATATAACATAAATGTATTGAATTTTTTTAAAAATATTGTAACGCCGCCGCGAAGCGCGACCTTATCAACTAGTTTAATCAAAAAAGACTACGAATGCATATATTGATCTAGGATAACGTACTTATCCATAACAAACAAAATCCTTTTTTAATGATACTTCGATACAAAAAATTTGGTTACACCTTAAGATTCCTATTTCTGCTCGGATTCAATATTATTTTTTAATAAAATAATAAAAATGTTAAAACTATTATAATTGTAATTTTTTATTACAACACTATTCAATTCAAAAATAGAATATTTATCATAATCATTTACTTTTTTACGTATATATCAGAATCATTTAATTTTTTTCCTCGATTCTTAAATAAGTTTGAATAAATAATATATAAAATGATCTTTATTAATAAACAAATTCTTTGTAAATAACATAATTTTTTACAGTAAATTAATGATCAATTTAATTAAATTTTCTCGAACTTATGCATCGCACGTGTTATCATCTAATCTATACTATTATTTATTAACCGAAACATTAAAAGTTTTGATACTTATTTTTTGGTACTTCGTGAAATTATTTATTTACCCTTCATTATAAAGAAAAATATGTATGATGTCTATACTATTAAAACACCTAAAATAAATAATAACATAATATAATTAATGGTAATTAGTCGATTGACTTTTTCACATTTACTTTTAGTTGAAGATATTACCTTTTATAAACATTTAAAAACAATAAACGTATCATACCTTTCAATCATTAATATTTTCTTTCAAATTAAAACACTTTACCTTTTTGATTTAAAACTAATCTTACAATCATTAATATATACCCAAAAATATCACATCATTTTTTTCAATTATTAATAATATATATTAAAAATCCGTATACATTGTTTATAATAAGGAAACATTAGTAAAATCCGTAAACATGAGCCTATTAAATTATATAAATTTATACTATATTATAATAGTCGAAACATTGAAAGTTTGGTCAGGTGTTTCTACTTAATTTCCCTTACTTAATCATTCTTGACTTAATTTCTTTTATTTTGTACATATTTATTTTGTAGTTACGGACAATTCTATTTTATAAAAAAAATAACAATATTATAATTCTTAATAACTAACTAATTAGCCTTTTCAGTTATAACACATTACCTTTTCAAACTTTCCTAACTACCTTTGTCAGTTACAACACATTACCCTTTCTAACTTTTTTAACTAAAATCCGTCCTTTTCCAAAAATATTAAGGATTACTCTATTTTATGAAATAAACTAATAATACTGTATAACTAACTAATTACCTTTTTCAACTTAAACATATTATACAAATATTTTCTTTTCTAAAAATGTCATGGGCAACATATAAATATTTTAATCAAATCATATAGTTAAAATTTTTGAGCCTACAAAATTCACATCATAAAAATTTCAAGCATGAATTAAATAAAAATTATATAAACCTACAAAATTCATATCTTAGAATTTTTAATGACAAATTAAATAAAAATTATATTATATTAAAAAAATCGTGCATACAGCAGATTCTAAAAATTACAATATTTTTAAGATAATATTTAAATAAAATTATATTATCATATTATGCTATCTATATACTATATTACAATAACCTAAATATTGAAAGTTTGGTTGATCGGTACGTTATGTTTTTACCTAATTATATTTACTCAATTTTATATAATCACTATTTAATTACCCTCACTTAATAATTTATAGTATTACTTAATTACTTTTATTAATTATTTATAATTACTAATAACTAATCAATTTCCCTTTCCATGTAAAACATGTTACCTTTAATAACTAATTAATTTTTTTTATATTTAATTACTAATAATTAATCGAGTACTTTTTTTTTGCCTTAAACATATCATCTTTTGATATTTTCTAAATAAAATTCCTTATTTTCTAGAAATATCACAGGCAAAATTTATGTAATCATTATCAAATCATAACATTTAAAAATTCAAAACCACGAAATTCATGTCTTTAAAAAATTAATTCAAATTAAAGAAAAAAATCATTTAATTTTAAAGAAAATTGGTACTTCTATTTGGCACTTGTACTTTTAACTTCTTTTTTGATCCATAATTCTACTTAATTGAATATACTCAATTGAATAAAATAATATTATAAGTACCAATAACTAATCATTTTTTTTCAGGTGTAACATGTTATATTTTCTATTTTTCAGTAACCAATCAATTCTCATTTTTTTATAAAACATATTATCTTTTGCATTTTATCTAATTAAAATATCTTCTTCTCAAAATACTACAGTGAGTTCTATTCTATTAAATCAAAGGATAATATTATAATTAGTAATAATTAATCAATTACTCAAATCATATCATTTAAAAATTTGAAAATACGAAATTCATGTCTTAAAAATTTTAATTCAAATTAAAGAAAAAAATCAATAAATTTTAAAGAAAACTGATACTTATATTTGACACTTGCACTTTAGTCACTTCTTTATTTGTTGTAACTTCTTTTTTGATCCATAATTCTATTTAATTGAATAAAATATTATTATAAGTACCAATAACTAATCAATTCTCATTTTCAGGTGAAACATGGTATATTTTCTATTTTTCAATAACCAATCAGTTTCCATTTTCTGAATAAAACATATTATCTTTTGCATTCTATCTAATTAAAATATCCCCTTCTCAAAATACTATAGCGAGTTTTATTTAATTAAATTAAATGATAATATTCTAATTAGTAATAATTAAACAATTACCTTTTTTTAGCTAAAACACGTTACCTAATTTATTTTTTCTAATCGAAACCTATTATTTTGAAATAATATCACGGACATTTTTATTTAAATAAAATAAAATACATAATAATGTTATAAATAATTAATAACTTATCGTTTATCTTTTCAACTAAAACATATATTTTATAAATTTTAACAAAATAACTCATTTTTTAAATATATCACAAAAAACATATATATAATCAAATCACATTAGTTAAAATTTTAAACCTATAAAATTTAAATTTATGTCTTTAAAATTTCAATTAGAATGAACAAAATCATCAATCAATATATCAATATAAAGGAGGACACGCGGGAGCTTAGTTAGCGCTCTAAGATCGTCTCAATCTACCTTTTATATTTTCTAAGAATTTTAGATTTTAAAATATTAACAATTAAAATATTATTTAACTTATTAGAATTAAAATAGGTGTTCGAATGAATTTACATAGGAGAAGAATTCGAGTTTCGTTAATCATCTTCTAAATCATATAAACTATATAAAATGATTTCCACCTTAGAAGAACAACACATCCGCGTGCCTGATTTTTTATAATGACTTTTATAATGAGTGGCGGTTGTAATTTGTGATTATTTCATTGGTGTAATTTCTTTTCTTAGTTGACGATACCAATCAAGTTGAATGGAAAGGCCAAGATGCATTATCAAATTTTTTTTTTTAAGGATACGCAGGAGCTTAGATGGCATTCTAAAATCGTTTCAATCTATTTTTCTAATTTTTTACAAATTTAGGATTTTAAATACTAATAAATATAAAAATATCTTTTAACATATTAGAAGTAGAATAGGTGTTCAAATTTATAGATGAGAAGAGTTCGAATTTATAGGTAAAACATATAATTAGAAGTTCTATTGGAAGTAGAATAAGTATTTAATTACAAGGCATATGATTAAAAGTTCTATTGGAATTAGAATATGAATTCGAATAAACACTAATAAACATAAAAATGTATTTTAACATATTAGAAGTAGAATAGGTGTTTGAATTTATAGATGAGAAGAGTTCGAATTTATAGGTAAGACTTATAATTAGAAGTTCTATTTGAAGTAGAATATGTATTTATAAGGCATATGATTAAAAGTTTTATTGGAAGTAGAATAGGAGTTCGAATTTATGGAGAATAACAATTCAAATTTATAGAAAAAAACATATAATTATAAGTTCTATTGGAAGTAGAATAGGTGTTTGAATATATAGAGGAGACATATAATTAAACATTTTACTGGAAGTAGAATACAAGGACGGTGGTGACATCTTTTACGATATTCTAAAATTATATATTTTTTATACAAGTTATTTATACTTTTATTAAGAAAAAATTTCATAAATCCAAAACTAATTTCATAAAAATAAGTATTCGTATTTAAAAAAAAAAAAAAAGAACTTATGTGTTAACATAATAAAAGAACATTCTCATGCGGGAACCCTAAATAAATATAGGAATATCTATAATATAAAGTGAAAATAAGATATTTTTTTTATTTTTTAAAACTCCATAAATTTTAGAAAGCTTGGAGAAAGTAAAAATTGGAATTCACTCTATTTTTAGGTTTTGATTTCAAGGAAAAAAGTTGTATAAGATAAGTATCATCAATAATATATAATGAAGTCGGAATTTCGATCCCAAATGAGAGCGGCTCGAATCGTGTTTAACAGGAAGACGGCTTACTAAAAAAGATTGTATTAGTTATTAGAATTTGAAATTAATGTAATAAATATTATTTCATTTTTAGGATTCGGTTTTTATGGATAAACATTGTTATACAAGTAATATATGTAAAAGTTAGGGTTTTGATCTTACGAGAGAGCAGCTCAATAGGAATAACCATGTTTAACGAGAAAGCGGTTCATTAAAGAAAATCGTGTTGAATTTTAAAATTTAATGTTGATGATATAATAGAAATAAATATATTTAAATTTTTTAGAAATTTAGGATTTTAAATATTAATAATTAAAAAAATTATCTTTTTAACATTTTAGAAGCATAATAGGTGTTCAAATTTATTAAGAAAAAGAGTTTGAATTTATAGAGAAGACATATAATTAAAAGTTTTATTGGAAGTAGAATAGGTGTTTGTAAAACACATAATTAAGAGTTTTATTGTAAGTATAATAGGAGTTCTAATTTATAAATAAGAAGAGTTTGAATTTATAAAAAATACATATAATTAAAAAATTAATTGGAGGTATAAAAGATGTTTGAATATATAAAGAATACATATAATAAAATGTGTTGTTGGAAGTAGAATATGAGGACGGTGAATACGTCTTATACGATTTGTTCAAACTACTAGCTTATAACCCGTGCAATGCACGACTCCTTTTTAATATCTATAATTATATTAATTTTTTTAATACTTATATGTTATTAATTTACATATCAAATTTTTTTTAAAAAAAATGATTTTTTTGTTAAAAAATTGATATATATATATATATATATATATATATATATATATATATATATATATGATTTTATACGTTCAATTAAATATTTGTGCTCTATCTTGAATTCTTAAAATTTGATTTGGACGATTTTACAGCCCACATGAAATTAACATAATTATCTTTAATTTAGTGATGGTTTTACAATTATTTTCCAATTTATAATACGCGGAAACAACAAAAGAGAGTAGAAATTGTCGATTTTTCACATTAAAAATTCTTTCGATTTATGAAATCTGCTTATATTTCGTTTTGATTATCAAAATACCCTTCTTATTACTTACAAATAGTTCTTATAAGAACCAAATACAGTTTTAATAATAAATGTAAGAGTGATTTTGTCCAAAACTTTAGTAATTGGTAGTCTGTTCTTAAGTACAACAAAATTGTTGGGATTTATGGGCTTAGAGACAACTTAACTAGTACTTAGTTTTATTTGTATAGACTAAGTAGAACATACTGTCACATCCATAGTGTGTCTTTGTAATCGAATAAACTACCGTCATGTAATAATTGCATCTCTTGGAAGAAGTTCATGCATTTGTTCAAGCCTCAAGACATACATAAGGAAGACAGAAAGAATAAATGTCACTGTCACAACATTGACAGTAACGTTACAAGAAGACAACATGTTGCAAGGTCACGACAGCAAGTTTCATCTGACAGCAACATTGGCGGAAGCATGAAGACAGCAACATTCTCACACTTTGACAGCAAGTTTGAAAGTCCCGACAGCATCATTGGCGGGGACTCATACTGTCATCCAAGGAATATTCTCATGACAGGAAGCTTGGCGTCAAAGGTTACTGTCTCAATGGAATATTCGAATTAGGGATTTATCTCAGTCAAATCCGTGACAGTTTAGATGTTCAAGAAACAGATTTGCTGCATTTTGTCAAATATTGTAGCAGACCTTCAAGACTACGACCGAAGCTTGAGAGATCACAAGACGAATCTCGACAATTCAAGAGTATGACAAGTCTACATCTACTAGAATTGTTTTAGCTAGTTTTAGAAAGAACCCAGATTGCTTTATGCTTAATGATAATCTATTTGTATATCATTTTGGGAAAGTCACATGGGTGTGCAATTTTTAAGGAGCTGCCACTTGAAAATTACAGCGGCTCCACAACCCATGTGATATAGATGTTAGAGAAGATTAGTCTTTATAGATAAACATCTCGCATTCTTTCGTAATCGATTCAAGAAGTCGAAGCGTGAGAAAATACTTTTTCTCGAGGTTGTAGCAACACTTCGCAAAATAAATAAAACATTTATTTTATGAGAACATCTTGAGTTATCACTTGTGTTTGCATTTCTTGTATAGATAGTTTACAATCTTTATCATTGTTGTTGAGGTAAAGATTTGGAATTATCTATATTGCATTCAATGCAATATACTCTGAGACCAACAACTGGTATCAGAGCAACAGATTGACATACAAATCTGAGATCATGACGAGTATACAGAAGTCAAGTGGTATCAAGATTCCAGTGTTTGATAAAGAGAACTACAATTTTTGGAAAAGAAAAATCTTGTTATTTATCAAAGCTGCACATCCACTGTATCTGGGAATTCTCGAGAATGGCCCCTTCGTTTCGAAGAAAGAAGTAGCTGCTGCCACTGTGAATGGTGAAGTAATTCCAGCTCACTGGATTGCTAAGAGACCCTCAGAATACACAGAATCGAGAAAGGAAAGGTAGCCTTGGATGACTACTTACAACTCATCTTGCTTGATTCTCTCACACTGGACAAGGCCATGTGTGGAAATGTTATAGGATGCTCATCTGCTAAAGAGATGTGAAGCAAGATAGAGTTGCTGTGTGAAGGAAGTGAAGAGGTCAGAGAAAACCAAAGACAAATTCTTGTATCACAATATGAAGTTTTTATGGCCAAGCCTTGTGAAGAGCTCACCCACATGTTTGAAAGATTCAGTAAGGTAATAGCTGAGTTACAAATTCATGGAAAGTTCTATGACAAAAAGGAGATTAATGTCATGTTTCTGCTCACTCTTCCTGAGCACCTTGAGCACAAAATCACTGCCATAAGAGAAGGGAGAAACTTAAATGATGTTTCTCTTGAGACCCTTTACGGTATACTTAAGTCATATGAACTTGAACTCTTTCAGAAGAGAGCTATTCAAACTGGAGCCAAAGGAAAGATGACAAACATGTCTGGTGCCCTTTTAGCTCAAGAGCCACTTGTTTCTCTGCCAAGTGAACCCTCACAAAGTTCACCACCAACACCAGTACCATCTCTGAAGATTGAGGAGGTGTTGGATGAGGAGGAGAAATTGGTTTTACAGCTCAAAGATGTTGAAGATAAAGACTTCTATTCATTATAAGAGATTGAAAGCATGGATAATCCAACCATGGCATATATGGCTAAAAGGTTTAAAAATATGAAGTTCAGAAGAGATAAGCCATATAAGTCACAGGGTCAGACATCTAAGTTCAACAAGGGAAACTTTTCAAAAGCTGGTGGTGGTGCCACAAGAGGATGATACAAGACAGGAATGGTGGATAGGTCAAAGTTCAGATGCTACAACTGTAATGAGCTAGGTCATTTTGCCACAGAGTGCAGAAGGCCAAAACAGAATCAAAGAATGGAGAAAGGGTATGGAAGTCAGTTTAAAAGAAATCAAGGAAGAGCCTATGTGGCTGAAGGAAAATGCTGGGGTGAATCTAATGATGAGGAAGAAGATGAATATGTAAATCTAGCTCTCATGGCTAGATCTGATGATGAAGCATCAAGCTCCTCAAATCAGGTACCATCTCTTATTCTACTTGATATGTCTAAAACTGAGTATAAGCAAACTATTGAAGAATTAAGTGCTAAGATGTTTAACATTCATGTTACTTTATCTGCTGCTAATGAAGAAATTGTTAAGTTAACTGAACAGAATGAAACACTCAAATCTTAGAATGAAATGCTTTTGCTTAAAACCAGCCCATTAGATTCACTAGCTCAAGAAAATGATAGACTGAAAAATGATATTGTCTGTGCTAAGGAGATAGAAGAATTCCTAAGAAATCAAATTGCTGAAAATGAATTTAAGCTTAAGGCATTTAGAAATTCTTCTAAGTTAGTTCAGGAATATCATGAGAATCACACTGAGAACCAAAGAGTTGGAATAGGTTTCGACTATGGTAGGAGGCCTGGTAAGGCAACTGTGATTGATGATTGTTCAAATGGTTATGCTGTCAGACCTCATATTCTCAAGAGAGTTTGTAAACCCATTTTCAAAACTATTCAAGCTGATTTTGATGACAATTCCTTGCTCATCAAACAAGAGCTTCGTGATGAAGATGAGTGTATTGACAGCACATCTACTGAAAGGAAAGGAACTGTCAAAACCCCCATAACAGAAACTTTACCAAACAATCAGACGGAATGTTCTAAAGAAGCTGTCAACAAGGATAAGACAGAAACTTTCAAAGATACTGTCAAGAGAGTACCTAGGACAGCAACTTCCAAACCTATTGTCAAGACAGCATGTATGAAAGGTACGGTCAAGGGTAACTCGACAGCAACTTCAGGACATACTGTCAACACAGATGCCTACAAGCCTAGGAATAGGAATGGCAAGCTAGGAATAGATAAGAAAAATGGCTATGCTTATGTCAAAAATGCCCCTAGGAAGCTTTACAATAATTGTGGATCCTCTCAATTATAACGCCTTAGAAATTTCAGAATATTTAATTGCTAAGTTATTTATTTATTAAATGTGAATTATGTGGTGTGTGAATTGGTTGAGGAAATATTATATTGTGGAATAATATTTGGAAGTCAGATTGATATTTTATATGTGTTATGTAAGCCCGACTATTTTAATTATATTTTTGGGATTTATTTCCTAATTAATATCGTTATATTTACTTTCTGAGAATTTTATAAAATCATCGGAATTAGTAAAAATTATGAAATCTTTCGTTTTATCAACTTTATTAGTTTATTTGAGTTTTAAAAATGTTGTATGGAATTGTTTTGATTTTTAACGATTTTAAAATGATTTTATGAATTCTGTTTCATTTTACGGGTGTAATCTTGTAAAAATCTTATTTAATTCGTTTTAAATCCTAAAAATATTTTAAAAATATGTGGGTGATCGTAATTTTACATTTTTTCATTTTTAAATTTTAAAATGTAATATTTCATCCATTCGTATTTAATTGTGATTCTACAAATTGATTTTTTTAGTTTCTTTAAAGAATTCACAAAATGTTTCTAGATTTTTTTCCCCAAATTCTAACTACTTAAATCCCTAGATTGCTTTCCTAATTGGACTCAGTTACTTTGTTCAGACCATATCTCACGAAATCTCTCGAGTCTTCTCGACTCATTACCTTAAAATCTCTCTATCTCTCTTTAAATCTCTCTCGCTCCTCTCATCTGTCTCTCTCTGGCATAAACTCTTTCCTTTCCCCTGTGTTTCTTCCCTCTGTGCGTGCTGCGTTGTGACCGTGTTGTACGGCGTGCGTGACAGTGTGTGTATCGTGTGTATGGAGTGTGTGTGTGGCTCCGTGTAGCTGCGATGTGTGTGTGCGTTTTATCGAACTGGGTGTGAGAGTGTAAATTGTTGAGTGTGTGGGTAAATTGTGGTGTGAGTGGGTTCTTCACAATTCCCTTGAGGCCAGCCGGTTCTTGTTCTTCTTTGGTATAAGCTCGATTCCCAACTGAATGTTGCCATTACAATATTGTTAATCCTGCTGTAGTGCTTTGTGTGCTCATGTATCTTGCTGTGAATGTGGCCGCGAGTATTGTACAGGGTCTTGATGAATTTTTCTGATTCTTGATGATTGTGCTCGATTAACTCAAAGATAATTTGAGTGTTGATTGTTCAATTTTTTAAATTGTTCGTATAATTATTCGTGTAGAGTTTCGTGATTGGAAACCCGAAAACGGGTACCTCCGGGACTTTGCCCCATCGACAATGATATTGAAAATAAATTGAGTCGATGGAATATGGCGATGATGATGATTTTCTGAGCCGAATATTCAATACTTATTATTTGCGTAATAAATTGTAATTTATTATCAATTTAGTATTAATTACTTAAATTGTACTAAATTATGAATCGGAGGATTGTAAATGCAAATCGAGATGTGAATTGGGATGGAATACTAATTGTGGATTCGACTAGTAATTGAGATTTGTGTTGGTTGTGTCGGCTGTATCCCGACTGGTAGTCCCCCGTATAAAGGGGATGCCGTCAAAATTTTTCTAAAATATTAAAATCATTTCTTGATGATGAGTATGTATAATTATTTAACTTATACGAGTTGTGAGTCGGGCTTCATATTTTAAAATCTATATGGTATGTGCTTATGTGGCTATGTGATTAAATACTTTTGTCTGTAGTTTATGTATTGATATTATACGATTAAATAAACATAAATTAGGGAACTATTCGCAGGGGTAGACTAAGTGGAATGTTTATATTGATTAGCGAGTATTAAACAGGATTCTGAAATAGTGTTATATTGTGTGTAGATTCCGTGGATAAAGGAAAGGCTAAAGCTGAGGACGTAAAGACGCTTCGGATTCTGTGATTTTCTATTTAAGGCAAGTAAATTGCTTCAATTACCTTTCAAATGAGTTATGATTATAAAAGTCTGATTCATATGCTTATTTAAATTACTCTTGCTATAATTGTTCTGTTAATTTCCCGAAATTGCGAATACATAATGGTTATACCCCAAATTGATTCTACTGAATGGTTGATTCTTTTAGTGAATTGGTTACATCCATATCCCTTGCAAGCATATTGTTCCACCTCTCTTTCAAGTAAACCACTTCACTTATATTTCCAGCGAATTATGATTATCATAACTTGATTCTTATGTAATTGATTTATCCTTGATATAATTGCTCTGATAATTTCCATTAATTATGAATATTCAATTGTTATACCCCAGGTTGACTATATCGTTTTTGTTAATCCTTTTTGTGACTTGACTCAAGTCAATACCCCTTTTTGCCATATCGAACTTGTCGATAATTAATTCAGAGATTACCCGACCTTGTTCTATTTGGTGAGATTTGAGATGTTGACCTGGAACGAAAGTGTCCAGGGTGTTTGGCAGTTGAGGTGGTCGATTGTTCCGACACCTGATGTCTAGTTATAGGATTGGACTGTTAGTTTTTAAAAATGTGGACCGTAAGGGTCGGACCAGATTCGTGGTCAGAAATTATTAAGGCCAATGTGTGCCGTGGATCCATTAAGGACATTGCTGTGTGCGTTTGTCCGGGGTTAGTGCGTGACTGATCAGCAGCCTAACCTTATAATTGTTTTTATTTATAAAATGCATGATAGTCCAATCCGCTTCTATTCTATGATTCAGATAAAAGATGAACCTTTAATTGAGATATATATTGTTGATTGTTAATTCTTGAAAATCTTGCAGACATATCAGTTGTTGATGTTTTAATTTCATACATATATACTTGCTGAGCGTTTTGGCTCACTTGCTTGCTAATTCTGTTTCCTCAGCTAAGCCAGGAGATGTCTAGAAGAAGTGGCCCGTCGGGTTGGGGTAGTCACCGAGGCAGTCAGAGGGTCGAGGCGGTTGGTTGGGTAGTGACATATACCTTGGTTTATATTATATCTGTATTTGTAGGCAGATTATCATATTTAATGGGTTGTATATTATTTGATTCAGTTCTGGGTTGTAATAGCTATTGATAGTTGTTTCATACAGTGACCTGTGTGCGGTCTGGATTGTTATGGTTTTATTTTCTTATGGATTAGTATAACTTGTGCTTGTGGACTGTTTTTAGTTCTACTTAGTTGTTTGAGCAGGTGGTTAGTTCGGTTTATGATTACTTCATGCCGAAATTTCTAAAATTTCTCCTATATTAATGTTTAATTGAGTATAAAAGTTTATTATTATTATTGTTGGCAAGTGAGGGTGTTACAAGTTGGTATCAGAGCCACAGGTCACAGTCACTGAAACAATTAGGTGGGGAGTCGGGGTAGAGTTATGAGAAAGGGTAGGATTGTTTCGTGAGAGATAGGAAGTCTAATTATATATATATATATGTATACTTCAGGCACCTGCTTCTGGTTCCGATTCAGACCCGGACGAGGATCCGGAAGGAGGGGCTTCTGTACCGCAGCAGATTTCCCCAGGGGTTATGCAGCCGTTCGTAGGATCGCAGGGCTCAGTGAATGGGCCAGCATACCAGTATACTCCTCAGCCTGTCCCATATCATGTGTACGAGCGAGTGGCCCGAGAGAGGGACTATCTCTTAGGGCAGATGGCAGAGTGGAGGGCTATGAGGGCTGGGGAGGAGGATCGGGCTAGAGATAGAGATAGAGCGGTGGCTGAGCTGGAGGATGTCCGGAGGCGAGTACGAGCTCTTAGACGTGTTGTCATTAGGCGGGGACGGATGAGATCCCGAGATGAGCCGGCATTTGTGACACAGCAGGTGACCCTAGGTCTGGTGACGGCAGAGCTGGAGAGCATTTTGGGATCAGCTTGGCGGGGAGAGTCGGATGACGATGATGACCAGTGATGATTAGGGTAGTATGATGATGTGGTATTTAGAGGCATGTTATGGCAGTAGTAGTACGTCAGGATTTGCAGTGCGACCAGTTTTGTTGTATATATCGGTTGTACTGTGACTAGATGTTAGCAGTCTTCTCTTTTAGTATTATGTTGTACCCTTATCGAAGCGTTGTTCTTACGCTTGTATCAGATCTATCTATATATGTCATTATCACTTTCGCAGAACTGTGTTAAATTTTCTTATACTGTCATTTACTTAAGCATCTTATTTACTGCTCGTTTCATATTTACCTTCAGCATCATTTCCTTCTAGCATGGTTTTTACTTTCGATACTATATTTGACCTTAGCATTATGACTATTGTTTCTTTATTGCACCTACTGAACGTCTGTGAATACCTTGTGTAACCTTGGATTGATATCCTATTGCGCCCTGTGAATCAGTTGTTGATCGGAATTTTGGTTGGAGATCTTGAATTACTCTTCAGCAATATATGCATTGTTTGTTTAAGTTGGATCATTTTGAGCTATTATTTTCTGAACCTGAATCTAATATAATTGTTCATTGATTTCAGAAATATGCCTCCCAAAAAGAAGAAACAAAATACCCGAACCCCCGATCAGGGTGAACAAGCTAATCCACCCCCTGTTGGTCAGATGGATCCTGCCTTAGCACAAATATTACAAACTCTTGTTCAGCAGACTGCTACTCTGGCACAGCAACAGCAGCAATTACAGCAGCAGTTGTTGGCTCAACAGCAACAACAGCAACAACAGCAACAACAGCAACAACAGCAACAACAGCAACAGCAGCAGCAGCAGCAGCAGCCACCTGTTCCTCCGGTGGTTACTTTTAAGTCTTTCCAGGCAGTTAAACCTCCTGAGTTTAAAGGAACAGCAGACCCGGTGGAGGCGAGGTCTTGGTTAAAAGAAATGGAAAAAGCCATTGCACTGGTTGGGGTCCCAGCAGACAAACAAACTGAATATGTAAGTTATTTCTTGAAGAATGAAGCTACTTACTGGTGGGAGTCGGTGAAGATGTTGGAAGCTACTGAGGTGATTCCTTGGGAAAGGTTTACGGAGCTATTTTTGGAAAAGTATTTCCCCGACTATATGAAAGACCAGATGGAGATGAAGTTTTTGGAGTTAAAACAGGGGAAAATGTCGGTGACAGAATATGAAACCAAGTTTACTGAACTAGCTAGGTTTGCTCCGGCCTATGTGGATACGGAGAGGAAGAAGGCTAAGAGGTTTCAACAAGGATTGAAACCGTGGATTCGTACTAAACTAGCAGTTTTGGAGTTGGAGACTTATGCAGCAGTGGTGCAAAAGGCCATGATAGCTGAAGGAGAAAGCGAACTATACTTCAAGGAAAAAGAAGGAAAGAAGAGAAAGGCTGGGTCAATGGGGGAACGACAAGAGCAAGGCAGTTCTCAGAATGTGCCAAATAAAAAGTCAGGATTCCAGCCAGGAAAGTATGGGAACCCTAAGAAGCCGGGATCAGGGAATGGGGGCCAAGGAAACAGAATTCAAGATGCGAGTCAACAGAAATTGGTTAGGCCACCCTTGGCAGAATGCAAGACTTGTGGAAAAAGGCATCCTGGAGTGTGTACAAAGCTGGAGGTGACGTGTTTCAAATGTAATCAAAAGGGTCATTATGCTCGGGAATGCAAGGCAGGAATTGTGTGTCACCGTTGTGGGAAGCCAGGGCATATAATGAAAGACTGTAAAGTACCTGTAGTGAAACCTCCAGTTCTGGCTAATCCAATACTGCAAGCAATTGAAGCACCCCCAACATCAAGTATCAGACCAATGGCGAGGACTTTTAACATGACTCTGAACGAAGCTATTAAGAATTCGGATGTGGTAGCAGGTACGCTCCCTGTAAATTCTGTTAAAGCTAAAGTGTTAATTGATTCCGGGGCTACGAAATCCTTTATATCCAAAGAATTTGTTCAAAAGTTAAATTGTGAGGTATGCATGTTACGTGAAGCTATAGTTATAGAAATAGCTAATTCAGAACGAATTCCGGTGACTCAAGTGTGTCCTCGTTGCAAGATTGATATTTCAGGGCATTGTTTTTACGCTAATTTGATACCCTTTCAGTTAGGTGAATTTGATGTTATCTTAGGAATGGATTGGTTAACAGAGAATAATGCCCAAATTGATTGTAAGAATAAGAAGGTGATCCTTAAACCCTCTGATAATGTAGAAGTTACCTTTAGGGGTCAGAGGCAGACTAGGAGATTTTTGTCGATCATTCAAACAAAGAGGTTGTTGAGGCAAGGATGCGAGGGCTATATGGCTTATGTCATGGACACTAGTCAAGAGGTGCCTAAGATAGAGGAAATTCCAGTGGTGAATGAATTTCTTGATGTTTTTCCGGATGAACTTCCCGGTTTACCTCCGGATAGAGAAATAGAATTTACCATCGATTTAGCCCCAGGAACTGAACCAGTGTCAAAGGCTCCCTATCGAATGGCACCTGTGGAGATGAAGGAATTGGCAGTTCAATTGCAAGATCTTCTGGAGAAAGGTATTATTAGACCTAGTGTATCACCGTGGGGAGCTCCGGTATTGTTTGTAAAGAAGAAGGATGGAAGTATGAGATTGTGTATCGATTATCGGGAACTAAATAAGTTAACCATCAAGAATAAATACCCTTTGCCGAGAATTGACGATTTATTTGATCAATTAAAAGGAGCAACTTGTTTCTCGAAGATTGATTTGCGGTCAGGATATTTTCAATTAAAGATTAGACCGGAAGACGTTCCAAAAACAGCGTTTCGAACTAGGTATGGGCACTACGAGTTCTTAGTGATGGCCTTTGGGTTAACTAATGCACCAGCAGCGTTCATGGACCTAATGAATAGAGTCTTCAAGAAATATTTGGATAAGTTTGTGATTGTGTTTATAGATGATATTTTGATATACTCGAAGACCGAAGAAGAGCATGCAAGGCATTTGAGGATAGCCTTAGAAACGTTGAGGAAAGAGAAATTGTATGCGAAATTTTCCAAATGTGAGTTTTGGCTGAAAGAAGTGCAGTTTTTAGGGCATGTCATCAGCAGTGAAGGGATTAAGGTGGATCCTGCTAAAATTGAAGCCGTGATGAATTGGGACCGACCTAAAACACCCACAGAGATTCGAAGTTTCTTAGGATTGGCGGGATATTATCGAAGATTTGTTCAAGACTTTGCGAAAATAGCCACCCCACTAACAAAGTTGACAAGGAAGAATGAAAAGTTTGTGTGGAATGAGAAGTGTGAAGAAAGTTTCCAGGAATTGAAGAAGAGATTGGTGACTGCACCTGTATTGACACTACCAGATGAAAAGGGAAATTTTGTGATTTACAGTGATGCATCTCACAAAGGTTTGGGATGTGTACTAATGCAGCACGGAAAGGTAATTGCTTACGCTTCGAGACAATTGAAACCTCACGAGCAGAAATATCCTACTCATGACTTAGAATTAGCCGCGATTGTTTTCGCCTTGAAGATTTGGAGACATTATCTGTATGGGGAAAAGTGTGAAATTTACACGGACCACAAGAGTTTAAAATATATTTTCACCTAGAAGGAGTTAAATATGAGACAGAGAAGATGGTTGGAATTACTCAAGGATTATGATTGTACCATCAACTATCATCCTGGGAAGGCGAACGTGGTGGCGGACGCTTTAAGTAGGAAGGAGAAAATCAGTATGTTGACAATGCCTGTGGAATTATACAAAGAGTTTGAAAGGTTGGAGATAGAGGTATGTATGCCTGCAAGTAGTACAGACACGGTGTACACTATGACGTTTCAGCCAGAATTATTAGAAAAGATTCGCAGATGCCAGGAGGAAGTCATGAGCGGAGATGTGAACAAGTTAACAGGTGAGGAAATATGCACACAGGTAGATGACAAGGGGATATTAAGATTTTCTTCACGTATTTGGATACCCAATGTGACAGAGTTGAAGAATGAGATCCTACAGGAAGCCCACAGTTCGAAATATTCGATTCATCCAGGAAGTACGAAAATGTATCGAGATTTGAAAAGAAACTTCTGGTGGCCGGATATGAAGAGAGATATTGCTGAATGGGTAAGTAAATGTTTGACCTGTCAGAAAGTAAAAGCAGAACATCAAAGGCCAAGTGGGATGCTACAACCATTAGAGATTCCCGAGTGGAAATGGGAACATATTGCCATGGACTTTGTGGTTGGATTGCCAAGGACGAGAGCTAATCATGATGCTATCTGGGTAATTGTTGATCGCTTAACGAAATCTGCACACTTTCTCCCAATAAATGAGAGGTTTTCATTAGACAAATTAGTTCATCTATACATAAAAGAAATTGTGGTGCGACATGGAGTTCCCGTATCAATAGTCTCAGATCGAGATCCAAGATTTAATTCGAGATTCTGGAGAAGTTTTCAAGAATGTTTGGGCACCGAATTAAAAATGAGTACTGCTTACCATCCTCAGACTGATGGACAGAGTGAAAGAACGATTCAAACAATTGAAGATATGCTCCGAGTTTGTGCATTGGATTTTGCCGGAAGTTGGGATGAACACTTGCCGTTAGTGGAATTTTCATACAACAACAGCTATCATGCTAGCATCGGTATGCCACCGTATGAAGCGTTATATGGACGAAAGTGTCGATCTCCAGTATACTGGGAAGAAGTTGGCGAGCGAAAGATACTCGGACCTGAGTTAGTGCAGCAAACCAAAGAAGTAGTTCAACTTATTCAGAAACGGTTAGTGACAGCTCAGAACCGACAGAAGAAGTATGCTGATTTGGCCAGAAAGAATATGGAATTCGAAGAAGGAGAGCAAGTACTGTTGAAAGTATCTCCGTGGAAAGGGTTAGTAAGATTTGGCAAGAAAGGAAAATTAAGTCCAAGATTTGTTGGGCCTTTCGAGGTATTGAAGAAAGTCGGGAAAGTCGCCTACGAGTTAGCTTTACCGCCTCATATGCAACATATCCATAACGTGTTCCATGTATCTATGCTTAAGAAGTACCATTTGGATTCTAAACATGTCATTGAATATGAGCCGATAGAGATTCAGCCAGATTTATCTTATGTGGAGCAGCCTATCAAGATAATAGATCGAAAAGAAAAGGTTTTGAGGAACAAAACAATTCCTATAGTGAGAGTTTTGTGGAGAAACCCCAAGGTGGAAGAATCAACTTGGGAGTTGGAAAGCGATATGCTGGAGAAGTATCCTCAATTATTCTCTTAGGTGAGATTCTGGGGACAGAATCCTTTTAAGGGGGGAAGGTTATAACGCCTTAGAAATTTCAGAATATTTAATTGCTAAGTTATTTATTTATTAAATGTGAATTATGTGGTGTGTGAATTGGTTGAGGAAATATTATATTGTGGAATAATATTTGGAAGTCAGATTGATATTTTATATGTGTTATGTAAGCCCGACTATTTTAATTATATTTTTGGGATTTATTTCCTAATTAATATCGTTATATTTACTTTCTGAGAATTTTATAAAATCATCGGAATTAGTAAAAATTATGAAATCTTTCGTTTTATCAACTTTATTAGTTTATTTGAGTTTTAAAAATGTTGTATGGAATTGTTTTGATTTTTAACGATTTTAAAATGATTTTATGAATTCTGTTTCATTTTACGGGTGTAATCTTGTAAAAATCTTATTTAATTCGTTTTAAATCCTAAAAATATTTTAAAAATATGTGGGTGATCGTAATTTTACATTTTTTCATTTTTAAATTTTAAAATGTAATATTTCATCCATTCGTATTTAATTGTGATTCTACAAATTGATTTTTTTAGTTTCTTTAAAGAATTCACAAAATGTTTCTAGATTTTTTTCCCCAAATTCTAACTACTTAAATCCCTAGATTGCTTTCCTAATTGGACTCAGTTACTTTGTTCAGACCATATCTCACGAAATCTCTCGAGTCTTCTCGACTCATTACCTTAAAATCTCTCTATCTCTCTTTAAATCTCTCTCGCTCCTCTCATCTGTCTCTCTCTGGCATAAACTCTTTCCTTTCCCCTGTGTTTCTTCCCTCTGTGCGTGCTGCGTTGTGACCGTGTTGTACGGCGTGCGTGACAGTGTGTGTATCGTGTGTATGGAGTGTGTGTGTGGCTCCGTGTAGCTGCGATGTGTGTGTGCGTTTTATCGAACTGGGTGTGAGAGTGTAAATTGTTGAGTGTGTGGGTAAATTGTGGTGTGAGTGGGTTCTTCACAATTCCCTTGAGGCCAGCCGGTTCTTGTTCTTCTTTGGTATAAGCTCGATTCTCAACTGAATGTTGCCATTACAATATTGTTAATCCTGCTGTAGTGCTTTGTGTGCTCATGTATCTTGCTGTGAATGTGGCCGCGAGTATTGTACAGGGTCTTGATGAATTTTTCTGATTCTTGATGATTGTGCTCGATTAACTCAAAGATAATTTGAGTGTTGATTGTTCAATTTTTTAAATTGTTCGTATAATTATTCGTGTAGAGTTTCGTGATTGGAAACCCGAAAACGGGTACCTCCGGGACTTTGCCCCATCGACAATGATATTGAAAATAAATTGAGTCGATGGAATATGGCGATGATGATGATTTTCTGAGCCGAATATTCAATACTTATTATTTTCGTAATAAATTGTAATTTATTATCAATTTAGTATTAATTACTTAAATTGTACTAAATTATGAATCGGAGGATTGTAAATGCAAATCGAGATGTGAATTGGGATGGAATACTAATTGTGGATTCGACTAGTAATTGAGATTTGTGTTGGTTGTGTCGGCTGTATCCCGACTGGCAGTCTCCCGTATAAAGGGGATGCCGTCAAAATTTTTCTAAAATATTAAAATCATTTCTTGATGATGAGTATGTATAATTATTCAACTTATACGAGTTGTGAGTCGGGCTTCATATTTTAAAATCTATATGGTATGTGCTTATGTGGCTATGTGATTAAATACTTTTGTCTGTAGTTTATGTATTGATATTATACGATTAAATAAACATAAATTAGGGAACTATTCGCAGGGGTAGACTAAGTGGAATGTTTATATTGATTAGCGAGTATTAAACAGGATTCTGAAATAGTGTTATATTGTGTGTAGATTCCGTGGATAAAGGAAAGGCTAAAGCTGAGGACGTAAAGACGCTTCGGATTCTGTGATTTTCTATTTAAGGCAAGTAAATTGCTTCAATTACCTTTCAAATGAGTTATGATTATAAAAGTCTGATTCATATGCTTATTTAAATTACTCTTGCTATAATTGTTCTGTTAATTTCCCGAAATTGCGAATACATAATGGTTATACCCCAAATTGATTCTACTGAATGGTTGATTCTTTTAGTGAATTGGTTACATCCATATCCCTTGCAAGCATATTGTTCCACCTCTCTTTCAAGTAAACCACTTCACTTATATTTCCAGCGAATTATGATTATCATAACTTGATTCTTATGTAATTGATTTATCCTTGATATAATTGCTCTGATAATTTCCATTAATTATGAATATTCAATTGTTATACCCCAGGTTGACTATATCGTTTTTGTTAATCCTTTTTGTGACTTGACTCAAGTCAATACCCCTTTTTGCCATATCGAACTTGTCGATATTTAATTCAGAGATTACCCGACCTTGTTCTATTTGGTGAGATTTGAGATGTTGACCTGGAACGAAAGTGTCCAGGGTGTTTGGCAGTTGAGGTGGTCGATTGTTCCGACACCTGATGTCTAGTTATAGGATTGGACTGTTAGTTTTTAAAAATGTGGACCGTAAGGGTCGGACCAGATTCGTGGTCAGAAATTATTAAGGCCAATGTGTGCCGTGGATCCATTAAGGACATTGCTGTGTGCGTTTGTCCGGGGTTAGTGCGTGACTGATCAGCAGCCTAACCTTATAATTGTTTTTATTTATAAAATGCATGATAGTCCAATCCGCTTCTATTCTATGATTCAGATAAAAGATGAACCTTTAATTGAGATATATATTGTTGATTGTTAATTCTTGAAAATCTTGCAGACATATCAGTTGTTGATGTTTTAATTTCATACATATATACTTGCTGAGCGTTTTGGCTCACTTGCTTGCTAATTCTGTTTCCTCAGCTAAGCCAGGAGATGTCTAGAAGAAGTGGCCCGTCGGGTTGGGGTAGTCACCGAGGCAGTCAGAGGGTCGAGGCGGTTGGTTGGGTAGTGACATATACCTTGGTTTATATTATATCTGTATTTGTAGGCAGATTATCATATTTAATGGGTTGTATATTATTTGATTCAGTTCTGGGTTGTAATAGCTATTGATAGTTGTTTCATACAGTGACCTGTGTGCGGTCTGGATTGTTATGGTTTTATTTTCTTATGGATTAGTATAACTTGTGCTTGTGGACTGTTTTTAGTTCTACTTAGTTGTTTGAGCAGGTGGTTAGTTCGGTTTATGATTACTTCATGCCGAAATTTCTAAAATTTCTCCTATATTAATGTTTAATTGAGTATAAAAGTTTATTATTATTATTGTTGGCAAGTGAGGGTGTTACATCAATACTTAACACATGTTTGTAAGAAACCAAATGATAACAAGGTTAATGCAACCAAGGTCAAAGGCAACTTACACAGAACCCCCATCATGCAAAGAACTATGAATTTTTGTAGTAACATTGACTGCATGCCATGAAAAATCACTGCCATGAGTACATGTTTTAATTTGCCTATTCTATCTACTAAACCATGCTCCTATATGCAAACTGCTGAGACTTCTGAGCCTGCCAATGATGGTAAAAAGGCGGCTCCCATTAAGAAAAAGACCAAGTCTTATTCTAAAACTGAGTGGGTAGCAAAAGAAGTCAAACAGGATGATTCAAGTGTTGATTCTAATGTGATAAACGATGATATAAAATGTGATGCTGTAACTGCAGGACCCAGCAAGGATTGGGTACCAGATGCAAATTAAATATCATCTATTTTGCAGGGCAAGAAAAAGAAACAAGTCATATGGATCATTGATAGTGGATGTTCTAGACATATGATAGGTGATAAAGCCCTGCTATCACACTATGTTGAGAAAGCTGATCCAATCATAACTTTTGGAGACAACAGCAAAGGTTACACTATGGGATATGGCTGTTTGAAAATTGGAAATGTTGTCATTGAAGATATTGCTCTTGTAGATGGATTGAAGCACAACCTGCTCAGTGTCAGCCAATTCAGTGACAGAGGATTCAACGTTGATTTTGACATGATGGTCTGCAATATCTATCACAAGAAGGATGGAAGCCTTTCTCCGAAAAGAGTAAGAAAAGGAAGCTTGTTCATGGCAGACTTAAACTCTGCTAAGAAAGACAAGGTTTACTGTTTCTACGGTAAAGCAATAGTTGGTGAGAGTATGCTTTGGCACAAGAAGCTCTCCCACATCAACTTCAAGACCATGAATATTCTAATGAAGAAGGAGCTGGTGAGAGGACTACCTCAACAAGAATTCTGTCAAGAAGGATTGTGTGAGGATTGTCAAATGGGAAAATTGAGAAGATCTGTACACAAGTCAAATCAGCCAAACACCAACACTGAATCACTCAAACTGATTCATATGGATCTCTTTGGACCAGTTAATGTGCAATCATTAGCAAGAAAGAGATATGCCTTAGTCATGTAGATGACTATTCTAGGTACACATGGGTAAAATTCCTAGAATCAAAGGATGAAACTGCTCAAGAGATCATTGATCACATCAGGGTTCTTGATAGAACTCCTAATGTAACTGAGTTCATAAATGCTACTCTTGGAAACTTCTGCAGAGATGAAGGAATTGTTCAACAATTCTCTGCCGCTAGGACACCACGGCAGAATGGTGTAGTAGAAAGGAAGAATAGAACTCTCATTGAACCTGCAAGAACTACGTTGAATGATGCAAAATTACCAACATACTTCTGGGTAGAAGCTATCATGTTAGGTCCCAAAGTATCGTAGAAGGGGGGGTTGAATACGATACTATAAAAATTAAAAATAATTCCGAGAAAATATCTTTATTGATAATAAACTCGAAGGGGTGTTACAACTTCTAATCCAATGGATTAGCTTCAAAATTAGAACACTCCTAAGGATAGTTTAGGCACGAGGACCTTCTACCCGACACTGCCTGAAAGTGGGCTAAGCCGACTTTCCTACTAGACGGACTATCTAGCAGCTTACACAGAAAATATATGAGAGAGAAGAGAGAGTTGAGTGTTTAGGTGTATTTTGAAATGAAATACAACAGGCCTATTTATAGATTTTAGAAAGTTACTATGCAGCTAATATACGTAATTGATTACGTATATTATCTGCCTAATTTCTTTCACCTGCCAACCTTTCAAACTTCACCGAACTTTTCAATTTCAAAGTTTGATTTTTAATTCATGTGGGCCCCACATGTTTCTTACTTTATGAATAGTACTTTTGGGTACTATTCACATGAATAGTAACTTCAGTTACTATTCATATGAATAGTAACTTCGGTTACTATTCACCCGGTGTGAATATTGATTCCGGTGAATAGTAATTCCGGTGTGAATAGTGATTCCGGTTACTATTCATTTTCCTCTTATTTTTGACATCCTTAAATATTCAGCTTCTGAAATGGAGGATATCAACACTGCTCTCAATCATACCTCTTTAACAGTTTTTCTGAGTTAGATACCTTGATTCCTTTGTGAAAATGTTGACGCCTAGTGCAACTGGTCTGGTTCACAGACGACTAGCATTCACTCGTGGTCTTCGTATCATGTCTTTAAGAATACTGCCAAGAATTGTGCAACCATAAAAACTTTATCACTGGAATCTTTTGGCCCTTCAATTGAATCATCTGTACATCTTATTTTGTCACTGAGGCTTGATCATTTTAATGAACTTCTTTCAGCGACTTGATCCTTGTTGGTGCCTGTTCTTTAAATTTCACGATCCCTGTATAGAGTTTATTATTTATCTTTTATCCTAGTTGAGTTATATATGTCCTCTATTACATATTACATTTTTATGCTTTATAATCTCCCCCTATTTGATTGTCAGGGTTTGACAAACAAATTCCTAGAGGATAACTCAACTGATACAACAAAAAATAAAATACAAAGATAAATAATATAAAAGTACATTCTGGATCATATATACATTTTCCAGATTTCCAAGTGCAAGACAATTGTTCCTCTAGACTGAACATATCTTCAAGTTTTTGCCTTGCTTTCTTTTCACATAGCACGAATACTTCCATTTAGCTTTTCCTTTCCCAAGATAAAGTTAATTCCGTGTCAACAACCTTTTCCTTGCCTTTATTACGCCTAGTAGCTTCTTGGTCATCCACCTTCTCCCCCTCAGTTGGGTTATCCTCCAAGATAGTAGGATGTGGAGTTGGTAATTTAGACGAAGCTGTCTTCACCAAGGAATTAATTGCATGACTAAACTGGGCTGCCATGGAACTTAATTGAACCTGGAATGCATCATGTTGAATGAGTTGCAAATTTTTGATTTCTGCAATGGACTTACAGATATTTGGCAACTCTTTCTCCAATTTTTGGACCCTTGTAAGGAGTCTGCTGTATTCCTTTCTGGTTATAGGTGCATGTGGTTGAGTAGGTTGCTCACTCGTATGTTCTGCAGGTGTTTCACTCAACACTCTATATTCACTCGGTTTAGCGGTTTGGGTGACACTTACATGTTCTGTTCGTGTTTCCCTCAACTCTCCTCCAGAGCTTCCACCGATATGTGTACCTGCAAATGAAATCATCCTAGCCCCTTTTTCAGAGGTCACGGATGGTGCAATGAAAGTTCGTGAGCTTCCATCCTCGCGTGAAGCGAGTTGCCGACCACTGGTAAATAGTGGTAAATCTCGAAAGAGATCCAGAGATTTTTCCTCTGGGAGGTTAAACTTGAATCGATTAAATGGCACAAAACCCAAGTTTCCCTCGTATGTCTGTGAAGACACTTGGTTCATAAAAGAACCACCTACCGATGGATCTTTCCGTAAAATGGAAGATTCACCAGCAGTTATTGAGGTAGGTAATTCCACCTCGGATGCCTGTGAAGGCATTTGATCTTTAGAAAGATCATCAACCACTCTTATGTTCCGTGAAATGGAACTCAAGATAGTTGCTCCCGTCAATTCATCCTCATTTACATTTTCACTCATTTGACAAGGAAGAATTGTTTCCCTAACAGTTACAGTTACCTCAGGTTCATTTGGTTTACTTCGTTTAGAATGAGGTAGAGCTGCTGATGTAACTAACTCCTTATGTGGTGCTGCTGAGGCACTATCTCCCTCAAAAGTGTTGATGGTTGGTCGTTTAAGTGACAATTGAGGTGTAGGAGTTTGTTGTGTTTTTGTTTGCATTTGTAAAATGGGCTCTTCGACCTGTGTTAGAGTCAGTGGGATTTCCTGCTCTTGGTCGGGTAAGATGGCCACTGGGGGCTGTAGAAACTGTATTTCCTGTGACACAACAGGGAATACAAGGGTTGGAATAGCAGGGATTGAAATATTACCTTGTCGTATACCTGCTCTCACTGGTCTTGGTAACAACGGAAGTGGGACAGTCTTTAGATATTCAGTTAGGACTGTAGGCACATCCGTATATTTCTTTTTGCTCATGTAATTAATTACATTCGTCTTTATGGAAGAACATTCCACCTTTTGACCATTTTCCAAGTGTACCCTGTCTTCATCATTCAAAAAATCATTTAATATTAGCTGTAGAAACCTTGGATATAGACATTTGACATTTTGAGTCCGAACATCTCTTGTTCCTAAGTGTTTCATCTTTAAAATGATTTGACCAAGCACTATTTTTCCAAAATTAATCCTCAAATTATTGGCGACCGCATACCCTATTTTTTGGATATATTCAGGTATTCGATCTTGATTTGTTCTATCTGAGGAAAAAACATGGTTAAGAGTGTGAAAGAAGAAACTCCAATACTGGGTTAGAAACGTTCTATAAAGATTACCAGTGTTGAAATTGCCATCCTGGTACCTTATAGAACGAAAGAACATTTCAATCTGTTCAGGTGTAGGATCAGAAACGAGATTTTCCATAGGAAAATGAAGAATTCGATTAACATCTCGTTCAGTGACCCTAATCGACCTACCAAATAGTCGATATGTGAATGCACACCCGTCCTGTCCAGAAGTGTTAACCGCACTGCAATATAGTTCACGCAATGCATCATGGTTAAGCTGCACTGGTGTAACTAAAGCATATCGAATTAATGAATGTTCATTCAAAAATTGTGTCCAAGCCCGAAATTGCTCATCCTGAATGGTTTCGATTTGCTGAATGGAAATAGGATTAACTTTAGCAATTAAAAAGCTTCCCTGCAATGCCATTTTCAAAACTTCGAGGAAATTCAAAAACAAGGGTTAGTTTTTATAAAGGATGATGTATAAAGCAAGAATATAAATCCAATCTAAAAACCACCAGCTAGATTGAAGGATCTTTCCGATCAAAGCTCGAAATATTCAGCAATCGTGTGTATATGCTCTGTATATCTGAAAAATGATGATGTTAAACACAAACAAAAACTCATCATTTATAAGGTTTCAAGGTTTAGTAGGTTAGGTGTAATAGTGATAGGTTATGTTTGAAAAACAACACCGCTCAATAATTTCTCACCTAACAACCTAATTCGCCGAAAAAACATCTTATCACCGAAACCTGTCGGCCGAAAAAACATCTTATCACCGAAACCTATCAGTCTATACACATATACACATATTTATTACTTCTAATTATTATGGATTTAAAAATAATCACGCTGTAAATCAAGAATTAATCCACAATAATCAGATAAACTCACAATTAAATAGATATAAAATTAACAAAATATCATTAATTGATATATGTCAATAAAATATTTATTTAATTATGCTACAGTGATATCTCCAGAATAATCATGCAGATAATCAAATAAAACAAACAAAATCCAGAGAATGAAATTCACTGGCTGCAATTAATTGAACAGACATTTTAAAAAATCATGTGAAATTTAACATACCAAGCTCACTTACCAACCTTGAAAAGGTTGCTTCATCCAAAGCTTTAGTAAAAATGTCTGCCAACTGTTTTTCACTAGGAACAAAGTGCAGTTCCACAGTGCCTTCCATCACATGCTCCCTGATGAAATGGTATCTGATGTCTATGTGCTTGGTTCTAGAATGCTGCACTGGATTCTGTGATATTGCAATTGCACTAGTGTTGTCACATAAAATTGGGATCATTTTAACTTTAACTCCATAGTCAAGTAGTTGATTTCTCATCCATAGAATCTGTGCAGAACAACTCCCAGCTACTATGTATTCAGCCTCTGCAGTTGAGGTAGATACTGAGTTCTGCTTTTTACTGAACCATGAGACCAGCTTGTTTCCCAAGAATTGACAGGTTCCTGTGGTACTTTTTTTATCCATTTTGCAACCTGCATAATCTGCATCTGAGTAACCAATTAGATCAAAACCAGAATCTCTAGGGTTCCAAATGCCGAGTTTTGGTGTTCCCTTGAGATATCTGAAAATCCTTTTAATAGCTACTAAGTGAGATTCCCTCGGATCAGCTTGAAATCTAGCACATACACATGTAGCAAACATAATATCAGGTCTACTAGCTGTTAAGTATAAAAGAGATCCAACCATGCCCCTATAGCTTGTCATGTCCACCTTCTTTTCCTTAGTATTCAGTTCAAGATTAGTGGCAGTGGTCATGGGTCTTTTTGCAGAAGAACAATCTGCTAAATCAAACCTTTTTAAAAGATCATAAATGTATTTTGTTTGACTTATAAAAATTCCCTCATTCACTTGTTTAACTTGTAAACTAAGAAAATAAGTTAATTCACCCATCATACTCATTTCATATTTACTTTGCATGAGTTTGGCAAACCTCTTGCAAAGTTTCTCATCTGTAGACCCAAATATTATATCATCTACATAAATTTGGACAAGTATCATAGAGCCATTGACATTTCTATAAAAGAGAGTTTTATCAATAGTACCTCGAATGAAGTGGTTCTCTATAAGAAACTGTGAGAGTGTGTCATACCAGGCTCTAGGTGCTTGCTTCAGGCCATAGAGTGCTTTGAGTAGAAAGAACACATATTCTGGAAAGTCTGGATCTTCAAAACCAGGCGGTTGACTAACATACATCTCCTCCTCCAGAATACCATTCAAAAATGCACTCTTGACATCCATTTGATAGACTTTGAAATTGGCATGCGCTGCATAGGCCAGGAAGATCCTTATTGCTTCTAACCTTGCTACTGGTGCAAAGGTTTCTTCAAAATCAATTCCTTCCTCTTGATAGTAGCCTTTAGCAACTAATCTAGCTTTATTCCTTGTGACTATGCCATTCTCATCCATCTTGTTCTTGAATACCCACTTAGTGCCAATCACTGATTTGTCTTTAGGTTTGGGTACAAGTTTCCATACTTCATTTCTCTCAAACTGGTTTAACTCTTCTTGCATTGCTAAAACCCAGTCTGGATCCAGAAGAGCTTGTTCAACTCTCTTAGGTTCTTCTTTGGATAGAAAACTACTGTATAAGCATTCTTCTTGACTTGCTCTTCTGGTTTGGACCTTTGCATTAGGATCTCCAACGATAAGCTCAAATGGATGATCCCTGGTCCATTTTCTCTGTGGTGGTAAGTTTGACCTTGATGAAGGGGCTTCATTTTCTCTGTGTTGATCATTGTGACTTATTGTTGAGTTTTGACTGTGAGAAACTCCCCCTGAGTGTATGGCCCTCGAGATTGATGGATTTCTTGCAGATTCATCAATAGATGCTTCTCTTTGATTTTCTACAGATGCTTCAATTTGATTTCCAACTGATGGTGTAATTTGCTCTTCAACAGGTGGTTCATTCTGCACTTCAACTAATAATCCTTGTCTGTTTCTTACACCATTAGATCTCCATTCTTCATCATCATCTTCACTTTCTTCACCACTTCTCTCATTCTCGAATGAGAGAGACTCATGAAAACCTTCATCTACTAGACCAGATATTTTCTTGTCATCAAAGACAACATGTATGGACTCCATTACAATGTTTAGTCTTAGGTTGTAGACTCTGTAGGATTTTCCAGCTGAGTATCCAACAAAGATAGCTTCATCTGCTTTTGAATCAAATTTTCCAAGATGCTCACCATGATTTTTCAGTACAAAGCATTTGCATCCAAAGACATGCAGAAAGTTGATTGTTGGTTTCTTGCCTTTGAAAAGTTGATAAGGTGTCATGCCTTTTGCTTGATTGACCAAAGAAATATTCTGAGTGTAGCATGCAGTTTTTACAGCTTCTGCCCAGAAGTATGTTGGTAGCTTAGATTCTTGAAGCATTGTCCTTGTAGCTTCAATTAGAGTTCTGTTCTTTCTTTCCACTACACCATTCTGTTGAGGAGTTCTTGGTGCAGAGAATTCTTGGATAATTCCTTCTTCTTCACAAAACTCTCTTATTACAGAATTCTTGAACTCAGTTCCATTGTCACTTCTGATTCTCCTTACTTTGAGTAAAGGATTGTTGTTGACTATCCTGATGTGATTTAAAATGACTTCACCTGCTTCATCCTTAGAGTGCAGAAAGAATGTCCAAGAGAATTTTGAGAAATCATCAATAATCACAAGACAGTATTTCTTATTTGAGATTGATAACACATTGACTGGTCCAAAGAGATCCATGTGGAGTAGTTGCAAGGGTTGATCAACTGATGACATTGACTTTGATTTGAAAGAGGCCTTCTTCTGCTTCCCTTTCTGGCATGCATCACACAATCCATCCTTGGAGTAATCCAATTTTGGAATACCTCTAACCAAATCCTTCTTTACCAACTCATTCATTGCTTTAAAACTCAAGTGTGACAGTCTTTTGTGCCAAAGCCAACCTTCATCTACACTTACCTTGCCGAGAAGACATGTAGTCATGTTTGCATTTGTTGAATTGAAGTCAGCAATGTACACATTTCCTCTTCTATCTCCTGTCAACACTACCTTGTTATCACTTTTCTTGAAAATGACACAAGCTTCAGATGTGAACCAGACGTTCTGGCCTTTATCACACAATTGACTGACACTTAGCAAGTTATGCTTAAGTCCATCAACCAGTGCAACTTCTTCAATGACAACATTCCCTTGTGAAATCAAGCCATATCCTCTAGTATATCCTTTGCTGTTGTCTCCAAAGGTAATGCTAGGGCCAGCTTTCTCCTCAAACTTAGTGAGCAGGGTAGAATCTCCAGTCATATGCCTAGAGCAGCCACTGTCCAGATACCAAAGATTCTTTTTGTTTCCCTGCACACATCAACACAAAATCAAGTTGATTTTGGTACCCAAGTTTGCTTGGGTCCTGCCTTGTTAGCCTTTTTCTTATTTTTCAAGCCCTTACTACCCAGGGGTTCTGATTGAGTTAAATCAACCTTAACTCTTGGTGTAGGTTTCTGAAAAATAGGTTGTTTCACTTGCTCACATGCATTAAAACTAAATGTATAATTTGGCATAGTCTGTGCAAACATGTTATTCATCATCCATGGCATCTGTGGCATATTGTAGTATGGATTATACATGAATGGCATGTTAGCATATTGACTAGATGCATGAGTAGAGGGAGCATACATATTTGGCATAACATTCACAGCAGGCATAGGCATAGGCATATAAGGCACAGAAGCATTCTTAACAGATTTACAGTTGGTAGATAAATGATTAACACTTCCACACTTTACACATTTTTTCCTAGGAGCATTTTTATCAGGTGTGTAATTGTTGTGTTTGTTAATCCCTACCTTACCATTTCTATTCTTTTTCTTGTCCTTAACACCTGACTTAACATTTTCTAGCTTGTCCTTCAATTGCTTGTGGGACAAGTTGCCTATGTTTATTTGTTCAACAGATTTGGTTTTGCTGCACTCTCCAACTACAAAGTTTTTGTTGACAGGTCCATACTGGTTATTTAATTTAGTTAAAGTTGCTTTGCTAACAGGCTTAGGTCTCAAAGAACATTCTTTTTCGACTAAATCACTATCTGAAGCAACTTCCCTATCAACATCTAACTTAGCTTTTGCTAATTTGTGAAAAGAATCAATTCCTTGTTTACTATACATTTCTTCAGTTTTAGCCTTTGATCCCTTCCACTTAGCAATTAAGTCTTGTTCCTCTTTTAACTGTTTTATTAAACACTCTTCTCTTTTCAGAGCCTCAAGTAACTCATTCTTAGCATCCTGACAATCTCTTTTCATTGTTTCAAAATCAATTAGTTGAGTTTCTAACAGAGTATTCCTATCACCTATCTTAGCATTAAGATCTTTAATCTTTTTGTTCTCTTTGTTAAGTGATTTTAATGTGACATGCATGTTGTACAATTCATTAGACATTTCATCAACAATATTGGCACATTCATCTTTGGAAAGCTCAGTTAGATTTGTAGTGTATACCTGGTTGCTTGCTGACCTAGCCTCTTCATCAGTTTCGTTTGCCATGAGTGCAAGATTGACAAACTCTTCATCTGCATCTGAGTCACCTCCAGCTACCCAATCATCATCTCTTGATACGAATGCTCTCTCCTTTTTCTTGAGAAGGTCAAAGTATTTCTTTTTGTAATCGACAGTCTCAAACTGTTTCTTTTCATTCTCATATTTGGATTTTCTGCATTCATTGGAAAAGTGGCCAGCAATTCCACAGTTATAGCATTTGAACTTTGATCTTTCAACCACATCCTTGTTTGGTTGATAGTTTTTCTTGAATTGCCCGGCTCCTGCTGAATTCTTCTTGAATCTTAGCTTCGAAAATCTTTTTGATAGAAATGCCAAATATTCATCTAGATCTTCAGCTTCATCCTCACTTAATGCATCAGGTTCTTCAATCATCTTGTTTTTACCTTGGCTAGTTGCAGCTCCACCTTCCCAAGTTCTTTGACTTGGTGTGGCTTCTCTATTCTTCATCTTCTCTCCATCTTGGTTTGTTGGAATATTGGCCACCAAAGCTATATTTCCACCTTTCTTCTGGCTTTTCTCAATTTCTTCATCTTGTTGCAACTCGAGCTCATAGGTCTTTAAAATTCCATACAGTCTCTCAAGTTTAAAATCTTTGTAGTCTTGAGAGTTTCTCAACGAGACTGTAACTGGCTTCCATTCCTTAGGAAGAAATCTCAGAAATTTTAAGTTGGAGTCTTTGACTTCATATGTTCTCCCGTATAACTTCAGGCCATTCAGTAGTTTCTGAAATCTACTGAATATATCTGTTAAATTTTCTCCAGAATTATGATGGAAGTGTTCATACTGTTGTATGAGGATTTGCATCTTGTTCTCTCTGACTTGTTCAGTTCCTTTACAGAGTGTTCGAATAGTGTCCCACACTTGCTTGGCAGTGGTGCAGTTGATGACATTGTCGAACATGTCTTGATCAATACCATTGAACAGTATATTCATGGTCTTTTTATCCTTCTGGACTTCCTCTTTGTCTCCATCTGTGAATTCTGCGGATAATTTGGGAATAGGCCTTCCAGCAACTCCAGTTCCTGCTGCTTCTCCAACTGCAGTGTTGGCCTTCATAGGAATATGAGGAATTCTTTCTATACAGTTTACATAACCTTCATCAATAGATAAGAGATGTAAATGCATCTTTACTTTCCAGTGAAAGTAATTATCTTTGTCAAGAACTGGTATTCTTACGCCTGAATCCTTCATTCCCATGGTGGTGATCTTTAGACTTCTTGTATGCTAGAAGCTTGCTCTGATACCAATTGTTAGGTCCCAAAGTATCGTAGAAGGGGGGTTGAATACGATACTATAAAAATTAAAAATAATTCCGAGAAAATATCTTTATTGATAATAAACTCGAAGGGGTGTTACAACTTCTAATCCAATGGATTAGCTTCAAAATTAGAACACTCCTAAGGATAGTTTAGGCACGAGGACCTTCTACCCGACACTGCCTGAAAGTGGGCTAAGCCGACTTTCCTACTAGACGGACTATTTAGCAGCTTACACAGAAAATATATGATAGAGAAGAGAGAGTTGAGTGTTTAGGTGTATTTTGAAATGAAATACAACAGGCCTATTTATAGATTTTAGAAAGTTACTATGCAGCTAATATACGTAATTGATTACGTATATTATCTGCCTAATTTCTTTCACCTGCCAACCTTTCAAACTTCACCGAACTTTTCAATTTCAAAGTTTGATTTTTAATTCATGTGGGCCCCACATGTTTCTTACTTTATGAATAGTACTTTTGGGTACTATTCACATGAATAGTAACTTCGGTTATTCACATGAATAGTAACTTCGGTTACTATTCACCCGGTGTGAATAGTGATTCCGGTTACTATTCATTTTCCTCTTATTTTTGACATCCTTAAATATTCAGCTTCTGAAATGGAGGATATCAACACTGCTCTCAATCATACCTCTTTAACAGTTTTTCTGAGTTAGATACCTTGATTCCTTTGTGAAAATGTTGACGCCTAGTGCAACTGGTCTGGTTCACAGACGACTAACATTCACTCGTGGTCTTCGTATCATGTCTTTAAGAATACTGCCAAGAATTATGCAACCATAAAAACTTTATCACTGGAATCTTTTGGCCCTTCAACTGAATCATCTATACATCTTATTTTGTCACTGAGGCTTGATCATTTTAATGAACTTCTTTCAGCGACTTGATCCTTGTTGGTGCCTGTTCTTCAAATTTCACGATCCCTGTATAGAGTTTATTATTTATCTTTTATCCTAGTTGAGTTATATATGTCCTCTATTACATATTACATTTTTATGCTTTACATATCAACACAGCTTGTTACACACAGAACAGAACCTTAATCAACAAGACTCATGGGAACACTGCTTACTATCTGTTGACTGGAAAGAAACCCACTGTCAAATACTTTCATGTATTTGGAAGCAAGTGTTTCATAATGATAGACAACCATAAAAGAAAAGGAAAGTTTGATGCTAAAGCACATGAAGGCATTTTCATGGGATATGGATTAGAAAGGACTGCATATAGAGTCTATGTCATAGAACACAAAGTCATTGAAGAAAGTGTGAATGTCATATTTGATGAAACCAAGTTTCCTGGACTGCAAGAAGATGGTCAGATGCAGCCTCTGAGATTTGAGAATCAAGGATACTTGGAAGAAGAAGAGATTGTTAATGAAGAACCATCTTGTACTTAAACTCTTGAGTTTGGAGGAGATGCAGTCAACTCAAATAACGTTAATCAAACTCCAGCTCAGTCACAAACAATTACATCTAATCATGGAGCTGATGGTGACTCTGGAGATCTTGAAGAACATGGAGAAGACAACAATGCGGAAGAATCAATTCCTCAAGAAGGAACTGATCAAGCAGAACAGAATAAAAGCTTGCCCAGATCCATTAAATGGAACAAGGATCACACCTCTGATTTAATCATTGGCAATCCTTCCACTGGAGTAAGGACCAGAAGAAATGTCTCTCTTGACAGCATGCTCTCCTGTTTTCTATCACAAATTGAGCCAAAGACAATTGATGAAGCATTGTTAGATTCTGATTGGGTGATAGCTATGCAAGAGGAGCTCAACCAATTTGAAAGAAACAATGTGTGAAAACTAGTACCACGACCTAAAGGGAAATCAGTTATTGACACAAAATGGGTATTCAGAAACAAGTTAGATGAAAGTGGAAATGTGACAAGAAACAAAGCAAGGCTAGTGGCCAAAGGATACTATCAACAGGAGGGAATAGATTATGATGAAACATTTGCACCTGTTACCAGACTTGAAGCTATTAGAATATTTCTAGCCTATGCTGCACACTGCAACTTCAAGGTATTCCAAATGGATGTCAAAAGTGCCTTTCTTAATGGAGAGCTAGATGAGGAAGTGTATGTTGAACAACCACCTGGATTTGAAGATTCTGAGTTGTATGACTTTGTCTACAAGCTGTTCAAAGCACTTTATGGTTTGAAGCAAGCTCCTAGATCTTGGTATGATACACTCTCTACCTTTCTGTTGGAGAATCAATTTATAAGAGGTGTTATGGATAAAACACTATTCTACAAACATCATGGCGAGGACATCATTCTGGTACAAATCTATGTTGATGACATAATATTTGGTTCTACAAATGAAAAGTTGTGTGAGAAGTTTTCATCTCTTATGAGGAACAAATATGAGATGAGTATGATGGGAGAACTATCATTCTTTCTTGGTCCGCAGATTTACCAAAAATGTGATGACATTTTCATTTGTCAAGCAAAATATGTCAAGGAACTGCTCAAGAAGTTCAACTTGGAAGATGCATCACCTGCCAAGACACCTATCTCTACTGCAACCAAACTAGATCTAGATCCTTAAGGAAAGAAAGTGGACTCTAGTACGTATAGAGGCATGGTTGGATCACTGCTATATCTAACTGCTAGCAGACCAGACATAATGTTTGCTACATGTCTCTGTGCAAGGTTTCAAGCTGATCCAAAAGAGTCACACTTGATTGCTATTAAGAGAATCTTTAGATACTTGAAAGGCACTCCAAATTTAGGCCTTTGGTATCCTAAAGACACTGGATTTGATCTAGTTGGATATTCTGATTCAGACTATGCTGGATGTAAGATTGATAGAAAAAGCACAACTGGAAGCTGTCAATTTCTTGGTGGAAGATTAGTGTCATGGTTTAGCAAGAAGCAGCACTCATAATCTTCCTCAACAGCAGAAGCTAAATACATTGCAGCTGGAAGTTGCTGTGCTCAAATTATTTGGATGAGGAATCAGCTTTTGGATTATGATTTAGAGTTATCAAACATCCCAATCTACTGAGATTACACTAGTGCCATATTCATCTCAGACAATCCAGTTCAACATTCCAGGACAAAGCACATTGATATAAGGCATCATTTCATAAGGGAACATGTTGAAAAAGGAAACATTCCTACGGAAAAGCAACTTGCAGACATTTTCACCAAGCCATTGGATGAAGCAACCTTCAACGGGTTGGTAAGTGAATTGGGAATGCTAAATCTGGTATGTTAACTTACTAGTCTTTACATTCTCATGGTGTTAGGTTGCAGCTCGTGATAGTAGCTTTCAATGTTGCTGTCATGAGAAGTTATTGTCTTATGTGCTACTTGTTATTGACAGCATGTTTGCTATGACTAGGCTAAATTGTAATTACATGCGTATTTTAACTTATGTAATGAGTAGTCACGTGACATTAACTTAAATCATAAGCGTTCCAGTGATAATTAATCGTGTTATTTGAAATGACCCGGGGTAATTGTCAGTCTTTTTCTTTTAAAGTTAAATACTTTATTAAAAGGAAACGTGTGGGAAACTGTAACGTCTCCTAGTGTGCTATAAATAAGACCGAGGCTAAACCCCTATTTTCCTTCATATCATTCATAACACACTAATGAGAGAGTATAAGAGAGCTAATGGACTGCAAACCCAAGATTTCTTGCGAACCCGATCACGAAGAGGAAATTGAAAACCTATTCGATCTTATGGATACAGCACTGGAGGAAATGGAAGCGGAGTAGGAGAAGAAGGCTGAAGATGATTTGGCAGCCTGGAAAGAGTTACTTGACTTTGTCGAGGCTCTCCTTAAGGCAGAAGGGTTAGGAGAAGAAATTGTTGATGTGGAGCTGTACGAACTTGTCGTCGAAGATCTGTTGAAGGAAGCTCTTAAGGAGCTTAATAAAAAATAATGTTTTTAAAGAACTTTTTATGTATTGTTTTTATATTTTTATTAATGAAAAGTTTATCATTTCGTCTTCTTCAGTGTTCTTGCTTAATTCTCTACTTTATTCTCTTACCTTGATTATCTGTTGGGTAAATGCATGTATGCATGTATGTATATGTGAATGTGTGTATGTGTGCCTGAAACTGAAATGTGCTCTAATTGATTAAAATGCTAATTGGTAATTTTAATTAAGTAATAGACAAAATTCTTTTAAAACCCATGACGTTTGGAATTTTCGCACAACTTGCTGTCAACAAGGAAAGGTGATGTCATGAGATTTTGTTTTAAAAGAAAATTATCTATGAATTACTTAACGGTGATAGCATATTCTCGCGCCAGTGTTACTGTCAAGCGAAACACACTATCACCACTCCAAAATTACTGACGAGTTGTTCCAGCGCACAGGTTACTGTCAAGTTAGTGGACCGAATTAATTGGGATATTACCTCCACGATTTACAGCCATTAAAAGTAACCACCCACGACACCACGTGACTGATTAATGGGCGAAGACCAAGTTACTTTCCCTTTTTCAGTAAAACGTTTGCTATATTCATATAAGCCACTGTCAAACACACAAACACATAACTTTCAACAGAACCTTTCTCTCAAAATCTAAAATCTCTCTCCCAAATCTCAAAGCAAAAATGGTACCAAAACAATCCTCTTCTCAAACAAACTTTGCTGGTATTCTCACTGTTGGAGATGCTGGTGAAGGATTCAAAGGACTTGTATCCTTCATGAACAAGTCCTATCTAGGTCGTGCTATAACCTCTATGTGACGCCCCCAAATCCGAGGTCAAAGATCCAGGTCGTCACATCATCATCCAACCATATCATACCTGTATTAACTTTACAACTCAACAATACATCAATCCAGACCTCAATCTTACACACAAACAAGTTAGAGCCTCAGAAACGATAATCAAAAGTGCCACTAATTATTACAATTCATTTGTACAATCAGAGTCTTACGCAATTCTACTATACAACTACTCTTGAAGACAAGTCTTACTATTACAGTTGAAAACCTATTATACTACTCTGTAGTATTTATCAGGAACTAAATCATCTCCGGGGTAAATCTTCTACTCCTCTTCTGCTGGTGCGGAGTTAATCGGCCAAATTCTTCTCTTTCTGAAAAGTTTTTATAAAGCAAGAATGAGCTACATAATGCTCAGCAAGTTCACCATTTTGTAAAATAATAATGTGGTTTATTTCGAAAACATTCCCAACTATATGGGTATATATCTCAGATTTCAAAACGTAATTGGACAATGTATATGCCCGAGTTTGAATAAAACATCTATACTCACTAAGGAGCTTTAGAATAACATATGAACCCTTTATAAGGTTCCCATTTCAATATATCTAAAGTTTGAAAATATATACATATGAGTATATCATTTTCGGCAAAACACTCTACGATTAACATACTGTACAGGGAATACATCATTGCAAACCTCTTTCCTTCCATTAACTTAGAAGGTTTCTCATACAAAAACATTTCGTTCTTTGAAACAATTGCAAGAGTGCACTAACACGTGCCAATCTTTATAGAAAATCTTGCAGTTCTAGATACTACACGATGTCAATTCTTTCTCATCAAAAACCACACTACCGGCAACTTGGCACTTAGGCCCAAGAAGCAGTGTTTGAGTATTTTTCCAAAGTGGAGGATGGGACTGGAAGAAAACATAAAAACCTGACAAGGATTGACGATGATCAGTCGCCACATCCAAGTCCAATAATCCGCGGGTCTTCTCTACCGGTAGAAGGATAGAAACTACATCCGTAACTATCCCTCGGGTGAAAACTACATCCGTAATCACCCTCGATGAAAACTACATCCGTAATCATCCTTCGGCAACACCTGGGCCGGAATAATAAGTGATGGACCGCCTGGCTCACGGCCGCTTACACATCCCGGGAATCGTTCGTCAACGGTTCCCACACCTGCCAGAGTCCCTTTTTCCTTTTCTTGTAAAACTTGATTTTGATTGAAAACAGAGTAATTGAGGTCCGACTTCAGTCGACCGATGATTCTTGAAATCATACAAGAAGCAGAATCTGACCGGGGGTTTTCGAAAATGTTTTGAGTTCGAAAGAGTTCGAGTTTGAAAGTATTAAAAAGTATCTTAGATTAACTTTGTCTTTAAATAATGAACAATGATTAATAAATAGTATTTTAAGATTTAATATTAATAATTAATAAAATAATTATTCAATAAAATAAACTTTTAATCCAAGATAGGGTTTCGAGTATTTACGAAGATATTAAAATAGTTATTTGAGTATACGATACCACCCGAATGACCCTTCGGGTTTTCGCAATCTAGATACGATATAATAATATACCGCTCCCCGGTCAATAGTATATACGGACCGCTACGACCTCTATTGCTAGAGTCGTTGTCCGAAGAAAACATTTCAATCTAAGTTCAAGGGGTAAAAGCATACATGTACTTGTTCAATCGCAATTGCATCAATACTTCGATAAACATAGCATTTGATATAATTTGAAAACTACAAACACAACAGTAAAAGTCCTTGTATATGGATAAGTTTTGAAAAGTAAACTTGCCTTGATTTGGTTGGGGTGGTCGAGCGTGCGGATTCGAACGATCTATACATAAACAATAATCGTTCGTTAGTACCTTAGCAATTTCTCTTTAATTACGGGATTTTAAGGGGGTACGAAATTAACTTAACGACTTCGTCTTATGACTCCCTAGCCCCACTATAGGTCCATGTCATCACTCGATTACGCTCGTCACTTACTCGACTTAATTTAGTTATCACGTTCGAATCATAACCACTAACCCTAGAATAATGTTCCACTAATCGACATTTTCCATTGCGCGAATTTTACTCTAGCATTTTTATAAAATCCAAAAATTCATATTTTAATCTAATTTCTTTTGGGTGGTCTTCACCACTGCATTACCTACATTCTCAAATTTTTCCATGATCCCAAATATATTTTAAGGTGTTTAAACAAGGTTCACAAGGGGGTCACTTAATGCAGTCCATCGTCCAGAAACAAAATTCACTCCTCCGGCCATAAATAAAAATCCACACATCACCTAGCTATGAACCTTACATTTACAGAAACTACATTCAATTATCTCTCCAACAATATAAGGTAGGACATCAGGGGACATCATTTGGGGGTTCAAAATCGTGCTACAACACAGATCAAAGTTCCTGGACAAACTCAGCAAGCTCAAACTACTTAGATCAACCATTTTTCATACTTCCATAACATAATCACCACTTAATACACTTAGATCATGACTCATAACACTCATGGAGATATATATATTAACCATAGTCATAAAAATCACAATCTCAACATCAAAACCCAAGATCCATGCTATCCAATACATATACATCCAAGATTAGTCCTAAAACACATGGATCTACTACCATACTATATAAACATTACATAACCAAGGGGGTTTGAGATTTGTATACCTTCTTGAGTAGCTAAAGACCTTGGATGAGCTTTACAATAACTAAGAACACTTGGATGAGCCCTCACAAACCTTAATCCTTCAAGATCTAAAAGATAACAACTTATGTTAACACCCCTCTAAACTTTCAACAATTTTTATCTCAAGAATCAATGGATGGAATGCTATGAAATTGATACCATACCTCTATTATAATGCAAGGAAGCCCTAGGATTTTTGCTTGAGGTTGTAGATGAAGAAATGTTGGAGAGAAAATCTCTCCCTCTCTCTCCTTGTAGTTCGGCCGAGAGCTTTCTCAAGAGGGGGTGTTTTCTCTTTGTTTTGTTTTTGAAAGGTAATGAAATGGTAAGTAGGATATGTATTATTGTGGGTATTAGGTGTAGTTCACATGTTGCCAAGCTAGAGTCTAGGTTGTCTCCCCATGCCCTATTGTCCCCTAGGTACATCACCCATCACACATGTCACTATTCACTTTTACTTTATGCTTTCTAGTTTCTTTTCCTAACTAGCTAGTTACATGGCACTTGCATGTAATTTCTTTCCTTGTAATATTATTCTCCCACCAATGCTTGTCATTTAATCCTTACTTCGTATCGTATCTTAATTATTCTCTCGTAATAATATTTCGTCGCGTAGAGATTTCCCCTATAATTCCTTAAGTACTTCTTGTGTAAATTCCTCGAATGTTCATAATTCCTCGTCATAACTCTTAATAAATCCTTTAATATTCTAACCATTCTCAAATCCCAAGTTTAATAAATATTACTAACAGTAAGACTCTTGCCTTCACAATCTCTCTGTATATCTTACATAATAAATGCAACAACGCAGTTTCTCAGACAATCAATTCTATTAATCAACAGGGATGACTAGAAAGGTTCCATAATGACAATGCCACAAGATATTAAATAAAAGAAAATATTACCAAAAATTAGGGTTCTTACAGCCTCCCCTCCTTAAAAGGATTCCGTCCCGGAATCAGGTTGAAAACAGTTGGGGGTGCTTTTCACGCATCGCGCTCTCTAGTTCCCATGTTGATTCTTCGACATTCTGATTCCTCCACAAGACTCTTACTAGTTTGACAACCTTGTTCCTCAGCACCTGTTCTTTTCTATCCATGATTTCTACGGGTTGCTCGACATATGTTAAGTCTGGTTGCAGATCCACTTGATCATGTTCTATCACATGTCGGAAGTCGGTATGGTAGGGTCGTAGCATGGACACATGGAACACATTATGTACTTGCTGTAAGCTCGGGGGTAAAGCCAATTCATAGGCTAACTTCCCAACTCGTTTCAAGATCTCAAAAGGTCCAATAAATCTCGGGCTTAGTTTTCCCTTCTTACCAAATCTCATCAATCCCTTCCACGGCGATACCTTCAACATCACAAACTCTCCTACCTCATATTCTTTGTCCTTACGGGTCTGGTCCGCATACTTCTTCTGTCTGTCTTGGGCCGCTACCAGCCGTCCTCTTATGAGCTCGATAGTTTCTCTTGTCTGTTGGACCAGTTCAGGCTCTAAAATCTTCCGCTCTCCAACTTCTTCCCAACACAAGGGAGACCGACATCATCGTCCGTATAAAGCTTCATACGGGGGCATGCCTATACTCGCATGGTAACTGTTGTTGTAGGAAAATTCGATCAACGGCAAGTGGTCATCCCAACTTCCCTTAAAATCGATGGCACATACTCTCAACATGTCCTCTATGGTCTGGATGGTTCTCTCGCTCTGTCCGTCTGATTGGGGTGGTATGCAGTACTCATGTTTAACTTGGTCCCCACATAATCCTGAAAACTCCTCCAGAACCTGGAGCTGAACCTTGGGTCTCTCCCAGATACAATGCTCACAAGAACCCCATGCCTTACCACGATCTCCTCAGATATCTCATAAAATTTGACCATTCGAAATAATGGGTTTCGAAAAAAAACTAATGACTTTTACATTCACTCGTCTGTATCGTAAATACGTAATATCAATTATAAATCTTCATTTAATAATTCATACATATCGTGATTGCAAAAATTTCTCAGTCACCCATTAAATTACTATTCGTCCAGGTTTCGAATATTCCCGAAAGTTAGGGTTAATGCAGTCTCCTCTCCTTAAAAGGATTCTATCTTAAGAACCTAAGGATAATAGTTGCGGATACAATTCCAACCTTACCTTTTCCAATTCTCGGGTTGACTTTTCAACCCTATTGTTCTCTCCCTTCGTCTCACCAACGCCTTAATGTTGTTCCTCAACGCAAACTCTCCTCGACCTGTATTCCTTATCGGTTGTTCTATGATTAAAAATTTCTATCCCACTACTTACACGTTCCCCTTCTACCTTGTTCATAGTATCCGTGTTGAGTCCTTGTATCGTTGGCCCGTGAATGCTTTGTGGTCGTGTTTTGTAATCTGAGACAACGTCAATACGCACGGTATTCCTCCTATTCCTTCGCTTGATTAGCAGGCATGTGTTGCCTCCCGTCAGCCGTTACCACTTGCTATGGATACTGTATAGTCTTCGGTATATGTCGAACCAGTTCAGCTACTATGTCCCTCGTTCCTTGACTTCGTCGTAACGCAAGAGAAGCGAACTTCTTCTTTCACAGCACGCTCTACAGGAGACGTCCTTACGTTCGCATGGCGATGATCGTGATAACAACATTCATTTCATGGATAAGTTTTTATTCTCGACTGCCCCGTGAAGCCTTAGGCACGACACTAAATATAATTTCGATCGTCTGGACAATTCTTCTTCCCTGTCCGTCAACCACAGATCAAATTAGTACATACGCTAAATTTCTTTGTTAAATATACCCGAAAGCACCTTCAATATTCTAAGTTTAACCTTAAGTCTTTATCTGACGTGATCGCTGCAGAAGTTTCATATTGCACCACCATCTCTCCCGTATAATATTCGATAATCTTCTCAATGGAAAGTCTGTCGTAGGTAAATCACTTGGTCCAGCAATTATAAATCAACTAGGGCCATCTCTTGGCTCGGTCTTCGGCGACCTACTCATGAAATTCATTATAATTCTGTCCACGTTCAAGATTTTCTACGGGCGGAATTGATCCACTAGATCTCTATCATTTTGTTTTTGACATGTTGCGTTCATACTTAATAGTTTCCCAATACCATTCTTCATATCCGTTTGCCAAACATTCTCTTAATTCTCTGTACATCTTTGTCCTTCCCCATAATTTAGTCATTTTCTTCTAACATTATTCTTTATTGTATATACTCTATTTTCTTGGTCAATACTGACTGAATTCCAATTTCGAATAATCCCTTCTATAGGTATCGGCCACCACACTGGCCTTTCCTGGGAAATAACAAATTTCTCCATTATACTCCCTGCTCCCTTTCGTCACCTTCTCTTTCTTATGTTTAGTCCTAATATGAAGATATACTTATGGCACTTGTGGAAAACTTTCACACTTTTCTCATAAAGTTAACGTCTCAGTTTTATGCGTGAACGCCATCATGACTAATCCCAGACTCACGGTTAGTATATCCTATCCCGTAACCTTTATGTTGTTTAGAAGTATAGGCTATCATCCCCTTTCTACTGCATCGGCATACCTCTTAAACTCTTGAAAGATGCATCATCGTGACTCTCAAAGTCCTCTTCTCATTATAAAGTATAGCTAACAACGAGGTTGTTACTAATCTCTCATATCATTCTTAAAACTTTATTCATTAATCCATAAAGGCTTCTGACTCATTAGTCCATTCAAACGATACTACCACAATTTTATAACGTTTATATTAATGTGAAATGCCAACTTTGGCACAGTACAGGGGTCGATCTTGAGTTGGTAAAACCTTCTCTTCAACCTTATCTTTGAAAAACAACTACTCATTTTAACTAGTCAACAATTCCTCCATTTCCGATAAGGGTATCAGTTCTCGATGGTATATGTAAGATGTCATATGCTCGTCCTCCTTCACAATTGGCGCCAAACAGCCTGAGGTCTGCATGCTACTGCGATTCCCAATAAACTTGATTAGGTGGTAATCTCGAAGGATCATTGTCATATATCCATGCATCCATTTGCTATTAGGGGCCTGTTAAACTTTATGTCTCTCTATGTGCATCAATCCCTTTTAGCTAAATAAAGCTTCACATTCTTGCCACGATATTTCTTCCTTTCTTGTCCATCTCACTTCCAGGTAGTTTCTTCTAAGGATATGTTTTACATCGCAATCGATTTGCATTTCTTGGATCAGGAAAAGGCTTGGTAACTCCAGAATTCATTAATATAACATCCTGACAACGGTTGGTAGGAGCGTGCTCCCAACCACCTCATCATTTCTTATAACTTTCCCCACACCAATATTAAAGGTCTTGTGGTATGCCCTGACATGTTATCTCTACTTCAATAATTACTCGGCATAACGCTCCGGCTGCACAATTACAACATTTGGTTTTTGATCTCATATTGGTGTAACGGTTCACAATTGTACCTCCCGTTCACCTTAGAGTAATCACTTTGAAAGGAACGGTTTCCAAAATAACAAGGTCCAATAGATAATCTCAATAAGAATTCCACATTGGATGTTCCAAGAATGTTGATGGTTCCAAATACTAGGAGTCTCGATTTTTGGAGATGTAAGGATGGACAGAAAGAATACAACAAGGTTTATTCCTTCCCGTCCTGATAATTCTGTAATATGACACCATAGAGAATGTTGCACAAGGGCAATGATTGTTGGGTACAAAAGTCATAAAGACGGTCTTTATACAATTCTTACATCGGGTGGATACTTTTCCTCCTGAATAATAAGAGGAAATCTAAAGGCGCATTGATGAAGGTCAGCCAATAGAAAGCAATTCTACTCCATGACAATTAAAGAATGAAGTAGTTTATCATTCAAGTAATCAGTGGTTTCAAATGAATTCTCATTGTGTGAATGAAAGAATAAAATATTCAAGTAATATAAAGTCTGGTACGAAGATGGGTAGAATTCAAGTTGAATGGGCGACCTCACTAGGTCTCAATCAAATTATTCGTCAAAACTTTCATCATCATACTTTACCACATGCAAAATGCATTGCGGAATTGCTGAATGAATTAAATTGGGAGTTGGACCAGTGAAACAATAACTAGTCCTTTCAAGAAACACTAGCAACTAGCTAGACAAAATTTGCTAGTTCACCTGTTTGAGACATCACCACTAGCTAGGACAATTAGCTAGGTGTTCTTCACAACATTACAATTTTGACTAGTTAGAACAATCAACTAGTCATTCATATTGACATATCAACTAGCCAGTTTCAATTGGCTAGAACGGAATTTCAACTTCGTAGCCACTGAAGAAACTTAAGGCTTCTCGGACAACGAATGAAAATAAGAAGTTATTAAGTTTGAAAAAGAAAACTATAAAATCTGAAGAGAATGTTCTAGGTATCGGAACAATCGATAACCTCTCACCAAATATTACTTACCAGCGAAACGGTCCACCCAAGGGTGCCTCCGTACACATGCTTTACCAGATCCGACAATAGAATTAAATTCGGAATACCAATCTCAAAATGATATCCTTACTATGATTCCAATGTACGATGTACAATCTCATCTTGAATAGAAGAAAAGAATTCACAAGGGATGTTTGGACATTAGATCATCCATGTCCTCAATAATTTGTTGAATATTTATGAGCTCAACTGAAGAATGCAAGTATGAAAGAAGCAATCAAATATCGATATTCGTTAAGTAGTATTCGTCGATTAATTAAGGAAATATTTGTGGAACATTCCTTGGATAATTGAAAGAGGGTGTAAATAGTCATGAGCAGAAATGATTATAAACTTCAAATAGAATGCTCGGGCTCAATTAAGATACTTTGGATGAGTCCCGGTTTAGAGAATGTATATCACTGGTTGTTATTCCACAAGTTTGAAGTAGAAAGCTAGGAGGGTTACCTGATATAAGCTAATCGAGGTAACATGGTTAGTGAACAGTTTCAAATGAAGTAGTGCACCAGCCGGTAGTTATCAAAATAATCATTCGTGCATCTCATTATCACCACTATGAGGGTAACTCCATCTCTTCGTCTTCGTAATACAAGACACCAACTAGTGCGTCTCTCAATCATCATCTTAAAGTCATTTATCGAGTTAGGGTTTCAAAAATATATCTGTCATTTCTGTGCTTTATCTTGAAGACCAAACTTCACATCATTTCGGGGACACCTGCAAGGTCCATAAGGTCCTACTTCATGCCTTCCGACATGAATCACAAGTGGCCAGTTCCCCCTGGGAACAGATCAAAGAGATCTCTCAGGGATCTCAGTGCAGTCCATAGGTTCAGTGGCGGGTGTGTGTATGTGAACATATACCAAAAATATTGAGGTCTACAATACATATATAAATAGTCCCTGCTAACATCTCTATCAAAGGATCCCACTCTAGACCCGCTGGTCTTTTCTTTTGGTAGACTCTGAGATCACTGTATCGCTCGTTGCAACCATGTTCAACTTCCCTTGAGTCCCTTTGTTAATCCCACTTGTTTGTTCTCTAAGTTGAACTACCATGCTCTAATTTCCGAATCATGCGTGGAGCTATCTAGCACGCTCATCTTGTGATAACATTCTCGTATAACACATGTAAAATTCGCCACCAAGGGTAATGAAGTCCACAACGACATAGTGACCAACTTTCAGGTAAACCCGTTACTTATCGAAAATCGGATCTTATAGCCAAAGTAAAAGACTTTCATTAATCCAAGTACTAAGTACCCTTAATTATGTAGGGAAGTCCAAACTTCTTGATTCTTAAAATGTCGCCTCCTAAACTATGGAGGAATATGGCCACAAAATTTATGCCAGCCTAGTCATCCGATCATATTGGCAATATCGCCTCTACCTCAGCTGCTCTCGAGATTTCGCTCTGCTTCCTATATCATTACCTATGATAGGTCATGTACGACTCTCAAACCTCTATTCATCATTCTGAAGGTCTCTAAGGATTCTATCGACCCTAGTATAATACCTTCAGTAACACTCCAATCTATTCTACTCACCGGTACCTCTTCCGGTAGTCCAATCATAAGTTTACTACGATCTCTTATGTCATTCTCCTACTTAGACTTAACTCTCAACACTCTCGTTTCTGAGTACTGTAACTTATGGCTCTGATACCATTTCTGTGACGCCCCCAAATCTGAGGTCAAAGATCCAGGTCGTCACATCATCATCCAACCATATCATACCTGTATTAACTTTACAACTCAACAATACATCAATCCAGACCTCAATCTTACACACAAACAAGTTAGAGCCTCAGAAACGATAATCAAAAGTGCCACTAAATATTACAATTCATTTGTACAATCAGAGTCTTACGCAATTCTACTATACAACTACTCTTGAAGACAAGTCTTACTATTACAGTTGAAAACCTATCATACAACTCTGTAGTATTTATCAGGAACTAAATCATCTCCGGGGTAAATCTTCTACTCCTCTTCTGCTGGTGCGGAGTTAATCGGCCAAATTCTTCTCTTTCTGAAAAGTTTTTATAAAGCAAGAATGAGCTACATAATGCTCAGCAAGTTCACCATTTTGTAAAATAATAATGTGGTTTATTTCGAAAACATTCCCAACTATATGGGTATATATCTCAGATTTCAAAACGTAATTGGACAATGTATATGCCCGAGTTTGAATAAAACATCTATACTCACTAAGGAGCTTTAGAATAACATATGAACCCTTTATAAGGTTCCCATTTCAATATATCTCAAGTTTGAAAATATATACATATGAGTATATCATTTTCGGCAAAACACTCTACGATTAACATACTGTACAGGGAATACATCATTGCAAACCTCTTTCCTTCCATTAACTTAGAAGGTTTCTCATACAAAAACATTTCGTTCTTTGAAACAATTGCAAGAGTGCACTAACACGTGCCAATCTTTATAGAAAATCTTGCAGTTCTAGATACTACACGATGTCAATTCTTTCTCATCAAAAACCACACTACCGGCAACTTGGCACTTAGGCCCAAGAAGCAGTGTTTGAGTATTTTTCCAAAGTGGAGGATGGGACTGGAAGAAAACATAAAAACCTGACAAGGATTGACGATGATCAGTCGCCACATCCAAGTCCAATAATCCGCGGGTCTTCTCTACCGGTAGAAGGATAGAAACTACATCCGTAACTATCCCTCGGGTGAAAACTACATCCGTAATCACCCTCGATGAAAACTACATCCGTAATCATCCTTCGGCAACACCTGGGCCGGAATAATAAGTGATGGACCGCCTGGCTCACGGCCGCTTACACATCCCGGGAATCGTTCGTCAACGGTTCCCACATCTGCCAGAGTCCCTTTTTCCTTTTCTTGTAAAACTTGATTTTGATTGAAAACAGAGTAATTGAGGTCCGACTTCAGTCGACCGATGATTCTTGAAATCATACAAGAAGCAGAATCTGACCGGGGGTTTTCGAAAATGTTTTGAGTTCGAAAGAGTTCGAGTTTGAAAGTATTAAAAAGTATCTTAGATTAACTTTGTCTTTAAATAATGAACAATGATTAATAAATAGTATTTTAAGATTTAATATTAATAATTAATAAAATAATTATTCAATAAAATAAACTTTTAATCCAAGATAGGGTTTCGAGTATTTACGAAGATATTAAAATAGTTATTTGAGTATACGATACCACCCGAATGATCCTTCGGATTTTCGCAATCTAGATACGATATAATAATATACCGCTCCCCGGTCAATAGTATATACGGACCGCTACGACCTCTATTGCTAGAGTCGTTGTCCGAAGAAAACATTTCAATCTAAGTTCAAGGGGTAAAAGCATACATGTACTTGTTCAATCGCAATTGCATCAATACTTCGATAAACATAGCATTTGATATAATTTGAAAACTACAAACACAACAGTAAAAGTCCTTGTATATGGATAAGTTTTGAAAAGTAAACTTGCCTTGGTTTGGTTGGGTGGTCGAGCGTGCGGATTCGAACGATCTATACATAAACAATAATCGTTCGTTAGTACCTTAGCAATTTCTCTTTAATTACGGGGTTTTAAGGGGGTACGAAATTAACTTAACGACTTCGTCTTATGACTCCCTAGCCCCACTATAGGTCCATGTCATCACTCGATTACGCTCGTCACTTACTCGACTTAATTTAGTTATCACGTTCGAATCATAACCACTAACCCTAGAATAATGTTCCACTAATCGACTTTTTCCATTGCGCGAATTTTACTATAGCATTTTTATAAAATCCAAAAATTCATATTTTAATCCAATTCCTTTTGGGTGGTCTTCACCACTGCATTACCTACATTCTCAAATTTTTCCATGATCCCAAATATATTTTAAGGTGTTTAAACAAGGTTCACAAGGGGGTCACTTATTGCAGTCCATAGTCCAGAAACAAAATTCACTCCTCCGGCCATAACTAAAAATCCACACATCGCCTAGCTATGAACCTTACATTTCCAGAAACTACATTCAATTATATCTCCAACAATATAAGGTAGGACATCAGGGGACATCATTTGGGGGTTCAAAATCGTGCTACAACACAGATCAAAGTTCCTGGACAAACTCAGCAAGCTCAAACTACTTAGATCAACCATTTTTCATACTTCCATAACATAATCACCACTTAATACACTTAGATCATGACTCATAACACTCATGGAGATATATATATTAACCATAGTCATAAAAATCACAATCTCAACATCAAAACCCAAGATCCATGCTATCCAATACATATACATCCAAGATTAGTCCTAAAACACATGGATCTACTACCATACTATATAAACATTACATAACCAAGGGGGTTTGAGATTTGTATACCTTCTTGAGTAGCTAAAGACCTTGGATGAGCTTTACAACAACTAAGAACACTTGGATGAGCCCTCACAAACCTTAATCCTTCAAGATCTAAAAGATAACAACTTATGTTAACACCCCTCTAAACTTTCAACAATTTTTATCTCAAGAATCAATGGATGGAATGCTATGAAATTGATACCATACCTCTATTATAATGCAAGGAAGCCCTAGGATTTTTGCTTGAGGTTGTAGATGAAGAAATGTTGGAGAGAAAATCTCTCCCTCTCTCTCCTTGTAGTTCGGCCGAGAGCTTTCTCAAGGGGGGGGTGTTTTCTCTTTGTTTTGTTTTTGAAAGGTAATGAAATGGTAAGTAGGATATGTATTATTGTGGGTATTAGGTGTAGTTCACATGTTGCCAAGCTAGAGTCTAGGTTGTCTCCCCATGCCCTATTGTCCCCTAGGTACATCACCCATCACACATGTCACTATTCACTTTTACTTTATGCTTTCTAGTTTCTTTTCCTAACTAGCTAGTTACATGGCACTTGCATGTAATTTCTTTCCTTGTAATATTATTCTCCCACCAATGCTTGTCATTTAATCCTTACTTCGTATCGTATCTTAATTATTCTCTCGTAATAATATTTCGTCGCGTAGAGATTTCCCCTATAATTCCTTAAGTACTTCTTGTGTAAATTCCTCGAATGTTCATAATTCCTCGTCATAACTCTTAATAAATCCTTTAATATTCTAACCATTCTCAAATCCCAAGTTTAATAAATATTACTAACAGTAAGACTCTTGCCTTCACAATCTCTCTGTATATCTTACATAATAAATGCAACAACGCAGTTTCTCAGACAATCAATTCTATTAATCAACAGGGATGACTAGAAAGGTTCCATAATGACAATGCCACAAGATATTAAATAAAAGAAAATATTACCAAAAATTAGGGTTCTTACACTCTACCCTTTCTTTGGACGTAGACAGACTTGATCAATTTTGGAAAACAGCCTCTGTTCAAGGAGATGCTGGTAGTGAGTCCATAAATTTTGAAATCAACAACACTACCTACATTCTTATAATCAAGGGCATCAATGAAGCTTTAGGAACTGGACTGCAAGCAAAAGAATCATACATGGATCTTGAAAGTGATGAAACTCTAAAGAAGTTCTTCTTAAAAATTGGGTATTCTGGCCCAGTTCTTGAAGAAGGTACTTCAAGTTGGTACCCAACTAGTGAGATGGACAGGAAGTACTTAAGGAAAGAATGGAGCATGATTCTTGATGCAATGGTAAAGGTTTTCTCAACAAAAACCACTGGTTGGAATGGTATTCCCTCATACATCAAGAAACTCACTCACTCACTTGTCCATGGGTACAAGGTGGATGTTGGAAAGCTGCTTATGGGACAATTCAAATCTGCCATAAGTAAGAAGGTACGTGTCTATCCTCGCTTTCTCATGATGTGTATAAATTCATTATGTGGACTTGATGAAAATGCCTCCCTCACAGTGGAATGCAATGTTTTGAAAAGGAATACACACACAACACTCGATTCACAGAACTTAAATGCACATATTCCACTCTGCTTCACAAAGCACATGGCTGATCAAGAGCCTCAACTTGATTTTAAACTACCCTCTGGGTATGTTACTTTTTGTATTGAGAATGAAGCTGAATTAGACCCAAATTCAGTTAACCCACATTCTACTCAATTCGTTCAAGTCTTCCGGACAACCAAAAGCCACAAAAGTAGCCCTGCAAGAATCCAAGAAAAGATCCTTGGAAACTGGTGTTGGTGGTAGTTCTGAGAATGTTGAGGGAGAAAGTACACTTGATGCAGCAAATAAGGATGTTAGTCAAAGTGAACCCACAGTGGTTTCTCTTGAGCCTAAGAAGAAGAAAGCTAAGAGGGGCAAAGCCACTGTCAGCCACCCCACAGTCTAACAAAAGGTTGTGGAGGGTAAAAGGGAATCAAACACATCCCTAGGTGCTTCTTCTCAACAAGGAATATCTATTGAAACTAGCCTGTCTCCCAAGGCATCCTGTAAAGAGTCTGCACAACCTCATGTACTCACTCATGAGGAACCCCCACTTGCAGATATACACATGGAGTTAGGGCACAGTGAGGGTCATGAAACTTCCACTTTTGATGTTCCACAAGTTGCCCCTGTGGAGCAGCCAAAAATCTCTTCTATACCATCACCTTTTTTATTCTCTAATCCATCAATTGTTTCTTCTCAACAACCTAGAGAAGGGGACAGTACCAACCCTTCAGGTTTTGATCATCCTTCTATTATCATGGATGAGCCCCCATCAAGTGGTCCACAAGAACCCATTGCTCAAATTGTGATGGACACCACTCTCTCAAACACTGAGTTAGAACATGATAGAATTATGCCAGATATTGAAATAGCCAGCATCATGATTGATCTTTAAAAAGCAACTTACGCTCAGGAAGTTGCTGTCACAGCCTTGACTGCTGTCAAAGACACAACCAAAGTTGTTGTCACTCCATCTGCTGACAGTAAACTTTTGGATTAAGATGTTGTCACTTCTAAACAGCCTGATCAAGATACAGTCATTGTTGAAGATGCTTCTGATGAAGATAATGTGCCAATATCCTCTTTCAAAAAGGTAAAATCTAAACCTTCTCTTTCGATGCTTGTTAGTACTGCTGATACCCATGCATCTAGGTTGAGTGAGGGTGTGAAAAAGAAAAGAGAGATAAAAGAAAAGAGAGGTGAGCATAAAAATGAGAGGCAGCCAAATGAGCTGGCAAAAGGAGAGGGACTTGAGCATGTCCAGAGTGATAAAGAGAGAAACCCCGGCAAACAGGCTCTAGGCCTTGAGTGTTCAACTGTGAGGAGTGATGGGATCAATCAGAAAAACAATAAGAGTGTGAGAACCCCATCAGCCTCCTTGCCCCAATCTTTTCCTTTGCCTCCAAAAGGTTAAGATCTGGTGGTCCTTCTAAACAAGCTGATTCAAGGTTGAAATCCCTTGAGGACAGATGTGCATCTATGGACACTAAATGTGACAATTTGTCCACTATGGTAGCTACTGGCTTTGCTGAGCTTCAACAGACTCTGCTATCATTTTCTGCTGCTCTTAGTGCTGTCAACTTAACTAAGGGGGAGAAAGTGGTAGATCAGAATAGGGTGGTCGATTCAAACACCTAAGACAAAGTGTTAGAGAAGGAGAAACAAAGGGAAGCAGCAAGCAAGGGGGAGTCAAGAAGTAAGGGGGAGCTGGTACAAGTTGAAGATGGAGAAGAGAGTGACGGGGAGCCAGATGAGAAGGAAGAAAGAAACTTTGTTGAAGAACTGAAAGCTTCTGGAGATGGTGATTTATTGAACATGAAATGGATGGTGAGCCAGTATTGGTAACTAAAGAAGTAATGGAGCAATTACAGGAAACTCAAAAATCTGAAAGACCAATACTGCCTCCTCTAAAAATTAAGGAGCCAACTTCAGAAATCAAGGAAACCCCACTGGAAAAACAATGGAGAGAAAAGGAGGAGCAAAACAAACTAGGTAAAGGCAAAGATAAAATGCCTGAGTACATAAATCTGACAACTGGAATCACCTGGTCTGATGGAAGTGAGTACAGCCCAGAATAATGATGGTTAGCTACATGGAGAGTACTTTGAACAACAAGGATGAAGAATTCAGTATGTTGGTGGATGACTCAATCACAGAAGCAGGAGGAGTCTACAACAAACTGTCAACAATACTGAAGGATAAAATAATAAGTATCTCGGTGAAAGTTAACTTCAAGAAAAGATGGGAAATTGATGTATATCTGAAATCTGGCATTTCAATATTCATCACAATGCAACTACTGCAAAGCTTGCAATCAATAATCTTGAATTCCTTAGCAACAAAAGTGAAGGCCAATTCAACAAAGTTTAATGAAAGTCTGCTGGCACAAATCAAGAGGCTTGTTGAAGACAAACTTCCAGAAGTGATTGACAATCCATAAGGTGTTTGCTACAGGATGACTACAAGTGCAGGAGTAAAGAAGATTGGTTTACTACATCTGGATGGAGAAATAAAGTTGAAAATTGACTCAGTTATGACAGCATTGAGACACGTTCTCAAATCCAGAATTACTAAAGAAAAGGTCAAGGCTGTCAAGGACATTCACAAACTTTTGGTGAAGAAAGATGAGAATCTCAGTTCTCAGGTAAAAAAGTTAATTTCTGAAGCAAATGCCAAAAGAAGTGAAAGAGGTGGAAGCTGCACATTTGATGACACCCTTGATGATGGTGAAGATGAAACTGATGGTAATGGAGGATGTGGAGCACCTGGAAATAGTGCTAAGGCAACTGCTGAGATTGCTGGAAGTCAAACTCAGGAGAAAACAAAAGAAGAAACTTCAAAAACTGAAAAGAAAGATATTGATGGCAAAGATGAAGGGGAGATAGACATTCTTGAAGCATTTGAAGCAAATATCTTAAGGTTTGCTGTTGACTGCCTTAATGCTGAAAAGGATGATGTCAACAAAGACACTGTCAAGAGCTCAAATGAAGATACTGTCATGAAGGACACAGTTAAAGAAGACACTGTCAAGAACTTGAATGAAGATGCTATCAAGGACAAGGATGCCAAGGCATTCAAACATAAAAGGACAAAAAGAAAATCAAGAGCCTGGCGCTCAACTCCTATAAAGGGGAAGACAAAGGCTGCAGCTAAAACAAAGAAGCATGGAATAATGGTTGATAAAACTGTTATTCAGAAAAGAGAAATGATGAACAGCTTCGAATGTCATAAAGCAAATGTTGAAAGAGACATGAAATCCGTCTTTTTGGACCTGGATAAAAGTAAGCAACATGCAACCAAATACACCATCTGGCATAAAGATGGCAGTAGGATGATGTATGTTGATTTCAATATGATCAAAGGATCACATGTGGTAGACAGGTACAACCTCAAAATGACATCTGAAGAAGTAACACGCAGAATTGACTTCTTTGTGTTGGCAATGATGGTGGAGCTTATGGTGAGTCATGGCAATGATCCTAAACCAGCCATGGAACACATCCAGAAATACTATGCTGAAAGATATGCTGGATTCTATGAGAGACATGGTGATTGGATGGAAATTGATGATGCAGACTTGTCCATAAGTTTAGATGAATTAGAGGTTGAGTGTAAGTATGACTGGGCAGAAAGAACGTTATCTTATATACCTGCAGAAGTGTATGAAGAAGCAGAATCATTCAGGACTACTGAAGAAGTATTCAAAGATGCTGATAAACCACCCAAATCTGCCAAACAAATTGCTAAAAATCTAGAAGCTCAACTGAAAGAAAGTTGCAAGAAGGTCAACAAAATGAACAGTGAAAAAGTAGATTATCAGCCCTGTGTACTGGAAGATCCTCTAAGAATTAAAGATGGAAAAGAAGAAATCTATGCAGATAGTTTTCACAAACCGAGGACCAGTATCTTGAAGAATCTCTACTGGAGAGTTGTTGGATCATCTCACAAGCTTGAAATGCTATGTGCTTAGGAACTTGAAGTTATCTTTGACCAAAGGAGAGATGAAGATCCAAAACTAGACAAAAAAAGGAGAGTATCCCTCAATGCTTTTCCTGGAAGGAGATTCAAGGTCATCGAAGGAATCTTAAAGTTTAGAACATACACCTATGACTTCGAAACTTGGTTTGACCAGAAAGATGCTAAAATGTTTCCTTCTCGAGTAATTCAAGGGTACATTGATGACATTGAAGAAGATGCTAACACTCCTGAAGAAAGGGCTTTAGTAGAAGACCTCAAGAAGGCAAGACAAGAGCTCTCAAAAGAGAGGGAAGAATCTAGATAGCTGAGAACTGCTCAAATCAAGCTAAGTAAAATTTCTTATTTGCTCAACATAAAGGAGTAATTGATTTGCAGTTTGAACATCAATGTTGCATTCTGGATTCTTTAACATTCATCAGACATAGTGTTTTAACTATTCTGATATATGTTATTTAATTTGTCAGCATGCTTTAATTGTAAATTTGTTGTTATTTTCCATAAAAACAAATTGGGGGAGATTGTTGGGATTTATGGGTGATAGCTTAGAGACAACTTAACTACTACTTAGTTTTATTTGTATAGACTAAATAGAACATATTGTCACAGCCATAGTGTGTCTTTGTAATCGAATAAATTACTGTCATGTAATAATTGTATCTCTTGGAAGAAGTTCATGCATTTGTTCAAGCCTCAAGACATGCATAAGGAAGATAGAAAGAATAAATGTCACTGTCACAACATTGACAGTAACGTTACAAGAAGACAACATGTTGCAAGGTCACGACAGCAAGTTTCATCTGACAGCAACATTGGCGGAAGCATGAAAACAGCAACATTCTCACACTTTGACAGCAAGTTTGAAAGTCCCGACAGCATCATTGGTGGGGACTCATACTGTCATCCTGGGAATATTCTCATGATAGGAAGCTTGGCGTCAAAGGTTAATGTCTCAATGGAATATTTGAATTGGGGATTTATCTCAGTCAAACCCGTGACAGTTTAGATGTTCAAGAAACAGATTTGCTGCATTTTGTCAAAGATTGTAGCAGACCTGCAAGACTACGACCGAAGCTTGAGAGATCACAAGACGAAGCTCGACAATTCAAGACTATGACAAGTCGACATCTATTAGAATTGTTTTAGCTAGTTTTAGAAAGAACCCAGATTGCTTTATGCTTAATGATAGTCTGTTTGTATAGCATTTTGGGAAAATCACATGGGTGTGCAATTTGTAAGGAGCTGCCACTTGAAAATGACAGCGGCTCCACGACCCATGTGATAGAGATGTTAGAGAAGATTAGTCTTTATAGATAAACATCTCTCATTCTTTCTGTAATCGATTCAAGAAGTCGAAGCTTGAGAAAATACTTTTTCTCGAGGTTGTAGCAACACTTCGCAAAATAAATAAAACATTTATTTTGTGAGAACATCTTGAGTTATCACTTGTGTTTGCATTTCTTGTATATATAGTTTACAATCTTTATCATTGTTGTTGAGGTAAAGATTTGGAATTACCTATATTGCATTCAACCCCCCCTTCTGCAATATACTCCGGGACCAACAAAAATAAATAAGACCGTTAGTTCATAAAATAAATAGATGAAAAACGTTGGATCTAGCATAAAAAATATTATATATTTTAACATGTAAACTAAAAAGTGTATTTATATTGAAATACAAAAAAGTATATGTCAATGATTTAAATAATATATAATTTAATTTTTTACATTGAATAAGATTATCAATGTAGGTCTTCTACACTGAATAGAATTAATGTATAAATTTGTAATTATATTTTCTCTTGAGATTCTGAGTCTTTCCATTTCGATAATACTTGTTAAATCATCATTAATTAAAGATAATTTTATAAGCTTCGCATGGGCTGTAAAATCATACAAACCTGATTTTTGGATCTCGGGATAGAGCCCAAATAGTAAATATGAACTTTTTTTAATGTTAATAAAAAATAAAATTTCAATTATATCATTTTTTTAATTATATCATTTTCATATTATAATTTTCCTTTTTAAGTTTTATTCTAACACACCCTTTTTAATTATATCCATTTTAGATTATAATTTTGTTTTTAACATGATATAATCTTGATCGTCTATTTTTAAAAATATGAAATTCAACGGTTAAGATTATTTTGGTAGTATAGTGACCAAAATTATGGATAAGATCCCTCTTATGCTTATTATATATAAGGATATACTATATCTTTTTTCCTAAAAATCCTCTATTTTTAGTTTTTTATACAAGTTAATTATATTTGAATTAGAAAAATATGTCCATAAATTCAATATTATTCCCGTAATGAAAAGTCTTCGCATTTAAAAAAATTGATGTGTTAACATAACAGAAAAGCATTTCCATGCGGAAGCTATAAACTAATACAGGAATATCTATAATATACAGAAAATATAAGATGTATTTTCATCTTTTAAAACTCCATAAATATTAGAAAATTTAAAAACTTCATAAACATTAGAAAGTTTAAATAATGTAAAAATTGGAATTTATTCTCTTCAAGGTTTTAATATTTAAGGAAAAAATTTATTTCATAAGATAAGTGTCATCAATAATATGTAATGAAGTTAGAATTTCAGTTCCAAATAAGAACAGCTCGAAACATGTTTTAACGGGAAGACGGCTCACTAGAAAAGATTGTATTAGCTTTTAGAATTTGATATTAATGTCATAATTTTTTTTATTTAGGGTTCAATTTTTATGGATAAAAATTATTATATAAGTATTTATAATCTATGTTAAAGTTGAGATTTTGGTTTTAACAAGAGAGTGATTCAATCGAAAGAATAGTGTTTAACAAAAAATCAGTTCATTAGGAAAGATTTTATAACTACTAAAATTTAATATTGATAATATAATATAACGTAAATATGTATTGAATTTTTTTAAAAAAATTGTAATACCGTAGCGAAGCGCGACTTTATCGACTAGTAAATATTGTTTCTATAATCCAGATCGGATTCTTTGAATATTATTTCTTTTTATTTTTTTTGTGTTATCGTCATCATGGTAATTAAGTTTCTATTCTCTTTCGACTGATTTTTTTGTTGTTTTATTTCCTTGATTAATCGTGCTTATTTGAATATTATATGTATTTAAATGGGTATTAGTTTAGTTTTTTTGTCTAATCTCATCATGTATTTTTATTTAAGTCATATTTTTTTACATATATGATATGTTAACCTGCTACTACTGTTACTTGTTTAATAATTGTGTACATATTAATTGTTAATTGTTGATGTTGGTATGATTTATTTTTATTATTCATTAATCTTGCTTTTGGCACAGTTTTTCGGGACATATTTTTATGTGGTGTGGATTTAGCAAACCTTTTATAATATTTGAATTTGGAAAGATTGAGAAATTTGGAGGCACCATATATGGAAAGTGGAGAAAGAAAAATGAATTATTTAGATACATTGGGAATTTGTCGTAACGACACTGTCTTCGAGAAAAATTGTGTGGCTCTCATAATGGAGAGCAGCAAGGAAAAAAAATGTGTTAAAATAATTGTGTTTTTTTATTTTTATTTACGGAGTCGAAAAAAAGGAATATAGATTGTTTTGAGACAATCAGAGAATTTATCAATTTAAAAGATAATATTTTGTAAGAAATATTTTTGTGATACTCGGAATAGAGAGTATATAGAAATGAAAAGAGAAATTGTTGAAATAAGTTATTTATTTAATTTACAACAAAATTGGGGCAAGTGCCCAGAATTTAATAAACAATAATTTGTTGGTCTTGTTGGACTAAGGAGTTAAAGAACTCTAGAAGGTATTTAGAAAAATGATGCCAACAAGGTTTGGTTAAGTTGATACATCTAATGAACTAGAAAATATATGTTCTTGTTTAAAATAATTCGTTTGTTTGGAACCCGTTGTTACACGTGGTATTTAGGTAATTTGGAATCGTTGTTGAAAAAAATGACACTGTTATAGAAGAAATTGTAGTGACTCTCAGAACAGAGAGTGAAAAGAAAAGGATGTTTTTTTTTGTGACATTCAGAATGGTGACTATAAAATTAAAATTTTCGAAATGAAATCGAAAGAATTTTCGAAATAAATTTGTTGGTTTGTTTATAAATTTGAGGCATGACCCGTGAAGTAAATTTTTAAGGAAAAATTAGGAATTTTATATTGATAAAGAATTAGAAAGTTATGTCAGTAATTTTGAAAGTGGGAGCTCGTTTACGATTATCGAATATCTTGATGATAAGTTGTTAGCGAAATGAGAAGGAAATGTTAAATTGTGGGATCTCATTTAAAAATTTGTGATGAAAGATATTTAGGAAATTTCATATGTTCGAAGAATCCGGTTTGTGAGGGATAAAAAGGAACATTGAGTTTGAATAAAGAAGTGTGTATAATGTTTAATTATTTTAGGATGCAGAATTGCAGTCCGATGCCAACCCTATTGGTAATGGGAAATCGATTAATGTAGAAAAGAAACCATTGAATGTATTATGCGCAAGTAGTCAGAAGTTCGATGTATTTTATTTTGTGTAATCGATTGACTTGGCTTGACATTTTTAGTTAGTTTTATAAGTGGATTGTGAAGCAATTTTGCTTGAGCCTAATAAGAGACTGTGAAGAGGATCATGATCATGTACTTAAAAGAGTAATTTTTTTTTGTGAATTAGGTAGACGTGCCTAGAATTATTGTTTATTGCGATATATGTATCGAAGGTGATCTTGGTAATTTAGAATTCAACTTTAGGATACACATTTAATTAATAATGTGGAATTGAAGTTGGAAAGGTTATATGAGACATAAATATGTTGCAGTGCATGAAGTGAAAATGAAAATGTGTGATACATTTTACTAGTGATATGACTGTAAACTTAATAAAGGGATATTTAGAAAGAAAAAAAAACTATCAAACAAGTTAGTTTGATTGGAATTGGAAATATGAAGACTCTACGAAAAGTAGGAGTTAATGAGAAATATATTTGTCAAACATGTTAATTTGAAATTCTTTTTTGAGTCATTGAATATGGATTGTTATGCACACTCAGAAAAGTGGGAGTGACAAAATATATTTATCAAAACAAGTCACGTGGGAGATGTTATATTTGACATATTTTTGTCAAATATAAAATAAAAGAAATAGGAATAAAATGGATTTATTATTACAAATATGTGTAATGAATGTGAGAAGATTAATGCATTTCAGTTACATATGTATGCAATTGATGGATATTGGGCATTTACTTTGGGGATGAAAGGAGTGTATGGTCTATGCCCATATATAGAGTGGATTATCCAACTAGAAAAAGTACACAAAATAATTAGAATAGTGGAACTTGTTCAATATACTGCTGGAATTCCCAAACATATATATTCTCCAAATCCTTTTTATTGATTTAACAATATATATTCTATTTTGTAGATTAAAATTTTCATTAGTTTACTGTTTCAAAGTCTCCACTCTCTGTTTTTTTTAAATAAAACAAAAATTGGAGTGCGGAAATTTTAAAACAGTCAACTGAGATCATAACACTAGTCTCCACTCTCCGTTATTTAGAACAATAAAACTTTGGATAAAATCTAGCATTTATTAATTGTGGTGGAAAATTATTTGTACAATAAGACTAGAGATAAAAAAAGTAAGCTAATAGTACATTCATGTTGCTAAAATGATCTTCCATAACATGACCAAGGATAAAATGATTGTGTATTTTCCAACCTGTTATGGCATCTCTGAGGGTGATGAACATGTGACATGGCAAAGCCCATGGAAATTCGGCAGTCACGAGGTGGGGCCTGGAGACGAGTTCAATATTTCAATATTTAACTACCACAGTGATCAGAATTTTAAGGTAAAAGAGATTGGCGTCTATCTTGTGTACGAAGAGCAAGAACAGGCAGGTGTTCAATTAGGCAAACATCCAAAAATCCAACAACCATGTGAGAAATTATCTCAGTATGTCATCCCGGTGGAAGAGCAGCCACGGGCATATCATGGAATGAACCGACTATACTTCATTGGCTGTGGAATGTCCACATGTAGTTGGTTGAAGAGACATTTTGGAAAATTCTCGGCTAATTATGTCTAGTCGTACATTGTACTCAGAACCTTTCCATTATGGAGATGAGGCAAATGATTTTTATTCCATAAATTAGATACAGCATCCGCTAACTTGAAAATGTATCCTACAGGTTACAAGTGACAGATCAGTGCAACCTCAAACCTCTATACAGGTGATAGCTGTGTAGACAGATCGAAGAGTGAATGTGTTCTTCATCTCAACGATGCAAAACTGTAAATGGCTCTTATTCTTATTCTTCTACTATGTTATAAGAAGATGAACCATGTCCCCTCATTCTCATCTCTTACTCAGATTCATCAAACCTTCTCTATTAAACTCACCTTCAAAAATTACATTCCATGGAAATTACAATTCACGCCTTTCTTAAATTTTTATAATCATCACGGTATCTTGAATGGTACCAATCAATCACACCGGCAAAGGAAATTGTCAATTCTTCTACAAATAAGAACGAGCTCAATCCAGCCTATGAGTTACATGGCCAACTTGTTGCATATGAGCTATTGCTACAATCTCAACAATCTCAAATTCCTACGGCCAATGTTGCACAAAAGAGCAGTTCAACGCAAGAGGCAAATAGGAACAGGACCAGTCGTTCAAGTCCAAATCAGTTTTCAAATTTTAGTTCCTTCAATCTGCAAATAAGACAAGGTGGTAGTTGGAGAGGTCGAAACTCATTTAGTCGTACTCCATGTCAGATATATGGGTCCACCAACCACTTGGCTATTGACTGCAGAAGAAGGTTTGACTCAAATTAGGTATCCAGACCATCAAATGGTTCCAGAATGTTTCATGGACATCCGCAGGCTAATATCTCACATTGGAACTACTCTGGAGGTAACAAAAATTATGCATCTTCCTCAAATTCTTTTGATTGGTATCCTGATACTGGTACAAGTCACCATGTCATTCTAGATTTGTCGTCTTATCTTGCTGATGACTACAAAGGTACGAACGAATTGACAGTTGGTAATGGTAATGGTCATGACATAGCTCATGTCATATTGTTATAGGGAGAATATTGTATAACAATATTTTGGAGGTTTGCTGGATTATCGGAGCAAAATACGGATATTTTGCTAACAAATGAAGAACAAAGGATGAGGGTTTGTGTGTATGAATGTGGCTGAGCTTGATAGGTGTTTTTCAGGTAAACTGTTTCTCATCCGTATCAAGGTGCCTACGTACCCTATTTATAGGGATCAAGCCATACGTAGTTCTTGGGCCACAAGTTACCTAGGCGGGCTAGGGTTTTAAGAGATAAGCCAAAGTCCAAGCCCATGTAACTAGGGCTGACATGGCAATGAGTCATCAATCCTATCCTTGATCCAGCTGTAGAAGCCTACGACCTCGAACGGATAAGTTTGGAATGAAAGATCCATCAGGCCATCAGGGCCCTTGCATGCGACCTAGAGAGGCCTGGCCACGCGAAGCGATCCCTTGACGGGAGCCAAACGAAGCGATCCCCAGGTAGCGACCCCGGTAGATGCGACCCCGAGGCTGAGTGGCATGAGAGGCGCATAGGCCTAGTGTGAGAATAGACAAAGTACTCCTGTAGCGAGGTGGCCTTATGGCGAGGCGCTACACCGCGAGGTGGAATCATGTAGCGAGCGAGGTGCCCCTGTAATGGAGATATTATGTCTAAGGCATGCTGGGCTGATTCCAATTATGGGCTTTAGTGACCCAATCTTCATCTTCTAGGTCCATCATAGATTATGAACCATCAATTTAGCTAACCAAATCAATTCAGCCAATATGCCAGATTTGGGCATAACAACTACCCCCCGAGTCCATATTGCCATTGGAGATGCGATGTGGACTCAAAGAATGCGAGTTGTCACTGCGAAGCGAGCCCAAAAACAGACATAACCATTGAAGTAGTCGCGACCCCAAGAATTTGAAAGGTTTTGACAGCTGTTGTGTCTCGAGATGTGTGTCCAACGGACGAGATTTCAACACGTGTCCCATGTCTTTCTCTCTCCTCACGACTATATATACTCCTGTCACTATCATTTCCTTTTTTATTCTCACGAACACATTATTGAAGTGCTGTCAGTTTGCTCCCGGATCAAACGCAAAGAATTCTCAGGCTCTTTCACCAGCGACCCCAAGTTTCTTCCAATTTCTTCATCTTTCTTCTTCAAAAAGTAAGTATTTTTTCTCTTCTTGCATTTAAATTACTGTTCTTCATTACAATTGCACGATTAAATAGTGTAAATTGCATGCGATGCGAACCCAAATAACTGCGATCCCAAAATGTCAATTTCATGATGCGACCCGTCCTCGCTATTGTAGGAGTGCGATCCGTAACTACTTAAATAGAAACATAGGTTAAGAACGTTAGCCTTTCCCCTAGGATTGCGACCCCCCATATTCTCTGTGGACGACGCAAGAACACGTAGAGCCTTTCTATCCGCTTGTTTCTTTCCTCCTTCATTTGTTTTCTGTAAGGACACACACTTAATCATTTCACCCTTTTCAGATGTCTCAAGACGATAGCTCAAGGACACCTTCTCCTATGCCTGATATACAAATCAGCGATGCTGCAGCAGCCAACATCGCAAAAGCTACAAGCACTAGTGAGAGCTCGTTCAAACTATACTTCGACCCTCTATGGTCTAACGAGGAATATACCCGCGAGGTGCCTTTGACTTCGTGGAGAACAAAGCACCCTTCCAGCTCGCGGGATCAATCTCTGGATGTACTCCCAGCCGGAGACGAGCCCCATACTATGACTGACATTGAGCATGACATCGCCACTTTGACCAAGAAAGGAGATGAATTCAGCGCTAGGGTGGTAGAAATTCTCTCCAAAGCGCCTCCACCGCGAACCATGCCTCCATCCCAAACCGTGTCACCCATTCACATTAGCGACTCTCCAACAGACTCATTAGGCGATGCCTATTACGACATCGAGGGAGGTGCTGATAACGAAGCCAATTCTGATGACACTGACTACGAAGAGCCTTCCTCTGATGACGGCGGCCTCGATGAAGTAGCCAAGGTCGTCAATTTTACTGACTACAGTTATGTTCCGGAAGCTTCCCCCGAACCTTACGAACCAACTCCTCAACCTGAGTTAGAAGGAACCATTTATGTTGGTGGTCCTCGTCCTGAAGACATCGAGCCAGGCTCGAAAGTAAAACCCGGCCAACCTCGTGTTTTAGGCTGCAGAGATTTGTCAACGACCCTAGATACAGAATCTTTATCTAAGGCGGTTGACATTTTCAGGCCAGAAGGCAAAATTATCCTTCCAAAATCTGCGATGCGATGCTACCGCTTCGATCATCGAGAGAATGGTGGCAGAGTGCCTCGCATGGTTCTAACCTCGGCCATGATGAAGATAGGCGTATCCTCTCCCCTTCACCCTTTTATCAGGGATGTTTGCGAAACGTACCATCTGGCCCCAATCCAAATAAACCCCAATGGCTATAGAGCCATGATTGCTCTTTACATCCTCTACCACAAGCTCGGCTACCCTGAATTGGATGCGAGGACCATGGGATACTTCTTGCAATTGAAGCGATGCGGGGCATCAGACTTTGGCTACGTTTATTTCTCCATGTGGCCAGAGTTCAACAAGAAGGAACTATACCACAGTGCCCCAAGTAACGCCGGGTCGTGGAAAGGCCCTTATTTCTACGTCCACGACGTGCCCAGAGTCAAGACCTCTTTTAACTATCTTCCAGGTATGGAACTTAACCTTTTAATTTCATCCCCCTTTCATTCAATCCATGAATTAACCCATCCTTCCTGAGATCGCAGTTGGTCAAGTGCGAACCGTCCTAAAGGGCGAAGAGAAGCAACGTGCCGATGATGTGCTGAAGACCCCACGGGAGGCTCGCAACATTAGGACTCTTCTTTCACTTGAGAACCTAATCGAGTGCGGTTTTCTGAAAGAAGGGGTCGGTCTTCCTGAGAAAACGAGGACCTCAAGAGCGAGGAAGACCTCCTTAAAGAGAAAGGCTCGCGAGGAGGCCTCGTCCTCTCGAGTTGTTGTTACCACTGACGAGGGTATTATCCTCGTTATAATATGACTATTATTCTGTCCTCGCTAATTTTAACACTGCATTCATTCTTACTGTTCTCGCATTTGCATAACTTGTATTATTATCATGCTTCTAATATCATTTTACTTCTATTTTTCAGGCATGTCGGGTAAAAGTGGTCGCAGACCTCCTTTTCTCCAGAAGAGCGGGGCCATACCCGTTCCGAAGACTGCTCCAGTCCCTCCCAAACCAAAATCTATTGAACTGCCACCTCCTCCACCTCTATCTCTGAACACTGAGATCATCCAGCGAGCCCAGGGTACCCCTGAGGACCATATCTCCAAGAAAGCTAGAAAGGATGAATCTCTGCTCCCCGCTCCTAAGCATCCAGCCACCGCCACCCCCGTTCATCACCTTTTCGCGAAGCATGGGTATAACCATGCTACCGAAGAGGAGTGCACGAGCTGGGTGGGGGCTGAGCTGATTGATAATGCCGAGTCCCTGTCCAAGTGCTTGTCTGAAGCGTTCATCCGTCAGACTTCTCATCTAAAGGAACTGAAGACTCTTGCCTCCGCTAAAACCAAACTGGAGAAAGAGGTCGCAGTCCTTAGATTCCAGAAGGAAGAGGACAAGAGATCGCTGATGAAGACCCACAGGCTCGCCCTCGAGACGGAAACTGCTTCTCTGCGATCCGAACTCAAGAAAATCACGGATGAGAGGAACATGTTTAGCAAGTCCCTGAAGGAGGCGGAGGAGCTTGAGGAGACTCTTCGGAGAGAGCACGGGGAGGAGGTCGGCAAGTTGAAGAAGGAGCTCGAGGCTGCCAAGCTCGACCATGATGCTGTTGTGGAGGCCGCCCAAGTTGAATTCATGAAGACCTTCATCCGAAGGGTTCCTGACTTTGACTGGGAGAAGCTCGGGCCTGGAAATGCCGAGTTCGCTGAATCTCTTCGTAAGGAAATAGAAGAAGAGGATGCGAAGGAGGCGGCCAGGCTCGCCGGCGAAGCCACCCGAGCCAACACAGCTGAAGCCTCCAAGATTTAAACTATTTCTTTGTTTCTGAATGTTGAACTGGGGATGCGGACACCCCTTGAATGTCTCGCAATCATGTAATATTGTTTTATTTAACTTTGATAACCTCCAACTGAACTGGGATCGCATGGCGACCCTTTCTTTGTGAATATTGCAATTTAACTTTTCCATCCAATATTGCCTCGTTATTTTTTGCACATAACATATTTGCACAAGTAATTTAGCTTCGCTTCTTTAGTTGACTTCGAGATTATATCTTTATTTCATCTTTGTTGAATTATCTTGAATAGTGCTAGATTTGCATGCCTTTGCTTAGATTCCTTAGATTGTTGTAGCAGTAACTTCAAATGCGATCCTTGCATCGTTGAGATGGTTTGGACCTTAGCATGTTAATGTTAACAAACAGGCAAGTAAAATGTACAATAAAAAGTAATTCATAGATAAATTGAACTTTTATATTGATAAACGGGGCGAGGCCCAAACAAGTTGACAAGCGGGGCGAGGCCCAATAATTGATAAGTGGGGCGAGGCCCAAATAAGTGGTAAGTGGGGCGAAGCCCAATGCCATTACATCATAAAGGGAAGGTGTCTATACGACCACTACCCCCCAATATTTTGTATGGATTTATTCATGCGAAATAGATAGAAACTACCAGAAGCGAAGCCTTTACTGATAGTATTTGCGCAAATGTTCCGCGTTCCAAGCTCGCGGAATGACCTTATCCTTCATGTCAGTGAGGTAATAAGTTCCCTCTGAGAGAGTAGCATAGATTTTGTAAGGCCCTTCCCAATTAGCACCAAAGACACCGTGGCCTGGGACCTTAGTGTTAGGCATGACTCTCCTAAGCACGAGGTCACCTGTCTTTAAAGAACTTGCTTTGACCTTTCCATTATAGTACCTCGCTGTCCTCTGTTGGTAAGCTGCGAGGCGAAGCTGAGCCTCGCTTCTCGTTTCTTCTATCATGTCTAGGTACAATCTATGATTCACCTCGTTTGCGTCGGGATCGTAGTGTTCCCTTCTAAACGACCCGGAGCCCACTTCAACGGGGACCATAGCCTCGCAGCCATATGTTAAGGAAAAAGGAGTCTCCCCAGTTGTGGTCCTTGGGGTAGTGTTGTACGACCACAAGACCCTTGGTAGTTCTTCTGGCCAACTGCCTTTGCTCTCCTCTAACTTGGCCTTCAAGGTATGTTTGATGATTTTGTTGATGGCCTCAGTTTGACCATTTGTTTGGGGGTGGCTTACAGCTGAAAAACTCTTCTTAATTCCCAAGTTCTCACAGAATTCTTTCATGTCCTTGCTATCAAATTGCTTTCCGTTATCTGATATGAGCTGATAAGGAATCCCATAGCGACACACTATTGCCCTGTACACAAAGTCCTTGAGTTTCTTCGCAGTAATAGTGGCTAGTGGCTCGGCCTCGGCCCACTTGGTGAAATAATCAACGGCCACAACTGCATACTTGACACCTCCTTTGGCCTTAGGTAGCTCCCCAATTAAGTCAATGCCCCACATAGCGAAGGGCCATGGGCTCGTTAGCGAGGTGAGGTGTGACACCGGGGCATTGCTATAATTAGCGATCCTTTGACAGTTATCACACCTTCTAGCGAACTCGAAAGCATCTCTCTTCAAAGTAGGCCAGTAGTACCCTTGGCGAAGAATCTTTTGGGCTAGAGAACTACCCCCCGAGTGATTGCCACATATTCCTTCATGAACTTCTCTGAGAATGTAATTGCATTCCTCTCCATCCACACATCTTAGGAGCGGGGTGTTGAACCCTCTTCGATATAGGACCTCGTCATAGATGACATAGCGAGCCGCCTGATATTTGATTTTTCTTGCCTCTTTCTTGTCTTGAGGCAGGGCTCCAGTTTTCACATACTCCCATATGGGGGTCATCCAGGTCGACCTTGGGGTCGCTATCTCCATAACAAACTCTTCTGGCACACTGGGCTTTGTCTGAATTTCCAGTGGAATGATTCCAAGTAGGGTGGCCTCGCGACGCGACCCCAACTTTGCTAATGCATCAGCCCTTTGATTCTTTTCTCTTCTAATGTGAACCACTTTGATATTGTTGAACTTTTTCATCAACCTCTGTGCACATCGCAGATATAGTTCAATCTGCTCGCCTCTAGCTTGCCACCCACTCCAGAGTTGATATGTTACTAGCATGGAATCGCTGTAAGCTGTGAGATTTTCTACCTTCATTTCAAGTGCCAATCTGAGGCCAATAATGAGAGCCTCGTATTCTGCTGCATTGTTGGTGGCCTCGAAGGCGAAGTGCACTGCACTTTGTATCTTGCGACCTTCTGGAGTTACTAACTCGATGCCGGCCCCAGCTCCTTCCTTATTTGATGCTCCATCAACATACAGTTCCCACCACGAGGCGGAATTTTCTTTCTTGACCTCGCTAGATGTGGCCTCTGGGATCGCTATGATGGCCAATTTATCTTCCTCAGATTGAGGGAATTCTAAAATGAAGTCTGCAAGTGCCTGACCTTTAATGGAACCACGAGGCTTGAACTCAATATCAAATTGGCTGAGTTCCACTGTCCACTTCAACAATCTTCCCGAGGATTCTGGCTTATGCATTACCTGCCTCAATGGGTAGGCTGTACGAACCTCGATGCTATGGGCCTGAAAGTAGGGCCTCAATTTCCGCGAGGCCAGCACCAAGGCATAGGCTAGCTTCTCCATGTTGGTGTAGCGAGTCTCAGCATCCAACATCCTTTTGCTAACATAGTACACAGGATACTGGACTTTCTCCTCCTCGCGTACTAGCACCGTACTGACCGCATGTTCTGATACTGCGAGGTAGACAATGAGCGTCTCCCCGTCCTTGGGCTTAGATAACACTGGTGGCGAGCCAAGTTGCTCCTTGATATTCTGAAAAGCCTCCTCGCATTGAGGGGTCCACTCAAAGTTTTTTCCAACCTTCTTAATTGCCTTGAAGAATTCATGACATTTATCTGACGATTTAGAGACGAACCGGTTAAGGGCTGCGATCCGTCCAGTTAGGCTCTGAACTTCCTTAACACTTCTTGGGGATCGCATGTCCACCAAGGCCTTTATTTTTGATGGGTTCGCTTCAATTCCCCTGTGATTGACAATGAACCCCAAGAACTTTCCAGACTCAACCCCAAAGACACACTTCTGTGGATTGAGCTTCATTCTGTACTTCCTTAGTATATCAAACATTTCAGCGAGGTGGGCGATGTGATCCCCAGCCTCTTTGGATTTCACCAGCATGTCATCTACATAAACTTCCATTGTCTTCCCAATCTGCTTCTCAAACATCATATTAACGAGCCGTTGATAGGTGGCCCCAGCATTAAGGAGACCGAAGGGCATCCCTATGTAGCAATAGAGGCCTCTATCCGTGATAAACGAGGTGTGCTCTTGATCGGGGCCGTACATGGGTATCTGATTGTACCCAGAATAAGCATCCATAAAAGAGAGGAGTGCATGCCCTGCTGTTGCGTCCACTAATTGATCAATCCTTGGCAATGGGAAACTATCCTTTGGGCAATGCTTGTTGAGATCAGTGAAATCCACACATGTTCTCCATTTTCCGTTTGGTTTCTTCACGAGGACAGGATTCGCGAGCCAGTCAGGGTAGAATGATTCCCTAACGAGCCCAACCTTGAGTAATCTATCCACTTCTTCTTTGAGAGCCTCGGCTCGCTCTCCACTTATTGGTCGCCTTTTCTGTCTAACACCTTTTTTGCTTGGATCCAAGTTGAGCCTATGGCACATTACATTAGGATCGATCCCAATCATGTCTTCATGCGACCAGGCGAACACATCAAGGTTGGCCTTCAGAAACGTGACCAATCTCTCTCTCAGACCAGAGTTGAGTTGCGACCCTATTTTCAACACCTTTGAAGGATCCTGCACATCAACAAGAATAGGGATTGTGTCTTCAGCGGCCCCCGCTCGCTCCACATGCTCTGGGATGCGAGGATCCAGGTCTAGATCATATTCACGAGCCTGACTAGATTCCGCCTCGCAGGAGTTTACACCTGCGTGCCCAAACTCCTTGACAACAGTTGTTGTCTGAGTGATACCATTTGGCAGTTCTGTCAATGTAGATGTTTCTTTACGAACCCATTTCCCCTTTCGGGCTCGCACAGCGGCCTGCTCTGGGCTCTCCTCGCTATCACTATCTGTGGCCTCTTCAACAATCCCTTCCTGGAGAACCATTACTGGCTGCGAGGTTTCCATCATTAAAGCACCTGGTACTGGTTCTACCTGAATTCCCAAATTATCAAAATAACCAGCTGGGAGTTCCTCGATGGATATGATGTTGCATTCACTTGAGGGTCGCGAGGCCGATTTGCGGGCCCTATCTTCCTCCTCGCTTTCCATCCTGTCTACCATAGATATGCTACCCTTTTCAGCGGACTTAAGGGCCTTGTTGTAACATTCTCGTGATTCATGCTGTGCCCCCTTGACACATCCTACTCCATTTGGGGTAGGAAACTTCATGGAGAGATGATAGATAGAAGTGACCACCCTCATTTCCTTAAGTATAGGCCTCCCTACAATTGCATTGTACGCTGAAGGTTGATCCACCACCATGAAGTCTGCGATCTGAGTAGTGATGCAGGGCTCGTCTCCTAAGGTCACAGGAAGTCGTATGAGACCCTTGACACTCACCGAGGCTCCAGTAAAACCATACAAGTGTCCCACAGTTGGGATGAGATCTTTATCCACGTAGCCCATCTTTTGGTAGACTTCGTATGTCAGGAGATTCACAGCACTCCCATTATCCACCAGAACTCTATAGACATTCTGCGATCCAATGCGAATTCGAACAACGAGGGCGTCAGAATGAGGGTGATGAACCCACTTCGCATCCTCCTCAGTGAACATGATGTTCGTATCTTCCCCCTTAAAGAGCTTTGGGGGTCGCTCTCGCAAGTGATGTACATTGGTCAGAGGTCGCTCCCTGGCCTCGCGAGCATACCTCTCTCTGGCTTTGTTGCTGTCTCCCCCGATGTGGGGTCCTCCAATTATCACATGAATACTTCCGCCTCGCGCTTCCCTTTCTTTAATGACTGGGTTCTGTTCAGGTGGGGGGGCTTGATTATACCCAAGGCCAGACTTGGGATTATGTTTCTTCACCTCGCGAACGGCCCACTCAGTTAACTTTCCTTCACGAATTAACTGATCCACTTGCTGCTTCAGCTCTCGGCAGGTTGATGTATCATGCCCTGTTTGTTCATGAAAGGCACAATACCTGCTCGTGTTTGCAGTCCCTTTCAGACCCATCGGTGTAGGTTTCCTGAATATCCCCTTGCTTTCATTGACTGCATAAATGTGATCAATTGGGGCGACCAGAGGGATATACCTGTCTCCATCTCTTGCGGGGCGAGGTCTCGGTGGGGATCGCCTCAGAGGATCGCGATCTCTCCTTTTTGGGCTGGGGCTTCGACTTCGATCCCGTCCTCGCCTCGGACTCCTGGAGTCCTTTCTTTTTACTCCCCGATTCCTATTCCAACTGCCACTCCTTTCATTATTCTTCTTCAAATCTGCGAGTGACTTCTCAACACGCTTGAAAGGCTCAGCGATCTTGTGCAATTCAGAGAGAGTACTAGGGGTCTGCTCCTGTAACTTCTTCCAAAATTCTGTTCCTTCCCTTACACCAGCGATGAGGAAATTTTTCACAGCTTCGTCATTTGCTCCTCGCACGCGAGGCACCTCAGCATTGAACCTCTTGAAATAATCATGAAGGGTTTCGCCTTCCTTCTGTTTTATGTTTGCTAAGGTGGACACTGGGGGTGCATAGAGCATCGAGGACTGGAACTGTTTAATAAAGATGTCCACGAGTTGCTCCCAAGAATCGATGACAATCAATGCCCCTAGCTTCGAAAACCACTGCTGAGCACTTCCCCTAAGCGAGGCCGCAAATAGTCTACACCTCGCAAGTAACGAGACCTGATAAACATCCATCTCATTGTTGAATCGAATCACGAACTCCGCTGGATCAGTGTCGCCATTATAGGTCATATCATGCTGATGGCCTCGAAACACTGCAGGGAGCGGAGCGGTTCGAATTTCGTGAGTAAAGGGCGATGACGAGCCCATAGTGCTAAAGATCCCTTTCTCACTGTTCATCGCGTCCAGGGCCTTCTTCAACTCCTCCAGCTTATAGTCTCCTACCTTAACCTCCTTTTCGGCCTCCTTTTTACCTCCAGTACTTCCATGATGAGACTGGGTCTTTTTCAGGACACTAGATTCCTCCTGGTCATTCCCACGATCCTTCTTTTTACGATCTTCTTCAAGATATTGAGATCGTGCCTGGTCTCGATGAGATGGGGGTCTGTCATCGCGACGATGGGACCGCTCGCGCTCTCTACGGAGAGAGGGGGGTCTGTCATCGCGACGATATGACCGCTCGCGATCTCGAGGAGACAGCTGTCGATGCGTGCCCTGACTTCTGTTCTTAGGTCCTTCATGACGGGGCGCATTAGCCTTTTCCAACTTTAGACGAAGGTCGTGCTCAGTTAGCTTCTTTCCGAGACGATCAAAAACACTGACCGATCTCCCTTCAGATGAGTCGACCTTGTCATGCGATTCCCCTTTCTGTCCGAGCGAGTCCTCCCCTTCATTCCAGTCAGGGTTGGTTTGATCTGTTAGGACATCATCGAAGTCATCAACAAGTTTCTTAGGGGGGAGTTTGCTTCCTTCCCCGGGTGCTTTACCGCCTGTCCTCGCATTCCTCTTCGATCCTCTAGAGCTGTAGCGCCTCTCTACCTTTGCGACCCTTTCATGCACAGCGGTCACCTGCTCGCCGAGGCCTTTTAGGAAAGACATGACCTCGCTGTTCAATGTCACCCTCTGTACTGGGGGAGTGTGTTCCTCCCTGTTCCCAATTTGAGAGTTGTCCTTGGAGGCCTCGTCCTCTGGGGGGCCTCTAGTCAGCGGATCGTCCTTGTTCACCTTATGCGACCCCGGGGTCTCACCATCGTTCCTCTTCTTGTGTGATTTAGTCATCGTTCTCCCAATTCAATGACTCCCCCTCCTTCTAGCGCCAAATGTTATAGGGAGAATATTGTATAACAATATTTTGGAGGTTTGCTGGATTATCGGAGCAAAATACGGATATTTTGCTAACAAATGAAGAACAAAGGATGAGGGTTTGTGTGTATGAATGTGGCTGAGCTTGATAGGTGTTTTTCAGGTAAACTGTTTCTCATCCGTATCAAGGTGCCTACGTACCCTATTTATAGGGATCAAGCCATACGTAGTTCTTGGGCCACAAGTTACCTAGGCGGGCTAGGGTTTTAAGAGATAAGCCAAAGTCCAAGCCCATGTAACTAGGGCTGACATGGCAATGAGTCATCAATCCTATCCTTGATCCAGCTGTAGAAGCCTACGACCTCGAACGGATAAGTTTGGAATGAAAGATCCATCAGGCCATCAGGGCCCTTGCATGCGACCTAGAGAGGCCTGGCCACGCGAAGCGATCCCTTGACGGGAGCCAAACGAAGCGATCCCCAGGTAGCGATCCCGGTAGATGCGACCCCGAGGCTGAGTGGCATGAGAGGCGCATAGGCCTAGTGTGAGAATAGACAAAGTACTCCTGTAGCGAGGTGGCCTTATGGCGAGGCGCTACACCGCGAGGTGGAATCATGTAGCGAGCGAGGTGCCCCTGTAATGGAGATATTATGTCTAAGGCATGCTGGGCTGATTCCAATTATGGGCTTTAGTGACCCAATCTTCATCTTCTAGGTCCATCATAGATTATGAACCATCAATTTAGCTAACCAAATCAATTCAGCCAATATGCCAGATTTGGGCATAACACATATCAATTCTGCTAAACCGTTAAAACTTCAAAATATTTTACATGTTCCCAAAATCATTAAGCCATTGTTATCTGTTCAAAACATTTGTCAGGACAATAATTGTTTCTTTGAAATTCATGTTGATCATTGTTTTGTGAAGGATTAGGTAACTAAAAAACCACTCCTCTGAGGAACAACTGAACTGGGACTCCACAAATTCAAAAAAAATTGTAAAAATTGTAAAAATACAATTTTTACAGTTTTCGTCAGTTTCAGTTAATGGTAAAAATAAAATTTGATATCCGATCAAATCTGTCAATTCAGATTGGGGAGGTGAATACCGCCCTCTGCACCAATATTTCAAAGACCACAACATAATTCATCATCTTGATTGCCCTCACCCACATGAACAAAATGGTACCGTAGAGAGAAAAATAAAACTTAGGCACATTGTGGATATAAGACTTTCATTATTAGGCCATTCGGGCTCCCAATTTAAATTTGGCAATTTTCATTTGAAACTGCGGTATTTTTAATTAATCGAATGCCGTGTTCCTCATTGGCTAACAAAATTCCTTTTACCACTTTGTTTAAGAAAAATCCAGATTATTCTTTTTTAAGGGTCTTTGGATGTGCTGTATATCCTCTTCTTCGTCCTTATCAAACACACAAATTCTCATTTTGAAGTAAACATTGTGTGTTTCTTGGTTATTCACCACACCATTCTGGATATCGCTGTTTAGACAAAGACACAGGTCGACTTTACATTTCTAGACACGTCGAATTTGATGGATTCCCATTTAATCAAGTGCAAATATGTACATCTCAACACGATTCCTCACAACAGTCGTCTGCTAGTCCTTAGTTGCACATAGTGCATCAGTTTTCCTCAAATAACCAGCAACATGCAACCTTATCCAACACACACCAAGTTACCATATTAATACTCCGTGTCCTAGTCCCACACGTACTCCACTTCTCCGATGACCATAAGTCCAGTTCCATAAATAAACTTCAATGCGTGTCTTTTGCTTATCTCAATGCTATTACTTCAAATACTAATACTAATGTTACAGAACCAACAAGTTTCACGCAGGCTACTAATTTCCAGCATTGGCATGATTCTATGCAAAAGGAAATAGATGCATTACATAAAACGAAAAAATGGGAACTAGCACTAGCTCCACCTAGTGTTAATATCGTCGGAAACTGATGGATCTACAAAATTAAAAGGCACGCAGATGGCTCAATCGAATGGCTTGAATTCGTTATTCTTGGATCAAGGATGCGGCATGTATCGGGGACGCCCAATCCAAGGCCCGCTTTTAGAATCTTTGATTTGGAACTCAGAAATCTACAAGGAACATCCATGATTGACACAAATTAGAACCACCGACTTTGAGGAAGACTCAGCCTCCAAGGCACACAATCATACAAGGAAACATATTCCTACAAGGTAGGAGTCTAGAACCTTCCCCAAGGAGGTGACTTGCCCACCAAGTCTCCTAACTCTACTCTAAATCTAAGGCTCCCAACACCTATATAAGGGTCTGACCCCTCATTATCAGAACTACGTCTTGGCTTGATTCTCTAGCAATACATAGATACGTAGGCATCTTGTGAGGACCGTTTAGTCTCGAACGCAAGAACAACCATTAAAGCTCGAACCTCACCAACCCTTGTATTTAATACATACAAACCCTAAACCCTCATTTTTATTCCACAACACATATTATTTTCTAAAAAAATTGTTTGGAATTTTGTTATAATTATAATTATTTTACTATACTCTTACTGAATTGTACAAATAATGTATCAATTAGATACAGAACCATGTATGTTATGTTTTCTTGATTGTTTAAAATATAATCTTAAATAAATAATAAATAAATCTATATCTAAAACCTTTATTAATAAGCAAAACCTTTTTTTAATGTACTACTTTGTACCAAATTTGGTTCGCACCATATTTTAATGTACTACGAATACATATGTTGATCTACGGTGACATGCTTATCAATAACAAAAGAAATACATTTTTAATGGTACTTCGGTACCAAAATTTGGTTCCACCCCTAAGATTCCTGTTTCTCCGCGAATTGTATATTATTTTTTAATGAAATTATAAAATTGTTAATACTATTATAATTGTAATTTTTTAGTATAACTCTATTCAGTTCACAAATAACATATTTATCATAACCATTTACATTTTTACGTATATATCAGAATCATTTAGTTTTTTTCTCGATTTTCTTAAATAAACTTAAATAAATAAATATAAAATGACCTTTATTAATAAGCAAATTCTTTGTAAATAACCTAATATTTTATAATAAATTAATGATCAATTTAATTAAATTTTATCGGGCATTTATCATCTAATATCTTATTAATATGTAAAATCCTGTTGTAATAGTACTTCCTTCTAGATTCGTGTCTCCTAGAACTATTGGAATTTGATGCAGTATGAAGGCTTTTTTACTGTAGCAGGTCCAGGACACGGTGGGGGTATAGCCCTAATTTGGAAACAAGCTGAAACTGTGATAATAAAATCTTCTTCCCATAATTTTATTGATACAGAGATAGTTTTGGATAATATTCGCCCTTGGAGATTAACGTGTTTTTATGGTTTCCCGGAAAGGTGTAGACGGAAAGATTCATGGGCTCTTATTAAATCTCTAGCACAGATGTCTTCGTTGCCTTGGGTGATTCTTGGAGATTTTAATGACATTCTTCATGCAAGTGAGAAACAAGGTAGAAATCCTCAACCAAACTGGCTTCTCAGTGGTTTTCGTGATACTATGTTGGAGAGTGGGGTATTTGATTTACCAATTGAAGGTTCTCAGTTCACATGGGAAAGGGGACGAGGAACAAATAGCTGGGTTCAAGAGAAACTGGACAGAGTGTTTGTGAATGAAGAATGGCGCAGTATGTTTCCTACAAATAGTGTTCAGAATCTTGTAGCACCCTCATCTGATCATTCAGAAATCTATCTACAGGTGAGTGTATGGCGACCGGTGCCTCGAGCATTCCGGTTCTGTTTTGAGAATTCTTCGCTTAAAGAAGAAAGATGTAGTGAAATTGTGGCTGATTGTTGGCATAATTACAAGGGAGATGATGCGGGAGAGAAAATTAGTAGATATGCATCAAGATTAAAGGAGTGGGGGGATAAATTAGCAAAAAGTTTCAAGGAAAAGTTGGGAAATTGCAGGAAGCGAATGGATCGATTTCGAGACCAGAGGGATAGATTTTCAATTCAGTGTTATCAGGAAGCGGCAAAAGAGTATGCAAAGCTGTTAAAACAAGAGGAAATCTTCTGGAAACAAAGGGCAAAACAATACTGGTTGTAAGGAGGTGATTGTAATTCAAAATTCTTCCATGCCTATGCATCTGCAAGGAATAAGAAGAATCAAATCACGAGGTTGAAAGATGATAGTGGTTAGTGGAAGAATTGGGAAGATGGTCTGGGAAATCTTATTGAAGTTTTCTATGGGAATCTATTTACTACGAAGACAGTGGAGATGACAGAGGTGTTGGAGAGTATTGACGAGAAAATAAGTCCGGTTCAAAATCAAATGCTTACTGAGGAGTTTACTAGGGAGGAGGTAAAAGAAGCTCTCTTTTCAATGCATCCAGACAAAAGTCCGGGACCAGACGGCATGAATCCAGCATTTTATCAACATTTTTGGAACATAATAGGTAATGATGTCACTCAAGATTGCCTTAATGTTCTGTCTTCTCAAATTATTCCCAGTCGGCTGATGATACTGTTGTGGTGTTGATACCGAAAAAGAAAAATCCAGAAACTATGAATGATCTCCGCCCAATTTCATTATGCAATGTTATGATGAAAATAATTACTAAGATGTTGGCTAATAGACTCAAAGTATTGCTTCCTGAAATAATCTCAGAATCACAGAGTGCTTTTGTCCCAGGGAGACTAATTACAGATAATGTGATTGCTTCGTTTGAGATAAATCACTGGATGAATAGGAAGACTCAAGGAAAGGTGGGAAGTTCAGCTTTAAAGATCGACATGAGTAAGGCGTATAATAGAGTGGAGTGGAGTTTTGTTATGGAAGTTATGAGGAAGATGGGCTTTGCGAATTCTTGGCTGGAGTGGATTTTTATGTGCATGTCTATAGTAAAGTATACCTTCTTGACATCTGGACATGAAGTGGGACCAATTACACCTGAGAGGGGATTGCGCCAAGGCGATCCTATCTCTCCGTATATCTTCTTAATGTGCACAGAGGGGCTGTCGGCTTTAATTCGTAAGTATCAAGTTCGGGGGATGATTCATGGTTGCAAGATTGCTAATAGAGCTCCAATTGTTACCCATTTATTTTTTGCGGATGATAGTTACTGTTCTTCAGAGCTACTATGGATGAGGCACATTGTATTAAAGAATGTTTGAGGACTTATGAACGAGCTTCGGGGCAACAAGTGAATTTTCAAAAGTCAAGCATTCAGTTTAGCCGTAACACTCCTCTTGATGTAGCTGATCTAATTAGTCAGAATCTGCAAGTTCTTATACGTAATGATGACCTTTATTTGGGGCTACCAGAGATGTTAGCAAAGAACAAGTGGGATGTTTTTAGGTATATAAAAGAGAAGGTTTGGGGGCGTATGCAAAGCTGGAAAGGTATAATGTTTGCTCGGTCTGGAAAAGAGATATTGCTGAAATCAGTAATTCAAGCAATTCCATCATATGCAGCAAGAATTTTTCTGTTACCCCAGAAACTTTGTGATGAGATAGAGGGATTAATGAACAAGTTTTGGTGGTTATCTGATGCGGATCGAAGGGGAGGGATTCGCTGGATGGCGTGGGATAGAATGTGTTATCCAAAAGAAATGGGAGGGATGGGTTTTAGGAGAATTCGAGAATTTAATCTAGCAATGTTGGGAAAGCAAGCTTGACGTGTGATGACGGAGCCTCAATCTTTTATATCTCAATTGCTAAAAGCTCGTTATTTTCCTAAATGTTCTTTTAAAGATGCAGAATTGGGTAGAAACCCAAGTTATGTGTGGCGTAGTATCCTTGCTGCGAAAGATTTGGTGATTGAAGGCAGTGTGTTGAAGGTTGGAAAGGGTGATACGATAAGAGTGTGGACAGACCCTTGGATTCTAGATGGGGTTAACAAGAGAATTACTACTCCAGTGCTTCCTGGTCTGGAAAATACAATGGTTAGTAATCTTTTTTGCAATGATAGCAGGCAATGGGACTATGACTTGGTTCGTGACATTTTCAATGAAAGTGATGCTAAAAGGATTCTGGCTATTCCTCTTAGTCAGAATAATACTGAGGATTCCTGGATGTGGGCTCAAGGGGAAAAGGGAATGTATGAGGTGAAGAGTGGCTACAAAGTATTGTGTAAATCGTATAATCAACCTCCGAGTTTGAAAGTTCCTTTTAAATGGAATAAATTGTGGTCATTGGCCATCCCTCTGAAGGTAAAGAATTTTTTTTGGAGAGCTCTTCAAAATTGAATTCCAACTCTAGAAAATCTTAGAAGAAAACATGTAGAGGTGTATCCAATTTGTCCCGTCTGTTCTTCAGTCATAGAATCCTTGGATCATATTTTGAAGACGTGTTCCTATGCTCAACAATGCTGGCAACTGTGTAAGCTCAGTCTAAAGTTTATTTCAGGGGAAGATTTCATTCAGAATGTTGTGGATGCGTTTGTAGACATGAGTGTACAGGAAATCCAACTCATTTGTTGCGTAGCCTGGAACATTTGGAACAACAGGAATTCAGTGGTGTGGAAGCACAAGACACAGACTCCGGCCCAGACTGTTAATGGCGCTAGTACAACTCTTTTTCAATGGCAGCAAGCTCAGGCAAAAGACCAGAAGAATGGGGGGAGTAATAGTCGTGAAGGAGTGGTTGTCTGGCAGAAACCATCTTCGGGATGGATAACCTATAATGTGGATGCTGCTGTGCAGATGGAGAATGGTCGAAGTTCGTTTGGTTGTGTCTTAAGGGATGCAACAGGTTCCTATATTTCGAGTTATGGTGGTTCTTTTATTGGGATTGTTGATCCCAAAATTGCAGAAGTGATGGCGTTTCGCGAGGCTCTTTCGTGGATTAAAAAGCTTCAGCTTTCAAATGTGTTCATCGAGCTTGACGCGCTGGGTGTGGTTCAAGCTTTCCGTAGTAATTCTAATGACTCATCCTACTTTGGATCTATTATTAAGGATTGCTATTCTATTGTAAAGGACTTAGGGTCCTATTTAGTTTATTTTGTTCGGAGATCAGCGAACTATGCAGCTCATTGTGTGGCTAGGGAGACATGTTCTTTGTCTGATCCAAAGGAGTGGTTATCTATCCCACCCTTTCTTATCGATGTAATTCTTCGTGATTTTGAATAAAAAATTATTTTGATTTCAAAAAAAAAAATTCACTTGAAACCTAGTTACGTACAAGTGTTTTATTAGGTGATATAATTTTCTCCTATTAAAAAAGGTTATGATTTTCTCGTAACAATTTTTTCTGATTTTAAAAAAAGATGATATAAGGGGTCATTTGTTAATGTCTTAACGAGCTTAACTTAACTTAATGATGATTTTCTGAATCGTTAAGATTATTTGATTGATGTTTTTACGTTCTGAATGATTCAAAATTCTCTTAACGCTTAAGCAACAAAATCCTAACTTAACGATTGAGAAAGATGTTGTGCACAGTATGCTATTTACCGTGTGACCGTGTTTGTACTTAAAAAGGATTTTGTGATACTTTTGCTAGTTATTCATAACTTCTATTTTAATTATTTTAATTATTTGCTTACATAAATAATAAATTACGTAGTCAAAATAATTATTATTTTTGAATGTAATGTATCAAATTTTATTTTTTAAATAATAAATTTTGATGATGATTTATTTGACTTCTTAATTACATTTTACTATCATGTGTCTTGAAATTTAATTAAAATATTTTGGATATAGCTCATATGTAAATATTTAACATTCTTATTTATATAAACAAGGTAAAATTATTAAAACAATGTCATTCAGACGTATATTTATTATCAAATAATCTTGTTCGTTCAGAATTCAGATTTTTAATCATTAAGAAATTTTAATCATTCAGATTTATATTATTCAGATTTACCAAATGACCCCTAAGTGCAATATTCTGAAATATTTAAATTTAAAAAAGTAGAAGTTAAAGTTCTAAATTTAAAATTTCAAGTTATATACCAAACATGCAATTATTATTATATTATAAATATAATAATTACAAAACATAGTTGCTATTTTGATATGCAGGTGTGAAGAAGAAAAAAAAACTATATCATTCCACAGCCTCCAAAGAGATGGGCCTGCCCAAGCTCCCCAAGCTCAATTTTTCAGTTTACTAAAACCCAATACTCTCTCATCCAAACTCATTCAACAAATGCATCAATCCAAACCCAAAAATTTATACGTAAACATCTTCTGGGCTGAAAATGGAAATATCTATTTTCTCAAGTTATAAAATCTGTGAAATACTGTAATGTATTTTGCATTATGCATATACACTAGTTGAAAACCAGTGCTTCGCGTGGGCGAAAATAATTCTCTTACAAAACTAAAAATATCTCATATGGATTTTATGTTAAGTTTTGAAAATAAAAATAAATATACAAATTTTGTTATAATTAAATTTTTTTTTTTGTATTTTTATAATAGAATCATCTTTTTCCTAAAATTTTATGTTATTTTTAAAAAATAAATTTTTTATTATAATTATTATATTTTTAACAGAAAAAGACTATTATAAAAAAAATACCAACAAATACTGAATAAAATACCAAGGAATACATGATATAATATAAAGTACATATGCTATAATTTTTTACAAAACACCAACGAATACATATGCTAATTATATAATTTTTTTAGAACACCAATAAATTATAACCTTTATTAATAAACGAAACTCCCATTTAATTGCACTTTAGCATCAAATTTGATTTCACCTTTATTTTCTAAAATTTATATTTTTTTTATCAAAGAATTGTTGGAATTTATCCTAATTATTTTTTTATTATAATCCTACTAAATTCTACCATTAACGATTAACCATTCGTATTTGCTAGAATTATTGAAATTATGATGTTATTACAATTTTATTATTTAATAGTTTGCGACGTCCTTTGATTCTGACTTGAATTAGCTGGTGTTTCTGAAATTTTCTTTAGATGACAGTTCAGTTCATGTCCACTCGTTTACAAATGAAAATTTATTATGATTTATACTCATCAAAGAGAAATTTCTATCTTCTTTCCATAAATTTTATAATATTAAATTTTAGTTGAGAAAGTCCGTCTTGATATAAACCTAACCCGTTATACATAATATAATTTGCAACGAATAAAATAATTGTAAAATATATGTAAGAAATTAAATAATTGTAAGGATTAATGTAGATTTAGAAAGTTACTCGCTGCGTAGATAAAAACTCTGATATTGTCCAAACGATTCAATAAAAATGGTACATAAGCACACGTGGCATGATGTTAATCAAATAACAATTGCCACTTGCCACACCTAAATGATTGTCTAACAATTTCTAAAACTCAGATTCATTCTGCTGAGCACATTGCATTCTGCAAACTTCTCAATGCATATTATCTGCTATAATCTCCTCTTCAATGTTCACATCATGCAAAACACATCCATAAAGATCTATAAAAACTGAGACGACAACCTTTGGAAGGTTATTATGCCTACAACATGTAGAAACAAAAAAAAATAATAGATAGAAGGATATTCTGCCAAAAATTGGTAGATTATAGTGCTTCTATTAGAAAAGCAAGAATCAGTAATATGTAAAAAACTTCCGGTTCATCAAGTCTAGTGTAAAAACTTTAGAAAGTTTCATTGCGTTTAATGCATAGCCAAAGTATGGATGTCACAGATTAGCTGCTAAATGCATCTCAGATTAGCTCCTCCATAGCCTGCTTTCTCAAGATCTTTAAATTATCATAAAATATGTGAGCCTGCTGAAGAAAACATAGAAGCAAGGGTCTGACAAGAATACCTGCACCATCAGTTAACCTTTCTTAAATTAATATGCAGCATCTTAATCATGGTTATTGAATCGACGACTAGTCGGCGACTAGTCGCCCAGTCGCTATTTTGGAAAAAGTCGACAAGCGACTTATTAATCTGGCGTCCATGGGTTTTACCCGACCCGACCCGATACCCGACCCGACCCGAATCTTCAGATATAGGATTTTTTAGTCAATACTTACGTGACTTTAGTCTCCAAAAAAAAAAAAAAAGAGGGCTTTGGGAGGCTACAACAACAGTTTAACACAGATCAGCCTCCAATTCGTCTCCAAATAACAGATCGGTCGTCTCCGGTGATAAATTCCGGCAACACAACAGCTGCTCGACTCCGGTAAGCATCTCTTTTGTTCTTCTTCACCTCTTCTTCTGTTCTTCTCTCTTCTTCTCTACTTTCTTCTTCTGTTCTTTTTCTCTACTTTCTTCTTTTGTCCTCGACGTATGTATATACACACATATGCGTGTGTATATATGTAAACTTTTTATAAAAAAAATGTTTTTTAATGAATCTTTTTTTACTTTTCTGTTTCTTATTTTTTTAATTTCATTACTTGTACACACAAAACGAATTTTGCTTCTTCAAAAAATCGAATTTTATTAGTTCTTTGCACTCGAGGGACGCAATCTTCCAAGGAGAGAAAGAGGCGATTCCACTAGTGATGTGCTTACTTATACTCGGCGCAACACTAGTTCAACTCCACATGATCCTCTTGATGATGAAGAAGACTATTTAATGCTGATGAGGAAGTGGAGGATGATTATGGTTTACCACCCGACCCACCCGTGGAGAACACTCAAGGAGATGGAGACTTTAATGATGATTTCATAATGGATGACTATGTTGATTAGTTGATTTCACTCATTGTTATGTTTTTATTTGCTTAGGCCCTAAAAATGCTTGACATTTGGTATTTGAACTTATTAACTACTACGTTTGATTTCAACTATGAATTTGATATGTGTTAACCTATATATTATATGTATAATATTCTAAATATAGGTATATGAACGACTTGTCGACTTTTTTCGACTAGTCGGGCGACTTGTCGACTAGTCGATTCCACGGTACCCGGGCGCCGAGCCTCGACTTGGCGCCGTGATAACCTTGATCTTAATAAACCTTAGTTGATTGTGTATCAGATTTTGCAGCAATAATTAGAGAAACTTACTATAGGAAGTGGTAAAAAAAATTAGATTACTTCCTGCGGAAAGAGGTGCTATATTTGCATACAAAATTTAAGGCTTAGAACTATGCTAATCGGACGTGAGGACCTAAATAGGAGAAAGAAACGATTCATGAAGATACGAAGTGCATACTCCTTGTTAAAATAAATTTAACCCAACCCGACACCTATTGATTAACATATTATTGTAGATTCACTCTGTATTCACGGATTCTCTGTTAAACATCCCACTCAAGTAGTCAAGTTATCTTTCCTATTCCTACCCCTGGGTGCTTCAACTGTTGTCTGCTGAACATTGTTTTTGTATATATTCAGGGTGGTGATTATACTTATAAAATGTGTATGTTTGTGCGGGTTTTTTGAGCATACATGATATATACATGTTGTGGACTTGCAGCACCATCATTGGCATATTCTCAAGTGGACTTACATATCTACATATGCATTGCATATGTGCTTTTTAGTGAGTGCAGACTAAGAAGAAGAATAAGAGTTTTATAAGGTAACTACATGGTATGTCCACCATTTATCAAGATTAATCTCAAGTATGTCAACTATATGGCCGGCTCATAATGTAAAAGTGCTCATTTACCATATTACCCTTTTTCCTCAGGACAAGGAATTCGGGAAAAAAAAAAATCAAAAGTGCTCATTTACCATAGTACCCTTTTTCCTCAAGACAAGGAATTCAGAAAAAAAAAAATCAAAAGGGACCCCTGTAAATGGAATCATGCCTAAGGCCCTCTCCAACCATGACTCTATAAATACCTTAAATAATTGGAATTGCAAAAATCAGACCTCGTAAATCAATACATTTACAACAGCCTAAGTAACTCAAACATGGCAACAATCTTTACGACTCACCCATTTCAATGTCTCTAAATTCAAGTTTAAGTAACACTCTTTACCAGGCAAAACAAAGCGCCCACAGCTTAAGTTGCTTGAGAACAATCTGCATGCCAAACACAGAGATTGAAACAATTGATTTATTGTGCCCTGCAATAGCTTAATAGAACCGAATCAAAAACACTAAGTAAATAGTAATACTGAAAATAGTGAGCATACATAGAAAAAGGAAGAGAACATATATGTTTAAAGTCAAACACATGCTCAGCAGAAATAATCATATCATTATGTATGTAAATAATATAATGTAATATTTAGTACCTGTGTTTACTACAACTGAAATAATATCAATGCTATTCAGATCTTCCTCTAATATTTATCAACTTTAACCGATAAACCTTGATCATAGGGTTTAGCCCTTAGAAGCCCAATAAACTATTCTGCGTTTCTTTAGTGATTTTATATACATATACAAGTAATTCAATTTTATCCAATATATTATCAAAACTTAAAATAATCTTAACATATAATAGTTTTTAAATCTTAAGGATAAATTCACAACTTATGACAGTTGATAATCAAAATCTATTAAGGACTCATACTCTGGTCCACTTACATTGTCCTATTATGTGTAAACAAAAGTCACCTGAAAATCTTATATAATTAGATTCTCCTGGAACTATCATATAATTACACAGTCAATGGGAATGAATCATCTGCTAAAACAGATATGCTAAAAGCTAGCTACCTTCTCATCAATATCAAAATAGTTTAAAAAAAACAGCAAACTAATAAATCAAAATTCCCAAATTGGTAGACCAAAGCAGCCTTATAGTATGAGGAAAACTCTAACCACCATGTAAACACGCGAAAACTAAAATTGACATGGATCATTAAACCAATTAACCAAAATTTCGGAAATGAACACATATATAGCTGGAACAAACAGTAAACATGAACAACAAAATCTATACATATGTATGGGGTAAAAAAATCATGAGTAACAAAATCCACATAAATAATTAAATCAATTCACTAACATCTTGGAAATCAACAAATCTAAATTAAGGACAACCAATGAAATCAGGGCGTACCTTTTTTAAAACAATTATGTGTACATCAAATTCATCATATCCTTGCAGCTTATAGGTTTCATTTTCATACACCCAAAGTGAAGCTTATAATGCTCATACAAATGGTAAATTGATCAGATTAGTCCAACAAAATTTAAGAAATTACAAGTAAGATTTCTTACAGAAACTTGTATCCAGTGAGAAGATTATTATCTCCTAGCCCTTTGCTTTGCCTTGGAGTCGAAATGATGACGTTTCAACTTCTTCTTGCGCATCACATTTGAGGAAACAGCACCTTCTCTGAACGGCATTCCCATAAGAGCCAGAAGTATATGAGCTTCTTTATCTGTTGGAGCTGTTGTGGATATGCAAACATCCATTCCTCTCGGCTTGCCAAGCGCATCATAACTAATCTCAGGAAACACACTTTGCTCGCGAAATCCTATGCTATAATTGCCATCAAAGCTGTTGGGGCTCACACCTTGGAAGTCCCTTGTCCTTGGAAGCCCCAAGTTAATTAGCCTATCCAGAAAAGAGTACATCACCTGTTGTAATCAATCACCATGACAAAGAATAAGATAAGTTGTCTTAAAAATATTTTAAAAAAATTAGGAGAGATGTGTTTATACAAAAAGCTTTGAGAGTCTTAATCATAGCAGACAAACATCGGAGATTAGTGAGATATTATAATATACAAAATAAAAGATTTACGTCATTGTGTAACATCAATACACACACACGCACACACACACATATTTGAGAAGCAGCTGAAGGTAAAGCCTCAAATACTCATCTGTGTCAACCGTAAGTGTATATGCAAATAGAATCGCATTGTAATACTTGACAATACAGTTTATACTTCAGACATCTTTACAAGCTTTTGATTCTGTCATTCCATGTGCCTTTTATGTCTAAGAACAATAACCAAAACAAATTTTCAAGTGCAGTTACATAAAAAAGTTCACCACACAATTTTAATTTTAAGCAAAATATTTTGTTCTTTCAAGGGTGTCATCAAGTAGTACCCATTCTTGTGTTCCAACTCAACATAAAGAACAACATCGACCCTTTGGCAACTCGATAAAAGTCACGTTGAATCACTAACTAAAAAATATCATTTGTACAAAAGATACACAGCCCTTAAACGAATAAAACAAAATCATTCTTACATTTCCTCTCAAAGTGAAAGCAATTCCCAATAGTTGGTCTTCTCTGATCTTGAAAGTAGCAATAGCACTCTTTGCACATGTCTTCACAGGCCTTTGTCCAGCAATCAATGCCAGCTCGTTAACTGCCGCATCCAGACCCTTGGAATTCTGAGCCGCATCTCCAATACCACAATTTACGAAAACCATTCTATATCCTAAGATTTTCTCAGCAACTTCACCACATTTTTGCTAACTTACTCCAAAAAACTACTTAACTCGATTAATTTCAATATCAATTTAAAGGCAGCCACTTCCTTTTAACATTCACATAACTCATTCGATGCCATCAACTACATTCACACACTTTGTCACCACACAAAACGAAACATAAATACGAACATTGCAAGTAAAAGTACATAATTTTAAAAACCAGCAACTGATTCAAGATACCGTTACAAAGCTAGAATTTTTGGGAAAAACACATACAAAAAATACTTAATTCATCTCCTTACAGCAAGTGTTCAAAGACAGTCAAATTGCAAACACAATACATACATAATTACAATAACTCAGAAATTTTAGTGCCAAACTGAAGCTAAAAAAAGAACATAAAAACATAAGTACCTGATGAATGTTAGTGTAGGAAAACTCATCTTTAAGAAGGGGAACAATGGTTTCAAGCTAAGTTTTTTTCAAACGACCAATTGTCTCCTCCTGAGATTTCTCAACCAGGACAATGTTTGTTTCGGCCTTGACCGTGAAATTGTTCCTGCAAGGTAAACGGAGAGATTGCCGGGAGTACGGCGCCGGGAAGTGGCTATGAAATGAGGAGGCAGATGAGTGGAGAAGCGCCGGAGACGCCATTGTTGTGAGCTTATAATTGGTTTAGATATCGTTGTACAAGAATCAAGATGATGTGTGGATGGATAAGTAGCAGCGAGCCAATGGGGACGAGATAATGACCAAAACAGACTACTGGTAAAACTTAATCGTACAAAATAATTACCACTCCGTTTCAACAAAATCATACAGATGTATAGATGAGCAAAGATATATAGATAAGCAGCCAAAGAGGTTCCCGTTATCTAAGTGTGTAACTGGCGAGACTGTCCGGATTCTTTTCATAAAAATAGTTACAAGGGAGATAGGAAGACACATAATTTACCAGAAATTTACTACACAGGCGAAGATACGAATGAATGAAGAGTAATGCTAGAGGCAACCACACAAATCTTCTAAAAATTTGTCCAAAATAATGTGGTAAAGTGGTGATGGGATAAAATATGACGTTTTTATTGGTGAAATTGATGTGAATGCAGGGGTCCATCTCATTTATTATTTCTGCCACATTATTTTGGACAAGTTTTTGGGAAAAAATTTTGATTTCCCAGCATTTTTCATGAATAATTGTCAGAGAAATGGGGTAAAATTGTAGGAAATCAGATAAAATAGAAACAGAGAAGGAGAGATTCTGGAGGAGCCACGTCAACCTCCCGGGATTTTCCTTTATCATTTATATATAGATATAGATATAGATATAGATATAGATGTAAAAATTCCAACCAACCATTTATATATTTCACACTACTAGTATAAAGCTTTTAAAATAAGAGTAACTTAAGAGCATCTCCAATGGTAAAACTATAAACCCTTAATTAAAATTATTTATGTGCATCTATGTGGCATGTAGGGAGGATTTTTAAAGATTATGTAAAAATTCTACAAATGTTTCATTGGCTATTTGTCGAATCAATAAAATTGTTAGGTACAATTTTACACAAGCATAATTATAAATAATCTCACTGGAGTATATATTGATCCCATTAACTAAAATTTTATATAATCATTTTAGTCAATCAATATAGCCAACCATTATACATATTACCCTTGAAGATGCTCCAACATAGCACTTCTTCAAAAACAATATCTTAGTGTACTTTTTTTTTTATTGTTTTTCTCTTATTTTTTTTTTAATAATAGGCAGAACTTAAAGGAGGTCCCCATGTTCAGGGACACAATACTGTCCCAACAAATTTACTTATATGAGCTGCAAAGCTTGACAAAAATGAGCTCACGCTGCAACCTCATCTACATACATCGAGCATTTGTGAAATTTTACAAGTTTTTGAACCAATTTTTTTACATTTCATTCCTTGAACGATTTTCTCCAGTAATAGTGCTTTTGTAAGGAAGAATATGATGATTAAAAAATTGTTAGGGAGCACCCACAATTTTCAGGCCCCTTTAGTTACTGCTTTATGGTAGACGGTGTTAGACTACATTTTCTCTTTTAGTATTATCTTGTTTGTAATTAGGACGCTCCAAATTTTGTTTGCTTCTCGGTAACGTAGATATAAACTAAAAAAACAAAAAGTTTAAGCCCGGAGATCTGAAGATTTTCTCATAATATCAGTAAAAATCTAATATAAATTACTACTGAGAATAAAGGATTACAACCAGTACCATTTTATACAAGCATAAAGTCAAGCAGAACATTAGAATCAGCATGTCAACACTGGTCCCGACACATGCTTACAAATCTTACTTGCAACTAGTAGCTGAAAAGATCTTAAAAGGCAATAAATACACACTGTTTTGAAACTAGCATGATTCTCAACACGTTAGACCAGCTGCAGATCACCGAACTATCAGCTGCTGAAAATGTTCGAACAATAACCTGACAAAACCATTTCAAATGTTAGCCTCCGGCTTGTACAAATGGTCAATATATATCTTAATTGCTAATAAGCCACACAAGACTAAAATGGCAAAAGGCAAGTGTGGAAAGAAATCAAATCAAAAGCTAACTTAGCATTGTTTCCCGCCTCAGCACAAGATACCTCATAATCAGTTCAGGGCTGATTTGAATATTTTTAAAACTTAGGGGGTTGTCTGGTAATATTTTGAATCTTTACAGGCTGATTGGTAATGGTTGGCAACCTTCATGAGTTTTTCTGTATTTTTCTGAATATTCAGAAACTTGTAAAATTTCTGAAAGTTGGGTGAATTTACAAATTTCAGAACGCGTAAATTCGTTTTGTAAACCATGAACACTTTTACTTGTAAACTTTAATCACATTCAGGAGCGAACTAAACAATTGGAGAAAGAAAGGGTATGTACGGAGCTAAAATTGTGGACACAGTTTCAAAAAGTGGCCTTTAGAGAGTGGTTAACTAATAGGATTAAGGAAAAAATACTAATAATTTTCAACAGAAAGAACAAGGCTTTCTACAAGTATTCAGTCTAGTACTTGGCATGGCATGGCATTAACAAGGGACTTCTCAATAAACCTCACGAAAGTCACAGTACTCATTGTACGCACCTCTTCAAGCAAATCAGGATTAATTGATATTTGGCAGTTGCCATCTAATACTTGTTTTTCTTTCATGGGTGGACATGTGGTGTCATATTGTCATCTACATAAACCAGCTAACACAAGTCACTTATTCTAGCTTCAAAGGCTGGTTGCTTGAGAGTTTGAAGCTTAAGGTATTGGGTTTCAGATTTGGTGTAAGTACATGAAAATTAAGTGATCTTAACAAGTCAAATTAAACTTACAATCAAGTCACTGACTCATGTCATATATAAATGTGGACATCCATAACAAGATTATATGAGCAACTTCTAGATTTATATCGCAAATCAACACTAAGATCACATGTATTTGTAATTAATATCGAGATCAGTGCTAAAGAAACGACAAAGAGCAATGCACATGATCTGCATGACAACCAACCACAACCTTAAGAGAACAAGGCACTGGACAATAAAATAGAACAGTGGTTACAACTTACTAAAAAGTGTTTGTGCCACATCAATAGAGCTTAGTAACCAAGACATCTATAAAGAGAGTACATGTATTATCCTCTACTTAGGCATTGAGATCCCACCTTGCTAAGAAAAAGGATTAAGTGCCACGTAGTTGCTTATATAATAGCAACATGACAGAGATAAATACTATAATGTAAGTATACATCAAAAAAAGAATGTTGGTTCACAGTCATGATGCCTCAACAAGAAGATAAGGGAACAAACACCAAAAATAAGATAAAACCACAACTGAACAACCAAGATAGGACTAAAAAGGAGAGGAACCTGAATTCAAATTTCTAAGGCTCTAATACCATGCTAATCAATAAAGAAAAGATTTGTAATCCTCCTAATCTCATGAGAAGTGACATAGACGTACATACAGTCGAAACATATTAAAAAAAACACAATCCAGAAAACTTCAATAAGGTTGACTGACAACTAATAAAAAGTATAACCTTTTAACAGCAGCGGTGGCTGGAAGGATGAGTCACTTGGCCTTTGAGTGGAACACCTCGTGGTACATCCTGTAATCAAACTATCTAATTATAAGTAAAATAAAATTATGTTTTATTAAGATATAACAAGAAAACATATGAGATTACCTGAAAGAAAACGTAATACGCGCTGAAAAATCCGACTGCATACATGATGCCCAAAATACCCATAAGTAAAAGAAACTTCTGATAATATTTGGTTTGGTAGACTAGATCAGCGTTCTCCTTTTTAAAGTTCTTAATATTTTTCATTTCAATATCTCCTAAATCCTTGAGCAACAGATCTTGAGTGCCTTTAAAAGGGGATGCAACAGCACACTTGCTGTTATATTCACTCATTAAACTAATACAAGATTTGTAGAGTCTTTTTCTCTCAACAAAAATTTCACGACTTGAACATTTCAGTGTTTGCATTTTTTTACTTCCAAAATACAAAGGATAAATTATGTATAGAATGAAAGCAAGTAACATGCCTAGAACGAAAAAATATATAAACTCTCGAAATAAACCTGGCATAACACTAGTCACAGCGACAAAACCCCCAAACTGCGTACATGCATTCTGCATGATTGAGTAATAAGTCATCACATCCTTAATTTCTTTAGACTCTAATTGTGATATCCTTTCTTTTAAGTTCTTAGTTTTTAATTTCCATTCAAGAAAACCATTAAAATCTTGGTTAGTTATCTCCATATTGCAATCTGCAAATAAGAAACAAAACAACCTTATGAGGCCAAGATTATACATCGGTTGTGCAACAAAAGAAAATGAGTAACCCCAACATATATCATCAATCACATAAAACAAAGTTCATGGCTAATATCTAAAAAGTTCGAAAATTGTTTACTTGGGTAATTTGGTTATAATATAACAGCAATACCGGATCTCATATTGCTTTGTGACCCTGAGCAGGCTAGTAAAGGTGCATTTCAATACTAAGAAACATAATTTCTGTGCTCTAATCATTAATTGCAAAATCTACTAGTATACCCTGGGTTGAAGGAAAGAGGATGGAAGTGAGTGTCAACTGTCAAGTAAACGAAACTCTCTTCCACCCTCAAATTAAGTACCGAAGAAACTCTCTTCCGACCTCAGATTCCGGAATTGCAGTGTGATTGTTCAGCTTTTTAATAATCTAAGAAATAACATAGTTGAGGAACCAAAAATTTATAACTTGTAGTTGTACTCATGTTTTATTGTTTTTGCAACATTCATTATATAAATGACACTATAATCTACATTTAAACTTGTTTACTATCATTCACTTGATGAAATCAAACATACAACTAGGTACTCGAAATCTTAGAACACCACAGGCAAAAACGGTATAAGAAAGTTAGATGTTGGAGAGTTTAGCTTTTATTAAGATTTGTTTGAATAATCAGATGGACGAATAGTAAATTTAGATTTCTCTAACTTTCCAACAAGAAGGATCATAATTTATCAATATAATTTAAAAATGTCAACTTTTTCAACTTTAAAAAATAATAATTCTAGACAGATATTCTTCTCAAAAAATATTATGCTGCTAAAGCAGCAACATCAGACGAACAACAAAGATTCTTCCAAAAGTAGTACGAAAAAATATTCACTTTTAGAAGTATTTTGCATTTGCTAAGAATTAGAAAGATAACAAGAGATATAGTGCACATGGACCAAACGATGGAGCAACAGAGCTTATCAGCAGCTACCGCTGCTGTAGAAAATCAAGAGAAGCCGTGTCTTAAGACAACAGGCAAAACTCCTACTAGTACTAATGTTTTTGCCTGAAAATGAGTTAGTGAGTATGCAGAAGAACACAATATAACAGCAAGCAAGAAGATACCCACGAGTCCTATAGCACTTATACCACTACCAAACATACATCTTCTTCAAAAGAACTGATTTTTAATGTGTATGAATTGAAATATGGGGTTGTTCTTAATGTGGTAATTCACACAACACACCCTAAGATCACCCAGCACCATAGCAACTACATCACGTGGCACTGCATATTTATAAGGATTCCAGGTAGTTACCGGAAAGAGCAAACCTCAACAACCAACCCAACTGGTAACTTTTTCACCCTAATTTAAGTATCTATCTGGAATAAGAGGGAAACTCTCTATCGAATCAAACTTACAACTGAATTTTTAAAAACACCCATTACTGGCGAAAATGGTACAAAGAATTTAAAAGTTGAAAATTTAAGTATTTCATAAGATATGCAATGAATAATCAAGTGGTAGAATAGTAAGCCTGAGTTTTGCCCTCTAGGTGCTAACCAACGATTCTCCCCCCATCACCTTACTTTATTTCACATCCAGCTTCCCAGCTATACCATTGAGGTTTTAACTTTTTTTCCTAGCCAAGGATGTACAATACATAAACTCCCTCACCCGAAACCCTCAACCTCCTATAAAAGGTGAGAGAGCTCCATTGTCCTCGACCCTGAGTTTTAAATCTTTAATTGCTCAGGAAAGTAAGAAAAAACACACACGACCTAATTGCAGGTCTGACATACAATTGTGCATGTAGTATGACAAGTAAACGGGAGCACGGGTGATTACAGATTACTCTAGCGTTCAACAAGATGGATCACAATTTAATCACGCTACCTAAAAATTGATATATTCAATTGCTGAACTAACTGTAATCAAATAGAAATTAAACAAATACATGAGATCAAGAATCAACAATTCACATATATTCTTCAAAAGAACTGATTTTGATGTTGTTCTTGATGTGGGTTTTCGTCAATTAATCACAAGACAAGCAATTAACACAAAAAGATTCAAAATTTCAGATACATGACATGAACAATCAATACAATACAATACATATTTATTTTGAAATTGCACAACAAAAGAGGTCAACTTACTTGAAAGAGCAAATCTCAAGCTCCAATTACAGATTTTGAATAAACCCAACTGCAATTCTTCTGGCCCTAATTTCAGTGTTTGTTTGGAACAAAAGAGTGAAACGATGTCGTTGCAAAGGAAAATAATTTACTGTATTTCCTTTTTTCAGAAGAAAAAGGAGAAGAATTTGTTTTCGTTTTAAGGGTAACTAGCTTCGTTAGGCACGTGGAGCTTTATTGTGAAATTTTGATTTTTAATATTTGTGATCATGAATATTCTTTAATTTGTTGCAATGTTATCTAAATATAGATTAATTTACTCTTTTTTTCAAGTGCTCTCGCTTTCTACCAGGTTGTGTCGAAAATATTCTAATATCCATTTAATTAGTCATATAGTTCAATGATTTTAGTTATAAATTTAAATTCTTTATACTTAGAACTGGATGTCACATTTTCGATTCTGGACAATGTGAAGATTAACTAACGTTTTCATAGCATTTGACTTTAGGGGGATTTTAGAGTTAAATCATAGAAAATTGGAAGGCATAAATGTGAAATGAGCCAACAACATGTTGGTGCAGTGGTTGAGCCACTGGCCTCCTTTGAAGGAGGTTAGGGGTTCGACTCCTGCGTGTGCGTGAGTTTCTTAGTTTGTATTAGGTTTTCTTTCTGTATTTGTATTTCTGTATTTGTAATGGTCGGGGGTCCTTCGGAAACAGCCTCCCTATTGTATAGGGGCATGGTCTGCGTACAGCTACCCTCCTCAGACACCACTTTGAGTGGTATTATAACTGAGTAAGCTAAGTTTTTTTTTTTTATAAATGTGAAATGATATTAAATAAAATGTGGAATATTGTGATATTTTGGATTTTAGTAGTTCGACTTTGTAGCTGTGAACACCTTTCAATTTGTAGCGGTGTTGCCTAAATATAGCTTAGCAACTCTCTTCTCGAGAGCTTCACTTTCAACATGAATTGTCTAAGATTTATAATATCTATTAAAATAGTCATCTAATTCAATGTTTTCAGTTGTGAATTTAAATTCACTTTATTCAGAACTGAGAATTTAAATCTGATTACTCGCTATGAACTTTTAAATAGTATATTTTATTACAAATTAGACTAATACATTAAATACTATTATTACTAAAATATATATGTTTATTATTCTTGTTATTACCAAGCTTAATTCCTAATCGTGAACCCAATCGTTTAGTTCCGATTCTCGAATTTTATAAGTATTTATATACAATTATTATTCATATTGATATGGGCTGAAAATAAGCCCTAAAGACACATTTAATGTGGCATTAACTAGGCCGAGAATAGTCCAAACGTGGGGCCCACCAGCTGGGCCCAAAGCCCTGATTATAGTATTAATTTCGTAATTAATATTAAGGGTAATAAACAGCTCAGCAAATAAGAGTTGGATAAGGATAATATCCCCTTCAGACTTATCCAATAAGGCATCCAATTCAATATGGAAACTGATTCCTACAAGGAATAGATCTAGAACATTCCTCAAAGACTTGCCCTCCAAGTCTCCAAATCCTACCATAATTCTAAGACTTCTCAGCCTATATAAAGGGCCTGATCCCTCATCTCAGAACTACGTTTTATTGGCTTGATTCTCTAATTACAGAGATACGTAGGCATTCTGTGAGGACCGTTTAAGTCTCGAACGCAGAAGCAGCCATTAAAGCACGAAGCTCACGAATCCTAGCATTAAATATACAAACCCTAACCGCAACAATTTCAACCTAGTTTTTATTCCACAACATTTGGCGCCGTCTGTGGGAAAAAGACATCAACCATGGTTACCACTCGAAGAACAACACCGGTCTCAACCGAGGCTACCTCTGGAACCATCGTTCCACCAATCGCTGCTCCTCCTGTTGGTACAGGGCCAGGGTCTGTACCCCCATTGACGGAAACAAACCCTCGTAGTCAGGCCTCTCAACCACAAGGGACGGATCCCCCCGCTGAAAGATCTCAACCTGTAATCGTCCCTCTAGGACAGGAGACTAACCCGCTCCAGATGGTGGTCTCTCCTCTCCCTCTGAGCAGCCGCCCGCCGCTTCACAGTCTCTCCACTTCTTCGCTTCCTGTCAACACCAACCCAATGTATGGGCTGCCTAATTACCCCCAAGATCCAAGGGATCCAGGACCAAGCGGTCATGCTCGGCTGATCCATGGGCAACAACAATCCCCTTATCTTAGAGGCCCGGCCCCTCCTGAACCAGGATACTATGATTACTCTGGTCCTTATACCGGAGACTCGTCATCTGAAGACGATGATCGAGACGAAGCCCCAAGGAGGCGACGCGCTAGTAAGGAACCTCTGAGGAGGAATCCATCAAACCGAGATGGTCCTTTAACAATTGCAGAGAAAATTAAGGCTTATGAAGCCGAGATTCAGAAGCTGAAGGACGACCAAGCAAGGGAGCTAGAGAGACAGAACCCTGATCAGACTCGACCTCCTCCGACTTCAGGAGGGATTCCCTTCATAGATCTGGAGAGGTCTTCAAGGAGACACCGAAGGGCTGAAGCCCCAACCAGAGGAACTACCAGGGTGGAACTCCCCAAGAATAATCCTAGAGATTTGATGCTACAAGGAGATCTGGATGATCCGACCCCTCCATTCACTGAGGAGGTGATGAATACACATATCTCCCGAAAGTTTAAGATGCCCACGATCAAAGCTTACGATGGAACGGGGGATCCCGCAACTCATGTGAGAACGTTTACAAGCGCATTGTTACTGCAGCCTGCTAACGATGCCCTTAAGTGTAGGGCGTTCCCCCAAACCCTGTCGGGCATGGCGCAACGTTGGTATAGTCGTTTACCTCCAAACTCGATTAGCTCTTTCAAGGAGTTGAGTACCGCTTTTGTCAGTCAATTCATTAGCGGAAGAATTCACGAGAAAAGCTCCGCATCCCTTATGTATGTAACACAGGGAAAGAATGAGAACTTAAGAGATTACATCAAGCGATTCACTAAGGAAACCCTGAATATCACCGATTTGGAAAATAAGGTGGCCATGGTAGCCTTGCAGCATGGAACCACGGATCTCTTTTTTAAGAGGTCGTTGGCAAAACACCCCCCTGAAAGCATGGATGAACTTCAACGAAGGGCGGACAAGTATATAAAAGCTGAGGACAGCATCAAGAAAGAAGCCGCGTTGGGCAATGGAGGGAACAAGCGGAAGCAAGAACAAGAGTACGATGCTAGGGACAAGTATCCCCGAGCTAGCAGAGACTCTGAATCTGCTCCAAAAAAGAACTCGGGTCCAAGGTTTTCCGAGTATGCCAGACTTAATGCTCCAAGAAGCCAGATCCTGTTGGACATTGAAAAGGAAAAGGACTTCCGATGGCCGAAGCCACTTAGAGGAGACCCAGCTAAGCGAAATAAGGAGCAATACTGCAGGTTCCACAAAGATGTGGGACATGACACCGACGATTGTAGGCAACTCAAGGATGAGATTGAGTTCTTGATACGAAGAGGAAAACTAAGTCAGTTCACCAAGGGTGATGACCGTGGGAACCAGAGAAGGGACAATGACAGAAGGGACAATGAAAGGAGAGATAATAATAGGAGGGATGACAACCATGATCGCAATCCACAGCCCCGAAGGGCAGTTATCAATATGATCTGGGGAGGTCCGACAGCAGCTGGCACGACTAAGAATTCTCGAAAGGCTTATGCTAGAGAAGTAATGCACATTGTGGGAGAAGCCCCGAAGCGTGCTAAAACCGAGATGGTAATTGGTTTCGATGATTCAGACTTGGAAGGGGTGAAATTCCCCCATGACGACCCGCTGGTCATAACTCCCGTGATTGGAAACTCAGAAGTAAAACGAGTCTTGATAGACAATGGGGCTTCTGTGGATATTTTATTTCATGATGCATTTGTAAAGATGGGTTACAACGACTCTCAACTGACCCCTACAAACATGCCTATATACGGGTTTAACGGAGTGGAGTCCAACGTTGAAGGGACTATTCAGCTACCCGTGACTATTGGGCAGGATCCTAAAGAGGCGACTCAGATGTTGAATTTCATGGTGATCAAGGCAGCATCAACATACAACGCAATCCTTGGAAGGACTGGACTTCATGCGTTTAAGGCTGTGGCCTCTTCCTATCATATGAAAATTAAGTTTCCGACACGGAATGGTGTCGGAGAACAAAAGGGTGATCAGAAGATGGCAAGAAGTTGCTATGTGGCCGCACTGAGGGCCGATGGAGTCGGGGGGCAGGTCCTTCCGATTGAAGACATGGATGTCCGCGATGATGAAGAGCATAGAGGGAAGCCAGCAGAGGATTTGATTCCCGTACCTCTAGAACCTAATGATCATGAAAAAGTTACTTATGTTGGAGCATCTCTGAAAGAACCCCTAAAGGGCAAGTTAATAGAATTCTTACAGAAGAATAGCGACGTGTTCGCTTGGACAGCAGCCGATATGCCAGGGATTGACCCCCAACTCATAACTCATAAGTTAAATGTTGATCCCAAAAGGAAGGCAATAAAGCAGAAGAAGAGAAACTTTGCTCCGGAAAGGCAAGAGGCCATTAGGCAAGAAGTGAATAAGCTCTTGGAAGCTGGTTTTATTGAAGAGATTCAGTTTCCTGAATGGTTAGCGAACCCAGTCATGGTCAAGAAAGCAAATGGGAAGTGGAGAATGTGTATAGACTTCACTGACCTGAATGATGCATGCCCAAAAGATTGTTTTCCCCTGCCGAGGATTGATATGTTGATAGATGCCACAGCTGGACATGAGATGTTAAGCTTCATGGATGGATTCAGCGGCTATAATCAGATTAAGATGCACAAGGATGACATACCTAAGGTATCTTTCATAATTGACTTTGGTGTCTTCTGTTATCTTGTCATGGCTTTTGGTCTAAAGAATGCAGGAGCTACTTACCAACGATTGGTGAATAAGATATTCGCCCATCTGATTGGAAAAACCATGGAGGTATATGTTGATGACATGTTAGTCAAGAGCCTACTTAAGGCTGATCATATCAAGCACCTCGGAGAGGCATTTGAAGTGCTGAGGCACCATAAGATGATGTTGAATCCCGCCAAGTGTGCTTTTGGCGTTGGATCTGGGAAGTTTTTAGGGCTGATGGTTTCAAAAAGAGGCATTGAGGCCAATCCTGACAAGATCAAGGCGATTTTAGACATGGAGCCACCACGCTCTATAAGAGATGTGCAGAGGTTGACAGGTCGAGTTGCAGCTTTAGGAAGATTCATCTCCAAGTCTGGAGATAAATGCTTGCCTTTCTTCCAAGCGTTAAAAAAGGTGAAAAATTTTGAGTGGACACCTGAGAGCCAAGAGGCCTTTGAGCAACTGAAGAAGTACATGGTTGAAGCCCCGTTGTTGACCAAACCAAGTCCTGGGGAGATTCTTAGTTTATACCTGGCGGTATCCGAACAAGCCCTGAGTGCTGTCCTTATTCGGGAAGAGGAGAAGGTCCAGAAACCTATCTACTATGTGAGCAAAGTGTTGCATGGGGCTGAGTTGAATTACTCACCCATAGAAAAGTTTGCTTTGGCATTAGTAACTGCCTCAAGAAAGCTGCGGCCTTACTTTCAGGCACATAAGATTCAAGTTCTGACAAACCAGCAGTTGAGGAACATATTGCATAGCCCAAAGGCCAGTGGAAGGCTAATCAAATGGGCGATTGAGTTAGGAGAGTTTGACATCACATACAAGCCTCGGACAGCTATCAAAGCTCAGGCATTAGCTGACTTCGTGGTTGAATGCACTATTAACAACCAAGAAGTCGGGGGGCAAGAGATAATGACTACCCCTGGGCAAGAGGAAAAAGAAGAAAAACTTACACCCGATCTGAAGGAATATTGGGTGCTCTATTTTGATGGAGCATCAAAAACAAAATCTAGTGGTGCAGGTTTGGTTTTGCAAAGCCCCGATGGGTTCACAGTTGAGTACGCTTTAAAGTTGGATTTCCCTACTACCAACAACGAGGCGGAGTATGAGGCATTGATAGCTGGTTTGGGCTTGGCCAGAATCATGAGGGTCAAGAATCTCAAAGTTTGTGGAGATTCAAGGCTTGTGGTATCACAAGTAAATGGTGAATTCGAGGCTAAGGATGAGACTATGGCAAAATACTTGAGAGTAGTAAAGGCTGTTATGTCCCAGTTTGAGGAGTGCTATGTTGAGCACATTCCAAGAGAGGAAAACATTAAGGCCGATGCCCTATCTAAATTTGCTTCTTCCGAGATAGAAAATTATGCTGGGAGTGTCTATTTTCAGGTCTTGAAGGCCCCGACCGTTAATTCAAAGTTATTGGCACCAATCGATATAGGAGGCTCTTGGATAGACCCTATCAAGGCACACCTTGAGACCGGATGGCTCCCATACAATGCCTTGGAGGCACGAAAACTTTCAGTAAGAGCATTGAGATACACTTTGATTGAAGGCATTTTGTATAAGAGGTCGTTTGTCATCCCATACTTGAAATGTTTAAGGCCTCAAGAGGCAAGAGAAGCATTGGAAGAAGTTCATGAAGGGATTTGTGGCCAACACTTGGGGGGCAGAGCCCTAGCTCACAAGATAATTCGTTTAGGGTTCTATTGGCCGGAGATGTTGGCTGATGCACAAAACTATGTCAAGAGATGCGAGAGATGCCAGAAGCATGCCCCAATTGTGAGGCAACCACCTGAGATCTTAACTTCAATTAACTCTCCCATTCCATTTTCAATGTGGGGAATGGATATACTTGGGCCTTTTCCCATGGCTTCTGCGCAAAGGAAATTCCTAATAGTGGCCATCGATTACTTCACTAAGTGGATTGAGGCTAAACCTCTGGCTAAGATAACCACCAAGCAAGTTTCCCAGTTCTTTTGGGAGAACATAATTTGCAGATACGGAATCCCACGAATCCTTGTAACAGACAATGGGACACAGTTCAATAATGAAGAGTTCAAGAAGTATTGTGAAGAGAATGCGATTGAGCTCCGTTTTACCTCGGTGGCACACCCTCAAGCCAATGGGCAAGCTGAGGTAGCTAATCGGATTATCCTTGATGGACTGAAAAAGAGGGTCGAACGCTCTAAGAATACTTGGGTAGATGAATTGTTGCCCATACTTTGGGCATATCGTACCACTTGTAAGGTAACGACTGGAGCAACCCCATTTTTGCTGGCTTATGGAGCCGAGGCAGTTGTGCCTTTAGAGATCATGCAAGCATCACCTCGAGTTGAGGCATATGAGCCAGAAACTAATGACGAAGGAATGAGACTTGCCCTTGACTTAATTGATGAAGTTAGAGATGGAGCTAATGCAAAGAATGCTGAATATCAGAAGAGAGCCTCTTTTCACTACAACCAGAGAGTTAAAGAAAGATTCTTTCGACAAGGTGACATGGTTTTAAGGAAGATTGAAGCCTCAGGAGTTGGCCAGAAAGGAAAGTTAGCACCCAATTGGGAAGGACCATATCTAGTCAGAAAGGTGTTAGGGCAAGGATCCTACAAGTTAGAAACCTTGGACGGGGTTGAAGTGCCCCGAACTTGGCATGCTGTGAACCTCAAAGTTTATTATGTCTAAGTTCTTTTGACAAAGGCTTGGACTTTTATCTATTTATTAGGAATAAGGTTCGAATGAAACCATTTTAGAGCATGTTGCTCCCAGTAGAAGATAGAATATTTATGTAAGGGTTGAACCCATTCTATTGATATCCATTGACAGCATAATGGAATTTATACTGTTTTCTCTATGAGTTATTTCTCTTTGTTAAAATAAACACGAAAGGCAAACGTTGAACTAGCTTGTGAGTTTAGTACCAGCCAGGAGGCCAAGTACTTGAGAAATTCTAAAGTTTAACGAACTATAAGCAAAAAATGAGAACATGGAAACAAAAGAAACTACTACATAAATAAGTTAAGTCATAAGCCCCGAAGGGCAAAAGTTCAGAATAAATAAAGACAAATAGAAATAAGCCACGCAGGGCCATCTATGCATCTAAGTCCTCAATAACAACATCTCCCTGGGTAGAAGAAGGATCTGCTGTCTCTACCCCAGGAGAAGAAGGTGGATCCTGAGTGGGCTGAGAGTCCCCATCCACCGCTGTCTCTGTAGCAACCTCCAAAGTATCTGTCAATCCAGGGATAGCAGGTACCGGGAACTTCTCCAGGGATACCCCTCGATCTTCCCACTCAGCTCCTCGATGATCCCCTCCCAACACTCCTTGAAGGTGCCAGGAAAGTTTGCATCATACTCGGCATTCAGGACATCTTGGAAGTCCTTAGAAGCCTTGTAATCAGCAATGATGTGTTCCCTGTTCTGCTGCACCTCCAGCTGTAGCTTCCTGTTCTTCTCCTTCTCAGCAGCCAGCTCCTTCTCCACCTCCCTAAAACGAGCAAAATTTGCCTCGGAGGCATCAAAGTATCTGTCTCTGTCCCTCTCAGCAATGGTCTTATCATCACGCACCTCCTTCAGGTTATGAACAGCGGCCTGAAGGTAGGCGTTCATCTGCAAAGGAAACAAGTGAATAAGGGAAAAGTAAATGCAATTAAATTAAAGAAGTTGAATAAGAAATTACCGAAGCAACAGCTTGAGCCCCAAGAAGCTCAATCTGCAAGTCATCAGAGGACTCCACAATGTGAATCCTATCTCGTGGAGTAACCACGCTCCTGGACCACTCAGCTGCAGCCCTAGAATCACCTACAGCCGTGTCCCTATTGCATAAACCCCATCCCACTGTAAAGGGAGTGAGGTCTTCCTCAATAGGAACTGGCTTTTCTTGAAGAAAAGCAGGAACACGCTCCACCGCGGGAGAAGCCTCATCTGTCCTGGCCCTTTTGGCCCTAGGGTTCTCTGTTACCACCCTAGCAGTGGCAGCAGTCTCCCTCTGCTTAAAAATTGCTCCCAGAGCAGCTTTGGCTGCAAAATGATTACAAGAAAGTTAAAAAATTATATCTAGCATAAAATGTTAATAAAGCAAGAGGTGAGAATTACCCTCAGGGCCCAAATCGCTTAGCCCGTGGGCCTGCAACGAATCTTCAGAAATCAAATTTGCACATTGATGCAAATTATCGGATGTTAACAAAGTTATGGCAGCCTCTTCTTCCACGCCCAATTTTAAACTCCTGACAGGCCCATCAACGGCTCTACAGAAGTTGGGCCGAAAATAGTTGTCCCAGTCATCCCCATCCAAAAAGATATAAAACCATTCCCTCTTCCAATTAGGAAGGGAATCAGGAGCGGAATCCGAAACAAAACAAGAACGGGCTAAAGAACGGTGTTGGATTTTGACCCAGCCCGAATTGTCAGAAGAATTGACAAATTTGAATAAATACCGAAAAACAGAAATACTGGGCTCAAGCCCATGTTTCTTACATTGGACCAAGAAATAATAGATAAAACGCCACCCATTTGGCATAAGTTGGGTTGGACAAACCCTGGCTTCGGCCAAAAGATGATAAACAAAAGGAGGAGGAGGAAGGCGAAAACCAGCATAAAAAGTCTCTTTATAAATCCTAATGGCCCCAGGCTTTGGGTGACAAGCCCTTTCGTTTGAGGCCGGAACAACGGCCCTATAAGGCCCATTAATATGAAAAAGTTGGGCTAGAATGTCTACCCTATGTTGTTTGTATTTCGATTTATATTCATAAGCATCTAAATGAAGCATATTTGGAAAAGCTTGACCAAACTCATTTAAAAGATCTCTAAGGGAAAAAACACTGGCATGGACAAGAGATGTTTTAGGGTTCTTACCCCTTGTAAGCCGTGGAGCGGTGGTAGAAGTGTTAGCAAGTTGTGACTGGCCTGAAGAGCTAGAGTCCTCCATTGATATGCTTCCCTTGAAGGCTTGAAACCCAGAAATGTTGAAAAAAGAGGTTGAAGAAGATGAAGATTCAACGATCTTCAAACAGAAACTGGAAAACAGGGCGGAGGAAAGACGCCGAAAATCGCCTCGCGACAGAAGCCTAGCAGAGCTTTTTGAAAAGTATTTGTGGTAAAGGAGAGATAATTTTTGCTGAATAGTGAGATGAGAAATGAGGGATGCACACTACTCTTTTATAGAGTTCATGGTTGGTCACTCAACCGGTTATATCCAGTAAATGGGCTGTCAACAGGTGACTGGGCCTTTGAATAGGCGGGAAGCCCATGAAATTCAAATTTTGAAATAATTCTAGAATGTTCTACGACATTTTTAGAAAATAGGATAAAAGCCCATCAGAATTTAAAGGCAGGAGGCCCAATTAAAAGGGCATACCCACGCCCAGGAAACCAAACCTCCAAGGCGTGCCTAAGGAAGGTGTCTCCTTGGCGGGGGTACCCACGCCCAACTTGATTTTCTTTAAAGAAGGCTATACCCACGCCCAGGAGACCAAACCTCCTAGGCGTGCCTAAGGAAGGTGTCTCCTTGGCGGGGGTACCCACGCCCAACTTGATTTTCTTTAAAGAAGGCTATACCCACGCCCAGGAGACCAAACCTCCTAGGCGTGCCTAAGGAAGGTGTCTCCTTGGCGGGGGTACCCACGCCCAACTTGATTTTCTTTAAAGAAGGCTATACCCACGCCCAGGAGACCAAACCTCCTCGGCGTGCCTAAGGAAGGTGTCTCCTTGGCGGGGGTACCCACGCCTAACGTGACTTTTCTTAGAGAAGGGCATACCCACGCCGAGGAGACCAAACTTCCTAGGCGTGCCTAAGGAAAGTGTCTCCTTGGCGGGGGTACCCACGCCCAGGAAGCATTTCAAGGAACGAAGATACACCCACGCCCAGGAGACCAAACTTCCTAGGCGTGCCTAAGGAAAGTGTCTCCTTGGCGGGGGTACCCACGCCCATGAAGCATTTCAAGGAACGAAGATACACCCACGCCCAGGAGACCAAACTTCCTAGGCGTGCCTAAGGAAAGTGTCTCCTTGGCGGGGGTACCCACGCCCAGGAAGCATTTCAAAGGGCAAAGATACACCCACGCCCAGGAGACCAAACCCCCTAGGCGTGCCTAAGGAGGGTGTCTCCTTGGCGGGGGTACCCACGCCCAGGAAGCATTTTTTGCCAGGATGACTTTTTTAAAGTTAATCCTTTAAAAATTCCTAAATTATTAGGAAAAATTACAAAAATACCTGTTGGTACATAAAAATTCCTAAATTATTAGGAAAAATTACGAAAAATACCTGTTGGTACATAAAAATTCCTAAATTATTAGGAAAAATTACGAAAAATACCTGTTGGTACATAAAAATTCCTAAATTATTAGGAAAAATTACAAAAATACCTGTGAGTACATAAAAATTCCTAAAATATTAGGAAAAGTAGAGAAAAATACGAGGAAAGTTATAGAAATATTTTCTTGACAGATTGAGCAGTAGTTTATGTTAATAATGCATAAAAACTCTATGAAAGTGCCGAAATTGCTAAAAGCAAGCACAAATTAAAGCCTCGAATAAGGCAAATCGTCGTAAATGTGTAGGTCGCTCCACACTTTACAACCAAGACGATACTTGTGAAACACTAGTGTAAACCAAAATTCCCATATAAGGGTAATTAAGAAGTCCCAGGTAAGGGATAAAAACGACCCCGAGTCTCGATTAAGACAAATATAACTTCTATGAAAACCTGATCAGTTTTCCTTAGAAGTTGGGGGGCAAATGATATGGGCTGAAAATAAGCCCTAAAGACACATTTAATGTGGCATTAACTAGGCCGAGAATAGTCCAAACGTGGGGCCCACCAGCTGGGCCCAAAGCCCTGATTATAGTATTAATTTCGTAATTAATATTAAGGGTAATAAACAGCTCAGCAAATAAGAGTTGGATAAGGATAATATCCCCTTCAGACTTATCCAATAAGGCATCCAATTCAATATGGAAACTGATTCCTACAAGGAATAGATCTAGAACATTCCTCAAAGACTTGCCCTCCAAGTCTCCAAATCCTACCATAATTCTAAGGCTTCTCAGCCTATATAAAGGGCCTGATCCCTCATCTCAGAACTACGTTTTATTGGCTTGATTCTCTAATTACAGAGATACGTAGGCATTCTGTGAGGACCGTTTAAGTCTCGAACGCAGAAGCAGCCATTAAAGCACGAAGCTCACGAATCCTAGCATTAAATATACAAACCCTAACCGCAACAATTTCAACCTAGTTTTTATTCCACAACACATATATTGGCGTAATTATATAATAATTTACCCAAGAATTTTAATCTAAATATATGCACCAATATAAATTATTAAAAGTTAATGGCTATTATTAGTTTGTTGTAATTAATTATGTAATATTAAAGTAGATATTAAATAATCATATTGAATATAAGTTTATTAAATGATATATATTAAATATATGAAGGGTTAAAATAGTAACTTTGCCAGGAATAAAATGTGACATGTTATGATATATACGGAGTATCTAAGTGCACTATATATCATGTATCACTAATTTATACTAAACTATAACGTATAAAATATCTTAGAAATTAAAATACCAAATATTCTTCATTCATCACCCGACTTACATAGCATATTTATGATTTACAACACAAATGATTGGTTAGCCTAGTGGTAAGGTGATGTGTATATGAATCGAAAGACTTAGGTTCGATTCTCCACAACAACAATTTTTTGGAAAAAAAACTAAATGGATTAAAATGCAGGGCTAAAATAGTAACTTTGCAAGGAATAAAATGTGACATGTTGTGCTATTATATATATAGTAGATAGTAGATGGCCAATAATACCACACACAGTAACATTCCATTATAAAAATACCAAAAAATGGTGATGGTGGCCATAAATACCGATCTATTACGCATTTGAGATAGGGGTAATAGGTTTTATACTGGTTACGCATTTAAAAAACTATTACGTATTTGGAGAATGGGTAAATGCTATTACGCATTCTCGAAATGGGTAATAGGTGAAAATTTTATATATGTTAAGCATATGTGAAATGCGTAATAGGATTTTTATATTAAGCATGTTTGAAATGCGTAACTGAGTTGTATTTTTGGCCAGTCAACCTGAAATTCGTTATTTTGGCACAAACTTACCAATTTTGTGGTAGTTTTGTCATTCTTTCTCTTTTTAATGCTGCCTAGGGTCCGTTTGGTTCAAGTAGAACTATTAAAAAATCCTCTTAGAAAAAAAAAATTCATATTCATGTCTATTTTGATCATATTAAATACAAATAATTGCATTTATTCATTAAGGATAATATAGAAAAAGCCTTTGACACTCTCTCCCTTTTCCACCGAAAACTCCCTTGTCCTTAGTCAGTCAGCTAGTTTCCCCTCCGGCGGTGGTTTATCCACCGGCCGGAGGCCCCCTTCTTCCTCTTTTCTTCTCCTTCTCCATCCAAGCTCTCCTCCACCTTCACAATTCCATTTCTTTCCTCCCATAAATCGAAATTTCTCCAAAAATTTCGAAACCCCATTCGACTTCTTTTCAGATCTATTTTGATTTAGAACTCGAAATATCAAATAAACACATTCCTTAAACTCAAAATCTCCTACTTAACATCATATCAAAATTTGGTTTGAATCCGAGATCTTTGAATTTTTGAATTGTATCGCCCTGGGCGAAGTAACGCTTTATGCGTATGTCTCTCCCTTTGGAGTGGTTTGTTTATGTTAATTTGTTTTGTTTTGTTTGGTTTGGTTATTTCAGTCCTCGGAGAATGTTTCATTTGATGTCTCGAGAGATCTGGAGGGGCCGCATCGAAGCTGAGGCAGTGATGATTATTGCAAGAGCTCACCTTTCACAACAGTATAGTGTTCATCCTTGGGGAGTTTTCACTTACGGCAAGTCTATAGCTGGTTCCCGGCAAGTAGATAGCTGGGGTGCTCCACCTGAACAATGGGCTACCAATGGTTCTTATGTGTTAAGGTCAAATGTGATATTACTGTATTCAGGGATGTTGGTACAATTTGGATTTATTGGGTTGTCTTTGATTTCATTTTCAGTTAACAGAATTCTCCAGTTCTGTATTGTCAAACGGTCAGGAAACAAATCAGCTAGCTTGTCTTTGTTTTTCAACCTGGTCGTACCGCCAGTTGGGGATTTGTCCCGGCTGTGTGCTTGCTATAATTAATGGAAACTTTTATTTTTGTGCCAAAAAAAAAATACAAATAATTAATAATCTATATTTTTATCTTTATTATTCATTCTTATATGATTACTCCCTCTGTCCCTTATTATATGACCCGGTCCATTTTGCACAGATTTTAAGAAGCCACAGTTGACCAATTCTAGCAGCAACTTGTTACAGAGTAAAAGAGTGCCAATATTCTCTCTTTTTTGTTCCCTCTTTAAATTCAAAAGTAATATTCTAAAGATTAAATATATCAAAAGTATGGGTAAAGTAGCTCAAAAATATAGGTTCAATGATTGATTGTAGAGTTAAAAAATATAGGGTTCATTAATTTTGGGACATCCCAAAATAGAAAGTAGCTCACATAAAATGGGACGGAGGGAGTATATGTAAATTTGTACTTATATTATACTTTTTTTTTAAAATTTGTTATAATTTGAAAAACATCTCTTCAATAAAAATATAATAAAGGGTAAAGAGAATCTATTCGTAAAACAATTCTCTAACCTTAAGGCTTAAAAGTTAAAATCATGTATTTATCAAGTAACTATAAAAAAAAACCTGCTAAACAAATTATTTATTCTATTTTTATATACCAAAACTCCTTGTGAATTCTTGAAAACTTTGCCACTCTACTAGTGGAGCTCTGCAATTCCAACGATAAATAAAAAGGGGTAAATCATGAAAACCTTTCTTCATTACAGTATCATTCATTGTTTAATTCATATATATAGCATATGCATGTATAGCATGCTCAAGTTTGTTAAGTAATAAAGCTGTTTTCAATCCTCTTTACTTAATTAAAAAATTACAAACCCTATCCCAAGTGTTAGTTATCATATATTTTCTTTTGTTCATTTTTTAAAATATTTTTTAATGATAAATAAAATAATTCGTATAAAAAATTTAATAAAACATCTAGTATATTATCAGTCCAATAACTTGTGAAATTATGATGGTTACATTAACCCATCGTGGCTTCAAATTTAAGCAAGTATAAAAAATAGTAAATTTCACTTTCATAGAAAAACATTTAAATTTTATTAGTTTGGGTTGAGGAACATACTCTATAGACGCATGTCACAATAAGAGTAAGCATCTACCAATATGCACGATATATATATATATGAGCATTTGCGACCCAAAATTAACATTTAGTGAGGACCAAGTAGACATGAAAAATATATTAATAACATACAAAGTAAAGATGGTTAAATTTTTAAGAAAAACATATTTGTAGCAAAGTTCTTAGCTATGACATAATTACATGCACACTTATTACTACTAAATTTTGATCATGAAGGTCATTCTAGATTCCTCCACTGATTAAAGGGAATATATATATAGGATTAGATAGTACCAGGGCCGTGTAGGAGGGTGTGCAAGGAGCCTAACAGCACAGGGCCCCAAAATTATTAGGGCCCCAAATCACAAAAACTCATTTATATATGTTACATAAGTCCATCTAATTGTCAACAAAATTGCACCAAACATTGACTTATTCAGACTTCAGCTTCAGTTACACACGTCTAAAATAAAAACCTCCTCTAATATTTTTTCAAATATAACTATTTTATATAATTTATTTAAATTTTAAATAAATTAATGGCCCAATTTTATAATTAGCACAGGGCCCTGTAAAGTTTAAGACGGGCCTGGATAGTACCATAATGGAGGAATCATCACACCAAAGGATCTTATCTAGATAAATAAAGAATCATCAGTCAATTTCAGTCTTCTATTATTTGCTATAAATTGCGTTAAAGGAGAGAGTATAACAGTACTTCGGAAAAAGATCATCAAGCAATGGCTCAAATTCAGTCTAGTGATGTTAAGCCAAAAATTGTCACTCTCCCAAATTGCAAGGATTCCATTGATACTCAACAACTCAAGGCAAGTGATCTTGAAAGTTAAGAGTACTTAAGACTGAAACTGCAGATCATATAAATATGGGTGCATAGGTATATATAATATATATATATTTATGTGTGTACGCGCGCATGATTAGTGTGGTCACTGATATGTTTTTAGTGTGGTTACTGATATGTTTTTTTTATGCTTGATATTCAGCAAGGCACTATCTTTGTGAAGGCAAGTGATCTTAAGCTCGAAGGGAACTGGAAAACTCAGTAAGTGTGGAGAAGCATTTAGTGTTTGAGAAAGATACACACACACACACACATTTCTGTGTAAAAGACGTATCTAATGAAGTTCATATATATATAACTAATTTATTTGCAGTGTCACTTTCGTCGAGTTACTAGAGAGCTTTACATTTAAAGCTAGCGGACAATGTAAGCTGGGAGCTGGAGAAGGTCCTTATGTAGGGCATTTTGTGGTCGGGCTGTCAATGGATCATAAAATTGGAAAAGTGAGAACTGAAAAATGCCCTCCTCAGGAAAAGCGCGAAGAAGACTTGACTAAGTATCCACCTGGGATAATATTTCCTATCGAGATGGGTCTCTGCGATGGTGAATATGTCAAATTCTCCCTCACCGATGCTGGTATACCGACACCGCAGAAAGGTCTATACATATATGGTGTTACTTTTACACCTGTGGGAATGAAGTAATATGTAATTAAACTAGCTAGCCATAACTGTGCTAAGCTTATGGCTTGTGTTGTTTAAGCTTATCATGCATGTATAATAATGAAATAATTGCATCAACAGACCTGCACTGTACTAGCAAGGTTGTTTAATGTACTGTGTGAAATAAATACATAAAAGCCGTAACTGCCATTAGGTAGGTGGTTTGTTCCACAAATATTTGATCCCTTCAACCTGAGTTCAATACTTTCAATTTAGCTATTGGTGATTACGATACCTCATTATCGTAGAGGGTTCGTTTCTGTGCATTTTAAAAAAAAAAGTCCAAATTCTCAAGGAACTAAGAAGTTATTAGCAAGCTAGTAGCAACCCCAAGGATTTAGTGTTCTGTCTATTCATGAAAAATGTTTAGCATCATGACATTTTCTTAACAACAGAAGCAAGCTGAGATTTGAACAATAAATTTTGTTTTGTTTGATAAACGAGTTCGGCTTGGCTCCTTTAGAAAACCTCAAGCTCTTTAACAATAGTCAAATTGTTTAAAGAAGCCAGTTTAAAGTCTTTTAACAAGAATTCGACTATACTCAGATCACAACCAACTTGCAAAAGTTAGAATCGCATCATTGATCAAACAACAGCTCTGAACAGATAAACATGTGTTTAGCGCATCATATTGTTTTTTCATATTTTTGTAATTATCTTGTCATAAACATGTGTTTGTTTTCTAATGTTGTTCAGACTTCAGAGCATGCCATTAATTACCGTTTTAGGACACTCATGAATATCTTCAGGAGGAGATTGGATTCATAATTGCTCCTTTAAAACTTTCAAGTTCGTTTAACAAAGTTTGGCTAAATTCTTGGACACCGTTATAAAACTACCTAGCTCTTTTTGCAGAAAGCTAATTTCAAACTCGCTTAATAGACTCAACTTGATTCGTTTATTAACGAGGCTAAACTTGAGATCGGCTCAATTCATTAATTAAAGCTCAAATCCGTATCTTGTTTACCAAAACTCGGCAAGCAGCTCGATTTTTTTCAAAAAGCCCATATATTTTACTAAAAGCTGGATATAGTTCAAGTACATAAAGAGCTCAATATTTGGTGAGCCTTAAAATTCTATTGGTTTGTTGCTTTTACATGTCTCTTTAGATTGTATATTAACATGTCGAAGATGTCATTTCTAACTAAGGTAGCAGAGTTGAATTACAGAGAACCCCTACACTTGTTGTAGATATTTCTTCTATTAATGCAGCAAGTAAAGTCTATTTCTCCCTTCTTAGCAAATTGGGTTCTTAAACACTGACATAATTATCTTTAATCTCACAAATTATACTTAATATGTTACATTTACTTTGGCCATAAACTTGGGGCACGGGGCTTTTTCTTCAGTTTTCTGCTTCCTAGCAAATGTAAGCTTCTGAAGACCTTCAGTAAACTACTGGCTTACTTCCTTTGAGATGTGAAATTCAGAGAGCCTATGCAACCTGTCCCCTGTCCAATTGGATTTCTTTTCTTGCTCAATGTTTTTGCTCCCAAAAAATATGGCTTTAAGCTCTTTCGATTTTCTATAATCAGTCGATTTATTCTGTTCGAAAAGTTCTGCACTTCAAAATTTCAATTAGAATGAACAAAATTTTATATAACATTAAAAAAAATCTGTGCATCACATGGATTTTAACCTATTGTTTATTAAATACAAAATAATATTGATATCCATGCTATTTTTTTTTTGAAAGAAGATATCCATGCTATTGATTGATACAGGAGTTAGTATTTAGATGTCAGGTACTTTTTTCATACAGCTTGGGTCCTGTTATCATGATTAGTTGATTTTTATGTCCTATGAAAGTCCCCTTAAAAAATTATATATTTAAATCAAATCAAACGTATTCGATGTATCTTTTTCGTAGAGAGCGAAGATGAGGAGACATGCCTGGAGATGGCAAGGCTCTCTGAACTTTTTATGACCATAACATGATGTTAACTTGATCTAAAAAAAACTATCCAGTACAGTGTCATTCGTGAATGTCACACTACTCTTTATGTATCTGGGCCTTTTAGGTGAAAATGGAAACATTAGTATGTTGTTTCAGTCTACCAGGATACAAAGGCTCTCTTCTGATAAGCTAATTGCATAAGAAACTGTATTTTAACATAGTAAGAATATGAATGTATATAAACACCTGAAGTGTGGTATAGATATATTGAGATTTTAACATTCCTGAAAATATAATATGTTTATTGTATTTCGTTCTTGCTGGAGGATTTTGAAAATATATTTTAGTGTATAGGGTTCGTGCTGGATGGAAATCCTCGCTCTTTTCGAGCTTAGGGTCCATAATTAATCATATTTTTAATATCTATTTTATGTTCGTTTTTGTAATTTTATTATTTAATAAATTGTTTTATTTTGTTTTGTACGAAAATAAATAAAATCAAATTTCAAGCAGAAAAATGTGAAAAAAACAAGGAAGTGGAAAATACATATTTTATGTTCATTTTTGTAATTTTATTATTTAATAAATTGTTTATTTTGTTTTGTACAAAAATCAATAAAATCAAATTTCAAGCAGAAAAAGGTGAAAAAAGGTAATGAGGTGGAAAATACTTGAAGCCAAGGAAATTCGAGGAAAATTCGATTACTTACCAGAGAAGAAAAGGAAATTGAAGAAACTATATTCAAGATCGGATTGTAATCATAGGGCCCAAATTCAATATTTTCCCTATATATAAGACTTCTCTCTTGTATTTTAGAAACCAATTTAGACACCTAGAATTCTTGTAATTTACTTGCTTCGAGTCTTTGATAAATTTTATTTAAGTTTTCGTTGATTTTCAGTTTTGTCTTGCCAATTCTTTTGCTTCCCTTCTGTCGTGCTTGCTTTATATTATTATTAGTTATTAAGGTCATCACGTTCATCCAGTACTTGCATATTAGTTCATTGTTTTTGTTAGTTCATTAAATCATCGCATACTTCGTTTAATTGTCCTGGTTTTATGTTTAATATTTATAATTATGAGTAGCTAATTTTCCTATCCTAAGATGAAGATAAAGTTAATTTAATTACTCTTGATTTCTTCTCGTTTTTATTAATTAGTTGATTCACATGATTTTTCTTGGTGCTTAATTGTTCAATTGACAAAGTGATTTTGATATATTATTGTTACCGGATTTATTTTTCATAACTTATGCTTGCTCTTTGAAGTTTTGATAGGTTATTGTTACATAACAAGTTTCATAGTATATGTTTGTCTCGTTAATTAATATATCTTATTTGTGAGGGAAAGAGAATTGATTTTAGGGCGAGTTGATATTAATTGTGATTGAATAATGGATTCGGATTCCTAGATTTTCCATATTATTTGATAATCTTTGCTAATTAGGGTAATTAGGTTAATTAAATCTCATCTCAAATCTTATTGTCTAATTCGCCTGAATTAATTGTAAGGGTTTTGAAAATTCATAGTCCCTGAGGATCGATCTGTAATTGCTAAAACTAAATATTGTGCCTTGTAGTTATTTTACACATCAAGTTTTTGGCGCCGTTGACGGGGACTATTGGTAATTTTCTTTCTTTGATATTAATTCGTTGGATTAGTTTCTTGTTTTTTTTTGGGGAATAGTGAAGCGCAGAAAAGCTTAGACAAGAAGATCGCTAGAAGGCCTCGTTGTCTCTTTTAAAATTTTTGGAAGCGTTTTTCGGTATTTATTTTTCTTCTTTCTCATTATTGAAAAAAACACAAAAAATATTAAATATTCAAATAAAATATTAGTTAGTTAATTGTTAAAAACCAATTTGGTGCATTATTCATTCTCTCACATAGGATCACATCATCCAAATTTCTTTATTGTATTTATTGTTTTCCATCTTATATAATTGTGGTGATTGCAGGAAAGAGTACGTACAATTTAGAATAGAACACGTAATGTAGTGCATCGATAAGTGTTTATTTTCTTGTTCTTTGTGTGTTGCATCATTCAATCAATCTTAAGGGTGCCACCCAATTACAAGATAAGGTGAGGGATTTTATCACCCTTTTCTTGGCCCACAAACCACTAATTCGTTCATCCTGCATACCTTTTCCTTAATAAAACTAAGTAGACATTGGCCCCTAGGATCTCGGGCTCAATTAGGAAGAGAATCTAGGAGAAACGAATCACTAAGTATTCTTTGGTTTGATGTCTAGGCAAGCGTACCTGGCTAATTTGGATTGGTGTCTAGAAAGGTGTTTAGCCTCTTGGCAATGCTTGCACCTGCCTGGCCAGTCAGGACGAATGCTTTTTGAGTTGTTACTTTTAGTAGTATCTTATTGTTAGGAGCAAGGTCTAGATTTTTTTTAGGGTAATATAGATTTTTCTTTTTAATTTTTCACTTTTTTTTGGGTGTTTACTTATAGCTCTTATCTGCTACGTGCTTATTTGATTACTTCTCTTGTATGCAAAGTACTTGGGTTCGAGACACTACATCAATATTAGAAGACAAGCCAATCCGTCATCTCCTAAAGTAGTACGACAACTTGAGTTCTCTTCACCCACTAGAATTGAGTCAAAAGAATTAGAAGTTTCAACCGTAGTCATGGTTGTCTCACTTAAATATCGTTGTTACCCCGCTCGTACCGCTCAACCCTCATGCATAGTCTTACCCGCAGTAATCGCAAATAATTTTGAAATCAAACATCACAACATTAGCATGTTACCTAGGTTTGTTGGGGTAGAGGGAGAGGATCCATATATTTTCATTCGAGAGTTTGAGGAAGTGTGTGCATTGCAAAAACTTCAAGAACTAAGTGAGGATTCTATTAGGCTCAGACTTATTAACTTTGCTTTAAAAGAAGATGCTAAACAGTGGTCGTATAGTCTACCCGTTAATTCTATTTCCACATGTGAGGGATTTGTTGCTATATTTCTTAAAAAATATTTTCCAAACCATAAGGCAAACAAATTTAGGAATGAAATCAACCAATTTAGATACCTAGAATTTTATCTGTATTAGATCAATTTATTTTCTTTCGCATGCTCTGTTTCTTAGATTAATAAATTGATTTCTTGTCTTATTATACTTCCTCTGGATTATTAATTTATGTTAATTGTTTTTACCTATTGCTGCGTTGCCTTTTAACCTTCCTGCCATTCACGTGAATTTAGTTTAGAGTTTTAAAGTTGTTTGAGTTGTCCAGGTAATTAATAATAATATTTGTTTACCTATATCACTTTATTTAGCTGTATGTCTTATATGCTATATATTAATTGTTTTGCTTATTACATAATAATGTCTAGTTAATTTTCTTGTCCTAGGATAAAGATGAAGTTAATTTAATTGCTTTTGATTTCTTCTCATTCCTATTAATTGATTCTCACAATTTTTCTTGGTGCTTAATTGTTCAATTGAAAAGTGATTTTGATATATTATTTACCGGATTTATTTTTCATAGCCTATGCTTGCTCCTTGAAGTTTTGATAGGTTATTGTTAGATAACAAGTTTCATATATCTTATTTGGGAAGAAAGAGGATTGATTTTCGGGCGAGTTTATATGAATTGTGATTGATTAATTGATTCGGATTCCTAGGTTTTCCATATTATTTGATAATCGTTGCTAATTAGGTTAACTAAATCTCATCTCAAATCTTATTGTCTAGTTCGCTTGAGTTAATTGTTAGGGTTTTGAAAATTCATAGTCTCTGAGGATCGATCTGTAGCGCATAGTGTTTAGTTGTTGCATACACAGATCGATCCTCAGAGACTATGAATTTTGAAAACCCTAACAATTAACCCAGGCGAACTAGACAATAAGATTTGAGATGAGATTTAATTAACCTAATTAGCAAAGATTATCAAATAATATGGAAAACCTCGGAATCCGAATCCATTAAACAATCACAATTAATATTAACTCGCCCTAAAATCAATCCTCTTTCTTCCCAAATAAGATATATTAATTAACGAGACAACCATATACTGTGAAATTTGTTATCTAAAAATAACATATCAAAACTTCAAGGAGCATGCATAGGTTATGAAAAATAAATCCAGTAACAATAATATATCAAAATCACTTTTTCAATTGAACAATTAAGCACCAAGAAAAATTGTGAGAATCAAGTAATAGGAACGAGAAGAAATCAAGAGCAATTAAATTAATTTCATCTTTATCCTAGGACAAGAAAATTAGCTAGACATTATTATGTAATAATCAAAACAATTAATATATAGCATATAAGACATGCAGCTAAATAAAGTGATATAGGTAAACAAATATTATTAATAATTACCTGGACAACTCAAACAACTTTAAAACTCTAAACTAAATTCACGTGAATGGCAGGAAGGTTAAAAGGCAACGCAGCAACATGTAAAAACAATTAACATAAATTAATAATCCAGAGGAAGGTTAATAAGACAAGAAATCAATTTATTAATCTAAGAAATAAAGCATGCGAAAGAAAATAAATTGATCTAACAAAGATAAAATTCTAGGCATCTAAATTGGTTTATTTCATTCCTAAGTCTATATGCCTTATGGTTTGGAAAATATTTTTTAAGAAATATAACAACAAATCTCTTCCATATGGAAATAGAATAAACGGGTAGACTATACAACCACTGTTTAGAATCTTCTTTTAAAGCAAAGTTAATAAGTCTAAGCCTAATAGAATCCTCAGTTAGTTGTTGAAGTTTTTGCAATGCACACACTTCCTCAAACTTTCGAATGAAAAGATATGGATCCTCTCCCTCTACCCCAGCAAACCTAGGTAACATGCTAATGTTGTGATGTTTGATTTCAAAATTATTCGTGATTACTGCGGGTAAGACTATGTATGAGGGTTGAGCGGTACGAGCGGGGTAACAACGATCTTTAAGTGAGACAGCCATGACTACGGTTGAAACTTCTAATTCTTTTGACTCAATTCTAGTGGGTGAAGAGAACTCAAGTTGTCTTACTACTTTAGGAGATGACAATTGGCTTGTCTTACTAATCAAGATGTAGTGTCTCGAACCCAAGTATTTTTTGCATACAAGAGAAGTAATCAAATAAGCACGTAGCAGACAAGAGCTATAAGTAAACACCCAAAAAAAGTGAAAAATTAAAAAGAAAAATCTATATTATTCTAAAAAAATTATAGACCTTGCTCCTAACAATAAGATACTACTAAAAGTCATAACTCAAAAAGCATTCGTCTTGACTAGCCAGGCAGGTGCAAGCATTGCCAAGAGGCTAAACACCTTTCTAGACACTAATCCAAATTAGCCAGGTACGCTTGCCTAGACACCAAACGAAAGAATACTTAGTGATTCGTTCTTCCAAGATTCCTTTCCTAATTGAGTACGAGATCCTAGGGGCCAATGTCTATTTGGTTTTATTAAGAAAAAGGTATGCAGGATGAACGAATTAGTGGTTTGTGGGCCAAGAAAAGGGTGATGAAATCCCTCACCTTATCATGTAATTGGGTGGCACCCTTAAGATTGATTGAATGATGCAACATACAAAGAACAAGAAAATAAACACTTATGGATGCACTACACTACGTGTTCTATTCTAAATTGTACGTACCTCTTTCCAGCAATCACCACAATTATATAAGATCGAAAGCGATAAATACAATAAAGAAATCTAGATGATGTGATCCTATGTGAGAGAATGAATGATGCAGGAAATTGGTTTTTAACAATTAACTAACTAATATTTTTGGGTTTGTTTTTGAATATTTAATTTTCTTTGTGTTTTTTTCAATAATGAGAAAGAAGAACAAAAAATAGAGAGAGGTGATACGGAATACCGAAAAGCGCTTCCAAAAATTTCAAAAGTGATAACGAGGCCTTCTAGCGATCTTCTTGTCCAAGCTTTTCTCCGCTACACTATTCCCTAAAAAAACAAGAAACTAATCCGAAGAATTAATGTCAAGGAAAGAAAATTACCAATAATTCCCGGCAATGACGCCAAAAACTTGATGTGTAAAATAACTGAAAGCGCACAGTATTTAGTTGTAGCAATTACAGATCGATCCTCAGAAACTATGAATTTTCAAAACCCTAACAATTAATTCAGGCGAACTAGACAATAAGATTTGAGATGAGATTTATTTAACCTAATTACCCTAATTAGCAAAGATTATCAAATAATATGGAAAACATAGGAATCCGAATCAATTAATCAATCACAATTAATATCAACTCGCTCTAAAATCAATTCTCTTTCCCTCACAAATAAGATATATCAATTAACGAGACAATCATATACTATGAAACTTGTTATCTAATAATAACCTATCAAAACTTTAAGGAGCAAGCGTAGGCTTTGAAAAATAAATCTGGTAACAATAATATATCAAAATCACTTTGTCAATTAAACAATTAAACACCAAGAAAAATCATTAGAATCAACTAATTAATAGAAACAATAAGAAATCAAGAGTAATTAAATTAACTTCATCTTCATTCTAGGGTAGGAAAATTAGCTACTCATAATTATAAATAATAAGCATAAAACTAGGACAATTAAACGAAGTATGCGATGATTTAATGAACTAACAAAAACAATGAACTAATATGCAAGTAGAGGATGAACGTGATAATATGCAGTACAGGATGAACGTGATGACCTTAATAATTAATAATAATATAAAGCAAGCACGACAGAAGGTAGCAAAAGAATTGGCAAGACAAAACTGAAAATCAACGAAACGTAAATAAAATTTATCAAAGACTCGAAGCAAGTAAATTACAAGAATTCTAGGTGTCTAATTGGTTTTTAAAATATAAAAGAGAAGCCCTATATATAGGAAAAATATTGAGTTTGGGCTCTATATTACAATCTGATCTTGAATATAATTTCTTCAATTTCCTTTTTTTCTCTGATAAGTAATCGAATTTTCCTTCAATTTTCTTGGCTTCAAGTATTTTCCTCCTCCTTGCCTTTTTTCACCTTTTTCTGCTTGAAATTTGATTTTATTTATTTTCCTACAAAACAAAATAAAACAATTTATTAAATAATAAGATTATAAAAACGAATATAAAATAGGTATTAAAAATATGATGAATTATGACCTATCACTTAACTTCCATTGGCAGGCGCCATTGACATCATAAAGAAATTTCTTTCAAGTACCGGACTATATCTTTTTACAAGTTTCAGGTACATTACTGTCCCTGTCTCCCTTGCCAATGCACACAGGTCTTCCTTAGTTAAATTATGCTTACAAAAATTACAAACTAAGCATGTACACTATTCGTGTGTCTACTGTTTTCATTCGTAAAATGTGTTTGTTATGAAAGACGAGTAGAAATTCATAATGAAGCCATGAAGCGATGAGGGTCAGAGGAGATATATCTATCATAGTTCTTTCGTTTCTATTTCTTTGCATATTGCAATCAACTGTTTTGAGTTTTTATACTCGCCTCAATATGTTTATGGTTTACCTTGCCACAGTGGTGGTATGGAGGGTAAATTCTTTCGCATGCTTAGGATGGCGGGTCTTGGTTTTAAAGCGAGAGCTGAATTAGAAGGGCGTCTTAGTTTGTTGGTGATGTTCGTAGTATTAAGCCTCTTGAAATTCATACAGGCAAAGGTATATATCTTACATGGATGAAATGACCAAACTAAGGCCGATGTATAGGAAGTTGCAAGGAAAATTTTGACAACTTCAGGTGACATCAAGTTCACATTATTCTAATACAAAATTTAGAAGATGTCAAGTTGTTGTTTGTTAAATATAACCTAGGAAGTGAGGTAAGCAATAACATAACCTAGGAAGTGAGGTAAGTAATGACAAGGCCACCAACCAAGGCCATCAACCAAGTTTTACTTCCTATCACTACAAGGAATTTCAAGTCTAACAACGGATTTTATCCGTTGTCTGATACCTGCAAACCCCGTTGTCTATCGGGGTGTCGTCTGATACGCACCTCAGACAACGGTATGAAAACTGTTGTGTGTTAGAGCGAGAGACAACGGTATCATCTCTAGACGCCGTTGTCTAATATCCAGAAACAACAACACAATGGTTTAGAAACCGTTGTTGTTTGGGATGCTACACAATGGTTTTAATTGAAGTAACACTTGTCTGAAAACAAATCACACAATCGTTTTTATTGAATAAACACTTGTCTGAAAGGAAATCACACAATGGTTGTAATTGAAGTAACACTTGTCTGAAAACAAATCACACAATCGTTTTTATTGAATAAACACTTGTCTGAAAGGAAATCACACAATGGTTGTAATTGAATAAACACTTGTCTGAAAGGAAATCACACAATGGTTTTAATTGAATAAACACTTGTCTGAAAGGAAATCACACAATAATTTTAATTGAATAAACACTTGTCTGAACTGAAATCACACAACATTATGGTGAAATATTTCCATTGTTGTTTGGGACTCTAGACATGGTTTGTTTAATTTAAACCGTTGTAATAAATACATTACACAATGGTTTAGTTTTGCAAGCATTGTTTGTTTGGATAATAAACAACATTATAATATGATAAAATGTTGTGGTAGTTGGTATCAGACTACGGTTTAGTATTTATAAAACATTGTCTGATAAATACATTACACAATGGTTTAGTTTTAATTTTGTAGCCAAAATGCTTTTGTAAAGCATGGACATTGTCTGATATGCTTTTTAACAAGTAAAACATTGAAGATGCCCTCATTGGCTAATCACATTTTAGACAATGGTTTATTTACGCAAACAACAAACAATAAGCAATTGGACAATTCAATCGACAAGCAAAAAATTAACCAACCAACTAACATTTCACCATTACCACCAGGTTCAAAACAATATTCACCAATAAACCAACTAATATTCATAAAAACATCCACAAACATTGGCCTACTAACATATTTTGGGATGAACATATCCACCAAAAAGAGATAACATTTTAAACCAGGTTCATGTTAAATCAGTTACTACAATTACCCCACAGGAAGGCTACCAAAAGTACTTTAAAATGTTCACCCAAAAATAACCAAAATGACCAAGTTATATTTTTCTGATCAAGCACCTAACAAGCGTGGTGCTTCATGAAGAACTTTGCCCAATCAGTCTTGATTTCAACGATATCACTGGTGCTATAAGCCAGGTTGCCCCTCCGTGCCCACTGGAAAATGAAACAATGTTAGCCAAGTATTCAATAATATTAGTACAATGTTAGCACCTAAATCAGGCTTGACTAAGGACCACAAATGAGCATTTTTATATTTCAAATAAGCATTGTAGTATTCTTGGTTTTGGCAGCAGTTGGCTTATTTGCTAAAGAACACAAGTCTAGTTCACATCATACTAAAAGTTATAAAGTACAGTTGGCTTATTGGCTTATTCTTGGTTTTGGCAGCAGTTGGCTTATTTGCTAAAGAACACAAGTCTAGTTCACATCACAAGTCTTGCAACAATATATACTACAGAATATATATTTCCAAGTTGCACAGAGAATTGAACAAAGTTGCATTTTTTAACCAGAAAAAAAAAAAAAAAAGGATGTTGACAAAAAATAAGAAAATTGCAATTTTGACCTTATTCGCAAAATTTAATTCCTTATCTTCGCATATTTCTTTCATAAAGCGCATCACAAACAAACCACAGTCTGTGGGCCCGTGCTGGAGAGGAACACCCTGAAAAATATTTTAAAAAATTATTACATGTCTACACTTAGAGAAAACAGATAAATTATTATATACATTAATAAAAATTATTATACCGCCATATTCTCCCAAGGAATTTTCTTCTTGGAATTTTTTTTCGCTTTATCCTTGTAGAGTTTGATGCCACTACAACAAAACAATATAAAACAATTCTTTAAGACAATTTTCCTTATCAATTGTTTAACCGATTCAAAATCAAATAAAGTTCTGGTGATACTAACTTGTCAACCACTTCTAACCATTCTTCAACACCAAGTCGCCGCTTCAACGGGTCCATGTGGTAAACAACTTGTGCTTCTGGATTCACAACAGTCAACGCCCAATGGTTCCTACAAAATCATGCATTAACACGTCATAGATATATACATACTATAAATTAGTTTCCAAGGGTATAATGGCAAAAGTAAATTATAATTAGCACTTATAAACACGTAAATTATAAGTACTAATAATCATATAAAAAGAATCGTAAATTAATCAGATCAAAAATATTTTAGACACATCATATGTATGAAAATTTTATCCATTTCTCTTTAATACTAGTGGATTATATATCTCCAAGGTAATTTCATGTTACACTTACATCCAAAAGAAAGATAATAAAAATTACAGGATTTTGATGATGTAGAGGAAGAACAAATAAGAAATAAAGTACTCACATATGGTTATAAGGCAACAAAAAATATTGGCCTGGCTTAGCATTCTGGAATCTGATAGAAAGTGCACGAGACCTCTGTGCTGAATTACCACAACCGGTGGAGCCTATTGTGCCTGGATTAACGAACGCTACCATGTGGTTCATCTTGTGCTTTTTCAAATATTCCTCCAATAAACTGTATACAAAAATAAACAGTCATCAACACAAATTCTTAATTTCATTCAAGAAACTATTGATGCATGAAGTCAACAAAATTTATAAAACTTTAGAAGTTGGACACTTACTGAATATAAATGCAAATAGTGGAGCCTGAGATTTCACCTCCAAAGCACAAAGCATGCACATCTGATAAAAACAGAACCTGTTTTTGGGATGATCCAAAAGCTTCTTCGCTTAGCTTAAAAGGGTATGTAAGACCATCCTTCAAGGCTTCATTTGCCCAGACCCACAAACGCTTCAAGCTAGGGGGGTAATTTGCACCCATGTTAACCGCATACTCTACATTTCGATCAGCTAAACAATCTGCCATCGACTTGTACTTGTTCTTCTTTCCGGGAACTTTCTTGGTCTCCTGAAAAGGAAAAATTTAAGAAAAAAAATGAGAAGGCAAAGAAAGATCTAAAATACAATATCTAAGTTGTACAGATATTATTAAAAATATTGTAATATATTCTGAATTTAAGGGATAAACAGAATTTAACCTTCGGAGTGGGAGTGGGATTCACTTGAACACTGCTTGCATTCACTTCCACTATTAGATCTCTTGGCCATGCAATATATGTTCCAAGAGCCTGTTCCACAGTCACGATTTCATCGCCGATTGGGAAAGGAATCTCAACATCTCCTTGGATTACACGAGTAATTGAAACTCGCGCATTCTCTTTCGGCAGTGGTTTTCCATGAAGAACATCACTAACTGTATCAATTGTTGCATAAGCAACAACATTGGTTCGGGACCCAATTGCCAATTCCCACTCCAAACAACCACCAACTGCTAATACCGGAGTTATCACTTGATCAGCTTCCTTACACACATTCTCCACCTCAGTTTTCTTCTCATCTTGTTTCTCTTCTTCCAACAAAACATCATCAACCAGATCCAATTTCTTCTTTGCACCTTTCAGCAACTCCGACTCCTCATTAGAAAGTCCATCCTTGCCACAACTTGCTTGCTGTGAACCCAAATTTGGACTACAAACTGTCTCTGCATTCTTTACACAGAAAGTTGATTTCAATTTCTCTATCTCTTGAGCCCAATAAGCATCTCGCTCATTAATAATCCGAGAAGTCTCTTCTGACATAAACTGCTGAATACCCTCTTGGATCTTATCCTTGATCGTCTTGGACTTCTTCTTCCTCCTCGGAAGATCAAAGTACACGGATGGTTTAACACGAGACCCCTGGCCGCGTACTCGTCCCGGGTGTTCAGCTTTACCGAGCACCATGGTCAAAACATCATCACTGCCTTCCTCTGTTACTTCCCCAGCAGCAACTCTCTGTTTCATCGTCTCCTAAATTACGAACAAAAAAGGAAGTAGTTCAATAGTAACTCAGATTTTGTTGGTCAAGAATTTTAATTATATCACAAATGAATAACTTACAATATTTGCAGCAATAATTTTCAGTTCTTCTCTCACAAGTTGCCCATCTTTATCCTTTCGTGCCTCCAGCCATGTAGTTGATCGATCTATCTCCAAATCAGGTTCCTCTTCCTTCTCCGACAGTACAGATTTACTAATAAGATCAGAAATCAGCTCTTCTTCAAGGTTAGCATAGCCCTTGCGAGATATTCGGTGAGGATATTCATTTTCCAGCCTTCTCTTTTTCTGTTCGGCATGGATTTCCTTTATAAAAAAATAGCAAAAGGTTAGAAACAAAGATGTCCCACTAAACATTTTTTCTATCTGAAAATTTTGTAAACAACCAAGGTGAAAAACTCACAAGGAATTCAGGTGTTAAACGGGAAGCAACGAACATGTCCCAGTGCGCCTTCTCGATAAAGGAGTAGTCAGCTGGAGGAAACTCTAGCAAATCAAGCTGATCACGATGTGGAAGCACATATTTGGTTGTTAGTTTTGACTTAAACTCCCTCCACTTCTGATTTGCTGATTCCAACACCATCTTTCTAGCTGACGCTGGAACATCAAATGCCATCTGCATACATAAAAAGTATTAACTTAGGTTGTAGGAAGCATATGTGTATTAACTTAGTAGGTAGTCATTATTAATACAAATAAAAAGTATTAGTTACCTGCACACAATCCCAAATCTTAGTTTTCCTTTCTTTTGGAACTTTTTTCCATGTATCATACCAAATTGGGGGTTTAGTTCTTGCAAGAACCCCGATATATGATTGCATCTCCGCTGCTGCTTTACCGTACGCCTCACCCTTTGCATTGAAATCCACTGGCAGCTTGATGCCCAAAATCTTACGTCTAATAATCCTTTGCATTGTAACAGCTCCGCGTTTTAAAAGCTTAAGTCCATCTTCTTTAGGCAGCAGTGCATCCACTTGTATCCTCTTCTTTGACAATTTCTTTTTTAGGTTGGTAGAAATAGCCTTCCTCTTTACAGATTGAGGGGAAGAATTCACAGGGTGTGGTTGGGGCTCTGACAGGGTCTTTAGAGCCTTCCTCTTTACAGATTTAGGGGAAGAACTTTCAGAGTTTGTTTTGGCCGGTTTGCCCTCTGACTGGGTCTTTTTTAAAGCCTTCATAATGTGCAAGGCTGTGGCTTCAGAATTTAGTTTTCTTGAATGCTTCTTAGGAAATCTGCACAACACAAAGATTAGATATACATCCACATCGACTAACATATCAACACTGATATGTGAAACACTAATCAATCGTGATCAAAACTAACTACTTTAATGTACGTATATTAACACCAGTGGCGGATACAGAATTTCAAACATGGTGTGTCACTTGGTGATGGACCTAGAGCTAAAAAAATTTCTAACCATATGAAGCTCGAATTTCAATAAATAATGCAAATTCAATGTTCACTGGGACATTTTATCAAACACTTGGATAAAAATATAACAAGTTACGTAATATAACAAGTCAAAACTTTTAAACATAGTACTGATTTAATTTAAAACACTGGGAAATAACATAGCATTGACTCAGGCCCTGACAAGCAGCAATAACAAGTATCACTTTTAAAAACACTAACCCATATAACAAGTTACGAACAAGTATTATATGGTTTACATATAATATATGTGTTTTAATAGATCAACACTAACCCATATTCCATCAACTAACCCATATTCCATAAACTAGTTACGAATAGGCATGCATCAGAAGATTTACATAAAAACATCCACTCAAATATTGAAACACTAACCCATATTCCATCAACTAGTTACGAATAGGCATGCATAGAGTAATACCTCATGAAATATTGAAAAACTGAAAAAGATGTAAGAGATTTATAGAAATACCAAATCGGTAATAATAATTGAGAGTAATACCTCATGAGTATCGCAGTTATGGAGAGAGAAAAGGGCGAGAGAGTGAGAGAGTGAAAGGGGGGAAAAGAGATCGAGTGATAGAGTGAAAAGGGGGGAAATGAGATCTAGGGTAAAATATCTAAGGGTTGGATTTATTTTTAATACTGATTTATTTTGATGGGTTATATTATAACAGTCTGGCGGCCCAATTTGACCAGGCCATTCACCGCCCATGTTCTAAGACGTACCGGCCCACCTATAAAAAATCATAATCTGCATTCCCGGTCCAATATAAACCTAGAAAATTAATTGAATTTAATTGAATATATATAAATATATAAATAAAAGTAAAAATAAAAAATTAATTCCCAAATATATCTAATATATTGATATTCCCAAATTTACAAAAAATAAAAAATTAATTTGGTCGGAGATCATAGTAGATCAGTACTATTCTGATTTGTACTCGTAACTGGCGCTTTGTTCCAGATTTCTACTTCTATTTTTTAAACACTATTCCTCGACGATCCAACCGTACGGATGTCGATATATATCTAATATATTGATATTCCCAAATTTACAAAAAATAAAAAATTAATTTGGTCGGAGATCATAGTAGATCAGTACTATTCTGATTTGTACTCGTAACTAGCGCTTTGTTCCGGATTTCTACTTCTATTTTTTAAACACTATTCCTCGACGATCCAACCGTACGGATGTCGATATATATCTAATATATTGATATTCCCAAATTTACAAAAAATAAAAAATTAATTCGGTCGGAGATCATAGTAGATCAGTACTATTCTGATTTGTACTCGTAACTAGCGCTTTGTTCCGGATTTCTACTTCTATTTTTTAAACACTATTCCTCGACGATCCAACCGTACAGATGTCAATATATATCTAATATATTGATATTCCCAAATTTACAAAAAATAAAAAATTAATTTGGTCGGAGATCATAGTAGATCAGTACTATTCTGATTTGTACTCGTAACTAGCGCTTTGTTCCGGATTTCTACTTCTATTTTTTAAACACTATTCCTCGACGATCCAACCGTACAGATGTCAATATATATCTAATATATTGATATTCCCAAATTTACAAAAAATAAAAAATTAATTTGGTCGGAGATCATAGTAGATCAGTACTATTCTGATTTGTACTCGTAACTAGCGCTTTGTTCCGGATTTCTACTTCTATTTTTTAAACACTATTCCTCGACGATCCAACCGTACAGATGTCAATATATATCTAATATATTGATATTCCCAAATTTACAAAAAATAAAAAATTAATTTGGTCGGAGATCATAGTAGATCAGTACTATTCTGATTTGTACTCGTAACTAGCGCTTTGTTCCGGATTTCTACTTCTATTTTTTAAACACTATTCCTCGACGATCCAACCGTACGGATGTCAATATATATCCAATATATTCCCAAATTTACAAAAAATAAAAAATTAATTACGTATTATTAATAATAAACGTATCAAATATTATATATTTTTATCAATAAATGTATCAAATATTACGTATTATTAATAATAAACGTATCAAATATTATGTATTTTTATCAATAAATGTATCAAATATTACGTATTATTAATAATAAACGTATCAAATATTATGTATTTTTATCAATAAATGTATCAAATATTACGTATTATTAATAATAAACGTATCAAATATTACCTAATATTAACAATAAACGTATCAAATATTACATATTATTACATATACACGTATACCTAAAATCTTTGTCTGAACACCAAACCCCCAAACCACCAAACCTTTGTCTGAATCGAGTACAAATCCGCTCTCAATCCGCTCTCAATCCGCTCTCAATCGAGGTTCAAATCCGCTCTCAATCTTTGTCTGAATCTTTTCAGCCCTGATATTCCCAATCGAGGTCCAAATCGAGGTTAACTCAGTCCAAATCGAGGTTAACTCAGTCCAAATCGAGCTCACCAAACCTAAGACATTCGATTTCAAGAACAGGTAAATATATATTAATTGTTAGTTTTTAAAAGTTTAATTTGATATATATACTTAGTCCTGCAATAAGTAATAACTGAGTTCATGAATTGATGTACCATTTGTAGTATCTGTATATGAATTGATACCGTTATATAAATAATGAATATTTAAGCAATTTTCATAAATGTTCAAAACTCGAAGAGATGGTAAGTTGATCACAAGACATTACAATCAAGAACTGCAACACAATTGAACATGCTATATGTCCACAAAACATTACAATCAAGAATTTTCTTAAAGAATTGGAATTAATATAATCAAGACATTACATTGAACATGACTGAATTGCAACACAATAATTAACCCCTGTTTTAGGACATTAAACTGACACAACCCCTGTTTTAGGACATTAAACTGCCTAGTAATGTACTGTATCCTTCATTTCCTTTGGTGAGCTATTGGTGAGCTAGTGAGGTCTCGAGTTCTAGTGAGACTACAAGGTTTTCAAATGTAAACTTGTCCAAGAGAGGGGGTGGGAGAATCTGAAACACTAATCTAAAAATTTAGTGTCTGTTACAAAGATGCATCATATATCACATTGGAAGATAGGGAATACATCATCTTTATTTATTCTCTAGAATCATTTACTGCAATACACTTTAGCAAACCAATAGCATATCAGATATCACACAAGTGATTCCATCTAAACTGATTAATACGTGTTACTACAGAACATGATCGGCTGAGATAATTTACAATATTATCTTAATTAGTTTAGTCTCACTTTAATTGTTTGGAAAAAAGTGTTGATATACCTCTGTTTTCTTTTTATTTTAAAAGATGGACAGGTCTTGGATGAGGGCTGACAGAAGAACAACAGAATATCAAAGAGGAGTCGAAGAATTGTTGATGTATGCATTTGAGCATGGGTGTGATGAAAACAAAATCAGTTGTCCATGTTTGAAATGCGCACACAGTAAATCATGGAATGCTCGAAGAGTGAGGGACCATCTGTTCGTAAATGGTATTGACGAGACCTACACATGTTGGATTTGGCATGGAGAGAATGTTACGGAATCCGGCAGTTCACAGTCCGTCGATCAAATCCCCATAAAAACAGAGAATTCTTATGGTGACGATGATGTTTCCCTAGACTCGGATTTATTTAAACATGTTCGATGTGAAACTGAACCCCTTTATCCAGGATGTCAAGAACATACTAAAATGGATGCTTTAGTAAAGTTATATAACTTGAAAGCAAAACATGAAATGTCTGATTGCTGTTTTTCTGAAATTCTACTAATTTTTGGGTCTATGCTTCCGGAAGGCAACACTATTCCTTCTTCCTTCAGTGAAGCCAAGAAAACCTTGTGCGCTTTAGGAATGGAATATGAAAAAATACACGTGTGTCCGAATGATTGTCTCATATACCGTGGCGAGAGAGATGAAGATGAGACACATTGCCGCATTTGTCAGGCCTCTAGATGGAAGTTGAACAAAAACGGAGATGAATTGGAAGGGGTTCCCGCCAAGGTTCTATGGTATTTTCCGTTAATACCACGTTTGAGGAATTTATTCAATTCGCCTCAAACAGCCAAGGACTTGACTTGGCATGACACAGAAAGAATAAAGGATGGTAAAATGAGACATCCGGCAGATTCACAAACATGGAAGGATGTTGACGCGAAGTGGCCTGAGTTTTCTTCAGATCCTAGAAACCTTCGGTTTGCTCTCTCCTCCGATGGATTCAATCCTTTCCACGGTACAAGTATTGAGTACTCATGTTGGCCAGTTTTGATGTCAATTTACAATCTTCCACCGTGGCTTTGTATGAAGAGGAAATATATTATGCTATGTTTGATTATATCTGGACCAACTCAACCTGGAAATGATATTGACGTGTTCCTTCAGCCACTTATAGAAGATCTACAAAAGTTGTGGCATGGGAAACAAGTGTATGATGCATATAAGCAGGAGTCCTTTTTGTTAAGAGGCATTTTGTTGTGGACAATTAGCGATTATCCTGCCTATGGTAACTTGTCGGGCAACATTATCAAAGGGTATAACGGGTGTGCTATCTGTGTTGATAAAACAAATGCTACCAGGCTAGTTAATTACCGTAAGATAGTCGTCATGAGGCATCGTAGGTGGTTACCCCGCCATCATCCTTATCGAAAGAAATTAGATTTTGATAACACCGTGGAGAAGGAATTTGCCCCTGTTCCGTTAACTGGAGAGGAGGTGCTTCAAAGAGTACAACATCTCAAGGGCCATGTCTTTGGTAAGACACAACCCCAACCTCGATTCAAGAAAGGTGATGTCAGACCTGTTTGGAAGAAGATATCTATATTCTTTGAGCTCGAATATTGGAAGTTTTTGCCAGTTAGGCATATTCTCGATGTGATGCACGTCGAGAAAAATGTATGTGAAGCTTTACTTGGCACATTGCTTAATATACCAAAGAAGACAAAAGACCGGGAATCTGTCCGTCTTGACATGGCTGCAATGGGAATAAGAACAGAGCTAAGGCCTAAAACACCTGGGAAAAAAGAGAAGGTACCATTAGCGTCTTGGAATTTAAGTCATGCTGAAAAAAAAGTTGTTTGCTTATCCTTTCTTGGAATGAAGTTGCCTGATGGTTTTTGTTCTAACATTAAGAGTCTAGTATCGATGGAAACTCTTCGACTAACGGGAATGAAATCTCATGACTGCCATATGATTTTGCATCACTTACTCCCAATTGCAATTCGGTCATCACTGCATAAACAGGTCAGGAACACTGTTATTAGGTTTTGTCTCTTCTTCAAGGCAATTTGCAGTAAAGTTATCGAGGTCGATAAGTTGGAGAAATTGCAATCTCAGTTGGTGGAAACTTTATGCAACCTGGAAAAATACTTCCCACCTTCTTTGTTTGATGTAATGATTCATCTCTCGATTCATCTTGTGCGAGAAGTGGAGCTTTGTGGGCCAATTTTCCTTAGATGGATGTATCCCTTTGAGAGATACATGAAGACATTCAAGGGATATGTAAGGAACCGGGCTCGTGCAGAAGGTTGCATTGCTGAGGCCTATATTGCAGAAGAGGCCGTAGAATGTTTGGCGAATTTTGAAGAACGGACTATTGGGGTACCGAAAAATGGTAGACATACGAAAGACGCAATATGCAGGCCATTATCTGGTGCAACGATTATAACCCCGAGCAACACTGATTTGCACGTAGCTCATTTGTGTATTCTACAAAATACTACTGCTGTTAGGCCCTACTTTGAGTAAGTTACTTTACAAAATACACTTATTTGAACGGACTATTGTTTTGCATTTTTCCTTATTTATGTAGTGTCTTTTAATTGCTTTCAGTGAACACATGTCAGTTTTGATGACAGAATATCCGGAACATGAAAATGATGAGGTGTGGCTAAAGAAAAAGCAAAATGAAATTTTCCCAAGATGGTTCCAAGAAAAGGTACTCTTCTTATTTTGGCGGTAGATCTTTATAAAAACCAACAGAGTAGTATAATATAATTACACTTTAATTAGGAATTTTTAATTTTATTTTCACTTTTCTTTTGCTTTCTTGTCATTGACCACATCTGTGATCTGTTTTCTTGCTTGCTGCTTGGGACTTCCTTTTAATGCAACTCACAATGTTACCTTTTAATGCAACTCGATGTTTAATGTGTTAAAGTTAAAGTAGTTACTACTGTATCTATCAATGTAAACAAATTGGAGTATATACGATTGCCTAATCATGTGGTTCTTGTATTAAAATCTCCCTCTTTATCTTGTATTAAAATCAGCCTTAGTGGTGGGTGCAGAGAGTAGTTAGAGAAGTATCTGCAATGCCGCTGGTGAAAATAAATGAAATGAATATCTGAAAATGACCTCTCTTCTGTAGGCTGGACATGGTCTTCTTGGAGTTGTCCACATTCTGCATTTATTTATGCCAGCTATTTTGACCTTTATGCCCCATGAAACTAGTATAAATTAATATTTAAACTTATTTGCGAGGAGAGTTAATTGTAACTTTTAAACTTGCAGTTTTTACAACTCAATAGGCTTGTGCAATTTTTAGAACTCCTTAGCTCAGATTAATGAGTTTGCAATTTGTTTTTTTGTATTTTGAAGATTGCTTCAGATTTGCAAAATGAAAAGGAGGTACCCCAAGAGATAAGGTGGATTGCAGATGGGCCCAACAAGGAGGTGCCTACATTCAACGGCTACAGAATAGATGGGTCTACATTCAGTACCAAGGATCGGGATGATACGCGTCAAGTTCAATGCAGTGGTGTGTGTGTGGATGCTAATACAATGGTTGTGCAAGCTAAGGGTAACAACATTGAACATACTTCACATACATTTTACGGGGTTATTTTAAGTATATGGGAGTTGGACTATAATAGCTTTAGGGTCCCTGTTTTTCGTTGTAAGTGGGTAGATATGAACAAAGGGATTAAGGTTGATGAGTTGGGATATACATTGGTTAATTTGAATAGGTTGGGGTTTTTGAATGATCCATTTGTGTTGGCCAAACATGTTAAACAAGTTTGTTACATCGACGACCCTCTTGAAAAATTATGGTCCGTGGTGTTGAAATTTCCCGAAAAAAAATACTACGAAGATAGCGAAGATGAGAATGAGGGATCTGTCGAAGTAGAACTTGAGAATGAGTTCTTTGTGCCCAATTTACCGGATGTTGATTTACTTGATGACGACATGACTAGCTACATGCGAGATGATCTAGAGGAACTAATTCAACTCTCATAATGTAATTTGATTTGTGTTTCTTTGATTTTCATGAAGTTTGTAATTTGATTTGTGTTTATTTCAATTAATGAATTAGTGTTTTGTTGACATGGCAATTCTTTCTTCGTTGGTTTGGTATGTTGGATATATTGTCCAGGATTGGCTGCTACTGTGGTTTTTTTTTAATTTTGTACAGTGATTCAGACAACGGTTTTTATCCTAAAACAATTGTCTGATACATGATTAAATTAACACAACACTAGCATAATACCGTTGTCTGAAGTCTCTTCAAACAATAGTATTTGCAAACCGTTGTCTGAACCAACTCTATTGCACAACACAATAAAAAAAAACACTTGTCTATTCAAATCAGACAAACAACGGTAATTGATACATTGTCTGAACTTTCTTCAAACAATGGTATTTTGTAAACCGTTGTCTGAATCAACTCGTTTGCACAACACAATTATAAACCGTTGTCTGAGCCAACTCAAATCAAATCAAAAAAACAACGGTAATTATAACATTGTCTGAAGTCTCTTCAGACAACACCTTGAAAAACAAAACACTTGTCTGATTCAATTTGTTAGACAACGGAATTAAATTGTCAAAACCCCGTTGTCTGAAGGCTGGATCAGACAATGTTTTTAAAAAAAAAAATTAAAACACTTGTCTGTTGATTTTGGGCAACGCTTTTTCCAGTTTACGTTGTCTGATAGGTGTTGTCTGATTCAGTTTTTCTTGTAGTGTATATAAGAACTTATGCTCTCATGTAATATAACAAGATCAATACAATGTAGTTCTAATATTACTACTGTGTTTTTCTCTCCTCTCTACTAGTACGTTTATTAATTCCGCATTGCTCATATTTTGACATGGTATCAAAGCGGGAATAGAGAGGAGTATTTCAGTTTAAGCTTGTGGTTTTTCAAGGAAAACAGAAGCTGCCCAGTTCTATATTTTCAACCAATATCCCCAAAAAAACATAACCCAAACCAAGATACGAACACCTACTAGTGTGGAGCTGTAAGGGGCAATTCACTGGTTGAATTCCAGCTTGTAAACACCACCATACACGCTGTCACGTGCCACCTGTATTATGGAGACCTTACAAGGCAGATCCGACCAGTCTTCTTAAGGGAAGGCTGATTCATCTCCTCCAACCGATTCAATCCATACAACGACCTTAAAATTTCAGTTGGTAGATATCATGATATCCCACCATTTTATTATGTTGCTGCAAATAAAATTGTTTGGGGCTAGGACTCTAGGTTCAGGTGATGTTCCTTGTCGAGGTGAGTTCATTCATCAAGAAAATCAAAGCAGCAAAAGTAGTTGTATTTTATACAACACAGTTCACTGCTATATCTTGCATTCATCAGCACCTTCTGTATTTTTTTGACGGCCTAAAATATACTGTGTGGTCGAAAATTCGATAACCAGTATCCCAAAAGACTCAATAAACTCAAGATCGGTCGATCCTAAAAGTGGGTGTAGTTGGACGCTCAGATTAAGCTTAAGGGCTACTAGTGTCCACTCTTCAATCCCAAGATAGATCGTTCATCCGAAGATGAGATTTCGAGTGAGGGGGCGTGTTAAATATAACCTAGGAAGTGAGGTAAGCAATGACATAACCTAGGAAGTGAGGTAAGTAATGACAAGGCCACCAACCAAGTTTTACTTCCTATATAAGAACTTATGCTCTCATGTAATATAACAAGATCAATACAATGTAATTCTAATATTACTACTGTGTTTTTCTCTCCTCTTTACTAGTTCCGTTTATTACTTCCGCATTGCTCATATTTTGACATTCTTTTATCTCCAAACTTTGTATTCGGAGCTTGAACTTGCACCTATAATGTCATAGTTCTTGACATGATTACCACGGTTGCCTATATTTTAGTGATCAATCAATCACATTGATATGTGTATACAACTTTCTGGTTTGCTCGACATGTTTTTTGAGCTTTATCTTAAACTGCATTATTCTTGGGTTCACCACTATATTATGTACTGTAAGAAAACAGAGTAAATTGTTGTACCTATCTAGAAACTTTACATCTTGAATTGTCTTATATAAATAAATCAATGCGCAAATTACTAATACAACATATTGTTCATGCAATGCAACTTTCAAGCCCTGTTTTTTTCTTTTTTATGTTTTTTTTTTATGTTTGTTTGTTTGGTTTTTCTTGTCTATTGTGTACAGAGTGTAGACCTAGAATGAAATGATGAAATCTCATTAAATGTAAGTATACAGGTCTAGAAGATCAGGTGCAAACTCTTCTTTGTTCCATAAGTTGTAAGTTTTGATTGTTGGTAAAATAAGGTACCTGCTAGAATTACTGTCATAAAAGGAATCAGACCTTGAAGAACACGCTTAAATGTCTGATTTAGTTTTTTTGAAGGTTCACACATCACGTTAATCTCTATTTTAGTTTTTTTAACCCTTAATAGTCTCACCTGGTGGCATCTTCCTTCCTAGTTTTTAATAGTCTTCAGGTTCCTGGGGCATGTCTCTGGACCTTTTCTGAGTTTTTTGTCGTCCTCGCAAGGACCTTTTTTTATTTTAATACAAGCACTTAATTTTAGCAAAAAAGAAAAAAAAAAAGAATAACCACAAATTTCTAAGGGAACCCACATTTTTACTAGTCTTGTCTTGTACTTCTTAAACTGAGAACATCAGTCTTGTCTTTGTATCTAGCTAGATACATAACCGGAGAGAAGTTGAACGTAAACTGAAAAAGCAATCAATAACGTACCTTGCCAGAATATTTAGGAAATTAAAAAAGACGTTGAATGTAACCAGTCAATAGTGTTAAATGTAATTAGTCAATAGTTTAACTTAAAAGAATACTTAAGATATTAAAATCGAAAGTAGTCAATCAATTGTTTAACTAAATCGAATATTTAGAAAATTGAAAGTACACCTTGTAGAAAATTAAAAGTAGTCGGTCAATATTTTGTCCTAACAAAATATTTAGAAAATTGAAAGCAGTTTGTCACCTGACAGTATATTATAAAATTGATAGTAGTATGGTCAATAATCTAACCTGACAAAATACTTGTAAACTTGAATGTAGAGTCAAATATACAGTCTCATAGAATATTTGGGAAATTTAACGTAATTAATATATGAAATATGAACCAGTCTTGTCTATGTGACATGGTTTGTCCTGTCTTGTCTATGTGACATGCTTCGAATGTTCTAATGTCTTTGAAGTCATAAGCTCTGTCAGTCCGCATCAAAATCCAAACAAGAGTTTCGCTGCATTTCAATCAGTAAGTGGTGATCGGTTCTTGAAGCTTTTTCACAACTAAGACTTACAAGATTGGGTCAACTTAAAGTCCAATGCAACATTGGTGAACAAATGGAGATCCAGGGATTACATCAAGGTGTTTGTTAAATTGTCTAAACTTCAAATACAATGATTGTGGCTGAAAGAACCAGAAGCAGCCGCACATTTGTAAGAGAAGAACTGAGTCAACCCAGCAACTCGGAATAGTGTAGTTCTAGTTTTCTCGTGCATATTGGTCACCGTGCTGGTCTTTCTACATTCTTGTTTTCTGCATTCTAATATTTTATGTCACGTGCTTTGAAATTCTGTCTCTCTTGAAATTCTGTCTCTCTTGGAGCTTGTGGGAGTGAGAATATCACTTGTTTTCAAAATTCCTTCCTGCTTTCTGTCGATAAAGTTTGTTGTGTTTCGTCATTACTTTGGCAATCATTTTATCATTTTCATTTTCACAAGTCTTTCTCAAACAATAATGGCGTTTAACATCATTGATGCTCTGAATAACATAACACTGGACGATGAAGAAGAGGGAGGTCCGTCTATAGAGGTGGAAGAAATCATCGACAATAATACTATCTTTGCTGATTCTAACGCTAAGTTATGTGTGGTGGCTAGATTCATAACAGATGGTCACGCAGAGTTCCAGGCATTACAGCAAACGTTGGCAGCCTTGTGGAAGCCCGGTAAGGGAGTGTACATCAAGGAATTGGAGACCAATCTATATCTCTTTCAATTCTATCACGAGTTGGATGTGAGAAGAGTCCTTGAGGGAAGCCCTTGGTCCTTCAATAGAAGAGCGTTGGTAGTGGCACGTCTGAAAGAAGGTGAATGTGACACCCCCAAATCTGAGGTCAAAGATTCAGGTCGTCACGCCACCATTCAACCATATCACACCTGTATTAACTTTACAACTCAACAATACATCCATTCATACCTCAATCTTACACACAATCAAGTTAGAGTCTCAGAAACGATAATCAAAAGTGCCACTAAATATTACAATTCATTTGTACAAATCAGAGTCTTACGCAATTCCACTTATACAACTACACTTGAAAACAAGTCTTACTATTACAGTTGAAAACCTATCAGACTCACTCTGCAGTATTTATCAGGAACTAAATCATCTCTGGGGTAAATCTTCTACTCCTCTTCTGCTGTCGCGGAGTTAACCGACCAAATTCTTCTCTTTCTGAAAAGTTTTTATAAAGCAAGAATGAGCTACATAATGCTCAGCAAGTTCACCATTTTGTAAAATAATAATGTGGTTCATTTCGAAAACGTTCCCAACTATATGGGCATATATCTCAGATTTCAAAACATAATTGGACAATATATATGTCCGAGTTTGAATAAAACATCTATACTCACTAGGGAGCTTTAAGACTAACATATGAACCCTTTATAAGGTTCCCATTTCAATATATCTCAAGTTTGAAAATATATACATATGAGTATATCATTTGCGGCAAAACACTCTACGATCATCATACTGTACAGGGAATATATCATTTCAAACCTCTTTCCTTCCTTTAGCTTAGAAGGCTTCTCATACAAAAACATTTCATTCGTTGAAACAATTGCAAAGGTGCACTAACACGTGCCAATCTTTATAGAAAATCTTGCAGTTCTAGATACTGCACGATGTCAATATTTTCTCATCAAAAACAACACTATCAGCAACTTGGAACTTAGGCCCAAGAAGCAGTGTTTGAGTATTTTTCCAAAGTGGAGGATGGGACTTAAAGAAAACATAAAAACCTGACAAGGATTGACGATGATCAGTCGCCACATCCAAGTCCAATAATCCGCGGGTCTTCTCTACTGGTAGAAGGATAGAAACTACATCCGTAACTATCCCTCGGGTGAAAACTACATCCGTAATCACCCGCGATGAAAACTACATCCGTAATCATCCTTCGGCAACACCTGGGCCGGAATAATAAGTGATGGACAGCCTGGCTCACGGCCGCTTACACATCCCGGGAATCTTCGTCAACGGTTCCCACACCTGCCAGAGTCCCTTTTTCTTTTTCTTTTAAAACTTGATTTTGATTGAAAACCAAGTAATTGAGGTTCGACATCAGTCGACCGATGATTCTTAAAACCATACAAGAAGCAGAATCTGACCGGGGGTTTTCGAAAATGTTTTGAGTTCGAAAGAGTTCGAGTTTGAAAGTATTAAAAAGTATCTTGGATTAACTTTGTCTTTAAATAATGAACAATGATTAATAAATAGTATTTTAAGATTTAATATTAATAATTAATAAAATAATTATTCGATAAAATAAACTTTTAATCCAAGATAGGGTTTCGAGTATTTACGAAGATATAACAATAGTTATTTGAATATACGATACCACCCGAATGACCATTCGTGTTTTCGCAATCTAGATACGATATAATAATATACCGCTCCCCGGTCAATAGTATATATGGACCGCTACGACCTCTATTGCTAGAGTCGTTGTCCGAAGAAAACATTTCAATCTAAGTTCAAGGGGTAAAAGCATACATGTACTTGTTCAATCTCAATTGCATCAATACTTCGATAAAAATAGCATTTGATATCATTTGAAAACTACAAACACAACAGTAAAAGTCCTTGTATATGGATAAGTTTTGAAAAGTAAACTTGCCTTGGTTTGATTGGGGTGGTCGAGCGTGCGGATTCGAACGATCTATACATAAACAATAATCGTTCGTTAGAACCTTAACAATTTCTCTTTAATTACGGGGTTTTAAGGGGGTACGAAATTAACTTAACGACTTCGTCTTATGACTCCCTAGCCCCACTATAGGTCCATGTCATCACCCGTTTACGCTCGTCACTTACTCGTCTTAATTTAGTTACCACGTTCGAATCATAACCACTAACCCTAGAATCATGTTCCACTAATCGACTTTTTCCATTGCGCGAATTTTACTCTAGCATTTTTATAAAATCCAAAAATTCATATTTTAATCCAATTCCTTTTGGGTGGTCTTCACCACTGCATTACCTACATTCTCAAATTTTTCCATGATCCCAAATATATTTTAAGGTGTTTAAACAAGGTTCACAAGGGGGTCACTTAATGCAGTCCATAGTCCAGAAACAAAATTCACTCCTCCGGCCATAACTAAAACTCCACACCTCACCTAGCTATGAACCTTACATTTCCAGAAACTACATTCAATTATCTTTCCAACAATATAAAGTAGGACATCAGGGGACATCGTTTGGGGGTTCAAAATCGTGCTACAACACAGATCAAAGTTCCTGGACAAACTCAGCAAGCTCAAACTACTTAGATCAACCATTTTTCATACTTCCATAACATAATCACCACTTAATACACTTAGATCATGACTCATAACACTCATGGAGATATATATCTTAACCATAGTCATAAAAATCACAATCTCAACATCAAAACTCAAGATCCATGCTATCCAATACATGTACATCCAAGATTAGTCCTAAAACACATGGATCTACTACCATACTATATAAACATTACATAACCAAGGGGGTTTGAGATTTGTATACCTTCTTGAGTAGCTAAAGACCTTGGATGAGCTTTACAACAACTAAGAACACTTGGTTGAGCCCTCACAAACCTTAATCCTTCAAGATCTAAAAGATAACAACTTATGTTAACACCCCTCTAAACTTTCAACAATTTTTATCTCAAGAATCAATGGATGGAATGCTATGAAATTGATACCATACCTCTATTATAATGCAAGGAAGCCCTAGGATTTTTGCTTGCGAATGTAAATGAAGAAATGTTGGAGAGAAAATCTCTCTCTCTCTCCTTGTAGTTCGGCCGAGAGCTCTAAAAGGGGGGGGAGAGTGTTTTCTTGTGTTTTGTTTTTGAAAGGCAATGAAATGATAAGTAGGATATGTATTATTGTGGGTATTAGGTGTAGTTCACATGTTGCCAAGCTAGAGTCTAGGTTGTCTCCCCATGCCCTATTGTCCCCTAGGTACATCACCCATCACACATGTCACTATTCACTTCTACTTTATGCTTTCTAGTTTCTTTTCCTAACTAGCTAGTTACATGGCACTTGCATGTAATTTCTTTCCTTGTAATATTATTCTCCCACCAATGCTTGCCATTTAATCCTTACTTCGTATCGTATCTTAATTATTCTCTCGTAATAATATTTCGTCGCGTAGAGATTTCCCCTATAATTCCTTAAGTACTTATTGTGTAAATTCCTCGAATGTTCATAATTCCTCGTCATAACTCTTAATAAATCCTTTAATATTCTAACCATTCTCAAATCACAAGTTTTATAAATATTACTAACAGTAAGACTCTTGCCTTCACAATCTCTCTGTATATCTTACATAATAAATGCAACAACGCAGTTTCTCAGATAATCAATTCTATTAATCAACAGGGATGACTAGAAAGGTTCCATAATGACAATGTCACAAGATATTAAATAAAAGGAAATATTACCAAAAATTAGGGTTCTTACAGTGAACACCCTAGAAGCATTAATCTGAATAAGATGGATTTGTGGGTTCAAATACATGACCTCAAAAGGGTTTATGACAGAAAGAATTCTAATGGAGGTAGGCAATTACATTGGCAAATATGTAGAGTCATGCACAACCAACTTCCAGGCAGTGTGGAGAGATTATATGAGAATCCGTGTAACCATTGACATCTGCAAACCGCTGAAACGAAGAATGAAGATGAGAAAGGCAGGAGATGAATGGTACTGGATCACCTTCAAATACGAGAATGTGCCTACTTTCTGTTTTATATGTGGCTTACTAGGTCATACTGAGAAATTCTGCTCACGTTTATTCGATACACCTGAGAATGAAATTGTAAAACCTTACGGGGCATGGATGCGTGCTCCATTAAAGAGTCAGATTAAACAAATAGGTGCTAAATGGCTTCGAAATGGTGGCGATGAAGCTGACTGGAAAACAGAGGATGGAAAAAATACGAAACCAGGTACAAGTGCAGCTAGGGGTGGAGGAAAAACACTTCAAAATGCAACTAATGAAGTGAACGTAGGGATAAGGGAGGAGGTTAGCACGGATGTTGGAATTAATGGATCTAGGGGAGTGAAAGAAGTAAATACGATAGAAACAAAACAGAGGTGGACAGATAGTGGAGTGGGACTTAACGTTGAGTTGGGCTCGATAACAGAAATTGTCATGGAATCAGATGAGGAGGACAACATGAATATTGAAAATGACCCGAAGAACACAACCGATCCAAAAAACGTGAAAGAGGCGGGTGCTCAGAAGAGTACTCGCCTAGCATTATGAGTGTCATAAGTTGGAATTGCCATGGGCTTGGGACCCCATGGGCTTTTCAATTCCTTAAGGAAGTAACTTTCCAAAAGAGACCCAATTTCATTTTTCTCAGTGAGATCTTATGCAATAGAAGTAGAGTCGATATGGTAAGGAATTCGTTGAATTTTGAGGGAGCTTTTACTGTAGAAATGCAAGGTCATAGTGGGGGGCATTACGTTCTTATGGAGACACAATGATGAGGTGCAGCTTAAAACGTATAGCAAGCATCATATTGACCTCATTATTAACAGCAGAGAGGGTCATAAGTTCAGACTAACAGGATTGTATGGTGATCCTAACAGATCAAGAAGACAGGAGACATGGGACTTAATTCGTACACTTGCAAACGAGAATTGTCTACCTTGGGCTTTGATAGGGGACATGAATAATGTTTTATCTCAAGAAGACAAGAGGGGCAGCAGGCCGTATCCAAACTGGTTGATCCAAGGCTTCAAGGATGTGGCTGATGAGTGTGGTTTGATTGATATGAATCTAACCGGATATCCGTTTACGTGGGAGAAAGGGTATGGCACAAACAGCTGGATTGAGGTTCGGTTAGACAGGGCGTTGGTCACGGATGCTTTTTTGAGTCTGTTCAGGGAAGCAAAGCTCACGAATTTAGAAGTAACAACCTCGGACCATTGTCCCATATTATTAGAGCCGAGCAAGTCCATTAATGTTCAACAGGTGAAGAAATTTCGATTTGAAAATGGCTGGCTTCGAGAGCCAATGTGTAATCATTTAGTAGAAGAAACGTGGAATGCTAACTCAGAGGTTTCATTAATTGACAAGACCACCAGATGCTCAGAAGTGTTGTCAGCTTGGGGTAACGAGATTACTGGAAGCTTCAGGAAGAGGATTAATCATAGCACGCATATTCTGAAGACTTTGAAAGGTCGTAGGGATGTTACCTCTATCGACATGGTTCGAATGGAAAAGTTGAAGTTGGCAGAGGTATATGCTCAACAAGAAGTTTTCTGGTGCCAACGTTCAAAACAGCTATGGCTTCGAGAAGGTGATCAAAACAGTAAGTATTTTCACAATGCCACGAAAAACAGAAGAAGGGTGAATCATATTTCGTCTCTGATGAACTGTTTTGGTGTCAAAGTTGGCTGGGGGGAAGGATTAGAGGAAACGATGATTAGTTATTTCATAGACCTGTTCAGCACCTCAAAGACAGAATGGAATGAAGTTACAAATTGTATTCCAGAACGAGTCACTCATGACCAAAATGTAACGCTGCTGGCACCTGTAGAAGACATCGAGGTGAAGGAGGCATTGTTTCACATGCACCCTGATAAATCACCAGGACCAGATGGGATGAGTCCGGGTTTCTATCAAAAGTTTTGGAGTATTGTTGGAGGGGATATAATTCAGGTGGTTCGATAGTTTTTTTAGGATGGTATGTTGTCTAATCAGTTGACAAATACAAATATCGTTTTAATCCCGAAGAAGAAAAGTCCTCAATCCATGCTTGATCTACAACCTATATCCTTATGCAACGTGGTGTATAAATTATCTCGAAAGTGTTGGCTAATAGGTTGAAGCAGTTACTTGGCTCGATTATTTCTGGAACTCAAAGTGCTTTCATCCCTGGAAGATTAATTACGGATAATATTTTGGTGGCTCATGAGGTGATGCATTTTATGAAAAGAAAAACGACGGGAAACGGGAAAGGAAGGTTGGATGGCATTAAAGCTTGATATGAGTAAAGCCTACGATCGTGTGGAATGGGGATTTCTAGAAGCAGTTCTTAGGAAGATGGGATTCGATCATAAAATAGTTGGGTTGATTATGTCTTGTGTTGTATCATCCAATTATCAAATCACTCACGCAGGTCGTTATTTTGGTTCCATTCTTCCTCATAGAGGAATACGGCAGGGCGACCCGTTATCCTCTTACCTCTTTCTGATATGCATTGAAGGATTTACTGCGCTGATTCATGACTATGAACGAAGGCAACTTCTCCAAGGGATACGAGTAGCTCGAAAGGCACCTACAGTTTCACACATGTTTTTTGCAGATGACAGCTTCATCTTCTGCAAAGCTACGTCACGAAGTGCAGATCAAGTTCTACAGATTTTAGAGATATTTGAGAAGGCTTCAGGGCAACAAATTAATGTGGACAAGTCGTCAGTGATATTTAGCAGAAATACTAATGAGGAAATAAAGCAAAGCCTTCTACGACAACTCCATTTTCAAGAAGCAGGGGAGAACAGTCTGTACCTAGGACTTCCAAGTATGATGCACAGAAAGAAATCAGCTGTTTTTGGTTTTCTAAAGAATAAGCTTCAAGATAATATGCAGGACTGGGATAAGAAGATATTATCAAAGGGAGGAAAAGAAATTTTGCTTAAAACAGTGGCTCAAACCCTTCCGAATTACGCGATGAGTGTATTTCTTCTTCATCTTGAATTATGTCAGGATTTTGAAAGAATTATGTGCAGATTCTGGTGGAGGACTAGCCAGACAAAGAACAGATCTATACATTGGCACAGCTGGGAGAATATGAGTAAGAAGAAGAGTGCATGTGGTCTTGGCTTTAGATGTATAAGGGACTTTAATGTGGCTTTATTGGGAAAGCAGGCCTGGAGGTTAATTAATCATCCTAATTTGCTGGTGAGTAAAGTGTATAAGGCAAGATACTTTCCAGACAGCTCCTTTTTTAATGCTAAGGTAGGGAGTAACCCCAGCTATGCCTGGAGAAGTATTATGGATGCTCAGTCGCTGTTAAAACAAGGCCTGATCCGTAGAGTTGGATGTGGCGAAGAGGTTTCAGTTCTTGACGATCCTTGGCTTCCAGATATCAATGATCCGTACATTCAAACCTCAAGTGAAGCTCTGCAAAACACGAAAGTTTCATCACTGATGAGTTTGACTGAGAACCAGTGGGATCGTGATCTGGTTTTAGACATTTTTGAAGAAAGAGATGCAAATTTGATTTTATCAATGCCTGTTAATACAGTAGATAATGATGCATGGTACTGGAAATTTGAGAAGTTGGGCCAGTATTCGGTTAAGAGCGCTTATGGCTGTATTCGAGATGAAAAGGAGAGTAACCACAATGCTGATAATTTTGGTTTCTGGAGACAGTTATGGAACTTGAAAATACCTCCTAAAGTGAAGCATTTTACTTGGAGAGCTATCAATGGAAGCTTGCCAACAAAGGACAATCTCAGGTGGAAAAAGGTTGATGTTAATATATGTTGCCCGGTTTGCCAGAATGATGCAGAAATAATATTACATATTCTGGTACATTGCTCGTTTGCTGATACTTGTTGGAGGGTAGCTGGCTTAGTGAGAATTGCTAACGAGTTTTACACATTTAGTGAATGGTTACAGTTGGTCTTCAAAACGTATAGGAGGGAAGAGATTCAGAGAGCTATCATGCTTTGTTGGATGCTGTGGAAGAGTCGGAATGATCTTGTGTGGAATCAACACAGTCTGGAAGTGCTAGAAGTAGTAGAATCAGCAAAAACTATTCTTAACCAATGGAGAAGTGTTCAAGACAAGTCCTTCGACAATTTCTTGGGTTACATGTCCCAGGATGATGGTCACGAGCACTGGAAGTTACCACAGAATAATAAGGTTAAGATTAATTCTGATGCTGCTATTTTCGAGCATGACAACTGCTACAGCCACGCCTTTGTAGTAAGGAATCACCACGGTCAGTTGATTGAGGCTAGGTCGAAGTGTGTGCAAGGCAAAGTTTCCCCGGAATTAGCTGAAGCCTTTGGAGTCAGAGAAGCATTGAGCTGGATTAAAGACATGAAGTACCAGAATGTAGAAGTCGAGACTGACTGTTTACAGTTGGTGCAAGCTATTCGGTCTTCGATTACTAGCCTGTCATATCTAGGGAGAGTAGTTGAAAATTGTAAAACTAGGTTAGCTAATTTGAAGGATCAAAATGTGATATTAAGATTTGTAAAACGTTCAGCGAATAGAGTATCTCACTACTTAGCGAGGTATAGCTGTTCAACAGCTGACCATATTTGGAGAGTGGGGGATGTCCACTCCGATTTTCAGAATGTAATCTTGAACGACTTAAGGAGTTAATGATAGTTGTTTTTCCTGGTGGCAAAATATATATATATATATATATATATATATATATATATATATATATATGAAATATGACATAAATATGTGTATCTGAATCAAAAATTTGACTCTAAATATGATGAATCTGTTAGCCGAACATCTCGGGAATTCAACGTAGTTAACATAGTATGATACAAATACGTGTGCTTGAGTCAAAAATTTGACTATAAATATGATGTACCACATAACTTTTAGCCGGAAAAATGACACATGTGTATGTTAGAGCAACTCCAATGCTCTTCCCTTTCTTTAACCCCTAAAATAGGGATTATTAACAATATAGGTAATGAAAATTATGTTTCGCTCCAAGCATATACCCTATATTCATACCCTATATTTTAAAAGTAATTTTTAGTGTAGTTTTTTGAAATTTAAATTTTGAACAATCTTATAAAGTAACCAATAGGATGGGCGGTAGATGAGGTGGAGGATATAGGGGATCTAATTTTGATCCCTCAAATAAGGGGTTATATTTTCTCTCCCCTAAAAAATAAAGGGGATGAGGGGTAGGGTTGGAGCTTTATTTTTAAACTAAAATCCCTATATTTGTCCACCTAAGCACATTATAGGTAAGGAACATGTATGGTTGGAGTAGCTCTTACAGGCAACTTACAGTCTGAGTCTGAGACAACTATTTTAGCTAAGGGATTATTTTTGCATATTATGTAATTTTTTTACTTGTATATAAATTTTTAACTAGCATTAAAACCCATGCGAGACACGGTTCTGCTACTTAAACTGTATTTTTTAATCAAATTATTTAGGATCAATATTGGTTGAAATATGTGATTGTTTTTCATAGAGTTTTTCTTGTTAGTGGCATATGTGATTATTGTGTACTTACTTAAATATGTTCAAGTTTGTACTTTAGAAAACTAATACGAGTAATACTGATAGCAATCATGTCAGTTTTTAATTTTGTTATAGGTCATAGAATGTAATTTCAGTTATGTGGGTGTTGTTTAAGATGATTTTTCAGAGCACCTACAAACATAAACATTCTTAAAAAATGATGCATCCATTAAGCTGATTTCCAATAATATTCAAGGTAAAAACTAAATACTCTTCATGATGTTGCATTCTGAGAATGTAGGTTTCAGTCCTGATTCTAATAAAAAATCTTCGTAAATCTTCTAAAATGCTTCTCAGGTCTTGTGCTTACTTCTTAAAACCACATTTTCTAACTGTTTTATTTGTTTTCATCTAATTTCTTGCCTTTGTTTCTCTTCCAATGTCCGTTTGACTTTCATCAAGTCACCTCCATAATTAAAATAACATATATAATATACGATCCTTTCTTTCTACACAATGTCATATTAAATTAAACATTAGCAAATTTGTATGTAAAAGGTAATGTGTTATTTATAGGATTCGTTTTTCTAAAGCCAAATATTTTTACGAACCGAATTGTTTGACTAATAAATTATTGTATGTTGTGTAGTAATATACAATTTTTATTTTACGTTAACACCACAATATTTTTTGCTCTAATATATTGTTAGATAATATCCATTATATCAATTATAATGTCGTTTTATAGCTCAATTGTGTATTTTAGGCAATTCTTTATTGATAAATGATAGAAGAGTCCAAAACTCATTTAAAATCTAGTAATATTTAATTAATAATATTTCATCAATATCACACACATACATATTATGTGTATGATTTAAAATACATGTGAATGTGTGGCATAATAGTATGAAGATGCACAATTTAACTCGGTGTTCCAAGTTCAATTAGAATTGAAAATAATACTTCTATATATAAATAGGAACTTAGGGATAAATTGGTGCTTTAAAATCATGAATAAAGTACTTTAGTTATTGACTTGATCTTATATTTAATACTTTTCATAAAAATACAATATGCATTTCATTTTTTTTCTTTATATAAAACCAAATATTGCCCGCTTGTGCGGTACACATAGAGATATCATGTGTATTATTGAAAACACGTATAGATGAGTACTTAGGTTGTTTAAGAGAATGACAGGTATATAGTAATTTTTTATTATTATTATGTTGATTGTTATTGTTATTACAATTTTATAATATAACCAAATCATATATTATGTACCAATAATTAATTTTTTGATATAATATATTATACTCCAAATCAATAAATGTGAAAGTAAAATCAGGACAAAAAATTATTAGTGTGTCGCAATAATTAAAATATTTACACACACATGCATCTATATTGTGTTTAATTTAAAACACATGTGACTGAGTGGTGTAGTGGTAAAAGGATGCATGAATTAACTTGAAAACCCAAGTTCAACTCCCACCAACCACAATTTCAAAAAATTGAGATGAGGGGCAAACTGGACTTTTCATGTACATTAAAAAGTCTCACCATTTTTTTCTTGTGTTGGCCTATTATATATATAGGCCATTGTTCCATGGAGAACCATCTTATGTGGAGAACCGTGGAGAATAACTTAAAATGTATTAAAATTGCCCTTTATATAAGGGCCCCGCAGGGGCACCTTCACAAAAAAGTCTTATAATTCTACCCTCTATCTATTTATTAAAAAAAATTACAAAAATTAAAAAATTAAAAAATTTTAAAAAATGATGACGTGGCAGCAATTTTTTTAATTTTTTTTAATTTTTTTGATGAATGGATAGAGGGTAGAATTATAAGATTTTTTTGTAAAGGGGTCCCGCCAGGGGCCTTATATAAATGGCAATTTTAATGCATTTTAAGTGGTTCTCCACGGTTCTCCATAAAGTGAGACTCATAATAAATAGTCTCATCTGGTAGCATGTTCCTTCCTAAAAAATTACAACCAAAACTTATATTGTAAAATTCATCATATTTATAGTCAAATTTTTGACTAAGCACACATATTTATATTATACCATATTAACTATGTTAAAAATTAAAAATTTAAGATGTTTTACTAATGGAATCATCATATTAGGAGTAAAACTTTTCACTCAAACACACAATCATATATTATATATTGGGTTTGTCTCGTGTGTACCCAATAGCACATGCTAAGAATTCGTGTTTGATAAATTGGAAAATTTTAATTGGTGAAGATTTTTGTGCATGCAGAAATCCATCATTATTAATGAAATTTCTATCAATCAAATTTTACCAACTAAACGAGCATGAATTATTAGCCTGTGCTCTTGGGTACAAACTAGAAAACCGATCATATATTAACTACTTTAAATTTCCCAAATATTCTACGAGATAGTGTATTTGACTTATAATGTTCAATTTTCCAAGATTCTGTCAGGTTAGACTACTAACCATACTACTATCAATTTCCTGTCAGGTTAAGTTAAATTATTGATTGATTACTTTGGATTTCAATTTCATAAGTATTGTGTTAGGTTATACTATTAGCAAAGTGCTTTCAATATTCTAAATATTCTATCGAGACAAATTATTGACCGATTGCTTTCAATTTTCTACATGTTAAACTATTACTACTGATTGACTACTTTCGATTTCAATTTCATGCTTTCCGTTTTCTTAATACTCTGTAAGGTTAAACCATTGACAAAGACCGTTCAAAGCAATAAAAAAAAAATCTGAATTTGGATATAAACTAAGGCCTGTTTTTATACTTTATAGAAAACCCATATGTAGCTTGAAAGGGGTATAAAAGACGCAAGATTATAACAGATCAGTCAAAGCACAAGTAAAATGCCTTATATTTAAACACGATTAATTTCTCGTACTTACATTATTTCCAACAGGCCTGTTCCAAGTAGCAGTGTTTTTTGTAGTGTTGGTGAAGGTGTTCAGGCTCAGCTGAGTCTTAGTATCAGCGACCTCAGTTCATGCTTCTCCAATAGAGCTGCTGTTGCGAGCAGAAAAATTATCCTACATATTATCAGCACGGTAAAATAAAGGAAAAAGATCAAATAATCATTAGCTAGCAAAAGATCATGCTCTTATCAATATGCCTTAATTCAGAAAGTTCCATTGAATTCACCGCGAACAAGACATTACCATTACATAAACTCAAACTCAAACTCATAAAGATGAGGGTTCACACAATGCATTTGGCAAATGGCAATCTTTGACCATTTAACCTCTTACACAAATGACTAACTCCAAATTTGAAGTTAATCGCACACTGCTTGAACTATAAATTTTAGTACTCCATCATTCAGGAACCTTTCTAAGGACGTAGCAGAACCTCGTTTATTAGTTTGTCCAAGTTCTCTAGAGACGATCCACCAGGCACTACAGCATCTCGTGCTTTCTTCTTTAACTCCAGTGCATTCTTCCTCATCTCTTTACCCTTTTCACCATCCATCAATTCCATTACAAGCCCTTCCACTTCGTCTCTCTTCACATCATTATCAATCTCCATTCCAATCCCCCATTCTACACAACAATATCGGCAATTTGTCTGTTGTTCAGCAAAAAATGGCCAACAGATCATTGGCACGCCACCAGAAATGCTCTCGATTGTTGAATTCCACCCGTTATGAGTCAGAAATCCAGCAATTGCCGGATGGTTCAGTACTTGCTCTTGTGGACACCAACTTGCAATGATGCCTCTGTCTTCTGTCTCGGTCACAAACTCTTGCGGAAGCATGGCCGAGTCACCTGATACTACATCAGGCCTAATTATCCACAAAAACTGTTTCTTGCTGTTTGCTAGTCCCCATGCAAATTCAGATAAATGCTTAGCAGACATTACAGTTATACTACCAAAATTAACATACAAAACTGAGTTAGCTTCTTTATGATCGAGCCAGTCAATGCAGCTAACTTCTTCTTTCCATAAATTTGAGCCCATGAATTCAACTCTCTTGTCCTGCATTTGATTAAGCAAAGGACCAATTGCGTAAGTGTGTGGCTGAATGGGCAAAAGAGCATCTAAAGAATCCTTTTCCAAGGCATCGAAAGTGTGAATAATGAGTGCATCACAGTTAGAAATAGCTTCAGCTTCTCTTCTCAGGTGGGTGAACAAAATATCATTGATGTCCGTTGTTCTAACGAAACTTGGGAAATCTCTCAATTTCATGTCTTTCATTCCTGGAATCCCATCCACTACTGTATCCAGATATCCATTTGTTACATAGCTCTCATCTGAAACAAAACTAAATCAATAACAATAACCATATTATTTACATCACTCCTTGCAAACCTCAATCACAATGTCATCTAAATCTAGCATTAAAAATGTGAAATGTCAACACTTTCAATCACAATGCTAAGTGCGTATAATTGAGTAAAGATAAGTATATATAGTATACTCATACCACCTAAACAGAGCATTAAAAATGTTGTGGACCATCATCTATTCTCACTTAACTATAATTTAATTTTTAATTCACTTTTACTCTCATTTGCTTTATTTTAAAATTCTTATACTGGCTTAGTATATTTTAACTATATAAAATTATAATATAAGATTTTGCACAAGGAAGATAGAGAAAGTACCTTTAAGTGGTGTATAGCCTCTTTCAACAAGTTGGCCATACTGGCTATAACCAAGAAGTCCACATGCACTTGTTGTCCAAAACAACACTTTCGGAATATCAAATTGTTGAGCAGCATTAAGAGCGAAGCTCATGAGACCATCAGCAACAATACATGTGACCGGTGGCACATCCGAGTCCAAATTTGCTTCATCATTAAACTTTGAAACAAGTTTGGCAATTGGTTTCAAGCAGTGTACCGGAGTGTATGTAAATAGCAATCCTGGGGCTTGAGTTGCATCTGGATCCGTAGGTGGCACGCCATCAGGGATTGCATAGTAGCGGAAATCTGGTAAGCCATCAAGTGCAGCAGGACCTCGGGATTTAAGCAAACGCCTCTGGTTGAATTCGTTGTGAATGAATGAAATATGGAAGCCTCTCTGATGGAGGAGTTTGGCTAATTTGAGCATGGGGTTTACATGACCTTGGGCCGGAAGAGGAATGCACATAGCATGGGGTCTAGTTGCTTGTTCTTGGAAAGCCATATCTCAACTCAAATGTTCTCTCCTTTGTACTTGGGAACAGACTGAATGAAGCTGATCTTTGAGATGTAGTACATTATTTCCACTGCAATAATGTATAGATATTACAGGTGTGCTGAGGTTGTGCGGGTCTTTGGCTGTTGATTTCTATAATAATCGTGCAAGTTGAGGAGAAAATGACAACTAACAAGTGACAATTATACTCATCCTTTTATCTTAGTCAACTTTCATATGATGATTCATTACTTCTAATTATATTTATGTTGTAATATTGTTTTCTCTCCAAAACTTACAGTTTATTCTTAGGGTGGTGTGAACGGTGTCTAGAAACCCATGCACCAGTGAAAGATTTATTTTATGTTTATGTTTTTTTTTTTTTGATATTGCTAAATTTGAGAATAAATCCTACAGACGTGTGTTTATTAGCACTTAATTCTTTTTAAAATGGAGAATAAACTATCTAAAACTACAGGTCCTAAACTATCATGATCACTTCAACTTGTGTGAAAACAGAGAATAATTCTTGATGGTATAGTACTTATATAGATTAGATGGTGAATAGCAACTAGTGTATTATAATATTTTCAAAATTAAATAATACCTGACAAAATTAAATTATATTTATATTATTGATGATTGTGTTCAATTTTCAAAATTATGTCAAATATGATTGAATAATTATGCTATAATTAGGTCCTATGATGCTAACTGGATCTTGGGGATAATGGGTTGCAAGTGTTCGATGTGAAAGGTTTCTCTCGGTGGCGATTGGAGATTTGTTGGGTTTCTTGTGTCGAAAGTCTTCATGAAAGGTGTTCAGGCGGCGGGTTCTGCAGGTGTGGCACCTGTGCAAGATGTACACAGATTTATCGTGGGTGCAAGATCACGGGTTATGTGGTTCTTGATTTGAGGGGAGGATTACTGGATGGTGTCAACCCAAGTATCACATCGAGGAGATAAGAGATAGTTCTCTTGTATATAAGCAGTCAAGTTAACTCCATTAGTATGAGGCCTTTTGGGATGTATCCAAAAACAAATCAGTGCGGGCTCAGCCCAAAGCGTACAATATTATACTATTGTGGAATTATGACTTGCTCGCGGCTCAACACATTTGATTGATTATGTTCAATTTCCAAAAATTATGTCAAACATTATTGATTCACTATAATTTAAATTATCCTTTATCATTTCTTATTATTTTTTGTTATTTCTGTAGAGGTTATTGATCCTACTATTATGTAAAAAATAATTATATGAAATCAACATAAAAAAATTTAGCATTGCACTCGACAACATCACCATATTTACATGTGAATGTTCAATGTTGAACAAAAAAAAAAAATTGTTCAATGTTGTTATCATGGGTGTTTGGCTCACCTTAAAATGAGTAGCTTATAACTTATAAGCATAAGTGTCATATAAGTGATAAGTAGATCAGAAATTATAAGTCGTGTTTGGTAAATCAGAACTTATAAATCAGTAGAGTTTTTGGTAAATCAGAACTTATAAGTTAACTTTTTTTATCATTTTCAAAATATTTGTTTTTTAATATATATCAATGGATATCAATGGATGTCAATGGATAGATCTCGATGAGTAGAGTAATTTGATATATACATATCAATTTTCTAATGAACGGATCAAACGATATATGATTTTGAAGATTTGAAGAATATTATATATTGCGTGTATCAATAAATAAGTTATAAGTTGAATGTTAGGAGTTCCTAATATTCAACTTATCAACATATAAATTATAAGTTGAGCTAAAACTTAAATTGGCAAACACCCCTCATAAATTTTTAAGACCATATAAACCATAAGTTGGCTAAGAAATGGAACCCCAAACAGGCCCATCATTTGAGTAATATAATGTCTTTGTATAATTGAACTGTCACTCAATATTTTACGGTCTAATAATATAGTCCGACAAAATGTTTGAAAAGTTGAACTTCATCAACATCATCATATTTACGACAAAATGTTTGAAAAGTTGAACTTCATCAACATCATCATATTTACACATGAATTGAATGTCAATCAATAGTATTTAACAATCTAAGAGAATCTTCAATGGGAAAAACCCTTACCTAAAAGTTTAGGTGGAATACCTTAAATAAAAATTGTAGAGATTATGTAAAAAAATTTACACTTCAACGGTACAAACCCCTTGTGTATAATTTTAGCCAACACCGTGATACTGGCTATATTTGTCGAACCAAAAAGACCTGTAGCAGACCTGTAGCAAAATTACACGTCATCTATTACTATATTAAAAGAATACATTCTATTTATAACAACTTGAAATAATAATAAAATACTATTTTTAAATTATAGCCAACACCGTTGGAGTACAAAATCTTACAGGTTCAGCAAATACCTTACAGGTTTAACAAATATTATTTTAGCCAACCATTTTTAACCAGCTCCGTTGAAGATGCTCTAACAATATTATCGGACAAAATATTTGAAAAGTTTAACATCATCAACATCATTATAAATACATATAAATATTCGATGTTGATATCATTTAAGTTATATAATGCCTAACATAGACTTTGGATAATTGAACTATCGGTCAATATTTTAACGGTCTAATAATATTATTTGACAAAATATTTGAAAAGTTGAACATCATCAGTACAATTGAATAGTCGATCAATACTGTATGACAAAATATTGGAAAAGTTGAACATCACCAAAAATTGAACACAATCAATATTGTATTCTCCTTTTTTCTTCTTTTGTGGATAAGTTGATTTTGTTAATAAAAACTCGCATGAAAAGTTTAGCCAACCTTTAAAATGAAGTTCTTTACATGAAAAAAGACATAAAATAGCTGAAATCATAGAACCTAATTAGCAAGTCAATAACAAATAACAAATATGTGACCAGTTTGTTGATCATTTGTATAAGATGGATTATAAACAATTTATGTCATTTATATATTTTAGTGAAAATGAAATAAATGTTACTATAAAAGAATCATATTTTTAAATTTTAAATTTGTTCACCCACACATTTTACAGGACTTATGGATAGTTTATGAGTGAGTATTTAGTCAAACAAATATTTGAAAATTTGTAATTAGTTTAAAAAATTGTATGACATAATAGTTTTTTTAATTAAACAATCTATAATATTTGAAAAGTTGCTGAATAGTTTACAATAATATGATCATAATTATGTTTGTTTGTTAGTCTATATATTGTCCATAATATTTGAAAAACGGTTTATAGTTCACAAAATTATAATTTAAAAATTTGATTATAAACATATCATGTAATTATTATTTTTTAATAATCAATTAAAATTTATACTATCCATTAACTTAAAGTTATAATGATCATATTTTTTGATAGTCTATTGTGATCCATTAATTCAAATAGGTAATTTATCCGCACTTCGCGCGGTTCATAAATATTCATTTTAATATATTGAAAATAGAAGAATTCTTTTTTATTATTTTTAAAAATTGATTGTTCTCTTATGAATTTTTAAAAATATATTGATGCAAAACAATTTACCATGAATTATAAGTTTGAAAATACTCATTTTATATATCTAAAATTTTCATTATCTCAAAAATATCATAAATATAAAAGGTAGTAATTATAATACAAACGTAATCTTTATGATCAAAAGTTATAAATATTATATATAATAACACTTTTCAAAGCCGACGTGCCTCTCATAACATAAATGTTGAATAGCAGTATAAGAATTTATCTAACTAAAATATCAATTTATTTCGACACAATTTAATAAACAATGGGTGTATAACTTTATTATCGATTTAATCTACCGATAACATTGGGCATTTTCAATTTGATCGATTTGGTCATAAACCATTTGTAATTTATCCATGTGTAAAAATAAAAAAAAACTATTAGTTTTATTTTTATTACAGGTGTTAAGCGAAGATTTATATACTTCTATAATTTATTATGATTTCCATAATCACTAATAATAAATATTGCTTGAGAAGTAAAGGTGTACTATAATTGTCCGGAAAAAAAAAATTTGAAGTGGTATTCGATATGAAATAAAAAAAGGACGCAATGTAAACAAATTTTAATCTTCATTTTACCTAAAAATAAACTTAGTTATATTTGTAATTAATATTTAATATTGAAATAGTAATTATAATGCTCAAATAAAATTTTATAATTTTTTAAAGAAATAAAATTAATACATATTTATTATGTATAATTAATGACTACTTAATATATCATTAAGAGCTATTTAATGCAAGAAAATAATTCTAATAAAAAAGAAACTGAAATATAAAGACTAGAAATAAAAAGATATTCTTATGGTTTTTTCTTACGTTGGTGTACTGGTGTCTAGAAATAAAAGATAGATTACTTTATGTTCATGCTTTCTTTCCTATCATCCATCCATACTCTTTATTAAAACCAAACCCGTATGTCATGGATATCCGGATATGTCATGATATACAGTGGTATGTCACCAAATATTAATTAATTTAATTAATTAAAATTATAATATTATATAATAATTTAATTTAATAATGAAATTATATACTATGAGTCTATTAACTAAAATTAAAATAAAAATTATGAATATAGTATTACATAAAACTTAAGACTCCTTTAATTAATATTTAAAAAGAATCTATAATAGATTAATAATAACGAGAGAAAAATGATGAGTGACATTTTTGTAATAATAGAAGTTACCCTCCAGTATTTACAATAATATCCGTGATTTGTACTGTATTATGTTGTTATCTGAAGATGTCCTCAGGATACTCTAATAAATACAATTAATAATATGACTACTCTTATATTACCAGAATGAAGTTATGTAAATTTAATTAATTAAAATAATAATATTAAATATTATTTTAATTTAATAGTAAAGTTATATACTAGGAGTCTATTAACTAACAATCGAAATAAAAATCGAGAATATAATATTATATACAACTTGGTGCTTCAAGATTTTATTTTATTTAAAAAATAAAAATTAAAAATTTAAGATAATTTTTTACAAGCTCGAATCTATATATATTATAATTGCAGGAGATCGGAGAGGGTTTCACTCAGAAGCCTCAAAATATTTTTCTTGATTTTTCACATTTTTGTTTTTTTATTAAAATAATTTTTTGCATTTAATAGCATTTTAATTAGTCATTAAGTGTACGTATTAAAATTATATTAAATACACTTTATTTTATACTCCATATGAAATTTTATCAATCTTTATTAGAACATTAAAATTATAATATTAATATAAATTTTAATTATCTATATTAAATTATAATTATTTCAATGTAAAACGATAAAATAAAATTAATTTATATCATCCATTCCTAATACTTATTCAAAATCACTACAATTTTTTTCGGCAACAATAAATAAATATTTTTACTTTCCGATAAATTCGTAATCAGTGACCATGACGTAAGTATAGAAATTTTCCGATTAACATACAATTTTAATGCAACTAATATTTTATAATTTGCTTTTGCACATGAACAGATTACACATGGGTGTGACAAACTCAATTATTTTAAACCAATCAAACCCTTTTCTTTACTGATTAAATCAATGCAAAAATTATTCATTCGTTGTTTTAGTACATTGCATTGGAATAAAATAATATTCTAACTAAATTGATTCTTATATTATTACTAATCAATTAATCATGCATGTATGTTATGAGACGGGCGTCGGCATTTAAGAACGTTGATTAATTATATTTTATATTTATAAATTTTTATTATAAAAATTATGTTGACATTGTTATTTGGTATGAAAAAAAGTAAGAAGTCATTGTGGAGTTGATGAAGTTGATAATATGTTAGAGGGACTTCATCTTATTTATATAATTAATTTAAATGACTTATTGTTTATGCAGATTTTAATGATTTTTAAATTCATTTTTATTGAAGATAGAAAATAATTACATGTACATATTTATTATAAGATTTAATATAAAAGTATTATAATGTGTAAGTATCATTTTGAACATGTGTCCATGAATTTAAATTTAATATTACATACAAAAAAGTTTATATAAATTCTCAAAAAAATAGGAAGCATGTCTTACGTAATGCATCTGAATTCTGTTTTGTTTGTCATACAGCCAAATTTATCAGCAAATTAAGTCAATCACACATCTTATATGCTTTTTTTTTTCATCATAAAAACAAATTTATCAACAAACTAAGTAATGACGTCTCTCATCCGATGCATTTCACATAATGGTTGGAATTTGTATTCTGGGCTAGGCCCTTATCTATCTATAATATTCTCTAGCTTTTAAAAAAAAAATATCAACTTTCAATTAATAAAACTCAACGAACAGTGATGTCATATATAAGTTTTTTAAAAATGTTTTCGTGCCGTGCGTAGCGCGGCTTTATTACCTAGTATATTATAATGTCTGAAGTTCGGAAAGTCACCAGAAGTATTTAAGATAATTTTATTGAATTGCCGCATTTTTGATTTTTTTATTAAAATTTTTTTCGAGCATTAAATAACTCATTATGGCATCTTAATGACATTTATAATCATTAATTACATTTATTAAATAAATATGTATATTAAATTTACTTCATATTATTTATATAAAAGATTGACAAACTTTATTTGAGCATTATAATTATTATTTCAATATAAAATATTAATTATATGTATAAAATTAAGATTATTTTTTATGTAAATTAACGACTTAAAATTGTTAACATTGCGTCATTTTTTATTGTGTCAAAATGTTATACACATGTTGTTTCATTATATTATGTCAAAATAAATTAATATTCTAATTATATAAATTCTTATAATTTTATGAGCATGTATATTATGGGAGGGGTGTCGTCTTTAAAAATGTTATTTAGTTATATTTAATATTGTAATTGCTATTTTGCATGTTTATAATATTTTTAAGATTATTAAAATTCTTGATATATAATGAGAGTATTATTCCAACTAATAATTCAAAGAAACTGTTTTAGCTAACTTTTTTTAGGAAATTTTTAAAATACCTATTAATTTTTATATTAATTTACTATTTTTAATAGCTAAAAATAAAATTTTATTAACCGCGCAAAGCGCGGCTAAGTTGTCTAGTCTAAAATAAACTCAAAGCCCAGCCCATAACTAGAACGGAGCGTTTAAACTTCCTAGGCTATGTTTGTTTCAAGGGATTATAATCCCCAAATTATTAGCTAATAAATCCCAAACGTAAGGGATTATAATCCCATGAATTCACATTTTAATCATTGTTTTAGTTCACTTCCATGGGATTATAATATCTTGTGAAAGAAGGTATTATAATCCCATAGAAATGAATCAAAAAGATGATAGCAATATACTTCCATTGGATTATAATCCTTTAAATTGAAGAAAGATAGTGTAATTCTCCAAGGATTATAATCCCCTAAAACAAACATGGCCCTAGTTCCTACACAGCAAAAGACTGGACTGGACAACAAATCTATAATAAGCAAACTATGACATAATTGATAATTTGGTTGTTTGGTTTAACCAATCATTAAAAGAATAATGACCGTTAGATATTTAGTAAATAGATAATAACCGTTAGATCTAATAATAAGAAATATTCTATATTTAAATCCCTCTTCTAAAGATTCAATGTTCGAATCTTGTCAACAACAAATTTACATTATGATTTTATATTATTAGTTTTAAACAATACATGTCATTTATTAAATAACTATTATTAATACTAATAATTTTATTAATTAATATTACAAAGTTAAATTATATCCATAATAAATTATTATACTCCATTTTGTTTAATAATATAATTTTAAAAATATTTAAAAGTAACCCGTGCTTTGCACGGGCTATAAACTAGTGGGTTATAATTAAGCAAACAAGAAAAGGGCACCATCAGGTCCAACCAAACAGCTACAATAATTAGGGCTGATTATTCGGTTATAACCAAACCGAATACCAAAATAACCGAAATACCGAATAGCTCAAAAATCATAACGGAATCAAGAACCGAAATAATTTCGGTTATTTTACCGAATCGAATTTAATATTTCGGTTAAAATCGAATACCGAAATAAAAAACTGAATTGATATAAATAAATATTTAATATATAAATATATGATATAATTATATATATATATATAATAATTTATATTATATATTATATATATATATTATAATTTATATATATTGATATATTATATTATATATATAATAATATATATATATATATATATATTATATATAAACCAAATTTAATATTTTTTACATATATGATAAATATATATATATATATATAATATTTTTGTTTTTTAATATATTTCGGTTAATTTGGGTTTTTCAGTTAATTCGGTAAAAACACAGAAAAAACCGAAAAATCGAAATACACAAAAAAGCATAACTTAATTAAAACCAAATTATTTCGGTTCGGTATTCGGTTAACCGAACCGAACTCAGCCCTAACATTAATTAGAACATCTTCAAAAGTCTATTAGTTGCTCCTAAATATAATATAAATTATATGATTCTTATCACGTTATTACATAGATTTTCGTGTTAATTTCAATAATACTTTTTATCTTTTATCTTGATTCCTAATTATTTTATTAAGATTTCAAACCGAATTATGATAAACATTTAAATGCAATCATGTGCAAGTGAATATTTTATTTGTAAAAAATAGTTAGAGCTATTTAGTAGCTATCAAAATTGAGCAAAGTGAAGAGACTCTTAAGCTTTTTAATTTGGAGACCAATTTTATTTTCTTTATTTTTGGATTTAAGAGCTTGTTTAAGAGACAGAGCAAATATGGGCGGTGTGGTGTACCTCTCATTACAGCATTTGTATTTAATTTTTTTGGAATTTTTGGAGTATGCCTCGATCGGTCACATCTCACTGTAAAAAGTTAACTAGATGTAAATGACAATGTTTTCGCAATTGTCTCCTTTCTAAATACTCAATGATTTAATTTTTTGTGATAAATTAAATTGTCAAAAAAATCAATTTATAAAGGATATTTACAGCCCTTGGCTTGCTTTCTTGGGTCGCAATACAACGTATGTCGCAAGTTAGGCAATTAAACTATTCGCCAAAATTGGACACTAGGATCCGTAGCAAGTAACGTACTTGTAACTTGTTGGAAAAGTATTCATAAGAAAAACAAGGGAAAATGAAGCTGAATGGTATTAACAGATCAGACAAAGGAGAAGTTATAAAATGCTAAAAATTTAAACACGATTAACTTTCCAGACTTGCATTATTTCCAACAGGCCTATTCCAAGAAACTGTTGGAGTCATGATGAATAAGCTGTCATTGACAGCAATATCAACGTGTGTTTGTGTGCTTGTGTTTGTCATTGCAGTGTATATGTGTGCTGTCATAGCTTGTGTTAAACATGTGTGTGTGAGGTGTTTGTTTGTGTTCATGTGATCATGTTGTGTGATGAGTATGGTGAACATGGGCTTGTCCATGTGAGCTGTTTTCTTTTCTTTTTGATCAGCTGTAAGTCTATTTATAGACTCTTGTTTGCCCTTGAATGATAATGGAGTTGAAGCATCTTTCAAGCTTCATTTAGTTAACAAATCTGGTATCAGAGCTAGTTTTGTAAAGAGGGAGAGAGTGAAACACTTACAGTGAGTGAGTGAAAGAGTGAAACAATTACAGCGAGTGAGTGAGGGAGTGAAACACTTACAGAAAGTGCAATGGGTGATTCCAGCAGTTCTACACAACCGTGCATACCAAAGTTTGATGGGGATTACAATCATTGGAGCCTCCTCATGGAGAATCTCCTGAGATCGAAAGAATACTTTGGTGTTGTGAAGGATGGTGTGGAAGAACCAGCCAAGGAGGATGTGCTGACTGATGTGCAACGAAAGAGTCTTGCTGAAGCAAGACTAAAGGATCTGAAGGCAAAGACTTATTTGTTCAATTCAATTGACAAAACAATTCTCAAAACCATCACTTTGAAGGAGACATCAAAGCAGCTGTGGGACTCTACGAAAACTAAGTATCAAGGAAATGCACGAGTGAAACGTGCACAGTTGCAGACGTTGAGAAGAAGTTTTGAACTTTTGGAAATGAAAAATGGAGAATCCATCACTGAGTATGTCACAAGGGTGATGACAGTTGCAAATGATATGAGGAACTGTGGAGATGACATGCAAGATGTCAGAATTGTAGAAAAGATCTTGCGTACGTTGACTGAAAACTTCAATTACATAGTGTGTTCAATTGAAGAATCCAAAGATATTGATCATATCTCTGTTGATGAATTACAAAGCTCATTGTTAGTACATGAACAAAATATGAAGAAACAGAACAATGTGGGAGAGGAGCAAGTACTGAAAGTCACGTATGAAGATCGAAGTAACAGAGGAAGAGGAAGAGGTTATGGTCGAGGTTATGGTCGAGGTAGAGGTAGAGGAAGGTTCAATAAGGCAACAGTGAAATGTTACAGATGCAACAAATTGGGACATTTTCAATACGAATGTCCGATAGAGGAAGATGCAAATTATGCAGAAATTGCTGAAGAAGAAGACGTACTGTTGATGGCATACACACCAACTCAAGAAGAAAAGGAAGAGACATGGTTTTTGGACTCAGGATGTTCCAATCATATGAGTGGAGACAAGGCCTGGTTCACTAAGCTTGATGAAACTTTTCGATGCTCAATAAAGCTAGGAAATAATTCACTCTTGTCAGTAATTGGAAAAGGTGATGTGAATCTACGTATTAATGGTAGATCACATGTAATCACAGATGTGTACTTGGTACCAGAACTGACAAGCAACCTGGTAAGCTTGGGACAGTTGGTGCAAAAGGAATGTGAGATTCTAATGCATCATGGAGTTTGTAAGATATATCACCCTGAAAGGGGACTGGTGATACAAAAAATGACAGCAAACAAGGTGTTTAAAGTCATGGCATCCAAAGGAAACTCCATTGCAGCTGTAAAATGCTTGAAAGTATCAACAACAGACGATCTTCAACTTTGGCATAGAAGATATGGGCATCTAAACTATAATGGCTTAAGAATATTGAAATCTCAAAACATGGTGAAAGGAATTCCAAATTTTAACACACAAGAGGCAGATAAGTGTGTAAGTTGTTTGGTAGGAAAGCAACATCGCAAGAGTATACCAAAGAAGAGCATGTGGCAAGCATCACGAAAACTACAGTTGATACACTCTGATATTTGTGGTCCTATTTCTCCAATGTCTAGCAGTGGCAAAAGGTACATTCTTACCTTTATTGATGACTTTAGCAGGAAGATATGGATATACTTCCTGTCACTCAAGTCAGAAGCATTTGGTTTCTTCAAAAAATTCAAAAGCTTGGTCGAAAGGGAAAGTGCAGAAACTTTGGTATGTTTAAGGACAGATAGAGGTGGGGAATTCACATCAAATGACTTCAATGATTATTGTGAAGAAGCTGGAATCAGTAGGCAACTCACCACTGCTTTCACTCCACAACAAAACGGAGTTGCAGAAAGAAAGAATAGGACAATTATGGAGATGGTCAGATGCATTTTAAATGACAAAGAAGTTCCAAGAAAGTTCTGGGCTGAGGCAGCAAGGTGGGCTGTGCATGTGCTAAATCGAAGTCCAACCACAGTGATAGAAAGAAAAACACCTGAAGAAATGTGGAGTGGGATAAAACCTACAGTAGATTACTTCAGAGTGTTTGGCTGTATAGTACATACTCATGTTCCAGATCAGACAAGAACAAAGCTTGATGATAAAAGCAATATGTGTGTCCTCATTGGAGTTAGCAGTGAATCAAAGGGATATCGCCTATATAATCCAAAGACACAGAAAATTATAACAAGCAAAGATGTGGTATTTGAAGAAGAAAAAGGCTGGGATTGGGGACTGAAAACAAAGGAAAAGCAACTGAGTTATGTAGATTCAGAAGAAGGAGAAGACAGTGGAGAAGCAGGTCAAGAACTTGAAAAAGAACAAGACAATAGGTAAGATACAGAACCAGCAACTCAAGATGTAGTAACACCTGTTCAAGCCTCAACACTTAAAACTCAGAGATTAAGAAAAAGGCCAGTTTATCTGATGGATTACGAGACTGGGGGAGAAGAAAGTGAAGAAGAAATGGCTATAGTCTCGTAATGTTTGCATCAGTAGAAGATCCAGTAAAATTTGAAGAGGCTAGCAAAGAAGAAAAATGGTTAAAAGCTATGGAAGTCGAACTGGAATCAATAGAGAAAAATGATACTTGGGTTCTTACGAATCTTCCAAAAGGAGCAAAGAAAATTGGAGTTAAATGGGTGTATAAAACAAAACTGAATGAGAAAGGAGAAGTAGACAAATATAAAGAAAGGTTGGTAGTCAAGGGATATGCACAAACAGAAGGGGTAGATTACAATGAAGTTTTTGCTCCAGTAGCAAGGTGGGATACTATTCGTATGATACTAGCTGTGGCAGCTCAGAAAAACTGGAATGTTTACCAGTTAGACGTCAAAAGTGCATTCTTGCATGGGGAACTTACTGAAGAAGTCTTTGTGGAGCAGCCACAAGGATACATAAAAGGGGGAGAAGAACATAAGGTGTACAGGTTGTTGAAAGCCTTATATGGCCTAAAACAAGCCCCTAGGGCTTGGTACAGGAAGATTGAGGCTTATTTTACCAGAGAAGGTTTCAGAAAATGCGAGTATGAGTATACTTTGTTTGTCAAAGAAGAAGGTAATAAAATTCTCATTGTTAGTCTATATGTTGATGATCTGATTTTCACAGGAAACAATGAAGAAATGCTTGAACGTTTTAAGCTCTCTATGAAAAGGGAGTTTGAGATGACAGATTTAGGAAAAATGAAATACTTCTTGGGTGTTGAGGTTATGCAAGACAGCAATGGGATTTTTATTAGTCAAAGGAAATATGCTAAAGAGATTCTGGAACGATTCAATCTGCAGAATGCAAATCATGTAAAGAATCCTATTGTGCCAGGAGTCAAGTTGTCTGAAGATGGAGATAAAACTCGAGTTGATGGTACATTGTACAAGCAGCTAATTGGAAGTCTAATGTACATCACAACAACACGTCCAGACTTAATGTTTGTTGTGTGTTTACTAAGTCGATACATGTCAGACCCTAGAGAGGAGCATATGCAGGCAGCTAAACGTGTGCTGAGATACATCAAAGGTACACTTGGTTTTGGTGTGTTTTATAAAAGAGGCTTAACAGAAGATTTGATGGTATACACAGATAGTGATTATGCTGGTGACATAGACACTAGACGCAGTACTAGTGGTTACGTTTTCTTGTTAAGTGGAGGAGCAGTTGCTTGGGCATCAAAGAAACAACCAGTGGTAACCTTGTCTACTACAGAAGCTGAGTTCATAGCTGCAGCATTTTGTGCATGTCAATGTGTGTGGATTAGAAGAATTCTGGGAGTATTAGGTCTAGTGCAGCCAGGTTGTACTACAATTTGGTGTGATAATTGTTCTGCCATAAAATTATCAAAGAATCCAGTTATGCATGGTCGTAGCAAACACATCGACGTCAGGTTTCATTTTCTGAGGGATCTTACTAAGGATGAAGTTGTAAAACTTGTACACTGCAGTTCAAATGATCAGGTAGCTGACATTTTAACTAAGCCCTTGAAGTTGGAGTCTTATGTTCGATTGAGAGAGAAGCTTGGAATGTGTGAAACTGAAACTATCGTTTTCAGTTTAAGGGAGGCAATGTTGGAGTCATGATGAATAAGCTGTCAATGACAGCAATATCAACGTGTGTTTGTGTGCTTGTGTTTGTCATTGCAGTGTGTATGTGTGCTGTCATAGCTTGTGTTAAACATGTGTGAGGTGTTTGTTTGTGTTGTTCATGTGATCATGTTGTGTGATGAGTATGGTGAACATGGGCTTGTCCATGTGAGCTGTTTTCTTTTCTTTTTGATCAGCTGTAAGTCTATTTATAGACTCTTGTTTGCCCTTGAATGATAATGGAGTTGAAGCATCTTTCAAGCTTCATTTAGTTAACAGAAACAGTGTTTTTTTATAGTGTTGGAAGAGGTGTTCAGCCTCAGTTGAGCCTTAGCAGCTACCTCAGTTCATGCTTCTCCAATAGAGCTGCAGTTGCGAGCAGACAAATTATCCTATATATTATCGACACAGAAAAATAAAGGAAAAAAAATCAAATAATCATTAGCTAGCAAAAGGTCATGCTCTTATCAATACGTTATACGCCTTAATTCAGAAAGTTCAGTTGAATTCACTGTGAACAAGACGTGACCCTTACATAAATATAATCACTGAAAAGTGCTAAATAACTCACACACAAACATGTAACATTCATAAAGATAAGTGTTCACACAATGCATTTGGCAATCTTTAACCATTTAACCTCTTACACAAATGACCAATGCCAGAGTTGAAGTTAATCGCACACTGCTGGAACTATAAATTTTAGTACTTATCATTGATGCGGAAAAAACATTAGGCCAGGATGAAGTTCTTTATAAATTTGTTGAAGTTCTTTAGAGATGATCCATTAGGCCCCCAGGCCTCTTGTGCTTTCTTTTTGAACTCTAGTGCATTCTTCTTCATTTCCTTACCCTTTTCACCATCCATCAATTCCCTAACAAGCACCTCTACTTCATTTCTCTTCACGTCATTGTCGATCTCCATTCCAATCCCCCATTCTACGCAACAGTATCGGCAATTCGTCTGTTGATCAGCAAAAAATGGCCAAGAGATCACTGGCACACCAGCAGCAATGCTCTCAATAGTCGAATTCCATCCGCTATGAGTGAGAAATCCAGCAATTGCCGGATGGTTCAGTACTTGTTCTTGTGGACACCAACTTGCTATGATTCCTCTATTCTTTGTCTCGGTCAGAAACTCTGACGGAAGCATGGCCGAGTCACCGGATACTACATCAGGCCTAATTATCCACAAAAAATGTTTCTTGCTGTTTGCTAGTCCCCACGCGAATTCAGATAAATGTTTGACTGACATAACAGTTATACTACCAAAATTTACGTACAGAACTGAGTTAGCTTCTCTTTGATCGAGCCAATCAATGCAGCTAACTTCCTCTTTCCATAAATTTGAGCCCATGACTTTTAATTTCTCGTCTTGCATTTCATTAAGCAATGGACCAACCGTGTAAATGTGGGGCTGAATGGCCACAAGAGCATCCAAGGAATCTTTTTCGAGGGCATCAAAAGTGTGAATAATGAGTGCATCACAGTTAGAAATAGCTTCAGCCTCTCTTCTCAAGTAGTTAAACATTATATCATTGATGTCTGTTGTTCTAACAAAACTTGGGAAGTCTCTCAATTTCATGTCTTTCATTCCCGGAATCCCATCCACTATTGTATCCAAATATCCATTTGTAACATAGCTCTCATCTGAAAAATAAATCAGAACATCAAGAGAACAAAAACAATTTATTTCGCACTAGTCATAAACATGACAAATTGGCAGGAGGAAGTAAACTTGTATATACACTATGCCTCTGAATGAAATGCATATCAAATAGAAGTATAACCGGCATATAGAATAACATGTAAAAAAATAGATTCTATAGCATAACACCAACTTTTTGATGAATTATTACGATTGTACAAATTTAAAATGAATCTGAACAGATATTTCACAACTGCAATTCCCTTAAATAATTCAAATAGCCTGGTATAAGCAAGACGCTAATTTGAAATACCTTTCAGTGGTGTATAGCCTCTTTCAACAAGTTGGCCGTACTGGGTATACGCAAGTAGTGCACATGCACTTGTTGTGCAAAACAACACTTTCGCAACATTAAATTGCTCGGCAACCTTAAGGACAAAGCTCATGAGACCATCAGCAATAATACATGTCACTGGCGGAACATCTGGGTCCTTATTTGCTTCGTCATTAAACTGTGAAACAAGGTTGGCAAGTGGTTCCAAGCAGTGTATTGGAGTGTATGTAAATATCATTGGTGGGGATTGAGTAGCATTGGGATCTGAAGGTGGAATACCATCAGGGATAGCATAATAGCGGAAGTCTGGCAAGCCATCAAGTGCAGATGGACCTCGGGATTTAAGCAAGCGCATTTGGTTGAATTTAGTGTTAACAAATGAAATGTGGAAGCCTCTCTGATGGAGGAGTTTGGCTAGCTTGAGCATCGGGCTTATGTGACCTTGAGTTGGAACAGGAACGCACATGGCATGGGGCTTGTGGGAAGCCATATCTTAGTTCTTCTCACTTTGTTTATGTGTGGTAAATATATATAGCAGAGTTGGACCTTGCTTGCTAAGCGTTTGATTATTCTCTCAAAAATTCTCTTTCTCGGCATGTCCACACTCGATACTAATACATGGGTATGGACACTTGAACACTTACTTTAAGCTAAGAATATGTAAAATTTTACAATGCTATTGAGTTCAACACTTGAACACGTATCCATGTTGGACACTTTCCGCCGAGTCCGACTAACAACGCTCAAAAATTAACATTGTCTAAAAGTATTAAGTTAGATTTTCTTTTGCATAGGAAGGGAATGGTCATCTTTTTTGTATAAAAGAATATCTTTAGCATTTGTTGATCAGTTGCATTTCCCTCTTATGCTATCCAATCAAATAAGACCAAAAACGATCTGTTCTTTTGGAACTACTCCCGTATGGTTATTATGCGGTCCTGGCTGAACAAATGGAACCATCTTCGGTCATTGCAATCACGATACTGAATTATTGAGTGTTAATTATTGCAGCCCACATGGAAGTTGTCTCAATCGATCCCAACAATTCTACCTTATAATTTCAAGGCCTTATCTTTTAAACAAATCAACGGTATAATTTTTTTGGAAACAAAATAAATTTGTTTTTTGTAATTATGATGAAGGTAACAGAACCTCGCTTACTAATTTGTTGAAGCTCTTTAGAGACGATCCATTAGTCCCCATGGCCTCCTGGGCCTTCTTTTGAAACTCCAGCACATTCTTCTTCATCATTTTACCCTTTTCACCATCCATCAATTCTCTACTTCATCTCGCCTGACGTTATTGTCAATCTCCATTCCAATCCCCCATTCTACGCAACAATATCGGCAATTCGTCTGTTGTTCAGCAAAAAATGGCCAACAGATCACTGGCACGCCCGCAGCAATGCTCTCAATAGTCGAATTCCATCCGCTATGAGTCATCCAGGTATACAATAAACATCATTTATATACTTCTTATCACCTTTCTTTGACACAATCGTAACGGTGCCTTTTCCTTTGACTGGAATCTTCGATGAGTCACCAAAAGTAACTTCTCCACTGATGGTGTTATCTAATCTCCATAAATAATTCCTTATGGCCACACATGTGATTGCTGGCTCCCGAATCAAGATACCATGTATTCTTCTTGCCTTCGTCATCTCCTTTGTAAGTGAGGAACATAGCGGAACCCACATCTTTGTCTTCTTTTGCTGCGGCAAAATGACTTCTTTCTTCCACTTTTGGAGATCTACACTCATAACTGAAGTGACCATATTTGTTACAATTATAACATTGTAATTGAGACTTATCACCTCGTTGCTGGAATCCGCCTCTTCCTCGATCTCTGAAATTTTGACCACGACCAGATGGTTGATAACCTTGAGAATTCTGGCCTCTACTGAACGTCTGTCTTGCACGTCCTTGTCCACCTCGGTAGCCACCTCTGCCATGTGAAGAACTGCTACTGCCAGAACTGTCACCGATGGATACTTTGCAACGCCTTTTCCAAATGGCTTGCATCATCATATTGGTTCATCCGCTGCTCATGCGCTTGAAGTGAACCAACTAGCTCATCAATAGAAATTGTGGACAAATCTTTCGACTCCTCGATAGCAGTAACAACATAATTAAATTTTCTTGTTAGCGAGCGAAGGAGCTTTTCCATGACCCGAACATCATTGAGACTTTCACCATTTCTTTTCATTTCGTTTGACACCGTTTTCAAACGCGTAACATATTCACCGATATTCTCTGAAGTCTTCATTTTGATATTTTCAAATTCGCCACGAAGAACTTGGAGCCGTACCTTTTTCACATTCTCGACACCTTGGAATGATTTTTTTAAAATCTCCCACGCCTCTTTTGCTGTCTTTGCATTTGAAATTTCTTCGAAGGTGGATTCGTCATCACCTTGAAAAATTGTGTATAATGCCTTGTTGTCTTTTTTTCGAAATTCTTTTAACGCCGTCTACTCGGCATTAGAAAGTGCTGCTTCAGCGGTAGCATCTTCGGGCTCGCTATAGCCGCTTTCAACGATATCCCAATTATTGTACGAACCGAGTAACACCTTCATTTGGATACTCCAGTTTCCATAATTTGTAGCCGTCAACTTTGGAATATTTTGTTGCACCATATTCACCAATTTATTTTCAAAAAAATATCCTTTCACAGTATAATTGAACAGTACCGTATGTATGAACAGTTCCGTATGAACAGTACTTCGTATGAACAGTTCCGTATATATGAACAGTTTCGTACGAACAGTGATTCGTATGAACAGTACCGTATGTATGAACAGTTCCATATGAATAGTGCTTCGTATGAGCATTACCGTATGTATGAACAGTACTTCGTCTTCTCCGACGTGGCCAGTACTTCGTCTTCTACGGCGTGAATAGTGCCGCCGGAATAGTAACTTGCCGGAAAATTTACAGAATTTTCAAAATTTAACAAACCAAGCCCATGTTGGAAACGTGTATGTATATATAAGAAGAAATTACAATTTCTTTTCTTTCTCTCACACAAGAGCTTCAGCTCTTTCTTTCTCTCTTACACTTTAGTGTATTTTTCTTTGTGTGTGTCTATAATGGCAATACAATGAGCCTATTTATAGACTTCAAAATACAAACTAACATCATTGCTTACATCACCATTATTTATTTCAAGCCTACCATATTTGAACATGAAACAAAAATTAGCTTCTTTATTTGAACATTGAACTAGCTTCCTTATTTGACTTCAAATGTTATCTAGAATATGAGTTTGAATTCTAACAATATGGAAGCCTTTCTGATGAAGCAGTCTGGCTAGCTTGAGCATCGGGGTTATGTGACCTTGAGTTATATAAGGAATGCACATAGCATGGGGATTCTGCGAAGCCATATCTTAACTGTTCTCTTTTTGTTCAAGAGTACTAAATATATAAAGCAGAGTGTAATAGTAAAAAATTTCTCTCATTCGATTCTCAGCTCATCACATGCCGATACATTTATTGAGAATAGATACCTACTTATTTATAAAAAAAAACTTAGATTAATAGGTGATATAAGCCTATTTATTCAAAAAAAACTTAGACTAATAAATTATCAAGAATAAATATAATTAAAAAGTATTATTTAAATATATATTTTTAGAGAATTGAATGATAAAAGTACTTAATAAATAAATATTATTTAATTATTTAGTTTTAGAAAATCAATCCTAAGTGAAGCTAAAAAAAAATTATTGTTTTTCTAATGTGTGTGAAGGACACATTTATAGCATCTCCAACGGTACTAGCTAAAATGATTAGCTAAAATAATATAAAATAATGGTTATATAAAATTTACTGAACGTGTAAGGAGTTGTATTCCAATGGTTTTAGCTATAATTTTTAGCTTTATTTCAAAAATAGTATTTTATTATTATTTTAATTAGTAAATATATAAGATTAAACTAAATTGATGATGTGTCACAATATAAGTGGATATGATATTTTTAGATGTTATGTATAAATTTTTGGATATCCTCCAAATATAGAAGATATGTATCTTGTTATCTAAAAATATTGCTAACAGCTTTGTGTGTTGGAGACCAGATTTTCTTACCTCTTAGGTAAAGTTTGTTGCCAGCTCAGTTTTGAATATGATTATAGCTAACAGGTGCATCACGTTAGAGTTGCTCTTAGTTGGCATTTTTTGATTGGTTTATTTACATTAATAATAATGGATTCCTTACATGCATAAAAATTTTAATTATTTAAAATTAATCAAATTCTTGATTTCAATAAAACTATTGGAATTTGTGGTAGGGTTCAAGTCTTGTCATCTGACATGTTTGATTCGGTGAGGTGATTGTCACTTCTGCTAAAGTTCTAATCAGTTTGTTTATTTAGTAGTATTTTGTTCCGTTCTCTGAGAGATATTTCATACGCAATGGATAGACATAAAGCCACGATCAAAGAAATGGAGGAGGCTTTTGCAACCATACAGTTGGAAGATGAAGAATATGAAGGTCTTACTATGAGAATAGTACATAGGATCTGAGCGAGATAGACACAAGATGGTGCCTGGTGGGTAGATTCCTAATAGATTCTCCTATAGACTTTCAAGCCATGCAACACAAAATGGCTTCGTTATGGAGACCTGGGAGAGGGGTGTATATGAAACAACTGGACACGAATAGATTTCTGTTTCAGTTTTATCATGAAGTGGACATTAGAAGAGTGATAGATGGAAGCCCATGGATGTTTGGTCGTTTCCATCTAGTGTTCCAAAGACTCAAAGACGGAGATAATCCGAGGACAGTAGAAATCAAGAACATTGATTTGTGGGTTCAACTGCATGACATGAATGCTGGCTTTATGTCACAACGAGTGGCAACGGACATTGGTAACTATCTGGGCAAATATCTTGAAGGTGATCCAAACAATTTTGTCGGTGTATGGAGGGAGTTTTTACGTATCAGAGTGTCAATTTCGTTGGACACACCTATCAAACGCAGAATGAAATTACGAAAGTCTGAAAAAGAATGGTGTTGGGTCAATTTTAAATATGAAGCAATTCCCACGTTTTGTTTCATCTGTGGTATGATTGGACATGGTGAGCGATTTTGTGAAGCAATCTTTGACACTCCACTGGAAATTATTGAGAAACCTTATGGCAATTGGCTTCGTGCAGACCCAAGAAGGAAAACACACACGATGGGGACGAAATGGTTACGTAACGGCGGAAATTTTCAGGCAAGGAGTTCCATTGGAAAAGATAACGTTAACATGGATAAGGAAACAAACGAGAAAGGTGCAACTACGCAACAAACTGGTGAAAAATCAGGAATTGGACTATTAACCAATCAAATTGATAAGGGCGCGAATTCAGGCAAGTTGAAAGGAATTATGGATAGCACCAATCAGGGGGGATATATCAGCCATATATACAAAATTCAAATTTAAGTTTGGAGGGAGATAGGATTGGGCCAGACAGCTTAATAATTGTGGACCCAAAAAGACGCAGAACGAGTTTGGAACCGGAGAAAAATTCTAACAAGGCCCAGGATCATTCCACTGATATGAAAACGCAATATGGAGACAACCAGTTATCAAAAAATTAGTTTTTGGCGGGTGCTGCATTGCAGGCCCGCCATTCATCATGAATGCTCTAGCTTGGAACTGCCAGGGTATGGGTTCCCCTGGGAAGATTCGGTTCCTTAAAGAAGTAACCCGGTTGGAGAGACCTGCATTTTTGTTTTTATGCGAGACTATTAGTAGCTATAAGAAGATGGAGGATTTATGTGGTATTCTTGGTTTTGAAGGTTTTATAACAGTGGAGCCCCAGGGTAGAAGTGGAGGTATTGCCATGTTTTGGAGGAACTCAGACAGTGTTAAGCTCTCGAGCTATTCTCACTCGTATATTAATATTGTGCTTAGTTCAACTGACAAGGATGACTGGCGTTTGACAGGCATATATGGTGAACCCTCGAGATCCCAGCGTCATAAGACATGGGACTTGTTGAGAAACCTTTCTCGGGATGCTAATCTCCCATGGTGTCTGGTGGGAGATTTTAACAATGTGACGTCACAGTTAGATAAGAAAGGTGGGTCGATGTATCCTACTCACCTGATAGAGGGTTTCAAGGAATGTATGCATGATACGGGTCTACACGATTTAGAAATTATTGGTCATCAATTCATATGGGAAAGAGGCAGAAATACTGACCACTGGATAGAAATTCATTTTGATAGAGTTCTTGCTAACTCTATGTGGCTTGACAAATTTAACTTGGTGAAAGTGTACAATCTTGAAGGGTCTCCATCCGATCATAGCCCTCTTCTATTAATTCCAGAACAGCAGACTAGAGGAAACAAAAAATGCCATTTTCGATTCGAAAACGCTTGGTTAACTGAACCTATGTGTTTCCAGATCATTAAGGATGGCTGGGAAGAAAGAAGTAATGGTGACATAATGCAGAAAATAAGAAGATGTGCTGAAAGTTTGGAGGTTTGGGGATGAGAGATTACGGGCTGCTTTAGCAAAAGGATTAAGGAATGCAAGAATACTCTAAGATTACTACGAGTCAAACGAGATGCTCAATCAGTCTCAGCTTATGAGAATGCAAAAAGGCAGCTTCATTTGGTGTTAGATCAAAAGGAGATTTTCTGGAAGCAAATGTCTAAACAAATGTGGTTGCAAGCAAGTAATAAGAACACCTAAATACTTTCATGCTTCCTGCAGCAAGAGAAAGTGAAACAACCATATTCAAAGACTGAAAGATGAGAGTGGAATTTGGGTGGATTGGCAAGGTGGTTTGCCAGAGTTAATCAAAAACTATTATCAACAGCTTTTCACAGAAAGTCAGACACATACAGAGGAGGTGTTAAGCTGTATCACTAAATCTATTTCTGATCAACAAAATAGAGAGTTATCGAGTCCTGTCACGGAGGAAGAAGTCAAAGCAGCGGTTTTCAACATGCATTCCGACAAAGCTCCGGGGCAAGATGGCATGACCCCGGCTTTCTTTCAGAAGAACTGGCAAGTTATTGGTAGTGATGCAGTGCAAGTAACAAGACGATTTTTTGAAAATGGAGTAATTCTGGATCATATGAATGATGCCAATATCGTCCTTATCCCTAAGAAAAAACATCCGTCGTCGATCTCAGATATGCGCCTTATTGCATTATGCAATGTAATCATGAAAATTATTACCAAGGTGATTGCTAATCGTTTGAAAGGAGTTCTGGAGTCTGTCATAGATACGCAAAGTGCATTCCTGCCAGGATGCTTAATTTCTGATAACATTATGATTTCATTCGAAATTATGCATTATTTGAAGCGCAAAAAGTTTGTAAAAGAAGGGTACATGGCTCTAAAGTTGGATATGTCGAAGGCGTATGAACACATTGAATGGAAGTTTCTGAGAGATATATTGAGTGCTATGGGCTTCAGTGACAAGTGGATATATTTAATCCTTCAGTGTGTGTCCACAGTCGAGTATAATATCATCCTGGGTGAGTTCAAAATTGGTCCAATTATCCCGAGTAGAGGATTGAGACAAGGGGATCCGTTATCCCCGTATCTCTTTATTATATGTGTAGAAGGTCTCACATCTTTAATCAAGCATTTTGAAGCAAGAAAGTGGGTTCAAGGAGTTAAAATCTGCAAACGAGCTCCAGCAATAAGTCACATGCTTTTTGCATACGAAAGTTACCTGTTTTGTAAGGCTGACTTGAATGAAGCAGGTAAAGTAAAGGAATTACTGTCAACATATGAGAGAGCATCGGGTCAACAGGTTAATACCAACAAGTCGACACTATTCTTCAGCGCTAATGTTATCGAGTACAACAAAGAGCTAATCTGTAGTGAATTACAAATCAAAGAAGCTGATGAGTCCTCCAAATATCTGGGGTTACCTAACATCCTGGGAAGAAATAAATCTGTGGTTTTTGGCTATCTAAAGGACAAGGTGTTGAACAGCATTCAGAACTGGAATGAGAAGAATATGTTGAAGCCTGCAAAAGAGATATTAATTAAGATGGTGGCGCAGGTCCTGCCCTCGTATACAATGAATGTGTTTCTTATTCCCCTTGAGCTTATACAAGACATTGAGAAGAATATGGCAAAAAATTTCTGGAGGTCATCGAATCAACAAAGCTCAAAAAGAAATTGGATGTCATGGGATAGATTGGCAAGACATAAACAAGCTGGTGGTTTGGGATTTCGATATCTTCGTGACTTCAACTTAGCCATGCTTGGGAAGCAGTGTTGGCGGCTGATTACTAATCCGGAGAGCTTGGTAGCCCTAGTATATAAAGCCAAATACTATCATGATAAAGAGTTAATGGAAGCTAGCTTGGGTAGCAGTCCTAGTTTCATTTGGCGGAGTATTCTTGAAGCAAAGAAAGTGATTTCAGACGTAGCAGCTTGGAGAATTGGCAATGGTAAGGACATACAATTTCTAAACCAACCTTGGTTGAATAGTAAGGAAAATTCATATGTCACGACTAGTTCACCGGTTCTGGTAGCTCACAAAGTTGACTCTCTTTTTCGTATTGGCACGAAGGAATAAGATATAGAGATCATTGAGGATGTGTTTGATCGTAGAGATCAACAGCTTATACTGAACACTAAGGTTGAACAAAATTTGGAGAAGGATGTTTTAAACTGGAAGTTAGAGTATTCGGGCCATTACTCTGTCAAGAGTGCATACAAGTTACTGCAGACATAGAAAGGGGAATGGAATTCAGATGTTCACGATAACTTATGGAAGACTGTGTGGAAGATTAAAGCCCCACCTCAGGTTCTGAATTTGATTTGGAGGGCTGGTACGTACTGTTTACCTACACTGGTTCAACTACAATCAAAGCATGTGAATATCAGTAATGTGTGTCCTGTTTGCAATGATGGAGTCGAGTCTGTCTTTCATGCTTTAGTTCAATGCAAGGTAGCTACTGTGTGTTGGAAGATTTTTTATCCAGGTATTAACACAGAGGAAGTTATGGAGTTTCCAATATGGCTAGAGCTAATTCTGCAGGGGCAATCGATCAAGAATAAAGCAAAGATTATCACTCTTTGTTGGTCTATTTGGAGGGCCAGAAATGATCTTATGTGGAATGGTAAGCGAGGACAAGCTGTGAGAATCGTTGCAAAGGCTTGGTAGTTTCTTTCACAGTGGGTAAATGCTCAGAGTCGAAGTATTGGCGCACCTATTACACCTGTAGTTGCAGGTGATGGAGCGATTTCCTGGGTAAAGCCAAAATCAGATGCAGTAAAGATTACAGTTGACGCAGCGATTTTTGTAAATCAAAGTTCTTCAGTTATGGGTCTAATAGACAGAAATCACAAGGGCCATCTACTCTTAGCCAAATCGAAGACTAAAGTAGAGGTATTGAATCCAACGTTGGCAGAGGCAATAGCATTTAAAGAGGCCTTAAGTTGGGCTAAAGAAATGAAGTGGTATACAGCGACGATTGAATCTGATTGTCAGGTTGTTATTCAACTTATACGGAGTTCAGTCCCTATGAGGTCCCGGCTAGGTAAGGTGGTGGAGGATTGTAGAGATTTTTTATGGAAACATAACAACATTAAGTTGTATTTTATCAAACGATCTGCGAATATGCCGGCATACGAGCTTGCACATGTGTCTCATATGTATCCTAATCGTATCTTTGACTGGTGGTCTTTGACTGGTGGTCTGTGCCAGCCAAAGTTAAGCAGTGTATTCAACAAGAAATATGAATCTAAATCATCATTTCGTCAAAAAAAAAACCAACTCATTAAAAAGTAGTTGTTAGAATATGTTCTTGATACGTACCATAAACTTTTGATATTATTATTGAAAGGCAGAGTGTGTAAACTTGTAACACTATAACTAATGTAACTCAAACTAAAGGAAAAGATACTTAACCAGAAGACAATCAAGAACAAGAAGTCACAAGAAATCAACACTAAATGAAGACAAGGTAATTGATACAATTCAACATGTTAACTATGATCAATCCAAGAAGAAATCATTGAGAGAAGTTCAAGTCAAAGTTGTTCATGCCTCAGTGATTTGGAAAGCCAAGAATCAAGATCATAACTATCAGTATCAATAAGACCAATTGATTTCAAGTGAACAAGAAGGAAAGCAAATATTGGAAAGCCACATTTCTAATTGGATATGGTAACTTATTCAAGAAACAAAAACCCTATCAAGACTAGTCACTTATGAACCAGACCGTTGCATCAAGTGTCAGGACATTGATAGCAAGTTTATGTCAGTAATAAAGATCCATATTCAAGAGCTTAGTGAAGAACAAAGAAGACATGAAGATATCACAAGTTCAAGATGTGCATTGAAGTTTCAAGTTGAAGACCAGAATATTTTCTAAGTACTAAATATTCTAGATGACCAAGTAGAAGTTTCTAAGTAGAAGTTCTACTTAGAAATTCGAGATGGCTAAGTAGAAATTCTCAAGTAGAAGTTCTACTTAGAGTACAGCTTCAACATGACACATGGCATCTTCTGATTGGCAGATTTCCAAGCTTTCAAGTTAAGGCAATATTTATGTGGACATCATTGGGCCACGTACATCTTAGTCTTTGAAGTCTACAGGACATAGATTACATGTAGTATAAATAGAAGTACTTGTGTAATGTTTTTAGTGAGAGAGCAATTCTTGAGAAAAACACAAGAGAAAAAGAGAGAGTGCATTCACAGAGCTTAGTATCATTCACTTCTCTCTGAACTTCTGTTATACTTTGTAATGAATGTTGTAGCAACCCTTTCAAGTTATATATAAGACATATATTCCTTGAATCTGTGTGTTCATTTATTGCATCGTATTTATTGCTTCTCATATTCGAAAAGTTGTATTCACCCCCCCTCTACAACACATTTGGATCTAACAATTATATATCATTTAAACATGATTTTTTACATTAAACACCAAAGTTTCTCTGCATCGAAAAGATAAGAAATTTGCATACGAAGGGTCATTACTTCTGTATAAAACAACCACTCATTAAACGGAGTTGGTCTCTAGCAGAGCAAAATCCATTTTAACTATGATTTTAAGTTAAAATGTCTAAAATATTACAACCTAAGTAAATAAAAGACCTTTTTCATCGCTAAGAAACGTGCAATAAACTTACGCTTACATTTGTTAACAAAACCGAGCTCTGGTTCCTCACATGGGTTGTGCTGTTGTGGTACCACTCCCACAAACTTGCTTTGTTTTTTAAGATTTTAGCACAGCTGAGCCGCAAGTCGCAAGCATGGAGCAGGTGATGTGGAAGAATCATACATTGTACGGATTTCCGAAAATTTCTGATGTACGTTCACTTTCTTTTCTTTTCTCGCTATTCTTAGTAGCTAGGGTGTACATGGGTTGGCCAAACCGACCGACCAACCCAACCCAGTTTTTGGCCAACCCAACCCGTATAATTATAAATCGAAATATGTTTGGGTTAAAATATGTTCAACCCGATTTTAATGGGTTGGGTATGGGTTTACATTTTTTTAACCCAACCCAACCTGGTTAAAAAAAATTAAAGAGACAAACTACACTACTGATCTATTGCTATGCCTCGTCCTTGAGCATATTTATATTCATGTTTGTATACTGTTACTAGTTTACAAAAAAAAAAAGGGAAAGAATGGTAGTGGTTAACCTAGGCAAGCATAATCAGAGCCAGAAAATAAGTATTTCTTTTTGTATTTCCTATTTAGACTACAAGTATGATGAAATTTACAAGTAATTTAGTAACATTAATTAGCAGTGTATGTAAATTTTATAATGTGACATATATCATTTGCAAGTCTGGTACTTTAATCGATAACGATTGTAACTAGTTAAGGACTTTAAAGTAAGAGAGCATACATTTAAGTAATCCATACAAACCGACCCGAACCAACCCGAACTGATTTTTAAGAAATAGAGTTGGGTTATCAATTTGATTTTTATGGGTCGGGTTAAAAAATTTCAAACCGTTTTAAAATGAATTGGATCGTTTTATTGCTTCAATCTGGCCGACCCGATCCGTGTACACCCCTACTTAGTAGCAAATCCCCAACTTAATTTCTAATCAAATCAACATACAAGAGATTCACATATGAAAAATTGAAAAAACGAGGAAGAAGACATCGGAATAACGGATATTGAGCTTATACTTGTGATATTTCAAGCGTTAATGAAGAGAACTCATTGATGAAGAACAGTAATGGATTAATCATTACCCAATCGGTTGTGTTAATTGCTATTAACCGTTATCAAAACATATAGAATGTTTTTTCGACTTCGATTAACTGTTTATCCATTTCGGTTTTTTTTTCGTTTTTAAGATTATGTTTTTACTTTTATTTGTACTTTTTATTAGTAAAATATTTAGTAAAATGAATAGAGTTATAGATTAATAATTATATTACATTAAAAATTAAAGAATAATCAATCAAAATTCATGTACCAAACTAAATCCACTTCATAAAATATTTTCTATGTAATTCATATTATCAATTATAAAAATAATAAATACGACAAATATATGTCCATAACAAGGGTGATGGCCCAGAATAACCACAAAAAAATAATCCAGAACCAAAATACCCACCGCCAGTTCTGGCGGCCCTAAATACCCACAGGACGCGCTACTGGGGAAGGAGCGTCTTGAAGACACGCTATTGGTGAAGGAGTGTCTCTCAGACACGTGACTGACAATGGAGTAACAAGCTTAGATACGCCACCAGGAGACACGCAGCATTAGATACGCTACTATCACCCGCGTGATGACGTCATCCATACGTTGTTCAAATGCTGCTACAGTGCTTGAGTTACGCATTTGGATCATGCGTATCAGGCGATACGCATTCTGTATCGGCGTATCTTACGTCATCATCACCGTCTCCAGAGCTCTCGACGTTGGCGATTCCGGCGTAGTTTTTATTTCTCATCGTTCTTCCACACCACAAACATTCAGATCATGTTCAATATATCAATAGAATCGCAATTCGATTCTCTACACATCTATAATCTTAAAATTACATTTTAGTTGCCGGAGTTGAAATACCCAATTCAAACAATTTTTTCCGATTCGATTATTTTTCAAGGTCGTCCATGCCCCTGCGGGGCCTTAGCATCGAATCGGACATGGGGAAGGGAAAGAGGACGGAGCTGCGATCACGTAGGTGTCTTTCTTTTGGTTGGGAGTATTGTGGTGACACAGATCTGTGATATCGACTTATTTTCGCCTATGTCGCCGGCAACGAGAGGGAGAAGAAAAGTCGGGGGAGTTGATTTTTCTGGCTGCTACAGTAGAACAGATGCGCCTCTCCCACAGGCGCATCTCGTGGGTAGATAGGGCCAAGCATCCCGAAAAACGGTATTTTGGTCCATGGGTGCCTCATTTTGAGGCATTTTGGTCATTTTCTCCCATAACAATGGAAACTAAAATTATTGAATATATGTATCGAACAACTAACACAAATTTATTATGCAAAAATAAAATTATAATTTAAAACTAATACAATATTGATTTTATAGAGTTTATGGTGATATATTGTATATTTATTTATATTAGTAATATAAAGTAAATATTTGTGTAATAAATACTAAAACCAATTTGTTCGGAATTATCATAATAATATATATTATATACTATATATAAATATAGTATAGCAGTTTGGTTATTTCGGTTCAATTTTAATTAAAAATTTGAATCGAAATAGAATCATTAAATTGGTTTTTCGTTTCGATTTTTTTTCAATTTTTTTTCCGGTTTTTATCGATGTGGTTTATTGTTTTTATTCAATTAATTTACAGATTACGATTTTTACTCACCCCTAATCACATTTAAAGTCGCAAATTTTACACAATTATTATTTATGTTTCAATATGTGTTGCTACAAAAAGTATTTATAAGAGAATAGAAGGTGAACGTACCTTAAAAAATTACAAATTTCATTTTAATTTTTTTTCCCAATCGTGACCTTTTATTTTGCAATTTTCCATTTTGCTAAATGTTTATTTAGCATTTTAAAGATTATAAAGCTGTATGTTGAATATATGTCCTCCATGTGTAATCGCCGAGAACCAACTTCCCATTTTAAAAAGTTTGAAATGATTTATTAGTAAAATCACTATAACTTTTCCAAAGAAACAAAAATTTCTTATTTCATCAATAATCCAGTCATATTTAAATATCTTTAGATTTCACTTAATATAAGCAAGATGCTCTTTTCTTAATTCTTAACTTAAAATTTAAAAGATAAGAAGTGATATGGGCTAAAAGTAAGCCTTAAAGACACCTTTAATGTGGTATTAATTATACCCGGAATGGTCCAAACGTGGGGCCCACTAGTTGGGTCCAAACCCTATCTATAATATTAATTTCGTAATTAATATTAAGGGTAATGAACAGCTCAGCAAATAAGAATTGGATAAGGATAATATCTCTTTTAGACTTATCCTATAAGACATCCAATTCTATATGGAAACTGATTCCTATAAGGAATAGACCTAGAATCTTCCTCAAAGACTTGTCCACCAAGTCTCCAAATCCTACCATAATTCTAAGGCTTCTCAGCCTATATAAAGGGTCAGACCCCTCATCTCAGAACTACGTTTTCTTGGCTTGATTCTCTAATACAGAGATACGTAGGCATTCTGTGAGGACCGATCAGTCTCGAACGCAGAAGCAGCCATTAAAGCTCGAAGCTCACACACCCTTACGTTAAATACATAAACCCTAGCCGCAATACTAGTAGCCTAGTTTTTATTCCACAACATTTGGCGCCGTCTGTGGGAAGACAACATCAACCATGGTTCAAACACGAAGGACAACGTCAACTGAGGCCGTGCCCCTTAACTCTGCTCCACCAGCCACTTCAGATTCGCTCATCGTCACTGAGGAAGGACAAATACTCCCATCAACAGGGACGGTCATTCAACCTCTTCCCACTCAACCCCCAGGGACGACTCTCCATGTAGAGGGGACTCACTCAGTGATTGTCCATCAAGGCCAAGAAACCAACCCTCTCCAGATGGTGGTTTCTCCTCTTGGTAACGTTGATCGCACGGGGGTACAGATCCATACTACGGATCTCCCTTTGAACACCAACCCTATGTATGGACTGCCTAACTATCCCCCTCGACGAAGGGAACCTGGACCGAGCGGACACGCCTTACAGATCCGGGATCGAGAATATGATGATTACTCGGGTCCCTATACTGATGATTCATCATCATCTGAGGATGATGATCGAGATGAAGCCCCGAGGAGGCGACGTGCTAGCAAGGAACCCCTAAGAAGAACACAAAGAATCCATGATGGACCTCCACAAACGATTGAGGAGGGGATTAAGGCTCATGAGGCTGAGATCCAAAGGTTGAAGGATGATATAGCAAGGGAACAGGCAAGACAGAGTCTGACTCGACCCCCTCCAATCTCAGGAAGGATTCCCGTTATAGATTTGGAGAGGTCCTCAAGAAGACAGAAGAGGGCTGATGTCCCAACAAGAGAAGCTATGAGGGTGGAAACCCCCAGGAGTAACCCCAAAGATCTGATGCCACTTGGGGACCCTGACGATCCCACACCTCCGTTTACTGAGGAGGTGATGAATGCCCACATCTCAAGGAAGTTTAAGATGCCAACTATTAAGGCCTATGATGGAACGGGCGATCCCGCAAATCATGTCAGAACATTCTCAAACGCACTACTACTGCAGCCTGCTAGTGATGCCTTAAAGTGTAGGGCGTTCCCTCAAACTCTGTCAGGCATGGCTCAAAGATGGTATAGCCGTCTACCTTCAAACTCGATTGGCTCTTTTAAGGAGCTAAGCGCTGCCTTCATCAGCCAATTCATCAGTGGGAGAATTCATAAGAAAAGTTCTGCATCCCTTATGTATGTGGTGCAGGGGAAGAATGAGAACTTAAGGGATTATCTCAAGCGATTCACCAAGGAGACGTTGAATATCACCGATCTGGAAAATAAGGTGGCCATGGTAGCCCTGGAACACGGAACCACTGACCTCTTCTTCAAAAGGTCTTTGGCAAAACACCCCCCTGAGAACATGGCCGAACTCCAAAGAAGAGCCGATAAATATATCAAGGCTGAGGACAGCATTAAGAAGGAAACCACAGTAGGTAATGGCAAGGGCTCTAATGATTCAAAGAAAAGAAAGTCAGAACAAGAGTACGACGCTAGGGACAAGTATCCCCGGACTAGCAAGGATTCTGATTCATCACCTAAGAAGGGTTTTGGGTCAAGGTTTTCTGATTACACAAGGTTGAACGCTCCTAGGAGCCAAATTTTGTTGGACATTGAGAAGGATAAGGACTTTCGCTGGCCTAAACCGCTCAGGGGTGATCCCGAAAAGAGAAACAAAGATCTGTATTGTAGATTCCATAAGGATGTGGGGCATGACACAGATGACTGCAGACAGTTGAAGGATGAAATTGAGTTTTTAATCCGGAAGGGAAAGTTAAACAAGTTCACCAAGGGTGAAGACCGTGGAACCCAGAAAAGGGATTATGATAGAAGAGACAATGATAGGAGGGATAACGATCGCAATCGTAACCCGCAGCCTCGAGGGCCAGTAATCAATATGATTTGGGGAGGACCAACAGCGGCTGGCACTACCCGAAACTCTCGAAAGGCTTATGCCAGAGAAGTGATGCACATCACAGGAGAAGCCCCGAAGCGTGCTAAGACTGAGGCAGTGATTGGTTTTGATGATTCGGATCTTGAAGGGGTGAAATTCCCCCATGACGACCCGTTAGTCATAACTCCAGTAATTGGAAACTCGGAAGTGAAGCGAGTCCTGATAGACAATGGAGCTTCCGTCGATATCTTGTTTCATGATGCTTTTATGAGAATGGGGTATACTGACTCTCAACTAACCCCGACTAACATGCCGATCTACGGATTTAATGGAGTTGAGTCCAAGGTTGAAGGGACCATTCGGCTGCCCATGACAATAGGGCAAGAACCTAAGGAGGCCACCCAGATGCTAAACTTTCTAGTAATTAAGGCTGCCTCAACGTACAATGCAATCTTAGGGAGGACCGGACTTCATGCATTCAAGGTTGTTGCCTCTACTTATCACATGAAGGTCAAATTTCCAACCAGGAATGGTGTTGGGGAACAAAAAGGAGATCAGAAAATGGCCAGGAGTTGCTATGTGGCTGCTTTGAGAGCTGACGGAACCGGGGGGCAGGTACTCCCGATTGAAGACATGGATGTCCGTGATGATGATGAACACCGGGGAAAGCCAGCGGAGGACTTAATACCTATCCCTCTGGAGCTAGGCGACCCTGAGAAGGTGACTTATATTGGAGCCTCTTTGAAAGAACCCCTGAAGGGCAAATTAATAGAGTTCTTACAAAGGAATAGTGACGTTTTTGCTTGGACAGCAGCTGACATGCCAGGGATTGATCCTCAACTTATAACTCATAGATTGAATGTCGACCCTAATCGGAAGATAGTACAGCAGAAGAAGAGAAATTTTGCTCCGGAAAGGCAAGAGGCCATTAAGCAAGAAGTAGATAAGCTCTTGGAGGCTGGTTTTATTGAGGAAATTCAGTTTCCCGAATGGTTAGCAAACCCAGTGATGGTCAAGAAAGCGAATGGGAAGTGGAGGATGTGTATAGACTTCACTGACCTGAATGATGCATGCCCAAAGGATTGTTTCCCTCTGCCAAGGATAGATATGTTGATAGATGCCACAGCTGGACATGAGATGCTGAGCTTCATGGATGGATTCAGCGGCTATAATCAGATTAAGATGCACAAGGATGACATCCCTAAGGTATCTTTCATAACCGACTTTGGTGTTTTCTGCTATCTTGTTATGGCGTTTGGCTTAAAGAATGCGGGAGCTACTTACCAACGATTGGTGAATAAGATATTTGCCCATCTGATTGGAAAAATCATGGAGGTTTATGTCGATGATATGCTCGTTAAAAGCTTGGTCAAGGCAGACCATATCAAGCACCTCAGAGAGGCATTCGAAGTGCTGAGGCACCACAAGATGATGTTGAATCCAGCCAAGTGTGCCTTTGGCGTTGGATCAGGCAAATTTTTGGGTCTGATGGTTTCTAAAAGAGGCATAGAGGCCAACCCCGACAAGATCAAGGCGATCTTAGACATGGAACCCCCGCGCTCTATAAGAGATGTGCAGAAGTTGACAGGCCGGATAGCGGCTTTAGGAAGATTCATCTCCAAGTCTGGTGACAAGTGCTTGCCTTTCTTTCAAGCATTGAAGAAAGTGAAAAATTTTGAGTGGACCCCTGAGAGCCAAGAGGCCTTTGAGCAATTGAAGAAATACATGGTTGCAGCCCCGTTATTGACCAAACCAAGCCCTGGAGAGACTCTTTATCTATACCTGGCGGTATCTGAACAAGCCCTGAGTGCCGTCCTTATTCGGGAAGAGGAGAAAGTCCAGAAACCTATCTACTATGTAAGCAAAGTGTTGCATGGGGCTGAGTTGAATTACTCACCCATAGAAAAGTTCGCTTTGGCGTTAGTAACTGCCTCAAGGAAATTGCGACCTTACTTCCAGACACATAAGATTCAAGTTCTGACGAACCAACAGTTGAGGAACATATTGCATAGCCCTAAGGCCAGTGGAAGGCTAATTAAATGGGCGATTGAGTTAGGAGAATTCGATATCACATACAAGCCTCGGACAGCCATCAAGGCTCAGGCATTGGCTGACTTCGTGGTTGAATGTACTATTAACAACCAAGAAGTCGGGGGGCAAGAGATAATGACTACCCCTGGGCAAGAGAAAAAAGAAGAGGAACTTACACCTGATCTAAAGGAATATTGGGTGCTGAAAGGCAGAGTGTATAAACTTGTAACACTATAACTAATGTAACTCAAACTAAAGGAAAAGATACTTAACCAGAAGACAATCAAGAACAGGAAGTCACAAGAAATCAACACTAAATGAAGACAAGGTAATTGATACAATTAATCATGCTAACTATGATCAAGCCAAGAAGAAATCATTGAGAGAAGTTCAAGTCAAAGTTGTTCATGCCTCGATGATTTGATTAATCAAGAATCAAGATCATAACTATCGGTATCAACAAGACCAATTGATTTCAAGTGAAGAAGAAGGAAAGCAAATATTGGAAAGCCAAGTTATTCAGTGAATATGGTAATTTATTCAAGAAGCAGAAACACTATCAAGACTAGTCACTTATGAACCAGACCAGTGCATCAAGTGTCAGGACATTGATAGCAAGTTTATGTCAGTAATAAAGAACCATGTTCAAGAGTTTGTTGAAGAATAAAGAAGACATGAAGATATCACAAGTTCAAGATGTGCATTGAAGTTTCAAGTTGAAGACCAGAATATTTTCTAAGTACTAAATGTTCTGGATGGCTAAGTAGAAATTCTCAAGTAGAAGTTCTACTTAGGAATTTCGAGATAGCCAAGTAGAAGTTCCACTTAGGAATTTCGAGATAGCCAAGTAGAAGTTCCACTTAGGAATTTCGAGATAGCCAAGTAGAAATTCTCAAGTAGAAGTTCTACTTAGGTGCAGCTTCAACATGACACATGGCATCTTCTGATTGGCAGATTTCCAAGCTTTCAAGATAAGGCAAGAATTATGTGGACATCATTGGGCCACGTACATCTTAGTCTTTGAAGACTACAGGACATAGATTACATGTAGTATAAATAGAAGTACTTGTGTAATGTTTTAGTTAGTGAGCAATTCTAGAGAAAAACACAAGAGAAAAAGAGAGAGTGCATTCACAGAGCTTAGTATCATTCACTTCTCTCTCAACTTCTGTTATACTTTGTAATGAATGTTGTAGCAACCCTTTCAAGTTATATATAAAGAAATATATTCCTTGAATCTGTGTGTTCATTTATTGCATCGTTTTTATTGCCTCTCATATTCGAAAAGTTGTATTCACCCCCCCTCTACAACACATTTGGACCTAACAATTGGTATCAAAGCTATATGTTTAACATACAAAACATAGATCCTTGTGTTGAGTAGAAGAATCGTGAGTTTTCATTTTTCAGATCTACTTTTCATTTTCTCGAAAAGTGTGTTTTAATTCGTTGGTAGTGAAAACTCATCTGAAAAAATTATTTAAATACTCCAGGTGTGATTATTTAGCTTGGGTGTATTTTAATTAATTTTTGTGAATTTATCTGGGTTAGTTCATATTTGGTGTTCTTGAGTGTTCATCATCTGTTCTTATCAAAGAATACAACCCAACAACCTTTTGATCTCCTTTTCAATAGTAAAAGAATAAAAAGGTGGTTTTTGGACTTGTTGATTTATTTTATTCGGCCGAAAGTAAAAGACATACTCAGTACCTAGCATGTGGGTTAGGTGGGTTTGGTGAGTAAAGCATTCAAAGTCAAAAAGTGTTAAAGTGATAATATTGTTTATTCAATAGTTAAAGAAATCTGCAGAAAAATTATTCTAAGGCAAAAATTTCTACATAGAAGTTCTACTTGAGAATTTCTACATAGAATTTCGACTTGGACAATTTCTACTTGGTGATTTCGACTTGAGCAAAATTTCTACTTAGAGAAATTTCGACTTAGGCAAAAGTTCTACATAAATATTCTACATAGCCTAGTCTTGGGTACTTAGAAATTTTTAGTGACCAGAATTGAGATGGCTCCTAAAAATGCATTCAAGATCCCAATGTTCAACAAAGATCACTATGAAGAATGGGTTTTCAGAATGAGACTATATCTAGAGACTATTAACCCTGAATATCTGGAAGTCCTTGACAAGGGTAAATTTGTCCCAATGGCAGTTATTCCTTCACATACGGAAGGAGGAGTGGTTATACCACCTCGGTCTGAGCCCAAAAAGGCAGCGGACTTTTCGGATGCTGATAAAGAGCAAATAGCTTTGGATACTGCCGTACGACAAACCTTGATGGAATCTCTTGATCATGAAATGTTCAACATAGTCAAAGGTTTGACTACAGCGAAGAAGATTTGGGACAAGATAGAAGTTGTCATGGAAGGATCTGCAGAGGTCAGAAGCAACAAAACACTCATACTCAAGATGGAGTATGACACCTTTAGAATAAGGAAAGGAGAAGGCATAACAGATGTCTACCTACGATTCAGTCAGTTGGTATTGGATTTGAATCTGAGAGGTGTGACTCTCCCCATGGTTGAAACAAATACGAGATATCTGAGGAACCAGCCAAAAAGCATTGAGCATAGGGTCTACGCAATCAGAGAAACCAGAGATTTGCATACAACTTCTCTGGAAGAGTATTATGGAATATTAAAGACCTATGAGCTGGAAACGCTTCAAGATCAAGCATGGGACAATGATTCAAAGTCAAAAGAAAGTGCATCAGGATTAGTTGCTGATGAGGAAGAGTCTAAGAAGGCAATGGTTGCAGCAAAGCCTAAATCATCACTTGCACCACATCAAGTTGATAATGATGACGAGTGCGCATCTGACAGTGATGATGACTACTACACCCAAGAAGAGCTGGACAACATGGACGATAGTGTCGTGGCATACATGGCAAGGAAGTTCAGCAACATGAGATTTAGAAAAAGCAACCGACCACAGAGAAAATCTTCATCTTATTATCGGGCTGCTAAGGGTGGTGGTAGTTCGTCAGGCTACAAAGGAAAAGGCAAGAATACCAGCTACAAATCTCCTTTGGATTTCAAAATGAAGTTCAAATGCTATAATTGTGGTGAAGCTGGACACTTTGCCTCGGACTGCAAAAAGCCTAAACAGACTTATCCAAAAGAAACATTTGAAGCTCTCAAAAGCAACTATGAAGCACTGTTGAAGGAAAGACATGGAAAACGAGCTTTATTGGTGACAGAAGGAAGAGCTTGGGATGATTCAGATGAGGAAGATGTTACTCAAGTAGCAAACTTCGCGCTCATGGCTGAGACATCAGAGGAACCAGAGGTACCAGTTCTGACTCTTAAAGTAGAAATGTCTATTGATGATTATAAAGAACAGAACGGGGCTCTTAGTGAAGAGATCTATATGTTGTGCAAAAGCCTAGACTCTTCTCAAAAGGAACAGAAAACACTTGTTGCCAAATGCAGAATGCTGGAGGCAAAAGTGGAAGAGCTAGAGGCTGCTTGCACTGTAGATACTTCTCTAAGAGACTTTATTAAATCTCTGGAACACAAGCTTGTCCTTAAGGAAGAAGTAGAAGCATGTCTTAGGAACAATCTAGCTGAGTTAGAAACAAAATGCGAAGCTTACAAACTAGCAGCTAGTAGAGTGTATGTAGATAATGACGTATTTAAGAAGATAACTGGAGTAGGTGTAGGACTTGACTATTCTGACTTATCTAAGAAAGAAGGGAAGAGACCTATTGATCCTAGTTCCAGTGACCTTAAACAGGAAACACCTAGAATTCTTAAATCAGCTGTCAAACCTATCTACAAACATCTTGTTCCTAGAATAGAAGAAGAAGAGACTGAATTGATAGCTAGATATGAGATTGAGATGGAAGATCGCCAGAAAGAACAACCTGTAACTCCTATTAAACAAGTGAAAATCAATTTCCCTAGAGATGAATCTAGACTGGGATTAGGAGCTAAGGCTGTTAAACAACAAGGAAAGAAAGAAAAAGGCATAAAAGAGGTTAAGGCTGAACGAATAAAGAAAGCATGTTATCATTGTAAATCTACTGAACATCTTTCTTATGCATGCAAAGCTAACATGAATGTTCCTGCTGCACATGCCATGCCTACCACACATACAATGAATAATCTGCATCAGAATCATGCACAGTGTGGTCAACCTAACTGTATGCCATGCACTTTTAATATCATGCAAACTTTTGTGCATTTAATGAATGCATCTAGCCAGTCATGCTCAAATACTGTTGCTAGTTCAAATATCAAGAAAAAGTATGGTAGAGCCAAGACTGTCAGTCCTCCTAAAGTTAGGAGTGACAAACCTTCTCCTAAGACTGATAAATCTGTCAAGTCTGAGAAAGGAAAGGAGATAGTCGAAAGCTCTAGTAATGTGAAGAAAAGTGCATCTCCTGTTGTTAAATCTGTTGATTCTCGATCTTATCGAAAAGCCGGGCCCAATCAAAGTTGGGTTCCGAAGAATGTCTAACCAATCTGTCATTGCAGGGCATTAAGCAGAATAGAAATAAAGTTATATGGGTGCTAGACAGTGGAGCATCGAGGCATATGACTGGAAACAAGTCCCTGCTTACAGAGTTGGTTATGAAGGCTGGCCCTTATGTTACCTTTGGAGATGACAGCATAGGTGTGACTAAGGGATATGGCAAACTGAAAACTGGCAATGTCATCATTGAAGATATTTCCTATGTTGAGGGACTAAAGCACAATCTGTTGAGTATAAGTCAATTCTGTGACAAAGGTTACGAAATTGTCTTCAACAAGAAAGGTGTCTCAATCACTCACATCAAGGAAGGCTCACTAGCTTTAAGAGGAGTTCGAAAGGCAGATCTTTTTGTTGCAGATATGGATTCAGCAAATCAGGATGAGGTCACCTGTTTCTACAGCAAAGCCTCGGATGATGAAAGCTGGCTATGGCACAAAAAGCTATCTCACTTAAACTTCAAAACGATGAATGCTCTCGCAAGGCGAGAATTGGTGAGAGATCTACCTCAAATGGAGTTCGCTCCGAAAGGACTCTGTGAAGCTTGTGAAATGGGAAAGTCGAAGCGAGCATCGCATAAAAGCAAAGAAATTTCTAGTATTACTGAGCCTCTACAACTTCTTCATATGGATTTGTTTGGCCCAGTGAATGTCCTATCTTTGTCTAGGAAAAGATATGCTTTGGTAATCGTGGATGACTTCTCCAAGTATACATGGGTATTGTTCGCAATGACGAAAGACGAAGTACCTTTCTTAATCATTGATCACATCACTCAAATTGAGAATGTTTCAACACTTACTGTGAAGACGATTAGATCAGACAATGGCACTGAATTCAAAAACGCAGTGCTAAATGACTTCTGTGTATCTAAGGGAATACGTCGTCAGTATTCAGCCCCGAGAACTCCACAGCAAAATGGAGTAGTTGAAAGGAAGAATAGAACTTTGGTTGAAGCAGCAAGAACTTTGTTGTATGATTCAAAACTTCCTTTGTATTTCTGGGCCGAAGCAGTGAGTACCGCTTGTTACACTCTGACTGAAAGTTACAACGTCAGATTCGACGATACCAAACTCTCATCAATTTCAAGAGATTCTAGTGAACCTGAGTCCCTAAAATTTCAGAATCTGGATTTAGAAGATCTTGAAGATGAACCTGAGTTGGTTGTTCCATTAAATGTTCCAAGCGTACGTGAAGAACCTGAGTCTAGTGAACAAGCTAATTCTACAAGATCAGGAGAGACTTCTTCAGTACCAACCGGCAACAACTCAGGGGGAGTAAATAGCAGCTCAAGGACTACTGTTCAAGGCTCGAGTCGAGTTGACTCTAGTTCTGTAGGAGCTGGCACTAACTCAGGGGGAGTTAGTGAAAATATTCAAAGTAGTCAGCACCCCAACTCAGAAAGTCAAGCTGAATCATCTAGACAATTTCCAGGTGAACGGGTATGGAATAGAGACCATCCGTTTGAGTTAATTATTGGTGATCCAGATGCTGGTGTGACTACTAGAAGAACTGCAAGAGCTGACATGGCTAATATCTCCTTATATTCTGGGTTCTTATCCAAGCTTGAACCTAAAGAAATAGAAGAAGCTCTTGGCGATGCTGATTGGGTGATTGCAATGCAAGAGGAACTCAATCAGTTTGAAAGGCAGAAAGTTTGGAAACTGGTACCCCGACCAAAGAACAAATCCGTAATTGGAGCTAGGTGGGTATTCAGAAATAAACTGGATGAAAACGGACTTGTAACACGAAACAAGGCTCGTTTGGTTGCAAAAGGTTATTCTCAGCGAGAAGGAATTGATTATGATGAAACCTATGCACCAGTTGCAAGACTTGAGGCAGTCAGGATGTTCTTGGCATTTGCAGCACATAAGAACTTCAAGGTATTCCAGATGGACGTGAAAAGTGCCTTCCTGAACGGAGAGTTAGAAGAAGAAGTGTATCTGGAACAGCCGCCCGGCTTCGTTGATCCAGAACATGCAGATTTTGTGTATCTACTCTTCAAATCTGTCTATGGCCTCAGGCAATCCCCAAGGCGATGGTATGAAACCCTATCTCTATTCTTAATTGAAAATGGTTTTGTTAGGGGAGTAATTGATAAAACATTGTTCTATAAAGTTGTGAGAAATGACTTAATACTTGTTCAAGTATATGTGGACGATATTATTTTTGGGTCATCAAATGAGCGCTTGTGCGAGAAATTTGCCAAGCTAATGCAGGAAAAATATGAGATGAGCATGATGGGAGAGCTGTCCTTCTTCCTTGGATTACAGATCAGTCAGAGAAAAGATGGTATCTTTATCTGTCAATCCAAGTACATCAGAGATTTACTCAAGAAGTATAATCTAGAAGATGCATCAGCAGCTAAGACTCCCATGGCAACAGCCACGAAGCTTGATGAAGACAAATCAGGTAAATCAGTTGACATCACAAGCTATCGAGGTATGATTGGCTCACTCCTTTATTTAACTGCAAGTAGACCAGATATAATGTTCGCAACTTGTTTATGTGCAAGGTTCCAAGCGGATCCTAGAGAATCACATCTCGTAGCCGTCAAAAGAATTTTTAGGTATCTCAAGGGCACACCAAATCTAGGGATTTGGTACCCAAGAGATACAGGTTTTAATCTTATTGGCTATTCGGATTCAGACTATGCAGGTTGCAGGATTGATAGGAAAAGCACATCTGGTGCTTGCCAATTTCTTGGCAGAAGATTGGTGTCCTGGCAAAGTAAAAAGCAACATACAGTATCTACTTCTACTGCTGAAGCTGAGTACATTGCTGCTGGAAGCTGTGTAGCTCAAATACTGTGGATGAGGAACCAATTGAAGGATTATGGCATGGAGCACAAGAAAATTCCAATCATGTGTGACAACACAAGTGCCATTGCCATAACCAACAATCCTGTAGATCACTCAAGAACCAAGCATATTGACGTCAGGTATCATTTCATAAGAGAACATGTCGAGGAGGGGACTGTGGAGCTACATTTTGTGCCCACAATGCAACAAATTGCAGATATATTCACCAAACCTCTTGATGAAGTAACATTCAATAGGTTGGTTGGTGAATTGGGAATGCTTAACACAAGTTAGTAAAGCCTTCTATCTGTAAAATCCATGTTTATGTTTGTATGTGCAAGCTAATCAATCATTATGTGCTTAGACTTTAATATGCCTAATTAATGATTGTTATAGGTTGCATATAGTGTGATTTTGCATGAATTCATTGTGTTTTAAGTGTCTTTTATAGCACAAATCTGTGAATTTATGCTTGTTAGATTGCATGATCATAGGGGGAGTTAAATTCATAATAGTCTAAATATTGCATGATTTTTAGATGAATTTACCTGTGTTTTTCATGTAATTAGAGGCCTTAGAATTATCAAGGAATGTTTTAATTATGTCATATATTAAAATCCTTGAATTGATATTTATATTAATTTGGCAAAATTAATTGTTGAGTTTTTCAAAGAAAAATTGTCAAATTATTCTAAGTATCTTCAAAATTTCGAGTTAGTCTCTATCTCGAAACTCATGTAGAAATTCGACTTGAATTTCGACTTGAGCTTCCAGGGTGAAGTTTTGAAAATTCTAAGTCTGGGAAGAATTTCGAGTTAGTACCTATCTCGAAATTCATCTCGAAATTCGACTTAGAGTTCGAGTTCGAGTTACCAGTGTGCCTAGTTCTATCTTCAAAATATTCGAGATAAAGTCTATCTCGAATTTTATCTCTAAGGTTGAGATGAGGTTTCCATTAAGGGAATATTTTGAAAAGAACTGAGAATTAACTTCGAGTTAGTCTATCTCGAACTTTATCTCGAAGTTCGACTTGATGTTCGAGATAGAGTTCTTAGTCTATCTCGAAACTCAACTCGAATTTCGACTTGGTGTTCGAGATAGAGTTCTCAGTTAAGCTAAAGGGAATTTTTCGAGTTACACTCCTAACTCGAAACATATCTTGAATTACCCTGGACTTTTTGATTCAAGGAAGTATTTTGGAAAGAATTTGAGATTAACTTCGAGTTAACTTCTATCTCGAACTTTATCTCGGAGTTCGACTTGATGTTCGAGATAGAGTACTTAGTCTATCTCGAAACTCAACTCGAATTTCGACTTGATGTTCGAGATAGACTCTAACTCGAACAGTATCTTGAATTTTCTGTTTTTCCAAGTTTACTACAAATCAATAATGTTCAAGATAGTATTTCCCTAAAGTTTCTGCTGTAATTTTGGTTAAAGTGCTTCTTTGTGCATATTTGTTCGAGTTAACTTCTATCTCGAACTTTATCTCGAAGTTCGACTTGATGTTCGAGATAGAAAAGTTCGAGATAGAAAAGTTCGAGATAGAGTTCGACTTAGATGTCCCCTGTATGGACTTAGTACTTTTCACATTTTTTAACAGGGACATTTTTGTCATTTCTTATTCACCTATATATACATCTCTAACTCGATGCCTAAATTCACTTTACCTAATTCTAATTTTCAGCAGCCGTTTCACAAGAACAGTGCGATTTCACTAATTACATACCTTTGATCCTTGTTTTTGTGATTAAACTCGTACTAATCACGAATTACTGCCGATTTGTTGACTGCTATTATCTGTGTTAACCTTAATCTTTGTGTTACTGTGTTTTGTGAACATTCATACACGCGCATATACATACACACGAACACATATTGTTTGTGTACTGTTCATAAACACGATTCCATTTTCTCCATCTATAAACACACACGATTCCACTGGTATACACAAGAAATAGTAATTGGTTGTTGAATTGAATCCCGTAGTTTGATTTCTCAGATTCCATTTGGTGTTCTTGAAAAATTAAAAGGGTTACAATTCTCTTTTGTAATTCGGAAAATTAATTGTTTTTCAAAATTAAAATAAAAATTCACATCTTTTAAAAGAAAAACATTTAATTAAAATGGCTCACCAATTTTCCCTTGCTAAAAACAATTTTTACAATATTTCTACGGAAATTGGTGATCAACTCCCGCGGTTTAAGTTTTGGATACGATTTCTCAATTTGTATTCCAAAGCTAGCCAAGCTTTTACTGCTAAACCTACACTAGTACATGATGCTTTACAGCAATTATGGACTAGTGCGGTTACTTTTGGGAGTAAATCAACCCCCTACGGTTTCAGGTTTACCTTAGCGGGTCAGGAATATGAGGTGACAGAACAAATTGTCAACAGAGTTCTAGGATTCCCCATTAAAGATGCCTATGATCCAGAACCTACTGCTGCAGAACGCCTCAGATTCTTTGAAGAAATTGGATGTTATCCTACAAAAGGCCCAATCACGGGAAATATCCAAAAGCAATTCTTCCATGCGGAATGGAATTACTTTTTCGAGGCCATCACAAGATGTTTTCGGGCACGCGAAAAAGACTTTCATCAAATTCCGATTCCCATGCAAACCTTTGCAGTAGCCCTAGCAAGAGAACTGGATATAAACTATGGACGTATAGTTCTCTCTGAGATAGTGGCCTCAATGGGATCCCTTGCAAGCAGAGACCTCTCTACCACTGATGTCGTCTGTTGGTTTCCTCGGTTTCTTCAAATGCTAATCAATGACTTAATACCGAAGGATGCTCTTGCTATTCGACAGGGATTTGCCAGAAGCCCCACATCTGAATCACTAGGGATGGGCACTAAGTCACTTGCAACTATTGCAAATCAGGATAAACATCAAGGTAAGCCAATGTCTACTCCTGAAAATATACAAATGTGGCTTAGATATGATGCAGGAGTTACCAATTTGGAGGCATCATCACAAGTCTCATCACATGCTCAAAATCCATCTGTTCATGCTGAGGCATTTGATGAGATTCCGGATGAGGAAAGCGATGATGCACAAGGTAAGCAATCAGGTAATCTCTCTATGCATACTATTCATTCCTCCTCCTACGTTTCTGATTCCGCGACCCATGAGACTGCTAACCCGCAGGATCTATCCCAGGGTAAGAGCCATATTTCTGACTCTGAGTCTGATACACATTCCTATTCTTTATCACCCCTGTTAACGGAAGTCAGAAAACCAGCACGTATATTTATACAAGATGATGAGGAGAATGAACCCGAAGAGCAGCAACTTATTCGCAAGAAAGCCAAACTTTTCCACGCTGCTACTTCACAACCACAGTCAAACCCTAGCGTGTCACACGCAACCACTCCACCTCACGCGAGTGGTTCACCCCTTGAACATTCTGCACATAGGGACTTTGATTTTGGTCAAGATGATGTGCCTCTTGATGATACTGTTGCTTCAAGAGGACATGAAGTATTAAGAACTTCAGCCGTACCTTCACCGGTACGTACTGATGCTGCAAAGAGGATCGGTTCTGATGTCGTACAAGGACACTTTGCAGCCTCTCAGACTGAGATTCCAACTCAGGAACAAACAGAATTTGATCCCATAACTGTCAACAACATTTCTTATCAAGCTTCTGCAGGTACTGCTTCACTTTTAGGATCAGTCATTGAAGACATACACGAGCGTGAGACAGGGAGTGTGTGTGAGAGGTTAGGGAGAGAGGGACCTTCATTTTTAAGGCCCGAAACCGAGCGCCAAATACCAACAGAACGCGTATTAGAGCGAGGTCACCTAAACCAAACACCGTCCCTTAATTCAGAAAATTCTGATACTCGTATGACTTCAATGGAGAATAAAATGGAGCAGTTCGGGCAGTCGATGGGGCAGTTGGGGATTAATGTTGGAAACAATCAACGGGCTCTAGACGACTACGCAGCAAGAATGGCAAGTCAAGCTACAGCTTTTGATGATTTGACAAATAAGGTCAATGACTTGGGCCATGCTGGTGGTGTCTTGGGAAGCACTCTCAATGAGAGGATGGGGGCATTGGAGTCTACAATGCATACAATGATTGTGGAGATCAGTAGAATGATGTTCGCAGTCAGGAGTTTTGTGCCCCCGGAGTGCTTCGAGTCGGAACAACCTCCCCCCGATGCTGGAGCAGGTGGTGCAGGTGGTGCTAGTGGAGCGGGAGCCTCTGGTTCTGGTTTTGGAGGTTCCTATGCAGCTGGTGGATCTGAAGACCATGGTGGAGCTCAGGATAACTCACCTAAGGGGGAGAGTGGAAAAGAGACGAGACAGCAGGCAGTTCACATCGAAGAAATTGAAGAACCCGCTGATCTTGTTAAGGAACCAGAAATTGAGCCTGCTGTTGCTGAAGAGGCTCTGAGGAGGAGAAAGGGTAAGGCAATAATGGTTGAAGAAGATGAACCAGTTATTGACCTGAGTCATCAGGACACAGTACAGGAGGTACTAGACTCAGATTCTGATATGGAAGACGTACCTTTCGCACATGCTGTAAAGCGATCTTTGAAGGAACAAGGTGGAGGTGCTGGTATGTCTTTCGGAATGCCTGAAGAAGATCCTGTTGATGAAGAAACCCTGCAGTCTCAACAGTTAGCCTTGGAACAAGCTCAGTTCCATAAAATGAAGATGATGCAAGAACATGCTGCGTTCCTAGAACAGAAGGTGGAGCTACAAGGGAAGCAGTATGAGTATGAGCTTGCAAGGCTAGCCAATCCTCAAGTTGATCTGGACAAAAGAAGGATAGGGCAGAAATGGGATGAAGCAAGGAAGATAATGATGGGACCATGTGCAAAAGGAGTTCATAACAAGGATGCAGATGATCTGTTCTACAACTTGAATTTGCAGAATCCAATGACTGGGGACTATATAAATGCTTTGAAGAGATTAATTTCTAAAGTCAGGGTTGGATACAATGCAAATCTTAAGGAGTGGCAGGTTATCTTGTCTTTGGTAGAAGGAGTCCCAACATCTTTCCTATTTGTGGATGACCAATTCATAATGAGAAGATCTGCGTCAGAGTTGTTCTTGCTAGCGACTAAAATTCAGTACTCTCAATCTGAGGAGCTAAGCATTCTGTACAGGGATCAGTTAATGCAGCTAGCAGAGGACAAGGGTCCAGAATTCTCAGCTTATCCAAATTTTGTCCGGATGGTGGTTCAAGGAAAGATGAAGAGGGTGAGCATGGAGGAAAAGGACTTAATGGAACTTTCAGTGGAATCTCTTAAAGCAGTATGTAGACAAATGATGGGTAAGGGATTCGCCTCTGAGCTTAAAGATAAATCCGTGAGGATCATTGAAAGAGTCATATTCTTGAAGAGCAATGAGGTGTGGAAGTGTGATGTCATTGCTCCAAACCCTCTCGACAACGTGAAGATTGAGCCGGAGCTGATAGAACAGAAATGGAATATTCTTCAAGCAATGAAGAATGTAGATGAAGCTTTGACTCTTCCTTCTGGAGAACTGGAACAAGGAGAAATAAGGGAGGCAGTTGGCGTTCCAGGGAAAGATAGTGTATACTGGATACACTCTTATGCTGATGATACAGCTGATGCCTTAGCATACATAGATGCAGACCAGAAACAAACACTCTTGCATATGAGTAGACAATGGCTGCTACAGACTCAAGATGCTGCATTTCTAGAGAAAGTGTTATATGTGTTCAAATGGGGCGAAGTGGAAGACAAGTTTGTTGAAGAAAAGCAGAGACTCGTGAGTTACCTGTCTGAAGTAGTGGTGGAAAAGAAGCAAATGGAGCGAGATGCGGCTAGTGTCCACAATACTAACCGTGTCAAGGGCTACCCCAAGATGATCTATTGTCAGTTTAAAGCTGATAAAACTCATTGGAAATCTCAGCTCATCATGAAGAACTTTGAGGATATTCCAAAGATCAGGACTACTCAGGAGGTGGACAAACTCAGAAGGCTTTTCAAACATCCTTATCCAGAGCCCAAGAACCCTCTAGAAATGGAAGCTGTAAGTCTGTTGAATGCTAGGTGGAAGCAGCTTAAAGATCCAGTATACAAGAAAGAAAAGCAGCAGAAGGAGAAGCTCAAAAGGCAGAAAGAAGAGAGAGACCAAGCTGCTGAAGCTAGAAAGAGGAAACGGAATTAGGGTTAAAGGTCAGAGTGGTGTGAACTTGAAGTTGGAAAAACTTCATGTCTTTCGGTTGCTTTAACTCACTTGAGGAAAATTCACCTAAGAGTGAATCCAATAAGGTGATACAAGTTTGACCAAAAGGTATGAAATAATCCAGGTGATAGGAATCACTCAAATGATCTTTAATTCGAGGTTCGAATTCTGTTTCTAGTTTTTATGTTCATTGTATTGTTTTCAAGTTCTTTTCAATTGTATATTATTCAAGAATGTAATGTTAATTATCTTTTCTCGTCTCATTGTTTAGTTGAGTTATCCTTCATTAATTTGAATGTCATTGTTAGACAATCAAATTGGGGGAGATTGAAAGGCAGAGTGTATAAACTTGTAACACTATAACTAATGTAACTCAAACTAAAGGAAAAGATACTTAACCAGAAGACAATCAAGAACAGGAAGTCACAAGAAATCAACACTAAATGAAGACAAGGTAATTGATACAATTAATCATGCTAACTATGATCAAGCCAAGAAGAAATCATTGAGAGAAGTTCAAGTCAAAGTTGTTCATGCCTCGATGATTTGATTAATCAAGAATCAAGATCATAACTATCGGTATCAACAAGACCAATTGATTTCAAGTGAAGAAGAAGGAAAGCAAATATTGGAAAGCCAAGTTATTCAGTGAATATGGTAATTTATTCAAGAAGCAGAAACACTATCAAGACTAGTCACTTATGAACCAGACCAGTGCATCAAGTGTCAGGACATTGATAGCAAGTTTATGTCAGTAATAAAGAACCATGTTCAAGAGTTTGTTGAAGAATAAAGAAGACATGAAGATATCACAAGTTCAAGATGTGCATTGAAGTTTCAAGTTGAAGACCAGAATATTTTCTAAGTACTAAATGTTCTGGATGGCTAAGTAGAAATTCTCAAGTAGAAGTTCTACTTAGGAATTTCGAGATAGCCAAGTAGAAGTTCCACTTAGGAATTTCGAGATAGCCAAGTAGAAGTTCCACTTAGGAATTTCGAGATAGCCAAGTAGAAATTCTCAAGTAGAAGTTCTACTTAGGTGCAGCTTCAACATGACACATGGCATCTTCTGATTGGCAGATTTCCAAGCTTTCAAGATAAGGCAAGAATTATGTGGACATCATTGGGCCACGTACATCTTAGTCTTTGAAGACTACAGGACATAGATTACATGTAGTATAAATAGAAGTACTTGTGTAATGTTTTAGTTAGTGAGCAATTCTAGAGAAAAACACAAGAGAAAAAGAGAGAGTGCATTCACAGAGCTTAGTATCATTCACTTCTCTCTCAACTTCTGTTATACTTTGTAATGAATGTTGTAGCAACCCTTTCAAGTTATATATAAAGAAATATATTCCTTGAATCTGTGTGTTCATTTATTGCATCGTTTTTATTGCCTCTCATATTCGAAAAGTTGTATTCACCCCCCCTCTACAACACATTTGGACCTAACAGGTGCTCTATTTTGATGGAGCATCAAAAACAAATTCTAGTGGTGCAGGTTTGGTTTTGCAAAGCCCCGACGGGTTCACAGTTGAGTATGCTTTAAAGCTGGATTTTCCTACTACTAATAATGAGGCGGAGTATGAGGCATTAATAGCTGGTTTGGGTTTAGCTAGAATCATGAGGGTCAAAAACCTCAAAGTTTGTGGAGATTCACGACTTGTGATATCCCAAGTAAATGGTGAATTCGAAGCTAAGGATGAGACTATGGCGAAATACCTGAGAGTGGTGAAGGCTGTTATGTCTCAGTTTGAGGAGTGTCATGTTGAGCACATCCCGAGAGAAGAAAACGTTAAGGCCGATGCCCTGTCTAAGTTTGCTTCTTCTGAAATAGAAAATTATGCTGGGAGTGTCTACTTTCAGGTCCTGAAGGCCCCGACCATTAATGCAAAGTTAGTGGCACCAATTGATATAGGAGGCTCTTGGATAGATCCTATCAAGGCACACCTGGAGACCGGTTGACTCCCAGACAATGCCATGGAGGCACGAAAACTCTCAGTAAGAGCGTTGAGATATACTTTGATTGAGGGTATTCTGTACAAAAGGTCATTTGTTATCCCATACTTGAAGTGTCTAAGGCCTCTAGAGGCAAGAGAAGCATTGGAGGAAGTTCATGAAGGGATCTGTGGGCAACATTTGGGGGGCAGAGCCCTAGCTCACAAGATAATTCGTTTAGGGTTTTATTGGCCGGAGATGTTGGCTGATGCACAAAACTATGTCAAGAGATGTGAGAGATGCCAGAAGCATGCCCCAATTATGAGGCAACCGCCTGAGATGTTGACCTCTATCAACTCTCCCATTCCATTTGCAATGTGGGGGATGGATATACTTGGACCCTTTCCCATGGCTTCAGCACAGAGGAAATTCCTGATAGTGGCCATTGATTACTTCACTAAGTGGATTGAGGCTAAACCCCTGGCCAAGATAACCACCAAGCAAGTTTCCCAGTTCTTTTGGGAGAACATCATTTGCAGATACGGAATCCCACGAATCCTTGTGACAGACAATGGGACACAGTTCAATAATGAGGAGTTTAAGAAGTATTGTGAAGAGAATGCGATTGAGCTCCGTTTTACCTCAGTGGCACATCCACAAGCCAATGGGCAAGCTGAGGTAGCTAATCGAATTATCGTTGATGGACTGAAGAAGAGGGTCGAGCGCTCTAGGAACACTTGGGTAGATGAACTGCTGCCCATACTTTGGGCGTATCGTACCACTTGTAAGGTAACAACTGGAGCAACCCCATTTTTGCTGGCTTATGGAGCCGAGGCTGTTGTGCCCTTGGAGATCATGCAGGCATCACCTCGAATCGAGGCATATGAGCCAGAAACTAATGAAGAAGGGATGAGACTGGCCCTGGATTTAATTGACGAGGTTAGAGATGAAACTAATGCTAGGAATGCTGAGTATCAGAAGAGAGCCTCTTTTCATTACAATCAGAGAGTTAAAGAAAGATTTTTTCGACAAGGCGACATGGTCCTGAGGAAGATTGAAGCCTCAGGAGTTGGCCAAAAAGGAAAGTTAGCACCAAACTGGGAAGGACCGTATCTAGTCAGGAAAGTGTTAGGACGGGGATCTTACAAGTTAGAAACCTTGGATGGGGTTGAGGTGCCCCAGACTTGGCATGCTGTGAACCTCAAAGTTTATTATGTTTAAGATCTTTTGATAAAGGCTTGAACTTTTATCTATTTAATTAGGAATAAGGTTCGAATGAAACCATTATAGAGCATGTTGCTCCCAGTAGTTGATAGAGTATCTGTGTAAGGGTTGAACCCATTTTATTGATGTCCTTTGACAGCATAATGGAATTTATTCTGTTTTCTCTATTGGTTATCCTTCCTTGCTAAAACACACGAAAGACGAATGTTGGACCAACTTGTAAGTTTAGTACCAGCCAGGAGGCCAAGTACTCAAAAATTCTAAAGTATTAACAAACTATGAGCAAAAGCAAGAAAAATGAACGGAAATAAACTGCATAAATAGTTAAGTTAAAAATTACAAAGGCCCGAAGGCTATTAATTCAAATGGTTGAAACCCAGAGTTCAGAAAGGCAAAAGATAAATAAATAAAGCCTAAGGGGCCTTAGGGGCCTCCTTAGCAGGAGAAGCATCCTCAGAGCTAGTCTCAGTAGTAGACCCCCCGTCGGCAGAGTTAGCAGCACCAGGCTGAGCTAGAGGAGGCTCGGGATCCAAAGCTGAAGCAGTGGCAGTAGCATGCTCCTTAACCAAAGTATCATCCTCCCCGAACAGCTCTTCACTGGAACCAGGCTCCTGTGTCAAGGCACTGGGAATGTGAGGGCTAGGAAAAGCAGAAGGCAAGAATAACCCTGGATGCTGCCTCAGAACTGCTTCAAGGGCTTTGGTCCACCCATCAGAAAACTGACTAGGAAAGAGCATCTCATCATGCTGATCCATGAGAGTCTTGTACTCATCTGAATCCAGATATTCATCAATATGCTTCTCCTTGTCATCTCTCAGGGCAACCAGCTCCGCATGCATCCCTACCATCTCTTCATCTTTCTTCTTTATTTGCTCTTCCAGACGGTTAATATGGAGAGTCTTCTTCTGAGACTCAGACTCAAAAGCTTTGGACTTCTCTTTCCAAGCTTTGGCTTTATGAACCAAGCTTTGGAAATGGACGTTAGCCTGCATGAAAGGTTAGCATTGAAATTAAGTAATGAATCTAAAGCCGTTAAGGTATTGAAAGATAAAAGTTCGAAACTTACCACAGCGAGAGCCTGAGCACCGAGTGCCTCTGACTCCCCAATACCTCCACTAAGGACCATGACCTTATAGTCAGGGGTGGTGATTGAGTTTAAAGACCAATCCATGGAGTGCTTCGTAGAGCCCACCACAGAATCCTGCTTCCTGAAGCCCCAGGGAGGCCAGAAAACCGTCGACTGGACGTTAACCTGGGAGCTTCCCTCCAGTCCAGCTATGTCACCATATCTCAACTCTCCTTTCTGGACCTTGTGGGGGCGCAGAAAATAGGGATGGCAACGGGTTGGATCGGGTTGGATATCTGTGATATCCAAATCCAAACCCGAATCTTTAATCCAAATCCAAACCCGATCCAAATCCAATTGGATTTGTAAATTCAAAATCCAAACCCGATCCATCGGGTTTGGATCGGGTTCGGGTTTATCCAAACCCGAATTTTTGAATTCTTGTAAATAAGTAGTAATACTTTTTTAAGCTAAATTTCATAAAAATTAAAATTACAATTGCAAATAAATTATAATATATATATATAAGGAATAAATTATAATATGTATATATAAGGAATAAATTATAATACATATATATATAAGGAATAAACTATAATATATATATATATATATATATATAAATAAATTATAATATATATATATATATATATATATATTGGGTTTTTTTCGGGTTTCGGGTTTGGATCGGATTTGGATCGGGTTTTGGATTTCGGGTTGGATTTGGCTAATATCCAAATCCAAATCCAAACTCTTTCGGGTTTAAAAATCAAATCCAAATCCAAATTCAAATCCAAAAAATCGGGTTCGATAAGATCCAATCGGGTCAAATTGGATCGGGTATCCGTCGGATCGGTTTTTTTTGCCATCCCTAGCAGAAAAGGAGGCTCCGTGTTTTTCCCTCGAGGGTCAGCAGCCCTCTTAGCTCGAACCATCCTGGCTGTCTCTTCATCAGGAGAGGGTGCAGCCTCCACAATCAATTTCGCAACTACAAGAACGACCAAGAAGAGAGTTGGAATAAATTCAGTAATAAAAAGTAAATGGCAAAGACCAGTAAGAAAATTACCCCGCTCAGAAACTCTGGAAAGGCCTACTCCCCTTAGAGATTCCTCATTTAAAAGACTTAGGCAGGTAATAGAACTACCGTCTGCCTCGGTCAGAGTATTATAAGCGGCCTGTTCCTCGGTACTAAGGACGATTCCCTTAGCACTTCCATCTGAGACTCTCGAGAATGTCTGCCTAAAGAGAGTGCCCCAATCACCTCCATCCCATTCTAAGTATGCGAACTCATTTTTCCAACCCGTATTATTATCAGGGATTGACTTGCCATTAAAAATTGGGGGAACTCTAGGACGGAGCTTAACATATACCCAGCCAGGGTTCGTGGCAGGACTATTGTAAAATTGAAAAAGTTTGCGAAAAAGCGCAACAGATAAAGGGAGTTGTTGTCGAAGACACAAAACCATAAAACATAATATAATTCTCCACGCGTTTGGCGGGAGTTGACATGGACTAATTTGAACATCAGCTAAAAGTCTAGGAATGAATTCATGAAATGGAAAACGAAGGCCAGCCACTAGACTCTCCCTATAAACACACAAAGAATTGGGTTTCCAGTGACAAGGTCTGTCACCTGGCTCGGCTGGGACAAGTTTATAAGGTGATTTAATTTTGAAAAGCTTGTTATATCTAGTGATTTCATCAACATCATGATAAGAGCTACAGCAGTCATATGCATCTAGTTCTGACAAAGAAGGGTAATCATCTCCACGTTGATTTAACATGTCTACTAGAGATGTGTAAGAAGAGCGAATGGTGATTGTACCTTTGGAGGAGGCAGAATTCATCTTTCCAAGGCGGGACTTAGCTTTGTCTTCCATTGGTGCTCTTGAAAAAAGGTTCGAAGCTCCTGTAAAACCCAGAAAGTTTGAAGATTTGAAGAAAATCTTCAAAGAAAACCCAGAAACTATGAAGGAATGAAGGTATCTTCAAGGAAAAAAACCCAGAAACCACCGTGAAGGGGAGGAGCTCGAAGAAAACTTTCGCCGGAAATCGCCTTGAAATAGAGATAACTACAGAGAGAATTTCTAGTGAAGTGTTTGAGTAGAAGTGAGAATGAGAAAGTGAACTTTTCACTCTCACTCTTATATACAACCTTTTAGCCGGTTAAAATTCCTCCAAACGGTCAAAAAACCTACAGTAACAGGTCAGAAAAGCCCATGAAACCGGCCCAAATTAAGGCCCAATTCAAGGACATTCTTAGGAAAATATCTTTGAAAAATATCTTAGATATTTCGAAAAAATATCTTAGATATTTTGAAGAAAATTATAGATATTTTTGAAAAATATCATAGACAACAAATCCTGGATTTGGATTCAAATAGCCCGGACGGGCCCAATAACAACTATGAGGATAAGCCCATTTTGAAAAGAAAGGTGTCAGGCCCCACAAGAATAGGCCCAAAGCCAAAGTGGCCCTTATTTCGACAAGAATCCTGGTCGAAACGACCAAGAATCCTGGTCGAAAACTCTTCGACCAAAGCGTTGGAAACGCCCTTATTTCGACCAGAATCCTGGTCGAAACGACCAAGAATCCTGGTCGAAAAACTCTTCGACCAAAGCGTTGGAAACGCCCTTATTTCGACCAGAATCCTGGTCGAAACGACCAAGAATCCTGGTCGAAAAACCTTTCGACCAAAACCATTCTGAGGCCCTTATTTCGACCAGAATCCTGGTCGAAACGACCAGGAATCCTGGTCGAAAAACCCTTCGACCAGAGCAAAATTGGACCCTTATTTCGACCAGAATCCTGGTCGAAACGACCAGGAATCCTGGTCGAAAATCTCTTCGATCAGGAAGAAAAAGAAGGCCTTATTTCGACCAGAATCCTGGTCGAATTCCTGGTCGAATTTCTGATCGAAAATACTCAGTCCTGGTCGAAATTTGCTATAAAAATTGATTTTTTGACAGCAAATCTTCACAGACATGGAATTTTGATACCTGTGGGTACCATAATAGGATAAATATAGAAATACGAGGAATTTCATAGATAATTCCTTGAAGAAAAAGACTCTGTAACTAAAGTTATGGAAATTGTTTAGCCTCGAATAAGGCATATCGTCGTAAACGTGTCGGTCGCTCCACACTTTGCATCAAGACGACATTTGTGAAACACTAGTGTACAAAGCCCTGACCCAAGTCTCACGAAAGGCAGTAAAAACTTCAAGGAAAACCTGATCAGTTTTCCTAGAAGTTGGGGGGCAAATGATATGGGCTAAAAGTAAGCCTTAAAGACACCTTTAATGTGGTATTAATTATACCCGGAATGGTCCAAACGTGGGGCCCACTAGTTGGGTCCAAACCCTATCTATAATATTAATTTCGTAATTAATATTAAGGGTAATGAACAGCTCAGCAAATAAGAATTGGATAAGGATAATATCTCTTTTAGACTTATCCTATAAGACATCCAATTCTATATGGAAACTGATTCCTATAAGGAATAGACCTAGAATCTTCCTCAAAGACTTGTCCACCAAGTCTCCAAATCCTACCATAATTCTAAGGCTTCTCAGCCTATATAAAGGGTCAGACCCCTCATCTCAGAACTACGTTTTCTTGGCTTGATTCTCTAATACAGAGATACGTAGGCATTCTATGAGGACCGATCAGTCTCGAACGCAGAAGCAGCCATTAAAGCTCGAAGCTCACACACCCTTACGTTAAATACATAAACCCTAGCCGCAATACTAGTAGCCTAGTTTTTATTCCACAACAAGAAGGAAAATGATTGTTGTTCTAAGAAATTTGTAATAATTTCTAAAATTACTAATAATTTTATCTTTCTACTATATTTAACACTCTCTCCTATTTTTAACAACTAATAATTTTATCTTTCTTCTATATTTAACACTCTTTCCTATTTTTAAAAACTTCTTTTCACTCATAACTAACATTTTCTAACATATAAATAAGACATATTCTTTCTCTATCCAATTTTTATATTTTTTTAAATTATTTTCATTCATTATATATAAAATTAAATAAATAGTAAATATAAAAGTATTCTAGAAAATTAATGTATATAAATTATTAAGAGTCGGTAACTTATATTATATTTAAGAATGTTAATGGCTTTTTGAAAATATTTTAAAAGAAGAATAATAATAGTAAGCAATTTGTTCAATTCTATCATTTTCGTTCCCTTTTCCTCTCCTTTTCAATTATCACAGTTGTTTACTTCAATAAAGCTCCGAAAATTCTTTCGAATTTTCTCAGATCTGTTCCGATCCTGAGCTAGTTTGTGCAAATAAAACTCATCTTTGTTGGGTTTTCGTCTCGTCTCTTGGCGTGTGTATCGCTTTATGTGCGATTGTTATCGTTTAAGTTATTATTGTTTATGTTTCTGTTTTTGATGGTGCCGTTATTGACTCCACTGAAACTGGTTTATTTGGCATTTTGGGAGATCTTGAAAGCTTGCATTGATGCTACTTGCGGCATGTTTATAGCTGATGTTTGGCATGTAGATAGTTGGGGTATCGGCAGGTCTATAGCTGTTTTATAGCAGGTAGATAGCTGGAGTATGCTTGAGATGGTAGTGAAATTCACAAGAGCTCACCTTTCACAATTAAAGTTTGTTCCGGTTACGGGGGTTTATGCTCCCCCAACTTCAGTTGAAGGTTTGGAACATTGGACTTCAGTACGCATTTATGTGAGGGTCAATTGTGTTACTACGAATTTCAAGGTTGATGCTGGTAGGATTGATCGAGATACCATTGTAACCTTTTTTAGTTCGAAGAATTTTAATATTCTATCTGTTAAGCGATCTGAAAACAGAACGGCTATTTGTTTAGTTCGGTTGTCAGTTTATTACTCAGGTTGTATTGTCAGTACGGGGATTTGTCCCGACTGGTTGCCGTTGTTTTAATGAATCCATTCTCTTTTTGTCAAAAAAAAATAAATATAATCATTATTTATGCTTCATCTTAGCTTAGATGTCTCTGGAATTATATTCCCAAATGCTAATAGACAGCAAGCGGCAAGCATATGTAAAATTGTAGTGAATTTATGGTGCTAACCCTTGAATACTTGTTGATATTCTTCTGCATTTTCCTTTACAGCTATCCAATCAAATAAGGGGTCCGGTCTATGGCAAACGTATGCCATAGACCCCTTATCCAACATACTGTTTTTCGGCCGTTGGATCAACTATTCAATGGCTGATTTAAAAAAAATCAACATCGTACTGCAGAAACTTTCTGCGGTACGGAGAAATTACCAAAATGCCCATGCCTCTAATATGAAAATAGGAGGGCATTTTGGTAATTTCTCCGTACCGAAGAAAGTTTCTCCGGTACGATGAACAGTAGATTTTTTTATGTGAAACAGGGGGCATTTTGGTAATTACTCCGTACCGCATAAACTTTCTGCGGTACGGTACAGATTTTTTTTTAAAATCAGGTCGTTGGATGGTTAATCCAACGGCTGAAAAATAGTATGTTGGATAAGGGGTCCCTGGCAAACTTTTGCCAGGGACTGGGAACCATCAAATAAAATCAAAATGATGTTCTTTTGTAACTAATAAGGTTTTGGTTTATGCTATGCGGTCCTGGCAGAAAAAATTGATTTACGATAGGATCCACTTATATCTCAATCAATCCCAATCATTTTAGATATTGCTTGAAAGACTATTTTGATACATGAAATTATAATTTCATGGGAAATTAAGCTAATTTATACATTCATTTTTATGATTATAAGTTAGTTCAAAGTCTATCTTTAGGTATTTAGCACCAAAAAAAATCATCTTTACGTAAAAAAAAGACACAAGTTATGTATTTTCATTTTGTTTTAAATTTATCTGACTAAACAAAATAAATTATATAATATCGTTTATTTCTAGGATGTATTATTGTTTCAAATTTAGTTTACCAAATTTTCCTTTGGTCGTTTTTGTTTTCTAATTTTCCCAATATTTTCTACAATATCCTTAGCTCTATGTTCCATCTGGTTTATACTATAGAACATAAGCTCAATGAGCTTACGAAACAAATAATGGGATAAACCTACTACATAACGAGAAAAATACAGACTTAAAGCATAAGTCTACATTGTTCACAATCTTGTTATGCTTGTCCCATAGTTCTTGATTGTTTGTGGTGCCTCCTGGTGCTCTCCAGCATCACCTTTGTGTCCACTTCAACAACCAATTTTACACTTCTGGTAATTCGGCATCTCTAAACCCGTACCTTGGGGTAACCTTGTTCGCAGCATTCTTTCCACATGAGTACGTTGTTCCACCAACCTTATTCACGCAATCCAACAGATTAATAGTTAAGACGATGCACATATCACAGATATAGTGTTCTTGGACAACCTACAAAGGCATTCCTTTTGCCTATGCATAGAGATAACAACACAATCATATTTAAGTCATAATTTTTAAGAACAATTGAAAATTATTTATTGTTAGCTCAAATAGTGAAGACCCTGAGTATAAATCTGATGTGGCACTTGTGAACTGTCATGAGCTGTAATGTGCTGCAAGTTAGTTAGAGAATAATAGAGATATAGGCATTGTATGTAGAGGCTGAGTCAATTGTATAAATAACATCTTGTATTCATTTTACAAGATAAGATGATCTAATATACACATTTTTCTCTCATTCTGCATATACTTACATATATTTTGTATCATCATCTTCATATACTATCATATTCTGAGATGGTATCAGAGCTTAAGCTCGATCATTTAGGAGTTTATTTTTCATCAATTCATGCCTAGACGATCATATTCTGCTGTTATTGCTTCTGATTTCACATCAAACAGTTCTGTATCCATGGCGTCTTCGTCGACGACTTCAGTATCTGCAAATTCCACAGTAATTGATGTTAATCATCCATTCTATCTTCATAATGGTGACAATCCAGGTATGGCAATTGTGACTCAACTCCTTACTGAGCAGAATTATCAACAATGGAGTCGTGCTGTTACTTTAGCTTTATCTGCTAAACTGAAATTAGGTTTAATTGATGGATCATTTGTTATGCCTGCAATTAGTGATTCAATGTATGTTTTGTGGAAACGCTGTAACGATATGGTTGTGTCATGGTTGTTGAATTCCATTTCTCCTGAGATACGTAATAGTGTTGTCTATTTGACCACTGCTAAGGCTATTTGGGACGATCTAGCTATTCGCTTTGCTCAGAGTAATTTGCCTAGGGTTTTTCAATTGAAGAAAGAACTAATGTCTTTGTCTCAAGGAACTATGTCTGTCACTGCTTATTTCACCAAGTTTAGGACCTTAATTGATGAAATGGATGATCTATCTCCAATGCCTAGATGCACTTGTGTTACTTGAACTTGCACATGTGAGTTTGCTTCTAAAATGGATGCTTATGACCAAATTCACAAATTAAGTCAGTTCTTAATGGGACTTAGTGAGCACTTTACTGCTGTGAGGGGACAACTTCTCATGATGAAGCCCTTACCTAGCCTAAGTCAAGCATATTCTTTACTTCTTCAAGAAGAGGTGCAGAGAGACTGCAATCACTCTGTATCTGCTACTGATTCTGTTGCTATGAGTGTTAAGTTTAGTAACAACAAAGCTAGATATGTGAATCAAAATGGTGCAAAAAGAATTTCAACTGGTTCTGAAGGACAATCTTCAACTTACTGTGATTTTTGTCATCTGAGTGGTCATACTAGAGAGAGGTATTTTTGTTTACATGGATACCCTGATTGGCACCGTCTTTATGGTCAACCAAAACCAAAACCTAGATTTTCTCAGACTGCTGGCAAGATGGCTGCTCAGATCACAACTCATGTTTCAACTGGTACACTTGATACTGATGGAGTGACTTCAGATAAATCTACTTCTGCATTTACAGATGCTCAGTGTCAGCAGCTTACAAATATGATTCAAGCTAGTCTGAAATAACTCTCTCCTTGGCAGAGTAATCATGTCTCTAATACTCCATTTGCTGTTACATCCTCCATGTTGCATGGTAAATTTTTCTATTCTGCTTCATCAGTGCACTCTTTACAATTGTTATCCAAAGATAAGTGTGTTGATTGGATTTTGGACTCTGGTGCAAATGATCATATCATTTGTCAGTTGTCACTTTTATCAAATCCAATACCCTTGCAAGCTAATTTGTATCTACCAGATGGTACTATTGCCTCTATTACTCACACTGGATCGTTGCCTCTTACTTCCTCTGTTACTCTTCATCAAGAGCTGTGTGTCCCTAGCTTTAAATGCAATCTTGTCTCTATTCCAAAATTAACAGCTCATTCTCATTGTACTGTTAGTTTTTCTGTTACCAAATGTTTAATGCACGCCCCTCAGCAGAAGAAGATGATAGAGATTGGTGAGCTTACTGATGGACTTTACAAGTTTTATCCACATCTTCTGGGCTCTGTCTCTTCATCTTTGTCAAGTTCTTTTCCTCCTCTTGTGCATCACTCTCGTGCAAGTAACTCTGTTCATCTATGGCATGCCCGACTGGGGCATCCATCTTCTACTGTTCTTACTCATTTAAAGTTTGTAAATACAAGTGATTCTCAGCAACTTCCTGAGTGTGCTATTTGTCATAAGGCTAAACAAACTAGAATGGTTTTCCCTGTTAGTACTTCTACTAGTACAACTTTGTTTGATTTAGTTCATTGTGACCTATGGGGTCCCTACAAGACTTTTACTCATGGGAAATGTAACATGTTTCTGACTATTGTAGAAGATATTTCCAAATGTACTTGGGTGTTTTTAATTGTTGACAAAACTCAAGTCACAAGATTGCTCAAGAATTTTATTGCCTATGTTCGTACTCAGTTTCGTACTATTATTAAAACTATTCGGTCTGATAACGGTACTGAATTTGTCAACAAAGAGTTTAAGCAACACTTACAGTCTCTAGGTATTCATCATCAAACTTCGTGTGCTCATACTCCTCAGCAAAATGGAGTTGTTGAGAGGAAGCATCAACATCTTCTGAATGTTGCTCGATCTCTCAAACTGCAAGCTTGTCTTCCTAATTCATTTTGGGGTGATTGCATCTTAACAGCAACACATTTAATAAACTTGACTCCTTCTAAACTTCTGAACTTTAAGTCACCATATGAGATATTGTTTGGCAAACCCCTTATGTATGATACTCTCAAGGTTTTTGGGTGCCTCTGTTACATGACAAAGGTGGGACTGCCTAAAGATAAATTGGATTCCAGGGCAATTACTTGTGTGTTTCTTGGCTACCCCTTTGGTAAAAAAGGGTACAGGGTGATGGATTTACTTACTAAGAAAACATATATTTTTTCGAGATGTCTACTTTGTTGAAGACCAATTTCCTTTCTCTGATCTTCAATCTGTCTCTACAGATAGTATCTCTCCTTCAACATCTTTAAGTCATGATACTGAGACTAACAATCCCTCATTTACTGTCTCTCATACTACTGAGATTACTGATTCATCTTTGTTACCTAGTCATTCTGATCCACCTGTGGTACCTAATCGTCCAGTTCGACAGAAAATTGTGCCTTCTAAGTTTAAGGATTACACTGGTCTTCCTCCTACACTTTTAACATCTAGTTCCAATCTTGTGAATTATCCAATTCACAAGTATTTGTCATATCATGTGTTTAAACCACAGTATGTTCGCTTTTTAGCCAATACAACTGTTGTCCCTAACCCTTACACGTTTAGTCAAGCTGTTAAGTCTGATATGTGGTGTCAAGCAATGAAAGAAGAAATTGCAGCTCTCGAATTAAACAACACTTGGGAACTTGTACCTATGCCACCTGATACTAATGTGGTTGATTGTAAATGGTTATACAAGATCAAATACAAGGCTAATGGTGAGGTGGAGCATTACAAAGCTCGTCTTGTTGCCAAAGGATTCACACAAACAGAGGGTCTTGATTACTTTGAAACGTTCGCTCCAGTAGCAAAAATGACCACTGTGAGAATTTTGTTAGCTCTGGCTGCTGCTTTTAACTGGTCATTACATCAAATGGATGTCACCAATGCATTTCTGCATGGTGATCTTCATGAAGATGTATACATGAGGTTACCTCCTGGTCTAGCTAGATTCACTGGTAAACCTTTTCCTACTTCCTCTTCAGTTACTTGGGTCTGTAATCTCATCAAGTCTTTGTATGGGCTTAGACAGTCACCTCGCATATGGTATCTCAAACTTGCTAATGCTCTAGTTATCTTTGGTTTGATTCAATGTCCTACTGATCATAGTTTGTTTACTTTACATAAAGATGGTCAGTTTGTAGCTGTTTTAGTTTATGTTGATGATCTCATGATCACTGGTTCTTCATCTCATTTAATTGCTGACGTGCAAGATTTTCTTAAGACTAAGTTCAACATTAAAGACTTAGGTCACATGAAATACTTTCTGGGCTTGGAAATAGCTCGATCAGATGCTGGCATTTACTTACATCAACACAAATACTGTTTGGATATTTTGAATGATACGGGTTTATTGGCTGCTAAACCTTCCTTAATCCCTATGGAGCAAAATCATAATTTGCAGAAATCTAATTCTCCTCTTCTGGTTGGTTCAGATATCAAACTGTTCCGTCGTTTAGTTGGACGTTTGATCTACTTAACCATCACAAGGTCTGATCTGAGTTTTGCAGTGCACACTTTAGCTCAGTTTATTGCTCATCCTCTTCAGGATCATCTTGATGCAGCCTATCGTGTTGTCAGATATCTTAAGAATGCTCCTGGTCAAGGGTTGCTTTTTCCTGCTAATAACAATCTACAGCTTCGAGCCTATTGTGATGCAGACTGGGGTGGATGTCTTGATACTAGGTGCTCTCTAACTGGTTACTGTATCATGCTTGGTTCTGCATTGGTGTCTTGGAAATGCAAGAAACAAGTCATTGTCTCTAAGTCCTCTAGTGAATCTGAATATAGGGCTTTGGGTGATACCACTTGTGAGCTTCTTTGGGTCACTTCTATTCTTAAAACCTTGGGTCATTCTTCTACAACTGCAATTCCTCTTCACTGTGATAATAAATCTGCATTATACATTGCCTCCCATCCTGTGTTTCATGAGCGCACGAAACACATAGAGATTGATTGTCATTTTGTCCGACAAAAACTGCAGCAAGGATTTATTGACACTCTTCATATTAGTTCTACTAAGCAACCTGCTGATTTACTCACCAAAGCTCTCTCTTCTGGTCAGCTCAAGTACTTGTTGTCCAAGTTGGGTGTTTCCAATTTGTTCTCTCCCAACTTGAGGGGGGATGTTAGCTCAAGTAGTGAAGACCATGAGTATAAATCTGATGTGGCACTTGTGAGATGTCATGAGCTGTAATGTGCTGGAAGTTAGTTAGAGAATAATAGAGATATAGGCATTGTATGTAGAGGCTGAGTCAGTTGTATAAATAACATCTTGTATTCATTTTACAAGATAAGATGATCTAATATACACATTTTTCTCTCATTCTGCATATACTTACATATATTTTGTATCATCATCTTCATATACTATCATATTCTGATATTTTTTTAATACAAGTTAGTAATATGAGTTGCATGTAGCTAATGGATTCTAATCGGTATGTTTCCATGTTAAACAAGTAGTGAGGGGAAGTGTACCAACTGAGCTATATCCCCCGAGCCAAGTGGAGCATGCATGAAGGAGTTAGATTCTTCTTCTATTCTTTTCCCTTGCGCAGCTGGGCCATCCTGGACAGAACCTCGCCCGTGAAGTTATTCATCGCACCTACAGTCCAATCAATTGGGAGAGAATCAATAGATTCCTTTACGGGCACCCATTAATTTTGCATTTGCAACATGGGAATGAAAATCTCGATAACGAACCTGAATGGCTTTTTTTTCGGAATTGAGACTTTTTACAATTTCCATTGACGAGCTTTCTCGCAAGTACCAAACTCCTCAAAGATATTGAGTTTAGAATTAATATATAATCCGGGTAAGGTCTTCCTCTAATAACTTGAGGCCTTAGACGGACCGGGTACTTACGAGTAAAATTTCTGTGGGTGTTTGGCAACCATTAAAGTTGGCTTATATGGTCTATTAAATCTATATATATTATAATGCCTGGAGATCGGAAAGTTACCAGAGACGTTGAATATATTTTTCTTGAATTTTCGTATTTTTGATTTTTTATTAAAATTATTTTTTTGCATTAAATAGCTCTTAATGACATATTAATTAGTCATTAATTATACCTAATAAATATGTATTAAAATTATTTTATTTTTTTATTTAAAAAACTATAAAACTTTACTTGAGCATTTTAATTATTAATTCAATATTAAGTTTAGTTTTAGTTAAAATGACGACTTAAAATTGTTTACATTGCGTTCTTTTATATTCCCTATCGATAACCACACCAATTTCTTTTCGGAAAATTGTAGTATAGACGATCCTTAACTTCTCAAGCAATCTTTATTATTAGTGATTTTGGAAATCGTAATAAATTATAGAAGTATATAAATCTTCGGTGTTTTTTACTTTTACACATGAATAAATTACACATGTGTTATGACCAAATCGATTAAATTGAAAAACCCCAATTTTATCGGTAGATTAAATCGATAAAACAGTTATACACCCGTTGTTCATTATATTGTGTCGAAATAAATTAATATTATAACTAAATAAATTCTTACACTACTACTACTGAACATGTAGTATATATGTAATGAAAGAGGTGTCGGTTTTTTTTTTTTTTTTGACGAAAGGAGTAAACTTCTTTAAAACAATTGAATCCAGCCGGGACAAATCCCCGAATTGTCAACTACAACCTGATTGTGAAACAAAAAACGAACTAAACAAATAGCCGCTTTGTTTTCAGATCATTTTACAAGATGAATATTTAACATATTCTTGACATAAAAAATGATTACAATAGATTCTTGAATAATCCAAACGACTACATCCCTAAAAATAGTAACATCACAATCGACCTTTGCACGATAAAAACCATTGTTAGACCAGTGTTCATTACTCTCAGCACCTCAGCTATCTACATGTCGGATATCATCTATAGACATGCCGAAAGTGGAAGCCCACATAGGATGAACAATCTTTGCTTGTGAAAGGTGAGCTTTTGCAATAATCTTCACTACTCCAGCCCCGATGCGAGCTTTCTGGATCCCCAAAAACATCCTGTAAATCATTTTCAAAAGAACCAACATAGAGATAAATCGCACAAAGCGAAACAACAAACGACAAAACGGCTAACAATCGTACACAGAGTGATACAACGCCAAAAAGCGAGACGAAAAAACCCAAATATTCAAAAACCTCGAAATGACACCAAATTTTGGTATGATGATAAGCTGGAGATTTAGAGTCTAAGGATAATTTTTATCTGAATATTCGAGCTATAGACCTATGTAGATCTGAGAAAACTCAAATGGTTTTATTGAATGAAAAACAAGAAAGAGGGGGTTAGATGCGAAGGTGGAGGACCGAAAGTGGGATGATGGAAGGATGGAGGATTTAAGAGATAGAAGAAGGTTGTAGCTAGATCTGTGGGCTGATTAAGAAAAACGGGGGAGTCGACTCTCATCAATGGGTTAGGGTTTTTTAATAGATTCTCGATGGCCGAGAGAGGCGTCGGCTTTAAAAAGTCTTATTATATATAATATTTATAACTTTTGATCGTAAAGATTACGTTTGTATAATAGTTATTACTTTTTATGTTTATGACATTTTTTAGATTATGAAAATTTTAGATATATAAAGAGAGTATCTTCAAACTTATAATTCATGTAAATTGTTTTGAATCAATTTTTTTAAAAAAAATCTTAAGAGACCAATCAATTTTTAAGAATAATTTATCTATTTTCAATATTTTAAGATGAAAATATATGAACCGCGCGAAGCGCGGATAAGTTGCCTAGTTAGTTTTAATTTGCGCATATTGGTTGACACCACTTCTGAAATCACCTTCTCTGGCAAATAATATTGCATAAGTAAAATGTGATCTTAGGCCAACATTCAGCTAATTTTCTAGAATTTTTAGCGCAGTTGATCCTGTAATAATAGAATGATTTTTCCTACCAGATCGAAGACTGATCTGTATTTATTCAAATCTTATGATGAAGGTAACAGAACCTCGTTTATTAATTTGTTGAAGTTCTTTAGAGACGATCCATTAGGCCCCATGGCCTCCTGAGCTTTCTTTTGATACTCCAGCACATTCTTCTTCATCATTTTACCCTTTTCACCGTCCATCAATTCTCTAACAAGCAACTCTACTTCATCTCTCTTCACGTCATTGTCAATCTCCATTCCAATCCCCCATTCTACGCAACAATATCGGCAATTTGTAGGTTGTTCAGCAAAAAATGGCCAAGAGATCACTGGCACGCCAGCAGCAATGCTCTCAATAGTCGAATTCCATCCGCTATGGGTCAGAAATCCAGCAATTGCTGGATGGTTCAGTACTTGTTCTTGTGGACACCAACTTGCAAGCATTCCCCTGTTCTTTTTCTCGGTCAGAAACTCTGGAGAAAGCATGGCCGAGTCACCGTTTACTACATCGGGCCTAATAATCCACAAAAATTGTTTCTTGCTGTTTGCTAGTCCCCATGCAAATTCAGATAAATGTTTGGTTGACATAACAGTTATACTACCAAAATTTACGTACAGAACTGAGTTAGCTTCTTTATCATCGAGCCAATCAATGCAGCTCACTTCCTCTTTCCATAAATTTGAGCCCATGAATTTAAGTTTCTCGTCTAGCATCTCATTAAGCACTGGACCAACTGTGTAAATGTGCGGTTGAATGGCCAAAAGAGCATCCAACGAATCTTTTTCAAGGGCATCAAAAGTGTGAATAACGAGTGCATCACAATTAGAAATGGCATCAGCTTCTCTTCTCAAGTAGTTAAACACTATATCATTGATATCTGTTGTTCTAAGAAAAATTGGGAAATCTCTCAGTCTCATATCTTTCATACCTGGAATCCCATCCACTATTGTATCCAAATATCCATTTGTAACATAGCTCTCATCTGAAAAATAAATCAAAATCTCATAAGAATAAAAAAGAATCAATTACATCACTAGTTACAAACATAACAAAATGGCATGAGCTAGTTAACTTTTATCACAATAAATTACGTAGTATACACCACGCCTTTGAATGAATGTAGATCTGATTAAATTATATTTCGGATACAGAATAGCCTGTAAATTTGATAAAATAACACCATTTTTTCGATGGATTATGGATCGATATGATCATACAAATAAAATACAGTCTTATTACTTCACGACCCTAGATCCACCTAAATCTTGTTATATATGAGCCGAATACAAGTTATCAAAAAACCCTGATCTAAGCCTGATTCACCGAGAAAAGAGAGATTCTAGTTTGAAGTACCTTTAAGTGGTATATAGCCTCTTTCAACAAGTTGGCCATATTGGCTATAACCAAGAAGTCCACATGCACTTGTTGTCCAAAACAACACTTTCGGAATATCAAATTGTTGAGCAACCTTAAGGACAAAGCTCATGAGACCATCAGCAATAATACATGTCACTGGCGGAACATCTGAGTCCTTATTTGCTTCATCATTAAACTGTGAAACAAGAGCTTTAATTGGTGGCAAGCAATGCACAGGAGTGTATTTGCACATCATTGGTGGGGATTGAGTAGCGTTGGGATCGGAAGGTGGAATACCATCAGGGATAGCATAGTAGCGGAAGTCTGGCAAGCCATCAAGTGCATCCGGACCTCGAGAATTGAGCAAGCGCCTGTGGTTAAATTCGTTGTTAACGAATGATATATGGAAGCCTTTGTGATGAAGTAGTTTGGCTAGCTTGAGCATCGGGGTTATATGACCTTGAGTTATAAAAGGAATGCACATAGCATGGGGCTTGTGTGAAGCCATATCTTTAATGTTTCTCTCTTAATTGGAGCTTGCTTGCTGGGTGTTGTATTGTTCTCTCAAAAATTGACAACGTCTAACATATTTAAATTAGATTCTCTCTATCCCAAAGATATATTTGCATAATGGGGGTGGGGGCAGAGGCGCACAAACAATGGGGAGCTAAGTTAGGCTGAAATCTGGGCTAAATCGAAAGTTTTAGTAAGAAGTTTTTTTATAAAATCACGATTTTTAGTTGAAAATCAGTAAAAGTTTTACTTTAAGTCCCGAGTAACATCTAAAATTAGCTCTATTTTATTTTTGCCCCTATCATTTTGTGATCATGATTCCGTCAGGAGGGGGTCATCTCTTTTCTGCTCCCTCCGATTTGTTATCATTTTAAAATAGGATATCTGACACGTATTTTAAGGATAGTTCCATAACTTATTTTTTAAATTTTTCTTTTTTCTATAAAAATAGAACAATCCTATTTCTATACAAAAAAAAGAAAATTTTAAAAATAAATTATTAAATTATCCTTAAAATGCTTACTAAAGAGTGACAAAAAAATGATAACAAATCGAAAGGACGAAGAAAGTATAAAACAATACTTTTTCGGAAAAGTTGAAATGATGTATTAATACAGTCACTTTGACTCTTCAAATTAAACAGAAATATCATTTCTTTCACAAAAGATGAATTTGCAATTAAGTTGCAGATAACATGCAGAATGAAGTTCACAAAAGATGTTACTTAGTCTCTTCCTCTCAATTTTTTACACTTTATTTCTTGAAATGTCTCTCTCAATTCTTTACAATTTCAAAACTTATCCAAAATAGTAAAATTTTAAAATATAAAATATTGTAAAATATTGATTGGTCACTAAACTCACTTTATTACATAAAATATTGATTGATCCTACTACATTATTCATTTTTCTTATCTTTCTCCGTTACTTTACACTTTTCTTAACTTTCGTACTCAACTTATTTGTAAATAAATAGAGGAACCGAGGGAGTATGATGTAAGTGTTTTATATGATCACAATACAAAATCATCCAGAACTAATTACAGATATGGACCTATCTCTACTTTGTCAGCTCTGTAACTAACTTTGGCTGTATTCCTTTGTCGATGGACCTTGTTGTTGCTGTTGACGTTCTTGCTTTGACTCTAACATCAGTGTAACAATTTCATCAATAAATTATTCATGCATGATGCATGTAGATATACACGAAACCAATTTCTATTCAATTTCTAAATTATTAAAAATAACGGATATTCATGAAAACGGATAAAATAACTATAGCAGTAAAATGTTAACACAACCCACTCAATTTGACCGTGCCATAATGATATTGTTATTATCTAACAAGAATTAAAATTTTACTGATAGGAAAAATAGTTTATATTGATTGAAGCATAAGAAGTGAAAATGAAATGTACAGACATTGGAGTTCTTATATCCTATTCTACTTGAGAACAAAACAAGCGGAAAAACTGTTACAACTCTAACTAGATGCTGACTAGATGCTTAGGTGTAAAATAATTACATTATTAAGTAATCCCAACACCCCCTCAAGTTGGAGGGTAACGATGTTACACCCAACTTGGAAAGAATGGTGTGATGTTGTAAACCAGTTAGAGGTTTAGTTAAAACATCAGCCAGCTGCAACTTTGTAGGAACATAAGAAAGAGTAATTAAGCCGGAACAAAGCTTCTCTTGAATGAAATGACAGTCCAGCTCTATTTGTTTGGTACGCTCATGATATACAGGGTTCTTGGCTATGTAAATAGCTGCTTGATTACCACACTTAATAGAAATAGGTGTGATATCTGGAACTGTAAGATCAGTCAATAGTCTAGATAGCCAAGCATGCTCTGTAGTTAATCTTCTTAAGGATCTGTACTCAGCCTCGGCTGAAGACAAAGAAACAATATGTTGTTTCTTTGATTTCCACGAAATAAGACTATCACCCAAAAACACAACAAAAACCACTGACAGATTTCCTTGTATGAGGGCAAGCAGCCCAATCTGCATCACAGTATGCAGTGAGTTGATAAGAATTGGTAGAGCTGAAGAAAAGACCTTGTTCTGGGTTTTGCTTTAAATATCTCAGTACATGTAATGCTGCATCCCAGTGAGGTTGTCTTGGGCAAGCCATAAACTTACTCAAGTGTTGGACACAGAAAGAAATATCTGGTCGAGTATGAGTAAGGAACTTTAATTTTCCAACCAGTTGTCTGTAAGCATAAGGATCATGTAGTAAAGAACCTTGATCAGGATAAAGCTTATGATTGACGTCCAAAGGACTAACTACAGAGGTAGCATCATGAGGAAGAAACTCTTTTAAAAGATCTACGGTGAACTTCCTTTGTGAAACAGCCATTCCTGTAGGTAATTTGTTATATTCCAACCCCAGAAAGTAGTGAAGAGAACCAAGATCTTTGATCTTAAAGGTGGAATCTAGAAAATTCTTAACATCTTGAATTTCTATAGTATCATCACCAGTGACAAGAATGTCATCAACATATACTGCCAGAAAAGCTAAACCTGAGGAAGACTTCTTATAAAACAAACAACAGTCATTTTTAGATGTTTTATATCCCCTAGAAAACAAAGTTGTACTAAGCTTAGAATGCCATTGCCTTGAAGCCTGTTTAAGGCCATATAAGGATTTTTCAAGTTTGCAGACAAAACCAGCAGGAACATTCAAACCTGGAGGGGGTTTCATATAAACATCTTCATGTAAATCCCCATGTAGAAATGCATTGTTCACATCTAATTGTGTTAACTCCCAATGCTTTTTAACAGCCACTGCTACCAAACTCCTAATAGTTGTCATTTTAACTACAGGAGAGAAGGTTTCAGTATAATCTATGCCTTCCTTTTGTGTGAAACCTTTAACTACCAATCTGGCTTTGTACCTTTCAATTGAACCATCAGCATGATGCTTAGTTCTAAAAACCCATTTACAGGAGATAGCTTTCTTTCCAGGAGGTAAAGGTACAACAGACCAAGTTTGATTGCTTTCTAAAGCGGAAAATTCAGTTGATATAGCTTGTTTCCACTCAGGGTAAATTATATCCTCTTTATAAGTAGAAGGGTCCTCTGGTGGAGTATTAGGTAAAGATGTTTTGACATTACAGCAGACTGAAGAAGGGATAACAATAGAAGAGGTCCAAAAAGAGGTTAAAGTGCAAGAACAAAGAGAATCGGTACAACTAGCATGGAGTGGATGAATATAATGATCAAGATCGATAACCAGGTAATTTGGAAGTTCTTGATGATTTTCTTGGTTGAGAAGGGACAGTAGGATTTTGAACAACAAAATTCTGAAAATTATTGTTATTCTAATCAGTATTTTGATCAACAGGGACCTGAGGATTATTCTGATTGGTATTAGTGGAGAGTGGATTAGAACCAGAATCAAATATAGTAGTATATGATGAATATGTCAAATCATGAGTAGATAGAGGCAAGAACTGAGAGACAGAAATATTAACAAATGGAAAAATGTGTTCACGAAAAACTGCATCTCTTGAAATATGAATCTGTTTGGTTTCAAGATCTAAAAATTTATATGCTTTCTTCCCATAAGGATACCCTATGAAAACACAAGAAATGGCTCTAGAGGATGTCTCTATGTACTTTAGGTGTAGAGATATAGCTGAGACAACCAAAAGGTTTAAGGTGACAATATTGTGGTAATTTCTGAAACAGAAGTTCATAAGGAGATTTATTGTTCAAAACCTTAGAAGGAAATCTATTAATCAGGTAAGTAGCAGTGAGAACACACTCACCCCAAAACCTTATGGGAAGATTAGATTGAAAAAAAAAGAGTTATAGAAGTTTTCAACAAATGCTTGTGCTTTCTCTCCACAACTCCATTTTGTTGTGGAGTATAAGCACAAGATGTTTAATGAGTAATGCCTTTAGAAGCAAAGAAAGACCGATCAAAAGATGTAAGAACCCTGATTTTTGTACTATTGTAAACGACATGAATGAATAGTAATTTCACTACTTAAGAGATATGATCCCAACCACCACTTATGAATGATGAATATTTAAGATTTGAGTTCATATTATGATTTCTTAAGCGAAATAAGCGTATGTAAAAGTCGTCGGAATGCGAAGAATCCTACTTCACCTACGACCTACGTTTTATGAGATATTGATAAATACGAGTACTATGACAAGCCCAAGGGTTATATAATTCGAAAATGACCATATAACCAAGGTACTAGGATAAGGAAATTAAAATTTTGGAAGGTTACTTGAAAGGATTTTTACACTAAAATTTTTTTAAGGATTATTGAAGATTGGCATGGAAATTAAGGAATAAATATTGAAAAATGATAAAGGTGGCAAGAAGCCATGTAAATCCCATGCAAATAGCTAGCCATGCAAGCTCCATATAATTCCATGCAAACCAACTCACTTACAAGCCAACCAAACTAGAGACTATTCACTTAAGAAGCAAGTTCCACCAAAAATGGAATAAAGTAGCTTTATGGGGTTGAATTTTAAGGCAAGGTATGGCTCTTCTTTGACAAAAGAATGTAGCAAATAAAGGATGAGATACATATTATAACTTTATACCATTCAACTACAAAAGCTAGCCAAGGTAAAAACTCTCCCCCCCCCCCCCCCCTTTTCTTCCATTCGGCAACTACAAGAAACAAGGAAAAAAGAAAAATCAAAACCCTACCTCCACTCCCTCTTAATTCATGAAAATTTGACCACATCCCCTCCATCATATAACTAAGGTATGTTCAAAATCCCATGATTTAATTTGGTGTTTAGCATGGTGAAAGAATTAGGCAAAGTTCATGATGAATAGTAAACTCAAGATGAACTCTTGTTTGGATCTTGAAGGTTAAAGTTTGTTAAGGCTATATAAGGTGTTATTGAGGTTTATTAAGCTTAGACAAGGTTTTTAAGACTCCAAGGAAGGTATAACTTCTCACACCCATCTTAAGTTTCTAAGTTTTTAAGTTAATATGGAAGTTGGATGTAAGATGTGACATGTTTAAGTGATTTTTAAAGTTATAAACTCTTTAATGAGGTGTAAATATTAGATGGCGATAAATGGATGTTACCACTGGTCTTAGAGACCTTTGATGATGGTTATATGATTTTGATTTTGTATGGTTGCATTAAGTGGCTAGATGGAGTTCATGGAATTTGGAAATGTTCGGTTTATAGCTGTTATAATGTCGAAATTTCATTAGACCATTTGAGCATCTAATGCCGAATTGAACAAATGTTTTCTTGGCAAGTTTTTGGACATAAACCAGTAGGAAATATTTTGTAGTTTGTTTTGATACCAAGATCATGTGATTACGATTTACGGTTTAAGAGATATGCTCGTTTTAGTGAAATCGGTTAAAACGGACGAATCATTAAAATGGACTGACTTTACAAAGCCAAACGAGCCCTTTAAAAATGTTTTTGATTATGAAAATTTTATGAGGAGTAACCTGGTCAGTGGTTAAGATCTCATAAAAATTTGGAGTAGAAATACGAAATTTTCGATTTTATAGAATTTTTCGAATCAAAGTTGCGGAAGTGAAAAACCCTTTTAGGGGACGATACGAGACGAACTTTAGCTTCGATGAAAATGACCCCTAGCAAAAGTTGTTATGAAACCAATAATTATCGAAAGTGGTTAAAGTATATCATGGATTAATAATAAGCCAAATGTGTAGTAAGGATGTATCATTACGAAGTTTTGTCATTATGTGAATTGTCGATTCGACGGGATCGTTTAACGAACTAACCAAACCTTATTGGTTGTTATAGATCATCACACTAAAACCAGAGCCCAGACTATTCCGACACGATCAGGCAAGTTTTCGAAACTTGAACTTCAAGTATTTCTAAACTGTTCTTGTTGTGATATAACTATTATGAACTGCTTAAAAGTATTTTTCGAATCAGCATGAGATGTATGGTTTATTTACGAAGATATAAACCTATTAAGTAAGTACGTATGCCTAATACATATACATGCATACGATGATGTGTTAAGATCCTCAAGTAGGGTACAATAATACCCTTTTCTTAAGTAAGGGAGTCGGAGATATTTCGTCCGGATAAGGACATAAAAACCTGGAAGTCACCGGAGATGATATATGAGGTACAATCGATTTGAAAATATTCCAATAAATATAAATTGGATATTTTCGGATTAAAAATCCCTTTGATGATATTATTGAATATTATTTAAATAAGTATTAATTATCCCAAACGAATTATTTATTTAATAAATATTATTTGAATATTTATTAAATACTCCAGAATGATTTAAAAATCATATTAATTATTTAAAAGTTATTTAAGACTTTAAAAAATATTTTAAATATTTCCGATCGTCGGAAAATTATTTAAAAATAGTACGGGTTCCCATTTATTAATTACTAATAGTCTCACTCATCGAAATGTGTCGCTATCACTCACGAACTTATCAAAACTCCGGAACCCAAGGTTTTGGGAGCCAATATTAATGTTTTCTCCCTTCACTATCTATAAGGCAAATAAGAAATACACCCAACCTAGTAAGGAGGGGCTCAGGTTTGACTAAGTACTCAAAACTCCGACCAACTCCCAAGTTATGTTTTGTAATGAGCTTCCTAAGTAAATGAAATTTGTTGACTAAGTTCAACCCACATGTCAAAGTTACTTACTCGATTATTCATGGATGTAAAGCTAAGTAAATGTTAACAGGCCTATCAACAAGCTCTGTGCTTGATATAGAACTGTTACCAAACCTGTCAACAAACTTTGTGCTTGGGGAACTGGATTAAATTTTGTTCCAATGATAGATATGATTCTTTAGGGGATTGGAGGAAGTGGGGGCTATACTCTCGGGCGTAGTCCAAATATTAAGGCACATATGTGGTCAGGGTGCAACCCGATAAGGGAACGTAGTCCTTCTACTAGTAGAAAAGCAGAGGCACGATACATTGGCTGATCACCAGATATCGTGGAAGAGGCTCCAGCATAATCTCATTCTTCCAATTGGAATTGTACTGCAACACTATAATGAAAGCCTAGATGTTCAATTACCGATAGTGTTGACAGAGTGATGAACTATTCAAAGTACCACAGATATTCCTCATTATATTTCTGGATAAGGAATGAAAGATGTTTAATGATGGTACAATACCAGTATAAGATATGTCATATGGTTTAAGATAACAAAAGTACTTTGAAAACTATTATTATATGGCTGAGATGTATTGTTCACTCTTGCTTTTCTTTTATATATATACCACACAACAACAGATAAGCATGGCAAGAACAAGGCAGAACCTCCACAAAAGCGTGCTGACCGGTCAGTAGTTTAGGAGACTATTTACGAGGCAGGTGACGAGGCCGCACTCGGTAGCATTACCACAGGTGAGCAGACTAAGTTGGATAGGTTTACAGCTTAGGTTGGTTAGGTTTATTTACAAGCATGACTTGTGTAAGTTTCTGAAAACCAAACCTGTTTTTGGCCGCAGATGCCGCCTTATGTGGTAATCCCTTTTAAGTTTGAACTTTTAAGACTATGACAATTTGGGTTTGTAATAACTATTTCAAGATGGTTGTAATAACTTGGTAATGATTTAATTTCGTCTCTGAGCCTATAATCTGTGAATGTTATGTTTGATTGAGGGGTCACAGCATGATAAGTTGAAGGTTAAGAATAATGTTTATTAGAAATGGGAATTAAGGACAGAGTGACAGCCCGGATCCCCGACCCCGGATGTAACACCCTACTAATATAACAATTAAAACTACATTTTAAACAATTCCAAACCTTATAAAGCTGCAATAAACCAACATCAATAATCCCAAATAAAAGTACGTGGTCTAAATATCCAAAGTAACGATACTAGAAATGTTCAAAACTAATAAAATGAGTTCTCATAATCCATAAACCACTAGGCCAAAGCTCTACTAAAGACTGGGTGGCACTCATCACTCTTCCCGTTTTACCCCTATTTACCTGCGGAAAGGAAATAATAAAGAGTGAGCCAGATGCTCTGTACGAATATTATATAAATACGACATGAAATTTAAAAATGAGTGGATTGTGTCTTACCGACACAACGATATAACAAAAGGTGATAAAGAGATCAACAATATATTTCTGAAACAATTATCGATGTTAAACAAATCAATGGGATAATAAATTAAACAATGAGGTTGACAACGAAATTTAAAATAAGGTCGAATAACAAGTAAGGTGGGTACAATATGGGTCTCTTACACAAAACTATACTCGCTAACTCCAATCACCAGCGAAGTACAGGACAATGGTTCCTTCTTCGGTAATCCAGAAGAAGAAATAAGGAATGTATAAAACATCCCAACAATGCAATAACGATCATGATCTAATCACGTCTCATACCCCAGAGACGTGCTCGTATGCTCACCCACCGATACGGGTAGGTGCCTAGTTCACCTTTACTCCGAACTCCATGTGAACATTGTCTGTGATTAACCCACACAGATCGGTCTAAGAGCCCATCAAATAGGTCACAAAGGTTGCTTGACTCGTACGAAACGAAACAAAATAAACAATGTCGCAAGAAAATGCGAAATAAAACAATATGTACGAGTCAAGGCAACAATACATCCAAAAATAAGGGATTCGAAACGAAATTGAGAATGCGTACAATAAGGTACGCATAGAGTACAATAAGGTGACAATTTTAGAAAACGAATCCACAATAAATTTAACGAATATTTATTAATTAAAAGAGAGAACCAAGAATTCGTACCTGATATAAGTATTAAGCTAGCACTGAAATATTTTGGTTCAGATGCGCTGCTACTAGTCCTTATTTAAATCTAAAAATAATTATTAACCATATGTTAGTACCAAATTGCAAATATAACTCTTAAGATTAAATATTAAGAAAAGTACCATGCATATACGTAACTTTAAATTAATAAAAAAAATATTAGAAAACCACATTATGGTGGTGACTGCCACACCCATATATAAAAATATTGATAAAATAGTGTAACTAAAGTATGTAGCTCGGATTTGTACTCCCGGTTAACAAGCAAAATTCCTTAACTGGTTCAATAAATCCCAAACAATAAATACAAAAGAATATTATTAACAATCTAATAAATTAATTATGCTAAAACCAATCAGGAAAATGTAAATTAAAAAAAAAAAATATATATATATATATATATATATATATATATATATATATATATATTATAATTAACCAATATTAACTGACACGATCCATCATTACTAGGAAAGTATCCGAGAGACAAATCAAAATGACATATTAAAGTAATAATTTCATCGTATATAAATTATAGAGATTAGAACTAGTAATAAAATAATTATAAATTAATTATAACAATAATTATTAAATGATACAAACTAATTATATAAAAGAACAAAATACACTTATCAACCCCATTTAAAATAGTACAGTAGCCTCGCATAGATACAATTAACTAACCAATTTAATTAAATAAATTAATAAATCAACAATTAAATACTATAATTCGATTACTAGCTACAAATCAATTGTTCATGAAATAATGACTACAGAACCGATGCTTCACAAGAACATCAACATACATGTAGCTCAGTGTACTACTATTATTTACATATGTAGTCCAACAATACTAGAGACCAAGTACTCAAACTTTAAAACCTGATACATGTGAAATAATCATTTATTAAATTATAAACACAACAACACTAGTATCAGAAATGTACTAAGATAATCGGGCCAAATTAATTACATGTGTGACAAAACAACATCTTTAAAATAAAATGAAACTAAATTTTATTTTATAACAAGTCTCATTTTGAAAACTACAAAAATAAATTACTATGTACATATAAACTTTAATCTAGTGTAACAAGCACAAGCAATAGTATTAATAACAAGAACAAACATAAAAAAAACAAAAATCAATACTAAAATAAATTACAAAAACAAATAATTAATAACCATGCCAAAATAAATGTACAAAAAGAAAAACTATACAGGTATATAAAAGAAAAGTACGATTGGCTTCTCATAATAGATTCCCGGAGTTCCAAGACAAGGACTATAGCAGGAATATCAAGAATGAAAAAAAAAATATCACTGAAATGTAAATAGAACGTGGAAGTAATATGAGTCAAATATTCAATATAAAGAATTTATATAAATACATACTAACCAATATCCAAACCTCCTGGTTCCTATTACTTTGACGTGGAGCACCTTGAGACCTTGCTACTCTCCTTATTGTACCTACACAATTGTACGCTCATCCTATTAATAAAATATAATAATTATGAACCAAATTTATAATGTCTATATAGGTACCTCAGTTGATCATACCTATTGGCCAATGGCCAAGACCACTATCTCAACTCTCCTCCTCTGTTATGCACAATACGTTGCCGTACACCCTATATGTATATATTAAATTATATTTATAAGGGTATCACGATTAGCATAATCTAATAGAAATAGGTGATAAGATTTATTCAAATAACCTAACTGAAGTTTATCTAAATTTCTAAAACTCGATTAGGACTCTAAAATTAGCTTCTAGATATTTCTAGAATAATAAATATAAACAATTATAATTTAACAAATATTTTATATATAATATGTATTGATAGCTAGATAATTAATAAAAATATAGGGGTATTATATTCTTCCCTCCTTAAAAGAATTTCGTCCTCGAAATTCAAATAACGCACCTGATTCAAAAAGATATGGATATTTTGTACGAACTGAATCCTCCATCTCCCACGTAGCTTCTCGAGCATCATGATTTTTCCAAAGAACTTTTACAAAAGGAATCGTCTTTTTACGCATAACCCTTTCCTCTCTCGCTAATATAGCCTCAGCTTCCTCCTCACAAGATAAGTCCTCGTCGAAGGTGTCTAAAGGATACTGAACAATATGATGTGGATGATAAACATACTTCCTCAAAACCGATGCGTGAAATACGTTATGTATCCGCGACAATTGTGGTGGCAAAGCAACTCTATACGCCACTGCTCCAACCTTCTCAAGAATCTCAAAAGGACCAATATATCTCGGACTCAGTTTACCTTTCTGACCAAAATGTTGAATGCCCTTCGTTGGAGATACTTTAAGAAATACCTTATCTCCAACCTCAAACTCATACTCTCGTCTACCCTTATCTGCATAACTCTTTTGTCGGGATCGTGCTTGTCTGAGCTTCTCCAAAGCAAATGTTACCTTATCAGTAGTGATCTGAACCAAATCGGGACCCTCCAAAAGTTTCTCTCCCACTTCATTCCAACAAGTCGGTGTCCTACACTTGCGCCCGTAAAGTGCCTCAAAAGGAGCCATACCAATGCTTGCCTGCCAACTATTATTGTATGTAAATTCAACCAGCGGTAAATACTCATCCCAATTTCCAAACCATTCCAATGCACAAGCTCGTAACATATCCTCTAGAGTCTGAATCGTCCTCTTTGACTGACCATCTGACTGCGGATGAAAAGCTGTACTATAGTTCAACTTGGTACCCCATGCCTTTTGAAATCCCTGCCAAAATTTTGAAGTGAATCTCGGATCTCTGTCAGATACAATCGAAACTGGAATACCATGAAGTCTAACAATCTCATTCCTGTAGGCAAGTGCTAAACTCTCTAAAGACATGTTCCCACGAATCGCCAAAAAGTGAGCAGATTTAGTAAGCCTATCTACAATCACCCATATTGCATCATTTTTCTTCAATGTTCTAGGCAATCCAATCACAAAATCCATGCAAATATTTTCCCATTTCCAAGTAGGCAATTCTAAAGGCTGTAACAATCCACTCGGTCTCTGATGCTCAATCTTCACCTGTTGACAAGTCAAACACCTCGAAACAAACTTAGCTATATCACGTTTCATACCTCTCCACCAAAAATGTTCCTTCACATCATGATACATCTTCGTTTCACCCGGATGAATAGAAAATGATGATCGATGGGCTTCCTCCAATAGCTCCTCTCTAAGTTGCTTATTATTAGGCACACACAATCGGTTACCCAACCAAACAATACCGTGATCATCACTGCGAAGTCCTGGTTGCTTCCCTGCTTCAATATCTCGTACTAGGTTGCACAATTCCTCATCACCATCTTGAGCTGCCTTAATCCTAGAGATAAGATTAGGCTCGACATGCATACTTGCCACAATACCATCTGAGTCATGACGATAGAACTCCATGCCAAATCTCTCAATCTCATACTGAAGAGGTCGTTGATATGTCACTAACGCTGCCAGATTCCCAAAATTCTTCCTACTCAATGCGTCTGCAACCTTATTAGCTTTGCCTGGATGATACTGAATGCTCACATCATAGTCCTTCAAAATTTCAATCCATCTTCTCTGCCTCATATTAAGTTCCCTCTGTGTAAAGATGTACTTCAAACTTTTGTGGTCCGTAAATATCTCACATTTATCACCATACAAGTAGTGTCGCCATATCTTCAATGCAAAGATCACAGCTGCAAGCTCCAAATCATGTGTCGGGTAGTTCACCTCGTAAGGTTTTAGTTGCCTCGAAGCATAGGCGATCACCTTTCCATGCTGCATCAGTACACAACCAAGTCCCTTCTTTAAAGCATCACTGTAAATCACATAACCACCCATTCCCGATGGTAGCGTCAAAACTGGAGATGTCACAAGTCTGTTCTTCAACTCTTGGAAACTACCCTCACATTCCTCAGTCCATTAGAAATTGTTACTTTTTCGAGTCAACTGTGTCAATGGCATGGCAATAGTCGAGAAACCCTCAACAAAACGACGATAATAACCGGCGAGTCCCAAGAAACTCCTAACCTCAGTCACGGTGCTAGGTCTTGGCCAATCGGTAATAGCCTCAACCTTAGCAGGATCCACTTTGATTCCATCTGCAGATACAATGTGTCCCAAAAAGGCAACTTGCTCGAGCCAAAATTCACATTTCTGATACTTTGCATATAACTTGTTCTTCCGCAATATCTCCAATACAACTCGTAAGTGCTCCTCGTGCTCTTCTTTAGACTTTGAATACACCAAAATGTCATCGATAAATACGATCACGAACTTGTCAAGAAAATCTTTGAATACCCTGTTCATTAAGTCCATGAAAACTACCGGTGCGTTGGTTAACCCAAAAGACATAACGAGAAACTCATAGTGCCCGTAACGAGTCCTAAATGCGGTCTTCGGAATATCACTTTCCTTCACTCTCAACTGATGGTAGCCTGAACGTAGATCAATCTTCGAAAAATATTTTGCTCCTTGTAGCTGATCAAACAGGTCATCGATCCTAGGCAATGGATACTTGTTCTTCACAGTGATTCTGTTCAACTCCCGGTAATCGATACAAAGCCTCATTGAACCATCTTTCTTCTTCACAAATAAAATAGGTGCTCCCCAAGGGGAACACTAGGCCGAATGAAACCTTTCACGAGTAGTTCCTGCAGTTGTTCCTTTAACTCTTGCAACTCTAGTGGAGCCATGCGATACGGAGCCTTAGAAATAGGTTGCGCACCAGGTAACAAATCAATAGAAAATTCCACCTCTCGCGGTGGTGGTAGTCCATCCAAGTTGTCTGGAAATACATCTGAAAATTTGCAAACAACACTAACATCTTCTACTTCAGATTGTTCTTTGGAAGAATCAATCACATGAGCTAAATATCCTTCACAACCACGTGCAAGCATCCGTTTGGCCTTGATGGCCGTCACAAATTTCCCCAAACCACTGGGCGTAGAACCCTGGAACTTGAACTCAGGTGAATTTGGATCACCGAAAATTATTCTCTTTCCCTGACAATCAATAGTAGCCTTATGTCGCTCTAGCCAATCCATCCCCAAAATTACATCAAAGTCTCGTAACGGAATAGGTAAGAGATCCACAAATAATCTTCTATCCTCAACTATAACTACACAATCATGATACCGAGATTTCACAAACATATTCCCCCCAATAGGGTTGCCAACAGAAAATTCGGGTGATAACGTAGTAGGTGTGATGCATAGATGTTTAGCATAAGATGTAGAGACAAATGAATTTGTAGCACCAGTATCAAATAAAACTGTAGCATTTCTATTGCCAATAGAAAGTGTTCCTGTAATGGTACCTGGGGTATTTGCAGCATCCTTTGCGGTGATAGAAAAGACACGTCCACCATTCTTTTGATTATTCTTCCCATTCTGATCATTCTGGTCCGCAGATTTCTTCAATGGCACCTTGCAATCTCGAATAGTATGGCCTTTCTGGCCACAATTGAAGCATGATCTAGTAAGCCAATAACAGACGCCACTGTGCATCTTCCCGCAATGCTCACAATTAGATTTTCCTCCGTTCTGATTCCCAGCTTGAGTCCCTGACCTGTTCTGCTGGTTACCCTGATTTCCATTCCTCTGCTGAAAACGAGTGTTATACCTCTGATCATTCTGTTTAAACCTGCCTACAGCTCCTCCATTTTTCTGAAATCTAGAAGAATCATCTTCTCTCTTCCTTTTCTGGTTCTGCAAGTCTCTCTGTTTACGGAAATCAGTCTGATGAAGCTCTTGGTCTCTGGCACTGTCTACCAAACTGTCCATAGTAGTGTAGCGGTTAGCTATGATGTGATTACGGATCGAAGTCTTCAGAGCCCACTTGAACTTCATGATTTTATCTTCCTCTGTACCAGCAACGGACCGTGCATAGCCAGCTAACCTCTGAAACCTGATCTGAAAGTCCGCCACGGATTCATCCTCCTTCTGAGTTATGCTTTGATATTCCCGAACATACTCCTCACGAATGCTGGCAGGAAAGTACCTCTGATCAAACTGTGCCTTAAAAACATTCCAAGTGACAGTATTCTCGTATCCAGCTGCGTGGGAAGCCACCACTGACTTCCGCCAAATGCTAGCATCCCCCTCAAGACGGTAAATGCCAAAACGAGCCTTTTCTAGCTCAGAACAGTTAAGTACCCGAAAGATCTTCTCCATATGATCAATCCACGCTTCAGCATCCATGGGGGTTTTAGCCTCCTTGAAGCAGTTAGGCCTTTGCTTCATAAAACGATCAAACATAGTCTGGCCTTCTTGATTCTGTGTGTTACCACGAGGATTCTGCGTTTGCTGAGCTGCCACCTGCTGCACCATATTTATAAAAGTGGTTTGATCCATCACAATTTGCTGAGTAACATTTCCCCCAGTGTTTTGGTTTGTATTAGATCTCCTTGGCGGCATTCTGCAAAAATTTTCGTGAGTGCACATACGAAACAATCATATCACAGGTCGATATTAAAAGTCATAATTCTACCCATGCGAAGTTAACCCAAAACTCACAGGTCAATGCCTAACGGACAGTCTACAGAATCTATAACCTTAGCTCTGATACCAACATTGTAACACCCTACTAATATAACAATTAAAACTACATTTTAAACAATTCCAAACCTTATAAAGCTGCAATAAACCAACATCAATAATCCCAAATAAAAGTACGTGGTCTAAATATCCAAAGTAACGATACTAGAAATGTTCAAAACTAATAAAATGAGTTCTCATAATCCATAAACCACTTGGCCAAAGCTCTACTAAAGACTGGGTGGCACTCATCACTCTTCCCGCTTTACCCCTATTTACCTGCGGAAAGGAAATAATAAAGAGTGAGCCAGATGCTCTGTACGAATATTATATAAATACGACATGAAATTTAAAAATGAGTGGATTGTGTCTTACCGACACAACGATATAACAAAAGGTGATAAAGAGATCAACAATATATTTCTGAAACAATTATCGATGTTAAACAAATCAATGGGATAATAAATTAAACAATGAGGTTGACAACGAAATTTAAAATAAGGTCGAATAACAAGTAAGGTGGGTACAATATGGGTCTCTTACACAAAACTATACTCGCTAACTCCAATCACCAGCGAAGTACAGGACAATGGTTCCTTCTTCGGTAATCCAGAAGAAGAAATAAGGAATGTATAAAACATCCCAACAATGCAATAACGATCATGATCTAATCACGTCTCATACCCCAGAGACGTGCTCGTATGCTCACCCACCGATACGAGTAGGTGCCTAGTTCACCTTTACTCCGAACTCCATGTGAACATTGTCTGTGATTAACCCACACAGATCGGTCTAAGAGCCCATCAAATAGGTCACAAAGGTTGCTTGACTCGTACGAAACGAAACAAAATAAACAATGTCGCAAGAAAATGCGAAATAAAACAATATGTACGAGTCAAGGCAACAATACATCCAAAAATAAGGGATTCGAAACGAAATTGAGAATGCGTACAATAAGGTACGCATAGAGTACAATAAGGTGACAATTTTAGAAAACGAATCCACAATAAATTTAACGAATATTTATTAATTAAAAGAGAGAACCAAGAATTCGTACCTGATATAAGTATTAAGCTAGCACTGAAATATTTTGGTTCAGATGCGCTGCTACTAGTCCTTATTTAAATCTAAAAATAATTATTAACCATATGTTAGTACCAAATTGCAAATATAACTCTTAAGATTAAATATTAAGAAAAGTACCATGCATATACGTAACTTTAAATTAATAAAAAAAATATTAGAAAACCACATTATGGTGGTGACTGCCACACCCATATATAAAAATATTGATAAAATAGTGTAACTAAAGTATGTAGCTCGGATTTGTACTCCCGGTTAACAAGCAAAATTCCTTAACTGGTTCAATAAATCCCAAACAATAAATATAAAAGAATATTATTAACAATCTAATAAATTAATTATGCTAAAACCAATCAGGAAAATGTAAATTAAAAAAAAAAAAAAAATATATATATATATATATATATATATATATATATTATAATTAACCAATATTAACTGACACGATCCATCATTACTAGGAAAGTATCCGAGAGACAAATCAAAATGACATATTAAAGTAATAATTTCATCGTATATAAATTATAGAGATTAGAACTAGTAATAAAATAATTATAAATTAATTATAACAATAATTATTAAATGATACAAACTAATTATATAAAAGAACAAAATACACTTATCAACCCCATTTAAAATAGTACAGTAGCCTCGCATAGATACAATTAACTAACCAATTTAATTAAATAAATTAATAAATCAACAATTAAATACTATAATTCGATTACTAGCTACAAATCAATTGTTCATGAAATAATGACTACAGAACCGATGCTTCACAAGAACATCAACATACATGTAGCTCAGTGTACTACTATTATTTACATATGTAGTCCAACAATACTAGAGACCAAGTACTCAAACTTTAAAACCTGATACATGTGAAATAATCATTTATTAAATTATAAACACAACAACACTAGTATCAGAAATGTACTAAGATAATCGGGCCAAATTAATTACATGTGTGACAAAACAACATCTTTAAAATAAAATGAAACTAAATTTTATTTTATAACAAGTCTCATTTTGAAAACTACAAAAATAAATTACTATGTACATATAAACTTTAATCTAGTGTAACAAGCACAAGCAATAGTATTAATAACAAGAACAAACATAAAAAAAACAAAAATCAATACTAAAATAAATTACAAAAACAAATAATTAATAACCATGCCAAAATAAATGTACAAAAAGAAAAACTATACAGGTATATAAAAGAAAAGTACGATTGGCTTCTCATAATAGATTCCCGGAGTTCCAAGACAAGGACTATAGCAGGAATATCAAGAATGAAAAAAAAAATATCACTGAAATGTAAATAGAACGTGGAAGTAATATGAGTCAAATATTCAATATAAAGAATTTATATAAATACATACTAACCAATATCCAAACCTCCTGGTTCCTATTACTTTGACGTGGAGCACCTTGAGACCTTGCTACTCTCCTTATTGTACCTACACAATTGTACGCTCATCCTATTAATAAAATATAATAATTATGAACCAAATTTATAATGTCTATATAGGTACCTCAGTTGATCATACCTATTGGCCAATGGCCAAGACCACTATCTCAACTCTCCTCCTCTGTTATGCACAATACGTTGCCGTACACCCTATATGTATATATTAAATTATATTTATAAGGGTATCACGATTAGCATAATCTAATAGAAATAGGTGATAAGATTTATTCAAATAACCTAACTGAAGTTTATCTAAATTTCTAAAACTCGATTAGGACTCTAAAATTAGCTTCTAGATATTTCTAGAATAATAAATATAAACAATTATAATTTAACAAATATTTTATATATAATATGTATTGATAGCTAGATAATTAATAAAAATATAGGGGTATTATACCGGATCTAGGGGTGTTACAAAAGAACTCAACCCCAATTCAAGTACATTATCTGTTCTAATAATATGAACTTTACTGTGAAACTGATTTTCCACAATAGCAATGAAAGACTTAATGAAACTGAAAGCATTACTTTTATGACTTAGAAGATGTGTCCAAGTAGTTCTAGTGAAATCATCTACTATAGTCGAAAAGTATTTATGCTTATTATATGTAGGAGTAGAATAATGGCCCCATACATCAACATGAAGAAGTTGAAATTTATTAGAACTTTGAATTGTGCTATGAGGAAAAGGAAATCTATGATGCCTAGCTTTAGCACAAACAGTACAGGGTAAATCTGGCAAATTGCCATTACAAATGTGTAAAGTTTTGAGTTTACTGTAAGGTAAATGCCCTAATCTGTTATGCCCTAGAAGGGCAGAATCATTACAATTTGAAATGGAATTGAAAACAGCAGATTGTGAAAGTTCTGAGAAAAATTGAGCAGTAGAGTCAAGAAGGTACAAGCCTCTTTGAGCTTTACCAAGAACCAGTGGCTTCTTCAGAGAAGAGCCCTGCTGACAACAAGTATTATCAGTAAAATAGACTGGACAATTTAACTGAGAAGCTATCTTGTTGACAGAAAGAAGATTAAAAGTGAAATGAGGAACATAGAGGACATTTTCCAAAATGATGTTATTAGGAAGTATCACTGAACCTATGAGATTGACTGCTATAATGTTTTCATTAGGTAATGAAATATTCAAAGGATGAGGTAAAGTAGTGAGAGTAGTGAATAATTGTTTGTTGTAGCACATATGATCATTGCCACCACTATCAATTATCCATATGTTGTTATTGAAAGCAGACAAGCAAGTGATATAGGGAGAAGAGTCAATAAAGTTACCAGCAAAATTAGCTGTGGAAGTTGCAGACTCAGCAGGTTGAGCATATTTTAGTAGATTGACAAGTTGGTTGTACATTTCTGGAGTCAGACCAGTAGATAAACCTACAGCAGCATTAGCAGATGAAACACCAGATTCACCAAAAAAGTTATTATCAACAGTTGCAGCAAACTTCTTGGTTTTTGTAAACTTAAAATCACTTGGAAATCCATGAAGTTTGTAGCACTTATCCATGGTATGACCTGATTTCTTGCAATAATTGCAATGCAGAGAAGACTTAGGCCTATTTTCATTGAGATGTTATGGTTTAAATTGAGAAAAACCAGGTCGTGAAGCTGCAGCTTTCAGAGAAGAGGAGTAGTCAGCCATAAAGTGAGCTGAAGAAGAGTGGATATCTCTTTGTGCTTCTTCCTGAAGAACTATGCTATAAACTTGACCAATAGAAGGAAGAGGTGAAGTCGTGAGAATAGATCCTCTCATAATATTGTAAGACTCATTCAAACCCATGAGAAATTGTATAACACGCTGGTTTTGCTGAAACACAGTAAGCTTCTGTGCAGCACCACACGTACAGCCACATGTACACACGGGTACAAAACAAAGAGCATCTATATCATCCCAAAGCATTTTGAGTTTAGTGAAATAATCTGAAACATTACTATTTCCTTGAATAATTTCACTAAGATCCTTATGAAGTCCAATTATAACTGAGCTCTACTAGATACACCATAACGTTCCTCTAACTCATTCCACATCTCATGTGCAGAGCTTGAATAGATCACACTCCTGCCTATTTGCTTAGACAAAGCACCAAGAATCCAAGAAATAACCATATCGTTACATCGAGACCAACTTTTGAAAGTAGAAGAATCAGAAGCAGGTTTCGGAATAGAACCATCAACAAAACCGATTTTGTTACGAGCTGATAAAGTAACAATCATTGAACTTTTCCAGTTTTCAAAACCAGTACCATCAAAACTGTCATTAACTAACTTCATACCAAGACTATCTGAATTTTGTAAATGTAGAGGATTATCTTGATAGAAACGTAAAGAAGAATCAGTGTATGAAATAGATGTTGAAGATTCAGTTATCGTAATGATTTATACAAGAAATTGAGGAGAATTCAGAGATTTAACAAGAATTGAGAATGAATTTGTATAAAGAAAAACAACGAAACAAGAATTTGTTTATGTTTTTGAGTTTTTCTGATAAGATGCAACAAGAAAGAACAATCACAATTCTCAAGATAACACGAACAAGAATTAAACACACAATAAGATCGAAAAGCTATAGAAATATGATACAGAAATGAACTATCATCAAGATAATGATCAAAACAACAAGAAAACGACCTGGATGATAGGAATTAATATGAGCATTGAAGAGATGACCGGAAAATGACTGGAAAAAGGGAGAACTCCGATGAACATACTAATAACGCCGTTGAATTCCATTGCAGATCGATAAACTCTTTTATTGTAGCTAAACTGTTTGATAAAAGGTTAAAGAGAAAACGAAGAAGATGAGAAAGATCGGAACTAACGCTTTGATACCATGTTATGATCTAACAAATCAAGAATTAAAACTGTACTGAAAGGAAAAATAGCTTGTATTGATTGAAGCGGAAGAAGTAAAAATGAAATGTACAGACATTGGAGCTCTTATATCCAACTCTACTTGAGAACAAAACAAGTGGGAAAAACTATTACAATCTAACTAACTAGATGTTGACTAGATGCTTAGGTGTAAAATAAATTATATTATTTAGCTATGTAACCCCAACAGATATCTTGGAGCAAATTGCCAAATTGTTCAATTAGGATTATACCACTAAAATTTTATAGCAATAATACAGATTTGGGAGAAGATGAATAGACGATGATGCTACTAGGGGCTTCCCGAATTTTCAATCCTGCCTCTTTCTTTTAACTTTTGGAACTAATATTTTACGGTTTGAGATATGGGTTATAAATTTCATAAATCTAATGAAATACTCTATTTAAATTAATTTCTACTTTTTTTTACTATATAGAATTATATGTCTTACAATTTAGTATCCATTTTAAGCTAAATCACGGGATGAGCGAAGGTCGAATCCGGACAACAAAGAATACACCTTTGCCACTTTGTACTTAATATCTAATATTATGAAACAAACCGACCGAAAGAGACACCTAAACAATAACTGTAACTAGAGGTTTACTTTAATTATACTAGCGGATAACCGTGAATATTAATTATAAAAATAAATATAATTAATAAATATTATTTAAATAAATAAATAAATATATATATATATATATGTTTATAGAGAATTAAAAGATAAATGTACATAATAAATAAACACTAATTAATTATGTAGTTATAGGGAATTGAACACAGGTGAAATTAAATGTTATTCAAATATGTACTTGTAGAGAATTGAATGATAAATGTATATAATAAATAAGCACTATTTAATTATGTAGTCATAGGGAACTGAATACGGGTTAAATTAAAGAAATTGAATTAAATAAATAGATATAATTCATAAGTGTTAATTAAACATAACCGTGTAGACAATTGAATGATAAAAATATATAATAAACAAACACTATAATTATGTATTTATAGGGAATCAAATACGGAATGTAGTTAAAGAAGTTAAATTAAATAACTAAATATGGTAGTATTAATTTATTTATTGTTAAATTGTATTCAAATATTTAAGGATTTGACTAGCTTTTAGAAGTAAAGGAGTCATTGATTTTATTTGTTCCATTTTATATGGATGTTTTGTGCTAATTACGGAGTAGGCTTCTTGAATGACTTGTTATCGGTCGTCCATTTGACGAATATTATCGATCGTCCGTTTGACGAATTTTTATAATTTATACATTTTCTTTTTAATATATCGTAGTTTTATTTTATATTTGGCTGCAGTTTAAATCTATCTTATTTATTAATTTTTGTTTTCAAAAAAGTATTACAATCTATTCAATTTTAGTTATTTTATTATTTTATCTAAATGTAATAATAACGAATCTTTTCTTATTTTACAAATTTTTAATTTGTATTTTAAATAGAGGTCTAACCAAAGGGACCCCTTTGGTTAGATTATATTTATACTTATTTTTTTCTATTAATATCTTATCACCGTATAGGATTTTTTATTAAATATTATTATATTATATATTTTTTGTTTTAACTCAAACTTATGTATTTGTATTAACTTAATTTTCTTGATTTGTATATGGTTTTGGTGACCTTTCAGATTTAATGAAGAAAGGAAAAGGAGATAGTTGAAGTCGGGAATGAGATTGAACTGATAGCAATGGGGACTCAAAAAAGCAAAAAAAAAAAAGTTATAGTTTTTTTTTTTTTTTTTGCTAAATGAGGCTTTGCCTCGTGGAGAAATATATTAAAATAAAGAATGTACAAAGCAAGAGCAGAAAAGCTCAAGACAGAAAACAAAATATTCCATTGGAACAAGCACCAAGGAATAAGAACAAAACTAACCAAACCACACTAACAACACACAACAAATCGCCTAAAAAACGCGAACCAAACAAACAATTTCAAATACCAAAACAAGCAACCCCACCTTGAGACAATATGTCAAACAAAAGGATGCTACTCCCTCTGTATCAAATTACATTTTCTGTTTTGACTTTGAAAATTGTTCATTCTAAGCGATTGATTACTAATTTACACCTAATCTATAAGATCAAATATAGTCATGAGTGATCTTGTTGAATTCTTATTTATTAGTACTTTAATACAGTGAAATTTTCATAATTAATAATAATATAAAATTAAAGATATAAATGATTAAAAGTGTGCGTTGGCAAATATATCAAAAGTAAACAGGAAAAGTATTTTGAGACGCGGATAGTAGTGAAATCGAACAAACACGCAGCCACCTCCAAGCTAGCCTCGATTGCACCAACCAATAAACCACCTCTAAAATACTCTGGCAACCAAGTTGCAAAATAACCACAGTCCCATGTGCTTAAAATAATGACCATGGTACTATCCCCACCAAGGAAATTAATAAACAAACCATGTCTCCATTCCTCCCCTGGCGTACTATGATTCGAAAGATACAACCACCCCATACTTTCTTCTGTTTTTCTAAGGCTTGCCAGGTCAACCACCACATGCAAAAGCCCTCCAAATCTCGAAAAAAGAAAACCATGTGGTGAGCACACCAACTGGAATGATTACTAACAGCATCTCCAATGGGGTTGGCTATAATGGTTGACTATAATAATATAAAATAATGGTTGGCTAAAATTTGTTGAACCTGTAAGATATTGGGCTCCAACGGGGATTGGCTATATTTTGAAAAATGTATTTTTCATGTATTTCATGTACTTTTCTTAACATAAAAAATTAATTTTTAAATTATTTTATTATTATTTTGAATATTAATTTTTTCAATAATAATTAACTTTTAAAAAAATTAATATTAACACTAATTAATCTTAAAATTAATAATAATATTAACGGTAATTAATTTTGAACCATGATACATTTGCTACACATTAGAGTACACGGCAATCTGAATAACATTGCTACAGTCTACACATGACATTGCTATCTGAAGTAGCAGTGAAGAGCTTTAGAAATAGTGGAAGGCTGACATGGAAGTTACTACAGGTCTGTATGTCTTCAACATATATAGCCAATGAATTGGGGTTGGCTAAAAATTTAACCTAAGGGGAGTGCCGGTTGGAGATGTGTAAATGTGAGAGCTTGTCTATAATTTCTACTGTTGAATTGCCACGTCAGGTTTTTTGCTAAGGGATACAATGCGTTGGAGATGCTCTAACCCTACTAGGAGTACTAGAATTAAAACTAAACAGAAAAACAAATTTTCTGCATAATAGAAAATTTGGCAGTTGTTTAGTTAATAAAACTTCCTGGACAAAACACACCAGCCCCATAGGATGAGGACACTTTGTCATGTCAAAGCACCAGAACTTATGCTCATAACTACTCCACATAGAAAATAACAAACACTTCATTGTACTATTCCAGTAATTAATCACTCTGCAGACTCGAATAATAACCTGAATTTTCAATTCTCGCAGCACAACCATAGGACCACATATAAATCCAGTGACTGTAGCATTCGAATGACCTGCAAACTGAGCAATTTAAAACGATCTTCAGCAAGCCACATCTTATTTCTCACAGAACAGGTTTTCTGCACATAAGAAACAGAGGCATTCGAACATAGGCCCTTTCCATCCCCAGGATCAAAAGGGAAAAGAACTGTGACCAAACCTGAAAGAACTCTGTTTTTTCCATAGGATTTTGCTCATGTGCCTTTTAACGAGGCTCTTTTTGGTGGGTGCATCCTTTCAGACTTGAAGGTATTTGTTGGAAGCCCATCGGCCCAATAGGCTATATTGAGCCCATCACTGTACACCTGTGCTAAGCATCCAAAACATAGAGATCCGAATCCAAGACATAGAGATCCCTTGGATTCTTCGGTCCATTCAACAAGTGACATCTCAGAATGTGGGGTACGGTTGTTCTTCCCTCATCATCTCCTAGGGCCCACATCCGAAGGCTATAAATAGAAGGAAGTAAGCAACAACGAAGGACAATTCATGATCACTACTCAAGTATTCTCTTTCACAATTTCTTTACGTTTTACCCTACCATTTAAACAACCAGAAAACTTACTCTTACGCCGGAGGTGAATCGAGGGTCAACACCCTCGCATTCTTTTGTCTTGCAGGTTGACCGAAGGCCCTACTCGGAAATATCTGGTTCCAACATTTGGCGCCGTCTGTGGGAACGTAGAGAGACAATTGTGTTCGAGTTTATCAAAAACTATGGCAGCTGAAGACACGCCCTTACCAGACGCCAGCACCGTAGCTGGGGACAGCCCCGTCACCTCTGCCATCCAGAAAGTCGCCCTACGTCCCAGGAAAATCCTTCTGTTGCCCGAAGAACATTGAATTTCGATGAGGAGGGAGACATGCCCACTCCCGAAGAGCAACAAGAGATGCTAATGAAATGGAGAGAGCAGCAGAAGACCAAAGGAAAGCAGAAGGAAATAAACGATAAAGAAGCCGAAAGACTAGCTAAGAAAAGGGCAGCTGACCAATTGAAATTAGAAGCCCTCAAGCTCCAAAGAGAAGAGATCGAGCTACAGGAAAAACTGCTTCGTGAGGCCCTGGAGGCCGAAAATCCAAAAGCCGAAGATGAAAGAGAGAAGAGAACTAGAGACGACGAAGAGGAATCTTGGAATTCGGAATCGCAATCTAAGAGAGCAAGATCCAAAAACAACTATTCCTCGGATTCTGAAGACGAAGGTCCTCGCACGGATGACCGAATCCGAAGGCTAGAAAAGGTGATGTTCGGCGAAAGAAAAGTGAGCCATTAGCCTGTGGTGACCATAGACGTGGAACAATACCGACCTCCGCCAGGGAGACAATTTCCGAAGATGAACGAATTCAACGGAAAAGGGGATCCCGAAGACCATTGCGAGAAATATGAATCGCTCATGACCGGTATGGGACACTGTGATGTCATGCTGTGCAAAATGTTTAAGACATATCTAAAAGGATCAGCATCAATGTGGTATCGCTCGTTAAGACCCAGGTCTATTGGTTCGTACGTACAAATCAAAAAGAAATTCATAAGGCACTACTCCCACATGTGCCGAAGAGAAAAAGATACGGAGGCCCTGATCCATTGCAGACAAAGACCAAACGAAGAATTGGGCGAATACCTGGCCCGATTCAAGGACGAAGCAGGGACGGTAACAAACTTGGACAAAGTCAAGGCTGCCGGGTTCCTCTCGGCCGGACTCGATCCCATTAAAGGAAGGAAGCTCCGATCCTCCCTGTACGATGCACCCCCGAAATCCTTGAACGATATATACTTACGAGGAGAAGCTATCCGAAGGAAGTTGGAATCCATCAACGGATACAAAGATAAGAAAAATGATAAAAGTGATAGGAGAGACGACAAAAAGGACGACCGAAGAGATCGTAGGGATAACAGAAACAGGCCAAATGACCTAAGGTCCAATAAGGGAACCGAACGAAGAAGAGATAGAGAAAACGCCGTGTTTACACCGCTCAACACTCCAATCTCAAAAATCCTTCATGAGATTAAAGGAAGGCCTGGATTCACTCGACCACCCAAGATGCGAGCTCCCGAACACCGAAGAAACGAAAATAAGTTCTGCGACTACCATCGTGACAAAGGCCATAACACCAACGATTGTTTCCATTTAAAGAATCTGATAGAAAGAATGGTCAGGGATGGAGACTTAGCACAATTCATCGGAGATATGAGGGAGAAGCTGGACAACAAAGAAAAGAAGGAAGCCGAAATATCGGAAAAATACCGAGGAGAGGTGAAAACCATTTCCGGAGGCACGATTCTTGATCGGAGCAGTAAAACCGCCCGAAAGAAGTATGCCAGACAAATCTACAACCTCTGTCAATCAAACGCCGCGAAGCAGCCTTTACCCATATCTTTCACCGAAGACGACTACGAGGACGTAATATGGCCACACGAAGACCCACTCGTCATAAACCCAGTCATCGGCGAAAATAAGATTTGGAGGGTGTTGATTGACGAAGGCAGTTCGATAAACATTTTGTACCACCGAACATACTGCAAGATGAATCTTGGGGGAGAAGAATTGGAACCCTGCCATGAAGCACCATTGTACGGTTTTGGAAATCAGCCCATACCAATTGAAGGAACGATCACTCTCTCCGTCTTACTAGGAAAAGCACCGTACACTGTAATGAAGGAAGCAAAATTCTACGTGGTTCGGGTTGACAGCCCATACAATGGAATCCTCGGGAGGCCAGCTTTATCTTCATTTCAAGCTGTCTCCTCCATACCGCATCTAAAGTTAAAGTTTCCTACCGAGAACGGAGTCGGAGAAATGAGAGGAGACCAGAAAGCCGCACGGATCATAATTTTGGAGGACCTAGAGAAAGACAAGGACACAGAGATGGCTGAGGCAGGAAAGAGAAAGAGGATCAACGAGGACACTGGAAACAACCATCAATTGCTGAATATTGAGCTAGAGAAATTCGGAGTCGATTTATCTAGTCCGATTGCCGAGCCGGCAACGGAGACCGAGGAGGTCGAGCTATACGTAGGCCAGTCGGGCAAAATGATCCAGATAGGCAAGGATCTAGATCCCGAACTGAAAACAAGAGTCATCCAAGTCATTCGGGAATTTCACGACGTATTCGCCTGGAATCCCGAAGACATGCCAGGCTTAGACCCATCGGTCGCCAAACACTGCCTCAACGTGAAACCCGATGCCCAACCGGTGAAACAGAAGAAGCGAAATTTCGCCGTGGAAAGACAAAAGGTCATCGAAGCCGAGGTCGAGAAACTTCTGGAAGCCAAATTCATCGAAGAAATAGATTACCCCGATTGGTTGGCAAACGTGGTGGTAGTCAAAAAGTCTAACGGAAAGTGGCGAATGTGCGTCGATTACACCGACCTAAACAAGCATTGCCCGAAGGACCATTACCCTTTACCGAACATCGATCAGTTGATAGACGCCACTTCAGGCCATCAAATACTCAGCTTCTTGGATGCGTTCTCCGGATACCATCAGATCGCCATGAACGCCGAAGACATTCCTAAAACAGCATTCATCACACCGAATGGCACTTATGCCAACATCAAAATGCCCTTCGGACTAAAGAACGCAGGGGCGACGTTTCAAAAGATGATCAACAAAGTCTTCAAAGCCCAAATAGGCCGAAACATGGAATGCTACGTGGATGACATGATCGTCAAATCCTTGTTTAAAGATCACGCCGAAGATTTGAAAGAATGCTTCGAAGCCCTAAGGAAAAACAACATGAGGATTAACCCGAACAAATGCACGTTCGGAGTTAACAGTGGAAAATTTTTAGGATATATGGTCAGCGCCCGAGGAATTGAGGCGAATCCCGAAAAAATTAAAGCGGTCACCGACATGGAAACACCGAGGACAATCAGGGATATTCAGAAATTGACCGGACGAATGGCAGCCTTGAGAAGGTTCATTTCTCGATCAGCGGAAAAAGCCCTACCATTTTTCGAGGTTCTTCGAGGAACAAAAAATTTCGAATGGGGACCGAGTTGTCAAAAAGCTTTTAAAGAACTAAAAGAATACCTGGTGAACACCCCACTCTTAATGAGACCGAGCCCGAATGAAACTCTTCAGCTATATCTGGCTGTGAACGACCGAACACTCGGGGCAGTACTGATCAAACAGCATGAAGGGAACCAACATCCAGTTTTCTACGTCTCTCACATCCTAAAAGATGCAGAAACAAGGTATCCCAACGCCGAAAAGTTCGCCTACGGGCTAGTAATGGCCTCGAGAAAGTTACGGCACTACTTCCAAGGCCGAACAATCCAAGTGGTAACCGATCAACCCCTGAAAAATATCATGCGAAGACCAGAAGCTTCAGGCCGAGTGGTCGCTTGGTCGGTCGAATTAGGAGAGTACGACCTGGAATTTGTTCCCTGAACAGCAATCAAAGCTCAAACCCTTGCCGACTTCATAACGGAATGTTCTTTCTCTAGTCCAAAAGATTTGGCTCCTGAAGAACAATTAATACCTTCACCAGGAAAATGGAAACTTTTTGTAGATGGTTCGGTAGCAGGATCAAAGTGTGGCGCAGGCCTCATATTAACTAGTCCTGAAGGTTTCGAGATATGTCAAGCAATCAGATTCGCCTTCTCCTTAACCAATAACGAGGCCGAATACGAAGCGGTACTAGCAGGTCTAGATTTGGCAAAAAGTTTGGAGGTAAAGCACCTAAGAGTCTTCAGCGACTCCATGCTAGTCGTCAAACAGTTTTCAGGAGAATATGGACAAAGAGACCCCCGAACAAAAGCCTATGCCACGAAGGTACGCGAAAATTCACTAATGTTCGAATCATTCGAATTAAGCCAAGTAGCAAGGGAAAACAACAGCCGAGCCGACGCGCTATCAAGGTTGGCTTCGGCGGAAACTCAGAATCTCACAGGTTCTATCTATCTGACCGAAGTCAAGGCACCATCGATAGACAAAAAACGATGCCTGGAAATACATCAAGGAGTTAATTGGATGACGCCAATTAGGGCTTTCTTAGAAAAAGACACCCTTCCCCTTGATAAAAAACAGGCCCATAAAATCAGATACCGATCGGCCAGTTACTCCATCATTGAAGGCAAATTATTTAGAAGATCAGCCAGTCAGCCCTTGCTCCGATGCCTGGACCCTGACGAGCAAAAAATGGCATTAGAAAGTATTCACGAAGGCATCTGTGGTGAACACCTCGCAGGACGGTCACTTGCCTTCAAAATCTTAAGGCAAGGTTTCTATTGGCCAACGGTAAGGGAGGACGCTTCGGAGTACGCAAAGAAATGCAAGCAATGTCAATTATTCAGTAACGTTCCGAAGCAACCACCCGAAGAAATGACCTCGGTACTCAATCCGATTCCTTTCGCTATGTGGGCAGTAGATATTGTGGGCATTCTGCCAACTAGTACTAAACAGGCCAAATATTGCATTGTGGCCATTGATTACATGACCAAATGGGTAGAAGCAAGACCCCTTTCAGCCATCACCGAAGAAGCCGCGAAAAAGTTCGTACTAGAACAAATTATTCTAAGGTTCGACATCCCGATGATATGCGTATCGGACAATGGAACTCAATTCATTGGGAGCAAATTCAGGAAATTTCTATTTGAATTCGGAATTCAGCAAAGATTCAGTTCGGTAGGCCATCCTCAAGGAAATGGAGCAATCGAAGCAACTAACAAGATCATTTTCGACGGGATAAAGAAAAGGCTAGGAGATTCAAAAGGACTCTGGGCCGAAGAATTGCCGTATGTCCTGTGGGCCTACCGAACGACCCCGAGATCATCGACCGGAGAAACTCCTTTCAAACTTGCCTTCGGCACCGATGCCTTGATGCCAACTGAGGTCGGCCTAGAATCCTATCGGACGCGGGTATTCAACGTGGAAACAAATGAATTCGGACTCCGAGCAAATGTGGATCTGCTCGAAGAAGAGAGGGAAGCAGCCTATCAGAGAAATTTAAGATACCAACTTCAGGCAGCCCAATATTACGATTCAGGAATAAAGAAAAGATCATTCCACGTGGGAGATCTGGTCCTCCGAGAATTAGCCACTTCGATGCCGACCAGACAAGGTAAACTCATGCCGAATTGGGAAGGTCCCTACGTGGTGATAGAGGTAGTTCGTCCAGGCACATACAAGCTAGCTCATTCGGACGGAAATCCTATCAAAAATACATGGCATGCATCCCGCCTTCGTCGTTTTTACCAGTAAGACCTTTTCATCTTATTGTAAATTAAGTCAATATAAGGAACCCATGTTTGGGACAGACCGAATAAAACATGTGTTCTTATCTCTTGTTTAAGTATTTATGATATTTCGACATAATTAAGGCAGGGAGGAAATATTTTTCATTAACCGAAGAAAGCCTTAATTATTTACAAATCCCTTAAATACTCGGGGAAATAAAGAGCTAGGCTCCGGCCGAAGATGCAAAATTGTCCGAAGACGCATAAAAAAGAAAATTATGCTAAGGACAAAATAAAGAGCTAGGCTCCGGCCGAAGATGCAAAATTGTCCGAAGACGCATAAAAATGAAAATTATGCTAAGGACAAAATAAAGAGCTAGGCTCCGGCCGAAGATGCAAAATTGTCCGAAGACGCATAAAAATGAAAATTATGCTAAGGACAAAATAAAGAGCTAGGCTCCGGCCGAAGATGCAAAATTGTCCGAAGACGCATAAAAAAGAAAATTATGCTAAGGACAAAATAAAGAGCTAGGCTCCGGCCGAAGATGCAAAATTGTCCGAAGACGCATAAAAATGAAAATTATGCTAAGGACAAAATAAAGAGCTAGGCTCCGGCCGAAGATGCAAAATTGTCCGAAGACGCATAAAAATGAAAATTATGCTAAGGACAAAATAAAGAGCTAGGCTCCGGCCGAAGATGCAAAATTGTCCAAAGACGCATAAAAATTATGCTAAGGACAAAATAAAGAGCTAGGCTCCGGCCGAAGATGCAAAATTGTCCGAAGACGCATAAAAATGAAAATTATGCTAAGGACAAAATAAAGAGCTAGGCTCCGGCCGAAGATGCAAAATTGTCCAAAGACGCATAAAAATTATGCTAAGGACAAAATAAAGAGCTAGGCTCCGGTCGAAGATGCAAAATTGTCCGAAGACGCATAAAAATGAAAATTATGCTAAGGACAAAATAAAGAGCTAGGCTCCGGCCGAAGATGCAAAATTGTCCGAAGACGCATAAAAATGAAAATTATGCTAAGGACAAATAGATTATGCTAAGGACAATATAAATTGAAAAACAAGCGACATAAATATTTTCAAAAGATCAGAGTTATGCCCGAAGGCTTACATCAATCCGAATAAAAGTTATGCCCGAAGGCTTACATTACATGATCAAAAACAAAAGAAGAAAATTTAATCCGAAAGTTCAGGCTCGGAGCCCGAGCTGACTTCGAGAGGTAGATCGGGTTCGGGGGGACGAGTAACGGGATCTTCAAACATGCCCAGGATCTGCTTGTAGTCCCAACCCTTCTCATGAGCCCGAACCACGGCCTCATCGAAACCAGCCGCATAACTCCTGTCCTCACACTGGATCATTTTCTTCTCGGATTTCTTCAGCAACCGCCGACTCCGCTTGGCTTGCTCGGTCCTCCTCGCCGCCAGCCTCGACTGGGAATCCCTCTCCAGCTCCAAAGATTTGCGTTCGACCTCCAAATTCCCGACACGAGTCTGGAATTCGGCATTCTGCTTTCGGAGAGATTCTACCTCCTTTAGCTGCTTGGACATATCCTTTACCTTGTCCTGAACGGCCGCAGCCCAAGGAGCAGTCTGAAACGAACAAGAAAACAAGCATGAAATGAATGAAAAAACGTGCAAAAAATACAAGTGCAAAAGTAGCAAGGAACTTACCATGGTAAGGTGTCCCAACAGCTCAGCACAAGCCGACACGGGATCAGTGGATTCGTAAACAGATCTATCGGCAGGAAGAATCATGGCATGAATGAAGTCGTCAGAAACCTGCTTCGCTTCCGCAAGAGCAGGGGCAGCAAACTTATCCATGGACATGATCGACCAAGAAGGACGATAGGACTGAATAACCTCTTCGGTATTCCGCATCCTCTTGTTCACATTGTCAGCAGTGCCACCGGACGAAGAACCAGCTAAATGACCGGACTCAGAAACAGTCCTAGGATCATTCTGATCGGTCTCGGTTCCGTCGGTAATCAGACGTTGCTCCTCGGCCTTTTTCTTGGCCTCTTCTTCAGCCCACCGAAGCAATCTGGCTTCCTCTTCGGCCTTCTTCTTGGCCGCTTTCTCGGCCTGCCTCCTAGCCAGATCCTGTTTGGAAGACACTGCAACAACAAAACAAAAAATCAGCAAGTTATCATTTTCAAACAAAAATTTACCAAAGAAAGAAAAGATATGTTACCACCACGCCAATGGATAGCGTCAAGATAACCCTTATCTCGGCTCATGGCTAGAGGAATCTTATCCGGGATCATCGGTCGGCTGATCGAGTAATAATCAGCCTTATCTTGATCAGACATATCGGGTGCCAGTACGTTCCGAGGTTCTATCTCTCGCCACACTCGGTAATTGTCTAACCTCGGGCCACTAATGAAAAACCACTTGGTGTGCGTGTTATGATTACTAGAGTTGGTGGCAACCCAATCTGCCCGACCAGCCCTTCGGGCTATTGTGTAGAAACCCGCCGATTTAGGGTTCCTCCTTATGTCATAATGATGAAGAAAAAGGACCAATCGAGGTTCGACCTCGGCCTTTATGCATCTTGTTTGAAAAGCATTGAAGTGAATAAAGCTGTTCGGATCCAGCTGACCTAAAGCTACCCTCGTATGAATCAAGAACCTCCTAATGATGGGAAGTAGAGGGAGTCTAAGGCCGCAATGGAAAGCTCATTCGGAAATACCTATCTTAAAGCTTCCGTGAGGACAAGGGGAAACAGGTGTATGGTAGACAAGGTCATCTTCCTCGGCCTGGTATGCCTCATATTGTTCGGGGAAGTCATATCTACTATGCATATGTAAAACTTCTTCTTCGGACATATCCGAAATAAGATTGGCTGCCGGAAATTTTGACTCATCGCCAAAATGCGCCATCGCCGAATACGAAGAAACTGCACCTGATTGAGCCATCTCCTGCGTTCGGAAACAGAGGAGTCAGCCATGTACTCGGAAAATAAGAAAAATTTTTAGGAAAAAACCTATTCGGTCAGCCACCGAGTACAGAGGGCTTGGATCAATCGGCCGAATAACACCCAGATTCATGAGAACCGAAGGGTGTTCTTAATGTATTGGGGACACCGAAGAAAGTTCTTGCCCCAGAAATTCCCAAAAACAAAAACAGAAACCTACAAAAACTAGTAAAATTCCCAAAACGGTTCAAACCCATACCCCCAGAAACTTCTTATTGTCAGAGAAAACCCCGTTACATTTACATATACACATACAAACATGCATGCATTTGCACAAAATAAAAACACATGCATTTGCACAAAACAAGAACGAGAATCTTCATACCAACAAACTCTTGAAGGAAAGAAGAAAAACTCACTTATTGTCCAGTAGGAGATGAGGTCGAGTTCCTGGGGATAATTTGCTTGAAGATGAACCGCAACCGGAGTTGGAGCAGCGATATCGTTCGAACCGGCGTTCCCAATCGTCGAATTTGGAGGTAAGGATGAGAAGAGACTTTTACCGACGGGCCGATATGAAAGGAGAAAAGTAAAAAAGACAAAGAAGGTTTTTGAGGTTTTAATAGACACGACCCTTGAAGACAAAGGACGTTACAAATTCAACGGCTACGATTTAGGCGCAGTTCTTAAGACAGGAGTAACTGCCATCATTAATGGGCGCGACTCCCCACGCGACTCTTTCTCATCAATAGCTGTCATCCACGTCATCTATAATGGCCGACAAGGTAGTCCGAAGATGGGCCATTGGTTTCGGCCTTCAGTCCGAGGATACCTCTTACCGAAGCCCTGGGACATGTTGGAAGCCCATCGGCCCAATAGGCTATATTGAGCCCATCACTGTACACCTGTGCTAAGCATCCAAGACATAGAGATCCGAATCCAAGACATAGAGATCCTTTGGATTCTTCGGTCCATTCAACAAGTGACATCTCAGAATGTGGGGTACGGTTGTTCTTCCCTCATCATCTCCTAGGGCCCACATCCGAAGGCTATAAATAGAAGGAAGTAAGCAACAACGAAGGACAATTCATGATCACTACTCAAGTATTCTCTTTCACAATTTCTTTACGTTTTACCCTACCATTTAAACAACCAGAAAACTTACTCTTACGCCGGAGGTGAATCGAGGGTCAACACCCTCGCATTCTTTTGTCTTGCAGGTTGACCGAAGGCCCTACTCGGAAATATCTGGTTCCAACAGTATTATTGTCTAAATGTCCGGGGACAACATGCGTGCCTTTCGGTTAGATAATGGACTTTTTGGAACGAAGGATACTCCTTTATTCCGATCATTGTATCTTATTACAATTTATGAACGTGAAAGTTAGTTTTGTCAAAAAAAATAACTAAATCTTGTATAATTATGTAGTTAGGGGGGATCGAAAGTGATAACCAAATTTAATATTTTAGTATATTATTATGCATCATTAAGATATAATTTTGTATATTAATAAAGAGTATAAATATATAATGATAGGCATCCCAAAAAAAAAATTCAAATAATATGGCACGAGGGCATGGCACTCCTTAATCCAAGGAGTGAAGTAGCGAAGTAGCGAAGGAGGACTATGTGCCTCCGATCCAGTAACATATTATATGGTGCCATGGTGGACAGGAATTAAAATTACAAACTCTTATGTGAAAGAAGCTAATGTGAAATAAGCTGGAGGAGGTAATACGGGGGAAAAGCCCATGGTAATACGATTTGGACAATCAGCCCAACCTGAACTCGAAGGTTATGTACATGTTTGTTGGACTCAGACGAAGGTTGGTTTGGGTGTGCTTATTCGGGGGATCCATGCATTTTCGTACCACATTACACATATTTTAGGGTGTCTCGGAACTGGGATTTGGCCCATTTTTAGTCAATATGATATCCAAATATGGTCCTACTCCTACTTTAATTTTTTTTAGCGTTGTATTACTAACAAAATATTTTTGCTTATAAAATATTAGAGATACCAAATTTGATACAAAAAAGTTTACAAAATGCATGATAAGTGTTATTCTAATAGGTTATAACTCAATTAAATGTAATGATTTTACTTTTCGAATGAAAGAGAAAAATTATTTCAAAATCAAGCCTATAATTAAACATAGCCTCATTTAGGATAACAAAAAAATAATGAAATTTGAGGTGTAGAGAGATTACTCTTACGTTTTTAATCTCAACCACACCATCGTAGATCTTGATTACGGCTTGTAAGTTCAAATTTTTTTTATCACAAATTCCTTCGCAAATCAGAATAACAAAAAAAATAATGAAATTTAAGGTGTATTAAAACTTAAATTAGCGTAGTGTGAGCCTATCTTTATTCTCTCTACTAGCTAGTCTCTGTAGTCTCTTACCCACTAGTCAGTGGAGTATGTAAATAGACTAAGAGAATTTCTATGGTTGGAGTCAGTAGTATTATTGAGAGCGACTAGCTGATGGAATATCTAATTTTCGTAACATCATGTCACTTCAGCCTAACTGTCTATGCTCAATGATTTCTTTACTTTAATCTGTCATCATTTGAGTTAATACCTATGCAGTTGGAGTCGGCACAATTAACAGGGAATTAGTACTATCTAAGAATTTGTTTAATTGTAAATATTTAAAAAAAAAAATTGATACGGAACGGCTTCGCAGTTCGCATCAAGAGGGGTACCAGGCATGCATCCATGCATCTTCATATTTCAGCATTTATCAATTGAGACCATGCATCTTTCACGAGATACACACAATATTGTTGACAGATTCATGAGAGATTGGCGAGAGTGACAAGACAACAGAAATCAAAGAAAGAGTATACGGATGATTAATTACATAGGAATTTCTCAGTGCCACCTTGATGCGCTGAACCTAAATTAGGCTTACAGTAATACTCCCTCTGTCTCTTAAAACTTTTCCTGTTTACATTTATCACATTTGCCAATGCATACTTTTGATCGTTAATATCTTTAATTTCGTATTAGTTTTAAATATAAAAACTTCACTGTATTAAAGTACTCATAAATACGAATCCAACAAGATCACTCATGACTATATTTGGACTTATAGATTAGACGTAAATTAGTAATTTGTCTCATGTTATGAACAGTCCCGACATATTAAACGAGAAAAGAATTGTGAGACGGAGGGGAGGGAGTACCTCGTCAACTAATCAACATTTAAATAAAAATATTTTTCAGGGTCCCGAACAAATGATTTCTACCAACATATCATATTACGGAAAGATTTCATGATAGATATAAAGATGAACCTTCCATGTACGCATATCAAAATTTTATTACATAAGTATGGCAAAAACTAAAAAAATTGCAATAGTCATAGGTATCTGATTTGTTCTTTTTTTATTATATATTGTTTGCTTATTTATATACATTTATGTAGTTGAGAAAACAATGCTAAGGTGGAATTCTTCAGTTGCTTTTATGAAGTATTCCCTCCGTTTCAAAAAACCTTTTTTATTTGTGATGTATATGTTTATTAACGCACACTTTTTATCGTTAATATCTTTAATTTCGTATTAGTATTAAATATAAATCTTCATTGTATTATAATATTCAAAAATACGAATCAAACAAAATGACTATATTTTATCTTATAAATTATGCATAAATTAGTATCAACTGTTTATAATAAATAGTGCCAAAAAGTCCCAACGAGAAAAGTAATACCGCACAGAGGGGGAGTATGTCATATGTGAAGACACTAAACAGAAGCTCTTCTGTATATGATATTGCAAAAGTAAGTGGAGGAGGGATAAAACTTAAAAGTATGGAACACTTTAGAAGACTGGAATTTTTGGGAGTAAACTTATTAAAGTTAATTATCTTCGAATTAGAAAAAGTTTAGTAGAACAATAATTGTTCAGTTCAGTATTGCTGCGAAACACCTCTGACGACTGTGACCCCTAATTAATTAAAGTTTGGAAACTGTGAAAAGTATGTGGATATGAACTGTACCTATGTAACTACTCGTACACTAATATGAACTACTCCTACGATTTAACTTTTCTGTCCGGGGAACGATCCAAAAACTTTTATCCACGGACATATTTAATACATTTTGGGAAAACATCGAATGATGGAAAAAAATATTTTTTCCCAAGAATTCTTATAACTATAAAATTTTATACTGATATATTCATGAGAAATTATCAAAATACTCATATTCATATTTGAGCATCCCGTCGGTATTTCGGAGACCGTGTAACGTGTTCAGTTAATACGGAGGCCGAAACTCCATATCCCGTCGGTATTTCGGGACATTTTTTTCATATTCAGTATTTTGGGCCACTTGATTCTAAAAATGATTATTTTGGGCCATCACCCTATATTCATTAACTTTTTAAAATTTAATAATAAAAAAATATTAAATTTTGTTTTGCGAAAAACACATGTCTCCGGTGTCCATTAATTTAAGATCACTTCCATTTTATCTATTATAGGCTAACAAGGTGTTTCAAGCCTATTTAGTAAATTACAAGTATACCCTTTACTATATTAAAATATTAAAAAAGATGTTTTTCTTGGGAATTGAACACATGACTTTCAAGATACAAATGACTTATGTTCACAAACATAACCACTAGACCACATCAATTTTTTTGTATCTTTTTGAAAATCATTATATTTATTTTAGGTGTTTCAAGCCTTTAGTAAATTATGTTTTCCTTAGGAATTGAACACATGACCTTCAAGATACAAATGACCTATGTTCACATACATAACCACTACACATCAATTTTTTTTAACTTTTTCGAAATCATCAACCACATGTACATATAAACCCGTATATCTATTATAGGCTAACATGATGTTTCAAGCCTGTTTAGTAAATTATCATCAATCACATGTACATACAAACCCGTGTGTATATATATATATATATTAGACCTGGCAATTCGTGTCGTGTTGTGTAATTTCGTGTCGTGTAATTTCGTTTTCGTGTACTAAAATATACTACCTGGAAACGACACGAAATGTAATCGTGTACCAAAATGTTGTACCTGGACACGAACTCGTTTAAAACGACACGACACGAAATTACCTGTTTTGACACGATTTTTTTCGTGTACATTCGTGTACACGACACGAACGAAACGATTTAGCAACGAAAGTTCAAATTTACACGAAAAATAACACGAAACTGGTACCCGAAATGGTACACGAACTGGTAAGAAATTAAAATTACGTATAATATATATGGCTATAAATATAAGTATATATTTTTATAAAATTATTTGTAAAATTTACAAAATAAGTTATAAAAATATTATATATGTGTATATATATTTAACATATTTATTAAAATATTTATATATGTCGTGTACTTTCGTGTCGTGTCGTGTACATAAAGTGTAAACCCAAACACGACACTAAATTTTCGTGTACATTTTCGTGTCGTGTACATTTTCGTGTCGTGTACTGAAAATGTAAACCCATACACGAAATTTTCGTGTCGTTTCGTGTCGTGTAAATCGTGTCGTGTCCAAAATTGCCGGGTCTAATATATATATATATATATATATTATAGGCTAACAAGATGTTTCAAGCCTATTTAGTAAATTACAAGTATAACCTTTACTATATTAAAATATTAAAAAAAGATGCTTTTCTTGAAAATTGAACTCATGACCTTCAACATACAAATGACCTATGTTCACATATACAATCACTGCACCACATCACTTTTTTTGCATCTTTTTGAAAATCATCAATAACATATACATAAAAACCCGCTTCCAATAATCCATCCATTATTATATATATTATATGTCAACATTGATTTCCATGTCATTTAGTAATTTACTAAAATACCCCCATACTTTATAAATATATTAAAAATATTGTTGTTAGGAATCTATTTTATGATCACACCATGACCATCATGCTAGAAGTCCACTTCATGTAAATTTGAAACTCATCCACTAAATTCTTAAGTAGTTCTTAATTCTAAATTTTATTTGACATTTATTTTATAAATAATTTCAAAGAAAGTAAAAGAATTATGTCTTTTTTCATTTATTATTACATGTATTATAGGTCAAAATGCTCTTTCAAGCCAATTTAGTAATTTATTAATATACCCCTGTTTATGTTAACGTTTAAAAAATATTTTTACTAGGAATAGATTTTATAATCTCCCCTATTATACAAACAACTTAAATTTATGCACAGAACCACTACATCATAACAATTTTTGATGCCTACTTAGAAATCATTAACTATATTTTCAAAGAACGTGCTTCCAATATTTCCTTATTATTTTTTTTTATTTATGCATGATAAAACTATCAAAAAAAAATTTTCATCTCATTTATTTAAATTATTAATTTTATTGTTATTATTATTATTATTATATTTTTATGAAATTTTAAAACTATAAAATATTCTTTTTGTATTATGTATGTGATATGAAAATACGACACAAATTCACATTGTACACGAAATGACATAAATTCAAAATTTGATTTTTTTTACATGTATAATAGTATATTTTATGAAATCATAAATTATAATATTTATTCATGTTTGTTATGCACATGACAAACACATAATAAATTCACTTGGTACACGTATGGATGAGCATTTCATCACTCTCGTCCACTCCCGCTCCAATCCCATTCCCATTCGGGTCAGGGGTTTGGGAAATTTTTCTGTTTCAGTGTGGAAAATAGGAAATATTATAAAATAGAAATTCGGGGATGAGAATGGGATCGGGGATTAAGGTATCTTGACCCGATCCTCAATTCACGTTCCCGGCCGATTATTGGGGTTTAAGGGAATATTAAATTTACTAGATTATTAACGATAAATATAATTTAAAAATTCAACTTTTTATAAATTTAAAATTTCACAAAAAATGACAAAATTAAATTTAATTTATATAATTTTAGTTATATCATTCATCTTTTATTATAAAAACATTATTTTGAATTGCTATTTATTATAAAAATTACCATTAGATTTACTAAGCTGTTTTGAACCAAGTTTTCTACAAAAAAATTGTTGTTGTGGTATGAAACATCAATATCAAACAGACCCTTAATATGATTAATACTAGGTACAATATATATCTATATAAAAAAAATCAGAATTAGCTGATATGTTAAATTTGAACTCTACATGAGTTATCGATTAAATAAATGAATAAAATTCATAGTTAAATTATGATGTAGTATTATAAACAAGATAATATGTAGTTCTAAACAAAGATGTTAAATTATATATGACTACCCATAACATAATGATCGATTAGTGAAATTTTAAGACTGTATAAAAATAAATATTTTTTCACTGTAGCACGAATTAGTTTGAATGGATACATCATACGTTTTAGTTGATTTTCCCTAATATTAAAATAATTATTGTTGTTACTGCTATAATACATCTCCTACTACATATGTAATGATCCACTTATCTCTACTTGCTGGTTTACAATTGCTAATGGAAACAAACCAAATAGCATATCATTATCGTAATAATCTTTTAAAAATTACTGCTAAAAATAGACTAAACGACACATTATTGTTGTAATAGTACTTGGCCATTAATGAGTAACTTTTATGTATCATTATTATCGATTCATCTTACATTCAACGAGTATTGCTACAAATACGATACCTAGGCCGGCCCTGAGAAATTTAAAGTTCCAAGTGAATTTGAATTTTGTACTCAACTATAAATTAAAATCACATACATGCGATTTATGTTTCGTCACTTCTAATATCTTAAACTATTTTTGGTGCGACCTTGAACAAAATGTCCCAAATATCATTTTTTGTGCATCTACGTACTTTTAAAATTTTGTACTTTATTAGAAAAGATGTGTCCCTAAATTACATCATTTCTCGGTGCCCCATTGCATAAACGGCTTAATCTCAAGATTGGCTTTGTATGAGTATGATAATCAATATTTAGAATTCATTAATATTTTAAAAAATTGAACGGTCAATTGTTGGCGTTAAATAAATCGAAACACATGGAATAGATTGAAAATAAGATATGACCGACTCAAACACGATTTGCGAAAGAAATTATGCAAATTAGAATGTGGACCGTGCTTTGCACGGTCTTTCATGCTAGTTTAATTTAACAAACAAACATGAATTAAATGTGAACCCCTACTGATTTGAAAATTATTTTGCAGTCACGGACGGACGGATTTAAGGGAGAATTGGGTCATCATGATCCTCCCAAAATCTTTCCCAAAGCTAATTTAACTTCAATTTTAAGTATCGATTTTGATTATATAGTATATTTAGTTCCTCTATAACCTAATAATTCTTGATGTTCCCCATATCATGCACATAAATTTGTGTATTATTCTTGACAACCTAGAATATTACATGTGTTTTCATATTAAAAAATTTTGTTCAGAAATTCGTCTGTCCAATTTATTTTTATGGTTCCGTGTGCTGTAGTTAATATAACGGTTGGTTAATATTAAGGATTTACCTTGAGTAAATTTGAGTTGGAATATTATACTTTTATTTCACTCTTGTTTAAAAATCAGGAAAGATTGCTTAATAATGGAGAACAAGATTTAAATAAGAAAATTGTGGGTGTTGTGTGCTTAGTTCAGTGTAGTTTAATTAAAAGCTGCTTTGACTAATCTGTAAGCATTTTTTAAGTTGAAAATCATATATTCCTGTATTCTTTAGAGTTGGAAGCTATTTTCCCTATTATTATGAGAGAGTTTGTTCAACACCTAGGGGAGAGCACGGTTCGGTTCGGTTCGGTTTTACCCCGAAACCGAACCCGAAACCGCATGTCTTCGGTTTTTAAAATTGAAAACCGCAACCGCAACCGAACCGTCGGTTTCGGTTTCGGTTTTAAAAAGCTCGGTTCGGTTTTTAACGGTTCGGTTTCGGTTATAAAACCGAACGAAAAAATCATAAATATATTACAAGACTTTAAATTTATATATTACAACGTTCTCGATTTTTAAACAAAGTAACTGAGTTTTTGAATGAATACACTATGTGTATATGTTAGTGGTAATGTTATATGACAGTATCATATGACATTAGTAAGCTAATAACTTATACAGGGCTCAAAATATATTTTAACAAAATTTATACATGCATGTGTGATAATGTGCAATGTATATGAGTAAATGACAAAAGGTACTCTCAGTTGCTAATACAAAAGCAAATTAGAAATTTCTCATGTAATATGTAAATTGATTGCAATATAATCTTAGTTTTAATACAATTTACATGATAGTAGAAACCTATATATATATAGTTTACGAAAATGAGAAGTTACCAGCCGGAGCAGTCGAAAGTTTTATAAATTTATATAAATTATATATTTATTTTAATAATCGGTTCGGTTCGGTTTTAATCGGTTCGGTTTTAACCTAAAACCGGAACCGAAAATTTCGGTTTTTAAAAATCAAAAACCGCAACCGTCGGTTCGGCTTCGATTTCGGTTTTTTCGGTTCGGTTTTGGTCGGTTTCGGTTCGGTTTCGGTTTCATTTCGGTTTTTTGCTCACCCCTATCAACACCCCAATTGACAGCACTGTCCATTTCAACTGAAAATTGAATAGGTAAAGTCTTGCCAAGGGCTGAAACATTGTGAAAACTAGGGGTGTTCGCGGTGTGGGCGGTGCGGTTTATCTCTAAAACCACAGACCAACCCGCATATGCGGTTTGGTTAAAATTTCAAACCACCACCGCACCGCGTAACATTAAAACCGCACAAACCACACCACGAAAATGCGGTGTGGTGCGGTGCGGTTCATGCGGTCTTTGCGGTCTAACAATGTGAATATAAAAATTACAATAAATTGCAAAACTGAAAAACAAAATATATTGCAAAACTTAAAGTCACAATAAAAATTACAAATTTTAGTTAAACAATAAAACTGAAACAATTCTTAGAAGTATTTATGAATATAAAAGTTACAAACGAGACTTGTAATCATGAAATAATTATATAGCCTCCTCTGGAGAAAGATAATTGTTGAAGCAGAAAGAAAAAGAAAAGAGAGGTAAAGGAGATTCCAAGATGATGCCAAGTGACCCTCTGGTATTTTAGCTCTTCACTAATCATTAACCATATGCAGTTTACCCTCTTGAGGAGTCCATCCAAAGGCCTGCAAGTTGAAAAGGATCACGTACACTAAGATATTCAAGTGTTATTTAACATATCATACAAACAAAATCTTCACATGGTCAGAAAACCATGCACGTACGACTTTATATAATAATATGTTGTACATTAAAAAAAACATGAGAATTAGATAGGAGGTGTCGAGGTGAGGGAGGCGCAAGAGCCGCTCTTGAAGAGCGTATAGAACTGAATTAGATAGAATTAGGGCGTATACTGTATAGACTATAGATAATTAGATATGATGGAATTGGATTTTGGAATATGGATAATCTAAATCGATTATGGATTCAGATTGGGCTGAAATAAATTTGTATAATGGGCTAAAATAAACCCAATTGATTTAGTGATTTACTAAAAAGTCAGTATATAAATTATATATAATATATATATATATATTATATTATATATATAATTGCGGTGCGGTTTGAACCGCACTATATACATATTAAACCACAACCCGCACCGCACTGCGCGGTTTGTCAAATATTCAACCCGCAACCGCACCACGAAAATTAAAAACCGCGCGGTGTGGTACGGTTTGGTGCGGTGTGGGCGGTTTGTGCGGTGTGGGCGGTCCGGTGAAAACAAGCTCCTCAATATGTGTATAGTATATTACAACGTGACTATCAAATTATTATGAACTTTTACTATCTTTTTGTTTGAAAAAAAAAACTTGGTCTTCTTTAATACTATGATAAATTTAAGATCAATCCAAATATTGCTGTGCTCCGAACTGTTTACGGAGGGGATTTTCAAATTTGTTCCCATGTTAATGTGATGTACCAGCATTTTATTGGTGCTACAAATTCAATTAATTATGATTGATTCCCTATTGTTACATAAATTTTACCGATTAAAATTTTTTAAAATGTCACTTCAAGCATCTCACATCATTCGAGAATTTACTTAATAACGTTTTTGAAATACATAGCTTTATTATTTAAAAAAATCAAAACATCGGTTCTTTTCGAAACAACAGCATGATTATTAAAATGATACTCCCTCCGTCCCTTATTTCTTTTCCTACTTTCCTTTTAAGGATATTCAAATTACTTTTCCTGTTTCTATTTTTGGCCATAAATATTAATATTCAATACCCACTACTCCACCCACTACTTCTTAAAAATAATATTCAATACACACTACTCCACCCACTAATCATTACAAACAATATTCAATACCCACTATTCCACCCACTACTCCTTAAAAATAATATTCAATACTCACTACTCCACCCACATTTCTTTAAAAATAATATTCAATACCCACTACTCCACTCACTATTCAAAAAAACAATATTCAATACCTACTACTCTTTAAAAACAATATTCAACACCCACTACAACATAAAGAAACATTATTCATTCTCCATTATCTTAAAACCCATGAAATTCAGCAAACAAGAAAAGAATTTAGGAACGGAGGGAGTATATCTTGAAGTGAGGAATCAAAACCCGAGTGATGACCTCCTGATTATTAAAAGGGTTATATAATTTGCTAGTGCAATGCAAAGGCAAAAATAGTGCTAAAGTGTATCAATTTTCTGTTCAGTGCAATTGTTAATACGGGGAATCTGGGGCCTCACTTTTGTTATTTTGTTTGTGGAGTCTCCAAAGTCATAACACGTAAACTTGACTAGAATTATGGATAGTTAAACTTGGTTTTACTGGAGAAGTATTACAGAGGCGACCACCAAACAAAATGAGTGAAAGATTAAGTAAAAGTAATTTCTACTCCCTGTGTCCCAAATTTTTTTTACCATTTTCATTGGACATATTTAACAACGTACACTTTTAATCATTAATATCTTTAATTTCGTATTATTACTCATAAATACGAATCCAACAATATCAATCATGACTGTATTTTGTCTTATAGATTAGACGTAAATTAGTTTTTGTCTCATGCTATGAATAGTCCCGACATATGAAACAAGAGAAGCATTATGAGACGGAGAGAGTAAAAAGCAAAACGTATTCAGATTTTTCCGGAGCTTATATTCACCCATATTATATGTCACTCCTAAACTAATTTCTGGGTGAACCTGTAGACTGTGGACACGCCGACGTTCTTTCATAGCATGCAGACTATCCACATCATCAGCCAAAAGACTCATTCCAATTTCCAACCTGGCAACCTCTGTACTCCATCTCATTCCTCTCCAACTCTTCAACTACAAACAAAACTCTCCCTTCTATAAATACCTCCTTCCTATCCCCTCTCATTCTCATCCCCCAAAAAACAAAAATCAAAATTTCTTCTACTACCCTCGACATGGCCTGTAATTACACTTTTGCCATCCTCATCTTTTACCTCCTAGCAGCCATTACCAAACCCACAGCAGCAGCTTTAGTAAAGGAACAGCCTCTCAAATTAAAATACCATAATGGTGCACTTCTTAAAGGAAAAGTAACAATAAATCTCGTATGGTACGGCACTTTCACTCCAACCCAACGCTCTATAATTGTCGATTTTATCAACTCTCTCAGCCCCGGCCACCGTCCTCCTCCTCCCTCCGCCGCCTCGTGGTGGCAAACCACCGAGAACTACCACGGCGGTGCATCCACCGTCGTGGTAGGAAAACAAATTCTCGACGAGAAATACACTCTTGGAAAATCTTTAAAAACTTCACATATTATATTTTTGGCTTCAAAGGTTAATGCGTTACGTTCTGTTAACGTTGTCTTGACGGCAAAAGATGTCGCTGTTGAGGGTTTTTGCATGAGCCGGTGTGGTACTCACGGGTCAACCCGAATGAAAACCGGGTCGACCCGGTTGGCGTATGCTTGGGTGGGTAACTCGGAGACCATGTGTCCGGGTCAGTGTGCATGGCCGTTTCACCAACCTATCTATGGTCCTCAAACTCCTCCGTTAGTTGCACCTAACGGAGACGTTGGAGTTGACGGGATGATTATTAATTTGGGCACGGTTTTAGCCGGAACCGTGACGAACCCGTATAATAACGGGTATTTTCAGGGTCCGGCCACAGCTCCTTTAGAAGCAGTCTCCGCATGTACGGGGGTATTCGGGTCGGGTGCGTATCCGGGTTATCCGGGGAAAGTGTTGGTGGATAAGAGCAGTGGGGCGAGCTATAATGTGCATGGGGTGGATGGGAGGAGATTCTTGGTTCCGGCAATGTGGGACCCAAAAACATCTACATGCAGGACTATGGTTTGAATTTGATCATGTGTTGGGAATATGTGTACATCATCCGTACGTATGTGCTGTAATAGTAGAATCTTATACAGTGTTTGGATAAGTATGTTTCGTTTCGGGGAAAAATATATTGTGGTTTTTAAAGGTTGTGCTTTTGTGAAATTTACAAACTCGACTCTTGTAAAAGAAATTGTAAAACTTAACTTATGTGTATATAATCGGGATGTATCTTTGGATACTACTTTTAAATTTTTACTTTTATTTTATTTTCTTTGCTAATTGAACACACACAGAAGGTTACGGGAAAAGAGAGGTATCCACTCCAAGGGATATCCACTCCACCTAAATAAGAGTAGTGTTAGAGTTATCAAATTGGGGATTAAAATTTGTTATCAAATGACAAGGCGCTAATTAATTAGCATTTTGGGATGTTTTAATTTGATGATCATTTCGGGTCCATTACAATTATAACCAATTAAAATAATACTAAATCTTTTGGTAACAATTTTTGATATCAAATTGGGTACCACTATCATTTTTTCCTAAATAAACATCATTACAGTTTAAAAAAATGTTACAGAATTTTAGGGGGACTGTTACTTTGTAAAATGTTTCTTTGACTGTGTGACGGAATTGTTATTTTGTGTTTGTAACATGGCCCCAGAATTCAGTTGAATAATGATTTCGATGTACATGGTACACGCCTACATGGTTGGGTACGGCGTAAAATTATATATATTGAAATACAGTCGTGCAAGTAATATAAAATTTGCAAGAATAATGTTAGGAAAGTAAAGAAAATTAAAAATTAATAAATTTCAACTTAACGTGATACATAATATATTCCAATTTAATGTTAGACAATATGTGAAAATAGTACAATTTAAATCACATTTATATACTTTATTAATGTAGAAAATCATGTTTTAATGATACACGATAGTACCAAGTATCAAAATATCAAATTTGGTTCTCATTAAATTCGGTGTTCGATTCCTTACAACTACAAAATTATATAAGATTTATTTATTTTAATCTTTTTAGCTTCACCTCAGATTCGATTCCTAAAAGTTACATAATTATAAAGATTTATTTACTTTAATTTTTTAGATTTATGTCGGATTCGTTTATCTAAAACTACGTAATTAAATAGTGTATTAATATTAATATTTTAATTTCGACTCGTGTTTAATCTGTGTCCGTGAATGAGTTACCAGATGGTATATATATGCAATATCTTATATTTTTATTAGAATTTATTTTTTGAAAATATTTTTATTTTTATTAGAAATTTTAACAGTTGAATAAATAACACATAAATTTGAGGCCAAATTTTGAATTTGTTACTGCAGCATTTTCATTTTGCAATTTGAAAGAGTAGACAAGCAAGCCTAATCATGGAAATGGTCAAATGGGCATGCATCAATGCTATTAACATCAAAATAAATGAAATTTGGTAAGGAAAAACATCGAATAAATGAGAGGTACAATCAATTTAGAGGTACAGACTTTAACTCTTGCCTCGATTCCTCCATTATTGCTTTTATACCTATGGTTTCTCTTGTTGAAAAAGACAAGTGCATCTGGTGGTTCTTGGGTGACCATCCATTAATAGTTGTTAATTTTTACCAAGCATCCCATGACCCATCTCGACCTACAATCGGTGGCGGATGTACATGGTGCCGAGGGTACTCGGCCGAGTATCCTGATTTTTCGTATATTACTACTATTGATATGCTTATAAAATGTTGTATAACTTTGTTAAGTTAAATGTTGATCTAAATATAGAGTCACGGATAATAAAAATTAAGTTTTGTTAACTTAATTATACGTACTATTGGAGATATATTATAACAACTAAGATATATTAGAGAGGAGAAAGAGATGAGATTTTATTATTTTCAAGTGAGTTTACAATGACATGTAAGGTATCTATTTATAGGCCTACTGCATGAATGTTACAAGGACTTGAAAAGTCAAGAATCTAAGGATTTGTAAAGCCAAGAGCCTAAAGTTACAAGAAGTTGAAAGAATAAAAGTTTTGTTCTAGAAACTTCTAGGACATCCATTCATAACACGTACCCATTTTTTTAACTTTTTATTTTCCAATCTGTACTTCTTAACTTAATTATTTAATTCTTTGTATTGTATAATCTGTGTTTTTATTTTCATATTATTTTATTTATTTCATTTAAAATATTCTTGTTATACTAAATAACACCTTTAATTAGCAGTGGACCAATTGATCCATTGGTATTATCTCAACTCTCCTCACACGAGATCGAGGGTTCGATTATTGATGTAGAATGGATGATGACCCCTAATGTATATGTGATTTTGTATAGGTTGTTAGTCTCTAGTATAGGCGATGTAAAACCAATGTTAAGGTGGTATCTGATTTACGGTAAAACCGCATATTATCAAGGAAGAAAATCATCTTAAATTAAAATTTTCATATCAAAATTTTTATGATATCTTTATTGAAAGATGTAGTATATTTTCGCTCACGCTCACCTCTAATCCTGGATTTGCCACTACCTACAACCTCAATAGTTTTCACCTCAATACCCATAACCGAAATAGTAAAATTCGAAAATTGGTTTTATTCGTAATTCAAAATTCGAGTATTAATTGATTTTACGAATATTCATTTTCAACATCCGAGTAGTACTCGTTTAAATTCGAGTTAATGAGCATCGATTTTCAAGTACCTGATCAACTCAATTGATTTTTTTGAAGTGAAAACTTACAAGGGAAATCATTATCGCATAGCAAACCATTCTCTCCCCAGCTTTCTCTCTCTCCCCAACTCGTCTTTCCTTTTCTTTTCTTAGTCGCCGGCCGGGGCTTCCACCGGATCTCCGGTGGAAAGCCCCAACACTCTTTATTTTCTTTGTATTTTCTTTCTCTTTTCAATAAACCTTGCTATTTTCTTTCGTTTTTTCTTCTTTAAAGCTTGGATTTCCCTAAAAATCTTCTTTTTTAGGAAAGATTTGGTTTGTTTTTTTCGGATTAAAGCTATCGGATCCAAGGGGTTTAGCCTACAACTTCTTAGATCTCCTTCCCAAAGAATTTTTGCCCAGATCTAAAAAATTGTCTTGGTTCTTCGAGCTTTATTTTTCGTAGTTGTAATTTTTCAGTTTCGATTGTAGTTGTTTGGTAATTTTAAGACTTGTTTGTAAGTTTATTTTTTCGTAAGTTCAGTTTGATTTCTCTCCTTGGTGAGAGTTTTGGTGTTCTCTCCTGGGTGAGAGGTGTGATTTTCTCTCCTTGTGTGAGAGTTGGTTCGATTCAACGATAAGAGCTTGTGCGGAACTTCACTTGTGGTCGTTAGCTCAAACGGATTTTGGAGAAGATATTGAGCGCAGAGCGAGTATTTATAGATATATCATTTTATTCAGACATATGCTTATTTGTCTCATTTTGATTATGAAGACGAGCTTGTCATCCTGTTCTATGTTTGATCGTTTCGATCACTCTTGTAGATGCCGTATGGCTTTTATGTATTGAATTATCTATTTCAAAAAAAAAACTCAATTGATTTTTAGAATACTATCCATAACCCACTCTCGCAAAATGATTTGACAATGATTAATATCCGAAATTGTGCCAAATCGCATTTACACTGCTATATTTGTCTATTATTCCACACAGACCGAACCGCTCCTTCCTCGAGCCCGACTGCCTGAGTAATTTCATTACAACATAAAACAGAACATATATAGCCGCACTGGGGTTTTTTTTTTCCCTAGTTGTAAACACACTGTTGTACAATTACCTAGACAATCGTCAATAATTGTTGGTCACTGTTGAGGCACGGATATTCATGTACCCTTAATTGATTGATTAACTTAAATGGGTGCTCATTATTTAACAGGATGGCTTGGTAGGTGCCAGTAAGCCCCTCTTTCAACAAAAGCTGTGCTGTACCGGGGAGACTGGCTTGCTGATTTAACTATGTGATTATGTAATCTTAAAAGATCACTTTAAAAGATCACTGACTCACTGTGTATTTTGGATAACTTCAAGTAATCATCTCTGTAACAATATTGGAGATTTAATAACTCATAAAAAATTAACAAAACAATGATGTTATGGCAATTGTGTGGGCTCTGTTCGGATAGTGGTAGCTATAGACCGTAGTTGAAGACGACTTGGTTTATAGAATCATAGTCATATAAAATATGGTCCAGACCATTATCCAGCTAGCGGTACAATATTGTACAAAATTTAAACGAGTTGGACTTGAACGTGTGGTGAAATTTATGGAGGATTTGAAATATGAAGGAGTATAGGCACCAATACTAGAACTAGGTGCTTCAAAATTTATTATATTTTCGTGACACTAAAGGCGATGGAAATAAAACAAAAGAGAGGTGCCATCGGGGGCTTGTAGTAGACCCAGGCCTCACTTTCATATTTATTGATACAGTGTGTGATCATTCGTGTGGAAATGGACAAGTGCATGCCGTTGTTTTTAGTTGACCATAACTTCATAGTATTATTGTTGGTACCTATTGGTTTCAATAAAACTTCTCCACACCAACCCATTCCCCACTAAATCATTGCAAACCAATTCTACAACAATGTTTTTTTGTGTGTTCGTTCAGTACTGTATATCAAATTCAATTTGTGCTTCTCCTTGCCAAAAACAACCTAGTTTAAGTCTTGTTATCTTAATCAATGTCTCGACCATCCTTGCAAGTAATTTCGCGTTCATTGTAGAAAAAAGATTAGGTTCTTCCCCGAGAAATTCAAAAATGGATGACTGATTTGCATTATTGCATTATTTAGCGTTACATATTGCACCTCCACTTGGTAGTTGTCTCATCTTCATAAGCAAGAATGGATGACTGTACATGACTCTGATTTCGAAGTCGTCTTTCAATCAGTCCATCACAATGCCAACGACTTGGATTACTCTCTGCGCCCTTGTACTTAATTGTCACTTCAATTTTCTACTATATGTTAAAACATATTGAAAAATGTGTTTTCACAAATTATATAAAGAAAAGTGTGGCTCAACCCTCTCTAAGAAAGAGCATTTCCAATGGGAGTCATGGTTAGTTAAAATATTACTACTTCCGTCACTCCGTCATATTTTACATATTCTTTTTGTAAAAAATACACATATTAAAATAAAGGTTAGTTGGATAAAATTTTTCAACTAATATCTTTATTTAATACATTGAAAATTGTGAATAAAGTTAAGTTTGAAAAAGTCAAATTTTACATACAATAAATGTAGGGATAGTTTTGTAAAACCATATTTAAATTTACATTGAAAGAAGAAAAAGGACCTGTAATTTGGGACAAATTTATTTTTCAAAAGGGACATGTATTTTGGGACGGATGGAATATAAAATAATAGTTATGTAAAATTTGTTGTACTCCAATAAAATAAGTTATAAAGATTAGCTATATTTCATAAATAATATTTTATTAATATTTATAAGTCTTGAATACATAAACAGTAAAATCCAATATTAACTGTTGCATACTCCAACGGTATTTAATCTAACAAGGTTATGTAAAATTAAGTCAAAGATGATGCGGCACAAAAATAAAATATATATAAAATTGATAAAGCATTGCTAAATATAAAGGATCTATATCTGAATTTCTAAAATTTTGCATAACAGGTTGCTATCGTTGGAGGGAAAGATTCCTTTATATTATGTAAAATTTTCAACCACGTCAAATTTATAGCTTTTAGAAAATGACGGTCGGAGATGCTCTAAGGCAACTTCAAAGTCCAAACAGTTTTGTTCAAATTTGGACCAATTTTTACTTTAAATTTGGACGGAACCCTTCTCGAAGGATCAAATTTTTTCGAAATTATAAAATAATAATTTAATATTTTAAATGTTATAATCAAAAGCATTTCATTCTCTTATGATAAAAAAGATATTATCTTAATATTTCATTATTATTAATTTATTGTATTAATTTAAAATATGATTAACCTAAATAATTAGGACAATATTTCAACTATTTTGAAGGAAGTCGATTTGGTGTTAATCATGCCAACAATATTTTAATTTAAAATAAATATTAAAATATGTTACAGAAAGGTTGAAGGTTACCCTCTCCAGAATATTAATTAAGATTTAATACTAAAATTTTTATACAAAAAGGTGTAAGATTCGAAAACCCCCAACAACGTATTAAAAATACGGAGTAATATTTATAATATTATATATTACAGTATAAGTAAATTAAAATATTAATAATAACCCGTACTTTATACGGCCTATAAGGAAGTATAACTAAATAACGTTTGTTAAAACTGACACCACACATACTCAATAATAGTGTAAGAATTTATTTAATTAGAATATTAATTTATTTCGATAAAATATAATGAAATAATACATGTGTATTTTTTTTATCGATTTAATCAGCCGATAAAATGGTAAGGTTTATTATGTGTAAAAGTAAAAAAAAGTAATCAATATTATTTGTGATATGGGTGAAAAATAATCCCTAAAGACATAATTAATATAGTATTTATTGGCTCATAAATAAGGCCCGGAACCCTAGTTGGACATTAAATTCGTGGTTAATGATTAATCCCAAAAGAGCAGCCCAAACCGGGGACGCCCGGTATAAGCTTGTTTATAACATGGGCCTGATCCACAAACCGGGAACGTTCTAGAAACTAGGAACGTTCTAGAATATCCTAAGGATATTGTGTAGCCTCCAAGGCACCTAATTCAATATGGAAACTAATTCCTATAAGGAAGGAGTCAGAACCTTTCACAATAACGGTGACTTGTCCACAAAGTCTCCAAACCCTATTACGATTCCAAGGCTCCTACAGCCTATATAAAGGGCCAAACCCCTCATCTCAGAACTACGTTTTTTGGCTTGATTCTCAACTTTGAGATACGTAGGCATCTTGTGAGGACCCGAATTAGGTCACGATAACACAAGCGCAGCCACTAAAGCATGAAGCTCACGAACCCTAGCCGCAATTCGATAACCCTACTTTTTATTCCACAACATTTGGCGCCGTCTGTGGGAACACAACATCAACCATGGTTCAAACATGAAGGACACCAGCCTCAACCGAGGCTACCACCGTCACCTCTGTTCCACCAGTCGTTACTGAACAAGGGCATGTACCCCCATCAACGGAGACAACCACTCAGCCTCAAGTTTCTCAACCCATAGGGACGGATCTCCATGTTGAGAGAACCTTACCAGTGGACGTCCACCCGGGACGGGAGACTAATCAGCTTCGGATGGTGGTCTCACCATTAAATAGTCGTCCCCCACTCTCGGGGGTTCAGATCTCCACCACTACACTCCCCGTGAATACTGATCCGTTATACGGATTGCCTAACTACCCTCCAAATCGAAGGGATCCTGGACCAAGTGGTCACGCTCTACAGATACCTGAGTCGTATCAGCCTCCCTATATTAGGGGTTTAACCCCTCATGAGCAAGGGTATTATGATTACTCAGGACCTTACACTGATGATTCCTCGTCTGAGGACGACGATCGTGATGAAGCCCCGAGGAGGCGACGTGCAAGCAAGGAGCCTATGGGAAGGACTCGAAGAATCAATAATGGACCTCCTCAAACAGCTGCTGAGAGGATCAAGGCTCATGAGGCTGAGATCCAAAGGCTGAAGGACGACATAGCCAGGGAGCAAGAAAGGCAGAATCAGAACAGGCCCCCTCCAACTTCGAGGGAGATTCTCTTTATTGATTTGGAAAGATCTTCAAGGAGACCAAGAAGGGCTAATGCCCCAACTGGAGGAGCTACTAGGGTGGAAACCCCCAGGGATGATCCCAAAGACCTGATGCTACTCGGAGACCCTGACGATCCCACACCCCCGTTCACTAAGGAGGTGATGAACGCTCGTGTTTCCCGAAAATTTAAGATGCCTACGATAAAACCATACGATGGAAATATAGTGACCAGACAAAAAATTTGGATAAGATCCCTTTTATGCTTACTAGCTTATAGCCCATGCAAAATACAGTTAGTTTTTATTTATTTATTTTAATTTGTGTTATAGTGTAGTGTAATATTATAAATATTAATTTTAATATGATATTGGAAGAATTCGAACCTTACATTTTTGTATATATAATATTTTTTAGTATTAAATATAAATCAATATGTTGTTAGCGGGAATCGAACATTAGACCTCTATATATAATAACTTTTAGTATTTTTGTATATAATGGTCATGATCTATTTGAGTTTAAGATATAACGGATGTAGATGAGGGATAACCAAATACGATAGAATAATCAAAAATAGGGGTTAATCAAACTATAAATTATACCTCATTTTGCTTATTATAGTATAGTATAGGTATAGATTATTCTTGTATATGTAAGATCTGATTTAGTAGTAGATTTGAGAGGAATTCTAAAAAATAATGGTTTTTTTATTTTTTACAAAAATAAGTTTTTTATATTTATTTTTATACAATTTTGTAATCAAAATCAATTCGAAATTCAACTTTAATCAATCTTCATTTTTTTATGGAAAACATTGAAAAAAAAGTTACATTAGTTGTTTTTGTTGTAAATCGTATAAAAATACTTACATTAATTGTATTTTTCTCCATCTTTCAACGATCAGTTTGCATACCTTATGTGCTATATTCCGACACGATTTAGAAAATATTTTATTTTATTTTTAGTTTATAACTTAAAAGTGGTTTCTATTAGAATATATAGATATTGATAAATCTTACATCATTAATTTGACATATATTTCTGTTACAGAATGCAATCTTGGAAATTTGTTTCGATATAGTTTCAGGAAAATGATGAAAAGAGTTTTTTCTAACATAAGTCTTTAAGTTTCATATTTTGATTTCATTCATTTTATTAGTACAATAAAGTTTCCAGTTTCCAACAAAAGTCTTGAATTTGTATTGTTGACTCTTTTTTATTGTTTAAATTTGTTATCAGTAATTGAATTTATAATTATAATTAACAACCTTAATCAATTACTCCACTAATGAGAATAGGGAACAGGTAACTAACGAACGAAATCATTTCATATTATAAAAAATTATGCATATAAAAGTAAAATTTGAAAAGTTGTACATATCAAAAAATTATATATATGAAAAATACGTAAATTTTAATTATTTCTAAAAAAAATACCTAAAATTTATCGTATGTTCCTTTTTATCTTCGCTAAATTGATAGTCCGTGTTCGATTCATTTCAATAAGTGTCCGAAAAAATAATGGATGGTAAAACTCGCAAGAGGAAAGAATAGTAGTCCAAAAAGGTTGACGTGATAAAACAGAGTATAAAAGAGTGCGATATTCAGGATGAAAAATAATTGAGCCTGGTTATTTTTTATCTCCTGCAGAGCGCAGGCTGCAGCAGTGTCACACACTTTTAATCGCACTCGTCATCTTTATGTAAATATCGACTTACGTTTTACTATACCACACATTTATATCATTTTCAGCAGTAGCTGTATGTACATCGGTCTAAACCCAGACACCAAAAAGTTGATCCACGTCACCGTCTAAAACCCATAAGAGCATCTAGGGATTGTCAAGTCCTATGTCGCATGGCACCTTTGGTTGCCCACCTATTGGAGAATCAATGTTGCCATCAAGTTGCCAACCAAAATTGCCAAAAGTTGGCAACTTCCCGATTTAGTTAAATCACATACAACTCTCCAAAATTATATTTAACTTTACCCTTTTTTATATCTTCCACATTTTATTATCTATTTAAATGTTTTTTTCTTTTTTTTCTAAATATCTCACATATCTAATATCATTAATGCACATGAGAAGAAAAGAAAAAAAAATATCATTTTTTTTGCACTATTTTCATTTAATCAAATGATATTGATGTAAAGATAATATTATTTTATATTTCAAAATTTAAATCATTTGATATTTTATATTAATGTAATGTCAAAAAAAAGAAAAAAAAAATCATTACGGGAGGGAATTAAGTATTTTAAATATCCAAATTTTTAATTTTATTTAGAATATATAAATATAATATGTGTTTATAAGATAATATAAAATTGATGTATGGGACCACTTTGGCAACTTTTAAAGTTGCCAACTATTGGAGTAGATTTATAACAAAAGTTGCCAACAATGAAATGGAGGAGAGAATAAATAAAAAAATAATATATGTGATGATGTGTTAGAAATTGGCAACTATGTTGGCAACTTCTATTGGAGATGGCGTAAGCCTTCCCTATACACACCCAAAATGCCAAAATCAACAACCCAGCCTGGCAACCCAATTCCATTCAATCACCTCCTTCCACGTCTCCACCCTTCAGATGCTGACTCCTCAAGCCTCTTCTTATACACGCTACAGCTGTATGCTCTAGTTACTAGGGACTCGAATAATAATCATAGCTTAACCAAATGCTAAAACAAAATTAAGGGCATGTTAATTAGCAAAAAAAAAAAAAAAAAAACATTAAGGGCATGTTTGGTCCCTAAATCCAACTTATAATTACTTATTTTGAAAAAAGTATGTATTTATATAAATTTTGTAAAAATAAATATATATGAGAAATTTAATATTCATTATGTTACAAAAATAAGTTACTTGTTCCAGGAAAAAACCTATTTCCACATACTTTTTCCAAAATAAGTATGGAAAATAAGATAAGTCAAACGGGACCTAAATTTCACCTCTCAAATGCTAAAGTTAAGTTAATATTTTTGTAAGATAGCTAACAACATTCCATTAATCAATAATATTCAAAAAAGTAGCATAGATGTTGTCCATATGATTTTAAAACTTCAAATTGTACCAAATCTAGTAAAATTCTAGAACTAAATATTCGATAATAATCATCTCATTAAATGTATAATTTGTTTAACCTTGACAAATAATGCTAGCATATTTATTTTTTATGAAATAAATGCTAGCATATTCTTACTCTCCATAAATAAATAAGTAAAATTTTCTAATTTCAAACATATTCATTTTTCGAATTTTACTATTATACTGTTGCACTATAAAAGCAACCACGCTTCACTCAGTCTTCCCCTGTACCAAACACACAAATGGCTTCTTCAACTTTCACTCATCTCCTCCTCATCATCATCCTCTTCACCACCTTTTTAACTAAGCCCACCTCAGCTTCTTCAAGAAAACTCACAGCTCTTGTCCAAGAGCAACCTCTCAAAATGAAATACCATAATGGTGCACTTCTCAAAGGTAACATAACTATCAACCTCGTATGGTACGGCACCTTCACTCCAACTCAACGCTCCATAATTGTAGACTATCTCAACTCTCTCAACTCCGGCCACTCTGCTCCGTCCCCCTCCGCCGCCTCCTGGTGGAAAACCACCGAGAATTACCACGGCGGCGCCTCCACCGTCGTTGTCGGAACACAAATTCTCGACGAGAAATACTCTCTTGGAAAGTCTCTAAAAACTTCACATATTATATTTTTGGCCTCCAAGACAAATAAGTTAAAGTCTATTAACGTTGTTTTGACGGCTAAAGACGTGGCTGTTGACGGGTTTTGCATGAACCGGTGCGGTACTCACGGGTCGACCCGAGTGAAAACCGGGTCGGGTTCTGGGTCGACCCGATTTGCTTATGCGTGGGTGGGCAACTCGGAGAGTTTGTGTCCGGGTCAGTGTGCATGGCCATTTCACCAACCTATGTACGGTCCTCAAACTCCGCCGTTAGTTTCGCCTAACGGAGACGTTGGAGTTGACGGCATGATTATTAATCTGGGCACGGTTTTGGCGGGAACCGTGACGAACCCGTTCAACAACGGGTATTTTCAGGGTCCGGTAACGGCGCCGTTGGAGGCAGTTTCGGCATGTACGGGTGTGTTCGGGTCGGGTGCGTATCCGGGTTACCCGGGGAATGTGTTGGTGGATAAGACTAGTGGGGCGAGTTATAATGCGCATGGGGAGAAGGGACGGAAGTTCTTGCTTCCGGCTATGTGGGACCCAAAGGCCTCGAAATGCGCGACCCTTGTCTGAAAATTGGGAAACGGCGTCGCAGGAGGAGGGTAGTAATAAAGTCACGTGTTTGTGTGTATGATATGTATGCGAGTGTAATTTGTTTGTATGTGTATTATTGAGTAAATGTAGATAAGGATGAAGTTTTGATGTGAATAATAAAGTGTTGTGGTACTTTGACGTACAATTCGTAGTTGGTGCGTAGTGGTATGTAATTACTCTCATTTTCTTTACAGGATGTCTATGGTTGATGCGTGACTACCAAAAAAATATATAGCTCACCCAAGTTTTTGAACGTAAATTAATAAACGATTTTTCTAGTGTGTTCAAGGTATATGCTAAGAATTCGTATTCACGAATTCGTTTAGTTGTCAAATTTTGGTTGGTAACAAATTTATTGTAATAATGGATCCCCTTACATGCACAAAAATCGCTCTCACTCAAAATTTACTAACTTATCGAATACGAATTCTTAACATGTGCACTTAGTCACGCATTAGACAAATTCATTAATAAAATTAAAAGATTTATTCCATTACACATTGTACTGCGTATAAAATTGAAGTTTGTAAAAAAGAAGGGGATGAGTGATGCCTGCTTGTGCAGTGGGATTCTTTCTTATCGGCAAATGGGGTCCTTTTAGCTATTTTAATGCAGAGTAAGGTTATGGTCCTGTATACCTATTTAAAGTGTGGAAAATAGCTTATTTTTTGACTATAGAGGTATCTAATCAGAATAATATATACTCAAATAACAAATGTATTCATAGTAAATTCACAGCTGTATTGTCTTTATCATACCACATCAATTATTATAGGAAGTTTTCAGACAAAATGAATTGACACCTTCAAGTGACTAACCAGGACCCTCATCATTATACTTACATCTAAAACTCAATCTTACATAAATAAATAAAAAAAACTTACTACATCATTGAAGTCTATTGTTTTTGTCACAAATCAATCTTTTAATGCAAGTCTAATAAAATATAAGATGAAATATAAGAACAACTCCAAACGCTATTTTATGTCCTAAGTTAAAATTTAAAAAAATTAGGTTGAAATTGTAGTTCAATAATCTTCTAAGTGGTTTCTTAAAAATTAGGATACATTTGTCATCCCTTATTAATAAGAAAGTTATAATCATTTTTTATTTAAGTTTCATCAATAAAATATTCATTTTTCTTCTATTCTTTATTCTTTATACTAGCTTATTACCGGTGGAAAGCACGGGTTCTTATACATGTATTAATTAGCTTAAAATTAAAATTAATATTTATCTTCTATAAATTTGAAATTTTTTATACTAATTTAGGTTATTAAATCATCTGTCTTTGTTATTTTTTTGGATACTAATAATATAATATAAAAAGCATATTAAATCACGCAATTTTATTGGTGTTCTTAAATTTATTAACATATGGAGTTGAATTCTATGTAATCTATCTATGCTATTATATTAAAACCGAAATATTAAATGTTTTGGTGTTCGATTTTTAGTTTGGTTATACAAATTATTAAAATAAATAAATGATACAATAATGTAATTAATGGTAATTAATTGATTGGCTTTTCTTAATTAAAGACGTTTATTTTCAATTGAAGATATTATCATTTATAAATATCTAAAATATCATATCTAACCATCATTAATATTTCTTTCCTAATTAAAACATGTTACCTTTAAATTTAAAATATAATCTTTCAATCATTAATATATACCGAACAATATCACACCATATCTTCCAATCACTAATAAATTATAATAAGAATCTGTACACAACGAAGAATGATCGTTAGATTTTTAGAAATAATAAGAACCGTTAGATTCAACGATTAGATATTTTATATAATTAAATTTCTTTACAAAAGATCAAAGTTCGAATTCCGTTAACGACATATTTATTTAAAACTTCATAATATAAGTTTTAAACCATTCATATCATTAATTAAATTAAATTAAATTTAAAATAAAAATATTTATTAAATATAGTGATTATATAAAATAAAATTGTAACATAAAATAAAATTTACTACATATCAAAAGAAGCTCGTGCATCGGATTCTAAGCTACTACTATATTCTTAAAGATGAAACATTAAAAATTTGGTTAGTCGGTACAGTACTTCGTATTTTTACTTAATTACACATGAAATCCGTCCTAATAACTAATTTTTTTTAAGTTAAATATATTACTTTTTCTTTTTTTAATAACTAATTATTTTTCCTTTACAATAAAAATACAATATTTTTTATATTTTATTGATTTTAAATTTTTCTTTAATAATATCCTTGCGTTGCACGGGTTCTAATCTACTATTTTATTAATATAAATAAGGTAAAAATTATGTAATGGCACTTAAAATAGAAGGAAGATAAGAAACCTTTAAATTTTAATAATTTCTTGGAATTTTAATTTAATTATCCTTTTTATATTTGGATTTAAAATTTGTTTAAAGAATCATTTGGACTTATAATAGCGTGGCTCTTTTTCTGAGGTCACGAGCATATACTGATCCATTGCAAAATAAATTTTGCAGAAATTAGTAGCATGATCAACACTTATTTCTAATTATAGATAAACTTTCAAATATTTTTATTTAGATAAATTTATTCAAGCATGTTTGTGCTACTTCCTTCCTGAGTGGGAAAGGCTTCCCTTTTGTAATCCTAATCGCTTTAGTTTCGTCACACATTTATATTTAATATTTCTGTTTCGGGAATAAAACCTTGATTTTAATAATATAGTTAAATATAATACAGGTTATAATTGTATAATAAGATGTAAGTATGCATAATGTTTTAATAAGTAGTTCGTAAGGTTCGAACCCTTAACCTATGATAGTACTTGCTTATTATCCCTTTTATTCAGAATACAATAAGTATTTAATAACAATTATAACAATTATATTTAATTGGTCATTCCTAGTAGATATAGATTATATTTAATAGGCCTTTCATAGTAGGTTTATAACTCACTTATAAAAGTCAAGTTTATATAATATATTGTCATTCGTGAGTATCGAACCTTAAACCTCTGATAATACCATTTTATTATCCCTCTTACCCTTATTATATAATAGGATATAATTTTTTCTACACATTTTTCTTAATAGAGTTTGGATTTAATATTATTATATTTATAGGAACAAACATAGGCACTATTGTTATACAATTTAATATCTTAAATTATTAAGAATCAAATTGTTTATAATATTTTTAAAGAACCTATTAGGAGAGATTGTTGGAGTTGCTATAAGGGACGAGTAAGAAAATCTTACTCGAATAGTCTCCTGGTTGAATCTTAAAATTTAAGAGCTTCCCCATCTCCTTAGATCAAGTCCAATATCTTAATTACTTTTTTGAAATTTCTAAACAACTCCAACAGCGTGATCTAAATTCTGATCCAAATTACTTTTTTGAAATTGTCTTGAGAAAAAAAAAATATAAAAATTGTATATTTAATTAACAAACAACATATCCATTTTATTTGTATCATTTTCTAGTCATTTTCTTTATTGTACTTTTAATTTATTACAATTAAAGTAATTTTTTATGCATTTAATGTACTTTTATTTAAATTTTAATGAAATATGTTTTTCTTATTATTATAAGTTTTATTCTAAAAAGTAAATTTTATTAAATCTTAATAACAATCTATTATTAAATAATTAATTAAAAAATCTCAAATCATTTTTAAATTTAGTAAACTAAAAATATACAAATAATAATACCATTATTTAATATTAAAGTAGCTGATCCAAATTTGGATAAGTGAATAGTACTGATCCACTGATCCAAATTTGGATAACCATTTTGATCACTAGGACTGAGTATTCGGTTCGGTTAACCGAATACCGAACCGAAATAACCGAAAATCGAACCAAAAATAATTTTGTTTTAATTCGGTTATGGTTTTTGTGTATTTCAATTTTTTGATTTTTTCGAGTTTTTTAACAAATTAACCGAAAAATCCGAATTAACCGAAATATATTAAAAAAATAAAATTATATATATATATATATATATTTATATATTTCTATCATATAGGGGTATACATGGGTTGGGCAAACCAACCAACCCGACCAAACCCAACCCTGTTTTTGGCCAACCCAACCCGTATAATTATAAACAGAAACATGTTTGGGTTAAAATATGTTCAACCCGATTTTAATGGGTTGGGTGTGGGTTTATATTTTTTTAACCCAACCCAACCCGATTAAAAAAAAATTAATGAGACAAACTATACTACTGGCTTATTGCCATGCATGGTCCTGGAGCATATTTAACATTCCATCAATCAATGGATTTGAAGAATGAGTAGGTTAAGGAACCAGTGAAGCATTATATTCATGTTTGTGTACTGTTACTAGTTTACAACAAAAAAAAGAAGGAAAATAATGGTAATGGTTTACCCAGGCAAGCATAATCAGAACCAGGAAGTAAGTATTTCTTTTCGTGTTTTCTGTTTAGACTACAAGTATGATGAAATTTATAAGTAATTTAGTAATATTAATTAGCAGTGTATGCAAATTTTATTATGTGACATATATCATTTGCAAGGCAAGTCTTGTAGTAGCTTTATCCGATGACGATTTTAGCTAGTTAAGGACTGTGAAGTAAGGAATAGCTTACATTTAAGAAACCCATCCAAACCGACCCGAATCAATCCGAACCGACCTTTAAGAAATAGGGTTGGATTATCAATTTAATTTTTATGGATCGGGTTAAAACTTTTCAAACCGTTTTAAAATGGGTTGGGTCATTTTATTACTTCAACCCGGTCGACCCGACCCGTGTGCACCCCTAATATCATATATGTTAAAAAAATATTAAATTTGGTTCTTATATATATATAATATAAATTATTATATATATAATATATAATATATTACAATATGCATATATAATATAATAAATTATTATATACATATTTATATCATACATTCATATATTAAATATATATTGATATTGTTGTGGAATAAAAACGAGGGTTTGTATGTATTAAATACAAGGGATGGTGAGCTTCGAGCTTTAATGGTTGTTCTTGCGTTCGAGACTGATCGGTCCTCACAAGATGCCTACGTATCTCTGTATTGCTAGAGAATCAAGCCAACGTAGTTCTAGGTGATGGTGCCCTCAAGGCTATAGAGGCGAGAGCTCACCTAGGACGCAGTGGCTTGCATGTCATTATTCGAGGATTAAGCCAAAACGTGGTGGGTAACGTATGGAGCTCTGCCCAAAAACGTTATTCTGAGATGAGGGGTTAGACCCTTTATATAGGCTGAGAAGTCCTAGAATTATGGTAGGAGTCAGAGACTTGGTGGACAAGTCTTCCTTGAGGAAGGTTCTAGATCTCTTCCTTATAGGAATCAGTTTCCATGTTGAAATATGTATCTTGGAGGCTAAGTCAGGCAAGAGTAATATCATTGTTTGACTCTTATTTGCTGAGCTGTTTATTACCCTTAATATTAATTACGAAATTAATATTATAAATAGGGTTTGGGCCCCACGTTTGGACCATTCCGGGTCTAATTAATGCTACATTAAATGTGTCTTTAGGGCTTACTTTTAGCCCATATCATTTGCCCCCCAACTTCTAGGAAAACTGATCAGGTTTTCCTTGAAGTTTTAACGGCCTTTTTCGAGACTTGGGTCAGGGTTCATCTTTGTACACTAGTGTTTCACGAGTATTGTCTTTATGTAAAGCGTGGAGCGACCGACGCGTTCACGACAATGTTAATTCGATGCTAATCGGCACTAATCAGCCTTAACGATGCTTAAACAATGTTTAAACGACGTTAAACGGCATAAAACGGCAATAAACGGCGCTAAACGGCACTAGACAGCGCTAAACAGCCTTAAATAATGTTTAAACAGTGTTAAACAATGTTAAAAGGATAAAATGGCACTCACGGTGCTAAACGACACTACTCGGTGCTAATCGGGACTAAACGGTGCTTAAATGACACTAATCGGTGCTAATCGGCACTAAACGGTGCTTAAACGACACTAATCGGCACTAAACGGTGCTAACGACATTATCGGTGTTATCGGCACTAATGGTGCTATCGGCACTAATGGTGCTATCGGCACTAACGGTGCTTACAGCACTAACGGTGCTATCGCCACCAAAGGTGTTATCGGCACTAAAGGCGCTAAATGGTGATCGGCTAACGTTTTCTGAAAACGTTGAATCATCATTGTCATGTTTGAATCATTACTAACGTGTTTCAGTGTTCTGAACCACTTTAGTGAGGTATGAAGCGAGTCAGGGGTGTTTTGAATATCAAAGTGATTTTTCAAGGTTGACGGACCATCAGCATCCACTTCCAGTTGGCTAAGGCCCTCAAAAAATGAGGTGGTCGGCAAAGGATGTTCCAAGACTATAGAAAATTCAATTAGCTTCGCGTGGACCGTAAGATCGTCCAAATCTGACATCCGGAGCTCAAGATATGGCCCAAACAGCGTCAACAGTCCGTGTAGGACTGAAAATCAGTCTTGGTCGGCTGACGCCCTCCTTGGAGCTTGGTCGGCCAAGAGGTGGTCGGCTAGTGGTCTCCAAGACTATAGAAAACTCAGATATCTTCGCGTGGGCTGTAAGATCGTCCAAATCTGATACCCGGAGCTCAAGATATGGCCCAAAAAGCGTCAACAGTCCGTGTAGGACTGAAAATCAATCTTGGTCGGCTGACGCCCTCCTTGGAGCTTGGTCGGCCAAGAGGTGGTCGGCTGGTGGTCTCCAAGACTATAGAAAACTCAGAGATCTTCTCGTGGACTGTAAGATCGTCCAAATCTGATACCCGGAGCTCAAGATATGGCCCAAACAGCATCAACAGTCCGTGTAGGACTGAAAATCAGTCTTGGTCGGCTGACGCCCTCCTCGGAGCTTGGTCGGCCAATGGTGGTCGGCTAGTAAACCCGGACCTGAAAATCATCTGTGGTCTTGAGGATCGAGAAACTTGATCTTGATCTCAAGTCATCCGTGATCTTAGGATCAAGAAACTTGATCTTAATCTCAAGGATCAAGAAACTTGATCTTGATCTCAAATCACTATTTTGGTCATTCGTGACTTTGTTATCTTAAGGATCAAGAATCTTGGTCTTGATCTCAAATCATCCGTGATCTCATGGAGAATCATCCAAGATTCGATGAAAAAGTCGAGATTCAGTATCATAAACTATCCGAGGTTCGCTGAAAAAACCAAGATTCAGGACCACGAACTACCCCGCAATCGGCCGGACCACGGAGTAGCTCGTGATCGGCCACAAGGTGATCGGCCAAAGGGCTCCAAGCCACCATGGTCGGCCACACCATGGTCGGCTGGAAGGTGGTCGGCCGAACGGCCCGATTTCTTCGTGGTCGGCCGGAAGGTAGTCGGCCAAACGGCCCGAATTCTTCATGGTCGGCCGGGAGGTGGTCGGCTGGGGCTCCTCGTGCGCCGTGGTCGGCTGCCTCGTGGTCGGCTACGGCCCTCCGGGTGTCGTGGTCGGCCACTTCGTGGTTGGCGAGGAAACCCGGACCTGAAAACCATCTATGGATCTTGGGGATCAAGAATCTTGATCTTGATCTCAAGTTAGTATCTTGGTCATCCGTGACTTCGTTGTCTTCAAGGATCAAGAACCTCGATCTTGATCTTAAGTCGTGAGGGATCTAGGATCTAAAATCATCCGTGATCCTAAGGATCAAGAACCTTGATCTTGATCTTTAGTCGTCAGTTTGGTCATTCGTGATTCCTAACGATATTACTCCTTAATTCATGATTAGCACTGCTAATCTTGTGCTTAAGGCTAAACTCGTTACTTAACTTCTTAAGCGCAATCATCCTTTCGAAGGTCGTCCGTTTCGTGACTTCAGCAAATATATCATCTGTTTCTTCTCCGGCATGTATGAATTATAACGATTCTTTCTGTATAACGCGGATAATTTCTGACCTTTTTTCATCTATAAACGATGGATGGCCTCGTTCCCATCCAAGGTCTCCAACTTGTAGGATCTTCGTCCTAGCGTCTTCTTGACTCGATACGGCCCTTCCCAATTAGGGGCTAGCTTTCCCTTCTGACCAACTCCAGAAGCTTCTATCTTCCTTAGAACCAGTTCGCCTTGCCGAAAGAACCTCTTCTTAACCCTTCGGTTGTAGTGGAAGGATGCTCTCTTCTGATGCTCTGCATTCCGGGCATTTGCTTCATCCCTAACCTCATCAATTAGGTCTAGGGCAAGCCTCATGCCTTCTTCATTAGTCTCTTGCTCATATGCCTCAACTCGAGGTGATGCATGCATGATTTCTAGGGGCACAACTGCCTCGGCTCTATAAGCCAACAAAAAACGGGGTCGCTCCAGTTGTCACTTTGCAAGTGGTGCGATATGCCTAAAGTATAGGCAGTAACTCATCCACCCAAGTGTTTCTTGAGCGTTCGACCCTTTTCTCCAGTCCATCAAGGATTATCCGATTGGCTATCTCTGCCCGTCCATTAGCTTGCGGGTGTGCTACTAAAGTAAAACGAAGATCAATAGCATTTTCCTCACAGTACTTCTTCAATTCTTCATTGTTGAATTGCGTCCCATTATCCGTCACAAGGATTCGCGGGATTCCATATCTACAGATCACGTTCTCCCAAAAGAAATGGGTAACTTGCTTGGTGGTTATCTTGGCTAGGGGTTTAGCCCCAATTCACCTAGTGAAGTAGTCGATGGCTACTATCAAAAACTTTCTTTGTGCAGATGCTACGGGAAAGGGAACAAGTAGATCCATTCCCCACATTGCAAACGGAATAGGGGAGCTGATTGAGGTCAACATCTCAGGCGGCTGCCTTACAATCGGAGCGCGCTTTTGGCACCTCTCACACCTCTTAACATAATTTTTTGCATCAGCCAACATCTCTGGCCAATAGAATCCAGTGATCTTGTGAGCTAGGACTCTGCCCCCAAGTGTTGTCCACAGATCCCTCCATGAACTTCTTCCAGCACTTCTCTTGCCTCATGGGGCCTTAAACACTTCAGGTATGGGATGACAAACGATCTTTTGTAGAGAATGCCTTCGATCAGGGCGTATCTCAATGCTCTTACTGACAACTTTCGTGCCTCCAAGGCATCGTCAGGAAGCCATCCAGTTTCAAGGTGAGCTTTGATGGGATCCATCCAACAGCTTCCTAGATTAATTGGTGCTATCAACTTAGAGTTGATGGACGGGGCCTTCATCAAGACCTGGAAGTAAACACTCCCTGCATAATTCTCTATTTCAGAGGAAGCGAATTTGGACAAGGCATCAGTCTTAACGTTTTCCTCTCTTGGGATGTGCTCCACATAGCATTCCTCAAATTGGGTCATAACACCCTTCACGATCCTTAGATATTTTGCCATAGTTTCATCCTTGGCCTCAAACTCGCCATTCACTTGTGATACTACAAGCCTTGAGTCTCCACAGACATTGAGATTCTTGACCCTCATGATTCTTGCCAAGCCTAAGCCAGCTATCAATGCCTCATATTCAGCTTCATTGTTGGTAGTAGGAAAGTCCAACTTCAAAGCATATTCAACTATGAACCCATCGGGGCTTTGCAACACTAAACCTACGCCACTAGATTTTGTTTTTAATGCTCCATCAAAATAGAGCACCCAATATTCCTTCTGATTCAGGTACGAGTTCTTCATCTTTATCTCCACTTTCAGGGGTAGTTAATATCTCCTGCCCCCCGACTTCTTGGTTGCTAATGGTACATTCAACCACGAAGTCAGCCAATGCCTGAGCCTTGATGGCCGTTCGAGGCTTATACGTGATGTCAAACTCTCCAAGTTCGATTGCCCACTTAATCAATCTTCCACTTGCTTTCGGGTTGTGCAATATGTTCCTCAATTGCTGGTCCATCAGGACTTCGATTTTATGTGACTGAAAGTACGGTCGTAGTTTCCTTGAAGCTGTTATCAATGCCAAAGCAAATTTCTCGATGGATGAGTAATTTAACTCGGCTCCGTGGAGCACCTTGCTTACATAGTAGATAGGCCTCTGAACCTTGTTCTCTTCCTTAATGAGGACGGCACTCAATGCCTGTTCAGACACTGCTAGATACAGATAAAGAGTCTCTCCGAGACTTGGCTTGGCCAACAACGGGGCTTCGGCCATGTACTTCTTCAATTGTTCAAAGGCCTCTTGGCTTTTATCAGTCCATTAAAAAAAATTCACCTTCTTCAATGCTTGAAAGAAAGGGAAACATTTGTCACCAGACTTGGAGATAAATCTCCCTAGAGCTACCACTCTGCCAGTTAACTTCTGCACATCCCTTACAGAACGGGGTGGTTCCATGTCTAAAATTGCTTTGATTTTATCAAGATTGGCTTCTATGCCTCTCTTTGAAACCATCAATCCCAAAAATTTTCCAGATCCAACGCCAAAAGCGCACTTGGCTGGATTCAACATCATCTTGTGGTGCCTCAGCACTTCGAATGCCTCTCTGAGGTGCTTAATGTGATCTGCCTTGAGTAGGCTCTTGACTAACATGTCATCAACATAGACCTCCATGGTTTTTCCAATCAGATGGGCGAATATCTTATTCACCAGTCGTTGGTAAGTAGCTCCTTAGGGATGTCATCCTAGTGCATCTTAATCTGATTGTAGCCGCTGAACCCATCCATGAAGCTCAACATCTCATGTTCAGTTGTGGCATTTATCAACATATCAATCCTTGGAAGGGGAAAACAATCATTCGGACATGCATCATTCAAATCAGTAAAGTCTATACACATCCTCCACTTCCCATTCGCTTTCTTGACCATCACAGGGTTTGCTAACCATTCGGGAAACTGAATTTCTACAATAAACCCAGCCACTAAGAGCTTGTCAACTTCTTGTTTAATGGCCTCCTGCCTTTCAGGAGCAAAATTTCTCTTCTTCTGCTTTATTGTCTTCCGCCCAGGATCAACATTCAACTTGTGAGTTATGAGTTGGGGATCAATCCCTGGCATGTCAGCTGCAGTCCAAGCAAACGCGTCACTATTTTCTTGCAAGAATGCTATCAACTTGCCCTTCAGGGGTTCTTTCAAAGATGCTCCCATATAAGTAATTTCTCAGCTCGCTTGGCCGTCATGGCTTCAATGTTTGTCTTGGTCTTGGGTGTTGAACGTCGATGTTCAAAGGTTGAACGCCAAAGTTTGAAATCAAGGGTTTTCAATCTCAATGGTGTTTTAAATCACCGAAATATCTATCAGAGCTACTGGTCCAAGGCCAGGGGGTTTCTGGTTAGCCCCACGAGGTCTTGAACCTTCTCTAGGAGGTTTTCAAAATTACGTATTGGTTTTCAAGTCAACATGAAGTTTCAACCTTTGGATATTAATTGGAGGTTCATGACCCCCCCTCAAGTTTGGCCTTCATAACTAACCTTGGCCTTCATGGCTAACAGCTTCTGTTCTTCAACCTAGGATTCGGGGTTGATTCCTCGATATAGATTTCAATAAATGCAATCCCGTTGGCTTCTTGCCTTTTAAACTTCTGAGACGAGAGCTTTCTTGAACTTCTTAATCCTTGCTTAAGGTTATCTATTGGCCTTCATCCTTGGATCCTTAATCCAGGTCCTTAATAAGTATTGAAGAGTAGCTAGTCCTTAACATCCTCGGCCTTTCATGGCTTTGACCCTTCGGGATCTTCACCTATGCATTTGTTTGTTTTCCATTCGTTATTCTTTTATTTTCGGTACTCGTTCATCCTTGACTTGCACTCATCGGGTGATAGAGTACTATTGTCCTACTCGGAGCAACATGCTCTGCAATGGTTTCCATGAACCTTATTTCTGCTTCTACTAGATGAAGCTAAGTTCTACTAGGATAACTTGAGCCCATCGGGGCATTGCAAGACTAGGCCTGCATCACTTGATTTTGTTTTTGATGCTCCATCAAAATAGGGCACCCACCACTCCTTCTGGTCTCCTCATTCTTATTATGAAGTTCACTTCCTGCTTGGGGTACTACCTCCTGCCCCCCGACTTCATCAGGCCTTAACGAGGCTACATAACAGCTTCGTGCCATCTTCTGATCACCTTTATGTTCTCCAACACCATTCCTGGTAGGGAACTTGATCTTCACATGATAGGTTGAGGCAACAGCCTTGAATGCATGAAGTCCAGTCCTTCCAAGGATAGCGTTGTACGTTGATTCCGCCTTGATTACCAGGAAGTTCAACATCTGAGTGGCCTCCTTGGGCTCTTGCCCGATAGTTACAGGCAGCTGAATAGTCCCTTCAACTTTGGATTTTACTCCATTAAATCCGTATATAGGCATGTTATTGGGGGTCAACTGAGAATCAGTGTATCCCATCTTCACAAACGCATCATGAAACAGAATGTCAACGGAAGCTCTATTGTCTATCAAGACTCGCTTCACCTCCGAGTTTCCAATCACAGGAGTTATGACCAACGGGTCGTCATGGGGGAACTTTACCCCTTCCAAGTCTGAGTCATCAAAACTAATCGCTACCTCAGTTTTTGAAAGCTTCGGGGCCTCTCCCACGATGTGCAACACCTCTCGGGCATAAGCCTTTCGAGAGTTCCTAGTTGTCCCGGCCGTAGTTGGGCCTCCTGAGATCATGTTGATTACTGGCCCTCGGGGCTGTGGGTTGCGATCTTGATCGTCATCCCTTCTATTATAGTCTCTTCTCTGATTAGCACGGTCTTCACCCTTAGTGAAGTGCCTCAGCTTCCCTCCACGGATCAAAAACTCAATCTCATCTTTGAGTTGCTTACAATCGTCAGTGTCATGCCCCACGTCTCTATGGAATCTGCAATACTGATTCTGGTTTCTCTTTGCGGGATCACCCCTGAGTGGCTTCGGCCATCTGAAATCCTTATCATTCTCAATGTCCAACAAGATTCGACTCCTAGGAGTATTCAACCTTGCATACTCAGTGAACCTTGACCCTTGGTTCTTCTTAGGGGCAGAGTCGGAGTCCTCGCTAGTTCGGGGATACTTGTCCCTAGCATCATACTCTTGATCATCATAGTCCTGGTCTTGCTTTCGCTTCTTGGAGTCATTGTTACCTCCTCCTCCACCTACGGTGGTTTCTTTCTTCAAGCTATCCTCAGCTTTAATATACTTATCAGCCCTTCGTTGGAGCTCAGCCATATTTTCTGGGGGATGCTTCGCTAATGACCTTTTAAAGAAGAGGTCAGTGGTTCCGTGCTCCAGGGCTACCATGGCCACCTTATTCTCCAAGTCAGTGATATTTAGAGTCTCCTTAGTGAATAGGGGGGTAGTTGGGCAGCCCATACATTGGGTTGAAGGAGGTAACAAAACATGATCACTCGGTCCAGGTTCTCGAATAGGGGGGTAGTTGGGCAGCCCATACATTGGGTTGGTATTCACGGGGAGATCCGTAGTATGGATCTGTACCCCAGATGGAGGGTGATTAGGATCAACCAGGGGAGAGATCACCATCTGAAGAGATTTGGTTCCCTGATCTGGATGGACAACCATAGGCAGCGTACTCCCAGCAGGGGGATTCGTCCCTGGAGGCTGAGAAACTTGAGTTTGGGGGACCGTCCCTTGTTCAAACGTGGTTGTCCCAGAGGTAAGAGGCGGAGCGAAGCTGATTGGTAAAGCTTCGGTAGAGCTTGGTGCAGTTCTTCGTGTGCGAACCATGGTTGATGTTGTCTTCCCACAGACGGCGCCAAATGTTGTGGAATAAAAACGAGGGTTTGTATGTATTAAATACAAGGGATGGTGAGCTTCGAGCTTTAATGGCTGTTATTGGGTTCGAGACTGATCGGTCCTCACAAGATGCCTACGTATCTCTGTATTGCTAGAGAATCAAGCCAACGTAGTTCTAGGTGATGGTGCCCTCAAGGCTATAGAGGCGAGAGCTCACCTAGGACGCAGTGGCTTGCATGTCATTATTCGAGGATTAAGCCAAAACGTGGTGGGTAACGTATGGAGCTCTGCCCAAAAACGTTATTCTGAGATGAGGGGTTAGACCCTTTATATAGGCTGAGAAGCCCTAGAATTATGGTAGGAGTCAGAGACTTGGTGGACAAGTCTTCCTTGAGGAAGGTTCTAGATCTCTTCCTTATAGGAATCAGTTTCCATGTTGAAATATGTATCTTGGAGGCTAAGTCAGGCAAGAGTAATATCCTTGTTTGACTCTTATTTGCTGAGCTGTTTATTACCCTTAATATTAATTACGAAATTAATATTATAAATAGGGTTTGGGCCCCACGTTTGGACCATTCCGGGTCTAATTAATGCTACATTAAATGTGTCTTTAGTGCTTACTTTTATCCCATATTAGATATCAATTCTGCTTTTTATTTCAGTATTCGGTTTTAACCGAAATATTAAATTCGGTTCGGTAAAATAATCGAAATTATTTCTGTACTTAATTCGGTTATGATTTTTGAGTTTATTCGATCTTTCGGTTATTTCGGTATTCGGTATCTCGATTTCGGTTATAACCGAATAATCAGCCGTATGGATCACTGTTGGAGAAAAATTTGGGGTAATCCATTCCAAATTTGGATCACTGCTGGATTTGTCCTAAATTTTTTTTATATAATATTTGTAGAAAACCAACTAAGACAATGTTGAACTTGCTCTTATCTTTAAGGCGCTTTACTCATCCCATATATCATTTTAATGAATAAGATATTTACGTTTCTCTACTCCTCACCTTTTTTTAATGACATAAAAGTGGGTGAAGTTCTAATCTTATATTATAATAATAAAAAAAAATTCATATAATAAGTGTTGTTGTAGTTGTCATAACTTATAATATTTTAAATCATTAAGAATCTAATCCTTTATTATAATACCTGAGTCTACCCAGATTTACAGTTAGATACAGTTAGCCAATCAGAAAATTATGAATTATTTTTGGATCAATCAGAGATTATTCATAAATTTTAGACCAATCATATTATATTAAAAGTTTTCCTTATTTACCATTCTCATCCTATTATACTAACCATGGTTAGTTAACAATTCTAATTTAAATATAGTAGTTACTTGATTTAACATATTCATATATTATATATTTTTTAATATCAAAAAATATTTATAATACAGGTATACAGTTAGATACAATTAGCCAATCATAAATTATGAATTATTTTAGGACCAATCAGAGATTATTCTTAAATTTTAGACCAATCATGTTATATTAAAAGTTTTCCTTATTTACCATTCTCATCTTATTATACTAACCATGTTTAGTTAACAATTCTAATTTAAATATAGTAGTTACTTGATTTAACATATCCATATATTACATATTTTTTAATATCAAAAAATATTTATAATAAATTAATATTTTAAGTTAAAATCAACCAGGATTATACTAATATATATTATTTAACGATTTTCGTAATACTAATTTTTCACTCTACATTCATTTAATGGATCATGCACGATAGATATCCTTTATCATTTTACTGAAACATGCAACATTTTTTTGAGAGACAATCTAATGATTTATAACAGTTATGAGAAATAAGTGTTAGTGAATTTTTAATATGTATTCAAAAAAATTGATCGCAACCCATATTCTTTTTTGAAAGAATTAATATAATGAAAATTATAGAAATTCACAGTACTACACATTTAAATATACCAAATTTTCCAAAAAATTAAAATTAAAATATGGGTAAAAAAACTTATGAATTTCGTAGAAAAATTGTAAAAAATGAGAGAAATCAAATGAAAAACAAGTAGTGACGCATGCAGTGTATGCTGAGGGTACGCGGCCTAGTACGCTAAACTTTCACTTTCCATTTTTTTTTTTGCATTTGGTTTTGTTAATTAGTAAAAAAAAAAAAATTAAATACACAAGTGTGCCATAATCATCTATATCTAATTAATAATTGGTATGTAATTTTGCATAATTTATACAATTTCTTCCTACAAACTTGATACAAAACTACACACTACTTTGAGGGTTTAAATTATTTCGTCGTTGGTGTTGCTGTGAGAGTGAGAGTAGTACATGATGACGAGTGAAGCGGGCGCAAGCAATACAGGATTTTGTGGCGATTATTGATAACGTGTATTTTATACACGTTTTGTCATTTATTCTCTTGCATTTTTGTTAGTTTCGAATGTTGTTTTATTAATATTTGTTATGTTTTTCATCTTTCAGTGCCTCACGCTTAATTGTTGAAAAGATGGCTTAATTTGGGCATGAAAGCGAAGATTATTCAAGAGGGTGGTTAGAAGTTGCAATCTTGCGATGCCGGGAGGTTTTTAATGTGTTATCTTGAAGATTTTATCTCGCACGACCGCTCCGCAAGCCGTTCGCTAGGCCGTTCAAAGAGTTTAAATGATGCAGATTTTTGCACGGGCTACTGCACGGCCGTGCAACAGGCCGTGCAGAGTGTTCCAAGTAGTGCAGAGTGCAGTTTTTCTCACGGGCAGTTGCACGGCCGTGCAAAATCCTGCTGTGTATTAAAAGAAGCAAATCCCTTCATTTTATAACATCTTATCTTCACATCTAACATCTTCTTCTTCTTGGCCTCTTCAAGGTCCATTAAATTAGGGTTAGTAGAGTAGAGAGAAACATTAATTACTCATAATCTAGCATTGATTATGAGTAACTAACTCTATATATTTGGCTCAAGGAGGAATTCTTGTACTAAACCCATTTCAATTTAAGTAAGATTTTTCACTCTATCTTGAATGCTTGTGATGTATTGTTTATGATTTTGCTTGGAGATTTGTAAGTTGCTTCATCTTGCTCTTCTTGTAATTTCAGTTGCTAATTGTTTGTGCTAATCCGTAATTGTTAGTACATTCATTGTAGTAGCACAAGGTTTGGTGTGCCTAAACTTCAAGATTCAAGTACAAATACCTAGGTTGAGCTTCTCATCCTTGGGTTTGTCCTAGCCTCTCTTTGTTTAATTCCTTGACTTGGTTAAATTGATAGTGCTTCATTATTGGTTGCTAATGTCAAGAGAGCTAATTTATGTGCTTCACTAAATTAGTGTTTTTAGAAGAGAAATAAGTGATTGTGTGCTTCACCAATTATCTTGGTTAGGTAGAGTTGATTATATCTTGCTCATATGTGTTTGGGAGAAGTGCTTGAATATCCATAATCCTTGGGTCAAATATCTCTTGTCTTGCTAATTTATTCATTGTGTTGTTGTGTTGGCAAATTTGGATATTAGCCATTAACTTAGTTGTGTTTTTGTAGGAATTTATTTATCGTATGCAAGGTGTTTGATAAAACACCTCAACCAAGCTCAAAACCCCCCATTTACTCACTTCTAGATTGTAAGAGATAATATACTCGAAATCGATATTGATAGTCCTTCCCCGTGAACGAACTTCTAAAAACATAAACTAGTACCACTTCCGTAGGTGATCACGGTTGCATTTGGCATATGTAACAAGCCCTTGGAACCCCTAGGTAGCCCTAGTGGACGAGTGAGGTCTCGTGAGGGTTTATAGACGATGTACCCACAAAATCACAAAAATCACTAATAAACAAGAAACTAACAATATATACTAATTAAACTAACTACTACACACACATGTCCGAGTCATCTTACTTGTAACTAAAATCAAACATATAGAGCTATTCACCTTGTCGTCCACTAAAACGAGCTAACAACCAATTCAAGAATCAAGATAACACACCTTGTGCAAAATGTAACCATGACATTAAAGATAGAATGATTGCACTTCAATCGTGAACACTAGACAAGATGATCACAAAACATACATGGCCTCGCATTAAGAAGATGAAATTGTATGGTGAAAAATCTCACATCTCTCAATTATGCATCACACAAGTATGGGCTAGAGATTTCACTCAACTCCAAGTCTAAATGCATGCACTCTACTTGACCTTGCATATTCACCTAAATTCCGGATTGCACCAAAAACAAGGAATTCATAAAATGGGTTGTAATGGGGCTTGGGTGAAGGTGTGAAAATTTAAGTCCAAAGAAGGTGTAAAAGTTTCGCTAGTTGAGTCAAAATGACGCTTGCTCGCTTCATCCACCACATTCCAAACTAAAGAATATCTTCACTCATTTACAATTACAAAACACAACCACATTTACCAAGAAAATTGAATCAAAATAATGTACAATGATTTATTGCTTTTTTTTTTCTTTTTTCTCTTTTTTTTAACATCCCCTTTCTTATTGCCTTTTTTTTTTTAGTAAAGGGGATGCATTATATATAAATATTACAATGAATCTTGAACCACATCTAGATATACACGTCGAACTAGTTCCCGCTTACAATAAATAGAATTCTTCCTCTTCACAACTTTTCCAAATTCACATGCTCATCAATCAATTCTTTCCAAGACTCAACTAGCTCAACTAGGTCGAGAGTGAAGTATTTGGCTATGACTCATGTATAAAAGGGGAGAGTGACGAAGAAAAATATGGATATAAGCTTCAAAGGGGTAACTAGGGATTATTTTCATGGTTCACAAGCTAAAAGGCCAAAAAATGTTATCCTAAATAGAATTTCCTTATTATGGTGCATCCATGAATGAAGGTTTAATGCAAGCCCTAGAGCAACAAACACACATAAATAGGGAGCAACACACAAGCAAAAGAATCATCGTTCAAGGCCTCACAAGGTTTAAGTTGTAATAACATCTTCTCGATTTGATTCCATGCATTCTAAGAGATAATCGTCATGTCACAATTTAATTACAAACAATCTAGACTTTTCATGTCATTTTAAGTGTGAGTGTGTGCAAAAAGGTGCATCAACTTATAGATTCACATCAAATTGATAATGCTAGACACGTAATAGGAGAAAACAAAGCTACAAGCTCACAATGTCATAAATTTTACAAACAAGTAAACACACTCATGACTAAACTTATTTTCCAAATGTAAACAAAACGGACATCAAAATCAACAATCCTTCCCCCACTTAAAACATGGCATGTCCTCATGCATGACAAATAAAACAAAGTAAAGATATGAGTGAAAGGGAACTCCCCTGAAAATAAAGAACAAGAACCGGGAGCAAAACCACTCATACTTGTCAAAATCCAACTTCGAAATGTGCAAGCCAAGAATTGAATTAATGCCACGAACAATCAACATAAATCCTTGAATGCTTTAGCAAAATATTAATTCCTGAAAACATGAACAAACACATCAAGGCACGAGTGGAACAAATACAAAAAATCATAAAAATTGGAATTAGCAATACTAAATATTATTGAGCGGGTCACTATTTTTTTGTTTTCTCTTTTTTTTTTCTTTTTTTTTCTTTTTGCAGTGAATTAGAATTCACTAGACACATCACAAAAATACATAAAAATCAATCAATATATTTTTTTTTCTTTAGAAAATAAAATAGATGAAAAAGAAAATCCCACTCATTAATATTTAGATCAATCCTCAAACCCACAAAATGCATAACACCCTTCATAAATGCGAGTGAGGACCAAAAATTTGACATACACATAATATATTAATACATGTGTACCTTGGGTTGCCTCCCAAAAAAGCGCCTTTGTTTAATGTCGTTGGCTCGACTTATTTATACAAGTACCATAACTAATGAGGTGAAAAAGCAAATAAATGCACATACCTACGAATCAATAATAAGAACAAGGTGTGCAAATATACCTTCGATCCATAAAAATATAAAAATATTTTTATGATCTTCACATCTTCGGGAGACTTTGAAAAGGCAAAATAGTTAGAAAAATCGTCAGAATAATCATTATAACTATGACTCAAAAATTGTTCCCAAATTGGATCCTTATATACCCAAGCAAAAATTTCAACCTCATCAATCTTAAGCTCAAATTCCTTCTCAATTTTAATTGGACAATCATCAATTTTTATCTCATCTACCAATTCATTAAGCACAAAAGTATTTTCTAAATTTGGTAGATCCTCAACTACATCCAATTCATCATCATTAAGCCTAGGGCAATCGTCAACTAAACAAGCAAATTCATCATGCACAACATTTTCATCAATTACAAAACAAGAATCATGATTAGTAGAAGAATTGACCTCCTCTAATCGACTCACGGATTCGGCTAGTTGACTCATTTGCTCTTCCAAGTTGGATAAGCTTTGAGAAGTGTTCTTTTCCATTTGAGAAGTGATCTTTTCCAAGTTGGATATACTTTGAAATGTGGCATTTTGAAATTGGAGGTTGTTTGCCGCCATTTGCTTCATCATTTCTTCAAGTGATGACAATGTAGATGAAGAAGACCCTTGATGGTCTTGGGAATTATATTGCGGATCATAGCGTCGATTTTCAAAAGCAAGTTGGAGGTTGTTTGCCGCCATTTGGTTTATCATCTCCTCTAATGATGATAAGGAAGATGAAGAAGACCCTTGATGGTCTTGGGAATAATATTGCGGATCATAACATTGGTTTTCACAAGCATATGAATAATCGATGCTGGGAGGGTAAGGAGCATAGCATGAGTTTGTAGAATATAAAGAATTCACCTGATACGCATTAAAATTCTGAAAAGAATTAAAATCTTGATATCGTTCTTGATCATAGGTGAAATCTTGAGCGCTATTCCAACCAAAATAGTTATCCATCGTCTCCTGAAAGAGTTAGTTCATGTCTATATCCAATAAACATGAAGACACACACAAAAAAGGAAAGAAAGAAAAAAAAACTATATACAAAGATAAAATCTAAAAATATAAGAAACAATTAACTCAAAAATAATATTGTTGCCTTCCCCGGCAGCGGCGCCAATTTGAAGGTAGTGTTTTTCGTAGTTCGTTCACAGGGAAGGACTCTCAATATTGATTCCGAGTAGATTGTCTCTTACAATTTACAATTATGGAAAATGGGGGGTTTTGATTTGGTTGTGGTGTTTTATCAAACACCTTGCATACAATAAATAAATTGCTACAAAAATACAACTAAGTTAATGGCAACTATCCAAATTTACAAACACAACAAGCACAATGAATGAATAAGCAAGATAAGAGATACTTGACCCAAGGATAATGGAAAATCAAGCACTTCAACCCAACAAGCAAAATATAACCAACTCTACCTAACCAAGATAATTGGTGAAACACACAATCACTTATTTCTCTTCTAAAAACACTAATTTAGTGAAGCACATAAATTAGCTCTCTTGATAATAGCTACCAATAATGAAGCACTACTAGTATAACCAAATCAAGGAATCAATCAAAGAGAGGCTAGGACAAACCCAAGGATGAGAAGCTCAACCTAGGTATTTGCACTTGAATCTTGAGAATTTAGGTACACTAAACTTGTGCTACTATAATGAATGTACTAACAATTACGGATTAGCACAAACAATTAGCAATTGATATTACAAGAAGAGCAAATTGAAGCAACTTACAATTCTCCAAGCAAAATCATAAACAATACAACTCAAGCATTCAAGATAGAGTTAAATAAATCTTACTTAAATTGAGATGGGTTTAGTACAAGAGATCCTCCTTGAGCCAAATATATGATGTTAGTTACTCATAATCAATGCTAGATTATGAGTAATTGATGTATCTCTCTCTACTCTACTAACCCTAGTTTATGTTCTTTTTGAGCCCAAGCAAATGAGATGAAGTAAGATGTTATAAAATGTAGGGTTTGGCTTCTTTTAATACACAGCAGGATTTTGCACGGCCGTGCAACTGCCCGTGAGAAAAACTGCACTCTGCACTACTTGGAACACTCTGCACGGCCTGCTGCACGGCCGTGCAGTAGCCCGTGCAAAAATCTGCATCATTTAAACTCTTTGAACGGCCTAGCGAACGGCTTGCGGAGCGGTCGTGCGAGATAAAATCTTCAAGATAACACATTAAAAACCTCCCGGCATCGCAAGATTGCAACTTCTAACCACCCTCTTGAATAATCTTCGCTTTCATGCCCAAATTAAGCCATCTTTTCAACAATTAAGCGTGAGGCACTGAAAGATGAAAAACATAACAAATATTAATAAAACAACATTCGAAACTAACAAAAATGCAAGAGAATAAATGACAAAACGTGTATAAAATACACGTTATCAAATCTTCCCCCACTTGAACTTTGCTAGTCCCGAGCAAACTAAAATTAACATAATCATATACTCCTAATTAGTACCACTTTCGTAGGTGATCACGGTTGCATTTGGCATATGCAACAAGCCCTTGGAACCCCTAGGTAGCCCTAGTGGACGAGTGAGGTCTCGTGAGGGTTTATAGATGATGTACCCACAAAATCACAAAAACCACTAATAAACAAGAAACTAACAATATCTACTAATTAAACTAACTACTACACTCACATGTCCGAGTCTTCTACTTGTAACTAAAATCAAACATATAGAGCTATTCACCTTGTCATCCACTAAAATGAGCTAACAACCAATTCAAGAATCAAGATGACACACCTTGTGCAAAATATGTAACCATGACATTAAAGATAGAATGAATGCACTTCAATCGTGAACACTAGACAAGATGATCACAAAGCATACACGGCTTCGCATTAAGAAGATGAAATTGTATGGTGAAAAATCTCACATCTCTCAATTATGCATCACACAAGTATGGGCTAGAGATTTCACTCAACTCCAAGTCTAAATGCATGCGCTCTACTTGACCTTGCATGTTCACCTAAATTCCGGATTGCACCAAAAACAAGGAATTCATAAAATGGGTTGTAATGAGGCTAGGGTGAAGGTGTGAAAATTTAAGTTCAAGGAAGGTGTAAAAGTCTCGCTAGTTTAGTCAAAATGACGCTTGCTCGCTTCATCCACCAAATTCTCAAACTAAAGAATGTCTTCACTCATTTACAATTACAAAACACAACCACATTTACCAAGAAAATTGAAACAAAATAAAGTACAAAGATTTATTGTTTTTTTTTTCTATTTCCCTTCTTTTTTTTCTCTTTTTTTTTCTTTTTTTTTTTTTTTTTTACATCCCCTTTATTATTATTTTTTTAGCAAAGGGAATGCATAACATAAATAAATACTACAAAGAATTTTTGAACCACATCTAGATATACACATCAAACTAGTTCCCACTTACAATAATTAGAATCCTTCCTCTTCACAACTTCTCCAAATTCACATGCTCATCAATCAATTCTTTCCAAGACTAAACTAGCTCAACTAGGTCGAGAGTGAAGTATTTGGCTATGACTCATGTATAAAAGGGGAGACTGACGAAGAAAAATATGGATATAAGCTTCAAAGAGGTAACTAGGGATTATTTTCATGGTTCACAAGCTAAAAAGGTCAAAAAGGTTATCCTAAATAGAATTTCCTTATTATGGTGCATCCATGAATGAAGGTTTAATGCAAGCCCTAGAGCTACAAACACACATAAAGAGGGAGCCACACACAAGCAAAAGAATCATCGTTCAAGGCCTCACAAGGTTTACGTTTTAATAACATCTCCTCGATTTGATTCCATGCATTCTAAGAGATAATCGTCATGTCACAATTTAATTACAAACAATCTAGACTTTTCATGTCATTTTAAGTGTGAGTGTGTGCAATAAGGTGCATCAAACTTATAGATTCGCATCAAATTGGTAATGCTAGGCACGAAATAGGAGAAAACAAGGCTACAAGCTCACAATGTCATAAATTTCACAAATAAGTAAACACACTCATGACTAAACTTATTTCCTAAACGCAAATAAAACGGACATCAAATGAAACAAAAGAGAATACTAACACTAACTGCATACTATGCTACAAGGATGAACATAAACAATCCTTCCCCCACTTAAAACATGGCATGTCCTCATGCATGACAAGTAAAACGAAGTAGAGATATGAGTGAAAGAGAACTCCCCTGAAAATAAAGAACAAGAACCGGGAGCAAAACCATTCATATTTGTCAAAATCCAACTCCGAAATTGCACGTCAAGAATTGAATAAATGCCACCAATCACAATCATCCCAACGAAAATAATCAACAAGCCAAATCCACACCCTACAAAGCCACTTCAACACTAATTAAGGATATATAAATAATAAAAATGTTTGTTTTTTTTTAAATAAAATAAAATAAAATAAAATAACTAACCAATTAATAAAAAAATAATAAAATAATAAAATAAAAATAAAATCAAATTTAAAACCAAAATAATAATAAAATCAAAAATCAAATTTAAAACTAAAATAAAATAAAATAATTACCTAGTTTTAGAAAATTTAAAACTAAAATCAAAATTAAAAAGAATTAAATTTTGGTTTTTGTTTTTTTTTAAAGATAAAATAAAATAAATCAATCACTAACCAATTATTAATAAAATCACAAATAAAATTTAAAAATAAAATAAAAATTCAAATTTAAAACTAAAATAAAATAAAATCATAAATCATAAAGCTAAAATAAAATAAAATTAAATAACAAATCAAAATTGAAAGTCAAAATTAAAAACAAAGAAGTGAGAAAAAATAAATAAAAGTAAAACAAAAATAAAATAAAAACAAAATTAAAACAAAACAAATACAAAAACAAAAACAAAAACAAAAACTAAATAAGGGGTTGGGGGTTAGAAAACAGGGGGAGGGAAAAAGGAAAGGGGGTGGAACGGGGCGGGTTACGGGGTAAAAGAGGATGGAGGTTAATTGGTGGCTACGATTTGCAGCGGTGTTAGTGGGTTTGAAATGGGTGGATGGCGTGGAGTAAGGGCGGGGAGAAGGATTGGAGGTGGAATGGAACGAAGTGGAGGCGTTGGTGAAAGGAATGGACAGGGAGATGGTGGCTGGTGGCTGTTGTTAAAACAGAGGAGGTGATGTGGTGAGGAGTGAAGAAGTTTGCAGGCGTGGTGTTTTGTGAGGGGAAGGTGAATGTGGTGGAGATCAGGAGATGGGTTGGCTGCGATTGGGCGGAGATGGAGGACAGAGGAGGGTGCAGTGGTGTTGGGGTGGTCAGTGGTTGAATTGGGCGGGAGGAGAAGAGGTGGAGAAGGGATGTTGTAGAGGTCGAAGGTGAAGTCACGGATGGGATTGAATGTACGGTTGTAGGAGACGTACGTGGAGGAGGTGCAGGGTTGATTTGCAGGTGGAGAAAAGGTGGAGAAGGCAGGGGAGATAAGAGGGTAGTGTGAAGGGGGGAATGTGATGTTGGTGCAGGTGGGTGAACTGGAATGGAGGTGAACATTGGATAGATTGTGAATTGTTGTAGATTGTGGGAATAAACGGGGGCGGAGCTGCAATGGTGAAGATGGAATGGTGAGTGCTGTGTTGCAGGGTGTTGAAAGAAATGGGGAGCAACAGCGTAGGAGAGGGTAGGTGTGGTGTTGACGAATGGTGGGGATGGCAGGAAATGGTGGTTTGTTGAACGGAAATGAAGGTGTGTTGCTTTGATGGGATTGAAAGAAAGGAGAGGCTGAAAATGTTTAGTACAGGAAAAGGGAAGCAGGGGAGTTAGGATCTGTCATTCTATTTTTGGTGGAAGTTTGCACAGCCGTGAGAAGAATTGCACAAAGAGGGAAGTTGGTGAAGTTTTATGCAGAATGAAGCTGAAATCTCACGATATGTTGCACGGTCGTGCACAGGCCCGTGAATAAATCTGCTTAAACATGTTGTAATGCCTCTAAAATTTCACGGCTTGATAAGCAATTTCACGGCCGTGCAGAACCAAAAATCACACAAAAAATTATAAATAATCCCCATTTTTTTTTTCTCTTTCTCTTTTTTTTTTTAAAACACGCACATAAATCCTTGAATGCTTGAATAAAATATTAAATCCTGAAAACATGAACAAACACATCAAGGCAAGTGTGGAATAATATAAACATTAACGATACTAAATATCATTGAGCGGGGCATAATTTTTACATTTTTTTTTTTTTGAAAATCTATTATAAAATTCATTAATCACACCACAAAAATACTCTTTTTTTTAAATAATTTTCTTAGGGTTAAAATGGATGAAAAATGGAATCCCCACTCACTAATATTTAGATCAATCCTCAAACTCACAAAATACATAACACCTACATAAATGCAATCGAGGAACAAAATCTAACACACACATAATAATATATAAACACATACGTACCTTGGGTTGCCTCCCAAAAAGCGCTCTGTTTATTGTCGTTGGCTCGACTTATTTATACAAGTGCCATAACTAATGAGGTGAAAAAGCAAATAAATGCACATACCTACGAATCAATAATAAGAACAAGGTGTGCAAATATACCTTCGATCCATAAAAATATAAAAATATTTTTATGATCTTCACATCTTCGGGAGACTTTGAAAAGGCAAAATAGTTAGAAAAATCGTCAGAATAATCATTATAACTACGACTCAAAAAATGTTCCCAAATTGGATCCTTATATACCCAAGCAAATATTTCAACCTCATCAATCTTAAGCTCAAATTCCTTCTCAATTTTAATTGGATATTCATCAATTTTTATCTCATCTACCAATTCATTAAGCTCAAAAATATTTTCTAAAATTGGTAGATCCTCAACTACATCCAATTTATCATTGTCAAGTTTAGGGAAATCGTCAACTAAACAAGCAAATTCATCATGCATAACATTTTCATCAATTACAAAACAAGAATCATGATTAGTAGGAGAATTGACCTCCTCTAATCGGCTCACGGATTCGGCTAGTTGACTCATTTGCTCTTCCAAGTTGGATATGCTTTGAGAAGTGTTCTTTTCCATTTGAGAAGTGATATTTTCCAAGTTGGATATACTTTGAAAAGTGGTGTTTTGAAATTGGAGGTTGTTTGCCGCCATTTGCTTCATCATTTCTTCAAGTGATGATAATGTAGATGAAGAAGACCCTTGATGGTCTTGGGAATTATATTGCGGATCATAGCATCGATTTTCAAAAGCAAGTTGGAGGTTGTTTACCGCCATTTGGTTTATCATCTCCTCCAATGATGATAAGGAAGATGAAGAAGACCCTTGATGGTCTTGGGAATTATATTGCGGATCATAACATTGGTTTTCACAAGCATATGAATAATCGATGCTAGGAGGGTAAGGAGCATAGCATGAGTTTGTAGAATATAAAGAATTCACCTGATATGCATTAAAATTCTGAAAAGAATTAAAATCTTGATATCGTTCTTGATCATAGGTGAAATCTTGAGCGTTATTCCAACCAAAATAGTTATCCATCGTCTCCTGAAAGAGTTAGTTCATGTCTATATGCAATAAACATGAAGACACACCAATAAACAAAAAAAAACAAAGAAAGAAAGAAAAAATTATATACAAAGATAAAATCTAAACTATAAGAAACAATTAACTCAAAATTAATATTGTTGCCTTCCCCGGCAGCGGCGCCAATTTTGAAGGTAGTGTTTTTAGAAGTTCGTTCACGGGGAAGGACTATCAATATCGATTTCGAGTATATTATCTCTTACAATCTAGAAGTGAGTAAATGGGGGGTTTTGAGCTTGGTTGAGGTGTTTTATCAAACACCTTGCATACGATAAATAAATTCCTACAAAAACACAACTAAGTTAATGGCTAATATCCAAATTTGCCAACACAATGAATAAATTAGCAAGACAAGAGATATTTGACCCAAGGATTATGGATATTCAAGCACTTCTCCCAAACACATATGAGCAAGATATAATCAACTCTACCTAACCAAGATAATTGGTGAAGCACACAATCACTTATTTCTCTTAATTACACGTTACCAAATCAAGGAATCAATCAAAGAGAGGCTAGGACAAACCCAAGGATGAGAAGCTCAACCTAGGTATTTGCACTTGAATCTTGAGAATTTAGGTACACTAAACTTGTGCTACTATAATGAATGTACTAACAATTACGGATTAGCACAAACAATTAGCAATTGATATTACAAGAAGAGCAAATTGAAGCAACTTACAATTCTCCAAGCAAAATCATAAACAATACAACTCAAGCATTCAAGATAGAGTTAAATAAATCTTACTTAAATTGAGATGGGTTTAGTACAAGAGATCCTCCTTGAGCCAAATATATGATGTTAGTTACTCATAATCAATGCTAGATTATGAGTAATTGATGTATCTCTCTCTACTCTACTAACCCTAGATGAAGTTATAAAATGTAGGGTTTGGCTTCTTTTAATACACAGAAGGATTTTGCACGGCCGTGCAACTGCCCGTGAGAAAAACTGCACTCTGCACTACTTGGAACACTCTGCACGGCCTGCTGCACGGCCGTGCAGTAGCCCGTGCAAAAATCTGCATCATTTAAACTCTTTGAACGGCCTAGCAAACGGCTTGCGGAGCGGTCGTGCGAGATAAAATCTTCAAGATAACACATTAAAAACCTCCCGGCATCGCAAGATTGTATCTTCTAACCACCCTCTTGAATAATCTTTGCTTTCATGCCCAAATTAAGGCATCTTTTCAACAATTAAGCGTGAGGCACTGAAAGATGAAAACATAATTAATATCGATAAAACAACATTCGAAACTAAAAAAAATGCAAGAGAATAAATGACAAAACGTGTATAAAATACACGTTATCAATTATCGTGAAATTGGTGAGACCAGTTCACATCGAAGCTTTAGATGTAAGATTCAACCCTTTCTTTTATCTATTTATTAATGTAGATACTCTCATTTTATTTATGTATATTTTGTACACACACTCTTACATGTCATCTTTCAACTCACAGACATCAACCTGATTATAGTTTATTCTAGCAAGATGTTGGGTATCTCTGTTTATCTTACAATAGTTTTGGGTCTATGCAGGTGATGTCAGTGGAGACTGTATTTCCATTGACCCTCATAATAACTCGGCTATTATCCCCACTAACCCAACCATCATCCCCTGTCACGATGTTCCTAACAATCCAATTGTTATCGCCCATGGAGATAACAGATTTTATTGTTCCTTTAAATTTTATTTTTTCATATTCATCTTCTTATCAGTATCAGTCTGTTCATTACTTGCATATTTTCATTTCAAAAATTTCAAACCCCATCTTAATGTGCAAAGTTTAACAGCTGATATTGAAAGTTTTAGTAGCAAAGATATGCAAATACCTTTCAATGCTACTTTTTTAGCGTTCTATAACCCTCATTCTGCAATTAGTTTTCAAGTGAGTCATTGTATATTTAGTTTAGATTTTGATCACGGGGGACGTATTTCCAAAAACCTTCTTCCTACGTCCTTCAAGCCCCATGTACAAGACAAATACCTTTTCAATCTCACCATCGGAAATAGGATGAAAATTCATTTAGATAAATTTTGATTATCTTATTCCCGTCATGTGGTGGTAAAATGCGTCATTTTAGTTAGGGCCCACCCACACCCGGTTTTAGAAGAGTACAGCTGTAAATACATTTAGTTCCTATGGTGTATTGATTTGAAAAACTGGAACACCTAATCAAAGGTACGATATTATATACATTTTTTATATATTAATGGCAAAAAATATTTTCTGTGGACATTAATAATACTGAATTCTTAGGAATTGTGGCACTTCCGAAAATAATGCGGGTTAAAGGAAATGCCTTCTAATCATTTTGATATGAGATGCAAGACACAACTGTGACAGGATTTCAAGGTAATCAATCACAAATATATAATATTATGGTTTATGTGTTTTGCCGGCAAGTTTTGATACCCTTGCAACATTCAAATCTCATGGTTATGTTTTGAGCGAGAGAAGTGAATGTTATGATAATTGTTCGATACTATTAATGTTAATACAACCGGTATAAATTGATTAATAGGTATTTTTGTACTCAAATTAACTACTTTCTAATTAAATTATCATTTTTTAAATAATGTTTAGAATGACATGTTTATATTAATTAATTAACAAATTTTATCGTTCGGTACGTAGCACGTGCGTAGCAAGTGCGTAGCCGGTACGTAACACGTGCGTAGCCGGTGCGTAGCACGGGAAAAACGCTAATATTTTATAATGCTACAGGGAATACCGAAGAGGAGGTTGTTAGACTTGCTCTTAGATTTATTTTGTCAAAGTATATAATCCCTCTGTCTCATTAAATATGTCCCTATTAATTTTTGCCATGTTAAATTGACCAAATTTGATTAAAATTTATATATATATATATATATATATATATATATATATATATATATATATTACATAATCGAAAAAAATAAAAAAAATTATATCATTAAAAAATACTTATAATTTATTTTAAAATGTAGCTTTCACTTTTTAAAAATAAAAAATGAATAATTTTTAATATTTAATCAAAAATTAATCAATTTAATTATTAAAAAAGTCAAAAAACATATACAGATTGGAACCGAGAGTAACACATAAACAGGATGATTAAAAAAAATTCTTAAATGTACATGTGTCAAGTTATAACTGATCGCTTTTATCGCAAAATATAAATCTCTCATTTTATAAATTTAAATAGGGTGATGATATATGCACACTTTAAATTGATTGTTGCACACCCTTTCTCTTTATTTTACCAAAATATCCCTTTTCCTTGATTTAAATCCATTGCTTTTTATTGATTTAGACTCTTTTATAATTTTTAATCATGTTATATTGAAATATTTATATACTTACTAGATAATTAATAAATATAAAAATAATAAATAAATTATTAACACGTAAATTATTTATAAACATAAAATTAGAGAAATATTATTCTAAAATACATGTTTATTTATATAATGGAGATTAAAATATATAATGAAATTAATAATAATATTTATTCAAATTATCAATTCAATTTCTTTGGTCAAAGAGGAATACGTTAATTTTTTCTATAACTTTTATTTCAATTATAAATTATTATCAGATCGTATAAATCAAATTACTAGCGGAATAAGAGGGTTAATATAAACTATAATTATGATTGTATTTCAATAATAATTGTATTTTAATAATTTTTTTTTTCAAATCTTAAATTTAATATAACATGCATCGTTCGTGACTAAAAACATATAATAAAAATATTAATCAATATTTATCAAAAAAATTAAAATGAATCAATAGTTATTACATTTTTTTGGAAGTGCAATAGTTATTAGTTTGATGAAGGTTATTCTAATCATTTAAGCAAATAGGGTGTGCAACCATCAATTTAAGGTGTGCATATATCATTACCTTTTAAATATAACACATGTCATTTGAGATTTTTTTCCTGATGAATGTAATCGTTAAGAACTTATTTGCTGAATTTTATTTGCTGACAGAAAGTAGAAGAGAATTGGGCCTTAAAATCATAAATCGTTTGGGGTAATTGTTAATGGTAGCTAATGGGCAATGTTAAATTAAATTGTTAAATTACTGAATTTCGGGTTTTTGATTTCGGGTATCCATATCAAGAGTTTTCGGGTTTTGGATTTCGGGTTCCATATCAGATCCGAAATTTTCTAGATTTTGGGTATATCCGAATCCGATCCGAAATCCGTTGGATCGAATTTGGATATTAATTTTCGGATATTTTTCGGGTTCAGATCGGATTCAGGTAGGATAAAAAATTTCGGGTTTGGATATCGATATTCCATATCCGACCCGATTCCCTATTTTTTCCCCCACCCCACAACAGTGGAGTATGATGTTTGAGAAACTACCTTGACAACATTAATATTGAAAACTCTCAGTTTGTTCAACTTTGGACAGGAAAAAGAAGAAAAGAACAATTCTTCTGAGTACCGACCGTCTATAAATTAGGACGATCCACTTTTCAATATCTCAGTTTTGGAATTGCAAATTTACACATCCAGGGAGTAGACTGAGATGTTCATGGTCAAATTCGATCTCGACCTCAATCTGGTTGATATCAAACCGAAATCAAATTCGAATAAAAGAAAAAGACCTTACAACTTAAATTTAATCGATTTGTTTTGATGTTTAACTCTAAATGTTTGCTTATGCTTCAAAACTTGATTTAGAAAGATGCATAGGCTTGCCTAAATTCTAAAAAACAAAAACTCGAGCTCAATAAAACTGAGCTCCTCCATTGGGCTCTGTTACAGACTTAATTTCTATTAACTGCAGCCTGATCGACTTCCAGTCACATTCTGCGGAAAAAATACTTAGCATATTTTGTAAAAGTAAGATCCTACCTATAAATAAGAGTACAATATGTCAGGTACAGCTCCTGCAATTGCATTGAGACAGATTAAAATGTGTAGAAACTCCGGGAATAGGCTACACCGTTGATACCATAAAATTTACCAGAAGAGACTTTCACTTAATTTCGTATGTTCAGCATAAGAGCTTGAGCAATTAACTTCTGAACACAAATTTTATCAAAAAATAAAAAAGAACTTCTGAACGCAAATGGTTTAAGCGTTGTACACTTGTACTGGAACGCAGAGTCGCAGACCAAATCATCAAAACTCAAAAGAATGGTGGTTGATAACTCCGAATCTCGATCGAGTACTTCCTCGCCAACTCCTGCCTCGGAAGGGGTGCAGCTGTGGTGGGGTGCCTACAAAACAACACCGGAGGGGGGGTTTGGCCCCGAGGTGCCTCCGGCGTGAGAATAAGAGTTGGTTTTGGAAGACTATAATAAAGGAGAGTATCACAAGAGTAATGAATGTGTGTGTGTAAAATAGTGGCTAACCCCTAAACCCTATTTACTAGGGGTATTTATAGCCCTAGCCCTAGGGTTTGAGGGTAGGTTACCTTCACCGCTGACCGTTGGATCTGGGGGACAAGCCGCTGAATTTCCGGGATGTAGGACACGTGGCCTAGTCTGGGGTGACCGTTGACTGGAGTGTGGCCCTGTTGTTGTAGACATGATTTGGCACGTGCCTTCCCTTGTCTTTTAGTGTTAGTCAGCGCCATATGTAGGAATGTTAGCTGAGGTGGGGCGCCACGTGTGTTGCGTGTCACCTATCTGGGGTCCCCTAGTCTGGGATGGGGACCACGCCACGTGGTGGTGGCCCCGGGCCCGGGGTCCAATGCTCTGGGCTGGGCCATTCTTATTCTCATAAGATGATTTGCTTATTGTTTTGGGCTCCTTGTTGGGCCTTGGCTGTTTATAGCCTATCATTTGCCCCCCACTCCCTAATGCGGATTTTCCGGATGAGGGAGTAGTAAGGAGTGTTTCTGCCTTGGAGAGTGAAATTTCTGGATTCTCTGGAGTGCTAGATATATATCCTCGGGGCTGGTTATTTTTATAGTTGTGTGTTTTTTGGGGGGGGGTCTTTTGGCCTTGGTTGCCCCAAGTTCCGGGGTGTGCACTGAAGTACGTACGCCCGGGGCTAGTGGTTGCTGGAGTTTGAAGGCTTTGTTGCTTTGACTGCCCCCAAGCCCGGGGTTGGGATTGAGGTGTGTATCCCGGGGCTTTGGCTTTCGTATACGTGCGACAATGAACGTACACGAACAATATTGCAAGTATGCACTTTCGGGTTTTGCTTTTTCTTTTCTCTCTCTTTTTTTTTTTTTTTTGAAAATAACAGTTGTCGCCCACTATCTCCGGATTTTGGAGATAGTGGGCTGATTTTTTGGGCCGCCACGTGTTCATGGCCTTTGGAATTCAGGATCCGCCTATAAATAGTGGCAATCTCCCCTAGTTCCGTCTTTTACGAGATCTCAATTCGCTGCCGCTATTCTGCTTCTCTGAAGACTAGTGCTCCGGGCTAAAGGTTCCTTTTTCCGATTTAGGCGTTCTCTGTTCCCCGATCTCCGGATCTCTTTGTAAGTCCTCTTACCCCGATCTTTTGATTCCTTGTATTCAAGTTCCTGCTTATATTTCCTTACTTAGCTTTGCATCTTGGGTAGTTAAATTGACATAGGTTTTCCTTTTTTGTTGGGTAGCCCGGGGTAGAAGCCTTGTATGGTTAAGAGACGCGTTACTGCTAACCGCGTACTGATACCCCTCTCCGAACCCAGTAGTTCTGATAGCCATAGTTCTTCCGGTAGTTGCTTTGAATTGATAGATATAGAGTGGGCTGTAATGGGTAAAAAGAAGAGTAGCTTGCCCGTACTTACAAATATAGCCATTAAGGACCTGGGTCCGGGGTTCAGCCTTAGCGAACCAGATGGTAGTTGGGGTCACACAAAATATTATTTCGTGAGAAAGGATCCGGGGATACCCCAAGCTTACTTTTACAGGGATCTGAGCACGGAGTTTTCTCAGAATCCAGATGTGAAGGAGGTGACTAAATATGATAAGGCCTTCTTGGACTCGAAGTTCGGGGATAAGCCGAGCTCTGGGATGGATGTCGGTCCATTTAGGTCCCAGTATATAGAGAACCCAGTAGACTGGGATCGAATATTCCGGGCTACCTTCCATTTAGATGCTGAGGTAGAGTGGAGGTGGCCAGAGCCCGGGGAGAGGATCTACGACCGGCCGGAGGGAGGCTGGGTCGGTGTATGGTTGGAGCATCTTAGGTCGGGGTACAGGCCCAGGTGTCACCAATTTGTCAAGTCTCTCTGCTTGTTCGAGTATGGGATCCCTATAACCCAGATGACTCCGAACGTAGTTAAGTGGATCTTTTATTTCCTGGGCTGTTGTGAGAAGGCCGGGGTGCTTCCGACTTTCAAGCTTTTCCACCACCTGTTCCAGATGGTCCGGTCCAACAATAAGCCCTTGTTTGAGTTTAGGTTCCGGGGTAAGGCTTGTGGTTATCCGTCTGGGGCTTCCAAACCTCTGGGTATGCTACCTTCTCACAAGGGTTGGAATGGGGAGTTTGTTTTCCTCCGGGGCTTGGATTTGCTGTACATGCCCACTTTCCAAGAGAATCCCCTGGCTATGCAGTTCGAGGTGTATGACCTTCAGGATGCGGCTCTGGACCGGATTAACACCTTTTGCCGGGGTTTGGGGAGGCAAGTGACCCGGGATGACCTTATGAGCCACAAGTACCTTTCTGGAATAGGATGTAAGTTCGGGGTCTGTCCATTTTGGAATACCTGTATTTTTCTTGTTTTCTTTTTGTTTGACGCTTCTTTTCCCCGGGCTCATGTTCTTCGTTTCTTGTTTACAGGTCTTCCGGATTATAACCCAAAGTTTGAGGAATTTGCCATGGACAAGGCCAATGCCGCTCTTCACGTCGCTCTTCTCGGAATCGGGCAAGTTCGCGACAATACTAAGGCCCCCGGGGAGGCCAGTGGCTCGCGGGCTCAGCAGGAGGGTGACAGCACCTCTAGGAACCCGGAGAGGGCGGCTGTTGACATGGATCAGGAGGAGGTGCCCCTGCATCCGAGGAAGAGGAATCGCAGCACGGTTCGGCAGGAGAAGTTTGGGGACTTGGAGTCCGACTGCGAGGTCTGCCCCTCCGGAGCTCATTCTGAGAGAGATATTCACTTCCAGCCTCACGTCCCGGCTGCCATAGCCCAGGAGGACCGTAACTTCATTGGCTTCCTGGCCGGGCTTCCAAGCCAAAAAGAATGGGATGAAATGGGCAAGGACTCAGCGATCTCCCTCTTTGAGGATGCGGTAGCGGTCTACGTCCAGGTAATCTTTCCGCCGAGTTCGTCTTCACTTGGTTTTATTTTACGTACTGACTTATTTTGGCATTTGTTTGTTGCAGCTCGGGGTTCGTGTCGCTGGGGCCGGGGCTGCTATTCGCCGGGAGCTGGAGATGGTCAAGGAGGCCCGGGAGGCGGTCAGCTCGGTGACAGAGGTTAGGAGGCTGATGAAAGAGGAGGTGGACGCGCTGAAGCAAGAGCTTGCTGATGTGAAAGAGGCAGCTGATGCCCGGTCCAAGGAGCTGAAACAAGCCGCTAAGACTCTTCAGGATGAGCGGGACTTGGTCCGGACTAAGCTAAGGGACTCCAAGGAGGATGTGAAGAAGCTGCGGGAGGAGCTGAAGGGTAAGAAATCCGAGGAACAGGTGATTGCTGAGTTCCGGGATTCGGATATCTACCACACTGATCTCGCCACGGCCGCTGCGTCAAAGGTCCGTCGTTGTTGGGTCGTGGCCGAGAACATGTGCAAGACCGATCCGGGGTCAGCCACCTGGGAGGGCTTCGTCGCTGAGTACATGAAGGCTGAGGCTGCATTTGCCCGGGGTGAGGGCGAGCCTAAAGCTTATGCTGCGCCCAACTCTTCCCCTCCTCCTCAAGACTGATTCCGAAGACTGGCTGCGTCCAGATCCCGGGCCGTGCCCTGTAATCTGTTTAATTTGGTTGATGTAATCTTAACTTGGTTGTGTAACTTTAAATTCTGCTGTCATGTATAACTTTAACTATCAGGTGTTTCGGGCTGTCGGTCAGCCCGGCCTGTCTGCTGCTTTCTTCTTATATCTATTTTTATTCCGCAAGTTTTGCCTTGTTCTTTTGTTGTTGGTTTCTTTGTAGCTTGTATTGCCCCCCACTCCTTAATTCGGGTACTCCGGATTGGGGAGTGGTTGTTTCTCCCGGGCTTTGGCCTACTTGGAAAGGATGAAAACTTTTCCAAGTAGGATTTTGGATGCCTATGGCTTCCCGGGCCGAAGCATTGCTAAGGTCCCGGGCTTCGGCCTATTTGGAAAGGATGAAAACTTTTCCAAGTAGGAATTTGGATGCCTATGACTTCCCGGGCCGAAGCATTGCTAAGGTCCCGGGCTTTGGCCTACTTGGAAAGGATGAAAACTTTTCCAAGTAGGAATTTGGATGCTTATGGCTTCCCGGACCGAAGCATTGCTAAGGTCCCGGGCTTTGGCCTACTTGGAAAGGATGAAAACTTTTCCAAGTAGGAATTTGGATGCCTATGGCTTCCCGGGCCGAATCATTGCTAAGGTCCCGGGCTTTGGCCTACTTGGAAAGGATGAAAACTTTTCCAAGTAGGAATTTGGATGCCTATGGCTTCCCGGGCCGAAGGAATGCTAAGGTCCCGGGCTTTGGCCTACTTGGAAAGGATGAAAACTTTTCCAAGTAGGAATTTGGATGCCTATGGCTTCCCGGGCCGAAGCAATGCTAAGGTCCCGGGCTTTGGCCTACTTGGAAAGGATGAAAACTTTTCCAAGTAGGAATTTGGATAATAATTGTAAGATTGAAATGCCAAGTAGGAAAGTAGTTGTGTTTCATTGATAACAGAACGATTACATAGTTTGCAAGTACAATTCCCAAAAAACGCCCGTATATGAGCTGAAACTATTTCCCTTTACTGGTAGTACTTTCTTAGTCTGAGGCCGTGCCAGGTGTTGGGGACTTCGGAGTTGTCCATGTGACTGAGCTTGTAGGTTCCGGGGCGTAGTACCTCTTTAACTCTGTAGGGACCTTCCCACTTAGGCATAAGTTTTCCTGTGTTAGTGGGGTCTGAAGCCTCGGTGTCCCGGAGTACTAGGTCCCCGATTTGGAAGTTTTTGACTCTTGACTTCTTTCCGAAGTATTCTCTTGTTTTCTCTTTATACTTCTCCATTCTTTGTACTGCTTTGTCCCGGACCTCATCAACTAGCTCTAGATTGACTCGTAGCCCTTCTTCATTTGCAATTTCATCAAAGTTGATTACCCTGTGGGAGGGAGAACCCACTTCGATTGGCAACATTGCTTCGGTTCCGTACGCTAGCTTGAACGGAGTTTCCCCTGTCCCGGATCGTGGGCTAGTTCTGTATGCCCATAACACATGTGGCAGCTCTTCGGGCCATTTGTTCTTGCTTTCCTTCAACCTCTTCTCAATTCCCCTTAGCAGAATTCTGTTTGTCACTTCCACTTGCCCGTTGCCCTGGGGATAGGCTACTGAAGATTTCTTGTGTTTGATTCCCCTTTCCTTCAAATAGTTTTCAAAATCTGAGCCGATGAACTGGGGACCATTATCTGAAACCAGGACCCTGGGCAGGCCAAACCGCATTAATATGTTGTCCATGAATTTGATGCAGTCTTGTTGGTTTATGGTCCGCATTGCTTTTGCTTCGGCCCATTTAGTCATGTAGTCAATGGCTACCAGGAGGTACCTCAGATCACCCTTGGCCCGGGGGAAAGGCCCTACTATATCGATGCCCCATACAGCGAAGGGGATAGGGGATAAGACTGAAGATGGTAACACCGGGCTTTGTCTTGGTACATTGCTGAACAGTTGGCAATTTCTGCACTTCTTGACGAATTCTACTGCATCTGAGTGGATTGTTGGCCAGTAGTAACCTTGCCTTATGATTTTGTATGCGAGGGACTTTGCGGACATATGATCCCCACAAATCCCTTCGTGTACCTCTTGTAAACAGTAATTGGCTTCCTCCGGGCCTACACACTTCAGTGTTGGAGATGAGAAGGTTCGGCGATAGAGTTGGTCTTCTTCTATGAAGTATTTCGAAGCCTTGTTTTTCAATCTTCTGGCTTCATTCTTGTCTTCGGGCAACTCTCCTTTCTCCAAGTAGAGGATGAAAGGGGTCATCCAGTTCGGGGTTCCCTCTATCTCCGTTACCTCTTTCTGATCGATGGCCGGGGTTTCCAGTTCTTCGAAGTAGACCGAACTGTCTAGTTCGGCTAAGTTCTGAACCAGCTTGGATAATTCATCAGCTTCGGAGTTTTCTTCCCTGTTGATTTGGCTGATTTGATACTCCGGAATGGTGGCTAGGTAACTTTTGACAAGGGCTTGGTATTGGGCCAGTTTTTGATCCTTAGCTAGGTATTCCCCTTTGGTTTGCCGCACCACGATTTGGGAGTCACTATAGATGTTCAGGCTGTTGATTCTCAAAGTTCGTGCTAACCTTAGCCCGGCTAGAAGAGCTTCATATTCGGCTTGGTTGTTCGTTGCTGGGAATTTGAATGTTATGGCTTGTTTAATTTGGAAGCCTTCCGGGCTTTTCATGATTATTCCTGCCCCGGACCTGTCAGCTGTTGAGGACCCATCCACGTTGAGAGTCCATGACCCCGGGGCTTGGTCCGGGGGTGCCATATGTTCGGCTACTGTATTAGCTTGCTGCGGTTCCGGGAAGGAGCATTCTACTATGAAATCTGCCAAAGCCTGTGCCTTGATGGCGGTCCGGGGCACGAACGTCAAGTGAAATTGGCTTAGCTCAATTGCCCAATTTATTAATCTTCCGGACGCATCCGGCTTATGGATTATCCGCCTTAACGGCTGGTCTGTTATCACCTTGATCTCTCTGCCTTGGAAATAATGCCTGAGTTTCCTTGAGGCCGTGACTAAGGCGAAGGCAAATTTCTCTAGATTGGGGTATCTGGTTTCTGCATCTTTTAGAACTTGGCTGATGTAGTACACCGGCCGTTGGTTTCCCTCGACTTCCCGGACCAGGGCCGCGGCCACGGTCAGGGGCCCGGCGGAGAGGTATAGATGTAGGGGTTCCCCGGGCTCCGGCTTTGTTAAAAGGGGTTGTGATGAGAGGTATTGCTTGATAGTTTCAAGAGATTGCTGGCAGTCAGGGCTCCAGGTGATTTCTTTTTTGTTGCTTGCCCCCCTGAGCAAAGTGAAGAAGGGTAAGCACTTTTCTGTCAAATTGGGCATGAATCTTCTTAAGGCTGCCAATGATCCGGCTAGCTTCTGAATGTCTTTTTGAGTCCGGGGTGGTTGCATATCCAAGATTGCCTTTATCTTCTCCGGATTAGCCTCAATCCCTCTCTGGCTGATCATGAAGCCTAGGAACTTTCCTGCTGCTACCCCAAATGTGCATTTCTCCGGATTCAACTTCATCTCTTTTTTTCTAAGGTTTTCAAAACACTCCCGCAGGTCAGGGACATGCTCCTTGACCGTTTCAGACTTGGCAATGATATCATCGACATAGGATTCCAAATTCCGGCCGATTTGATCCTTGAAGACCTCCACCATGGCTCTTTGGTATGTAGCTCCAGCATTCCGGAGCCCAAAGGGCATGAACTTATAAGCATAGACAGCTCTGTGAGTGATAAATGCGGTTTTGGCTATGTCTGCCGGGTTCATCTTGATTTGGTTATATCCGGAGAAGGCGTCCATGAAGCTAAGCATCACATGTCCGGAGGTGGCATCGATGAGCTGGTCTATACTTGGCAGTGGATATGGATCCTTGGGGCAGGCTTCATTTAGGTCCGTGTAATCAACACACATCCTCCATTTCCCACTAGGTTTTTTGACTAGAACTACATTGGCTAGCCACTCCGGGTACTTGACCTCGCAGATGATATCTGCCTTGAGTAGCTTGTCCACTTCCTCGTCTATAGCTTTCTGCCTCTCCGGGGCGAAGTTCCTCCTTTTCTGTTTCACAGGCTTCCTCCGGGGATCAACATCCAGGCTATGCATGGCGAGGGATTCCCGGAGCCCGGGCATATCAGATGGGCTCCAAGCAAAAACATCAGCATATTCCCGGAGTAGTTGGATTAATTCTTCTCTGAAGGCAGTTTCCAGACCAGCTCCGATCTTAATTTTTCTTTCTGAGTTTCCCGGTATGAGTTCGATTGTTTCGGTTTCTACTACAGGTTCTACCTTAGCTTGGTCTAGATGTAGGGATGATTTTTGCACTCGGGCCTGGGAGTTGGAGGTCTGGTATTCCCGGGCCTCAGTCATATTTGGTCCCTGGGACATGGCTCCGGAGATTTCAATGTTTTGTACTTCTTTCCCGGGGTTCTTGTAAGTTGAAACTCTGTGCTTCTTTCTGCTTAGATCCTTGTGGTAAGAGGAAGCTTTCCTCTTATTCTCCGGGTCGGCCTCCGCCATGACTAAGGCTTGGCCATAGCATCGGCTGGCTGTTTCTGTGTCGCCCCTTACCTCTCCGCCCCCGGAGGGCGTGGGAAATTTGAACTTGAGATGTGGGGTTGAGGTTACAGCTCGGAGCTTGGTCAGGGCTGGGCGCCCCAGGATTACATGGTAGGAGGAAGGACTGTTGATCACATAGAATTTGACCATATGAACTATCTGTTTCGGGGCGGTGCCGAATTGGACGGGCAAGTAAAGGGTTCCTTGAATCGGGACCAAGTTGTGGCCGAAGCCATATAGTGGGTCTTCCCGGCACTCATTCATCCTGATGCTTCCAAGTTGCATCCTGTCCATGGTATGTTTGAATAGTATGTTGACGGAGGAACCGTTGTCAACAAGGATTCTTTTTACCTCATTTTCGGCGATGTCCAGGGTTACGACTAGGGCTTCATTGTGGTTGGGATCTACTCCCTCAAAATCGGCGTTACTGAAAGATATGACTTGCTCCGGGGCCGAGCTTATCATCATTACTTCATCTCCGGAGTCCGGGCTTCCCGGAGGGGAATTGGATCCTCCCAATACAACGTGCACCACATTCTTGGTCTTCTGGGCCCCGGGTCCCTCGCCCCTTTCCGTGGTTCTCCGAGCTAGATACTGGCCCATATTTCCTTTCTTGACTTGGTCTTCAATGAAGAACTTAAGGGAGACACAGCTTTCCGTCTCGTGGCCATGGGTTGCATGGTAATCGCAATGTTTGTCACGGGGCCTATTCTCTGGGGCCGATACCAAGGGTTTGGGAGGATAAAAGAAGGGTTTTCTCCGGACTTCTTTTAATATTTCGGCACGTGGCCGGTTCAAAGGTGTCCATTCTGGCTCCGGCCTTGGTTCGGCTCTCCCCGGTCTCGGGGGTCTGGCTTCGGACTTGGCCCTGGAGGAGTGGCCTTTGTCCGGGACCGTCAGTTGATGACTTGGGATATAGTTGTACTGTTTGTTGGGCTTAAACTTCTTATCCGAGTTGTGATCATTTCTAGAGCGATCATCTTTACCTCTTCCCGAGGAGGTGCCCTGCCGGGTCATCCTCATTGCTTGTAGGACATCGGTTTCTTTGATGAACTTGACGGCCATAGAGTAGGCTGCAGCTAGACTTTGGGGCTCTTTGTTCACCAATTCAATAACATAGCGCTCACTACGCTCCGGGTCTAGGTTCTTCCGGAATATGCTCAAGGCTTCTCTTTCGTCTAGGTTCGTGACTTGGTTTATGGCTTCTTGGAACCGTTTCATAAATGCGGCAAGCGTCTCATTGTCATGTTGCCTTATTGTTTCAAGGTGGCACATGTGATATTCCGGGGGTTTGTTGGCCCGGAACCTCCGGAGAAAGGCTTCCCGGAACTCCTTCCAGCTGTGAACGCTCCGGGAAGGGATCCGGCTGAACCATCTTTGAGCTGCTCCCTTTAGGGTGGAAGCGAAGAACCTGCACTTGGTTAGGTCATTGTAGAAGTATATCTGGGCTATTTGCTCAAAGTAGTTGAGGTGTTCTTCTGGGTCCTCCAGCCCATTAAAGGAGTCAAAGTTGTAGTGCTTGAGGTTCTTTTGCCGGGGTATGGCTTCAAGGGAATGGCTGAAAGGGGTGAGTGTGTCTTGGATCTCAAACCCGGAGTCACTGTTGACTTTCCTCTGTAGCTCATGGATCATTTGCACCAGGTTGTTTGGATTTTCTTCATCATCTGAGATAATCTCCGGGTTCTTTTGGATTTAGATTTCCTCATCCTTTCTTCTTCCTCTTGGAGCCTCTTCTGGATTCTGAGCTCCAACTTAGCCTGTTCCTCCTGCCTTATTCTTTCCCGGAGCATTTCTAGTCTCTTGATTTTATCGGCTTCATCATTTTTGTCCCTACTCCGAACCTCCTGATCCTTTCTGTTTCCCTTGCCCCGGTTTCCAAGGCGGTCAAAGACCGAGGCCCGGGAATGGTGGGAGTGGGCTGATTCCCCGGAATTTTCCGCTTGCACAGGTTCAGGTTCCGGGAAGGGACGGTTCCTATAATTTCGGATTGCCTGGGCTAGCTCCTCGGGTGTCAGGTTTTCCATTTGCGCGGAGTCCAGGGGCACATCTGTATACTTGTACCGGTTCACCTCAACGGTTACCCGAGCATCGTTTGGCCCAATTCCGAGCCTCTCTTGGATTGGGATCTGGACAGGTGGGACTTGCTCCGGGATAGTTATTAGGGGTTCGTCTCTAGTTGCACTGGGTGCCTGGCGCTGGGCAGAAGTGGTTTTTCGGGGCATGGTTATGGTTCTGAGCGGTTCGGGCTTCTCTATTCTGTCTGTTTAGTTCAGGGTTCTTTGGTTCGGAGGTACCCCTCCTTCTAGCGCCAATGATAACTCTGAATCTCGATCGAGTACTTCCTCGCCAACTCCTGCCTCGGAAGGGGTGCAGCTGTGGTGGGGTGCCTACAAAACAACACCGGAGGGGGGGTTTGGCCCCGAGGTGCCTCCGGCGTGAGAATAAGAGTTGGCTTTGGAAGACTATAATCAAGGAGAGTATCACAAGAGTAATGAATGTGTGTGTGTAAAATAGTGGCTAACCCCTAAACCCTATTTACTAGGGGTATTTATAGCCCTAGCCCTAGGGTTTGGGGGTAGGTTACCTTCACCGCTGACCGTTGGATCTGGGGGACAAGCCGTTGAATTTCCGGGATGTAGGACACGTGGCCTAGTCTGGGGTGACCGTTGACTGGAGTGTGGCCCTGTTGTTGTAGACATGATTTGGCACGTGCCTTCCCTTGTCTTTTAGTGTTGGTCAGCGCCATATGTAGGAATGTTAGCTGAGGTGGGGCGCCACGTGTGTTGCGTGTCACCTATCTGGGGTCCCCTAGTCTGGGGTGGGGACCACGCCACGTGGTGGTGGCCCCGGGCCCGGGGTCCAATGCTCTGGGCTGGGCCATTCTTATTCTCATAAGATGATTTGCTTATTGTTTTGGGCTCCTTGTTGGGCCTTGGCTGTTTATAGCCTATCAGTGGTAAACACATACCATGAGACCAGCCATTCTAATCACTTGACATTTTAATCTATGCAAATACAATGGAACCAATCAGAATGATGAAGTTGTAAAATCCTGTCACAAGCCAGTGCTCAATATTACTACAACTTAATCAACTACGTCTAAGTATGAAATGCGTAGCCTTTTTGGATGAAGAAAGATGAATATACATATATTAATTAAGGTTAAGAACAAGAAATAGAAGTGCTGCAACTGCAAATATGGCTAAGTTCAGTAACATACCTTGAGGAGGCCGAGATACTATAGATTTTCTTTTAATGCTTGGGGATTGGCCGCTTGCAGAGGTGTTGCCAAGTATTTCAAGAAAAAAAAAAAATTAAGTCGCGAAATGAATAAATTTAGGATATCAGGCAACGAAATTGCAGGCAATATGTCATACTTGATACTCGATATCTAAGCACACAATTACGTCTACCTCTCTATTCTTCCTCCAACATGCTCAACATGTTTATCAGATTGACAGAAACATAACTTAGACAAATTGTCCTTCCTGGAATTAGTGCTTATACTATGTAGACCAATTATGCATGAACGATTTTCACAATTCTTTTAACGATAATGACAACCTTTACCACATTGTAATCCTAGCACAAATCCCAAAATTCAAAATCGCCTGAAAAACATCCAACAAGTGGACATCAGATGGAATTAGAGCATCTCCAATAGGGTTGTCAAGTGGTTGCCAAATCCCATGTGGCATGCCATTCTTGGTTGCCCACCTATTGGAGTATCAATGTTGCCAACAAGTTGCCAATCAAAGTTGCCAAAAGTTGGCAACTTCCCCATTTAGTTAAAACACATACAATTTCCCAAAAATGTATTTAACTTTATCCTTTTTATCTCCCATATTTTAAATGTATTTATAAGATAATATAAAATTTATGTATGGGACCACATTGACAACTTTTAAAGTTGCCAACTGTTACATCTACAATGGACAACTACACAGTCAGCAAAGTCAATGATGACTAATATAGTAGTGCTAGTTTGTTAGTTATCAGATATTTTTGCAATATATATAGTAAAACAGATCTGTAACAAAAAAACATTCTTCTTTGTCATCTTCTTCAATGATGGTCTCCATTTGCTCTGCTCTTTACTATTGTTAAGCTCTGTAATTTGTCATGGTATCAGAGCAAGTAATCGTTCATCTACATCAATTCCGCTGTACGTACACATCATATACCAGCAAATCTCTCTCTTGTTCATCTCTCTCGTAACTTTCTCATTCTAGATCTCTCTGCAAATTTGTTTGTTAAATTCTGTTGTTCGTATACACTTCTCATCTCAAATTAGTGTTTGTATCTAAATTGATTTGAAGATCTTTCTTCAATATCTGCAAATTATTACTATTTTTCTTGTGATTTGTTAATTGATTCTGAAATGATGACTTACGCTGCAGCTACTATTGGTACCAATACTACAACGACAACTACTGCAACAACTGTTGATGCTAATCATCCATATTATCTGCAAAACTCTGATATTCCAGGTATTCCGCTTGTTACTTTGCAACTTAAAGATCAGAATTATTATTAGTGGAGTAGATCTATCTCTATTGCTTTATCTGCTAAGATGAAATTAGGCATGATAGATGGAACCTTGCCTAATCCTATGTCTACGTCTACTCAATTTGCTCACTGGTCTAGATGTAATGATATGGTGTTATCCTGGTTGTTAAACTCCATGACTGTTGAGATTAGAAACAGTGTTGCATATTTTTCTACTGCAAAAGAAGTGTGGGATGATTTAGCTGTTAGATTTTCTCAGTCAAATATGCCTCGTGTTTTTCAATTAAGGAAAAAGATAGCCTCTATGAATCAAAGAAATATGACTATTACTGCATATTTCACTAAGTTCAGAACTCTGATTGCTGAAATTAATAATCTTAATCCTCTTCCCAAATGTACCTGCACTTGTCAAAATGCTAGGAAACTTGACAAATATGAAGATATGATCAAACTTAGTCAGTTTCTCATGGGATTGAGTGATCAGTATACTTCGATTAGAGGTCAATTACTCTTGATGCAACTTGTTCCTACTATTAGCCAAGCATTTTCTCTACTGTTGCAAGAAGAATCACAAAGGGAATTTGCCAAAGCTTCTCAATCTCCTTTGTCTGAGAGTATAGCAGCAATGAATGTCAACTATAACAATCTGGCAAAGTTTAGAAACAGTACATCTAATACTGGTACTCAAAAGAAGTCCAGTGATACCAGTGTATTTTGTGATTACTGTCAGAACACAGGACACACTAAGGAGAAATGCTTCTATTTACATGGATATCCTGATTGGCATAGGTTACATGGTAAACCAAAGCCTAAGCTTAGAAGATTCTCAAATTCTGGAAGTGATAATGGTATTATCAAGTCTGCAGTTAATGTTTCAACCATTGCTAATAGTTCAAGTGTTATGCAAGGTGATTCTAAGGTGGATTCTGTTTCTGTCAAAGTCTATGGAACTTTCACTGATGCTCAATGTCAACAAATGTCTAAGATGATTCAAGACACTCTAAGGCAAAACATGGCTTCTACAAGTTCTCATATGTCTGGTACCAGTGTTTGCTCATGCTCTATTATCACTATTAATTCTGTGTTAGCTAGTGAGAATTCAGATGATTTCACCTGGATCTTAGATTCAGGTGCAACTAACCACATTACTTGTTATAAACATCTTTTACATGACATAAAACCTTTGGAAGCTGAACTATATCTTCCAGATGGTAAAACTGTACCTATTACCCACATTGGATCTATTCAGTTGAACAATGATCTTATTCTTCATGAGGTTTTATGTGTTCCACAGTTTAATTGCAATTTGATTTCTATATCAAAACTGTTATCTCACTCATGTTCAACTGTTGTTTTCTCTCCCAATCAATGTTTTATTCAGGACCTTACTTTGAAGAAGGAGAGAGAGATTGGTAAACTACAGGATGGTCTGTATAAACTCCATGTATCTCATCTGTCTTCCAAATTTAGTTGTATGCTCAAACCTACTATTTATTCTAGTGTTCTTTCAAAATCTGACTTGTCTAAGTCAATAACTACTTGTAATTCAGTTGATGTAAACAGTGTTCTGTTATGGAATAGTAGAATGGGACATCCATCGACTGCTATTTTAAATAAAATTCATGTTGTTGCTTCTCATTCCTTATCTTTTCATGCTTGTGATGTGTGTCATTTACTCATTTCTCAAAGCAACATAGGGCTGTTTTTCCTATCAGTAAACAAAAGAGTACTGATATATTTGATCTGATTCATCTTGAGGTTTGGGGCCCTTATAGACAATTTACACATAACAACTATTGTTATTTTCTAACTATAGTTGATGATTTTTCAAAGGGGACTTGGGTATTTCTATTCTCTCATAAGTCTCAAGTTGCAAATATCATTAAAAACTTTTTGAGTTATGTGAAAAATCAATTGTCAAAATCTTGCAATCTGATAATGGCACTGAATTTACAAATCACGATCTTCAAACTCATTTACAATCCTTGGGTATTATTCATCAAACCTCTTGTCCTGCAACTCCACAACAAAATGGACATGCGGAAAGAAAACATCAGCACTTGTTAAATATATCCAGAGCTTTGAAATTTCAGTCTTATTTGCCAAATTCTTTCTGGGGTGATTTTGTTCTTACTGCTACTCATCTTATTAATCTACGTCCTGTTCAATCTCTTCAGTTTAAAACTCATTTTGAGATTTTATACAAAACAGCTCCTGATTACTCTCATTTGAAAAACTTTGGATGTTTATGCTATGCTACAAACCTCAATCCTTCTGATAAACTTGAGTCTAGAGCTGTTAAGGGTGTCTTTCTTGGATATCCTTTTGGTAAGAAAGGATATAAAATTCTCAACTTGGCTTCTAAGAAATTCTTCTACTCCAGAGATGTTCAATTCATTGAACACATGTATCCATGTCAAAATCTTCAACCAAACACTGTTAGTTTGTCTGATTCTGCCTTATTCCCTTATCTTCCCTCTGTTGATAATTCAGATAACAATGACTCTCACATCAATTCTTCCGTTGATATCACTTCTTCTTCTCCTGCTGTCCCCTCTGTGTCTGAACCTATCTCCAGACCTCATCGAACCAAGCAATTACCAACTAGATTCAAAGATTATACATGCCTTCCCACCAGCAATGCAGTTCTATCTAGAGCTGTTAACGAACCGAGCCGAGCCGAGCTTTGAGCTAAACGAGCCGAGCTTTACTTTTTTTCTTAACGAACCGAGCCGAGCCGAGCTTTATTATCGCACAAAATATTTGTTCAAGCTAGCGTTCGTTAAGAAATCGAGCCGCACACGAGCCGTTATCGAGCAGCTAGTTTGCATTTTTTAAAAAATATTTTTAAAAAATATTTTTCGACGATCCAACCATACGGATGTCAAGATATATCTAATTTAGTGATATTCCCAAATTTTCAAAAAATAAAAAATTAATTTGGTTGGAGATCTTAGTAGATCACTACTAATTTTACTAGTACTAGTAACTAGTGTTTTGTCACGAATTGTTGTTTCTATTTTTTAAAAAATATTTTTCGACGATCCAACCGTACGGATGTCAAGATATATCTAATTTAGTGATATTCCCAAATTTTCAAAAAATAAAAAATTAATTTGGTTGGAGATCTTAGTAGATCACTACTAATTTTACTAGTATTGGTAACTAGTGTTTGTCACGAATTGTTATTTCTATTTTCTAAAAAATATTTTTCGACGATCCAACCGTACGGATGTCAAGATATATCTAATTTAGTGATATTCCCAAATTTTCAAAAAATAAAAAATTAATTTGGTTGGAGATCTTAGTAGATCACCACTAATTTTACTAGTACTAGTAACTAGTGCTTTGTCACGAATTGTTGTTTCTATTTTTTAAAAAATATTTTTCGACGATCCAACCGTACGGATGTCAAGATATATCTAATTTAGTGATATTCCCAAATTTTCAAAAAATAAAAAATTAATTTGGTTGGAGATCTTAGTAGATCACCACTAATTTTACTAGTACTAGTAACTAGTGCTTTGTCACGAATTGTTGTTTCTATTTTTTAAAAAATATTTTTCGACGATTCAACCGTACGGATGTCAAGATATATCTAATTTAGTGATATTCCCAAATTTTCAAAAAATAAAAAATTAATTTGGTTGGAGATCTTAGTAGATCACCACTAATTTTACTAGTATTAGTAACTAGTGCTTTGTCACGAATTGTTGTTTCTATTTTTTAAAAAATATTTTTCGACGATCCAACCGTACGGATGTCAAGATATATCTAATTTAGTGATATTCCCAAATTTTCAAAAAATAAAAAATTAATTTGATTGAAGATAAAAAAATAAAAAATAAAAATTTTGATTTTTTTTCGAGCTTTTAACGAGCCGAACGAGCTCGAGCCGAGCTCGAGCCGCACATGTTAAAAGCTCGGCTCGAGCTCGTTAGCTTAACGAGCTTTTTTTTGTGTTCGAGCTCGAGCTCGAGCTCTTAACGAACCGAGCCGAATCGAGCCCTTAACGAGCCGAGCTCGAGCTTGCTCACGAACAGCTAGTTTCGTTAACAGCTCTAGTTCTATCTAATAGCTCTACTCTTTCTTCTGGTTCTGGTAAGTCTTCTTCCACTCCTTCATATCCAATTGCACATCATTTGACTTATGATAATTTTACTCCTAAGTACCAAGCTTATGTTACAGTCATTACCAAAATATATACTCCTTATACTTTCCAACAAGCTGCTCCTCATACACATTGGTTTGCAATCATGAAAACTGAAATTAATGCTCTTGAATCCAATCCCACTTGGGATTTGGTTTTGAAACCTGAAAATCAACATGTTGTTGATTGTAAATGGATCTTTAGAGTCAAATATCTTCCTGATGGCTCTATGGAAAGGTACAAAGCACGCTTGGTTGCTAAGGGTTTTACTCAGACAAAAGGGGTTGACTACTTTGACACATATGCTCCTGTTGCTAAAATGGTAACAGTCAGAATTCTACTTTCAGTTGCTGCTTCAAATCACTGGCCTGTGTCTCAATTAGATGTTACAAATGCGTTTTTACATGGTGATTTGTTAGAGACTGTTTACATGCGTTTGCCTCCTGGATATGCTTTTCTGTCAACCAATTGTCCTTCCAACTTCTCTGATTATGTCTGCAAGCTAGTTAAGTCCATTTATGGTCTTAAACAAGCTCCTCGAAGCTGGTTTGCTAAGTTCTCTACTGCTCTAAAGGACTATCACTTCCAGCAGTCACACAGTGATAATAACTTATTTACTTTAAAGAAAGATGAGGCCTTTGTTGCTGTTTTCGTGTATGTTGATGACATTCTAATCACAGATTCCTCAGAAACTTTGATAGCTGCTGTTAAGAAGCATTTACAGTCTTATTTCCAGATTAAAGATCTAGGACATCTTAAATATTTTCTTGGTATTGAGGTGGCTAGGTCAACTGAAGGTTTTTACTTGAATCAACACAAGTATGCTTTGGACTTACTTCGAGATACTGGTTTTACTGCAGCAAAACCATCTCTCCTTCCTATTGAACAAAATCATTCATTATTGGATAATCAATCTGCTTTATTATCAGCTTCTGATGCTTCTACCTACAGACATATTGTTGGCAGACTTATCTATCTTACAATCACAAGACCGGATTTGTCTTATACTGTTCATGTGCTTTCTCAGTTTATGAATTCTCCTCAAGTTGCTCATATGCATGCTATCTTTAAGGTTCTTCGTTATATAAAGCAATCTCCTGGTCAAGGGTTGTTCATCTCTGCTACTAGTCCTTTAACTCTCTCAACTTACTATGATTCAGACTGGGGAGGGGATCCTATAACTCGACACTCTTTAACTAGTTACTGTTTTCTATTGGGATTTCTCTGGTTTCTTGGAAATGCAAGAAGCAACATACAATTTCTAGGTCTTTTGCAGAGGCCAAGTATCGTTTGATGGCTGATATTTGTTGTGAGGTTATTTGGTTGGTTGCTATTCTCAAAGACTTTCATGTGGTTCCTCCTTTGCCAATTCCATTTCATTGTGACTCTAAATCAGCCATTTACATTGCTTTTAATCAAGTTTATCACGAATGGACGAAACACATAGAGATTGATTGTCATCTAGTTCGTGAAAACATTGATAAAGGCTTGATCAATCCAGTCCACATTGCTTCTGCTCTTCAACCAGCTGACATGTTCACCAAAGCTCTTGGTGCTTCTGTTCTTTCTTCTCTCAGTTCCAAGTTGAATGTCTGTGATATGTTTCAGCCATCCAACTTGAGGGGGGATGTTACATCTACAATGGTCAACTGCACAGTCAGCAAAGTCAATGATGACTAATATAGCAGTGCTAGTTTGTTAGTTATCAGATATTTTTGTAATATATATAGTAAAACAGATATGTAATAAAAAAAATATTCTTCTTTGTCATCTTCTTCAATGATAGTCTCCATTTGCTCTGCTCTTTACTATTGTTAAGCTCTGTAATTTGTCACCAACTATTGGAGTAAATTTGTAATAAAAGTTACCAACAATAAGATGGAGGAGAGAAGAAATAAAAAAGCAATACATGTGATGATGTGGTAGAAGTTGGCAACTATGTTGGCAACTTCTATTGGAGATGCTCTAAGGAGCATTTCGAAGATTGTTATAATTTTTAATATGTTACTGTCAAACTTGCCAGACATATATTCCTGAACCTGGGTAGACAAACAAATTAACCATCTGTGGTGTTGCAGGCGAAAACTGATAGGAATGAAGATAATCCATTCGGCAATATTCTAGTCATTGTTCATCGTCATATTGTAGTAATAAGGAAAAATTGTTAAGGTGAAGTTCGCTTTGATGAGTAAGGACTTCGTATTATACCTTGACACTCAATTATTTGAATGCACCTGCATAGTTAATTACTTTAACCAATGGTAATTTGAAGATAGAAATCATTAGACTAAAGAACAGTCAGAACTGGTTGGTGGTATTTGTTGGGCATTGTGGAAGACTCGAAATAGAAAGTCTGGCAAGGAAAGAACGGAAGAGTAAAAATAGTAGTAACGTTGGCAGAAAAGAAACTTGACCAATAGAGAAAAGCTCAAAATCTACAAATTGAAGACATCTCAATGACTGAATTTCAAGGTGATGGAAATGTGCTTTGGATGAAAACAACAGAAACAGTGGTCTAAGGCAAATGCCGACGCAGCTCTGTTTGAGGGCAAAAGAATATATGGTATGGCAACACAATGGAATTATATTAGGAGCTATGACCGAGTCTGTAGCTGGAATAACGACTCTGGAAATGGCGGAGATCATAAGTATTAAAGAGGCAATGAGTTGGATCAAATCAAAAGGTTGGCACAACGTTGTTTTTGAATCAGATTGTCTTGCTGCACTCCAAGTTATTCGAAGTGCAGTTTGTATGAGGTCATGTTTGGGATGGTGTTTCAAAATTACAAGCAATTGCTCGTTGATACACGAGATGTTTCTCTATTTTATATAACGCGATCAGCAAATGAATTGGCACATAAATAAGCTAGCTAGACTCTTTTACAATTATTATCGCCAATTTTATGAACATGATGTTCGCAGTGAGTTTTTTGCTACTACAATTTTAGATAGCTCAGCTTAATGAACTTACACTTCCATTCAAAAAGAAAAAAAGATTTAAATCATTAGACATACAATTGCACTTTTCAATAAACATGAAATCATACGTATAAAATGTAATTTTTTGAAGAATTTGTATAATATGTATATATTATTTTATAATTCTTAGAGAGTAATAAAAAGTGAAAAGTGTTTTTGGGATTCCAAAACTATATTGAACAAGCTCCTCTTCCATTGTGAGTGTTTTTTTCTAATGGAGATCCTCCATAATATAGAGGCATTCTACATAACTTTTCCATCCCAAAAACATAATCGTCCTTTTAATATCATTTAATGCAATTTATATAGATAAAATTGTAACTTATATAATCAATATTCACACAACTAATATTTGTAACTCTTAAATACATTAATTATGTATTTTATTCTTTTATTTCAATTTTCTCTTATTTGACAAATTAAGTCAAATACAACATCTCCCACTTGACGCATTTGTCAAATACCTTTTATTGTTCCCACTTTTGACATGGTCTGTAACTATTTGAATCATCCAAAAAAATCTACTCACCTATTTTCAGTATTCTAAATATCTCGATTTATATTTTAAGTCACATTAACCCAACGTGTATAACAAACATCACGAATACACTTCGTAAAAAAATGCAATTATATGAGTAAAAATTAAACTGATATCATTAATATTTAATGTGCATGTACATCACATTCTCACTTTCACCTTTCGCAAATTGCAACACATTCTTATTTCTTATATTACATAATTGAACTTCACCAAAATTAAATAGGTAATTACTAATTCGAAGTTAAATATTCTCAATATCATATTCGATACCCATACTCTAACAACCAATAATTCCAGACACGTCTACCTGATTCTCACTTTATTATACAGGGTATATCACAAATACTTGATCATAATCTTCTTTTACAGCCTCTCACTAGACTCCATCAAAATTGCTCCATTTACAAGACTAACTAAAAATGTCAATTTAAGTCTATCGATTACACAACATAAAATACATCGATTTTTTTTGACTACTTGTGTATATTGCATTAATCGTTTCTCCAGTACCAATGGGACTTCCGCCAGACTGCAATTCTGAATCCTAAAACAATTAAGCATTTTACTCAAATACCATTCTAAGTTCAAACCGAACATTCTAGTGTTTCCACCCCTCAATCCAGATTTTCCAAACATACAAGAAATTCACCCATATCTTCAATCTCAATTTTCAACTAAGTTCCAACTTAGTTTTGTTGAACAAATATTTATTATTATTCACTAACAATATATCATCCACATGTACTAATATTGTTGTAAAACAAGCTCCCACTTTTCAAAATAGAGATGCGATTATTTAATTCATTCTCAACAAAATATTCTCAATTTTTCGTAAAAACTTTCGCAACTAGATGGGATTTAAAATTATCATTAAACACCAATATTATATTTTCATTTTAAAATCCATTTACAACTTAATAGAATTTCTATTTTTAGGTAGATCACACAGCTCCCACCTTTGACTATCTATATATATTATAATGCCTGGAGATCAGAAATACACCAGAACAGTTCAAAGTATTTTTCTTGAATTTTCGTTTTTTGATTTTTTTTATTAAAATTCTTTTCTTGCATTAAATAGCTATTAATGACAATTTAATTAGTCATTAATTACACCTATTAAACATATATTAAATTTACTCTATTTAATTTGTTTAAAAATTAGCAAATTAGTTGAACATTATAGTTATTATTCAATATTAAATATTAATTATATATAGTTATTTTTATTTTTAGGTAAAATGACGACTACCAATTGTTTATATTGAGTTATTGTGAAAGTCGTAATAAATTATTGAAGTACAAGATATTTACTTAATATCTGGAATTGTATGCAAACAATACAGATAGATTTTTAATTTTGCACATGAATAAATAATACATGAGTTATGATCAAATCGATTAAATTTAACAAATTCAGCCATTTATCAGAAGATAAGATTGATAAAAAGGCTATACATCCATTGTTTCGTTATATTGTGTCGAAATAAATTTTTATTGTAATTAAACAAATTCTTACATTATTATGGAATATGTATATTATGAGAGGGGTGTCGGCTTTAAAAAAACGTTATTAACCTTAACTTCTCAAACAATCTTTATTATCAATGATTGTGGAGTCGTAATAAATTATGGAAGTACACGGATTTTTACTTTATATCTAAAATTTGCAAACAAATCATGCACATAAATTACACATGAGTTATGACTAAACTAATTAAATTGAGCAAACCCAACCACTTTATCAGAAGATTAAATTGATAAAAAATTTATACACCCATTGTTTCATTATATCGTGTCAAAATAAATTAATATTCAAATTAAATAAATTCTTACACTATTATTGAACATGTATATTATGAGAAGGGTATCGGATTTAAAAAAACGTTATTAAGTTGTATTCAATATTTTTAACTTTTGATCGTAAATATTATGTTCATATTGTAATTTTTATTTTTATATGTTTGTGATATTTTTAAGATTATCAAAATTTTGTATATAATGAGAGTATTTTTCCAATTAATAATTCATGTAAATTATTTTTAAATTATTTTTTATAAAAAATTCATAAGAGACCAATCAATTTTTAAGAATAATAGAAATTAATTTATCTATTACAGTATTTTATATAAAAATTTATAAACAGCGCGAAGCGCGGATAATTTGGCTAGTATTATATTAACCCAAAATCATCTACCATGACATTCATCCATAAATGAGATTCTTGCGATCTCCTCACTTCACTAAATATGCATATCTATAAATAAGATGTTTCATTATCATATACATAAAAATTATTCATCAACTTGGATGGAATTCTCGATCTCTTATTTTCAACCATATATAATGGTTCATATCAATATTCAGACCAGACTCAATATTTTCAGTTGGATCTAGTTCATCATTAATGATCAATAGAGGACATTGTTCCATCAACTTAATAAAAAAAATAACGTCGTTATTTTCAATTCTTTTTTATACAATGCACCGAATTATGTACCGAATTGTAATAAAGTCTATGTACCACCCATATTCATCTTTGAGCAAATAACAAATATCACATTTAACCACACCAACAAACTCACATTTGTTTAATTTCCATGTTCTAGGTACTTACCCCGATTTTCTAGTGAATGACATGAACAATATTTTCAGATAATTTATTCTTTTCAAATTATTCACATATTATACAATTCAAGTGCTCTCTATTTCAAGCATTGTTTTTCTTTAAACAAACCATCTTTCTCAAAAATAAAATCATAATGGTATTGAAATAATTTATTTCCAATTTTTCAACCACACAAATTATAACGGTGACATTCAATTCACTTTTCAAGATGTCAATTCCGATACAATCATTCCTTTCCTCCTTTTTTTTATACTCTTATACGTAAGAGTCATTAGAAAATTTTACATTCTCTTTTCTACTTTCCATTCTGAGAGTCATCAAAAAATTTTTCTTGTACACCATCATATTCAACAATAACTTTCAAATTGTACCAATATAATTTATTTCTAATTTTCTGATAATTAATATTCTTGTCAAAATCAATTTAACAAAAATAATAATTTATAACAAGTTGATCAATTCAACCAAACAAAATTTTATGTAAATTTATATACTCCTTTTTTTTTAGTTACTATGAACTTCTCGTCATATAATGTCATTCTTCTCAGTGATAATTCCCACACAATCTTGAAATAATTTATTTTCCAGCTCCATTTATCATAATGGATGCCAACAAATTTTTCAAAAACAATATATATCATGATCATCGGCTCCATGCATCTCGACACACATTTATGCGTAACCCAGGAGTTTTAGAGCCACTTCAAGAATGTGCAAACTAAGTTGAGAATCAATCCAAGCAATCGAAAAATTAGACAAAAATGAGAATAAGGAAAATTGATAGGACGAGGCGCAAACACGGAAGAGACAAAAATCCATAAGATTGTACTATTTGTATAATATGTATATATTATTTTATAATTCTAAGAGAGTGATAAAAAGTGAAAAGTGTTTTTGGGATTCCAAAACTGTATTGAACAAGCTCCTCTTCCATTGTGAGTGCTTTTTTCTAATGGAGATCCTCCACAATATATAGGCATTCTACATAACTTTTCCATCCCAAAAACATAACCGCCCTTTTAATATCATTTAATGCAATTTATATAGATAAAATTATAACTTATATAATCAATATTCACACAATTAATAGCCTGGGAATATTTTTTTCTTTCCCTCTTCTTTTCTCTCTGCAGTCGCCGTACCTCACCCCCTTCTTTTCTTGATTTCGCCTTCATTAACAAATTCAGTGGGGGCTTCCATGGTTTTCTCCGGTGGAATGCCCCATTCCTTTTTCTTTTTAGGTTTGTTTTTCAATAATCTTTGTTTTGAGTAAGATTTTTTTACCCATTTAGTTTGTTTAATTTGTTATTTAGATCTAAATGTTTAGAGTTTTCGATTCTCTTTTGTAAGAACCCAGATTTTTGGAGGAATTAAAACTTTTATTATGTATTGGGTAAGAATGAATAGTGGTTACGACTACAATGTATCAGTGGTGTAATGAATGTATGTTGAATGGATTTGGATTCAAATGTTTATATGCTTTGAATGCTGCAATTGGTTGACAAGGTAGATAAGAATAATCTATCGTCGAAAGAGTAAGCTATGGTATTCCAATAAAGGAAATATTCTCATGTCATCCAAATCGATATCTGGTAGCTCATGTCATCCAAATCGATATCTATTATAAGTCCAGTGATTCCGTAAAAGAGATAGGGAACACTCGAGGAAGCGCGAGAACATCTTTTAAATACAAGGAATAAAAGAGATAAAAAGCAATGAATAGTGTTTTTGGTGGATTTTGGAATATTATCAGACGACACTAATAGAAGTATTCAGAATGGATTTCTGAGTTCGTATTGATGATCTATAGGAAAAATAAGTGTATGTAAATGATATCAGATTCAGAAAATTAGCACTTTTATTTTCTCCGAGATTTTCCTGGACACTGAAGGATTTAAGGATTTATTAAAGAAATTTGAGGAATTTAAATTCAAGGATCATAAAGGAGGATCGAGAATGGTAGTATAAATATTAAAAAGGTTTTCGGTAAAATCCTAACAAGAAATACTTGAGATATTCCTTCGAACGATCAACGAAATTGAGTAATAACCGGACAAAGAAACACGCAGAGAACCAAGAGACAAGCATGTGCAAGTGGATATGATCAAGTAACCAAGTTAGTTACAAAAGGAACTAGGATAATTAGAAACCAAACCAAGTACTTAGCATAAACACATCAACAACACCACTAAAACTCAACACATGGCAAGAGATGATGCATGGGATGACCAAAGCACTTTATTAAGTGGCTTTATGAGATATTATCTCAATAATGCATTTTGAACAAGATCAACCAAACAAACAAAGAAAGAACTCATCTTTTCCCTCAAGAAAAAGCCATTCGGCTTTTACCATAATCCAGGAAGAAAAATCCAAGTTCCATCCCTTCAACAATTACAAGATTAAATAGGTGAGTTCTATAATTCATAACTAAGATCTCCTATGAATCTTAGCTTCAAATTCCAAGTCTTTCCTAGGTAATAAAATCCTCAAAGATGAGGGTGAATAGTGATTTCAAGAACTAACTTTGATTTCTTGATTTTTTTGGATGATCTAAGGTAGCTTAAGCATATACAAGGACTATACAAGGTCTAGTAAGGCTTATACACACTCCAAGGAAGGTATATCTCTCAAGAAACCCTAGATCTTATTTTGAGTTTTTGATGATCTTGGATGATATATGATGATGATGTTATTATAAGCATGAATACAAGATTATGTAGTTGTTTTAGTAGTTATAAGGCCATGATGCAAGTGATGGTTGATTTGAGATGTTTTTGAGCTTGTTAAGATGTAGATGATGTTTATAAGTTGTTGGTTGGATCATAGTATGATCTTGGTGGATTGAAAAATTTGGGAAAACGTGTAAACATAGCCGTCGTAATGCCGAAATTTCGTTAAACCTTAAAAACTGTGCATCACAGTAGGTCTAATTCTCGGACCTTAATGATTATATGGACTGTCCTTATAGATCTCGAGTCATAGATCGTTTTGGCGCAAGAATCTAAACAAATGGACTTACGGTTTAGGAGATATGGCCGATTTAGTAAAAGTAGTTCGAAACCGTAAGTGCGAGTTCGTAACTGAAATTGAACCTCCTTAACATGAATAATTTAGTGGCGAATCTTGATAATTAAATATTAGAGATCATAAGGAAGGTGTGAGAGAAGACCTCATGTCAAACGGATCGTTTTTCGATTTTATAAAAATGTTCGAATCAAGGTTAAGTACTAGGGAACCTTAAAAAGAACACCTGACTATAACTGGTTGTGTGATGTGATATTATTGCGGGGTCATAGCATGCAGTTTATTTATTTTAATCAAGTGCAAGTATTATTTATGGAAAATGAGACCGTAACGACCAGGTCCCTGACCCCGGATCTGGGGCTGTTACATCTTTCTTCTTCGATTCAAGTGGGGTTTATTGAATTCGAGAGTGGATCGATTATCGTGGATTCATTTTTCAGATCTAAGATGTTTTCATTTGAATTTTTAGTTTGCAATTTCAATATTGTTTCTCTCCATGGTGAGTGGGTATTATTTTCTCTCCTTTATTGTGAGTGCTAGTTTTGAATTATGGATGAAGATTTGTATGGAATTGCAGTCATGGTCGATAGCTCAAACAGGTTACGAAGAAGCGGGTGAAGTGAGCGATATATGTAAATACATCATCTTCAACAAATTGCTAGACTATCCCTTTGTGATGATAGGCAATTGTTTCCATTTTATGCTTGTTCGACTCGACTATCTTTGTAGATGCCGTATGACTTTTATTCTATGAATTAATTCTATTGTTCTTCAAAAAAAATATTCACACAATTAATATTTGTAACTCTCAAATACATTAATTATGTATTTTATTCTTTTATTTCAATTTTCTCCTATTCGACAAATTAAGTCAAATACAACAATTTTCCCTACAAATAGGGTATGCCATGGTATTTTAAAAAAGTTTCAAAAGATAAGCAATACAATTATGCGCCTGTTTGGCACACCTTAATATAAGTCCTTATGGACTTATTTTCGGGTAAAATTTTTATATTTTGATAAAAAAAATTATACAAATATTTAATGTATGTTTGAGATTCAATAAATTATAAAAATAAGTTGGAATGTTAGGAATCTCTAACTTTGTTTTAAAATAAACTGACTTATTCTGGAAAAAAATTCCCCAAACACCCCCTATGCCCAAGTTTGTGGGGTTGGGCTTATTTCACTTGGCGAAGTAATTTAGGTAGATTCCCCCCCCCCCCCCCCCAAAATTTAGGTTAGATTTTAGATCCAGGTGATCAGGTCCATTTTACTTTTACATAAAATGTTGTACAGTACTAATTTATGTAAACTAATTTTTGGACATGAAATATATATTTCTTAAAACTATTTCATGTGTTCAATAATAGCAATATTTCTGGGTATCCAATTATAGGTTTTGAAAAACAACTTATTATTCACTATTTTATAATATAAATTTGCTGTAACATAAATTATAATTTTTTAATAATATATTATGTTTTCTTTAATTTTCATGTTTAACATGTTATAATTGAGCTTGATCGAATAAATCCAATATTAAAGTTTATGATTTTTCATTCATATTTTTTATTTTCAATTATTGTTTACTCCACAAATTAGACGAGAATTTGTTTAAATACAAAAAACATTCTTTCAAACAAGCATTTACATACTTGCAGGATATTTGAGAAGTTTAATAAATTTTTCTGTGAAAATGATCCTGATAAGGTAAATTTTCTAATATTTTGAGGTTTAGAAAAATTGGTAATTTAGGTTATATTTGGGATTGCAGTTAAAAATTGCTGTGGCGAAAAATTTAATAATATTTTGTTTATAATTTATTAAAAATTAATTTTTAATGAAGTTTTATCAAACAAATTTTACGTGTTTTTTAGAAATCAGCAACTTAACATAATTATGTGAGGTCTTTATATTGAGGTTTTAAAAGAACAAAGTAACTTAACAAGCCCAATGAGAAAAGGTTCTCTTTATCACAATTTAAAGGTAAAATATCTTAAATATTACAAATTAAAAAAATGATACTTATTATCACAAATAAATTCAATGGCGTGTAGCATTTCTGTTTTTAGGGAATAACACAACTGCATGTTGCGTTTTCTAATTTTTTTTTAGGTAACGCATCTTGAAGATGCGTTTTTCATTTTTCTTATTATTTTTTTTAGGTAACGTATCTTGAAGATGCGTTTCTCATTTTTTTAAAAAAAATAAATTCACCTTTTAGAAAATAAAAGGGGCAAAAACACAATACTACAATGCGTTTTTAAGAAATTCAACATTAAGTTGCGTTTTTCTGTGATACAAAGGACTATTTTTATGATTGTGAAATTTTGGACATTTTAACTTCAAATTGTGATAGTAAGGACTAACATCCTAAACAAATTTTGCAAATTATTTTAATAAATCCTCCCGGTCAAAAATGAAACTATTTAAATAAGTATATAAATAAATAAAAAAACCAATCACTATCTCCATTTACAAAAACTGTACTTTCCTCTCTCTCCACCCCCAAATTAAAACAAACAAAACAGATCAGATCTAAATCCAACAAACCCTAATTTCAATGGCGACACGCGAAGAAAACGTCTACATGGCGAAACTCGCCGAACAAGCCGAGCGTTACGAAGAAATGGTTGAATTCATGGAAAAAGTCTCCGACACCGTCACCGATTCCGACGAACTCTCCGTCGAGGAACGTAATCTCCTCTCCGTCGCTTACAAGAACGTCATCGGCGCTCGCCGTGCTTCGTGGCGCATCATTTCGTCGATCGAACAGAAGGAAGAGTCGCGTGGCAATGCGGATCATGTGGCGACGATCAAGGAGTATAGGGCGAAGATTGAGACGGAGCTTTCGAAGATTTGTGATGGAATTTTGAAGCTCTTGGATGCTAAGTTGATTCCGGCTGCCAGTGCGGGGGATTCCAAAGTGTTTTATTTGAAGATGAAGGGAGATTATCATAGGTATATGGCGGAGTTTAAGGTTGCGGATGAGAGGAAGGAAGCTGCGGAGAATACGCTTAATGCGTATAAGGCTGCTCAGGTAGAATCGAATTACGTTATGTTTAATTGAATTTCAGTTATTTTGTGTAGATGTGTAATGTATTTGTGTGGATTGCTGGTTTTAGTTATGTTGTTATTGTTGTGATTATATCGATAGATTAAAAATCCATTACGATATTATTATCAATAGGCGGTCTGTGTTATGTTATTATGTTTACATGGATAGATTGTTACTGTTGCTATTGCTGGTTTAGGTTATGTTATATTAATGTTTGTACATTGTGTTGTGTTTATATTGCATTGTTTGGATATAAAAGTTTTAGTGGATAAGTATTGAGTGATAGTGGAGGAAGTAAGTTTTGCAATATTGTTTGTATTTACGTGTGTTCAATGATGTCTGTATAAGGACTCTAGGAAGGTAGAACCATTTGTGGTGATATGGTTTGCGGTTGTGTTATGTGTAGAATTATTAATGAACACGTTGATTGTATTGTTGTGTTGTGTAGAAGTAGAACTAGAATTCTGTGCATTTCTGTGTGGTATATATTTTTTATCCTCCTGTTAGCTAGGTTTCAGTACCGATCCATAGTTATGTTTTCTTCAGTCATTGCATATTTAGTAAACTGTGTTTGTTAATTGTTGTTTTCTTCCAATTGTTCGGGTCCATAATTTCTTTTCTGCATTTTAGGAATCCCAAGTGCAATGGATTGTACAGTTGACTCATTCTAGCTTGTCCATTTGTTCTCTGTTTGTTAGTATTTATCTTATTGTTATGGTTAAATACATAATGTTAAAAACTCACAGTCACATGTGACTCCACTGAGGCTTGAACCTTGGACCTCTTATTACAAGGAGGAAAAGAGGGATATCCGTAGTCTAAGCCTCGAAGGTTCTTTATCTTTGTCCTACATCATTTTTTATGTGTGCTATACAAATAGACCAGTTGGAATGCCTCCTTTTTACAACTATTGTCGTTGCTTGTAGCTTAAAGTGTGGTCTGTAAACTTACAACTTTGTCATATCATCCATCTTTTCTTGCAGGATATAGCCAATTCTGAGTTAGCTTCTACACATCCAATCAGACTTGGACTGGCTCTGAACTTCTCTGTGTTCTACTACGAAATTCTGAATTCGCCTGACCGAGCATGTAACCTTGCAAAACAGGTGATACTACATATGGCCTAGCATTTGCATGGTTATTGCTCCTCTTTTTTTCAACTTAGTATGACTCTCAACTTACTGTTATTGGTGTGCGCACAGGAAGAGGCATATTTATTTATAAACTTATGAAGTACTAGACTTGTATAAACATACATTGATTGAGTTCTAAAAATCTTAACTAATGATAGTCTGTAGACTGTAGCATAGATGGTGTCCTGATAACATTATCAATATCTTCAGTACTAAGTACAACTCCTGTAAAAGTTTATATAACTCTTGGATGATATGGAAATGTGAGATAAAAATTGTTGCGTCTTGCTAAATACTTCACCCCTTTCAATTTTCGTATCATATATAGATTGACTTCTTTATAGAAGACATATCAATTATCTTTTTTTCTTGTACTTCTCCGCTCATTCGGTGTCTAACTAACATTTAACTTCTACAGCATTAGTATACACCTTCAATGTCAAGCATGTCAATATATCACTATTCAGATTGAGCTCATCACTATTCAGATTGAGCTCATGATTCTAAAGCAGGCGTTGTTTTCGTATTTATGTACTTGTCCCTTAAAAAGGAGTTTTGAGAGGGAGAGATTGACAATATTGAGATTTATGTGTACTTCTAAATTGCAGCCAACTATTTATCAGGACTACTGTAGTTGTCCACTCAATGGTATATTTTATGAGATCTTCTCACTAACAGTGTTTTATGGCTATGTGATATATTCTCCGGGTATGGGTTATCTTTAGCAGCTGGCAACCTTGTATTTTAATTTCGGATTGGTGTGCACAATTAGAAGTGTACTGATATTTGTTTGTTTGCTAGGCTTTTGATGAAGCCATCGCAGAACTAGACACACTGGGAGAGGATTCTTACAAGGATAGCACTCTGATAATGCAACTTCTTCGGGACAATCTAACTTTGTGGACTTCAGATATGCAGGTTTCACTTTGTCTTCAACTTAAATTAAAGATCATATGTCCTCAGTGTTGCAAATCAAATAACTTTTTTGTATGTGTATAGGATGATGCTGGAGAAGAGATCAAAGAATCCGCCAAGAACGAGGATGAACCGCAGCCTCAGGCGCAGTGAAGTTCATTATATAAGCAAAGTTATCATGCTTCATCTTTTGCTGTTTTTAATTGAAGAAGTTGCTTGATCCCTTTTACCAATTTGTTGTTGGGCTCTCCCAGGGATTTGTGAACCCTTTTAGATGAAAGCAATTTCTACTAGGTTTCCATTTTAGTCTTCAAAGATTTCTATTCTAATATTCAAAGATTATCTTCCCACCTGCGATTGTTGTTTTGGTGGTTCTATCATGTTATAACAACCTAAAATTACTTGCTTATAATAATTCTGAGATTGAGCAAAAACTTTCTTGCTTTTGAAATATCAGTTGCCTCTCGTTTGGATTGAAAGCTAAAGTTTGATGCATAACCCTTTTATGCAGTTTAAACTAATGCCGGTATGAGAAATGAATAAATATTTTGTCATTCGAGAATTACCGCTTTTTTTAGAATGTAACAAGCATTAGGATAATGGGATTTTAACCTAGTTAACGGGAATGAAGATGGGATTACTATACAAATTTGTAGTAGATTTTAAGGGATCGAAATCCATCACATTCTCGGGCGCCTTTAATGTTCAATAAATTTTATATTATGTGTAAACAGGAACATCACATTCTCATCTCAGGCGCCGGAATACTAGCAGCTGAAGGTTCAGTTAAATTGTATGTCATACGTGTTTAAAAAAAAGCAAATGAATTGGATTGAAATACTTTTTTTTTTTTACTAATTTGGATTGAAATACTTGGTTCTGAGTTTGTTTTTTTTTTTTTTTAAAATTTCGTCTTCAAATTTTCAAAATACAAACGTACTAAGAAAAGGAATCCAAAATTAGAAATGAAAGTCCTAAAAAATTGGGAAAGTGTCAAATACAATAGCCAGCATTTTGCATTTAAAATATACTAGTTTATAGCCCGTGCAAAATATGGATAACTTTTAAATATTTTTAAAATTATATAATTAAACAAAATAAACTATTATAATATATTATGGATATAATTTAACTTTGTAATATTAATTAATAAAATTATTAGTAATAATAATAGTTATCTAATTAATGAAATGTATCGTTTAAAACTAATAATATAAAATCTTAATCTAAATTTGTTGTTGACGGGATTCGAACTTTGGATCTTTAGAAGAGAGATTTAAATATAGAATATTCTTTATTATTAGATCTAACGATTATCATCTATTTACTGAATATCTAATGGTCACTATTTTTTTAACGGTTGGTTGAACCAAATAACCAAACTACTAATTATCCCCTAGTTTGCTTATTATAGTTCGATTATAATTATGTATATTATGAATTATGTAGACGTACACGTCATATTCTATTTTAAATTTAAGAGGATCGTAAAACTCTATTGTAAATTCACTTCCGAATCAAATTTTTAATTTACAACAATTATAAGTTCTTAAATAATAAATAAATTACATGTCACTAAATGTATAGATAAATATTACTATATAATATGTCGTTAATGAGATTCGAACCTTTGACCTACGGTAGTACTCCTTAATTATCCATCTTACTCTTATTATATAACTAGTTGATAAAGCCGCGCTTCGCGGCGGCGTTACAATTTTTATTTTTAAAAAATTCAATACATTTACGTTATATTATAATATTAATATTAAATTTCAATATTTAAATAATCTTCTCTAATGAATCATTTTCTTGTTAAATACGATTCTTTCGATTGAGCCGCTCTCTCGTTAAAATCGAAATCCCAACTTTTTAACATATATTATAAAGACTTATATAATATTTTTTATCCATAAAATCGAACCGTAAAATTAAAAAAAAAAATTATGACTACAGTATCAAATTCTAATAGCTAATACAATCTTTTCTAGCGGGCCGTCTTCTCGTTAAATACGTTTCGAGCCGCTCTTATTTGAAACCGAAATTCTAACTTCACTATATAAAGAGAGTAAATTCCAATTTTTATATTCTTTAAACTTTCTAAAATTTATGGAGTTTTAAAAGATGAAAATACATCTTTTATTTTCTGTATATTATAGATATTCTTGTATTTATTTACAGTTTCCGCATGGGAATGTCTTTCTGTTATGTTAACATATAAAAAAAAATTAAAATACGAAGACTTTTCGTTACGGGAATAATATTACATTTATGGATATATTTTTGTAATGCAAGTATAATTAACTTGTAGAAAAAAGTTAAAATAAAAGATTTCTAGGAAAAAAGATGTATAATTTTAAAAAATCGTATAAGATGTCTCCACCGTCCTCGTATTATACTTCCAATAAAGCATTTTATTTTATGTATTAATTATATATTTAAACATCTTTTATACGGTCTTATCTAATGAACCGCTTTCTTGTTAAATACAGTTATTACTATTAATTCGCTCTCTCGTTAAAACCAAAAACCTAACTTTTACATATATTACTTGTATGATAATGTTTATCCATAAAAATCAAATCATAAAAATAAAATAAAATTTATAACATCATATGATATTTTAATGACTAGTACGATCTTTTATAGTAAGCCGTCTTTCCGTTAAACACGTTTCGAGCCGCTCTCGTTTGGGAATGAAATTCTAACTTCATTACATATTATTCATGATACTTATCTTACACACAAATTTTTTTCCTTAAAATCAAAACCTAAAAATAGAGTGAATTCCAATTTATACTTTCTCTAGATTTTCTAAAATTTTTGGAGTTTTAAAAAATGAAAACACATCTTATTTTCTCTTTATATTATAGATACTCTTGTATTTATTTAGGATTCTTGCATGAGATTGTTCTTTTACTCATTGTTCTTTTATTATGTTAACACATCAATTCTTTTTTTTTTAAATACGGTGACTTTTTTCATGACAATAGTATTGGATTTATGAATAATATTTCCTAATATTAGTATAATTAACTTATATAAAAAATATATAATTTAGAAGATCGTACTTTCTATAAAATATTTAATTATATGTCTGCTCCATATATTCAAACACCTATTCTAGTTCTAGTAGAACTTTTATTTATATATTTTTTCTATAAATTCGAATTCCTATTCTACTTCCAATAGAACTTTTAATCGTATGCATTATAAATACTTATTATACTTCCAATAAAACTTCTAATCATATGTCTTTCTTATAAATTCGAACTCTTCTTCTTTATAAATTCGAACACCTATTCTACTTCTAATATTTTAATTGATATTTTTATATTTATTAGTGTTTAAAATTCTAGAAAATTAGAAAAATCGATTGAAACGATATTAGAGCGCCACCTAAACTCCCGCTATCCTCCTTTATATAATAGATATATTGATGATTGATAGGATATAATAGAACATAGTAATTAGTATAGAAATCATAATCAAATTAAAAAAAATAATTTTAAATTTTAAAATCAAAGTAAAAAGAGACGATTGGCGCCCAAATCAACAAAGTACCCGCGAATAATTTATGGCGTATGCCAAACAAGGTTGCAACATCTTTTGGGCAGGCAAATGATTAGAGATGGAAAAAGAGCAGGAGAAAATTTTAGGGTTTCTACTAGATCACTGTTCCGATCAACTTTCCTCAATCCTCCTCTCCCCTGATCCTCGTCTCCATTATCCTCTCATTCTCGAGTACGTTTCTCTCTCTCTCTCTCTCTCTCTCTCTCTCTCTCTCTCTCTCTCTCTCTCTCTCTATCAAGCAAGCTCAAATTGAATTTTCAGCTTTGCGGAGTTACTGGATTACAATCCTTTGCTTGCTAATTCGCTTTATAATGAACCGGATTTATACTTGCCCAAATTTGATGATGGCGCTCAACGAGCTCAGGTTTTGCATCTCTCTCTCTCTCTCTCTCTCTCTCTCTCTCTCTCTCTCTCTCTCTCTCTCTCTCTCTCTCTCTCTCTCTCTCTCTCTCTCTCTCTCTCTCTCTGCGCGTGTGAGTAGCATTATTTAGTTGTTACTTAATTGTTTGTAACACGGTAACACTCGATTTTCAGCTAGAGTACACTTTGACTATTGTAAAATTTTATTTACCGAATTAAACTTTGATCATTGTAATCCAGGTTTAAATTTTTCAGCATTTTTAGTTCATTAGTAGGAGTATATTACACAGAAATAGTTAATTTCCAGCTAAAATTGACACTTTTGATTACTGTATTCGAGGTTGTATTTAATGAACCAAGCTTGCTACTAGTCAAAGTCTCTCTAGTATTTTTGTGATATTAAGATGGAACGTTAAAACTTTTACTAATTGTCTTGCGGAATTTTTGATATTACTGCTTTAAAAGGACAAATTAATCTCCCCTGTTATTGACATGTAGAAGCACGTGAAATGCAAGGAATTTATGTTTCAGAAGAATGCAATTCAGAAAGAATTTGTGCATGTTCGGATCAATATCTGTGGTTCTCCTCTTGAGTTTCCTGGTTCGGTGTCTCTTTCCTTCTTTTCTGTTATGCCTGACTGCTCTTTTCCTTTCTTTGTTTTTGTTTGAATTTGAATTGGTGACCATTTTGTGGTCAGAAACATTTCCAAGCATTGGTCGAGTGAGAGTGAAACATCGAGGGATCCTTCTCACACTCAAAGGGACTGTTATTAGGTCTGGAGCAATCAAGATGGTGGAAGGTGATAGAACATTTGAGTGTAGAAAATGTAAACACAGGTGGGTTGTGTGCCTTTAAGCTTGCTTGTACTTGTGGATTAATTCAGTAGCCATATCATTGTACATTCTCGTGTATGTAGTATTGAATCATGAAACAGATTCATCTACATGCTTCCTATCTGTAATGATATCTCATTCATGATTATAATATGACAATATAAGATTTTTCGTAAAAATGTAACTGATAAAAGTTAGTGACAAGTGTATAAATTCCAACATTAACTCTTGATACTTTTCAACTCCAACTTCAGACTATTAGCTGAAGATTATAATTATTCAAGTGCAGGACCATTATCATATAAAAGAGCTTTGATTATTCATGGTATTTGTTTTAAGTGCTTTCGTTATTTGTGGTATTATTACTAATTATATACACATGGTCTAGGAATACATTTGGTTGCTGCTGGTACTACAACTTACTAACAGAAATAAATGCTTTGAGAATCTAAGCTGACTTTAGCTCCTCTAATTTGTGGTGAACTGTGTTTGTATACAGGTTTAAAGTTTCTCCTGAGCTGGAAACTGGAAATTCTGTACCGAAGCCAACGGCTTGTCCCTCACAGGTTTACTTTTCCACTCTGTGGAGTTACTTTAAGATTGAAGCTCTAGTATTTATTCGACCTTCTAGGATTTAATATTATCATTTAATCCTCCACTGGTTTCACATAACATACAATTTAGTTTCACGGCACCTTGAAAAAGTAATGTAGGATTTGGAGGAGAGATACTTTTGATTCTTCTATTTATAAGGAATAATTGTATTTTCTTGTTAATAATATTTATCTCTTTTGAAAATGAGATCTCTTAATTGTTTTGAAGTATCTTCCTGCAGTTCACCGTACTTGATATTTTGTAACCGTACTTGATTTTTTGTAACCGAACCAAATGTCTGTATTAACAAAAGCAGAAGTATTGTGAGAGCACCAGTTTCCAGCTTGTAGAAGAAAACATAGTATGTCATGATTACCAGGAGATAAAAATTCAAGAAAGCACTCAAGTCTTGGATGTCGGTGCTATTCCTCGTTCAATGCCTGTTATTCTGAAAGATGATCTTGTAGACATTGTTAAAGCTGGAGGTAGAACATCTCTGAAGGTCATACTTGTTTCCAGTGAATACGCACTGTATTATTTTGCACTGATATTTTGCACTGATACTTAGTACTCCCTCTGTCCCCTTGTACATGTCTCTTTTGAAAAAAATATGCATAGTAAGAAAAAGGATAGTTGGATAGAGTTGTCCTCTATGCACCCTTAATTATTACATAGGAAAATGGTCAAACATTTGGAACAATATAGGGGTAGTTTTGGAAGATTACCCTTGAATTTTGAAAGAAGAAATCTAGGAAGCACGGACACGGCAAAAAGGATGCCGTATGCGTGTCGGACACTTCCGACACGGCGACTCGGCACCGACACGGCTAAGTACGTGTCCGACACGCCATGTCGCATGTCGACACAAAAATGGCAGGAGACACGGCTCCGACACGGGGTAGACGCGACCGACATGGCCCATCTAAAAAAAAGCCCAATACCATCTGATTTCACCCTAATTGTGTGACATTCTCATATTTTATATGCCCATTTCTTTTTTCATCGCGTTTTCATCACAAGTGGAAGGTGTTCTAGAGATTGCAAATCTCTTTCTTGATGAACTAGAAATGGGATATGTTCTTTTTACACGAGATGGACATTCTTCTATTAATGAAAACGTAGAATAAATCTTATTTTAGTTCATCACTTAATGTGAAAGAAACTTTTATTACTACTAATCTGCTACGAATGAAGTTGTTCAATGTTGGACACATAGAAAATCCTATATTTTTTTTATTTCTACTTTTTGTTGCCGTGTCCCGTATCCAGGACTCTTTGCTAGTCTGCGAATCCCCGTGTCCCCGTACCCGTATCCCGTGTCGACGTATCCGTGTCCGTGCTTCCTAGGAAGAAATGGACATGTAATATGGAACAATTTTTATTTTCAGAAGGGACATGTAAATGGGAACAGAAGGAGTAGATGACTTGCAGGAGTATCTACTGGTTTCTTATTGATACTTCTTGTATGTTGTCAGATGATGTTATCGTCACAGGAATTTTGACAGCAAGATGGTCCTCAGATATGAAGGACGTCCGTTGTGACCTTGATCCTATATTAGTTGCTAATCATGTGAGGTAGTTTGGTTGATACCTTTTGTTGATTTGATTGTAAAAAAAATGCTCCATGATCCCATCAGTCTAAAGTTATCAAATGTGCAAAGGCATCCCTGGGAATAAGCGCAACGGGCATTTGTGAAGCACCTGCTTCATCGAAGCGAAGCGCAAAATACATAAAATCTATATGCACACACATGACATTTATATGCAGATGCTAAAACATGAAAAGCTTGATAAAACTTTAAGTCATTTCTATAGTAACTGTTAGAAACCGTTTCACCCAAAATCTTAAGGTGTTGGGGAAGGCCCTTCCAAAGATCTTATACTCATATATATTTAACACTTCCCGCAAGCCCACTACGGAGTAAGAGTGGTCAATAGGAGCCCATTTTTGGAGCAATTCCATAGTGCCAAATTAAATTGAGAATATTGGGGGCGGTGGGGTTCGAACTCGAGACCTCCACAAACACCAGAGCTCTGATACCATGTTAAAAACCGTTTCACCCAAAATCTTAAGGTGTTGGGGAAGGCCCTTCCAAGGATCTTATACTCATATATATTTAACAGTAACAACAATATTGTACATAAGTCATTTCTAAAGTCTATGTAAACAACAAAAGTCCATATATAACTTGTGTTCATAACAACAAAAGAGTTTTTTATGTGATTATTTAGGAATGAAGTTGATTGTAAATTATTAGAATTTAATTATAATATATAACTAATTCATTACGGATATTCTAGCTTATGGTAGACAACTAGAAAAGCATTTATTTTTCTTTATTATTTGGATTTACTTTGATTGATTTTTAGTGATTTACTCTTATCTAGCAGATGTAATGTTTTTTATTATTAGAAGACTTCAATTGATTATTGAGTTAAGATTTTTTTTTTCTCTTGTGCATTTTCTTCTCTTTCATGCGCAGTTGAGAAATCCCAAAGGTATTGATTCTTCTGCCGTTGGATCACCCTAGGGAAAGTGGGTTTTCTGCGGTTAATCCACATGATGCCATCCTTTTCTTTGTTTTAATTGTTGTTCTGCATATAGTTTCATATGTTGCAGCATGTTGAACACTTGTACTTGTGGAAACTGGGAAACGTTGTAATCTAATTTCATCTATAAGGAAATGGTCATTTACTCACACTTTCTCAAAATAAAGAATTGGTTAATTTTTTCGTGGTTTACATGATTAATTATCATTTCAGAAGAACAAATGAGCTGAAGTCAGATATAAACATCCCAGATGATACTATTATGGAATTTAAACAGTTCTGGTCAGATTTTGTAGATACCCCTCTGAAAGGTATTTGTCCACTTGATGTGTAAGACTTCTTTATATTTACTTCTCTTGTTAATATTTACCATTTACAATTCCAGGAAGAAATGCAATATTAAAAGCTATCTGTCCACAAGTTTTTGGACTCTTCACAGTAAAACTTGCAGGTAATTTGGTCAACATAAACCTGTTTTGCATCAATACAACAATGGACTCGCATAGATGGGACAACATTTGATATTTTGTTGCTTCAAAGATGTGCTTTATTTTTCTACATGTAAAATTACGTCCGGTATGTTGAAAATACTAAATTTCTATCAATGTAGTTGCATTGACACTTATTGGAGGCGTGCAGCATGTTGATGCTTCCGGTACAAAAGTCCGAGGAGAGTCTCATCTGCTATTGGTTGGTGATCCAGGTAGTTGTTGGGTCTTAAGCTCATTAAACATTCCTTCTGATCTTATATGTATAGGTCACAGCTGTTAATAAAGGCTTTTAGGAACTGAGTACAATATTGATTTGTCTTGGCTATTTAAGTCACAATCATTAAGAGAAGATTTAGGTGCACTTTTGTAGTGATAGTTGGTATTTATTGATTTCTATTGGTACATACGTTCTTGTTTGCTCTGACCATACCGACATATATTACATATGTAATCCGTATGTTTTGATAAATCAACTAGTCCGCCATAGTCTCTGGCATATGCTTACCTTTACATTTAACATTGATACAATAAATTGTAGAGGGGATTATACTCTGATTCCCTTACAGAGGGTCTAACCCATTGTCCAGTTGAATAATTTAATAAATGGAATTTAATTTGAACGCTGATTTTTCAGGTACTGGAAAGTCCCAGTTCTTGAAATTTGCAGCTAAATTAAGCAATAGATCTGTTATTACTACAGGCTTGGGAAGCACTAGTGCTGGATTGACTGTTACAGCCGTTAAAGATGCAGGTACATACTATTTTGACTTGATGTTTATGCTGTAACTTTGAGCAGGATTAGAGATGCAGGTAGATTGAATTATGAGTTGATGTTTATGCTAGAAGTTCAAGAAAGATTATATTAAATACATTTTTAGATGCTTTAATATACCGACAAGTGGCAGCTCCGAGTTGCTACTTTTGTTGCAATTCATGTATGAAACTGTGGGTCTCTTTATGGCTCTATGGTTCTCTAATATGTTTATGGTTGGCAATGGCGCACTACACAAAATTATTTCCATCTTCATAAATCATAATCAAAGATTAGATATCTCAAGTATTTACATGCACCATCACTTTGTGAAGGACATTAAATAGGATATAAATATTCTGATCCTTAAGATGTGGTAAAACATTATCGTTTCTTTTCCTTGGATTCTTTTCTCCCTTCCACTAAGTTATTGTCATCAATGGGTCATGTTTATGTACTGCCCCTAAAATTTATATAGATTGATTATGTAAAACTTTCAGGAGAATGGATGCTTGAAGCTGGAGCCCTGGTGTTAGCAGATGGCGGCCTTTGTTGCATAGATGAATTTGATAGGTGCTACTCGATTTAATATCTTGAAGCACTCTTTTCCTTTTCTTTTACAGTGTCCCTGACAGTCGTTTAGTAAACCAATCATTTTGCGAGTGCTGGGAATTGCTACAGTAGGGGTAACTAATAGTTAATTAGTTAAACACTTATATTTAGGATATCTATCTTCTGTGTTTTTATCATATGTATACAAGCAATGTAATGTACATGCAATTGGGGTCTGTAACTGATCGATGACCAGAGTTAAAACGCATCACTTATTAGGGTTCCTAACCATATTCAAGTTGTTATCATCAAGACAATGTTATATAAAATTAAAAATTAAATTAGGTCTGGTGAGTGATGAGCTTATGCCGCATTTTTTAATTGTCATAAAGTCTTGTTGAATTACAATCTGGTCTTCTTTTGACTCCCGCTGGATTGTGATCTGAGTGGACTAGGACAAATAATGGGCTGAAGAACAAGAAGTCCCCCCCCCCCAAAAAAAAAATCCCCTACACTTGCATAACCATCCATCGGTCTCCATAACATCCCAGCTCTCTATGCTCAAAGTTATAATCAGAAAAAGGCATGCAAGAGGACTATCTAAAGTCAAACTAATACAATTTCTCTTTTGGCAGTATGAGGGAACATGACAGGGCAACAATACATGAGGCAATGGAGCAGCAGACCATAAGTATTGCAAAGGTGCAATTATGTATTTGATATCTTAATATAAACATCTTTGGAAACTGGATAAAGCTGCCTTAATGTGTAAAATAAGTTTTTCTTATGGGCTTTATTTTGTTTTTAGTAAATATGCTGTTATCTCAAGCGTACAGCCGTTTAAAAGTACAAGCTATAAATTAATAATGTCTAGGGTAAATTTCTTTTCTGTAATATATAGGCTGGCTGGACCAGTAATAGGGAGAGAATGAATTCTTCATCAAATACTTGTTTATTTTTTTTCTGAAGTTTTGTTTACATACAGCGAGTGTCTGTTAAGACTTAGGTCTGATCTGCTATAATATATATATAGAAACAAACTCTTTTATTGATAAACACATGCACACTGAAAACACGATATTTAGGTGGTATTCGAGAGACCACCCGCTCTCCACACACATTCAATCAATCTTATTTCTTCTTGCCTCAAACATATAAATGGCTTTCCTATTTATAACCCCAACTTCAACTCATAATCCCTAAATTAAAGCTGAAATATTTATTATTCCCACCAAATCCTCCGTTTCAAATCCGTAACTGATGCACACACTAATTATTCAGATTTGTAACTGGTTAAATATTTATTGTGTTTATGTTGCCTGACAGTGTCTTCCTTATTTCTGTGAACCACATTCTTATTTTCAGGCTGGTCTTGTGACTACTCTCAGTACACGGACAACTGTATTTGGCGCAACAAATCCCAAAGGACATTATGATCCTGACCTATGTAATGTCTTACAGACTTGTTTTTTTTTTTTTTTTTTGGTTCTTTTTGAACCTCTACAAGTTGATATGTTCATCTATATAAGTTGATATTAATCAAGTTATACACTATAGGTAATAGCAACCTGGTAAGTGCTAGCCAGTTAATGTATACTGTAGTCAGTGGGAAATCCTTATGTACATATCCAGATCCAGGAATGCTTTTCGTGATTTTTGGCTAACACGTCATATTCATCAATGTAAATCAGCACTCTCTGTCAACACTACACTGTCCGGACCCTTGATAAGCAGATTTGATATAGTTCTAGTCCTACTGGACACGAAGAATCCAGAATGGGATGCAATTGTTTCATCTCACATTCTTGCCGAGGTACCAACTACTTTGTCACTTTATTAATCAGCTTTTTAAAAGTTTTAAGTGATGATATATTGTGAACGATTCGCAGGCAATTGCAGAAAAAGGTTCTGATGAAAATCTCCAGGGTATTTGGATGCTTACAATGCTTAGAAGGTGAGACGCTCATTTGAACTTTAATAATCATCCCGAATAGATGACTTTGACTAGATTTTTGATGTCTTAATAAACCACTCTGCTAGTGCAAGTAATCGTGGAGTTTAAGTTGTTCTTGCACAAGCTGCGTCAGCTTTCTGTTATTTGAAAATCATTTTTCAAGCAAGTATTAATATCTTCAGCTGTCAGGTATATTCACTATGTAAAAGCATCTTTTAAGCCAGTTCTTACGAAGGAGGCTGAAAAAGTAATCTCAAGTTATTATCAGCTCCAAAGAAGATCAGCAGCTAAAAATGCAGGTTTTACATCTGAAAAATCATGTTTCTCATGATTCAGTTGTGGATAATTTGTCTTAATCATGTACTTTAAATGCTTGTATGACCGAGATATACAATATAATTATCTTCTATGCAGCAAGAACAACTGTGCGGATGCTTGAAAGTTTGATAAGACTTGCTCAAGGTGAATACTGAAATATCATGTTCATTATGTATATCTTAAAAATCATTTCGTTTTTAATATGACTATTCGCAAGCGCATGAATGTTTCAGCACATGCAAGGCTGATGTTTAGGAATGAAGTCATTCAGCTGGATGCCATTACTGCCATCTTATGCATTGAATCATCCATGACTACCTCAGCTATAGTCGATAGTGTTGGAAATGCGTTGCATTCTAATTTTGCTGAAAACCCTGACCAGGAATGTATCCTTATGCACATCTTTCCCTGCTTGCATACATGCATGCATGTGACATGGGTTAAAATTACCAAGATAGCATAACAATAAGGTGCAAGGGCCTAAAATGGTATACCTAGAAAAGTTGATCCATTTTAACACCCCCGCAACACAACTAAGATATGTGGGTTTTTTTGCATTAACACATTCGTTATGGTTAGGCTGAAATGATGTGTTTTAGGTGTAACGGTTACATTCCGGGAAGTGTTACCCAGATACACTTTTAAAAGATGTGGTCCATGTATGACACATGTATGGAATCCGGAATTGTGTTGCACTTGTTTACGTATCAAACCAGACAAAGTGCTAGCTTTGTTTCAGTTGCGACACATTGCCGAAATGTGTTGGCCGGAGCTAAAATTGGTAAATGTTTCACTAGTATTAACCTTCAAATCATGCTAAAAAGGGCCAACACTCATCATATGGTCATTACTATTAATACTGACATGTTTCCATAGTTTCAGTGAGCTTAAGAGTGGTCGCCGGTCCATATGTGGTTTCAAGTTTATCTAGCAGTGAGGCACATAAGTTGATAGTATTTCCATGCAAGCACTTAATTTTTTTCCCCCCCTTGTTTTTTCCATACTCCCAACCCACATATGAAGTGCACAATTTAAATAGTCATGGAATTGGATGTTATTAGTCCTTGACGATATTGATATAGATGCCAAGCAAGAAAAAATGATCCTTGCGACGCTGAATTCCAGGGATTAATTCTGACAAAACACTCTTTGCAAGATGCATAGGCACCAGAAACTTTTTGCAAGGAACATCACCAAGTAATATGTTTATATTATTTAGTTATCTAGTTCTTGACTTATCCGCTGTTTCTTGTCATGGCTGTAAACCTGGGCTCCCAGATTAATATAGAATGTTTTTAATGTTACTTCTTAGTTCGTGATTGAGGGTAATTAATGTTAAAGTTGGCTCTGGTATCTTTTTAAGAACTCTCAAATCATTTAGAACTACTGAAAAAAAAAAAAAGCTTACCTTGGCAGGAATATACTTACACATGAAATTAGAGAAAAGCAATAAATGAAATGTTTATCAAACAGGCGTAGCTTCAAATTTTCTTTTAGATACATTATGCAAATATCTTGTATTCTATCTAAGAAATACAGAACTATACTCTGCCTATTTTGCATCTGTAAGAGATTAGTGCACACAATTTATGCATATTATTTATCTTTTTTTTTTCACCCGGTTTAGATGTTGAAAGGGTTATGTTTGCAATCTATGAAGTAAAATTGTAAGTTCTGGATAACAAAGATGAAAGACTGTTTGAGACGAGTAATTTTCTGGATAACAAAGATGAAAGACTGTTTGAGACGATTAATTTATTCGCACTTCTGCAGGCAGGAAGGAGTATAGATTTGAGATGATGCCTCGTAGGTATGGGTTGTCAGGTTCTATCTAATTATTTAAATGTAGCCTTTAAGAATCATAAATCTGAGTCGGCAATGTCTTCAGAATACACATGAAAGATAAATTTTTTAAATTGTTACCATTGATAGACACAAGCATGCCCGTCGCTGACCTGCAGAAGTTACAAAATTACATGTTAAATGAAAATATTGATTACATGTTAAATGAAAATATTGATGCTCGTGGTCATATATATTATGAAATGAGAGCAATTGCTTATGTGCTAAAAAACGATCAATACAGAGTAAATATCGTGAATTTGGACTTTGTTTCTCAGTAATACAAAATTTAGTATGAGCAAACAGACTTCTGAACTCTCTATAATTCAGCAATTGTTCATATACCGTGTTGGAGTTGGCATTTCTGGATTCAGAGCCAAGGATGAGTTGAACCAGAAAAAAATACCATTTTAATTCTAATTTTTTACTCCTCGATTCCAGTTTTCATTTTATGTTGAAAAGAACGGTTCTACATTTAGCTCCAGTTCTCGAACAAATTTACATCTTACAGAATCAATTGAAGGGTGCTGATTTTGTGTCTGCTTCTCAGTACATAAACAGGGTCTTCAACTGATAGTAGAGCCAGTATATTAATATTTGTTGATAAAGAACGATAACCTGAAACCTGGCTCCAGTTCGGTCATATCATAGAAATGATTCCGTTTAGGCTCCTCAATTTTCTTATTTCTGGTTCCAGTCAGGAACCGTTGCTCACGATTGCCAAGTGATTAGTGAAACCTTACACGAGTTGTATTTAAGATCCATACAGGAATCAGCACAAAGACATAACATGAGTCCGTCAAAGTTACAGTTTAGATGATCAAACTCTAACTCGAGTATATAATATTTTATTCAACAAAAAATGGTTATAACCGCTTATAATTCACATACCAATGAGGCAATGTTACACTGTAATGCTGAAAGTTGCTTCAATTGAATGCCAAGCTATAAATTTCAGGGTTTTTCTGGAAACAAAATGTTGTTGTGCTCAACCATTCTACCATACGAAGAGCATAATTACATTATACCTACTTACAACTTGCACAGAACATAAAAATCAGTATAGGCCCAAGAATTTCCACCACACCGTCCCAACAACTCCCCAAATCACAGCATTAACAAGCGCCATTATGAATCCCATTTTAAATACATCCGGAAGGTCTACATATCCAGCTGATGATAAGAACACATAAAGGCTTGTCAGTACTAACACGAGATACGAGCAGTATCAATATATCAATTTATATCTCACGCCATTTGAAAAAAATGAGTGCTTCACTAGTTGCCTCCCAAGAATAAACTCAAAGGCTAAACAAAAAGATAACTGTACTTGACAACTTAAATATATCTCATTACCATGTGAGCAACAAAGTGCAGATACTGTAATAAGATATTTTGATAGAATAGGATTATAAAAGACAATATGTGATGAGTAATGATGTCGTGTAATTTATTGTTGTCGTAAAAAAAGGCAAGGGAGTTGACCAAAAACAAAGCAGGCAAGGGAGTTAACATACCTCCAAAGTACACAGCGGCCTGCCCACTGCTATAATGTGTTATAGCACCAAAGAGATTAGTGTTATACGCTAAAGCAAGTGCAGCTAACACACCCGGAACCCCGGCTGCTAGGTGCATGGCAAAAAATGCAGAGTATAGAGCTCCCACATGACCAGTTTGACTTGCAAATAAGTAGTGGATGAAGAAATAAGATGCTTGAAGAACACCAAATGCAGCTGGCCAGCTCAAAGAGAGGGATTGAAGAGCTTTGGCTACACTGTTAGACATCCAGGATACAATACCAAGGTTTGTCAGTTGGCCAGCCATACCCACAAGAACTGCAAACCAAGCCAAAGTATCCCAAGCTGATTTTTCACTTAAACAGTCATCCCAATCAAGCACCCCCAACAACAATAGTATTGACAAGCCAAGCATAGCAGCAACAACACTTGGTATGCCAAGAGAATCTCTGCGTTATTAACAACTAAGTCAGTGCAAGTTATACTACGTATCAACATTATCTTAAAACAACTCAACTTCAAGTGCAAGAGTGCAAATGCACATAAATCTCATATCGAGAATCAAACCACTTTAAGTGAGTTAATATACCAATCTATTATTCCATACCATGAATTGAACAAATTGTTCAATGTGGTACTGGACTGTACTACTGTAGCCTACTTCACATAATTAATTAGCTGTACGTACACACTGTTGAGATGCTTGCACAGGCTAGGGTCCACTTCAATGCAACAATTCATCTTTATAGAACAGACGTGTTTATTATTGGCTAAAGCCTATGATTTAGTAAGATTAAAGGCTTGGAAATTATCACATGACATCATTTTTCTAAGACGCATTGTATTAGAGGTGTAAGATCCTTGTTCTGTATCATATTCATACCCCAGCAAGTGCCAAGCGTCACAGATAAAATTAGTAATAATTCCCCAACAATTCAGAAAGAGTCATCAGTATGGACACTAAATACTTTAAAGGAATATAATTATTTTAACCCAACTACCGAACCTAAAAGGCAAAATGCTAATCGGACTATGTCACTAACATTCCCAAGTAATACTATTGCAAAGCTGCTCCTCTGCTTTATTAAGCACATAATCGACACTTGGCAGTTGACGAAGACAAACCAGATATAATTCGATTTTATAACAAGACAATGGAAAATCTACTGAAGGGGAAAGGAGATCTGTTGATTTACTTCCACCCCAGATATGATTCGATTTTATAACAACAATGCACTGGAAAATCAATTTCATAGCATTCCACCCGTGTAGCCGAATTCAAACAATCCACTAATGGCACATTCTACATCACTAACAAAATGGAAGACAAAATGAAGAGTACATTCCAACGATATGCCTTCTCAAGGCCTTGTTTTGTGATGTCCACAGTATAAAACCAAATAGGTCTGGACTATTAACATGATGTACATCAGACACGATACAGCATTTATCATTGGAGTGTAAAAAATAAAGCTACTTCCTTTCCCTCCCGCTATAATGTTGGGGACAAGTTATCCTGATTATTCTTTCAGTACCTCTGATATTCAATCTTGCAAAAGGCCCTCAACATCTTGATAAAGTTGAACTCAGCTTATGTTCAAGAGCTTGAACAATATAGAAGAAGGCTTTACTCAGAGTTTAAACGGGTCACATCAGGGGATGATCACTAACATTAATGTGTAAGCATAGTACATGCTCATATGTTCTTGAACATTGCTTTTGACCAATTTCCAGATCAGAACTAAATACTTCAGTCAGATATATTCAGCAAGGCACATATGGTTGTATAAAGTGGAGTGTAAAATTCTACGATGTGTGCCTTATTTGTGCAATAAGAGGTATTCATGCCAACATAACATTAATGCAAGCTAATATTTACAAAACTTATCAGATTAGATTGATTTAAACTTGAGCAGATACATTACATACCCACAAATCCACAAAGAGACAGCAAGAAGCATTGTACCGATCATCGTCCATTCATTTTTTGTCACGGGACCCATAAGCTCAAGCTTTGTAGCAGCCATAGCCGGGGCCTCAGGTGTATCTTTAGTTTCGGGAGGATAAAGTTTGTACAAGATATATGGAGTAGCTAGAAGAGATACAAATGCAGGTAAAGAGGCCGCCTTAAACCATGAAACCCATGGATTTGCAATTACAACCCCAAGTTCCTCAGCTAGCTTGAGACACAACAAGTTTTGAGCTGCAGCGGTCAGGAAAAGTGCACTAGAGTTACCAGCAGACTGTCATGCATCGGAAAGAGCAATCCATAAGTCACAAAGATATAAGCTAATGGAAGGACTATAATCTAATGAAAGGATAGTACAAAACTGTGCATCACAATCTTTAGGTATCATCCATAAAGAGTTCACTGCTCAGTTAAAAAACAAAACTAGTGGCGTCATAAAGATGGTCATATAATAAACGAAGCTACAATTACAATACAAAGATACTTTTTTTTTTTGATGACTTAAATCTGTCATCAAAAAGTACATTTCATGTCTCCCTTGAAACTTAATTCGATGTCCTTTCAATTGGTAGACACAAAAAAGTATCTTTGTACATAAGTATCTAATGAAAGGACTATAATCCATAAGTATCTAAGTACAAAAATGACCAATCCATAAGTCACAAAGATATAAGCTAATGAAAGGACTATAATCTAATGAAAGGATAGTACATAACTGTGCATCACAATCTATAGGTATCATCCTTATAGAGTTCACTACTCAGTTATAAAACAAAACTAATGGCATCATGAAGATGGTCAAAAAATAAACAAAGCTACAATTACAATACACAGATTTTTTTTTTATGACTTAATTCTCTGTCATAAAAAAAAAACATTTAATGTCTCCCTTGAAACTTAATTCTATGTCCTTTCAATTGGTAGACACAAAATATTTAAAGGAGTGTGCACAAAGAACAACTACGTTTTCCACATTTGATATGGTTAAATTTATAATAAATTCTGACTTTTCTGTTCTGTCTGCTGAGGCCTTGCGCCGCCAAAATATTTGTAATTTTCTTTGGATGACATTTGCATTATATAAATGTAATGTCCATGCCAAATTCAACTGAACATTCTCTAGGACGAAACTAATATTTACAAACAGTAATTATCAATTATTTACCTAATCATAAATAACATAATTCACTTTGTTTCACAAGATAATTTTTCATCTTAGAGCTCTACTTCTGTGCTGCACAAAATTGCTAAAGGTATATTACAAAATTTTTCTTACTCTTCATCACCATATATAGACTTTTTGTTGTGTATAATGAAGTATGAAGTAGGAATAAAGGGAGAAAAATGACGGTGAGGGCTGATAGGTGCAAAAAAGTTAGAAGGGGGAACAAGGACTATTGATGGCCCTTCACCAAACAAAATGGTTTTGGTCTTTCAGGGTGATGAATATCCAACACACATTACATTGTGGTACATAACATTCAGATATATAATAATACAATAAATAATACCAACTACAGAACCTAAATACGAAAAATCAAATTTTTGTAACTTGTTGAATGTTTCTTTTTACCTGAAACTGAGATTGTACAAGATAAGCCCCAAGTTTTTTCGCAGAAGGATCACCAGGCTTACTCCCCGCGGACAACGACAACGATTTAATAATAGGCAAGAAAACCCCACCAGCTCTAGCAGTAGTACTAGGCATTGCTGGAGCAATCAAAGCTTCACTCAAAGTCAATCCATAAGACAAACCCAATGTACTTTTCCCTAACCATTTCACAAAATAAGTAGCAATTCTATCACCTAATCCAGTCTTAACAAAGCCGCGAGCGAAAAAGAAAGAAATGACAATCAACCAAATAACTTCATTAGTAAAAGCCCCAAATGCAGTTGAAAAAGTTAGAGTCTTTGTAATAATTGAAGTAGTAAGGCCTAAAAAAGCCCAAGCACCAACAGGTAAAGGACTTAAAACAAGGCCAGCAATTGTAGAAATAAAGATTGAAAGTAATTGCCAAGCTTGTGGAGTTACATCAATGGGTCTTGGAACCAAGAATCTGATAATTAGGCCAACTGCAACTGAGAAGAATAAAGGAATGAGCTTTGCACCTTGGGGTTTTGAGTCTGTGATTGGGATTGGTGTGGCTGAAGATGAAATGGGGTGAAATGGTTTGTGGGTTTTGATGGGTTTTGGGAGAGATTTGAAGAGGAAAGATGGGTTTTGGTGGATTGGTGATCTGAGGGGAGAGATGGGTTTGAGGTGGAGAGAGAGTGGGGGAGATTTGAGGTGGAGAGAGAAGCGAGATGTGGAGAGAGATGGGATTGTTGATGTGATCAGTGCTAAACTTTCCATTGTGAGAGAGAGAGAGATAGAGAGAGAGAGGGAGGGTGGGTGGGAGGGAGGGAGGGAGGGAGAGAGAGATTTAGAGAAGGAAGAAGCGGAAACTACAATGAGGGGAGGGTGTTTTGTTTGTTTGGGAGTGATACTGTTCGTTTGTTTTATAGTACCACTGAGGCCAGATGATAAAAAGGTTCACAGAATACTATGCGTGTGCAGTGTGTTTGATAGTTTTCTGATCACAGGAAAAACGAAAGAAGGCTGTTTGGCTGATGTTACTTAAAAGGAGTTTTGAGCTTTAATTCAATTTTGGTCAGTTCATTTCCTTCGGCTTTAAGTTGATTTTAAGTTTCCATTTACGTACTTTTGATTTATGATTTATGGATATTTTTTTTATTTTTTATTTTTTTTCACAATTCTTGTAAAGCTTAAATATCATGAATTTAATTTTTTTTTAAAGTCAAATTTCACTTTATGCCAAAATTATTAAACCCCCTTTTAACTTAAGTAAAATTACCCAAACACTTTCAAGTTAAAATAAACAACTTTACTTTCTCCTTTAAGTTAAAAATATCCTCATTAAATCAAAAGTAACTTATTTTAAGCAATCCAAACACCCTCAAACGTACCTAATTTTATTTTTTACCAACCCAATACTCCGATGATCCGATCCGGAGTTTAAATTCGGAGAAAATGGAAAAAATTTATATTTATTTATTTTCTATTAATGTGTTTTAAGATTTTTTGAGGAAAAAAGAATAGAAAAGGAGGTTAAATATTAATTTTTTTTAATTCTTTTTACAAAAATAGGATGATTGAAAAAGAAAGATAAATTATAGTGATAAATATGTTGAATATTTTAACATATCTCCATTTTTCTTCATTTCTTAAAAAATCTTGGAACATAACGAAGAAGTAACAAATTTTTTCTTCTTTTCTCCCACATTAAATTTCTTTTTGTTCTTTTCTTTATTTAAAACACTCTGGAACATAGCAAGAGAATGAGGAATACATTTTACTCAACTTTTTTGAAATATTTAAAAAAATTATTTTATATAATAAAAAATGCATATATAAACAACATATTTAAAAATTCTGCTTATCAAAAAATTGCATGCATCAAAATACAATCATTTTATTTAATATTTTAGAATATTAACCTAAATTTTATCTCAATTTTCTTATTCTTTTGATTTAAATATCTTTATTATTTATACTTTAAAATATAAATTCTAATATATATGAAAAAGATAATTGTGAAATATAAATATATAATTGAACTTTATGTTTTGTTTGTATTATTAATGATTTTGATATATTTATTTTAAACTTAACGATCGTTATTGTTATTAACTAATCATATAAGACTACTAGCTTATAACCCGTGCAATGCACGGGTTTCTTGTATTATATTATAATTTTTATTTAATATTATAATTATGTTTTTGCATAATCATTATTTTTAATAATTTTTTAAATTTTTATTTAATATAATTTAATATACTCATGTTTCATTATTATAAACAATGTATACGATTTTTAATATATTTTATTAATAATTGAGAATCATGATGTGATATTTTCATGTATATATTAATGATTGTAAGATTTGTTGTAAATTAAAAAGGTAACGTAAAAATATTAATGATTGAAATATATTATAAAATTGATGTTTTTAGGTGTTTATAAAAGGTAATATGTTCAACTAAAAGTAAATGTGAAAAAGGCAATCACTAATTACCATTAATTTTATTTTATTAATTTAAAAAAGGCAATCGACTAATTACCATTAATTTTATTATCTTAATCGACTAATTATCATTAATTATAACGTGTTTTAATTGGAAAGAAAATATTAATGATGGAAAGATATGATACGATTGATGTTTTTAGGTGTTTATAAAAGGTATTATCTCGACTAATTACCATTAATTATATTATATTATTATTTATTTTAGGTGTATTTATGTTTTTTTATAATGAAGGGTATATAAGTAAATTCACTAAGTACCAAAAAACAAATACCAAAACTTTCAATGTTTCGGAATCAATCATCAATATCTATCTATTATATATATAAAGGAGAACCCGCAGGAGCTCTAGAATCGCTCGAATCCTATTTTTAGCATTAATTTTGTCTCCCCACGCTATTATCCCAATTGCTATAGCTATAATTTCTTTAACCCTAATAAATTTGATTTTCGATTGTGAGTATTTTTGCAGGTTTAGATTCATTATTGTGGATTTTATTCATCATGGATTATTCTTTTTTGGATGACTTGAACAATGAGAAAGATACTTGGATGATAAAGGTTAGAGTTTGTCGAATCTGGCAATCGACAAACCCAAAGAAAAATAATGAGTTAATCAGCACTGACTTGATTCTACTGGATGAAAAGGTATGTATAAATATAGTTTTTATAAAAATCATATTAATCTATTGTTCCTGAAAGTTATCTGATGTTAACAATTTTAATCTATTCTGTCATGTTATTCTCATTACCAGGAAACTCATAATAATCTATTGTTCCTGAAAGTTATCTGATGTTAACAGCTTTAATCTATTCTGTCATGTTATTCTCATTACCAGGAAAATTTGATTCATGCTGTAATCCGCAAGCATCTTACACCCCGCTTCGAACATACATTAAGGGAAGGTTCTTTATATAGTATTCGAAATTTCAAAGTTGTTGAAAATACAGGAATTTACAGGCCACTATCATGTCCGTATAAAGTTCTTTTTTTGGCTACAACTGCAATTCAAAATTTAGAAGAAAATGATGTTACAATTCCACTTCAAGGATTTCAGTTTGTAAGTCCAGAAACAATTGATTCACGGATCAATGACACCACTATTCTCACAGGTATTACAATTCCTTTTTATTACATCCCAAAATTTAACATGTCAATTCTGAATACACTTCGAATAATGATTTCGTTTGATCTCAGATGTTGTTGGTTGTCTACGTGGTGGTCGTGATAGCATTGATGTTGTTGGTGAAGGCTGGAAAAAAAGAGATCTCAAAATCTTGACAAACCAGTAAGTCTCCATTAATTTTCTTATAAATCTTAAAATTTTCTTTTAAGTACTATAATTACTTTGTTTGCATACCTAACAATATCTTTTATTTGATTTTTAGCTCAAAAAATTGTAACATTACTTTGTGGGGAAAACTAGGTGAATTGTTTGATCCAAATTTATATAACAAAGATGGTGGACCATATGTTATAATTGTCACTTCAACAACAGTTAAGAAATTCCAAGGTAATTTTTTTTAATTTTTTAATACCTAAATATATGTTATTGCTCTCTGTGTGTACTATGAATTGCTTTATTAATTTATAATTTATAATTGTTATTACTAGCTTCCCCTTTGAATAATATGGATATTGACATTAATTGACAATTGCGTTGTGAAGGTGAGCTTTCTTTTAATAGCACAAATGCCAGCAAGATTTACATAAATTTAGACACACCATTCGTCAAATCCTTGAGAGAAAGATTCGCCACCATCTGTGCTAATGTGGAATTCACTCAAACCTCTCATGTCATAAAACGACTACCTGAAGAAGAGATGTTTATTAATAGAATGAGTATAAAAGAATTGGTCCAGACTGAATGGGATTCCAACCTTAAGGTAATTTTAAATCTATTTCATTATCTCTCTTTCATTCACATATTTTGGTCGAATAATGTTTTTCGTGGAAGCTCTAATTTCGAACAACTTCATACGTTATGTTATAATACAGGAATATATTGTTACCGTGAGGGCGCGCATTGCTGCAATAGACAACAGTTTTGGGTGGAATTATATAAGTTGCAACATATGCATAAAAAAGGTCAAAACCATTAATGGGGCTTATAGATGTAACTTCTGCCAAAAAACAATTGACTATCCTCTTGTGATGTAAGTTAAACATCTATGTATAATCAATACTATTTTTTAACCCTGTATCTCATTAGAATTTATCTAATATTTTCCCCTGTTTTAGGTTTAAAATACATGTAAAAGTGAAGGATGAAACTGGAGAAACCACTTTTGCGCTATTCAACATAGTAGCTGAACGATTACTAGACATGTCGGCAAAGAAATTGTTTAATAAACTATCGTCGAATGAAAGCACTGTTCCCGAAGAGATTAAGACTCTCCTTGGAAAAGATTTGGTCTTCAAATTGAGATTGAATTCCTATAATCTGAAAGAAGGTTATTCCAACTTTACTGTAAATGAAGTTTTCGAGCCCAGGGAGAATTTAGAAAAAGAGTACAAAGCAAAGATTTCTACAAAGGTAAAATCTAAAACATTACCTTAATTTTATTAACTATGCCTTTTAGATTCTTTTGTTCACCATACATGTGTATTAATTTTGCCCTCTTTGCAGAATGACAAGTTGGAAGAGTCACCTAAAATCAATCTTGCCGATGTCCAGGAGTGCAACATAAAAAAGAGAAAAGCATGGATTGTGGATGACGACGATGAGAATGAACCTGCTCAGAAGAAATCAGCCATGGAAGGTCAATATCAAAATTAAACTCTTCAAGAATGTTATCAGTGTTAAACACCTATTTGGTGTAGTATCAACTGTCTATTTGCACACTTATTTTGTTGCAATTTAGTTTTCACAAGGACAAATATTATTTGGATTTAGACCTTTTTTATATTAAACAATGGAAAATGCTATTAAAGTTGATATTTTATTTGGTTTCTTTATAACAGTTTTTGTTGGTTAATTACATAGATTTAATTTTCTGTGTTTTTATTTTTTGTTAATTAGTTCTATATGAATGTGTTAGTTTAACCTTTTTTTCTCACAGAAAAGGCCTTTTTATGTGTTCTTAAACCGTTGTTAGAACTGTTTAACTTACACAAATCATATCATTGAAAACATACTGGGGATGGTACATTTGAACATGTATGATTTGGTTTTGATCATCCTATTTGTATTGCCATACAAATTGACTATTTTTATTGCCATACAAATTAAGGGAAACCTGCATATTAAGTCATCTTCTTAAGCCCTTATTGGTTTAGGTGAGCAGATGACTACATCAGTCAAGGATCAGTTTATCAGTTAGGACCCAGGGCATAACATTACACAAATACTTTTACTATTAGATTAAATGTTCCTTGGTTTTAAATAATCATAGCTCAGTCTCAACTTGCAATAACTTCAGGTCAACAAATAATTATAAAAGAAATTAGCATACGAGATTGAAAAAATTATCCTCGGAGAAGTACAGACTCTGGAGCAAGTACAGACTCTTTAATATTACTTTTATATGAAATTGTAGTTTTAATGTTTCACCTGAGAAGAACAGACTGTGGATTGTTTTGAACAATGTTACCGTACACTATCACATACACCTCATTCGTATAATACGATTGCACATGTCATGTACCTATATTTGTGTGCGTTACTTTACTAATTGTATATTGCCAAATCAAGAAAAAATGATAAGTATGTACAATATTCATGTTGCTTCATGCTAACATATCGAGGATAATGTCTGTAATTGACATGTTATTTTATTACACACAAATAATATCGACTATCCATTTTGCAACTTTTATTTGTAATAGGTTCATGCTTTTCCAGATGCATTCTAATTCCTAATGGAGATTGCATGTCAGCAATGTTTACCTTTTGTTAAATAGTTGTGCTAATTCCAAAAGAGATGAGCACTTGGTAGTTGGTAATTGATACTCAAAGACCATTATTATGTTCACTAATTTGGAATACTATTAAATTCTGACCTTTACATATACTCTGATGAAATTTTCAAGTAGGACAGTCTCTGTATATTTTTCCTTGCTATAACATGATAGCCTCCTTATATGAAGGGTTTGTTTGCAATTTGCAATTCCTGAAAAGGACTTCTCATCAGTTACGAGTGCAAAAGTTTTGAGTCAGACAAACACATATACATGAAAAGGTTATGGGTTTTTCAGATTTAGAGATGAAAATGAAAGATACAGGGCAATCATCCAAATCATTGGATAATGTTGCTGAGAGATTTGATTGATCGACTTCTTTCTCATGCAGCAGCACAGAAGATCTTACAAACCTACAAACGCACTTCAATGCCTAATAAACGGTTAAACTGGGCAAACTTTAGCACGGGCGAAAGGTGTCAACGGGCGAAAGGTGTCAAGATACTGGCTCCAATGAATCTATCATTGTAGGCACTGATACTAAATTGCTTTGCAATTTGCCAGCAGAATCTCATCAGCTGGTGGTGCAAAAGTTGTGGTTCGTACAAACACCAAAGATTATGGCTTTGTTAGGTTTCAAGATGAAAATGAGAGATTTAAAGTTATCACTAAATTGAATAGGCATTATTGCTCAACCAGGCCAATGAGCATGTCTTGCAACTAATATCATGAAACAATTGTAGATATGTTAAACAAAGAAAAGTCCAAAATTTTAGAAATTAATGAGTTATAATTATGATTCTGTATTTTTCTCAATTAAATTTTAATAAAATATTTATACTATTTATAATTATATTTTAACCTCTATTAAATTTTAAAATTTAAATCTTTATATTATATACTCATATTTAATGTTTAAGCGTGTTTAAATATAAAAAAAATAATTAATGGTCCTATCATAATTTTAGAGTTAACTTTTTTTTATTGGATAAAATCTCTTTCATAACATCTACATATAATTTAGCAATGTCTTGCTATTACTTTCAAATTTAGGTATTTATTATACATTCATAAACTAAATTGTTAAAATAACTTAAAAATATATTAAAAATTATCTACCTCTTTTTAACGAAATATTTTCAATAGTCTCTATAAATTCTAATTTTTAATATTAGATTCTTACCAAAATTTTAAATAAAATTGCTGAAATTAATTCTTAACATCTTTAAGTTTATAGAACAAAATTAAAAAAAACTATTTGACAAAAAAGTTAATTATCTTTTTTTAATATTCAAATGAGCAACAATACCTACAAATAATAAATGGTTAATAACTTATCCACTATAATTTCGTATTTTAATAAAATTTCTAAGAACTTATTAACATTACAAAAGTATCTAAAATTTTTATAAATTTTGAAAATTAATTTTATAATATTATCTCCAATTAATATTATTGTTTTCTGTCATTTTTTTTCAATAGTTATTTGTCTAATATTCTACACTATCTAAATTTTAAATCTGAAAAAAATGTTCCTCTCATATTAAAGTTATAAAATTATCTTTTCATATTAAATTCAAAAAATAATAATTCATTATATCCCACTGTCCGTGAAATCATGACTAATGTGTATGTTAAATTTAATTTTATATATCAAAGAACAACATAACCAAGGAATAGATATTTTATTACTTTCAAACACTCAATATTAATTATATATTATTAAATTTAGTGGAAATACTATAAAAAAAGTAAAAAATAATAAATAATATCATTATAAGAAAAGTAAAAAAAGGAAGACAAATAAAAATATCTTACTTGCCCTCACACGACTAAATATTTTTTAACAAAACAAGATTCTTTGGCATTAATATTTTTTAGCAGACTTTGATAATTTTTTTAACATAATATATCATAACTTTGTAATTTCAATTGATGCGTCTACTTTATGATTAACACAGAAAACTTTTTTTACAGGAAAGTATAGTCACCTAATTTAATTTGAAGAAGTAATTTTTTTACCAAATATTATTATCTTAACAATCACATTAGGATTAGGACATGATCAAATCACTGCTTTGTCTCTGAAGTGTAAACCCCTAATATTATTTGAATAAGTAATTTGTCTCCTCAATATTAATAGTTGACTATGATTTTACAATCACATTCCGACAGCTCAATCAGATCACCAATTTCTATCTGTAAGTTGTTCCTCTCTATCTATTCATTCCGCAAGTTTCAATTATAATATCTTTCCGAATAGTTTACTTTCTCCCGTTGATGTATGAAGATTTATATATAGACAAATTGACTCATACTCCTACTCTCAATCAAAATCAGTAGCATAACTATACATGTGATCTTCTTAAGTTTGTATTTTTTTTTTTTGCACACCTATATAAATATTGTCTCTGTGAAGTGTAAACCCCTAAGTAAGTTCTAATCAATGTTAACTTTAATTTTGCAATCATACTCTTACATATAGCAAAAACACCTAAAATATGTTTCAATCTGTAAGTTGTTTGTCTCTGCATCTTCTTTGTTCCAAGTGTTTGTCTATCTTTTTTCAATCTGCAAGTTTCCTTTACCATATCTCACTCACTATTTTAGCTCATTCTTTTGATATATGTAGATTTATATGTTGACAAATTGATTCATTAAACAATATTATCTCCTCATAACTATATGTGTTCTCCTTCCTGCCTTGCTACCATATATGATCTAACTTCAATCAACCACACTACAAATTGGATATTATCTGAGACATAAACTACTTATGCATTCGTTTATACCTAAATTTATACTATTAAATATCTATATAATCACTTATGTATTGACACACAGGTAAGATGGATTGGCTTGGTACAGTTTTGGAAGAATACAGTGATCCAAGAGATATCACCCAAGAAGTTCTCTGCTTGCGAACTCGCCTATCAGCTATAGCTCGACAGGAAAGAATTCATAAAATGCGATTAAAAAAGCATTCGTCAAGCATCCAGATCAATAGGACTAATACTTGCCTAAATGCACTCAAAAAAGGAATATGCAAACAAGCAAGATTGAAAAGAAAAATTGTAATTATTCACAGTAGACACGGAAATCGGCTTAATCAAAGCATCAGTTCCATATCAAAAATTGTCAATTTTTTTACCAAAACCATGAAGCAGACCAATCTTCAAAGTCAAGGTGACATACTACCGTCGAATGGTATAATCATCAATGTTCACACTATGATTTACCTGCTTCTTATGTGTACTGTATACATGTTGTGACATTATAGTATTATCTACATTTAATTTTTAATCGATCCAAACTGACATATGTGCATGATTCTTAAATGTTTTCCCCAGATACCATCTGCAAACAAGGTACCATCTGCCAACAAGATGAAGTTATGGATGCCTGTAATACTACATCAATGCAATTACCTCCATCAAGACAAAATATTAAGAGAAAGCGTCAGCATAACACAGGTATGTTGCTAATAAAACATTCAAGCTATTCTTCTTTTATTTTTTGGATAAGTTATTGCATGCTTTTTGAAAACATGGATGCATTCAGATGTAGGCACAAAATCAAATACAACATCCACACATTCGACTGAAAATGTACAAATCTCAAGTGATATTCCATCACATGAACCAACGTCAACAAATTGTGCTGCTTCACATAAGGTCAGAGCCACCCAAAGTGTACATATCTCAAATAGTGTTCCAACAAGTGGTCCAGTGTTAGCAAACACTACTGTTTCACAAAAAGTTACAGGTAAATCTTTTTATTGATACAACTTATTATATGATAAATAATGATACTAAATTGATTTACAATATATATCATGCTATACCTATAAGGATACCTCCTGGTCATACAATATGCAGATTTTCGCACAATGCAATGGAATTTCGGACCCCCAACACACAAATGCATATATTGTGGCGCAATTTTATGGTATGAAGAAAGAGCAAACAAGTCTAAAAATTCTGTACAGCCTAAATTCTCATTTTGTTGTATGCAAGGCCGCGTACAATTACCTCTTTTGAAAGAACCACCACCGCTGCTCAAGTACCTGCAATCACCAGAATCTGGACAAAAAGGAAATAAATTCATGGAAAAAATAAGGACTTATAATTCAATGTTTGCAATGGCATCAACTGGTGGACGTATGGATACATCAATCAATAAATCAAAAGGCCCTCCTGTCTACCGAATCAGCGGAACAAGCCATCACAACATTGGATCCTTAGTACCAGCAGACGGGCAAAAGCCAAAATTCGCACAACTATACATATATGATACTGACAATGAAATTGACAACAGAATCAGCAGAATAAAAAGAAATGGGAAGAAATCAGATATTGACCATGAAGTAGTTATTGAGTTATCTGAGATGTTGGAGCGACATAATATTTTGGTAGAATCTTTTAGAATGGCAAGGGATGCATACAGGGCACAACCAGAGGCTACATTCCGTTTGAGAATCCAACATAAAAGGACTAAAGACGGTCGCCACTACAACATTCCAACAGCTTCCGAAATAGCTGGCTTAATAGTTGGCGACCTCGATGAAAAAAAATATAAGCGAGATGTTATTGTGCATCACCGGAAAGAAGGACTTAAAAAAATCAGTGACTTACATCCAAGTTTCATGGCAATGACATATCCATTGATACATCCTTATGGTGAAGATGGATATAGAGTTGGAATACCATTACGTGATGGACATTCCGCAGGTTTGAAGCGACAAGAGGTTTCAATGTGCGAATATTATTGCTTCAGATTTCAGCAAAGATTAAATGAAGGACACACACTTCTTCGAAGTGGAAGGCTCATGCAACAATATATGGTCGATTGTTACATGGCAATTGAAGAAGAAAGATTTAGATGGATTAGAAAACATCAAAAAGAATTGAGATCCGAGCTTTTCTCAGGATTGATGGATGCTATTCATCGAGGTGACTCAGATTCCTCAAAAGTGGGAAAATCAATTCTCTTACCTTCATCCCACACCGGAGGACCACGGTATAGAGTGCAAAATTATCAAGATGCAATGGCCATTTGTAAATGGGCTGGATATCCAGATTTGTTTCTAACTTTCACTTGCAACCCAAAGTGGCCAGAGATAAATGGGATGCAACAGTTGATAGGACAAAAAAATGATATCAATAGAGTAGATATCATCTGCAGAGTATTTGAAATAAAGTTATATCAGCTAATGCAAGATCTAAAAAAAAAACAGCCTTTCGGAAAAGTAATTGCAAGTAAGTAGCCTTCATCCGTTTCAATAAAAAAAAATTACATCAACAATCATAGCTAATACTTTGTACCTGATACATGATATTTCGTAAAGGTAACCAAAAAATTTAATATTGCAGGTATCTACACAATTGAGTTCCAGAAAAGAGGTTTGCCACATGCCCACATACTAATTTTCCTCGACTCAGCAATGAAAAATCCTTCATCTCAATATGTTGATCAAATAATTAGTGCGGAAATTCCAGACATAAATGATGATCCTGATGGTTACAATGCGGTCAGCAAATTTATGATTCACGGACCATGTGGTAACCTGAACAAAGATTCTCCATGTATGATGCAAGATAAGTGCACAAAATATTTTCCCAAGAAGTACAATGATCAAACTGCAATCGATTCCGATGGCTATACAGTGTACAGGAGGAGAAATACGGGCATTCAAGTGGAAAAGAACGGCATCCATTTAGATAATCGTTACGTGGTCCCTTATAACCGGAATTTGATTGTCAAATTTGATGCACATATTAATATAGAGATCTGCAATTATTCAAAAGCTATAAAATATCTCTTCAAGTACGTTAATAAGGGACCCGATAGAGCAACTGTGGTAGTGGAACCCGTCGACAATGATGGAGTAGATGAGATCAAAAGATATCTTGATTGCAGGTACATATCAGCAACTGAGGCTTGCTGGAGAATCTTTCAGTTTGACATACACCACAGATATCCGTCAGTCGAAAGATTACCCTTCCATTTACCAGGAGAACATGCAGTACTATTCGAGGAAGGTCGATGTGTTGAAAACGTACTTTCTATGCCTGGAGTGGACAAAACCAAATTCACAGAATGGCTACAAACCAACAAGAACAACGAAGATGCACGACAATTAACTTATTCTAACTTCCCCACTTCTTGGGTTTGGAATGCCAAAGATAAGATATGGACCAGGAGGAAAAAGGGGATATCAGTTGGAAGAATTTACTTTGCACATCCTTCATCTGGTGAGCGTTTCTACATGCGAATGCTTCTCAATTTTGTAAAAGGCTGCACCTCCTTCGAATGTATCAGAACAGTAAATGGCGTAACATATCCAACTTTTAAACAGGCATGTTACGCTTTGGGATTATTGGACGATGATAAAGAATGGAATGACTGTTTGGCTGAAGCTTCAGTTTGGGCAACTGGCAATGAATTGCGTAATCTTTTTGTCACAATACTTATTCATTGTCAAGTTTCAGATGCATCACAACTTTGGACTTCTAACTATACAATACTGTCAGAAGACATAACAACTTTGCAGAGGAAGAGATTTCGAAATATGGATCTACAGCTAAACCAACAACAAATTGAAGCGTACACGTTATTCGAGATAGAAACTATCATGCAAAAGTTAGGAAAAAGTCTGAAAGACATTGATGGAATGCCTCAACCTGACCCGTCATTGCTAAGAGACTCTGGTAATAGATTGTTGTACGAGGAGCTTAATTATGACACAGCACAACTGAAGCTACTACATGAAAAATCATTTGTTGCTCTAAATCCATCTCAAAAAATAGCTTATGACGCAATTGTTCAATCTGTTGAAAAAGAGGATGGTAGTTTATTTTTTATCAATGGACGTGGAGGTACTGGTAAAACATTTTTATGGAATACAATTATTGCAAAGCTGAGATCAAATTCAAAAATAGTATTAGCGGTTGCAACTTCAGGAATTGCTGCTCTATTATTACCTAATGGTAGGACAGCCCATTCGAGGTTCCATATTCCACTGGATATAACAGCAGAGTCAACTTGTGAAATCCGACATGGCACCCAATTGGCTAAACTTCTCTTAAAAACTTCTTTGATCATCTGGGATGAGGCACCCATGGCCCATAAGCACTGCTTCGAAGCTTTGGACAGGACTTTAAGAGATATTCTAAGAATGAGGTACGATGATAGCACTACCAAACCTTTTGGTGGACTTACAATGGTATGCGGGGGTGATTTCCGTCAAATATTACCGGTTATTCCAAAGGGTACAAGAGCTCAAATTGTTGATGCATCTCTCAATTCGTCCTACCTGTGGCCTTTTTTTAGAGTTTTTGAGCTCACACAAAATATGAGGTTGTATAATAGAAAAATGAGCGAGACGGAGTTCAATAAAATTGCTTCATTCGACAACTGGTTGTTGCAAATAGGAGATGGTACATTATATGATGACGCTGATAAAGAACTAATTCGAATACCACCTGATATATGCATGAACACAGATGGAGATCCGATGGAAGCGATAGTCGAAGCTATTTATCCTTCACTGTTGCAAAACTACAACGATCCAACATATTTGAAAGAGCGAGCAATATTAACTCCAAAAAATGAAATGGTACACGAGTTGAATGAAATCATAATGAACATGATTCCGGGTGAGAGCAGAACGTATTTGAGCTCAGACACTGTATGCAAAGCAAGTGTTACAATAGATGACGATGAGCTTTTGTATCCCGCTGAGTTCCTGAATAGTTTAAAATTTAACGGCATGCCAAATCATGACATGAAACTGAAGGAAGGCGCACCCGTTATGTTGCTCAGAAATTTGAATCAAACGGAAGGTTTATGTAATGGCACAAGATTGCTTATTACACGTATGGGTAAATGGTCCATTCGAGCTGACATAATATCTGGAAATAATATCGGTCAAAATGTTACAATACCAAGGATTATCATGTCACCTAATGAATCAAGATGGCCATTCAAGCTCAATAGAAGGCAACTTCCACTGGCACCCTGTTTTGCAATGAATCGCTAAAACATGTAGGATTATATCTTCCCCAACAAGTATTTTCTCATGGTCACGTATATGTTGCTATGTCGCGCGTAACCTCAAGAGAAGGATTGATTATACTAAATGTCGATGACGAAGCTGAAGATCGAACATTGATAAAGCACATCGTTTATGAAGAAATATTTCAAAATACCCTCTTCACATCTAACCAAGACAAGGTATGTCTTTCTACCACCTTATTTAAAAATTAAGAAAAGGAATACAGTTTGTGAAATTAACTGCTTACATTTTCTGATCAACATATTTTACAGGAAAATACAACAGTGGAACCTCAACAACATGCAGACTGATAGAGGGCAAGTATTATTTGGATTTGATTTTTTTTTTCTTGCAAAGGATGGAAAATACTATCATTTCGACTATTGTGATTTGGTTTCTTTAGGATCCTGCTGTTATGTTTACAAACTTTTTGGGATAATCTGCTATCGTTTAAATTATTTCTGAATTTTTCTATATAAATGTGTGTTTTTTTATTTGTTACCAGATCATACAAAACAAAAATAAAATATAGTAAGAAGATGACTTGAAACATATACATATATATATATATATATATATATATATATATATATATATAATTTTAAAAAAAAAAATTTGACCAATATTATGTTCACTATTTTATATATAATATTTTTGACCAATATATATATATACTATTTTTTTTGTTTGATTTCTTTTTTAAGTAGTCTATGTTTTAAAAAAATTAAAAGATCACCGCGACACGCAACTTATATGTATTTATTAAAATGGTTGTCCGCCAATAAAACATTAAAGAAAATCGACATAAAAAATAAGTATATAATTTATTTAATTATCTATATATATTAAACTTTTTGCAATATTGTGTTAATTAATAAATTTATAGATATTTTCTCTTCGATTTCTTTCTTAAATTTATATTTTAATTTTTTGTTATAGATATTACAAGTAAGTATATAATTTATTTAATTGTCTATGTATATTAAACTTTTTACAATATTGTGTTAATTAATTAATTTATAGATATTTTTTTTCGATTTCTTTCTTAAATTTATATTTTGATTTTTTATTATAAATATTACATGGCCGCCGCGAAGCGCGGCTTAGTCGACTAGTCTTTTATATATATAAAGGAGAACCCGTAGGAGCTCTAGAATCGCTCGAATCCTATTTATCTATTTTTCTAGAGCTCCTCTATTTTAAATAATTAAAATTAAACTTCCTTCTTTAGGACCTATTTTTTAGAAAAAAACTAAAACTTCCTTTTTTAACATTAACATATTCGAAATAAAAAAGTTTTCGAATTTGTAGGAAAACAAATTCAAATTTGCATATTCGAAATAGAAAAAAAAAATAATATTAAAATATAGTTTAATTAATTAATATAGTTTAATTAATTAATATAGTTTAATTAATTAATATAGTTTAATTAATTAATATAGTTTAATATAGTTTAATTAATTAATATAGTTTAATTAATTAATATAGTTTAATTAAATAATATAGTTTTTTTAATTAATGCAATCAAATATGTGACACAAAATCGATGTAAAAAATAAGTATATAGTTTATTTTATTTTATATGAATATATTAAAATTCGTACAATATTGTGTTCACTAATTTATTTGTAGATATTTAGTTTTTGATTTCTTTCTTAAATAGTCTATATTTTGAAAAAAATTAAAAATATTACAAGGCGGCCGCAACACGCGGCTTATATGTATTTGTTACAATGGGTATCGGCATAAAAAAACGTGATATAAAATTGACATAGAAAATAAGTACATAGTTTATTAATTTGTCTATATATATTAAAATTTGTATAATATTGTGTTCATTAATTTATTTATAGATATTTTATTTTCGATTTCTTTCTTAAATTAATATTTTATATATTTTTAAAAAATATTTCAAGGCCGCCGCGAAGCGCGGCTTAGTCAACTAGTTATCTATCTATTATATATATAAAGGAAAACCCCCGGGAGTTTGGTGGAGCTCTAGAATCGCTCGATTCATATTTATCTATTTTTCTAGAGCTCCTCTATTTTAAATATGTAAAATTGAAATTTCCTTCTTTAAATCCTATTTTTTAGAAAAGAAATCAAAACTTCCTTTTTTAACATTAATATAAACGTTAACATAAACATAAACATCTTTGAAATAGAAAAGGTTCTCGAATTCGAATTTGTAGGGAAGAAGAACTCAAATTACATATTCGAAATTGAAAAGGTTTTCGAATTTGTTGGGAAGAAAAAATTATATATTCGAAATAGAAAAAAAAATATTATATTCGAAATAGTATATATTCGAAATAGGAAAGAAATTTTATATTCTTATATATATACAATCATTACTTCTAATAATCAAATTTTATCACCATGTTTGTAATCATATTTACTCGATTTATATTGTATATAATTAGTATTTTTAAAATATATACAACGGGCGTCGGTCTAAAAATTGTTAGGCAAAATCGATAAGTCAAAGTCAAAGAGCATTTTAATATTTAAATTTTTATTATTGTGTATGCTAAGTATTTTTATAATATATACAAATGGGTGTCGGCCTAAAAAATTGTGAGACAAAATCGGTATAGAAAATATATGGATATTTTATCTTATTATCTATGTATATTTAATTTATACAATATTGTGTTCACCAATTTATATTGATATTTTAGATATATTTAAAATTTTAAAAAAAGAATTGTGAGGTAAAATCGGTAAATCAAAGTCAAAGAGTATTTTAGTATTTAAATTTTTATTATTGTGTATGCTGAGTATTTTTATAATATATACAACGGGTGTCGGCCTAAAAAATCGTAAGACAAAATCGGTATAGAAAAATATATGAATAATTTATCTTATTATATATGTATATTTAATTTATACAATATTGTGTTCACCAATTTATATTGATATTATAAAAATATTTTTGTCGTTTTTTTTCTTAAAATGATCTTTATTTAAAATTAAAAAAAAAATTATAAAGCCGCCGCGAAGCGCGGCTTATTCGACCAGTATCTATTATATAAAGGAGGATAGCGGGAGTTTAGGTGGCGCTCTAATACCGTCTCAATCGATTTTTCTAATTTTCTAGAATTTTAAACACTAATAAATATAAAAATATCAATTAGCATATTAGAAGTAGAAATAGAATAGGTGTTCAAATATATAAAGGATAAGAGTTTGAATTTATAGGGAAGACATATGATTAGAAGTTCTATTGGAAGTATAGTAAGTATTTATAAGGCATACGATTAAAAGTTCTATTGAAAGTAGAATAGGAGTTCGAATTTATAGAGAATAAGAGTTCGAATTTATAGAAAAAATATATAAATAAAAGTTCTACTAGAACTAAAATAGGTGTTTGAATATATAGAGCAGACATATAATTAAATATTTTATAGAAAGTACGATCTTCTTAAATTATATATTTTTTATATAAGTTAATTATACTTATATTAGGAAAATTTATTCATAAATCCAATACTATTATCATGAAAAAAGTAACCGTATTTAAAAAGAAAAGAATTGATGTGTTAACATAATAAAATAACAATGAGTTAAAGAACAATCTCATGCAGGAATCCTAAATAAATACATGAGTATCTATAATATAAAGAGAAAATAAGATGTGTTTTCATTTTCTAAAACGTATTTAACGGGAAGACGGCTCGCTAGAAAATATTGTATTAGCTATTAGAATATGATACTGAAGCCATAATTTTTTTTTTTATTTTTACGGTTCGATTTTATAGATAAAAAATATTATATAAGTCTTTATAATATATGTTAAAAAGTTTGAATTTCGGTTTAAACGAGAGAGCGGCTCAATCGAAAGAATCGTATTTAACAAGAAATTGATTCATTAGAGAAGATTATTTAATTATTAAAATTTAATATTAATATTATAATATAACATAAATGTATTGAATTTTTTTAAAAATATTGTAACGCCGCCGCGAAGCGCGGCTTTATCAACTAGTTATTATATATATAAAGGAAAACCCCCGGGAGTTTGGTGGAGCTCTAGAATCGCTTGATTCATATTTATCTATTTTTCTAGAGCTCCTCTATTTTAAATATGTAAAATTGAAATTTCCTTCTTTAAATCCTATTTTTTAGAAAAGAAATCAAAACTTCCTTTTTTAACATTAATATAAACGTTAACATAAACATCTTTAAAATATAAAAGGTTCTCGAATTCGAATTTGTAGGGAAGAAGAACTCAAATTACATATTCAAAATTGAAAAGGTTTTCGAATTTGTTGGGAAGAAAAAATTATATATTCGAAATAGAAAAAAAATATTATATTCTTATAGTATATATTCGAAATAGGAAAGAAATTTTATATTCTTATATATATACAATCATTACTTCTAATAATCAAATTTTATCACCATGTTTGTAATCATATTTACTCGATTTATATTGTATATAATTAGTATTTTTAAAATATATACAACGGGCGTCGGTCTAAAAATTGTTAGGCAAAATCGATAAGTCAAAGTCAAAGAGCATTTCAATATTTAAATTTTTATTATTGTGTATACTAATTATTTTTATAATATATACAAATGGGTGTCGGCCTAAAAAATTGTGAGACAAAATCGGTATAGAAAAATATATGGATATTTTATCTTATTATCTATGTATATTTAATTTATACAATATTGTGTTCACCAATTTATATTGATATTTTAGATATATTTAAAATTTTAAAAAAAGAATTGTGAGGTAAAATCGGTAAATCAAAGTCAAAGAGTATTTTAGTATTTAAATTTTTTATTATTGTGTATGCTGAGTATTTTTATAATATATACAACGGGTGTCGGCCTAAAAAATCGTAAGACAAAATCGGTATAGAAAAATATATGAATAATTTATCTTATTATATATGTATATTTAATTTATACAATATTGTGTTCACCAATTTATATTGATATTATAAAAATATTTTTGTCGTTTTTTTTTCTTAAAATGATCTTTATTTAAAATTTAAAACAAAAATTATAAGGCCGCCGCGAAGCGCGGCTTATTCGACTAGTCTATTATCTATATAAAGGAAATTCCCTAGGAGTTTGTTGGAGCTCTAGAATCGCTCGAATCCTATTTATCTTTTTTTCTAGAGCTCCTTTATTTTAAAAATTAAAATTAAAACTTCCTTCTTTAGACACTTTTTAGAAAAGAAATCAGAACTTCCTTTTTTAACATTAACATTAACATATTCGAAATAGAAAAAACTTTTAAATTTATTCTCAGTAAAATTAAACTTCCTTATTTATATTCAAATTTATAGGGAAGAAAGTAAATATATAATATCAATCCCATTTTGAATTTAATTAAACGATATTGACCACGGACCTATCTATATAAGTCCATTCAAATTAAGTTTTCCGATTAGACAGAAAAAAAAATCTATGGTGAGTCTCAAACTCTCCGTCTCTTTTTATTGTCTTTTGTTATTTTCATTCGATATTTGTGCTATCTTTGTATTTAATTAGTATATCTAACTCTATGCATGCATGATATTTGTACGTGTAAATCTAAGCATGTACATGATTTATTGTAATATTATACTAATTAAACTAATTTGTAATCGAGGAATCAACCAGATGTAGTCGTCCGATTCCTATTTACAGCCTTGAGAGTTGATGATAGGGGAAGAATTAAAAGAACCAAGGAAGAATCGTAGATTTCGTAGTTGAATTTGATGGTAAGAATCTTATGCATTGTTTTTATATATATAAATTCTTGAGAGTTCTAAATCGCTCGATTCTAATTATTAATTTTTCTCCAGTTCCTCTAATAAAATCAAATTTTCCTTTTCTAGATCCTATGTTTTAGAAAAGAAATCAAAACTTATTTTTTTAACAATAAGATTAATATCGGTTTTTGAATTTGTATGGAGAAAGAATTCAAATTTACATATCCAAAATAGAAAATAAATTATATATATATATATATATATATAATCATTACTTCCAACAATCAAATTTTATCACCGTGTGTTTGTAACCTTTTTTCTTGCTTCTTTTTGTTTTTGCCTTCATCTTTTTTTATTGGTTTTTTTATTCATACCTATTTTGTTTAATTTTCAATATACATGGTTATGTTTGTGTTAACTGATTTTTTGGAATTTTTAGGTTGCTTTTTTTTGTTAGTTTTTAAGGGTTGAATGTAGATTTAACATTTCCTTTCTTCGTTTTAATTTTAAATTTATGATTTGTAATGATTTTAGTTATAATTATGGATTATTAGTAGAGAAAATGACCAAAATGCCTATTTTTCACAAGTTTTTGGCCAAAATACTGATTTTGAAAAAAATGGCCCGAAATACCGACGGGATACGGAGCATCGTCCTCCGTGTTAGCATGATACGGAGCATCGTCCTCCGTATTACATAGATACGGAGCTGTGTCTTCCGTGTTATGCATGATACGGTGGACGGTGTTCCGTGTTAGGTGGGTGCGCAGCACTGTCACGGAACACGGTACACCGTATCATGCATAACACGGAAGACACAGCTCCGTAACATGCCATGTTACGGAAGATCGTGCTCCGCAACACACCCCCTATCACGGTACACGATGTACCGTGTCCCGTCAGTAAAAAGGGCCAACCAGTTTCCCAGGTGATTATTTTGGGCGATCACCCTTATTAGTAACCATTGGTTTTTTTTTTTACTTTGGATTTTGAATTTTTTTTGTTAGTGATACCAAAAATACTTAACCGTGTGAACAACAATTAGGAGATCTTTCAAGTAGAAGCACTTGAGAAACTTGGCACAAAAGGTTTGAAGTTTTATCATTCCCTTTTTATTTATTTATTATTAATTGTTATTTTGTCGTTATTATATTCTCATTGTTCTTGATCATAATATTCCACGTCTTCTTTTAATTAATTCAATCAAATCTGCTTTTTTATCTATATGTATTTATTTATTTTGTTGTCTATATATATATATATATATATATATTAAAATTTGTAAAATATTGTGTTCACTAATTTATTTATAGATTTTCTTTTTCTTTCTTGAATATTCTATATTTTGGAAAAAAATCATTAATTTATTTATAAATATTTTCTTTTTTATTTTGGTTTTTTTTTTTGCTTTAGATTTTGAATTTTTTTTGTTAGTGATACCAAAAATACATAATCGTGTGAACAACAATTACGAGATCTTTCAACTAGAAGCACTTGAGAAACTTGGCACAAAAGCTTTGAAGTTTTATCATTTACTCTTTATTTATTTATTATTAATTGTTATTTTGTCGTTATTATATTCTCATTGTTCTTGACCATAATATTCTACGTCTTCTTTTAATTAATTCAATCAAATCTGTTTTTTTATCTATATGTATTTATTTATTTTGTTATATATATATATATATATATATATATATATATATATATATATATATATAAATTTGTACAATATTTTGTTAACTAATTTATTTATAGATTTTCTTTTTCTTTCTTGAATATTCTATATTTTGGAAAAAAATCATTAATTTATTTATAAATATTTTCTTTTTGATTTCTTTCTTAAATAGTCTATATTTTGAAAAAATTTAAAAAATATTACAACGCCGCCGCTAAACGTGGCTTTTATGTATTTGTTACAACGGGTGTCGGCCTAAAAAAATGTAATACAAAATCGACTTAAAAAATGAGTATATAGATTTTAGATAGTGGATTTTAGATAGTGGAGAAAAGTAGTGGGTGTAATAGTGTTTTATATTATAAATTTGAGATAGTGGAGGAAAGTTAGTGGGTGTAATAGTATTTTTTATTATTTAAACTTTATTATTTTTGGAATGTATAGAAATGATGGGACACCTCAAAATAGTAATTGTATAAAAATGAATGGGACAGAGGGAGTATCCGATTACGAATAAAATAAAATCTCCTTTTTGGATCTATATATACCCATAGCTGCAAAAATTCGATTATCAATTTATTGATATAACATTAGTATGTATTTTGATTCATGCGATGATAATGAAGAGCATGTTATTCTTTAGATTCTTAAACTTTATTATCTTCATTATATTGGTATCATTGTTATTTTTATGTGTTGTATATATCTTTGCTATAGAAGAACACATACGAGTATCAATCAAATATTTTTAATTTTTTTCTAATACACCATGTTTGTAAATTATAACCATTTTCTTGCTTCTATTTATTTTTGTCTTCATTTATTTTCTTTTAATTTTTTTATTCATTCTTATTTTGTTTAATTCTCATTGTATATGGCTTTTGTTTAGTGATTTTTATATTAAAATTTGTACAATATTGTGTTCATTAATTTAGTTATGAATAGTTTCTTTGCGATTTATTTCTAAAATTTATATTTTTTATTTAAAAAAAATATTACAAGGCCGCTGCGAAGCGTGGCTTAAAGGAAATTCCCCGAGAGTTTGGTGGAGCTCTAAAATCGCTCGATTCATATTTATCTATTTTTCTAGAGCTCCTCTATTTTAAATTACTAAATTAAAATTTCTTTCTTTAAACCCTGATTTTTTAGAAAAGAAATCAAAACTTCCTTTTTTAACATTAATATAAACATTAACATAAATATTTTTGAAATAGAAAAGGTTCTCGAATTTGTAGGGAAGAAGAATTCAAATTACATATTTGAAATAGAAACGTTTTCGAATTTGTTGGGAAGAAAAAATTGAATATTCGAAATAGAAAAAAATTATATTCTTATATTATATATTCGAAATAGAAAAGAAATTTTATATTCTTATATATATACAATCATTACTTCTAATAATCAAATTTTATCACCATGTTTGTAATCATATTTACTCGATTTATAAACAATTTTCTATAGTCCAATAATATTAGTTCTCTTTATATTTATGTTTGCGTTTAGAGTATCTGTATCTTCTTGAACATAAACAATTAGTCGTGATTTTGACTATTCTGTTTTTTGTAAGATGCAGGAATAGACGCCAAATTTTTGTCGCAGTACAGAGAATATGATGTAATTTGATGATATTTGTATTATCAAAGAAAGAAGCTGGATGCATGATGATGATATGCACCTATCAATTCTGATTCAGGAATTTCCTCAAGTCCTACTACGCACAACAAGTTAAAAATTTACGACATCAATTTTTTTTATATTGTTATGACAAAAGTTTTGGTTTGAATTTATGTAGGAAACTACTTATATAATTTTATTTATGCATTAGTATTTTATGTTTGAACTATACAGTTTTCACCCTGTCCACCTTCACGTTGACAGAGAAGAGAGATCGTGCAAGGTGATCATGAACAATTCATATCTGTAAAATTTTGTGTTTGCTTTTTGTCTTTCCTTTTAATCACTCTTCGTTTCTTTGCCTATTTTGATCATAAATTTGATTTATATGTATACGATTGTGGAAAGAATTTTGGTGATACAAGTATCAAAATAGTTTTTTTTTGAATAAAAGTATCAAAATAGTTGTTATTATATGTGTATTTTTCTTTAAACACTGTTAGCATCATACTTTATTATGATTTTGCACTTTCAAATTCTAATTACACTGATTCTCTTATAGCTTTTTATGTTTTTTAAACCGAAATTATAGTAAAAAAGGATGTTAATATTTATTATTTTATATAATTGGTATTTTTAAAATATATGCAATGGGCGTCATTCTAAAAATTGTGAGGCAAAGTCGATAAATCAAAGTCAAAGAGTATTTTAGTATTGAAATTTTTATTATTGTGTATGGTTAGTATTTTTATAATATATACAAACGGGTGGCGGCTTAAAAAATTGTGAGACAAAATCGGTATAAAAAAATATATGAATAATTTATCTTATTATATATGTTTATTTAATATATACAATATTGTGTTCACCAATTTATATTGATATTTTAGATATATTTAAAATTTTAAAAAAGAATTTTGAGGCAAAATCTGTAAATCAAAGTCAAAGAGCATTTTAGTATTTAAATTTTTATTATTGTGTATGATTAGTATTTTTATAATATATACAACGGGTGTCGGCCTAAAAAATTGTATGACAAAATCGGTATAGAAAAATATATGAATAATTTATCTTATCAATGATGTATATTTAATTTATACAATATTGTGTTCATCAATTTATATTGATATTATAAAAATATTTTTGTCATTTTTTTTTCTTAAATGATCTTTATTTAAAATTTTAAAAAAAATTATAAGGCCGCTGCGAAGCGCGGCTTAGTCGACTAGTTATATATATAAAGGAAAACCCCCAGGAGCTCTAGAATTGCTCGATTCATATTTACTAATTTTCTAGAGCTCCTCTATTTTAAATAATTAAAATTAAAACTTCCCTTTTTAGGTCCTATTTTTTAGAAAAGAAATCAGAACTTCCTTTTATAACATTAACATCTTCGAAATATAAAAGGTTTTCGAATTTGTAATGAAAAAGAATTCAAATTTACATATTTGAAATAGAAAAAAAATTCTCATATATATAATCAAATTGGAAAAAAAAATTATTTAAATTATTTAGGGCCTATATAAAGGCTTAAACATAGTTTCATCACTTTATGTAAAGATGCGTCTTTTGTATATTTTTATATTCGTATAGAGGGTTGCATGTTTTTGTTATAATTAATTACAAGATTTGCGGGGTTTTTTTTTCCATGAATCGATGTCAATGATGCATAAGGAAATTTTATATTCTTATATATATATGTACAATATCACTCCTAACGATCAAATTTTATCAACATGTTTGCAACTTTTTTCTTGTTTTCGTGGTCCGAAAATTTCTTTCTATACCAATTATTTTTCAAGAATTTTGAATGGATGCAAAAGTCGGAAACAAGAACAACCAAGTTAGTATTGACGTTGTGCATGTATGTATTATTTAGATAAGGTTAAATTTTTTCATTAATATTTATTTGTATGCATGTGTAACATGTATTTGTTTTTATATTTTGTCAATTTCTTTGGTTAATAAAAATATATTATAATTTTATCAGTTAGGAAAATTCTTTGTCATGTGCAAGCACTTCAGAAATTCCAAGCTAAAGGAACATCAAGCAGAACATCAAACTGATGTAGTGATGTGCAAGCACTTTCAAAGTCAAAAGTTGCTCCAAAGGTATCTTCTAAATATTTTAATTTCATTTTTTAAAATATTTATTACCTCGATTTATATGTTTATGCGCATATGATATTACCGATCTTCTTTTTATATCTTTATCTTATTTATCTTTACCTTTTATCTTCTTTTGTATTATATAAAGGAAAATATATTTTTTGATAATTCGGTATCCGGGCCAGCTTGCGCGCACCTCGACTAATCTGGAGGGCAAAATCGCTTAAATCTTATTTATTCATATTTCTAGATCTTCTCTTTTTTTAAAAATTAAAATCAAAATTTCTTTTTTCAGGTCCTATTTTTTAGAAAAGGAAATCGAAACCTTATTTAAACAGGAAAAGAAAATTTTAAATTTGAAATAGAAAAGGTATTCGAGCTTCTCTATTTTAAATAATTAAAATCAAAACTTCCTTCTCTATAGTTCCTATTTTTTAGAAAAAAAATTAAAACTTTCTTTCTTAACATTAACATCTTCAAAATAGAAAAGTTTTTGAATTTATAGGAAAGAAGAATTCAAATTTACATGTTCAAAATAGAAAAGAAATTTTATATTCTTATATATATACAATCATGACTTCTAACGATCAAATTTTATCATCATATTTGTAACCCTTTTCTTGCATCTGTTTGTCTTCGTCTATTATTTTTAGTTTTTTTATTCATTCTTATTTTGTTTAATTCTCAATGTACATATGTGTGTGCGCCATTGGATTTTAGTAATTTTTAAGTTGCTTTTTTTGTTGGTTTTTAAGGTTTAAATTCACTAATTTAATATTTTTGCTTTCTTCGTTTTATTTTTAAATTTATAATTTTTTATAATTTTAGTTATAATTATGGTTTATTAGTAACTTGGTTGTTCATCACTTTGATGTTTGTATTGTTTTGTTAGCGATCTTGGTAAAAAAATACGTGATCGTGTGAACAAAAATTAAGAAACTTTTCTCTGTTTCAGAAGTAGAAGCACTTGAGAAACTTACAATTTCTTTCCTAAATTATTTTTAAAAAAATTAAAATATAATACAAGGCCGCCGCGAAATGCGGCTTATATGTTTTTATTACAACGGGTGTCGGCCTAAGAAAATTTGATACAAAATCGACATAAAAAATAAGTATATAGTTTATTTATTTATCTATATATATTAAAATTTGTACATTATTGCGTTCATTAATTTATTTATAGAAATTTTCTTTTCAATTTTTTTCTTAAATTATTTTTAAAAAAATTAAAAAATATTATAGTGCGGTCGCAAAACACGGCTTATATGTTTTTAATACCACGGGTGTCGGCCTAAGAAAATGTGATTACAAAATCGACATAAAAACATATAGTTTATTTAGTTGTCTATATATATTAATGTTTGTACAATATTGTGTTCATTAATTTATTTATAGAAATTTTATATTCAATTTCTTTCTTAAATTTATATTTTTATTTTTTTAAAATATATTACAAGGCCGCCGCGAAGCGCGGCTTAGTCAAACTAGTATATATATAAAGGAGGATAGCGGGAGTTTAGGTGGCGCTCTAAGATCGTCTCAATCTATTTTCTAATTTTCTAGAATTTAAGAATTTTAAACACTAATAAATATAAAAATATCAATTAACATATTAGAAGTAGAATATGTGTTCGAATTTATAAAGAAGAAGAGTTCGAATTTATAGGGAAGACATATGATTAGAAGTTCTATTGGAAGTATAATAAGTATTTATAAGACATACGATTAAAAGTTCTATTGGAAGTAGAATAGGAGTTCAAATTTATAGAGAATAAGAGTTCGAATTTATAGAAAAAATATATAAATAAATGTTCTACTAGAAGTAGAATAGGTGTTTGAATATATAAACTATACATCTTTTTTCCTAAAAATCCTTTATTTTAACTTTTTTATACAAAATTATCTATAATATACAGAAAATATAAGATGTATTTTCATCTTTTAAAACTCCATAAATATTAGAAAGTTTAAATAATATAAAAATTGGAATTTACTCTCTTTATATAGTGAAGTTAGAATTTCGGTTTCAAATAAGAGCGGCTCGAAACGTATTTAACGGGAAGACGGCTCGCTAGAAAAGATTGTGTTAGCTATTAGAATTTGATACTGTAGTCATAAATTTATTTTATTTTTACGGTTCGATTTTATGGATAAAAAATATTATATAAGTCTTTATAATCAATATATATATATAAAGGAGGATACGCGGGAGTTTAGGTGGCGCTCTAAGATCGTCTCAATCTATTTTTCTAATTTTCTAGAATTTTAGAATTTTAAACACTAATAAATTAAAAAATCATTTAACATATTAGAAGTAAAATAGGTGTTCGAATTTATAGAGGAGAATAGTTCGAATTTATAGGAAAGACATATGATTAGAAGTTCTATTGGAAGTAGAATAAGTATTTATAATGCATATGATTAAAAGTTCTATTGGAAGTAGAATAGGAGTTCGAATTTATAGAGAATAAGAGTTCGAATTTATAGAAAAAATGTATAAATAAAACTTCTATTAGAAGTAGAAAAATATCATTTAACATATTAGAAATAGAATAGGTGTTCGAATTTATAGAGAAGAGTAGTTCAAATTTATAGGGAAGACATATCATATAAGTTCTACCGGAAGTAGAATAAGTATTTATAACGCATATGATTACAAGTTATATTGGAAGTAGAATAGGAGTTCGAATTTATAGAGAATAAGATTCGAATTTATAGAAAAAACATATAAATAAAAGTTCTATTAGAAGTAGAATATGTGTTTGAATATATAGAGCAGACATATAATTAAATATTTTATAGGAAGTACGAACTTCTTAAATTATACTTTTTTATATAAGTTAATTATACTTCTATTAGGAAAATTTATTCATAAATCCAATACTATTGTCATAAAAAGGTCATCGTTTTTAAAAAAATAAAATAATTGATATATTAACATAATAAAAGAACATTGTCATGTAGGAATCCTAAATAAATACGAGTATCTATAATATAAAGAGAAAATAAGACGTGTTTTCATTTTCTAAAACTCCGTAATTTTTAGAAAGTCTAGAATAAGTATAAATTGGAATTCGCTCTATTTTTTAGGTTTTGATTTTAAGGAGTAAGTTGTTGTGTAAGATAAGTATCATCAATAATATGTAATGAAGTTAGAATTTCGATCCAAAATGAGAGCGGCTCGAAACGTGTTTAACGGGAAGACGACTCACTATAAAAGATTGTATTAGCTATTAAAATATCATATTGGTGTTATAAATTTTATTTTATTTTTAGGATTTGATTTTTATGGATAAACATTATCATTCAAGTGATATATGTAAAAGTTAGGTTTTTGGTTTTAACGAGAGAGCGGATCAATAGTAACAACCGTGTTTAACGAGAAAACGGTTCATTAGAGAATACCGTATAAATGATATTTGAATATATAAGGAATACATATAATAAAATATTTTATTGGAAGTAGAATACGAGTACGGTGGAGACATCTTATACAATTTTTTAAAACTATATATTTTTTTCTTAGAAATCCTTTATTTTAACTTTGTTATACAAGTTAATTATACTTGCATTAGAAAAATATATCCATAAATTTAATATTATTTTCGTAACGAAAAGTCTTCATATTTAATTTTTTTAGATATGTTAACATAATAGAAAGACATTCCCATGCGGAAGCTGTAAGTTTAAAGAATATAAAAATTGGAATTTACTCTCTTTCTTTATATAATGAAGTTGGAATTTCGATTCCAATCGGCTTGAAACGTAAATAACGGGATGACGGCTCACTAGAAAAGATTATATTAGCTATTAGAATTTGATACTAATGACATAATTTTTTTTATTCTTACGGTTCGATTTTATGGATAAAAATTATTATAAAGTCTTTATAATATATGTTATTGGGATTTCGGTTTTAACGAGAGAGCGGCTCAATCGAAAGAATCATATTTAACAAGAAATCGAATCATTAGAGAAAATTATTTAATTATTAAAATTTAATATTAATATTATAATATAACATAAATGTATTGTTTTTTTAAAAAATATTGTAACGCTGCAGCGAAGCGCGGCTTCATCGACTAGTATATGTTAAAAAGTTGGGATTTCGGTTTTAACGAGGGAGCGGCTCAATCGAAAGAATCGTATTTAACAAGAAATTGATTCATTAGAGAAGATTATTTAATTATTAAAATTTAATATTAATATTATAATATAACGTAAATGTATTGAATTTTTTTAAAAATAAAAATTGTAATGCCGCCGCGAAGCGCGGCTTTATCAACTAGTTTATATAATAGTATAGATATCAACAACCAACACAATATAACCTATTTCGATCTAATGATACAATGTAAATTTAATAAATTTATTCTGACAAAAAAAATTATAAGTTTATAATTTATGTTTAATAAGTGCTAAAACTTATGTTTAATGATAAATTTTAATATTTATATTTTAACACTATTTTTTCATTGTAATAATATAAATTGTTAAAACCAATATTTTTATAAATAAAAAAGAAATTATAATAGGTTTCCTATGCGATTCGAAAACTATTTATGTATGTTTTAAATTAATACTAATTAATAATAAAATATTATTGAGAAGATACGATATGCTTTAAATTCTAAAAATAATATTGTGAATTCCGAAACAAAGATTTAGGTTTAACTAAAAGGTAGGAAATTGTACTTTACATGTCGGTGGTGATCATATTTTTTTATAGGTATTTTTAAATTTTAACTTTGGTTCTAAAAGCGAATCTAAAATTTGGTATCATATAAGTTATCTCATCATTCATTTGTTAAAAAGTAAATTTATATTATTTATAGAGAAAAAGGAACCTGAGATATATCTAGGTAACTTTCTTGAGATATGAATAAAATTTTTTAATTAGAAGGAAAAATATTGGTATCAAGCTTAATTTGAGCTGCATAAATTAACTAGTGATTGCGAAAATGAAAAGGGAGGATAAGCAACAATTAGATGCGACAGTAATTGATTTTAAAGACAAGTTAATGAATTTGGTGGAACTGAGCTAATACATAAGAAGTTGTTAGTAAATGTTGTAAGTATTGGTTATGTGGATAACCTGATAAAGTTGAAACCAAACCAAACCAAAGATACCAAGTATATCCCGCTCAGAGCAGGGTCTGAGGAGGGTAGGTTACGCAGACCATGCCCCCAATTTTTAGGGTAGGGAGACTGTTTTCGTAAAGACCCTCGGCTATGTGCACGACATATACGATGAGTGATATATACAAAGGAATGTAAAAGATATGCGACAAAGTTCACAGTAATACCTGCGCCCATGGCTTTCTCCACACGGGACTTACCTACCATGCCCCTAGATACCACCAAGCGAAGCTCCCTGCACCTGCACAACCGGGAAACATATGATAATAAAAATGAAAAAATGCAACTGGAAAAAGATAGCGAAAAAAGCCGAACTCCTAAGATATGGCCATCCGAGACAACCCAACTCTGAGGTTCTCCACTACAGAGCCGTCCCCTAGCAGAGAGTCCACCACTCTGATCTGCCGCCTCCACGAACACCTGTCAGCGGTCATGGTCTCACTTAGGTTCATAGCCTTCAAATCCAACCTAAGCTGCTCTTCCCATGACCTCCTCGGTCTGCCTCTCCTCCTCACCCCAACAACCGAAAGACTCTCGACCCTTCTCACTGGGGCTTCCGGCCGCCTCCTACGGACGTGGACGAACCATCTCAACCTCCCTTCCCTAACTTTCGCAGAAAGAGGCGCCACTTCGAGCTCGGTCCTAAACACCCTATTCGGGATTCTATCTAGCATCGTGCGACCACACGACCACCGCAACATCCGCATTTCAGCTGCTTCCAACTTGCTTTCGTGGGTCTTCTTCGCTGCCCAGCACTCAGAACCATATAACAACGCAGGCCGGATTGCCGCTCTATAGAATCTCCCTTTCAACTTTAAAGGAATCTTCTTGTCGCACATCACCCCTGACGCTGCCCTCCACCTTAGCCACCCAGCATTGATACGATGATTGACATCGTCTTCCAGCTCACCTTCCTTCTGGATGATCGACCCCAGATACTTGAACTTATCTGTACGCGGGACGATCTGATCTTCGATCTTAACCTCCACCCCTTCGTCGATGGCCTCGCCACTGAAGTTGCACCAGAGATACTCGGTTTTAGTTCTACTCACCCGCAAGCCTTGTGACTCCAAAGTAGATCTCCATAGTTCCAACTTCTCGTTGACCTCCCCCCTTGACTCCGCCACTAGCACGATATCGTCAGCGAAGAGCATGCACCACGGGACGGCGTCTTGGATCCCGCGTGACATGACATCAAGGATAAGTGCGAACAGAAGAGGACTTAGGGCCGAACCCTGATGAAGCCCAATCTCAACAGGGAAGAAACGAGAGTCACCCACTGGGGTCCGGACGCAAGAACTAGCTTGGGAGTACATGTCTTGAATCACTCTTACGTATGACGGCGATACTCTCCGCTCTACAAGGGTCTTCCAAATCGCTTCACGGGGGATACTATCATATGCCTTCTCGAGATCAATGAACACCATATGGAGGTCTTTGCGGCGCTCCCTAAACTTCTCCATAAGGCGTCTGACGAGATGGATGGCCTCGGTCGTCGATCTCCCCGGCGTAAAACCAAATTGATTCTCTGAGATTCCAACTTCTCTTCTAAGTCGGCCTTCTACCACTCTCTCCCAGAGTTTCATAGTATGGCTGAGTAATTTAATACCCCGATAGTTACTACAACTCTGAGCATCGCCTTTGTTCTTGAAAAAAGGAACTACAACACTACACCTCCATTCTGCTGGCATCTTAGCACCCAAGAGGAGATCATTGAACAGATTTACTAGCCAATGAACGCCAACTTCGCCAAGACAAATCCACACCTCGATTGGGATCTGATCCGGACCAACCGTCTTCCCTTTCGCCATCTTACGAATGGCCCCCTTGACCTCGTCCTCACTGATACGCTCACATGGAGACGAAGGGGGGATCTCTAGTTCCCCACCGGCCCAACTCCTCCTATTCTCATTGAAAAGGTTATGAAAGTACGAACTCCACCTCTCCTTAATAGCGTCTTCATTTAGTAAAACTCGATCTGAATCATCCTTTACAAACTTAACAGAACCCAGGTCGCGCCGCCCTCTCTCCCTAGCTTTAGCTAGTTTAAAGATAGCTCCTTCGAAATAATGAAGCAAACTGCTTTTAAGCTAAAAATATATGTATTACTGAATTAGTAGTAGTATAGTAGTAGTATTAGAGGCAACAGAGGGTTTGTGAAACATGTTCGTATTTTCTTCCTGAATACAAATATGACTTAAATATTGTGTATGTGTGGAATACGAAAGAAGCTAAGAATAACGCTAACAATTGCATAAAAAAGCATGTAACAATAATGAAAAAGAACAAACAAATATCACTATTCAATCAGTAGGGCTGAACAAGATATAGTATATATTGAAAAGCTGCACAAATATTTTTGCCCAAGGAGAATAATACTCCCCTTTTAAATTAGGTTGCCATCAGACTTCAAATCCGAGAGAATTTGACGTATTTCTGTGCTATCATTGACCTCCACCTTATCTGGGTCTTCCAATAGAATTCCTAGGAATCGCACAAGCCAGTTACTATATTTACGTATAAAATACATATATATCAGGGAACTTATCTAAGATGTATCTTAGATTTCCTACTCTCTTATTTATATTGGTCAGAATTTCAAGAGAGAATTATCTTAAAAAGAAAGTAAATTTATATTCTATGTATTGGTCGGGATTCAAGAAAAAAAAAATTAAAACTTAAGAAAGTTCTTTTTAATCTCATAAATTTTAGGAATTAAAAATTTTAGAAATTCTACATAGGCCTTCTTTAGTATTCAATGAGTGATTTTAAAAATTATATAATGACAATTAAAATATGTACATATTCTTATTTATGTATAATATAAATACTTAATACTTTTTGCCACATTCTTTCCTGTTATGTCCTTTCTCACACTTTATTTCTAACCTTTCACATGGATATTAGTGTAAAATCACTTAAAATCCACGTTAGAAATCAATGTTAACTGATTCTCCGTTGATGGGGCTAAGTATCATTATTTCAAAATTCAAGCACGATCAATGCTCCAAAAAGAATACTAATCCAAGCGATGATACCATGGATGAACAATCGAAGAAATCAACTAATTTTGAGTTAGTGAAACGTATGCATATCAAGTACGAATTTTGTGAATGTCATATGCCATATATGTAATTTGTTTAAACAGAAGAAATCTCAAAACCAGTGGCATCATCTACACCAAAATCAGGTTTGTATTTTCTTTTGAACTATCAATTGATTATTCATTGTACAAAGTTCTAACTCTTTTTAGAAGCTTCAACTAAATTAGGCACTCAACGTAACCGCTAATTTGTTTTAATCGCTTATGGGAAGGAATCAACTAGAGATAATATGTTCCTCTTGCTCTAAATGTTACCATAATATTGTTCATTTACTTTGTTATCAGAGTATTCCATTCAAAACTATATATATATATATATATATATATATATATATATATATATATATATATATATATATATAGTCCAGCTCTATGGAGTACTTGGAGTACATATACATTTTGCATTCAAAATCTTGCAAACTTTATTAATTTGCAAATCTTATTACATGGACATCACTATTTCATCGAAAATCTTGAAAATTTTGTATGTTTTGCTAACAAAATGTTGCAAAATGAATTGTTCTGCGAAATACATTTGGGTTGCAAAATATATATGTTCTGATTGCAAAACATAAAGGATTTTCAAGATTAACATATTGCAAAATATACATGATTTTCAAAATTATCAATGAAATTATGTTATTCATATAACAAGGTTTGAAAAATAATAAATTTTAAATTATTTTAAATGCAGATTGTATATGTACTCCAACGTACTCCAAATAAACAGTACTCCATAGAACTTTTTTTTTTTCTCTCTCTCTCTCTCTCTCTCTCTATATATATATATATATATATATATATATATATATATATATATATATATGTATATATATATATATTGCAGAACGACAAGACCAACTTACAGAATAAGGTTGTTGAACTGGATGACTAGGTTAAAAAATTATGTGGTACACAAACTACCCATCCAAGATAAGGCTTGATGAGGACAAGTACTGAATTTCACAAAATGCCGACTCATTCTGGAAGACAGCTTGACATACGTTCTTAACTTCACAAATTTGAGAATTGTCGCACACATGTCAAACTAGAGATTTTACAAGTTGTTAGCTGTTACTGACTCACATCACATAGAAACTAATAACACTTTGGTGAGTAGTATGTTATAGCTTATATGTATGTAAGTATTTAAATTCAGGTGAAGGTTTAGTCTTTAGTGCATGTCAACCGGTTTATACATTGTACAACATAGAACTACAAAGTTATAAAAGTATCTTTAAAGTTGTATGATATGGCGTGCGATCTATAGATTTCAATCAATTTATAAAAATGGTGAGGCCAAACTTTTAGTACAGATGTGATCCAATGTCTACATTCACGGGATATAGATGGATCCGATTTTTGTCACTTTCAAGAAGCCACAGAGTCAACTGATTATAAGTGCAAGTACTGGATCCAGTTAGTTCGATCGTCTTGCATGAAGAGGATCAAGTCAAATTCTTGATAGGTTGTTGGTTGTTTAAGTTAAGATTGTATGACCAGTTAACATTTTACCTATACTTGCTCAACACATCACTTGCATGATGCATCCATTTCTATGCATTTTTATATTCACCTATTAGAAAGAAAAAAGTCTACTAATTTTTAATATATGTTGTTTCCTGTTCATCATTTTTTCGCCTATTTAAACTGGATTATGCTATAGCTTGAAATTTGTTTTTACTGAGATAGGGGTTGGCTTCTTAATTTAAACCTCACCAGATAAGTGATAAGTATTAGAGATGCATATATTTCGTGTAAAATATAAACTGGATCACTTCATGATAATATGGAGAAAGAAAATACTCAGCAACAGAAGAAAATAATTCGGAATATAGTGTGACGAAATTGAATGAAGCATGTAAGGATGTCCCATGACTCAAGCAAATAGGCAGTTGCCTAACACGCTCCTTTAACAATTCTAATATTAATGTGAAAAGCCTTTTGTGGATAAAACTAAGTTAAAAAATTGACATGTCTTTAACATTTTCATGTAAACATTCATTTCAACCCTGTACCTTTATTTGTGTTTAACAAACTTATCTTGATGTATATAACATTTTGACGTCCATTATTTGATAAAGGAAACTAACATTCATATAAATATTTGATCCAACGTATTTCTGTAACTGTTTTTTGTATGCGTGCCAAGTACATATATACACTTTGATATTAGGAATTGGTGTTTTTTGGGGTAAAAGGACATTTTCACCACTGTACTATTTCCGGAAATGCAATTGCACTAGTGTACTACAAACGGACTACTGTACTTTAGCGTTTTTGACAAATTCACCACTCCCGTCAGTCAAATTATAACAAATTCACCACTACTGTTTTACAATTTAACTGACGAAAGTGGTGAATTTGTTAAAAATGCTAAAGTACAGTAGTCCGTTTGTAGTACAGTAGTGCAATTGCAATTCCAAAAATAGTAAAGTGGTGAAAATGTCCTTTTTCCCGTGTTTTTTGTTTTTGGAGACCATGTATTGTGAGAATATGTACTTATGCATTAATGCAATAGATGTTTATCAACACTTTTGTTAAGGGAAAGGGGAGGGTCAAACTTTGTTAATAAACTAACATGTTTTTAAAATTTCCATGTAAACATTCATTTCGTATGATTTATGAATTTTATTGGATTATTGCTTTGAAATACTTATGTTCAAATTTTGTAAACTTAACTTTACGATTAGTTAGAAAAAAACATATTAATATCAAGAAGTAGTAAAAAAACATTATTCCCAATAACATAAATTTTCATTTTTGTTCACGAGCTTTAATGATTTAATTAAACCAATAATAATAATAATAATAATAATAATAATAATAATAATAATAATAATAATAATAATAATAAACGTCCGTGCACGGAGCACAAGTACAATAACATCAAAATGCATATTTTCATTCAAAAAAAAAATTGCATCGTCAAATATTTTTCTTAAATTGAAACCGAATTTTATGAATATTGTAACTCTAGCAAATTATGTACTTCAAAAATAATCAACGCCCGCTTGCAGAGCGCGGACCAAAAAGGCTAGTTTCATAAAAATAAGTAAAACAATATTTAAAATGTCTTTTTGAATCTCAGATTTTTTTAAAAAAATTAAGAGTGTCCTCCATGAAACTTTACTCATATTATATTATTTATAGAGATTAGGGAGTCTGAGATGTATTTTAGGTAAGTTCCCTGAGATACATGGAATTTATATGCAAATATGGGGTGTGCATTTTTGTAAAATCAGAAATTTTTTAATTAGCCATGCGGGTCCAATCAAATTTAAAATGTATTTTTTAAGTATCTCAGAAAAAGTTCCCTGAGATCAATCTCAGGGTCCTTTTTCTCTTATTTATATATTTTATTTAAGAGCATCTAATATTCAACTAAACATTGAAAATAGAGTAAAGTGCACTTTACGTACCTGAACTTTGGCGAAGACACCACTTCGCAAACCATAGTTTCAAATCTGCCACGGACAATACTGAACAAACTAATTACTTACAGTTAGTGTACTGCCATCTATTTTCCACTAACACCATCTATTTTCCACTAACGCTGTTAAATGCCTAGGGGTAATACAGTCTTTTCTAGCTTGGACGAATTTGGGATTTTTTTTGAAATTTTAGGGTTCATAATGTTCAAATTTAGGGATTTTTTATTTGCTTATTGTTTCTTGAATTTGTTGTTTCCAGTAGCTTCCCAGGGTTGTATGTAACTGATTCGTGTAGTTAAATTGAATGTTTGTGTTCGTAATGTGATAAAACGAGTTCAAAGTGTTGGGTCAAAGTTTCAATTCATTTTTTTCGAATTATCCGGTAATGGTTTGTGTTGGTTGTTATGGGGGGAAGACTGGGCTTGAGCTCAGCTTTATTTTGCCTCTAAGATTGTCGAGTTTGTTTCAGAAATGACTGAAAACGATTTTCGCCGGATTATTTTTCGAGCTCGCCGAATTTCAGTTGTTTGGTTTGTTTTGATCGTTGTTCGATCGTGTGTTGCTGTGTAGTGTTGTCCAGTTGAAGGGCATTCTTTTGCTTGCCAGAAAGCGTGTAAACCGAGGTTGTGTGTGTAGTTATATCGCCGAAAAATGTCACCGGCCGGAAATCTGGGTAGCAGGTCGCCGGTTTCTGGGCATTCGGCCGAAAACTGCAGAACATGAAGATGTGGGTGGAAAAGACTATATTACCCCTGGGCATTTAACAGCGTTAGTGGAAAATAGACGGCAATACACTAACTATAAGTAATTAGTTTGTTCAGTATTACCCGTGACAGATTTGAAACTATGGTATGCGAAGTGGTGTCTTCGCCAAAATTCAGGTACACATAGTGCACTTTACTCTTGAAAATAATTACTCTATTTCTTCCGGCCCAATAAGTTTTTCCGTGCTATGTTTAAACTGTTTATACTTAAACCCATTATTATTCATAGAGTAGACCCACCCATAAGCTTCAGTTACGTATAAGAGTTAGACATGGGCCTAAAGTCTCAAGGCTAAGAATTAGGCTGTTTAGTTAACACTTAAGTAATCTTTTACACTGTAGACCCATTAAATTATTGGGTGATTGTCCAAACTTCGTTCCTAACTATTCTTCCTCTTTTTTTTCTGTCTAAATTTGTGACAGACAGTTCTTCCTAGAGGTGATCGCGATGCGGGCAGTGCGGTTTTTCTCCAAAACCGTGAACCAACCAGCGCATGCGGTTTGGTAAAATTTCCAAACCGCAACCACAAAAATGCGGTGCGGTGTGGTGCGGTTTACTGCGGTTTACAACTTCAATAAAAAATATTATATCTAAATTTATAAATAATTTCAAATCCTAATTATCACGAGAAATTAAAATGGATGGTTAATAAAATTCAAATTGAATCAGTGTTCTAGAATATAATACAAAGTTACAAACTTCAAAATCACAAATTGAATCAGTCTTCTCCACTCAGCACTGCGTGCTCAGTTAGTTAGCACTATGCATTAGTGATTTGTCTAGTTGGGTGATTATTCATAAATACCATATATAACTTTTTGTTAAACTATTAAAGGCTAGTAATAATCTATCGCTAATCTGTTTAGGGGAAGCAATAGACAATGAATTGTGCAGAGACTTAAAAGAAGGAATGCAAAATTTAGGATAGATATTGGATATATATATATATATATATATATATATATAGGCTAGCGTTCAAATAGAAACCAACCTTAGAATAGAAACTAGAAACCTACACTAAATAAATTATATTTCATTTATTTTAATGGCCCCGCTAGGGGCACCTTCACAAAAAACGTTTAAAATTCTTGGCTCTATTCAACAAAAATATATAAAAAAAAATTTAAAAAAAAGTTATTGTTCACGTGCCACGTCATCACGTGAACAGTAACTTTTTTTTAAATTTTTTTTTTATATATTTTTGTTGAATAGAGACAATAATTTTAAACATTTTTTGTATTGGAGTACCCCTAATTTGGTCATTAGATTAGCTTGAAATATTTAATTTAGGTTTAGTTTCTAGTTTCTATTCTAAGTTAGTTTCTATTAGAACAAGACCCTATATATATATATATATATATATATATATATATATATATATATATATATATATATATATATATATATAATTATGTAATATATTATTGCGGTGCGGTGCGGTTTGAACCGCGTTCCAGAAATTTTAAACCGCAACCCGCACCGCACCGCGCGGTTTGTCAAAATTTGAAACCGCAACCGCACCACATAACATAAAAAACCGCACAGTGTGGTGCGGTGCGGGCGGTTTATGCGGTTTGGTGCGGTTTATGATCACCCCTAGTACTTCTTCCTAACAATTCTTAAATTTGTGACGGACAGTTCTTCCTAACAATTCTTAATTATAAGGTTAAAAACAATATTTAAGAACTTGCATTACCGCAAGTTTATATACATTTAATTCAAAAATCTTCAGTTAATCCCTCCATTTTTACAAAAAAAATTCATTTAGTCCCCTTATTTTAAAAAAAAAATCTTCATCTAGTCCTCATATATTTTACAAAAATCTTCATTTAGTCCCATATTTTTTACAATTTTTTTTGATATGGACATTTTCCGATGACCAAAAATTTGGCCCATCGATATATATTTCTGGTTCCGTCCCTGGCATTACCTTTACCACTACTTAAGCTTGCATTACCTTTACCACTACTTAAGCACTTCTTTAATTGCCAAGTAAGGTGTACTTTATGCTGATATAGATTTTAGTGGATCAATAAAAGTTTATGAATTTTAAAAATATTGTTGTTCGTTTTAAATTTACGCGAATTTTAGCATAATTGATATAAAATTTCGTAGAAGTTTCCCATAAGAGCGTGATTGGATAGCTCGAGTGGTAAGGACTTATCCTTTATTGTCCCAGGTCCTGGGTTCGACTCTCGATTACCCCGATAATTGTTAGAACGGATATTCACTTGTAAGGCTATAAGCCATTATATTAAAAAAAAATGAAGTTTCCCATAAATTCTTAAAAATTTTATGGATTTTAGCCAGATTTTAAAAGATATAGAATACACTAATAAATCTATCAAATTCTATAATTTTATCAAATACAAAAAAATTCATTAATTTTTAAATATCATCGAATTTTAATGGCACAAGAATTTAATGGATTACCAAAAATTTAAAATGAATATCCCCAAATTTTAAATTTATTTTAAAATCCATATTAAATATCATCAAATTTTAAAAAACTTTTTAAAATTAATATTAAAATTTTAAAAATTCAAAAAAATTCTTTAAAACCCGAATTGAATACACCCCGTAAATCTCACATCAACATTTTAACATAAGTTACTTTTATTACGATGCGAAAACAGAGTAATTTCTCGAAAAAATATATTGTACCATTCATATGTATATTTTTTTCTCGTTCACCAAAGAAAAATACCCCAATCTACAAAAGGAAATAACCATAATAGTAAATAAAATGAACTTCATCATGGAGCTGATTAGAGATGTTAAAAAAATTCTTCAACCCGGGTTTTATGTGGGCTTTAAAAAATCCGGGCTTTTTAAGAAATGGGTCGGGCTGAGTTTCTTCAAAAATTTGGCCGGAATTTCTCTAAAATATGAGGCTCGTTTTAGGTCCTTGGGCTGGGCCGGATCGGGCCCGACCGAACTTTTATTCTTTTTTTTTTAAATTTATATATACATAATTTTTGTCTTTTTTTTCAAAGCTAATATATTAATATACAAAAAAAAATCTTACAAAAAAAACAACCTCTAAAGATTTACACCCTTGAACTTTTAGAATCTATAATACATAAGAAGAGACACCACAAAACCTAATACTAAAAAATCACTAGCATAATAGTTGTTTTATCATAAAACATCAATGCAACTCAAGAACTTTTTACTCATAATCTGCATTGTTGAGTATGAATATACCGACAAGAAAATACAGAGGGGGGGTGAATGTGTTTTCAAACTTTTCTTCAAATAAATATTTCAAGTGAATATTGTTTAAGTGTTTGAATCTGATTGTGTAGCAAGAGTGTGTATTCGTGTTCTTCAGAATGTGTAAATGCGGAATATAAACACTAGAACAAGCTCACTCACTTTAATCTAATATATTATTAGATAAAGATTTGCTAAAAACTGTGAATACAAATGGTAGTATTCTCAGCTTCATTTTTCTCAGAGAGATGTGTTTACAAAATGTGCATCTGAAAAACTTAACTGCTAGAGAAATGAGGTTGTACTCTTATAGAGCTTGAGTACAACCTACTTACTACAAATGAGGTTACTGTTATTCCCAGATTACACACTTGTATAATTGTAGAAGGGGGGGTTGAATACAATTCTTGATATTTATAAATCTCTGAAAAGAACTCCAGAAATCTATACTTAGATAATTGCTGTAGAAAGATTAATGCACAAACACATAAAAATCAGGTGGTTAAATGCACCACCTGAAGCTTTTATTCGAAGAAAACTCTGTGATACAAAAGTACACAGCTTCTGTTTTACAACTCTTTGCTTTCTAAGGATATTCAACAAAAACCCTAAGCAAATGTATCTGTTTTCTTAGCATACAAAAAGTTGCTACACTTGGTTATAAATCCCAAGTTTTACAAGTACTACTGGAATAAGATAATATTAATCTAATTCTAGTTGACTTGCTACTACACTCCAAATACACATGTAGCCAAAAGGTTGTCCTTGTGAACAGACATGTCTCCTGCACCTTTCTTATATTCATAGTGTAAACAGAATGCTTCTTTCTTCTGTGTTTCCAAAGTATGGCTGCCATACTGCTTTTTGTATCTACTATCAACCCATGTGATCTGTCAGTCAAACCTGTCCTTATCAACTGCTAATCCCCAGCTTAGCATAGAAGAAAGTGTCAATGATTATCCGTTGATATTGTACACTGACATCCGTTGATGATGTATTGAGCTGTATCCGTTGATATTGAGACTTGAGCTGTATCCGTTGATAGAGTGGATTTGAGTTGTATCCGTTGATAGAGTTTTGTCTTCATCTGTTGATACACTTTCACTTAGACAGAATTACATAGCATAGCTTATTTACAATTGGCTACCCTATTCTGCCTATCTGTTGATGGTCAACATGACTGTGGATAAAAACACTATCAATTGATAACATAGAGATACTGCAGTATGCTACAAAACCTCATCCGTTGATGAGCTACCTGTCAACGGATAGAGTTATAAATCCTCATCCGTTGACAGCTACAAAACCTTATACAATTTGATTGATTGTAAAGTTATCATCAAGTACAATATATTCCTAACAATCTCCCCCAATTTATACTTGATGGAAATAAAGCATAAATTCAGGACCTTGATGATAACAAAACATTCCTAAAGATATATATATAGAACAATGCAAAAATTGTATTAAGCTACAAAAATTAAAAACTGAAAGTTTGAGAAATTTACAGAGAAGTGCTCCTCTAGACTGAGCAGATTAAGACTGTTTCTTTTCTCTTATTGGCATCACCCTTGATTTTCCTTCTTTGGCAGAGTTGGACTCAATCTGCATTTGGAGTTGCATATAGAAGGCATCTTCTTCATCAACCTTTGGATTTAGCTTTTGTTGTAACCATCTCAGGTATTGAGAGCTAGCCTTTGATAGTTGGTCTTCTAACTTGAAGAATCTCCTGTTACCATCTTCATCCCTGAACTCCATCATCCAGAAGGGTTGAAGGTGGATTTTCTGTCCATTGTATGGGATCTTCATCTTCCTTGGTAGACTTGATGGTGAGTTCCATTCTCTCCTTATCTGTTCTATTCTGTCCAGTATCTCCCCTTTTGCTATCTTGGAGAACCCTGTGTATCTCTTGATTGCAGAGAACACTTTGGTTAAGGTCAGATAATTTTCTCCAAGAACCCTCTGTAGTGGCCATGTCCTTTCCTTTCCTCCCTTGTATACAAAGACCAATCTCTCAGGCAAATGTTTATATTTTTCAATTCCTCTTACTTCTGACAATTCATCCAGATACAGATTCATGCCAGAGTATTCTTCAATATCTGCCTGATAGATAAAATCATCCTTTTTTTCCAAGATTGGTTGCTTGACAATAGCAGCTACCCTAGCAACTTGAATTGGTTCCTTTGAGGGTTTCTTCCTTGGTATCCTTTTCTTCTGTAAAGGCTTCTGTTGAGGCTTCAGCAAGAATGAAGGAACCTCAATGGAGTCAAGATTCATTGGTTCCTCTTTAGGTACTATAGGATCACCATGGAAATTCACAGCTGGGTTGAATACTTTTACAGAAATAGGTTGTGTTGAGCCAACTGTTTCCTTGATTTCAATTTCTGGAGAGACAGGCCTCCTTGCCTTTGATTTCACTCTCTTAGATTTGGATTTGGGGACTGATTTCACTTTCCTTTTGGATTTGGGGACTTCCTCAGGTTCCCTCATTTCATCCTCTACCTCATCCATTAACTCCTGAGCCAGCCCGGCTTGCTTCTCATCTGAGTTTTCATATTGATTTTCTTCACTTGGATGAGCTTCCCTGAGAAGTCTGGAGGTCTCCTCTCTTTTTGCTTCAACAAATCTAGGATGGCTATTGGATATATTTTAGACTTTTCCATTCCTTATTATTACAGCCGTCCATTCTCTTACACTCCTATTGGCATTTTCCTTGAACTCCTTAATTTGCTTTCCCATTAACTTCCCTTCATCATCCTTGGGAAATGGAAAGTCCAATTGTAACTTGTTCTTCCCATTTGCCTTTGGTGGAGAGTAGGCTCTGATTTTTATGTATGGTTCAAATTCTTTGACATAAGATGGTTCAGCATCATAGAATGTATGAGCTACAATCTCTGGAGTGCGCACCTTCAGAATTGTAGTTGATATTGTTGGAGCTGAGGACTGATTAGAGAACAGAGTTGATACCATTGATTCATTGATCATCCTTTTTGTTCTCATCATTCTTTCATTTGCCTCCTTGTTGATCTTCTCTAATTCTTTAATTCTGGCTTGCCTCTCATCTTCTGAGATTTTTGACAAGTCAGGAACTGGAGGCACAGCCTTTTGTTTCTTCACAGGGGAAGCCTCTATTATAGCGCCTTAGAAATTTTTGGTATTTATAAATATTTATTTAATATTAAATGTAAATTATGTGATGTGAATATTGTGAGGATGTGAAATTTGTATGATATACTATTTGTGAGCTTATTTGATGATTTAGATGTGTCGGATAAGTTTACGTATTTTTTATTTTCATTTTTGAGGATTAAATCCTATTTAAATCATGTGTTATTATCTTCTGTGATTTTTCTAAAACGATTTGGATTAGTAAAAATTATGAAATCTTTTGCATTATAAGCTTTATGAGTTTATTTGAGTTTTAAAAATATTAGGTGGATTTATTTTGAGTTTTAAGGATTTTAAAAATGATTTTATGGAGTACTTTGCGTTTTATGGATTTATTCTTGTAAAATCCATATTTAATTCATTTTTGATCCTAAAAATATTTTGAAAATATGTGTGTGATCGTAATTTTATAATCTTTATTTCAAAACTTCAAAATTTTATATTCCACCCATTTTTCAAGTTAATATTGAATTTTCTATAGTGATTTTACAAATTTTAACAAAAGGAAATCAAGAAAATGCTCTTTTTTAAATTTTCCCACAAATTACTTATAACCTAAATCCCTAATCAGTTTTTACAAAAACCCAAAATATCAATCTCTCGACCTCTCTAGAAACAATCTCTCTCGGCTCTCTCTAGCAATCTCTTTTCTCTCCCAGAAGTCTATTTCTCCCTCCCTCACGTTATTCGGCTAAACCAAGGTCTGTTCTATTCGATTTATACTTGTGTTGACCACTCTTTCCTCCTCTATTTCTCATTACTGTACGTGCCTGTTGTGTGCGTTTGTTTGGTGTCGACTTGTGGATTTTTCTGGTTAGAGACTCGATTTTCATTGTCCAGAGTTCGGAGTGGTGTGCGTGAGTATATATGTGTGTTTGTGCGTGTGTATATGTATGTACAAATTATAGAGCTCTTAAAACTTACACTCAAGTATGATATTATTTGATGTTAATTAGTGATGGGTTAGTAATAGGATGATGTTGTTGATGATTTTTGTGAAATGAATTGAGTTGTATGTCAATTTTGGGATAGTTTTATAAAAATTCAGATTTGTTAAAGTATATGTATAAGAGTATTTGAAGGTGTGTGGTTAGTTTTAATGGGGGAAATCATGTTATATGTATGTGTGTTCTTGGGGATACTTTATAAATTAAATTGTGATAAAATTGATTATTGTGTATATATACATGGTATGTGCCAAGAGTATGTGTGTGTTTGGGTAAGGTGTTTGTTTGATTTATAAGTAGCCTAGTTAAAGATCTTGATTAGTAAATAAGTGATGTATATGCCAAGTACTTGTTATATTGATGTTAGTACTTGTAAGTATCAAGGGTTAGTGTACTAAAGATTTTATGTAAGTCTATTGTGTTAGTGTCATATGATAAGAAGTGTTTACTTGGTTTAGTAATGATGTTAATTGTTGCTCTTGACTTGTGTAGCAGTATTAGTAGTACGCATTTAAATTTTGGATTGCTTAGATGTCCAGGTCTGTGATCTTGTAAAATTTATATGAAATCGAAAAATGATCGGATGGGGTTGTTTTTTTGAATCTGTAGAAAGGTATTTCAGTTATCTACAAGTTTCATGTTCTGTGTTTTCTAAAATTCCACTCAGAAGTATAAGTTTTCTGCACTTTAAAATTCTACCAGAATGATTTGGTCATTAAGAGTCTTGTTTTCAAAATTCATAGTAAATTGAGCATACCTTCAAATTTTCTGGGCAATAGCATTCTGGAAAGCTCTTTTCAAAACCTATGTTTTTCATTTACATTCCATAGTCAAGTTCTGTAATCTTAGTTGGTTAAATGTCAAAATACTAGAGTGCACAGGTTCTGTTTCTGTTTTAACAGTTCACATTTTTATTATTTCTGAATTCATTACTTATCCGTTTTTAATGAGGCCTATCATTTTGGAAAGGGGTCGGAATTGTCTTCAAATGTTGTGTTCTGTGTTTTTTAATTTAGGATCATCTTGATATAGTAAAATGAGTTTCTTTCAGAACTGGTCATAGCAGATTTTTAAGTATAATAGTCATTTTGGGTGTATTGTGGCTTGAGTTGTTAGTACGTGGTTAGTTTTGAATATTATTCTGAGTTTGGTGATTGTTGGTTGTTGTGTCGGCTATGTTCCGACTAGTAGGCTACCCGTACAAAGGGGATGCCGTCAAAAGTTTTCTAAAAATTATAAATTTTCTAGAACCCCTAATTGTATATTTCTCGAGTTATATTTATATACACTATAAGTTGAATTAATATTTGAATTATATTTTATTTATTTAATTACTTGCTAAATGTTTACTGATTTTATTATTACGTTCTGTCGGTGGTCTATATCTGATATTATATTAGTTAAGTAAATACATTTAGGGTATTATCGCAAGGGTAGATTAAGATTAGACGTTCGAAGAGGAACGTCGAATATTGAATAGAATTCTGAAATAGTGTTTTTATATTTGTAGATTCGAAGGACATAGACTCAAGGAGTAAAGGAGAGGCTAAGGCTGAGAACTTGTGGAACTAAGTGATTAGAGTAAAAGTATTCTGTTAAGGCAAGTAACTCGAACCTTCTACCGAAGTTCAGATTCTTTCAATTATTCATGGATTGTTGTTTAAATTCCTATAACTTACTGCTTTCAAGTTATCGGTCAATTCTCTTGTACTATATTGTTAATCCGTATAAACTATTGCTTAAACCTTTGTACCTTCTCATTTACCCTCATAGGTTACTGTTTAAACTGTTGTACCTCCTTGCTAATTCTATTTCTCATTGAACTGCAAATCTTGTGGTATAACATACCTTTTGCATAAGCTTAGACATTATTTCATATCTATTCCCTTGATTCACACCAGCATTACTATACCTTATAACCCTCGATTAATCTTTAAATCCTTAAACCTTGTTGTGTGATATACCTTTTGTACTAGCTTAAATCTTATTTCATATCCATTTCCTTAAACCACACTAGCTTAACTATTCCTTGTAATCCTTGAATTAAATTTTAAATCCCTAACCATTGTTATGTCCAATTAATTACCATTATTGCTTATACTCCTATTTTTCCCGAGCCATACCTTGTTCGATACCGCCTTGTATTACACCTCTAAAATGGTAATAACTTGATAAACCTTTATTTTTATTTAAATACCTGTGAATCACACTTGAACCCTACCTTGCGAACCTTACACAATTAAATTGGATTGTTTACTTGATTTTTAGTCACTTATCCTTTAAATTAAATTGAAAGTTTCCCCGCTCTGAATTATTGCATAAGAATTCTATCCATCGAAAATTGCTTTATTATATGGACATTAATTAATTATTTTAATTAGCGTAAGAGGCTAGGGTGGTCCTAGTCCAGCACTTTAATTTGGCGTAAGAGGCTAGGGTGGTCCTAGTCCAGCAACAGAGGCCAATGTGTTGCCTAATTGGGAACCCAATTTTTTTTAAAGTCCAGAGGGACCTAGTGTCCGGTATGGGGACATTACGTGGCTGATCACCCGTATTGTCCGGTTTTAATAAAAAGCTTAATTTAATTAAAATGTTTTAAAGGTGGAAATATGCTATAAAAAGAGAATTGATTGCTCTCTCTTTCTCTTTACCTTGGAAATGGATTATAAATTGTCAAATATTGGAAGAGCTCAAAGAATGATCCCTATAATGTTATATCCATATTTCTGTTATTGATTCCATTGCATCTATATTGTTACTTGCTGAGCATTTGGCTCACTTCTTGCTATTGTTTCTAACCCTTTTTCAGTTAAAGAAGAAAAAGATACAAATTAGAAGCTATATCGGGAGAAGAACTTGTTGTGGACCATAGACAGCCTAGATTTGCTCTGCTAGAAGGTTGGACATCTGAAGATCAGTTAAGGCTTGTATAATAGTATCAGCTAGTTGTATTTAGTTGTGGAATGTATGTAGCTTTTAATTAAGGTTTTAGTGATATGTTGTAATAGTTAGATAGTAGCTGCTTGTTTCATACCACTACCTGTTAGAGATCCGGGTTAGTAGTGGGGTGTTGTATTATGACTTAATGTCTGGTTATCAGCTTATATGTATTTAATTTTGGTTGTGGTGCCCCGATCTTGTTTTATGATCGGGAGGGCATAGTAGTATGGTTCACCTGATCGGTTAGGACAGGTTGAACAGGTGTTTATGTTTCTTAAGTAGTTGGAATTGCAGTTGTTTTTTTTATGAATTTGGTTGGGTCAAAAATACAGGTGGATAGTCCGTATTACGAATACTTCATGCCGAAATTTTTCAAAATTTCCCTTTATTAAAAATCCATTTTATCTAATTAAATCCAATAATTTATTATAAAAGTATATTTTTAGTATTGGGAAGTCGGGGCGTTACAGGTTGGTATCAGAGCTATCAGGTTTTGGTCACTGAAACAAGCCAGGATTAGGTGTAGGATAGGTGTAGGATAGGATTTGAACCTTATAAACATAGGATAGGTGCGATAAGTGTAGGTTATCAATAGGATAGTAGGTGATAGGTTTAGGATATTCTTTTATCGCTTTAGTACTTTCTTTTTGCGCTGTATCGTCATCACAGGTGGAGGATGCTTCTGCAGTCGGCATTTACTTTTAGTAGTTGGATTGTTAACAGTGTGCCTTGAACTCTAAAACTGTTGTGTATATTGTTAATCTTATCGGTACCATAACTTTTATTTTCTAGCCATATACGCATCTTTTATTATAATTCTGAGTTGTCTGAATATTTCCTGTTGGAATTACTTGTTTAAGATAATACCTATGCTTCCCTATTTCTTTACATCGTTATAATTTTTGTGAACACAGACAACTCAAATTCAGGATTTGTAAACCTTATCTCTGTACATATTTTCCTGTTGTTTAATAAACTACTTGTTTTCTTATCAGCATCATGCCTCCAAAGAAGAAAACACCTGCTACAAATCCAGAAAACCAGAACACTGGCAATCAAAATCCAGTTGACCCGACTATGACTCAAATTCTTCAACTTCTTCAACAACAGACAGCCGCACTAGCTCAACAACGACCCGCTCAACCAATCGTGACCTTTAAAGCTTTTCAAGCCGTACACCCTCCGGTGTTCAAAGGTACTGTTAACCCTATGGAAGCTAGGGCTTGGCTGAATGAAATGGAAAAAGCTTTTGCTTTGGTAAGGGTAGGAGAAGAACAGAAGACGGAATATGCGAGCTATTTCTTGAAAGCTGAAGCAAACTATTGGTGGGAGTCAACAAAGTTGTTAGAAGGTGAAGGACTAATTACATGGCAGAGATTCACGGAGTTATTTCTCGAGAAGTATCTTCCAAGGTATATGCAAGATCAGCTGGAAATTCAATTCCTAGAGTTAAAGCAGGAGAACATGAGTGTGGCGGAATACGAGGTAAAATTCACAGAGCTAGCAAGGTTTGTTCCTGAATATGTCAATACTGAGGTGAAGAAAGCTAAAAGATTTCAGCAAGGTTTAAAGTCATGGATCCGTAGTAAGGTGGCAGTATTTCAGTTAGAGAACTATGCACTGGTGGTGGAGAAAGCTATGATTGTTGAAGGTGAAAGTGAACTGTATCAGAAGGAGAAGGCGGGGAAGAAAAGAAAGATAAGGTGGCAGTATTTCAGTTAGAGAACTTGCATCAGGGGCTCCCCCTGGCTCACACCTCTCACACCCTCACCTTCACCTACTAAGGTGGAACTCTCTTGCTCTCCTTTTGCCTGACCTGAAGAAATGGTCAGCCTCTCATTATTTGCCTCTCCTTTTGCCTGCTCACAAGGCAGCCTCTCACTCCCTTCCCTCAATCCTAAAAGTGTTTCAACTACTGAGAACTCCTCCACACTTGACACAGGAATGTTAGATATAGCAGTGGTAGAGTGAGTTATCAACGGATAAGGGATATCCGTTGATGGAGTAGTTATAGCTGTCAATGGATGGCTAGACATAGGCGCATCCGTTTATGGAGAAACACCTGTCAACGGATGAAGGATATCCATTGATGAAGGAATGATAATATCCGTTGAAGTGAAAACCAACACTGAATCTGTGGAGATTGATTTTAAAGATGAGGCCACAGATGTTGTTGTGAATTCAGGAATGGAAGCTTGATGGCCCAACAAATCATCTAAAAGATGATGACCACCAATTGCAGAGTGGGGCTTCTCCAAGAATATTAAAGATGGAGAATCAGGAATTGATGTAGATATCATATCCACATCCAGAGATGGAGTTGGTGATGGTGGATTATAATGTGTATCGATTTGAAGGTTAAGATCAAGGGGCTGTGACTCCACATTCATTGAAGTCACATCAAACTGAATTTGAGAAGGTACAGTTTGTTGTACTGTGTGTGCACCCTGTGCTTCCCCTATGGTTTTAGATTTTACTCTTCTTTCATAGGTTTTTGAGTGAGGCCTAGTGTCCCTTACCCTTTTGTGTAGAGTTGCTGTAGAACTAGTAGTCATACCCTGTTGGGAGGATGTAACTTGGGCTTGGCTATTTGGTGCACTTTCCTCACCTACCTTATTCTTAGGGCTTGCACCCTGTCCCTCACCACTCACTACCTCCTTCACACTCCCCTCAAGAGCTGTGGTAGTTTTTGCAACAGATGCTTTTTGAGAAACACCTGAGGTTTGTTTCTTAGATTTTGGTTTGGAAACTTTTGTTTTAGTCACTTGGGTAGGAGCCTGTTTGGTCACTACTACAGACTCCATTGTGACTGAGGAAGGCAAAGAAATTTGAGGGTTAGAGATAGGAGTTTCAAGGTTAGAAAGAGTTACCTGAACAATTGGTAGATATACCAATTGTACTTCTGCATTGGAGTTCATTCGAATTAAATCACTTAAGACTCTCTTCTCCTGAACAAAACATGTGAACTTGCTATCCGGGTTAGCAATGGATAGCTTATTCTCAGATACATGCAGTGCTAAGAGCATAAAAAATCTAGCAAAATAGATATTCTTGCCCCTAGTTTCCTTTTTACCTAATTTTGCTGCTATCTCATACATGACTAGTGTGCCAAAGTTATAGAATTTATCAGTCAGAAGCATACACAACATAACTAGCATGGAATGGGTAACAACATCAAAGTTACTAATTTTGCTTGAAAAAGTTTTAATGAAGGCATCACAAAAATAACTCCATTCTTTAACCATCCCTTTCCTAACAATTTTTCCTAAATTATCAGTACTAAGGGTATAATTTATGGAATTAAGCATGGCAACTATTTCAGCATCACTCGGTAATTTCAGACAGTTATTCTCAGGCAATTTTAAACAAGCAGTTATCACATCAGAGTTAACTACATAGTTTTTACCCTTTAGAGAAAAAGCAATTGTACCGTCTGTGCCATTGTACTCAGCAGATGCCCACACCTCTTCGATTACCTCGTGGATTAGAGGAGTGGTGGCAGTCATAGCATACGAAAGTTTACAGTTCTTCACAAAATTCATCATGGTGTGATAAGCTTCTGGGGCATTCACTGTATCGACATAGGCCGCGAAATTGTTCTTCTCATAGGTGAACCCAGTGGAAGACATCATCTTAACAATAGGCACCATTGAAGAGTTTGAACTTTTGTTGCAGAGAATTTTTGTGAAGAAGATGCAGTTTACTTAAGAGAATCTTGAAAGTCGATAAAAGTGAGATGTGAGAGCACAAGACAGCCTTTTATACTTTTCAAGAATTGAAAATGAAATAATTAAAAGTAATTACCCATTGGTCAAAAGTAACTGTCAAATAATAAAAGAAAATAAATATAACCAGTCCTATATAGATACACGTTTACCAACGGTTATATTTAAAAGAAAGTATGTATATCAACGGATATGAAATGAACGGTTGAGAAACAGTTTATCCGTTGATGACGTGGATAACCTGTTATCCGTTGATATACAAAAATCTAGGAATGTGTTTATGCTATCAACGGGTAGAAGGATATCCGTTGATAAGATAATTTTGCCTTGGACAAAATTTCTGAAGAAAATTTTTCTGAGAGTTTTTAATTCTCAAGTAAATCAAAACACATTTCTAGCTGCAATGCAGTAAAATCAAATATCACTAGGAATTATGAAAAGTTAAGCATACCTAGCTCACCTACCAATCTTGTGAATGTGGATTCATCAAGAGGTTTGGTGAAGATATCTGCAAGCTGCATTTCACTTGGCACAAAGTGCATTTCTATTGTACCATTCATCACATGTTCTCTAATGAAGTGGTATTTGTTGTCAATGTGCTTGGTTCTCGAATGTTGTACTGGATTCCCTGTGATGGCAATAGCACTTGTGTTGTCACAGAAAATTGGAATCTTCTCAACTTTTAGACCATAGTCAATAAGTTGATTTCTCATCCATAGAATCTGTGCACAACAGCTTCCAGCAGCAATGTACTCAGCTTCAGCTGTAGAAGTGGAGACTTAGTTCTGTTTCTTACTGAACCATGAAACAAGCCTGTTTCCTAGAAATTGACAGGAACCTGTAGTACTTTTCCTATCAACTCTACAACCTGCATAATCTGCATCTGAATAGCCAGTTAGATTAAAACCAGATTCTCTTGGGTACCAAATGCCAAGGTTTGGTGTTCCCTTGAGATACCTGCAAATTCTCTTAATAGCTATTAAGTGAGACTCTCTAAGGTCAGCTTGAAATCTAGCACAAAGACAAGTAGAAAACATTAAATCAGGTCTACTAGCTGTTAGTAGAAGTGAACCTACCATGCCTCTATAGCTTGAGATGTCCACAGACTTTTCCTTAGTATTCAACTCAAGCTTAGTTGCAGTGGCCATAAGTGTTTTTGCAGAGGTACAATCCATTAAGTCAAATTTCTTTAAGAGATCATAAATATATTTTGTTTGACTTATGAAAATGCCCTCATTAACTTGCTTTACTTGTGGGCCAAGAAAGTAAGTTAATTCACCCATCATGCTCATTTCATACCTACTTTGCATAAGTTTGGCAAACCTTTTGCAAAGCTTCTCATCTGTAGACCCAAAAATAATATCATCTACATAGATTTGAACAAGTATTGAAGAGCCATTGATATTCCTATGAAATAAGGTTTTATCTACTGTACCTCTAGTGAAGTGGTTCTCCAAAAGAAATTGAGATAAAGTGTCATACCAGGCTCTTGGTGCTTGCTTCAAACCATAAAGTGCTTTCATGAGAAGATATACATATTCTGGAAATTCTGGATCCTCAAAGCTAGGAGGTTGATGGACATAGACCTCTTCTTCCAGTTCCCCATTTAGAAAGGCACTTTTGACATCCATCTGATAGACTTTGAAATTGGCATGTGCTGCATAGGCTAGAAAGATTCTTATTGCCTCGAGTCTTGCCACTGGAGCAAAAGTTTCATCAAAGTCTATTCCTTCTTCTTGAGAATAGCCTTTTGCCACTAATCTAGCTTTATTCCTCACAATTATGCCATTTTCATCTATCTTATTCTTGAGAACCCATTTAGTACCTATGACACTTCTATCATCAGGTTTGGGCACAAGTTTCCATACTTTATTTCTTTCAAATTGATTTAGCTCTTCTTGCATTGCTAAGACCCAATCTGGATCTAGAAGGGCATCTTCCACTCTCTTAGGTTCCTCTTGAGACAGGAAGCTACTGTATAGACATTCTGCTTGAGTGGCCCTTCTAATTTGGACTCTTGAATTTAATTCACCAATGATTAACTCAAATGGATGATCTCTAGTCCATTTTCTTGCAGGTGGAAGATTTGATCTTGATGAGGTTGCTTCATTTCCATGAGCATGATCATGTTGATTTAGCATTGAATTTTGACCTTGAGAAACTCCCCCTGAGTTTGTTGTCCTTGCTGAATTATGAAGTTGACTGTCAATGGATGCATCATTTTGCCTGTCGACGGATGCTTGAGAATCTCTGTCAACGGATGCATCTCTAATAATGTCAACGGATGCTCCAGAATGACTGTCAACGGATGCTTCATTTCCAGTGTAAGCATCACTTCTAGTTGGTACAACAACTCTTGGTGGATCTCTGTGGTCATGATCTTCATCTTCCTCATCATCATCATAGTACATTCTTCCTTCACCTTCATTCTCAAATTCCAACTTTTCATGGGAGCCTTCATCATTTAGACCTAGAATCTTTTGATCATCAAACACAACATGTACAGAATCCATAACAATGTTGGTTCTTAGATTCTAGACTTTGTAGGCTTTCCCTGCTACATATCCAACGAAAATAGCTTCATCTGCCTTTGCTTCAAATTTGCCCAAGTTATCTCCATGATTCCTTAGCATAAAACACTTACATCCAAAGACATGAAGGAAAGCTAAAGTTGGTTTCTTGTTGGTTAACAACTGATAAGGAGTCATTCCTCTAGCTTGATTGACCAAGGAAATATTCTGAGTAATGCATGCAGTGTTGACAGCTTCAGCCCAGAAATATGTTGGTAACCTTGATTCACTTAACATTGTTCTAGCTGCTTCAATGAGAGTTCTGTTTTCCTTTCAACAACCCCATTTTGTTGAGGTGTTTTGGCAGCAGAAAACTCATGGACAATTCCATTCTCTTCACAGAAAATCTTCATTGTGGAATTCTTGAATTCAGTACCATTGCCACTCCTGATTCTTTGTACTCTGTCTTCAGAACCATTGTTTAGTATTCTGAGGTGATTGATGATGATTTCACTTGCACAATCCTTGGAGTGCAGGAAGAAGGTCCATGTGAACTTAGAAAAATCATCTACAATCACCAGACAGTATTTCTTCTTTGAAATAGACATGACATTTACTGGACCAAATAAGTCCATATGCAGCAATTGAAGAGGCTTAACAATGGATGACTCTGTCTTGCTTTGAAGGATGATTTCTTTTGTTTCCCTAATTGGCAGGCATCACACAGTCCATCTCTGATAAATTCCAATTGAGGGATTCCTCTAGCAAGATCCTTTCTTACCAAAGCATTCATAACTTTAAAATTCAAATGTGACAGCTTCTTATGCCATAGCCAACTCTCATCATTACTTGCTTTGCTGAAGAGACAAGTAATGGATTCTGAGCATGCTGAATTGAAGTCAGCTATGTAAACATTTCCTTTTCTAAAGCCTGTCAATACCACATTGTTGTCTTCCTTGGCAGAAACAACACAGGCTTCTTTTGTGAACTTTACTTCATAGTCTTTGTCACAAATCTGACTGACACTCAACAAATTGTGCTTCAAACCTTCAACTAAAGACACTTCTTCAATGATGACATTGTCTTTTGAAATCAGGCCATATCCCTTAGTATATCCTTTGCTGTCATCTCCAAAGGTAATTCTAGGGCCAGCTCCTTCCTTGAACTCTGTGAGCAGGGTTGAATCTCCTGTCATGTGCCTAGAGCATCCACTGTCTAGGTACTATAGATTCCTTCTGTTTCCCTGCACATATTCCAAAAACAATTCAAGTTGATTTTGGTACCCAAGCTTCCTTGGGTCGTTTCTTGTTAGCCTTTGACTTTGCACTCTTAGCATTCTTCAACTAAGATGTAGATGCTTGAGTGATGGGGTTTGACAAATGCTCATTTGCATGAATATTTGATGCATGCACTTGTGGAAAATTGGCATACATATTATTCATGCTAGGAATGCTCCATGACATTTGTGGCATATTCACAGATTGAAAATAAGGATTAGACACATATGGCATGTTCACATATGGATTTGAAAAACTAGCATTTTGATACAAACCAGGCATTGCAGGCATACATGGTATTGTTTGAGGTACATGAACAGGAGCCTTGTTGACAATCTTGCAATTAGAAGATAGGTGATTAACACTATTACAATTACTACAAGTTTTCCAAGGAGCAAACTTGTCAGGAGAATAATTGTTTTTCTTGTTGATACCTATCTTACCATTTCTGTTCTTTTTCTTTTTACCCTCAAATTCTACCTTTTCATTATCTGATTTACCAACAACCTTTTTGTTATGTAAATCACCTGCCTTAGCCTTCCCACTAGATTTGGTTTTGCTACTCTCACCACTAACAAAGTTCTTGTTGACTGGACCATACTTGATATCCAGTTTCCTAAGATCCTTCTTACTAACAAACTTTTTGTTAGTCGACGGATACCTCTCATCCGTTGATGGTTCATCTGTCAACGGATGATCACTATCCGTTGATTCACAAATAGTCTCTAGATCCTCAAGGCCAGGTTCTAGCTCCTTTTTCTTTTGAGTCCAGGTATCCTTCACAAACGATTCTATTCCCTGGACTTCTATTATGTTTTGAGAAATATTCCTACAACTTTGAAATTTAGCAATTATCCCTTGTTCTTTTTCAAGCTGGTCTTTTAAAATCAGTTCTCTTTTTAACACAGCTTCAAGTTCACTTTTAGCATTATTGCAATCAACTCTCATTTTCTCAAATTCTAGAAATTGAGCTTCTAGAGCAGCATTTCTATCACTTAAAAACAGATTAGACTCTTTAATCCTATTGTTCTCTTTAGTAAGTGATTTAAGAGTAACACTTAAGTGATATAGTTCAGTTGACATTTCATCTATAACACTGTTGCATTCCTCTTTGGTGAGCTCAGAGAGATTAGTAGAAAATACCTGATTGCTAGCTGAACTTGCTTCCTGCTCTCCAGAATCAGCCATCAATGCAAGGTTGACAAACTCAACATCATCATCAGAATGATTGTCATCAACAGCCCAGTCATACTCTTGGGTCAAGAATGCCTTTCCTTTCTGCCTGAGAAGATCAAAATATTTCTTCTTGTAGTCAACAGTCTCAGTTGACTTTCCCTTGTTCTCAGATCTAGGTTTCCTGCATTCACTTATCATGTGACCAGAAATTCCAAAATTGTAGCATTTAATTTTGGATTTATCCACATAGTTGCTTGTGGAAAAATCCTTGTTAAATGGCTTGGCCACCCCAGAGTTTCTCTTGAATTTCAGCTTAGAGAATCTCCTAGATAGAAAAGCTAAGTGCTCATCTATCTCATCCAATTCATCCTGCTGAAGGACATTCAATTCCTCAGACACCTTTTCCTTTCTCCTACTTGATTCTGCTCTACCTTTACAAACCTCCCTGTTTGGTGTAGAACTAGCAGCTTCTGTCCTTTCCTCCTTTTGCTCCAAGTTGGCAACAAGTGCAACTGGCCCACTTTTCTTTTGAGACTTCTCAATCTCTTCATCCTGCTCCATTTCCAGCTCACATGTCTTTAAAGTTCCATAGAGCCTTTCAAGAGTAAATGTCTTGTAATCTTGAGTGTTTCTTAGAGAAACAGTCATTGGTTTCCATTCCTTGGGCAGTGATCTCAGAAATTTGAGATTAGAATCTTTAACTTGATAGATTCTTCCATACAGTTTCAAACCATTTAGTAGCTTTTGAAATCTACTAAATGTATCATTCAATGTTTCTCCACTCTTAAAGTGGAAATGTTCATACTGTTGGATTAGTAGTTGTATCTTGTTTTCCCTCACCTGTTCTGTTCCTTCACAAAGGGTTTGAACAGTGTCCCATACTTCCTTGGAGGTAGTACAGTTAATAACATTGTCAACCATGTCTGTTTCTAGACCATTGAACAGTATATTCATGGTCTTTTTGTCTTTGTGGACTTCTGCAATATCTTCAAGACTCCACTCAGAAACAGGTTTGGGAATGAGAGTGTCAGGCACACCTTCAGCCAGGCCAACTCTTGTTGCAGTCTTCATTGGAACGTGAGGACCCTTGTCAATGCAATCCACAAAACCCTCATCAATAGACGAGAGATGTAGACGCATTTTTACTTTCCAGTGAAAGTAATTCTCTCTATCAAGAACTGGAATCTTTACTCCATAATCCTTCTTAGACATGTTGGAAGTGTGTTGATCTTTAAACTTCAAATATGTTAGAAGCAAGCTCTGATACCAATTGTTATTCCCAGATTACACACTTGTATAATTGTAGAAGGGGGGGTTGAATACAATTCTTGATATTTATAAATCTCTGAAAAGAACTCCAGAAATCTATACTTAGATAATTGCTGTAGAAATATTAATGCACAAACACATAAAAATAAGGTGGTTAAATGCACCACCTGAAGCTTTTATTCGAAGAAAACTCTGTGATACAAAAGTACACAGCTTCTGTTTTACAACTCTTTACTTTCTAAGGATATTCAACAAAAACCCTAAGCAAATGTATCTGTTTTCTTAGCATACAAAGAGTTGCTACACTTGGTTATAAATCCCAAGTTTTACAAGTACTACTGGAATAAGATAATATTAATCTAATTCTAGTTGACTTGCTACTACACTCCAAATACACATGTAGCCGAAAGGTTGTCCTTGTGAACAGACATGTCTCCTGCACCTTTCTTGTATTCATAGTGTAAACGGAATGCTTCTTTCTTCTATGTTTCCAAAGTATGGCTGCCATACTGCTTTTTGTATCTACTATCAACCCATGTAATCTGTCAGTCAAACCTGTCCTTATCAACTGCTAATCCCCAGCTTAGCATAGAAGAAAGTGTCAATGATTTTCCATTGATATTGTACACTGACATCCGTTGATGATGTATTGAGCTGTATCCGTTGATATTGAGACTTGAGCTGTATCCGTTGATGGAGTGGATTTGAGTTGTATCCGTTGATAGAGTTTTGTCTTCATCTGTTGATACACTTTCACTTAGGCAGAATTACATAGCATAGCTTATTTACAATTGGCTACCCTATTCTGTCTATCCGTTGATGGTCAACATGACTGTGGATAAAAACACTATCAACTGATAACATAGAGATACTGCAGTATGCTACAAAACCTCATCCGTTGATGAGCTACCTGTCAACGGATAGAGTTATAAATCCTCATCCGTTGACAGCTACAAAACCTTATACAATTTGATTGATTGTGAAGTTATCATCAAGTACAACATATTCCTAACAGTTACAAACTAAAATTACTTTCTAGCTTGTCTATCCTTTTTGAGTAATATCCAAACGACTTGAGATTTGACTTCCTTTAGCTCTGTTCAGATCCACTTCTTTAATAGCTTGTCTCTTGAAACATCTCTCTAAGCTTCATTGTAGGCTTTTTCAAACTACTTTACAGTATGTGGTCCATAAAGTGTTTTGGCTTGCTGCAGGATTCTGACTTGTACAATTTTTCAGTATTTTATCTCCAAGATTTCATTCGAGAAGTGACTGAGTGATTGATTCGAGAACTGGAGTTGATTTGTTAGATAACTCTGAGTTCTCGAATGTTGTGAGGTTGACATGTCGAATCACTTCTCAAATAAGTCTTTTCTCCAGGAACCCTTGAGTTGTCGAATAGAACATTTGACTTATAAAATCACAGAGATATCGAATAGCTTCTTTAGTCCTTGAGATATCGAATGGAACTTTGACTTGTTGCCTCCTTGAGAACTCGAATGATGTTTTCACTTGTTGACTTCTTGAGTTCTCGAACAGAGTAATAGACATGTCGAATATCTGAGTTCTCGTATGAGATATCGATCAATACTTTTAGAGATATCGAACAGTGTCTTTTGAGATATCGAATCTCTGACTTCTCGAAAGCTAGACTTCTTGAATATGACAATCATACTTCTCGAATTGATACTTAGGCAAATCTTCATTCTTCAAATTCCAGCTGTGTTTATTTTGACAGTCTTGATCTTTAAGCTTGAGGCATGATTCTTGGAACTTCTTTCAAGCATTATTCTCTGACTTTAATTACAGTCACAAATATAGAATTGATGCTTATTACAAGTACTATAACAAGTAGAAACTCTACAGCTAGAGGTTCCCTCAGTCAAGAGGTCATGAAAGTAATGCATAGCATTACAAACAATTGGGCTTGTTATTAGATGTACTCAGGCATGCCTCTGTGACTAACAATCTCCCCCAAATTGTGAGTAAGACCCTTAGTCACAGTTTCATGTCTGATAACAATTCTAACATACATAAAGATAAAATATTGACAGTACATGTATGAATTTTGATAAGCATCATGAATGGAATTTACAAGAGGAGTATTCTTACAGACTATGATGAAGTGCTAGCCATTATCATTTGTTTCCATCTCCATAGCTTTGGCTTGCAGATCATCATAAGCCTTCCTTTTCCTTTCTTCTTCCTTCCTTGCATTCTCATCCATAACTCTTATGATAGCTGCCATAGCATCCAGTTCTTCAAGCAAGATTGAGTTCTTGAAATCTTCAAGTACTGGTTTCAGAATGTTTGCAGGATAGTGATTGAGTAAGTTCATCCTGATATTGACACGATCTCCATTCCTCCTCCTATATTTCACCACATAGGGATTGAGCTGAACTCTACACAACCTTTTTCTCTTAGCTTCTCTGCTTCAACTTCCAGCTTATCAATCTCCTTCTCCCTTTCTAGCCATTTTTCAAAGCACTCCCTTCTTATCTTCTCAGCATGGTCTCTCTTCATCTTCACAAAGTCAATTAACTCCAGCTTCCACACCCTCTCCACTTTGTCTTCAGAATCCAATAGTGTAATAATTCTCTCTATATCATATAACTTGCCCCAATTTTGACATCCCCCTTGTCTGAATTTCTTCTGTCTTTCATCAGTGTATTTGATTTCAAGATAGTCATTAACAATGGCAGCATAGTAGATTCTTTGAGCTTGTAGAAATTGCAGTTGGTCTTCATCAAAGTCTTCATCTAGAGGTTGAAGTTTTAATCCTGGATAGATTGTTAGAGCTCTTGACCTAGGTAGCTTCACCCTTCTTGCTGCTTGCTTGAATTTAATCTTTTTCACTTTGTTTCTTGGCAGAAACTTGTGACCCATGCTTTTTGACCATCGTAGTATACCATTAGCAGTTTGCTTTTGGAAACATACACATGGTTTCTTGATTTGACAATCCTTTGCTTGAGGTGGCAAAACAGTTGTAGAAGCCATAGATGTAGATTTTGGTAGGTCATTACTAACTACAATCACCCTAGACTTTGAGTCTTGTGTAGTTGTGAGGTTATAGCTAGTAATTGATATGTTAAATTACGTCTAACCGCAAGCGCACGGTGTCTATTGCTAGTACAGATGGCAAGCGGGTCGAATCCACAAGAAGACATGTTCTACTAATTCCTTTTCAGTTATCGCTAATTGTTTCAAGGGTCATACGAATATGTGAAATTATTAATTAACTAATTAAACTAAATTAACACTAATTAAACAGATGATAAACAAATTATTTAAAATCTAGGGCAATCAGGTCCACCATGCTTACACAATTGGCTCTTAAGCTAAAGCAATCAATGTGATCCTATAACTAGAGTATGTTAATCTCTTTCAAGCATTAACACTCTCGAAACATTCAACACAATTAACCACTTTTAGTAATTCAATCAATCAGGTAATTAGAGTCAAGTTAATCTCTTCCAAGAATTAACGCTCTCAGAAATCCAATGATGCTTCCGCACTCAAATTCAATTCTGCTAATCGTATGTGTGCCTCTAGTAAGTAAATCTCTCGATCCATACCCCTATTTGCATATAATTAATCCATGATATTGGCCAATTACACAAATTAATGATTAAAACATATCAATCAGAATTAACCATAACCAATCAAACCACTATGAAAATCATGCCAATATTAGTGCAAACATGGCTTCCCTTTAAGCCCTAGAAATAACTACTCGCTAATAATTAAACAAGTAAAACAACTAGTAAAACAAGAAAACATAATTAAACTAATAAGAACAAAGAAAAGATTAAGAGAACAAAACCTTCAAACTTCAATGTTGTCACCCAAAAGAAGAGTCATGGTGTTTCTCTACATCTCCAACTAATAATACTAATCTACTCTAAACTATATTATCTGATCTAATATTACATATTTTTCTCCCTCCCATAAAATAATACCCTATATGTGTTTATATAGGCTATCAAAGTCTTGCCCAATAAAAGTATTTTAATACTCTAAATAAATTACAAGTAGGATTCCATAACTGAATAGGATTCCTTATTTAAAATTCGTAACTATATTTATTCCTCTGTTTCTGGGCTCTTCCAACTGGATTTTGCTTATTGGACCACCTCTGAATTAAATATAATTCCACAAGCTTCGCGTGGGCAGTAAGATCGTCAAATTCTGACTTCTGGAACTCAAGATATGGCCAAAACAGTGTAGGCAGCCCGTATAGCCCAATAATACGAATTTTCTCCTATTTTATCTCCAAAATAGCTCTTTTTGCTCCAAATCCTTCCAAGTCATGAATTCTTTATTTCCTACAATAAAACAATAAAATCTATTAAATAAAAATCCAAATCAATGCAAAACACAATAAATATGAGAATAAAATCATCTAGAATATAAATAAAAATATACTCTATCAAACATCCCCACACTAAGCATTTGCACGTCCTCGGGCAAATAAGTGAAATAAAAACTAAGTCCTAACAAACATCACTTTCGTAGATGACACGATTGCATTGAGCATATGCAACAAGCCGTTAAACCCCTAGGCAGCCCTAGTAGGACGAGTGTTGTCTCGTGAGGGTTTATAGTGAATATACCCACAAAATTCATCTAACCATGCAAAAGATCAATGCTAACACAACACCACACACACAAGTCCTCTCATGCCACATCAACTTAAGAATCAAAGCAAACATACGATGTCTTGGTGTCGAAAGTGCAAGTATTCACGTAGTCTACTCAACCAACATGCAGAAGGTCATAAAAATTCATGTCAAGTGTAAAAATCCTTGGTAATCATGCTAAGCCCACAAGAAATACATCTTTAAGTCTAAACCTGGGATCTCCTATGCCAAAACAAGTAATAACTCACCTTTCACTCAAAAACGAATATTCACTCAAGAACAAGGTTAAGTGTATCACTCAATTCCAACAAAATCATAAACACAACTTGACACTCGCAATCAATCTCACTCTCAACACAACATACATCACTGATGACAATCAAAAGGTCTTTATTCGGGTTGTAGCGTGGGCTAGGGACCAGGTATGTCAAGTAAAGCTAAAACAGGTTAATGTCAAAAGCTAGTACCCAACAATAATCATTATTCAATTCCCTTTCTATTAAAACAAATACTTCCCCACACTTGGATTTTTCAATAACCCTTATAATAATAACTTGACTAGTCGAATGAAGAAGGATCATACAAACATAAGAATGCTCTCAAATTTATTCATTTTTTTTTCTTTTTTTTCTTTCTTTTCCTTTCTTTTTTCTTCTTTTTTTTTCTATTTTTTTTCTTTTTTTTTCTGAGAGCTAAGGAATAAGCACAATGATCCATAGATATTATTATGAATTTCGACTAGCAAGCATCAACCCAAAATCAATATTCCCCAAAAGTATGATCATCAATAACCCCCCCTTTTATGAACACCTTATTACTCCCTTAAGCACGATACTAGCCTTTGACAATTTAGGTTCAAATTCAATATAAGGTCAATAGAATAAAAAGGATAATGGCAAGTAATGTAGTGTGTCGCCGAAAGAATAGGATTTGGCTCAAAGGGTTAACTAATTGATCATGTATAAAAGGTGTGGAAATATGGGAAATACGAGGTTAAACCTAAGTGCCTTTATCATCTCATCATCAAGTAATGTCATGCATTTCAAGAAAGATCTCAAGTAAGTGCTAGCAATGTAAACAACATGTGGACACTCAAGCAAACGAAAAATCATGCAAAAGATATGCATATAGGCTCAAAACTCACTTGGTGTGACAAAACATAATCAATCCCAAGTAACAAGACTCTCTAACGCACCTACTTGTACTCAAAGCATGTAAACCAAGTCATCTTGCACATATTCATGTCATTCTAATCACTTACAACATCCAATTAAGTCTACAAGTTTCAACTTGCTAGTGAAAGTGTGTGCACAAGAACAAAGCACGTCACTTCTCATACAAAAGCGTCAATAAACACAAGAATTCTACGCATGCATGGGTGTATCAAGCAAAATACAACAACTAATCAAATTGCATGGCTAGAGTTATTTTTGGTATTTTTTAATTTTTTTAATTTTTTTGAATTTTATAATATATAATTTTTTTGGATTTTTTATCATTGAGAACTCATCCCCACACTTAAGTGGTTCATTGTCCTCAATGAGCAAATATATAAAAGAAAAGAAAAAAAATATATACAAAAATAATATTCCTAAATAAAAATACAAAAATAATAAAGGAAAAAAAATAATACAATAAAGATACAAAGATAGGTGAAAAATACTCCCCTAGTGCATAAGCATGAAGTGGCCTTTGAAAATATTGAAGTGGGAAACAACCGAACTATCTGAGTCCTCATCCTCCTCGGTTGAATCTGGTGGAGAGTATTGCGTACGAGTTCCATAGACTGGCCACCTTGCCTGAATACTACAAAACCCCAATTTACAAGAACACAAATTCGTAATAAAAATAAAATTAGAGAAAAAGATTTACCCAATACGAATCAAAGAGGTGAACTTGCAATTAATTCCTCTTTAGAATTGAATTTTTAGAGATTTAAAAGAAATAGAAGAGGAATTGGATTTGTATGTATAGAAGGGTATATAATAATAATAATAATAATAATAATAATAACTATAATAATAATAATAATAACTATAATAATAATAATAATAATAATAATAAGAATAATAAGAAATAAGAATTAGAATAGAAATAGGTTTAGAATTTTGAAGAAAAGATGGGAGGTTTTGGAATTGAAATAGGAAAAGAATTAGGTGAAATAGGGGTATAAATAGATTTGGGGTTGAAAAAGTTTTTTTTTTTTTTTTACACAGAAGCTGAAAAACCATCAAACAACACACTGCACTACACACAAGCTGCACGCGCAAAAGGCAGACTACTCACACAACAGACGCGCAGGCGCAGCCTGCGCAACAGACCTGCAAACTGCGGGAAGACCAGTAACGCAGGCGCAACCTGCGTTACACACTACAGAAACGCAGGCGCAACCTGCGTTACTCACTCAAAATTTCGATTTTTTTTTTTTAAGAATACAACACTCAACAATTTTTTTTTTTTTTTTTTGAATAAAGAGTAATGTACCCAACAAGGCTTGGAATGAACAAATAACTAAGCAATTCTACTATATATGAAAGAGAAGGAAAGAAGTACTCCCCTATGCAAAAGCATGAAGTGCATTGATCCTCCAATGAAATCTTGGGTTGCCTCCCAAGCAGCACTTATTTAGAGTCATTAGCTTGACCTCCTCAAAAATACTCCGGTAAAGGCGGAATATCCACTTTCTCAATCATAAACTCGCCACCACAAAAAGTATTAAGAGTGTTAGTGGTTGTCTTTATCCTGCAGAAAGTCTCCAAACAAGCATCAGTAAAATAAAATAAGTCATTAAGAAGCAATAGAGAGAGTGCTTGTGCAGTTTTGGAAAACTTTGTGATAAAACAGCGATAAAATTCGACACCATGAAAATATTGAACTCCCTGGACAGAAGGTGGAGGTTCTGGTGGTGGCTTTTCTTCACTCCTCACTTTCACTGGAGCCATTCGGACATCTTGGCTTATCACATCATTGGCTAATAAGACACTTCCATCTTCTCCCTCTTCTCGAGCTTGAAACGTATGAGCCACTTTGTATGGATCCTCAACCAAAATTTGAGAAATATCATCTTGGACAATATTTGTTATCACATCAACCTTGAAATAAGTAGTCTTGAGCAAAGAAGCCTTGTAAGTAGAGGCTAGATCGAGAGCAAATTTATCAATACATGGTAGCTTAGGCACAGGTTGTGGAAGAGAAACAACAACCATCTTTGTATTGCTTTCTTTTGTAGCCTCATCATCAGTCACATTGTCCTTGGTAGCAGCAACATCATTGATCTCGTCATCGGTGGCATGCTCCTTCTCTTTATCAATGGCCTCATCATCAACATACATGGAGAAACTATCATATTCCTGATCGCTTGTGAGATTGATAGCAGTCAGGTCCTCTTCGGATCGGATAGATGATGATTGTAAATAGTCGAGCTGCCCTGTAGTAGAAGAGTTAGCCAACTGTGCAATTTGAGATTCAATCGCCAAACTTTGAGTTTCTAATTCTTCAGAACGCTTTAGCAGTTTACTCAAGATATCCCACATCTCATTTGTCTGATCAGCTTGCACATCTACCCTGGATTGAGAAACATGTAGATCTTCTTGTAGAGGAGGATATTGATATTCTTGTTGTGGCGGCTGCTCATATGACTGGTAATATTGTTGCTCAAACTGTTGCTGATTATGATATGAAAAATTTTGAGCACCATTGTCCTGGTAGTAGAAATCCGGTTGATTCACCCATTCTTGATCAAAAGTGTTTGAATACTGATTGTACCCATATCCTTCTTCAAAAGAATTCATTTGTCCCCACTGAGCACTCTGAGAATTATAGACATTGTAAGAACATTCAAAACCATAGTGACCCTGCACACCGCAAATTTGACAGAAGTTGTAAGTTTTAGGGGCCACTTGTGACATCTCATTGATACTCATTGGACGCCGCATAGTAGGCTCTGTATAGTTGAATGAGGCAATTTCTTGAGTGCGTGCCTCCAACATGGAAGATAAGAGTGCAAAAGTATCAACTTCACCCATTGCAAACCTGTAGACACTCAACAAAGCCAAGAAAACGCAGTAAAATTCGCCTCAATTGGAACTAAAGGTTCCAACGAGACAATGGAAACAATCTAAACAACTAAATTAAAATTAACAGAAACTCGCTGTCTCCCCGGCAGCGGCGCCAAAAACTTGATATGTTAAATTATGTCTAACCGCAAGCGCACGGTGTCTATTGCTAGTACAGATGGCAAGCGGGTCGAATCCACAAGGAGACATGTTCTACTAATTCCTTTTCAGTTATCGCTAATTGTTTCAAGGGTCATACGAATATGTGAAATTATTAATTAACTAATTAAACTAAATTAACACTAATTAAACAGATGATAAACAAATTATTTAAAACCTAGGGCAATCAGGTCCACCATGCTTACACAATTGGCTCTTAAGCTAAAGCAATCAATGTGATCCTATAACTAGAGTATGTTAATCTCTTTCAAGCATTAACACTCTCGAAACATTCAACACAATTAACCACTTTTAGTAATTCAATCAATCAGGTAATTAGAGTCAAGTTAATCTCTTCCAAGAATTAACGCTCTCAGAAATCCAATGATGCTTCCGCACTCAAATTCAATTCTGCTAATCGTATGTGTGCCTCTAGTAAGTAAATCTCTCGATCCATACCCCTATTTGCATATAATTAATCCATGATATTGGCCAATTACACAAATTAATGATTAAAACATATCAATCAGAATTAACCATAACCAATCAAACCACTATGAAAATCATGCCAATATTAGTGCAAACATGGCTTCCCTTTAAGCCCTAGAAATAACTACTCGCTAATAATTAAACAAGTAAAACAACTAGTAAAACAAGAAAACATAATTAAACTAATAAGAACAAAGAAAAGATTAAGAGAACAAAACCTTCAAACTTCAATGTTGTCACCCAAAAGAAGAGTCATGGTGTTTCTCTACATCTCCAACTAATAATACTAATCTACTCTAAACTATATTATCTGATCTAATATTACATATTTTTCTCCCTCCCATAAAATAATACCCTATATGTGTTTATATAGGCTATCAAAGTCTTGCCCAATAAAAGTATTTTAATACTCTAAATAAATTACAAGTAGGATTCCATAACTGAATAGGATTCCTTATTTAAAATTCGTAACTATATTTATTCCTCTGTTTCTGGGCTCTTCAAACTGGATTTTGCTTAGTGGACCACCTCTGAATTAAATATAATTCCACAAGCTTCGCGTGGGCAGTAAGATCGTCAAATTCTGACTTCTGGAACTCAAGATATGGCCAAAACAGTGTAGGCAGCCCGTATAGCCCAATAATACGAATTTTCTCCTATTTTATCTCCAAAATAGCTCTTTTTGCTCCAAATCCTTCCAAGTCATGAATTCTTTATTTCCTACAATAAAACAATAAAATCTATTAAATAAAAATCCAAATCAATGCAAAACACAATAAATATGAGAATAAAATCATCTAGAATATAAATAAAAATATACTCTATCAGTAATGCCTAGGACTTGCTGTTTTCCACTCTTCCTCTCATAGACCTTGTTTTGGCCTTGATCATCATCATTCTTCTTGTCCTTGTTGCTCTTCTTCTTCTTGTCTTCATCTCCCTTGTTGCTCCTGTGATGACTTCTCCTCCCATCACTTTTGTCTTCATCTTCATCATCCTTATTCCTCCTCTCTTTAGCCATTTCAGGGACAATGCCAGTTGCAATGAAATTTTTGAGAATGTTCAGTGCTTCCAACTCTTCAGCAGTTCTGATTCCTTGCTTTTTAGTTAGTCTCTCAATGATGGTAATGATGAGATTTCTGTTATGAGGTATAAGATGCTTGGGAATGATCAATTGCTTGATGTCATCAATTCTTGTTGTAGATTGATAGATAATTATTCTTGGATTCGTAATCACTTCAGGCAATTTGGTGGGTTGCTCATTCCTCAAGTCATCATATAGGGTTTTGTTGTTCTCATTCCTCTTCACAATCAGTTTCAGCAGTACATCTTTCTCAGAGAATTTTAGAGCTTTCAGAGTGTTGTAAGTTAGATGCCATATCTTGGTCTTTGTCACCATCATTATCTCCTTGAACCACACACCATCACTTCTTCTAGGCACAACAGTGAAGTAGTCAATCTGATCCTTCAAACTCCTCAGATATACCTGTGTGTCCGCAGCCTGTTCTCTTGAGACTTTCAGAAACTCCAAGAATGCATCATCATGATAGACATTAGAATTTGCAATTTCTTGTAGCTTGGCCTCAGTAACCACTAACCACCTTTACTTCTACAGGCTTGGCACTTTCAATCCTGGAGGGTTGAGGTTTATCAGATGGCATACTTCCTGCAACTACTGTAGTTATAATAGTTTGTTTCTGTCCACTGGGGGTAGTGATGTGCACTTCTGGCATAGTGACAATTGGTAGAGAGGTTTGAGTTTCAGAGACTTTGGCTTTACCCTTGCCTTGAACATGAGGAGTTGTAGATTTTGAAAATCCTCTTGGTTGACCACCCTCAGCCCTTCTCCCCCTTAGACTTTGGGTTTTTGGAATTCCCCTTCTCCCCCTTAGGCTTGTTGTCAGGCACAGAGGTTTTTGAAGGGGCCTTTGGGTCGGAAGAATCTTCAGGTATAGAGAGGCCCATGTGCTTCATTATGGCAGACAATATTTGTTGTTGATGAAGAAGGACATCAGCTGTGGTGTTGGCCTGAGTGTCCAACTTGTTATGTAGCAGAGCAACAGTGTTTTGAAGTTCAGCATTGGAGTGTTTGAGTGAGCTCACTTCTTCTTATAGAGAGGTCACCTTGGTGAACAACTCAGTAGCTTTGAATGCATAGAGTGACTGTTCTTTGAGCCTCAATACTTCATACTTTGTCATGTCATGCACAGGAACTTCAGTCACCAGCTTGTCTCAATATTGATTGGCAAAGAGAGTTCTGATCATGGCATTTATATCATTTGTCTGAGAAGACAAGTTCTGGATTTGAGTTGCAAGATTCTTGACAGCATTTTAAACCAAGGGAAACCCATTATCCATCTTAGTGCAGGTATTTTTACATTCTTGAATGGTTCTAAGTACATGATCTAGAAGAAGGAAATTTTAAGAGAAATTCCTTCTTGACTTCACTCACTTCCTTTGCTGTGGCATCACAAACCTTACTGACTTCTGTTTTAACTCCCTTGCCAAGGTAGTGAGCAGCCTTGAGAAATCCCTTATATGAGTCATTTATAGCCTCATACACTTCACCAGGAGATAAAGATTTGGCATTTGAACCCAGTGAAGTGAGGTACTCTGCTCTTAGATATTGGAGAGTTTCATTGAGAGTAATGTCATATTTTCCTTGCAACCTGGCATCTACATTGCCATCTCTCTCAGCATCATCTATTATCTTCTTCTTTTGCATCTCTACATCATCTCTGTGACACAACAGAATTGCTTCATAGTGTGGATCTGAGAGATTTGATGTAACAAGATGTTGGGCTATTTTGACAAACTCAGGAATCTGATCCACAACTAAGCTTTGAAATGCTTCAACCGTCAATTGTGGTGGAGCAGACCCTGATCTTGAAGCATTTTCATGTTGCACAAGCTTCAGCCATTGTGACAAAAAGTCAGAGCTAGAGCTAGGCAAGCTAGACTCCTCAGTTGAAGATGCAACTTCTACAACCGGATGGATTGACTCTCCTACTGTTGTCTCCACAGAAGTGGGATGGGTTACAACAGTAGTTGACACAGGCACAGAGTCTCTAGTGAAAACTAGTGAATCCTCTGTATTTGTGATGGTGTCATCAGGATATGCCCCAGCTTGCATTCCCTCACCATCCAAATGTGGTTCCTGGGTGGTGAGCAAAGTGTCATGCACTAAGTCACTTGAATCCATTGGCTCACCAAGAGAAGAGAATTCTTGGTGATCAATGCCTTGCTGCCCAATTTCTTGAGTTGTAGGCTTCAAGGAAATTTGAGTGGTAGATTCTGGAAGAGAAGTGTCGTTTAGATTTGATTTTGGCAACTCCCCCTGAGAAATAGAAGGAGTTTCAAGTGTGATGTGCTCTCCACTCAGTGTAGTGCCAGCCTTATCACTCCCATGTGCTGACTCATTACAAGAAGGTGCATTGGGGAGAATGCTTGATTCTATAGATGCACCCTGTTGAGAGAGCACATCTAGTGAGTTATTTGCCCCTGATTTTACAACTTTAGCCATTTATGTGACTGAAGAGGTGGTTTTTGTTTTTTTCTTCTTCTTCTTTGGCCTTAGTAATGGTGACTCTGGTTCCTCACATTCTAATCCTAACTCAGCACTCAATGCTGCTTCTGATAACATGTTTAAACCAGTGTGAGTTCTCTTCTTCTTCTTCTTCTTCTTCTTCTTCTTCTTCTTCTTCTTCTTCTTCTTCTTCTTCTTCTTCTTACTAGCATCACCCTGTTGAGAGGATGATGCAGTTGGCCCAGTGTTTGGTAGAGTGTTTGGCTGAGAGGGTTGGTTAGCAGGCCCTGGGTTAGCATTTTCTTCTACTTGCTTGGGATGTGCTAATTGTGATTTGGAATCAAATGTTGGCATGTTGTGAGGGTAAGTCCTAAATAAACTCTCCATATGGGGAGTTATTTTAAGTCTTACATCCACATTATTCCTAATCTCCAAATTACAAAAAATAAGTTTGGTCATGGATCTAGGATAGCCTATTCTATTTCTATCTATCCCAGGCAATTCAACCAGTTTATCATTTACAGAATTAAGTGCAGATTGAATAAAACGAGTGAAGAAGATTTCAGTATCTCTCTTAGCTGAGTTCTTACCAAGTCTTCCATACAACTCCTGTAGAATTATCTGTCCAACATCTATCTTTTTCCCATAGGCCAAAGCATAGCCTATCTGCTGTGCAGGAGCACTAATTTGATCAAAGCTGGACTTCCTAGCAATGAAGACTTGAAGTAGAGTAGCAAATACATAACTTCACTCCTTCCGTAAGAACTTTCTATTCAACTGTCCAAGATTGATTTCATCTGAGTAATTGATGAAGTCAAAGAAGTCTTCCAATTCAACATTTGTGGCTAGTGGGTCATACACTTTTTTTTATAACCCCAGTGCTTGATTCATATCTGCAGTAGTGATAGTAATTTCCTTATCTTGAATCCTACAGTGAACGATGTACGAGGTTATTGCATTATCTAGAGCTACGACTTCCATAGTTGCAGTTCTCCAAAACTATTCGAGTAAGTCGAGATACAGAGTTGGGTTGGCTGAGAGTGCATCTTTGATGTATGATTCTGACATCCATCGAACAAAGCACTTGAAATTTGCATTCGGTGCTTTCACATCATTGGTTATAGCGATGAAATTAGTCTGTTTGGGTATTGTGAGTTGGCTGTTTTCCATTTATGCAAGGAGAGAGAGAAGAGAATGAGGGTTGTAGAAGAAATTTGCCTTGAGCGGTTAAGATTTTTATTTCGCAGAGGGGTAGATGCTTAAGATATCGATCGAAATGGGTGGAGCATTTGAGGGAGGTTATAAATAGGGTTACTTGAATTGTCGATTAGGTTTATGCTTTGTACCGACAAGTCAGGTATCCAAGAAGTGAACAACAGCTGTTCAATATGTCGTATGTGTCACATTCGATAACTTGAGCAGGTAAAAACCGATAGCTGGAAGTTTATTTAATGTAAAGTTGAATAATATATGTCTTTTATGAGTGAGTTAAAATTGTCAAATAAAAGTCAAAAGGGGTCTGACGCTCAGCGAGAATTCAGCCTTTTCAAATGATTCGAGAACTCAAATATAGTGTCCGAGAACTCAGTCATTAGAGAACTCAATTACTATATTCGAGAAGTCAATCATATCTCTATTCGATATCTCCACAAGACTCTATTCGAGAACTCGAGAGTGCTCCAAAGAGACTTGTTAGAGAAGTTGAGCAGTGAATCATTAGAGAAGTCTGATTTAACGAAATATTCTCTTCATTCATAAAACTCAATTTTCACTATCTTTTAAATTCACCAGAGATATTCAATGAAGAATATTCTAACAAATTGAATAGTGATTTTCTCAAAATTTCATAGAAATTTCAAGTTAATAAAAATATGATTTCACATATGCAACAGATTTGAAATATTTATAAATCATATTTCAGCCAACACTCACTTCAAAAATATTGAGAATTTAGATAAAGTAAGTGTTTACTGCTACAACAATCTATTTGATATTTTCACTTAACCAGATTCAGAAGAATTCAACATTCCGATCTCACTAACCAACCTTGTGAAGGTGGCTTCATCCAATGGCTTAGTGAATATATCAGCTAATTGTTTATTTGTGGAGACATAATGCAACTCAATGGTTCCATTGGTTACATGCTCCCTAATGAAATGATATCTAATGTTAATGTACTTTGTTCTAGAATGATTGACAGGATTGGTAACTATAGAGATTGCACTTGTGTTGTCACACATGATTGGAATTCTTTCCAACACAAGTCCATAATATCTAAGTTGATTTCTAATCCAAAGCACTTGAGCACAGCAACTCCCAGCAGCTATGTATTCAGCCTCAGCTGTGGAAGTTGACACAGATTGTTGTTTCTTGCTATACCAAGAGACTAACCTTTGTCCAAGAAACTGGCAGCTACCTGAGGTGCTTTTCCTATCCACTCTACATCCAGCATAATCAGCATCAGAATAACCAACCAGATTGACCCTATGTCCTTAGGATACCATACACCCAAGTTTGGAGTGCCCTTCAGATATCTAAAGATCTTTTTGATAGTAATCATATGTGATTCTTTAGGATTTGATTGAAACCTTGCACACAGACATGTAGAAAACATGTTGTCTAGCCTACTAGCTGTGAGATAGAGTAGAGAACCAACCATGCCTCTGTAGACTGAGATATCTACCTTCTTGCCCTTAGCATCTTCATCCAATTTAGTGGCAGTGGCCATGGGTGTATTAGCAGGTGAGCAGTCTTCTAAGTCAAACTTTTTTAATAAGTCCTTGATATACTTGGTTTGACTGATAAACATACCATCCTTCATTTGACTAACTTGAAATCGAAGAAAGAATGTCAACTCTCCCATCATGCTCATCTCATATCTGCTCTGCATGAGCTTAGAGAATTTCTCACACAGCTTCTCATTAGTAGAGCCAAATATGATATCATCCACATAGATCTGAACTAGGATAATATCATCACCATGCTTCTTGAAAAATAGTGTCTTGTCCAATGTGCCTCTAGTGAATTGATTTTCAAGAAGAAATTGTGATAGTTTGTCATACCACGCCCTTGGAGCCTGCTTAAGTCCATACAATGCCTTAAGCAATCTGTAGACAAATTCTGGGAAATGTGGATCTTCAAAGCCAGGTGGTTGTTGCACATAAACTTCTTCTTCCAACTCTCCATTCAGAAATGCACTCTTGACATCCATCTAATAGACTTTGAAATTTGAGTGAGCAGCAAATTCCAAGAAGATTATGATGGCTTCCAATCTAGCAACAGGGGCAAAAGTCTCATCATAGTCAAGGCCATCCTGTTTAGAGTATCCTTTTGCAACCAACCTTGCTTTGTTTCTTACTATTACACCATCTTCATCCATCTTATTTTTCAGAACCCATTTTGTTCCAAAAATGGTTCTGTTCTTTGGTGCAGGCACAAGCTCCCATACTTTGTTTCTTTAAAATTAATTCAGCTCCTTTTGCATAGCAAAAATCCAATCTGGATCTAACAGTGCATCATCAATTTTCTTAGGCTCAATATGAGATAGAAAGCAACCACAGAGACACTCATTTTGAGTTGCTCTCCTAGTTCTCACTCCTGCATTTGGATTTCCAATAATTTGATCTGCAGTATGTGATCTATCCCATTTTCTTGAATGCTCAGTTTGATTTCTCAATCTTGATGTAGCTTCATCATCCATGTTATGATCATTTTCATTTCCCCCCCTATGAAGTTGCCACTATTCACAGGTGTGTCTTGGATGCTTGTCTCTTCACTGTTGATTGACACAAATTCTTCTCTTGCTTCATCATTCACTGGAGTTTGTCGAACTACGGTCTCAACTTCAGTTTCAATCTCTTCATCAGAATCATTCAGATTTTCAAACTTTAATGGATCTCTATCTTCATCATTGGCTTCTTCTGATCCAGGTAGTTTGTTGTTATCAAATGTCACATCTGTGCTTTCCATAACTTTCTTTTGACTGATGACATAAACTTTGTATGCAATTCTCTCCATAGAATAGCCAAGAAAAATTCCTTTAAATGCCTTTGCATCAAACTTTCCAATATATTCTGAAATGTCTTTTAACACAAAGCATTTGCTTCTAAAAGTATGAACATACTTAAGAGTAGGCTTCTTTCCAGTCATCAGATTGTAAGGTGTCTTTCCAGTGTTTTTGTTGATGAGGGTTCTGTTCTGAATATAGCATGCAGTGCTCACAGCCTCAGCCCAAAAACATGTAGGTATCTTTGCATCAAGCAACATTGTTCTTGCAGCCTCAATTAGAGTTCTATTCTTTCTCTCAACAACTCTATTTTGTTGTGGAGTTCTTGGAGCTGAGAATTGTTATGAAATGCCATACTCTTTGTAGAATGCTTCAAGTAAGGCATTTCTGAACTTTGTTCCATTATCACTTCTCAATGCAATCACACTTGCATTGTTGGCTTTTGCTTTCTTATCAATCTTCTTTATGTGCTCAATGATTACTTGTGGAGCCTCATCCTTTGATGCTATAAATTCCACCCATGTATACCTTGTGTAGTCATCAACCATCATCAGGGCATACTTCTTTCTTGAGAGTGACATAATATTGACAGGCCCAAACAAATCCATATGAATTAGTTGCAGAGGCTTAGTTATTGATGTCACTGTCTTTGACTTGTGGCTTGACCTTTTCATCTTCCCTTTTTGACAGGCCTCACACACTCCTTCTTGATAGAATTTAATTATGGGCATGCCTCTCACTAACTCTCTTTTGACTAGAGAATTAATGGCCTTGAAGTTCAAGTGTGATAACTTCTTGTGCCACAGCCAACAATCTTCATTTGATGCTTTTGAATAGAAGCAACAAACTTTGTCCTTGATTGCAGAATCCATATTGGCTACAAACAGGCTTCCTTTCCTTACTCCAGATAGAGCAAAATCACCAGTCTTCTTGTGAGTGATCAAACATTCATCCTTGTCAAAATTCACTTTGAATCCTCTGTCAGTAAACTGACCAACACTAAGCAGATTATGATTGAGTCCTTTGACTAGTGCTACATCTTCAATGATGACATTTCCAACTTTCAATTTGCCATATCCCAATGTGTTACCTATGTAGTCATCTCCAAAAGCAACCATTGGGCCAGCCTTCTCCTCATACTGTGATAGCAGAGCCATATCACCAGTCATATGGTTTGAGCATCCACTGTCCAAAATCTACATAACTTTCTTTTCTTGTTCTTTGCCCTGCAAACACAAAGGTATTACTTCTTCTTTGGTACCCAAAAAAGTTTGGGTCCACTTGGCTTAGAAAGAGTTTTATCATTAACAATACGCTTATCAACTTTCTTGGTGCTAGTCTCCGTGTCACTGTTGGAAGTCTTAGAACTTGAGTTCTCAGACTTAGGTGACAGGGGTACCTTCCTAGCTTTAGGTGGACTTGAAGACTTTGACCTTGTGTAGTGTGTGTGAGAATTGTGACTGATACAACCATCAATGAATTGCCTTCTCAAATTGAAACAACTAGTCATAACATTCATATTGCATGGCATACAGTCAAATTTATCACAGAATGGAGCATCTCTATGTCTTAAAGGCACAGAACAATCAAAAAAAGGTTTAGGCACACTACCAACAGGTTTCTTACATGCATGTGTTAAATGATTAGTACTGAAAGAATTTTGACAAACTTTCCTAGGAGCATTTGGCACATAAGCATAATTATTATCCTTGTTTATCCCTAGCTTGCCATTTCTATTTTGTTTCTTCTTAGCCACTTTCTTTTCAGATTCATTCTTCCCAGCTGATACAAACTTAACAAATTTCTTAGGTCTAGGTCTACCTCCTATTGGCTCCTTGGTTTTTACTTTGACACTCTCACTTTTAGAGGATGCTGGTTGTTTATTGGATTGTGCCTCATCCTCATCTCTCAACATTTGCTTAATGAGTACGGCATCCTCGTCAATTTCAAATGTTGATTCTTTAGAAACTGGAGATTCAACCTTTTTTAAAATGTGAGGCACTTCCTCATGAGCAACCTTGTCATCTTCAATGACAACATAGCATTTCCTCTGTTTCATAGTGTCATAGTTAAGACCAATTGCAGCCTTAGGTTTAGCTTGATTTTTCTCATGGCAAGACTGCAATAGACTAGAGGAGTTCTTAAAGGTTTTCAATTTAAACTCATTCTCAGCTAGTTCATCCCTAAGAGCCTTCTCAATCTGATTAGCACATAGAACCTTATTCTGCAGATATTCAACTTTTTTCTTAAGGTTTTCTACTTGCATAGAAGTTAGCTCAAGTTCCTCATTCCTTTTGTTTAACAACTCATTTCTAGTAGACAGTTTAGTAATCTCTTCATTAGCAGCAGTCATACTAGTATGAATATTAAACATTTCAACAGATAGTTGTTCAATCATATCTTTGTATTCGGAAACAGACATGTCTATGGTAGTGAAAGATGGTACCTGAATGTCTAATGGAGGTGTCTCATCCTTGGAATCAGCCATCAAGGCATAGTTGCAGAATTCTTGCTCTTCTCCATCACCATCAGTATCATCCCAACACTTTCCTTTAGCTATGTAGGCCTTGCCCAGTGTTTCCTTTATAAGAAGGGCCTCATACTTAGCTTCAAGCTCTGGAAACTCTTTATCCTTCTTTTTAGGCTTCTTGCATTCACTAGCAAAATGCCCTAGGTCATTGCATCTATAGCATCTCACAGATGACCTATCCACATAGCTGGTTTTGAATTTACTCTTGTTTGGTTTCACAGGTGCTTTACTCTTATTGAATGAATGGTTCTGAGGTCTAGGTTTGAAGGGCTGCTTTATCTTGAATCTCATGTTTGGAAATTTTCTAGCCATGAAAGCATATGAGGTATTTTCCATAGCATCCAACTTCTCAAGAGTGTAGAACTCATCTCCTTCTTCTTCCTGTTCCTCAACAACAGTCTCAGGCATCTCCACTACTTGTTCTTCATCCACTACTTCTTTAATCCTCAAATGGTTTGTAGAGGCTTCAAGTTCTTGCATAGATCTGTTCACAATCAAGGCACATGATGTGTTTATCATTTTACCCTGATTTGCTTGAATAGCCCTCTTTTGTAACAACTCAAGCTCATGGGTTTTTAGTACACCATAGAGCACATCATATGTGACTTTGTTCAAATCTCTTTCCCTTAGAGGAATGGCCCTTTGCTCTAAATGGTTTGGTGAAGACAGTAGAAACTTCATATTTAATTCTTTGGTGCTGTAGACTTTTCCATTCATCTGCAACTCAGTCACCAGCTTGTGAAATCTCTCAAACATGTCAATAATGCTTTCCTTGGGTTGTGCCATAAAAGCTTCATATTGTGTGACCAGTATCTGTTTCTTATTCTCCTTGACCTCATCTGTTCCTTCACATAAAACCTCAATGTGATCCCACATCTCTTTGGCAGATGTACAAGATGCAATGTTTGCAAACATTGACATATCCATCGAGTCTAAGATTAACAGCATGAGATGACTGTCAAGAGTAACCATCTCCTTCTCTGATTCTGTCCATTTGGATGGCTCCTTGGCCACATAAGATCTTGGATAGGTTGTGGTTCCAACTGTCTTTTCAGGGATATCTTGTTGTGGAACAAAGGGACCATTCTTGAGAATCTCAGGATACAGAGGATGAGAGGCTTTGATGAACAACATCATTTTTATCTTTCAGAGGTTGAAATTATCTTTGTCAAACTTAGGGACCTTCACCGTTCCTATTGTCTTTGGTGTATTCATATTCATGATCATTTTCTGTTTTGATCAACAGCCTGCTCTGATACCACTTGTTGAGTATGAATATACCGACAAGAAAATACAGAGGGGGGTGAATGTATTTTCAAACTTTTATTCAAATAAATATTTCAAGTGAAGATTGTTTAAGTTTTTGGATCTGATTGTGTAGCAAGAGTGTGTATTCGTATTCTTCAGAATGTGTAAATGCGGAATATAAAAACAAGCTCACTCACTTAAATCCAATATATTATTAGATAAAGATTTGCTACAAACTGTGAATACAAATGGTAGTATTCTCACCTTCGTTTTTCTCAGAGAGATGTGTTTACAAAATGTGCATCTGAAAAACTTAACTGCTAGAGAAATGAGGTTGTACTCTTATAGAGCATGAGTACAACCTACTTACTACAAATGAGGTTACAGACTAAAATTACTTTCTAGCTTGTCTATCCTTTTTGAGTAATATCCAAATGGCTTGAGATTTGACTTCCTTTAGCTCTGTTCAGATCCACTTCTTTAGCATCTTGTCTCTTGAAACATCTCTCTAAGCTTCTTTGTAGGCTTTTCCAAACTAATTTACAGTATGTGGTCCATAAAGTGTTTTGGCTTGCTGCAGGATTCTGACTTGTACAATTCTTCAGTATTTTGTCTCCAAGATTTCATTCGAGAAGTGACTAAGTGATTGATTCGAGAACTGGAGTTGATTTGTTAGATAAATCTGAGTTCTCGAATGCTGTGAGGTTGACATGTCGAATCACTTCTCAAATAAGTCTTTTCTCCAGGAACCCTTGAGTTGTCGAATAGAACATTTGACTTATCAAATTCCAGAGATATCGAATAGCTTCTTTAGTCCTTGAGATATCGAATGGAACTTTGACTTGTTGGCTCCTTGTGAACTCGAATGATGCTTTGACTTGTTGCCTTCTTGAGTTCTCGAACAGAGTAATAGACATGTCGAATATCTGAGTTCTCGTATGAGATATCGATCAATACTTTTAGAGATATCGGTGTCTTTTGAGATATCGAATCTCTGACTTCTCGAAAGCTAGACTTCTTGAATATGACAATCATACTTCTCAGATTGATACTTAGGCAAATCTTCATTCTTCAAATTCCAGGTGTGTTTATTTTGACAGTCTTGATCTTTAAGCTTGAGGCATGATCCTTGGAACTTCATTCAAGCATTATTCTCTTACTTTAATTACAGTTACACAGATAGGAATTGATGCCTATTACAAGTACTATAACAAGTGGAAACTCTACAGCTAGAGGTTTCCTCAGTCAAGAGGTCATGAAAGTAATGCATAGCATTACAAACAATTGGGCTTGTTATTAGATGTATTCAGGCATGCCTCTGTGACTAACATGCATTAAGATTTAAGCCGATCGTAAGTCATATAAATCTCCTCGTATATGACGATTTCGAGAAGTATCCTCAACACTCACAATAAGTTTACTTGAAAGAAAGATTTGTCCTGCATAATTGATTCTTCCTAGTCTCATGATCCTTCACATCCCCTCTATAACTAAGTTTAATATTCTTGAAATTTATTAAAAATATTAAATATTTTTAGATTTTATCTATAAAAAATCGGATTTTTATCCGGATTTCTTAAAAACACGATTTTTTATCCGGGTCGAACCGGGATTTTTTTCGGGCTTTTCAAAAGCCCGGACTTTTAATCGGGTTTTTCGGGCTTCGGGCCAGGCTTGATGAAAAATAGGAGGCTCATCTTAGACCCTCGGGCTGGATCGAACCGGGCCGGGCTTTTTTCGAGCTGAGCTTTTCGGACCTTTTTGCAGATCGGATCGGCAGGCTTTTTGAACATATCTAGAGCTGATATATGCACATTTCAATATAATTGTATATGTGTATACGCTTTATTAATAAAGAGACTAAATTGTCCTCCTTTAAAAAATGAATGTCTTATCCTTTATTATAATAACTGAGTCTACTACAAGTTAGTTAACTAATCAAAATCGAGTAATTATTCTAGGACCAATGAGAGCTAATTACTAAATTTTAGACCAATCATGTTATATTAAGAATTTTCCTTATTTACAATCTCACCCTACCTCTTTAACCATGGTTAGTTAACACTTCTAATTTAAATACAGTAATGATTTTATTAAACATATATTATAAATGCATATTTTTTAAATCAAAAAAAATTGACTAGAAAATCACAATTTTAATTTGAAATCAATCGCGATATACTATTATATATTTAAAATTAAATTTCATAATTAATCAATCACTCTTTTAATATAAAGTTAGTCACAATCATACATTATAAATTGATTTTTATAATATATATTGTACAATTATAATCGATATTAAATAATTATAATACAACTTAACTAAAAATTTGAAAAAATCGGATTTGAAATCAGATTTTAAATAACTTGGATAAAATCTATACCTTCAAAAATTTAATTTTTTTATAAGCTCAAAAATATATTTATTCATAATTTGTTAATAAAATTAATTAATAAATGCATATAAGCCAACATTACAAAATCGGACTTGAACAAATTTTAAATAGCTTGGATAAAATCTAAATCTTCAAAAACTCGATTTTTGAAAGGTTCAAAAATATATTTATTCACAATTTGTTAATAAAATAATTAATAAATTCATATAAACGAACACTACATGTATTTTACTTTAATTATTAAATATACGCTATAAGAGTATTATTATTGGTTGGTGAATAAATTACCAATCAAAAAATTAAAATTATTTTAGAGGCAATCAAAAATAATTTGACCTGACAATATATTTGAATTATTCAAAATTTTAATATACTCTTAAATAGTACTATACATTATTTGGTGTACAAATTATCAATCAAAAAATAAAAAATATTACAGAGTCAATGAAAATATTGTTAGTGAATATTTCCATAATAAATTGGTCAATTTAGCACAAATTTTCTTATAAATCACTATTTATTTATAGATAATTAATTCATCAATAAAATGACATATGTCATCCACAAAAATAATCAAACCTACAAAAATCATCAATAAATGGCATACAACATCTACAAAAACAATTAAAATTGAACAAACAAATAGTAAAATAGATCACTAATTTTGTGTATCCAATCATTGAACAGATCTTCAATTATGATACATCTCTAGCTTATATCACTAAATTATACAGTCTTTTCGGCAAGATAATCTAACAATTTTTATAAACGTGAGGAATATGTATATCTGATTTGTCATAATGTGTTCGAACAACCAAACAGAACTGTAATTCTATACTATCCAAATCAATGACTAATATAAAAAAATCTAATATATATGGGTAGACAAAATCCACGAACAGGATATTAGGCTCTCAATAAAGAGAGATATTTATTGAAAGCCAAAGTAAAATCAAGTAAAGGAAAATAAGGCTTATCATTTACAAGGAGATTGTACAAAATCTAATATTTTGGTAGATAAAATCCACCAACGGGCAACGGATTACTAGACTCTCAATGATATATTTATTAAAAAACACAGAAAAATCAAGAAAAAAAATTCTAAAAAGTACTTAAAAAACTGATATCAACTCCTAAAATTTAGTTTATCATTTTTTTGGGAAAGGTGGAGAGAGAGAGAGAGAGAGAGCAGCTACGGCTTTTATTATAAAAATTATTAATAATGTTAAATAAAAAGGTTTATACACTTAAAATTATATATTGTTTTTAATAAAAGAGTGCCTTTTTGAATTTCGTAAACTTGAATTAAAGTAATAATATCAATTCTCATATCTTAACCTAAGAGCATATATTGAAATAAGGAAAAATAAAAAGGAGAGTTTCATTTTGTTTGGAAGACTTTACACCATGCATGCTACTCTTAGTTTTGTTTTGTAACATCTCAATATTGTTCTACGACATATAATTATATATTTACATAACTTGGATACATAGTAATATTTCATGTAATTGTCATATTTTTTCTATTCGCGTATTTCAATTCATTTCGTGTACACGAAAAAATTTGTGTAATTTAGTGTCATTTTGTGTTCTAATTTCGGGTACACGATTTAATATCATGTCATTTTCGTTCAAGACCCTAAATTACACGACTTGAATGTACAAAACGATTTGTTAGGTCTACACAAGCTATTTCTTCTTATATATGTCGGAAAAATATACTCACTGTTAAAGGAAAATGAATTTCATGTTATTTTACCCAAAATCTGAATTACAAGAACACTTATATAACAATGTGATTATGTGTTTATATATTACACACTTGATTTCAATTTTATGGACTGACGAAAAGAATAAAAAAACCAAAATACAAACTTCCAAACTGAAAATGCACATTTTAAGTTGTCTTTACAAATAAGCTAAGGGCAATAACCATAAAATCTAACAATCATATGTTACTCCAAGAGCGCGATATATTGAATTTGTTTGGTTAGTTGATAATATTTTTTTATAGTAAATCAATTCATTAATAAAAGGACATATAATTTGTAAAAATGATATTGAACAATCACATAGCAAACTAGATTAGATGAAAATTATTGTTATAATTACGTTCGTTTTATATATCTTGCAGAGTAGATATCCTTTCTCATATCGCTGAAACATGCAACTTTTTTTATAGACATTTTAATGATTTATTGGAGTCGCGAGGATTAAGTTTCTATACATTTTTAATATGTTATCGAAAAATTAAGGGCTTTTTCCATATATACCTAAGTTTATGAACTTTTTTGCAAAAATACTATATTTTTTTAAACCAAATTGCAAAAATACGGTTTTAGCTAAAAAATTTGCAAAAATACGATTCAATTACTTGCAACCATCTACAACCATATCTGCAACTTTTTCCAACCATATACAACTTTGCAAAAAAGGTTGTTATTCAACCCAACATACACAAGAAACCAAAATCAACCCCTGGCGGGGCCAAAAACAACTAAAATCAACTGGAATCAACTGATTTCAACCTCCAAAATCAACTATGCAATTTGTAGATATAGTTTACAAAATTGAAGAACATTGCCGGAAATTGAATTTAGAAACTTAATTAATTGACCTGGTTCAACAAGAAGTAGTGAGGAATCACGTGGGCCTCCATCCCCAAGCAGACATCACTCACGTACATACACGCACATACTCTACAAATTGATAAAGTCAAGATAAAGGTGGTTGATTATCTTCTCTAATTTAATGGGAAAAGGCGTTGGTGTTGGCAGATAAGGAGATATTTGTCGGAGATCGGGGTCGGAGATTTGGTGGTGGTGGTGGGTGTGGATCAACGGTCGCGGGGGCGGGGGGAAGGGTGGATCGGCGAGGAGTGGGAGAGAAAGGGTTGAGAGAGAGGGGTGGATCCGTATTTTTGCAAAAGCTTTTAGTTTTTTATTAAAAAATCGTATAAATGCAAGAAATTTAATAAGAGCGTAAATTTGAAAAAAAAGAAAGAAAAGTCAGTATATTCTAAAATTTCTCAAAAATTAACCACGATCATACAAATATTTTCAATGAATTAATAGAATAAATATTTTGATGGTAAAAAAAAATAGAATAAATATTTTAAGGATTCGATATTGAATAAATATACCCAATTCTCAGAATATGGGTGAAAAATTTGTTAACAAGATACGTGGAAATATTCTCTAACAAAGAGAGAAATAAAATAAAAGCTAAATTTTAAAAAAAACAATAAAGATGGATTTTGAACTTTTCAACGGGGGTTGTATTTGTTTTGATGATTGGTTCGTAATATTAATATTAATTCAACTTGTATGAATTCACGGATAAGTAATTTTATACTTAAGTTAATTAACATTCCAATAAAATTATATATTTTTCTAAATAAAATTAAAATAATAGATTTATATTAATTTATTAATACAATTTATCGGTCGATGCGTAGCACGAGTAGAACGCTAGTTTTTAAATAAAGTTTGTAAACTTAACTACATATATTGTTACACGGATTTACTTATTATTAATATAATAATAAAATTTTGGGCTTTTTCATAAATATATGTAAAAAAAAGTAAATTTTTGCAATTTAACTTTTGTTAATAAAAGATATTTGCAATTTTACTAACCTAAGTTTCAAAATTGAAAAAATACTACCTTTTAGGGCAACCCTCCTTCCCCTGCCCAGCAGCCTGCCCGCCTAATTCAACCACATTCAACACTTTTTTTAAGGAGAGATTCTATTTTGGTTTGGGTTGCATGGCCCCGCTGGGGCAACCACATTAAACCGAATGCAACCACATGCAACTAAATTTCTGATTTCAACTTCCATTTTTCAGTTGTCATTTTCGACCTCATTTTTGAACTCTTATATATATATTCGAAAATGATAACTGAAAAATGGAACTTGAAATCAGCAACCACATGCAACTAAATTTCTGATTTCAAGTTCCATTTTTTAGTTGTCATTTTCGACCTCTTTTTTGGACTATATAGGGGTCGAAAATGACAACTGAAAAATGGAACTTGAAATCAGTAATTGAATGCAACCACATTCAACTGAATGCTATATATATATAGAGTCCAAAAAAGAGGTAAAAAATTACAACTGAAAAATGGAACTTGAAATCAGAAATTTAGTTGAATGTGGTTGCATTCAGTTGAATGTTGTCCCTGGCGGGGTCTTGCAACCCAAATCCACCAAAATCTCCCCACCTTAAAAAAAAGTTGCCTCTGGCGGGGCCATGCAACCAAAATCCACCAAAATCTCCCCACCTTAAAAAAAATTGAATGTGGTTGCATGTGGTTGCAACCAAAATATCACCCCACCTTAAAAAAAAAATCGATGAACAGTACCAGCCACGTGGCAGGTACTGTTCATCGATGGTTACTGTTCATCCGAATTATTTTTTTTATAAAAAAGAAAAAAGTGTTAGAAAAGGAAAGATAGTATATTTGCAATTAAGAAACTTAAGATAGTAAATATGCAATAAATTAAAGAAGATAGTATTTTTGCAAAAAGAAACTTGTAACCTAGTATTTTTGGTAAATACCCTAAAATTTTATTTCAATCATATTGTAAATAAATATGCATACTAATTATCTTACGGAAAATAAAAGAAGAAAAAACCAATATAATAATTATTTCTTAGACGAGATAAGTTAAGAGAATTAATATTATTCTAAAATCAATTTCTTAAAATGATAAATTTTATATTATAGTAGTTAGTGAAAAAAATGTGAAACTTATCATTATTGTTTTTATAGCTCCTTTCACATTTTGAGTACTTTTATCTTTTTTTAATCAGGTGTAGCTAAAAATTTAATGAATATATGCCATATTTTTCTTTATTTTAAATTTTTAAACTAATTTTTATAAGTCATTTTGTGATTTTGATAGGTAAATTTCAATGCATAATTATTTTACATTCAAAATTTAAATTCTTATATGAAATATATGAACAAAATTAGATTATAATTACAAATTATTTTATAATTCATAAACATGTTTTATAAATGAAGAATAAAAAGGATCATATCTATACTATTATATTAAAGCCGAAATATTGAAAGTTTTGAATATTTTGGTTTTCGATTTGGTTATCCTAATTATTAAAATAAATAATTAAATTACAAAAACAACTCAAAAAGCTAATTACTAATGTTTGGTTATCCTAATTATTAAAATAAATAATTAAATTACAAAAACAACTTAAAAAGCTAATTACTAATGTTTGGTTATCCTAATTATTAAAATAAATAATTAAATTACAAAAACAACTTAAAAACCTAATTACTAATGTTAACGTAATTATATTCCGATTAAAATTCTTCATCCACATTGAGCTTCTTGGACTCTATTGTCTGCTCCAACAACTCAATTACCCATTTTTTCTAAAATATTGTATACCATTTATATATTATTATTTTCCGGTTCACCAAAGCAAAATAGCCCAATCCATATTAACGGAAAGCACCATATAGTAAACAAAATGAAATCTCTATTATATATTATTATTTTCCGGTTCACCAAAGCAAAATAGCCCAATCCATATTAACGGAAAGCACCATATAGTAAACAAAATGAAATCTCTATTATCTATATATATTATAATGTCAGGGGATCGGAAATACACCAGAATAGTTTAAGGTATTTTTCTTGAATTTTTGTTTTTTTTATTTTTCTTATTAAAATTATTTTCTTGCATTAAATAACTATTAATGACAATTTATTTAGTCATTAATTACACCTATTAAACATATATTCAATTATTCTATTTAATTTGTTTAAAAATTATTAAATTTTATTTGAACATTATAGTTATTATTTTAATATTAAATATTAATTATACACAGTTAAGTTTATTTTTAGGTAAAATGACGACTAACAATTGCTTATATTGCGTTATTTTTTATTCCCAATTCAAGATCATTATATTTTCTTTTCAGATGATTATAAGGTAGACGGCCTTAACTACTCAAGCAATTTTTATTATCAATGATTGAAAAAGTCGTAATAAATTATGGAAGTACAAGATATTTACTTAATTTCTGAAATTGTATAAAAACAATACAGACAAATTTTTAATTTTGCACATGAATAAATTATACATGAGTTATGATAAAATAGATTAAATTTAACAAACCCAGCCATTTATTGGAAGAAAAATCGATAAAAAAGCTATACACCCATTGTTTCATTACATTGTGTCGAAATAAATTTTATTTTAATTAAACAAATTTTTTACACTATTATTGAATATGTATATTACGAGAGGGGTGTCGGCTTTAAAAAAATGTTATTAACCTGAACTTCTCAAGCATTCTTTATTATCAATGATTGTGGAGTCATAATAAACCAGGAGATCGGAGAGGCTTTCACTCAAGTTTCAAAATATTTTTCTTGATTTTCACATTTTTGATTTTTTTTATTAAAATATTTTTTTTTGCATTTAATAGCATTTTAATTATTCAGTAATTGTACCTATTAAACTTATATTAAATACAATTTATTTTATACTTAATATAAATTTTTAGCAATCTTTATTAGAATATTATAATTATTATATTAATATAAAATATTAATTATCTATCTAAAAGTACAATTATTTCAAGGTAAAACGATAAAATAAACTTATGTATATCATCGTCTATTTCTAATTCTTATTCAAAATTGATGCAATTTTTTTCGGCAATAATAAATAGACGATTTTAACTTTTCGATTAATTCGTAATCAGTCACCGTGAGAATCATGATAAGATACGAAAGCATATAAATTTTCCAATTAACATCCACAATTTAAATACAAGCAATATTGTATAATTTACTTTTATACATGAACAATTTACACATGGAGTGTGATCAACTCGATTAAATTGAACCAATCCAACCTTTTTCTTTACTGATTAAATCAATGAAAAAGTTATACATTCGTTGTTTCAATATATTGTGTTGGATTAAATTAATATTCTAACTACACAAGTTCTTATACCATTACTAATCAATTAATCATGCATATATGTTATGTTTCAATATATTATGAGATGTGCGTAAGTCAATCACATCTTTTATCACATTTACATTTTGCTTCTTTTTTCATCATACAAACAAATTTATCAACAAACTAAGCAATCACGTCTCTCATAATGCCACTGATAGCAAAAATGATACAAAATGTTACTTTTAGTTATCCATGTTGAACTTTAAAAATGTGTATCAATATTTGATTTTAAAAGCATTTTTTATGTAACAAAATAGGTGTCGTCAATATCTTCGAAAATATTATGGGAAATTCTCTTTGGTACCATTGTAGAATTGACTTTTACTAATGGTACCATTACATTTTTGACTTCTATATGTGGTACCCTCAAACTTATAATTGTTATTGGTGGTACATTTTTGTTCTGCAAACATTAAGAAAACACCAAAACTTAAGGGTACCATTGGCAAAAACATATTATACGATGGTATAAAAGAGAATTTCCATGAATTTTTACTTTTTCTTTAGGTCTCGCGAATATATTTATTTGAGTGATTGTTTTTAATTTCTTATTGTATATTGTTCAATATAATGAAAACTACCGGCAAATTTCATTTTAAAACCAATAACTTAGGTATTTAGGTGTTTCTTAACATTTGGGTAACGAAGGTGTACCAAGAATGACAATCTTTAAGTTTGAGGGTGACACATATAGAAGTAAAAAATGTAATGGTACCATTGGCAAAAGCCAATTTTACGAGGGTACCAAAGAGAATTTCCCAAATATTATTATTAATACTTAAGAGTTTAACTCAACCATGTTTTCTTTCTGCTAATTCTTTTCTCTATAATTCTTTAACATTCAAGTTTAGTTACGTTTTACACAAGTTTCAATTTATCATATCAAATAATAAAACTCAACAAACAATGATGTTATATATACGATTTTAAAAAATGTTTTCGTGCCGCGCGTAGCGCGGATTTGTTACCTAGTTATTTATAATAAGAGAACATAAGAGTAAAAATTGCCAATAAAATGGTTATGAAATGCCCATTTTACCCTTTCACGTTAAAAAATTACAAAAGTACCACCATTTTATAATTTATACTAAAAACATGTTCCTTTGTGTATTCAATGAGAATCGAACCTTTAACCTCCGCTCAAGAATCTTGATGTGGCAGAAATGTGTATAATTAAAATCGCAAGCGCACGATCATCGTTTTAGTATTTATGATTCGATCCACAGGGAACTAATATTTATTTCGCGATCCTTAATTTCTAATTTAGGCGAATTAGAACAATTGATTTTTGAGAGGAGTTTGGATCAATTCACCAATAGGAAATTTAGTTTAAACTAATTAAATAAATTTAAATTATTCTAAATTATTTTAAACTAAACTAAATTAGTAAAAACTTTTTATTTACAGAAATTTTAGAAAATTTGGTCATGATGTATTTCGTAAATGAGACTAGCCACAATAGTTACCAGCAATTTAACAATCTCCAAACTCGGGAAACACAAACATTGAATTTAACTCACTAAAACAACTTACAAATAAAACCCAAAAATAACTATACTATATAATTAAAATTACACTAACTGCTTGAAAAAACTTAAGTCGAAATTTTTCAAGATTTATTCGGCCACATTACAACCAAACCACTGCGAGAGCCCACACATCGAAAACACAGACTCAGTCACCAACAATAAACTCACAGAAATTAAAATGACTCAGCAATAATATCACTCGAACACAACAAGAATTCAAGACACGAATTCAATTCAACTTGCAACTTAACCAAATAATTTGCAAGAATTCAAAATAACAAAAATATTCACAGCATTACTTGAGCAATAACGAAACAGTGGCAGCAAAAAGGAACAACAAAAACACTCAGCACAACAACTACTACTACTGTTAATCTACTCGCAGAAAACAAACATAAAGCTCAGGAATTAACTCGACAAACCGCAGCAATTTACAAACGTAAACACAACAACTCAAAACAAAACAATCAAAGCGAAGCCAGTGAATTCTCAAAGCGAAACCAAATACGAAACACACCAAGCAGTCTCAGAAAACAAAACAAGATTCAACGAAACTCAGTTAATAAATTACAATCTCAACGAAAACTCGAAATTTTAACTCAGCAAAACCCAGAATTATGAACTACCCAATTCGAAACTCTACGAAAACATAGAATCAACTCGAATTAACTCAGAAACATCGAACTAGATAAATAATAACCAAACATAATTCTAATTTCTTTACGACTCGGAAACAGAAATCGATAAACTGCAGCACAGCCACGGTAATTCGCAAAAATATCTCATCAATACTCGGCTCACTAACACAGCAGCAAAACAAAAAGAAACTCGCGTAATTCAGCAAACAGGGGGAAGGGGAATTGCAGCAAATGACGAAAAGACGAAAGAGGGGGAAAAGAAACAAAAGGGATGGTAGGTTTTGGGTGTTGGTGAATTTGTTTGAAACAAACGGGGATGGGGGAGATGATTTACAGTGAGAGTGGAAGAGAGATAGGGAGAGATTGGGAGAGAGAGAGAAGAAGGAGGGAGAGAGATATGAACTGGGTTTGGCTGGACTAAAACAGGGAGGTGAGTTTTATGAAGATACTGGCTTCAAATTTAGCATAATAAAACAGAGAAAAACGAACTGAAAAAAAATAAAAAAGAATTATAAAAATAAAATGTTTTTGTTGATTTTGTTTTTTTTTTAAATTACATACGAAATTAAAGAGATTAATTATGAAAGTTAAAATTATAATTATACTAAAATGATAATTTAGAATTAAAATGCCCACAATAAAATTGAGATTTAAAGGGGCGTAATTAATATTAAAACGAAACTTAAAATTACGAAAACAAATTCTTTAAATCGATACTTTCAATCCCGTGTGGTTAGCGTTGCTACTTTATCCACCCGAGAATTTACGAAAATAACGAAATAAAGAACAAGGAGAATAAAATGAAAGAGGGATGCAAGAATTAAAATGAAACTTGAAAATTGCATAGAAATGAAAAGTGTTTACAAGAAAATTAAAAATTACAACTAGGAATTTTGGAGATGAACAAAATTTTAATTCTAAGGCCTAATGCGTAATGTAATGTGTTTTACAAGTGAAGATGAGGAGGCTATTTATAGGAAATAATTAGGGTTTAGGTTTGGTAAGGATTAATCCTAGCCATACATTTGGTTTTGGGTTGGCTAAATCTTGGCCATCCATTTTGGTGGGCTACAAAAATGCACCTCCACCCCTTGCTTTTCCTTTTCTTCTTGTTTTGGTCCTTCTTTTTCTTCTTTTGTCATTTATTTCTTTATTTTGCCATTTCTTCAGTTTTCTCGAATTTTCCTGAAATGCCACAAAATAATTTATTAAAATACGAATTCAAACAATAAATAGGCAATAAAAATATGCAAAATTATGCACTTATCAAATGCCCCCATACCTATCTTTTGCTCGTCCTCGAGTAAAACAAAAAGAAAATTGCAGAATTAAAAACCTATACTCACTGTCGTAGGAATCACGGGTAATTTTAGGTTTACCAACCCGTTAAACCTATAGACGATCTCTGCAGGAGGAGTGTTGTCTCCTAAGGGTTTACAGAAGATATACCCATAAAATCTTTGAGATAAATCAGCAAGTATCCAACTTTCCTCTTTCACTCTAGCTTTCATTGATGTCAACAAAACAATTTTGTAGGAAAATATATGCCTTAAAGATTATTCTAATAATAGCCAAGTTATAGGTTCCCACAATCCACATGATTAGACTAAAAATTTACAAAAAATCCCAAGGTGTGTAGTGAATTTAAGGCCTTTGATGGATTAACTGTATACGAACATTTTCTCTTTTTCAACCAATATTGAACTGACCCAATCTCTATTACAACAAGGTTCTAGTCAAACTTCACGTTCTTAGTAGTTAGACCGACTGTGCAATGGTTGAGGTCCCAAAAGACTTTTGCATCAATACCCATTTAGCGAGTTTTAGGTCAACAATCCCAGATCACAAGGGACCTTAGGTTGCTAGGCACAAAGTCCCCTCGGACTTACTTACTCGGGTTATCAATGAGCCCAACCTAGCCGATTTCCCTACTAAGAATTTATTATTACAAAATTACACTAGCACTTGACAATTACAAACATTTATTGACTCTTTTTCTTTTTCTTTTTTTTTTTTTGACACTGTAGGAACCAATTTTCGCAAAGGTTTGATTCGACATTGTTCTAACATGTGGGTTCTCTCTCAGGTATCGAATAACATTCCTATACAATTTTTCCATCAAAAGTCTTGTGCAAATGTGTCGTCTTGGTCTTTTAAGCAAAAATTTGTTCGACACAAGTTTCATGAGGAAAACCTTACCTGACTACGTTCAAATTATCTAAAGGCATTATACATATAATTTTTGAAAAATAGACAACACCAACTAGCTCTAGAATTACAGAGTGGGAAGGACAACTAAGCTAAAATAACTCTATTTTCGGATTTTTAAAATTTTTCAATTTTTTTGGATTTTTCAATTTTATGTATTTACACTAAAACCCTCCCCCATACCTAAATCATGCATTGTCCTCAATGTATGCAAATGCAAGAGAAATGAGGAGATTATACCTGACAAGGGATGATGGAGACTGAAAGGATATTAAAAACAACTAACTTACGCACACAATTCCTCCCCCATACCTGGACTTTACGAGGGGAGGCAAAGTAACAAAACCGAATCAGCCGATGCCGGTAGGAAACTTTGGGTGAAGCTGTGAGAAAAGATCAAGACATATTTGAAAATTTTGATTAGAACAGCCTTTCTCAATCAGCGTGGGATCATGCAACCTATTAGAACAAGAATCACTAGTGTTCACCCTAAACCAACTTGAAGGTTCTTTCTTTTGTTTAAGCATATTACGGACAATGAAAGTTTGGTTAGGGGTCGAATCACTAGGAATGACAAAAGATGAGGGTGCGGTTCCTCCTAAAGGTTGTTGATCAGACTCGGGATGATAAACAATCAAGTCAAATGCAGGTGGATGCGGTGCGACGAGATTCTCAACGACAGGCTCACTACTAACAATCTCGGGTGGGGTCTCCCACGGAGAACAAATCGCAACTAACTCTTTCAACATTTCTTCCGAAGTCGTATCCCTTAACGATTCAGCATACTCTCGATTAGACTCATGGTTGACTTTGAAATCCTCAACGAGAAGAGACTCAATTTCACTATCCTCGAAACTAGACCATGTGGCAAACTTGTTGACCACATTAACCCCTACTGATGGCTCATAAAGCTCATTGGGTTCTTTCCCTACATTGAAAATATTAAGGTCAATGGTCATGTTACCGAAAGTGAGTTTCATCGAACCGTTCCTACAATTGATCAAGGCATTGGATGTAGCAAGAAAAGGTCTTCCTAAGATGACAGGAATTTGGTTCTTGGAATTCATGACGGGTTGAGTCTCGAGGACAACAAAGTCAACCGGAAAGATAAAATCGCCAATTTTAATCAAGACATCTTCAATTAAACCCTTGGGCATTTTTATAGAACGATCGGCAAGTTGAAGTGTCATATTGGTCTTTTTGAGCTCGCCTAAACCTAGGGCTTGATAGACCGAAAATGGGAGGAGATTCACACTAGCACCTAAGTCAAGTAAAGCCTTGTCCACGAAAGTATTACCTATGACACATGAAATAGTTGGACAACCGGGGTCCTTGTACTTCACGGGAATTCGGTTAGAAAGAATTGAGCTCACTTGGGACGTCAAGAAGGCTTTTTTAGGGACTTGGGTGGTTCGCTTATGCGTACACAAATCTTTTAGACACTTGGCATATGAAGGAATTTGTTGAATGGCATCTAAAAGAGGAATGTTTATCTCGACTTGCTTGAAAACTTCCAAAATTTTGTCTACTTGAGTTGATTGCTTGGGAAGGAGGAGTCTTTGAGGATACGGAGATTTTGGCTTAAAGACTCGCTCATTAGACACATCGGGAAGGGATTTTGGAATTGGAGTATCAGACGAAGATTTGGTAGGTGAAGAGGAAGGTTTATGAGAAGATTCTGTTGAATCAGGAGTTGAGTGATTAATGTTATGGTCAGATTCAACATTTGACTCTTCCTCTTTTTCTGGAGACTCGACACCTACTTGATTGTCAACTTGATTCCCCGACCTTAAAGAAATTATGGCATTAATACTTTCAGGAGGTCTTTGGTTAAGGGGGAATCTAGGGTTTACCTCAGGTTGACTTGGGAATTTATTCTTCTCACGCTCACTCATGGTGTTGGCTAACTTACTCACTTGAACTTCCAACTTAGATATGGCTTGAGTACTAGCGTTCAAAATTTGCCTATCTTGAGTCATGGTCTGCATGAAGGCTTGTTGAGATTGAGCCAAATTAGTTGTTGATTTTAAAAGCGCATCAAGACTCTTTTCCAAGGAATTAAGTCTATTATCTGACTCATGAAAGCCGGGAGGATGGGCGGGTGTTTGAGTCGGAATAAGACCATGATTTTGAGTTGGGTTTGGAAAAGGTCCTTGGGTTGGAGGTGAGTAAGAATTCTGATTGGGCCTTTGAAAAGAAGGTGGCGGAGATTGAAAATTTTGGCCCTGGTTCCACGAGAAATTTGGGTGATTCTTCCAACCGGGATTGTATGTAGGTGCAAAAGGATCATTCCTAGGGTTTGGTTGAAACACCGCATTGATCTGTTGAAAATCTTGGAAACTTTGCATCCCTTGATTCGGGTTCGTAGACATGTTTGAGGGACCACTATGCGTTTCTAGGGCTTCGAGTCGTCTAGTAAGGGTGGCTAACTTGGCATCGGTTGCGATGTTACTTCCAATTGAATGCAGACCCCTAGAAGATGAACTAGATGATTCGGTAGACTTATTTGGTTCCCTAGTGGACTCCCACAACATAGTCTTCTCGGCTAACTCTTCAAAAAATTCCCACCCTTCGTCCTCATCTTTTTCCATGAATTTACCTTGACACATTGACTCTAATAAGGCAGTGGTTCGACTATCCAAGGCTTCGTAAACAATTTTGCATAGTCTCCATTTTTCTATTCCGTGGTGGGGGCATTGTGATAAAAGACTTTTGAAACGATCAAATAATTTCCAAAAAGACTCATTTTCTTTTTGATGAAATTGATTTATTTCATTTGTAATTCTTGTAGTCTTGTGATTAGGAAAATTTTTTTTTAGAAACATTACCACAAATCCCTCCCACGTGGAAATAGAATTAACGGGAAGACTATACAACCATTTCTTAGCATTTTCTTTAAGTGCGAAATTAATGAGCCTAAGCCTAATTTAGTCCTCGGTCAATTGTTGGAGTTTTTGTAAGGCACAAACCTCCTCGAATTCATGAAGAAAAAGATAGGGATCCTCACCGTCGCTCCCGGTAAATTTTGGTAACATGCTAATGTGATGGGCTTTAATCTCAAAATTATTACCAGTAACCGGTGGAAGAGTGATACACGAGGGTTGAGCGGAGCGGGCGGGATAGCAACGGTCCTTAAGAGATATGGCCATGGTTACTACTGGTTCAGAATTATCTAAAGACTCGAAATCGGGTGATGAAGAAATCTCGAATGATCTCACTAGTCTAGAAGAATTATCCCTAATCCAAGTAGTTCGCATAAACCACGAAAGGAAAACACGTAGCAAATAATTTGCGAAAAATTAAGCACACAAAACAAAGGGTGAAAAATCAAAAGAAAGATCTAACCTTAAGACACACTAAAAATTTCATAAATTAAGAATTATTCAGACCGATTCGGCCAGATTAGAGCAGGCATTGCCAAGAGGTCAAACTCGTCACTTAGACATCGAATCTTAACAGCCAGGCGAACCTTAGACACTGAAGGTCGTGAATAAGTCTTAATTACGTTTATTTTTAGGCACCTTTCTAATTGAACGTGAAATCCTAGGGGCAAACGTCTAATTAATGCAACAAACAACGATATATATACAAAACTATAAACAATTATGGATGCTTACACTACGTGTTTTAACTAAAAGAAAGAAGAAATTTAACGTACCTTTGGGTCCTCCAGCAATCACCACAATTTATAAGGTACGAAAAATTAAAAACAAGAAAATAAAAATCTAAATGATGTGCCCTAAGTGATTAAATGCATGATGCAACAAGTATGTATTTACAAATAATTTTTTATTTATTTATTTTTTTTATTTTTTTATTTTTCAATTTTCAATTTTTTTTTTGTGATTGTTGATTTTTTTTTGTGATTTTCTAAAAATAAAAAGGATGAAAAGAGAAAAATACGGGTTACCGAAGCACGCTTCCAGAAATTCCAATTTTTCCAAGCTCCGTGAGAAATTCCCGAAATTTCAACTTTCCTAAAAAAAAATGAGATAAAAAATAAGAAAAGTAAAACTAATTCGAAAAATTAGAAATCAAGGTGCGAAAAATAATTATTCCCCGGCAGCGGCGCCAAAAACTTGATGTGGCAGAAATGTGTATAATTAAAATCGCAAGCGCACGATCATCGTTTTAGTATTTAAGATTCGATCCATAGGGAACTAATATTTATTTCGCGATCCTTAATTTCTAATTTAGGCGAATTAGAACAATTGATTTTTGAGAGGAGTTTGGATCAATTCACCAATAGGAAATTTAGTTTAAACTAATTAAATAAATTTAAATTATTCTAAATTATTTTAAACTAAACTAAATTAGTAAAAACTTTTTATTTACAGAAATTTTAGAAAATTTGGTCATGATGTATTTCGTAAATGAGACTAGCCACAATAGTTACCAGCAATTTAACAATCTCCAAACTCGGGAAACACAAACATTGAATTCAACTCACTAAAACAACTTACAAATAAAACCCAAAAATAACTATACTATATAATTAAAATTACACTAACTGCTTGAAAAAACTTAAGTCGAAATTTTTCAAGATTTATTCGGCCACATTACAACCAAACCACTGCGAGAGCCCACACATCGAAAACACAGACTCAGTCACCAACAATAAACTCACCGAAATTAAAATGACTCAGCAATAATATCACTCGAACACAACAAGAATTCAAGACACGAATTCAATTCAACTTGCAACTTAACCAAATAATTTGCAAGAATTCAAAATAACAAAAATATTCACAGCATTACTTGAGCAATAACGAAACAGTGGCAGCAAAAAGGAACAACAAAAACACTCAGCACAACAACTACTACTACTGTTAATCTACTCGCAGAAAACAAACATAAAGCTCAGGAATTAACTCGACAAACCGCAACAATTTACAAACGTAAACACAACAACTCAAAACAAAACAATCAAAGCGAAGCCAGTGAATTCTCAAAGCGAAACCAAATACGAAACACACCAAGCAGTCTCGGAAAACAAAACAAGATTCAACGAAACTCAGTTAATAAATTACAATCTCAACGAAAACTCGAAATTTTAACTCAGCAAAACCCAGAATTATGAACTACCCAATTCGAAACTCTACGAAAACATAGAATCAACTCGAATTAACTCAGAAACATCGAACTAGATAAATAATAACCAAACATAATTCTAATTTCTTTACGACTCGGAAACAGAAATCGATAAACTGCAGCATAGCCACGGTAATTCGCAAAAATATCTCATCAATACTCGGCTCACTAACACAGCAGCAAAACAAAAAGAAACTCGCGTAATTCAGCAAACAGGGGGAAGGGGAATTGCAGCAAATGACGAAAAGACGAAAGAGGGGGAAAAGAAACAAAAGGGATGGTAGGTTTTGGGTGTTGGTGAATTTGTTTGAAACAAACGGGGATGGGGGAGATGATTTACAGTGAGAGTGGAAGAGAGATAGGGAGAGATTGGGAGAGAGAGAGAAGAAGGAGGGAGAGAGATATGAACTGGGTTTGGCTGGACTAAAACAGGGAGGTGAGTTTTATGAAGATACTGGCTTCGAATTTAGCATAATAAAACAGAGAAAAACGAACTGAAAAAAAATAAAAAAGAATTATAAAAATAAAATGTTTTTGTTGATTTTGTTTTTTTTTTTAAAATTACATACGAAATTAAAGAGATTAATTATGAAAGTTAAAATTATAATTATACTAAAATGATAATTTAGAATTAAAATGCCCACAATAAAATTGAGATTTAAAGGGGCATAATTAATATTAAAACGAAACTTAAAATTACGAAAACAAATTCTTTAAATCGATACTTTCAATCCCGTGTGGTTAGCGTTGCTACTTTATCCACCCAAGAATTTACGAAAATAACGAAATAAAGAACAAGGAGAATAAAATGAAAGAGGGATGCAAGAATTAAAATGAAACTTGAAAATTGCATAGAAATGAAAAGTGTTTACGAGAAAATTAAAAATTACAACTAGGAATTTTGGAGATGAACAAAATTTTAATTCTAAGGCCTAATGCCTAATGTAATGTGTTTTACAAGTGAAGATGAGGAGGCTATTTATAGGAAATAATTAGGGTTTAGGTTTGGTAAGGATTAATCCTAGCCATACATTTGGTTTTGGGTTGGCTAAATCTTGGCCATCCATTTTGGTGGGCTACAAAAATGCACCTCCACCCCTTTCTTTTCCTTTTCTTCTTGTTTTGGTCCTTCTTTTTCTTCTTTTGTCATTTAATTCTTTATTTTGCCATTTCTTCAGTTTTCTCGAATTTTCCTGAAATGCAACAAAATAATTTATTAAAATACGAATTCAAACAATAAATAGGCAATAAAAATATGCAAAATTATGCACTTATCAAATCTCATGTCATAACCAAGTGTGCTACATTAATTCTTGAGTTTACTTCAAAATCGTACTAGATTAATCACATCCTCTTCTTCTCTTCTATTTAATTCTTTTGTTATAACTTTTGAATGAATCTAATATTTGTTTACATTATTTATGTAATTCCGTTTTTTTCCAATTTCAGTAATTTTATATATAAATATAAAATGTTGGTTTATATTTTTATATAACTCCCTTTTTTGTAGTTTTTTACAATTCAGTGGATATCAATTATGTTACAATAGTTATTTTTTATATTTTTAAATGAAACTATATCTCTTATTAAACTTAATACAAAAATGAAAACAAGAATCACATTCTCGATGAAAATCGAACACAAATCTATAATAATTAGGTCAATTGAATATATCGAACTCGCAGAACTTAAAGATACAACAAATCTATTATATATTAATTCTAGAGAAAATGACCAAAATACCTCAAAATGAGGTACCCATGGCCCAAAATACTGATTTTCGGAAGGACCGACCCTGACTACCCACGGGACACGCTACTGCGTGTAGCGTATCTGAAGTACTGTAGCAATCACTGCGCCTCTCTCATCTCTCCCAGCTCTCTCGAATTTATCCAATCTCTCCGCCTCTCTCCGCCTCTTTCCGGCCACCTCCACCGTATCTGAGCACACCAAACCAACCACCACTGCTTCCTCTTCGTTTTACCCAATTTATTTTATCAAATCTTGTCCCGCGGGGGCACATACGAGGTCGTCGAAAAAAATGAGGGAGAAGAGATTGTTCGATTTGGGGGTTTAAATTCCGGCAAACCAAATGATTTAAGATGGATATAGGATTGTAGATCGTCGAGAGACGATTCGAATGATGTATAATACGTTATGGGAAAGTACCTGTAGGCTGTGAACAAGGCATTTCTGTGATTTTCGCCATCGGAATCGCCAGCTCGTGTTTCTCTGATTTTGGAGAAGACGATGGATACGCAACTTGAAAATGCGTATCTTAAGATGCGCATTTGACAGTTGCGTATCTCAAGCTACTGTTCACCTCCGCCCACCAGCGTGACCAAGCAATACGCCTTCTCCACCAGCATGTCCAAGCGACACTACACTCCCAGTAGCGTGTCTGAAGATGCTCCACCACCAGTAGCGTGTCCCGTGGGTATTTAGGGCCGCGCTGACTTGCGGTGGATATTTTGGTTATGTGTATTTAATTTGTGGGTATTCTGGGCCATCACCCACTTAATTCTATCTATCTATCACTAAGATTGTGTTTCAATAAATATTTATATTCTATTTATAAAATCAAACATAATTATAAGTTGATCATATAATTTTAGGTTTACAAAAAATTAAAAATGTGAGTTGAATTAGAGATTTTGGTCGACCAACCATTTAATAATTGATATAAGAAAGATAAAAATTTAAAAATGTAGAAAAACTTTTGAATTTATGTTTAAAAAGAAGAACTTTAAAAATAAGATTTATGTTGTTTATAAAAAATAACGTGATAAATATGTAATGTTAGATGAAAATAAGATATGATTTTTTAGATTATAAATATTATAAAATTATTAGTTATTATTAGTAATAACCCGTCGTATTATTACTTGACTATAAATTATGATACTACATATTTTATATAATACATTAAAATGATGCATTATGTCACATAATTTAGATTGATAAATGAAACTTTAAATATATAGACACTACTTAACATTTAAAAAATTATCATTTGTAGTCTTGTATATTACCTTTATATAATTTTTTTAATTATGAAAAACAGTATATTTGTCCATATATGTTATAGTCAATTTATAAATTATTAATCGGTATTGTGAAATTATTAAATTATATTAAGTAATATACATTAATTTTCAAAAAAGCATATAAAATAATTGAATTTTAGTCAAAAATGAGTTTTCATAATTTAACATTTCAATAATATGTAATGATTGAGTTATAATATATATTTAGATAAATGTAAGATGAAATCAAAAGGTATGATCCTCTCCCGATTCATTACAATTTCTAAAGATACCATTAAAGGTTCGCGACTTCCTCAATCGTGTTAAGCACTCAACAACAGATTAACAAGGCAGAGAAATCACAATATAACTACACAAGCATAGTAACCATTGAATACTACCTAATTCCCGGATTAGAGAATTAGTTACTCATAATAAATGAAACAATTACGTAATATCTAATCTACTTTTGGACATATGATAAACATAACTAACATAATATACTTCTTCCAAGTTGATCTGATGTAAAATTATATGAACTATAATTTTATTTATTTATTTATTTATTTATTTGTCATTTTTTTTAAATTTTTCTTTGCAACCTCATTCTATTTTCTATAGGGATTTTGGTTTTATAGGTTCAAGACTGGTGTGTGAACATTGCATTATAGACTTGCAAGAGAGATGACATTGACATATTTTAAGGGAAGCAAAATCTTATAGTTAAATCACGTCATTTTCACTTAACATATTTTAATGAGTATGTTATCGCTTGCGGCTAATTGTGGACGATTGTGTTGATATGAAAGCAGTGTCTATCAGTATGGAAAGATAAAAATTATCATCTTAATCTCTCAAATTTATAATTACACGATCCCCGTTCATAAATCAGACTTGTACATCATATCCAACAATATTATTATTGGCGTCTATATACAGTCCATATCGGCATTCACTATTAACACATACCACTACTCATATTACAATTTCATAATTACGAGTTTCGAAATCAGAAATTATTAAAGCACCCGTTACCTTATTCTTTAAAACAAAATTAGAGATATTTATATAATGGCCCGTGCCTTGCACGGGATGTTAACGCTAGTTTCATCATAAATAACACAAAGGCTGGTAATCGTAGTGATTCATGGCTTTTGAGGAAAAAAACCGTAATGCTGATTCATGCCATATATTCCATAATATACAACAAATTCATGCTTATAAATATAAATAAATCAACAGAATCTAGTATATGTACATATTTACATGTCTCCTGCCCGTCTTCAAGAATTTGAATATGTCTAGTTGCACCTTTTGATAATAGTCCTTTTGATAACTAAAACTCAAAGGATAAAGATTCAACACAATTAAATATGTGAATATAAATTATTATATTTTATTTATACATTTGGTTATTTCTTCGAAAGAAAGTGTGAATGCAGATTTTGGTTCTTAAAATGATTTTGTTTAGGATAAATGTTTGCGATTACAACACCTAATAAAATGCTCATGAGTGCAAATGCAATTACATTACTAACGGAAAACAAAAAACCTTTTGGAGTAAAATAAAGTTACAAAATTTAGTATTTTTCTAATTTTCTTACATTACTGTGTACACCTTTAGGAGTAGTTATTACTGCAGGCGAGCCTAGAGTCTAACGAGTGCGAATCAAAGTCAGTTGGACCGCTGACATAGGTTAGGACGGAGTCAAAATAATGCGGCTGCTTGAAATCGTAACGCTTACCTTTTTCGTTTGTTTGACATTTTCAAATAAATGGTGCAAAGTAAATTAAACTACGGTTTTGAGACAGTTTTTTCTTTTTTTTGAGAAATCTTTAATTTTAGTGGATTGTTTAATTATCATGTACATATTCAAGTAAATGAAAATTATAATTTAAGCAATCAAGATAAAGTTCAGACCCAACAACAATTTGAGAAGAATGTTCAATTTTCTCCTTCCTACAAAATTATAATTCCACATTTTTATTCACTTTCCTTTTTTCATTCTACAGTTAAACCTCGATAAATGAATACGTTTGGAATCGAAAATTTTTATTCATTAATCAAGATTATTCATTTATCGAGATTAAAAATACACTGTCTCTATTATGTCGGTATCGGAAAAGTTATTCATTTGACGAGGTTATTCGTTCATCGAATATTCATTTATCGAGGTTCTACTGTATATTCTTTTGCTAATTTCCTTTATTAATCCATTTTTTTAAATAAATAAACTTATATATCTTATAATAAGTATTCGTTTTCAATAAATCTTGTTTTGAGTTAGAACTAAATTCATAACCTGTGACGACAAAATATAGTAACGAGACAAAAATCCATGATACGAAAAATCAAAATAAGGTTGAGCAATTCCCATGCCCCTTTCATGTGGTGTGAAGTTTGCCAGTTTGGCCCTGTTGGTAAGCTCACATGTTGGTGATGGAGTTGTATGTAACAACCACTGTCCGCCGCCTTCTCACCTGCCAGAGACCTTCTCCTCTTCGAATATTCTTACTTTCTTTTAGATTTGGTCACGATTGCTTATTTCGCAATCAAATAAAACATATTTATCACATTTATCAAAACATTTCATGCTTAGAGGAGGTTTGGCTAAACTTAAAATTATTATTTATGACTTAAAATTGCTTAAAGTGATAAGTAAAAATTTTAAGTCAATATCTGTTTGGCTAATATTATATTATGAGTGACTTATGAATAATTAAAAATGTAAACATAAAAATAAATTTGATAAATTATCTATTTTTATGATGATATTAACTTTAATCAAATAAAATTCTCAAAACAAAATAAGTCATTCAAAAAATACCTCCTATCAACTTTTGATTTTAAGCTGTTTTTTTAATTTTAAGTCAATTTTTGACTTATTACACAAACAAACATTTTTTGACTTAAAGTAAAAAATGGCTTTAAGCGAGCTTAAAAGCCCTTTGCCAAATGGGCTCTTACACACTTTCATACTTATCACATTTCTGTGTTCCGTAATTCTAAATTTTGAGATAAAATTCGAATTTTTAGATAAAAGACTTCATTTACTTCCGATGCTGATTCATTCTTTTTGGGGTGAAAGCCCCCAATAACCAAGTTTTAAATTACAGTGTCGAAAATGACTAGATGCGGAAAAACGGTCCAAAATAACCAGATGAATAAGCATTTTGGAAATGCGAAGCTGATACACGCATTTTGAAAATACGAAGCTCCTTTTCTTTAATTTTTACGATCCACCCTGCATGCGTTTTTCATTTTTATATTTTTCTAAATTTCAACTACGCATCTCCATGATGCGTGGTTTTTTTTTTTTTTTCTATTTTTAAATTTCCAGCTCTCGCTTTTGGATCATGCGTGGCTCAGTAAACGCATTTAAGAAATGCATGGGTGGGAGAGAACCACGCATATTGAACATGCGTATTTTTTTTAAACAAAATTTCTTTAAAATAAATTAAAATCTACTAGTTCTTGGGCTACACCCTTATACACTACTAAAACACTACTAGTATTAAAAAGTGCTCCTGGCGGGGCCTATTTTAAGAAAATGAAAAATAAAAAAAATATAATTAGAGAGTTGTTAACACAAAATCACGCAAGCGTACGTGGTCACAAGTAATATATGAATAAGTCGAGTTCATTCCCACAGGGATCTGGTTTAGGTTTTAATTCAATCAATGCACCTATTCAACAATGTATGATTTTAATTCACTGCTAAGACAATAAATAAATTGAGATTTTAATTAACTAAATTAAGCTAATATGCAAAGTAAGAACTAATTAACTAATGAGAATTAAATTTGAATTACTTATAAGAATAAAAACATGGGATCCTAACTTCATTATCTACTTCACTTAGAGTCGATGCCTTTAATCAATACATATGATGGTTTTGATATCTGATCGGATAACACGAAACAAGTAAAAGTTACCTCTCGGTATACTAATACCAAACTACGCATGCATCCACAAAAGAGATAGAAGATGGGTAGACACCCAATATGTTTAGACACTATATCTCTATAAAATTTGAAAACATAAAGGTTTAAGCACAAGTTATCCACATAGATCACATAGGGTAGCATAATATCTCTATTTACGCCACAAATCATGATGTTAAAACATCAACCTATCCTATGCTAGCATGGCAAGTTCTAAATCTCAAGATCCACTCTCGTTTCGCAAGAGATTAACAAATTAGATGTTCGCGGCATCTAAATACATGAAACACAACCATACGAGGCTATCAAGAATTCACCACACATAAATTTTTAAAGCATACAAACTACTAAGCTACATAAATAAATCCGTTAGAATCACATGACAACGATTAGTTCATTATCGAACCACTCGTCATCATGGGATCTGATGAAACCATGATATAAAACAAGATATGAATGAAAGAAGTAATAATATTAATAAAACAAAGAGTTAAGAAAACAAATCTAGAATCCAAAATAACACAAAAGATGAAGTAGATCTAGATCCGTTGCTTGTCACTAGCGTTGAATCCTTCTCTCCTTTTCTCCATTGCAGATCTAAGCTATGATACAATAATAAAAACCATCCAATTTACAAGGCTAAGATGTGTTTTTATAGGCCTAGATATCTTGCCCAGCAAGAAAAACAACCTATAATACAATTAGAAATAGGTTTGGATACCAAAAATACAACTAGAATTCGAAATAGGGTCAAAACGGACATTTTCAGGATTTTCTGTCGGACCTACGCGCCCCAGGCGCGTGCTACGCGCTCCAGGCGCGTGCTACGCGCTCCAGGCGCATACTTCTGCTGTTTCACGCGCTCCAGGCGCACGGTTACGCGCTCCAGGCGCGTAAGCTTCCTGCCGAAACTGATTTTCCTCCATTTCCTTCGTTTTTGAGCCGTTTTCTTCCATTCTTTTTGCCATTGCTTCCATAGTCAATTAACTTTACTTGGAACCATCATAAAATCTCAGTGCTTGACTCCAAACTTCATTCCATTTGCACAAATCAACTTCAAATTTGACGGAAACGACAACCCTAATCGACATTCTTGCAAACCTGCACATTCAAACAAAACACATCAAAAATACCAAAAACTTAAGTCCAAGTACACCAATTCAAGCCGATATGGAACGTTCCAAGAGGATATAAAATCCACTTATCACACCCCCAAACTTAAACCGATGCTTGTCCTCAAGCATAAACAATTACAACTAACTAACTAACTAGTACCACTTCCGTAGGTGATCACAGTTGCATTTGGCATATGCAACAAGCCATTTAAACCCCTAGGCAGCCCTAGTGGACGAGTAAGGTCTCGTGAGGGCCTATAGCGAATGTACCCACAAAATCCATCTAACTAAACAATGCAATAACAATGCAATGCGTGAATGCAACTAGTATGAAAATGCAGCGATCTCCTTCAAACTAACCAAAACCAACTAGCAAGCAAATATCTTAGAGAATGCAACTAAATCCAAATAGAGCTCGACTAAGTTCCCGTATACTAACAATACATGAACAGAAACGTGCGTGTGTGCAATGCTCATCAGAAATACTCCCAAAACTAGATCAAAAATCATACCCATCCTTCGCCAAGACAATCACAAGTTTATAAATAGAATAGACTATAAACACTTCATAACCTAGGAACACCTCCACCCTTATCCAAGGTAGACAAGAATCCATGCTTAATTACTAACTACGACGACACATATATACAAGCATGCTTATTTAACCGTGGAATGGATGAGACCCCGAAAAGGCTTATACAATAATACCCATGTAGCGAGCGTTAGGTTAGTGGATCCCAGACTATAAAGCCTTAGGTCACTAGGTACAAAGTCCCCGCGAACTTAATAGCTCGAGTATTAAAGAGCTCACCCTGGTTAATTTTGCATATAAACAATTGAAACTTTTGATTTTTTTTTTTGTTTTTTTTCCTTTTTTTTCGATCTGGAATGAGCCTTTCTCATTTCCAACCCTAGACTACTCATATAAATATGAGCCGGCTACTAGCCATTTGACGCCTAGCCATTATTTGACAAATATTAACAACTAGCATGATATCCATGGTTTCCCCCAAACTTAGACTTAAGTGCTCCTACGCCATCAAGGGAATAACTAAAATTCTAAATATAATCAGGTGATTAAATCTAAAACAACCAAACAAGCATGACCTCAACCTAGCCCAAAAGCAAACGACGAGACTGTGTAAAAGTTTTGTTTCCGAAACATGCAAGTCAATTTCATAAGAATTATAAATCAACCCTCTATTCATCATTACCACACTCAAATAGACATCTACCTACCAATCAGAATTAGCTCATTCTAAGGGATCATGAAAAATGCATGCCATGAAATGCAACTAACATGAACTCACATGGTATACGAAACAAAAATAGAATGCCCTACATGAACAAACATAATTAATACGAACATATATGCATGAATTACTACTATTATGCAAACATGACATCTATATGAACACAATGACTCACAATCACAAATAACTACATATACACTACTTATCCCCCAAACCACCCCCAGACTTAAAAGATTCAATGTCCGCATTGAATGGAAGTAAATACAAGGGATAGCAGGAAACATACCGAAAAAATACCAAAACACGTGGGTTGCCTCCCACGAAGCGCCTTTGTTTAAAGTCTTTAGCTAGACCTGGCAATGGCTTTTTCTCTTGAAAATTTCTACACCGTATCTCTATATGGCCATTTAATTATCTTTTCCGGGGCTACATCCTCGATGACAAGTTTCCGCCTTCTTTGCTCTTCAAAGGTGTCAGCAACAATGTTCTCTTCACTACCTGACAAATTAGCAACAATAATAATAGGCAAAGTAGATGATTGACCCAAATATACATACCTCAAGTGATCTGGTGGTTTAAGCTCGAGTTTTGAAACTTCTTCAACATGATGAGTTTCATTATTAACCACCAAAGACTGAGCAAGAGTGGTAATGGACGGATTAGGAACGGAAGTGGGTGGTTCACCAACAGAAGTCTTATCAACAGACTTATGATCAAAAGAACTCTCCTCAAGTTGAATTTCATGCTTAGAACAAATAGCATTCAATTCCTCTAACATCTCATCAGAAGTAAAATTCTTGTACAACTCTTGAAGATCCTCATTAACCTCAATCAAAACATCTTCCTCAAGTAAAGACTCAATTGCACTATCCTCAAGATTTGACAATGAAACCACCTCATCAACCAGCACCTTAGAATCCCAAAGATCAGCCAAGCCTAGTGACTCACACTCTTCCTCCTCATCACTATCCACCACAGATTCTGAAAAAACAGATTTTTCTTCTTTTTCTGTAGGATCCTGATCATGAATTTCTTCTTCATCCTTAATTGCTGAATTCTGATCGTTTGTAGCCTTTCCAGATCTCAAGGTAACTGCTTTCACCTGCTCTTCAACTTCCCTCTTACCTGGATTAGCCTCCGTGTCGCTAAGAAGAGTCCCTTGAGGTCTACTCAACAAGGCATTAGTAATCCGCCCAATCTGATTTTCCAAGGTCTTAAACGATTCAGCGTTGCTTTTAAACATCAACCTCAATTCTTCGAATTCAGATTTGTCATAAGTGGAATACCCAGAACCAGCATATGACTGTTGTTGCTGAAAACCCGAAGGTTGAAATTGCCACGGGGCATACTGTTTCTGAAAATTCTGCCCTTGCTGCTGCTGAAAATTCTGGTGATTGTAAGGTTGTGCTCCATATTGTTGACCTTGAAACTGCTGATAAGGCTGTTGTGGTTGCAGCATGCCACCTTGATTGTTGCTCCAGCTCACTGATGCACTATAGATGGCACACTGATTCGTCTCATGTGTGCCCCCACATAGCTCACAAACACTAGCCGCCTGCTGAACTCCATAGTAAGTTAGAAAATCCATCTTCAAATTCAATGCCTTCAACTGAGCTGCTATAGCTATAGCTGTACACGTACCTGAAACACCAACAAACTACACAAGATAGGTTAGAAAAAAACAATCTGAGGCAGTGAACTCTAACGACCACTGATGACAAGCACATAAACTAAAAATAAAACACCGATGATCCCCGGCAGCGGTGCCAAAAACTTGTTAACACAAAATCACGCAAGCGTACGTGGTCACAAGTAATATATGAATAAGTCGAGTTCGTTCCCACAGGGATCTGGTTTAGGTTTTAATTCAGTCAATGCACCTATTCAACAATGTATGATTTTAATTCACTGCTAAGACAATAAATAAATTGAGATTTTAATTAACTAAATTAAGCTAAGATGCAAAGTAAGAACTAATTAACTAATGAGAATTAAATCTGAATTACTTATAAGAATAAAAACATGGGATCCTAACTTCATTATCTACTTCACTTAGAGTCGATGCCTTTAATCAATACATATGATGGTTTTGATATCTGATCGGATAACACGAAACAAGTAAAAGCTACCTCTCGGTATACTAATACCAAACTACGCATGCATCCACAAAAGAGATAGAAGATGGGTAGACACCCAATATGTTTAGACCCTATATCTCTATAGAATCTGAAAATATAAAGGTTTAAGCACAAGTTATCCACATAGATCACATAGGGTAGTATAATATCTCTATTTACGCCACAAATGTGACACCCCCAAATCTGAGGTCAAAGATTCAGGTCGTCACATCACCATCCAACCATATCATACCTGTATTAACTGTACAACTCAACAATACATCCATTCAGACCTCAATCTTAAGCACAAACAAGTTAGAGCCTCAGAAACGATAATCAAAAGTGCCACTAAATATTACAATTCATTTGTACAAATCAGAGTCTTACGCAATTCCACTTATACAACTACACTTGAAGACAAGTCTTACTATTACAGTTGAAAACCTATCAGACTTACTCTGTAGTATCTATCAGGAACTAAATCATCTCCGGGGTAAATCTTCTACTCCCCTTCTGCTGTCGCGGAGTTAACCGACCAAATTCTTTTCTTTCTGAAAAGTTTTTATAAAGCAAGAATGAGCTACATAATGCTCAGCAAGTTCACCATTTTGTAAAATAATAATGTGGTTTATTTCGAAAACATTCCCAACTATATGGGTATATATCTCAGATTTCAAAACATAATTGGACAATGTATATGTCCAAGTTTGAATAAAACATCTATACTCACTAAGGAGCCTTAAGAATAACATATGAACCCTTTATAAGGTTCCCATTTCAATACATCTCAAGTTTGAAAATATATACATATGAGTATATCATTTTCGGCAAAACACTCTACGATTAACATACTGTACAGGGAATACATCATTGCAAACCTCTTTACTTCCATTAGCTTAGAAGGTTTCTCATACAAAAACATTTCATTCTTTGAAACAATTGCAAGAGTGCACTAACACGTGCCAATCTTTATAGAAAATCTTGAAGTTCTAGATACTACACGATGTCAATATTTTTCTTATCAAAAACCACATTATCGGCAACTTGGCACTTAGGCCCAAGAAGCAGTGTTTGAGTATTTTTCCAAAGTGGAGGATGGGACTGGAAGAAAACATAAAAACCTGACAGGGATTGACGATGATCAGTCGCCACATCCAAGTCCAATAATCCGCGGGTCTTCTCTACCGGTAGAAGGATAGAAACTACATCCGTAACTATCCCCGGGTGAAAACTACATCCGTAATCACCCTCGATGAAAACTACATCCGTAATCATCCTTCGGCAACACCTGGGCCGGAATAATAATTGATGGACCGCCTGGCTCACGGCCGCTTACACATCCCGGGAATCGTTCGTCAACGGTTCCCACACCTGCCATAGTCCCTTTTTCTTTTTCTTTTAAAACTTGATTTTGATTGAAAACTGAGTAATTGAGGTCCGACATCAGTCGACCGATGATTCTTGAAATCATACAAGAAGCAAACCTGACCGGGGGTTTTCGAAAATGTTTTGAGTTCGAAAGAGTTCGAGTTTGAAAGTGCTAAAGGTATCTTGGATTAGCTTTGTCTTTAAAATAATGCACAATAATTAATAAATGATATTTTAAGATTTAATATTAATAATTAATAAAATAATTATTTAATTAAATAAGCTTTTAATCCAAGATAGGTATTTTGAGTATTTACGAAGATATAAAAATAATTACTTGAGTATACGATACTCCCCGAATGACCCTTCGGGTTTTCGCAATTTAATTACGATATAATAATATACCGCTCCCCGGTCAATAGTATATACGGACCGCTACGACCTCTATTGCTAGAGTCGTTGTCCGAAGAAAACATTTCATTCTAAGTTCAAGGGCTGCAAACATATATGTACTTATACATCTCAATTTCATCGATACTTCGATAAACATAAACATTTGATATGATTGAAAACTACAAACACAACAGTGAAAGTCCTTGTATATGTAAGTTTTGAAAAGTAAACTTGCCTTGGTGTGGTTGGGGTGGTCGAGCGTGCGGAGTGGAATGATCTATACATAAGCAATAACCGCTCGTTAGTACCTTAACAATATCTCTTTAATTGCGGGGTTTTAGGGGGTACAAAATTAACTTAATGACTTCGTCTTAGGACACTCTAGCCCCATTATAGGTTCATGTCACCACTCGATTATGCTCGTCACTTATTCGACTTAATTTGGTTACCATATTCTAATCATAACCATTACCCCTTAAATCACACTCCCTTAACGACTTTTTCCCTTGCGCGAATTTTACTCTAGCATTTTTATAAAATTGAAAAATTCATATTTTAATCCAATTCTTTTTGGGTAGCCTTCACCACTGCATTTCCTAGCTTCTCAAATTTTTCCATGATCCCACATAAATTTTTAGGGGTTTAAACAAGGTTCACAAGGGGGTCACTTAGTGCAGTCCGGAATCCAGAAACACATTTTACTTCTCCGGCCATAACTTAAAATCTATACATCACCTAGTCATGAACCTTATATTTCCAGAAACTAAATTCAAATACCTTTCCAACAATATATGGTAGGACCTCAGGGGACAAGATTTGGGGGTTCAAATCCATGTTACAAGACAGGTCAAGTTCCTGGAAAAACTCAGCATGTTTGTTTCACTTAAATCAACCAAGATTCTTACTTCCACAACACAACCAACATCTAATTCACCTAGTTCATGCTTTATAACATTCATGGAGATACATATACTAACCACAATCATAAAAATCACAATCACAACACTTAAACTCAAGATCTATATCATCCACCACTTATACAACCAAGATTAACACCAATACACATGGATCTATCACCAAACATCATAAACACTACATGGCCAAGAGGGGTTAGGGTTTTTATACCTTCTTGAGTACCTAGGAGCCTTGGGTAAGCCTTACAAAACTCAATAACACCTTGAATAAGCTCCTACTATCCTTATAATCCAAGATCTATAAGAAAAACTTAACATTGTTACTATTCACAATAACTTTAATAATTAATATCTTGAAATTTAATGGATGAAAGGGCTTGGAAATCTTAGTATACCTTTCTTAGATGATGTGAGAGCCTATGAATTATGCCTTGAATTATGAGTGAGGAGAAATGGAGGAAAGAAATTTTTTTTTCTTCCTTGGTTTGTCTTGGCCGAGAGCTTTGTTGTTCAAGGGGGGTGTGTTTTGTTGTTTTGATTTTTGTGTGGTTGAAATAATTGTGTTAAGGGGTTGGGTGATACATATTAGTGTATGTATATGCATGGTACAAGCCTAGGTATGGCCGCCTTGTACTCTTGTCCCCTCCTTGGAAAAAGTAGTAACTAGTTACTATTCCTCTTATCCATTTGGTTTAACTAGTTTGCTTTTTCTAACTACTTAGTTGCATGGGACTTGCATGCAATACTACTCCTTGTATCATTATTCTTCCACCAATGCTTGTCACTTAATCTTTAATTCGTATCGTATCTTAATTAATCTTTCGTAATAATATTTTGTCGCGTAGAGATTTCCCTAGTAATTCCTTAAGTACTTAATTGTGTAAATTTCTCGAATGTCCATAATTCCTCGTCATAATCCTTAATAAATCTCTTAATACTCTAATCATTCTCAAATCCCAAGTTTTATAAATATTACTAACAATAAGACTCTTGCCCTCAACAATCTTCTCTTTTATCTTACATAGTGAATGTAACAACATAGTTTCTCAGACAATCAATTCCATTAAACAACAGGGATGACTAGAAAGGTTCCAAATTGACAATGTCACATGATATTAAATAAACGAAAATATTGCAAAAATTAGGGTTCTTACAGCCTCCCCTCCTTAAAAGGATTCCGTCCCGGAATCAGGTTGAAAACAGTTGGGGGTGCTTTTCACGCATCGTGCTCTCTAGTTCCCATGTTGATTCTTCGACATTATGGTTCCTCCACAATACTCTCACTAGTTTGACAACCTTGTTCCTCAGCACCTGTTCTTTTCTATCCATGATTTCTACGGGTTGCTCCACATAGGTTAAGTCTGGTTGCAGATCCACTTGGTCATATTCTATCACGTGCCGAAAGTCGGTATGGTAGGGTCGTAGCATGGACACATGGAACACATTATGTACTTGCTGCAAGCTCGGGGGTAAAGCCAATTCATAGGCTAACTTTCCAACTCGTCTCAAGATCTCAAAAGGTCCAATAAATCTCGGGCTTAGCTTCCCCTTCTTACCAAATCTCATCAATCCCTTCCACGGTGATACCTTTAACATCACAAACTCTCCTACCTCATATTCTTTGTCCTTGCGGGTCTGGTCCGCATACCTCTTCTGTCTATCTTGGGCCGCTACCAGCCGTCCTCTTATGAGTTCAATAGTTTCTCTTGTCTGTTGGACAAGTTCAGGCCCTAAAATCTTCCGCTCTCCAACTTCTTCCCAACACAAGGGAGACCGACATCTTCGTCCGTATAAAGCTTCATATGGGGGCATTCCTATACTCGCATGGTAACTGTTGTTGTAGGAAAATTCGATCAACGGCAAGTGGTCATCCCAACTTCCCTTAAAATCGATGGCACATACTCTCAACATGTCCTCTATAGTCTGGATGGTTCTCTCACTCTGTCCGTCTGATTGGGGATGGTATACAGTACTCATGTTTAACTTGGTCCCCACACAATCCTGAAAACTCCTCCAGAACCTGGAGTTGAATCTTGGGTCTCTATCTGATACAATGCTCACAGGAACCCCATGCCTTACCACGATCTCCTTAGATATCTCATAAAATTTGACCATTCGAAATAATGGGATTCTTAAAAAAACTAATGACTTTTACATACACTCGTCTGTACCGTAAAGACGTAATATCAATTCGAAATCTTTATTTAATACTTCGTACATATCGTGATTGCAAAAATTCCTCATCCACCCATAACATTACTATTTGCCCAGGTTTCGAATATTCCCGAAAATTAGGGTTAATGCAATCTCCTCTCCTTAAAAGGATTCTATCTTAAGAACCTAAGGATAATAGTTGTGGATACAATTCCAACCTTACCCTTTCCAACTCTCAGGTTGACACTTCAACCCTTTTGTTCTCTCACCTTGGTCTCACCAACGCTTTAATGTTGTTTCTCAACAAATGCTCTCCTCGACCTGTATTTCTTATCGGTTGTTCTATGATTGAAAATTTCTATCCCACTACTTACACGTTCCTCTTCTACCTTGTTCATAGTATCCGTGTTGAGTCCTTGTATCGTTGGCCCGTGAATACTTTGTGGTCGTGTTTTGTAATCTGAGACAACGTCAATACGCACGGTATTCCTCATATTCCTTCACTTGATTAGTAGGCATGTGTTGCCTCCCGTCAGCCGTTACCACTTGCTATGGATACTGTATAGTCTTCGGTATACGTCGAACCAGTTCAGCTACTATGTCCCTCGTTCATTGACTTCTTCGTAACGCAAGAAAAGCGAAACTTCTTCTTTCGTAGTACGCTTTACAAGAGACGTCCTTACGTTCGCATGGTGCCGATCGTGATAACAACATTCGTTTCATGGATAAGTTTTTATTCTCGACTGCCCCGTGAAATCTAAGGCACGACACTAAATATAAATTCGATCGTCTGGATAATTCTTCTTCCCTGTCCGTCAGCCACAGATCAAATTAGTACATACGCTCAATCTCTTTATTAATTATACTTGAAAGCACCTTCAATATTCGAAGTTTAACCTTAAGTCTCTATCTGACGTAATCACTGCAGAAGTTTTATATTGCACCACCATCTCTTCCGTATATAAATCGATAATTTTCTAAATGGAAAGTCTCTCGTAGGTAAATCACTTGGTCTAGCAATTATAAATCAACTAGGGCCATCTCTTAGCTCGGTCTTCGGCGACCTACTCATGAAATTCATTATAATTCTGTCCACGTTCAAGATTTTCTACGGGCGGAATTGATCCACTAGATCTCTATCATTTTGTTTTTGACATGTTGCGTTCGTACTTAATAGTTTGCCAATACCATTCTTCATATCCGTTTGCCAAACATTCTCTTAATTCTCTGTACATCTTTGTCCTTCCCCATAATTTAGTCATTTTCCTCTAACATTATTCTTTATTGTATATACTCTATTTTCTTGGTCAATACTGACTGAATTCCAATTTCGAATAATACCTTCTATAGGTATCGACCACCACATTGGCCTTCCCTAGGTAACAACAAATTTCTCCATTATACTCCCTGCTCCCTTTCGTCACCTTCTCTTTCTTATGTTTAGTTCTAATATGAAGATATACTTATGGCACTTGTGGAGAAATTTTCACACTTTTCTCATAAGGTTAACGTCTCAGTTTTATGCGTGAACGCCATCATGACTAATCCCAGACTCACGGTTAGTATATCCTATCCCGTAACCTTTATGTTGTTTAGAAGTATAGGCTATCATCCCCTTTCTACTGCATCAGCACACCTCTTAAACTCTTGAAAGACGCATCATCGTGACTCTCAAGGTCCTCTTTTTATCAAGTATAGCTAACAACGAGGTTGTTGCTAATATCTTATTTCATCCCAAAACTTTGTTCATTAATCCATAAAGGCTTCTGACTCATTAGTCCATTCAAACGATGCTACCACAATTTTATAACGTTTATATTAGTGTGAAATGCCAACTTTGGCACAGTACAGAGGTCGATCTTGAGTTGGTGAAACCTTCCCTTCAACCTTATCTTTGAAAAACAACTACCCATTTTAACTAGTCAACAATTCCTCCATTTCCGATAAGGGTATCAGTTCTCGATGGTATATGTAAGATGTCATACGCTCGTCCTCTTTCACAACTGGCGCCAATCAGTCTGAGGCCTGCATGCAGCTGCGATTCCTAATAAAATTGATTATGTGGTAATCTCGAAAGATCATTGGCATATATCCATGCATCCATTTGCTATTAGGGGCCTGTTAAACTTTATGTCTCTCTATGTGCATCAATCCCTTTAAGCTAAGTAAAGCTTCACATTCTTGCCACGATATTTCTTCCTTTCTTGTCCATCTCACCTCTATGTTAGTTTCCTATAAGGATATGTTTTACATCGCAATCGATTTGCATTTCCTGGATCAGGAAAAGGCTTGGTAACTCCAGAATTCATTAATATAACATCCTGACAACGGTTGGTAGGAGCGTACTCCCACCCACCTCATCATTTCTTATAACTTTCCTCACACTGATATTAAAGGTCTTGTGGTATGCCCCGACATGTTATTTCTACTTTAATAATTACTCTGCATAACGCTCTGGCTGTACAATTACAACATTTGGTTTTTTTTTTCTCATATTGGTGTAACGGTTCATAATTGTACCTCCCGTTCACCTTAGAGTAATCCCTTTGAAAGGAATGGTTTCAAAATAACAAGGTCCAATAGATAATTTCAATAAGATTTCCACATTGGATGTTCCAAGAATGTTGATGGTTCCAAATACTAGGAGTCTCGATTTTTGGAGATGTAAGGATGGACAGAAAGAATACAACAAGGTTTATTCCTTCCCGTCCTGATAATTCTGTAATATGATACCATAGAGAATGTTGCACAAGGGCAATGATTGTTGGATACAAAAGTCATAAAGACGGTCTTTATACAATTCTTACATCGGGTGGATACTTTTCCCTTCTGAATAATAAGAGGAAATCTAAAGTCGCATTGATGAAGGTCAGCCAATAGAAAGCAATTCTACTCCATGACAATTAAAGAATGAAGTAGTTTATCATTCAAGTAATCAGTGGTTTCAAATGAATTCTCATTGTGTGAATGAAAGAATCAAATATTAAAGTGATATAGAGTCTGATACGAAGATGGGTAGAATTCGAGTTGTGTGGGCGACCTCATTAGGTCTCAATCAAGTTATTCGTCAAAACTTTCGTCATCATACTTTACCACAAGCAAAATGCATTGCAGGATGAATCAAATTGGGAGTTGGACCAGTGAAACAATAACTAGTCCTTTTCAAGAAACACTAGCAACTAGCTAGACAAAATTTGCTAGTTCACCTGTTTGAGACATCACCACCAGCTAGGACAATTAGCTAGGTGTTCCTCACAACATTTACAATTTTGAGTAGTTAGAACAATCAACTAGTCATTCATGTTGACATAACGACTAGCCAGTTTCAATTGGATAGAATGGAATTTCAACGTCGTAGCCACTGAAGAAACTTTAGGCTTCTCGGACAACGAATGAAAATAAGAAGTTATTAAGTTTGAAAAAGAAAACTATAAAATCTGAAGAGGATGTTCTAGGAATCGGAACAATCGATAACCTCTCATCAAATATTACTTATCAGTGAAACGGTCCACCCAAGGGTGCCTCCGTACACATGCTTTATCAGATCCGACAATAGAATGAAATCCGGAATACCAATATCAAAATGATATCCTTACTATGATTTCAATGTACTATGTACGATCTCATCTTGAATAGAAGAAAAGAATTCATGAGGGATGTCTGGACATTAGATCATCCATGTCCTCAGTAATTTGTTGAATATTTATGAGTTCAACTGAAGAGTGCAAGTATGAAAGAAGCAATCAAATATCGATATTCGTTAAGTAGTATTCGTCGATTAATTAAGGAAATATTTGTTGAACATTCCTTGGATAATTGAAAGAAAGTGTAAATAGTCCTGAGCAGAAATGATTATAAACTTCAAATAGAATGCTCGGGGATCAATTAAGATACTTTGGATGAGTCCCGGTTTAGAGAAAGTATATCACTGGTTGTTATTCCACAAGTTTGAAGTAGAAAGCTAGGAGGGTTACCTGATATAAATTAATCGAGGTAATATGGTTAGTGAACAATTTAAAATGAAGTAGTGCACCAGCCGGTAGTTATCAAAATAAGTTAATAATCATTCGTGCATCTCATTATCACCATTATGAGGTTAACTCCATCTCTTCGTCTCCGTAATACAAGACACCAACTAGTGTGTCTCTCAATCATCATCCTAACGTCATTTATCGAGTTGGGGTCTCACAAATATACTTGTCATTTCCGTGCTTTATCTTGAAGACCAAGCTTCACATCATTCCGGGAACACCTGCTAAGTCCATAGGGTCCTACTTCATGCCTTCTGACATGAATCACAAGTGGCCAGTTCCCCCTGGGAACAGATCAAAGAGATCTCTCAGGGATCTCAGTGCAGTCCATAGGTTCAGTGGCGGGTGTGTGTATGTGAACATATACCAAAAATATTGAGGTCTACAATACATATAAACGTAATCCCTGATAACATCTCTATCAAAGGATCCTACTCTAGAACCACCGGTCTTTCTTTTGGTAGACTCCGAGATCACTGAATCGCTCGTTGCAACCATATTCAACTTCTCTTGAGTCCCTTTGTTAATTCTACTTGTTTGTTCTCTAAGTTGAACTACCATGCTCTAGCGTCCGAATCATGCGTGGAATTATCTAGCACGCTCGTCTTATGATAACATTCTCGTATAACACATGTAAAATTCGCCATCAAGGGTAATGAAATCCACAGCGACATAGTGACCAACTTTCAGGTAAACCCGTTACTTATCGAAAATCGGATCTTACAGCCAAAGTAAAAGACTTTCATTATCCCAAGTACTAAGTACTCTTAATTATGTAGGGAAGTCTAAACTTCTTGATTCTTAAAATGCCGCCTCCTAAACTGTGGAGGACTACGGGCCACAAAATTTATGCCGGCCTAGTCATCCGATCATATTGGCAATATCGCCTCTACCTCAGCTGCTCTCAAGATTTCGCTCTGCTTCCTATATCATTATCTATGATAAGTCATGTACGACTCTCAAACCTCTATTCATCATTCTGAAGGTCTCTAAGGATTCTATCGACCCTAGTATAATACCTCCAGTAACACTCCAGTCCATTCTACTCACCGGTACCTCTTCCGGTAGTCCAATCATAAGTTTACTACGATCTCTTATGTCATTCTCCTACTTAGACTTAACTCTCAACACTCTCGTTTCTGAGTACTGTAACTTATTGCTCTGATACCATTTCTGTGACACCCCCAAATCTGAGGTCAAAGATTCAGGTCGTCACATCACCATCCAACCATATCATACCTGTATTAACTGTACAACTCAACAATACATCCATTCAGACCTCAATCTTAAGCACAAACAAGTTAGAGCCTCAGAAACGATAATCAAAAGTGCCACTAAATATTACAATTCATTTGTACAAATCAGAGTCTTACGCAATTCCACTTATACAACTACACTTGAAGATAAGTCTTACTATTACAGTTGAAAACCTATCAGACTTACTCTATAGTATCTATCAGGAACTAAATCATCTCCGGGGTAAATCTTCTACTCCCCTTCTGCTGTCGCGGAGTTAACCGACCAAATTCTTCTCTTTCTGAAAAGTTTTTATAAAGCAAGAATGAGCTACATAATGCTCAGCAAGTTCACCATTTTGTAAAATAATAATGTGGTTTATTTCGAAAACATTCCCAACTATATGGGTATATATCTCAGATTTCAAAACATAATTGGACAATGTATATGTCCGAGTTTGAATAAAACATCTATACTCACTAAGGAGCCTTAAGAATAACATATGAACCCTTTATAAGGTTCCCATTTCAATACATCTCAAGTTTGAAAATATATACATATGAGTATATCATTTTCGGCAAAACACTCTACGATTAACATACTGTACAGGGAATACATCATTGCAAACCTCTTTCCTTCCATTAGCTTAGAAGGTTTCTCATACAAAAACATTTCATTCTTTGAAACAATTGCAAGAGTGCACTAACACGTGCCAATCTTTATAGAAAATCTTGCAGTTCTAGATACTGCACGATGTCAATATTTTTCTTATCAAAAACCACATTATCGGCAACTTGGCACTTAGGCCCAAGAAGCAGTGTTTGAGTATTTTTCCAAAGTGGAGGATGGGACTGGAAGAAAACATAAAAACCTGACAGGGATTGACGATGATCAGTCGCCACATCCAAGTCCAATAATCCGCGGGTCTTCTCTACCGGTAGAAGGATAGAAACTACATCCGTAACTATCCCCGGGTGAAAACTACATCCGTAATCACCCTCGATGAAAACTACATCCGTAATCATCCTTCGGTAACACCTGGGCCGGAATAATAATTGATGGACCGCCTGGCTCACGGCCGCTTACACATTCCGGGAATCGTTCGTCAACGGTTCCCACACCTGCCAGAGTCCCTTTTTCCTTTTCTTTTAAAACTTGATTTTGATTGAAAACTGAGTAATTGAGGTCCGACATCAGTCGACCGATGATTCTTGAAATCATACAAGAAGCAAACCTGACCGGGGGTTTTCGAAAATGTTTTGAGTTCGAAAGAGTTCGAGTTTGAAAGTGCTAAAGGTATCTTGGATTAGCTTTGTCTTTAAAATAATGCACAATAATTAATAAATGATATTTTAAGATTTAATATTAATAATTAATAAAATAATTATTTAATTAAATAAGCTTTTAATCCAAGATAGGTATTTTGAGTATTTACGAAGATATAAAAAAATTACTTGAGTATACGATACTCCCCGAATGACCCTTCGGGTTTTCACAATTTAATTACGATATAATAATATACCGCTCCCCGGTCAATAGTATATACGGACCGCTACGACCTCTGTTGCTAGAGTCGTTGTCCGAAGAAAACATTTCATTCTAAGTTCAAGGGCTGCAAACATATATGTACTTATACATCTCAATTTCATCGATACTTCGATAAACATAAACATTTGATATGATTGAAAACTACAAACACAACAGTGAAAGTCCTTGTATATGTAAGTTTTGAAAAGTAAACTTGCCTTGGTGTGGTTGGGGTGGTCGAGCGTGCGGAGTGGAATGATCTATACATAAGCAATAACCGCTCGTTAGTACCTTAACAATATCTCTTTAATTGCGGGGTTTTAGGGGGTACAAAATTAACTTAATGACTTCGTCTTAGGACACTCTAGCCCCACTATAGGTTCATGTCACCACTCGATTACGCTCGTCACTTATTCGACTTAATTTGGTTACCATATTCTAATCATAACCATTACCCCTTAAATCACACTCCCTTAACGACTTTTTCCCTTGCGCGAATTTTACTCTAACATTTTTATAAAATTGAAAAATTCATATTTTAATCCAATTCTTTTTGGGTAGCCTTCAACACTGCATTTCCTAGCTTCTCAAATTTTTCCATGATCCCACATAAATTTTTAGGGGTTTAAACAAGGTTCACAAGGGGGTCACTTAGTGCAGTCCGGAATCCAGAAACACATTTTACTTCTCCCGCCATAACTTAAAATCTATACATTACCTAGTCATGAACCTTATATTTCCAGAAACTACATTCAAATACCTTTCCAACAATATATGGTAGGACCTCAGGGGAGAAGATTTGGGGGTTCAAAACTATGTTACAAGACAGGTCAAGTTCCTAGAAAAACTCAGCATGTTTGTTTCACTTAAATCAACCAAGATTCTTACTTCCACAACACAACCAACATCTAATTCACCTAGTTCATGCTTTATAACATTCATGGAGATACATATACTAACCACAATCATAAAAATCACAATCACAACATTTAAACTCAAGATCTATATCATCCACCACTTATACAACCAAGATTAACACCAATACACATGGATCTATCACCAAACATCATAAACACTATATGGCCAAGAGGGGTTAGGGTTTTTATACCTTCTTGAGTACCTAGGAGCCTTGGGTAAGCCTTAAAAACTCAAGAACACCTTGAATAAGCTCCTACTATCCTTATAATCCAAGATCTATAGAAAAACTTAACATTGTTACTATTCACAATAACTTTAACAATTAATATCTTAAAATTTAATGGATGAAAGGGCTTGGAAATCTTAGTATACCTTTCTTAGATGATGTAGAGATCCTAGGAATTATGCCTTGCATTATGAGTGAGTAGAAATGGAGGAAAGAAAATTTTTTTTCTTCCTTGGTTTGTCTTGGCCGAGAGCTTTGTTGTTCAAGGGGGGGTGTGTTTTGTTGTTTTGATTTTTGAGTGGTTGAAATAATTGTGTTAAGGGGTTGGGTGATACATATTAGTGTATGTATATGCATGGTACAAGCCTAGGTATGGCCTCCTTGTACTCTTGTCCCCTCCTTGGAAAAAGTAGTAACTAGTTACTATTCCTCTTATCCATTTGGTTTAACTAGTTTGCTTTTCCTAACTACTTAGTTGCATGGGACTTGCATGCAATACTACTCCTTGTATCATTATTCTTCCACCAATGCTTTTCACTTAATCTTTAATTCGTATCGTATCTTAATTAATCTCTCGTAATAATATTTTGTCGCGTAGAGATTTCCCTAGTAATTCCTTAAGTACTTAATTGTGTAAATTCCTCGAATGTCCATAATTCCTCGTCATAATCCTTAATAAATCTCTTAATACTCTAATCATTCTCAAATCCCAAGTTTTATAAATCTTACTAACAATAAGACTCTTGCCCTCAACAATCTTCTCTTTTATCTTACATAGTGAATGTAACAACATAGTTTCTCAGACAATCAATTCCATTAAACAACAGGGATGACTAGAAAGGTTCCAAATTGACAATGTCACATGATATTAAATAAAAGAAAATATTACAAAAATTAGGGTTCTTACAACAAATCATGATGTTAAAACATCAACCTATCCTATACTAGCATGGCAAGTTCTAAATCTCAAGATCCACTCTCGTTTCGCAAGAGATTAACAAATTAGATGTTCGCGACGCATCTAAATACATGAAACACAACCATACGAGGCTATCAAGAATTCTCCACACATAAATCTTTAAAGCATACAAACTACTAAGCTACATAGATAAATCCGTTAGAATCCCATGACAATGATTAGTTCATAATCGAACCACTCCTCATCATGGGATCTGATGAAACCATGATATAAAACAAGATATGAATGAAAGAAGTAATAATATTAATAAAACAAAGAGTTAAGAAAACAAATCTAGAATCCAAAATAACACAAAAGATGAAGTAGATCTAGATCCGTTGCTTGTCACTAGCGTTGAATCCTTCTCTCCTTTTCTCCCTTGCAGATCTAAGCTATGATACAATAATAAAAACCATCCAATTTACAAGGCTAAGATGTGTTTTTATAGGCCTAGATATCTTGCCCAACAAGAAAAACAACCTACAATACAATTAGAAATAGGTTTGGATACCAAAAATACAACTAGAATTCGAAATAGGGTCAAAACGGATATTTTCAGGATTTTCTGTCGGACCTACGCGCCCCAGGCGCGTGCTACGCGCTCCAGGCGCATACTTCTGCTGTTTCACGCGCTCCAGGCGCACGGTTACGCGCTCCAGGCGCGTAAGCTTCCTGCCGAAACTAATTTTCCTCCATTTTCTTCGTTTTTGAGCCGTTTTCTTCCGTTCTTTTTGCCATTGCTCCCATAGTCAATTAACTTTACTTGGAACCATCATAAAATCTCAGTGCTTGACTCCAAACTTCATTCCATTTGCACAAATCAACTTCAAATTTGACGGAAACGACAACCCTAATCGACATTCTTGCAAACCTGCACATTCAAACAAAACACATCAAAAATACCAAAAACTTAAGTCCAAGTACACCAATTCAAGCCGATATGGAACGTTCCAAGTGGATATAAAATCCACTTATCAAGAGTAATATACTAGTCCTATAATCTAGGTAGTGTTTTAGTAATATATAACTATAATGGTGTAAACCAAGATTTATTCTATTTCTAAATCCTAAATGGAACTCATTGAACCCCAAATAAAAAGTATTTAACCCCAAAGGAAATATTGATAAAATTTAAAATATTAAATTAAAAAAATAATATATAAAATTTTAATATTTAAATAATTTGAATATTTTATTAAATAAAAATTGATAGTATTTCTAGCATTACATTTATTCAATGTGCCCCAAACGAAACATGATTTAATCATCTGCTTCAATGAAGTCACGGTGCTGACTCAACCAGGAAAAGAAAAAAAAAGAAAAAAAATACATACGAATAAATCATATGCGAACATAGTTGGTTAAAATGGGCAGCTTTCCTGCCAATCGGTAATTTGGGCACAGGGGTATCCATTTTGAATTATTTAGGTCATTTTCTCTTCTTTTTGGGGCTTTTAGCACGCCTCTAATAATCTCCCTTATTACTTTTTATATCTGTGTTGATTAATGCACTTGTTTTGGCCCTCAAAAAAAAAAGAAGCTAATAAGCTCCCTTATTATTTTTTATTTTTAAATAAACCTCTTTCGAGTGTTTTTAGTTGTTCATGGATAATTTTTCAATAAGAGGGTGGATTCTATTATTATATATTATTACTATTATAAAAATGTCATTCAAAATTTTTATTGAAAACTAATATAATCCCATGCAAGTGTTTTAAAATGGGTGATGGCCCAGAATACCCACAAATTAAATATGTGTAACCAAAATACCCACTGCCAGATTGGGCGACCCTAAATACCTATGAGACACGCCACTACCAGTATCGTTTCTTGGGTAACGCTACTTGTGACGGAGTATCAGCAAGATATGCTATTGCTGTTGACGTGGTATCAGCAAGATACGCTTCTGTTAAAGGCGTGTCACGTCTATACGCTTCTGCAAACAACGCATCAACACACACGCCACTCCCACAAGCGTGTCACCATTATTCAACACAGCTTTAGTTCTGAGCGACAATGGCGATTGGTGACGATTTTCAGTCGAGCCTTCGTTCCACCACCATCTGTCAATGGCCGGTCACGTATTATACACCATTAGAATCACCGTTTCGAGCTCTACAATCCTATGTAATTTGTTTTACGTTTCTAATGCACGATTAAGAACCCCCAATTCAAACCTAAAACCGATTTCGATTCATTTTCCGATCAACTCCGTTCCACATGCCCCTGCGGGGCCGGAGGAGATAATCGAAGACGGAGAGGAGGAAAACGAAGGTACTGTGGTGTTGTGGGGGTGTGGTGGTGCATGAAAGATGGCTTCTAGAGTGATATCGAGGGAGGTCGAGGAGAAAATAACTCCATTGCCGGCGAGAGCTGTGGTGTTCTGTTGAGCTACATTATCGTGGGATACGCATTTCCCACATGCGTATCCCGTGGGTATTTCAAGTCATCCTTCACGAATATCAGCATTTCGGGCATTCAATCCTGAGAAGTCGGTATTTTAGACATTATCTCTTTTAAAATCAATCTCAGAATCATTTTTCTCTTTCTCGAATACATTTTTGTAAATTATTTATACATATTTTCAAAAAATACTAAAAGGATTCATGTTCCTCACACCATTTTCAGAGAAGCTAAGATTATAAAGAAAATTTGAAAACACGAGAATATTATTGTAATTGCATAACATTGTATTTATTATTTTAATGTAACATAAAATTGTCATCAATATTTTATATTGAAAAAATCTTTTACACTCATGTAATGAGATCAACCTACTTTACTCGACCATCAAAGATTAAATAAGAAAACCATGATTCGTTCTATTTTGCTTCAATATAAATTATTTTGATATATGCCATGATCTTTATTATTAAACTGATTTACTCTTCTGTCGTCCCAGGTCATGGGTTCGACTCTCAATTATCTTAGAACAAATGCTAAAATTGTAAGACATATAAGCAACATAGTAAAAAAAAACTGATTTACTCTAAGAAAAATATTGTCCCAAAAATAAAAAACTTGCTTTTACAAACAGTAATTCTGGAATTGACTTGGTGCTTTTGAGTTTCGACATTGACCTGATCCCATCATCAAATACATCATACAAACACAAAATCAGACAGAGTTGTACAGATAGAAGCACAAGTATAGTACACAACATTCGTTGGTGACCCAGATAAAACGACCCGCACTTAAACAGCGTTAAATCCTGTAATAAATTAATTCAGCGGTTTCTTTGATTCTTCCATATATTTTTCCATTCTTTCTTGTCTATAAAAGGAAAAGCCCACACCCCAATACAAATATATCTTCATTTCATTCATTCTACATATCATCTTTCTTTGTTAAGACATTGAATCTTCTTAAACATACCAATGGCTTCCATCACCATGTCTTCAACAATTGTACCCAAATCACAGTAAGTTCTGTTTCAGTTTCTGTGTTTATGTCTTACCAAAATAATTTTGTTGTTCTGTTTTTTCAGCTTCTGTTATGACATATTCTCATTCTTTTGATTTGGCCCATGTTGACTTTTGACTTTTTTTGGGTGCTTTGGATAAGTCTTTGTTTGTGTTTGTACTTTTAAAGAACATGGTATTTTGTAGGAGTTGTTAGTTCCATCTTGAACAAGCTCAAAGTTGATATGATTTCATTTTCATTGTCTATAATTAGAAATAGGATAAGTTGATGTAATTTCATTTTTCATGTCTGAAATATGTTAGAGGTCCTAAGATATTTAAGCAGTAACAACAATGGTGCTATGTTTGGTTAAGATAATAGGAACAAAAAGTTGCGAATAAAATGAAATGTGAATGAAGTGATTTAAGAGGAAAGGAGGAAAGAATTGAGAGAGTTTAATTAAAATTTATGTGACAGAAGTTTGTGAAGAAAACAGAGTTGGAAGTAGAAATGAGCATTCGTTATTTAATCGGGGAGATTGAGCTCTACTATTAACATTTCTATGGCATGAAGGAAAATATCAGTGTTATGTTATGATGTATATTTAGACATTTACTCAAAATAAGTACGAATTTTGTTTTGTTCCATGTTCTTCTGATTTTCATTCCTTTTGGAGGGAGAGTAAGAGTCTTTGATGAGTGTGAACATGCAGCTAGATATCATTCTCTTTTGTTGAACCAATGTCTGTTTCTTTTTGATATAGGAAACTGGGCAAGTCCACTTTGTTTAATGGACTGCATTGTGTAAAAGTGTTTCCCAAAAATGCGCGAGTATCAGAGGCCTCTATCAGGATGGTTAAGGTTGATGGAAAAGTAAAATCTACTCTATTATCGGGAGAAGGTGATTTCTTGTCCCATCAAAATGGTAGGAAAAGTTTTCTCCTGAATGCTATTCCTACTGGGATTGAAATGCAGCCAGATTCAATAGCTCTGGGTACACTTGCAGCCGAAACCATTCCTATACCTAGTGACTTTTCTGTTGATGGGGATGAATTTGATTTGGACCAGCCCACGGCTGGTTTCTCATCCATTGGGGAAGCCATTGAAGATATTCGTCAAGGAAAGGTCGGTTGTTTTTTCATTTAAGTAGTCTTTTTGTGAAACTCCGAAAGCAGTTCCAAATATTTACTGGTTTTCATAATTGGTGTGTTTTTTTTTTTTTATCAACATTGCAGATGGTAGTGGTTGTAGATGATGAAGACCGAGAAAATGAAGGAGATTTGATAATGGCAGCATCAAAGGCGACCCCAGAATCCATGGCTTTCATTGTGAAGCATGGCACTGGAATTATTTGTGTGAGTATGAAGGAGGAAGACTTGGAGAGATTGGAAATTCCTCTGATGGTATCTCATAAAGACAATGAGGAGATACTTTCTACCGCATTCACAGTGACTGTGGTATGTTACAATTTTTTTTTGTCTTAGTAACATCAGAAACTTTATGTCATAATTTTTTGGGTCCTGCATAGTCAGATCTATACAATGTGACTGCTCTTTATTTCTTAGACAATTCTGTACAGACAATGTAAATGCAGATAAATTGCAAGATGGTCCTAACGTTGCATATCATTTTGAACAGCTCAATGTTTTTGCAACTAAATTTTATTTATGAAACTTGAATATTTCATGTATAGGATGCCAAACATGGTACAACTACTGGGGTGTCAGCTAGTGATAGGGCGACAACAATACAAGCTCTTGCTTCTAAGGATTCAAAGCCACAGGATTTCAATCGTCCAGGCCATATATTTCCATTGAAATACAGGGTCGGTGGTGTTCTAAAAAGAGCAGGTCATACAGAAGCTTCTGTGGATCTTACCGCGCTAGCCGGGTTTGAACCTGTTTCTGTTCTATGTGAGATTGTGGATGATGATGGTTCCATGGCTAGATTGCCAAAGCTCCGGGAATTTGCAAAAAGGGAGAACTTGAAGATTGTATCTATTGCTGATCTGATCAGGTAGGAAAATTATGACACTTTGTGACATTCTCATTAAATTACACCTAGATGGATTCTTGCATCCCCTAAACCATATGATGGTTTGCAGATGTTGAGATCACTTTATACTTATCATATTTATATGCTGACTTGTATCTTTAGGCCCAGTTAAAGTGTCTGTTCTACCTAAATATGCAGTTGGTCATGGTGTCAATTTGATGCCAATTCATTGTTTAAGTGATACTCTTGTGTTTGATGCAAGCGCTTAAGGATCTTGTTGCCATAGTGCATATGGCAAATATGAAGCACAACAATTTCCTAGTTCTTTTTCAAAGCGCCTTTGATTTCCTTATCTTCCTTTATTTTTGTCACTTTCAAATTACATGATTCTTATCTTTTATTAGTTTTCACATCTGTTCAACTGTAATTGCATATCCTAACGTTGATTATAAATCACAGATATAGGAGGAAAAGGGATCAATTAGTAGAACGCTCTTCTGCTGCAAGAATACCTACAACTTGGGGACCATTTACTTCTTACTGTTACCGGTCAATCATAGATGGCATTGAGCATATTGCTATGGTCAAGGTGAGCAATTATATAAAACTTGAGTAATTTGCTTGTTCACAAGATTCAGTTTTGGATTATCTTAGCTCTTGGATAACTATATATATACTGCAATTAACTTAAATAGCATTTAAGGGTCTATCTTTTCAATTCTTTTGCTTTGTCTTCACTCTCTTCAGCTTTCTCTGTAATTCTTCCTTCCTTGTAACACAATGAACGTTTGCTTTGCCATAGAAGTGCCCTTCATTTTCAAGTCTATAACTCTCTATTAGTGACAAATAATCGCTGTAAACGATTGAGCTGCATAGTCACATCATAAATTCTTAAATTCAAGTGGACCAATATCAATTGTCCCCTTTGGTGTATACTAACATAGGAATATAGGATATCTAAAAATATCATCAAATTTAACAAGATTGAACTTTAAGAGGTGCTTAGCAACAATGCTAACAATTTCCTTGCTGTAAACAGGGTGAGATAGGGGATGGAGAAGATGTTCTCGTCAGGGTGCACTCAGAATGCCTTACAGGAGATATATTTGGGTCAGCAAGATGTGATTGTGGTTGCCAGCTCGGAATGGCAATGCAACAAATTGAAGCTGCAGGAAGAGGTGTTTTGGTATACCTACGTGGTCATGAAGGAAGGGGCATTGGGTTGGGCCATAAACTTCGTGCTTATAATCTGCAAGATGATGGCCGTGACACTGTCGAAGCGAACGAGGAGCTAGGATTGCCTGTTGATTCAAGAGAGTATGGTATTGGTGCACAGGTACTGCCTAATATTGCACTATTAGAACACATCTGATGCATGTAGATTTATCTAAACAATGGTTGGGTTACTGTGCAAGTGTACATCCATGCTGGACCATATATGTGTTGTGTTTTTAAGTTCTGTGTGAATTTCTGCTGGGGGTCATAATGACACAGTATCATATTTCATGTTCTCTATAAATACCTATATCATGTTGACATCATACTTTCAACTACATCCTGGAGTGATCCTCCAGGTGCCTTTAAATGGTAAGATGACTCCACTTCGTACATGTCGTCTTCAAGCGATTTACGATTATGTTGAGATTTATGTTAATAATGTACATTGTTGTACAAAACCCACCTTACACTTGTTGACTTTGCATAATACCCATAAAACACATTCATTATTGCTTTAGCGCCACATACTTAATATAGCTCACATATGTAGACCAACTCATGTAAACAGACAACATATATGCGCTACAGGGCATACAAATATTTGCCTAGTGAGCTAGTGTATAGTTTAATAAACTACTACTTCCATGTTGCAGATTTTAAGAGACCTCGGGGTTCGGACTATGAAGCTGATGACAAATAATCCTGCAAAATATGTCGGGCTCAAGGGATACGGTTTGGCAGTTGCAGGCAGAGTTCCCCTTGTGACCCTAATTACAAAGGAGAACAAGAGATATCTTGAAACAAAGCGTGCGAAAATGGGTCACGTTTACTATGATTTAGGACTCAATGGCAACGGTGCCACTAGTGAGAATGGTAAAATGAGCACTGAAGAGCCAGCTGCAGTCGCATCTGTGCCATAATTATGCTCTTCATGTTTCAGAAAATGACAAGGGAGATGTCTGCAATCCATGGAATAAAACATAATCACTTTGTTTTTTCTTACATTGTTTTTCCTTACAGTTCAAGATTGAGATATTGGTGGTAAAAAGAAGTTGAAAGTATGGAATTCTCACGGTGTAACTTTTTTCTTTCCTGTGTCATTGTCTTTCGTCCATAGAAAAACTAATAAACAGAATTCCGTCTATCATGATTTGTCGAATTAACCATGTAAATGATGAGCCAAATGAAAAGCGATTTTATCTTCTTTCCTGTCTTGTTGAGATCTATTCTACTAGATGTAATGTAATCCTTTTGTTATATATTATTGTGTTCTTTTCTTCTCCAATGAAGAGGTCGAGAGTTTATCAGTAATTGCTAGCCACTAGGTAGTAACAGAAGGGGCTCCGGGGAAGGTAAAATGGTCTCTCGGTCTTCAGCTGGATGTGTAACAGTGAATACAAATGCTCACATGTTGATTGGTGGTGGGACGGAGTTAGATGTTGTTATTCGGAATGTTTTTTTTTTTTTTTTGAGGAAAATTGTTATTCGGAATGTTAATAGATATTTATTTTAGTACTTATTTTAGTACATGTGTGGTTCAGTTCACCAACAAAGAGAATAAACACATTTATTTTTCTTTCCCTTTATTTATTAGGGTGAAATCAAAAAATACCGGGTTTTGACACTGTGCTGACGAAAATGACGATTGTCGAGGGAGGGTGTGAAAAATACCGGATTGGTTACGCATTTACCAATCGGGTATTAGTAGTTACGCATTTTTAATTTGGGTGATATGGTATTACGCATATCAAATTGGGGTATCTTTTTTTTTTTTTTGGAAAAGGGGACACGCAATTCAGATTTGGGTAATACACACATTATTTTATTGTCATCTACATATTACGCAAGTTGAGTTTGGGTAACATATGACCCGTAACTTGAAGTTACGGGTGGGGTTTTAAATTTTTTTTTTTGAATATCATTTTAAATATTATATTTTTTAAAATAATATTTAAAATTTAAAATATTATTTGCAAATAATATTGAAAATGTATTCGAATACGATTTATTCGTCGTTCTGAATATTTCTAAACCCAAAGGTTAACCCTTGAAACCCCGAGGGAATACAGATAAAATTTAAAAATTTTAATTTAAAAATTGAATCCGGTGGCCTGATTTTTAAACGCTAACGCGTTTAAAAATCAGGATAAGTTAGGGTTTATGGTGTAGGATTTAGGGTTGTAAACAACCCTAAATCCTAAACCCTAAACCCTAAGTTCGTATACGTTTTATTCATCATTCCGAATATTTCTAAACCCAAAATGGAACTGGTGAACCCTAAAGGTTAACTGTTGAAACCCAGGGAATACAGATAAAATTTATAAATTTTAATTAAAAAATTGAATTCGGCGTCCTGATTTTTAAACACGTTAGGGTTTAGAGTCTAGGGTTTAGGGTTACAACCCTAAACCCTAAATTCGCATACGGTTTATTCGTTATTCTGAATATTTTTAAAACACAAAATGGAAAAATTGAACCCCAAAATTTAATCGTTGAACCTGAATGAATGCAAATAAATTTAAAATTATTATACAATTTTTAAATGAAGGATACGCATTTTTTTGTTTGGGTAACGGGCTACACATAACTCAATGGGGTATCAGAATATAATCTGAAAATAAAATGTGAAGAATACGCATAATCGAAATACGTATTATGAAACACGCATGTGCAGATTGGGTATTAACAAGACGCATCTCTCTATTGGGTATTAGAATTGGTATTTTGAACAACCACTCCTGGGAATTGGTAATTCCGTGTTTTTTAATGAAAAAGTCGTTAGTTTTAACATTATTTCTATTTATTACCCCCAATCAAACATTCTCTTAAGTGTTATAAATCTTCACCAAATTAATTTTTCTCAGTTAACCGTTTGTTTCGATTATTGTTTTAAAAAAAATTTTACTATCTTTTCTATTGTGTCATTTGTGGACGATTAATTGGAACAACGCGTGACAGTTGGAAAATTCTGGAGACGAGGTTACATAATTATAACCTTAGAGCATCTCCAATGCTTTAGCCAAAAATGATTGGCTAAATTACATAAAATATTGATTATGTTAAATTTATCGAATCTATAAGACATTGTATTTCGAGGATAGTAGCTATAATGATTGACTATATTTTAAAAATGGTATGTTATTAATATTTCAAATTGTTATTAATGGAATATATAATTTTAATATAGAAATAAGTGATGTGACAATTTACTACAGGTCTTTAGAGGTTCGACAAATATAGTCAACATCAAGAGATTATCTATAATTATAGACAAGGATTTTGTCCCATTGGAGTGCAAATTTTTTTATACATTCTTTATAATTTTTATTTATGGTAATCAATTTCAAATTTTATCTAAGAGGTCTCTCCCATAATTTGACCACGAATCAAATATTGTAAAAATTAATAGATAATGTTTCGAATGGAACGATTACAAAAATTCTCAAAAAATGTTACCAAACCTTATGTGGCAAGATAACCAATTATATGATGATAATTCAGAGTCCGAATCCTCTGTCCCCTTCTCCATGCTCCCTTCCGTGTTCCCTGCTCTTTTATTAGTGAAAGAATGCTCATGACGGGACTATTTTAAGGAAAATAAAAATAAAAATATTTTTTTCATTAAAATGGGCATCGCTAGGGGTACTCTTTTAATAAGATATAGAAGAAAACATGGAGAAGGGAACAGGGATCCTACTCGATAATTCAACATTTGAAAATAATTATGGAAATACTTTCGAGAACTTTTAATTAATAATAACCAAAAATCCCTTTTATTCCTATCTAGAAAAGAAGAAAATTCCTTAATGAAAAAGAAGTAAGAAAATGGTAATTCCAAAAGTGATTCCAAATCAGACGTGGGGGACGTAGCCGCGTGAATCCTGTTTCCTAGGAAGGTAACGTTGTCCTACTCGTATCCGCTTTTAGTTTCCTTGTCCTACTCAATCTTCACCACCTTTCCCTCTTCCCCTTGTTATCAAAACCCTATATAAACATACCCAACCCCCCCCCCCACACCATTTATTCACACAACACAACACAAAACCAACGTAGAGAATTAACCAACTCCTCTTGCGTATCTCTCTATTTTCACACACACAAAAATGGCCTTGAAATCAACCACTGTGATGATGATGATGATTCTCACAGTAACATCATTATTTTTGTCTTCAGTCGTAACCGCTCGTTCACAGCCCCCTACTCAATCTCCCTCTGCTTCTCCTGCGCATGCGCCTTCCGCGTATCCCACTCACCCTTCACAACACTCTCCAACACCAACCCCAACACCATCTCCTATCGAGAAATCTCCATCCCCGTCTCCAGTCAACAACAATAATGCTCCTTCTCATTCTCAATCTCCCGCGATTCCTCCCTCTGTCTCTGATGCTCCTGCCGATGCACCCTCGCACAACGACGCTGCGTTACAAAAAGGCTCCTTTGGATTGGTTGGCGTTTTGGCGGTTGCTGCTTTGATGGCGTAGATGTTTTCATTGGCTTCATTAGGGATTTAATTTATCATCAATTATTAGTTTATCCTATTATATTATTGTTATGGAGTAGGACTGGTTATTTAATTAGTTGTCATGGATTTATAGTGGTTGTGTAATACTTACAAATTTTATTTATTGAATTATGGTTTGGACTTATATGATTTCATCTCTCTCTCTCTCTCTCTCTCTCTCTCTCTCTCTCTCTCTCTCTCTCTCTCTCTCTCTCTCTCTCTCGTTTAGTATGCCTATTGTGTTGTTCTTTTCGTATCTTTGATTTTTTGTAAATATTGATGATATATGTTACTGTTATGTTCTTGTTGTGCAAAGGTTAGTTTTTATACTCAATCTGGGCACACTTTTCTAAATATTCTGTACTTAATAATTTCTGTGGACGTAGCATTAGTCTATTTTCGTGACTCATGAGGCAGCATGTAAATTAACAACTGTTACTCTTTTAGTTTGATGTCGATGCTACCGGCTTAATACAGTGGGTTAGCCTTAGTGTTTGCATTATATGGCAAAATTATTCTGTGCACAAGCCTTTTTTTTCGAGGTAATTAAACAAAACACCCAACATTGTTGTTTCTAAAACTGGGAGGCGTGTGAGGGCTTTACAAGCTTTTATTCCATGAATGCTATTGATTTTGTCAGATATGTATATGTAATTATGTATAGAGAGAGCTCTAATCTCGTGTTGACTCTAATATATGAAAATTATTTTCACCATATTGCATCGTTAGTGTACAGTCAATTCTTCAGCAAATCAATCCTCAGAAGACTCGTATTGTTGCTTGTTAGTAATGCAATGGAAGTGGTGGTTATTTAAAAAATAAATTGTTTATGAGTTCTGAGTTTGATGAGTTTTTCATTGTCATATGATTCACATTATGCTTAATGATTCACATTATATTTGTTTAATTGGTTATTTATTTTTAAGCTGAGTGAAACAGTTACAACTCGGAATTAGACAGTCCGAGGGAAAAAACATCACACAACTTCACTAGCTAACAAAACAAGTACAGTTTTTGACAATGATACAAACAGAAAATAGCGAGACCTGCCTATAAATCATACACAAAGTTACATGCATATTAAATTCTTGGAACATAAATTAAGTTGTCACCGAAAACCTTTGCAAATTCTCTAAATTCCAGCACTGAGATGCATATATTGTGTACCTGGGCCACTTGATTCTTCAGCTCAGTGAGCCCCAAGATATCATGGTGTTGTTCGAACAAGGGCACATCAGTCTCTTCTAAGTAGACCCATGCTTCAATCCCTTTACCATCTTTTGTATCCAACAGAATACAGACATTCTTGATGGGTAGAGAAGCAGCACTTGCCCAACTAGGAGTTGCCCAACCAAAATCAGCATCATAATAAGGAAATCTACTCCAACTTGTATGCATAGACCAATTCACCTCTGAATCCGTTAGCTTCTTATTTGCCTCACTACGTCAAATTCGGGCTTTCGTCACTCTTTTGTACATTAAGGGCTGTGACACTTTGAAACAAACGAGTGGCTAAAGGTCATCGTCCCAAGTTTTAGCCACACAATTATTTTTTGAGTGACCGAAAACACATTTTTTGGAAGATTTAGTCACAATTTAAAAAAAGTGTGACAATTAAGAGATAAAATTGCATGGTTTTTTGTTGACTTTGACCAATTTCAAAATTTATAATCATACTTGAGGGATAGAAGTGTGACAATAACTAGCGACGCTTCTTTGCTGTGTCTAAATGTTACTTAACGGCCACAGTCGTTTTCGATGATGTGGCTAAATGGGAAATAACCTATGGTCACTACATTATATATGTGACTAAAAAGTAGGTCCTTTGTTTTCAGGAGTACCCTCTTGAAACAGAGTATCTGTTTTCAAGATCCTCTTTTCCAATGTCACATTATTACATTTCCGTGTGGCAAAATAAATCACACATATATGTTTTTTTTGTAAACCTTTGCTTTTTCATATATTTATTAAAAAAAACAAGATAGCAAAAATCTTCTCTTTTATAATAATATTTCATTACATAATACATGTTCAAAATTGGGCTAATAGCTGCATTAATAATATTCTAGCCCTATGTGCCTTCCTTGGCCATATCTACACAATACCAATATTTCCTCACCACTCTGCTGCAAAAATTCATTAAAATTTAATATGTCTAGTGCCTTATTCAGATTCACCATGAACGTGTTGTGTAGAATGAGTGGGAACACGTTGTGCAGTGCCTCTGTTATCCTCCATCCTCTGCACTCTCACTCCCCTGTCTCCATCTCTCAGACCCCCTCTCTCAAACTCTCCTTGCAAACCATCTCTCTCCTTGCTTCTGCTTAAACTACCTATCTCATCTGGCATGAAAAATTGAAGGTCTGTGCTTCAACCAATGCACCATCTCCTTGTCCAGTGGAACATTGTGTAAAACAACATCCAACATTGGGCTGCCAACAAGTTTTACTGAAATATTAGCTATACTGATTTATTTATATATCAGCACCCAAAAAATGAAGAAATACACAGCATAAGCCACAATTTTGAAAACCTTTATAGTAGTTCTAAGAAGGAAGACAGAAATTAAGACACCAGCCCAGCAAGTAGAAGCATTTGTGCCATACATCTCTGTAGAAAAAAGAGAGGCCGTTCACTCAAGAATTATGAAGTTAATCAGTATAGTTAGCATCTATGCACACACTGGACCAGATGTTAGCTGGTGCTTCATGCTAAAAATCTGATCTTTCACCATTTAGCAGACAAAATACTACCTGCTGATAGTTGCATGACAAAGCCTTCCGCATTCCATTATCCCCGGATACATTAACAGACTCATGGTTATTTTTATTATAAGGTGCATCGAGTCACATACACACAACTTAAATTGTTTTTCATTCTAAAATAGATCACTAACATGAGGTCATAGTCATACTATTTGAATTAGGATAGAGTCATATACGATATAATTTAGGAGAATTAACAATTCATGGGCATAGACGATATAATTTAGGAGAATTAATCCACGGTCAGCAATTACCATGGCACCTATTGCAAAATTACTTCAATCACATGGAACGACCTTACAATTAATTGAAGAACACAGAACAACAACAATTGTCTTGACCGAATACTCAATCACCAATTCTCCAACTAAGTAATAATTAGCATAAATAAGAAACTGCTGTCTCAATATAGCATGCACTAAACAGAATTAATCAACTACTTCCATTCATTAAAGACATACACTTGCATCAAATCATACACCATGTTTCTTATGTCATAACACTTGCATAACATTGGAAATTAAACAAAAATTACAAAGAAATAATAACAAAATTCTAAGAACGATTTTCCCTCCTCCTCTTGTAAATCCTGGACATGGTGACAGCCAGTCCAATGATCCTCTCACGCAACTGCAGGGCCCGGAGACGCTCCGCCTCCCTCCTGTCCTTGTCTAGCTCGAACTCCATCATCAGAAACATCCACTCGATTTGCTGATCATAGGAGAACTCAGAGCTGATATTCTGTGGAACATCGTCCACTGGAAAGCTTGCACCTTCCACTACGATCATGAAGTTTTCGTAGTTGAACACTATATTTTCAATACATTTTGCGAGATCGTTGAAGGGCATCATTTGATAGACGGGGGTTTGATATTAAAAAGATAAAATTAAGGCATATGAAACAACGCTATTAACTGAGAATGTCATAATTGCATGCAGTTTTAGTCTCTTAGATTCCCAACAGACGCAATAAACTCTATGAGTTTCAATAGACACATTCTCAAACACATATTCCCAATGAATACACGCAAGACTAATGAAATACATCTCAATAGGTACGCATCTTTTCAAAAAATGCATGACTTAATAGATGTAGAGAGAGGGAGAGAGATGAGACATACAGAATTGCCGGATATTGTTAGTCATAGAGGCATGCCTGAATACATCTAATAACAAGCCTAAGTATGTGTAATGCTATGCATTACCTACATGACCTCTTAACTGAGGGAACCTCTAGTTGTAGAGTTTCTATTTGTTCTGTACTTGTAATAGGCATCAAATTCTAGTTGTGTTACTGTAATTATAAAGTCAAGAATAATGCTTGAAAGAAGTTCCAAGGTTCATGCCTCAAGCAAGGAGATAAAGACTGCCAAATAATCACAGTTGGGATTTGAAGAAATGAAGAATTTGCCTAAGTACCAATTCGAGAAGTACATTTGTCTATTCGAGAAGTCTAGCATTCGAGAAGTCTGGAGTTCGATATCTCAGAAGACACTATTCGATATCTCTCAATATGCTATTCGATATCTCAGGGATTCGATATGTCAAAATGCTCTATTCGATATCTGAAGGAGTCCCAGAGAAAAGAGCTGTTCGAGAAGTGATTCGATATGTCAAGATAACACTATTCGAGAACTCAGAGTTATCGATCAAGTCAACTCCAGTTCTCGAATCATTCACTTAGTCACTTCTCGAATACATTCTTGAGGACAAAATACTGAAGAATTGTACAAGTCAGAAACCTGCAACAAGCCAGCACACTTTATTTGACTCTGTCCTATAAAGCATGCTGGAAAGCCTACAAAGAAGCTTGGAGAGATAAGACAAGGGACAAGGAGCTGAAGAAGTGGATCTAAACAGGCTTTTCAAAGTCAAATCTGTAGCCGTTTGGACTCTTACTAAAATGAGATAGACAGACTGGAAAGTGCTTTTGTTTTACCTACCTCATTTGTAGTAAGTGGGTGTATCCATGTCTATAAGGATACAGCCTCACTTCCTTAGCTGTTAAGGTTTTGAAGTTTCTCAAAAATATCCAGAAAATATCTCTCTGAGAAAAACGAAGCTGAGAATACTATCATTTGTATTCACAGATTGTAGCAAAATCTTTATCTAATAAAATATTAGATTAAAGTGATATTGTGTTGTGTTTGTGTTTAATTATCCGCATCTTCATATCTCACACACTTATCTTGCTGCAAAGATTCAAAACCGAAGAAAAACTCAAGAATCCATTCACCCCCCCTGTATTCTTTTACTGTATTCAATACTCAACAAGTGGTATCAGAGCAGGCTGTTTAATCTAAACAGAAAACGATCATGAGTTCGAATACACCAAAGACTACAGGTACGGTAAAGGTCCCTAAGTTCGACAAAGAGAATTACAACCTCTGGAAAATAAAAATGCTGTTGTTCATCAAAGCTGCCAATCCTCTCTACCCTGACATTCTCAAGAATGGTCCATTCATACCACAACAAGAAGTTGCTGAATCCACAGTGGGCGCAGTAGTCATTCCTAGATCATACGTTCCAAAAGAGCCATCCAAATGGACGGACTCAGAGAAGGAAAAGATCGCCCTAGACAGCCACCTCATGTTGTTAATCATAGACTCCTTGGATATGTCGATGTTTGCCAACGTAGCATCATGCAGATCAGCCAAGGACATGTGGAATCACATCGAGGTGTTATGTGAAGGGACAGAGGAGGTAAGAGAAAATAAGAAACAGATACTGGTCACACAGTATGAGGCGTTCATGGCACAGCCCAAGGAAAGTATCACTGATATGTTTGAAAGATTTCACAAGCTGGTGACTGAGCTCCAAATGAATGGGAAGGTTTACAGCACTAAGAAATTAAATATGAAGTTTCTACTATCGTCACCAAACCATCTAGAGCAAAGGGTCATATCCCTAAGAGAAAGAGACTTGAACAAAGTCACGTATGATGTGCTCTATGGGGTTTTAAAGACACACGAGCTTGAGTTGCTTCAAAAGAGGGCTATCCAAGCTAACCAAGGCAGAATGATAAACACATCCTGTGCCTTGATTGTCAACAAATCTATTCAAGACCTGGAAGCATCTGCAAGTCAGCTGAGAATAGAAGAGATAGTAGATGATGAAGAAACTGAGGAAGTAGTGACTGAACCTGCTGATGACAAGGAAGAAGATGAGTTCTACACTCTTGAAGAGCTGGATGGCATGGAAAATACATCATATGCTTTTATGGCTAGAAAGTTTCCAAACATCAGATTCAAGAGGAATCAGCCCTTCAAGCCTAGACCTCAAAATCATTCATTCAACAAGGGCAAGGCACCTATGAAAACAAACAAGAACAGATTCAAAACCAGCTATGTGGATAGGTCATCTGTAAGATGTTACAGATGCAATGACCTAGGGCATTTTGCCAGTGAATGCAAGAAGCCTAAAAAGAAGGATAAGGAGTTTCTTGAGCTTGAAGCTAAGTATGAGGCCCTTCTAAAGAAGGAGACACCAGGTAAGGCTTACATAGCTGAAGGGAAGTGTTGGGATGATTCTGACAGTGATGGGGAAGAACAAGAATTCTGCAACTATGCCTTGATGGCCAATTCCAAGGAAGAACCATCTGCATCAGACTCACAGGTACCATCTCTCACTACCATAGACATGTCTGTTTCTGAATATAAATCTTTGGTTGAACAACTATCCGTTGAGATGTTTAACATTCATACTAGTATGACTGCTGCTAATGAAGAAATTGCTAAACTGTCTACTAGGAATGAACTGTTAAATAAGAGAAATGAGGAACTAGAGCTAACTACTGTGCAAATAGAAAATCTTAAACAAGAGATTGAGTATCTAAAGAATAAAGTTCTATGTGCTAGTCAAGTTGAGAAAGCTCTTAGGGATGAATTAGCTGAAAATGAATTTAAGTTGAAAACATTTAAGAATTCCTCTAGTCTATTGCAGTCTTATCATGAGAAAAATCTAGCTAGACCTAAGGCTGCCATTGGACTTGATTATGACACTCTTAAACAGAGGAAAGGCTGTGCAGTCATTGAAGATGACATTGTTGTTCAAGAGGAGGTGCCTCAGGTTTTGAAAAAGACTGAGAATCCAATATTTAAAACACCAACACTTGAGATTGATGAGGATGCCTTACTCATCAAGCAAATGTTGGAGGATGAAGATGAGGCACAATCAAATGAACAACAAGCATCCTCTGAGAGTAAGAATGTCAAAACCAAAGCCAAGGAGCCAGTAGGAGGTAGACCTAGACTTGAGAAACCTGTAAAGTTTGTTTCAGCTGGAAATTATGAGACTAAGAAGAAAGTGACTAATAAGAGACCAAACAGGAATGGCAAATTAGGGATTAACAAAGATAACAACTATGCTTATGTGCCAAATGCCCCTAGGAAAGTTTGTCAAAACTGTTTTAGCTCTAATCATTTGACTCATGCTTGCAAGAAACCATCTGGTAGTGTTGCTAAACCATTCTATGATTGCTCTGTGCCTTTAAGACATAGAGACTCTCCTTTCTGTGATAAACTTGATTGTATGTCATGTAACATGAATGTGATGACTAGTTGTTTTAATTTGAGAAGACAATTCATGGAGGGCTGTATCAATCATAATGTTCACACACACTACACAAGGACAAAGTCTTCAAGTCCTCCTAAAGTTAGGAAGGTACCTCTGTCACCTAAGTCTAAGAACCCTGATTCTCAGACTCCCAACAGTGACAAGAAGACCAACATCAAGAAAACTGATAATCATGCTGATTTTGATAAAACTGTCACTAAGTCACATGGACCCAAACTCGTTTGGGTACCAAAGAAGAAGTAATACTTTTGTGTTTGCAGGGCAAAGAAAGTAAAAAGAAGGTCATGTGGATTTTGGACAGTGGATGCTCAAATCATATGACTGGTGATATGGCCCTGCTATCACAGTATGAGGAAAAGGCTGGCCCAATGGTTGCTTTTGGAGATGACAGCATTGGCAACACACTGGGATATGGCAAGTTGGAAATTGGAAATGTCATCATTGAGAATGTAGCACTAGTCAAGGGGCTCAAGCATAATCTACTGAGTGTTGGTCAATTCACTGACAGAGGCTTCAAAGTGAACTTTGACAAAGATGAATGTTTGATCACCCACAAGAAGACTGGTGATTTTGCTCTGTCTGGAGTAAGGAAGGGAAGCCTGTTTGTAGCCAATATGGACTCTGCAAGCAAGGACACAATTTGCTGCTTCTACTCAAAAGCATCAAATGAAGACAGTTGGCTGTGGCACAAGAAGCTATCACACCTGAACTTCAAAGCCATTAATTCCCTAGTCAAAAGGGAGTTAGTGAGAGGCATGCCCACACTTGAATTCTGTCAAGAAGGAGTGTGTGAGGCGTGTCAAAAGGGAAAAATGAAAAGATCAAGCCACAAGTCAAAAACAGTGACATCTATAACCAAGCCCCTGCAACTGATTCATATGGATTTGTTTGGGCCTGTCAATATTATGTCACTAGGAAGGAAGAAGTATGCTCTAGTGATGGTTGATGATTTTACAAGGTATACATGGGTAGAATTTCTGGCATCAAAGGATGAGGCTCCACAAGTAATCATTGAGCACATAAAGAAAGTTGACAAAGAAGCAAAGGCCATAAATGCAAGTGTGATTGCATTAAGAAGTGATAATGGGACAGAATTCAGAAATGCCATGCTTGGAGCATTCTGCAAAGAAAATGGTATTTCTCAACAATTCTCAGCTCCAAGGACTCCACAACAAAATGGAGTTGTTGAGAGAAAGAATAGGACTCTGATAGAGGCTGCTAGAACAATGCTACTTGATGCAAAGATGCCTACATGTTTTTGGGCTGAGGCTGTGAGCACTGCATGCTACATCCAAAACAGAACCCTCATCAACAAAAACACTGGAAAGACACCTTACAACTTGATGACTGGAAAGAAGCCTACTCTAAAGTATGTTCATACTTTTGGAAGCAAGTGCTTTGTGCTAAAAGATAATTCAGAATATGTTGGAAAGTTTGATGCAAAGGCATTTGAAGGAATCTTTCTTGGCTATTCTATGGAAAGAATTGCATACAAAGTTTATGTCATTTGTCAAAAGAAAGTAATGGAGAGCACAGATGTAACATTTGATGACAGCAAACTACCTGGATTAGAAGAAGCCAATGATGAAGATAAAGATCCCTTGAAGTTTGACAATCTAGATGATTCTGATGAGGAGATTGAAAGTGAATCTGAACTCATAGTCCAACAAACTCAAGTGAATGAAGAACCTGTGTCAACCAACAATGAAGAAACAAGCATCCAAGATACACCTGTGAGGAGTGTCAACTTCACAGGGGGAGGAAATGTAGATGATCATGATCTAAATGATGAAGCAACATCAAGGATGAGAAATCAATCTGAACATACAAGGAAATGGGATAGATCACACACTGCAGATCAGATAATTGGAAATCCAAATGCAGGAGTAAGGACAAGGAGAGCAACTATAAATGAATGTCTCTATGGCTGCTTTCTATCCCAAGTTGAGCCTAAGAAACTTGATGATGCATTGTTGGACCCTGACTGGATAATTGCTATGCAAGAGGAGCTAAATCAATTTGAAAGGAGCAAAGTATGGGAACTAGTGCCTGCACCAAAGGATAGAACCGTTGTTGGAACTAAATGGGTTCTAAGGAATAAGATGGATGAAAATGGTGTAGTCATAAGGAACAAAGCAAGGTTGGTTGCAAAAGGATACTCTCAACAGGAAGGTATTGACTATGATGAGACCTTTGCCCCTGTTGCTAGACTAGAAGCCATCAGAATTTTCTTGGCATTTGCTGCACATTCTAATTTCAAGGTCTATCAAATGGATGTCAAGAGTGCATTCCTGAATGGGGAGTTGGAAGAAGAAGTATATGTGCAACAACCACCTGGCTTTGAGGATCCACAGTTTCCCCACTTTGTCTACAGATTACTTAAAGCATTGTATGGACTCAAGCAAGCTCCCAGGGCATGGTATGACACACTATCACAATTTCTACTGGAGAATCAATTCACTAGAGGCACACTGGACAAGACACTGTTCTACAAGGAACATGATGATGATATTATCCTAGTTCAAATCTATGTGGATGATATCATATTTGGCTCTACAAATGAGAAGCTGTGTGAAAAATTCTCTAAGCTCATGCAAAGCAGATATGAGATGAGTATGATGGGAGAATTAACATTCTTTCTTGGACTGCAAGTTAGTCAAAGGAAGGATGGCATTTTTATAAGCCAAACCAAATACATTAAAGATTTACTGAAGAAATTTGATTTGGAAGAATGTTCACCTGCGAAGACACCCATGGCCACTGCCACCAAGTTAGATGATGATGCTAAGGGCAAAAAGGTAGATATCTCAATCTACAGAGGCATGGTTGGTTCTCTACTCTACCTCACTGCTAGTAGGCCAGATATCATGTTTGCTACATGCTTATGTGCAAGGTTTCAATCAAACCCAAAGGAATCACACATGATAGCAATAAAAAGGATCTTCAAATATCTGAAAGGCACACCAAACTTGGGGTTATGGTATCCTAAGGACACAGGGTTCAATCTGGTTGGTTATTCTGATGCTGATTATGCTGGATGCAGAGTGGATAGGAAAAGCACATCAGGTAGCTGCCAGTTTCTTGGACAAAGGTTAGTCTCTTGGTACAGCAAGAAACAACAATCTGTGTCAACTTCCACAGCTGAAGCTGAATACATAGCTGCTGGAAGTTGCTGTGCTCAAGTGCTTTGGATTAGAAACCAACTTAGAGATTATGGACTTGTGTTGGAAAGAATTCCTATCATGTGTGACAACACAAGTGCAATCTCTATAGTTGCCAATCCTGTCAATCATTCTAGGACAAAGCACATTGACATCAGATATCATTTCATTAGGGAGCATGCAACTAATGGAACCATTGAGTTACATTATGTTCCCACAGAAAAACAACTAGCTGACATATTCACTAAGCCACTAGATGAAGCCACCTTCACAAGGTTGGTTAGTGAGATTGGAATGCTGAATTCTTCAAATTCTGGCTAAGTGAATATATCAACTAGATTGTTGTAGCAGTAAATACTTACCTTATCAAATGCTCAATATTTTTAAAGTAAGTATTGGCTGGATTATGATTTATAAATATTCCACAATGCTGCATATGTTGAAAATCATACATCTTTAGCTTGAAATTTCTGTGAAATTTTGAGAAAATCACTATTTAATTTAGTAGAATATTCTTCAGTGAATATTTCTGGTAAATTTTAAAAGATAGTGAAAATTGAATTTTATGAGTGAAAAGTATAGTTCGATAAGTCAGACTTCTCGAATGGTTCATTGTTTTGTCATGGCTCGAGTTCTCGAATAGGCCTATCAAGAACCCTCCTGAGTTCTCGAATAGTGTCTTTTTGAGAAATCGAATAGCACACTTTGAGTTCTCGAATAGAGTATTTTAGTTCTCTAATGATAGAGTTCTCGAATACTGCATTTGAGTTATCGAATCATTTGAAAAGGCTGATTTTTCGCTGACACTTAATCGCTTTTTGGATTTATATTCAAAACTTCATTTCACTCATAAAAATATACTCTTAACTTTGAATTATTTTCTGAGTTAAATCACTGCCAGCTGTGAGTTAAAAACTGCCTGAGATATCGAATAAGCCTTTCTTGACTTCTCGAATAGTTGTTTCATACTTCTCGAATGACTTGTCGCTACAGAACACTTATCTATCGACAACTCAAGACATTCATATATATATATACAACTTCACAACTATTCAATTCTTTTCGTTCGATTTCTCAAGCATCACAACTCCTGAAACCTCTGAAAAACCCTAACTGCGAATTTCTTCTTCAATCCTAATTCTCTTTTCTTCTCTACCCAAATGGCAAACACTCAACTCACCATACCATCCCAAACTAATTTCATCGCAATCACCAGTGATGTGGAAGCACCGAATGCCAATTTCAAGTGCTTTGTTCGGTGGTTGTCTGAATCATACATCAAGAGTGCGCTCTCAGCCAACCCAACTCTGTACATAGATCTATTGGAACAATTCTGGAGGACTGCTACTGTGGAGGTCATCGCTCTTGAGAATGCTATCACTTCTTATATTGTTCACTGCAAGATTCAAGGAGAGGATATCACTATCACCACTGCAGACATGAATCAAGCCTTGGATATGCAGCAAGGGACGTATGATGCTCTGGCCTCCAATGATGAGTTGGAAGAATTCTTTGACTTCATCAACTACTCAGATACTATCAAGCTGGGAAAGTTGAATAGGAAGTTCTTGAGGAAAGAATGGAGCTTTGTATTTGCTACACTCCTTCATGTATTCACTGCACGGAAATCAAGCTTTGATTAGATTAGTACACCCGTGCAGCAGCTTGCCTATGCCTTGGCTCATGGGAGAAAGATAGATGTTGGACTTCTTATCCTACAGGAACTCTATGGGAGACTTGGTCAGACCACAGCCAAGAGAGGTAATGAAATTTTCTTTCCTCGCTTTATTCAATCAGTACTTAACTTTAAAAATGCTTCATTGATTGAATTGCCTGGAGCAGATAAGAGTAAAATAGGCTATCCTAGGTCCATGACCAAACTCATTTTTGGTAATTTGGAGACTAGGAATGATGTGGATGTAAGACTTAGCATAACTCCCCACATGGAGGGTTTGTTTAGGTCTTACCCCCACAACATGCCAATATTTGATTCAAAATCACAGTTAGCACAGCCTAAGCAAGGAGAACAAAGTGCTAACCCAAGGCCTGCTAACCAACCCCCTCAGCCAAACACTCTATCCAGCAAAGAGCCAACTGCATCATCCTCTCAAAAGGGTGATGTTAGTAAAAAGAAGAGAAAACAGGTTGCTTCTGAACCTTTAGAAATCTTAACTGAAGCAGCCTTGGCTGTAGAATTAGGGTTAGAAAGTGAGAAACCTGAGTTGCCTATCATAAGCCTAAAGAAGAAGAAGAAGTCTAAAACCACCTCTTCAGTCACTCAAATGGCTGAAGTTGTAAAATCAGGGGCACACAGCTCACTAGATGTATCCTCTCAACAGGATGCATCTATAGAATCAAGCATCCTCCCCAATGCACCTATCTGTAAAGAGTCAGCACAAGGGAGTGATAAGGCTGGCACAACACTGAGTGGAGAGCACATCATAACTGAAACTCCCTCTATTTCTCAGGGGGAGTTGCCAAAATCTTGTCTACAACACACTTCTCTTTCAGAATCTACCACTCATATTTCTTTGAAGCCTGCAACTCAAGCAATTGAGGAGCAAGGCATTGATCATCAAGAATTCTTTTCCTTTGATGAGCCAATGAATTCAAGTGACTTGGTGCATGACACCTTGCTCACCACCCAGGTACCACATTTGGATGGTCAGGGAATGCATGCTGGGGCATATCCTAATGACACCATCACAAACACAGAGGATTCACTAGTTCTTACTAGAGACTCTGTGCCTGTGTCAACTACTGTTGTAACTCATCCCACTTCTGTGGAGACAGCAGTAGTAGAGTCTGTTCATCCGGTTGCAGAAGTTGCATCTGTAACTGAGGAGCCTAGCAAGCCTAGCTCTAGCTCTAACTTTTTGTCTCAATGGCTGAAGCCTGTGCAACATGACAGTGCTTCAGGATCAGGGTCTGTTCCACCACAATTGACGGTTGAAGCACTTCAAAGCTTAGTTGTGGATCAGATCCCTGAGTTCACAAAAATTGCTCAGCACCTTCTCACTGCAAACATGCCCAATCCAGACTATGAAGCTATTCTCCTATGTCACAAAGAGGATGTAGAGCTACAGAAGGAGAAGATCATAGATGAAACTGAGAGAGATGGGAACATCAATGCTTGGCTGCAAGGAACCAATTCAATCCCTCTCTCAGAAGGTCTCCAGTACCTCAGAGAAGAGTACATCACTTCACTAGGGTCCAATGCCAAATCTCTCAACCCTACTGATGTGTTTGAAGCAGTGAATGATAGCTATAAAGGCACTCTCAAGGCTGCACACTATCTTGGTAAAGGCTTAAAGACAGAAATTAATGAAGTGTGTTCAGCTACAACCAAGGAGGTGCATGAGATCAAGAGGACTTTTGATGCTAAATTCCCTCAATTGGAGACTGTTCTCAAGGACATTCGAACCTGCAATGCTACTTGCACCAGGATGGACAATGGTTTGGCTATTCTCAAGGATGCTGTCACAGGTCTGGGGCACAAATTTCAATCCTTATCAGATCAGACAACTGATGCCAATGCCATGCTCAGGACCCTCTTTGCAAATCAATATGGAGACAAGCTGGTCACTGAGGTTCCTGTGCATGAGATGTCAAGGTTCGAAGTGCAGAGACTGAAGGATCAATCCCTATCTGGTTTTAAGGCCAATGAACTCTTCACTAAAGTGGATACTCTTGAAAAGGAGGTAGTCTCTCTCCACAAGTCCAATGCTCATCTTACAGACACTGTGACAACTCTGACTGAGCAGTTGAACACTCAAGCCACCACCACAGCTGATGTTCTTCTGCATCAACAATCAATGTTGTCTGCCATGATGAAGCACATGGGTCTCCCTCTACCTGATGAATCTTCAACTCCAAAAGTGCCTCTTACAGTCCCTGTGTCTGTCAACAAGCCTAAGGGGGAGAAGAGGATATCAAAGAACTCAAATCCAAAGGGGGAGAGACCACTAGAAAAGGGCATCAAGATCACTGAGGGTGGCCATCAGAGAACTTTGAAATCTACTACACATGTGCCTGGAAAAGGAAAGGACAAAGTTGATGAGCCTCCCACTTCTCTGCCAGTTGTCACTCTACCAACTGTGCACATCACTACTCCTGATGGTCAAAGGCAGTCTATCACAACCACAGTGGTTGCAGGGAGTATGCCATCTGACAAGCCTCAAATCTCAATATCTAAGAGTGCCAAGCCAGTAGAAGTGAAGGTGGTCACTGAGGCCAAGCTACAAGAAATTGCAAACTCAAATGTCTATCATGATGATGCATTCTTGGAGCTTCTGAAAGTCTCTAGAGAACAGGCTGGTGATGCTCTGCTATATCATGAGAGTTTGAAGAGTCAGATTGACTGTCTCACTGTAGTACCAAGGAGGCTTAATGATCTATGGCTCAAGGAGATATTGATGGTAGGAAAGAACAAGATATGGCACTTAACCATCAATACTCTACAGAGTCTAAAGCACTCAGAAGTGAATGTGCTCCTTGGACTAATTGAGAAGGGAAATGAGAACAACAAGAGTCTTCATGATGAATTGAGGAATGGTCAACCTTCAAGGCTACCTGAAGTTTTCACAAATCCTAGAACTATTATCTACCAGGCTGGAACAAGAATTGAAGATATCAAGCAGCTGGTCATTCCTAAGCATCTAACTCCTCAAAATAAAAATCTCATCATAGCCATCATTGAGAAACTGATCAAGAAGAAGGGATCAAGAACAGCAGAAGAATTAGAAGCTATATCTTATCTCAGGTCATATATTGCAACTGGCATTGTATCTGAGACTGCTAAGTTCAACCCAAGCAAAGATCAAGACAAGGATGAAGATAAAAGTGATGGAAGGAGAAGACATCACAGGAGTAATAAGGGTGATGAAGACAAGAAGAAGAAGAAGGATGATGAGAAGAGGAAGAATGATGATGATCAAGGTAAAGGCTCTGAGAGGAAAAGTGGAAGACAGCAAGCCTCAGGCATTGCTGACAGTAACCTCACCACAACACAAGACTCTAAGTCTAGGGTGAATGCTGCCAGTAGTGACCTTTCAAAATTTGCATCCATGGCTTCTGCAACTGTCTTGCCACCTCAAGAAGAGAAGAAGATTCAAGTCAAGAAACCATCTGTATGTTTCAAAAAGCAAACTGCTAATGGGATACTACAATGGTCTACAAACAAAGGTCACATACTGCTGCCAAGTAATCATGTAAAAAGAATCAAGTTCAAGCAAGCTGCAAGGAAATCAAAGCCAACCATATCAAAAACCCTGACAATCTATCCAGGCCTAAAACTCCAACCACTAGATGAAGATTATGATGTAGACCAACTGCAATTTTTGCAAGCTCAAAGAATCTATCATGTTGCCATTGTTGATAATTGCCTTGAGATTAAATATTCTGATGGAAGGGAGGAGAAATTCAAACAAGGAGGATGTCAACACTGGGGCAAGCTATATGACATAGAGAGAATCATTGCACTGTTGAGCTCAGAAGATAAAGTGGAGAGAGTATGGAAACTGGAGCTAATTGATTTTGTGAAAATGAAGAGAGATCATGAAGAAAAAGTCAGAAAAGAGTGTTTTGAGAAATGGCTGGCAAGGGAGAGAGAAATTGAGAGACTGGAAAGTGAAGCAGAAAAGCTGAGGAAAAAGGGTTTGTGTAGAGTTCAGTTCAACCCCTACATGGTAAAGTATAGGAGGAGGAATGGAAATCAAGTCAACATCAGAATGAATCTACTCAACCACTATCCTGCAAATATTCTGGAACCAGTACTTGAAGATTTCAAAGACTCAATTTTGCTTGAAGAATTGGATGCTATGGCAGAAATAATAAAAGCTATGGATGAGAATACAAGGAAGGAGAAAGAAAGAAGAGAGAAAGAATATGATGAATTTCAAGCCAAAGCTATGGAAAGGGAATCAAAAGACAATGGCTAGTTCTTCATCATAGGCTGTAAGATTACTCACTCTGTAGTTCTATCCAAATTGCTGATGGAAATTCATACCTGTACTGTCAAGTTTTATCTTTATGTATGATAGGCTTGTTATCAGACATGAAATTGTGACTAAGGGTCTTACTCACAATTTGGGGGAGATTGTTAGTCATAGAGGCATGCCTGAATACATCTAATAACAAGCCTAAGTATGTGTAATGCTATGCATTACCTACATGACCTCTTAACTGAGGGAACCTCTAGTTGTAGAGTTTCTATTTGTTCTGTACTTGTAATAGGCATCAAATTCTAGTTGTGTTACTGTAATTATAAAGTCAAGAATAATGCTTGAAAGAAGTTCCAAGGTTCATGCCTCAAGCAAGGAGATAAAGACTGCCAAATAATCACAGTTGGGATTTGAAGAAATGAAGAATTTGCCTAAGTACCAATTCGAGAAGTACATTTGTCTATTCGAGAAGTCTAGCATTCGAGAAGTCTGGAGTTCGATATCTCAGAAGACACTATTCGATATCTCTCAATATGCTATTCGATATCTCAGGGATTCGATATGTCAAAATGCTCTATTCGATATCTCAAGGAGTCCCAGAGAAAAGAGCTGTTCGAGAAGTGATTCGATATGTCAAGATAACACTATTCGAGAACTCAGAGTTATCGATCAAGTCAACTCCAGTTCTCGAATCATTCACTTAGTCACTTCTCGAATACATTCTTGAGGACAAAATACTGAAGAATTGTACAAGTCAGAAACCTGCAACAAGCCAGCACACTTTATTTGACTCTGTCCTATAAAGCATGCTGGAAAGCCTACAAAGAAGCTTGGAGAGATAAGACAAGGGACAAGGAGCTGAAGAAGTGGATCTAAACAGGCTTTTCAAAGTCAAATCTGTAGCCGTTTGGACTCTTACTAAAATGAGATAGACAGACTGGAAAGTGCTTTTGTTTTACCTACCTCATTTGTAGTAAGTGGGTGTATCCATGTCTATAAGGATACAGCCTCACTTCCTTAGCTGTTAAGGTTTTGAAGTTTCTCAAAAATATCCAGAAAATATCTCTCTGAGAAAAACGAAGCTGAGAATACTATCATTTGTATTCACAGATTGTAGCAAAATCTTTATCTAATAAAATATTAGATTAAAGTGATATTGTGTTGTGTTTGTGTTTAATTATCCGCATCTTCATATCTCACACACTTATCTTGCTGCAAAGATTCAAAACCGAAGAAAAACTCAAGAATCCATTCACCCCCCCCTCTGTATTCTTTTACTGTATTCAATACTCAACAGATATCATCTTCGCCGGAAAGGGGGTGAAAACCTAGGGTTAACACAGGCCAATTGATCTGAACAGTGCCTCCGCTCATCTTAATTTTTAGCTTATGGGGCTTTGTTTCAATCAAATCTAGAACCGAAAAAAAGGATTGAATTGTGTGTGTTTGAGATTCAGTCGCGAGAGAGATATGTGATTTAGGGTATAATTGTTAAGGGGGGAAAACATTTGGTGTAAAGGGGGGAACTTCTGATTAAGGGGGGAAATATTTGGTATAATATATTTTTTATTTAATTTACTTTTTGAAAATCAACTTTAAATCATTTATTAATTCAAAAATGAGTGTTTAATTCAAAAATCATTTACTTTTTTTATTTATTTTTCGATTATTTTTTCCTGACGCTAAAATGAGTGTTTAATAACATCCGTACGGTTCGATCGTCGAAAAAAACATTCAAAAAAATTATTCAGTGAATCTGGATCGTGCCATGTTACCTGGAAGTAGCATTTTCACCACGTTGTGATGTCAGGAAGTAGCACTTTCACCACGTTGATCAGATTCTAAAGCATAAATAGGGGGAGATTGTTAGGAATAATTCATAATTTGTGATGTTAAGAATAGAATTTTGCTAATACTTCTTGTATATCCTGATCTTATAAAGGATTTAGCACTTTGTATAGGATATATGTGTTAAACAGTAATCTGTAGAGTTTAGTTAGGAACAGTGCGTCAGAGACTACATGTCAGGAACAGTGTATCGGGGACTACATGTCAGGAACAGAGGAGCAGATCCTGATACAGTAAGTCAGATCCTGATCAAATACTGATGGGATAATCAGATCCTGATGCAATGGGAAATCCTGATATCAGTCGTGTTACTGATGATGTTATTATGGATGCTACAGAAACTGGTAAGTGCTATAAAACAGGATCGTTGTTTTGAAAAACAAGCAAGAAGATATCGTGAAGGAAACGAATTCTCTATTGATGGAAACTATCAACTGGACGGCAGAACATTGTCATAGATAGATTATAATTCTGTTATTAGTTGATAGGTAGCATTATAAATACTCTCTCTATATCATTGTAAAAAGAGAGTGAGTTCGTAAGATTTGTATTCGAGAGTTCGAAACAAATAGATAGAGAGATTTGTATTGTCAGCAGCTGCTAAAGGTATTGTACACCTTTGGTAGAGTTTGTATTTGATTATTTTAATACAAACAAAGTTTGATTCATTCGTTTATTCTTGTTCATATAATCAAGCAAAAATCAGACACGATTATATAACTTGTATTCAACCCCCTCTTCTACAAGTTATTCGAGTTAACAATTTTTATCAGAGCAGGTTGATTTCGAATAATCATAAAGATCTGCAATCATGTCTGGTCACAAGGATGGTAATACTAAGATCCCTATGTTCAAGAGAAACGAATATACTCTATGGGAAGTAAAGATGTTGCATCACTTGGAAGCAACAGATGCTGATTATCTTAACAGAATCAGAGATGGGCATTTTGTTCCAACAAGGCTTGTTCCTCAAGCAACTGTCGAAGGAAAAGTTGTTCCAGAACATACAACAGAGAAGCCTAAATATGAATGGACAGATAAGGAAAAGGAGAACGTTCTTAAGGATGCTAAAGTGAGAAACATACTATTCAACAATCTTGATTCTATTCTCACTAACTATGTTCTCTCTTGTAAAATTGCTAAGGAGATATGGGACAATCTAAAGGTTCACTGTGAAGGAACGAAACCTGTTAGGAAGAATATGAGGACACTTCTCATACAACAGTATGAGTACTTTGAATCCAAGTCTGGTGAGTCACTTACTGACACCTTGATAGGTTTACTAAACTCATCAATGAGATGGCCATGCATGGTAAATATTATGACTTGGAGGATATGAATACTAAGTTCATGAAAGCTCTTCCTGATTTCTACAATGAGAAGATATCTGTAATTGAGGAAGCTAATGATCTTGATGAGATATAATTAGAAGCAGTTTATGGAAAATTGAGAGCTTATGAACTTGACAGGCAGCAGAAAAAGAGCAGGAGTGAAGGAAAGATGAAAACTATTGCACTCACTGCTCAATCTGAATCAAAGAAGCTTTTAGAAGAAAAGTCTGAATCTACTGAAAGAGACTTGAGGAAGAAGAAAAGCAAAGAAAGTTCTGAGTCAGAGACTACAGATATAGACTCTGAACATAATGATTCTGAATCAGAAATGCAAGAACTTTTTGCTATGTTTGCTAAAGCTTTCAAGAAAGGAAGATTCAACAGTAGAAGATTTAGCAAAGGCACTTTTCAGAAGAAAGAGGAGAAGAAGAATGACAAAGGCAAAAGTACAATTATCAAGCTTGATAAAGCCAAGATCAAGTGCTTTAACTGTAGTGAGCTTGGACACTTTGCTAGTGAGTGCAAGAAGCCTAGGAATTCAGGGAAGGGTAATGCACTCATGGTCACACAGAAGGATTGAGCAGACTCCAGTGATTCTAAAGATGAATTGGATTATGACAACATTGCATTGATGGCAAGTGCTTCAGACAAGCCTGGATCTCCAAAGAAAACTTCTTCATCTTCTGTTAAGGGCACTGGAAAGAAGCATTCAATTATCTTGGACAGTGGATGCTCTGGACATATGACTGGAAAGAAGTCTCTGCTTACAAAGTTTGAGAGGAAAGCTGGCCCAGTAATATCCTTTGGAGATGGAAACAAAGGAGAAACTCTGGGATATGGCTCAATTATTTTGGGGAATGTCATCATAGAAAATGTAGCACTGGTTGAAGGCTTGAAACACACACTTTTAAGCATAAGTCAACTAGGTGATAAGGGTTACCAATCAATCTTTGATAGTAAGGGATGCAAAATCTTGAATATGAAGAATGGAGACATTGTTCTGACTGGTCAGAGACATGGTAACATATATGAAGCCAGCTTGAGTGACACATCTAAAGGAACTGTCAGATGTCTTTACAGCAAGGCATCCAATGATGAAAGCTGGAACTGGCACAAGAAGCTCTCACATCTCAACTTCAAGAAGCTTAATCAACTTGTTAAGCATCATCTGGTGAGAGGCCTACCTCAGGCAAACTATGTGCAAGATGGACTTTGTGATGCTTGTCATCTTGGTAAACAAAGAAGAACCACTTTCAAGAGCAAGACAGAAAATTCAATTACTGAACCATTTCACATGCTGCATCTTGATTTATTTGGTCCAGTAAACTTTATGTCTATCAATAAGAAAAGATATGCTCTAGTTATAGTGGATGACTGCACAAGGTTCACATGGGTATTCTTTCTACACAACAAGGATGAAGCTCCTCAGCAAATCATTGAACTTGTCAAGAATATTCAAAATAGCTCTGAGTACAAGGTCAAAGTGCTCAGAAGTGACAATGGTACAAAATTCAAGAATTCTACAATGGAGGAGTATTGAGCAGACAGTGGAATTACTCAACAGTTTTCTGCACCTGGAACACCTCAACAGAATGGCGTAGTAGAAAGAAAGAACATAACTCTCATAGAGGCAGCAAGAACCATGCTTGCAGATGCAAAGCTTCCAACCTATTTCTGGTCAGAAGCTATCAACACTCCATGTTTCACTCAAAACTGTACCTTGGTAAATGGTCATGGTAAGACTCCCTATGAGATGATCAAAGGAAAGAAACCAAGTGTGAAATACTTTCACATCTTTGGATGCAAATGCTATGTCCTGAAAGTTCATCCAGAACAACTTGGGAAATTTGAAGCCAAATCGGATGAAGCAATCTTTCTAGGATATTTAGCATCAAAGGCCTTCAAGGTATACAATCTCAGAACTCACATTGTTATGGAATCAATTCACGTTGCATTTGATGATAAGAAGTTTGGAATTTTGCAAACTGATGAAAGTCATGACAATTTGGAATTTGAAAATTTTAAGTATTCTAAGATTCTCTCCAGCGATGATGAAGGTTCTCCAGAGGAAATCTCTATTGCTTCTCAAAGGAATGCTACTGTTGAGGGGGAGCAATTCAATCAAGGAGAACACAGGATTGGTCAGGATCAGACTAGTCTTTCAGAGTCTACTTCATCAGGAATTGATCCATCAATGAAGGAAGATCAGAAACTAGCAGCAGTACTGAATCCACTGATTCTACTGATCAAGGGGGAGCTTTTGAAGGGAATGAGTACTCTTCTACAAGAAATACCACTAACTTAGGGGGAGAGTCTAGCAGGAACCTACCACCTGTTAGAAAATGGACAAGGGATCATATTGAGGATTTGATTATTGGTGATTCAAATAGTGGTGTTCGAACTAGAAGATCAATTCAAAATGAATGCTTGTACAGTTGTTTTCTCTCAAAGAATGAACCTAAGAAGGTTGAAGAAGCCTTACAGGATCCTGATTGGGTAATAGCAATGCAGGAAGAATTGAATGAGTTTGAGAGGAACAAAGTGTGGAAACTGGTACCAAGACCTAAAGATAGATTTATTGTTGGTGCTAAATGGGTTTTCAGAAACAAGCTAGATGAATCTGGTATGATTGTAAGAAACAAAGCAAGATAGGTGGCCAAGGGTTATTCTCAGGAAGAAGGAATTGACTATGATGAAACCTTTGCACATGTAGCAAGATTGGAAGCAATCAGAATATTTCTTGCATTTGCAGCTCATTCAAAATTCAAGGTATACCAGATGGATGTAAAGAGTGCTTTTCTAAATGGCAAGCTTGATGAGGAAGTATATATGGAACAACCACCTGGTTTTGTTGATCCAAAGTTTCCAAATCATGTCTACAAACTTGACAAGGCACTCTATGGACTGAAGCAGGCACCAAGAGCATGGTATGAGACTTTGTCTAAATTTCTTCTTGAAAATGGCTTCACAAGAGGTACAATTGACAAAACTCTATTCTTTAAAAAGATAAAAGGTGATTTGCTTTTAGTTCAAGTTTATGTTGATGATATTATATTTGGTTCTACTAATGAAAAGTTATGTGCTAAGTTTAGCAAGCTTATGCAGTCTAAATATCAGATGAGCATGATGGGTGAACTAAATTATTTTTTAGGCTTGCAAGTCAAACAGACTGAGACTGGTATTTTCATTAATCAGTCAAAGTATATCAAAGATCTTTTAAAAAGGTTTGACTTTCAAAATTGTGCAATTGCAAAGACACCCATGGCAACAGCCACTAAGCTAGACTCTGATCCTAAGGGAAAGAGTGTTGATAACACTAGCTATAGAGGCATGATAGGTTCACTGTTATATCTAACTGTAAGTAGACCAATATAATGTTCTCTACCTGTTTATGTGCTAGATTCCAAAGTGATCCTAAGTAATCTCATTTAATTGCTGTGAAGAGAATTTTTAGATATCTCAAGGGAACTCCAAATCTTGGTTTGTGGTATCCAAGAGAATCTGATTTCTCCCTAATTAGCTATTCAGACTCTGATTATGCAGGGTGTAAAATAGACATGAAAAGCACTACAGGTACATGTCAATTCTTGGGAAACAGATTGATTTCTTGGGCAAGCAAGAAGCAGCAATCAGTTTCAACCTCAACTGCAGAAGCTGAATACATTGCAGCAGGCAGTTGTTGTGCTCAACTCCTTTGGATAAAAAATCAGTTGATGGATTATGGTATGACACTTAGTAATATTCCTATGTTTTGTGATAATACTAGTGCTATCAAAATTGCAGAAAATCCAGTTCAACACTCAAGGACTAAGCACATTGATGTCAGGTATCATTTTATTAGAGAACATATTGAAAATGGTATTGTGGAACTTCATTTTGTTCCTACTGACAAACAGCTTGCAGATATTTTAACTAAACCACTTGATGAGGCTACATTCATTAGATTGGTTAGTGAGTTAGGAATGTTAAATTTTTAGATCTTTAACATTTGCGCAAGTAGCAAGGTATGTTGTTTCAGCTTATAGACTTGATATTTTGTCAGGATCAATACTTGATGGTTAAATGCATAAGTTGTAACACTTTACTTTGATAAATTACAGTATGATAGACTTGTTAATAAACATCAGGATTGCTATCAGTATGCTGACGTCATCAGTATTGACATCAGGATTGTATCGTCAGTATCAGGATTGTGAAATTTGTGTGTCTTACTGTTTCAAATTCTGAAGTTCATGTTATTTATTGGTTCAATTCTGAGTTTTGTTAAGTCTATGATTAGCAAGTTTTATTACATGCATACTGATAATTTAAATCATTATTCATGTGAGTCAATAAACAACGATAGACAAGTAGATATAAAGAAAAATTGAATTTTCATTAATCAAAAGCATTACATACATGGAAATGAAATACAATTCTTCTTTTTGTCTAACTACTACTGATAATTCTATTCTTATCTAAAGTTGTTGCTACTTCAATCTTCAACGATCGACTTCAGGACAAGGAGCATCTCAAGAATGAATTCCTTGTCTGGGCGACTTGAATGAAAGCAGCTGACTCATCTTCATGCTTATTGAAGAAGATGAATAGCATCTCCATCAAGATCAACCTCAGACTCTTCACCAAATTCTTCATCCTCAAGGTGTGAAGAGATTAGAGGAGGATCGTATCCAACTGGTAGATGTTTTAGAGGAGATTCGTGGAAATCATCTGGGTTAAGATTAACCATATTTGACTTGATGAGAAAAGTCATCTCTTCTAAGAGATAGTTCACTTACTCCTGATCATCAAGAGTAAAGAACTTCTCTGTGGTAATGAACCAAAATCTAGGGTTCATATGTAGATTTGGGTTGAAAGTCATAATTGAAAGAGAAAAGAATGAAAAGGGTTTGGAGAATGGCATAAGGCATCGGTTTCTTTTATAGAAAGACGTGGGAAGCTGAACAGTCATTTGGGAGATATCAATGCATTCAGTCATAATTATGGGTGACTGTATTTCTTGTATTTTCAAGAAATATTGAAAGAATTTAACCAATTGATTTTGTTATTTCTTTTACAGGTAAAAGAATATGTCATGTGGAAACTCCATTTAGTCTCTGGAATCAGGATGATATTGATCAGGAATACGAGTGTGTTCACATCAGGATTAGTAATTCTTTCTATTCAGAAATCACATTGAATCGTGTGATTATCCTGATGAGTAGAACACATCAGGAAAAGGAAGCTGATCAGTATTGATTTTTATCTTGATTTTACCTTGATTTATTTACTTGAAATTATTTTTGGATTTTATTTTCCAAAAGTCATGGGTAACTGCATTTTTCAGGGACTGACACCTGTCAACCTACGTGTCAACGTGGGATAATAGGTCTGAAGGATTTTTGAAATATAATTATTTTGACACTCTAATCGTGTAATTGCTTTCTCTAATTTCATTCTCTAAAGCAAAAACACTCTCAAGTTCTCAAAATCACTAATCAATTTCAAAGATTTCTTAAGTTCTTTTCAGATCAAAATGGCAACTCAAAGAAGACTACCTAAATCATTAGCTTTCAAGTTTGGTGACTTTGATTTTATGATGAACAATCATGTTTCAGCTATCACCAACAAGGAAGGGGTGTCAACTGATTTTCACCCGATAATGGACTTTATTCCGAAAGGACCATTAAGCTATGCCTTGACAGCATCTCCACAAATTAATCAAGTAGCTGTTTCACAAGCTTGGGAGAATGCTGAGGTAATTGATTCTACTCAGAATCAATCAGATAAGATTGTTCTACACTTACGACAAGACTCATTTGATCTTACTGAATCTGTTGTTAATTCAGTACTTCGTTTACCTGTTAGTACGAATTTTGAGAATGTACCATCTGATGATGATGTGAGAACTATGTTATCTAAATTAAGTTATGATGGACCTCTAGATAACATGATCCAGTTAAATAGATCTTTTCTTAGGAAAGAATGGTCTTTCTTTTTTGATCAAATTGCTAAATGTTTTACTGGTAAATGTAGTTCTTTTCAACAAATTACTGCTGTTACATCACATATTGCATATGCCTTGCTGTATAACAGAGTAGTTAATTTTGGTCACATTATCTTAAATCATATTTGTATTAAACTTGGGTCAAGAGATCATAACAGGAATATGGTTTATTATCACAGATTCATGCAACTGTTTATTAACCATTTCATTCCTGATGTTGAAGCTAGATTTGGTAGAAAGTATTGTGTTTCTTCTTATGTACAGCAAAAGAGAATTTTCTCTGACATTACAAAGAAGGACAGTGAAAAGAATCTAGATGAAATACCTGCGTTACACTATCCAAATCATGTTCAGGTAATTCTAAGAACTCATCTTCCTACTATCTATAATTCTTCTTTCTTTGGTGGTGAAATGACTCAGGAATCTCAATTGGAGGAGAACCCCCATGTGTCTACCCAAGTAGCCAAAAACATTATAGTCTCTGAAACAATTCTAGAACCAAATTTTGATCCACAACCTATTGTTTCAAAGAAGCCAACCTCTGGTGTTTCTCAAAAGACATCAGTTGTAAGGAAGAGAAGATTTGTTATTTCAAGTAGTAGTTCTAGTGAAGATGATGATAATATATCTCTTGCTGAGTGAGTAGAATTGAAGACTGCAATTCAACTTTCTAAGCTAGGACAAAGAGATGGAACATCTAGTCACAGCCAGGCTGCAGTCTCTCAAAAGGCTGTAGTACTTAAAAGGGGAAAACAGTTACTGGATACTGTCTCTCAAAAGACTGTGCCTATTGAAATGGATTTCATCCCAAGATTAATTTTGTGTCTACACCTCTTGAGTCTTCTCAAGACAAATCTGTTGCTCACTATACTAGGAGAACAAGGAGAAAGATTCATTTGTCACCTACACACACAGTGTCAAGTCCAACTAACATTATGCAGGTCTCTACAAATAATGCTATATCCATGTCAGTATCTGTCAAGAGAGATCTGGATCTTGATTCTTCATGGGAAACTACATTGACATATAGACTGGCTATGGAACTTATTTCTCTACAAGTGAAGCTTTCCAGGCCTGTTCTAGATTTTCTGATTGAAAGAGTTCCCAAACTTTCATTTCCTGAAGAATATGGACTGTTACATCAAAGGCTTGATTTAATGAAGACATACTTCTATGTTTTAATTAGAAAGGAGTTACACTAGAAATTTGGACTTCCTAAGCATGTTGCACTTCAATCACTTCATGCATATCTATTTGACAAGGATGTCATTGTTGAAGATGCTTCAGCTCAAGGTGAACAAGAGGAGGTAGTTGATAGAGGGAAGCAGTCAACAGAAGATACTATTGCACCAGTGGTGAACAGTAGAATAGATCATATCACAGCCACTGCAACACAAGAACCATCTAGTCAGAGGTTGGATGACTCAGGAACTGTGATTGATGATGCTAAAAGGTCTTCTGTGATGACTGAAATTGCAAGTGAGAAACCCTATGATATGGGAGGAATGACTTTGATTGATTTTCCTGAAGATCAAACCAATATTGTTCTTTCAGAGTCTATCCACCTTGAGGGTGTGTCTCAACAACCAACACTTAAAGACGGTGACATATTAACTATGGTGTCTAATGAAGTATTACTGAAGACATCAGAGTCTAGTGTAAAACCTGAAAGTGGTATACTGGAGCCTGTAGTTTCTGAAAAGAAAGTAGACGTTTGTAAGGGTTCAGAGACTATAGCAGCTCACTCATTGGAGAAAACCTCAAGCCCCATGCCATATGAGGAACCCTCTCTCCATGTGAGTTCAGGTATAAAAACTTCTTCTAACCCCTATTTTTCTGTAGGTCATGAGAGCACTTATCCAAATTTGAGTGATACACTTGAAAAGATGGATATAGATCCACATACAGAGAGGCTGGCTCCTGACCAGGCAAAAGGAGAGGTAGAAAGAGTGTTGACTTTAGATAGTCAAAGTGAGAATGAGAGTATGGATGATCAACTCCATAGTGAGGGAGAGAAAATTAGGAAACCACCATCGTTTGATTTCTGGGATCAGGTTTTTCCTGAATCTTGGTCTGAAAATCTTGGTATGGATGCTGGTACTTATTCTTTTATCAAGATGTATGAGAAGAATGACTTAGCACATCACAATGCAAAGCCAGAAGTTAAAGCTCAGAAACAGAAAGAAAGGCTTGCAGAGATCATTAACAGAAGAGGTGAAAGGCTAAGACAAACTTCTACTCAACCAGTACCAGAAGAAATTCCTAATGATCCTAGTATTCCTTTGTTTGTACTTCCAATTTCAGCTAGATTTGAGACATCAACAATATCTGATCAATCTAAGGAGGAGTTAGGATTTGTAGATGTTAGTAACACAGAATACTGGTGAAGGACAGGATGATCTTACTTCAGCTCCAGATCAGAAAAATGAAGATGTTTGTACTTCTACTCAAGTATTTTTACTTGAATATCGTTCTCAACAGGCAACTTCTTCTACAAGACTCGAAGATAATGTTCTTTCTGCATCTGAATCTGAAGATACAACAAGCACTTCCAACATTGAAGTCAATTCTGAAATTCTTAAGGACATTCAGAAATCGCAAAATGATATTCAATCGAGACTTTAAATTCTTGAAAATAACCAAGTCACTATCATGGACAATCAAGCAGTTCTAATGAATCTCATTTGTTCTGTTACTAAATCTCTTAGAATTCATGTTGCTGATGTCAAAAAGGGGGAGATAAAGACAATTCAGAAACAACAACAACAACAGACTGGGGGAGATAAACAGACTGGGAACAGAAACAAGGGTGACAGAGTTGGTAAATTTCATCATGGAAGTGGTAAAGGAAAAGAAGCATCAAATAGTTGAATTCTTTCTTCTAAGTACTAGATACATGTCTACATCTGAAGAAGGAGGTACTTAACTTCATGATCTTGAATTCATAAATTCTATTCTGGTAGTATTGTTATATGTTTTGACATCTACAACTTAGATTTATGCTTCAAATTCTAAAGCATAAATAGGGGGAGATTGTTAGGAATAATTCATAAGTTGTGATGTTAAGAATAGAATTTTGCTAATACTTTTTGTATATCCTGATCTTATAAAGGATTTAGCACTTTGTATAGGATATATGTGTTAAACAGTAATCTGTAGAGTTTAGTTAGGAACAGTGCGTCAGAGACTACATGTCAGGAATAGTGTATCGGGGACTACATGTCAGGAACAGAGGAGCAGATCCTGATACAGTAAGTCAGATCCTGATCAAATACTGATGGGATAATCAGATCCTGATGCAATGGGAAATCCTGATATCAGTCGTGTTACTGATGATGTTATTATAGATGCTACAGAAACTGGCAAGTGCTATAAAACAGGATCGTTGTTTTGAAAAACAAGCAAGAAGATATCGTGAAGGAAACGAATTCTCTATTGATGGAAACTATCAACTGGACGGCAGAACATTGTCATAGATAGATTATAATTCTGTTATTAGTTGATAGGTAGCATTATAAATACTCTCTCTATATCATTGTAAAAAGAGAGTGAGTTCGTAAGATTTGTATTCGAGAGTTCGAAACAAACAGAGAGAGAGATTTGTATTGTCAGCAGCTGCTAAAGGTATTGTACACCTTTGGTAGAGTTTGTATTTGATTATTTTAATACAAACAAAGTTTGATTCATTTGTTTATTCTTGTTCATATAATCAAGCAAAAATCAGACACGATTATATAACTTGTATTCAACCCCCCCTTCTACAAGTTATTCGAGTTAACAGGTTAATTACCATTAATTATATTATGTTATTATTTATTTTAATAAATATGATAACCAAACCGAAAACAAAAAAATTTATTTTAATAAATAGGATAACCAAACCGAAAACCAAAACTTTCAATATTTCGGCTTTAATATAATAGTATAGATTAGTTATGGTCTTTTGTTATTGCATAAAAGTTTGACTTGGAATTTTATGAGATTGCTACGAAAGAGTATATATTATTAGGAACATAAAATTCAAGTTCGGTTCATAAGAACAATGTTTTGGAAATCGATTTTGATAGTGGTCCTTAACATGACATTCAGTTATTCACACACACATTGTTTAATTTCATGAGGATTATGAACCTCCAGTCATCAGGAGAAGAAAATACCTCTGTATCGTTACAACTCCACTGTGGCTGAGTGAGTGAGTGAGCTGCTACTAAACTGTGCACAAATTCTGGATAGTTAAGTGCCTACCATATTTGCGTTGCAACTCAGAATTAGATTACACAACTTTACTAGCTAATAAAGCAAGTACAATTTTTCGATAATCATACGAACAGAAAATAGCGAGACCTATTCAGAAAAAAAAACAGCGGATTCTCGATATGTCAGATATCTGGGTCTACCGAAGTCTCGATATCAAGTAGAAAGGTCTCATAAAGGGATCAGCAAATCTTATGAACTTCTGATTCCTCCAGGCCTTAATTACTCGAAAAAGTCCATCTTTCACTACCAGAGAGATACCTTTCACTCCCTCTTTATGTGAATCAAGAATAAAATAGAGACGCCTAAAAGAAAAGGAAAAAAATTAAAACACGGATATATAAACACATACAAATTAAATGTTGTTGGAGGAATTTCGTAACACGAAATCGGAGGGTTGCTGGAATAGTAGAGCGAATTTAGATGAATGTGGCTGTTTTAGGGGATTAGGGATTTGTAAAAAAGAGGGGCTGGACTTGGCAGGTGTCTCGATTTGTCTCGTGTATCGGATTCCATCATGCCAAGATGCCTGCGTACCTATATGTTTATATAGGATCAAGCCTACGCAGTTCTGTAAAATTGATTTGTGTCTATCCCTTAGAGACTTTAGAGATAAACTTCGTTAATCTGGGTGATTACTGATTTTATCTGATTTAATCTTATCGTTGTGATATCTTCCTGATTTGAAGAATATCGTTTGGAGATATTTTCCGTTATAGATTGATTGAGATTGATTCTTTCCTCGTTTCAGGGAGAGGATAAAACTTAGGCGTTAAGTTATAATTATTAATCTGAATTAATAATTAATCAATATTAGAAATTTGGGAAATTATTAGACATGCCGAAATTATGGCATAACAACTAGCCCCCAGTTCTTCAGTGTAGCTTGCTGCAGTGGAGAACTAAAAATTCTTCAAGCTTCCAAATTTCTTGAGTCGCTGAAAAAACTGAAAATAGATGATTAGAAAAATACTTAGAGCACCACTGTGCTCGTTAGGCGTATGCGGATGCAAGTATGATAGCATGCGATGACCACTATAAGATATATATTTGCCAAGGTTTTCAAATGTGCGAGTATAAATAATTCGTTTGAAATCCATTGCGATCCTTGTTGTCTAGTTAGGACCTTGGCGCTTGTATATATCCCGAACTGGCATACACGCTTTTCAAGTGTCTGATGCAACCACATAAGGATGTGTTTGATGCAATCACATAATGATGTGTCTTGCGGAGTCTTCGATGTAAATGTAGATGTACATGTACATGTAGTTGTGCATAGGGATGCCTCCACCCATGCGATCTTGAGAGATCTGGCCATGGGCCTTCAATAAAGATTGCTTGCATAGGGATGCCTCCACCCACGCGATCTTGAGAGATCTGGCCATGGGCCTTCAATGATCCAGAGGGTGCTGAACTTTACTAAGCATGTAGCCTTGCGAGATTTATAGCTTGTCTAGGCTACCCTACTTGACAATTTAGTTCGCAATTTTGAAAATATTTTTGACATATAAGCGCGACGACATATGAAAAATATTTTACAAATCCAAATGTAATAATAAATATGCTTTTTTAAGAATGTCGCGATATTTATTTTATTCGAAAATAATGCTCCGTTGTTTGTAGAAAATCTTTTACAAAATTATGCATCTCGCATATGTATTTTTTTTCAAAGCATGCAGCTCGTACGGGATTGTAAAATATCCGCAATCAATCAGCATAAAATTGGCAAGTCATCAGTATAAATATCTCGTACGATATTTTCTAAATCGCAATAATTTTACAAGTATAAAAATATATTACTCACACAAATTTTCTAAATAATAAATATTTTTCTTAAAAAATATTTAAAAACATGATTATGCATGACATAATATTTGTAATTAATTTAAATAAAAATTAAGAAACTTATCTTTGCGAAGCCGATTCAATTTCAAATCGCATTCGTTGAACATAAAAGTCGTTTTGATGCGGCCTTGGTGCTTGGTTATCTTCAAATCAATATCTTGGTCTCTTTATTTTGCCACCGTGGGTTCCATTATATTGTTAATGGCGTGTGAGCCACTGAGCCTCTTGCCTTTATTTTTTTTTTTTTTTTTTGCGTTGTGCACGTGTCCCACAGCGACGTCTTTCTTGAGCCAGGTACTCTCCTTTTTTGTTAAACTCTTGCATGAGCTTACTTCTTTTTTCTTTTATGTATCCCCGCGTTGCTTTCTTCTGAGAATTAAACCGCCGTGCCGCTTGTGCTTGTATTGTTTTTTTATTCTTCAAAACTTTAGTTCCCAGGTTCTTGTTTTTCTTCTTTGCCGTCCACCCTATGTATGTGTTGATAAAACCCAAAAGTCCCCGTGTAAATTTTTTGGTATTCGTTTGTCCTCCACAAACAAAAAATTATGCCCCTCCTTCTAGCGCCAAATGTTGTTGGAGGAATTTCGTAACACGAAATCGGAGGGTTGCTGGAATAGTAGAGCGAATTTAGATGAATGTGGCTGTTTTAGGGGATTAGGGATTTGTAAAAAAGAGGGGCTGGACTTGGCAGGTGTCTCGATTTGTCTCGTGTATCGGATTCCATCATGCCAAGATGCCTGCGTACCTATATGTTTATATAGGATCAAGCCTACGCAGTTCTGTAAAATTGATTTGTGTCTATCCCTTAGAGACTTTAGGGATAAACTTCGTTAATCTGGGTGATTACTGATTTTATCTGATTTAATCTTATCGTTGTAATATCTTCCTGATTTGAAGAATATCGTTTGGAGATATTTTCCGTTATAGATTGATTGAGATTGATTCTTTCCTCGTTTCAGGGAGAGGATAAAACTTAGGCGTTAAGTTATAATTATTAATCTGAATTAATAATTAATCAATATTAGAAATTTGGGAAATTATTAGACATGCCGAAATTATGGCATAACACTAATCACCTCTTACAAATTTAGATTAGATTGTGTGACGAACTAATTTCGCAAAACAACAAAGTCACAGACTACTCAAAATCACATACAAATCACTACCTAAAAATAAAAATTAAAACAAAGATAGATAAAAACATACAAATTACACAAGTGCAGCTCAAAATCAACGAAAATTAAAGTGAAATGACCTTCTCCTGTATCCAAATCGAAGCCATCTCAGAACGTTCGCGACAAGTGATGCAAAGCGGTAAATCAATGCTAGCTAGGCGCCACCACAACTACGTATGGGCTTTAGCGAACATCGTCTCCTCCGAGCACAACACAATCTCCCGCATTCGATTCCAAACATCTCACAACCGTACTTGCAATCAGACAAGCACCAGCCCGACCCAAGTAATTTAGTAAAGTTGATACAAACATAAATTTCTGGAAAAAAAAATCCTCCTATTAATTACTTAATTTTTCAAGGTTATTCTTGTTTCTAGAAAAGATATTTTTTTATTTTACTCTATTTATTTAATTTTAATATAATAGTATTTGTTTGGTTAATTAAGAAAATAATATGTTCGGTTCAAAAAAAAACATGACCGAGACAATTAATTTTAGGACGATAAGTGTCCGTGTTCAAAATTCAAGCTTGTTTCATTTGTCTCATAATCTCATTCACCATTCCGTTCCCGCGCAAAGCCAAGGTCCAAATGGGGCCTAAAGCCAAGATTCATATGGTGCCTAAGAGCATCTCCAAGGGTGTTATGTAAAATGGTTAGCTATAATCATTACCTATAATGATAATGTAAAATTTTTGCTAAGGGTGAACATGTGTGCTCCAAGGGAATTATCTATAATTATGGTCATGTAAAATTATACATAAAAGCTTTATTGATTCAAGAATTTATTTTTTGTATTAAAATATGAGTATTTACCAAAAATACTAGGTTTAAAGTTTCTATTTGCAAAAATACCATCTCCTTTATTTAATTGCATATTTACTATCTTATACTTTCCTAATTGTAATTTTACTAAACTAAGTTTCAAAATTGCAAAAATACTAACCCTCACCCATCCCCCCTTCTTTCCCAGCCGACTTCAACACTTTTTTCTAAGGTGGGATGCTATTTTGTTGGATTTGAGTTGCAACTAAATGCAATCACATTCAACCGAATGCAACCACTTTTTTTTTTAAGGTGGGGTGCTATTTTGGTGGATTTGAGTTGCAAATAAATGCAACCACATTCAACTAAATGCAACCACATGCAACTTTTTTTTTTAAGGTGGGATGATTTTGGTGAATTTGGGTTGCAAGACCCCACCAGAGGCCATATTCAACTGAATGCAATCACATGCAACTTTTTTTTTTAAGGTGGGTGATTTTGGTGGATTTTGGTTGTAAGGTCCCGCCTTGCAACTTAATTGTAATAACTAATAATTTGAAGTTATTTAATACAATTTTCAATTATCAAACTCAAAATTTTCGTTAGCAATAATGAATAATAAATTTATATCATTATTTAATATTTAAACTCAAACTTTTACAATATATTTGACAAGTTTCGAACTCATAATAATGATAAGTTAATTTTAATTTCTTATAATTAGACATACTTACAAGATACTCTTATCTTCTCATAAGATTTGAAGATTTGAATTTTTGTAAAAAAAAAAAAGCTAGAGTCCCCAAAATCGTTGCTGAAATAGTTTTCAAATGTTCAGTTGTTAAAATACTATTGGTTATTCTCTCGTAAATACTATTTATAGTTATGTCGTAAATTCTAACTAGCTTTATAATCCATACGAGGCACCGATATATTCTAGATTAACGTGTTATTAAAGTTGATACATGTTTTTTATGATAAAAAAAAGTTCATACATGCTTTAAAATTTAATATATATGTTGTGTTGTGAGATGTAATATTTTTGTATCGAGACTTACCGTATTAAAGAAATGTACATTGGAAGTATTTTAAAACTCTAAATTCTACAGTTGATGCCATCGAGTACGGACAAAAGATTTAGTGAATTTCATATTAACGATATATCTCTTTTAATATATAAAACTTTTTAATTTTTACTGTAGTAAATAATTCTTGAATATTTATTCAAAAATCAACTTTATAATCTGTGCAATACACAAACATGTTCTAAACTCACACGCGTGCTTAGAAACTAGGGGTGTACGCGGTTCGGTTGCGGTTCGGTTTTTGGCGGTTGATGCGATTTTTTGATTTTGGCGGTTTTGGAAATTTCCAACCACAGCCGCAAATGCGGTTGCGGTTAACCGCATAATGCGGTTGCGATTAACCGCGGTTGATGCGGTTCGGTTTGCGATTAACCACCTACGCTTAATTTAATAAAAATTAAAATACAATTACAAGTCGGTAAAAAAAAAAAATCAGTACAATATTACAGAATTTTTTGGTGCAAGGCTGCAAGCACATAAATATAGGCCATCAGTACAATATCATCAGTACAATAGCAAATCATCATCAATAATTCCTGGTGTAGTTATGTCTAGTGCAACAGAATAAACATAATTGATTAGACATAACTATGCAATTTGTAGGTTAGATATTGAATTGGGTTCGAGTAAATGGGCTGGGTAAATATATTTGGTAAATGGGCAGGGTATATCCATATATCAACTCCCAGAAAATGTATATCCACCCCCGAAAAAGAAACTTCTATGTCTTATGTGTATAATTTATTAATTTATATAATATAAAATATATTTTTAAAAATATAAATTATTATAAATATATATGTGCGGTTTGCGGTTGCGAATGCGATTTTGCGATTTTTCAATATTCAAATCCGCAACCAACCCGCAAATATGCGGTTCTTAAAAATTTAATCCGCAACCAACCCACATTTCGCGATTATCCGCAAAATGCGGTGCGGTTGCGAGTGGTTTGCGGTTCGGTTGCGGTTGAGCGGATAGTCTGTACACCCCTATTAAAAACTGTGCACAATTTATTTGCATTACAACTCGGAATTAGACAGTCCGAGGGAAAAAACATCACACAACTTCACTAGCTAATTACAAAGCAAGTACAGTTTTTGACAATGATACAAACAGAAAATAGCTAGACCTGCCTATAGATCATACACAAAGTTACATGCATAATAAATTCTTGGAACATAAATTAAGTTGTATCTCCGGACACTTTTGCAGATTCTCCAAATTCCAGCACTGAGATGCATATATTGTGTACCCGGGCTACTTGATTCTTCGGTTCAGTGAGCTATGTAGTCAGGGCCAAGATATCAGGGTGTTGTTCGAACAAGGGCACATCAGTCTCCTCTAAGTACACCCATGCTTCAATCCCTTTTCTATCTTTTGTATCCAACAGAATACAGACATTCTTGATGGGTAGAGAAGCAGCACTTGCCCAAATAGGAGTTCCCCAACCAAAATCAGCATCATAGTAAGGAAACCTACTCCAACTTGTATGCATAAACCAACTCACCTCTGAATCCGTTAGCTTCTCATTCGCCTCCAAGAATGGATCTATCACCTTGCTATGACCATCCTCGTGATGCAACAACATGTTTTTGTAGTCCTCAAGCGCTTCTTTGACAGAATCACTTAGCATAACTGCAAAATCACCATATTCTTTGTCCTTAGCTTCGCCAGCCTCAAGATATACTGTTGCAAGGCCAAATAGGTTCCCAAAAGACTGTATTGGTATAGGAGGATTAGCCTTCTCCCTCAAGTTCATTGTCTGCATAAAGTAAGTGGATCGAGAGTGGCCATATTTAGCAGTGTCTATGCAAACAAAAGCCTGCCATATTACTGCGTTCACCAATTGTACTCTTGAAGGTTTACTTTTGCCAGTGTCATCTATAGGCCTGGCCTTATTTCGAAGTGTTTGTATTGCTTCACTGTCGAACACCAACCTCTTTGTGACATTCTTATCTGTCCAGTTTAATTTCCAATGAGGCAAGCCCTTTCCAGGGTAGAATGAGGCCACATCAAAACTTGGAGAAAATAATTCGAGGCTTAAGCCATGGCTTGCAGCAACCATTCCTGCCATAAAGGCGCTTATGGTTGACGCATCACCAATCCTATGTGCAAAACAGACAGTAAGGGCCAAGCCACCACAATCAAACATAGTGACTTGAATATAAAGCAACGGGTCCGTGATTTCATCAGCTGCTTGAACATCACATGGAAGTAACTGATCAAGAAGCTTAACATTCAATTTCTTTCCTAGGCCAAGAATCTCCGTAAGCTGACTATCTGCTTGCGCTGTAATAAACTCAACTCCTTGGTCACTGCAATCGATAAAACGACTGTTTTTTACGTATCTTCCTGCAAAAGGATAGAATTTAGGCAAGGCTTTTTGAACTGAAGTTTTTAGGATGTCACACATTGAAGTGGCTTTGAAGTTTTGATTAGCTTGATAGTAAACAATGCTAGGAACATTAATAATTGGAGCAAGCTCATCAGTGAAAGATATTTTGTAGTTGCGAAGATTCGGAGGAGTTGGAACCAAGGGCTTCACAAGCTCTCTTGTTAGAATCTGAACCTTCATTCTGCAGTGCTGCTTGCAGTAAAAGTAGTGTTTTGGCAATGGTATGATGCTTTTGATTCCTGCATATATATATATATATATACACATTATGAATCCTCCAATGTCGTGTTACACATGTTAGACCACATGCATGTGCTAATAAATTTGTTAATTTAAATATTGTGTGAAAATGCTTCTAGGAGAGTCTAAGAGACCAAGATAAATTTTGCAATGGCATTATTATTGTTAAAACAAATAAATGAACTTCCCAACCTCAAGTGTCCCTTTCTTTTCCCTTGTTATAATAGTCATCTGGTCCTGAACATGCCTAGTCACATGTGAGATGTGAGTTGTGACCATTGCTTTCATTGTTGGATATTTTTGTGGTAGAGAGTTGGAATTTTCACAAAAAACCTATATTATGTTTTGCATAACAAAAAAGCTTTTTCCAAGTCTAAGGACCCTTTCAGCATCTTTTATAAATAATTTATAAATTAAAAATTGTATACATTTTTTAATTTATAGGTAACCTACTAGAACTTCCCAACAGAAATCCGTTTATAATTTCTAATTTTCAAAATTTCTATTTTTTCTAACAAATGCTGCCCGGACGGCGGACCCTTCATATAATACCGGTACATATATGATTTTGTCCAAAAAATTTCATAATTTCTGTTGGGATTTCCAAAATCTGAGTACCATATCATTTTCTTAAATAGCTTGATATTTATAACATGACAAAATTACCAATTTTAATCGACTGCTTTTATATGAATTCCAAGAACTTAATTTTTTTTTAATAAATAAACTCATGTTCTTTAGAATGAGTACGTATTCTCAATAAGTCTTAACACTCATTTTGCTCAAGAACTTATCTTATTTAATTATGTAATAATCAAAATATGAAAAATAATCAAAATATGAAATGATTACCAGTATTCTATTTTTTCTAAAATTTATTCTCTACTATTTTTCTGATAAATTTTGAGAAAATACAATTTGTATTTAAAAGTAACCTAGATACAAATTGTTTCTCTTACGGTTTGTAATGAGAATCAATCAAATGCAATTTCTTAAGATTTTTTTTAGAATAATAATTTCTTTTGATTGCATTTGAGATTAATTTTATTTGTATTTGATTTCACTCGGTCACAAATTCATATTTCAAAAAAAAATCATATTTTCACAAAATAAAGTAAAACACGTATATCTGGGCAAAAAAAATGTATTTAAAGAACTTATAATACATATATTTATCTAGAATCCTATTTGTGTTCGTGGCACTGTTTGCGCCTTTCCTGTACAGAAAGAGTAGTAATTTTCCAAGTATTATTTTTCAACTAACATAAAATAAAATTGTTGCGCATATTTATGTTAAAATTGTTGATCAAGTAAAAATATAACTTCGTAAATTATTAATAAACTAGCTTAATTATTTTCTTAAAAATATAGTTAAAGGTGCATAATTTTATTTTTTTTCATATAGACATAAGTTAGGACTGCGTGATTGTGCTATGTTAGTTTCACATGTTATACCAGGCAGAAATGTTAGGCCTTGGAGTTAGGGGTGAGTATTCGGTTCGGTTAACCGAATACCGAACCGAATAATCGAAATAATTCGGTTCGATTAATCGAATCGAAATATTTCGGTTCGGTATTCGGTTATGCTATTTCAGTTATTCGGTTATTTCGGTTTTTTAACCGAAATTACCGAATTAACCGAAATATATAATAAATAATAATATTTACATTTTATATGTATAATAATAATTTTTTATATATAAAATAATAATTTTTTATATGTAATCTAATAATTTTTTATATCTAAAATAATAATATTTATATTTTATATGTAAAATAATAATTTTTTAAATGTAAAATAATAATTTTTTATATTTTACATGTAAAATAATAATTTTTTATATGTCAAATAATAATTTTTATATGTAAAATAATAATATTTATATTTTTATATTTAATATGTAAAATAAAATATATAAATATATATAATTCGGTTATTTCGATAAAATAACCGAAATAACCGAAATAAATATTTCGATTCGGTTACCGAACCGAAATATTTCGGTTCGATATTCGGTTATAATATTTATCCTTATTCGATAATTCGGTTCGGTTCGGTTATTTTACCGAATACTCATCCCTACTTGGAGTAGCTGGTGCAGCTGATTGAACTTCCACCTTGCTGTTTTCGCTTTTCAACCTAAAATATACACATAAATCATCTTCCGAATAAAATTAACCAAGCCGGCCTAATCTAATCCTAACTTGAAACAACCATAGAAATCTGAGAAGGAAATAGAGTAAATCACATGTCAAATCAGGGACGAAATCAGCACACATTTATAAGGATTTAAATTTTTTTTTCCCATACAATAAAGTATTCAATAATTAATTTTTTATTATCAGTAAGTATCCAATAAATTAAATACACAAAAATACTAGTCAAACACTTAATTCGTTCAAATTATAAAATTCATCTAAAATTCTATTTTGTAATGAGCATTCTATATTCGTTCAAATCATAAAACCTATCTAAAATTTTATTTTGTAAGGACCAAAAATTTTATTCTGCAAGACCAAAAATTATTTTTACATAAATATATAAGTAAAAATACAAATTTATATAAAATTTTAATATACATTACTAGCATTATGACAAGCTTAGAAAGGCCAATCCATGACCCCTTCTGGCCGTATGAAGTTTCGTCCATGATATCAATCTCATGTTTTGTGAACACGAATTACTATAACCGGAAAACCTTTGTCTTCGCTGCAAAATGCTACCATCTCCCCTTGCCTACACATCGCTGGTAAACGTACGTTAGTGCTACGATAGTCTTTTAAAAAAAATAGAGGTTATCTGTATGGTAAAAGTAGAGTATTTAAATACTTAATACTTAAATATTAAATTACAATTTTCAAATATCTATACTATTATATAAATTCCGAAACATTAAAAGTTTTGGTACCTGTTTTTTGGTACTAAGTGAATTTACATATTTATCCTTCATTATAAAAAAGCATAAATATACCTAAAATAAATAATAACATAATATAATTAATGGTAATTAGTCGAGATAATACCATTTATAAACACCTAAAAACATCAATCGTATCATATCTTTCCATCATTAATATTTCCTTTCGAATTTAAACACGTTATAAATAATGATAATTAGTCGATTAAAATAATAAAATTAATGGTAATTAGTCAATTGCCTTTTTCACATTTACTTTTAGTTTAACATATTACCTTTTATAAACACCTAAAAACATTAATCGTATCATATCTTTCAAGCATTAATATTTTCTTTCGAATTAAAACACATTACCTTTTTTATTTAAAACAAATCTAAATTAATGGTAATTAATAGATTACCTTTTCACATTTACTTTTAGTTGAACATATTACCTTTTATAAACACCTAAAAACATCAAGCGTATCATATATTTCGATCATTAATATTTCCTTTATAATTAAAACACGTTACCTTTTTAATTTACAACAAATCTTACAATCATTAATATATACCCGAAAATATCACATCATATTTCTCAATTATTAATAAAATATATTAAAAATCGTATACATTGTTTATAATAAGGAAACATTAATATAATCTATAAACATGAGTATATTAAATAAAAATTAAAAAAATTATTAAAAATAATGATTATACAAAAACATAATTATAATATTAAATAAAATTTATAATATCTATACAATTATATAAAAGCCGAAACATTAAAAGTTTTGGTACCTGTTTTTTGGTACGTAGTGAATTTACTTATTTACCCTTCAATATAAAGAAAAATATATATAATATCCATACTATTAAAACTCTTAAAATAAATAATAATATAGTATAAATTAATGGTAAGTAGTCAATTGCCTTTTTTCATATTTACTTTTAATTGAAGATATTACCTTTTATTAACACCTAAAAACATCAATCGTATCATATCTTCCAATCATTAATATTTTCTTTTGAATTAAAACATGTTACCTTTTTAATTTAAAACTAATCTTTCAATCATTAATATATACCCGAAAATATAATATCATATTTTTCAATTATTAATAAAATATATTAAAAATATGCATACGTTGTTTATAATAAGAAAACATTTGCCGAAACATTAAAAATTTTGGCACCTATTTTTTGGTATATGTTTTTTAGTATTTCATGAATTTACTTATTTAACCTTTATTATAAAGAAAAAATATATACAATATCTATACTATTAAAGCACCTAAAATAAATAATAACATAATATAATTATGTTAATTAGTCGATTGTGTTTTTCACATCTACTTTTAGTTGAAGATATTACCTTTTATAAACACCTAAAAACATCAATCATATCATATCTTCCAATCATATCATATCAAACAATAATTAATATATACCCAAAAATATCACATCATATCTTCTAATCACTAACAAAATATAATAAAAATCCGAATAATGACCATTAGATTTTTAATAAAAAATCAAAATCGTTAGATCTAATGATTAAATATATTATATTGAAGGTTCGAATTCTATCAACGACATATTTTTTTTAAAATTTTATAATATAAGTTTTAAACCATGTATATCATTAATTAAATTTATATTAAAGTATTAATATTAAAATTAAAATAAAATATTGTAAATAATGACTATATAAAAATATAATTATAACATAAAATAAAATTTGTTGCATATAAAAAAAATCCGTGCATCGCACGGGTTATAAGCTAGTTTATAATAAAATTCTAATTTTTTTCAAATTTTGAATCAGTAGTATTGTTGAATTGTAATATGAACATTGATATTAAATATTTTCCGAGAAAACTTTTAGTGTAAACTAAAATCATATTATGTCATATTTTAGAAGATAGTAACATATATTGTAATTATTCATGTATTTATACTAAACTATAATAATAACTTAATATGCAAATTAGGGGTTAATTGTTCGTAAGGACGTTCAATGGTTCAACCTTACACAATAGTGATCGTTAGATATTTTGTAAATTCATGAGAACAGTTAGATCTAACACTAAAGAATATTCCATATTTGTGCTAATTTTGATGAATATCCAAGGTTTGAATCCTGTTAACAAATTAAAATTAAGAATTTATATTATTAGTTTTAAATAATACATGAGTCTTTGACTAATATATATTAAATTAAAATAACTATTACTCTAGAAAATTAGATAAAATTTTTTTTTACTGAAAATTAGATAAATTTTAATTTTATTAAAAAAAAATATTATATCATATTGAAAAGAAGTCCGCGCATGCTAGTTTAGAGCCCGTTTGGCAATTATGTAACTTTAAGTTAGATATGATGTGTTTGGACACTCGCGTTTTGGGGGGACTTAAAGTTACTTGTAGTTCAAAACTAAAAAGTATTTCTGGGGTAAACACTGATGCAGCCATTTTTGAAGAATTAGAAAGCTATAGTCAAGCCTTTGTTGTTCGAGATCATAGAGGAGACTTAATTGAAGCTCAGTCTCGGTGCAGAAGAGGTCACCCAAGGCCAGATTTAGTAGAGGCTATGAGCATAAGGGAAGCCTTGAGTTGGCTAAAGGATAACAACTATGACAATGCTGTTATTGAATCTGATTGCTTACAAGTAGTACAAGCGATTCGTAGTTCCTTTGTTTGCTTCTTTTACTTAGGAAGAGTGATTAACGAATGTCGCTGCTTACTTGCAAGTTTGAAAGCCAAAAACGTGAAGTTTAGATTTGTTAAACGGTCAGCGAATAAGGTAGCTCACTACATAGCGAGGTACAGTTGTTCGATTGCTGATCGTATTTGGAGAGTGAGGGATGTCCACTCCGAATTGCATTATGTACTTATGAAGGATTTGCGTGATTAATGAATTTCGATTCTTTCGTGGCAAAAAAAAAAGTATCTCTGGGGTATTTTTCGGCTTTTCTTAACAACTGCTTATATTCTTTATTTGACTTTAGCATTTCTAATCCGATTTCCTCTTTTCTTGTAGCTGCAATAAAATTTAACATGCATTTTATATTTTGAACTTAATTGAATATTATATTTTATTTTGTATTTAAGTTTTTATTTTGGTACTTGATCTATAATACTTATTTATTCTTTATATTCAAAATAGGGTGCCTTTCCACAGCCACCGTTGGTTGAAAAAAGGCCCAGAACCACCAACTCGTACACTGCCGCAAGTGTTCATTGCGGCAGGGAAAAAGACACCTGCCACAATGAAGGGTTGCGGCAGCGTTTTAATTTAAAATTAATAAAAAATGGTAAATTAATGCCGCAATGAAGGGTTGCGGCAGCGTTTTAATTTAAAATTAATAAAAAATGGTAAATTAATACATTATAAAATAAAAAATGTTTATAAAATTTGAATTATTATATAAAATTTTAAATAAATTATTATAGTTTTATATTTAATAAAAGTAATAAATAATAATAAATTAATAAAAGCTGTTAATTTGAAATATAGAAACAAGTAAAAGAATGAAATTACGTTTTCACCCTCCAAATTGCTGCCGCAATGATACATAGCGGATGAAATAAAATCTGAAATTACGTTTTTACCCTTATTAATGCCGCAATGAATCATTGCGGATATATTAAAATACGGAATTACTTTTTTACCCTTAAATCTGCTGCCGCAATGATACAATGCGGATACGAGAAGTGTTTTGTTTCGGGCATAACCGTGGCAATAGCATTTCCCAAAGCAATATCTTGATCGGTAATTATTGTAGTGGGAGGTTTGTTGTCAACGGCTTCCAACCAAGTTTCTAAAACCCATTGATAAGAAGTCTCGGTCTCATCTCTCATGAGTGCAAATCCAAACAAAATATTTTGGTAATGGTGGTTCACTCCCGTAATAGGTATGAAAGGCATACAATACCTATTCGTTCGATAAGTTGAATCGAACGTCACCACATCACCAAAATTCTTGTAAGCATTCATGCATCGAGGATCAACCCACACCAAACCTTTAACACGATTCTCGTTATCCACATCCACTCGATAGAAGAAATGACCAAACGCATTCTCTTGTTGTAACTTTCGTAAAAAGACCAAGCCACACTCCGCATCACCGGAATCAAACACTCGATGCCGAATATCCCGTATGACATTGCGTACATCTTGATTAGAAAACCCTAAATTTTCAATTCCTCCACATGTCTCACCTAGATATTTCATCACTTTACTCGTCTCGATCCCCGATTTGTTAAACAACTCAATTAATGATCGGGTGATCGGATCGATATTGCGTGATGTTTGAAAAAATTGTCTCTTATCCGGTGTTACCATGGCATGATTGTGTTTCAAATCAACCAAAGTTACCTTCCATTTGTTTACATTTACTAGGTGACATACGTACATTCGAGCACGACAATTCGTTCGTGGATCTACATCCCTAATGCGTCGTTTTCCTTTATCAAGATAATCCGATTCCGGTGCTACTCTTCCACCCTTCTTACAAATAAACAAACGGGATGATGGATCATGACTCCGTTGATGTTTATGAGTATTCCTAATTATTATCTCGAATCCGACATTTCGACCATAATTTCTATAAAAGCTTTCTGCCTCATCTAATGTATCGAAAATCATTCCAACACAAGGCACAATCTTATTAACATCCGCAAATGTAAAATCACAATTTTCGTTTCCAATATCCTTATCATCATGATTTTTTCCCATCCTAACATCCTCATCATCAAAAATTTTTCCCATCCTAACATCCTCATCAACATTTTTTCCCATCCTAACATCCTCCTCATCATCAATTTTTTCCATCCTAATATCCTCATCTCCTTCAACATCATTTTTTCCCATCCCAAATTTCTCATCTTTTTCATCATCACCATCACTAATAATTATCTTGTTTTTACCCTTTCCACCATCATTTTTTTTCCCACCAACATCATCAACATTCATTTTATCTTTATGAACATTGTAATTCACTCTACGTTTACGAACAGTACTATAATAATTATCAATATCTACATCATCAAGAAATAATTTACGAGAAACATGATTTTTTTTAACGGGCGGCGTAACATAATCATCACCATTATGTTCACTAGATGAACTAGAAGAGCTAAATAAAAATGAAGCCATTGAATAGAGCACTAACCTTAATTTTGGATGAATTTTTGAGCTCCAAAACCTTGAAAATCGTTGGTTTTTTCTGCTGTTTGAAAAAAATAAATTGAAGAAGAAGACAAATTCTGTTACCTTAAAGAAAACAGATTTCACGCCTGCCGCATTGTTTCATTGCGGCAGAAAGCCTTAAATGCCAACTGCCGCATTGTTTCATTGCGGCAGGTGGTTCATTTATTACCAACCACCAACCATAATTAATGCCGTAAAATTTTTCAGAGCCACAATGAAACATTGCGGCAGGAAAAACTACCGCAATGAGTCATTGCGGCAGTAATTTATGATTTTTTATTTTTTTTTGTTTTATTTTTAAATCTTCAAATATGCATCAAAATAATAAACTATATTAATTTTAACTTAAAAGTATCTTTAATAATGTATTATGGATATTTTTTACATGTTACGTAGTTTAAATATTGATGGAATGACATGTACATCTCAATCTTAGATAACTGTTGAAAAATGAATCAGGATGGTAACATTTTTTGTTATTTTTTCTATTTAAAATATTCAATATAAATTTTTTCTTAACACTTTCATTCATTTTAACTTACATTAATGTTTTATGCTATTTTTTTCATTTTTTAGATTATAATAATATATATTTCATTATTTTCAAGTTTTGACTTTACATAACATTTTTTTCCTAAATTTGTTTCAAAAATTAATTAATTAATAATTTAAATGTCACGTGGTTGGAAGTTGTTCCCATGTTCATTAACCCGTCTATACACATTTCATATGTTATTATCTATTAATTTACTATTTTTTATTAATTTATAAATATATATATCAAATTACAATAATGTAAAATAATATGTAAGATAATTTTGCTTAAACTTGCAAGAGTGGAATTTGGTGGTGCGGCAAAATGTTTGTATCATTTGGAAAAGGTCAAGAGTTTGAATCCAAACGAATGGTTTTAATTTTGTATTTTTTATTAAATTTATAAATCAATATATTTCAAATTAATAATTTTAAATAATAAATAAGATAATACTGTTTACATTGCTATAGTACAAGTTGGTGGAGTGGGAAAAGTTTTGTATAATTTCTAAAAGGTCAAGAGTTCGACTCCCCAAACTAATGCTATGTATTTTTAATTAAACAACTAATAAATACTGCCGCAATGAACCATTGCGGTAAGACTTACTGCCGCAATGAACGGTTGCGGTAAGGTTGCGGCTAGTACTGCCGCAATGAACGGTTGCGGTACTGCTGGTGGCTGGTCCAACCAACGGTGGTTGTGGACCAAACCTCTTCAAAATATAATATGAACAAATTTAGAAATGACACTTTTCCAAATCTAATTTAATTGGACTTAATTATAATTAATTTATACTTTCTACTTTGATTTTAATTTATTTTAAATAAAATATGATCTTTAATTCTTTTTAAGTCTAAAATTATTTTCAAGTAAAAGTTTACAATACAACTAACTTTAACTAAAATTATCCAAAAACGCACATTCAACTTAAAGCCACAATTTTTACTTTCAACTTAAAGTTAATATATTATACTTTAAGTCATAAGTAATTTATTTTAATTTAAACCAAACACCCCCTTAGTTAATAAGCAATTCCTTGAATCGTATTTTAAATATTAAATTTATACAACATATAAATTTAAATGCACATAAAAATGACTAAACATAAAGCTTAATAAACTAAAAATAATTAACATCTAACTACAATTTTTTATTAACGCTTACTATTGTATCCTTCATCATACATTTAATTAATTCAATAAATATAAATAATTTATTAAAAATCTTGAATATGTATGTGCATTTCACGGATTTAAAAAGCTAATTTTAAATAAATAAAAGAACTTCCCAGTTCCCAATCTCAAGTGTCCCTTTCCGTCCCCTTCTATCTGGTCCAGTGGTCCTGAACATGCATGCCTTATTCAAGTCATACCGTGACTAGGGGTGTACATGGGTCGACCAAACCGACCAACCCGAACTAAATCGGCCCTATTTTCGGCCGATCTAATCCGAAAAATTATAAACCGTTATGTAATTCGGTTAAATCGATTCCAACCCGACTTTAATGGGTTGGGTATGAGTTTAGATTATTTTGGGCCAACCCAACCCAACCCCGGGTATTATTATTGCCAAGTGAATTCATGTATTATTGCACTTCATAGAACTAGGCATCCCTATCAGTGCATTAAATTATTATACAACTAGGACTCATCAATTCATAAAATCATTACACAACTAGGACTTGACCGTGCATATTGGTTGGTTGAGATGAAGGCAATGACCAGATTTTTTTGCCATGCCCCTGTGCATCTGTGAATGGATATCTGAATCCCATTTTCTGGTATTATTTTCAGAGATTGGTCCCTTGCCCTTTGTATATTTATTTGCAATGTTTGGTTTAACCATATTTGGCTTAGTTCACTGACTTTGTTCACTGATATTCTTGTAATTTTTAACAAACACTCATATTTGTTACTGATATTTGCAGTTGTCCACTGACTACTTTGTTCTGTGAATTAAATTTTCTTGCATTTTGGGTTGATTATTCTTTTCCATATCCAACTTGTTTATTTAATTTTTATATTTAAGCAACCCATTCAAACCGACCCAAACCGATATATAACAAATAGGGCTGGATTATAAATTTTGTTTTTATGGGTTGGGTTAAAAATTTCCAAACCGATTTAAAATGGGTTGGGTTGTTTTAATGCTCCAACCCGGCCAACCCGATCCATGTACACCCCTAACCGTGACCGTGACATAATAACTTGAGATGTTCAAAAATAATTCATTGTTTTAAAAATTCCTGATTCAATCGATTAATCTCCAATTAATTCTTTATAAGGTGTTCAGTTGATTTGATTTTTAAAATTTCCGATTAATCTTTACGACTACTTCTTGATCAGAGTATTTATAATAAATTAATAAAATTAAATAATATATTATTCAAATATGAATTATTATTTGATTTATAGTAATATGATAAATACATAGTACTTAATAAATAACTAATAGAACTATAATAATATACTAAATAATATTATAATATTAAAATACATCCGATTTTTACTCCAATTAATCCTTTTAATTAATTCCTAATTTAACGATTAATCCTTGCAAGGTCCTCTTACCGATCTTATCCGATACCTAATTTCCATAACACTAATCATAACATAACATAATAACCAATTTTTTTCATTTCTCAAAAATCTCGGAATGAGTAAAAATCGAACTCTAAAATTATAAAAAAAAAATAAGTTTTTATCACTTGATTTATCTCATCGCGCTCGATAATAACCGATTTCACTTAGTTGCTTTTATTTGAATGCCAGGTATTTTTTTATTTAATCATGTTCTAACTAATTAATAAAAATTATGTGAGGTGTCTGTCCGTCTTTGCTGTCCAGACGAGTAGTACTTTTCACCGATTTGATTTTATGTTCCAAGTTCTAACTACCATACAATAAAACTGTTGGGCATATGACTTATATGTACATTAAAAAGGAAAGCTCCGCATTTGACACGAATGTGATAAGCAGAATCTCCTTGTTCACTCATCTTCACAAACTCATCTATCACCCTGGAATTTTAAGACTCATGATCCCCACCACTTTTCCAAAATCAAAAACTTCGATGTGAGTCATGTGACTCACGATGTCGATACTCGATAGTGCTTTCACGAAATAGATTCCGCAAAGTTAAAGAGTATTACACAACCAATACAGAACAAACTTCTTGTGAGTGCGGTCGTTGCATACATGCTTACAAATTAAATTATTAAGTATCGATAAAATCTTAGTTTAGTGTCTGAAAATTGATACCTTATACATGAAAGATGATAAATCATAAATTCAATTCTTACACCGTTTTTGTGATTCATTTGGATAAAAAAAAAAACAAATTTGTCATAAAAATCATAGCATAAAATTAACAAAGCAATAATCAAACAGTACAATTAGTACAAACACCCTACTTTACTAAAAAAAAATTCTTTAATATATGCAGCACACACGCTCTTTATTGTGTACACACATCAATATTTTAAAAATTCCCAAACACTGTATGCAAACAATCAAACATAAATAAGTTCATGCAATATGAACTTAATCAACATGTTTTACATGTCCAATCCGATCAACAATTGGCTTTACAATTTTCTCTAGTTCTTCCACGTCTTCCTTCAAATCATTAGCCTGAAGATTGCCAAGATAATACTGATCAGAGACTTTCATTTGTTCTTGAGAGTAAAGAAAGAAGGGCAGTTAGAGATAGTACCTTGTGAATAATATTTTCAGCTAGTTGAGCATCAGAAGCTGCAACACTTGATAAATGTTCAACAATAAGAGCTGCTTCCTTGAGCTTACTATTTCCGGGGAGATTATTAGCCACCTCTGTCGACACCTTTTCCGTCTTGATTGCCACCTTCTCCACTACCTCTGCTACATATTCCACCTCTTCTGCTGCCTTTTCCAACTTCCCTGAGCGAAGAACAAACAAAAATAATTTAATATTTAATTTCCGAAAGAAATGTTTACTGGCACAGGGGATTGATAGGCCATAAACAGCCAAGGCCCAACAAGGAGCCCAAAACAATGAGTAAATCGCCTCATGAGAATAAGAGCGGCCCAGCCCAGAGTAGCGGACCCCGGGCCCGGGGCCACTACCACGTGGCGTGGTCTCCACCCCAGACTAGGGGGCCCCAGATGGGTGACACGCGACACACGTGGCACCCCACCTCAGCCGACATCCCGACATATGGCGCTGACCAACACTAAAAGACAAGGGAAGGCACGTGCCAAATCATTTCTGCAACAACATGGCCACACTCCAGTCAACGGTCACCCCAGACTGGTCCACGTGTCCTGCATCCCGAATATTCAGCGGTTTGTCCCCCAGATCCAACGGTCGGGGGTGAAGGTAACCTACCCCTAAACCCTAGGCCTAGGGCTATAAATACCCCTAGTAAATAGGGTTTAGGGGTTGAACACTATTACACATCCACACACTCTTATTACTTTGTGGTACTCTACTTGATTATTACCTTCCAGAGCCAACTCTTATTCTCACGCCGGAGGCACCTCGGGGCCAAACCCCCCCTCCGGTGTTGTTTTGCAGACACCCCACAGCAGCTACACTACTTCCGAGACAAGAGTTGGCGAGGAAGGACCCGATCAAGATTTGGAGTTATCATTGGCGCTAGAAGGAGGGCCTGAACCTCCGAACTCCAGAACCCCGAACCAACAGCCAAACTGAAGCAACCCGAACTACCTAAAACCGCGAACCATGCCCCGAAGAACCACCTCTGCCCAGCGCCAAGCACCCAGCGCAACTAGAGACGAACCCCTGATAACTATCCCGGAACAAGTCCCACCTGTCCAGATCCCAATCCAAGAAAGGCTCGGAATTGGGCCAAACGACGCTCGGGTAACCGTTGAGGTGAATCGGTACAAGTATACAGATGTGCCCCTGGACTCCGCTCAAATGGAAAACCTGACACCCGAGGAGCTAGCCCAGGCAATCCGAAATTATAGGAACCGTCCCCTCCCGGAACCTGAACCTGTGCAAGCGGAAAATTCCGGGGAATCAGCCAACTCCCATCATTCCCGGGCCTCGGTCTTTGACCGCCTTGGAAACCGGGGCAAGGGAAACAGAAAGGACCAGGAGGTTCGGAGTAGGGACAAAAATGATGAAGCCGATAAAATCAAGAGACTAGAAATGCTCCGGGAAAGAATAAGGCAGGAGGAACAGGCTAAGTTGGAGCTCAGAATCCAGAAGAGGCTCCAAGAGGAAGAAGAAAGAATGAGGAAATCCAAATCCAAAAGAACCCGGAGGGAGGTAAGCCCGGAGATTATCTCAGATGATGAAGAAAATCAAAACCACCTGGTGCAAATGATCCATGAGCTACAGAGGAAAGTCAATAGTGACTCCGGGTTCGAGATCCAGGACACACTCACCCCTTTCAGCCATTCCCTTGAAGCCATACCCCGGCAAAAGAACCTCAAGCACTACAACTTTGACTCCTTTAATGGGCTAGAGGACCCAGAAGAACACCTCAACTACTTTGAGCAAATAGCCCAGATTTACTTCTACAATGACCTAACCAAATGTAGGTTCTTCGCTTCCACCCTAAAGGGAGCAGCTCAGAGATGGTTCAGCCGGATCCCTTCCCGGAGCATACACAGCTGGAGGGAGTTCCGGGAAGCCTTTCTCCGGAGATTCCGAGCCAACAAACCCCCGGAATATCACATGTGCCACCTTGAAACAATAAGGCAACATGACAACGAGACGCTTGCCGCATTTATGAAACGGTTCCAAGAAGCCATAAACCAAGTCACCAACCTAGACGAAAGAGAAGCCTTGAGCATATTCCGGAAGAACCTGGACCCGGAGCGTAGTGAGCGCTATGTTATTGAATTGGTAAACAAAGAGCCCCAAAGTCTAGCTGCAGCCTACTCTATGGCCGCCAAGTTCATCAAAGAAACTGATGTCCTACAAGCAATGAGAATGACCCGGCAGGGCACCTCCTCGGGAAGGGGTAAAGATGATCGCTCTAGAAATGATCACAACACTGATAAGAAGTTTAAGCCCAACAAACAGTACAACTATATCCCGAGTCATCAACTGACGGTCCCGGACAAAGGCCACTCCTCCGGGGCCAAGTCCGAAGCCAGACCCCCGAGATCGGGGAGGGCCGAACCAAGGCCGGAGCCAGAATGGACACCTTTGAACCGGCCACGCGCCGATATATTAAAAGAAGTTCGGAGCAAGCCCTTCTTTTATCCTCCCAAACCCTTGGTTTCGGCCCCAGAGAATAGGCCCCGTGACAAACATTGTGATTACCATGCAACCCACGGCCACGAGACGGAAAGCTGCGTCTCCCTTAAGTTCTTCATCGAAGACCAAGTCAAGAAAGGAAATATGGGCCAATATCTAGCTCGGAGAACCACGGAAAGGGGCGAAGGACCCGGGGCCCAGAAGACCAAGAATGTGGTGCACGTTGTATTGGGAGGATCCAATTCCCCCCCGGGAAGCCCGGACTCCGGAGATGAAGTAATGATGATAAGCTCGGCCCCAGAGCAAGTCATATCTTTCGGTAATGCCGACTTTGAGGGAGTAGATCCTAACCACAATGAAGCCCTAGTCGTAACCCTGGACATCGCCGACAATGAGGTAAAAAGAATTCTTGTTGACAACGGATCCTCCGTCAACATACTATTCAAACATACCATGGACAGGATGCAACTTGGAAGCATCAGGATGAATGAGTGCCGGGAAGATCCGCTATATGGCTTCGGCCACAACCTGGTTCCGATCCAAGGAACCCTTTACTTGCCCGTCCAATTCGGCACCGCCCCGAAACAGATAGTTCATATGGTCAAATTCTATGTAATCAATAGCCCTTCCTCTTACAATGTAATCCTGGGGCGCCCAGCCCTGACCAAGCTCCGAGCCGTAACCTCAACCCCACATCTGAAGTTTAAGTTTCCCACACCCTCCGGGGTCGGAGAAGTTAGGGGCGACACAGAAACAGCCAGCCGGTGCTATGGCCAAGCCTTAGTCATGGCGGAGGCCGACCCGGAGAACAAGAGGAAAGCTTCCTCTTACCACAAGAATCTAAGCAGAAAGAAGCACAGAGTTTCAACTTACAAGAACCCCGGAAAAGAGGTACAAAACATTGAAGTCTCCGGAGCCATGTCCCAGGGACCAAATATGACTGAGGCCCGGGAATACCAGATCTCCAACTCCCAGGCCCGAGTGCAAAAATCGTCCCTGCTTCAAGACCAAGCTAAGGTGGAACCTGCAGTAGAAACCGAGACAATCGAACTCATACCGGGAAGCTCAGAAAGAAAAATTAAGATCGGAGCTGGTCTAGAAACCGCCTTCAGAGAAGAATTAATCCATCTACTCCGGGAATATGCTGATGTTTTTGCTTGGAGCCCATCTGATATGCCCGGGCTCCGGGAATCCCTCGCCATGCATAGCCTGGATGTTGATCCCCGGAGGAAGCCTGTGAAACAGAAAAGGAGGAACTTCGCCCCGGAGAGGCAGAAAGCCATAGACGAGGAAGTGGACAAACTGCTCAAGGCGGATATCATCTGCGAGGTCAAATACCCGGAGTGGTTAGCCAATGTAGTTCTGGTCAAGAAGCCTAGTGGGAAATGGAGGATGCCAAGTCTGAAACGGTTAGGGAGCATGTCCCCGACCTGCGGGAATGTTTTGAAAATCTTAGAAAAAATGAGATGAAGTTGAATCCGGAGAAGTGTACCTTCGGGGTAGCAGCAGGAAAGTTCCTAGGCTTCATGATCAGCCAGAGAGGGATTGAGGCTAATCCGGAAAAGATAAAAGCCATCTTGGATATGCAATCACCCCGGACTCAGAAAGACATTCAGAAGTTAGCCGGATCATTGGCAGCCTTAAGAAGATTCATACCCAATTTGGCAGAAAAGTGCTTACCATTCTTCACTTTGCTCAGGGGGGCGAGCAACCAAAAAGAAATTACCTGGAGCCCGGACTGCCAGCAAGCTCTTGAAACCATCAAGCAATATCTCTCATCACAACCGCTTCTAACAAAGCCGGAGCCCGGGGAACCCCTACATCTATACCTCTCCGCCGGGCCCCTGACCGTGGCCGCGGCCTTGGTCCGGGAAGTCGAGGGAAACCAACGACCGGTGTACTACATCAGCCAGGTCCTAAAAGATGCAGAAACCAGATACCCCAATCTAGAGAAATTTGCCTTCGCCTTAGTCACGGCCTCAAGGAAACTCAGACACTACTTCCAAGGCAGAGAAATCAAAGTGATAACAGACCAGCCGTTAAGGCGAATAATCCACAAGCCAGATGCATCCGGAAGATTAATAAATTGGGCAATTGAGCTAAGCCAATTTCACTTAACGTTCGTGCCCCGAACCGCCATGAAGGCGCAGGCTTTGGCAGATTTCATAGTTGAATGTTCCTTCCCGGAACCGAAGCAAGCTGCGACAGTAGCTGGATATTTGGTAAATCAGGACCAAGCCCCGGGGTCATGGACTCTCCATGTGGATGGATCCTCAACAGCCGACAGGTCCGGGGCAGGAATAATCATGAAAAGCCCGGAAGGCTTCCAAATCAAACAAGCCATAACATTCAAATTCCCAGCAACGAACAACCAAGCCGAATATGAAGCTCTTCTAGCCGGGCTAAGGTTAGCACGAACTTTGAGAATCAACAGCCTGAACATCTATAGTGACTCCCAAATCGTGGTGCGGCAAACCAAGGGGGAATACCTAGCTAAAGACCAAAAACTGGCCCAATACCAAGCCCTTGTCAAAAGTTATCTAGCAACCATTCCGGAGTATCAAATCAGCCAAATCAACAGGGAAGAAAACTCCGAAGCTGATGAATTATCCAAGCTGATTCAGAACTCAGCCGAACTAGACAGTTCGGTCTATTTTGAAGAACTTGAAACCCCGGCCATCGATCAGAAAGAAGTAACGGAGATAGAGGGAACCCCGAACTGGATGACCCCCTTCATCCTCTACTTGGAGAAAGGAGAGTTGCCCGAAGACAACAATGAAGCCAGAAGATTGAAAAACAAGGCTTCGAAATACTTCATAGAAGAAGACCAACTCTATCGCCGAACCTTCTCATCTCCGACACTGAAGTGTGTAGGCCCGGAGGAAGCCAATTACTGTTTACAAGAGGTACACGAAGGGATTTGTGGGGATCATATGTCCGCAAAGTCCCTCGCATACAAAATCATAAGGCAAGGTTACTACTGGCCAACAATCCACTCAGATGCAGTAGAATTCGTCAAGAAGTGCAGAAATTGCCAACTGTTCAGCAATGTACCAAGACAAAGCCCGGTGTTACCATCCTCAGTCTTATCCCCTATCCCATTTGCTGTATGGGGCATCGATATAGTAGGGCCGTTCCCCCGGGCCAAGGGTGATCTGAGGTACCTCCTTGTAGCCATTGACTACATGACTAAATGGGCCGAAGCAAAGGCGATGCGAACCATAAACCAGCAAGACTGCATCAAATTCATGGACAACATATTAATGCGGTTTGGCCTGCCCAGGGTCCTGGTTTCGGATAATGGTCCCCAGTTCATCGGCTCAGACTTTGAAAACTATTTGAGGGAAAGGGGAATCAAACACAAGAAATCTTCAGTAGCCTATCCCCAGGGCAACGGGCAAGTGGAAGTGACAAACAGAATTCTGCTAAGGGGAATTGAGAAGAGGCTGAAGGAAAGCAAGAACAAATGGCCCGAAGAGCTGCCACATGTATTATGGGCATACAGAACTAGTCCACGATCCGGGACAGGGGAAACTCCGTTCAAGCTAGCATACGGAACCGAAGCAATGTTGCCAGTCGAAGTGGGTTCTCCTTCCCACAGGGTAATCAACTTTGATGAAATTGCAAATGAAGAAGGGCTACGAGTCAATCTAGAGCTAGTTGATGAGGTCCGGGACAAAGCAGTACAAAGAATGGAGAAGTATAAAGAGAAAACAAGAGAATACTTCGGAAAGAAGTCAAGAGTCAAAAACTTCCAAATCGGGGATCTAGTACTCCGGGATACCGAGGCTTCAGACCCCACTAACACAGGGAAACTTATGCCTAAGTGGGAAGGTCCCTACAGAGTTAAAGAGGTACTCCGCCCCGGAACCTACAAGCTCAGTCACATGGACAACTCCGAAGTCCCCAACACCTGGCATGGCCTCAGACTAAGAAAGTACTACCAGTAAAGGGAAATAGATTCAGCTCATACACGGGCGTTTTCTTTTTTTGGGAATTGTATTCGGAAATCATGTAATCATTCTGTTATCAATGAAAAAGAACTCTATTTCCTACTTGGCGGTTCAATTTTATAATTATCATCCAAATTCCTACTTGGAAAAGTTTTCATCCTTTCCAAGTAGGCCAAAGCCCGGGACCTTAGCAATGCTTCGGACCGGGAAGCCATAGGCATCCAAATTCCTACTTGGAAAAGTTTTCATCCTTTCCAAGTAGGCCAAAGCCCGGGACCTTAGCAATGCTTCGGCCCGGGAAGCCATAGGCATCCAAATTCCTACTTGGAAAAGTTTTCATCCTTTCCAAGTAGGCCAAAGCCCGGGACCTTAGCAATGCTTCGGCCCGGGAAGCCATAGGCATCCAAATTCCTACTCGGAAAAGTTTTCATCCTTTCCAAGTAGGCCAAAGCCCGGGACCTTAGCAATGCTTCGGCCCGGGAAGCCATAGGCATCCAAATTCCTACTCGGAAAAGTTTTCATCCTTTCCAAGTAGGCCAAAGCCCGGGACCTTAGCAATGCTTCGGCCCGGGAAGCCATAGGCATCCAAATTCCTACTCGGAAAAGTTTTCATCCTTTCCAAGTAGGCCAAAGCCCGGGACCTTAGCAATGCTTCGGCCCGGGAGAAACAACCACTCCCCAATCCGGAGTACCCGAATTAAGGAGTGGGGGGCAATACAAGCTAACAAGAAACCAACAACAAAATAACAAGGCAAAACTTGCATATAAGAAGAAAAGAGCGGACAGGCCGGGCTGACCGACAGCCCGAAACACCTGACAGTTAAAGTTACACACGGCAGCAGAATTTAAAGTTATAAAACCAAGTTAAGATTACATCAAAATGAAAGAAATTACAAGGGCACAGCCCGGGCACTGGACGCAGCCACATAACGAGGTTAAGCCGGAGGAGGACGGGAGGAGCTGGGAGCAGCGTAAGGAGTCGGTTCCCCTTCACCCCGGGCAAGAGCATCCTCGGCCTCCATGTACTCTTTAATGAAGTTTTCCCAAGTGGCAAACCCAGGATCGCTCTTAAACATCTTCTCAGCAACAACCCAGCAGCGGCTGATTTTCCGGGCTGCGACTAAGGAAAGGTCATCGTCGTAAGCATCCGAAGCCCGGAACTCAGCAATGACATCCTCTTCGGACTTCTTAGCTTTCAGTTCATCCCGGAGCTTCTTCACTTCTTCTTTGTAATCCTTGACCTTAGCCCGGTACGCATCCCTCTCATCAGCAACTTGCTTAGCCCCGGCCTTGAGCTTCTCAACCCGGGACTCCATGCGCTCCTCCAGCTCGGTGACTTTCTGCTTCAGGCCAGAAATCTCCTGATCTTTCCCAGATGCCCCAGCCAGCGCGGCCTGCCCCTCCTTGATCTCTCGGCATGCAGAAGCCGCAGCCCCGGCCATCCGGACCCCGAGCTGTCAATATAAACGCAATTAGAAGCCTAACAAGAAAAACAAGTGTGGGAAATTCGGGGAGATGCATACCTGACCGTAAACCCCCATCATTTCCTGCAAGAGCGAAGTGGCCGAAGTTTTACCCATATCCTCCCACTCCGTCTTGCTGGGAAGATCAGCCAAGAAACCGATGAAGTTTCTTTCTTCCGGAGACACGGGGGCGACCTCGTGAGGACGGAAGTTAGCCTTCTTCGGGCTACCACCAGCAGAGCTCTCCTGCACAAGCTCGCAGTCCGAGAGCATGGTCCCAAACTTCTCAGCTTGAACAGAAGAAACCCTGGGCCTCTTCCTCGGAACCAGTCCGGATTCGTCCACCACAGCTTCGGGGATCACTGGCCCCGAACCCACCGTTCTCCCCTCCCCGGATTGGGAGTCACCAGCTTCCCCGGGGGCCTTGGTGTTATCACGAACGTGCCCAATGCTCTTAAGAGCCGCGGCCAAAGCTCTGTTGGATTTGTTCATCTCAGCAACTCTTTCAAACTCCGGGTTATAACCTGGAAGACCTGAAAAAAAAAAAAAAAAAAAACAAACAAAGGAGATTTTTACATTAGCCCGGCGTAAAACCAAAACAACAGATGTGAGTACGATGAAAATATAGCCCGGACTTACATCCTATCCGGTAAAGGTAGGCATGACTCATGAGATCCTCCCGAGTCACCAGCCTCCCAAGACCTCGGCAGAAGGCGTGTACCCGGTCCAACGCCGCATCCTGGAGATCAAACACCTCGAAGTGCATAGCCAAAGGATTCTCCTTGAAGGTGGGCATGAACCGGATATCAACACCCCGGAGAAAGACGAACTCTCCGTTCCAGCCTTTCAAAGATGGAAGCATAACTAGTGGCTTCGAATCCGAAGAAGGATAGCCACAGGCTTTAGCCCGGAATCTAAACTCAAACAAAGGAACATTGTTGGACCGGACCATCTGGAAAAGATGGTGAAAAAGCTTGAAAGTAGGTAACACTCCGGCGGCCTCACAACACCCCAGAAAATACGAAATCCACTTGACCGCGTTCGGAGTTAATTGGGTAATGGGGATCCCATACTCAAACAGGCACAAGGACTTAACGAACTGATGACACCTGGGCCCATATCCCGACCTCAAGTGCTCCAACCATACCCCGACCCAACCGCCATCGGGCCTGTGGTAAATCTTTTCCCCGGGCTCCGGCCATCTCCACTCCACGTCACCATCTATATGGAAAGTAGCCCGGAATATAGTGTCCCACTCAACCGGAGTCTCCAAATACTCCGCCCTAAAGGGGCCAACATCCATTCCGGACCCTGGCTTAGACCCGAACTTAGAGTCAAGAAAAGCCCTATTGTACCGGGTCATCTCTGCCACGTCCGGACTCTCCCCAAACTCCGCACTGAGATCCCTGAAGAAGTAAGCTTGAGGAATCCCCGGGTCCCTCTTCACAAAATAATACTTAGAGTGGCCCCAGCTACCGTCCGGCTCACTCAGACTGTACCCCGGACCCATGTCCTTAGTCGCAATACTCGTTAATACAGGAAGGCGGCTCTTCTTCTTACCCATGATACCCCAATCTAGGTCTACCAATTCTAGACTACTATCCGGGGAATTAACACTACTGGAGGAAGTACTTGGGTCGGAGAGAGGAATTAAAACTCGTCTAGCAGTTACTTTCCTAACCATACAAAAGGATTACCCCGGGCTACCCAACAAAAAGATAAAGCCTACAATTAGTCTCTACTCAGTCCGGGCCAAGAAAGTAAAATAAAATTGAAGACAAGGAATACAAAGACCGGAGCAAGAAAACTTACAGTGAAGTCCGGAGGTCTGGGTGCGACAATGAACTTGGATCAGATCACGCTTATAGCCCGGAGTGCAGGTCTTCAGAGTAGCAGAGTCACAACAGCAAATCAAAAACTCGTAAAAGACAAATGAGGGGAGGGAGCTGCTATTTATAGGCAAGATCAGAATCCAAACCGCCCAAGACACGTGGCGGCCCAAAAAGACCGGCCCACTATCTCCAGAGCCCGGAGATAGTGGATGACAGCTGTTATTTTCCCAAAAAGAAAAAAAAGGGGGAAAAGAAGCGAGAAAAGAAACAAAGACAAAACCCAAAAATGCACTCAGGATATCACATATACTCCTTAATAGACGTGCATTTTTGTATACGCGCAAACCCAACGCCCCGGGATGTACACTTCAATCCCGACCCCGGGGCTGGGGGCAACCGAGGCCAAAGCCCACCCCACAAAGAAGACGCCCTCACAGAACCCCAAAACGTCCAGCCCCGAGGACATATGTCTCGCACCCCGGAGTATCCACAAATCCACTCCCCAAGGCAGAAACACTCCTTACTACTCCCCCATCCGGAAAATCCGCATTAGGGAGTGGGGGGCAAATGATAGGCCATAAACAGCCAAGGCCCAACAAGGAGCCCAAAACAATGAGTAAATCGCCTCATGAGAATAAGAGCGGCCCAGCCCAGAGTAGCGGACCCCGGGCCCGGGGCCACTACCACGTGGCGTGGTCTCCACCCCAGACTAGGGGGCCCCAGATGGGTGACACGCGACACACGTGGCACCCCACCTCAGCCGACATCCCGACATATGGCGCTGACCAACACTAAAAGACAAGGGAAGGCACGTGCCAAATCATTTCTGCAACAACATGGCCACACTCCAGTCAACGGTCACCCCAGACTGGTCCACGTGTCCTGCATCCCGAATATTCAGCGGTTTGTCCCCCAGATCCAACGGTCGGGGGTGAAGGTAACCTACCCCTAAACCCTAGGCCTAGGGCTATAAATACCCCTAGTAAATAGGGTTTAGGGGTTGAACACTATTACACATCCACACACTCTTATTACTTTGTGGTACTCTACTTGATTATTACCTTCCAGAGCCAACTCTTATTCTCACGCCGGAGGCACCTCGGGGCCAAACCCCCCCTCCGGTGTTGTTTTGCAGACACCCCACAGCAGCTACACTACTTCCGAGACAAGAGTTGGCGAGGAAGGACCCGATCAAGATTTGGAGTTATCAGGGATCGCTTTCACAACCTCCTCAAAGAAAACCATAATTACTGGAACGGATGTTTTACACTGCCCAAATTATCTAGAAATCCGCTGAGTTCTCTTATAAATTAGAATATCAAAAACAAAAAGCTAGAAGGCAGGTTTTGTTAAGTGTCTACCAGTACAAAGAGTGATCAAATACCTTCTAGCAACAAAATGTTATCCCATTTTTGCTTCAGAAATGGTAGCAGTAAGGAGAATATTGATCCGACAAACCATTTTAACCTGCAAACTTAAGAAGAAAGTTGATCAACATGTAAATGTAGTACTGAAACAGAGGTGTGGTTCGGGTAAGTGTCTCAGGAGTTACTCAAATAATTTACTCATATGATCATTACAATATTGATCAAGTCAAAATATAACTTCCTAAATAACTACTAATAAACTAGCTTAAATTTTTCTTGAAATTTTAGTTTAAGGCGCATTAATTTCTTTTTCTTGAAACATGTAAATAATTTTCATAGACTTCATTGTTAGAGTTAAGCCTGTGATTGTGCTACGTTGTTAGTTTCATATGTTGTACCAGGTAGATATGTTATGCCTTGGAGAAGCTGGTGCAGCTGATTGAACTTCAACCTTGTTGTTTTCCCTTTTCAACCTAAAATACACACATTAATCATCTTCTGAATAAAATTAACCAATCCAAATCTGATCCTAGCTAGCAATTGTCGCGGAAAATTTTTTTTTACAGAAATTTAAGAAAGAAATAGTTTAATCACATGTCAATCTCATGTTTGGTGAACACGGCACTATTATAACCGGAAAACCCCGGTCTTCGCTGCAAAATGCTGGCATCTCCCCCTTGCCTACACATCTGCACTGCATGCTTTAATCCAGGATACGACGACGAATGGCCACTAGAACCAGAGCTTGCTCTGTAACGACACAGCAATATAGTGACCCAATTTCCAAGTTTACAAGCATTTGTCGAAGGCATTGTGAACAAAGTTTTTGTAAAATACAAATGCATCAAGCTGAATTCGCCTATATATATCCGAAAACTTGCATATCATACTCATAAATTCTGGCCTCTTTTTATGGCTTTAAGTGTGTAGAAAGTGTTCACAAAGCCAACTTTAAGTTTAAGTTAGTGCATGTCAAGTTGTTAAACACGCCAAGGTATGATGCGGTATGCGTTTTTTGTTGCAGTCAGAAAAGCAACTAGGTTTTTTCAGTACAGAAAATGTAAGCAACAATCCTTGTTCCTTGCAAGTTATATATACTTATCAAATGCTTCAAGGAGAATACTCTGCAGATGTTCCTTATTATATCGTCACCCACAAACAAGGATATTATCGGGCCGTCTAAAAGAATTTGGGGTCATATGCCGAAAATAATATTAGGCCCAGTAAATAATATAAAGAAGAACATCTAGGTACAAAGAGGGTTGGGCTTTACCCGAATAGATGATAGGTAGTTTCAAACAAGTTGGTCGTTTTAGTATTGTTCCTAGTGATTGATATGCAATGGGTTAGGCTCAAGAACTTGCATTGTAATGGCCTTTGTCCTGGATGGATTTTAAATATACTTTCAATCAACTAAAAAAGTATAAAAAAAATTTCAGCAAAATACTAAAGAGTTAAATGAGCAGTATAATTATAACTCGTTTAAAAATATTCGAACTCAAATTCATTAATCAGTGTTTCTCTCGACTTGACTCGACTCGACTCAAATTATCGCAATAAACATCGTTATTCCATTTACTCGAAATGAATGGACTAAAATCAAACAATAAATTTGAGTCTGTAGTCCAAGTCAACATGATAAAATTTCCAAAGTCGGCATATTTCAGTACAGTGTCGCTAGCAAGAATAGGATTCTTAATAAATAAACACAACTCAATTTGCCAACTACTGGCAATCTAGCTTTGCATAGCCGCCCTGTAAAATGTTTATTGCTTCTTTACACAAATAAAAGTCAAAAGCTCCTTATTATCACCATTATTCTAAGCAAACCAAACTTTAACATCTCACCTTCCTCAGCTCATTCATTTCACATTTCTTATACAAAAAACACCTACTCTGTTTTCATGTTTTCTCCTAATTTTCTCTACTAATCTATGGCTTTTTCTCATAGAAAACTCTTCAAAGATCCATTCTTTGTTCCCACAAATCAACTATGTCAACCATATTGTGATGCTATAGTAAACCCCAAGGGCCTCTGCCCCCCTGACTGTTTCAGTATATGTAATTCATCGTGTAAGATTTCTTTACCAGAACTTGATGATTTGTTACTGTCACCACCACCACCACCTTTACCTCAAGAATCACTCAGTCACCACCAGCTGGTGATTTCAACCAGGTTTTTAATATTTATCATCACCCTTGTCACCTTTTTTGCAATATTTTTGTGTTTTGTGTTGTACAAGTGTTACAAAGCATGTAAAAACAGAGCAAGATCAAGAAGATTGAGAAGAGAGATAAGGGTGCAAACAGAGGATACCCATCAAGAGTTTCTTGATGAGGATCATGGGTTTATGTTGGATCATCCTATTTGGTATATAAGAACTATAGGGTTACAACCATCTGTGATCAGTGCTATTACAATTTGTAAGTATAAGAAAGGTGAAGGTTTAGTTGAAGGAACAGAGTGCTCTGTTTGTTTGAGTGAGTTTCAAGAAAATGAGACTCTTAGATTATTGCCTAAATGTAATCATGCTTTTCATATTCCTTGTATTGATACTTGGCTTAGATCACACACCAATTGTCCGCTTTGTCGTGCTGGAATTGTGAGTAATGTTGCGGTTTTGCCTGTTCAAGAACAGAGGATTGATGAGTCTAATGTGTTGGAAGATGCCCAAGTGGGAGGTTTGGGTGAAAATGGAAGTGAAAGTGAACGAGGGGAATCAGAATTCAGGGGATGCTTAAGGGTAGAGGGGGAACCACGAGTCGAAAGTGAAAGAAAGGGGAACTTGGGAAATCTTGATCAGTTGGAGGTGAATGAAGTGATTCAACCAACAAGAAGATCAGTTTCTATGGATTTTTCATCAGTAAAATCTGGTGGAATTGGGATCGTTTTAAAGAGTGTTGTTGATGCAAATCAGGGAACATTGGTTGGCAGTTCTTCATCAGAAAAGTCTGAGGAAAAAGAACCATCTTCAGTGCAAAGATCGTTTTCGTTTAGTGGGAAAGTTATGTTGTCAAGGCACAATAACAGCCAGAGCAGGAGCTGAATTTCGCCTTAGCAAATGCTTCCTTCGAGTACCATGTAAACATATATACAGGCGGGGCGTCTTTAAAATGAGATGTCTAGTGAAATGTCTCAAAAAGTTGAGATATTTTCGTAGGTTTTAGATTGAATAAGTTACACACTGGTTGTTTGAAGTTTTGTACTCACTTCGTCCGGAAAGAGGAGCCGTTTCTTCATTAGGATTGAAGATGGTACTAAATTTTTCGGACAAAGGTAGTACATGTAAATGATCAGGAAGTGGAGTATTATATGGTCAGGAGAATGTGTTCGACATGTTTGCATATTTTGTGTGTTCGTATAATAAGAAACAAGGAATGCAATATCCGTATAAAAAATCTTTGTCTGGATTTTGGATTCTCTTCCATAATGTATCACTGATGAAATTGAATATATGAACATATGAGCTTCTTGTGCTTCTCTTTAATTCAGTGACTGTCTAAATTTGAATGTTTGATTAAAGATTCAATGCAAACCTTCGATTGGTTACAACCGTAGCAGCAGATGAGCAACATTTCTGTTGTAATTACGTAGTTGATCAAATTTAGTCCTCTGTTCAGTGAACACACAGTGCCTAGGCATTTGCGGATATCGAGCTTACAACTATAGAAGCATTGAACAGATGCGTTCAAACAAGTTCCGGAAAGGGCGAGAATCCCGCAGATCTTACCTCCTCCTCCTCAAAAAATTGAGAAGTGCTACGTTCCCCAAAAGTTTCCCCAAAATTTTTACCAAATGAGTTGGCATGATAGGTATCACATTTTCATTTGTGGGCGCATATTAATGCACGACGAGGTCTCATTTTATTGTTAGGAAAGTTACCTTCTATATAGATTACACATAAGCATTTGATAAAAATTTTGGGAAAACTTTTGGGGTACATAGCATTTCTCCAAAAAAATTCCCAAATATTTTACCAAATGACATGGCATGGCATGTGGTTTAATTTCATTTGTGGACTCATATTTATACACACGGGGTCTCATCTTGTAATTAGGAAAGTTACCTTTATAAATTTTACACATTATTACACATCAGTATTTGATAAAAATTTTGGGAAAAATTTTGGGGAACATAGCATTTTCCAATCCTAATAGTATTGGGAAAAATTGATGAATCTTTCTGTTGATCTGTTGAACCAACACTCTGATGTTAACATTACCAAAACCCCTTGCCCTTGATTAAAGATAGCACTAGTAATAAGAATCTCTTTATTTGGAAAAATATTCAAACTAAATTAGTGCAGAATACAATTCTTGTTCCTCTTTGAGGTGTTTTTTGATATATTCCACAATTTGGATAAGCACTGATGACAGTGAGTTGAAAGTGCGTAGAGTTTGGTATGACAATAACAAGTAGCCTACCTAAAAACTTCCCGCAAACTTCATCCTTTGTATGTAACAATACATCACCTTCAACTTTGCATGCAATACAAGTTTTGTTTGTACAAAACCTCCTTGTTTTCTAGACATAGAAATTTGATATGATTAACTGTTTTGCTGCTTGGCCTTTGACTTCAAGTTTACGTGGTCACAAAAATTAAAACATTTTGGTCTTGAATTTTATGTAATCAAATATGTCGCACACGCATAAACATGGATGAGTGTCAAATATTTTTTTTTGATTGAACATATTTACACGTCTTAATTTACTCTCAGTTGGTAAACAATGAAGATGTGTGATCCTAATTTACAACAAACGATAGAAAATGAAGTTTAATAAGCTAAAAAAACAAACCAACAAAATCATCCACTCATCTTTAAAAAAAGTTAAACTCAGTACTAAAAATGTATGAACAACAAATGAGGCAGCCTGAGATTGTTATTTTTCAGGTTTAAGGGAACTGAGTTCTAAATGAACTCGAACTTCAACTCTTTCCACTCGTGAATAGCACTCTCATAGAATTACCTTAATAACTTTTTGTAAGAAGCAACTTTTGTTAAGGTAATGCAAACATAAGATAAGATAGATGAACCTATTTCACATTGTGCATCAAAGTGCCATAAAGCTGGTTTGGTTTTTAAGGTAGATATTGAGCCTATGTTCTGGTGTGCATGTTATTCTCTTCACTTCTCTTTCTTTCTCTACCATGCCTTACAAGTGCTAGCAACTAATATACTGAGGCAGGTATCTCAGTTAAGATCTTGAATGACTCTTATCAGAAAACACTATGATGGAAATTGAAATTCTTGGAAATGAAGGCCTGTTATCAATGGATCATAGACCTTTATTTATCACTTCAGGCATATTATATTGTACTTATAGCAGCATTTCATCTGCTAGAGTTCACACTAAAATTAAACATCAGAGCAAGAAAGCAAAGAGATGCAGAGATCAATTGTGCTGGAGCATCCTTTTGGTGAGCATACTTCATTTTCTCTTCTATTTTAAAATTATAATTGCTTCTTTTTTATTAGCTTAACCATGTCTTGCTGTGGTGATGATAATGTTTAAATAAGCACAGATCAATTATGCTGGAGCATACTTTAGGTAATTTAGGGAAATCTGCAAACGTGAATAGTTTGTGTAGTTTTAAAATTAAGTTCTGGCCGTAGCAAATTTAGGAGACATGCATGGTTCTGTGTTAAAAAAGTTAGTACTAATTTGTAATTTATCTTAGACGACTAAAAGATAATTTGTATTCTATCATCTCAGTCTCTTTACTGATTTTATGCCTTTGCAGGTTTTATGAAACAAGCCTTTATTTTGCTGATGCAGTAATTTCTGGTGAATAGAGTGTTTTAAAATTTTTTTCAGAGTAATTTCTGGGTTTGAGCTATGCATTTTTTTTTTCAATGCTGCAAGAAAAATGGAAAAAAAATAATTAATATAGAAATTTTTTAAATAATTCACTTAAACAACGCTTGAAAAAGAGATATCTATGGTGGAAGATGAACTAATAGACCTTGTACTTACATAACACCAACTTACATAGCATTTATGAAAATATTATGGAAGTACATCATTACAATTTACATATCACCAAAAAATGAATTATATGTTGTAATGTGATTGTCATTTTAGTCAATGACACATTATAGCTTGATATATCAAAAGAAGTGTTTGCCATGTAATAAATTTACTTGTCCCCTGCATTATCTTTTCGTTGCCTATAAATAGAATGACTCGAAAGAAGTAAAAATGCACCGAGTAATTTCATCTCTTTCTCTGCTCTCTCCCTCTCCCTCTCTGTTAAGTAGTAATATTTGTCGGTAGCTATTTTTTTTAGCTAGTATATTAAAACACATTATCAGCATGAAGCCCAAAAACTTGATGTATCAAATTTATCTAACCGCAAGCGCACGGTGTCTATTGCTAGTACAGAATGGCAAGTGGGTCGTATCCACAAGGAGACAGGTTCTATCGATCCCAATTCAATTATTGTCAATTGTTTCAAGGACAAACGATTGTTTGATAATTTTAACTAACTAATAACTATAACTAAATTATCACTAACTAAATAGACACTAAATTAATATATTAAAAATTTAGGGCAATCAGGTCCACCATATTTACACAATAACCGGCTTTTAAGCTAAAGCAATTAAAGTGGTCACGCAACTAGAGTTTGTTAATCTCTCTAAAGTATTAACACTCTTGAAACATGCTTACACATATAATCACTTTTAGTAATTCAATTAATCATGCAATTAAAGCAATGTTAATCTCTCCCGAGTATTAACGCTCTCAGAAATTCAATGATGTTCTCACACTCAAATTCAATTCTGCTAATTTTATGTGTGCCTCTAGTAGTATATCTCTCGATCATACTCCTATTCGCATATAATTAATCTGTGATATCGGCCGATTAAACAAATTAATGATTAAAACATAATCAACTGGAATAACCATAATCAATCAAATCACTGTTAAAATCATGCCAATATTATAGTGCAAACATGACTTCTCCTTAAGCCCTAGAAACTACTACTCGCTAATAATTAAACAAGTAAAAGATCTAAGAACAATAAGAAACATAATTAAATTAATGAGAATAGAAAAGAAACTCAGATAAGAAAACCTTTAGTCTTCGATCCTCTCACAAGAAGGAAAATCCATGGCTCTTTCTAAGTTTCTTTGTATGTAAAACCCTAAATAATCTCCGTACCAATCTAAAACTCAAATAATACGTGTCTGATATGTCCCCTAATAAAAATATTTTAATATTCTAAATAAATTACAAGTCGGACCAATAGGATTCTTTTATTAAATTTAGTAGCCGCTTGTTTTCTCCAGTTTCTGGGCCTTTTTATTTGGACTTTGATTATTAGACCATCTCCGACTTGTAGGAAATTCAGTAAGCTTCGCGTGGACTGTAAGAACGTCCAAATCCGATGTATAGAACTCCGGATATGGCCCAAACAGTGAAGGTAGCCCGTGTAGTACAATAAATCCGAATTTTCTTCTTATTTAGCTCCAAATTAGATCTTTTTGCTACAAATCCTTCCAAGTTATTAATTCCTTATTTCCTACAATAAAACAATCAAATATAATAAATAAAAATCCAAATCAATGCAAAACACAATAAATATGAGAATAGAATCATCTAAAATATATATAAAAATATATTCTATCAAGTCGTGCCGGAACTGAGAAGGATTTTCTACCTAAATATATTTATCAGTCGGAGATAACCTGTATACGCAGACGTCCGCATGACGGGTGAAAATCCATTTGTTGTTATATACATAGATCTGTTTATAATATCAATGATAATAATGATATATACATTTATTATTGCGTATTTGTTAACGCACCCGATTAACTAGGATTTATGTAATATTTATATTAATGATTTAAGTTTAATAATTTGTGTGTTAAATTCAGATTTAGTATGAAAAACCTTACAAGCTTATCGTTCGTTGCATTGGACATTTCTGGAGATAATTATTTGTCATGGGTGCAAGATGTAAAATTGCATCTTGGTTCAAAGAAATTAAGTGATACGATAAAGGCAGAAAATACAACCACGGCTGAAAAAAACTTTACCTCTATTATTTTTCTCCGACACCACATGCATGAAGATTTAAAATCTGAATACCTAGAAGTTGAGGATCCTTATGTTTTATGGGAAAATCTAAAAGATAGGTTTGACCACCAGAAACTAGTTTATCTGCCTGCAGCTGAAAATGATTGGGCTAATCTAAGACTTCAAGATTTTAAGAGTGTTCGGACATATAGTTCTGCTTTATTCAAGATAAGTTCTAGGCTCATTATGTGTGGTGAGAAAGTTACTGAGAAAAGAAAAATCGATAAAACACTATCAACTTTTCACCCCAATAATATCAACTTAGCTGAGATGTATAGGGAGCGCAAATTCACCAAGTTCAGGGATCTTCTATCAACTCTCTTCGTTGCTGAACAGAATCATGAATTGGTGATTAAGAATCATCAATCCCGTCCAACGGGATCTGCCCCTTTACCTGAAGTAAATAACATGTCATTCCAGCAGAATGTACGTGGAAAAGGGCATAGAGGTGGACGCGGCCAAGGTCGATACCGTGGACGAGGTCGAGGTCACGGGCACTTTCGTCCTTATAACAGCTCTGGTCACCGGAAGTGGCAATCTGAACAGAGCAAAAGAAATGCACCACAAGGAGGGAAAATAGATAATACATGCCATAAGTGCGGAATGGAAGGACACTGGGCACATAATTATCATATCCCAAAACATCTTGTTGATCTATACCAATCATCTCAGAAGTCAAAAGGAAAAATGGTGGAAACAAATTTTGCCAACCATAACCTAGATGATTCCCCGATAGTTACAACTGGAGGAATAAGCATTAATGGTCTGAATGAATTTAACTAAACTTCCATATGGGAGGCTGAAGATTAGTTTCATAAAATTACTATAATAGTATGTATTTTCTTGCTTAACTATGTAGTATGTTATGTTTTCTATCGAATAAATGTGTGTTTCTTAATTATGCACAGAATGATTTTTGAGGATATATGCATTACTGATTGTGGGACAACTCACACGATTTTACATAGCCGGAAATATTTTAGCCTTCTAACCAAAACTGAAGCACAAGTTGGGACCATATATGGTGTTTCTAATATAATTGAAGGTTTTGGAAAAGCTAGTTTTATCTTACCTAATGGCACACACTTACGTATTCCAAATGCATTATTTTCTAGTACGTCCACTAGAAATCTTCTTAGTTTTAAAGATATCCGACTCAACGGTTTTCACATCGAAACCACTTCCGAGGCTGGTAAAGAATATCTTCTATCACTTCAGCTAATTCTAGCAACAAGAAAATCTTAGAAAGGTTTCGCTCACTTTCTTCAAGATTATATATGATGAAAATTAGAGCCATTGAGTCACACAATGTCATTGCTTCAAAACTAGTAGACCCAAAATCATTTACACTTTGGCATGAAAGATTATGTCACCCTGGTGTCTCTATGATGCGTCGCATTATAGAGAATTCTACTGGACATCCTCTAAGAGATCTTAAAATTCTTTCAAACAATGACCTTCCTTGTTCAGCATGTTCTTTAGGAAAATTTATTACTTGTCATCTCCTACTAAAGTTCAACTCGAGAGCCCAAATTTTCTTGAAAGGATCCAAGCCGACATATGTGGACCTATCCACCCATCTTCTAGCCCATTTAGGTACTTCATGGTATTAATTGATGCCTCAGCTAGATGGTCTCATGTTTGTCTTCTCTCAACTCGTAATGATGCTTTTACAAAATTACTTGCCCAAATAATCAAATTATGAGCTCAATTCCCAGATCATTGCATTAAGTCAATTCGTTTAGATAATGCCGGCGAGTTCACATCTGCAACTTTTGTTGACTATTGCATGTCTGTAGAAATCTCAGTTGAACACCCAGTTCCTCATGTACATACACAAAATGGATTAGCCGAGTCCTTTATCAAAAGACTTCAACTTATTGCAAGATTACCCACATCTATTTGGGGTCATGCAATACTTCACGCCGCCAATATTATTTGGATTAGACTAACTGCCTATAACAAACATTCTCCACTACAATTGGTACTTGGTCAAATTCCTAATATTTCTCACTTCAAAATTTTCGAAAGTGCTGTATTTGTGCCGATTGCTCCACAACAGAGATCGAAGATGGGAGCTCAAAGAAGAATATGTATCTATGTTGGTTTTGATTCGACATCTATAATTAGATATCGGGAACCACTAACTGGAGATTTATTTACTGCATGATATGCAGATTGTCATTTTGATGAGTCAGTGTTTCCTCCTTTAGGGGGAGATAAATATTCGAATAAAGCTAATCCTGACATTACATGGAATGCAACGGGATTACATTTTCTAGATCCACGTACCGATCAATGTGAAATTGAAGTTAAAAGAATTATTCATATGCAAAATATTGCAAACCAAATGCCTGACGCATTTAACGATTCTAGAAAAATTATAAATCTCATATACCTGCAATAAATACTCCAGCTAGAATAGATATACCAACTGAAAAATCAAATACAAAAGAATTGGTTACGGAATCAAATCCGCGCTTGAAGCGTGGTAAATCGATCGGTGCAAAAGATGTTGCACCACGAAATCGAAAAACAAAGAAAAATGCCCTTGAAGTGGCACATGCTCCAGAAGTAGCAAATACCCCTGAAGTGGTATTATCTCCTGAAGAGATTCTAGTCCCTAAAGATCAGGGATTAAGTAATCATGAAATTTCAATAAATTATGTGCATGACATGAAATTATGGGATCGAAGGCCATAATCGATGATGTGTTTGTGTATTCTGCGACATTGGATGTCGATATAAATTCTGATCCTGAACCACAAAGTGTGGATGAATGCCGTCGAAGAAAAGACTAGCTAAAATGGAAAGACGCAATTCAAACAGAATTAAATTCGTTGCGTAAAAGAGAAGTATTTGGACCTGTTTTCCAAACACCAATTGGTGTGAATCCTGTTGGAAATAAATAGGTATTCATAAGAAAACAAAATGAAAAGAATGAGATAATGAGATACAAAGCCCGACTTGTGGCTCAAGGATTTTCTCAAAGACCTGGCATTGATTATCAAGTGACATACTCGCTAGTAATGGATGGAATTACTTTTCGTTTCATATTAGGTATGACATCTAATGAAAAACTGGGGACACGTCTTATGGACGTCGTTACTGCATACCTATATGGTTCACTTGATATTGAAATTTTTATGAAAATCCCAGAAGGGTTGAAAATGGATGAGTTCAAGAAACCTCGTCATATATACTCCATTAAACTTCAATGATCATTGTATGGACTGAAACAATCTGGTCGTATGTGGTATAACAGACTTAGTTGTTATTTACAAAAGAATGGGTATATTAGTAATCAGATTTGTCTATGCGTTTTTATCAAGAAATCACAGTCTGGTTTTGTGATCATTGCTGTATATGTGGATGATTTAAATCTTGTAGGAACATCTACAGAGGTTGATGATGCTGTCATATATCTAAAGACGGAATTTGAAATGAAAGATCTCGGAAAGACAAAATATTGTCTTGGTATACAAGTCGAGCACTTGTCATCAGGAATTTTCCTCCACCAATCCACATATACAGAAAAGATTTTGAGCAAATTTTACATGGATAAATCTCATCCTTTGACCACTCCAATGGTGGTTAGATCTTTGGAACCTGATAAAGATCCATTTCGACCACGAGAAGATGATGAAGATGTTCTTAGTCAGGAAATTCCATATCTTGGTGCAATTGGTGTACTTATGTATCTTGCGAATAATACAAGGCCAGACATTGCATTTGCTGTGAATTTATTAGCTAGGTTTAGCCCTGTTCCGATGGACAGGCATTGGAATGGGATTAAACATATATTCCGTTATCTTCGTGGAACAGTTGATTTTTGGTTATTCTTCCCGAAAAACTCGACATCTCAGTTGATTGGATATGCAGAAGCTGGATATTTGTCAGATCCTCATTTTGGCAAATCACAAACTGGATATGTATTTACATATTGCGGTACAACCATTTCCTGGAAATTTACAAAGCAAACTACAATGGCAACCTCATCAAATCACTAAGAACTAATTGTAATTCATGAAACCAGTAACGAATGTGTTTGGTTGCGGTCTATCATCAAGAATATTCAAGAATCATGCGGATTACCATACATCACGAGAAGTCCCACTGTCATGTTCGAAGATAACACTGCATGTATTGATCAACTCAAGGAAGGATATATCAAAGGAGACAGAACGAAGCACATTTCACCAAAATTCTTCTACACTCATGAGCTGCAAAAGAATGGTGAAATCGATGTACAACAAATCCGATCATGCGACAACCTTGCAGACTTATTCACAAAATCATTACCGAATTCAACATTCGGGAAACTACGACATAATATTGGAATGCGTCGACTCAAGGACTCGTTGCAACAAAACTCTATTGAATGATCGATTTCTTCCAAGGGGAGATTGTACTCTTTTTCCTTCGTCAAAGTTTTTATCCCACTGGATTTTTCTTTGTCAAGGTTTTAACGAGGCAATCTATGATCTACTACAATGACAATCAAAGGGGAGTGTTGTAATGTGATTGCCATTTTAGTCAATGACACAGTATAGCTAGATATAGCAGAAGAAGTTTTGCCATGTAATAAATTTACTTGTCCCTGCATTACATTTTGCCTATAAATAGAATGACTCGGAAGAAGTAAAAATGCACCGAGCAATTTCATCTCTTTCTCTGCTCTCTCTCTCTCCCTCTCCCTTTCCCTTTCTGTTAAATAGTAATATTTGTCGGTAGCTCCTTTATTTTAGCTCCTTTATTTTAGCTAGTACATTATAACATTGTACAAATTATTTGTGAATGGATTTTTTTTTTAACTTTGGTTTGGGCTTTGGTTTCATTACTATACATTTGGATTCCAAGTTAGTAATGGATACATTTGGATTTGGCTTGCAAGTTTGTTTCGGTTTGCTATTGGATTTGTTTTGCGGTTATAGTGTTGATTAGTTGGAAGCTTTGAATTTGCTTAGATTCGTGATTCCCATTTTTGTGTTTGTTTGGATGTTCTTGTTTTTGGTGTTATAGTTTTGGATTCTCTTGGTTACCTGGTTCTGGTTCTTGATTCTTGTTTGACAAATTCTAAATTCAGCATGTGAGTTTGATGTTAACCTATATAATATTCATTACCTTTAGATAATTTCATTATTGTAATTGTTTCTTTAAGAAAATTTAATAATAGGTTTCTAAATTATTTGTATTTTATTATCTAGATTCCTGAACAAAAGATTTCGTATTTCAGAATTCTTGAACTATTTCTTTTTCTGATTCAAGTCTTTCCGTTAAATTTTTTTTAACAAACGTTAGAATCTTGATGAAGTATCACATATGTGGAAAACAAATTTTTTATTTAAGTCCCTGAAACTTTTCATTTTCTAATTTAGGTCGTTAAAAATTAAAATTTTAAATTTTAGGAACAAAATAATTGCATAATTTTAAATTCTGAAAAAAAAATTAAACAAAAAAATTATACTTTAATCAAAAAAACTGAGCATAAAAATTGAGTCTGAAATTTTAAACATAAAAATTGAATATATAAAATTGAACATAACATTTTAAATTCTAAACATAAAAATTGAGCATAATAATTTAATTTTGAAACATAAAAATTGAATATAAAATTGAATCATGAATAAGGATGTACGGTTTAGAGGTATGTCAACCATTGAAGTGTTTTAAACGATAATCATGTTTATTTTAAAATAAATAATAATCATGTTTAGATTTATTTTTAAAATTATATGTTTAAAATTTGAAATTTGAAATTTTTTATGTTTAAGGACTAAAACCAGAATATGAAAAAGTTCCGGGATTTAAACCAAAAATTTGTATGCCAGTGACTTATCATCAAGATTCGTTAATTGAATCAGAAAAAAAAATAGTTCGGGAATCCAAGATACATAAGTTTTTGTTTAGGGACCTAGACAATAAAATACGAATAGTTCAGAGACTTATTATTTAATTTTTCCTAGTTTCTTTTGATAGAATATTTTTCTTTATTATTATTTAATTGTTGACTATATAAATTATAATCGATAACAAGGTTCATTATAATGTACCTGAAAATTGTAGTACAATAACTTAAGATGGTGAAAATTTCCAAGAGAAGAGATTGTAAATTTATGAAAAAAAAGTTGTAGATGATCGTATGCATATATACTTTTTATTAATGTGGAAAACGATGTTTTCATGATAATAGTACGAAAATATCAAATTTTGTTATCACTAAATTCGGGGTTCAATTCCTTACTTACAATTACATAATTATACAATACTTATTTAATTAAAAAATTTTAGCTTCATCTCGGATTCGATTCCTTATAATTACATAATTATGAAGATTTACTTATTTTAATTTTTTTAGTTTTATCTCTGATTCGATTCTTTATAACTACATAATTAAATAGTATTTATTAATTTATTAATTTTAATCTCGGTTCGTATTCAATTTGTGTCTGCGCTTTGCACGAGTTATGAGCTAGTATAATATATGTAAAAACAAAAAAATAAATTACAATACATGATAAAACATAAAAATAGTATATTTATTTATTTAAGTGATTCACACTAAGAGCATCTCCAACGTTATATATCCCTTCCCAATATACTAAACAGCTGGCCCAATTTAGGGTTTTTTATCCAAAAAACACGCTCCAACAATCACCTGTATTCCCAATACATTTTAGAGGAGAAAAATTCGGACCCTATATGTGAGGTTCCAAATTACTCCCCCTATAATTGCCAGGTCATCTCGCGCTACTTCCTCCCGCTATATCCATAATCTCCCGCTGCTATCTTTCATCATCTCCCGCCGATTTTTAAGTTGTATGGGTTTTTATAGCTGCCTCTGTGTCATCTTCTTCAGTTCTGGGTTTATCAATTTATTTCAAGATTTTTGCTATCAAATCGTTTGCTTTCTCAGGTATATCTTTGTCTTTAATTCACAATTAAACTTATCTGTATACATCATAAGTTTATCTTGAATATCTTACGTTTATCAAGATTTATGTCAATATCTTAAGATTCATAAGTTTGATTTTGTACATATTGTTATAATTGAAATTACTTAATTTGTTTGCAGATCTATTTATGTCGTATTACACATCTTTGTTGAATGGAAACATGTACGATATTGACGATATTGTATCGTCTCAAATACCTACCCAGTCTCAAGTACCCACCCAAATACCTCAATTTAGTACGCAAGAACCTACTCAACAAAAAAAGGGACGAGCTAATAATTTTTCTATAGAGGAGGATATGTTACTCATATCCGCTTGGCAGAATATTAGTCTCGATCCAATTCAAGGAAACAATCAGACTCATCAAACTTACTGGAACAGGATTGCAGCTTATTATGAAGAGAACAAAAAGATTTCGAGTGAAAGGACACCTAATTCATTGTCTCATTGATGGTCCGCAATAAATACTTCTGTATCCAAATTCATCGGGTATTACAATCAAATTGAGGGAAGAAATCAAAGTGGACTATCTGAAAAGGATAAGGTATATCTGTTTCGTACTTATTGATTTGTGATTATATTTACTCATGTTGATTGGGTTATGACCATGTTAATATTTGACACTAAATTGACAATTATTTAATTGTGTTTATGTTTAGGCTTGTGTTATCTGTTTTGTTTTATTGTTTTTGAGTAAAAGAGTAACATGATTGTTTGCCTTCTGAGTGTTAGAAATACAAACACGTTTGAATCTTGAATCTGTGACTTGGTTAATCATCTACTGAATTAAAGTAACTATCTGAGATGGTACAAGTTTCATGATTTTAAAATTGTCTACAGCTTAACTCCAACTACTTGTATTTCTGTTGTATAAAAAAATTCTGTAAAGTATAAAAACCCAAGTACTAACAGGGCTTACTTTACGGAAAGCAAAGGAAGTTGCGTACTTCCCATCAACTATTGCATGTAGCCCTACTTCTCCTGCCCTAAGTGTCATGACGGAAGGATATCCATTTTTGAATGGGAAAATCTTTCTTGGTTTGAATCTGTTCTGCACCCCTGACCACCACATCGAATTTGTTGGTGTTTCATCAGATGTAAGCTTCAGGCTATCATTTCTACCCACCATCAAGTTACACTGGTTCATCCCATCTGCTGTTCAAGTAGAATAAGTCTGTAAATGACAGTGTATAGTTCTCAAAGTTCCTGTGTGCTAGTTTTTCTTCAAGATATGGCATGTAGTTATACTGTGGTGAAAGAAAGAACATAACAAAAGTAGCGGTACCTTTATTAATCTTTCCAGGGACAGCCTGAGGACACCTTTCCTCTTCACCCCAACCACCACCAGCAGTCCACGTGTTTTGGACAATCACAATCTTTTATACTCAAAGCCACCAAGTAGTTTCTGCTGATATCATTATATACTAATCCATCATGCCCTAAATATTGTATATATAGGTAAAACTATATAACGCCTTAGAAATTTCAGAATATTTAATTATTAAAAGTTATTTATTTTATTATTAAATATGAATTATGTGGCGTATATAATTGTTGTGGAGGTGATGTGTCTGTGGAATAATATTTGGAGGTCAGATAGATATTTTATATGTGTTATGTAAGCCCGACTATTTTTTTAATTATATTTTTGGGATTTATTTCCTATTTATTTGTGTTATAATTACCTTCTGGGAATTTTGTAAAATTCTCGGGATTAGCAGAAATCCTGAAATCTTTTTCATTATTGATTTTATTAGTTTACATGACTTTTAAAAATATTGGGTGAATTCTTTTTGGGTTTCAAGGATTTTAAAATGATTTTACGAATTATTTTCCAATTTAATGGTTTAATCTTGTAAAATTCGTATTTAATTCGTTTTAAATCCTAAAAATATTTTAAAAATATGTGGGTGATCGTAATTTTACATTCTTCATTTTAAAATTTTAAAATTTAATGTCCTACCCATTTTTATAATTGATGTCGATTTAGGAAATGTTTTTTTTCCAGAAATGTATGCTTTTAAAAATCACTTTACTCTCCATATATATTTTCCCCCAATTCCTTATAACCCCAAAATCCCTAATTTCATTGTCACAACTTCTCCTCCTCTGTGTCTTGTACGAGTCTCTCGAAGCTTCTCGACAAAACCTCTCAATTCGCCTCTACCATTCTCTCGTGGTTAAAAATCTTGCGGCTGTGTTGGGGTTTTTCTCTAGCCTCCCAAATTCTCTCTGCTGTGTAAGTCCAGCCGGCGTGCTTTCGAATTCTGCTGCGACTTTAATTCCCTCCCCTCCCTGTTACGATTGCAGTGTGTGTGAGTGTGTGGGTTAAGCTATGATGCTTAGTGTGTGTGTGCGAACGTGGAGTGCTTGTACGTGTGTACAAGGCGTGTGAATGTATGTGTTAGAGTCAATTGGGGTGTGCGTACGGGATGTGGTGTTGGGTGGTGTTGTACCTGCGTGTGTGTGTATCCTTGAGCTGTGTGTGTAGTAATCAGTCGAGTTGTGTGTGTGGCCTATTCTTACTGTTACAAACGTGCATATCCGTGTGCAGAGTATGTGTTCTGGTGACTGTTAAGTTCGGTTCTTGTTATTGACAAGTGATGTTGCATTGGTTTAACTGAAAATCCGTTCTGTGATTATATGTTGATTACATTCGAAGCCTTATTTGATTATTTACTGAAATGGTAAATTATTCGAGCGATATTTTGTGCGGAGTCTCGAGTCGGAGACCCAAATTAGGGCACCCTCGGGATTTTGCCCCCTCGACGGTGATTTAATTTGAGTCGAGGGTAAAATGGCGATGATGATTATTTTCTGAGCCGAAAATTTATTTAATATTTAATATTTGTTATTTATCTAATAAATTGCAATTTATTGTCGAATTGGTATTAATTATCTAATCTATAATGAATTGGGATTTCAGTAAATTGGAAAGGTGAATTGGGAACGTTATTTGAAGTATGGATTTAATTGTTAATTGATAATTATGTTGGTTGTGTCGGCTGTATCCCGACTGGCAGTCCCCCGTATAAAGGGGATGCCGTCAAAATTTTTCTAAAATATTAAAATCATTTCTTGATGATGAATATGTATAACTATACAATTTATACGAGTCGTGAGTCGGGCTTCATATTTTAAAATCTATATGGTATGTGCTTATGTGGCTATGTGATTAAATACTTTTGTCTGTAGTTTATGTATTGATATTATACGATTAAATAAACATAAGTTAGGGAACTATTCGCAGGGGTAGACTAAGTGGAATGCTTATATTGATTAGCGAGTATTAATCAGGATTCTAAAATAGTGTTATATTATGTGTAGATTCTGTGGATAAAGGAAAGGCTAAAGCTGAGGACGTAAAGACGCTTCGGATTCTGTGATTTTCTATTTAAGGCAAGTAAATTGCTTCAATTACCTTTCAAAGGAGTTATGATTATAAAAGTCTGATTCATATGCTTATTTAAATTATTCTTGCTATAATTGTTCTGTTAATTTCCCGAAATTGCGAATACTTAATTGTTATGTCCCAAAATTGATTCCACTGAGTTGTTGATGCTATTAATGAATTGATTTACATCCATATTCCTTGCAAGTGTATTATTCCACTCCTCTTTCAAGTAGACCACTTCACTTATATTTCCAGCGAATTATGATTATCATAACTTGATTCTTATGCATTTGATTTATCCTTGATATAACTGTTCAGATAATTTCCATTGACTTTGAATATTCCCTTTTTATACCCCAAGCTGATTATATCGTTTCGTTGATCCTTTTAGTAGCTTGACTTAAATCAATACCCCTGTTTGCCATATCGAACTTGTCGATATTTAATTCAGAGATTACCCGACCTTGTTCTATTTGGTGAGATTTGAGATGTTAACCTGGAACGAAAGTGTTCAGGATGTTTGGTAGTTGAGGTGGTCGATTGTTCCGACACCTGATGTTTAGTTAGGATTGGACTGTTAGTTTTTTTAAAAAATGTGGACCGTAAGGGTCGGACCAGATTCGTGGTCAGAAATAATTAAGGCCAATGTGTGCCGTGGATCCATTAAAGGACATTGCTGTGTGCGTTTGTCCGGGGTTAGTGCGTGACTGATCAGCAGCCTAACCTTATAATTGTTTTTATTTATAAAATGCATGATAGTCCAATCCGCTTCTATTCTATGATTCAGATAAAAGATGAACCTTTAATTGAGATATATATTGTTGATTGTTAATTCTTGAAAATCTTGCAGACATATCAGTTGTTGATGTTTTAATTTCATACATATATACTTGCTGAGCGTTTTGGCTCACTTGCTTGCTAATTCTGTTTCCTCAGCTAAGCCAGGAGATGTCTAGAAGAAGTGGCCCGTCGGGTTGGGGTAGTCACCGAGGCAGTCAGAGGGTCGAGGCAGTTGGTTGGGTAGTGACATATACCTTGGTTTATATTATATCTGTATTTGTAGGCAGATTATCATATTTAATGGGTTGTATATTATTTGATTCAGTTCTGGGTTGTAATAGCTATTGATAGTTGTTTCATACAGTGACCTGTGTGCGGTCTGGGTTGTTATGGTTTTATTTTCTTATGGATTAGTATAACTTGTGCTTGTGGACTGTTTCAGTTATACTTAGTTGCTTAAGCAGGTGATTAGTCCGGTTTATGATTACATCATGCCGAAATTTCTAAAATTTCTCCTATATTAATGTTTAATTGAATATAAGAGTTTATAATATTATTGTTGGCAAGTGAGGGTGTTACAAGTTGGTATCAGAGCCACAGGTCACAGTCACTGAAACAATTAGGTGGGGACTCGGGGTAGAGTTATAGGAAAGGTTAGGATGGTTTCGTGAGAGACAGGAAGTCTAATTATATTATATATATGTATATGTATACTTCAGGCACCTGCTTCTGGTTCCGATTCAGACCCGGACGAGGATCCGGAAGGAGGGGCTTCTGTACCGCAGCAGATTTCCCCAGGGGTTATGCAGCCGTTCGTGGGATCGCAGGGCTCAGTGAATGGGCCAGCATACCAGTATACTCCTCAGCCTGTACCATACCATGTGTACGAGCGAGTGGCCCGCGAGAGGGACTATCTCTTGGGGCAGATGGCAGAGTGGAGGGCTATGAGGGCTGGGGAGGAGGAGCGGGCTAGAGATAGAGATAGGGTGGCGGCTGAGCTGGAGGATGTCCGGAGGCGAGTACGAGCTCTTAGACGTGTTGTCATTAGGCGGGGACGGATGAGATCCCGAGATGAGCCGGCATTTGTGACACAGCAGGTGACCCTAGGTCTGGTGACGGCAGAGCTGGAGAGCATTTTGGGATCAGCTTGGCGGGGAGAGTCGGATGACGATGATGACCAGTGATGATTAGGGTAGTATGATGATGTGGTATTTAGAGGCATGTTATGGCAGTAGTAGTACGTCAGGATTCGCAGTGCGACCAGTTTTGTTGTATATATCTGTTGTACTGTGACTAGATGCTAGCAGTCTCCTCTTTTAGCATTATGTTGTACCCTTATCGAAGCGTTGTTCTTACGCTTGTATCTGATCTATCTATATATATCATTATCACTTTTGCAGAACTGTGTTAAATTTCCTTATACTGTCATTTACTTAAGCATCTTATTTACTGCTCGTTTCATATTTACTTTCAGCACCATTTCCTTCTAGCATTGTTTTTACTTTCGATACTATGTTTGACCTTAGCATTATGACCATTGTTTCTTTATTGCACCTGTTGAACGTTTGTGAATACCTTGTGTAACCTTGGATTGATATCCTATTGCACCCTGTGAATCAATTGTTGACCGGAAAATTGGTTGGAGACCTCGAATTATCTTTCAGTAATATATGCATTGTTTGTTTAGGTTGGATCATTTTGAGTTATTATTTTCTGAACCTGAATCTAATATAATTGTTCATTGATTTCAGAAATATGCCTCCCAAAAAGAAGAAACAAAATACCCGAACCCCCGATCAGGGGGAGCAAGCTAATCCACCCCCTGTTGGTCAGATGGACCCTGCCTTAGCACAGATATTACAAACTCTTGTTCAACAGACTGCTACTCTGGCACAGCAACAACAGCAGTTACAGCAGCAGTTGTTGGCTCAACAGCAACAACAGCAACAGCAGCAACAACAGCAACAACAACAGCAGCAGCAGCAGCAGCAGCAGCCACCTGTTCCTCCGGTGGTTACTTTTAAGTCTTTCCAGGCAGTAAAACCTCCTGAGTTTAAAGGGACAGCGGACCCGGTGGAGGCGAGGTCTTGGTTAAAAGAGATGGAAAAAGCCATTGCACTGGTGGGGGTCCCAGCAGACAAACAAACTGAATATGTAAGTTATTTCTTGAAGAATGAAGCTACTTACTGGTGGGAGTCGGTGAAGATGTTGGAAGCTACTGAGGTGATTCCTTGGGAAAGGTTCACAGAGCTATTTTTGGAAAAGTATTTCCCCGACTATATGAAAGACCAGATGGAGATGAAGTTTTTGGAGCTGAAACAAGGGAAAATGTCGGTGACAGAATATGAAACCAAGTTTACGGAACTAGCTAGGTTTGCTCCAGCCTATGTGGACACGGAAAGGAAGAAGGCTAAGAGGTTTCAACAAGGATTGAAACCGTGGATTCGTACTAAACTAGCAGTTTTGGAGTTGGAGACTTATGCAGCAGTGGTGCAAAAGGCCATGATAGCTGAAGGGGAAAGCGAATTATACTTCAAGGAAAAAGAAGGAAAGAAAAGGAAGGCTGGGTCAATGGGGGAACGACAAGAGCAAGGCAGTTCTCATAATGTGCCAAACAAAAAGCCAGGATTCCAGCCAGGAAAGTATGGGAACCCTAAGAAGCCGGGATCAGGGAATGGGGGCCAAGGAAATAGAATTCAAGATGCGAGTCAACAGAAATTGGTTAGGCCACCCTTGGCAGAATGCAAAACTTGTGGGAAGAGGCATCCGGGGGTGTGTACAAAGTTGGAGGTGACGTGTTTCAAATGTAATCAAAAAGGTCATTATGCTCGGGAATGCAAGGCAGGAATTGTGTGTCACCGTTGTGGGAAGCCAGGGCATATAATGAAAGATTGTAAAGTACCTGTAGTGAAACCTCCAGTTCTGGCTAATCCAATACTGCAAGCAATTGAAGCACCCCCAACATCAAGTATCAGACCAGTGGCGAGGACTTTCAACATGACTCTGAACGAAGCTATTAAGAATTCGGATGTGGTAGCAGGTACGCTCCCTGTAAATTCTGTTCAAGCTAAAGTGTTAATTGATTCCGGGGCTACGAAATCCTTTATATCCAAAGAATTTGTTCAAAAGTTAAATTGTGAGGTATGCATGTTACGTGAAGCTATAGTTATAGAAATAGCTAATTCAGAACGAATTCCGGTTATTCAAGTGTGTCCTCGTTGCAAGATTGATATTTCAGGGCATTGTTTCTACGCTAATTTGATACCATTTCAGTTAGGTGAATTTGATGTTATTTTAGGAATGGATTGGTTAACAGAGAATAATGCCCAAATTGATTGTAAGAATAAGAAGGTGATCCTTAAACCCTCTGATAATGTAGAGGTTACTTTTAGGGGTCAGAGGCAAGATAGGAGATTTTTAACGATCATTCAGACAAAGAGGTTGTTGAGGCAAGGGTGCGAGGGCTATATGGCTTATGTCATGGATACTAGTCAAGAGGTGCCTAAAATAGAGGAAATTCCAGTGGTGAATGAATTTCTTGATGTTTTTCCGGATGAACTTCCCGGTTTACCTCCGGATAAAGAAATAGAATTTACCATTGATTTAGCCCCCGGAACTGAACCCGTGTCAAAGGCTCCTTATCGAATGGCACCTGTAGAGATGAAGGAATTGGCAGTTCAATTGCAAGATCTTCTGGAGAAAGGTATTATTAGACCTAGTGTATCGCCGTGGGGAGCTCCGGTATTATTTGTAAAGAAGAAGGATGGAAGTATGAGACTGTGTATCGATTATCGGGAACTAAATAAGTTGACCATTAAGAATAAATACCCTTTGCCAAGAATTGATGATTTATTCGATCAACTGAAAGGAGCAACTTGTTTCTCGAAGATTGATTTGCGGTCAGGATATTTTCAATTAAAGATTAGACCGGAAGACGTTCCAAAAACAGCGTTTCGGACTAGATATGGGCACTACGAGTTCTTGGTGATGGCCTTTGGGCTAACCAATGCACCAGCAGCGTTCATGGACCTAATGAATAGAGTCTTCAAGAAGTATTTGGATAAGTTTGTGATTGTGTTTATAGATGATATTCTGATATACTCGAAGACCGAAGAAGAGCATGCAGGGCATTTGAGAATAGCCTTAGAAACGTTGAGGAAAGAGAAATTGTATGCGAAATTTTCCAAATGTGAGTTTTGGCTGAAAGAAGTGCAGTTTTTAGGGCATGTCATCAGCAGTGAAGGGATTAAGGTGGATCCTGCTAAAATTGAAGCCGTGATGAATTGGGACCGACCTAAAACACCCACAGAGGTTCGAAGTTTCTTAGGATTGGCGGGATATTATCGAAGATGTGTTCAAGACTTTGCGAAGATAGCCACCCCACTAACAAAGTTGACAAGGAAGAATGAAAAGTTTGTGTGGAATGAGAAGTGTGAAGAAAGTTTCCAGGAATTGAAAAAGAAATTGGTGACTGCACCTGTATTGACACTTCCAGATGAAAAGGGAAATTTTGTGATCTACAGTGATGCATCTCACAAAGGTTTGGGATGTGTACTAATGCAGCACGGAAAGGTAATTGCTTACGCTTCGAGACAATTGAAACCTCACGAGCAGAAATATCCTACTCATGACTTAGAATTAGCCGCGATTGTTTTCGCCTTGAAGATTTGGAGACATTATCTGTATGGGGAAAAGTGTGAAATTTACACGGACCACAAGAGTTTAAAATATATTTTCACCCAGAAGGAGTTAAATATGAGACAGAGAAGATGGTTGGAATTACTCAAGGATTATGATTGTACCATCAACTATCATCCTGGGAAGGCGAACGTGGTGGCGGACGCTTTAAGTAGGAAGGAGAAAATCAGTATGTTGACAATGCCTGAGGAATTATACAAAGAGTTTGAAAGATTGGAGATAGAGGTGTGTATGCCTGCAAGTAGTACAGACACGGTGTACACTATGACGTTTCAGCCAGAATTATTAGAAAAGATTCGCAGATGCCAGGAGGAAGTCATAAGCGGAGATGTGAACAAGTTAACAGGTGAGGAAATATGCACACAGGTAGATGACAAGGGGATATTAAGATTTTCTTCACGTATTTGGATACCCAATGTGACAGAGTTGAAGAATGAGATCCTACAGGAAGCCCACAGTTCGAAATATTCGATTCATCCAGGAAGTACGAAAATGTATCGAGACTTGAAAAGGAATTTCTGGTGGCCGGATATGAAGAGAGATATTGCTGAATGGGTAAGTAAGTGTTTGACCTGTCAGAAAGTAAAAGCAGAACATCAAAGGCCAAGTGGGATGCTACAACCATTAGAGATTCCCGAGTGGAAATGGGAACATATTGCGATGGACTTTGTGGTTGGATTGCCAAGAACGAGAGCTAATCATGATGCTATCTGGGTAATTGTTGATCGATTAACAAAATCTGCACACTTTCTTCCGATAAATGAGAGGTTTTCATTAGACAAATTAGTTCATCTGTACATAAAAGAAATTGTGGTGCGACATGGAGTTCCAGTATCAATAGTCTCAGATCGAGATCCAAGATTTAATTCGAGATTCTGGAGAAGTTTTCAAGAATGTTTGGGCACCGAATTAAAAATGAGTACTGCTTACCATCCTCAAACTGATGGTCAGAGTGAAAGAACGATTCAAACAATTGAAGATATGCTCCGAGTTTGTGCATTGGATTTTGCAGGAAGTTGGGATGAACACTTGCCGTTAGTGGAATTTTCATACAACAATAGCTTTCATGCTAGCATCGGTATGCCACCGTATGAAGCGTTATATGGACGAAAGTGTCGATCTCCAGTATACTGGGAAGAAGTTGGCGAGCGAAAGATACTCGGACCTGAGTTAGTTCAGCAAACCAAGGAAGTAGTTCAACTTATTCAGAAACGGTTAGTGACGGCTCAGAATCGACAGAAAAAGTATGCTGATTTGGCCAGAAAGAATATGGAGTTCGAAGAAGGAGAGCAAGTACTGTTGAAAGTATCTCCGTGGAAAGGATTAGTAAGATTTGGCAAGAAAGGAAAATTAAGTCCAAGATTTGTGGGGCCTTTCGAGGTATTGAAGAAAGTCGGAAAAGTCGCCTACGAGTTAGCTTTACCGCCCCATATGCAACATATCCATAACGTGTTCCATGTATCCATGCTTAAGAAATACCATTTGGATTCTAAACATGTCATTGAATATGAGCCAATAGAGATTCAGCCAGATTTATCTTATGTGGAGCAGCCTATCAAGATACTAGATCGAAAACAAAAGGTTTTGAGGAATAAAACAATTCCTATAGTGAGAGTTTTGTGGAGAAACCCCAAGGTGGAAGAATCAACTTGGGAGTTGGAAAGCGATATGCTGGAGAAGTATCCTCAATTATTCTCTTAGGTGAGATTCTGGGGACAGAATCCTTTTAAGGGGGGAAGGTTATAACGCCTTAGAAATTTCAGAATATTTAATTATTAAAAGTTATTTATTTTATTATTAAATATGAATTATGTGGCGTATATAATTGTTGTGGAGGTGATGTGTCTGTGGAATAATATTTGGAGGTCAGATAGATATTTTATATGTGTTATGTAAGCCCGACTATTTTTTTAATTATATTTTTGGGATTTATTTCCTATTTATTTGTGTTATAATTACCTTCTGGGAATTTTGTAAAATTCTCGGGATTAGCAGAAATCCTGAAATCTTTTTCATTATTGATTTTATTAGTTTACATGACTTTTAAAAATATTGGGTGAATTCTTTTTGGGTTTCAAGGATTTTAAAATGATTTTACGAATTATTTTCCAATTTAATGGTTTAATCTTGTAAAATTCGTATTTAATTCGTTTTAAATCCTAAAAATATTTTAAAAATATGTGGGTGATCGTAATTTTACATTCTTCATTTTAAAATTTTAAAATTTAATGTCCTACCCATTTTTATAATTGATGTCGATTTAGGAAATGTTTTTTTTTCCAGAAATGTATGCTTTTAAAAATCACTTTACTCTCCATATATATTTTCCCCCAATTCCTTATAACCCCAAAATCCCTAATTTCATTGTCACAACTTCTCCTCCTCTGTGTCTTGTACGAGTCTCTCGAAGCTTCTCGACAAAACCTCTCAATTCGCCTCTACCATTCTCTCGTGGTTAAAAATCTTGCGGCTGTGTTGGGGTTTTTCTCTAGCCTCCCAAATTCTCTCTGCTGTGTAAGTCCAGCCGGCGTGCTTTCGAATTCTGCTGCGACTTTAATTCCCTCCCCTCCCTGTTACGATTGTAGTGTGTGTGAGTGTGTGGGTTAAGCTATGATGCTTAGTGTGTGTGTGCGAACGTGGAGTGCTTGTACGTGTGTACAAGGCGTGTGAATGTATGTGTTAGAGTCAATTGGGGTGTGCGTACGGGATGTGGTGTTGGGTGGTGTTGTACCTGCGTGTGTGTGTATCCTTGAGCTGTGTGTGTAGTAATCAGTCGAGTTGTGTGTGTGGCCTATTCTTACTGTTACAAACGTGCATATCCGTGTGCAGAGTATGTGTTCTGGTGACTGTTAAGTTCGGTTCTTGTTATTGACAAGTGATGTTGCATTGGTTTAACTGAAAATCCGTTCTGTGATTATATGTTGATTACATTCGAAGCCTTATTTGATTATTTACTGAAATGGTAAATTATTCGAGCGATATTTTGTGCGGAGTCTCGAGTCGGAGACCCAAATTAGGGCACCCTCGGGATTTTGCCCCCTCGACGGTGATTTAATTTGAGTCGAGGGTAAAATGGCGATGATGATTATTTTCTGAGCCGAAAATTTATTTAATATTTAATATTTGTTATTTATCTAATAAATTGCAATTTATTGTCGAATTGGTATTAATTATCTAATCTATAATGAATTGGGATTTCAGTAAATTGGAAAGGTGAATTGGGAACGTTATTTGAAGTATGGATTTAATTGTTAATTGATAATTATGTTGGTTGTGTCGGCTGTATCCCGACTGGCAGTCCCCCGTATAAAGGGGATGCCGTCAAAATTTTTCTAAAATATTAAAATCATTTCTTGATGATGAATATGTATAACTATACAATTTATACGAGTCGTGAGTCGGGCTTCATATTTTAAAATCTATATGGTATGTGCTTATGTGGCTATGTGATTAAATACTTTTGTCTGTAGTTTATGTATTGATATTATACGATTAAATAAACATAAGTTAGGGAACTATTCGCAGGGGTAGACTAAGTGGAATGCTTATATTGATTAGCGAGTATTAATCAGGATTCTAAAATAGTGTTATATTATGTGTAGATTCTGTGGATAAAGGAAAGGCTAAAGCTGAGGACGTAAAGACGCTTCGGATTCTGTGATTTTCTATTTAAGGCAAGTAAATTGCTTCAATTACCTTTCAAAGGAGTTATGATTATAAAAGTCTGATTCATATGCTTATTTAAATTATTCTTGCTATAATTGTTCTGTTAATTTCCCGAAATTGCGAATACTTAATTGTTATGTCCCAAAATTGATTCCACTGAGTTGTTGATGCTATTAATGAATTGATTTACATCCATATTCCTTGCAAGTGTATTATTCCACTCCTCTTTCAAGTAGACCACTTCACTTATATTTCCAGCGAATTATGATTATCATAACTTGATTCTTATGCATTTGATTTATCCTTGATATAACTGTTCAGATAATTTCCATTGACTTTGAATATTCCCTTTTTATACCCCAAGCTGATTATATCGTTTCGTTGATCCTTTTAGTAGCTTGACTTAAATCAATACCCCTGTTTGCCATATCGAACTTGTCGATATTTAATTCAGAGATTACCCGACCTTGTTCTATTTGGTGAGATTTGAGATGTTAACCTGGAACGAAAGTGTTCAGGATGTTTGGTAGTTGAGGTGGTCGATTGTTCCGACACCTGATGTTTAGTTAGGATTGGACTGTTAGTTTTTTTAAAAAATGTGGACCGTAAGGGTCGGACCAGATTCGTGGTCAGAAATAATTAAGGCCAATGTGTGCCGTGGATCCATTAAAGGACATTGCTGTGTGCGTTTGTCCGGGGTTAGTGCGTGACTGATCAGCAGCCTAACCTTATAATTGTTTTTATTTATAAAATGCATGATAGTCCAATCCGCTTCTATTCTATGATTCAGATAAAAGATGAACCTTTAATTGAGATATATATTGTTGATTGTTAATTCTTGAAAATCTTGCAGACATATCAGTTGTTGATGTTTTAATTTCATACATATATACTTGCTGAGCGTTTTGGCTCACTTGCTTGCTAATTCTGTTTCCTCAGCTAAGCCAGGAGATGTCTAGAAGAAGTGGCCCGTCGGGTTGGGGTAGTCACCGAGGCAGTCAGAGGGTCGAGGCAGTTGGTTGGGTAGTGACATATACCTTGGTTTATATTATATCTGTATTTGTAGGCAGATTATCATATTTAATGGGTTGTATATTATTTGATTCAGTTCTGGGTTGTAATAGCTATTGATAGTTGTTTCATACAGTGACCTGTGTGCGGTCTGGGTTGTTATGGTTTTATTTTCTTATGGATTAGTATAACTTGTGCTTGTGGACTGTTTCAGTTATACTTAGTTGCTTAAGCAGGTGATTAGTCCGGTTTATGATTACATCATGCCGAAATTTCTAAAATTTCTCCTATATTAATGTTTAATTGAATATAAGAGTTTATAATATTATTGTTGGCAAGTGAGGGTGTTACAAACTATATGTCACTTAAATCAAGCTAAACAAAGAGTTGATCTTTAACGAACTCTAGACAATATATGATCACTATTTACGAGCACCAGCCACCAGACTGCCGTCAGAATCATCCTTTTATTCTGTCAGTATGAATATCATCGTCAAGCACATTGTCTTTTGTTGTCGGTACATCTGTAGTGTTATTTCTTTGGGAAAAATATGTCAATCTAGGATACTGTATTGACAATGAAACACTATGGACAAAAGGGGTACCACATGTGGACAAAATTTTCATTGCACTCCAAGCAGTTTCTGAATATAAATTCTAGTGTCTTCATGTTCAGGCAATTTTATATGTTTCCAGTGCTCTGTCCTTTCTTTGGTTAAATCATTTTGATATCTTACCTAACTGAGGGCTGGGCTCTGTCTTATGTTCAATTGCATTGTCTAAACCCTGAGTAGTATTACTTATGTCTTTCATAAACCCCCATGTTTGTAGAGATGTTTGGATTTTCTGGGAGAAATTTCTTTGTACAAAGAGAATAGAAGTAATGATATCAGCAGAAACTACTTGGTGGGAAGCTTGCGGACTTGATACATCTGGTGGAGCCTCAGTTTTCAGCAAATTCTCTGTATCAGATGTATTAAGGGAGACGTGCCTAAAAAAAAGACTTTTCTCATTTCGACTATAAATCACTTCATCACTTAAAACAAATCCTATTATTAGCAGCCCGATCAGAGCACCAGCAAACCACCTTGTCATTCTATTGTGTAGCAGTTTTTTAAAACTTGTTCTACCTTCCATAGCAGTCTAAGCAGTCTACCAACGTAAGAAATGTCTTAGATTTTCTTTCTTAGATACTACAGGATACTTCCGTGAAATAATATCATCCCAATGTAGTATACCACTCGTACAGTAAAATACATAACCTGATGCAATAAACTGGAGCAACATCTTATGCTATTTGTTGAATCATAATTAGGGGCAAAACCTTCAAATACTTGTATGTTTCAAACCTCTCTCTGTTTTAATCTAATCCCCTCTGTTTTGATTTTGATCGTCTCTATTTCTTGTTCATTGTAAGTTCTTTTCATGTCTTTTAAATTTTAATCATGTTACGTGCTTGGTTCAAAGATATCTATTTACATGTACTTATATATGAATCAATTTAAATTTTACGTTGTATATGTAACTGGCTAAGTTACAGGATTTTAAGTGGTTTGATTGCTCGTGTTTGTTTTTATTTTACAGATTGTTTTGTGTTTTACTATATCTGCATCGTAATAGTTTTATGAAATTTGTGTTTGTTTTGTATGTGTTGGGATTACAGATTGTAAAATTGTGATTGTTTTGTGCTACATGTTATCTTTAGAATCAAGAAACAAATCAAGACTTAAATAGATTCCAAAAAATTCACATCGGTGTATTTACTTTATGCGAATCCTTGTTCTAGGTATGTGAAGCAATGAAAATGTATTCAGACCTTCAAAAAAAGGCCTTCCAGTTGATCCATTGCTGGACAGAACTGCGGCACTGCCCAAAATTCAATGTTACTATGGCAAAAAAACCCAAGAAATCTCTAGTTGATAGCCCAGCATCTTCTGCAAGTGCTCAAAGTCAGGTTATTGTCTCAAGCCCAGGAAATGAAGAAAAAATGGAACGACCAATGGGTAAAAAAGCTGCCAAGCGTTTAAAGAAAAATGAACACGATGCAAAAGGTGATGAATTCATAAAAGTTTTATCCCAGGTGAAAGAATCAGTTGGCAAGTTTTCTGAAGCGAGACATGAAGCAATCCAGCAGCTTATTAGCCTCGAGAAAGAAAGATTAAAGGTAGCGGAGGAACGAGAGAGAGCCAGGGAGGAACGAGAGAGAGCCAGGGAGGAACGAGAGAAACAAGCATACGAAATGTCCATCCTGGCCATTGATACAAGTACCATGGAGACACCTCTCGCAGAAGATTACATCTCTCTCAAAAATGACATCTTAAAAAAGAGAGTTCAAAGTTGAACAGTCTCTCTCAGGCGTATTATATCTTATCTTTCAATTTATTTTATGCTTTTGTAATTTTGGAGAGAGCTTGGATTTTAGGGATTAGTTAATAAAGTTTAGTTGCTATAATAGAACTCTTAATTGTAATGATGAGACTATGGTTGAAATGATCAAGTTATTTGCTTTGCTTACTTTTTCTGCAATTTCAATCAGCATTTGATAAATATTTGTAGATTGAGAATTTCAATCATTTGCAGACAATTTATACAAGTAAAGCGAGCATTTTGATAACAAGCACGATTGTACATGCATAAGACAGATCCACTATGATTGTGCCTATGCAGATTATGGTAGCATATCATTAAAAACTTAGAAGCACGAGCAGAAGCTCAATACTAACAATATTGTATCTCAACACTGCCATTTAAACCGATTCATTTATCTGGAACCTGAAAGCTAAGATAGAATGCATATCATCTCTCAACTTTTAACTTAACCATAATAACAATAAAATTTATTATTGAAACTTATAAAAATATAATACTGGAAGAAGTTCAATGACAAATAAATATTACCAGCAAAACAGATCACTAGATAACACATCCAAACTACAATTATTCGATAGCTTCTATCAAAAGACATAAGCCTCAACAAGAACTTCCCAAAGAACTGCAAATATTAGCTAGATAGTAAATCGGACTATTCTATTTCTGTACCATGAATTTTCCAAAGATGCTCAACAAGATCATTTTGCAACTGAAAATGAGTCTGTCTGTCTCGAATTTGTTGATGCACCTGTATAAATTCATTGAAATCCTTGGTAGGAGTGCGACTAGTAGAAGCGAGAGGTACAGATTCATTTAAATCATAAATTTCATTTGACAAATGCAATTCCCTTTCATCTTCAACGATCATATTGTGCAAAATTATAGAAGCTGTCATGATATATTTCATTGTGTCAACATCCCAAAAACGTGATGGTCCACGTATCATTGCAAATCGAGCTTGCAACACTCCAAAAGCTCTCTCGACATCTTTTCTAGCAGCTTCTTGGGCAGCTGCAAAATACTTTTTTTTGTTTCCTTGAGGGGATGGAATGGTTTTAACAAAAGTAGGCCAAGAAGGATATATACCATCAGCAAGATAATATCCCATATTATATTCGTGCCCATTAATAGTATATCTCACTTCTGGTCCACGACCTTCTGCTAATTGTTGAAATAGATTTGATCGATCTAACACATTAATGTCATTTAATGATCCAGGTAATCCAAAAAATGCATGCCAAATCCAAAGATCTTTTGAAGCTATGGCTTCTAAAATAATAGTGGGTTCATGAACATGACCAGTAAACATACCTTGCCACGCAGATGGACAATTTTTCCATTTCCAGTGCATACAATCAATACTACCTAACATGCCAGGAAAACCGCGGCGTTTGTTTTCGTCCAATAATTTAGCCACATCTTCATTCGTAGGTCGGCTTAAATATTCTTTACTAAAAATTTCGAAAATTGCTTTAACAAATCTTTTTAGACTTTCTATTGCTGTGCTTTCACCAATTCTTACATAATCATCAATAGCATCAGCAGGCGTTCCATAGGCAAGCATCCTCAATGCAGCTGTCATCTTTTGTAAAGATGATAATCCACGAACTCCCGCAGCATCACTTCTTTGAGTAAAATAATTATCATGAACTGTAATTGCTTCTTGAATTCGTAAAAATAGTGATCGACGCATCCGAAATCTTCTACGGAAAGATGCCTCTGGATATGTTGGATTATCAGAAAAATAATCCTGAAAAAGTCTAACATGACCTTCTTCTCTATTCCGATTAAACACACGGTGATTCATTACTGATCCACCATGACGTGATATCATATTTTCATTATGGTGTTGATAAGATTGATAAGCAGCATCAACCATTGTTACTAGAGCTTCAGTATCTTCCTCCTCCGCATTCATCAATTCATGAATAATTCTTACGTTATTTGACATTGTATAATTAGAGGTGTTGGAGATTAACAGTGTTTGTTTGAGTCATGTATACGAGTGAATATTTTGGTGAATAAGTGAAGAATGGGCTCATGGAAGCCCATTGGGTTATTTTTTAAAGTATCCATTTAAATTTCAAATTTTAATTTTCAAAAAGCTAACTAAAAATTATTTTTAAAAAATAGGGTATCAATATAGGGTTTATCATTGGAGTAAATCATACTTTTGAATCCTTATAATTTTAATAATCATTATTTTAGGGGTTATGAAAAGGAAAGCTCCTTGGAGTTGCTCTAAGCATAATTCCTTAAAAAAAGATTTACATATTTAATTAGTAGAATACATAAGTAGGAGAAAACAGTAGGAAAAATAGCAAACAAATGATAAGAAAAGGTAACCGATTAGTTGCGGGAAATAATTGAAACAGTGGACTGTCAGTCGTACATTATGCAACGACATTACAATCTATACATACATACGTTAACTTTACCTTTTCCAACAGATCAACCCCATTCTTTACTCCTTCACTCCTACGTTTGCTTTTTATGAAGGTAATAATAATTCTACTGGATATTCTCCCCCCCCCCCCCCCCCATCATTCTACTACATATACCTACCTACCTACTTACATACATAGATATCTCTGATCTGATCATTTCTTGCAGATTGTTAGTGTCACTACAAGGAGAAGCAAGTGGGTTTGTAGAACCTATGTCCAAAAGGGTCACGGGAACAGCAGGAATCTTGGTTTTTTGCTTGGTGGGCCCCACTTTGACTTCACTGTGAGTGTGTGTTTTTTTCTTGATTTGATTGAATTGGGGTTTGATTGTTTGCTATGTTTTTGTTGTTTTAATTGCAGAATATAAATTTTATTTAGATGGGTTTTTTGTATCATATCAATTGTAGAGTTTTGATTGGTTTTTAGATGTGGGGGTTTGTCGAAATGGATGAATTGTTAGTGGTTTGTAGTTAGGGGTAGGTGATTCAAGTGAATATTTGGGGTTTTGTGGGTAGTTTTTGGAGTGATGGAGTTTATTGGGAGGAAGAGAAAGGGAGGGGAGATGATTGAGTCTTCGTGGAAGAGTACAATCTCGTTGACTGTGTTATGGTCGCGTTTGTCTCTTGATGAGTACTCGACGCGAAAAAAGAAGTGTAAGGAAGTAGAGGTGATTGAATCTAGGAAGAGTGTAGTTAAGGGAGTTGCTACTGCTCCGGTTTGTGGGGTTTCGTCATTGGATCCGCCTGGACGGGGTTTAAAGAGGAAAATTGGGTGTATTGATGTAGCGACACGGATGGGTAGAAAGAAGAAGATTGAATTGGATTATGTGTTGGGTGAAGTTATTGGTAAAGGGAAATTTGGGTCAGTGGTGAGGTGTCGGAGTAAGTCTTGTGGAGAAGAGGTAGCGTGTAAGACGGTGCGCAAAGGGAAGGAGATTGTGCATCGAGAAGTAGAGATAATGCAGCACCTTTCTGGACATCCAGGTGTGGTCACGTTGAAAGCGGTCTATGAGGATTCTGAATCTTTTCATCTTCTGATGGAGCTTTGTGCTGGTGGACGGTTGCTTGACAAAATGGCTGAAGAAGGGCTATATTCTGAGCAAAAAGCTGCTAATATTCTGAAGGAATTAATGCTGGTGATAAGGTATTGCCACGACATGGGTGTTGTTCACCGGGATATAAAGCCTGAGAACATTCTTTACACAACATCTGGAAAATTGAAGCTTGCAGATTTCGGATTGGCTGTTAGAATTTCAAACGGTGAGTACCTAGGGTTTTATTGTATTGTCTTCGTAGTTAATTATTTCAGGTATACATCTTCTAATACACGACAACCTCAAGTGAACTATTGTTATTAATAGTCATTGGATCTCTACAACTATAAACATAATAGTGTCCCTCACTCGTTTTTAATGGTTGATAATGGCATAATCTATGCACTCGAGTTTTTAGACCACTTTGCACTCCAAGTTTTTCTATATCCTGATGTGTCCATTAATATTTGACCTTGAACAGAACTGGACTAGGAACCCAGCCCTTCTTCCATCCTCAAGCAAATGTCAAACACTTAGGGTCTTATTTCTCCTTGAAGTAACTTAATTTTGTTCTTCAGATGATCATGAAAATATATTTTCAAGAAATGGTTGTATGTAGTTTTCCATCATTGGTGTGCAGTTATGAAAGCATTAAAAACCAAAAAGTTGCAGTCTTGGCGATATGAATAGAATGTAATATGTCTAAAGGGACAAGTAATAGAATACATGTCGTCATCTATCAAAGTACAAAAGTATGAGATTTTTTCTTCCTTCCACCCTATTAGCTTACAAGGACTTGGGGATTTATTTGTTTTCCTAGAACTAACTCTATATTTTTTTTTACTAAAGACCGTGATTATTATCTCTGTGATAAATGGTTGTATGTGGTGAACTTTTAATGGATAGATACTAGGATAGAAAAAACTTAAATAAACCTCAATTTGTTATATAACGTGTTCCCAGTATAAAACTACAACTGTCTTTGCTAAATAATATTTATAAATAATATTAAGTTTCAGTTGTCAAACTATTCATTGTGATTACAAACATTAATAATTGAAAAATGTAGTATGTGTTTTTTAGTCTGCGATATTGAAAGTTGAAACTTTAAAATTCTACGAGGAATGACGTTACTTGTGACAATTTTCTTTTTTCGCGGAAGCTAATTAAATGGGTACTGGTAGATTTAGTTTGTACCTTGCATGCTGTTTTGGGAAGTAATGGAGTCTGTATAAATTTTGCTGCTCTTTCAGTCCCTTCAATAATTATCAAGGTCGCTACAGTACGATTATAGCATTAGTTTCTGTTGAGTATGTTGAAGAATCTAGATTGGTGCTTACTTGGCTTAGGAGTTAGGATTATGAGATTAGCTACTCAAGATTCTTATTTGAGTGACAGGGTGAGCGTTTATTGCAGTTTTGAAGGAGTTAGAATGAAATGATAGATATGTAATTGTACAGATTAATTATGATTTTTTGTTATTTAAATAGGAGATACTGTCAGGAAAGGTAAATAAAATTTATTAACCCTGAAGGTACTGGTAAATGGAGCCCTAAATACTCTGCCACACGCAACATATGAAGCCATGAATCACACTACAACAATAGGGTTACCACACTATATTTGGATCCCCCGCCTAACAAATGACAGTAGAGAGTAGGTCAAGTTCTCAGAAATCGAACGTACCATTCAATCTTAGTAACACTTCTGATAGCAATCTTTTTGGTTTTCCTGGAGTGTTTGATAACCTTGACAGTCCAAGAAAACTCCATTAGAACTTTATCTTTTTATCTTCTCATTTTTGGAAAAGTGTTGTACTTCCTTTTCATAAAAAGAACTCTATAACAGCTCACAAGATCTTCTAACTCTTTGCTCTTACAGGTCAGACCTTGTCTGGTGTGGTTGGAAGTCCTGCATATGTTGCACCTGAAGTATTGGACGGTAATTATTCAACAAAGGTGGATATCTGGAGTGCAGGTGTACTCCTCCATGCGCTTTTAACTGGTTTGCTGCCATTTCATGGTAATTCTGTTGAATCAGTGTTTGAGGCTGTGAAGAATGTAAACCTTGATTTCAAAGGTGATAAATGGGAGTCAGTATCCCAACCTGCTCGTGATTTACTTGCGCATATGCTGACAAGGAATGTTTCGTCAAGGTTCACAGCTGATGATGTACTATGTAAGCTTCGAATGTTACGCCAAATAAATTGCATTATTGACACAAATAATACATGTAATTGCAAGTCTATTTAAAATGAATTTAGTTGTTTTTTAAAAGAATAGATTTTTTTTTGAATTTTAGTTGCTGACGTCTTTCATAAAAAATATACCCACATAGGTTATATCTTTAAAAAAACTAAATTTGAATCACTTTTCATTTACAAGTAATTTGAGTTGCATTCAAAATAGATGTTTCATGAATTTGATAGTTTAGTGGCATCTGTAGGAGTAAGCAGTATGGGGAAGTGTTACATGAATTTGAGAATTTGGTGACATGTAGGAGTTAGCAGTATGAGGTTAATCTTTCAGTTTACGCATAACATTTGTATTTTTGATATGTATGCTATTTCATAATATTAGATTCCTTTCAGAAAGCTAGCTTGTCGAATTTTAAACCAGTCAAAGATGTTATGTTTCCTTCGCCACTATTTTTTGTGGAGAAATTTTCTCATTACTTCCTCGTGCACTCCACCTTTCCTATGATCTAAAGAATAACCTATTTACGTCTCATTCATTTAAACTCTATATCCACAGGTCATCCATGGATACGATTTTACACAGAAGCAACAATAAACACTCTAACTTTGAGTCCAGAGCTGATTTATAACTTTAGGTTGACTACGAAACAACCGACTTCAAGAACTGACCCGGAGTCTGACAGTAGTAAGGCAATAACCAGAAGCATTACAGGTGATGACCAGGGTCCTGTTTCTTCAACCCGCAACTCAGGCAAGAGGCCTGCAGATAAGAGTAATGATTTGGTTGATGTTTTAGCTGAGGCAATCTCACGTGTGAGGATATCCGAGCCAAAAAGAAGCAGGTTATGCAGTCCTGCGAGCCCAATTGAACAAGAATGTACCTCTAACATCAAGGTAAACAGCCCATGCGCTGCATTTTGACTACCAGTATAACATAGAAGCACATGACCTTGGTTACCATTAGTTATAACTGGTAAGGAAACTCGCTTACTCTGTTGAAGTTTTCTACTTGATAAAGCAGAAGTCAAGGTTGACCAACTCTTCGACTGTGACATCAAAAATGGTAATTGTAACACTTCAGTGTTAATTAGTAGATTGCTTTTGATCACCTTTTGTTAGTACATCCTGAAAACAATGATTGCGTGACTTGATGATTATCTGTATGTAAATACTTAATGCTGTACATATAAGTTTTGCATTCTCATTTAGAAGAACGCATGCAGTGTAATAATGCAGTCTTTGTAAATTCACTGGTATGAAATTTTCATTTTCATCACATCAGGCCGCAAGTCTTTGAAGACCTTGAGAAAAGAAATGCTAGAAATATTTTTGGTACTTGTAGGTTCTCTAACAAGAACTCTTTAAGAACTTTAACCCGGAAGCATATTTAACAAGAAATAATTAGTAATTGAAAGGCAGTGCCTTCAACAGGGAATTAGCTTAATTGTAATCCCGGAGAGCGCAGGAAAAGAAATGTTAGTAGCTTCAACTGCCCTTGTGATATCTGGAGGAGTATTACATTACCCATTTCATGGGGTTGTTTAGTGGAGGAAAAGTAGCTCAGAAGTCGGAACTTTTGACAAGCACTCTCAGCAAATTTTAATGGCTGTTCAATTAATTAAAGACTATTCGAGACCCCATTCTTGACCCAACAATGCTACAATTGTCCATGTTAAGATTGTCGATCCTGCATAGAACTGACCCGATAATAGGGATTGCCCTGATATTGACCCGATCCAGATACAAAATAGACCCCCCTTCAAACAACTCCACGAGTATATGCTGTCTATTAGTATCTATCTGAAAAATACACGCATAATTTTTGTATCTGGGAAAAAGTTGCATATTAGCCATACGTTGTCCGCACTCTGCAGTCCCAGTGACAGCCCTCTGTCTGACAAGGGCCAACACTATTTATTCTTTCTCATCTTCACTGTGAAAATTCGAGATAATATAGAAACAGAAAAAATTGGGCATGAGGTTGTCTTCATGGATCTCTCCTAAGTTTAGAAGAGGTATGTACTTATAAAGTAAGGGGCCCCGCAGGGGCATTTTTGTAAATATAATTTTTCAGTGATTTTACATAAATATCCTTAAATTTGTATTACAATTGTTTTAACCTCATAAGATTTTCCTCAGGCACATGAAACCCATAGAAATATTGCATATTTGTAACTTATTACAAAGGGCTCACAAGTCCAATGCCTATTTTTTTATCTTATAGGATTTTTAGAAAAAACTCAAAATTAAATCTAGCAAAGATGATTACGGGATTTATGGCAAGAGTTTGATAAAAAAGGTTACTGGTTCGAATTCCAACACAAACAAAATTTTACTATTTTTTGCATAACTATTTAAGGATGACGTTTTTGTAATTTTCAAAAATATAGGAATAAAATCGTAATTTCGAAGCTATTAAATTTGTAATCTTTGTCCTTATGTTAAAGTTTAATATATCTATATCTATACTATACAATTATAAGCAAACTGGGGTATATTTGGTGTTAGGCAGCCCACATTCTTACCAAACTCTCCATCAAACTCTTCACCAACCCCCACCTACTACATCTAACTTCTATAAATACTCCTCTCCTCCTTCAATATCAAATACACCATAATTCCCACTTCTCTCTCTATATAGCTGCTAGATAGTCCGTCTAGTAGGGGAGCCGGTTTAGCCGGCTTTCAGGAAGTGTCGGGATAGAAGGTCCTCGTGCCTAAACTATTCCTTAGGGTACTTGGGTCTGACTGCAGACATCGGAGGTGATCCCGCTGCAGGGGTCTTTCTATCAGGTTGTGTGGCACTATCCGGGTTGGGAGAGGGAGAGAAGGAAAGGTTGTCGGGAAACAGTGATAGGGGGAGGTTTTGAGATAAACACTTCAGTGAGTTGGAGATATACATAATAGGTATGGTAGGGCTAAATTTGTGTATAAAATTCAGGGGCCGGATACCCGGATATTGTAACCTTTTTTATTAGTGTGAAGTTGTTGCTCTTGTGGATGTAGGCTGGGCCGAACCACGTTAAATCTCTTGTCTCTTTTACTGTATTGTTGGTTTGTTGCTTCATTACTATCACGTGTATTTGTGGGATCTAAGCACACATATTTACCAAATCGCTTCCGCATTCACCGGGAATCGAGCAGATTCCTAACAGTTGGCTTCAGAGCTAGTTGTGTCTAAATTATTGGTGCCGAAGGAAAGTCGTTAAGAAAAGTGGTTGTCTAATAAGGCGCCGTTTTGACGGAAGTGCTCCCATTGTTTCTTACACTTACCTGGCCAATTGATTTAGTTGTTTGGATTGATTTGTGTGTGCAAACGGAGATCATGGCAAGTATTGGAGGATTCAAGGTGACCCCATATGATGGTAAAGGAAGTTTTACTCTTTGGCAGAGAAGGGTAAAGGATATCCTAACCCAACAGAAGCTAGCAAGGGCTTTGAAGGGGAAGGAGGGAAAGCTAACAAAGATGAGCGATGAAGATTACGAGGATGCTGAGTCGCAATGCATGAGTTGATACTCCTATGGTTTTGATGATCACATTCAGCAAGCTGATAGCTTGTAGTTTGATATAAAACATCATGTTATTTCTGTATTGTACTAACTTGGTTTTGCAGGGAAAAATAGTCTATTGATTCTTTAATCAGAATATACAAACAGCAAGCCATTTGGTGCTTCAACAATGACAGTTTGGCACGCCAATTGCACACAATCAATACACAAACAGCAAGCCATTTCCAACTGTTCAGAATTCCTGTAGATAAAGATTAACTAGACAAAATGAAAGGATATCTTCGATATATTATTTATTTTGGTATTTGTACGATTTAAACATAAAATTTAATCACACTTAGTTATCCTCTCCACTAGGTCATTAATTTAATTGATTCTGTCAAAAGTTAAAAGTCAATTCTAGCAATATCTATTTTCAATTATAAGAGATATTCCATTATTGCGAAAAATCAAATTATATTTGTTTATGGAATATATCTCTACACCAAGGCAATAAGATCGAACAAGAAATATCGAGGTGTGATATTTTTTAGATCTCCGCTGCAAAAGTGATAAGGCGACAGGCTCGAACAAAGAATATTCGAGGATTAATATTCTTTAGAAAGCTCGTGCTATATTTAAAAACGATCAGTTTCTATTCAAAAATATTCCGCCTTCGCACTCAAAATACTTTTATCCTCAAGAATATTAATATTCAGTGGTAGAATATTAATACTCATTTTTATCTCGTGCCAGAAATACTTAAAGTAATTTTTCTCCCACTTCGTAAATTTATTCTATTTTCGGAGAAAATTATTTTAAATACTCAAAAATATTTCCTACACTCTCAATTTATTTTAAATATTAGGAAATATATTCTAAGTATTTATTTAAGTCAAAACATTGGTCAAAAGATGCATCTATCTCATAGAAAGACCAATCGTATTTTATTTGGAACCGAAACCTTATTTATTCGTATTAAATCCAAATAAAATACTTCCACTTGCTAGAATGACTTGAAACTTGAAATGGGTCACTTAAATGTTATTTTATATGCATGGTAAAAGTTTCGTAATTTTCTGAGAATTTTGGTCCAGGCACGAAAATCGAGGCAGTGGGTCCACAGTTGACCTCGTTTGACTAAGTCAACGTTGACCATTTTTTTGACCAAAACTTCCAGAATTTCATTTTATGATATTCCTAAATGCTCCATAATTTTAGAATTATTTATTGGGAATTTTCGTATTAATCGGGTATTTAATTAACGAAATATGTTACGTATTTATTCGTTAATTGATACGAGTCCGATACAATATATTAGAGATATATATCAGCTGGAATATTTGTGTAGAATACCACCCCCACTTGCAAAGAAACACAATACCACCCCCAACAAACACAAAACCACTTTCCACTTCATCAATCCAAGTGCTTTCAATCCTAACCACTCCTTTTTCCTTCAATCCTCACCCTTCCTTCCGCCCAACTCCTCCTATAAATAAACCCCCACCCCCAACCATTTCTACTAAGCTAAGGAGCCAATTAAGTTCTGGGAATTTAGAAGTGGAAGCTCTCTCAATATATCCAAATACTCTCTACACCCACTTCATCTCAAAAACCTTCTCTTTCTTATATATACTTAAATATATACAAGGTTTTTGTTCCATAAAGATTAGTTCATCCAACCAAGCTCTCTCCCACCTAGCAAGCTCCTCTACCACTACTATCCGGTCTCCCGAAGGGCTGCCCAAGTTCGACCATAAGCCAAAATCCGGCCGAACCTCCGGCGAATTTTTCCGGCGAACTTTTCCGGCGATATCCAAAAGTGGTAATAATTTAGCTTCATATCCGAGTCTTAACCGATCATATTTTTATATACATATAAGAGCTCTATACCTTTATCTCTTCTTCTTTATTAAGCTCTTATATCGGATCTCGAACTGAGACCACAAAAATCCGTATAAGGATTAAAATTCGAACAACGATTCGAAATATTATTATACCTCAAAAAGAGGTTATATTTGACGACGGTCAAATTATTACATCGAGCTTGATTTGATTCCCTTCTGTCACCTCTAGTGTTCCGGGGGAAAAGAATCTAAAAGCCTTAATTAAAACTTTAACGCACTTACTTTGGCCATTAATATTTTATTGTTGTGTGGTGTGTTTAATTAATCGTACGTGTTTGTTTATCTTTAACGCGTAATAGCGTGGCGAAAGCCTTTTATATATTTTCCGCACTTTTTATTCTCGTCCTCACACATGTGAGTGATTTTACTTTCCGCACTTTTTCTTCTCATCCTCACATCTGTGAGTGATTTTACTTTCCGCACATTTTCTTCTCGTCCTCACACTTGTGAGTGATTTTACATTCCGCACTATTTTAACGCATAATAGCGGCCCTCATTTTATCCTATAGATAAAGTGAGCTACTTTTCTGCACGTGTGTGTTTTATTTGTGTGTTGTGTTTAATTGGCCAAATAATATTAAAGTGCAAATTGTTAAAGTAATATTGTAACACTCTCGTTTAAATATAAATACGAATAGTCTATAACAAGACTATATCGAACGAGAAGTTGTTTATCAAAGGTCCTTTAGCTATAAAGCTCATCAAGGACTTGATTTATACAATACTTCGAAAATAGACGTATTTTCAACAAAGAAGTAATTGTAAGTATATTTCGATCTTTATAAAAGACGAGCCAAAGTATACGATTATAAAACCTTATAAGCCTACGAGCTTAAAGGAAATAATCAAGATTTACAAACTCCGAGATATATTTAAATCTCACTATACGGAGTATTGTATTAAAAAGTCATAAGCAAATAAAGCTTATTGAACTTACTTTAATTAATATTCGGGTAAGAATATTATAGTCACCTTAGGACATATTAAGTCCAAACCTCTCTTTATATTACGGTTTGTTTCGTAGATATTGTTTTCTAAGTTTTGCAGTGAGGTGAAGTTGAAGTGAGGTGATTCTCGTTCTAAGACCCAAGTCCTAGGCACTAGCGGGGAGTTAGTGGCCTTTGCACCGTGAAGAAGAGGAAAGACCCAAGACCTTTCATCTAAGATCCAAGACCGGCAAAAGCAAGGAATTCAAAGACTACACCAAGGGTTCTACATCAACTTTGAAGAAGTAGCGGGGAGTTGCTGTCTAAGATAAGTTGTGTAGGTTTCACAACGACTTTGAGGGAGTAACGGGGAGTTACGGTCCAAGACAAGTCTTGTGGGTATTACATTTATTTTGAGGTAGTAGCGGGTAGTTACGTATCAAGATAAATATTTGTAAGGTTGTGTAAGGCTTCTCCGCCTACTATAAAGGAGTCTCTTTATAGTGGAAGAAATCTCGAGTCCGGAGAGGAGCTCGGGGACTGGAGTAGGGGTGAGCGAATCCATTAGGGGTTGCGCCATCGCGAACCAGGATAAAATCTACTGTGTGGTATTTTCTTTCCTTGTCTTTTATTTCTGCACTTATAAACTGCATAAACGACTCGGTAAAGTTTTAAAAATGGAAAATTATTTTAAAACACCATAATAATTTTAAAATTGGTAGTTAAGCTATTCAACCCCCCCTTCTAGCTTAATATAGCCCTCTTACGGGACCTAACAATTGGTATCAAAGTGGTGCTTTTTAACGTGTTTGTTAAGTGATTTGCAGATTTACAGGCACAACAAAAAGTGATCCTAAATGGCGTATCTAAATACCATCGGTTGTTGTGCAGGCCTATCAAGCTCTCGCCCTCCTCTATTTGATGGCACCAACTTTGCAACATGGAAAACGAGATTTCGCATCTATGCTAGATCTCAAGGAGTCAAAGTATGGATGGCCATAGAAGACGGAGTTGTTATTCCTACCGAAACGGTTGAAGGTGTCACTGTTGAAAAGAAGGTTAGTGAATACACTCTCGCCGAGGAAAATATGATGAATATAGCCGCAAAGGCGGAAATGGTTCTCACAAGTGCACTTGCAGAAAAAGAATATAAAAGAGTAAATAATTGCAAGTCCGCACAAGAAATGTGGAACAAATTAGTGGTTACCTACGAAGGAACCATTGATATAAAAGATTCTCGAATGGATACTTTAATCCACGAATACGAGAACTTTAAACTCCAAGGGAGAAAATATCATCGATATGGAAACAAGATTTACTCGTATAATCGATGAATTATCTCAACTCGGAAAGAGTTATTCTCGAAATGAGAAGAACCGAAGAGTTCTTAAATCTTTACCTCCTAGTTGGAAGGTTAAAGTTACAACTATCAAAGAAATGCATAAACTAAATGATTATGACATTGATAGTTTATTCGGAAATCTTCGTGCATACGAAGAAGACAATATTCCGGATAGAGTCATTCCTAAAGTGGAAGACAAAAAGAAAAATATGGCTTTAAAAGCTATATTAATTGATGAAAATGAAAACGACGAGGAGTTGAACGAAGAACTCCAAGATCTCGATGAAAGCGAAGTTGCTTTACTTACGAGACAACTTCGTCGTGTGCTACAAAGCAAAGCTCAAAGATACGGAAAAGGCTTCCTTAAATCGAACAATCAACAAAGAGTTTTTAACTCTAAAGGAAGACCTAATTACTCTCAAAATTATAGTCCTAACTATAAGAGTAATTTTCCAACAACGAGCTATAATAAAGGCAAAGGCACTCAAAATACAAATGCCTATAATAATGCCAACAACAATAATAATCCTACTTACACTCCTCCAAAATATAAAGAACAAACTCCGGAGGAAACACAAGAAATGTGTTTCGAGTGTAAGCAACCGGGCCACTTCAAAAGAAAATGTCCAAAGCTTGCTAAAGGAAGAATTCTCGTGGCGGAAAACGGTTGGGATTTAAGTGAAGATGAAGAAGCTCCGGAAGCTAGTGAAGAAGTTGTCAACTTGTGCTTAATGGCTATCGGGGATGAAGCTACTTCAACGGGAGCCTCCACTTCTCATCAAGAGGTGTGTCTTGCCGCTAAACAAGACATGTGGTACCTTGATAGTGGTTGTTCGAGACACATGACCGGTAATGAGTCACTATTGAACAACATTAAAAAGGTCACTGCGGGGAGTGTCACATTTGGAGATAGTAGTAAAGGGATCATTGTCGGCATCGGAGACATCGGGAATAGTCGCTTCAAGATTTCAAATGTACAACTAGTCACAGGACTAAAGTACAATCTTCTCTCGATAAGTCAACTTTGCGACAATGATTACAAGGTAATTTTCTACACTACTCATTGTTGTATTTTGGATAAAGATTGGAAATTGATTCTCACTTGCCCTCGAAACAAAAATGTCTACACATGTGACATGAGCAAGAATGAGAATGTATGCCTAATCACAACAAACGATGACCCTTGGTTATGGCATCGAAGATTAGGACATGCAAACATGAAGTTGATTAAAAATATATCAACTAAAGATCATGTTCGAGGTATACCAAAATTGAATTATCAAAAAGATCATACTTGTGAAGCTTGCGAAATTGGAAAATAAATTCGAGCCTCTCACAAAGCTAAATTCATGGTATCAACCTCTAGACCTCTCAAGCTTTTACACATGGATCTTATTGGTCCGGTTCCAATACAAAGTCTCGGAGGTTGTTCATACACGTTAGTAATCGTTGATGATTATTCACGATTCACGTGGACAGAATTTCTTAAATCAAAAAGTGATGCTTTTGAATCTTTCTCTTCTCTATGTAAAAAGATTCAAAATCAACAAAATAGTACCATCGTCTATATACGGACGGATCATGGTAAAGAATTTGAGAATTCTAGTTTTACGAACTTTTGTAATGAAAATGGAATCACACATAATTTTTCCGCACCATACACTCCACAATCAAATGGAGTTGTAGAAAGGAAAAATAGAACATTACAAGAAATGGCAAGCACTATGCTAAATGAATATCGTCGACCTAAATATTTTTGGGCCGAAGCAATGTCAACTTCTTGTCATATTCTTAATCGGGTTTTGTTACGACCAATATCTCAAAAGACTCCTTATGAGTTTTATTTTGGCAAAACACCGAAGCTTAGTTACTTTCGAGTATTTGGTTGCAAATGCTTCATATTAAACTCGAAAGACTAGCTTACCAAATTTGATCCTAAATCAAATGAAGGTATATTTCTTGGATACTCTACAAATAGCAAAGCCTATCGAGTATTCAATCTTAAAACACTTGTGGTGGAAGAATCTATGAATGTTGCATTTGATGAAAGAAAGCCATCATCTAAGTACAAAGATCTTGTTGAAAACGAAAAAGTTGAACAAGACGATGTTGAAAATATTATTCGACAATTCGAAAATATGGATCTTGGAACTCCCATCCCAAGAAATCCATTAGAATTAGCCGAAACGGAAGTAGAACTTCCAAAAGAAATTCCTATTATTAGAAGTCATCCACTAGATAATGTTCTTGGAGACTTGAATAAAGGAGTTCAAACGCGGTCACAAGTACAAAACGTTGTGAATCATCTTAGTTTTCTATCACAAATAGAACCTAAGACCGCTAAAGAAGCTTTGCTAGACGAGGATTGGATCTCGGCAATGCAAGATGAATTACTACAATTCACTCGTAGCAAAGTGTGGGAACTTGTTCCAAAGCCCAAAGATACTTCCATAATTGGAACCAAATGGGTATTTAGAAACAAGTTAGATGAAAACGGAACAGTTGTTAGAAATAAAGCGAGATTAGTCGCTCAAGGCTATACCCAAATGGAAGGGATAGACTTTGATGAAACTTATGCACCCGTAGCACGAATCGAATCAATTCGAATGCTATTAGCATACGCGTGTCATAAAGATTTCAAGGTATACCAAATGGATGTCAAATCGGCCTTCTTAAACGGGATTTTAGAAGAAGAAGTTTATGTCAAACAACCTCCTGGTTTTGAAGTTGCCACACATCCGGAATATGTATACAAATTATACAAAGCTCTATACGGCTTAAAACAAGCTCCAAGAGCTTGGTATGAAAGGTTGAGCAAGTTCCTATTGGAAAATAACTTTAAAATGGGAACGGCCGATAAAACCTTATTTACAAGACAAGAAAAAGATGATATCTTGCTTGTACAAATATACGTAGATGACATCATCTTTGGTTCAACCAATGATGCACTATGTAAAGAATTCTTTCATAATATGAGCAAAGAATTCGAAATGAGTATGATGGGTGAATTAAATTTCTTCTTAGGATTGCAAATAAGGCAATCGGATGAAGGCATACATATTTCACAATCGAAATATTGTAAAGAAATGCTCAAGAAATTTGAAATGGAAAATTCAAAACCCATATCTACTCCTATGTCTACTTCTGATAAATTAACAGAAGATTCCAACGGAATACCCGTTGACACTAAGAAATATCGAGGTATGATTGGTAGCTTGCTATATATTACTGCAAGTCGTCCCGATATTCAATATAGTGTTGGTAAGTGTGCTAGATTCCAAGTAGCACCAAAAGAATCTCATTTATCCGCGGTAAAACGGATATTGAGATATTTAAAAGGAACCACTGACGTAGGTTTATGGTATCCAAAAGGAGTACCATTTGACTTAGTATGCTTTTCTGATTCGGACTATGCCGGGCATTTAGTCGACAGAAAAAGTACAAGTGGTACATGTCAGTTTCTGGGAGGATGCCTAGTGTCTTGGTTTTCCAAGAAACAAAATTCGGTATCTATCTCTACTACGGAACGGAGTATATAGCGGCCGCAAAATGTTGTGCTCAAATATTATGGATGAAGCAAACATTAGCCGACTATAATACTAAATTTAATGTGATCTCAATCTTATGCGATAACACGAGTGCTATTAATCTTAGCAAAAATCCCGTGTTACACTCAAGATCTAAGCATATAGATGTGAGACATCATTTCTTACGTGATCATGTCAATAAAGGCGATATAAAATTGACTCATATAGAAACTGAGTACAATCTCGCAGACATATTCACGAAACCATTGAATTCCGAACGATTCACTAAACTCCGTTTGGATTTAGGAATGTTGGAAATTCCAAAATAATGGTTTACATTGATATATCAATATTATCAATATTTACATATTCTTGTGAGAAAAATTATCATTAGTTATAGTCATCTCACGAAAAAGATATCTTTTCGGATGATTAAATCTCTAAAACTCAGATTCATCGATAATGATAACATATGAAACTTTATCGATCGAGTTTTATCGAGAACTTAATTTTCCCACGGTTAAAGATAAAACTATTCGAGTAAATATTTATCGAAATTGACTTCGAAAATATTTTTGAGATACTAAATAAATGATATTTATCTAAATACAAAGAATCAAAACATTAGTATATTTACCAATATTTAAGTACTAATATTTAATATATTATTATATTAATGTATGATAATTATTATTACTTTTCAAAATTATTTTCGAAAATAAAAATGATTATTTTCAAAATATTTTGGTCATTTTTCGACCCAGTCTATGTTATTTAGCCCAGCCCAACTCAGCTTGACCCAATCCAAGACACCAAAACCCTACGATCTTGGCCATTCATTATAAAAATGATTTAATCTTGGCCGTTCATTCAGAAAATATATATACTAACTTAACACACAATTCTCATTTGTGTATGTACTGTTCAAGCCGCGTATTCTCTCTCAAACCCTAATCTCTTATCTCTCTCTCTCTCTCTCGAGTTCTCTCGCCGCTTCTACCTTTTTCCGATCAAAAACCCTAAAATACTCGACTATATTCAAAGATTCATACATCAAATCGAGTATATTTTCATCCTTTGTACCGATTAAACTCATAATCGATACAAATCGAAGCTGAGTCAGGTTAAATCGAGTAATTTTGATGTATAAAACGTTATCGTCTCAATCGATTTCAGTTTATAAGATCAAAATTAAACATTTATATGTATATACACAACATATTCACACACGTTCATAGTCCTTTTGCTGTTTATGTTTGATTCTTCAAAACCCTAATTATATGTTAAGAAATTTATGCAGGTTTAAAGAAGATTGTGCAATCTAAAGGGCACACGGCGCTCAATTCGCACAAATCAAGACCGATGAAGCTTTAACTCAGTCGAATCAGTGCTTAAATCGTTGGAATCAGTGACTCAATGAACCGACTTGGTGAGTCAACTCGGCAACTCGACTCAAACTCGGGCGAGTTTAGAGTTTTTAGGATTGGTAAGTATCCGAGAAGACTACGAGGCCTCGGGCAAAGGTATAACTTCTATTAATCTCAGAAATTTGGAATTCTTTGTGAAATTTATGTGATTGCATGTTTACTTTTATGGTAATGTCGAAATTAATGATGTAGTCCTTCTGTATAAAGGAGCATATGGTTGAATCACTTTGATTCGTATATCATTTTGAGTATTGATACAGCTAGATTCTCGAATTGGTAAAGACAAATGATATAATTTGAATTTCGTTTAAATTTGACATATTAGGGATACTTGTGATCTGACTAGCCAAATGAAAACATTTTATTACAAGTCCAAACTTGAGTTCCTTAGTTTAGACTCTGTGGAAATATGAATTACGTTTAGTTTGACTTGGTCAATTATGTGCTTCCATACTGGAAACTAAGTTATGTGATATAATTGTTCATTTACTTGTTGATCTTGAAAATATCTTGAATACTAAAGTTGATTTGGGTATATATATATATCTGTTCATAGGTATGATAAGTCAAAGTTGATTGTGATAATGTTTGATTATACAGACTATGTTTGTATGTAAAATCCCTGTTTACACTAAGCAATCTGATTCAGACTTTGAGGACTATGCCTTACTGAAGCAATATGTGAGTGTCAAAATTTGAGAAATGGTAATGGTTTATATTAGTTCTGTTGTGGGAGGATTTTAGCACAACAAATTATGAGGCCTCGTGCTGGAATAGCGCCAATAATCAAGGAATCGTCCAACCACCCGGAAAGGCTCGTGGTTGAAGATTAATGGCTAGCCGCCCGGGAAGGCACACGACTAGGGTTACCGAAGAACACGGGATGTGGTTCCTCGGAAGGATCGGGCTGAATCTACGGGATAAGAGCTCAAGGACCAAATGTTGGCCAGCCAAGAACCCTAATTTGACTGTGTCACACAAGAGTGCACGTGCTCTAGCTACTCAAGGAGTGTAAAGTGTCGAAGAAGATCTCGTAAACTGCCTACATACCACTATTTATAGTGGATCAAGCCCGAATGTAGTTCTTGAATGATATGATTGTTTGTTCATGATGAGTTATCCTCTCTCCAGTGGGATAATGACTGTTATTTCTGATAATAATCGAGTGTGATGTACAAAATCAGGTTACCAAGCAGTTTAGGTAACATAGAATGATTATCTCTTGTATTTATCTTGATTTTTGTATCATTTATCAAGTATATATGACATATATCCTCAAATAACTGAATGTTTATCTGTTTGAGAGTGTTTTTAGATGATATAGACGTATTCCTAAAAAATAGGAGGCGTGCCTTATCTGTATTGGCAGCCTAATCAGGCTTCCGGCGGAAGCTAGGGGTACCGCCCGGTAGCCTGGCTCCGGTACCCCCTCCGATAACCCCTATCACGGGAGCTACTCTGGAAGCTCTACTGGATGACTGGTAATAGCTATAGGTTATCCTCAAGGGGATGCCTTGAGACCCTTAGTCATGTGTCCCCGTGCTACAGTGTACATGGTAACCCCTAGGGCTACCGTAGGCCTCCGGAAACCTGACAGATTACTCATCCTCTTCATGGATCTGGACCCTAATCCTCTAGTGGGCCTAAATTTAACCCACGCCAGATTTTGGTCACAACAACTACCCCCCGGTTCCCTGAAGTACTGTGTGCAAGGGGAACCTAATATTCACAGGGTGCCGTTTTCTTGTATCCTCTGCAAAAATCTATATCTTTACACTCTCGTTAGCTCAATATGACAGGGTGTGTAGACATTAAGAATTCAGGATTTTAGGCGCTAGGAATAATGTGAGTATTTATCTGGAAATCTCTTGTATCTGGGCTACGGAAGCCTGAATTATGAATCCATAAAAATAAAAGGTTCCTAGCTAATTCGTTTAAATTTCAAATAAGCTCGTTTATCCTTAGTAAGTAAAGAGATAATTATCAAGAGAGGGTAATTTAAATCGGAACTCCACTTTTCTTTCTTGATAAGATAAAAGCGGTTCATTTCCCGTGTCAACACGCTTCCCCCCCCCCAGGCCTCATTTTCTGTGCCACATTCACTCAGCAGGGGTTGTGCCTATTTTCTCTTTGTTTTAATATATTAACACTCTTAGGCTTTTTATTTTTCTTTTCATCTTCACAAGACGTTTTCTCAAGTGTGCAAAGGTTGGTCAAAAGGTTCCGACGAGATCTCTCCAGCGAAGGCTTAATCATCTACACTTCCGTCGATTCGACTCTCCCGGATACTCAAGTAAGTGTCCAATGACCACAATTTACCTTCTTTATTTGATAAAAATCTCAAGTAAGCCTCTGATTGTATCTTCCATATGTTTGCTTTTGTATCTCTTCAATCTTAGCCATGCTAGATCTGTGCATTTACATCTCAACTGATAGATGCATGTTTAAGTTTTTATCTTGTGATGTGGGTCGGAGTGGTCGGTACTCCGGCTATCCCCTTTACTATCTCTAGGCATGTACCTCGCCTGTTTGATGCTTGTTTTCAATGAATATCGTTGTTTTAAATATGCTTGGTCGTGTAACTCATTTGTTTTGGCATGTCTGTAATGCCTTTTTTTCTCCGTATTCCTCTTCTTGTTCCGTTTAGTAATTACCGGAGTCACTAGGTTAGGATGCCACACTAATAGCCACCCCCCGAGTCCTAATTTTTCGTCTTTGGACTGGTAACCCTATTATACCCTGGGTTTCTCTAGGTCAGCCATCAAGAACCGTTATCTTCTTCGGTCCACAATTTTTGTTTAGACTTCAATCCTCTTCACTAATCTGCTCCCTCCTTTTGTGGTTGCAGATGTCTTTCTCATCGGCATCGAGGGAGTCTTCCCAATGTTTAGGTTACTTGTCACCTGTGTCTGGGGAACCGTCTGATTCAGGGTCCACCCATCTCAATGATCTTTTGCTCTCTCAACCTTTGCTCCAATCCAGGCCATCAGTTAGCTCCCGAACACGTTCTCGGGTGGAGGTAGTCAATCCTCTATCTGCTGAGATCGTCAACCGGTACCCTGGCTTCCTCACAGAGGCTGGTTCCTCCAACTCTGGTGGTGAAGAAGTAGAGAGGGTTGATATCAGTTCTAACACCGATGAGGGGGAAAGAATGATAGATGAATTACAGTTAAGAGGTAATCGTCTATCCTTCAGTAATGATGATGCGATAGAGGGGGAGGGTGATATTGAGTTACCATCAGAAGTCGAACGCAAGCCACATGTCCCGGCTTCCAATGTTCCTGCTTGTGAGGGCCAGGACTCTACCATGAATGCTGATAGATTGGCCAGGTTGCTGGAAATTTGCAATCCAGGTTGCCACCTTGTACTACCCTGTGCTGGCGAACGGTGTCACAGGTTCGACAATTTCGAAGCAGATCAATCCATCCCCAATGCTGTTGTATCGACTTCTTATTTCAAACTAGGGTTTTCTTTTCCAATGCATCCATTTTTTATAGATTTGTTGAACTTTTACGAGATAGCTCCCATGCAATTGACACCCAATTCTTTCCGGGTTGCCGCGTGTATGTATATTTTGTATGACCAAGCTTTCTCCGTTGCCCTTACTGCTAGGGAGTTAGGTTATTTTTATCAATTAAAGGATGTCGGAAGGAAGGTTGGTGTTTTTTACCTTACTGCTTGGAATAATAGGCAAGGAAAGTGTATAAAGGGAAATAAGAAAGGTATGTATGACTGGCTAGAGCAGTTCCTGTACTGCTACGATTGTGAAGGAGTTAACACGGAGTTTAACTTGACCCCTGGTAAGCCTTTTGTTGCCTAAATCCTTTCGTGATTCCCTTTACTATACCATAGGTTTAAATCTTCATCTTCTGTACTATGTCCCCTAGGGATCCCAGTGCAAACTTCTTTAGATGGAATTGAAGAGAAAAGGGCCAAGAAAGTCATGAAACTTGCTGCTTCATTGGGTGATGGTGAAAGCTTGTTAACATCGGAAACCCTTGAGAGATTAGGGTTTTCTAGGCCTGCGGCTCCCTTACTCCCCATCCCGGGAGACGAGGTAGAAGGAGGACAGCTGGGGGAACTGGAAACCCAGGGTGCCGAGCGGCAATCCGAGGAGATTGGTAAGGCTTCCGTCTCCTACGACTCTGGTGACCCAAGCTTCCGCTTCCCATGCTCATAGCTGTTTTCACACACGTGGTTCACTTTTACCTATCATTGTTTATTCCTTTACGATCCTTTATGTTATTTGATCTTATAGTATCTGCTGTTTTACCTTGCGATTGCATATAGATACATATATTGCGGTCTCTTAACCTATAAATGCCTCATCTTTTCAGGTATGTCAGGATCAGTGCCATCGTTCATCAAGCCGTCTGAAAAATATGAAGACTTATTTCCTGAGGATGAGTTAATGATGTTGGAGACCCCTATTGCCGCCACTCCAGTCTCTCGATTCCCTGCCTCCATGTCTGTTAAGACTGAGCTGTCTGCAGCCGAGAAGCGAAGACTTTCTCAGGTTGCCGGAGGTTCGAAATCCACTCCCGAGACTAGATCCTCGAAGAAGGCTAAGGTATCACAGCAGGGTACCCCCGCGGGTGATGTTGAGCAGTTCTTTCAAATGTCTGGGGGCCAGATTCCCATGGAGATTATCACTGGATGGGCCAGGCAGAGATCCTCTGATGCTGCAAAATCTATGTTGTTCTCATCAGGTGAGAGTTTCTTCCATCAACTCAGGCTCTCCAACCAATTAGCATTGGCTACCCGTGGGGATATGAGGCTTCGGGATGAGATTAAGCAGTTAAAGTTGGTTATGCAAGCCATGGAGGAAGAAAAGAAGAAGCTGCTCGATGCTGGTAAAAAGTTGAAGGTGGATTTGTCCGAGTTAACTAGGGAGAAGGACAGGTTGGCTAAGCTGGTTGCTAGTCAAAACACGGAGAAAGAGGAAAGGACGGTAGCCCATGCTACCACAGTGAAGGAGCTGACCTTGTAGGTAGACATGTTGCAGGCTTCAGTAAAGAAGTTGAAGGAAGCCCTCCCAGAAAGGTACAACACTGGTTTTTCAAAGGGAGTTAATGATTATTTGAAGGCCACCTGGGAGGTGATGCCAGATTTAGATTGGTCGCTCCTAGGTGAGGATGCAGTGAACCAAGTAGAGAAATTCAAAGCTGAAGCAACGAAGGCTGGGGCTGCCGGGCGCCATATTGCGACTACACCTCCGGTTACACAGAAGGGCACTGCCGAATTCATCCCCACTCCTGAAACTATGGTTGAGGCTCCCGCACTCACGGTTGAGGTTGCTCCATGGAATTCTTCAAAAAAGAATGACCCTGTCGAGGACTCCCCTAGCTCAGACGCTGTCAAAGACGCTCCTTCTGCCTAAGCAATCTCCCTAAATCATCCTTATTATCTTGAACTCATATTTTGTTGGTTTACAAACTCTATAGTTTTAACTAAGGGGGTGGGCTCCTATAACGCTCCACAGATGTAAGGATTTAATCTTTCAACTTTGTTTGTCTTATGGCCTCGGGCCTGGTACTTTTGAATTTGCTTTCGTAATGCGTGTTTATCTTATTATCTGGTTTTTTATGTAGTAGGTATGATTGTCGCATCATTTCTGATTATGCAACGAGAACCAACTTGGACTTAAAAATCCTTACCCGTCGAACACCCATAGTACTCATTCTCTAGGGTACCAATATGCTAAGTAAGAAAGGTACTACGATAACTCAAAACAGTGCATAACTAAACACCACCATCGAATTCTATCCGGTAAAATGATTCTCCTCTCTAATTCTAAAATAAGTTTGTACAAATTTTCAGAGGATATATGTCATATATATGTTGATTAAATAGATATTAAATCATGAATCAAGATAAGAACGATAGAATGGTATCGCAGTGTAGAAGAGTACAAGAGTAAATATGGCAACACATACCTGGATAGGTGGCCATAGAACTGATAGACTACTTGTACCTTTGTCTGCTTGGTTGTCACTGTGGGTGTGGGGGTACCGTCCGGTATCCCTATAGCATTTGGAAGCCCGAAGGCAGGAACCTAACTCCGGGAGCCCCGTGGCCGGTAGCCCCTATCCGGTAGCCTGGGTACCGGAGGCTTAGCCTGGAAACCTTTGTTCCGGGAGTCCCAGTCATTTAATAAATCATGTGTGGTGATGCCATGTAGGCCAATCCTGCAAAGATGTCTTGTAATGAAGGGATCCAAGTGGGTCGACCAGGGTACCACACAAGCCCAAATAGTAAAGGGAACCATATATGCCGAACAGGGTTCCATTCATGCCCTGATAACCAAGTAAGCCATGTGAACCACTCAAGGTTCCGTACATGTCTGGTATTGAAGGGATCCAAGTGTGCCAATCAGGTTACCACACAAGCCCAAGTAATGAAGGGAACCATGTATGCCGAACAGGGTTCCATACATGCCCTGATAACCAAGTAAGCCATGTGAACCACTCAAGGTTCCGTACATGTCTGGTATTGAAGGGATCCAAGTGGGTCGACCAGGGTACCACACAAGCCCAAGTAATGAAGGGAACCATGTATGCCGAACAGGGTTCCATACATGCCCTGATAACCAAGTAAGCCATGTGAACCACTCAAGGTTCCGTACATGTCTGGTATTGAAGGGATCCAAGTGGGTCGACCAGGGTACCACACAAGCCCAAGTAATGAAGGGAACCATGTATGCCGAACAGGGTTCCATACATGCCCTGATAACCAAGTAAGCCATGTGAACCACTCAAGGTTCCGTACATGTCTGGTATTGAAGGGATCCAAGTGTGCCAATCAGGTTACCACACAAGCCCAAGTAATGAAGGGAACCATGTATGCCGAACAGGGTTCCATACATGCCCTGATAACCAAGTAAGTCATGTGAACCACTCAAGGTTCCGTACATGTCTGGTATTGAAGGGATCCAAGTGTGCCAATCAGGTTACCACACAAGCCCAAGTAATGAAGGGAACCATGTATGCCGAACAGGGTTCCATACATGCCCTGATAACCAAGTAAGCCATGTGAACCACTCAAGGTTCCGTACATGTCTGGAAATGGCAAAAATTTGAAATTCTGATAATTTCAACCTGTTAAGCTGAGAGGTGTATCCACTACTACCCCCCTAGTTCTGGATGGTAGCCTAGCTGCCATGTAGAACTATGCTTGTAGGTCTTACATATATTTCTGAAAATATTTATAAGTGGTAAATGTAAAAGAAAACAATCAACTTCTACTTTTACTGAAAATCAAATAGTACGAATACATCAAATTTCATCCAGACGGGGTGTGCATCCACTACCCCCCGGGCATCTATTGAAAATCATGAAATCCTAAGAACTGAAAGGGAAATGGTGCAACCACAACTAGTAGGTTGCCTTTACTCATCCTAAGCCTGAAAGAGGCCTACGTTTGCTCTGAAAAGAGTCTTACTGATAGTACTTTTTTAGGTGCTCGGCATTCCAAGCACGGGGAATAGTGTTCCCATCCATGTCTTCAAGGTGGTAAGTGCCTTCCCAAAAGATAGACTTTCTTTTGTAAGGCCCTTCCCAGTTTGCTCCAAAGGCTCCGTGCCCGGGAACCCGCATATTGGGCATCATTCTTCTCAATACTAGGTCGCCAACCTTGAGGGGTCGAGGGCGTACCTTGTTGTTATAGTATTTGCGGGTCCTCTGCTGGTAAGCCGCGAGTTTCAGCTGGGCGGTAGCCCGGTTTTCCTCTACCATGTCAAGGGCCAGCCTCTGATGTATTTCATTTGATTCTTGACTGAAATTGTCCCTCTGGTAGGACCCTGTCCCGACTTCCACTGGGACCATAGCTTCACAGCCATAGGTTAGAACAAAGGGAGACTCTCCGGTTGTGGACCTGGGAGTGGTGTTGTAAGACCACAAGACCATTGGAAGCTCCTCTGGCCAATTTCCCTTTTTATCTTCCAACTTAGCTTTTAGAGTGTGCTTGATGATTTTATTCACAGCTTCCGTCTGCCCATTGCTTTGGGGGTGGCAAACGGCTGAAAAATCTTTCTTTATCTCCAAGTCCTCACATAGACTTCTCATTTCTCTACTATCAAATTGCTTGCCATTGTCTGAGATTAGCTTGTACGGTACCCCGTATCTACATATAATGGCTCGTTTAACAAATTCCTTCAGCTTACCAGCAGTGATGGTAGCTATGGGTTCCGCCTCTGCCCACTTGGTAAAGTAGTCAACGGCTACCACGGCATATTTCACACCACCTTTGCCTTTGGGAAGCTCCCCAATCAGGTCAATCCCCCATATTGCAAAGGGCCAGGGGCTTCCAATGGGTCTTAGTTCCACAGCTGGGTTGCTATTAAAGTTAGCAAACCTTTGGCATTGATCACAAGCTTTAGCAAAGTCATAAGCATCAGTTTTCATGGTAGGCCAGTAATAGCCCTGTCGGAGAATTTTGTGGGCCAGGGAGGTACCCCCCGAGTGGTTGCCACAAATGCCTTCATGAATTTCCCTTAGGATGTATTCACATTCATTTCCAGATATGCACTTAAGTAGAGGTTGATTAAATCCCCTCTTGTATAGGATGCCATCATAGATCACATAACGGGCAGCCTTATATTTGAGTTTCCGAGCTTCATCTTTGTCCTCCGGAAGTGTCCCCTTGGTGATATACTCACGTATTGGGGTTGTCCATTGGCTTTCCATTGAAGAATCTATTTCCATAGTCTCCTCTCGATGGATACTTGGTTGGAGTTGCACTTCAAGGGGTATTACCCCTAACAGGACAGCTTCTTTTTGGGATCCCAACTTGGCAAGGGCATCAGCATTGGCATTTTCCACCCTTGGGATTTGATTCAGATTTAGCAATTTGAACCTACTGATAAGTTCTTGGGCATACTTCATGTAGAGTTCAGTGCGGGGGCCTCGACTCTGGAAGCTTCCTTTAATTTGCCACACAATCAGCATGGAGTCACTAAACACATTTAGGTATTCTACCTTCATTTCCAGAGCCAGTTTCAAGCCAGCAATCAAGGCCTCATACTCTGCATCATTGTTGGTAGCCCTGAAGCCAAAGTGTATGGCACTCTGAATTCGGTGCCCCTCTGGGCTTACCAACTCTATTCCTGCACCTCCCCCATTATTATTTACTGCACCATCAACATACAGGTTCCACCATAATTGGGGGCTTTCGGCATCCCCTTCGGTAACTGGGGATACCGGGGTACAATCTTCTCCGGTAACCTCAAAATCAGGAGGAAACTCCAGTAAGAAATCGGCCAGTGCTTGGCCTTTAATAGCAGTTCGGGGTTTGTAATCTATTTCAAACTGTCCTAGCTCGACAGCCCATTTCATCATTCTACCGGAGGCTTCCGGCTTGTGCATCACTTGCCTCAGCGGGAAGGATGTTCTAACTTCAATTTTATGGGCCTGAAAGTAAGGCCTTAGCTTCCTGGAAGCCAATATTAGAGCATATGCTAGCTTTTCCATGCTGGGATACCGGGTTTCCGCATCCAGCAGCCTTTTGCTCACATAGTATACCGGGTATTGTACTTGTTCTTCCTCCCGAATCAACACAGCACTTATAGAGTATTCAGAAACAGCTAAATATAAAATGAGTACCTCACCTTCCAAGGGTTTGGAGAGCAATGGTGGGCTTCCCAGCTGTTCTTTTAGTTTCTTGAAGGCTTCCTCACATTCCGGGGTCCATTCAAAGTTTTGACTCTTCTTGATAGCCTTGAAAAACTCCTTGCATTTGTCGGAAGACCGAGATACGAATCTATTTAGGGCTGCTACCCTTCCGGTAAGCCCTTGGACTTCTTTTACATTCCTTGGGGACCTCAGTTCCAGCAATGCTTCTATTTTGGCAGGGTTTGCCTCAATCCCTCTGTGGTTCACAATGAATCCAAGAAATTTTCCAGACTCCACCCCAAAAACACACTTTTGGGGGTTCAGCTTCATCCGGTACTTCCTTGGGATATCAAACATCTCAGATAGGTGCAACACATGGTCGGCTGCCACCTTTGATTTGACCAACATATCATCAACATAGACTTCCATAGTCTTACCAATCTGTTCCTTAAACATCATGTTTACCAGCCTCTGATAGGTAGCCCCGACATTCAATAGCCCAAACGGCATCCCCACATAACAGTACAGTCCCCTATCAGTTATGAAGCTGGTATGCTCCTGGTCCGGTTCAAACATCGGTATCTGGTTATATCCGGAGTAGGCATCCATGAAACTTAGCAAAGCATGGCCTGCCGTGGCATCCACCAGTTGATCAATTCTGGGTAGCGGGAAGCTATCCTTAGGGCATGCCTTATTTAGATCAGTAAAGTCAACACATGTCCTCCATTTCCCATTAGGCTTCCGGACCAGTACTGGGTTTGCTAGCCATGTTGGATAGAAGGATTCTTTGATCAAACCAGCCTTCAATAACCGGTCTACTTCTTCCTGGAGGGCGGTAGCCCTTTCACCACTGACAGGCCTTCTCTTCTGCCGGATACCCCTTCTCTCAGGGTCTATGTTCAAATGATGGCACATGACTTTCGGGTCAATCCCCACCATGTCAGAATGACACCATGCAAACACATCAAGGTTGCTTTTAAGGAAAGTAGTCAACCTTTCTCTTGTATTTTTATCTAGCTGTTGCCCGATTTTCAAGATTTTACTAGGATCTTCAGCATCCACTAGTATAGGGATAGTATCCTCGGCAGCCCCTGCCTTTTCCAGGGTACCGGGCATCCTGGGATCAATGTCAATCTCAACCGGGAGTCCTCTCTCCACTCCCTGGCTCTCATTCTCTAGTATTTCTCCATCTAGATCATCATCTGAGGCACTTTTTACTATGCCTTCCAGTGAAATGTTATGAATTTCATCATTTTTTTCGGCAGCTTCCAACAACAAGCTTTGTGGTGGTACTACCCCCCGAAAATTAGGAACCTCTTCAGTAGGTTCATCTGGCAATTCCACTATCATGATGGCATTACAAGACGCTCTTTCAAACTTCTGTGGCTCATGCCCATGGCTTCTCAATAAGGCTTCTCCATCAGCCTTTTCTTCAACTTGAATAGGTTTGTCTGCTTTCTCGGCAACCTGAACAGCTCTGTTATAGCATTCCCTTGATTCATGTTGACATCCCTTCACGCACCCAATGCCATTTGGTGTAGGAAACTTCATTGAGAAGTGGTATATTGAGGTTACCACCCTCATATCTTTCAGTGTTGGTCTACCCAGAATTGCATTGTGGGATATGTCTTCATCTACCACCATGAATTCTGCCATTTGCGTGGCCTTGCAGGGGTCCACACCCAATGTCAAGGGTAATTTGACCTTGCCCATGATTTGGACTGGGTTACCGGTAAACCCATATAGCTCATTATTGGTAGGCAGTAACTCTTTGTCCAGAAGTCCTAATTTCTGGAATGTGGTATATGCCAAGATATTTACTGAGCTTCCATTATCAACCAGCACTCTGTGCACATTCATTCCACCAATACTCACGGTCACCACCAAAGCATCATTATGAGGGTGGTGAACCCATTTGGCATCCTCCTCGGTAAAGGAAATATCAGCGGTTTCCCCTTTGAACAGCTTAGGGGGCCTTTCTGCAAGGTGGAACACATTAGTTAGGGGTTTGCCCCTGGCTTCCCGGGCATACCTATCTCTGGCATTCCGACTGGCACCCCCCAAGTAAGGGCCGCCAAAGATGGTATGGATGCTATTAGCTCGGGTAGTCCTTTCTTGGTTTCCAGGAGCTTTGTCCTTGTTATCTCTTCCTTCTTTATATTTTTTAGCCTCTTGGGCTACAAATTCAGTCAGGTATCCACCTCTAATCAACTCTTCAATTTGATCTTTCAAATGCCTGCAATCAGCAGTCTCGTGTCCATTTACTTCGTGGAATGCACAGTACTTTCCTTGATCTTTCACTCCTGGGGGCCCTGCCCGGTAGGGCCTCCGGAATAGCCCATTCTTCTCATTCACTTCGAGAATATGACTGATTGGGACAGTCAAAGGAGTATACTCTGAGTATTTCTGAAAATTCGCCTTTGGAGTGAGTCTGTCCTTGGCAGAAACTCTATCCTTAGTTGCATTAACAGCAATAGGGGCAGTCTTGTCATCATACCGGGGGGCTCCTAAGCCGGCAGTACCACTCCCGGAAGCCCTCTTGTTCGAATCCCTTTTAGGGCTGTAAGAACGATTTCTTTTGTTCCTGCTCCAACCTCGAGAACTGGAGTCTTTGGACAATTTTGCCATGGATTCCTCAATTACTTTGTGGCGTTCTGCTTGTTGGTAAAATTCCGCCAGGGTTCCGGGCTCCTCAGTTTGCAATTCCTTCCAAAACTCGGTTCCAGGCCTTACCCCGGCTATCAGGAAGTTCTTCAGAGTTTCATCAGAGGCCTTCTTCACTTTTGGCACTTGCTCATTAAATCTTTTGAAATACAGTCTTAAAGACTCATGAGTTTCTTGCTTGATATTAGCCAGAGTATTCACCGGTGGGGCGTAGGCCACGGTAGCCCTAAATTGAGAGATAAACTGATCTCCCATCCTCCTCCAGGATTTGATAGACCCTTCGGCTAGCCTTTTGAACCATTGGTGGGCATTTCCGGTCAGTGTAGATGCCAATAGCCTACACCTTGCTAAGTCCTCCACCTGGTATACATCCATTTCCGTATTAAAATGGCTCAAGTATTCAACTGGATCTGAGTTTCCATTGAATTTCAAGTCAGTATTCATCTTAAAGAACCTTGGCAAGGCTGCCTTTTTCACTTTCACAGAAAAGGGGGAACCGGCAGTGATACCGGACTTAAACTTTTTCTCCTCCTTGATCTTTTCCAAGGCTTTTTTCCAGTCAGACATCCTGAACTGTCCATTTTCACCATCTGAAAGCGTATCGCTTTCAGAATCATCATCTTCATTGGCTGTCTTGCTTCTTCTAGGGACTGAACTTTGATGGGAGCCGGAATCCTGATCGGTACCCCCACCGGTAGGGACTCCGGTAGAGCGGGATCTCCTGTTTCTATGCCAAGAAGAGTGACTGCTTTGCCTATAATTCCTTCTGCCATTAGATCTGGATCTCCTGGAAATGCTTTTTGGGGGTACCGTTTGGGACCTCTCTCGGCGTTCTCGGGAACCCTGAGTTGTGGAACCCCCATTGCCATCTCTCCGATCTTTACTTCCAGTGTGAATCAGTTTGTGACGAAGGTCTTTGTTAGTCAGTTTTTTGCCAACTCGATCAAAAACACTTAGACTTCTGGTGGGTGAGCCTTCGGCACCCTGAGTTTCCGGGACATCAGATTGGTCACCCTCATATTCTTCTTCCACAGGCTCTTCTGCGTCTTCTTCAGATGGGACATGATCAGTGTTCTCCTCAATGTTGTCCTCAGACTCGAAGTTCAGCCTTGTCGGAGTCACATTCTTCTTTTTTGACTTCGACTTGCACTTCCTTTGCCATTTTTTCATTTTCTCGGAACCTTTTTCCAAGTTGTTGACTCTTTCATTCATCGTCTTCAGATAGTCCATGATGTCCTTGTTACTAACATCATCACCACCTTTGTTTCGCCCATTACCATCCTGAGACGGTGTTTTATCACTTTCAGAATTGTCACTCGCCATATCTCCTCCAAATGACGATTTTTGAGGCCCCTCCTTCGGGCGCCAATTGTTGTGGGAGGATTTTAGCACAACAAATTATGAGGCCTCGTGCTGGAATAGCGCCAATAATCAAGGAATCGTCCAACCACCCGGAAAGGCTCGTGGTTGAAGATTAATGGCTAGCCGCCCGGGAAGGCACACGACTAGGGTTACCGAAGAACACGGGATGTGGTTCCTCGGAAGGATCGGGCTGAATCTACGGGATAAGAGCTCAAGGACCAAATGTTGGCCAGCCAAGAACCCTAATTTGACTGTGTCACACAAGAGTGCACGTGCTCTAGCTACTCAAGGAGTGTAAAGTGTCGAAGAAGATCCCGTAAACTGCCTACATACCACTATTTATAGTGGATCAAGCCCGAATGTAGTTCTTGAATGATATGATTGTTTGTTCATGATGAGTTATCCTCTCTCCAGTGGGATAATGACTGTTATTTCTGATAATAATCGAGTGTGATGTACAAAATCAGGTTACCAAGCAGTTTAGGTAACATAGAATGATTATCTCTTGTATTTATCTTGATTTTTGTATCATTTATCAAGTATATATGACATATATCCTCAAATAACTGAATGTTTATCTGTTTGAGAGTGTTTTTAGATGATATAGACGTATTCCTAAAAAATAGGAGGCGTGCCTTATCTGTATTGGCAGCCTAATCAGGCTTCCGGCGAAAGCTAGGGGTACCGCCCGGTAGCCTGGCTCCGGTACCCCCTCCGGTAACCCCTATCACGGGAGCTACTCTGGAAGCTCTACTGGATGACTGGTAATAGCTATAGGTTATCCTCAAGGGGATGCCTTGAGACCCTTAGTCATGTGTCCCCGTGCTACAGTGTACATGGTAACCCCTAGGGCTACCGTAGGCCTCCGGAAACCTGACAGATTACTCATCCTCTTCATGGATCTGGACCCTAATCCTCTAGTGGGCCTAAATTTAACCCACGCCAGATTTTGGTCACAACAAGTTCTACTCTTGGTTCAACTGTAATCTATATAAACTGATGAATCAGCTTCTCTGATGTGATGTGCTGGCTATGCTGTATACTTTGGTTCATATAAACTGATTGGTTAACTTTTATAACTATGTCAACCAAGCTCACAATTCCAGTTACTTTATATAGTCATTCATACTCTCACACACCTGCCCTCACTCAAAGACCTGGCTAGGGATCCCCTTGAGAACCCTAGTATTTGGACACTGGGGTGAAACGGCCACTTAGAACAAATAGGATTCATACCTTACATTTTTATTACTTGTTTAATCTTATACTATGTTCTGTAAAGTGGTATATGCACCCTGTTTTGCAATACTTGTTTGTTTATCTTGTTAGACTTGGTCAATACATGATATGTGCTTCTTAAATGCAAGATAGCCTGTTTGTCTGGTGTGCAGAGTCTTTATCAATCAATCATGAGTCATATATGTTGCCTGGAGTGATTAATGCATTCCTGAGAATACCAAAAGTAGTAACTTGGCATTAAATGATAGTGACATCATCAAGACTTTAAAGGATACAAGTTTTGTCTTTAGGGAATAACCCTTTTAGAATTAGTCACTTGTCCCCTTATTTACATCATTGTAAAGTCAAACATCTCATGCTTATATATATATATATATATATATATATATATATATATATATATATATATATTATGCACTGCATGTCCATAAAATAATATTCTATGAGTATGTCTTACTTGCATTAATACACATGTCTGACAATATCTTATACATGCTTCTATCCACTTAGTTGTCAAGTATCTAAATACTATTTGATGTGCTAACTTGAGTCATGATATATATATATATATATATATATATATATATATATATATATATGTATAGAGATACAATTTACCTGAGTCTGTCACCTATGCATGTTTACATCCGGATTTGGACTTAAAACTTCATACCTTGAGCCACACAATAGATGTCATCTGTCCTATAGTTTTTCTGACAATTGCATGCAAACCTATACACTCATATATATTCATGCATGCTTTGAAATTCATTAAATGAAAACACTATAGTAGTATCTAATTGCATCAGTTCGAGTGGGATTTCATAAAAAAAAAAAAAAACCTGTGCATGCTTGAACCTATCTTCATTTGTGCAAAGTGCTTATATGTATATATATGTGATCATGCATGCAGTACATTTACACACACTCACTACTCTTACCCCATCATCTTATGGAATTCACTCCTCTACACCCAAACCCAAAAGCCAAAAACCTCACCCTCCTACCTTTGTTTCCAACCATGAGTAGAAAGAATTTCAAACATTTCCTATATGCTCCCTTCACCCCATATTGCTATCCTGATAGTTCTAAGGAACACTACCATAAGAAAATCAAACAAGAACCATCAAATCTCAATGAGTTTGCCTATTTCTCCCATGCAAACAAACTGCCTGTTTTTAGAAACCCTAACCCTAACCCTAACATGGATTTTCAAGCCTTGCCTAACTCTGAAAAATCAGTTAACTCTCACAGAGCTAGAAATAATCTCAAACCCCCAGGCCCTACCCTAGTGAGGCTTTCCAACACTGGAAAACTCAATAGAATGCTCCAAAACAATCAGCCAGGGATGATGGTGTTTGTCCAACCTAGTGGTGAAATTCACAGCATGTTTACATCTGTTAAATGGGAAAACTTTGTGTTTTATAGAGGTCAAAATTTCTATACTCACTTTATTGCTGAATTCTATGCCAACATGGAAGTGAAACAAAGGCCTGATGGAATCTTTTACTTGAGTTCTTTTGTGAATGGTAAAAACATCCATGTTGATCATAATATGCTTTGCAAGTCTCTTAGGTTAGCAAACAAACTGTCTGATCTGCCTACTGTTAACATTTTTGAAAAGTTTATGTTCAACCAAAGTGAGTTTGAACTGTTTCTTGGTCTGTTTTGTGAAGAGGATGTACCTGATGGTCTGTGTGTTAGGGAATTTGCTGTCCATTTTAGACACTTTCTTCCTAGATTCCAACAACTTGCCATAATCCTTAGGGAAAATATCTTGCCAAAACCCAAACATGACAATTTCTTTGACTTTGTTGACTTAAAGGTTATGTTTAAGATAGTATCAAATACTATAGACTTCAATGTCAGTTATGTGATAGTACTCAACATGATAAATGCTTTCAACACTGACTACATGCCATATGGTTTGCTCTTAACTTCTATTTTTGAAACCCATTATGTGCATTTGTCTAGATTGCATCTTGATAAGATGGAATTTTGTGCTATTGATAGCCTTGTTCAACCCAAACTTACTCTTAAAAACTGTCAAACTAGTCACCCTAATAAAGTTGTCATTCCCTCTCTTGCTCCTAAAACTGATGTCTATGCTATTCTTAGGGAAGAAATTAATAAGCTTAGTCTAGAAGTTGATGTTCTTAAAGAGTCAAACAATGAGCTTCTAACTAGAGTTGAAAATCTAGAGGGAAAAGTCAATAAAGGTAAGGGTAAATTTGTTGAGAATGTTGTTGCTAAAACTGCTAAAGATTCTGAGAATGAGTTGGTTGGTGAACTTTGTGCTATTGCTAATGATGATGAAATGGAGAAGGTATATGCCTCCTTACCTGATCTTGGTGAAGATCTTGGTTTTGTGTCTGCTGAACCTGTTGAGGTTAAATCTGTTACTTGACTACTTGATCTGTGACAATATATGTTGCCTTTTGATGCTTGCAACATATCTTTTGACTCTGTCGGATGGCTATATATATGCCTTGTTTCTGCTATGATGTTAATGTTGCTTCACTTAAAGAATGTGTCTTTAAGTGAGAATAAAACTTCTGCAGTTAGTTCTTTAAAAATCAGTGAACCACACTGATTAGTTAGGAACTTTTTGAATGTACATACAACTGCATTGACTATAATTGCTCTTTGCACTTATCTAACTATTTTGCCTCTGTCTTGCTTCAATTTATAACTTTGAGACTTTCAGATTTCTAATCTAATCGTTATAACCTTGAGGAGTGTGCTGTATGATTGATATATGTGAACAAAGAGAGTACAGTGGTGACAAATGAGCTTAATCGATTGATATTTAGTATGACTATTCAGAACACATTTTCGACTACTCTTGAAAATTGCTTAGTTGATTAATAGAACTTGTATTGGCTATTCCAACTGAAAAAAGCATATCGACTAAATACTATGAACTTTTGACTAATTGTCTTACTATGAAATCTCGTATGGTTGTATTGTTCATTTGCAGAATGTGATTAAAAGAACTGACCACTATAAGCTCACAGCAGTCTTATATGGAAATATGGTTCAACGAAGATTTTCATATATGTATTTAGAATGATTATTCAGAGTACATTCAAATAGAATCATATACTTGTAAATCTGAATAACATCTGATATTGATTGTACTGATTATATGCTAAACATTCATCGAGATACTGAATTTAGCGTTCATCAAAAATGTTATAGATTTAATGCTACTCGATACAGATTGAATGATTTATTATTGTCTCTACGATCAAAATTTTATGTATGAATCAAGATTGCCAAAGAAAGAGCAACTTAGATCGACATAAAAATAAACTCGAAAAAGAGTTATATCTATATAGTTTTTTTTGGATACCACACCAAAAGAAAAACAATGTGCGATTCATTTACAAAAGAAAAGATTTTGTTTCAAAAGTAAATGAACAAAGAGAACAGAAAAAGAAAGAACTTATAAGTTCTTCATTCATAAAAACAAAAGGTGTTGTAATCCAAGAATTACAAACACAAAAGTTTCTGATAAATTCAAAGAAATGAAAAAAAAAAAGGGAAGACATTAACAGAGAAATAAGGAAGAAAATAAATTGGTAAACACACCAAATTTTGAGATCGAAACTGAATTATTCAAAAGGGGAAGAACTAAAAGAGGAAAATAGAAATGATTTTGATTCAAATCAAATCATATTTCAAGGGAAAGTTACAAGGGGAATAGTATTAATTGGTAACACACCAATTTCTCAAAAAGGGGAAGAGCAAAATTAGACCCCCAACTTTTTGGTTATGTGCCAAACAAAAAGGGGAAGAGAAAATTAGACCCCCCAATTTAAAATTTTCAAAATTTCTTATATATTTCCTAACAATGTTTATTCATCTCATAAGTTGTTTTGCAGGAATCAATTAGTGGAAAATAAGAATTGTCGTATGCTTCGAATTGAGTCTAAATTTTTTAAATTCATGCATACACTAAGGGGAAGCACACACGGGTAAATTTTTTAAATTTTATGTTTTATTTGGCAAATACCAAAAAGGGGAAGATTGAAAGGATATCTTCGATATATTATTTATTTTGGTATTTGTACGATTTAAACATAAAATTTAATCACACTTAGTTGTCCTCTCCACTAGGTGATTAATTTAATTGATTCTGTCAAAAGTTAAAAGTCAATTCCAGCAATATCTATTTTCAATTATAAGAGATATTCCATTATTGCGAAAAATCAAATTATATTTGTTTATGGAATATATCTCTACACCAAGGCAATAAGATCGAACAAGAAATATCGAGGTGTGATATTTTTTAGATCTCCGCTGCAAAAGTAATAAGGCGACAGGCTCGAACAAAGAATATTCGAGGATTAATATTCTTTAGAAAACCCGTGCTATATTTAAAAACGATCAGTTTCTATTCAAAAATATTCCTCCTTCGCACTCAAAATACTTTTATCCTCAAGAATATTAATATTCAGTGGTAGAATATTAATACTCATTTTTATCTCGTGCCAGAAATACTTAAAGTAATTTTTCTCCCACTTCGTAAATTTATTCTATTTTCGGAGAAAATTATTTTAAATACTCAAAAATATTTCCTACACTCTCAATTTATTTTAAATATTAGGAAATATATTCTAAGTATTTATTTAAGTCAAAACATTGGTCAAAAGATGCATCTATCTCATAGAAAGACCAATCGTATTTTATTCGTATTAAATCCAAATAAAATACTTCCACTTGCTAGAATGACTTGAAACTTGAAATGGGTCACTTAAATGTTATTTTATATGCATGGTAAAAGTTTCGTAATTTTTTGAGAATTTTGGTCGGGGCACGAAAATCGAGGTAGTGGGTCCACAGTTGACCTCGTTTGACTAAGTCAACGTTGACCATTTTTTTGACCAAAACTTCCAGAATTTCATTTTATGATATTCCTAAATGCTCCATAATTTTAGAATTATTTATTGGGAATTTTCGTTTTAATCGGGTATTTAATTAACGAAATATGTTACGTATTTATTCGTTAATTGATACGAGTCCGATACAATATATTAGAGATATATATCAGCTGGGATATTTGTGTAGAATACCACCCCCACTTGCAAAGAAACACAATACCACCCCCAACAAACACAAAACGACTTTCCACCTCATCAATCCAAGTGCTTTCAATCCTAACCACTCCTTTTTCCTTCAATCCTCACCCTTCCTTCCACCCAACTCCTCCTATAAATAAACCCCCACCCCCAACCATTTCTACTAAGCTAAGGAGCCAATTAAATGCTGGGAATTTAGAAGTGGAAGCTCTCTCAATATATCCAAATATTCTCTACACCCACTTCATCTCAAAAACCTTCTCTTTCTTATATATACTTAAATATATACAAGGTTTTTGTTCCATAAAGCTTAGTTCATCCAACCAAACTCTCTCCCACCTAGCAAGATCCTCTACCACTACTATCCGGTCTCCCGAAGGGCTGCCCAAGTTCGACCATAAGCCAAAATCCGGCCGAACCTCCGGCGAATTTTTCCGGTGAACTTTTCCGGCGATATCCAAAAGTGGTAATAATTTAGCTTCATATCCGAGTCTTAACCGACCATATTTTTATATACATATAAGAGCTCTATACCTTCATCTCTTCTTCTTTATTAAGCTCTTATACCGGATCTCGAACCGAGACCATAAAAATCCGTATAAGGATTAAAATTCGAACAACGATTCGAAATATTATTATACCTCAAAAAGAGGTTATATTTGACGACGGTCAAATTATTAAATCGAGCTTGATTTGATTCCCTTCTGTCACCTCTAGTGTTCCGGGGGAAAAGAATCTAAAAGCCTTAATTAAAACTTTAACGCACTTACTTTGGCCATTAATATTTTATTGTTGTGTGGTGTGTTTAATTAATCGTACGTGTGTGTTTATCTTTAACGCGTAATAGCGTGGCGAAAGCCTTTTATATATTTTCCGCACTTTTTATTCTCATCCTCACACTTGTGAGTGATTTACCTTTCCGCACTTTTTCTTCTCATCCTCACATTTGTGAGTGATTTTACTTTCCGCACATTTTCTTCTCGTCCTCACACTTGTGAGTGATTTTACATTCCGCACTATTTTAACGCATAATAGCGGCCCTCATTTTATCCTATAGATAAAGTGAGCTACTTTTCTGCACGTGTGTGTTTTATTTGTGTGTTGTGTTTAATTGGCCAAATAATATTAAAGTGCAAATTGTTAAAGTAATATTGTAACACTCTCGTTTAAATATAAATACGAATAGTCTATAACAAGACTATATCGAACGAGAAGTTGTTTATCAAAGGTCCTTTAGCTATAAAGCTCATCAAGGAATTGATTTATACAATACTTCGAAAATAGACGTATTTTCAACAAAGAAGTAATTGTAAGTATACTTCGATCTTTATAAAAGACGAGCCAAAGTATACGATTATAAAACCTTATAAGCCTACGAGCTTAAATGAAATAATCAAGATTTACAAACTCCGAGATATATTTAAATCTCACTATACGGAGTATTGTATTAAAAAGTCATAAGCAAATAAAGCTTATTGAACTTACTTTAATTAATATTCAGGTAAGAATATTATAGTCACCTTAGTGTTTTATTTGTGTGTTGTGTTTAATTGGCCAAATAATATTAAAGTGCAAATTGTTAAAGTAATATTGTAACACTCTCGTTTAAATATAAATACGAATAGTCTATAACAAGACTATTTCGAACGAGAAGTTGTTTATCAAAGGTCCTTTAGCTATAAAGCTCATCAAGGACTTGATTTATACAATACTTCGAAAATAGACGTATTTTCAACAAAGAAGTAATTGTAAGTATACTTCGATCTTTATAAAAGACGAGCCAAAGTATACGATTATAAAACCTTATAAGCCTACGAGCTTAAAGGAAATAATCAAGATTTACAAACTCCGAGATATATTTAAATCTCACTATACGGAGTATTGTATTAAAAAGTCATAAGCAAATAAAGCTTATTGAACTTACTTTAATTAATATTCGGGTAAGAATATTATAGTCACCTTAGGACATATTAAGTCCAAACCTCTCTTTATATTACGGTTTGTTTCGTAGATATTGTTTTCTAAGTTTTGCAGTGAGGTGAAGTTGAAGTGAGGTGATTCTCGTTCTAAGACCCAAGTCCTAGGCACTAGCGGGGAGTTAGTGGCCTTTGCACCGTGAAGAAGAGGAAAGACCCAAGACCTTTCATCTAAGATCCAAGACCGGCAAAAGCAAGGAATTCAAAGACTACACCAAGGGTTCTACATCAACTTTGAAGAAGTAGCGGGGAGTTGCTGTCTAAGATAAGTTGTGTAGGTTTCACAACGACTTTGAGGGAGTAACGGGGAGTTACGGTCCAAGACAAGTCTTGTGGGTATTACATTTATTTTGAGGTAGTAGCGGGTAGTTACGTATCAAGATAAATATTTGTAAGGTTGTGTAAGGCTTCTCCGCCTACTATAAAGGAGTCTCTTTATAGTGGAAGAAATCTCGAGTCCGGAGAGGAGCTCGGGGACTGGAGTAGGGGTGAGCGAATCCATTAGGGGTTGCGCCATCGCGAACCAGGATAAAATCTCCTGTGTGGTATTTTCTTTCCTTGTCTTTTATTTCTGCACTTATAAACTGCATAAACGACTCAGTAAAGTTTTAAAAAGGGAAAATTATTTTAAAACGCCATAATAATTTTAAAATTGGTAGTTAAGCTATTCAACCCCCCCTTCTAGCTTAATATAGCCCTCTTACGGGACCTAACACATATTTATACTCCCAGGAAGCTTGGTTGATGATATGGAAGGGCAAAGGTCTAAAGTCATCTATACGATCAGTCTATCAGAACCAAAACAGCATGCTGATATGAACTCGCCAGAATAAACAGCAAGCTGATTCTGTCTGACAGAAATAAAGAAACTAGCGGTTTTCAAGGAGCAATTGGTGGAAACAACTTTAGAAATATTGTAAGGACCCTCTGAATTATTCTATCATGCCAGAGCATAACTCAATTATATTGGGGGACAATATATTCTTTGCTTTGAATAAGGAAAGTAGCATGATACTTTTGACTTATTTAATTTCCTTCCACATGCTCTTGTCTCCTTCATTATAATCAATATTCTCTTCTCTATACACGCTCCTTTCTTTTTCTCAACTGATAATCAAGCTCCTTCCATTTTCTTCAACTCAAAAGTCATCTCTAACGGCTTCAAGAATTATCAAACCGTTGGAGCCTTTCAAGCTTGATTTCAAAATACTCTTGTTTACATATTTAAGGGTTGTTCTTGCTCAGCTCTAAAAACAAGAATCCAAGTGCAAAAACACAAGAACCTATACACAACTTCGAGCTTACATTGCTACATCTTTCTAAACCTCTCAAACTCTCATATACACTCGCATATATATATATATATATATATATATATATATATATATATATATATATATATATATATATATATATATATATATTCAGAGGGTTCATTAGGTTGAGTTGTATTTATTCAAACATTGTATTGTTCAATTTGTATTGAATAGTTGCTGTACAAGTTTGGCTTAAGGTTTTGGGTGGGTCGAACTAGACTAGAGAAGGATACTTTGGAAATATTGCTTAGAGAGTTAGTTCAGCACAGCAAACAGCAAGCTATTTGTTAGCAGGATTGGGAAGGATTAGTTGATAGACATATTGGCTAGGGAACAAGGGTTTGGTGAACGTTGCTAGAGAAGTATACTTGGGAAGTATAGCTTAGAGAGCAGGTTCAGAAACAGGTGTTCAGCAAGCCATTTGTCAGCAGCTGGGATAAAAGGGAGATATATTATTGTATCTTGTAATTGGATTATCGTTGATCAATAATATATTATTTTACCGGGTTGGTAAGGGACCAGGACGTAGACCATAGGGGATTAGGGGTCGAACCTAGCTAAAAGTTTCTTGTGTTCTTTATTTTTCTGCACCTTACTGTTTCTGCATTTAGCTTACCATTTGCATTCAGCTTACCGTTTGCATTCTGCGTACAATTTGTGTCTGCATAAATTGAAATCAGTAAGCTATTTCTGGTAATTATTAAAATTGGACTTAGTTAGCCATATACACCTATTCACCCCCCTTCTAGGTGTGCATTATCATGAGTACCATCAGACTATGCATTCCTGATAACATTATCAATAATGTTATTGACGAAAGCACGCCGAAGGAATTATGGTCAAAGTTGGAGACATTGTATATCGGGAAGAACTTGACTACAAAGTTAAATCTGAAGCGCGAGTTATACAAGCTGAAGATGGCAGCTCAAGGCAATGTTATTAAGCACATGAATGTGTTTAATGGTATTGTTGATCAACTTGAAAAGGTTGATGTAAAATTGGAGGAAGAAGATAAGGCCCTTATTTTTCTTACTTCGCTTCTGGAGTCATTCGATCATTTGGTCAAAACCATTTTGTACGGAAAGGACACGTTAAAAATGGAGGAGGTTCAGTCAGCACTTTTGTCAAATGCTGGAAGGAAGAACCAGGATGGTGACAAGGACGGAATGACAGTTTTGGCTTTGCGTAGTCAAAATAATAGAGGAAGGGGTGCTGTGGGAGGATCTACCAATAGCAGGGGTAAATCCAGATACAGTGAAAAGGGCATGTAGTGCTTTGGTTGCAAGGAGTGGGGTCATATTAGGCCGAATTGTCCGCTTAAAAATAAGGATCCAGATGCATCATTGGCTGTGGTTACTCTCGATTGTGAAGATGTTTGCACCGTCTTCAATCGAGACACTAGTTCTCTAGGAGAATGGATATTAGACTCAGGGTTATCTTACCATGTATGTTCCGAGAGGGGGCATTTTGACAAATTCCAAGATACAAAGAATGAAACATTTTCTTTGGCTGATGGATCTACTTGTGAGATCAAGGGGATTGGAATTGTGAAAATCAAAATGTTCGATGGAATAGTTCGCAGCTTGAACGGGGTAAGATATGTGCCTAAGCTGAGGAAGAATCTAATATCTATCGGTCAATTAGCTTCAGAAGGCTACAGATGCTCTGTAGTAGGGGGGCTATGAATATCAAAATAGGCCATGTGGTTCGGATGAAGGGAGCGCTAGGTGGGGGAATATATCGTCTGGTTAGTACGTGGCCAGAACGTACCGGAACTTCAAAAATCTGGTTATCTCGTGCACGAGGGAAGAGTGACTTGAAGGATACTGCTGCGGTTGTATTGCCTTCCAGTCTTGACGATGGTGCAAAGATTGCTGGGATGGATGCTTGGTTGAAGGGCTTCCACGACATCAACGAGTAGTTGGTGTGTTGCAGCTGCATATGGGCATCGATCAACACAAATCAAGTGAGCAGTGAACCATGCAACAGATTGATTTGTTTGATATGCAGTTGGGGAGTAAATGAAAGATCGATGGTCACACTTTTGTGTGTGATGGTCACAATTGCGTGTGTGATGGACTACATATGGGATTGGCCGACATGAATCAAGTGAGTATGTGTGTATACAATAGATTGCTTCACATGTATGTAGTTAGACAAACAGAGGTCAATGGTACACTTGTGCGTATAGCAAGTAGGCATTCGAGAATGAATGTGCAAACTAGGGTATAGTTTGGAGTCTTGGACTCGGGGGGAGTTTTGTCGTAGGGAATGACACAGATCGAGGAAAAATTGGAGTTGTGCAAACAGGGCGCAGGTGTGAAGTGCAAGTGAAGAGATGTGAGTTTGGAAAGAGGGGGAGATTGTTAGGCAGCCCATATTCTTACCAAACTCTTCGCCAACCAAACTTCACCAACCCCCACCTAATACATATAACTTCTATAAATACTCCTCTCCTCCTTCAATATCAAATACACCATAATTTTCTCTTCTCTCTCTCTATATATAGCTGATAAATAGTCCGTCTAGTAGGGGAGCCGGTTTAGCCCGCTTTCAGGAAGTGTCGGGATAGAAGGTCCTCGTGCCTAAAGTATTTCTTAGGGTACTTGGGTCTGACTGCAGCCATCGGAGGTGATCCCGCTGCAGGGGTCTTTCTATCAGGTTGTGTGGCACTATCCGGGTTGGGAGAGGGAGAGAAGGAAAGGTTGTCGGGAAACAGTGATAGGGGGAGGTTTTGAGATAAACACTTCAGTGAGTTGGAGATGTACATAATAGGTATGGTAGGGCTGAATTTGTGTATAAAATTCAGGGGTCGGATACCCGGATATTGTAATCTCTTTTATCTAGTGTGAAGTTGTTGCTCTTGTGGATGTAGGCTGGGCCAAACCACGTTAAATCTCTTGTCTCTTTTACTGTATTGTTGGTTTGTTGCTTCATTACTATCACATTTGTGGGATCTAAGCACACATATTTACCAAATCGCTTCCGCATTCGCCGGGAATCGGGCATATTCCTAACATTTGGTTGGTTGGTAGTTTGGTCACTTTATTTGGTACACTCAATAACAACCGTTAGATTTTAAGATAAATAAATGAGAATCGTTGGATCTAATGCTAAAAGAATATTCTTTTTCTAATATTTAAAATACTTTTATAGTTTCCAAGTTCGAATCCCACCAAAAATATATCTCTATTAAACATATATATTATTTTATAAACTACTATAACGAGTTTAAGAATCAAATCCCGTCAACAACATATTATTAATTAAAACACTATCGTTAAAATACTATCAAACATGCATTATAATATTTTATTATCATCTATAATTTATTTTCCTCCTAATTAAAAAATATATCCGAACATGAGATTTAAAAAGTTAAAAAAAAGTTATTTTAATAATAAAATATATATATATATACAACTTAAAATTTTAACAATAAAATATAATTTAAAAAATTTACAAACAACCATGCATCACACGGATTTTAGGCTAGTATATATCTATACTATTATATAAATTCCGAAACATTGAAAGTTTTGGTACCTGTTTTTTGGTACTAAGTGAATTTACTTATTTACCCTTAATTATAAAGAAAAATATATATGATATTTATACTATTAAAATTCCTAAAATAAATAATAATATAATATGATTAATGGTAAGTAGTCGATTGCTTTTTTTTCATAATTACTTTTAATTGAAGATATTACCTTTTATAAACACCTACTAATCTTACAATCAAAAATATCTATACTATTATATAAAAGCCGAAACAATAAAAGAGTTTTGATATCTGTTTTTTGTTACTAAGTGAATTTATTTATTTACCCTTCATTATAAAGAAAAATATATATGATATATATACTATTAAAACTCCTAAAATAAATAATAACATAATATAATTAATGGTAAGTAGTCGATTGCCTTTTTCACATTTACTTTTAATTGAAGATGTTACCTTTTATAAACACCTACTAATCTTACAATCATTAATATATACCCGAAAATATCACATCATGTTTTTCAATTATTAATAAAATATATTAAAAATCTGTATACGTTGTTTATAAAAACATCAATCGTATCATGTCTTACAATCATTAATATTTCCTTTCAAATTACAACATGTTACCTTTTTAATTTAAAACTAATCTTACAATCATTAATATATACCCGAAAATATTACATCATATTTTTCAATTATTAATAAAAATATATTAAAAATCTGTATACGTTGTTTATAATAAGGAAACATTAGTATAATCCGTAACTATGAGTATATTAAATTATATTAAATTAAAATTCATTAATTAAAATAATGGTAAGTAGTCGATTGCCTTAATTAAATTATAATTACTATAAACTAATCAATTACCTTTTTCACATAAATCGTATAATCTTTTTAATTTTCACGTTACCTTTCTATTTTTATAGCTAAAATATATTTTTTTCCAATTATATCACGGGAGGTTCTATTTAATAAAAGAAACTAATAATATTCTAATATTAATAATTAACTTATTTTCTTTTTCAGCTAAAACGTATCATCTTTTATATATTTTCTAACTAAAATCCCTCTTTTAATAGAAATATCATGTACAATATTAATTTCTTCTTTTCAAAAACCATTACGAGCAATTGTATTTAGTAAAATAACGTAATTAAATTATAAATATTATAAACTAATCAATTACCCTTTTCACCTAAAACATGTTACCTTTTTAATTTTCTTTAACTAAATCCTCTCTTATTCTAATCATTACACGAGCATTATATTTAATAAAATAAAAGAATTATTTTATAATTACTAATAATTAAACAATTATTTTTTTCAACTAAAACCTATTATCTTTCTACATTTTCTGACTAAAATCTCTCCATTTTTAGAAATATCATGGATAACATTTATACAACTATTATCAAATCAACTCATATAAAAATTTAAGTCTCTAAAATTAATATTTCAAAAAATAATTTAAATTAATACAAAAAATTTTATATAATATTTTAAAAAATCCGTGGTGGTTTTAAGCTAGTATATATATAATAATAGAATAATTGATAGATTTGGCAAAACATATTGAATGATTACATTTGGAACATAAAAAGATTATAATGCTGAAATGGGAAAAAGAACAAATAATGACCATTACACAACTTAGACCCAACAGCGGGTCCAACACTTATATTACCAACATGATGGTGGCTTCGAATAATCAAATCAAGTTTTCTTTCAAAAAAGACTTCATCTAATTTCGGTTATGAATCAAATCAGATTGAAGTAGTGATGCATGCAAGTATCTAATATTAATACACGATGAATGACTGGATGAGTCCCATACCTGAACCTAGAGAATATAGGTCAGTGGACAAAGATACCAATGCTTCCGCCACATGCTCTTTGGTACACAATACATTCCAGTCCATGTTTCATGTTTCCTCAATATATCCCTTTTTCTTATCCTGGTTGATCTCCAATCATTGCATATAATTTATCTAGAAAAAATGCTCAAAATACCTCATTTTGGGAGTCAACTTACTGAAAATACCCGTTTTCAAAGTCGTGACCCTAAGTATCCACGGGACACGCCACTGACAACGGCGTGTCCCAAGTTCATTTTTTCCCAAATTTTCTCTAAGTGCTGGACTGCTCTCACCTCCCCTCCGCCGGCGAATCGTACCCCCCTCCCCTACCTTCGTTTCGTCCATATCCGATCCACACGACCACATAAAATTGATGGTCATACTTTGCTCATCATTTTAAGGTATCGGGTTGTTGCAATCTGGCCCCGTATGGACGTGTTTGAACCAGATCTGAAAAACAAGTCGGAAATTAGGTACGATTTGGGTGTTTAAATTCAGGCAATAGAATCGAAAAATTAATGGCATAGGGTTGTAGAGGAAGTTCAGGCGATTCATTTTGATATATAGAATTCAACGGGAAAATGAGTGATGTGGGAGAACGAAGGAGATGAAAAAACGCGAAAAATCGCCCGGCCAGTCGTCCCGACGAGTCGCCTGAGAAGACGATGACGACTTAAGATGCGCTTCTCAGAAATGCGTGTCTCCTGATACGCATTACACAAATGCGTATTTGATGCTACAGTACCTGGTGGATACTACTCTCCCAGTGGCGTGACAGCTGGATACTACTCTCCCAGTGGCGTGACATGAAGATACTACTCTGTCAATAGCGTATCCCGAGGTATCTAGGGCCATCTTTCTGAATCTGGGTATTTTGGTAACCCTTCCCCCCTTTTGGGGTAGAAAGGGCCATCACCCATTTATCTAAGCATATAATTATATTTAGGAGTGTACTAAAATTAGAATTAAATGAAAATCGATGACTTATATTTTTCATGTCGATAATTTTATTATTTATCGTTATAATTGTTACATCATGGCTTCCTCCTATCTCAGCCGCCATCTCTATTTCTAACAATTGCTTCCGACAATCGACTCCAGCAATCCCAAAAAATCACATTGGTTGTGATAATTTTTGTAAATTGTTAGTGATTTTTTGAGATAAATGGACGCGATCATTTGAGATATTGATTAGAAGTGGTGACTGAAATGCAAAGAAATGATGGTGGAATAATTACAATGATAAATAATAAAATTATCGACATGAATGATATAAGTCATCGATTTTCATTTAACTTAAATCTCAATTCTAATTTAAATAATAATATATAAAATTTATTAATCAATTCCCTTTCAATTTCCTTTCAATTTGTAGTATTTATAATTACAGTAAAACCTCGTTAAATTAATACTCGGTAAATTAATAATCTCTCTAAGTTAATAATTTCCTCCGGTCCAAACTTGGGTCAGTTCAAAAAATGTTCAATTTCGATAAGATAATAAGATAATAATTTTTCTGAAAAACCCTATATAAATATATGGTCCCAATAATATTATAAATTAATAAATCCTTTATACTCATAAAAATATATATATATTACCCTTTTGTAAAATATGATTTTAGGGTTCTTAAAATTTGAATCTATATGAAACTCATCCTTAACCCTCTTCCTTGCATTAAAAAGTTTGAATGTGATATTTTCGTAAAGCATTAAAAGTTATTACTCAATGTTTTTGATGTTTTGAGTGCTCAAAAGGTTCCAAAAATGTTAATTTATCTTTGATATCATCTAAATATACATTAATCGTTACTTTAAATCTCGTTAAAACTCATTGAATTTGTAAAACAATGTATATTTAATTAATTGAATTAAGTATAAAACATAAATTGTACAATTTAATCTATTGAAGTGCATATAATTGGAAATTATTTTTCTTTGATGTCAAAAATCTCTATAAATTAATAATTATTAATTTATCGATTAATTAATACCTCTCTAAATTAATAGAATTATTCGATCCCAACTATATTAATTTATAGAGGTTTTACTGTATGTCATTGTACTCCGGTGCTCATGGCCCTCATGTTTCAAACCTTAACATCTGATACATTTTAAACGAATTAATCTATGGCGGGGGGATAAGAGTCTGGGAAAAGTAATACGTGGACACGTGGTCTTGATCAATTCTTTTCATGAATAATTTATTTTGAGTCATTTAATATTATCAGATTATTTGAGATATTAAGCAAATATTATTTCGAAGAAAAAGTCATTATTGTTGTAATAATAATAATTATAAATGTGAGTGATGTTCGTAATGGGGTGGTTGGAATGTTTTTATATTTTGTAATGTGGTGGTTGAATTTGTAGTGGATTATTTATATTTATTTTAAGGGAAATTCCAAATGGTACCATTGTATAATTGGTTTTTCCATGAAATACCATTCACTATTTTTGACTTCCAAATAGTACCATTATACAATTGGTTTTTCCATGAAATGCCACTCCGTCAGCCAAAATGTTAGTATCTGTATTTTCAAATGGTACCATCTTAAGTTAACTTGTGAATGGTACCACATGGAAAATGGTACCAAATGGAAAAATTATTTTTACAATGGTACCAAATGGAATATCCCTTATTTTAATTGTATTAGTTGATGAATTTGTCCTATAAATAGGACATGATATCTTGAATCAAAACACACCAAGCAATGTTAAAGACTTGAGTCCATTGCTCTCTATCCCTCTCTTTCCCTATCTGTGTTAAATTAGTAATATATAGCCGTGTGATATAATTAGTTCAGTTCTAATAAGAGTATTCTCTGTTATTTATCTCTCTTTAAATTACAGTGATTCTTGTCATTATAGCTAGTATTTTACAATATGTTATCAGCACGAAGTCCTGCCGGAACTGAGAAGGTATAATTTTATTTATATATATATATATATATATTATATTAGACGTGGTTATGTCGTCTACTAAAAAAATAAAATATATATGACCGGACAACCGCATAATAAAACGGTACCATTTAATTTTGGGTAATACCGAAATAATGTGGGAACCTTTTAGTATTGTCATTAATATATAAATTGTTGTTATATATTAGCTGACCTTTACCTACACTGTTGTTAAAATGGTACCATTCATCGAAAGATATTGTGGGAACATTTTTTATTTATCGTAAAATAATCTTTGTACGTGACTAATCTATGCAGGATTTTATACTTAAATATATTTATCATTTGGAGATAACTTGTATACGCAGACGTTCGTATGCCGGGTGAAAATCCATTTGTTGTTCTATACATAAATCTATTTATAATATCAATGATAATAAAGATATATACATTTATCATTGCGTATCTGTTAACGCACCCGATTAACTAGGATTTATGTAATAATTATATTGATGATTTAATTTTAATAATTTGTGTGTTAAATTCAAATTTAGTATGACAAACCTTACAAGCTTATCGTTCGTTGCATTGGATATTTCTGGAGATAATTATTTGCCATGGGTACAAGATGTAAAATTGCATCTTGGTTCAAAGAAATTAAGCGATACGATAAAGGCAGGAAATAAAGCTACGGCTGAAGAAAAGTTTACCTCCATTATTTTTCTCCGACATCCCATGCATGAAGATTTAAAATCTGAATACCTAGAAGTCGAGGATCCTTATATTTTATGGGAAAATGTAAAAGATAGGTTTGACCACCAGAAACTAGTTTATCTGCCTGCAGCTGAAAATGATTGGGCTAATCTAAGACTTCAGGATTTTAAGTGTGTTCGGGCATATAGTTCTGCTTTATTCAAGATAAGTTCTAGACTCATTATGTGCGGTGAGAAAGTTACTGAGAAAAGAAAAATCGATAAAACACTATTAACTTTTCACCCCAATAATATCAACTTAGCTGAGATGTATAGGGAGCGCAAATTCACCAAGTTCGGGGATCTTCTATCAACTCTCCTTGTTGCTGAACAGAATCATGAATGAGTGATTAAGAATCATCAATACCGTCCAACGGGATCTGCCCCTTTACCTGAAGTAAATAACACGTCATTCCAGTAGAATGTACGTGGAAAAGGGCATGGAGGTGGACGAGGCCAAGGTCGATACCGTGGACGAGGTCGAAGTCACGGGCACTTTCGTCCTTATACCAACTCTGGTCACCGGAAGTGAAAATCTGAACAGAGCAAAAGAAAGGCACCACAGGGAGGGAAAATGGATAATACATGTCATAAGTGTGGAATGCAAGGACACTGGGTAGGTAATTGTCATATCCCAAAACATCTTGTTGATCTATACCAATCATCTTAGAAGTCAAAAGGAAAAATGGTGGAAACCAATTTCGCCAACAATAACCTAGATGATTCCCCGATAGTTACAACTGGAGGAATAAGCATTAATGGCCCGAATGAACCAAACGAAACTCCCATATGGGAGGCTGAAGATTAGTTTCATAAAATTACTATAATATTTTGTATTATCTTGTTTAAGCTATTTAGTGTGTTATGTTTTTCTATCGAATAAAAGTGTGTTTCTTTTATATGCACAGAATGATTTCTGAGGATATATGCATTGCTGATTGTGGCACAACTCATACGATTTTACAGAGCCGGAAATATTTTATCCTTCTAACCAAAACCGAAGCACAAGTTTGGACCATATCTGGTGTTTCCAATATAATTGAGGGATTTGGAAAAGCCAGTTTTATCTTACCTAATGGTACACACTTACGTATTCCAAATGCATTATTTTCCAGTAAATCCACTAGAAATCTTCTTAGTTTTAAGGATATCCGACTCAACGGTTTTCACATCGAAACCACTTCCGAGGCTGGTAAAGAATATCTTCTTATCACTTCAGCTAATTCTAGCAACAAGAAAATCTTAGAAAAGTTTCACTCACTTTCCTCAGGATTATATATGTTGAAAATTAAATCCATTGAGTCACACAATGTCATTGCTTCCAAACTAATAGATCCAAAATCATTTACACTTTGGCATGAAAGATTAGGTCACCCTAGTGTCTCTATGATGCGTCGCATTATGGAGAATTCTACTGGACATCCTCTTAGAGATCATAAAGTTCTTTCAAGCAATGACCTTCCTTGCTCAGCATGTTCTTTAGGAAAATTGATTATTCGGCCATCTCCTACTAAAGTTCAGCTTGAGAGTCCAAATTTTCTTGAAAGGATCCAAGGCGACATATGTGGGCCTATCCACCCAATTCCCAGATCATTGCATCAAGTCAATTCGTTTAGTTAATGCCGGCGAGTTCACATCTGCAATTTTTGTTGACTATTGCATGTTTGTAGGAATCTCAGTTGAACACCCAGTTCCTCATGTACATACACAAAATGGATTGGTCGAGTCCTTTATCAAAAGAATTCAACTTATTGCAAGACCACTATTGTTGAAAGCAAAATTACCTACATCCATTTGGGGTCATGCAATACTTCATGCTGCCAATATTATTAGGATTAGACCAACTACCTATAACAAACATTCTCCACTACAATTGATACTTGGCCAAATTCCTAATATTTCTCACTTCAAAATTTTTGGAAGTGCTGTATATGTCCCGATTGCTCCACCACAGAGATCGAAGATGGGAGTTCAAAGAAGAATAGGTATCTACGTTGGTTTTGATTCGACATCTATAATTAGATATCTTGAACTACTAACTGGAGATTTATTTACCGCGAGATATGCAGATTGTCATTTTGACGAATCAGTGTTTTCTCCTTTAGGGGAGATAAATATTCGAATAAAGCTAATCCTGACATTACATGGAATGCATCGGGATTACATTTTCTAGATCCACGTACCGGTCAATGTGAAATTGAAGTTAAAAGGATTATTCATATGCAAAATATTGCAAACCAAGTGCCTGACGCATTTAACGATTCTAGAAAAATTATAAAATCTCATATACCTGTAGTAAATACTTCAGCTAGAATAGATGTACCAATTCAAAAATTAAATACAAAAGAGTTGGTTACGAAATCAAATCCGCCCTTGAAGCGTGGTAGACCGGTCGGTACAAAAGATGTTGCACCACGAAAACGAAAAACAAAGAAAAATGCCCCTGAAGTGGCACATGCTCCAGAAGTAGCAAATACCCCTGAAGTGGTATTATCTCCTGAAGAGATTCTAGTCCCTAAAGATGAGGGATTAAGTAATCATGAAATTTCAATAAATTATGTGCATGACATGAAATTATGGGATCGAAGTAAAGCCATAATCGATGATGTATTTGTGTATTTCGCGGCATTGGATGTCGATATAAATTCCGATCCTGAACCACAAAGTGTGGATGAATGCCGTCGAAGAAAAGACTGGCTAAAATGGAAAGACGTAATTCAAACAGAATTAAATTCATTGCGTAAAAGAGAAGTATTTGGACATGTTGTCCAAACACCAATTGGTGTGAACCCTGTTGGAAATAAATGGGTATTCATAAGAAAATGAAATGAAAAGAATGAGATAATGAGATACAAAGCCCGACTTGTGGCTCAAGGGTTTTCTCAAAGACCTGGCATTGATTATCAAGAGACATACTCGCCAGTAATGGATGGAATTACTTTTCGTTTCATATTAGGTATGGCATCTAATGAAAAATTGGAGACACGTCTTATGGACGTCGTTACTGCATACCTATATGGTTCACTTGATAGTGAAATTTTTATGAAAATCCCAGAAGGGTTGAAAATGGATGAGTTCAAGAAACCTCGTCATATATACTCCATTAAACTTCAACGATCATTGTATGGACTGAAACAATCTGGTCGTATGTGGTATAATAGACTTAGTCGTTATTTACAAAAGAATGGGTATATTAGTAATCAAATTTGTCCATGCGTTTTCATTAAGAAATCACAATCTGGTTTTGTGATAATTGCTGTATATGTGGATGATTTAAATCTTGTAGGAACAGCTACAAAGGTTGATGATGCTATCATATATCTAAAGATAGAATTTGAGATGAAAGATCTTGGAAAGACAAAATATTGTCTTGGTATACAAGTCGAGCACTTGTCATCGGGAATTTTCCTCCACCAATCCATGTATACAGAAAAAGTTTTGAGCAGATTTTACATGGATAAATCTCATCCTTTGACCACTCCAATGGTATTTAGATCTTTAGAACCTGATAAAGATCCATTTCGACCACGAGAAGATGATGAAGATGTTCTTGGTCCTGAAATTCCATATCTTGGTACAATTGGTGCACTTATGTATCTTGCGAATAATACAAGGCCAGATATTGCATTTGCTGTGAATTTATTGGCCAGATTTAGCTCTGCTCCGATGGACAGACATTGGAATGGGATCAAACATATATTCCGATATCTTCGTGGAAAAGTTGATTTTGGGTTATTCTTCCCGGAAAACTCAACATCTCAGTTGATTGGATATGCAGACGTTGGATATTTGTCAGATCCTCATTTTGGCAAATCACAAACTGGATATGTATTTACATATTGCGGTACAACCATTTCCTGGAAATCCACAAAGTAAACTACAGTGGCAACCTCATCAAATCACTCAGAACTAATTGCAATTCATGAAGCCAATAGAGAATGTGTTTGGTTGTGGTCTATCATCAAGAATATTCAAGAATCATGTGGATTACCGGACATCACGAGAAATCCCACTGTTATGTTTGAAGATAATACTGCATGTATTAAACAAATTAAGGAAGGCTATATCAAAGGGGATCGAACAAAACATATCTTACCAAAATTCTTCTACACTCATGAACTACAAGAGAAGGGTGACATTGATGTACAACAAGTTCGATCATGTGATAATCTGGCAGATTTACTCACAAAGTCTCTTCCTACTTCAACATTTGAAAAGCTACGAAATAATATTGGTATGCGAATATTGAGGAAATTGATACATCAAGATGTCAAATTGTGAGACGTTTTATTCAGGGGGAGACTGTCCTCTTTTTCCTTCGTCAAGGTTTTTATCCCACTGGGTTTTTCCTTGCAAGGTTTTAACGAGGCAGTCAATCTTTGTAATAACTCACACTGACAATTAAGGGGGAATGTTGTAATAATAATAATTATAAATGTGAGTGATGTTTGTAATGGGGTGGTTGGAATGTTTTTATATTTTGTAGTGTGGTGGTTGAATTTGTAGTTAGACCTGGCAATTTGGTACACGACACGTGAACACGACACGAAACGACACGAAAAAATACGGATATGGATTTTGATTTTTAGTACACGAAACACGAAAGTACACGAACACGAAATTACACGATAAATTTAGTGTCGGATATGGGTTTTCATTTTGGGTACACGAAAGTACACGAAATATAATATATATATATATATATATATATATATATATATATATATATATTATTTTATATATATATATATATATATATATGTTATTTTTTTTAGAATAAGTGATATATATATATATATGTTATTTTAACTTATATATATATATATATATATATATATATATATATATATTAGCTGAATTTCAATGTTTTGGGTACATTTCGTGTATATCGTTTCGGGTTGTTTCGGGTACACGAAAGTACACGAATTATTTCGTGTACTTTTCGTTTCGTTTCGTGTAAACACGAAATTTTTCGTTTCGTGTTCGGTTCAGGTAATCGGGTACACGAAATCATTTCGGGTCATTTTTGGGTTTAGGTATGAGTACACGAAAGTACACGACACGAAAGTATACGACACGACCCGATTGCCCGCTCTATTTGTAGTGGATAATTTGTATTTATTTTAATTGTATTAGTTGATGAATTTGTCCAATAAATAGGACATGATATCTTGAATCAAAACACACCAAGAAATGTTAAAGACTTGAGTCCATTGCTCTCTATCCCTCTCTTTCCCTATCTGTGTTAAATTAGTAACCTATAGCCTTGTGATATTATTAGTTCAGTTCTAATAGGAGTATTCTCTGCTATTTATCTCTCTTTAAATTACAGTGATTCTTGTCATTATAGCTAGTATTTTACAATAATTATCATGATTTTTCATGTAATAAAGTTTGCTTAACCAAGAAAAAAGGCCAAAACGGTGGCAAGTTGCAAGTGTATTCGCATTCTCATTTCTCAAATGCACTTGTACAGAACATTCTTCTGTTATAACTGGTACAAGGAATTGTTAGGAATTTGTCCGATTTCCGGCGAATGCGGAAACGATTTGGTAAATATGTGTGCTTAGATCCCATAAATATACGTGATAGTAATGAAACAACAAACCAACAATACAGTAAAAGAGACAAGAGATTTAACGGGTTCCGCCCAGCCTACATCCACAAGAGCAACAACTTCACACTAGATAAAAAGAGATTACAATATCCGGGTATTCGGTCCTTGAATTTTATACACAAATTCAGCCCTACAATACCTATTATGTATATCCCCAATTCACTGAAGTGTTTATCTCAAAACCTCCCCTTATCACTGTTTCCCGACAACCTTTCATTCTCTCCCTCTCCCAACCCGGACAGTACCACACAACCTGATAGAAAGACCCCCGCAGCGGGACCACCTCCGATAGCTGCATTCAGACCCAAGTACCCTAAGGAATAGTTTAGGCACGAGGACCTTCTATCCCGACACTTCTTGAAAGCGGGCTAAACCGGCTCCCCTACTAGACAAACTATATCAGCTATATAGAGAGAGAAGAGAGAATTATGGTGTGTTTGTTAATGAAGGAGGAGATGGGTATTTATAGGAGTATGTAGTAGGTGGTAGGTGGTGGAATGGTTGGTGAGGTTTGGTAAGAGTTAGGTAGCCTAACAATCTCCCCCTCTTTCCAAACTCACAGCTCTCCACTTGCACTCCATACCTGCGCCCTGTTGGTACAACGCCAACTTTTCCTCGATCCGTATCATTCCCTACGACAAAACTCCCCCCGAGTCCAAGACTCCAAACTATACCCTAGTTTGCACATTCATTCTCGAATGCCCACTTCCTATACGCACAAGTGTACCTTTGACCTCTATTTGTCCAACTACATACATGTGAAGCAATCTGTTGTATACACACATACTCACTTGATTCACGTTGGCCAATCCCATATGTAGTCCATCACACACGCAAGTGTGACCATCACACACACAAGTGTGACCATCGATCTTTCATTTACTCCCCAACTGCATATCAAACAAATCAATTTGTTGCATGGTTTACTGCTCACTTGATTCATGTTGATCGATGCCCATATGCAGCTGCAACACACCAACTACTCGTTGATGTTGTGGAAGCCCTTCGACCAAGCATCCATCCCAGCAGTCTTTGCACCATCGTCTAGACTGGAAGGCAATACAACCGCAGCAGTATCCTTCAAGTCACTCTTCCCTCGTGCACGAGATAACCAGATTTTTGAAGTTCCGGTATGTTCTGACCACGTACTAATCAGACGATATATTTCCCCACGTAGCTCTCCCTTCATCCGAACCACACGACCTCTTTTGATATTCATAGCTCCCCCTACTACAGAGCATTTGTAGCCTTCTGAAGCTAACCGACCGATAGATATTAGATTCTTCCTCAGCTTAGGCATATATCTTACCCCGTTCAAGCTGCGAGCTATTCCATCGAACATTTTGATTTTCACAACTCCAATCCCCTTGATCTCACAAGTAGATCCATCTGCCAAAGAAACTGTTTCATTCTTTGTATCTTGGAATTTGTCAAAATGCTCCCTCTCGGAACATACATGATAAGATGACCCTGAGTCTAATATCCATTCTCCTGGAGAACTAGTGCCTCGATTGAAGACGGTGCAAACATCTTCACAATCGAGAGTAATCACAGCCAATGATGCATCTGGATCCTTCTTATTAAGCGGACAATTCGGCCTAATATGACCCCACTCCTTGCAACCAAAGCACTGCATGCCCTTTTCACTGTATCTGGATTTACCCCTGCTATTGGTAGATCCTCTCACAGCACCCCTTCCTCTATTATTTTGACTACGCAAAACCAAAAATGTCATTCCGTCCTTGTCACCATCCCGGTCCTTCCTTCCAGCATTTGACAAAAGTGCTGACTGAACCTCCTCCATTTTTAACGTGTCCTTTCCGTACAAAATGGTTGTGACCAAATGATTGAATGACTCCGGAAGCGAAGTAAGAAGAATAAGGGCCTTATCTTCCTTCAATTTTACATCAACCTTTTCAAGTTGATCAACAATACCATTAAACACATTCATGTGCTCAATAACATTGCCTTGAGCTACCATCTTCAGCTTGTATAGCTCGCGCTTCAGATTTAACTTTGTAGTCAAGTTCTTCCCGAGATACAATGTCTCCAAATTTGACCATAATTTCTTCGACGTGCTTTTGTCAACAACATTATTGATAATGTTATCAGCAATGCATAGTCTGATGGTACTCATGCATTGCGACTCAACATCCTCCCAATCTTCATCGTTCATCTTTGTTGGTTTTCCCTCCTTCCCTTTCAAAGTCCTTGCTAGCTTCTGTTGGGTTAGGATATCCTTTACCCTTCTCTGCCAAAGAGTAAAACTTCCTTTACCATCATATTGGGTCACCTTTAATCCTTCAATACTTGCCATGATCTCCGTTTCCACACACAAACCAATCCAAGCAACTAAATCAATTGGCCAGGTAAGTGTAAGAAACAATGGGAGCACTTCTATCAAAACGGCGCCTTATTAGACGGCCACTTTTCTTAACGACTTTCCTTCGGCACCAATAATTTAGACACAACTAGCTCTGATGCCAACTGTTATGAATCTGCCCGATTCCCCGCGAATGCGGAAGCGATTTGGTAAATATGTGTGCTTAGATCCCACAAATATACGTGATAGTAATGAAGCAACAAACCAACAATACAGTAAAAGAGACGAGATTTAACGTGGTTCGGCGCAGCCTACATCCACAAGAACAACAACTTCACACTAGATAAAAAGAGATTACAATATCCGGGTATTCGGCCCCTGAATTTTATACACAAATTCAGCCTTACAATACCTATTATGTATATCCCCAACTCACTGAAGTGTTTATCTCAAAACCTCCCCTTATCACTGTTTCCCGACAACCTTTCCTTCTCTCCCTCTCCCATCTCGGACAGTAAATACCTCTGCAGCGGGACCACCTCTGATGGCTGCAGTCAGACCCAAGTACCCTAAGGAATAGTTTAGGCACGAGGACCTTCTATCCCGACACTTCCTGAAAGCGGGCTAAATCGGCTCCCCTACTAGACGGACTATCTAGCAGCTATATAGAGAGAGAAGAGAGAATTATGGTGTGTTTGATAATGAAGGAGGAGGGGGTATTTATAGGAGTATGTAGTAGGTGGTAGGTGGTGGTAAGTGGTGGAACGGTTGGTGAGATTTGGTAAGAGTTAGGCAGCCTAACAGAAATGTGCAACACAGTTTACCGTAGCTGATATGGAGTTTGTAGGATTGAAGATACATGTATGTAGCGAAAAATTTCAGAAATACGTTTTTACTACTAGGTTATCTCCTCATCTAACATTTCTATTTTAGTTACAACTATAAAATTTCGAAAATACGCTTTTACTTTTAGGTTGTCCTCTACGTCCCGTAAGAAGAGCAAACAAAATGTAACTTGATATATATATTTCTGCTGTTAGTTGAGGATACAGTTATTTTTGCTATAATTAGATAGTAACATAATTATCACATAAAAAAAGTAGATTCAGGCAGAGAAAAGGGACTAAAGCCTAAAGGTGCAGTGATATTAGCTATGACTAGAGAGATGTGATATTTTCTGGGTAAAAGAAAAGAATTATTAAGCAAATGTTACAAGAACAGTACTGCCCATTACTTCACAGCCTGTACGTAACAATTCTTGGAAGAAGCCGACAATTAAGAAGATAATTCCAAGCACCCCATGTGGGAATTTTTTCTTCCTTTTCTACTCACACTTTCCCAGTTGTTCTGCCATGTTCTGAACTCTTTAGTCTTTGTAGAGAGTTTTTTCTGAGCCTTGTTTTGTCCAAGTACGTATTTGGTTCGAAAAATGTGGGATTCCGAGAGTGAGTCAGTTGGTGGCAGAGATTATGGCAATGGAGTTCTTACTACTAGCAAGCATGGTGTCAAGACTGAAGGATTCGAACAAAGAGGCCAGTCTTGGTATGTTGTCATGTTCCGCTACAAACTTTATTAAATACAGTCACACTAGTTTAGTTATAAATAAATGTCATAGTAGTATGTGTGGCTTGAAGTGATTTATGTTGCTAAACAAGTGAAGTTACTATAAATTTCTCAAACAATTATTGTGTGTTTTTTGCTGCTAGGTTTGTTGCAACTGATGTTCCAAGTGATTTTCTAGTTCAAATTGGAGATGTTACGTTCCACTTGCACAAGGTTAGCTACTTTTGTCTTCGTTTAGAACTTTCATTTTTATCAAGATCAGTTTTCTAAAATTTTTGGCCCCAAGTTGAATGACCAATGATCCTACTTTGTCTTATTTATGATTGATTTAATAGTACCCGTTGCTTTCAAGAAGTGGAAAGATGAACAGAATTATATATGAATCCCGCGAGGTTGAGTTGAGCAAGATAGCTTTAGATGAGCTTCCTGGTGGACCGGAGGCCTTTGAGTTAGCAGCAAAGTTTTGCTATGGAATTGCTGTTGATTTAACAGCAACGAATATATCTGGCCTGAGGTGTGCAGCAGAATATCTCGAAATGACTGAGGACTTGGAAGAAGGGAACCTTATATTCAAAACAGAAGCTTTTCTTAGTTATGTGGTATTGTCATCATGGAGAGATTCTATACTAGTGTTGAAAAGCTGTGAGAAGCTATCACCATGGGCTGAAAATCTCCAGATTGTAAGGAGATGTAGTGAGTCCATTGCATGGAAAGCTTGTGCCGAAGATGCAAATTGCTAGGCTCCGGCCGAAGACGCAAATTGTCCGAAGACGCATAAAAAAGAAAATTATGCTAAGGACAAAAATTAAGAGCTAGGCTCCGGCCGAAGATGCAAATTGCTAGGCTCCGGCCGAAGATGCAAATTGCTAGGCTCCGGCCGAAGACGCAAATTGTCCGAAGACGCATAAAAAAGAAAATTATGCTAAGGACAAAAATTAAGAACTAGGCTCCGGCCGAAGATGCAAAGAGCTAGGCTCCGGCCGAAGATGCAAAATTGTCCGAAGACGCATAAAAATGAAAATTATGCTAAGGACAAATAGATTATGCTAAGGACAATATAAATTGAAAAACAAGCGACATAAATATTTTCAAAGGATCAGAGTTATGCCCGAAGGCTTACATCAATTCGAATAAAAGTTATGCCCGAAGCCCGAGCTGACTTCGAGAGGTAGATCGGGTTCGGGGGGACGAGTAACGGGATCTTCAAACATGCCCAGGATCTGCTTGTAGTCCCAACCCTTCTCATGAGCCCGAACCACGGCCTCATCGAAACCAGCCGCATAACTCCTGTCCTCGCACTGGATCATTTTCTTCTCGGATTTCTTCAGCAACCGCCGACTCCGCTTGGCTTGCTCGGTCCTCCTCGCCGCCAGCCTCGACTAGGAATCCCTCTCCAGCTCCAAAGATTTGCGTTCGACCTCCAAATTCCCGACACGAGTCTGGAGTTCAGCATTCTGCTTTCGGAGGGATTCTACTTCCTTTAGCTGCTTGGACATATCCTTTACCTTATCCTGAACGGCCGCAGCCCAAGGAGCAGTCTGAAACGAACAAGAAAACAAGCATGAAACGAATGAAAAAACGTGCAAAAAATACAAGTGCAAAAGTAGCAAGGAACTTACCATGGTAAGGTGTCCCAACAGCTCAGCACAAGCCGACACAGGATCGGCCGATTCATAGACAGATCGATCAGCAGGAAGAATCATGGCGTGAAGGAATTCGTCAGAAACCTGCTTCGCTTCCGCAGGAGCAGGGGCAGCAAACTTATCCGTGGACATGATCGACCAAGAAGGACGATAGGACTGGATAACCTCTTCGGTATTCCGCATCCTCTTGTTCACGTTGTCAGCAGTACCACCGGACGAAGAACCAGCTAAATGACCGGACTCAGAAACAGTCCTAGGATCGTTCTGATCGGTCTCGGTTCCGTCGGTAATCAGACGTTGCTCCTCGGCCTTTTTCTTGGCCTCCTCTTCAGCCCACCGAAGCAATCTGGCTTCCTCTTCGGCCTTCTTCTTGGCCGCCTTCTCGGCCTGCCTCCTAGCCAGATCCTGTTTGGAAGACACTGCAACAACAAGACAAAAGATCAGCAAGTTATCATTTTCAAACAAAAATTTATCAAAGAAAGAAAAGGTATGTTACCACCACGCCAATGGATAGCGTCAAGATAACCCTTATCTCGGCTCATGGCTAGAGGAATCTTATCCGGGATCATCGGTCGGCTGATCGAGTAATAATCAGCCTTATCTTGATCAGACATATCGGGTGCCAGTACGTTCCGAGGTTCTATCTCTCGCCACACTCGGTAATTGTCTAACCTCGGGCCACTAATGAAAAACCACTTGGTGTGCGTATTATGATTACTAGAGTTAGTGGCAGCCCAATCTGCCCGACCAGCCCTTCGAGCTATTGTGTAGAAACCCGCCGATTTAGGGTTCCTCCTTATGTCATAATGATGAAGAAAAAGGACCAATCGAGGTTCGACCTCGGCCTTTATGCATCTTGTTTGAAAAGCGTTAAAGTGAATAAAGCTGTTCGGATCCAGCTGACCTAAAGCTACCCTCGTATGTATCAAGAACCTCCTAATGATGGGAAGTAGAGGGAGTCTAAGGCCGCAATGGAAGGCTCGTTCGGAAATACCTATCTTAAAGCTTCCGTGAGGACAAGGGGAAACAGGTGTATGGTAGACAAGGTCATCTTCCTCGGCCTGGTATGCCTCGTATTGTTCGGGGAAGTCATATCTACAATGCTACAATTGTCCGTGTTAAGATTGTAGATCCTGCATAGAACTGACCCGATAATAGGACTTCCCTGATATTGACCCAATCCAGTGTGATGCTCTATGGTAGCTAAATGCAAAATAGACCCCCCTTCAAACAACTCCACGACCATATGCTGTCTATTAGTATCTATCTGAAAAATACATGCATAATTTGTAACTTATTACAAAGGGCTCACCAGTCCAATGCCGATATTTTATAAATAAATTTGGCAAAACATATTGAATGATTACATTTGGAACATGAAAAGATTATAATACTGAAATGGGAAAAAGAACAAATAGTGACAAGTTAGACCCAACAGCGGGTCCAACACTTATTACCAACATGATGGTGGCTTCACATAATCAAATCAAGACTTCATATCTAATTTCGGTTACGAATCAAATCAGAGATTGAAGTAGTGATGCATGCAACTATCTAATACAGTATTAATACACGATGACAGGATGAGTCCCATACCTGAACCTAGAGAATATAGGTCAGTGGACAAAGATACCAATGCCTCCGCCACATGCTCTTTGGTACATAATACATTCCAGTCCATGTTTCATGTTTCCTCAATATATCCCTTTTTCTTATCCTGGTTGATCTTCAATCGTTGCATATAATTTATCTTGGCATATAATTATATTTAGGAGTGTACTAAAATTAGAATCAAATGAAAATCGATGACTTACATTTTTCATGTCGATAATTTTATTATTTATCGTTATAATTGATCGTTATAATTGTCACATCATCGCTTCCTCCTATCTCAGCCGCCATATCTATTTCTAACAATCATTTTCGATAATCGACTCCGCCAATCCCAAAAAATCACCATTAATTTGGTTGTGATAATTTTTGTAATTGTTGGTGATTTTTTTAGATGAACGGATGCTATCATTGGAGGTACTGGGTAGAAGTGGTGACTGGAATGCAATGAAATGATGGTGGAATAATTCCAATAATGAATAATCAACTCATCAACATAAATGATACTGCTTATTTTAAAAATCGCCAATAATTTACGAAAATTATCACAATCAAATAAATGATGACTTTTTAATGGTAATTATTTTGGGATTGCTGGAATCGATTGCCGGGCGCGATTGTTGTAAATAGATAGAGATGGTAGCTGAGATAGGAGAGGTAGGAGGGAGCGGTGATATGACAATTACAATGATAAATAATAAAATTATCGACATGAATGATATAAGTCATCGATTTTCATTGAACTTAAGTCTCAATTCAAATTTAAATAATAATATATAAAATTTATTAATCAATTCCCTTTCAATTTCCTTTCAATTTGTATTTATAATTATGTCATTGTACTCCGGTGCTCATGGCCCTCATGTTTCAAACCTTAACATCTGATACATTTTAAACGAATTAATCTATGGCGGGGGATAAGAGTCTGGGAAAAGTAATACGTGGACACGTGGCCTTGATCAATTCTTTTCGTGAATAATTTAGGGTGGTGATTTATGCAAACCCCATACTTATTTATGCATACCCTACATTTATTCTGGACCAAAATAACCTTAATCTTAATCTATGTCAAACTTATCCCATTCATGCCAAATTTTACTATCTCTATAAATGAATACATTTGGGACCAAGAAAATATATTCATTTAACGAGTTTATTTATTTATCAATAAATGAATATTTTATTCAATTATCGAGAAATGAATAATTATTCATTTAGACAACTATTTAGTTTTATTTTCTTATGATAACATTGTTTTAACGAGATTATTTTATTTTATTCATTATTTACCCCATTATCCCAAGTGATCGGAAAAAATTATTCATTTGACGAGATTATTCATTTACCGAACATTCATTTATCGAGCTTCTACTATATTGTGCAATTTTTTTAATATTAATATATTTTATCAATTTTAAAATTGAATTTTAGTTATTAAATTTTTATAACTTTTCTTAATTTTATTAGTTCAATTATATAACTTGCTCCACAGTCTCGACCAATTGTTTACGTTTATGAGATAGTGTTCGACACGCATTTTAATATGCATAAAAAGTATAGTTCTATAACTTATTTTTTAATTTTTCTTTTTTCGAATAAAATATAAACATTCTACTTTTATTCAAAATCATAAAATTGTAAAAATAAGTTACGAAACTATATTTTATATGCACCTTAAAGTGCGTGTCAGAGATTCTTTCAAAAATGTAAATAAATGCGTGGGACGGATGGAGTACTATAAATATATAAATATGAATTTCCAAATATTAACTAATAGATAATTACGAATTAACTAATAGATTTTATGAAAAAGAATATTTAGTTCAAATATATTTTATTATTTATCACAAAACAATGACTTATTCTTCTAATAGTAATGTATGAAAATAAATATAATAAAGTAGGTAAAATCTATTTATTCACTATGTTCCAACCCCATTGATAATTAATTATTTTGATACCCTTTTAAGTTAAGAAAGTTAACAAATGCAAACAAATTTATCTAATTATTTCATAATTACTGTTATATTTCTAAAATAATATTCTTGTACATGGCTAATACAAAACTTATATTCCAATCCAAATTTTAATGATTTTGAATTTATACTTTCCTATATTTCATATTTCTGAATGGATATATATGTTATTTAAACTTTTATATAAATATAAAAAATAAATTTATGAAGAACAAAATTAATTTTAACAATTCGCTCTTGATAAATTGTTCAAACTTAATGACGTGAAAATGAAAAAAAAAATCTTGTGTGACCGTATTATTATCAAAGAAAAAATGTAAGTCATTTTTATCGATTTGGAAAATTTGTATTTTTTTATATTATATTTACTAAAATTTATGTTTATAATAATGATAAAAGAATAAAAAAAAATATAATATAATAAATGAATGGTTCTCATTGGTAGTAAACCAAAAGATTAATATTGTGGTAAATTTGTTAAAAGATAAGGATATTTTTGTCAAATTAATGAAAAAAGGTGTGCATAAATAAGTTTAGGGTGTGCATAAATCAGCACCCATAATTTATTTTGAGTCATTTAATATTATCAGATTATTTGAGATACTAAGCAAATATTATTCCGAAGAAGAAGTCATTATCATGATTTTTCATGTAATAAAGTTTTCATAACCAAGAAAAAAGGCCAAAACGGTGGCAAGTTGCAAGTGTATTCTCATTCTCAAATGCACTTGTACAGAACATTCTTCTGTTCAAACTGGTAGAAGGAATGTGCAGGACAGTTTACCGTAGCTGGTATGGAGTTTGTATGATGGACAATACATGTATGTAGCGAAAAATTTCAGAAATACGTTTTTACTACTAGGTTATCTCCTGATCTAACATTTCTATTTTAGTTACTGTAACCAACTAAACAATACGCAAGTAATAATAACAGGAATTAAAGAAAAATAATCAACATCAACGGAAAAGGGAGACTATTACTGAATTAAAGATAAGTTGGGTGTTAACCCTACGGAGAGAATAAAGACAGAAATGAAAATAACAAAAAAACGACACACTTTTTCGATGACCTCTCATCCCTCTCTGCCAGCTATTAATAATACTGGACTACCACGTGACTCACAAGACTGGACTCTGAATAATTTGTAATTGGGCCCTAACAATGTAACCCAATACAGCTCTACGTCCACTACTTAGGGGGTGTTTGGGGAAACTTTTTTTCAGAATAAGTCAACTTATTTTAAAACAAAGTTAGAGATTCCTAACTTTCCAACTTATTTTCCAACTTATTGAATCTCAAACATACATTAAATACTTATATAAAAAAAATTATCAAAATATAAAATTTTTATCCGAAAATAAGTCCATAAGTCGATAAGAGAAGTTGTGCCAAACAGGCACTTAATAATTTAGATAAATTATTTGTAACAGAATTAACTGTGGTAATTAGTTAATCTGTTACATTGCACCCTCCTTAGAATGATCCTTGTCCTCAAGGATCGAAATTTGGGTACTACTGTTGAACTTGCAGAGCATCCTCCCACGTGGCATCCTCCGGAATAGAGTTAGACCACTGTACGAGCCATTGTACCACCGCAGAGTTGCCCCTCTTTATCATCTTCCGTTCCAACACCTTCATTGGATATGCCAATAGCTGACCCTCTCTGCCCATTTTAGGAAGCTCAGTTGTCACAGTGGTATTGCTTCCCACTCTTTTTTTGAGTAAGCTGACATGGAATACTGGGTGTACCAAGCTGGATGCAGGCAGATTCAATTTGTAAGCAACTTGACCGATCCTGGCCACAATTTGATACGGTCCAAAGTACTTATGGGCGAGCTTCAGATGGCTTCTCGTTGCTACTGACAACTGTTTATAGGGTTGTAGCTTAAGGAAGACCCAGTCCCCGACTTGAAATTCCACCTCACGTCTCTTGGTGTCAGCGTAGTGCTTGTACTTGTGTTAGGCTACTTGTATTGCCTCTTGAGAAACCTTATTCATCGCCTCCCTCTGCACCTGAAATTCTTCCACCGTGTCAATATGTGATCTATGATCAGCTGGTAAGCACACCTGTCTTGGTTGGACACCATAGAGGGCCTCATACGGGCTCATGTGAATAGCGGAGTGATACGTGGTGTTGTACCACCATTGAGCTAACGGTAGCCATTTAAACCAACTCTGAGGCCTAGAGCTAACCATTGCTCGTAAATAATGTTCGAGACATCGATTGAGACGTTCAGTCTGCCCATCAGTCTCCGGGTGATATGCTGAACTGAACTTAAGCTGTGTCCCCAGACTACTAAAGAGCTCCTTCCAAAACTGGCTAGTAAATAGTCTGTCTCTATCCGATACCATCGACTTTGGTATCCCATGTAGTTTAAATATGTTGTCAAGAAACAGTTGGGCCACCTGTGTTGCACTGAATGGATGAGATAAGGCGATGAAATGCCCCACTTTAGTGAATCGATCCACAACAACCATTATGCAATCTTTATTGTGAGATTTAGGCAAACCTTCCACGAAATCAAGTGAAATATCCTCCCATATCTGGGTAGGTACGGGTAATGGCTGCAATAATCCCCCAGGGAATTGAGCCCCTGTTTTAATTCTTTGACATATGTCACATTCCCGTACATACTTGTTAATATCCGATTTCATTGCAGGCCAGTAGAAGAACTATTGGACCCTCTTAATTGTAGCTTCCTGTCCCGAGTGTCCACCTATGGGACCTGCATGTAATTCTTCCAATATCTTCGACCTTATTTCTTCCTGATTGCCCACGAAGACTTTTCCCTTAAACTTGAGTAAGACTGCTGAAAACTCCAATGTTCACAACTGATATCCCCAATAGCTAACTTTGATATCACTGATTGAGCAAACTCGTCTTTCTCGTAACTGTTTGTTACTTCTTGAAGCCAATTTAATTGAGCTGCTGAGAGGGCATTAAGCTGGACTTCACTGGTGGCTTCAGGTAATCGAGATAACGCGTCAGCCACGACGTTTTCCTTACCCTTTTTGTAAACTATCTCGTAATCAAGACCCAACAACTTCGCCAGCCACTTTTGTTGTAACATCGTCGATAACCTTTGTTCAAGTAGGTATTTGAGGCTTTGATGATCGGTTCCAACTATAAAGTGGTGGCCCTGGAGATAGTGATACCATTCAGTCGTTGCCATCACAAGAGCGAGCAATTCCTTCTCGTACGTAGAGTATGCTTGATGCCTTGGAGATAGGGCCTTGCTTAGGAATGCAATAGGTCGCCCCTGCTGCATAAGGACATCACCCAAGCCCATATCGCTTGCATCTGTCTCAACTACGAACGGTAGCTCATAGTCGGGTAAGGCTAAAACCGGAGTTGTTACCATTGCTTGCTTAAGAAGCTCAAATGTCCTGTCTGCTTCATGGTCCCAACAATACCCCCCTTTTTCTAGTAACCTGGTCAATGGTTTACTAATCAACCCGTAGTTCTTTACAAACTTTCGGTAATACCTTGTGAGCCTAAGAAATCCACGGAGTTGCTTCACATTTTTCGGGGTAGGCCAGTCTTGCATCACCCTGATTTTCTCTAGATCTGTGAATACCCCCTTACTCGACACAATATGACCCAAGTACTCGAGTTGCTGCTGTCCAAAATAACACTTACTTAGTTTAGCATAAAGTTGGTGCTCCTTCAGTTTTCCTAAAACCCCTCGCATATGCTCATAATGCTCCTCCAAGCTGCTGCTATAAACTAAAATGTCGTCAAAGAACACTAGCACCTGCTTCCTCAAATCCTTCTGAAAAATATTGTTCATCAACGCTTGGAACGTAGCTGGAGCGTTGGTCAGCCCGAAGGGCATCACTGTGAACTCGTATAACCCCTGATGTGTACGAAAGGCGGTTTTAGGTATATCCTCTCTTACTACCCTTATTTGGTGGTAACCAGCCCGTAGATCGAGTTTCGTAAATCAGCTTGCCCCTTCAACTCGTCCAACAGCTCATCGATTATGGGTATGGGGTATTTGTTTTTCACTGTAGCATCATTCAATTTCCGGTAATCCACACACATACGCCAAGTACCGTCTTTCTTCTTGACCAAAATTACAGGCGATGCAAACAGACTAGTACTCTCTTGAATGACCCCTGTCTGCAGCATTTCTTGAATCTGTCTTTCGATTTCTGCCTTCTGAATGTATGGAACCTTATAACTTCTTTGATTGATAGGCTGGGTGCCCTCTCGAAGAGGGATGTGGTGGTCGTATTTCCTGCCAGGAGGAAGACCTTTAGGTTCCTCAAAGACTATACTGTATTCATTAATCAACTGTTGCAACTTGGGAGCAATTGTGGTACCTCCTGTCACCTCATTCTCCTTCTATCGTCCTGTCATAACGCATAAATATCCCTGTGGTGTAGCACCAGTTCCTTTAAACATTTTTCTGAGCTCCTTGCTGCTAATAGCTTGTATACCACCAGTGGGCACAACCCCTTGTAGTTCGACCTTCTTACCACTTCGTTCAATTATGATTTTACATTTCTTAAAATCGAATGTCACTGGGTTCACCTGTTGCAGCCAATCAACCCCTAGAATAAGATCAGATCCACCCAAGGGATATAGCCTTAAATCCGTGATAAAATTATGCCCCTGTATGGAATAATTGACCCCCTTACAAGCACTGTCAACAATCTTGGTTGTCCCATCCGCAACAGTCACCGAGAGGGGTGATACCACTTCAGCTACCAGTCCTAACCACTTCACCATGACCTTGTCAATGAAGCTATGCGTCGATCCGCTGTCTATTAAAATGTTTACCTTCTGATTCTTGACCTTTCCTTGGAGCCTTATAGTACTTATCGAGCAATTGCCTGACAAAGCATTAAGTGAAATCTCAGCTGGAGTGCACTCATTGCCCAACAATTCTTCCATTTCTGTCAATACCTCTGACAAGGCCGTCGCGTGCCTATCAAATAATAATTCTAACAAATCCTTCTAACTATGTAGTAGGGTAAGTCAGAGTCGATCCCACAGAGACAAACGTATCAATCACTAGTTGTTTCTGATTTAATTCGGCTAAGCAAGTAACACAATAGATTTTGAGAGATTATTAAACTAATTTTATACTAAGAGAATTTCGCTGTATTAATCAAATATTAAAAACATCCAGAATTAAGTATCCCCACTAGCATGAATTGATGCAATTGTAAATTCCCTCCCCAATTAATCGTACGCTGCTCAACAGGAAAGATGCGCCCTAAGAATACCAATAACCTCTCTCAAGTATTAATGGCTTCTCTAAAATACAATCAAGCCTATTCTCATGGTATCATGCATATTAGAGACATTAAGCATAGCACCCTAATTTCCTAACAATCCATTCTACCTATTCTCATGGAGAATCTCATGTTCTTATTGGATAAATCACAACCATCTAAATCCAACTCTCGTTGATAATTAGATATTGGTTCAAACAATACACATAATCACGTCTGATTTGTAATTGCTAATTAAAACAACTCAATAAGCAAAAGCAATTAAACAATCAAATTGGGGGAATTGGGAAAATCACACATCAATCATAACTAGGGTTCTACTTAACCCTATATTAATTATCTACTCACTCATAATTGAATTAACAAAACAAGAATTATAAATTGAACAAATCATATTATAAAGAAAAGAGAAAGAGAAAAACCTTCAATCTTCAAAGAAAATAAAAGTTCTCCACAAATCTCCACCAAAGATGTTTACAAAGTTCTAATGTGTGTATCTATATTTTTCTTTTCACGCTCTCCTCCTCTTTTATAATAAAACTCCTTAAAAAATCTGATCTCTATCTCCTAATAAAAGTATTTTTAATATTCTAATCAATTTACAAAAAGATATCCATAATTGAATAGGATTTTCTTGTAAAATTCGTCACTTATTTTTCTCCTCTGTTTCTGGGCTCTTCCAGTTGGATTTTGCTTACTGGACCACCTCTGAATTAAAGATAATTCCCTAAGCTTCGCGTGGACAGTAAGATCGTTAAATTCTGACTTCTGGAACTCAAGATATGGCCCAAACAGTGCAGGCAGCCTGTGCAGCCCAATAATACGAATTTTCTCCTATTTTATCTCCAAAATAGCTCTTTTTGCTCCAAATCCTTCCAAGTCATGAATTCTTTATTTCCTACAATAAAATCTATTAAATAAAAATCCAAATCAATGCAAAACACAATAAATATGAGAATAAAATCATCTAAAATATATATAAAAATATACTCTATCAACCTCCATCGTTTCTTGATTTTTTTTCCTTCTCCTCCTCTTCTAATTCCCCTTCAATCATGTATAGTTTAGTCTTACATTCCTTCCCGGGGTGATATAGTTCGTCGCAGTGAAAACATTGCCCCTTAGCTCGCCTTTCCAACAATTCCTTTGAATTGAGAGTGGACCTGGGTTTCTTTCCATCACTGGTGTATGAGGCTTTTGGGTTATTTGAGAATGAGTACGAGCTGGCCTTGACATCATTAGCCTTTGCAGATAATGTTTTAAACCCTGTGGTTTTGGTGGTGTTACTTAGAGAGAACCTCGCTGTCTTATTTTCCTCATGTTTAGTCAAAAGCACTGCATCACCCAAACTTTGTGGTCTGAACATTTTAACTGACCCTTTGATGTAATCTTTCAGTCCACTAATGAAGGATGAAACAAAGTACTCCTCGTTGAACCCTTTGTTCTTAGACAGCACTAATGCTCTTAATTCCTCGAACTTATCCTCATAATCTGACACCGTCCCCGTTTGCTTGATCTTATTGAACTGGTCTTGAACGTCCATAGTCTCCAGGTTCTCAAACCTTGCCACCACATCTGCCTGAAATGTTTTCCAGTTTGAGAGTACTCTACCCACCTGATAGTATCGGAACCATACAACAGCCCTGCCCTCAAAGTGTAAGCCAGCTAACTTCATCTTACGACTGTCATCCATAGAAATGAATTCGAAGTACTGCTCTGCTCGAATCACCCAACTCTTTGGATCAGTACCCGTGAATTTAGGGAATTCTATCTTCGGTATAGGGTGGAATCCTTGGGTCTCATATCTGGCCTGTGAATTAGGGCTTAAGGGGGGGTTGTGACTGGGATGCATATAGGGTGGTGTGTGACCTGGGTAGGTAAACTGATTTTGGGGAATATATAACTGATGGTTTTGGTTTATGTTATTAAAGGGTGGGATCTGGTTTACATACATGGATGTCTGAGGAGTGGTAGTAACGGTGGATTAGTATGGGTTATGAGTGGAATATTGCTGTGTATATGTTTGGTTTTGGGAAAATGGAGCTGTATAAGCCGAGTAATTGTTCATCTTAGTCGAGTGTGGTGAGTGTAGGAAATTAAGTGGAATAGTAGTAGTAGAATCCATAGTAATAGGATTCACAGTTGTGGAATTGGGGTTTTGAGATTTACCAGATGGGGGAGGTTTGGTAATATCCGTGTGAGTGGTCGAGTTTTCCACAGCTCCTTCAGTATTATCATCGATCTATATCACCACCGATTCCTCGTCCTTTTTCCAGTTGGGCAACCCCATCAACATCTGCTTCAGCTCTGCAATACTACCCTCAATCCCATCGAACTTTTGAGTAAACTCCTCCCTTGTTTGCTTCAACCCTTCCCCAATCTCCTCCAGCTTCGCATCATGTATTCCCAACCTCTCGTCCATCGTCTTCAATCTAGTACCCTCAGCCATATCAGCTCAATCAGCGGTGGTTAATTCCGAGAACCGACCGCTCTGATACCAATTTGTAACCAACTGAACAATACGCAAGTAATAATAACAGGAATTAAAGAAAAATAATCAACATCAACGGAAAAGGGAGACTATTAATGAATTAAAGATAAGTTGGGTGTTAACCCTATAGAGAGAATAAAGATAGAAATGAAAATAACAAAGAAACGACACACTTTTTCGATGACCTCTCATCCCTCTCTGCCAGCTATTAATAATACTGGACTACCACGTGACTCACAAGACTGGACTCTGAATAATTTGTAATTGGGCCCTAACAATGTAACCCAATACAGCTCTACGTCCACTACTTAATACTTTAGATAAATTATTTGTAACAGAATTAACTGTGGTAATTAGTTAATCTATTACAATTACAACTACAAAATTTCGAAAATACGCTTTTACTTTTAGGTTGTCCTCTACGTCCGGTAAAAAGAGCGAACAAAATGTAACTTGATATATATTTCTGCTGTTAGTTGAGGATACAGTTATTTTTGCTATAATTAGATAGTAACATAATTATCACATAAAAAAAAAGTAGATTCAGGCAGAGAAAAGGGACTAAAGCCTAAAGGTGCAGTGATATTAGCCATGACTAGAGAGATGTGATATTTTCTGGGTAAAAGAAAAGAATTATTAAGCAAATGTTACAAGAACAGTACTGCCCATTACTTCACAGCCTGTACGTAACAATTCTTGGAAGAAGCCGACAATTAAGAAGATAATTCCAAGCACCCCATGTGGGGATTTTTTCTTCCTTTTCTACTCACACTTTCCCAGTTGTTCTGCCATGTTCTGAACTCTTTAGTCTTTGTAGAGAGTTTTTTCTGAGTCTTGTTTTGTCCAAGAATTTGGTTCGAAAAATGTGGGATTCCGAGAGTGAGTCAGTTGGTGGCAGAGATTATGGCAATGGAGTTCTTACTACTAGCAAGCATGGTGTCAAGACTGAAGGATTCGAACAAAGAGGCCAGTCGTGGTATGTTGTCATGTTCCGCTACAAACTTTATTAAATACGGTCACACTAGTTTAGTTATAAATAAATGTCATAGTAGTATGTGTGGCTTGAAGTGATCTATGTTGCTAAACAAGTGAAGTTACTATAAATTTCTCAAACAATTATTGTGTGCTTTTTGCTGCTAGGTTTGTTGCAACTGATGTTCCAAGTGATTTTCTAGTTCAAATTGGAGATGTTACGTTCCACTTGCACAAGGTAGCTACTTTTGTCTTCGTTTAGAACTTTCATTTTTATCAAGAACAGTTTTCTAAAATTTTTAGCCCCAAGTTGAATGACCAATGATCCTACTTTGTCTTATTTATGATTGATTTAATAGTACCCGTTGCTTTCAAGAAGTGGAAAGATGAACAGAATTATATATGAATACCGCGAGGTAGAGTTGAGCAAGATAGCTTTAGATGAGCTTCCTGGTGGACCGGAGGCTTTTGAGTTAGCAGCAAAGTTTTGCTATGGAATTGCTGTTGATTTAACAGCAACGAATATATCTGGCATAAGGTGTGCAGCAGAATATCTCGAAATGACTGAGGACTTGGAAGAAGGGAACCTTATATTCAAAACAGAAGCTTTTCTTAGTTATGTGGTATTGTCATCATGGAGAGATTCTATACTAGTGTTGAAAAGCTGTGAGAAGCTATCACCATGGGCTGAAAATCTCCAGATTGTAAGGAGATGTAGTGAGTCCATTGCATGGAAAGCTTGTGCCAACCCAAAAGGAATAAGATGGCAGTACACAGGGAAGCCCCCGAAAGTTTCTAGCCCAAGTTGGAAGGAAATGAAGGACTCAAGCCCAAGTAGAAACCATCAAGTCCCTTCAGATTGGTGGTTTGAAGATGTTTCCATTCTTCGAATTGATCATTTTGTTAGAGTCATTAATGCAATCAAAGTAAAGGGGATGAGATTCGAACTGCTGGGCGCTTCACTAACACACTATGCAGTCAAATGGCTCCCGGGGTTTATGAAAGATGGGTCAGGGGCAGTACAAGATGAAGGAAGTAATAGCAGCCATAGTAACAGTAGTGGTGGCAGTAGTTGGAAAGGGGGACTTCATATGATCGTGGCAGGAACAAAAGATGATCCACCACCCGTTCACACAAAAGATCAACGAATGATTGTTGAGAGCTTGATAAGTATAATTCCTCCACAAAAGGATAGTGTTTCCTGTAGTTTCCTTCTTCGGTTGTTGAAAATGGCTAATATGTTGAAAGTGGCTCCTGCTTTGGTTACTGAACTAGAGAAACGGGTTGGAATGCAATTTGAACAGGCTGCATTGTCTGATCTTCTTATACCATCGTACAGCAAAAGTGAGAGCAACTATGATGTAGATCTTGTTCAAAGGCTTTTGGAACATTTCCTTGTTCAAGAACAAACAGAAAGTTCAAGCCCTGGTAGGCAGTCAATGTATGATGGGACTCAAAGAGGCAATAATCCAAATGCTAAAATGAGGGTTGCAAGGCTTGTTGACAGTTACCTTACCGAGGTTTCAAGAGACAGAAACCTATCGATGACAAAATTTCAGGTACTAGCTGAGGCTTTGCCAGAATCAGCGAGAACTTGTGATGATGGACTTTATCGAGCAATTGATTCCTATCTTAAGGTATTTCAAACTTACTCTTAACTAGTTTCTGAAGTTGGATAGGAATCACTTAAATATAGCACCTGAAATAGGACAACGTATGACTTCCATACCTTAATGCAGCTAAAGTATTAGACAGCATATATCAACATATAACATATTCATAGTATGATTATACTGTTGTCATAATTACAATGCCAAGAAACGCTTCTCATCGATATCTCTATGTCATCTGACATCTAGAATGGTTGGAATCCCAATTAATTATTTACTATTTACATGTGTAAAATGATAGGCCCATCCAACACTCTCAGAGCATGAAAGGAAACGTTTATGCCGTGTGATGGATTGCCAGAAGCTATCTATTGACGCCTGTCTGCATGCTGCTCAAAATGAGCGTCTCCCACTTAGAGTTGTGGTGCAAGTACTCTTCTCAGAGCAAGTTAAGATCAGCAATGCTATAGCCAATAACTCCCTCAAAGAAGCCGGAGATACTCATTATCAACCAATTGTCTCAAACAGAAACACATTACTTGAAGCAACACCTCTGTCATTTCAAGAAGGATGGGCTACAGCTAAGAAGGACATTAACACTCTCAAGTTTGAACTTGAGACTGTCAAAACCAAGTATCTTGAGCTTCAAAGTGACATGGAAACATTACAGAGACAATTCGATAAACTGGTGAAGCCAAAGCATACATCAGCATGGACTAGTGGCTGGAAAAAGCTTAGCCGGATGACTAAGATGACAGAAAATCATGAAAGCGGGTCTCAGAATATTTCAAATGCAGAACAAACTAGAAAGACACCTAGAAGGTGGAGGAACTCCATTTCGTAAGACCATACATGCCCATTTGTGCTCTCTTACACCGATTTCCGTATGTTATCTTTGTATTTGGTTCTTTTTAAAATTACTTTTAATTCTTCGCCTCTTTTCAGTTAAACAATATCAATGTTCCTGTTTTTCCCTATTTTATTTGGCCATGTTTTTGTATTTTTGGTTAATGATTTCCTATTTGTAATTTCTTTCATAAATGAAGTGTTTTATATTGAAGGTGTAGCAGTATGCTGTAACATATACAAGATTTTACAATTACACTACTACTTCTGGATAGACTAACTCAAACATCCTCAGTATGCTCCACTCGAAAGTAGTGTACTCAGAGAGAGAGTAGAAAGACAATTTAAGTGCAGATGACAGGCTTTTGGAAAAGATAATGTTTTATAGAATGATAAGTATCAAATTATAGAAGATACATGGAAAAAGGTAATCTCTGAGTACTATGAATCTACCAAAATCTTACCGAACATGCTGTGGTATGATATGAGTTCAGATGGCCCTAACAAATAAGTCCAAGTCCTTAAGATACTATCATGCAATCCTACCTACAGATGTGTACTTCCATTCTACCACAATGAGTGGAAATGTATACAGTTCTCTTGAAGCTACAACCATTCAAGTATGTGGTTGCATAAGAAGCCACGATTTCTGATGATCTGGGACCGTAGTATGAACCATTGATGACAAGAAAACAACCAAATCGGAAAGAAAGGAAAGGTCATGATCGCGATAAGACTTCAACATTCCATCATGGTGTTTGCACCAGAAAAGGCAGTTCTGATATAACATGTTGGCCTACATAGTAGGCATGAAAGAAAAACCAAATGAATAAGACAACTAGACAAGTTAAAAGATAACTTCACATTAGTAAGTTGCTCAATAGTAGTGGTACGATTAAGGCACCAACTACATGTGAGTTATCAGTGTTATTATAATTATAACCCTCTAGATATCAATCATCCAGAGTGATAAACAAGAAGTTTATTTATCACAAATTTTCTTACATCTTTGCAGTTAACAATCTTGCAACCGACTGAGCGAAGATTAAAAAAAACAATCGTGCAGTTGTGTATTGAAAAGTTGATAGATAGAGAAAAATCAGAGGATACGATTCTTGAAAGAGGTTATGAGTGTTAAAAATCAGTTCATTTTACTTATAAACATCACCATACACGATATTGATAGTCTGATGAATACTCATTAGTCATTACTAACACAAAATCTAGCTAGAGAAAAAGAAATATTTAAAGCTTGCTGTATAGGTATTCCAAGATCACTCCAATGATAAATTTTGTGGGGGTACCACAATCAGTCTCTTTAGAAAAAAAAGAGAAAGATTAATAGCTATAATTCAAGAAGCAAACATAGGTGGAGGGTGGGACCTAAATTTATCAGACACCCAGGCATGGACTTGAGCCAGTGAATTTCTCAAAATTTGCAGGAAAAGGAGTCCTCAAGTAATCACAACCTGCCTTGTTAAAGATTTCAGCTTTCTTCATTCCCTTTAAGCTCATACAATCATATTAATCGTTTCTAATCATGATAATACTAGCCCATATTTCTTCATCTTCTGCAAGTCAGGTGCCATTGTGCCAATATAATCATGCTTGCTATAAAGAGAGAACAAGATTGTAAAGGCCACCTTAATGTGCATAAATAAATCAACCACAACTCTTATTTGGCATTTGCAACATTATTTGAACCGCTCATGCTACTACTCCACCAAATAGTACTGTACATCTCCATTAAAAATCGATACCATTCCTTGCTCTTCAAAGTTCGAAAATGGAATAATAGGATAAAGAATGCTCAGTGTCTCCTGAATTCTATCTGTCCGTGGCCATCTGGTGCCTAAACAGGTACCAATACCCCTAATATTGTATAATCACACGGTCGCAACTTGATTCAAGTTGCACTCGAAAGATAACCCCAACTCTCAATGAAAGCAATGATGAGTTATTGTACTTACCATTAAGCAATTTTTGCCTTTTGGTTGAACCCTTGTCAAATGCAGAAACTTCGTTGATTATGTCACTAACTCTGTCATCATTTTTAAAATTCGAGTTTGATCTAGACAGGGAAATATCTGGTGCGTGTTGCTTCAGTAGAGTCCTCATTATGTAGTCATAACCATATTCGTCATATAATTGGCATTGCGGTGAAGAAATGCGTTATGTTCTTCAGTTTCTCCAACAAATTTACAGATGGTCCTTCACGAATGTACTCCATTGCCAAAGGAATGACAGTTATGCATGCACACAATTTTTCAAATTTTTTTGCTAAATTATGGACCTGCGCACAATTCAGGGTGCAGTAGGCGAAAATAGCAGCTGACTGATGAGCAACCTAGTACTGCCATGTTCAAAGTGATAAATTGAGGAACCTGTTCTAGATCAAGCTGGACATATGATCAACATACACATATTGACAAATTACCAAACAAACCAAACATATTTAATCTATTCTATTTGTCCGTAGGACTTGGGGATGGTGAAATAAGATCATACAAACTTTACCCCTATCAGCCCAGTTACCGCAGCAGGATGTTGCAGTAAAGAACTCCCACTTTTGAGAGATCATTGACACATATATCCAAATAATGCATGGAAAAATACAATCTTTTAGAGATGAAAACAATCTATATTTACTTCAAGTGAAATTCTTCATGCGATTTTAATGTTTTTATAAGGAGTAATGCTACATACCCCAAAATGTATCCCGAAAATGTTCCCGAATGACACACGACGTGATTTTATTCATGGGATTCATATATATGTATACACGAAAATCCATCTCATTTGTGAGAAAATATTTAATAATATTTTAACAACTTATCATTTGGGAATCGTTTCGGAAATAATTTTGGGGACTCTAATATTTCTCTTTATTATATTATAGTGTAGCAATTCTTGTGTTGGTTGTGTCAAATAACCAACCCTTCGAATACCCTCAAGTGTTAAAACTCTCAAATTGTATGACTACACTCTGACTTGGTAAAGCCCATTTTTGAGACCAACATTATATCAGTATGGAGGCCTCAAGATCCATATCGAAAGCCCATGTTTTTGATTTCATTTTATAAAAGGGTGACTTAAGAAGGTGGTAATGTAAAACCTCTATAAAATAATATTATTGGATCAGAAAAAAAATATTATTATAAGAAGATTATGTATTTTTAAATAGCGGTAATTTTTAAATTAATTATATAAGTTGAAATTATAATTTTTTATTATTGTAATAAGATTGTTCTTATATAAAATATTTTTATAGAAAGGTTCTACTGTATATTTTTAATAATTTTAATAATTATGGGTATTTAACGAGTCTATGAGATTTAAAGACTTTTGATTAATTATAAAAAATATAATAAAAATTAGAAATGTTAAAGAAAATAGGAAAGGCTGTATAATTTTAAAAATAAAATGTGCAAGGAGACTGACCACCAAAAGTCACAAGGGAAAAAGGAGAGGCTGATACTGAGCTAGACTTCCTACAAGCAACACTGACAATGATCCCTCTCTCTAAATGGTAATCTCTCTCTCTCTCTCTCTCTCTCTCTCTCTCTCTCTCGAAATGCATGGGGATAAAATGTGTGGGTGTGGCCACACGTCCTCCTCTAACCCAACAGTAAAATCTAGTGAGTAGCTTCTCCTTTATCCAAATACAAAATCTTCTTTTCAGTCAGTAGCTAGCTTAGCTAGCTTCTCCTTCATCTTAATTTTATTAGTTTGTGGGGTGTTTCTTGAAATGCCTTTAATTCTTTTGAAACTAACCCATCTTCCTCTACTATGAACATCATGCTGCTTGACCCAATTGCTTGCTATACCCTCCCTAAGGTAAATTTTTCATCTTTCTGATCATACCCTTTAAGTTCTTGCTTTCATTTCATTTCCTTTTTTTAGTCAAATTCTTGAAAATATAGAGGGTTTTAAAAGCATATAAAGCTTTGTATTTGTATATTGAAAAGTCTAAAATTTGAATTATGATTTGTATATGTTAAATTGTTTTTTAGTATGTGTTTTGTAAAGAAACTTTGTGGATAGTTTGTTCTTGTAACTTGTAACTAAGTGCTAACTTTCTTGTAAATTTTAAGCATTTTGTACTTGTGATTGTTTAATGATGTGAAAATTATTAGAAGTTAAACATATTCTTCATGGAGCAATGACCAACATATCTTTAGTATATAGAAATATTTAATCACAAAGCTCATGTGTGTGTAAAATTGTTGGAGTAATTCCTTGTCCTTTGGAATAGTTGAATTCAGCTGTTAAGATAAGTAGAGATCATAAGTGGATACTTGGAGTACACTTGTGGACTACGAGCTTTAGCTCATTTGCTCCAATGGTAGTATATTACTGTACCTATGAGTTCGGGTCTAAGTATTGAATTTTGGAGTTGCTGCCGTAATGTAAGCGTTATCTTTTCCAGACATTATCTTTTAAACTTTACACGCGTAATATAACCTTGCTATATTTTTAGCCCACTTTAACGTAAACTATAGTTTTAGTCAAGGCACCATATACTAGCTTTTATATTTGTGATTTCTGTACTTTATAGAAGTGTAAGATAATATATAGAGCATATTTTTCTAGTATGAAACATAAATTGACTCTTGCAGTAGTAAACCTAACTGTATTAGATTATAGATTCTTAAGTCACACCATAGTTTTTGAAATGGGTGGTCCAACCAATGCTTGCCTGCACTTTGGAAATGTACCTGAACTACAAAAGATCTTACCTTTGTGATGTAGTGAGTACTGACTGTCAACGAGTACCTGCTGAGGTCTTTCAAACTAAGAAGCCTTGCTTCATATATACAGCCAAGCAGAGCCCTTCTAATAATTAAGTTGTTAATTCCCTAATGCTGTTTGGTACTTTCAACAATTTGGTCCTATTTATTTTAGTCTGCATCACTCTTTGCTGTAGTGTTTGGTTCATAGTGTCTTTGGTTCCTTCCTAGTGCTTTGATTTAGGCCTTCAAGGTGTTCACATATATGTTGTTTCCTGAACTTCATTGCAATAAGAATGTCATCTGTCTTTCCATGTATCACATCTTTAAAGCTGCTGATGTGATTTTCTTAACAATTGTATCGTAAGGGATTATCTGTGCTAATGAAAGCTTATGTACCACGTGCAGGGATATGAAGCTATTACACTCAAAGCTTGTTCTCATGCTTCACGTTTTAGTCGTCATTTTTTCACTGTCTCGTGCACATATCAAAGACTAGTTTGTGAGCCTGCGTTCTCTACATTACATAAAAGAAATCATTATGCTAGCAGTTCATCTAATGTCTTGCGGGATACTTCCTCTTTAGCTTCTTCAAGTTTAGGTGGCAGAGAGTACTATTACAACCACAAACAGGCTCGGAACAAAAAAATGCATATATGTGCTGCACTTGATGTGGCGAGTGCTATTGACGTCATCAATGACCTAGGATTGGATACTTTGACATTCTTAGTAGTTACAGTTATGATAGTTCCTGCATTCAAGATCATTAAAGCTAGCCCTGTAAGTGTTGCATATACACATGTATCAATAGAAAATAATGTCTCCGTACATGTTGATATCTAGTGTCTGCTAAACTTTACATTGCTCTAACTTGCATCTTGTACATGTACAATGCAAATCATTTGTGTGATTAGAGGAAGAGAACCATGCTATAAGTCAACAATGAAGAGTTTGCTGTACTGAATTTGAACATAGTAGTGCAGTACTGATGAGTACTTCTATTTGGGAATTGAAAGATGAAGTATGTAATAATGCATGAACTTCACCGATTCTAATAATATGTGTTAATGTGATAGGAATATGTTTTCGTATAATTCTTCATAAGTTCAAGAGGTGAACTGTTGTTTTGATACTAGGCAAAAATCACTATGTTTTGAAGTTAAAATGCAGCATTTTTTATTAGCTTCAGTTTATTTTCAATATAATCTTAGGACCGTAAGTTTACCTTGTTTTACACAATCCGTATTTTAAGATTAACCTCTTTAGCTGAAAGAGGCATTTAATGAAAGCAGTAAGCTCTTGTGTAGCTGTTTGCTTGCACTTGCATCAAAATGGTATAACTTGCTGTCAACCCTTTCTGTGTAATTTTTTATCCTTTTATTTTGAGGATAAAGGGTCTAAATGTGTATGGAACAGACATTTAATCTTTTCAAATGCAATTTAGCCTTGCTGGTACTCAAAACATGTATTTGATTCTACAAATTGATCATCTTGAAGTAAAAGAAAACTTTTGCGTGGAATATGATCGTGTTACTGAATTTTTGTAAGTCTAAAGTGATGTTTGGTTTACCATTTATTCCTGTTAGAAAAATGAAAGATAAAAGTAGTGAAGTTATGTAGTTTCAACTGTAAATTGCGAGGTATTTAACAATAAAGGGTTAGTAGGCTTATTAACACAGCACTAGTGAAATTATGCAAATGCATGTAAAACTAGAAAAAAAAAAGCCAGTATGGCACAGAAATATATGAATCTATCTTACTTCATTAAACTATAAATTTGAACCAGAGAAAGAAGAAGGCCATAACCAATCAACAAGTGTGATGATTAAACATAAACATTATGCGAGCACCAAAAAAAATGCAGAGCTTTGTACACCTTAATATCCCAGTACGTTTCTATTAGGGGCACTTTATTTTATCGTTTATTCTCTTTCCAAAAGGAAGCAAAGTGCCTAAATTGATTAGAATGCCGACTAAATTCTGGTTTACAGATACTGGGTTTCTTCTTTGCCGGGATCGTGCTCAATCAGTTTGGCTTGATAAGGAATCTTACGGATGTTAAAGTTCTTTCTGAGTGGGGTATTCTCTTTTTGGTAAAGCATATACTTCATTTTTACTATATTCCTCTCTCATACATAATTATCCATGAATCTGATATGAAACCTAGCTAGAACTTCACGTGTTTTCTGATGTTGAAATGTATGAAACTTAAATTTTATACTTATCTATAAGTTAGAATTAGTTTCTATATACATTATGATTATGATGCTAACTTACTGTAATAATTCATTAGAAATTATCTTATAATAAAAGTTACTAAAATTGAAAAGAAAAATGTGATGATAAAAAGGAGCAAGTAGAAGAGAAATTGGGAAATTTTGAGGATGTTCCACACTCAGGGTTTTGGATTACAAATAGGAATATTGTTGGTCTCCTAGATCTGAATTTTATACAATAGTAATATAGTTCAAATTTATTAAAAATCATGCACTTGGTTAATGGTAGTGTGACAGGCAACAAATTATCCATGTCTAGGTTTAGAATTTTTCTGTACATAGTAGTCTTATGTTGGTGGAAGGAGCAAATTGGACGGTTAAGAGGTCAACTAAAAGCAGGACAAGAGAAAGTTCTCTTGATGGCTTAGTAGCTCATGGGCAACCAGAAAGCAAATTGAGATATTAGAATGGTGTATAATTCCATTAAACATGTGTACTAAGTATGTGTAGTAAATGGTGCCACGATCTATCTGATGAAGATTGGTCTTGAAAATTCTCAGCCTTGGTTAAGTAGAAGTACTATATGCAACCTTATTCAAAAGTTGAAAAGGTTATGTGTCGTTGTATATCACATTCTTTATCCGCCCTTCACTTTTGCTAGTGATTGATGTTTAGAATATAATAACTTATACACGAAGTCAATATATAATTTATGTAATTTACAAATCAGTTAGATATCTCAATGTTATGCATAGTTCCTTTCTGTTACAGAAGAACTGTACATTTAAATTAACCCAAATTTGTTATTTTGCAGCTTTTTGAGATGGGTTTAGAGCTTTCACTTGCACGTCTAAAAGCTCTTGCAAAATTCGCCTTTGGAATGGGATTGACTCAGGTAAACATCTAGTACTGTGTTACACAATCTAGTTTGGAAGTTAATTAGCTTTACTAAAACCCTAATGTAAAAAAACTGAGAAAAGAACCCAATAAAATCTATTGCAGCTGGACAAAGAGCATTAGGATCACCTTATTAATAACCATTGCATTATATTGTAAGGCCAATTAAAGTGTATACTCCACTTGCAAATAAAAATAAAGAGTACATGTTCTACCATATTATATAGGTTGAGTACTCAATGGTCCTTTATCTGAATTTTGATATTTAAACATATGAACTGGCAGCTTTATGCTGATTAGACGATAGTTAATCTTTTTTATAATTGGTATCTTCAAACCTGATAATGACCAGAATTCAGATGTGATATATGCAAAAATTGAATCAATGACACCGCATAATAACACTTGCTATATGCAGAATCTTGCAGATATTTCACCTTATCTCATAGATGTTTTTTATTTCAAGCATATAAGCATGGCAAATGTTTCTGTTAATTATGATGGCCTCTTCTTGTTGGCAAGTGTAAATACAAATTGAAATTAATATTATATCTTTAACAAAAAAATGTGCATTTATCAGATTGTATGATTAGCAACGATGATTGTATTAACTATCAACTGTCTGATTATTTGAATGTTGGTGGCTATCTTAATTTCCTAATATCTGCAATTCATCTTATTGAAGGTTGTATTATGTACTCTTGCTTTCACAGCATTTGAGCTGCCACCTAATGGGGCTATTGGCACTCGTATTCTGGAGTTTCTGTTTCATTCAAGATCTGACGTGGTGAGTTATTCCTATTATAGGCATTTATTAAAATTGTTTATACTAAAAATTATTAAAACATGGCATCTTTCGTTTCTTATTAAAATCCTGTATGTAGTATTTTCTTGGTGAGGTTTTACATATTCACAAGAATTAATTTGGGTTGTATATTGTTGCCTTGTTGGCTTATTGATAACAACTATCAGGTTAATATCAGAAGCATTGACGAGGCTATAGTAATTGGTGCTGCACTCTCATTGTCTTCTTCAGCTTTTGTTCTTCAGGTGCTAAACTATACATGTCAAGTTAAATTAACCCTGCTAACTATGTGCCTTATTTGTACTTATTTACGTGCTCTTTTGTCATATGCTCATGCAGTGAAGGTCATTTCAGTTAATAAATATACTCACTGGTATTTTGCTCATCTAGAGTTTTATAGCTTCTTGCAGAGAAGGGTGAGCTACCAACTAGATTTGGCTCAGCAACTCTCGGGATACTCCTATTACAGGTTCCACTTTTCTGTGTTACACTTCCAAACTTAAAGCATTACATATTTGAGTTTCTTTTCCTATATGTGGTCTGTTATCTTAATTAACCAGAATATGACGCAAATATTTCAAAAGGTATTTCAGTCTTGCATTTTGATTCTCTATTTTTGAATTTTGTAGGATATAGCAGTTGTTCCTCTTTTAGTCATACTACCAGTGCTAGAGAGCCAGGTATACAGAAACTCTTTTTATTTACCATGTAATTGCAACATCTGCAAGTCGTATTCTTTTCTTTTATTATTTTTGATCTTTTGCTCACAATTATTGTTAAGAGTTTTGCTTCTTTTTCCACAAACAAATCAACGGAATCTTCATGATTTTTCTATGTACCTTTGTTATTGTGAAGATGTGCCATCATCCCCTATTTATCTGTTTTCTGAGAATCCCAATCAAAATCATATATCGATTGATAAAATCAGGAGTCCACAAAGAAATTCAAATTCTTTTGTATACTAATACAATATCAAATGAATAGTTTTATTATTTCCAGTTGATGTATATGTATATGTAAAAAATATTGTAGCAGGAGCACTTCTAATCCTGTTCTGGCATCTTTTTCTGTCTCTTTATGTATCATGTCATCATTATTATTATTATTGAACTTTTTCATTGAGTGGATTCTTGCTCTGATTAATATGCTGTGTTTATCTCCAAGTAATTGTTGTTAAATTCCAGTAAGGACATTCATGTTTGAGTTGCTTTTAGCCCAATCATGTTTCAGAAATTGTTTATGATCTTCCGCATAGCCTAAATGGTTAATGATGGGTATGTGATTTGTCAAGTAAGCACCATAAATAACAGAGATGTCAGTTACCTGGGGTGAAAGCTGAAATAGCTGACAAATTAATACTATTATAATGTGTATGGAGGGTAATTGTAGCTAAACCTGCAGTCTCCAGGCAAAGTAAATACTCCCTCCGTCCCCCTTTACCTGTCTCTTTTCAAAATAAAATTTAAAATACATGTACATCCCTAATTCCAAAGTGAAATTAGGTGTAATCTTCAAAAACGATCCCTATATTTATCATTTCCAAAGTTTGACTCTTTTAAAACTTAGTTTGATTCTCATTTTTCAGTGTAACAATTAAGGTTACCTAAAGAAAAAATTTAGTCAACTAAGATTTCCTTAATTTACGTAATTTTCCAAATGGACATGTGAAAGGGGACGGAGGGAGCAGTAGATAAAATTAATTTCATTGTCCTGGGGTATATAATGTTTCTGTCATGCTTGAGACTTAGTAGAGACATATATGTGTGTCGAGGTAAGGGTCAAAAACCCTGTATTCCTACATAAATAAATCCCTAGCCTTGTAGTCTAGTAGATACCCTCTTATCTAGTAATAAGGGGTTGGAGTTTTGAGCTTAAGTTGAGGCATGTGTCTGTGAGTATCGGGTTACGGATTCTGCCAAAACCCTGCTTTCCTACGAAAAGGAGTTAATTTTCACTTGGCAGTTACATTTTATTACTTATTATTTCTCAGTATGTTATGATTTTTTGTAGAATCCACTGGAGGAAAGTATTTGGCCGATGCTTGTTAAAGAAAGTTTAAAGGCTTTGGGAGGACTAGGTTTGCTTTCTTTTGGAGGAAAATTTTTTCTTAGGAGAATTTTTGAGGTCTGAAACTGTTCTTATATTTATGGAAATCTCCTTACATAATTGGATTGTGGTTACCACTTTATATATCTATCTTGTAGTTTGTTGCGGAAGCAAGAAGCTCCGAAGCTTTCGTTGCTCTCTGCTTACTTACAGTTGCTGGGACATCACTTATAACACAGAAGTTGGGCTTCAGTGACACGGTTGAGTATATTTTCTTCTATACTGATAACAATGATGTGGTTTTATCCCAGAAAAGTCATTAAATTAATTGAAATCTGACTTATTACAGCTTGGAGCATTCTTGGCTGGGGCTCTTTTGGCAGAAACAAATTTCCGAACGCAAATTGAAGCTGATATAAGACCTTTTAGAGGATTACTTCTTGGATTATTTTTTGTCACTACTGGAACTTCTATTGACACAGAGGTAACTATATATCTATTAAAAAAGTGTTTTGTCTTTTGAATGATAACTAAGTAGCTTTGTTGAACCGAGGTTTACATTTGTCAACTCCATACGCAGCTTCTTCTGCGAGAGTGGCCAAATGTACTTGCGCTCTTGGCAGGTTTGATTGCCATTAAGACTCTAATTATAACAGCAATTGGTCCTCGCGTTGGACTGACACTGCAAGAGAGTGTAAGGATTGGGTTGCTGCTGTCTCAGGGAGGTGAATTCGGATTTGTTGTTTTTTCACTTGCAAACAGGTTGATGGCTGGTTTTTATGTGATAACATTTGTTCTACATGATTATTTGGTGTTTTATTTGTGGGGGTGGATTATTGTAGGCTTGGGGTGCTACCACTTGAACTGAACAAGCTTCTCATTATAATCGTCGTGTTCTCTATGGCACTAACTCCTCTGCTCAATGATGTTGGACGAAAGGCTTCTGAGTATATTGCTAAAAACGTTGAAAAAGATTATGTAAGTTTCGTAGTTGTTCATCTGTATCGAATATATGATATTATGATGTTGATATAGGCAATTTTCTATGATAATTATTTTACTTGTAACAGAAAATTGCTGATGCTGTAAATTTTGGTGCTACCGAACCAGTCGTTATCCTTGGATTTGGGCAGATGGGACAGGTGAATGAATTTTTGTGAAATTATTTTAACCTGCCACTGTAGCATGTCACTCCCTCCTGACTTCTTGCAAATTGTCTTATAGGTCCTTGCCAACTTTTTGTCCACTCCTTTAGCTGCCGGAGGAGATGGTAATTCTGTTGGATGGCCTTGTGTAGCTTTTGATCTTGATCTTTCTATAGTGAAGGTAGGTAAAGTTTGTCTTTGAAGTTTAGACTTATACACGAGCTTTGTAAACTAATCACTTTATTTTATTTCTTTGAGTTTTGATTCCCTAACTATGACAACAAATATTTCTTGTTCAGATTTAAAAAGAAAGATTATGTGCAAAAAGATGATCATATTTCTTGATTGATTATAATATGTCTCTGCATTACACCATCTTCTTTGGAGGTCAAGTGTCATGATTGTCACCAAAACATGGATTTATCATATGGATGGGTGGCCAAAGGGGAATAGTAGATACCATTACATACATAGTTTGTATGATTTAACCCTTCATCTAAGACAATATCTTGTGTGGTCATCGATATTGACATGTGAAAGGGCATTTTGCTCCTTTTAAATCAAAGTTGCATAGTCACATTAAAGTTCAAAAACCAATTAATATTTTAGAAAATAATTTTCAAACAGATAAAAGCTGAAATTCATTCGAATGGAGTGATAGTTCCATTATATGATTTTCTTGTGCATTCAACTTACCATTCCAGCTAAACATGCAAACTTTATGTGTGAAGGTTGTCGGTCCAATATATTCAGCTGATAACTGTTTCTTACAAGAAGACACATTATGCATGATTTTTTTCCAGTGCATAAATCCGAATCAATGTGGCAGTCTATAATGTTTTCTTTGTGGTTACCTATTACTACTAATTCCATTGCAAAGTCTATAATCGAATATCGATTGCAAAAGTATACCTTATGAACAAAACATATACTGAGAAGCCAAATTCTCTGGAACAGGGAGCTACAAATCTTGGTTTTCCGGTTCTCTATGGTGATGGTTCACGCCCGGCAGTTTTGCAGTCTGCTGGTATTTCTTCTCCAAAAGCTGTCATGGTCATGTATAGTGCAAGGGAGAGGGCACTTGAGGCTGTTCAAAGGATTCGGCTTGCCTTCCCTGCAGTAATTATACTCTACTTAGCTCCTGCATAAAACACAGGTTATTCGTTCCTCTAACACTCTAGGGGAGTGAAGCCTGTATATTTTGAAGCAGATAAAAAATGTTCATTTAGTCCTAAACTCATAATCTTTTATCCCACCTAAGCAGCTACTAAAAGAAAAAACTTGATCAAACTGTTATCTCTTGCATCTGGTTATTGTATTTGCCTCAAATGCATGACTTGTTCATTGTGAAGCTTCATTAAAGGGTCAAGGAGGTCATTGAATATGTCACCGTGCGATCATTGAATGTTCTAAAAGATATTTTCTTTAATTTTTATAAGTTGCTGGAGGTTGTGATATAAATCACTAGGCAAATCTATTTGTTTGCGCTTTGCAGACCCCAATTTATGCTCGAGCAATAGACCTTGAGCATCTCTTGGATTTAAAGAAGGCAGGTGCAACAGACGCTATTCTCGAAAATGCTGAGGTAAACTTTAAAATTTATTGTTATCTCTGACAAGGAAACTTTCTACAATGTTTTGTTGGTGTTCTGATTAAAATATTATATGTTGACGCAGACAAGTCTGCAACTGGGCTCTAAGCTTTTGAAAGGGCTTGGTGTAATGTCCGATGATGTTTCTTTTCTAAGTCAGCTTGTTAGGGATTCTATGGAGCAACAGGCTCAATCTGCTGATAGAACTGTAGCTAAAGAAACTGAGGTCATGAAGTCAATGCAGGTATCGTTACTTGAGTACATACATTTCCAGTTGTTGCTGTCTAGTTCCATGCAAGTACTCTAGACTTGGTGACTTGCATACTATGATACTAATGTCTCTATAAAATTTAAATTTGTACCCTGGTGTTTACATAAGAGGATCTTGGCAGATTAATTGTTCAAACTCATCTGTGTTGCTCAGTGCTGGTATTAAGAAGGTCCATCATAGTTGATAGTCTCCAAATTGTGGTCAATTAGATGGTCTTCCATGTGCATAATGCATTTGTAGCCATACATGTAGTAGTAATATTGTACTAATAATTATTTAATACACTTCAAATCTCAATACTTTACACTAATAACCCAATGTTGCTAACATTCTGGAATAGGATTATCCAAACAGATTAATATCTACTTTCCTGTGTATCATGGAAAGTGGAAACTGTGTTTATTTCCTCTCGGATGCATATGATCTATCTGAATGTAATTTTGCAATGCACTTGTACTTGGATCTTTTCAATGTGCCTCACTGAGAAAATAGTAATATGCTGAACAAGGTAAGAGTGGGGGACTTGGTTAACACCCGTACACTCGTACAATCGCTCGCGACAAAGGATGAAGCACAAATTGTAAACCAGAGAGACACAAGTCGCATACAAACACTGCCAAAGGAAGATAATCGGTTGGAGTATGATGATGACGCGGATCAAACAGAGGTCGGTCGAGGCGTATTGTATTGTGAACTGGATACAGATGACAATTCTCCAAAACCATAAAATCTTGTGATTGAGAAACTACGGAGATCCGTTGATATACTGGCAATTACTATCAAAGGAAATTTGATTCAACAGTGATCAAATGAACTTGAGCATGCAATTTTGTCGTGCAGCCAATTTCTCCTTCATTAAGAGAGGTGGCCTGCTGATACTGTTCTTACATAGATAGCCTGCGATATTCGACAACGGAGCTCTGCCGAGTTATACTTTTGTTTCATTTTTTCCCTGGCCAAGACTACTGTATATAATCAGCAAAATCTTTAGTTTTGTACATGTTCTTGATATTTCCCTCATTTCGGGACAGTTTAATTGAACTAGTTGAAGTTCATAGCTATGAGAATTTCTTTAACAACTCCTATTACATTGTTGCTTGGAATTTGTTATGTACTCCTGGCAGTAAAGCTTTTAACGTTATGTGATTTAATAGAAGATACATTTATTTACCTCAAGTCTTGTTTTTTTTTTTCGAAAATAGATTTTTTTACCATTAACTCTTGTGTCTTAGAAAGTAGCCACTAAACATATAAATAATTAAAAATAAAAATAATTACGAAAGAATGACCAAAATACCCATTCTGGGATGTGTATTTGTCCAAAATACCTATTCAAGAAATAACTACCCAAAATACCTACACATTGAAAACAAACCTAGAGGGGGGTGAATAGGTGTATTATTGCTGATAGTGCTTAATTATGACCTATTTTAAATTTTTCCAAAAACGGCTTGCTGTTATGATCTAGCAGTTTAAAATCAGCAAGCTGAATTGGAATACAAATGCAGTGTAGTATGAAATATGCAGAAAATAAAATGCAATACACGATCTTTTAGCCAGGTTCGACCCCTAAACCCCTATGGTCTACGTCCTGGTCCCTTACCAACTTGGTAAGAGAATATATTATTGATCACTATAAACCGATTACAAGATTCAACAATATGTCTCCCTTTACACCAAGTTGCTTACAATTTGGCTTGCTGAATTGCTGTGTTGAACTCTCTAAGCAATACTTCCCAAGTATCCTTCTCTAGTCTAGTTCTACCCACCCAAAACCTTTAAGCCAAAACTTGTACATCAACTAATTTTACACCTTGAACAATACAAAGTTTTGAATAAATACAACTCAACCTAATGAACCCTCTGAAAGTATATATTCGAATGTATATGAGAGTTTGAGAGGTTTTCAAGAATTTAGTAAAGTGGCTCGAAGTTGTGTGTGTATATGTTCTTGTTTTTGTACTTGGATTGCTATTTTTAGAACTTGAGCAGGAACACTCTTTTTATAGGTAAACAAGAATGATTGAAATTTAAGCTTCAAGAGGCTCCTTCGAATTTTCTAATATTTGTAATCATTAAGGATGAAGAAGTGGAGGAGCCATGGAGGAGCTGTTGTCTTCACAAGAGAGAGGAGCGTGTATGGAGTAATGATAGAGAAGACAAATAATATTAGTAAAAGTGTTTGTATGGGGTTAGTAGATTAAATTAGGAAAAGTTAGGCAAGTGCTTTCCTTATTTAAAGGATAAGGAATATTATTGTCTCCCACTTTGCTTGAGAAGAATATTGATGTGTTTAAATACTCCAGAGGGTCCTTACAATATTCCTCAATATGTTTTCACTAATTTGTCCTTGAAAAATGCAAGTCTCTTAAATTTTGTTGTTTCTGTCGGACAGAATCGGCATGCTGATTTGTGTACGGATTGTGTGTTCAGCGTGCTGAAATGTATAAGATAATCTAGAACAGCTTGCTGAAATTGAACTGTCAGACTGACTGAAATAATCCTGTAAAACTTAAAACAGCTTGCTGAACATGACAATTTCTCTCCTGGAAATTTCACTAACAACAAGTAATAACAAGCATTATACCAACATAAAAGATTTCGCATAATCATTAAGATCAAAAATGTTAGTAGCACTAATATCATCCAAAATATATGTAATCACATTATTATCAAAATCAAGAGCATGTTAGATAATAAATATCATGTCAAAATATATATGAACATATTATCATCAAAATCAATAGCATGTTAGTGTAATAAATAACATTTCAAAATATATGTAATCATAGAATCATCAAAACCAAATAAGCCAACACACATGTCAGATACTCCTTACCCAGTGGAGAGTATCTGGGGTGATACTCCTTACTCAGTGGAGTATCAGGGTTGATACTCCTTACCTAGTGGAGTATCACCCTGATACTCCTATGACATTGGCATATCATCCTGATACTCCTCTAATAGTGGAGTATCTAGTGGGTATTTAGGGTACTATTTATTCAATAAGGGTATTTTAGTCAAATATTATTGAAAAATGGATATTTTGGGAATAAAGGCCCCCAATCACAATTTCATGACAAATGGCCCCAAATATCAAAGCTAAAAAACTTGACCCCAAATATCACTCCATAACACAGTATCGTGTAGCGTTTTAATTTTTTCAGTCAAAAGTCAAAACGCTACTTCGTGTAACGTCTTCACTCTTTTTTTTTTTTGCCTAACAACGCTACTTCGTGTAGCGTTTTCACTCCTTTTTTTTTGAAAAACGCTAATTGAAGTGTTGTTTTGGTTATAAAGCTAGTTAAAGAAGTGTTTTAGGGGGTGGGAACGCTAGACGCAACTGTGTACATGGAGTAGAAGTGCGTACTTCTACTAAAAAATCAAAACGCTACACGCAACTGTGTTTTGGAGTGATATTTGGGACCCTTTCTTTTCAAATTGTGATAGATAGGGCCAACACCCATATTTTGGGCACTCACCCAATAATTACTACTGCTATATATATTTTGTTTTAAATTATTTCATTAAATATGAATGATATGTACGTTAAATAACATTGATCTCATTATAAATAAAAATTTATTAGTTAGAATATAATCACCAAAAATAAAAAATATTAATTATTCTACTATCATTTTTTTCATACAATTTATGAAATAATTCAATATTATCTTCAAACTAATTAATTTCCCCGATTTGATATTGTTAAATTTCAAATATACAAATTTTTGATTTCAGCTAACCTCTGAAACCTGATCTGAAAGTCCGCAACAGATTCATCCTCCTTCTGAGTTATGCTCTGATATTCCCGAGCATACTCCTCACGGATACTGGCAGGGAAGTACCTCTGATCGAACTGTGCTTTAAACACATCCCAAGTGACAGTATTCTCATATCCAGCTGCGTGGGAAGCTACCACTGATTTCCACCAAATGCTAGCATCCCCCTCAAGACGGTAGATGCCAAAACGAGCCTTTTCCAGCTCAGAACAGTTAAGTACCCGAAAGATCTTCTCCATATGATCAATCCACGCTTCAGCATCCATCGGGGTCTTAGCCTCCTTGAAGCAATTAGGCCTTTGTTTCATAAAACGATCAAACATAGTCTGGCCTTCTTGATTTTGTGTGTTACCACCAGGATTCTGCGTTTGTCGAGCCGCCACCTGCTCCACCATATGCATAAAAGTGTTTTGATCCATCACAATCTGCTGAGTAACATTTCCCCCAGTGTTTTGGCTTGCATTAGATTTCTTTGGCGGCATCCTGCAGAATTTTTGTGAGTGCACATAAGAAGCAGTCATATCACAAATTGATATTAAAAGTACTAATCCTACCCATGCGAAGTCAACCCAACTCACAGGTCAATGCCTAAAGGACAGTCTACAGAATCTATAACCTTAGCTCTGATACCAACTGTAACAACCCTACATTTCGGATCGTTAACTAATAGACAAATATCGCAATAAAATCTAAATTATATTTAATCGATTTATAAAAGAACCGAAAATCGTGATAAAAATCAATGTTTTAATCTTCAAATGAAAAATACTGAAAAGTCTGAAAACAAAATCTAGTAAGTTTTCAAATTTATTTAAACAACTATATAGATTGCAGCTAAAGTCTGGTTGGCATCACTCATCTCAACCCCGTTTGCCCCTGATTACCTGCGGAAGGAAAACAATACGAGTGAGCCAAATGCCCAATACGAATATAATATAAAAATGAAATAAGGTTTCAAATGTCCAAATGAATTGTGTCTTACCAACACAGAATTTTCAAAACAAGTCCAAATGTAAAATAAGCAAGATAGCCAACAATAATAAAATACGGATCGAAGCAGAACAAATATAAGGCTGAATCAAGTAAGGTATGTATCCTTAAGGGTCTTTTATACAAATATGTACTCGCACAAAGCGAAGTACAAAACAGAGAATTCTTCCCCGGTAATCCACGAGAAGAAAACACATGAAATGCACAAAGCATTCCTACAAAACAGAGAATCCTTCTTCGGTAATCCAGAAGAAGAAAACACACATTAGCGATCATGATCTACACACAATCTCATACCCCAGAGACGTGCTCGTATACTTACAACACCGATACGAGTAAGTGCCGAGTTCACCAGACACTCCGAACACCATGAACTCGTCTATGATTTAACCACATAGATAGGTCTAAGAGCCCAACAAATAGGTTACAAAAATATTGCCAGACTCATTGCACAGAACAAAATAAACAAAGCAATGTCGCAATAAAATAGCGAAACGAAACAAATCAAATATATATGAGCTGGCAATAAAAATTCCAACAATAAAGGAGACGAAACGAAAATACGAATGTGCACTAAAAAGTACACACAGAATACAAGGGTCACAAATTTTATAAAATTGAATCGACAATAAATATAACGAGTAAAGAATAAAATTTTATAATGAGAAAGAGAGCAAATAACTCGTATCAAAAATAGTACAAAAAGGTGATGATTTATAAATTTAACTCAACAATATATTTAGTGAATATTTATAATTTAAATGGAGAAAGAAAAGAATGAAGAATTCGTACCTTATCTAATAATATAACTAAATCGACGAAATGCCCACCAATGTACTGGTACAATCAAGTCTAGCTTCCCAATCGAATTTCATGCATGTTTGTAAAGAGTCAGTACAGTCATTTGTAAAAGCAAAATAACAGGTTATATAATTAAAATAGAACTCGAGACATTCAGACCAACGACTTTACCAACATACACATACTTGCTATACTATAAAGTTAATATATAATTATAAAATGGATAGGAATTTTAGGCCTGCCAAAATTGATAATACACATTATAGTCATCACAATTAGGCCAAATATAATAAATATAATTGGTTAACATGAATAATTTTTATTTAAAATTTGTCGAGACAATAAATTATTATATATATCAAAACTAATGTTTATGCGGTCAATTAGCTAAACTTTAGAAACACACAAATATTAATAAAATATGTTACAATGCAATCAATAATTATGCTCCAGAATGTAATTTATAGGAATAAATAAACATGTCCATTTGCTAAGTACAATCAATATTACTATATTTAATATACATGTTTCAACACCTTATCTGATTTACCAACTGAAAGCATGTAGTTATATAATTCTGACTTGGTAACTTGATGACAAATTAAAATCCATCCATTTATATATGTGTAAAACAAGATTTCACCACTAAGTACGCACATACTATTAAAGGATCAATAAATTCAATACATATCTAATATACTCATTTACAAGATTCATGGAAGTGTCAAAACAGAGTAATTCAAATATAATTAATATTATATAATGCAAATTAACAAATACTTAGTATCGAATACATGCACCTAAGGAAAGATTAGTTAACATAAGTAGACAATTCAATACACATTTTTTATGTAAATTAAAAACAAATGTCAAAATATCTAAAAGCTTTACATGCCAATACATATATATACTATTAGACTTATTAGAAATCACGATTAATCTTTAATAACTTTATGATCAAAGTAGGGCATCATTAAAAAGGAATAAGCTAACCAATATCAAAGAATGAAATTTGATTGCAATATACAAAGTAACATGTACCATTAAGCACAAATAAATATAATAAACAGAGGTATGAAAGTTTTGTACCTGTACTGTTTGCGAGCAGAGATCACGAATCGGACAACAGTAGAATAAGAGCAACATGACAAATAAAGAATTCATATAAGATTCTCATGTAATTATGTGTAATTATTTGTTAACACTATTAAGAAATAATTACCAGAAATTGTACCTTGTATCGAAACCCTTATTAACCTTTTCTTTGTATACGGTTAATGAGAAAACATATCTTAAATATATAGGCCATCTAATATTTAGATAAGTATATAAAAAAAAATAACTGATCACAACAAATATAATTTTCCTGTTATCCATTCGTCCTCATAATTAGGTTGATCACATGTATGTACATATCCACTTAAACAAAATACTTTTAATTAAGTTAAATAAAATTTTATATAGCTCCTTGAACAAGTACTTACATCAGCAAGTCAAATAAATAAAAATAATATTTGTTATCTTAGTATAAAATAATTAAAATAAAAATAGTGTCCAAAATTATGGGATATTACATTCTTCCCCACTTATAAAAATTTCGTCCTCGAAATTTAAGTAACGCATATGATAGAAAAAAAAAATGAGAACATCTCGAGTGCACACAAATGTCGATCCCAGAAAAAATATCATGGTCTCGTAAATATTGAATCGAAATCCTTTCAAATAAATTTTTGTAAAATCATCTTACCATATACCCTTTATTTTTCTAAACACATAATTATTCTTTCGTAGAATGAAAACAACCTTTCACTTATAAACAGAACTAATCAGATGCCCAAGTAGCACCATGAATTATAAATACAAAAATTCATTACACACACATCAAAATTACAACATGCATCGCAAAAAAAAAATAGAACGTGTTTTCAGAATAGTACCTCAATTATTTGCAGCGTCACTTGCAGTTATTTGTTTGTTGTTCTCATTCTTATCATCGTTATCCTTGCGGTAGTTGGATGTCACTTTGCAGTTTCGAATAGTGTGACCTTGTTCTCCACACCTAAAGCATGCACCAGTAGTCCAATGACAAGTGCTTCCACCATGTACCTTCCCGCAATGCAGACAACGTGACTGTTCTCCATTGTGATTTTTGTTAGACGATTCCTTTTGCTCATTTCCATGATTTCCGTTTCTTTGTCGAAAGTTTCGAGTGTTGTACCCATGATCATTTTTCTTGAATCCACCAGAAGACCCATTATCATTCTTCAAATTCTTGTTTTGCTCGGTAGAGTCATCATCCCATTTTCGTTTCTTATTCTGCATGTCTTGCTGTTTACGAAAGTCAGTTTGGTGAAGTTCTTGATCTGTAGCACTGTCCACCAAACTATCCATGGTAGTGTAGCGGTTTGCGATGATGTGGTTACGGATCGAAGTCTTTAGAGCCCACTTGAATTTCATGATTTTGTCTTCTTCTGTACCAGCAACGGACCGTGCATAACCAGCTAACCTCTGAAACCTGATCTGAAAGTCCGCCACAGATTCATCCTCCTTCTGAGTTATGCTCTAATATTCCCGAGCATACTCCTCACGGATACTGGCAGGGAAGTACCTCTGATCGAACTGTGCTTTAAACACATCCCAAGTGACAGTATTCTCATATCCAGCTGTGTGGGAAGCTACCACTGATTTCCACCAAATGCTAGCATCCCCCTCAAGACGGTAGATGCCAAAACGAGCCTTTTCCAGCTCAGAACAGTTAAGTACCCGAAAGATCTTCTCCATATGATCAATCCACGCTTCAGCATCCATCGGGGTCTTAGCCTCCTTGAAGCAATTAGGCCTTTGTTTCATAAAACGATCAAACATAGTCTGGCCTTCTTGATTTTGTGTGTTACCACCAGGATTCTGCGTTTGTCGAGCCGCCACCTGCTCCACCATATGCATAAAAGTGTTTTGATCCATCACAATCTGCTGAGTAACATTTCCCCCCAGTGTTTTGGCTTGCATTAGATTTCTTTGGCGGCATCCTGCAGAATTTTTGTGAGTGCACATAAGAAGCAATCATATCACAAATTGATATTAAAAGTATTAATCCTACCCATGCGAAGTCAACCCAACTCACAGGTCAATGCCTAAAGGACAGTCTACAGAATCTATAACCTTAGCTCTGATACCAACTATAACAACCCTACATTTCGGATCGTTAACTAATAGACAAATATCGCAATAAAATCTAAATTATATTTAATCGATTTATAAAAGAACCGAAAATCCTGATAAAAATCAATGTTTTAATCTTCAAATGAAAAATACTGAAAAGTCTGAAAACAAAATCTAGTAAGTTTTCAAATTTATTTAAACAACTATATAGATTGCAGCTAAAGTCTGGTTGGCATCACTCATCTCAACCCTGTTTGCCCCTGATTACCTGCGGAAGGAAAACAATACGAGTGAGCCAAATGCCCAGTACGAATATAATATAAAAATGAAATAAGGTTTCAAATGTCCAAATGAATTGTGTCTTACCAACACAGAATTTTCAAAACAAGTCCAAATTTAAAATAAGCAAGATAGCCAACAATAATAAAATACGGATCGAAGCAGAACAAATATAAGGCTGAATGTATGTATCCTTAAGGGTCTCTTATACAAATATGTACTCGCACAAAGCGAAGTACAAAACAGAGAATTCTTCCCCGGTAATCCACGAGAAGAAAACACATGAAATGCACAAAGCATTCCTACAAAATAGAGAATCCTTATTCGGTAATCCAGAAGAAGAAAACACACATTAGCGATCATGATCTACACACAATCTCATACCCCAGAGACGTGCTCGTATACTTACAGCACCGATACGAGTAAGTGCCGAGTTCACCAGACACTCCGAACACCATGAACTCGTCTATGATTTAACCACATAGATAGGTCTAAGAGCCCAACAAATAGGTTACAAAAATATTGCCAGACTCATTGCACAGAACAAAATAAACAAAGCAATGTCGCAATAAAATAGCGAAACGAAACAAATCAAATATATATGAGCTGGCAATAAAAATTCCAACAATAAAGGAGACGAAACGAAAATACGAATGTGCACTAAAAAGTACACACAGAATACAAGGGTCACAAATTTTTTAAAATTGAATCGACAATAAATATAACGAGTAAAGAATAAAATTTTATAATGAGAAAGAGAGCAAATAACTCGTATAAAAAATAGTACAAAAAGGTGATGATTTATAAATTTAACTCAACAATATATTTAGTGAATATTTATAATTTAAATGGAGAAAGAAAAGAATGAAGAATTCGTACCTTATCTAATAATATAACTAAATCGACGAAATGCCCACCAATGTACTGGTACAATCAAGTCTAGCTTCCCAATCGAATTTCATGCATGTTTGTAAAGAGTCGGTACAGTCATTTGTAAAAGCAAAATAACAGGTTATATAATTAAAATAGAACTCGAGACATTCAGACCAACGACTTTACCAACATACACATACTTGCTATACTATAAAGTTAATATATAATTATAAAATGGATAGGAATTTTAGGCCTGCCAAAATTGATAATACACATTATAGTCATCACAATTAGTGCCAAATATAATAAATATAATTGGTTAACATGAATAATTTTTATTTAAAATTTGTCGAGACAATAAATTATTATATATATCAAAACTAATGTTTATGCGGTCAATTAGCTAAACTTTAGAAACACACAAATATCAATATATATAAATAAAGGGGATACGCGGGCTCGTAGGTGGCGTTCTAAGATCGTCTCAATCTATTTTTCTAATTTTTATAATTTTTTGATTTTAAACACTAATAAATATAAAAATATCTTTTAACATATTAGAAGTAGAGTAGGTGTTCGAATTTATAGATGATACGAGTTCGAATTTATAGGGAAGACATATAATTAGAAGTTCTCTTGGAAGTAAAATAGATATTTAATTATAGTCATATGATTAAAAGTTCTATTAAAAGTAGAATAGGAGTTTAGATAAATACTAATAAATATAAAATATATTTTACCATATTAGAAGTAAAATAGGTGTTTGAATTTGTAGATGAAAAGAGTTCGAAATTATAGGTAAGACATGTAATTAGAAGTTCTATTGGAAGTATAATAAGTATTTATAAAAAATATCATATTCTAAAATTTTATATAATAAAAAATATTGGAAGTATTGGAAGTAAACAATTTTATTGGAAGTAGAATACAAGACGGTGGTGACATTTTTTACAATATTCTAAAATTATATATTTTTTTATACAAATTATTTATACTTCTATTAGGAAAATTTTTCATAAATCCAATACTAATCTCATAAAAAAGGGTCTTCGTATTTAAAAATAAAAGAACTGATGTGTTAATATAATAAAAGAACATTCTCAGGCGGGGACCCTAAATAAATACATGAGTATCTATAATATAAAGGAAAAAATGTTTTTTTTTCTATTTTTTAGAACTCCATAAATTTAACACTAATAATTATAAAAATATCTTTTAACATATTAAAACTAGAATATGTGTTCGAATTTATAGATAAGAAGAGTTCGAATTAATAGGGAAGACATAAAATTAAAAGCTCTATTGGAAGTAGCATAGATATTTAATTATAAGGCATATGATTAAAAGTTCTATTAGAAGTAGAATAAGAGTTCGAATAAACATTAATAAATATTAATTTTTTTTAATATATTAGAAGTAGAATAGGTGTTCGAATTTATAGAAAAAAAAGAGTTCAAATTTATAGGGAAGATATATAATTAGAAGTTCTACTGGAAGTAGAATATGTATTTATAAGGCATATGATTAAAAGTTCTATTGGAAATAGAATCGGAGTTCGAATTTATAGAGAATAAGAGTTCGAATTTATAGAAAAAACATATAATTATAAGTTCTATTGGAAGTAGAATGAGTGTTTGAATATATAGAGGAGACATATAATTAAAAAATTTATTAAAAGTAGAATACAAGGATGGTGGTGACATCTTTTACGATATTCTAAAATTACATATTTTTTATACAAGTTATTTATACTTCTATTAGGAAAAAATTTCATATATCCAGTACAAATTGCATAAAAATGGTCTTCGTATTTAAAAAGAAAAAAATTGATGTGTTAACAAAATAAAAGAACATTCTCATGCGGGAAACCTAAATAAATATAGAAGTATCTATAATATAAAGAGAAAATAAGATGTTTTTCTATTTTTAAAACTCCATAAATTTTAGAAAGCTTGGAGAAAATAAAAATTGGAATTCACACTATTTTTAGGTTTTGATTTTACGGAAAAAAGTTGTATAATATTATGTAATGAAGTTAAAATTTCTATCTCAAACGAGAGCGACTCGAAACGTATTTAACGGGAAGACGGCTCACTAGAAAAGATTGTATCAACTATTAGAATTTAAAATTGATGATAAAATTTTTATCTCATTTTTAGTATTCGATTTTTATGGATAAACATTATTATACAAGTAATATATGTAAAAGTTAGGGTTTTGTTCTTAACGTGAGAACGATTCAAAAGGAATAACCATGTTTAACGAGAAAGCGGTTCATTAAAGAAAACCGTGTTGAATATAAAAATTTAATATTAATGATATAATCGAAAAAAATATATATAAATTTTTTAGAATTTTAGGATTTTAAATATCAATAACTAAAAAACTATCTTTTAACATATTAGAAACATAATAGGTGTTCAAATTTATTGAAAATAAGAGTTTGAATTTATATGGAAGACATATAATTAAAAATTTTATTAGAAGTAAAATAAGTGTTTGTAGTACATATAATTAAGAGTTTTATTGTAAGTAAAACACGAGTTCTAATTTATAAATAAGAAGAGTTTGAATTTATAGAAAATACATATAATTAAAAATTTTAATTGGAGGTAGAAAATATGTTTTATATGTAAAGAATATATATAATAAAATATTTTTTTGGAAGTAGAATACGAGGACGATGGAAATGTACGTCTAATATGATTTTTTAAACTTTATATCTTTTTTTCCTAAAATTCTTTTATTTTAAATTTTTATACAAATTAATTATACTTGCATTAGAAAAATATGTTCATAAATTCAATATTATTCCCGTAATGAAAGTCTTCACATTTAAAAAAATTGACGTGTTAACATAATAGAAAAATAATTCCATGCGAAAGTTATAAATTAATACAGGAATATCTATAATATACAGAAAATATAAGATGTATTTTCATCTTTAAAACTCCATAAATATTCGAAAGTTTAAAGAATGTTAAAATTAGAATTTTCTCTCTTTTAAGGTTTTAATTTTTAAGAAAAAAATGTTATTTCATAAGATAAGTGCTAATGAAGTTAGAATTTCGGTTCCAAATAAGAACGGCTCGAAATATGTTTTAACGAGAAGGCGGCTCACTAGAAAAGATTGTATTAGCTATTAGAATTGAATACTGATTTCATAATTTTTATTTTTATTTCTAGGATTCGATTTTTATGGATAAAAATTATTATATAAGTCTTTAGAAAATATGTTAAATGTAACGAAAATCTATATTGAATTTTTAAAAAAAAATTGTAATGCCGCCGCGAAGCGCGGCTTTATCAACTAGTTAATAAAATATGTTACAATGCAATCAATAATTATGCTCCAGAATGTAATTTATAGGAATAAATAAACATGTCCATTTGCTAAGTACAATCAATATTACTATATTTAATATACATGTTTCAACACCTTATCTGATTTACCAACTGAAAGCATGTAGTTATATAATTCTGACTTGGTAACTTGATGACAAATTAAAATCCATCCATTTATATATCTGTAAAACAAGATTTCACCACTAAGTACGCACATACTATTAAAGGATCAATAAATTCAATACATATCTAATATACTCATTTACAAGATTCATGGAAGTGTCAAAACAGAGTAATTCAAATATAATTAATATTATATAATGCAAATTAACAAATACTTAGTATCGAATACATGCACCTAAGGAAAGATTAGTTAACATAAGTAGACAATTCAATACACATTTTTTATGTAAATTAAAAACAAATGTCAAAATATCTAAAAGCTTTACATGCCAATACATATATATACTATTAGACTTATTAGAAATCACGATTAATCTTTAATAACTTTATGATCAAAGTAGGGCATCATTAAAAAGGAATAAGCTAACCAATATCAAAGAATGAAATTTGATTGCAATATACAAAGTAACATGTACCATTAAGCACAAATAAATATAATAAACAGAGGTATGAAAGTTTTGTACCTGTACTGTTTGCGAGCAGAGATCACGAATCGGACAACAGTAGAATAAGAGCAACATGACAAATAAAGAATTCATATAAGATTCTCATGTAATTATGTGTAATTATTTGTTAACACTATTAAGAAATAATTACCAGAAATTGTACCTTGTATCGAAACCCTTATTAACCTTTTCTTTCTATACGGCTAATGAGAAAACATATCTTAAATATATAGGCCATCTAATATTTAGATAAGTATATAAAAAAAATAACTGATCACAACAAATATAATTTTCCCGTTATCCATTCGTCCTCATAATTAGGTTGATCACATGTATGTACATATCCACTTAAACAAAATACTTTTAATTAAGTTAAATAAAATTTTATATAGCTCCTTGAACAAGTACTTACATCAGCAAGTCAAATAAATAAAAATAATATTTGTTATCTTAGTATAAAGTAATAAAAATAAAAATAATATCCAAAATTATGGGATATTACATTACCGCGACAGAGCTTGATACGCTTGACGGAACGACGTATCAACCTGTTGCGCCACACGAAACGACACAACACCTATTACGTCAAACGAAATAACGCATCTCCGGGGCATTTAGTTGAATTTGGGGCATTCTTAGGGGTGTAAATGAGCCGAGCCGAGCCGAACTTTAGAATGTTCATGTATCGTTTGTTAAGAAATTATCGAACTCGAACTCGAGCTCGAACTTGAATCGAGCTAAAAAATGTGTTTGAGCTCGGCTCGTTAAGAAAAAATGTTGTTCGCGAACGGTTCATGAACAACTCATGAATATGTCTCATAAGTTTGCTCACGAACTTTTACTTCGAACAACTCATTAACCTTGTTTATGAGCTCGTTCACGAAATTGTACATTTGTACTAACGAATAAATCTTAAATATTTGAGAATCATATTCTTATAAATATTTCACGAGAAACTTGTAATCTACTTAAAAGTTGACTAGTTTAATATTAAAAATATGCACTTAAAATAATGTAATATTTAATTTGATAACATATTTTGACAAATATAAACTAGTTATACTAATTGCAAGACTGAGTTGTTATTGTTGTTGTTGTCAGTATTATTATTATTATTATTATTATTATTATTATTATTATTATTATTATTATTATTATTATTATTATTAATCAAAATTATAAAATAAACAATTATAATATCTAGCATAACATATAAGATATTCTAATTAGTGGTGTACAATTAATAAGAGTTTCGAAAGTATATTCTAATTAAACATATATTATATATACGAGATTAATTATCAAATTTGTTTATGAACCGCTAATGAACTCGTATACCGAGCATGTTAACAAGCTCATTATCGAACTTATTCATGAACACATCCGTACATTCGTGACCTATGTTCACGAACTATGTTCACGAGCACGTTAATCGAACTTGTTCGCGAGCTATCGAGTCGAACTTTACCATGATCAAGTTCAGCTCGTTTATAAATCGATCCTTAAAATCATGTTCAAGATCGATTCGCTTGTGAATCGAACCGAACCCGAACCGAGCTTTTTTCGAACCGAACACCGAACCGTTCGCGAGTGTATCGGTTCATTTACAGCCCTAGGCATTCTGACCCTTAACCAAATGGTTTGATGCAGGAATCTCGTATTATATTCAATCTTGACAGGTCGATCCTGATGTCCGCGGATTGATCGTTTATGCTCTTTTGTGATGTACTTTAATTTACCCATGTAATGAATAAAGCAATAAATAAATGAATACTTATCAAAACCTTTCTTTTATATATAAAGAGTATTTTAAAAACTCTTCAAGAGTAGTTTTATATAAAATAAAATCCGTAGAAGGGCCAAGGGAGATTAATTCTTAATTGTCATTACATAGTTTTGACTATTATTTGAAATTCTATCTATATTTCTAGTAATTATCTTTTTGTTAAACTCAATTATTTGCTCATTTCAATTTTTTCTTTGAAATATCTATTACATTTATCTAAATTATCTATTATCTATATTTTAACTCATTTTTATTAAATTTTGTTATTAATATGATCTGTTATAAATTTATTATATTAAAGAAAATACTTAAATATTTAGCAAAAAAAACATACAGTACTTATCGTTTTTTATGTACATGTACTGTATCTGTTGATTGACATTGACATCTACTCCAACTCAAACACTTTACCACTATCTCTGCTCTCCCACTCAAATTATATTAAAAACTTTTCTCAACAATATTTCACAAGTGGATTACAACAGTACTAATCATTATATCATATGTGATCCCATTTCTCAAATTCTATTCTCTATCACCCTAATACAAGGCCTTTGAGAATATATACACACACACACTATATAATTGTGTATCAATGGGGGAAGTGGTTCCACAAGCAAGTGAGGAAGCCAAGAACTCTGTAGTTGTTGTGCCTGTTGATGCAGACATGGGTAAAGCTTCAATCTTGATATCATCTGAAGATGCTTCTTGGTTTACCCCAAAAAGGTACTTTCTTGTTTTCTTGATTTTTATGAATTTTTTTTAATTTTGATGTGTTTTATGTGTTCTTTTTCATCTGGGTCATTGAAAAGATGAAAACTTTACTCAGTTACAAATTGGGTTTTTTAGATTCCAGAAGATTACATAAAAGATTGTTTTTTAATGAGAAAAAGTTATGAACTTGATGGCATTCTTCTTTTTTTTTTTTTAGATGTGAAAGTAGTGGAAGAAAGTAGACCAGGCTTTGGTTTTTTGTTCATTATTAATTCCTGTTGATGAAGAATTGACCAATGTGTGTTCTGAACAATTTTATTAGGCTAATTGTTAAAGCAGTTGCAAATTATGTACATTTAGCCATGAAAAACTGTTTTATATAGGTTGTAGGTTTTCATTGTTTGCGCTTGCTATGTTTTCAGGTTGCTCATGATTTTTTGCGTGATTAACTTGATTAATTATGTGGATCGAGGAGCAATAGCCAGTAATGGAGTGAATGGGAATAGAAGAACTTGCACGAAGGGTGGTACTTGTTCATCTGGTAGTGGAATTCAGTAAGTCATTCTTAAGACATACAGTACTATTTTAGTTTGATGTTTTTTTTCTAATTTAAAGTTTTATAAAGAATATAAGGAAAATTCAGGGAATGTCCAGGACCAAGTATTCCGTTTGATGTTTCTATGCTGTATTCCATACTGTGTATGCTATTATGCTTGGGTTTGTCCATATTGTTGCCATAGACGTGTGCGCAGAATAACAATCACAGTAACAGGCCTATGCAATATGTTAATGTGCAATCAAACTGAATATCTGATATTAATAAAAGCTTAAAATTAGTGAGTATTAATAACTAAAGCTTGTGTTGCATGCTTGAAGGTAGTACCTAGAATTAGACAGAAATAATGTTCTGTTGTCCAGCATATATGTTTTATTTCAACCTCTTAAGCCTTATATAAAGTAGAATAAGTCCTTGAGATGTGCTTTTTTCACACTACGTCTTTGTAATTGAATTGCTTTAATTTAATTGAATATATGACATGCAGAGGTGATTTTGACTTAACCAATTTTGAGGATGGCGTTATATCATCTGCGTTCATGGTTGGACTTCTAGTGGCATCTCCAATATTTGCATCCTTAGCACACAGGTCATGATCTGATTTTTCATTCATCAATTTCAAACAGCTATTTGTAAACTTTATTTCCTAGTAAAATTTAGTCAATGCTATTACTTAAATCTGCAATGAACCCATAGTGACCACATTACTTATCAACTCTTTTTAATCATTTTAGTCGAGAGCATCATTTTCATTATGTTACAGCATTCTTCTTCGATTGTTCTTAGTTAGCTATAAAATTTGTGAATACAACCAGATTAAAAGCTTTAGTCAATTAATTGTCAGAAGCCAAATGCACTTCTGGCTTGCAATTGCATGAATTGCAGGCTTTTTTACTTTTCTTGGCACTACATGAATCATTTTATTGTAATTACGCATAAATTTGTTTACACAAGGCACACTGAATGGTATTCAATATACAGAAGATAATCATCATTGCACCTGTCGAAATTCTAATTTGATAGCGGTATTCCCTTGTTTGGAAGGATGTCTTATGGATTTTGTAGCTATGTTGATTGTGTGCTGTTGAATTGTTGAAAAGCCCTACTTGATGTTCGCTTATATTATGAATTGTTCAGGGTTAATCCATTTAGGCTTATTGGAGTTGGATTGACAGTTTGGACTATTTCTACTGCTGGATGTGGTTTTTCAGTTAATTTCTGGTCTATTGCAGTGTGCCGCATGTAAGATTTTTTTTCCCTGTTACATTAATATATTCATTCCCCAGTGGGTAATACTAAATACTTTATTAAATCAGGCTAGTTGGTGTTGGTGAGGCCTCTTTCATAAGTCTTGCAGCTCCTTTTATTGATGATAATGCCCCAGTTTCTCAGGTTTGTATTCATTTTTCTGTCTGAGTCTTGATGACTGTTGTAACAACAAAACCATGATGGAACCAAATTTCCACATAGTTTGGTTATCTTGATTTGGATTCTCAAGGCAAGAATTATACGGGATTATGCTGAAACAGTATGTTTCATGAATAATTCTAGTAAGTAGGTATATTTCGTCATTCTAATATACTATCTTCTTTTTTTTAATAGAAAACAGCATGGTTGGGAATATTCTACATGTGTATACCATCTGGAGTGGCACTTGGATATGTGTATGGAGGGTTGGTAAGTAAAAATTCTTTGTTGGTGCAAATGAACTAATTTATTGCTTTTTTCTTCTTCCTCTTCACCTCCGTTTTTTATATGGCCTGTATCTTTTTATGTTGCCGAGTTTGATATTGTTTTTGTAAATTCAAATAGTAATCATCATAATTAGCAAATAATAATAATAGTAATAATCATCATTTTTTTTTTCTTTTTTTCCAATAGGTTGGCAATCATTTGACCTGGCATTGGGCATTCTGGGGGGAGGCAATTTTGATGCTTCCATTTGCCATTTTAGGTTTTGTGATGAAACCATTACAGATGAAAGGTACGTGTATAGTTGGTTATAGTTTTCTTGTTGTATTGTCTCTCATTTCTTAGGTCTTAATCTTTTGTGGCTGCAGGTTTTTCTTCTGAGTCAGGAAATGCTTTGAAAACTACAGAGACAGTTGCCTCAGAGGTTGAAGCTACTGCATGTAAGTTTTTGAGAAAAATATAGTATAAGTTCCAGCTTGCGGCTCTATCTTTTTTAGCTTATACATTGAATAGCAAAGAAGAGCATTCAAGATATCTTTTGGTGTGATGTGTTCTACAATGTATTAGGTTTGGGTAAATGTTTTGAAATTTTTTTGCTTTTGTTGATTGCACAACTTGGCCGTGTTAATGAATGTGAAAGTTCATCATGAAATAATCACCTTGAAATATGAAAAGAAAAACTGTCCACAACATTGTAATCTCTTGTCAACAGCAAGTTAGGTTCTACATCAAGCAATTTATTGATCACATGGAACTTAAGGCCGATTAAGTGCTCAGTCTGAGATTGGAATCTTGTTTAAATTGCTGAGTATGATGTGCAAGTGTTGTTTAATGAAAAGTAAAGTCATTAGATGCAGTACCTTTCAAAAGTATTAGTACAGGAAGTTTTTTATGGATCATTCTTGGTCTGTTTTTATGCCCGACTTACTGGTCATGATGACTGACATAGGACTTGAACAAGAATGGATAAAAATGGTTTAGAGATTTTCTAAATTAGAAACCAACCTATAATTTATGGCCAAAGCAAATCCCAGTGCATGATGTGAGTTGGATTAAGAGTTGGTGAATTCTAGCCTGAGGAATAGATGAATTTCTTTTATCGTTCGTCCCCAATATGAATAAACAACATCATCATTATCCTTTTACCATCATCTCATTTCTTAAGATATTAATTTTTATATTATGAATAATTGGTATGTCATAGGTGTTTCAAATGGCTTAGCGTCTATAAAGGAAGGTTTAGATGATCAAAGCTCAAGGAGACCTAGAAGGTGGGGCCTGTAAGACCTTGCAGCATGTACTGCATCTTGTTGCTAATTTCTGTATTCTTTTCTTTTATCCCAGATTTTTTCTTAAAATCTAGAAATCCGGTGTTTCATTCTATTGCTGTAAGTTACAAGAATGAAATTTTTGCTTAAGGGTGTTATTTGTCTTGCAGTTCTAAATGCGGAGGTGTAAATCAATTGCCAAGGTTTTTGAGAGATATGAAAGTGCTTTTGCTTGATAAGGTCTATGTCGTGAATGTTCTTGGTACATCCCTTTTCTTTGTAAAACCATTTTTCTGAACTGTATGTCATCTATCTCTAGTTGGTGTGGATGTTTGTACTCAATTCCACGTCTTGTACCGACTTCCTGTGATTTACTTTCTTGTCGAATTTCTGTAGGTTACATAGCATACAATTTCGTTATTGGTGCATATACATATTGGGGACCCAAGGCTGGTTATAGCATCTATCATATGGTAAGTTCCTTACAAATGGTAGAATTGGTGATTGAGAAAACAAAGTACTAACAAAGAATAATAAGGCCAAGTAGTTATATAGAAGTACCTATTTCCCTAGTATTTGTTTATCTTTATCTCTTATTCTTCTAGTTGTTTCTTTGCATATATAAAAATTTCTATGCTGATAAAACCTAGATGGAAGCATTTTACCTCTGCACTCACGTGAACTAATTTATTTTCAGAAAGATGCTGATACAATATTTGGAGGGATCACAATTGTTTGTGGTATAGTAGGAACACTAGCTGGAGGTTTAATTTTGGATCTTATGACTGCCACCATTTCCAATGCTTTTAAGGTAGAATCTTGCATTTACATTTATAAGGCTACTTTGTATTTTTCAGTTGTTTTCATATTACAATAGATTGTTACATAATAATCTCAATCCTCAGGAAACTATATTTAATAACATTAAGCTGTTTTGCTTCTTGCAGCTTCTCTCAACGGCGACATTCTTTGGGGCAGTATTTTGCTTTCTCGCTTTCTGTTTAAAGAACATGTATGGCTTTCTTGTTCTCTTTGCGATAGGAGAACTGCTGGTTTTTGCCACTCAGGTATATATCTGTTAATGGATAGTAATCTTTGTGTTGGTTGTCTATTAATCCCTATAGCCTTGTGATTGGGACTATTGCATACCTTTAGTAGTGGTGTTTTGAGAAAAAAACAGTTATCTACCCTGGTTTTCAAATTGTTTGTATTTTTTGTTAATTGTTATTTTAGTTGCTGTCATGTGTTTATAAACTTGTTAGTATGTGACTCGTGTGTACATTTTTAACTTGAACTGCAGGGCCCTGTCAATTATGTATGTCTTCATTGTGTTAAACCAAGTATAAGACCATTATCGATGGCTATGGCTACTGTCTCAATTCACATATTTGGTGATGTTCCTTCCTCTCCACTTGTCGGTGTAGTGCAGGTTTGTACTTTTTTATATTGCTATAATAACTGGTCCACAATGCCTTTACTCAATTATCTATGCTTATTAGAGGTTGTTGGATATTGTTTCGGAGGTGGGAACGAAGAACCTAGAGAAACCAGAATTGCTTTAAAAGCATCTTGTTAGTGGTTTTATAAAGAAAGAATCGGAAACTGGATATATATAGATTTGTATGCTGTTGATATTCGCCAAGGACATCCACCTCTCAAGAAAGTAATACACCTCATTTTGGACACACTGCAGGATCAACTGAAGGACTGGAGAAAAACTGCTTTGATCTTAACGTCTATATTCTTTCTGGCATCTGCAATATGGTTCATAGGTAAAGTCAGAGTTATTTAAGATTTCTCATTTTTAAGTAAAGAGTTGCCCGTATGCATAGTGCACTACTTTTCCAAAAGTGACATAATTTATCCTTAAAAAATAATTAGCTTATTTTATGCACCTAACTGTAATGGAATAAGGAAAGTGATCATGTTGTTCTCTCCCCCAGAGTGTGCCACTATCTTAAAATGCACAAGACTTGAGGAAGTTTAGTAGCCGCACAACTCACTGATCCTTTATACAAATGATTAATCAGAAAACAACTTTCCTGCTCCACGAAGAAGCCAAACCAAACATGACTAGTAATATTGGGGAGGATAAAGTTAAGAGAGGCCATCTCCTCGAAGATCTCTAACTCATAGGAAATCTTATAAAGTCGAGAAATATGTGAAATTTATTCTATTTTTTTGCTGGAAATATGCAATTTTTTTGATTGTTGAGATTTTCTTCGTCTACAACCTCCAGTTCAAGTGTTAATATATTCTCATATCCTTTTGCAACTATGACAGGGATCTTCCTTCACAGTGTGGACAGATTTAACGAAGATAGTGAGCATACAGTCATCACAAATGATAAGTCAAACACTACACCATTGCTAGATGAAAAGATAACAGCTATGGTCGAGCCTTAAAATTACCAGTTTTTTTTTCTTTTTTTTACTTTGATCATCGCTGCACAAGATTACTGTACATGCTTTGCTTTGATGCTATTCTTTTTTGTACATACAAGTTATAGTTTTTAATAGATTAGTTTGTTACCAGTTTTGAGAAGATGTACAAAGCCCCGGCCAACGAAAATCGTTGGATACATTTTTTGAAGTCCTGGATTGAATGACTTGCTCTTTTACCTTTTGAGTATTTAACATTCTGCATTTAAGTGTTCCAGTGCTCGATTAGCAAAAACAGGTGTTGAACATTTATTAAGTTTAACCGTATTTTATGGTTAAATTTGATTTGATATTATTATTATTCGATTTCGGTTTCGGTTTCGGTTTCGTACATAAAACAGCCTAGCTTTGGAAATTTGTAAAACGTACTGTAAATAGGAAGGTTATGGTGGAGATGTATATGATGATATGGGCTGGCAAGTGCATCTCTTAGCATTATTGTGTAATTGTATAATAGTCAAGAAAAGATACTTATCTATCTCCATCCTACTTCCTTGGAAAATATAAAAAATCAAAGGATCAAGACGTATCCTGATAAAGCACACACGAGTCCAGTATGGCATTATCCATGTGAACCAGAAAACAAGTAAATCAAGACACGGAAATGCCATCCTCCACAACTCAGTATAATTGACTAAGCAGAGTTGCTGTTATTAGAAAATATACAATTGTATTTGGTCAATATCAACTCAAACAAAGAGCTTTTTTTTATTTGTTGTTTCAGAAAAAAACAATTTTAATACTAATAATTTTATTAAATTAGTGATAAAAGTACTGGTAGTAATCTTGATAACTAGTAACGATGACGAATGTGCAGTTTTTTTTTTTTTTTTTTTGACACAGTAAAAAGCAGATTCATTAATAACATGAAAGAGATGTGCAGTTTAAGAGAACCAATAATGTAGTATAATTAGACTACACGTATCTGAGTTGCCATTGGTCTTGTTTTCCAGTAGTGTGTATCAGAGAATCTAGATTCTTTATTACACAACACAAAACAAGAAGGTTTACAAATATCAGAAGTACAGACTACTGTACTGCAAAACAAAACATGAAATACAGATTTCTCGGTTTCAGAAAACGTGGTAACAGTTTCTTCATGTTCCCTAGAGCTTCAGCTTCTGTTGCAACCTCACCTGTAATCTCTCTCTCTCTCTCTCTCTCTCTCTCTCTCTCTCTCTCTGTGGATTGAGCTTGATTTCTTTATTCTGGTATGTTTTTCTTAGCAAATTGTTGAGCCCCAGCTGAAATTCTTGGAAAGGGAGCACACCCATTTGAGATTGCCCAATTATTCCAAGTGGGTTTTTCTTTTAACTTGTACTTTTGATCAATATATGATATCTTGTATCCACTAGTTTCGATCAGGTTTTTGTTTGAATGTATACATGTGTTTTGTCTAATAAAATCCAATGGTAATGATTACTGTTCTTGTTTTCTTGTATTAAGCAAGTTTCAAATTTTAAACTGTTCATAGGTTAGCTTTAATCGTAAGGAAACTTTTACTCTTCGTTCGGTTGGAAGGAATGGAAAGAAAATTTTTGAACAAAACAAGAGACTGCAAAATTTTCAATGGTGAGGTTTGTAAGGAAAATGAGTAGGATGTAAGAATTAGCATAATTGCGGAGATTGGCCTCAAGTCAACTCTTAATTTGAATGAATGCAATGGAGGAAGAAATGAATTATTACCAACAAAATAGTTAGAATTTCATTTCATTCCCTTTACTAAATTTATTACTTGAAATCATATGGACCGTAAGTGTAAAACAGCTTATGATTGGTTTTAGTAGTTTAGTACATGAATATGGTCTAAGATGTTGGTATTCTGTTTCTTATTTGAACTGTTGATTTCATTCTTTCAATTTTTGAGTAAGTCTGTTTTAGTTTTGGTATTTTCATAACGCCTCCAAGTGATTGTAGTGAACAATGGGTAGTTGAAACCATGTCATGGTTGTTTCAACTTTCAATGGTATACACAAATAGCCTAATACTTTCCAGTTGCAGATGTTCAATATAAATGATTGACGGAGCACCAAGTTATCCAAAATAGGAGATAAAATCGTAGTTATATGTTTATTTTAAACATATATAAGTAACTGGCATCGAGACAACGTTCGGAATGACTTCAGTAGTGCTTTTATTATTATTAAAATATCTTACTCGGTCAGTTATTTACTAAACAATGGTCTGGGCAATGTGTGCCTTTATCCACAGAAGCAAACCAGCATTAGGAATAAAGCCCTCAAGGTTTCCTAGAGTACTGATTCAAGAACCTACAATCAACCATCAGAAGAGCATAGTTGAAACTCGGGATGAGAATGATCTGTTTAAAGAGATGAAACATCGATTTCTTAGTTTCAAGAAACACAAGTACTTGTAAGCAGCACAAACCTGTCTTATAGGTTCTTTGATCAAGGTTAGTAAAATTTAGTACATAACTAATAAACTGTTTTTTCCTTTTAGGGCAAACTTGGAGCACTATCAAAATCTTGCCAAAATCCAGACCCCAAAGGTGAGAATAGTTGCCATTTCTTTGTAATTTCTACATTTGCAAGTACACGAAAAATATGTACTTCACTATTAGTGAAATCACCCTGTATGTCTTCCCTTAAAAAGCCAGTGTTTGTAATATGAAATTGAGATTTACTAATACATCAAGAACAGTTCCTTGTGATTGCTTGCGCAGATTCAAGGGTTTGCCCCTCCAACATATTAGGATTTCAACCTGGAGAAGCCTTTGTGGTTCGCAATGTTGCCAATTTGGTACCTCCGTTCGAGGTGTCTTATGAGTAACACTTTAATTATCCTTCGTTTGAGATTGTGTATGGTTTGTTAACATATAAATGAAGCATATATTTCTATATTGTAAATTGAGCATGTATATTTTTTATCGTGTGCAGAATGGACCTTCAGAAACAAAGGCTGCTCTTGAGTTTTCAATAAATACTTTAGAAGTAAGCTTAACATTTTTTTATGAAACCTTTGCCTCCGAGCTTTCCTAACACGCTCCATTATTTTTGAGACATTGACCTATGATGCAACTTTTAATAGGTTGAAAATATACTAGTAGTTGGGCACAGCTGCTGTGCAGGCATAAATGCCCTAATGAGCATGCCAGATCAAGCAGATTCAAGGTTTGGCGAATGCATTGTAAATTGCTAGTTGGTTTTGTGTTCCTACCTCTGCATCTGTAAGGAAGATAATACTCTTTGATAAAGTTTTTAATTTATTTTATGTTTTATCTATTCCAGTAGCTTCACTAGTAGCTGGGTAATAACTGGGAAGGGTGCGAAGTTAAGCACTAAGGCTGCTGCTTCAGATCTCAGCTTCGACCTGCAGTGCAAACACTGTGAGAAGGTAACTAATCGTGCTGGTACTATGTTTGATAGACATTCTGTTTAAATAATCTAATGCATAGAGTTTAAGGGGAGAGTAGTAGGCCTACTTTTTATTTACACGGGGCACAAGTAACGAATCAAGTTATTTGCACCTGCATCTGAAATATCCTTAGGCTAGTTTTTTTTATATATTATTATTAATAAAGTAACCAGCTCCAAGCGAATAATTATCACATTCCAAATATGGTTTAGATACGTAGGTACTATTCCAGTGGCGGACCGAGAGTTAAAATTCAGGGAAGGCCAATATATGGGGTAAAATAAAAATACATTTCAAGCAGCATTAGTTTTGGTAGCAGAGTTGCCAAAATCATAACAAAATGAAAAAATTTCACCTGGCAGGAATCGGACCTGGCCCTCTTGGCTATTACTCTACACTTCTAACACAATTGATGATGCTTCACAAATTGGTCTAATATATCAAACAACTCAGGCTTCTCAATTTCACTATAAATAATTGTGGCAGGCTGAAACAGACTCTAGTTATTTGACTCCTGCATTGATACCTGCTAACGTGTATGCTCTATAAATGAGCGCATTCATACTTTCTAGTGCCAATACATGCTATCTATTATTGATGTCCATTGTGCACGTGGCTTTACTGATTTTTCATTTAAGTACCCGGCAAATTATCATCTTCTCATTCTTGGTGTTGAATTTATTACATACTTACAAAGCACAGGGCACTTGCATGGTGTTTTTCTAGTTAAAAAAGGTCTTTTTAATGCCATTTTTGGTTAGTTTAGGTATCAATCAACCATTCCCTGTCAAATTTGCTCACTTATCCATGGATAGGAGAGAGGGTGTCTAAAGGGGTGCTTTCTCTACATGGTGGATACTATGATTTTGTCAACTGTACATTTGAAAAATGGAAACTTGAATACCAAAGTAATAGCTCCAAGAATGGTAGTGGTAGATACCCGATCAGCAACAGGGAATTTTGGAGCTGAATAAAATTATTGTTGTAATTGCTTGCTCTTGTATATTATGTACATAACACTAATACTGCACAATTGACTTCTGTTGTAAATCGTGATTGGAGACGCTAATCAAAATGATTTCTTCTATCAGTTTTAAATATCTAAGCTAAATTATGTTGTTTTACAAGTGGTGTATATGTATGTTTCGCATATATTTACGTTTCTTTTTCAAGTAACATCAGATCTGCTTGATATGGAAAAGGATTTCATAGACATCTTGCAGAATGGGGGTTGAAAATACACCTAGAGGGGGGTGAATAGGTGTTATGACTAATAATGACCAAATAAAAAAAATTATTCTGCCTAAGAAAATATATACTGGCAGTTAGCTGGGTACGATAGGCAGCTAACTGGGTTCAGCAAAAGAGACAGATTAATGAATAGGCAGCTAGCTGTGATATGCAATGCAGAAGGACAAAATTGCAGTAAGTAAAGAACACCAAGACTTTTAGCTAGGTTCGACCCCTAATCGTCTATGGTCTACGTCCTAGTCCCTTACCAACTTGGTAAGAGAATATATTATTGATCACACGAAAAACCAATTACAAGACTCAATAATATATCTCCCTTATCACCCAGTTACTAACTGCAGCTAGCTGGAACCTCTTATTTCCTGAACGCTCTCTAAGTTCTATACTTAAACCAAGTATAAACTTCTCTAGCCTAATGCTCCTTGAATCCTGGTTCCACCAGCTCAACAATTCAGCAACTACTTATCTTTACAAGATGAACAATACAATGGATAAAAATAATTACAACTCAAGGATTCGAACTCTATAAAGACTCGATGTATATATTATAGTACAGGAGCTCTTTTGAAATGAGGTGCAGAGTTGTTTCTTGTATTCTTGAATATAGCTTGAAGGTTCTTATTCTCTGGTGTTGTCCTTCATGAATAATCACGCAGCCCTTTATAGTGAGTTGTAGGAGATGAGATTTTGAACAATCTTTGCAACGGTCTTGAAGATATCTTCTCACGTGTGGCTTTGTTCAATATAACTGTCCTACTAACGTTCACCTGCAGGTTTTATGAGTATTAAACTGAAGATTATAATGATTCTTATTTGAGAGAATAAACCAGAGGAAAGAGAGAAGAAAGTGTGATTAATGCTTGAAGAAAACCGTTAGATAGAAAATGAGGAGCATAAGGAATTTGATAATTAGTACATGTGTTTTTTCTCATACTTTCTACTAGACAATAAGTGGTGGAGGTGTAGAAATAAGGAAAGTTTGAGTATTAAAAGGTGCATGCTTGAAAAGTAAGCACATGGGTTGCTTTTAGAAGAACATTAAATAATACAAAGATTCCCTTACTTAAGGAAATATGTTTTTGTGAAAAAGCTATTGAATGAAAAAAGCTTTTAAAATATGAATATTTCTATCATGAATGTTCAGACCACTCTTGATTAATTATGACTTAATTAAAAAGTCATATAGTCGAACTTCCCTGTTATACTGGACAGACAGCCAGCTAACTGTGATACTGAGTCAGCTAGCTTAGATACCTTGCCAGCTAGCTGAGATGCCCTGTTTTCTGCTGAGTAATTAACCTGCAACAACAAAGTTTATCCAGAACATATTCCCAGCTTGCTACCTAGGTATGATCATCAAAATTAGAGGGTTTCAATCTCCCCCTTTTTGATGATTATACACCAATTTTAGGAGAAATACAAAAACTCCCCCTAAATCTAGCAACCATATTAAAGACAAATAAGTACTAGCTAAAATGCCATAGATTTAGACATAGAAACCACATTCATCAGAGTTTAAACTTAAACCAACATCATAGGCAAATTTGTTGAGCACACATAGGACAAGTTCAGAAAACCAAGTTTAAAAACACACACCAAGTTTAAAAAACAAACACACATAACAAAGCAACATAAGCAGTTTTAATCAACATAAGCAAGTTTTAATCCTAAAATGATTCTCCCCCTTAATCATTAAAAAGAGGACATTTAGGACTCATCATCAACTTCATCATCCTTTGCTTCAGAGGGCTTAGCAGCATTCTTTGAACCAGATGCATCCAGAGAAGGATCAGGAACACTAACCACTGGCACAGTTCCAGCAGTTCTAGCAGCAATATTGGCAAAATCATGAAGAACAGAGATGTCTGCAGAGTGAACTCCTGTCCTAGTGGAGGCAGAAGTGCGAGAACCAGTAATTGCCTCTCGGAGAGATGACATTTCCTCAGCCATGTCTGAAACCTGATCAGATAGCTTCTGAATTGCAGCTTTGAGATGCTTGAAATCCTCAGAATGATCCATACCAGCCACATTAACATTTCCAGGAATAACATGTGCAGACGAAAGAGGGGTAACAGGTGGAGGAGGGAGAGGATCCATGCGAATAACCTTACCATCAGAATCAAGTTTGAGATGGGATTGCAATAGACTTTTAGCATCCAAAAACTCTCTAGCCAACTCACAGTCTTCATCCTTGAGATTAAGTCCATACCACTGAAACACCCTTGTCAATAGACAACCATAGGGTAGTGGTGCAGTGTTTGTTTCAAACACATCCATCATATTTTTCAATATGAGACCAGCCAAGTTAAAAGGTTTCTCAGATAATAGCATAGACACAACAGATACATCTTGACCAGAAAAATTCGAACGAGTGCCAGTACGAGGGTTAACATTATCAATGCACACTTTAAACAGCACATGAGCCAAGGGAGTCACAGTGTTAGTTGTTGGAGGAATGTATTCCGTCAAATCATCCATCCCACGAATAATTTTCAGTTGGTCCAATTCAGAAAAATTTTCTAATTCAGTAGGACCCTTTTTAGTTCCAATAGACACATTAGAGGGTTGTTCAATGCTTAAAATAGAGCTAAGCACAGGAGCATTTAAAGAAATTCTTTGACCACGAACATAGGAGACAAATAGAGCAGGTTGTTCAATGACTAAGTTCGCATAAAACTCATAGACACACGAGGGATAGCATTCTCGGGGTAGGTCTTTGATGAATGACTCAAACCCTAATTTAGTAAAACAACTAATAGCTCCACATTTAACATAGGAGTTACCTGCAAGCGGCCGACCAAACTCAATACGTCGATTGCCCAAATCAAGTTGCTTGAAACGTGATTCCAGTTCCTCAGTCGTGAACGAGATCCCATACTTTGTTCGTTTTGCAGACACACCATCTCGTTGTCCTGATTTCTGAATTTCCGACATTTCATCGCCACTGTCCACTTGAACCCGTGTGATTTCTAGGTCATCATCTTCATCGAATAGCCTCTTGTTCTTCCCCTTTTGAGTTTTGGAGACAGTAACTGGGGTTTTCTTGGAAGCTCGAGTTTTTCCCATTGTTGATTGTTAAGCAGGTGAAGGGTTGTGAGAGAGATCTGTGTTTGTCGAGTGGGTACGGCTTGAAACCCTAATCTTAATTGAGGGGAGGTTAAGATAATGAGAGTCAGACACTAAGTGACCCTCTTTTATTAATTAAGGGGTAAAATCAATTTCATTAAAACCAATATGATTTGACTCAATAATAAAATAGAGACAACACATATGCATAATTTTATATAGATAAGCAAGATAGAATATTGAAATAATATCATATAGAAAATCAATTTCAATATCAACACTTAAGAAATATAAACAATTAGCACAAAATTTTGAGCATGAAATTGTACATAATATCATAAAAATGTACCGACTTTCCATGGCAGCTAGCTGGCTAGACATAAAAATTCCATCCTTCCATAGCAGCTGGCTGGCTAGACACTACACATGCCTAATTCTCTACGCAGCACAGAGAAATGCTCCTCAGCTAGTGGCTTTGTGAAGATGTCAGCTAGCTGGTACTCTGTACTTACAAAGATTAGCTCAATTTTTCCCTTTGCAACATTGTCTCTCAAGAAATGATGTCGAACATCAATATGCTTTGTTCTTGAGTGATTCACTGGATTCTTTGATATGTTGATAGTGCTTGTATTGTCACAATAAATGGGGACTTTGCCACATTTAATTCCAAAATCTTGAAGTGTTTGTCTCATCCATAGCATTTGCGAACAACAACTTCCAGCTGCTAAATACTCCCCTTCAGCTGTGGATAATGCAACAGAAGTTTGCTTCTTGCTTTGCCAAGATAATAAACTCTGTCCTAAGAATGCACAAACACCACTTGTACTCTTTCGATCAGTTTGACAACCTGCATAATCTGCATCACTATACCCAACAAGATCAAATGCATTTGTGATTGGATAAAATAAACCAAGAGAAGTAGTTCCACTTAAATATTTAAAAATTCTTTTAATAGCATTCAAGTGAGATTCTTTTGGTTGAGCTTGAAACCTAGCACAAACACATACACTATACATAATATCAGGTCTAGAGGCTGTAAGATATAATAAACTACCAATCATACCTCTATACTTTCGAACATCTACATCTTTACCTCGTTCATCTGCAGCCAGCTTGCTGGCAGAACCCATAGGTGTAGATTTTGCCTTGATATTCTCATATCCAAACTTCTTTAGCAAGTTCTTGATGTATTTGGACTGATGTACATATATTCCATCTTGAGTTTGCTTGATTTGGAGCCCCAAAAAGTAGTTGAGCTCACCCATCATACTCATGTCAAACTCACTATGCATGCACTTAGAAAACCACTTGCACATCTTATCATTAGTTGATCCAAATATAATATCATTTAGCCTTTCATACCAAGATCTAGGAGCTTGTCGTAATCCATATAATGCCTTCTTCAATTTGTAAACATAATTAGGAAATTTGTCACTCTCAAATCCAGGAGGTTGCTTGACAAATACTTCTTCTTTCAAGTATCCATTAAGAAATGCACTTTTCACGTCCATTTGATATAGCTTGAACTTCTTGAAGCATGCAAATGAGAGTAGCATTCTTATTGACTCTAGCCTTGCAACCGGGGCATAAGTTTCATCAAAATCGATTCCCTCTTGTTGATTATATCCTTGAGCAACAAGCCTTGCTTTATTTCTAGTAACCGTTCCTTCTTCATCAACTTTATTCTTGAACACCCATTTAGTTCCAATGATTGAAGCATCTTTAGGTGGCTCTACAAGTTCCCAAACATCACATCTTTCAAATTGATTAAGTTCTTCTTGCATTGCCATGATCCAATTTTCATCTTTCAGTGCTTCATTGACATTCTTTGGTTCCTCTTGAGCTAGGAAGGCAGAAAATGCACAAAAGTTAGCTTGGCTTCTCCTTGTCTTGATGCCTTCTGATTTATCACCAATAATCAACTCTGGAGGATGATTCTTTACTGTCCTTGTTGACTTTGGAAAATGATGATGAGCCATAACTTCTTCATTGGCTCTAATTCTCTTGGATGGAGGAGGGGATTCATCCCCATTATAAATTGGCATCTTTTCTTGTGATCTCTGGCCTCTAGAATCTTCCAAGGTGAGTTTTGACACCTTATCACAAGTTTCATCTACTGGAGGAGAGATTTCAGCTTGATTATCATTAGCCGAACTTGATTCAGTTTCTACTGCAGCTCGCTGGGTTGCTGCATTTCCTGAGTCAGCTTCATTGGCAGCTCGCTGAGTTGCTGTATTTTTGGAATCTGCTTCTTTGTCAGCTAGCTGAGTTGCTGTATCTGACCTTGGCAGCTCGCTGGCATCATTTTTACCTGCAATATCTTCCTCATCTCTTGACAGATCAACATTAGATTCTTGAAATGAGACATCAATTGACTCTTCAACAGTACGTTTAGATATATTATAAACTCTATATGCACGACTTCTTGTAGAATAACCCAAAAATATAGCTTCATATGATTTGGCATCAAATTTACCATCTCTATCAATGGATTTGAGTACAAAGCACCTGGATCCAAAGACCTTGAAGTAGCCTATGTTTGGCTTCTTGTTCTTTAGCAATTCATAAGGAGTCTTGTTGAGAATAGGTCTGATTAGTACTCTGTTAAGAACATAGCTAGCTGTGTTCACTGCTTCTGCCCAGAAACTTCTTGGCAGCTTGCTCTCTTGCAGTAATGTTCTAGCTGTTTCTTGCAATGACCTGTTCTTTCTCTCCACAACTCCATTTTGTTGTGGGGTTCTTGGAGCAGAGAATTCATGTGAAATGCCTCTATCTTCACAATATGAGATAAAGTCTTTTTGAAATTCACCACCTCGATCACTCCTTATTCTCACAAGTCTTAACTTAAACTTGTTCTCAAGTAACTTAATTAGCTTTTCAAATTCACTGAAAGCACAATCTTTAGTACGAAGAAACAATACCCAAGTATATCTAGAATAATCATCTACTATAACAAATGCATATTGTTTACCTCCAATGCTTTTATATGCTTCCGGACCAAATAAATCTAAATGAAGTAGTTCTAAAGGTTTAGAAGTTGATACCATCTTCTTTGATTTATGTGGAGTCCTGATTTGTTTGCCTAATTGGCAAGCCGAACAAGTTTCCATTTTGACATACTTCAATTTTGGCAATCCTCTAACTAGCTTCTTCGAAGACAAGTTGCTGAGTAAGTCCATATGAGCATGTCCAAGCCTTCTATGCCAAATTTCTGGATTTGAATCAACAGCAGCTAGACAACAAGATGAATCCTGCATTTCAAAGTCCAAAATATATATATATTTCCTTCCCTTCTAGCAACTAGGGGGACTTTGTTAGTGCCAACAATAATAGTACACTTTTCCTTATCAAAAAGAACAGAATGTCCATCATCATATAACTGACTTACACTAAGCAAATTATATTTAAGACCTTGAACATATTGAACTTTATCAATAGAAATGACACTATTACCAATTTTCCCTTTCCCAAGAATCTGGAGTGTTTTGCTATCACCAATGGTGACATTTCCACCCTTTTTCTTACTGAGAGACAGGAATTGTGATTTATCACCACTCATATGTCTTGTGCATCCACTATCCAAAATCCATTGATTTGATCTCATTTTGACAACAAGACATACCTACAAAACAAATAAAGAGCCAACTCAACGTTTTGGTACCCATATTTGCTTGGGTCCAGAATGGTTAGTTGATAGAACATATAAAACATTTAAATCAGATTTCTTGATCCACATTTGGATCACTTTAGAAGCTGTATTTCTTGTTCCATCTGTTCTGTCAGCTAGCTGCCTGTGACCTGTCTGTCTGTTCCAGCTAGCTGGGTTGGCATTCTGAATTTTGCAATGATTTGCCAAATGGCCTTTATTTCCACATTTATGGCAAATTCTCCATGGCATGGCATAGTCATAGGGGATTCCATGTTTGCCATCATACTTTAGAGGTGTTTTGGAAGCCGATCCAACTCCTTCTCTTTCGATTGGAACTTTTGCATATCTCATCATTGTTTTGAGAGTATCTTCTCCTTGAATGAATTTTCCCATTCCTTTCTGGAGGTCCTTGATTTCCGTTTCCAATTCTTTGATTCTTTCAGCTTGTTGAGATATTTCCTTTGAGCATGATTCCCTTGGACTAAATGCCTCTAAACATGCAGCTTGAGCTTTTATTTCTGTTCTCAGCTCGCTGAGTTCCTTCATAAGTGTATCATTTCTCTTGATAAGCACTTTGTTTACACCTTCAAGCTGGGATATCTCAGCCTTAAGATCAGTAAGCTTTTGAGTATGATTTGTAGCAGGTGTCTTCTCATCCATTAACTCAGATATGATCTTCTTAAGTTGAGTATTTTTCTTCTTGAGTTTATCATTCTCATATCTTAATTCTTCAACCACTTCATTTGATAGATTACTATGATCCTGCATGGTTAATTCATCTAACTTTGAGGAATGAGAATACATATCAGAAAAATAATTTACCTCACTATTGTTGTCATCCGAATCCGAGACATCACTATCTACAAGGCCATCTTGAAAAATTCCTTGAGCATTATTCTCATCATCAAGACCAACAAGAGCTAGGTTCACCATCTCATCACTTGACTCATTATCAGAATCCGAATTTTCATCATCACTCCATGTCAAAAATGCCTTAGCTTTCCTTTTTTCTTTAGAGGCAGCTAGCTGCTTCTGCTTATTTTTCAGCTTATAGCAGTCTCTTTTGTAGTGTCCTTTCTTGCCACATTCAAAACATGCTTCATCTTTGACATCTTTCTTCGTTCCAGAAGCTCTACCTTTCTCCTTCTTTAGCTTGTTCCTTAAGTCAAGCATCTTCTTGATTTTTCTGGATAGAAGTGCTAGTTCTTCATCAGAATCTGATTCTGATTCTGAATCCAGCTTGCTGCTACTGGAGTGCAAAGCTAAATTCTTCATCTTTTCAACTGGAGCCTTGACTGATTCCATCTTGCTACTGTTGATTTTGCTTTCAAATTGTTCCAATTCTGCAAATACGGCCAAATGATCCATAGAATCAATGAAGGGACTTGATTCCAATGCAGTGACTTTAGCTTCGAATATAAATGGGACTGCACTTAGAATTTTCATGTTTATTTCATCTTGAGGAATGGTTTTTCCAAGTCTCTTCAGAGTGTTGATAGTGATTTGAAACCTTGCTTGGCTCTCTTTGATAGTTTCACCATTCTTGAGCTTGAAATTTCCGAAGTCATTCATCAATTTGCTAAGTTTAACTTTTCTCAAAGTTTTCGAACCTTCGTGATAGGATTCCAAAGCATCCCACATTTCTTTTGCTGTTTTTAGAGAGGATACCTTGTCATATTCAGATTGATCAAGTGCATTCATTATGGAGTTTCTTGCTTCTCCATTATAGCCACACTTGATAATCTCATCGAGAGTGAGATCATCAACATCTTTTGGTTCGTTTTTGTCATTGAGAAATTCATAGTTCCCTTTCTGCACAACTCTTAGAACCAGAGGTTTCTTGGACAAATAAGTCTCCATTCTGCATTTCCACCAACTATAGTTTTCTGATCCAGTGAGAAGTGGAGCCTTATAATCCGACCTGCCTTCTAGGTAATTGTCAGCCATTTGATCGATACTTTTCCTGTTACAGAAATATTAGTATACCAAAGCTCTAATACCAAATGAAAATACACCTAGAGGGGGTGAATAGGTGTTATGACTAACAATGACCAAATAAAAAAAATTATTCTGCCTAAGAAAATATATACTGGCAGTTAGCTGGGTACGATAGGCAGCTAACTGGGTTCAGCAAAAGAGACAGATTAATGAATAGGCAGCTAGCTGTGATATGCAATGCAGAAGGACAAAATTGCAGTAAGTAAAGAACACCAAGACTTTTAGCTAGGTTCGACCCCTAATCGTCTATGGTCTACGTCCTAGTCCCTTACCAACTTGGTAAGAGAATATATTATTGATCACACGAAAAACCAATTACAAGACTCAATAATATATCTCCCTTATCACCCAGTTACTAACTGCAGCTAGCTGGAACCTCTTATTTCCTGAACGCTCTCTAAGTTCTATACTTAAACCAAGTATAAACTTCTCTAGCCTAATGCTCCTTGAATCCTGGTTCCACCAGCTCAACAATTCAGCAACTACTTATCTTTACAAGATGAACAATACAATGGATAAAAATAATTACAACTCAAGGATTCGAACTCTATAAAGACTCGATGTATATATTATAGTACAGGAGCTCTTTTGAAATGAGGTGCAGAGTTGTTTCTTGTATTCTTGAATATAGCTTGAAGGTTCTTATTCTCTGGTGTTGTCCTTCATGAATAATCACGCAGCCCTTTATAGTGAGTTGTAGGAGATGAGATTTTGAACAATCTTTGCAACGGTCTTGAAGATATCTTCTCACGTGTGGCTTTGTTCAATATAACTGTCCTACTAACGTTCACCTGCAGGTTTTATGAGTATTAAACTGAAGATTATAATGATTCTTATTTGAGAGAATAAACCAGAGGAAAGAGAGAAGAAAGTGTGATTAATGCTTGAAGAAAACCGTTAGATAGAAAATGAGGAGCATAAGGAATTTGATAATTAGTACATGTGTTTTCTTCTCATACTTTCTACTAGACAATCAGTGGTGGAGGTGTAGAAATAAGGAAAGTTTGAGTATTAAAAGGTGCATGCTTGAAAAGTAAGCACATGGGTTGCTTTTAGAAGAACATTAAATAATACAAAGATTCCCTTACTTAAGGAAATATGTTTTTGTGAAAAAGCTATTGAATGAAAAAAGCTTTTAAAATATGAATATTTCTATCATGAATGTTCAGACCACTCTTGATTAATTATGACTTAATTAAAAAGTCATATAGTCGAACTTCCCTGTTATACTGGACAGACAGCCAGCTAACTGTGATACTGAGTCAGCTAGCTTAGATACCTTGCCAGCTAGCTGAGATGCCCTGTTTTCTGCTGAGTAATTAACCTGCAACAACAAAGTTTATCCAGAACATATTCCCAGCTTGCTACCTAGGTATGATCATCAAAATTAGAGGGTTTCAGGGGTTGGGAGGGGAAATCTAGTGAATGCTTCAGAATTTTTTAGCCCTATCGAACCCAATGAGGTAGTCGAAGCTTCCTTGCTTGTAAAGCGCTGTATGATGCCTAAAGTTCAAGTTGATTACTTGCTTGTAAAGCTTTGGATGTGCTACTGCTATTGAAGGTATTTACGATCCCTGCAAAAAATATGTTTTTCCACCCTTGATGTTGCAGTTTTGCATATATGTGTTTATCGATGTACGTGTATGGTACATTTTATCCATAAGTTGGTGGACAATCCTTGCTGATGACAAATCAATGACAAGAAGCCATCTGGATATAAATTTGGAGGAGCAGTTGAACTACTAATGTACAAATCTTCCCACCAAACCATGCTTAGTCTAATGAAGTTACAACTTCCCTCAAGTATCAGTATATATATAAGCCTAACTAAACTAATAGTAGGACATCCTCAACCAAGCTTAAAACAATTTGTTTCTTAATATCAACTTTCACTGTATCTATTCAAAAGATGGCTAATGCACATCATTCATCAACTCTCTTGCTGCTCTTAGTTGTCTCACTAACATCTATGTTTAGCACTGAAGTCTATGTAGGGGCTCGCCACCTTTTGGAGACAACTTTGCCTGAGCTTCCGAAACCTGAGCTCCCATCTTTGCCAAAAGTTGAACTTCCAAAACCTGAACTCCCACAATTGCCCAAGGTGGAACTGCCACCATTGCCCCATGTCCCAACTCTGCCAAAACCAGAGTTACCAAATTTTCCCAAGCCAGAACTGCCACATTTCCCTGAGCTGCCTCATGTGCCCGAAGTTCCTGAGCTTCCCAAGCCGGTACTCCCAACTCTACCAAAGGACATGCACATCCCATCTATCCCTATCCCTCACTCAGACAATCCATGAACATTTGTTTACCTAGTATTTTTACACTTTCATACAGATTTGTTGTCCAAGTTCGATATTCAGAGTCTGAGAGACGGTTTCGTGTTCTGGTCTTCTGTATCTGTTTGTGGAATTTATTTTATGTATTTTCTCGTGTATTAAATATATTGTGTATTGGTTCTTCTTCAGCCTTATGTGCAAATATATGATGATTTCAATTATACATGTTGCATCGGAGAGGTTGGTGATAATATGAAACACCTATGAGATGGAAATAATTAAAATTATAAAGTACACAAGATTAAAAAATATATTCAACAAATAAATGCATATTTATACGATATTATTAAAATCAAAACATTAAAATTATTAAAAGCGAAACATTAAAAATTAGTAATCGCTTGCATATAATTTTCTTAGCAAAACTATGCGTACAAAGTTTCGTGTAAATATCTGCTTACGACACAGAGCACATATCGTAAATCATATCCTCCCTAGCCCTTGATCGTATAATTTTCATTGGACCATCCAGATGTTCCCATATTGTTTTGATTTTCTATCGGACAGAACAAATATGATAATTTGACTAGAAGAGTTTCCTGTGCCAAACCTAACTTTTAACAACTTCAAAATTTTCGTGACGATCATCTAACAATCGGACCAGGTTTTTCCTGCAAAAGATCCGGAAAGTGATTTAACTGTTTCAAAGTTACACCTTGTCGAATCAAGAAGCAACCTACTCTTACTCGGTACATAATTTAAAATCCGGTCCAAAAAATCAACCGATCCATTTTAGGACCTATATAAGATTTTATTAAGACCAACTAATACATATTTTTACTTTTTAATTTGGTGCCAAACTGCCAAAGGATGGATGAACCTGGTGCCAGTGATTTAGACTAGGGGTGTAATGAGCCGAGTCGCGTCGAACCCTATCAGGTTCGAGTTCGAGGTCGACTAAAAAGTTTAGCCTCGAGTTCGAGCTTGACTAAAAAGTTCAGGTTCGAATTTGAGTTCGACCAAAAAGTTCGGGCTCGAGTTCGATCGAGCCTTCCATTTCAAACTCGGCTCGTAAAAAGTTTGATATGTTCGAATTCGGTTCGAAATCTTGAATCGATTTCATCATGCAAAAACTCGAATATGATCGGTTCGGCTCGAGTTCGACTCGACTAAATATATAAAATTATTAAATATTTATATAAAAAATATATGTATAATATATAAAAAATTAAAATAATAAATGTTCGATTAGGCTCGCGAACCTTACGAGCTGAGTAATTTGAAGCTGAAGTTCGGCTTGATAAATTATTCAAATAGCTCGAGCTCGGCTCGATTATTACCGAACCGCGAATATTTATCGAGCCGAACTCGAACTGTTGAATCGTTTACACCCCTAATTTACCAAAGGGTGGATAATGGATTAACCTATTACCAATGATTCCTGTTGAGCTCAATTGTATCATGTATATCAAAAATATGCAATATGATTGCATCTTTTAGAAAAGTGCATACCGTAGTCCATTTCTCTATCTGATTTTTCTTTGCCTCTCTCGTTCATCTAGTGATAGTTTTTAAACTCTGCTCAAGTTCTCGTAAGAGTTTTGTCAATGCTGTATCTAGCTTAATCCTGGGAATCGGTTGATAATGCACATACGGTTAAGGATGAAAGTACCTTAAACAGACGATTTTCTGGACTCTGTGATTAATGCCTGTCAACATTGATTTTCAATGGATTTCAGTTACCATATTTGCTTGCTCACAGTTTGATAAATCAATTGTTCATTTTGCATTACTGGTAAGTGTACAGTGTGTGCACACAAACATGTACATTGTTTTACAGTAACAGAGGAGGAACCAAAAAGGCCTATACCAGATTGGGTTTGTCATTTGATGTTTACTTCCAACGCCTCTAGGAAATCTTCATAGGAATGTCTACACAATTTTTATGAGATTTTTTTTCCCAAAAGGAAAAATGTCAAAAGATACTTGACATTTATGTTTCTCTAAATGAAGTATTCCCTAAATATTTCTGGATCAGGTTCATTAATTATCTGAGCTAATTTATGTTTTTTAGTTAAAGCTGGTTTTAGATGATACAGGTTCCGCGTATATGTACGTTTCTCTGGTAAGAAAAATGTAGATCTTCTCAGTATCGGACACATCAAGAGGCAGTGATTGTATACTTGCTTCTGATTTGCCAAGCTCCGTATGGATGTCGGACTTGCAGTAATCGAATTGATAAATATTTCTATGCAAGGTATCTGACAATCTTTACTGATGACTAATCACTTACATGTAGCCATTTCAATATAAATTTGGAGAAGCAGTTGAACTACCAATGCCCAAATCTTCCCACCAAACCATATGTTAGTCTAATGAAGTTGCAACTCCCCTTAACCATCACCTGTATATAAGTCTAATGAAACCAACACTAGGACATACTCAACCAAGCTCAAAACATTTTGCTTCCCATCAACATTTATCGCATATCTACCCAAAAGATGGCTAATTTATATCATTCATCAACTCTCCTACTGCTCGTTGTTGTCACACTAACATCAATGTGTGGCACAGATTTCTGTGTAGACGCTCGCCACCTATTGGAGACAACATTGCCTGAACTTCCCAAGCCTGAACTGCCATCATTGCCTAAGGTCGAACTTCCAAAACCCGAACTGCCACAATTGCCTAAGGTCGAACTTCCAAAACCCGAACTGCCACAATTGCCTAAGGTCGAACAACCATCATTACCTAAGGCTGAACTTCCAAAACCCGAACTACCACAATTGCCTAAGGTCGAACAACCATCATTACCTAAGGCTGAACTTCCAAAACCCGAACTACCACAATTGCCTAAGGCCGAACTACCAAAACCCGAGTTGCCAAATATTCCAAAGCCAGAACTGCCACATTTCCCCGAGCTGCCTCATATGCCTGCACTTCCCGAGCTTCCCAAGCCTGTACTCCCAACTCTACCAAAGGACATGCACATCCCAACTATCCCTTTTCCTCACTCAAACAATCCATGATCATTTCCATATACATTACCCTTTACACTTTTATTTAAATTTATTATCTATGTTTGATGTCCAGAGTCCTAGAGACCATTTCCTGTTGTATCTTGTTTATCTGTTTGCATACTTATTTCTATGTACTTCCTTGTGTATTAATTTATACTCATAAAATTTGTGTCTGGTTCTTGTTACTCCCTTGTTTTTTCTCATCCTTGCCTGCAAATATAGATGGTGATTTGGTTCATTTCTGTTTAACATTTTGCATTGGAAAGTAGAAAGGTTCCTCTAATGATGTTTCTTAAAAAAAATGTTGAAAACGAATGCATATAATTTTGTCAAAATGCCATTATTCGAACAAGAGCTTTTGAATATCTTGGAATCTTCATTTCTCGTCATCAACCTGCGTATCATAAACCTTCAATATTATTCGTACATAATTCGTTTATGCCAAAATTTATACACATCCGAGTAATAAGTAATATATTCCATTCGAATTGTGGGATTTTCGAAAAATCAAAAATCATACATCGATTAATTACCAAAAATGAAGTCTTTAACGTCAATAATTTTATATGAACGAATTTACTGTATTTGAGGACATGTATATTCTGGCTCTTTCTGTCTTCGACAATTTCAACATTTGAGATGACTAATTTGGAGTCTTATACAATATTAATAATGTTTAACATGGACCACTGTACTGAATTTCTGGACGTTCGGATGTCGATCAAATGCTCCGTCACTATAGTTCATTTTCATTGACGACCAAATTAAATTATTGGACCATAAAATTCTTTAGTTGTGGACTTGTGATTTTGGGCTATTATAAAAGCTGTTCAATTCTCGGATGGCCAACGAAAATAAATCTTTTAATTGATTTAAACAAAAAGAATTATATTAGCTGTAATTATATATACCATTTATTGTTAAACAAGTGTGTCAAAAATTCAAAAACATACAAAACTATATACGTATGGTCACTACCTTGTTATATATGAATTTGGAGCAAAATAAAACGAAAATTGATTCTCAGGACCTCCTTAGACGTTTTTTTCTTCACGTTAGATCAATTTTAAGTACGGAAATGAAAGGGGTAAGGATCTTTCCTGAGGTTAGAGCATCTTCAACCCTCCAAAATCCTTAGGTAAAATTGGATAATTGATACCATAAATAAAATTTATAGAGAATATGAAAAAAAAATCCACTCAAACCACACATTACTGTTGTCTAAAAATTTAGCCAACCTCGTGATGTTGGCTATATTTGTCGAAGCTCTAGAGACCTGTAAGAAGATTCCACATTATCTATTACCATAATAAAATAATGCATTCTATTTATAACAACTTGAAATAATAATAACATACCATTTTCAAAATATAGTCAAATATTATAGCCAGTACCATCGGAGCACAATGCCTTACAGGTTCAGTAAAATTTACATAATCAGTATTTTATATCATTTTAGCCAACCAATTTAGCCAACACCATTGGAGATACTCTTATAAGAGGTTATAAAATAAGTGGCCCCTCAGGGGCATTTTGTAAATATCAATTTTTTCTCTCAATAATTTACCTAAATACTCTTAAATTTATATTGAAAATCTTTTAAGTTTAAGTCATGCACATCAATCTCATTTTTAAATACGAAGTAAGTATTTTCAATTTTTTGCAAAAGTATTTTTAATTTTGTATAAGTATCTATCATAATTTTAATTTGAGACAGCTATTTGATGTCATCCTAACTCCTGGAGTTTCAAAAGAAAAGAGAAAATAACGAAAAAAAATTCTTTTTTTTTAAATAATCGTGCTCCCGAATTTTTTCGCTACTAGAGAAGAAGGGAAGAGGAACTTTCTAGAAAATAATTTTCGAAAATATTGTAGATAAATCTCTCACATACCTTTCAAATTTTCACGAATTAATTCTTTTTTTTCTTTTCAATTTTTTTTTCTTTCCTAAATAAAATTATTTAAAATAGCATGTTATTAATTATTATAGCCAATCTGCGGTGTATTCATTTCACTCAGCTAAGAACTTGTAACAAGAAACATGTTCGAAATGGTTTCCGAAATTGTTCACTAAAGCTAAGTGGCATCTTTTAATTAGTGTAATTCACATTAATACATGGAGGTTTCCTTATTTTTAAAATATATATCAATCAGAACTTGACAACTAATCTTTTCAGAACCGTTTTGGAAATTCTTTTAGGAACATTTCTCTTAATTTTATATAGTACATTCATATGTAAAATATTAAACTTGTTTCCTAATTTAGAGACGGACGTTCATTGCAGAAATCATGCAACTCCGGATAGTCACAAAGATTTTTCACGTTTAACAGTCTAAAATCCTTTTACTTTATTCATTTTTATGCTGAAATGAATAGAATAAATTTATCACCTTTATATTAACTGCAGCATGAATACAAAAGTCTATTATTTTGAACTAGCTCAAATCAAGTAACTGTATTATTAAAAAAATATTACAGAAGTTGAAAACGGTGAAAAAGTTAAAAACTACCTTTACTAAACTTGAATTTAGTACTTTCTTGCAGGCTAGCTGCTGGTCTCCTGACCCCTAGAGTAAGTTTAGAATCTCACAGGAATGACTTCGGTTCTCAAAATATCACATTATATATGGTAATTTAAGATTTTTGATGAATTAATTATTTAATATTATTGAATATCGCATGTTAGGAAAGGGGTTTTTTAATTTTTTGATGAATTAATTGGTTAATTTATCTTGAGGTCGTTCCAAATATCAATGAGGGTTTTAGATTCGAGTTCTATATAGGTACCAGCCAGTTACATGACATTATATAATGCTCCAATTAGCAAACGATCTCTCATTTAAGTTCACCTACCATCTAATTAGAGGAAAGTTTAGTTTACCATTATTATTAATGAATAAATAATACTACTAATATATTTATTAAAATTCATCATGCTTCATATATTAATCCAGTATTTAGCTCTTTTTGTAAAATCCCAAGTCCCAACAACTAATTACAGTACTAGTAAAGGAATTTCAATTGTGCATGCGCCCACGTATAAAGACCTTCTCACTTCACTTGCTATATAAATAAACCCAAGACATGCATGCATACCCACAGCAAAAGCCATCACCTTCCTCTCATAATACCACAACAAGAAATAATAAGATGGCCGTTTCCAAGTTGTTGATCCTTTCAATGATCCTTGTAGCTTTCACATTCTCATCAAACATTACTCCGGCCTCCGCGTCGTCTCGGCACCTCCTGTCCATGTTTCCCCCTTTTCCCTTTCCATTTGGTGGTTCATCTCCATCTCCATCAGGTGGTGGTGGTTCACCTCCATCAGGTGGTGGTTTTTCATTGCCACCATTCCCCTTTAATATTCCTAGCCCTTCCGGGATGCCCCGTCCCAGTGGCTTTAAGCCACCACAGACTACTACCACCGCTGCCACTACTTCCACCCCTACCCCATAATTAACCCCAGGTCTTAGTTTGGTATCGTGTCACCATATATAAAAACTATAAAGTTCTTGTAGCAAAGCAATAATACGTTGGTTTAATTACTTGTTTCGGTGTGTGCATGGAGTGTTAATGGTGAAACATTTCAAATTTGAATATGCTTGAAGTTTGTTAAGTTTATTGAATTTGGGATTTGTCCAACCATGCAATATTTAATAATATATACTTTTTATTTAGATTTGCGAATCCCTGAAGTTTCGCATTGTGTGTGCGCGCATTGTACTATTGTACTATTAATAATATAGTAAGTTACCGATTATTTGGGCTTGTTTTCTTCCATGGATGTGGTGGACGTTGTACCGGCCATGGATTTCTGGACCGTCATAAATCCGACTAACTCTTTACTGGAGCTAAATTCGACCGTTAGGTACCACGGTCGGTTTTATTTTAAATCCGACCACTTAAACCGACCAACAGGTCTTGTGGAGCCCACATTTGTTGACTGACTGGCCACGTTAGCCTAAACCGACCAATAAAACCGACCAATATTATTTGTGGATCCCACACGAACACTAAAGAATAAAACCGACCACTTAAACCGACCAACAGGTCTTGTGGGGCCCACTTCTGTTGACTGACGGGCCACGTCAGTTTAATCTGACCAATAAAACCGACCAATATTATTTGTGGATCCCACACGAACACTAAAGAATAAAACCGACCAATATTTCCGACCGTTGTTTCAGGCCTTCCCACGTCAGACTAACCCGACCGTTAGGACGGTCGGGTTTGTGAGACACTTAAATATTTTTGTAGTTCCCGTTTTATGTTTTATTCCGTTAACTCTCTCCTCTCTCCAATTAACTATCTCACTCACTCCTCGATTTCTCCGGCATCTCTCTCTCTCTCTCTCTCTCTCTGGTAACTCATCTCTCTCTCTCTCTCTGTTATATACTTACACACACGCACTGTATCTATATATTCGATTTGGGTTTTAACTTTATGGATTTATGAATTTGGGGCTAGTAAATTGATTCTCTATTATATGATTTTGTATGTCGGATTCCTTGCTTCGAATTATGTTCGATTATATGATTTTGTATGTCGAATTTCTTGGTTCGAATTATGTTCGATTATATGAGTTAGCATGTTGGATTTCTTGGTTCGAATGGATGGAATAAAATTTATTTTTCGATTATAGGATTTTGTTTGTTGGATTTGTTGGTTCGATTTGACACATTCGAATTTATGTTCGATTTTTATGTAATTTTGTTGTTCAATTCATTCTCTTTTTTTGAATATATAGATATGGATGGTCAAAATTACCTCTTTCCACGTTTTATGCGCCTTGTCCATCCCAGCGAATATAAATCGCAAAATAAAATGGTATGAGTAATGGTCAATTAATGTATGCATTTGAATATGTAGATATGTATGACACCTCTTTTTTCCGCAGAGAATACCACCGCCGATTTTAACACATTTTGGAGCTGAGATGCCAGAAACAGTTATATTCGAGCTTCCTAACGGTGAGAAGACCCATGTGAGATTCGATCGGGAGGATGGGATTTTTAAAAACGTATTGGGATTTTTTAAGAAATTTCGGAGCAAGTATGGTATATGCGCCGTGGTTACCTACAAGGGCAACGGGATCTTTATGGTAAATGTTTTGAATGAATATCTGACAGAGGTTGAGTATGATCCCCCGACCTATGGTAAATTTTCTATCATTTATCCTTTGTTTTATATATATATATATATATATATATATATATATATATGGCTATCAATTAGTAATTAACTTAAGTAATTGTGTTTTTATTTTTAGATAAACTTACCATGGTTGGATGTAAGACTTTTTCATTATGTAAGACTAAATCCCACGCAGAAAGGGGTCTCGTAGTAAGTTCACATTATCTTGCTTTTAATGCATTATACGCAATACAATTTTCATCTTTTTTGATATAATTTTGGTTGATCATATACATATGTACAAATGCAGGCCCTCTCCTCGGCTTTTTTTAAGCGATTTGCTCATCTTCTACCTTCTGAAATTACCGTTACTTTACCAAATGGCCAAACCTTCATTGGATCTTACTCATCGGAAAGCAAGATTTCTGGCTTGAGGTTTTTTGAGGAGGGAGACATTATAGTGCTTACTTATCTTGGTGATGGGCGATTTGAAGCAATTTTATTTGGTCCAAGCCTCGTGGAGAAATCATATTCTGTTAATGAATTCAAAGTAGGAATTGTACAATCACATCTCCTGAATTATTGCTATGGAATTGTAAGTTTTTGTTTGTTTTATATTAAAATTTGTATGATTTAATTATTTAGCAAAAAAAGATTTATGATTTTGCAATTGTTTAACATGTGATTAATGTGTAGGAGCTAGCAGCAAAAAAAGTGGCATGACGGTGATGTCTTGGAAATTAAGGATGAGCTTAACAATAAAACGTGGCACTTACAAGTTAAGGCGACCTAAACCGACCAATAAAATCGACCAATATAAAAACTTTGGTCGGTTTTCTCAAGAATAAATCCGACCATTTGAGTCGGTTACTAAACGGACCATTAAAACCGACCGATAGAAATCTAACTACGTGGGCAGTGACGTGGCACTGAAGTGGGGTCGCCAGGTTAGTTGGGGCCCATCTACGTGTCACTGACATGTCAGTCCCGTGGGCCCGCCACGTCATATGGGCCCCATGACACGTGGCTCTGAAAGCCTTTTGTTGGTCAATGACAGTCAACGCTAAAACCGATCGTTACGGTGTAAAACCGACTAGGTTTAAACCGACCATTCTAAACCGACCGTAAGTATTAAAACCGACCGTTTCTATATGAAATCCGACCGTTTGCTCGGTCGGAAATGACTCTGTTTCTTGTAGTGTATTGTTTTTCTAAAGTAATTTTTTTTTTAATTTTTATGTTAAATTATTTTAATAAATAAACCTTTTTCTGTTAATAGAATAACAATTACAGTAATTTTGTTGATGTAATTAATATACAATATTCTAAAAATAAAATTTAGAAGTCTAATAAAATTTGAAAACCTAAAGTAATTGTTTTACGGACCTAACGGAAGAGAGATGATTAACAAAACGTGCATCGACAATGGTGCCTTTGAATGGCCATTCCCAGCTGAAATTCATCCCATCAAATCATCAATGGCGAATGCCGAAAGTTTTTTCCACAAGGGCGCTGAATGAACAAAAATGATTCATGTTATAAGTCACAGAGTATTGTCACGACTTAATTTTTTTTTTTTGTCAATGTTAGTATATATATTATACATTTTTTATATTAAATATTAAAAATCTAATATTCCAATCATTTAATCTCTAATTTATCTCCAATTTATGACCATTTAATTATAGATAAATAAAAATCAATTCAAATAATGATATGATTAACAATATAACGGTATTTAACTTTTTTTTATGGGAATACTTCACAAAATATATTTTTTCATATCATAAATTTTGATAAAAAATCGTTAATTTTTATTTCTCTAAGATCCGGTAGGCCCCTATATAAATCCTCATATAACGGGATATTACAAATGTTCAAATGATAAATTTTGTGATTGATTTTTCTATATTTTTCTATCAGTCATGAATTTCTTTTCCTTCCAAATTCGTAAGCACTACAAGAAAACTCGGGTAAATTTGACTGCACAAATTCGATTGGTCTAAATTCGATCGTAACTAGTCGAATTTAGGATCAATTCCAATAGATTAATGGTCAAACTTAAATTCGACTGCTTCCAGTCGATTTTAACGGCAGTCGAATTTAGAGGTGTGGTCGAATTTAACCAGCCGAATTTATTTCCCACCTAAATTCCCGCCTAAATTCTAAGGCAGTCGAATTTATAAATTTGACTGCAACCAGTCGAATTTATAAATTTGATTGCAACTAGTCAAATTTACTGCCAGGTCAGCAATCCGCGTGAAACTTAATTTAGCCGGAAAAATTCCCTCCTAAATCTTGCAAAAATATTTAAAATTAAATTCGACCGAAAACAGTCAAATTTATAAATTTGACTGCAATCAGTCATTCTAATTAGAAAATTAATTTCCAATTTTTTTAAAAAATATAAAATTAATCCTTAAATTAAAAAAAATTACCAGAATACCCTCATTAAGATGAACTACAGGTTAGAATTTATTTTACCCACTTACGTCAATTTTTTTTAAAAAAAATGTAAATAAAGTGTTAATTTTATATTTGTTAAGAAGTTTGGAAAATTTTAATAAATACTTACCAATTTTAAAAAATTATGATTTTTAATATCACGTTTTGATGATATATCGTATTCAATAAAAATGATGAGCGACCGTAACAGTGTGAGTTAAAAAAAAAAACCTTACCAAATACGATGTTTTGTTATTGAATTGGTTTAAGGTTTGTGTTTAGGGATTACTCTTTCATATCAAGGGTTAGTAATTTAGATTTGTTAAATTTAAAATTTGAACGATCTAACCGTACGGATGTTAAGAACATTATATTTTAAAAGTTTGTACAAAAAATTAATAAATAAAAAATAGCGCATGTATTTTTTAAATAAAAAATTAATATTTACGACAATTTTTTTTAACAAATGTAAATAAAGTGTTGATTTTATATTTGTTAAGAAGTTTGGAAAATAAAGTGTTGAATTCATATCATGGGTTAGTAATTTAGATTTGTTAAAACTTTTCATGGAGAAATTAGCTAGTGGTTGTACTACTCTTGCCTGAGAGTGACACGGAAAACCTAAATGCACTGTATGAGATGTTTGTTTGTTTGAGGGAGAAAGAGGAGAGTTGATGAATTTATTGCTAAAAAAATGGAGTCATTTTTATAAATTTTTTAAGAAACTTTAAAATTCGACATGTATTTAAGAAAACATTGTAAGCTGGTTTGGGATCATGAAAAAGAAAGAATCAGGCCGTATCATGGCAAGTGAGTGGATAGGCTGTATAATGGAAATGTAGGGTTTAAGGTTTGTATTTTAATAAATACTTACCCATTTTGGGAATATCACTAAATTAGATATATATTGACCTCCGTACTGTTGGATCATTGATAAATATTTTTAAAAAAATAGAAACAATAATCTGGAACAAAGTACAAGTTAGTAGTACTAGTCAAATATATAGCTGACTACTAATTTAACTATAAAAAATAATTTTTTATTTTTAAAAATTTTGGGAATATCAATAAATTAGATATAAAGAATATAAAAAACAGGTTTTGTTTTTTATCTTCTTTAACATAAATATTGACATGGGCAAAAAGTAAGCCCTAAAGACACATTTAATGTGGCATTAATTAGGCCAAGAATGGTCCAAACGTGGGGCCCACCAGGTGGGCCCAAAACCCCAATTATAATATTAATTTCGTAATTAATATTGGGGGTAATAAACAGCTCAGCAATAAGAATTGGATAAGGATATTTATCCCACCAGACTTAGCCACCAAGGCATCCAATTCAATATGGAAACTGATTCCTACAAGGAATAGATCTAGAACCTTCCCCAAAGACTTGTCTACCAAGTCTCCTATTCCTACCATAATTCTAAGGCTTCTCAGCCTATATAAGGACCTGCTCCTTCACCCTCAGGACTACGTTTCTTGGGGCAGAGCTCAATACGTCACTTACGTTTTGGACACAGCTCCATACGTTACCCACCACGTTTTGGCTAAATCCTCGAATAAGGACATACAAGCCACTGCGTCCTAGGTGAGCTCTCGCCGCCATAGCCTCGAGGGCACCATCACCTAGAACTACGTCCTGGCTTGATTCTCAATAACGAGATACGTAGGCACTCTGTGAGGACCGATCAGTCTCGTAACACGGAAACAGCCATTAAAGCGCGAAGCTCAACCACCCTAGCAATAATTACAAATCGTAACCGAGTTTTAGATCCACAACATTTGGCGCCGTCTGTGGGACGACAACATCAACCATGGTTAGCACACGAAGAACTGCACCAGGCTCTACCGAAGCTTTATCAATCAGCTCCGCTCCGCCTCTTACCTTGGGACAACCACGTTTGAACAAGGGACGATCCCCCAAACTTAAGTTTCTCAGCCTCCAGGGACGAATCCCCCTGCTACTGTTATAACCGCAAAATTTTCGAATAATAATTTTCTACTCGTTATTTAAATTTATTAAAGATTGATGAATTAATATTTTTTTAAATAGCGCGTTTCGGTAAAGTTTTAAAATTTTATGTAAATAAATATTATTTTATCTATTTATTTATATTTATTAGGTATTTATTAAAATTAGAAAATTTAGGAAAAGAGGATTTTAATTTTTGGACGGATATTATTTTTTTAAAGCGTGGAATTTATTTAGAGAACAAAATTCGAGCCTCGTTTATTTGAGCCAGCAGAAAAACGACGAGATAAGTATTACTAATTTATCGTTAAGCACTAAGAGGAGGCAGTTTTCACAAATCAAGGCTTAAATTCCGGAATATTAATTGTCCCACTACGTTTTGTTCCCCATGCTTTGTCCCCCACGTTGTTTTGTCTCATTTTACAGGTTATATAAAAAAAAAAGGAAAGGAGTCTGGACCCCAAAACAGAACACAGAGAGACCTTTTATTTCTTCTAAAAACAAATGCCATTCTTCATTTTTCTTTTCGTCAGTAAAACAAAGGCTCCACCATGTTTATACATATAAATCGGGCCTTATATTCACAAAAACAGAGAACACAAACGGAATATTTCTTTTGATAAATATAAAAACAGACCCGGTTACTTCATTTTGGATACAAAGCTCGACCATATATATTTATACAAAAACAGAGTGTCAATCAGAGTTTTGGGTTTGGGTTTGTTGTGCTGGTGGTTCGACTTGACCAAGGGGGAAATGAGGAGTAGTGCTTTGTTGATGTCGACTGTGGGTAGTTGGGAGAAGTCGACCACCACCGCTGCGGTGGTGGTGTTGTTTGGGGTTGTGAGGAGGCGAGGAATAGCGACGGAGAGATGAGAGTGGGGTGAGGGTTAGGACTCGTGTGTGTGTGCGTGCAGGGTGCGATTACTGCGTGTGTGGCACCCGTGTGTGTGCATGCATATGTGTATAACTGGTGCATGTTTTGTGTGTGTTCGGTGAAGGTGGTCAGGAATGGAGAAACAAGGTTGGGGTGTCGTTCTTGGTTGGTTTTCGGTTCTGTTTGCTAAGTTCTGTCTGAGCTCTGTTGATTATTTTCTTGCTAGGTTACGTGTAGTTGTATACTTGCGGGTTAGGCTGAGTGTTACTATTGTACGTGTGCCTCTGATAAGTGCCCAGGAGTGTGTTTGTGTGCAGTGTAACACGTTTAAGGAACAGGGCAGGGGTGTGTGAGTCTGAGTTCGAGTGTGTATGGTTGCATCTTGTGTTCGTATGTGTCTGTTATGATATAGAGATTGTGGAAAAAAGAAAATATAAGAGCTGGTGAAGGGAAGGTTAATGAGTGTAATTAATTTGTGTCCTGGTGTGTTAGCAGGGAGAGAGAGGCTGCTATAGAGTAGAAAATAAGAGATGGTAGTATGTTTATTATATCAATGGTGGTGCTGTGGTCGGGGAAAATCAGTTGTCCAGGTGCCGACTGAAAAGAAATAGCCGAGAGAGAGATAGAGTAAAGCCAGGGGAAGCTGGTAAAGTCTAAGGTATAAGACTATATTTTTTTATTTTATTAATTGAATATTTAGAGTAAATTTAGGAAATTTTAGTTGATAATTGGAGAAGAGTTTGTGTTTGAGAATTTGTGGATAAATTGAGAAAATGACATAGTATTTGATTAGCTTATTAGGTGATGAAATGGATTTTGGGATGTTAGTTTAAAAAATTTGGTAAAATGAATAAAATGTAGGACTTGGGCTGATTTTATAAATTAGTGGAAAAGTTGGATTTTAGAAATTATATTTTTATTTGGATAGAGGATTTTATGAGGAGCATTATGAAAAATTTTGGATAATTTTTTTGAGAAGTGAAAATGGAGATATGAATTTTATTTTAAGAATAGAATAAAATGATTTATTAATTTATTTTGTGGAATTTGGAGACTTGGTTGAATTATATTAATTAATGGATATGGTGAAAAATTCTGAAATTTGGTTATTAAATCAAGGAGGAAATGTAGTAATTTCTAAGATATTTGTGAGTGGTAGGAGTAATCGGATGAATTAGTTATTAAATTCAGAAAAATGGTTAAAATGGAAGCTTTGAGGAATTCTTATAAATGGTGGGAGGTTTAATTTTCGAAGGAAGTAATTTTATTTGGCTTTGGGATAATGTTAGAAGTTTTATGGAGATTTTTATTTTGATTTAACAATGAAGATCAATGGAGTTATGGATTTTACTAGAAAATAGAATATTAATGGTCATTTCTAAGGAGCCAAGAGTATTTTAATTAATTAAAATACTTCTTGAACTCGGAAATTTACGTATAAAATATGGACACGACCGTATCGAGATGTACTATTTAATCAAGTGGATTTCACTTAGAGATTTTGAAGAGAATACCCTGTTTCAAAGGAGAGAACAGATTAAAATGTTAGGTATCGCCGACAAGAATTTTGGTTTGGATATTCACTGTGTTAGTTGTATACATTTCATAGATACTGATTCGAGAGTTCCTAATTGAAGCATTGAGTTTATAAGCTTTTATAGAATATTAGAATTGTCGTCTGGAGACTGAATTACCGTATTATGTTTAACTATAGAAATTGACGCGCGAGATCGATAGCGGCGGATTAGACTCGTGGTAACCGCAAGAGCGTTGAACCAAATAATGATCAAATTAGAAGATTGTGACGCCGTAAGATAGAAGATGAAAGCAGTATTACTGTGACGTTTCATGATAGCTGAGAATTCGAGGCAAGTGTTTTCCCTTCACTTCTTGTTCAAGTGAGATTGTTTTAAATATGCTTATTATGGTATTATTCCATTTATTATCGATCTTGTCGACATTTATTGTCATTCTTGTTTATTCAATTTATACCCTTTTACGTATCGAACTTGTCGATAACCCTTGAAACTATTATTTCCTTAATGATGCTTCCTTATTAGGAGTACAACTAAACCGGTTGTTTAGGTAGTCGGGATCCCACTAGTAGAGCACTGAACCTATTATGTCCAAATACCCATTTCATACTTTATTTTAATCCATTCTGTGTTGATAGATTTTTGATTCGAAATATTTCTCTTGTGATTTGAGTTTTGATAGATTTTATATGTTTTCATTAACAATGATATTATTATTTATTTTAATCCATTCTGTGTTGATAGATTTTTGATTCGAAATACTTCTCTTGTGATTTGAGTTTTGATAGATGTTATATGTTTTCATCAACAATGATATTATTATTATTCCTGTTTTACTACACACTTGCTGAGCATTTCTTCCGCTCATACTTGTTTGTTTCGAAACCCTAACTTTTCAGTAAGGTAGTTTGGCGAGACATATTCGTACAATTCGAAGAGAGAAGAAGCAGACGCTATCTCGAAGATAACTTGACACGGGATGTCCTGATCCAGAGTAAGGTCTATTCTATTTAGTTTAACTCTGATAATTATTATTATGTATCAGATTAATTACCCTGGTATACTTCTTATCGAAGTCATACCAGTGATTTAAGTTTTGATCTAAGAGAATGTGGTAAAGAAGAAAGTTGGTATCCTATGGAATTTGGATTCTTGTTTCTAGCACTATAACCTAAAAGATCTTGGATTGTTTGGGGTCACAGAGATTATACTTCAATTTTTGACAATTACACGGAATAATGTTTTATTAAAGTGGTGATGTTATTTTGAGGATTCTCAGGTAACGACCAAATCTCCTGACCCGGATTTGGGGGTGTTACAGAATGGTATCAGAGTGAGGTTATAGTAAACTAGAAACGAGAGTGAGTAGGAGTGTGTATAGCTAAGTAAGGAACGTCTGAGCTCATATAGAGTTCGTGTTGGGCTATGGGATATAGTACCAATTAGCAGGTTAAGAATTGAGTGTTCGCGTGAGATGGTTACGCTAAATTAGATAAAACACCTTGCGACTGTAGGAGTCTACTACGAATTTTTAGAGAGTAAGTCTTAAGTGGTTTGAGCAAGCACAAAGACTGAGGCAAGTTCATTTTATCCCTTATTTCCTAAAGAAATTACGAGATTTCCTGAGAATATTACTTATGAAGGATTTCGGTTTATTGTGGAAAATTCTTGGTGAAATGATGGTTATTAAAATTTGATGAGAATTTTAGAGTGGATTTATTTTTTAAAATTCTAAATCATCAGTCGATCTCATTGATCGAGACGACTCTTTAATATTATTTGGCTGAAACTTGTCTTATCGATTTGAGATAGATAAATATTTATTTCTATTAGTTGAATTTATCTCTCAAATTCAACTACTTTTCTTGACATTGGGCAATGGTTCGTAATTCGGATCATTTATTAAAATGGTAACATTTATTTATTTTATCCCTTGATAATCAAGTTAAACTTCTTGAAGTGTCTACTTTGCTAAAATCGTTGAAGATTATTCAGTTGCTTTCAAAAAAAAAAAAAATCTTGATAAATTCAGATAACGTACTTAGATTGAAATCTAGGGCGTCTTATTTATTCGAGACGACCCTTAAAGATTATTCAGTTATAACTACGCTCATATATCGAGGTAGTTTAAATTTTATTAACTTCAATCAGATCTATTGTTCATATCCGATAAATCTTGTTTCAATATTCAAATTTGATTCATTGTTCGAATCAAAATAGATACATTCAGAATAGAGAACAGAAGAACATCTTATCGTCAGAATTTCCTCTAAAAATACCTACTCTAGCGTATTTGGAAGTTTTCTTTTTTTTTTAATCGAGCCGTTTTTATTATTTCAAGACGACTCCACAGGATTTATTCTAATCAGTGAACCTTTCTTGTTCAAGGTTTTTACTTTATTGTCTGGAATTGACATATTGTTCGTGTCAATATAATAAACTAAATTCTTTTGAAAATATTGCGACGGCCTATTGTTCAGGTCGGTCTCATACAAAGTTTAGATTGGCAATGGGGCCAGAAGCGAATAGGAATCCAAATCAATCAATTGTTAATCGGAGGAATAATCTTATAATCAACTGGTCAACATGGGAGATGGCCCATGGGTTTTCTTTCAGATCAACACGAGGAATAAACTCGTGGTATCGAAAGAGAAATATTTCAGGTTGACTTTTCAACCAACTTTTTGCTAGCAAAACGATATAGTGGTACTTGCGACATAGTAGTGATCGTGCTATGGGGTATCACGGTATGCGGTACTTGAGACACAACGGTTGATCGTATTGTGGGGTATCGTGAAAGCGGATAATTATTTTGGTACTAATGTTGCCAGGGTTGAAAATGATAACCCATTCTATGCTAGCAAAGAGAGAAAATTTGGTGGTACCACATCATAGCCCTAATCAGGTTGGGTGGGGTATCATAGGAGGACGGTACCTTGAGACATGGTAGTTGATCGCACCATGGGGGATACCGAAAGGTGGAAGACCAGTAAACTTTTCTTAAATTCTGAGCTGCCAAATAAATCGATGATTTTCTTGAAATTCTTGAAATTGTTGAGAAGTTTGTTTCTGATGATCTTGTGGTTGAGATGATTTGAATTCTTTGAGTTACTAGAGATTTTGAAAGAAGTTTTCTATATTCTCACAAATTTTGAAAAGTTGCCTATACGGCTTTCGTGACTGAATATTTTATGAGTCTCCATTCCCTTCTAGCATTATCTTTCATTATCGTCGAAAAAAAAGAAAAAAAAATGTGTAAGACTTGGGATAGTGAACTTGCCAAACATTTTATGTGCTCACCCTTGGTTATTATTTTAATGTCTCCAACAGTGAAATGTGAGAACGATGAGTCTTTCGAATAGAGATAAGAAGAATGTTGTGCCTGTTTTGGCCGTGATTGTATAATAAAACCTTAAGTGAACGGATGTGTGATGGCTAAGAAAGTTTCAAGGAATTAAAGGAAATACTATTATGAGTCGAGGGGACGTGCTCACTTGAGATGTTTTAGGCTAAAACTGAATAGAACTTCACGCGGTTGAAAATGTCTACTGAGGAACCTTTAGAGATTATTACAAGTAGACGTCGACGTAGGGTATCGATAAACTTAGGTCGTGCAGAAGAAGAGTTTAGATCGGATGACGAGTGTTGTAATGCTATTAGGTATCCCGACATATCACGAGTAGGGGTTAGATTCGTCCGAAGATTTGGCTATGGACGAACCAGCTGATTCGGAGCCGCATGAGCTAATTGGGCAACCGAAGCTACTAGTTAGGGAGACGCCACCTAGATATCCGCATGTACCTTCTAGAAGTTTCGTCTACAATTCTAATTATGTAACGAGCATTATAGAGAGTACGAAAGGGCTACAAACAAGATGCAAAATGTGATTAATGGCACGTGTTGGGAGAAAGATCGTCTATAGAGATTTAACATTCATTGTGTTCTTCCTTGTTTTGCTGGCACCATATTTTAGTTGACGATCGATTATACTTCAATTAAAGATGAGCGTTGCATATACGATTCGTTTTGTTATAAACCATTATGATTCCTGAAAGTTATCAATGATTGAAAGAAGTAAAGACAGACATGTTAACCTACGAACTAGTGGAATTACATCCTGTTTTGACATAAGAAGAGCAGCCAGTGCAGATTCTAGACTACAAGGTGCAGGAGTTAAGAACTAAGAACGTAATTTTGGTAAAGGTACTTTGGAGAAATCACCAAGTTGAGGAATCTACGTGGGAATTAGAAGGCGAAATGCGGAATTTATATCCTGATTTGTTTAGTACGTAATTTTGATTCCGAGGACGGAATCCTATAAGGGGGGAAGACTGTTATAACCGCAAAATTTTCGAATAATAATTTTCTACTCGTTATTTAAATTTATTAAAGATTGATGAATTAATATTTTTTTAAATAGCGCGTTTCGGTAAAGTTTTAAAATTTTATGTAAATAAATATTATTTTATCTATTTATTTATATTTATTAGGTATTTATTAAAATTAGAAAATTTAGGAAAAGAGGATTTTAATTTTTGGACGGATATTATTTTTTTAAAGCGTGGAATTTATTTAGAGAACAAAATTCGAGCCTCGTTTATTTGAGCCAGCAGAAAAACGACGAGATAAGTATTACTAATTTATCGTTAAGCACTAAGAGGAGGCAGTTTTCACAAATCAAGGCTTAAATTCCGGAATATTAATTGTCCCACTACGTTTTGTTCCCCATGCTTTGTCCCCCACGTTGTTTTGTCTCATTTTACAGGTTATATAAAAAAAAAAGGAAAGGAGTCTGGACCCCAAAACAGAACACAGAGAGACCTTTTATTTCTTCTAAAAACAAATGCCATTCTTCATTTTTCTTTTCGTCAGTAAAACAAAGGCTCCACCATGTTTATACATATAAATCGGGCCTTATATTCACAAAAACAGAGAACACAAACGGAATATTTCTTTTGATAAATATAAAAACAGACCCGGTTACTTCATTTTGGATACAAAGCTCGACCATATATATTTATACAAAAACAGAGTGTCAATCAGAGTTTTGGGTTTGGGTTTGTTGTGCTGGTGGTTCGACTTGACCAAGGGGGAAATGAGGAGTAGTGCTTTGTTGATGTCGACTGTGGGTAGTTGGGAGAAGTCGACCACCACCGCTGCGGTGGTGGTGTTGTTTGGGGTTGTGAGGAGGCGAGGAATAGCGACGGAGAGATGAGAGTGGGGTGAGGGTTAGGACTCGTGTGTGTGTGCGTGCAGGGTGCGATTACTGCGTGTGTGGCACCCGTGTGTGTGCATGCATATGTGTATAACTGGTGCATGTTTTGTGTGTGTTCGGTGAAGGTGGTCAGGAATGGAGAAACAAGGTTGGGGTGTCGTTCTTGGTTGGTTTTCGGTTCTGTTTGCTAAGTTCTGTCTGAGCTCTGTTGATTATTTTCTTGCTAGGTTACGTGTAGTTGTATACTTGCGGGTTAGGCTGAGTGTTACTATTGTACGTGTGCCTCTGATAAGTGCCCAGGAGTGTGTTTGTGTGCAGTGTAACACGTTTAAGGAACAGGGCAGGGGTGTGTGAGTCTGAGTTCGAGTGTGTATGGTTGCATCTTGTGTTCGTATGTGTCTGTTATGATATAGAGATTGTGGAAAAAAGAAAATATAAGAGCTGGTGAAGGGAAGGTTAATGAGTGTAATTAATTTGTGTCCTGGTGTGTTAGCAGGGAGAGAGAGGCTGCTATAGAGTAGAAAATAAGAGATGGTAGTATGTTTATTATATCAATGGTGGTGCTGTGGTCGGGGAAAATCAGTTGTCCAGGTGCCGACTGAAAAGAAATAGCCGAGAGAGAGATAGAGTAAAGCCAGGGGAAGCTGGTAAAGTCTAAGGTATAAGACTATATTTTTTTATTTTATTAATTGAATATTTAGAGTAAATTTAGGAAATTTTAGTTGATAATTGGAGAAGAGTTTGTGTTTGAGAATTTGTGGATAAATTGAGAAAATGACATAGTATTTGATTAGCTTATTAGGTGATGAAATGGATTTTGGGATGTTAGTTTAAAAAATTTGGTAAAATGAATAAAATGTAGGACTTGGGCTGATTTTATAAATTAGTGGAAAAGTTGGATTTTAGAAATTATATTTTTATTTGGATAGAGGATTTTATGAGGAGCATTATGAAAAATTTTGGATAATTTTTTTGAGAAGTGAAAATGGAGATATGAATTTTATTTTAAGAATAGAATAAAATGATTTATTAATTTATTTTGTGGAATTTGGAGACTTGGTTGAATTATATTAATTAATGGATATGGTGAAAAATTCTGAAATTTGGTTATTAAATCAAGGAGGAAATGTAGTAATTTCTAAGATATTTGTGAGTGGTAGGAGTAATCGGATGAATTAGTTATTAAATTCAGAAAAATGGTTAAAATGGAAGCTTTGAGGAATTCTTATAAATGGTGGGAGGTTTAATTTTCGAAGGAAGTAATTTTATTTGGCTTTGGGATAATGTTAGAAGTTTTATGGAGATTTTTATTTTGATTTAACAATGAAGATCAATGGAGTTATGGATTTTACTAGAAAATAGAATATTAATGGTCATTTCTAAGGAGCCAAGAGTATTTTAATTAATTAAAATACTTCTTGAACTCGGAAATTTACGTATAAAATATGGACACGACCGTATCGAGATGTACTATTTAATCAAGTGGATTTCACTTAGAGATTTTGAAGAGAATACCCTGTTTCAAAGGAGAGAACAGATTAAAATGTTAGGTATCGCCGACAAGAATTTTGGTTTGGATATTCACTGTGTTAGTTGTATACATTTCATAGATACTGATTCGAGAGTTCCTAATTGAAGCATTGAGTTTATAAGCTTTTATAGAATATTAGAATTGTCGTCTGGAGACTGAATTACCGTATTATGTTTAACTATAGAAATTGACGCGCGAGATCGATAGCGGCGGATTAGACTCGTGGTAACCGCAAGAGCGTTGAACCAAATAATGATCAAATTAGAAGATTGTGACGCCGTAAGATAGAAGATGAAAGCAGTATTACTGTGACGTTTCATGATAGCTGAGAATTCGAGGCAAGTGTTTTCCCTTCACTTCTTGTTCAAGTGAGATTGTTTTAAATATGCTTATTATGGTATTATTCCATTTATTATCGATCTTGTCGACATTTATTGTCATTCTTGTTTATTCAATTTATACCCTTTTACGTATCGAACTTGTCGATAACCCTTGAAACTATTATTTCCTTAATGATGCTTCCTTATTAGGAGTACAACTAAACCGGTTGTTTAGGTAGTCGGGATCCCACTAGTAGAGCACTGAACCTATTATGTCCAAATACCCATTTCATACTTTATTTTAATCCATTCTGTGTTGATAGATTTTTGATTCGAAATATTTCTCTTGTGATTTGAGTTTTGATAGATTTTATATGTTTTCATTAACAATGATATTATTATTTATTTTAATCCATTCTGTGTTGATAGATTTTTGATTCGAAATACTTCTCTTGTGATTTGAGTTTTGATAGATGTTATATGTTTTCATCAACAATGATATTATTATTATTCCTGTTTTACTACACACTTGCTGAGCATTTCTTCCGCTCATACTTGTTTGTTTCGAAACCCTAACTTTTCAGTAAGGTAGTTTGGCGAGACATATTCGTACAATTCGAAGAGAGAAGAAGCAGACGCTATCTCGAAGATAACTTGACACGGGATGTCCTGATCCAGAGTAAGGTCTATTCTATTTAGTTTAACTCTGATAATTATTATTATGTATCAGATTAATTACCCTGGTATACTTCTTATCGAAGTCATACCAGTGATTTAAGTTTTGATCTAAGAGAATGTGGTAAAGAAGAAAGTTGGTATCCTATGGAATTTGGATTCTTGTTTCTAGCACTATAACCTAAAAGATCTTGGATTGTTTGGGGTCACAGAGATTATACTTCAATTTTTGACAATTACACGGAATAATGTTTTATTAAAGTGGTGATGTTATTTTGAGGATTCTCAGGTAACGACCAAATCTCCTGACCCGGATTTGGGGGTGTTACAGCTGGGAGTACGCTGCCTATGGTTGTCCATCCAGAACAAGAAACTAACCCTCTTCAGATGGTGGTTTCTCCTCTTTATAGCGCTGGTCGTACGCTGCCTCCGGGGGTACAGATCCACACCACGGATCTCCCTTTGAATACCAACCCGATGTATGGGCTGCCTAACTATCCCCCTCAACACAGGGAACCTGGACCGAGCGGTCATGCCTTACAGATTCGAGATCGAGAGTACGATAATTACTCTGGTCCCTATACTGATGATTCAACGTCTGAGGATGACAACGATGATCGTGATGAAGCCCCGAGGAGGTGACGTGCTAGTAGAGAACCTCGAAGGAGGTCCCAAAGAATCCATGATGGACCTCCACAAACGACTGAGGAAAGGATCAAGGCTCATGAGGCTGAGATCCAGAGGCTAAAAGATGACGCCGCCAGAGAGCAAGCAAGGCAGAATCAAAGTCTGCATCGACCTCCTCCAATCTCAGGAAGGGTTCCCGTCATAGATCTGGAGAGGTCGTCTAGGAGACGAAGAAGGGCCGAAGCCCCAACTGAAAAATCGACAAGGGTGGAGAACCCCAAAAGTAACCCTAGGGATCTGATGCCCCTTTGGGATCCTGATGATCCTACACCTCCGTTCACTGAAGAGGTAATGACTGCTCGCATCTCAAGGAAGTTCAAGATGCCGACGATTAAGGCTTATGACGGAACGGGTGATCCCGCAAATTACGTTAGGACGTTTTCAAACGCACTGCTGTTGCAACCTGCAAGTGACGCCTTGAAGTGTAGGGCGTTCCCTCAAACCCTGTCGGGTATGGCTCAAAGATGGTACAGCCGTTTACCTGCAAACTCGATTGGCTCTTTCAAGGAGTTAAGCGCTGCCTTTGTGAGTCAATTCATCAGCGGAAGAGTTCATGAGAAAAGTTCTGCATCCCTCATGTATGTGGTACAGGGGAAGAATGAGAATATGAGAGATTATCTCAAGAGGTTCACCAAGGAGACGTTGAACATCACCGACTTAGAGAACAAGGTGGCCATGGTAGCCTTGGAACATGGCACTACTGACCTGTACTTTAAAAGGTCGTTAGCAAAGCATCCACCTGAGAATATGGCTGAACTCCAACGGAGGGCTGATAAGTATATCAAGGCCGAGGATAGTACCAAAAAGGATGTCGTGATAAACAATGGCAAGGGTAACAATGATACAAAGAAGCGAAAGCAAGACCATGAGTATGATGACCACGAGAATGATGTTAGGGACAAGTATCCCCGAACTAGCGAGGACTCCGACTATGCCCCTAAGAAGAACCAAGGACGGAGGTTCACTGAGTATGCAAGGTTGAATACTTCTAGAAGTCGAATCTTGTTTGACATTGAAAAGGATAAGGATTTCCGATGGCCGAAGCCACTCAGGGGTGATCCCTCGAAGAGAAACAAGAATCAGTATTGCAGATTCCACAGAGATGTGGGGCATGACACTGATGATTGCAAGCAACTCAAAGATGACGTTAATCAAATTAGAGATTTTACTGGCCAGAGATGCTGACCAGGTAATCAACATGATCTCAGGAGGTCCGACTGCGGCCGGCACAACAAGGAATTCTCGGAAGGCTTATGCCAGAGAAGCGATACACATCGTGGGAGAGGCCCCGAAGCAGGCTAGGACTGAAATCGCAATTGGTTTTGACGATTCTGATCTTGAAGGGGTGAAGTTCCCCCACGACGATCCGTTGGTCATAACTCCTATGATTGGAAACTCGGAGGTGAAGCGAGTCTTGATAGACAATGGAGCTTCCGTTGACATTTTGTTTCATGATGCGTTTGTGAAGATGGGATACACTGGTTCTCAGTTGACCCCCAATAACATGCCAATTTACGGATTTAATGGAATTGAGTCCAAAGTTGAAGGGACTATTCAGTTACCCATGACAATTGGGCAAGAACCTAAAGAGGCTACTCAGATGCTGAATTTTCTGGTGATCAAAGCATCCTCGACTTATAACGCAATCCTGGGAAGGACTGGACTTCATGCGTTCAAGGATGTTGCGTCTACTTATCACATGAAGATTAAGTTTCCAACCGGGAACGGAATTGGAGAACATAAAGGTGATCAAAAGATGGCACGAAGCTGTTATGTAGCCTCGTTAAGGCCTGATGGAGTCGGGGGGCAAGTATCTCCAATTGAAGACGTGGATGTGCGCAGAGGTAAGGAACACCAAGAATGGCCAGCAGAGGACATCACACAGAAGCCTTGGATAGCCATTGAGGCTAAGGCGTTAACTGACTTCGTGGTTGAATGTACCATTGGCAACCAAGAAGTCGGGGGGCAGGAGGTAGTACCCCAAGCAGGAAGTGAACTTCAGAATAAGAATGAGGATACCAGAAGGAATGGTGGACGCTCTATTTTGATGGAGCATCAAAAACAAAATCAAGTGATGCAGGCCTAGTCTTGCAATGCCCCGATGGGCTCAAGTTATCCTAGTAGGACTTAGCTTCATCTAGTAGAAGCAAAAAAAAGGTTCATGGAAACCATTGAAGAGCATGTTGCTCCGAGTAGGACAATAGTACTCTATCACCCGATGAGTGCAAGTCAAGGATGAACGAGTACCGAAAATAAAAGAATAACGAATGGAAAACAAACAAATGCATAGGTGAAGATCCCGAAGGGTCAAAGCCATGAAAGACCGAGGATGTTAAGGACTAGCTACTCTTCAGTACTTATTAAGGACCTGGATTAAGGATCCAAGGATGAAGGCCAATAGATAACCTTAAGCAAGGATTAAGAAGTTCAAGCAAGCTCTCGTCTCAGAAGTTTAAAAGGCAAGAATCCAACGGGATTGTATTTATCGAAATCTATATCGAGGAATTAACCCCGAATCCTAGGTTGAAGAACAGAAGCTGTTAGCCATGAAGGCCAAGGTTAGTTGTGAAGGCCAAACTTGAGGGGGGTCATGAACCTCCAATTAAGATCCAAAGGTTGAAACTTCATGTTGACTTCAAAACCAATATGTATTTTTGAAAACCTCCTAGAGAAGGTTCAAGACCTCGTGGGGCTAACCAGAAACCCTTTGGCCTTGGACCAGCAGCTCTGATAGATATTTCGGTGATTTAAAACACCATTGAGATTGAAAACCCTTGATTTCAAACTTTGGAGTTCAACCTTTGAACATCGACGTTCGACACCCAAGACCAAGACAGACATTGAAGCCATGACGGCCAAGCGAACTGAGAAGTTACTTATATGGGAGCATCTTTGAAAGAACCCCTGAAGGGCAAGTTGATAGCATTCTTGCAAGAAAATAGCGATGTGTTTGCTTGGACTATAGCGGATATGCCAGGGATTGATCCCCAACTCATAACTCACAAGTTGAATGTTGATCCGGGGCGGAAGATAATAGAACAGAAAAGAGAAATTTTGCTCCTGAAAGGCAGGAGGCCCATTAAACAAGAAGTTGAAAAGCTTTTAGAAGCTGGGTTTATTGAAGAGATTCAGTTTCCAGAATGGTTGGCTAACCCTGTGATGGTCAAGAAAGCCAACGGTAAGTGGAGGATGTGTATAGACTTCACCGACTTGAATGACGCATGCCCTAAGGATTGCTTCCCTTTACCAAGGATAGACATGTTAATAGATGCCACAACAGGACATGAGATGCTGAGCTTCATGGATGGTTTCAGCGGCTACAATCAGATTAAGATGCACAAGGATGACGTCCCTAAGGTATCTTTCATAACTGACTTTGGTGTTTTCTGCTATATTGTTATGGCTTTTGGTCTAAAGAATGCAGGAGCTACTTACCAACGATTGGTGAATAAGATATTCGCCCATCTGATTGAAAAAACCATGGAGGTCTATGTTGATGACATGTTAGTCAAGAGCCTACTCAAGGCAGATCACATTAAGCACCTCAGAGAGGCATTCGAAGTGCTGAGGCACCACAAGATGATGTTGAATCCAGCCAAGTGCGCTTTTGGCGTTGGATCAGGCAAATTTTTGGGTCTGATGGTTTCAAAGAGAGGCATAGAGGCCAACCCTGACAAGATCAAGGCGATCTTAGACATGGAGCCACCACGCTCTATAAGAGATGTGCAGAAGTTGACAGGCCGGGTAGCGGCTTTAGGAAGATTCATCTCCAAGTCTGGTGATAAGTGCTTGCCTTTCTTTCAAGCATTGAAGAAGGTGAAAAATTTTGAATGGACTAATAAAAGCCAAGAGGCCTTTGAACAGTTGAAGAAGTACATGGTCGAAGCCCCGTTGCTGGCCAAACCTAGTCCCGGAGAGACTCTTTATCTGTATCTAGCAATGTCTGAACAAGCATTGAGTGCCGTCCTCGTTAAGAAAGAGAACAAGGTTCAGAGGCCTATCTACTACGTAAGCAAGGTGCTCCACTGAGCCGAGTTGAATTACTCTCCCATTGAGAAGTTCACCTTGGCATTGATAACAGCCTCGAGGAAGTTACGCCCGTACTTCCAGGCACATAAGATTGAAGTCCTGACGGACCAATAGTTGAGAAACATATTGCATAGCCCGAAGGCTAGTGGAAGGCTAATCAAGTGGGCGATTGAACTTGGAGAATTTGACATCACGTATGAGCCTCGAATAGCCATTAAGGCCCAGGCATTGGCTGACTTCGTGGTTGAATGTACCATTGGCAACCAAGATGTCGGGGGGCAGGATATAGTAACCACCCCTGGAAATGAAGAAAAAGATGAAGAGCCTGTACCTGATCAGAATGAACATCGGGTGCTCTATTTTGATGGAGCATCAAAAACAAAATCTAGTGATGCAGGTTTAGTCTTACAAAGCCCCGATTGGTTTACAGTCGAGTATGATTTAAAATTGGACTTTCCGACAACTAACAACGAAGCTGAGTATGAAGCCTTGATAGCCGGTTTAGGCTTGGCTAGAATAGTGAGAGTCAAGAATCTCAAACTATGGCAAAGTACTTGAAAGTCGTGAAGGCCATGATGACTGAGTTTGAGTGAATGGTATGAGAAGCACATTTCGAGAGAACAGAACGTTAAGGCTGATGCCCAATCTAAGTTTACTTCTTCTGAGATAGAGAACTACGCCGAAGAGTTTACTTTCAGGTCTTGAAGGCCCCGTCTATTATTTTAAATTGATAGCACCAATTGATGTAAGCTGAAGGATAGACCCTCATAAAAGCTCACCCTGAGACTGGTTGGCTCCCTGATAATGCCTTGAAGGCACAGAAACTGTTAATGAGAATGTTGAGATAAGAGGTCCTTTGTCATTCCTTACTTAATCTGGAATCTCAAATTCCGATACAAATGTTTAGCCTTGATGGCCAAAAAGGCTGTCTGTCTCCAATCGAGATGGCCAAAAAGGTTGTCTGCCTCCAATCGAGTTCGTCGTTTGAGTTTAAGGACTTGAATCAAGAGCCGTCAATCGAATTCAAACCAAAGGAAGGTTGGAAACCTAGAATCAAGATAAAGGGTTGACAACCAGATAACGATGCAAACCAGACTTGAAGTCAAGTGCTCAGTGGAAAAGAAACTTGTTGAACGATCAAACGAGAAGCAAGACCTCCACCATATTAAACAAGGGGGGCAAGAACTAAAAAGCTTCATCACAAGCTCCACATCTTAGAACAAGAAAGAGAGATTAATTATGCCTTGAAAGGAGGTACAACATCCGTGATCAAGGACGTGATTCTAGAACGAGACTCATGATCAAGGACGTGATTCTAGAACGAGACTCCAGGCATTGCGAAAAGCTCCGAGAGGCACGACATAGCAACAATGGAGCACCTGTCGGGCGATCAAGAAGCACCCGGCAGGCAACCTGGCTCTCCTGGCAGCCGACCAGGTGCCATGGAGAGGGTCTGGCCGACCTGGCTCTCCTGGCAGCCGACCAGGTGCCATGGAGAGGGTCTGGCCGACCTGGCTCTCCTGGCAGCCGACCAGGTGCCATGGAGAGGGTCTGGCCGACCTGGATCTCCTGGCAGCCGACCTCATGGATCTCCCGTCAGTTGTTCGAGTCGTTTCATGGTTCTGTAAGATCAAGATCGAGATCGAGATCGAGGTTCTGGATCCCTAAGATCGAGATCGAGGTTCTGAATCCTTGAAAGTCACGGGTGACCAACATACTAAATTAGAGATCGAGATCGAGATCGAGGTTCTGGATCCCTAGTATCGAGATCGAGGTTTTGAATCCTTGAAAGTCATAGGTGACCAAAATAGTTCCAAACACTTCCAAACAACTTGAGGCACCTGTCGGGCGATCAAGAAGCACCCGGCAGGCAACCAGAAGCACCCGGCAGGCAACCAGGATCTCCTGGCAGCCGACCAGGTGCCACAGAGGAGGGTCAGCCGACCAGGATCTCCTGGCAGCCGACCAGGATCTCCTGGCAGCCGACCAGGAGCATCTGGCAGCTGACCGGGAGCCACGAAGATGCTCAATCTAACTTCCCGATACTCATTTTGGCACCCCCTATCGTCTGATTGAATCGTTTGATGGTTTTGCTGAAAGTTTCTCACTTTCCGTGACAAACATCGACTTTCGAATTAGCACCGTTTAGTGCCGTTTTATGCCATTTAACGTCATTTACACCAACATTGAAACGTCGTTTAAGCATCGTGTGACATCATTAATGTCAACCTGGATTTCCCGTCAACATGTTAGACGATCGAGAAGCACATGTCAGACGATCGAGAAGCACGTGTCAGACGATCGAGAAGCACATGTCAGACGATCGAGAAGCACATGTCAGACGATCGAGAAGCACGTGTCAGACGATCGAGAAGCACGTGTCAGACGATCGAGAAGCACATGTCAGACGATCGAGAAGCACATGTCAGACGATCGAGAAGCACATGTCAGACGATCGAGAAGCACATGTCAGACGATCAAGAAGCACATGTCAGACGATCGAGAAGCACGTGTCAGACGATCGAGAAGCACCCGGCAGGCAACCAGGATCTCCTGGCAGCCGACCAGGTGCATCAAGGAGGGTCAGCCGACCAGGATCTCCTGGCAGCCGACCAGGATCTCCTGGCAGCCGACCAGGAGCACCTGGCAGCTGGCCGGGACCCTTGACGGCTGACTCGCTGCCCGGAAGAGGTTAAAATTGTCCCGAATCTCCTCCGTTTAGTGTCGTTTAGTGCCGTTTAGCGCCGTTTAGTGCCGTTAGTGCCGATAACACCGATAGAAGTCACGAATGACCAAACTGACGACCTGAGATCAAGATCGAGCTTCTGGATCCCTAGGATCGAGATCGAGGTTCTGGATCCTTGAAAGTCACGGGTGACCAAGATACTAAATTAGAGATCAAGATCGAGCTTCTGGATCCCTAGGATCGAGATCGAGGTTCTGGATCCTTGAAAGTCATGGGTGACCAAGATACTAAATTAGAGATCAAGATCGAGCTTCTGGATCCCTAGGATCGAGATCGAGGTTCTTGATCCTTAATTTCCATGAATAGGTTTTCAGGTCCGGGTTTCTTCGCCAACCACGAAGCAGCCGACCTCACACTGTTTGGGCCATATCTTGAGCTCCGGGTATCAGATTTGGACGATCTTACAGTCCACGCGAAGGTCTTGGAGTTTTCTACAACCTTGGAAGGTCCCCAGCCGACCAGGATCTCCTGGCAGCCGACCAGGTGCCACAGAGAGGGTCTGGCCGACCAGGATCTCTCTTGTCAGCCGACCTCACGGTGTTTGGGCCATATCTTGAGCTCCTGGTATCAGATTTGGGCGATCTTACAGTCCACGCGAAGGTCTTGGAGTTTTCTACAACCTTGGAAGGTCCCTAGCCGACTAGGATCTCCTAGCAGCCGACCAGGTGCCACAGAGAAGGTCTGGCCGACCAGGATCTCTCTTGTCAGCCGACCTCACGGTGTTTGAGCCATATCTTGAGCTCCGGGTATCAGATTTTGGCGATCTTACAGTCCACGCGAACGTCTTGGAGTTTTCTACAACCTTGGAAGGTCCCTAGCCGACTAGGATCTCTTGGCAGCCGACCAGGTGCCACAGAGAGGGTCTGGCCGACCAGGATCTCTCTTGTCAGCCGACCTCACGGTGTTTGGGCCATATCTTGAGCTCCGGGTATCAGATTTGGGCGATCTTACAGCCCACGCGAAGGTCACAGAGTTTTCTACAACCTTGGAAGGTTCCATCCGACAAGGAACACCCCCTGGCCGACCAGGATCTCCTGGCAGCCGACCAGGATCTCCTGGCAGCCGACCAGGATCTCCTGGCAGCCGACCAGGAGCACCTGACAGCTGGCCAGGACCCTTGTCGATGACTCGCTGCCCGGAAGAGGTTACAATTGTCCCGAATCTCCGCCGTTAAACGCCGATTAAGTGCCGATAAGCACCGTTAGTGCCGATTAGCATCGTTAGCACCGTTAGTGCCGATAAGCACCGATTAAGTGCCGATTAGCACCGTTAGTGCCGATAGCACCGTTAGTGCCGATAAGTACCGATTAAGTGCCGATTAGCACCGTTAGTGTCGATAGCACCGTTAGTGCCGATAAGTACCGATTAAGTATCGAATAGCACCGTTAGTGCCGATAAGCACCGTTAGTACCGATAAGCATCGATTAAGTGCCGATAGCACCGTTAGTGCCGATAAGTACCGATTAAGTATCGATTAGCACCGTTAGTGCCGATAGCACCGTTAGTACCGATAAGCACCGATTAAGTGCCGAATAGCACCGTTAGTGCCGATAAGCACCAAATAAGTACCGATAAGCACCGTTAGTGCCGATAAGTACCGATTAAGTGTCGATTAGCACCGTTAGTGCCGATAGCACCGTTAGTGCCGATAAGTACCGATTAAGTATCGATTAGCACCGTTAGTGCCGATAGCACCGAATAAGTACCGATTAGCACCGTTAGTGCCGATAAGTACCGATTAAGTATCGATTAGCAACGTTAGTGCCGATAGCACCGTTAGTACCGATAAGCACCGATTAAGTGCCGATTAGCACCGTTAGTGCCGATAGCACCGTTAGTGCCGATAAGTACCGATTAAGTATCGAATAGCACCGTTAGTGCCGATAAGCACCGAATAAGTACCGATAAGCACCGTTAGTGCTGATAGCACCAGTAATATCGTTAGCACCGACAGTGTCTTCTAGCACCGTTCAGTGTCGTTTAATGCCGGTTGGCGTCACTTAAACGTTGTTTAAGTGTCGTTTAAGGCTAGTTAGTACCGTTTAGTGCCGTTTTATGCCGTTCAACGTCGTTTAAACATTGCTTAAATGTCGTTAAAGCTGATTAGTGCCGATTAGCATCGAATTAACATTGTCGTAAATGCGTCGGTCGCTCCACGCTTTACATAAAGACAATACTCGTGAAACACTAGTGTATAAAGATGAACCCTGACCCGAGTCTTGGAAAGGACCGTTGAAACTTCAAGGAAAACCTGATCAGTTTTCCTAGAAGTTGGGGGGCAAATGATATGGGCAAAAAGTAATCCCTAAAGACACATTTAATGTGGCATTAATTAGGCCAAGAATGGTCCAAACGTGGGGCCCACCAGGTGGGCCCAAAACCCCAATTATAATATTAATTTCGTAATTAATATTGGGGGTAATAAACAGCTCAGCAATAAGAGTTGGATAAGGATATTTATCCCACCAGACTTAGCCACCAAGGCATCCAATTCAATATGGAAACTGATTCCTACAAGGAATAGATCTAGAACCTTCCCCAAAGACTTGTCTACCAAGTCTCCTATTCCTACCATAATTCTAAGGCTTCTCAGCCTATATAAGGACCTACTCCTTCACCCTCAGGACTACGTTTTTTGGGGCAGAGCTCAATACGTCACTTACGTTTTGGACACAGCTCCATACGTTACCCACCACGTTTTGGCTAAATCCTCGAATAAGGACATACAAGCCACTGCGTCCTAGGTGAGCTCTCGCCGCCATAGCCTCGAGGGCACCATCACCTAGAACTACGTCCTGGCTTGATTCTCAATAACGAGATACGTAGGCACTCTGTGAGGACCGATCAGTCTCGTAACACGGAAACAGCCATTAAAGCGCGAAGCTCAACCACCCTAGCAATAATTACAAATCGTAACCGAGTTTTAGATCCACAACAAATATAAACTTAGCCTCCTACTAATGAATTAAGTATAAGCAAATATATATCTTTGTTTACCTTCTTTTCTTTATTTTTATACTATAGACTTTACGTAAAGAAGTGATCGGTTACTAAACCTGTACCTTCGACTGACTGCCTATGTCTCAATATTATGCATGGGTGATATTCAAAGATTTTATTACATGCAAATTGTCGATTTTGAATGAAATATTTATTTTTGTATTGTATTGTATTTTATTTTTCATACAAAGTAATGATGAAAATCACAGAATAAATTTTAAAAATTGTCCCAAGTGATAATTATTATAAACTTGTTACGACTTTAAAGTAGTGATACACAACCCATGTGCAGGTAAGAGAGGCCATTTTATTTATGATAGAAAAATTAACAAAGTAGTAAGATCATCTCAAGTAGTTGTGATCCAAGAATTTAAATTTGGATCCGTTATTTAATTTTAAATAACTATTTACATATTATATTACATAAGTATTATATCAAATTATTTAATCTTAAATTTAATGTTTAATCATAATAAACTATTTATATTATATTTAATAAATTGAATAAACTAAAGATATAAATCTTTTAATATACGTAAATAATCATTTTTTCAAAAAATCGCTCAAAAGTTGGTAAAAATCGGATTAATCGGTCAAAAATCGACCTCATTGGTAAAAAATTGAAAAGTACGTAGAAAAATTTAAAAAATTTAAAAAATTTAAAATTGAATAAAATTTATGAAAAATGTTATTCTCATATACGAAATTACTATTTTAAACGGTTAAATCATGAATTTTATCAATTTTTTCTCTCATATTGACCCCAATTCAAAAATTAGATCTTAAAATTTATATTTATTTTAATAATACTATATATTTTAGATATATATTGACATTCAAATTAAACATAAGCCAAAAGATGGAATGGTTTGATCGAAGGTGTATCGTATTTATTTGGATAAGTATCTTTATTTAATTTCAACAATTTCAAATAAATACTTCCACATGCTAGAAAAACATGAAAGTTGGAATTGGTCTTTTAAATTATATTTTCCATGCATGATTAAATTTTCGTAATTTATTGATAACTTTTTTTCGGAGTCGAAAACCGAAAAACCCGTACATTGAAATATCCAACGGTTAACCAAAGTTCAGCGAAATTTGACCAAATTTTGAGGGAATAATTTTATTAATATTACAAAATGCTGGGCAAAATTTCATAAAATTTAGAGCATTTTTTATTTTATGGATATTTATTTAATATATTTATTTAATAGATTAAGTAGTCTTTTTTTTTGTTGCTGGAAGGGGAAATTAAAACATTCTCTTGAAAACATGTGGCAAGGTGTTATTGGTTGACACCATAGCACATGGATTGCCATCTCTTAAGTTATTTATAGCCCTTGATGAAAACCAAAGAAACACACATCCAACAATTCATGTTTAAGAACATAAAAAAACAAGGTAGGTCCCACCCACCATCCATTATCATCACTTCATCAGCATCACTTATCTCACACTCTCTCTCAATTCTCTCTCGTTGTACACACACACATATACAATTAATCTTCAAAAAATCATATCTTACAATCCGTTCATCCAAAATTAGTGATTTATATATGTATGTGTTCTACAAACGAGCTCTATCCATTGATATATGTATCTTCAGATTTCGACCAAATAAATTTCTTGGTGAGTTTTTGATTTTAATTCGGTTTCAAAGATTATAGTGTTTTTGATGATTTTGTTCTTGCAGGGTTGTAGCTTAGAGCCGATTACAACATATACATTAATTTCAAAAAATTTCGAGAATATTCTATTTTACCGAAAAATTCATGGGGTAGCCGGAATTGGAGTTGTAAAATGTTCTTCAAAATTTTGTTTTAGCTATAATATAGTTCGTTGCTTGGTGATGCTTGTATAATTATTTGGGATTTTTTAGATTTCATTTTATTTTGCCGGATAATGTTTGGTTGACCGGAAATGGTTGAATAAATTTTGTTTGAAGTTCCGTGTTGGTGTATATATAGATAGATGTATTGTGGTGTGTATATGTTATTTTCAATTTTTTTGAGCGTGTTTTGGATTCGTCGAATTTTGGATCTGGTACCGGAATCTGGGAATAATCCGACCTTGTTCATGTGTGTTCTTCTTGGGGCCGACAATTTTTTTTTAAACTGTTGTTCCTTAAATTCAACCGGATTCGGTCGAATTTATAAATTTGACCGTATCCGGTCGAATTTATAAATTCGACTGTTCTCGGTCGAATTTATAAATTCGCCTGTTCTCGGTCGAATTTATAAATTTGACTGGAAGTGATCGAATTTATAGTCAAATTTATAAATTCGACTGCAACCAGTCGAATTTAAGGTGCCTTAGGCGCCAAATTCAAAATTTTTGTATTTTCAATTTTTTTCAAATTTGCGCTCGAATTGAGCAGTCGAATTTGTTAAATTCGACCGCTTTTTACTAAATTCCACTAAGCTAGAATCGACTGCCAATTTACAGTCGAATTTATCTAAATTCGACCGGATCCAGTCGAATTTAGCTAAATTCGACCGCAAATTGGCAGTCGAATTTAGCCGAGATTCTAGTAGTGAAGGCCATGTTTGTTTCATGAAATTGGAGGAGGGATTGGATTATAATCCTTTAAAAAAATTAATCCCTTGTTTGTTTTGAAAATTAGATCAATGAACTATAATCTTGGATAACACTAAAACAAAACTTATTATTATGTGATGGGATAATATAATACCTGCTCAGCCCAGGTATTATAAAGGGATTAAAATTTAATAGACAAAAATACCCTTATATAGTTCAAATAATTACAGCTGCATACATTTTGATAAACCGATTGTTTAATCACAAGACCCATCTTCTTCCTCCCATTCTCAACCCTCGATCACTTTTACAGACCAACAACAACATTGATTCAACTCCAAAGCTCTTCCCATCACAATCCTATTTCATTACCAACCTCAACATTCTGCCTGCTAATTTCCCCCCAGACATTATCTTCCCAAGAATTCCTCCACCCCTGTGGCCTTCCTTATTTCTCCCTGATGGTATGACACACTCTCTCTCTCTCTCTCTCTCTCTCTCTCTCTCTCTCTCTCTCTCTCTCTCTCTCTCTCTCTCTCTCTCTCTCTCTCTCTCTCTCTCTCTCCGCCCCTCCTCACTCTCCCTCCTTTTTATTGTCGTTTCATATCTGGAGTTTCGTACATGTGTGTGTCTGTGTTTGTGGTGCTCTGTATTTGGTTATGTGATGGTCTTTCTGTTATCAGTTATAATTCTTATGTGAATTTTGCAAACAAACATGGGATAGGACTATTTTAAAGGATTATAATACTTGGACTAATAATGAAGGAATTATAGTGATTGGATTATAATTCGGGGATTATAATACCACGAAACAAACATGGCCCTAGCTCCTCTTAGCTGCATCTTTCCATTTTTAATTCGGCTTACCGACGGACTTGAGTCTATATCACTAATCGCACTTGTTGGAATGTGCTTATAAGTAAAGAGGTTTTGGAAACTTGTTTTAGGCAGTGGCGGATCAATCAAAGGTCGCATGTTCACCGTCTGCAAAATGACAGATTTAGGATACGCCCCTGAATTTGAGGTAGCTACCGCGAGTCCAGCACATCTGTAAAGGAGTGGAGTCAGTAACTCAGTTCTTGTGTAGATTTTTTCATCTGTTACACCATGTCGCCTGTCTTGCATTTCCAGATCTGCTTTTAGTTTTGCCATCTTTGAGTTGGGAAACACTAACTCTGTAGTAATCCAATGCTTTTCGAGATGTACTGTAGATTTAGTTGCAATTAAATCATTATTACATGATCCTAGTACGTAGCAGCTCATGCACAAAACAGGGATGAAGATGTGCTTGTTTATCTTGATCACTTGGATTGCTTGACAAACTTGCCGAGTAGATAGAAATGAGAACATAGTGGCTGTGAAATTCTAACTAACTAAAGAAGATAAAAGTAACTGTGTTTACATTGACTGTGAAAGATCGTCTGTAGATTGCTTGGTTACAAAAATGAATTGCTATTCTAACTTATATACAAGTTGAGGCTGAGCTAATATTCTATTTTTAACTAACTTTGACAGCTGGAAATTATAGAAAATGGAAAATATAAATTAACCAATCCCAACAGCCCCCTTCAAGTTGGAGGGTGTTGAAGACACACACAACTTGCAGAGTTATTGATGATGTTGAATGCCTGTCAAAGGTTTTGTATATATGTCTGCAAACTGCTATTTAGAAGGAATATAAGAAAGAGAGATTAGCCTAGAAGAAAGTTTAGCACGAACGAAATGGCAATCGAGCTCTATGTGTTTAGTTCGTTCGTGATATACCGAATTCTTTGCAATATAAATTGCTGCTTGATTGTCACATTTTACAGGAACAGAAATGATATCTGGTACATCAAGTTCGTGTAAAAGGTGAGTTAACCAAGCTAGTTTAGATGTTAATCTTCATAAAGATCGGTATTTAGCTTCAACATATGATACAGAAACCGTATGTTGCTTCTTTGATTTCCATGAAATCAAACTTCCACCAAGCAAAACAACAAACCCACTTACAGATTTTCTAGTATTGGGGCACGCAAGCCCAGTCAGCATCACAAAATGCCTCTAAACCAAACGAATCATTCTTGTTTAGTAACAGACCTTGACTTGGATTATGTCTTAAGTATCGTAAGACATGTATAGCAGCATCCCAATGGGGTTATCTTGGTGTGGACATAAACTGACTCAGGTGTTGAACACTGAAAGAAAGGTCTGGACGTGTATGTGTTAAGAAATTGAGTTTGCCTACTAATTGACGATATCGAGAAGGGTCAGATAATAAAGAACCCTCATCTGATAGAAGTTTACAGTTGAGATCCAATGGAGTGATGACAGGAGAAGCATCTGTGCATTGAAATTCAGCTAGAAGATCAGAAGTAAATTTCTGCAGAGAAACAATCATGCCATCTGGAACCTCTGTGAACTCCAATCCAAGAAAGTAATGAAGCTTACCAAGGTCTTTGATCTTAAAGATAGAGTCAAGATAAGCCTTGATGTGATTTATTTCCTCATGATCATTACTAACAACTAAAATGTCATCTACATAAACAGCAAGAAAAATAACCAATGAGCCACGATTTTTGTAGAACAGAGAAGAATCGTTCTGTGAAACAGTATAACCTCTGGACAGTAAGTAGTTTTCAATTTTGTGTTCCACTCCCTTGAGGCTTGTCGTAGACCATACAAAGATCTTTCAAGCTTGCAAACAAGTGAAGGATCCACATTTAAACCAGGGGGAGGTGCCATATAAATTTCTTCGTGTAAATCACCATGAAGAAAGGCATTATTAACATCAAGATGAAATAAATCCCACCCCCTTTTCACTGCAGTAGCAACTAATCTTCAAATTGTAGTCATTTTTACTAATGGGGAAAAAGTTTCATTGAAATCAACACCTTCAACTTGAGTAAAACCATGTACCACAAGACAAGCCTTATATCGCTCAATAGAACCACCTGAATTTTGCTTAACTCGAAAAACCTATTTACAAGTGATAGGCTTTTTGCCTGGTGGAAGTGGAATAAGAGACCAGGTTTTATTAGCCTCTAAAGCAGAAAACTCTGCATCAATTGCTGTTTTCCATTCAGGAAATTTAATTGCTTCAGCATATGAACTTGGCTCAGAAGGTGGTAACACATAGGAAGTAGGAATAGTAGAGGCAGAGCAGCAAGTACCAGCAGGATTGAAGCAAACAAATGAAGTATAAAGAGAAGTTATAGTACAAAAGCAAGCAGACACATTGTGACAATTAGCAGTGGTATTATATGTATGAACATAATCTGTCAAATAGGATGGGAGTTTGGTTGATCGAGATGATTTTATAAATGGTACAATAGGATCAACTGAAGTATGTTGTTCAGTGAAATTATTGTCAGAAATATTATTATCAACGTGTTGAAAATCATTAGGAATGCTAGTAACTGGAGTATGAGTGGAAGTATTATGATGAATGTTTGTGTGATCAGGAATTAACAATGGAATAAAACTAGAAGAAGTAGATTTAACAAGAGGCAATGTTGACACATAACTCAGACATCCAAACGGTTTAAGAACATAGTAATCAGGTTTAACTTTGAATAACAACTCATATGGTGAACGCCCAGATAACAACTTTGTAGAAAATCTATTAATCAAATAGGTCGCTGTTAAAACACAATCACCCTAGAACTTTTTAGGCAAATTTGATTGGAAAAGTAAGGCTCATGAGGTTTCAAGTAAATGTTTATGTTTGCGTTCAACCACACCATTCTATTGTGGGGTGTGAGAACAAGATGTTTGATGGACAATACCTTGAGAAAGGAAAAACTCTGTGGCATATTTGCTAAGTCCTAACTTTAATTAATGCATTATCAGTTCGTACTATTTGAACTTTACTGTTGAACTGATTTTGAACCATGAAAACAAACTGCTTAATGAAATCAAAACATTGTATTTACAGCTCAGTAAATGAGTCCAAGTAGTATGAGTGTAATCATCAACAATCGTGAGAAAATATTTGTGTTTATTATAACTCTGAATAGAATAGGGACCCCAAATGTCTAATGTAACAATTGAAATGAGTTGTAGAACGAATAACACTTCGAGGAAAAGGAAGCCTGTGTTGACGTGCTTTAGCACAAATTTCACAAGTAGATATCAAAGCTAAACTAGAATTATCAACATTACAAATAGTTTTGAGCTTAGACAAAGACAAATGGCCTAGTCTAGTATGCCAAGTTGTAGCAGAGACATTTCCATTATTGTAACTGAAAAAGCTTGAGGGTGCAGAATGAGGAATAGAACTTTGATTTTCTGGAGTTGAAGAAGCAAGCAAGTACAGACCTATCTGAGAATCACCAAGTGCCAGTGGCTTCCTCAGAGAATAGCCCTGCAGAAAACATGTAGAAGGAGTGAAAGGAACTGTGCAGTCAAGATGATGAGCTAGTTTGTTTATAGAAATCAGATTATACTTGAAATGAGGAACATAGAGAACATCAAACAAAATATATCATGTATAATTGGAACTGTACCAGCATGAGTTATTGTTATGACTTCACCATTTGGTAAGGATATGTGTAAAGGTTTTGACAGGTTATGTATGGTAGTAAACAAGTGTTTTTAAGAGCACATATGATCACTAGCTCCACTGTCCAGGATCCAACTATTGTTGGTTGAATCAGAAAAACAAGCTAAAGGAGGAAGAGTAGAAATGTTACCAGCAAAATTTACTGAGCTCAGTGTTGAATCAGGAACAGATGAAGACTGTGTGCTTTTAAGCAAATTCTTGATCTGATTGCAAATGTCAGGTGAAAAACCAATAGCATGAGAGGATGTATTAGCAGCGCACCAGAATTCACAGAACAATTAAGACTAACAGGTGAATCAGTAACTTTAACTTGAGCTGCTAGCCTCTTAGAATTAGCAAATGGTGCTGTTTTAGTGAACTTAAAATCAGCTGAAAAACCATGTAATTTGAAGCACTTGTCAATTTTGTGACCTGTCTTCTTACAGTAGTTACAGTGAACCATTTTAGCATCCATTTGTTTCTTGAAACCAAAACCACCACTACTATAATTAACATGATGACCAGGTCTAGAAATGTTAATAGCCAATGAAGCGGCATCGGGTAAAAAATGATTAGTGGAATGGATCTCTCTTTGTGTTTCTTCCTGAAGCAAAAGACTATAGACCTGGACAATGGTAGGTAGAGGTGATTTCATCAAAATTGAACCCCTCATGACATTGAAAGAGTCATTTAATCCCATTAAAAATTGAATAACACGCTGATCCTGTTGAAACTTAGACAGCTTCTGGGATGCAACATATGAACAACCACATGAACAAACAGGGACCAAACATAGGGCATCAATATCATCCCATAACATCTTGAGTTTGGTAAAATAGTCAACAACATTACAATTTCCTTGAGAAATTTCACTAAGCTCTTTGTGCAATCCAAACAACTGAGCACCATTAGAAACTCCATATCTCTCTTCCAGTTCAATCCACATTTCATTTGCAGATGTAGAATAGACCACACTACGACTAATTGAATTTGACAATGCACCAAGCAGCCAAGATATGACCATATCATTGCAACGAGACCAACTTTTATATGTAGAATCAGTATTAACAGGTCTGGAAATAGAACCATCAACAAAACCTAATTTGTTCCTAGCTGACAGTGCAATAATCATAGATCTCTTCCAATTACTAAAGCCAGTTCTATCGAATGGATCACTTACTAACTTCATACCAGGACTATTCGAAGATTGAAGATGATAAGGATTATCAAATTTTGAAATAGAACCAGCATTATCATTATGATCATTGTGATTAGTTCGTTCAGCAGTGTGAGTCGATGATTCAGCCATTACAATCACTCAATTACAGGAAACACAAAAATTGTAAAGAAAAATAGAAATGATCAAGAACAGAGTTGATCGAAGAGTAAAAATGATCATAAAAGAGATTGATGAATTGATATGTAACAAATCATATCTATATATGATAAAATGTAAAGAAAAATGTCAACTAATTTGTGACATTGATGATCGATTCAAGAAAAACATACAAACAAGAAATTGTAGAATGATGAATCAAGAAAGTAAGGAAACAAAAGAGACCAAAGAGATCGAGATAGATAACAAAGAGATCAAAAGATATCGAGAGAAATAGATCGTAACAAAGAGATCAAAAGATATCGAGAGAGAGAGAAAGAGATAGATTGAGAATTTGGAGAAATAAAGAACGAGTATACCTGTATGTTGTTACAACAGAGAGATACAGGACAATAGAGAGATACAGATCAGTCTATGCCATTGAAGCCTAAACCTTGCTCTGATACCATGTGAAATTCTAACTAGCTAAAGAAGATAAAAGTAACTGTATTTACAATGACTGTGAAAGCTCGTCTGTACATTGCTTGGTTACAAAAATGAACTGCTATTCTAACTTATATACAAGTTGAGGCTGAGCTAAGATTCTGTTTCTAACTAACTTTGACAGCTGAAAATTATAGAAAATAGAAAATACTACCTCCGTCCCATAATATATGAACTGGTTTGACTTTCACGGAGATTAAGAAAAGGTAGTAGAAATAGAGTAAAGTTAGTTGAAAAGTGGGTAAAGTGGTGGGACCTATCAATATTTAATAATAGATTTGAGATTGTGGAGGAAAGTAGTGGGTGTAATAGTGTTTATTTAATATAAAAAAGAGTATGAAATGAAGAAGTAGTGGTTGTAATAGTGAAAAGTAGTGTTCAAAAATAGTAAGTATAATAGGTTCATTCTTTTTGGGACGTCCCAAAAAGGAATAAGGTTCATATAAAATGGGACGGAGGGAGTATAAATTAACCAATCCCAACAGTGGCACCATCAGCAATGCTATGGGAAAGGCTTATAGTGCTATAGCTATTCCCCGGCAGGAAAACTGGATTAGCTGAACACACATCAAACAAGAATGAATCTTACTAGACCATGTTGAGCCAAGTGGAAAGAGATGACCAAAGCCTTCTTCTCAATGGGTGATAGGAGCTTTTTTACAGAATCTCTGATAAATTGCATGCTATCCGGGCTTCAACAAAAGGAACACCTTCTTCATTGCATTCAACGTAAGTTCCTGTAGAGCTTAGCCTACCCGCAAAGGGTTAGTACTTGGAAAGTGTTTGTGTTTAGGATTTCTTGAGCAGATTCAGTATTGCAGTGTTATGAGTCACTGGTTGTGGATTGGGATAGAAGAATAATACTGGATTATAAACACCGGGCAGCATATGATCATGGAAAGGAAGATTATAAGTAAAGCAAAAATATAAGGGTTTACATAGTACATGCCAAAAGGCTCATTTCACACACAACATAATTGAATAGCACATAATTAACTTTACAAGAGAAAATAGATGAACTTGGAAAAAAAATAGAAATGAATGTCTATAGCTGCCTGAATTTAGAAATAATTAAGACTTGAATGCACAATTCATTATGATTCTGCAACTGCTTTATTGAATGAATGCCAAGCTTGTTACAAAATGGCATCCACATGTTTTACCATAATAAAACTTAAGTTATTCAAGCGGTTTTACAATTAATCCATGTTTTATTGAATTGTAATGATATTATAGGTTGTTCAAGTACCTTTTATTAGAATAAAACAAAAGACTTTAGAACCAAATCGTGTTTGATTACTTTGTATGGAAAGTGATAGAGTGTATTTTGTATATACTCTAGAGGATTTTGTTCCCACATTTATAGTGTTTTTGCGAATAATCGTGAGTATTTAATTAGTTTTTGATGAGTTTATCGCAGGAAATAAAGTATTGCCAAGTTTGAAGGGATTTAACGATTTTACGGTGTTTTTGGCTCCGAGTAATGACTTTATGAATTTGTGAGAAGAAGTGATGGAATTGTGGATTGTTGATAAAGATTTGAGGCTTGATCACTTGTTCGCAATGATGCTAAAGCGCAACACGAACCAGGCAACAAAACGCGGAAGTTTAGCTTTTATTTTGTCAAGAAGTGCTCGGCAGAATTCACCAAGCGCAGCTGCGCCCTTCCTTGCGCAGCTGCGCCCTTCAAGCACTGTTCGGCAGAATTCATCAAGCGCAGCTGCGCCCTTCCTTGCGCAGCTGCGCCCGTGCGTGGCTGTGCGGGAATTTTCTGCTGAATTTTGGTCCTTTTTCTATTTGTAATATAATTCTAATTACTTTTAGCTGGGCCTATTTATTTAAGGCAATTACTTAAGTCTTGTAACACTATAAAAACTCATCTAGATGATTGATTTAGAGAGGGATTATTTATTTTATATACACACAACTTTGTAAACACTTTCTTCTGGAGATTTTTGGGAGAATACTTATTTTCTTTGAAGATCAAGATTAAAGGTTTTTCTTCTATTCTTATAATTATGTGTTCAATTATTAATTCTTGTTTTGTTAATTCAATTATGAGTGAGTAGATAATTAATCTAGGGTTAAGTAGAACCCTAGTTATGATTGATGTGTGATTTTCCCAATTCCCCCAATTTGATTGTTTAATTGCTCTTGCTTATTGAGTTGTTTTAATTAGCAATTACAAATCAGACGTGATTATGTTTATTGTTTGAACCATTGTCTATTTATCAACGAGAGTTGGATTTAGATGGTTGTGATTTATCCAATAAGAACATGAAATTCTCCATAAGAATAGGTAGAATGGATTGTTAGGAAGTTAGGGTTTTGTGATTAATGTCTCTAAATTGCATGATACCATGAGAATAGGTTTGATTGTATTTTAAGAGAAGCCATTAATACTCGAGAGAGATTATTGGTATTTATAGGGCGCATCTTTCCTGTTGAGTAGTATACGATTAATTGGGGAGGGAATTCACGATTGCATCAATTCATGCTAGTGGGGATACTTAATTCTGGATGTTTTTAATATTTGATTAATACAGCGAAATTCTCTTAGTATAAAATTAGTTTAATAATCTCTCAAAATCTATTGTGTTACTTGCTTAGCCGAATTAAATCAGAAACAACTAGTGATTGATACGTTTGTCTCTGTGGGATCGACTCTGACTTACCCTACTACATAGTTAGAAGGATTTGTTAGAATTATTATTTGATAGGCACGCGACGGCCTTGTCAAATTTTTGGCGCCGCTGCCGGGGACAAAGCAGTGTTAGATTAGTTAATTTTGAATTGATTTAGCTAAGTATTTTAGTTGTGTTGCTTCGGCTATTATTCCCTTGTTTATTGATCATCGTTTCTAGTTCTCTTGTTGCATGCACACTCGAAGTTCAGGTACTAAAGATTTAATTACTATTGATCCTGAAATTGAAGCTACAGCAAGAAGGCAAGCAGGCAAGCGAAGGAAAAACAAGAACAAGGAAGTTATGGGTGATGCACCAGCTAAAGCTCTCAGGGAGCATGGTATGCCAGATGCTACAGGCGTACTCTCAAGCATTGTCAGACCAGCAATCACAGCTACACACTTTGAACTGAAGCCTCAGTTCATCCAATTCATCTCTAATGACTCTTTCGCAGGATTGTCCAATGAAAATCCTGTTGATCATCTTGAGAGTTTTCTGGAGAAGTGTGATACTATAAAGATGACCAATGTAAGTGATGAAGCTGTTAAGCTGCGATTATTTCCATTCTCTCTTCGGGATGCAGCAAAAGATTGGTTGAAGGATGAAGGACCAAATACATTCACTACTTGGGATAGTCTTGCGAAGGCTTTTCTACTTAAATTCTTCAGTCAGAAGAAGACCTCTAAGCTACGGAATGAGATCTCTAATTTTCGTCAAGATGATGACGAGTCACTTCATGATGCTTGGAGAAAATTTAAGCGACTTCAGAGACAATGCCCTCACCATGGAATTCCTGACTGGTTGTTGATCCAAACATTCTACAAGGGTTGACACAAGAGTTCCGAAACTTTGTTGATGCTTCTTCTGGTGGTTCTATTATGAAGAAAAGTACTGAAGATGCGAAAACTTTGTTAGACGAGATGGCATCTAATGACAATTTTCCATACAATGATCGAAATCATCCTAAGAAGGGTGGTAAGTATGATGTTGATGCTCTAACCATGTTGAATACTACTATGCAGGCAATGGTTAAGAAGATTGAGCAATTGGATGCTAGGAGTACTTCATCTACTGTTGCTTCATGTGAGGTATGTGGAGTTGTTGGACACACCAAACTTGCTTGTCAATACAATTCTTCTGGAATGGCAGTTGAACAGGCTAATGCTCTTTACAATCAGAATCCAAGGCCGCAGTATAATCCTTATTCCAACACATACAATCCAGGGTGGAGAGATCATCCAAATTTCTCCTACAGGAACAATCAGGGTCAAGCTCAATCTTCACAAAACAATTTTTCTCAGCCTCCTGGTTTTCAACAAGCTCCGCCACAGAAATCTAACTTGGAGAATCTTATGGAAGGGTTCATTGCTACACAATCAAAGAAGAATGACCATTTAGATTCGAGCATTAACGAGATAAAGGCTCACAACAAGATGATGGAGAACACTATCACTCAGATTTCTCAACAGTTGAGCCAGTTAAATAAATCTTCAGGCCAACTTCCTGGTCAAACTGAGCAACCATCAAGGGGTCATATCAATGCTGTCACGTTAAGGAGTGGTAAAGAATTGAAGGAGCCGGAATTGAACGTGAGCAAAAATGTTGTGAATGCTAAGGGAAGTGAAGAGGCGATTGCAAGTGAGAAACCGGTAGAACCAGAGGCCGTGGACAAAGAGAAGAAAGAATCAGAAGTTGTTCTTCTTAAGACATATGTACCACCTGTTCCTTTTCCACAAAGGTTGGCACAAGCCAAGCTAGAGAAGAAGTATGGTAAGTTCCTTGAAATTTTGCAGAAGCTACATATCAATATCCCATTCATGGACGCTATCACTGAGATGCCATCTTATGCAAAATTCCTTAAAGATATTTTGTCAAGGAAGAGAAAAATTGAAGAAAGCTCTACCATCTCATTAACGGCAGAGTGCAGTGCCATCTTGCAAAATGATCTTCCAAAGAAGTTAGCGGATCCAGGTAGCTACTCTATTCCTGTTCAGCTTGGGGATGTCGAAATAAAAAAGGCTTTATGTGATCTTGGAGCAAGTGTCAGTTTGATGCCACTATCAATTTGTGAAAAACTTAAGATGGGTGAACTGAAACCCACACGCATCTCTCTACAACTGGCCGACAGAAGTGTGAAATTTCCACTTGGAATTCTTGAAGATGTGCCCCTTAAGGTAGGAAGGTTTTATATTCCATGCGATTTTGTTGTCATGGAAATGGAAGAAGATGCCAATATTCCTATCATTCTTGGGAGGCCTTTCTTAGCAACAGCTGGAGCTATCATTGACATGAAGAATGGAAGAATTTCTTTCGAAGTAGGCGACGAGAAGATGGAATTCAAGCTGCAAAGTACAATGGGACATCCTTCTACGGATGAGTTTGTTAATAGAGTGGATGCACTAGAGGAAGTGATCGACATGAAAACAAAAATTCTTTTATCTGAGGATCCACTTCAAGCCGTTCTCGAGGGTAACGTAAATGAAGAAGATGGAGAGTGTATGGGTTACGAGAAACTTTTGGATGCAGCACCTACATATAAGCATGAACATTCTAATGTGCTACAGCATGAGGAAGTTAAGGAGAGTTCCACGCCTCCTAAGGTAGAACAGAAACCTCTACCTGCGTCTTTGAAATATGTGTTTATGAGCCCTAATGAATCATATCCTATCATTGTCAATTCTGAGCTTGATGACATTCAAATTGAGCAATTGCTCACGGTTTTGAGAAAGTATAAAAATGTTATTGGGTATTCCATTGATGATATCAAGGGCATCAATCCATCATTCTGCATGCATAAGATTATTCTGGAAGATGAGCAAGCTTCTTCTATTGAGCACCAACGGAGACTCAATCCTAATATGATGGAGGTTGTCAAAAAGGAGGTTTTAAAACTTCTTGATGCAGGTATAATCTATCCTATCTCTGACAGCAAGTGGGTCAGTCCGGTACATGTTGTTCCAAAAAAGGGAGGAATGACAGTGGTGAAGAATGATAAGGGTGAGATGATTTCTACTAGAACTGTTACAGGGTGGCGCATGTGCATTGATTATCGAAAATTGAATAAGGCCACAAGGAAAGATCATTTTCCTCTCCCTTTTATTGATCAAATGCTTGAAAGGTTGGCGAAACATTCTTACTTCTGTTTCTTAGATGGATATTCAGGTTTTTTCCAGATTCCTATTCATCCAGATGATCAAGAAAAGACAACTTTTACATGTCCCTATGGTACATTTGCATACCGCAGAATGCCTTTCGGTCTGTGTTGTGCTCCTCCCACATTTCAGCGATGTATGATGGCAATTTTCTCAGATTTCATTGAAGACATTATGGAGGTTTTTATGGATGACTTCTCAGTTGGTGGAACTTCTTTTGACATGTGCTTACATAACTTGAAGAAGGTGCTTCATAGATGTCAAGAAGTTAATCTCATTCTCAATTGGGAAAAGTGCCACTTTATGGTACAAGAGGGAGTTGTTCTGGGTCATGTTGTTTCGAAGAGAGGCATTGAAGTTGATAAAGCCAAGGTCGAGGTTGTTGAGCGCTTGCCACCCCCTACTTCAGTCAAGGGGATAAGAAGTTTTCTTGGTCATGCGGGATTCTATCGCCGTTTCATAAAAGACTTTTCGAAGATTGCTCGACCTCTTACCGAGCTCTTGGGTAAGGAGGTACCTTTTGTGTTCACTGATGCTTGTGTTGAGGCTTTTGAAACATTGAAGAAAGCACTTGTTTCTGCTCCAATTATACAACCACCAGATTGGAGTCTACCATTTGAGATCATGTGTGATGCTAGTGATCAAGCTATTGGTGCAGTCCTAGGCCAAAGGAAAGATGGAAAGCTACATGCTATATACTATATAAGCAAGACCTTGGATGGGGCTCAGATTAATTATGCAACCACGGAGAAAGAATTGCTAGCAGTGGTCTACTCTATGGAAAAATTTCGATCGTATCTCGTTGGTTCAAAAGTTATTGTTCACACGGATCATGCAGCTTTGAGATACTTGATGAGTAAGAAGGATGCTAAACCTCGTCTGATTCGGTGGATTTTGCTTCTTCAAGAATTTGACTTAGAGATTAAGGATAAGAAAGGGGCTGAGAACGTGGTTGCGGATCATCTTTCACGCCTTACTCTTAATATAGGTGGTGATGAATCTACTCCGATTGATGATTCTTTTCCTGACGATCATCTACTTTCTCTTGCAAGTCTAGAGGTTCCTTGGTATGCTGACATAGCCAACTTCTTAGCTAGTGGAACTGTTCCTCATGGTTATTCGTCACAGCAAAAGAAGAAATTTTTCTATGATGTGAGGAGGCATTTTTGGGATGATCCATTTCTCTATAAATCTTGTGCTGATGGAGTTATTAGACGATGTGTTCCGTATAATGAGATTGCTTCTATAATCTCACATTGTCACGATTCGCCAAGTGGTGGTCATGCAAGTACTACGAAAACTGCAGCAAAGGTTCTTCAGTGCGGTTTTTATTGGCCAACTCTTTTTAAAGATGTCCACCAATATGTTCATTCTTGTGATCGTTGCCAGAGAACGGGGAATATTTCAAGACGCAATGAGATGCCTCTCAATAGCATTCTTGAAGTAGAGCTTTTCGATGTGTGGGGAGTAGATTTTATGGGACCTTTCCCTCCATCTTTTACGAATAGATATATCTTGGTAGCTGTGGATTACGTCTCGAAATGGGTTGAAGCCGTTGCATCTCCCACTAATGATGCTCGCGTTGTGAGCAAATTCTTTAAGAAGACGATTTTTCCTAGATTTGGAGTGCCAAGGATTTTAATCAGTGATGGAGGAAAGCATTTTCTCGAGAATCGTTTTGAAGCTATGTTGAAGAAATATGGAGTTTATCATAAGGTGGGACTTTCTTATCATCCCCAAACCAGTGGTCAGGTGGAGATCTCTAACCGCGAAATAAAGACTATCTTGGAAAAGACAGTAGCAAAATCAAGGAAAGATTGGTCTATGAAACTTGATGATGCACTTTGGGCTTACAGAACTGCGTTTAAGACACCTATTGGGACAACTCCGTATAGATTGGTTTATGGAAAAGCATGTCATCTTCCCGTTGAGTTGGAGCACCGTGCATTTTGGGCTATCAAAGGTTTGAATTTCGATATGTTAGCAGCGGGTGAGAAGAGACTTCTACAACTTAATGAGCTTGAAGAGCTTCGTTTTGAGGCTTATGAGAGTTCTAAGCTTTACAAGGAGAAAACAAAGAGGTGGCATGATAAGGGGATATTACGTAGAGAATTTAAGGAAGGGGAGTTAGTTCTTCTATTCAATTCGAGATTAAGACTTTTTCCCGGAAAACTCCGTTCTAGGTGGTCGGGTCCGTTCAAGGTACGCAAAGTTTTTCCGTATGGTTCAGTCGAATTGTTGAATTCCAAGGGAGAGTCGTTTAAGGTGAATGGTCAACGAGTGAAACACTATCGAGCTGGTGAACCAATTAACGAGGAGGTGGATATTCGGTTGTCTTCTCCTCTTTCAGAATGATTGACGTGACAATGTCGGGCTAACGACATTAAACAAACGCGCTACTTGGGAGGCAACCCAAGTTTTTGTGATTTATTTTCTTTGAAAAAAAAAAAAAAAGAGAGAAAGAAGAAAAGAAAGAAAAAAAAAAGAAAGCAAAGAAAAAAAAAAATAAAATAAAAAAAATACTCAAAACAGAACTCACCTCGCGCAGCTGCGCTTTCCTCCGCGCAACAGCGCGTTCCCATCTCTGCTCTGCGCGCCTGGCGACCGCCTGGACAGTCCCTTCACCGCGCAACTGCGCCTTATACTCGCGCAGCTGCGCCTGCTCCTTATTAAAAAAAAAAAAAAATTCTACTTAACCAATCTTTCCCAAATTCCTCTATTTCTCTAACACAAAATCAATTCTCTCTCAACTCTCAAGCCCTAAAAACTATCTCCCATCTAATTACAATTCTCCAAACACAAATCCTTTTCAAATTAATCTTTTCTCCTAACCCATCTACACTATATCTATACCTATACACACAAATCCCCTCTCTATTCCAATTCATACACCCTCCAATAAAGCTTCAAGGGATTCTCTAATTCAAGTTTGGGGGAGTTCTTACAAGGTTATAATCTTCAATTCAAGTGGGTACAATTCTTTCTTTCTATTTTGTTTTGTTTGAATTGAATTATTGGAATTGGGATATTGTGTGTAAGATTTTTAGGGTTGTTGCAATTGTTGATTATTTGTGCTAAGTGTTTGGATTATGGCTCCTAAGAAACAAAGGATTGTGGGTGGTAGTAGTTCGAACCCCTCTACGGAGGAGGATTTTGATAATAAAATATTTGTTTCTCGACAAGCGCAAGATGAGTTTGATAGTTTAATGATGAGATTGGTAATTAAGGAACGGGGTTTTGCACCCTCAAGTGAGGATGGTGAGTTGGCGGATATGGTAGATGAAAGGGGGTGGGCGGATTTTTGTGCCAAGCCGGAGTCGATTCCATTGAGTGTGGTAAAGGAGTTCTATGCTAACGCTAAGATGGAGAAAAATGGGTTAGTTATGGTAAGGGGCAAAATTGTGGATTATGGGCCAGCGGCTATTCGACGTGTTGTGTTTCAGCCGGATAGACCTAGGGGTGCTGAGAATTGGACATTCAAGACCCGAGCGGACGTTGATTTGGAGGCTATTATTACAGGGATGTGTGTGCCGGGCACGGTATGGAAATGTAAGGCAGGAACGACTGAGCCGCTTCACTTCCCTGCGGCTGCATTGACTAGATATGCGAGAGCTTGGTTCCTTTTTCTAAGTGCTCGCATAATGCCTTCATCACATGTCACCGAGGTTTCCGTCGAGCGAGCTATCATTTTGTGGGCAATTCTAAACGGATATTACATTGATCTTGGGTCATTAATTTACCAAAATATCATGAAATTTTTGAATGGTGGCACTACCGGAGGGATCCCGCATGCAGTTATTGTTACTAATTTATGTTATGCTGTGGGTGTCCGTTGGCATATTGATGAGGTTCTGCAGCGACCTACTGCTAATATTGACCACCATGCTATTAACAGGATGACGGAGTGGCCGGGCGGCGTTCCTCATCCTAGAGGTCTTGGTTATGTGATTGATTCTGCTGGAGGTGGTAATCCACCACCTGAGGAGAGAGTTTCTAGACGGGGCGGTACATCGGGCCCTTCTCAGTCACAGCCCAGTCAGGGTGCCGTGGTTTTTAGTGATGCTCAGTTTAGGCGTCTAATGAGGCGGTTGGATACCTCGCATGAAATCATAGTCGATTTGCTGCGGATTTAACTCATGCCTTGGATGGGGTGTATCAACAGCAGGGAGTGCAGGTTACATGGCCTATTTATGGAGCTCACACTGTTTATCCACCTCCGGATACACCACCTGAGGAGGGTGGCTCTGAGGATGATTAGGTATGTTTTCTGTTATTCCTTTTATTGTCTTCACTGAGGACACTGAAGATTTCAAGTTTGGGGGCAATTTTAGGGGTAAGCAGTAGTTATTGTATATTTGTGTTGTATATTGTGTTTTGTGTTGAATATTGTGTTCTAAAAAATTAAAAAAACAAAAATTTGAAAAATACCAAAAATATTTCCAGCCATGTGAAGATTACTTACGTAAACACACCCATGCATGCTTAGAAATCTTGTGTTTATGGATGCTTTTGTTTGAGAAGTGATATGTGATGTTCTTGTGCACACACTTACACTAGCAAGTAGAAACTAGTAGACTTATTGAATGTGCTAAATGATTAGAATGACATGAATATGTGCAAGGTAATTTGGTTTATATGCTTTGAATACAAGTAGGTGCGTTAGAGAGACTATTACTTTGGGATTGATTATGCTTTGTCACACCAAGTGAGTTTTGAGCCTATATGCATATATTTTGCATGACTATTCGTTTGCTTGAGTGTCCACTTGTCGTTTGCATTGCTAGCACTTGCTTGAGGTCTTTCTTGAGATGCATGACATTAATTGATGATAAGATGATAAAGGCAATTAGGTATAACCTCATATTTCCCATGATTCCAAACCATTTACACATGATCCATTAGTTAACCCTTTGAGCTTAATCTTATTTTTTTTCGGTGACACACCACATTACTTGCCATTATCCTTTTTATTCTATTGGCCTTACATTAAATTTGAACCTAATTGTCAAAGGCTAGTATTGTTTGTAAGGGAGTGATAAGGTGTGCATAAAGGGGGGTTTATATATGATCATAATTTTGGGGGAATATTTGGGGTTTGGTTCATAGCTTGTTAGTCGAAGTTTTAAATCATATTTATGGGATCGTTGTTCTTGCTATTATTTTGCTCTCTAGAAAAAAAAAAGAAAAAAAATAATGAAAAAAAAAGAAAAAAAATGAAAAAAAAATGAAAAAAAAAAACATGAGAGCATTTTTATCTTTTGTGATCCTACTTTGTCTCGACTAGTCAAGTTGTTTATAAATAAAAGTTCAAGTGTGGGGATGAAAGTACGGGAGTCGTTTGAATTTTATTGTCGGGTACTAGCTTTTGACTTAACCTTCTTTGGCTTTCTTGACATACCTTGTCCTTAGCCCCATTGCAACCTTATAAAAGACCTTTTGATTGTCATCAACGATGTATGTTGTGTTAAGAGTTAGATTGATATCAAGGACGAAGCATGTTTATGATATTGTTGGAGTTGAGTGAAACACTTACCCTTTGTTTTGAGTGAATATTTTTATGAGTGAACGGTGAGTTTTTGCTTTTGGCATAGGAGATCCCAAATTTTGTCTCAAAAATGTGCTCTTGTATGCTTAGCATGTTTACCAACCTATTCTTACATTTGACATGAATTTCTATGATCTTATGCATCTTCTTTGAGTAGACTATGTGGATATTTGCACTCTATACACCAAGGCATTGCATTTTCATTTTGATTCTTTAGCGGAAGTGGCATGAGAGGACGGGTGTGTGTGGTGTTGTGTTGAAGTGTGGTCTTTTGCATGAGTTAGATGAATTTTGTGGGTATATTCACTATAAACCCTCACGAGACCTTACTCGTCCACTAGGGCTACCTAGGGGTTTAAAGGACTTGTTGCATATGTTAAATGCAACCGTGATCACCTACGGAAGTGGTATTAATTAGTTAGTATATTTATTATGTTAGTTTGCTCGAGGACGCGCAAAATGCTAAGTGTGGGGATATTTGATAGAGTGTATTTTGTATATACTCTAGAGGATTTTGTTCCCACATTTATAGTGTTTTTGCGAATAATCGTGAGTATTTAATTAGTTTTTGATGAGTTTATCGCATGAAATAAAGTATTGCCAAGTTTGAAGGGATTTAACGATTTTACGGTGTTTTTGGCTCCGAGTAATGACTTTATGAATTTGTGAGAAGAAGTGATGGAATTGTGGATTGTTGATAAAGATTTGAGGCTTGATCACTTGTTCGCAATGATGCTAAAGCGCAACACGAACCAGGCAACAAAACGCGGAAGTTTAGCTTTTATTTTGTCAAGAAGTGCTCGGCAGAATTCACCAAGCGCAGCTGCGCCCTTCCTTGCGCAGCTGCGCCCTTCAAGCACTGTTCGGCAGAATTCATCAAGCGCAGCTGCGCCCTTCCTTGCGCAGCTGCGCCCGTGCGTGGCTATGCGGGAATTTTCTGCTGAATTTTGGTCCTTTTTCTATTTGTAATATAATTCTAATTACTTTTAGCTGGGCCTATTTATTTAAGGCAATTACTTAAGTCTTGTAACACTATAAAAACTCATCTAGATGATTGATTTAGAGAGGGATTATTTATTTTATATACACACAACTTTGTAAACACTTTCTTCTGGAGATTTTTGGGAGAATACTTATTTTCTTTGAAGATCAAGATTAAAGGTTTTTCTTCTATTCTTATAATTATGTGTTCAATTATTAATTCTTGTTTTGTTAATTCAATTATGAGTGAGTAGATAATTAATCTAGGGTTAAGTAGAACCCTAGTTATGATTGATGTGTGATTTTCCCAATTCCCCCAATTTGATTGTTTAATTGCTCTTGCTTATTGAGTTGTTTTAATTAGCAATTACAAATCAGACGTGATTATGTTTATTGTTTGAACCATTGTCTATTTATCAACGAGAGTTGGATTTAGATGGTTGTGATTTATCCAATAAGAACATGAAATTCTCCATGAGAATAGGTAGAATGGATTGTTAGGAAGTTAGGGTTTTGTGATTAATGTCTCTAAATTGCATGATACCATGAGAATAGGTTTGATTGTATTTTAAGAGAAGCCATTAATACTCGAGAGAGATTATTGGTATTTATAGGGCGCATCTTTCCTGTTGAGTAGTATACGATTAATTGGGGAGGGAATTCACGATTGCATCAATTCATGCTAGTGGGGATACTTAATTCTGGATGTTTTTAATATTTGATTAATACAGCGAAATTCTCTTAGTATAAAATTAGTTTAATAATCTCTCAAAATCTATTGTGTTACTTGCTTAGCCGAATTAAATCAGAAACAACTAGTGATTGATACGTTTGTCTCTGTGGGATCGACTCTGACTTACCCTACTACATAGTTAGAAGGATTTGTTAGAATTATTATTTGATAGGCACGCGACGGCCTTGTCAGAAAGCTTACAACTGAAAACCCTAATACAATGAGAGAAAATAACAATACTTAAAGACTGTCTAACAGAGCCTCTACAAATTAGGAACAAATTATGTCCTAACTTATCTCCAGGCTTATTTGCTTCCTAAACAAACATAACAACCTCAGAGACCAAATCTTTTATCACAACGTTCATATTAGACACATTGATTTATTCATAATTAACGCAATCAAATAAATAAGGATGTTCAGATTAATAATAATTCCCAACATACTCCCCCTTAATCTAAACATTCTCCAGATTTCTGACACCCAGTAGATTCCTCATTCTTTCAAACTTCGTTGCTGCTAAAGCTTTTGTTAATATATCAGCACGCTGCTCATTCGTACGAACATGTTTTATAACAATCAAACCCTGCTCAATACAATCACGAATGAAGTGATATCGCAAATCAATGTGTTTACTTCTCCTATGAAAAACAGGATTTCGAGCTAAGTCCACAGCAGATCTGTTGTCAATATATAAAACCACTGGTCCTGGTTTGACATCCATAATATGACTCAGAACTTGTTGAAGCCAAATTGCTTGGCAGGCAGTAGCTGTAGCTGCCATAAACTCAGCCTCGCATGATGAAAGAGCAACACAACGTTGCTTTTATGAAACCCAGGTGATCAAGCTTTCATCAAGATAAAAAACCATCGCCCCTGTGCTCTTTCGATCATCTAAACAACCAACAAGATCACTATCAGAAAAACCAGAAAGAATATAATTGCCTCGTCCTTTTGCATAAACTAGACCATAATGCAACGTTCCTTTCACATAGCGACATATCCTTTTAACCAAACTCAGATGGAGTTCTGTAGGCCTTTCCATATATCTACTGACTATCCCTACTGCATACGCAATGTCAGGTCTTGTGTACACCAAGTACCTTAAGCCACCAATAATGCTCTTGAAGTGTGTCAGATTTACAGGTTCTCCTGCTGTATCGGCATGAAGTTGCAGCTTATACTCCATCAAAAATTTGACTGAATGACACTCTCTCATGCCTGCTTTTTCGAGTACCTTCTTAGCATAAGATGACTGACTTAACTCAATAAATCCTCTCCCTTGAGTAACTTCAAGACCCAGATAATATGATAATTTTCCCATATCTGACATATCAACTTCACGGCTCATCTCCCCCTTGAATTTGATAATGCGTGACAGACTTGTTCCAGTGATCAATAAATCATCGACATAGACACCAACAATCAAAGAATTATCGCCATCCCTCTTAGTATAAAAAGCATGCTCAAACGGACATTTAACAAAACCAAGTTTTAGAAGACAATGGTTTAGACGAGAATATCACGCCCTTGGAGCTTGACGAAGACCGTACAAAACTTTTAGTAATTTATAAACCTTTTGTTCAGAGCCCTTCTTGACATAACCTTTTGGCTGTGATACGTAGACCACCTCTTGTATGACCCCATTCAAGAAGGCGAATTTAACGTCGAGGTGATAAACTTCCCAGTCATGTTTGGCTGCCAAATCTAGGAGCAAACGTACTATCCCGAGTCTTGTTACATGGGCAAAGACTTCTTCATAATCGACGCCATAATGTTGCACATACCCTCTAGCCACGAGACGAGCTTTGTGCTTTGGCACCTTTCCATATTGATCTTTCTTTAGCTTAAAAACCCATTTAAGGTCTATAGCTTTGTGTCCTGGTGGTAAATCTGTCAACTGCCAGGTTTTGTTTCTTTCGATGGAATCAATCTCGCTGTCCATTCCCTCTTGCCAAACCTTCTCTTGAATTGCTTGTTCAAAACAGACAGGTTCATCTATGCCCATTAGTAGCAGTTCATCAGCTAATTCCACCACTGTTGTGTTGTCGTAGATGTCAACAAGTGACCTAAATTTCCGAGGCTATTCACTGCTTGCACTCGAGATACATGAATTTGCTTTGTCTGCATTTTCAAAACGTTTACTGTCATGTGATGATACTGAAACATGAGGAGTCGAAGGTGACCTATCTGATTCAGATTGACTAGACTCTACTGGTGCATCTGTTGTATGATTTTCCAGAATAAAATGTCCATCTCCATAAGTACCAGAATCTGTCTCCGTCTCCCTTCCCATGATTTTTGCTCATTGAAAACAACATCTCTGCTAAATTGAATGCCACTAGAGATTGGATCAAATAATCGAAAAGTCTTTGTCCCTGGTTCTCTACCGAAATGTACCACCATTTTACTTCTGTCATCGAGTTTCTTTGTATGGACTGCAGGTATCTTCATATAGGCTGTGCACTCGAAAACTTTCAAACAATCAACATTTGGTTTCTTTCAGAACCAAGCTTCATGTGGAGTCATAGCAGACAGAGCCCGAGTAGGTAACTTATTTAAGACATAGACAGCATGTCTAACAGCCTCTCCCCAATATTTTGAAGGCACATTTTTCTCTTTTAGCATACTCCTTGCCATGGCTACTATTGTCCTATTACGACGTTCTACAACACCGTTTTGCTGAGGTGTGTAGGGCGCTGTATAGTGACGTAGAATGACACTCTCCCATGCCTGCTTTTTCGAGTACCTTCTTAGCATAAAATGACTGACTTAACTCAATAAATCCTCTCCCTTGAGTAACTTCAAGACCCAGATAATATGATAATTTTCCCATATCTGACATATCAACTTCACGGCTCATCTCCCCCTTGAATTTGATAATGCGTGACAGACTTGTTCCAGTGATCAATAAATCATCGACATAGACATCAACAATCAAAGAATTATCGCCATCGCTCTTACTATAAAAAGCATGCTCAAACGGACATTTAACAAAACCAAGTTTTAGAAGACACTGGTTTAGACGAGAATATCACGCCCTTGGAGCTTGACGAAGATCGTACAAAACTTTTAGTAATTTATAAACCTTTTGTTCAGAGCCCTACTTGACATAACCTTTTGGCTGTGATACGTTGACCACCTCTTGTATGTATAACGCCTTAGAAAAATTTCATATTTATAATTATTTATTTAATATTAAATGTGAATTATATAATGTGAATATTGGTGGAGTAGGTGAAATATGTGGAATATTATATTCGTGGGTTTATTTGATGATTTATAGGTGTCGTGTAAGTCTGTGTATTTTAATTGTATTTGTGGTGAATAAATTCTATTTAAATCATGAGTTATTTATCTTCTGAAGATGTTATAAAATTTTCGGTGTTAGTAAAAATTATGAAATCTTTTGCATTATTAACTTTATTAATTTATTTGAGTTTTAAAAATATTAGATGGATTTATTTTGATTTTTAAGGATTTTAAAATGATTTTATGAATTATTTTCCATTTTATGGATTTAATCTTGTAAAAATTGATATTTAATTCATTTTTTATCCTAAAAATATTTTAAAAATATGTGTGTGTTCATAATTTTATACTCTTTATTTTAAAAATGAAAAATTTTATTTTTCCCCATTTAATTTTGAAGTATTAAAAGCTATCTAATTGTTTTTAAGTTAGTTTTTAGTTTTAAAATTATAAAATTCCCCAAATCCCCCTTAAATCCCTAATTTGGTCTAATTGGATAACAGAACAAAAAAAATCTCTCGAACTCTCTCGGTTTTTCCAGAAGCAACGAGCTCTCTCTCTCCCTCAGAAATCAATCTCTCCTCTCTCCCGGGTATCTCTCTCTCTCGGTGTCGTCTCTCTCTCTCTCTCTCTCTCTCGCACTCTTCTCTTCCTCTCGCACAAAATCTCTCTCGTCCAGCCACTCTCTCTGTTAATTTTTCCTCCCGTAGCCATGTACACGGCGTGTGTATAGGTGTGTAGCAGGGGACTGTGTGTTCGGTATATGTGTGTGTGTGTTTTTCCGAGTGGGTGTGTGTATGTGTATGGCGAGGTGTGTGTATACAGCTGAGTTATGATTCTGTGCTTGGGCTTCTTAATTCTGCCTGGTTTAAATCCATTGCAGGGCTGTTTATGATGATTTGTTGCTATGTTATTTCGGGTCAGTGTGTGTTCTTGTGATAGGTTCGATTTTTGAGCCTAGTTGTTATGCGACAGTGTTGTTTGGGCTTGTTCATTGCTGGGTTGTGATTCGGTTTTCTACCGCGATGGCTTCTCTGAGTTCGATTGAGTATTGTAAAGATGATTACAGCTGGGTTCATTTGTGATTTTTATCTATATATGCGTATATGTGCTGTATTCAAAGGCTGCTATTTATTTTCTGAATTTTTGATGACGAGTGACTGTAATTGATATTTCCTAGTAATTTTTGTGATACTCTGAATTGTTTTGTGAAAATTGGGTTTATAAACGTTGTAATTAGTTCGAATTTTTAAAGGGTATGTTTGAGATGTGATTTTGGAAAATTGTATATTGTAATTTTAATGTGAAGATTTTTGGTTCGTTAATTTGAAATTTAGTTGCTTAAGTTCTTGGTATATAATTATATCTCTCTTTGATTTTTATTTTGAATCTATGATTGTATACATGAGTTTTTGTAGGAATTAAATTGATAAATAGAAATTATATGATTTAGAATGGATTATTATGATTGGGCTTGTAGGTGGATTTGAAATCCATCGGATGGTTTTAATTGTGATTTGAGTCGAATGTTTTCGACGGGATAGTCTATTTTATAAAGGAGATGCTGCCCGATTTTCGTTAGAATAATAAGTTATTAAGTCTATAATATTTGGTTATAAACTGATTTCATATAAGCTGGTATCATGTGTTAAGTGACTTATGTTATTTCATGTTATAGAAGCTATGTGTTATGTGCTTAGCTTATTGTGGTCAATTATTTGGTAAGTAATAGGTATTAAGTATTATCATCGATATATAGATCGTTGGGTAGATTAGGATTAAGCGAATAAGGAATATAGCATTCTAAAATAGTGTTTTTATATGTGTAGATTTGAAGGACGTAGAATCAAGGGATAAAGGAAAGGCAAAGGCTGATGGTTTTTTAGCTAGGTGACTAGCGTGAAAGCACCTATTTAAGGCAAGTGATATAAACCTCGCCATTACGTTTAGATTCTTTCAACTGCTTATGAATTGTGTTTATATTCTTATAATCTCCTGCTATTCCTTTTAAATTATTGTTGGATCTTGTGCACCTTGTTAATTATTCTTTATAATTTATCCCAGAAACTCATGTACCTTGATTTTCCTAGTCCTTGCTCTTATGACTTGACGTTTAAACCCTTGTACCTCTGAACAATTAATTAAACTACTATACTCTATTGTTGCTCCAAGTCAAATTGAACTATAAACCCTAATTTTATAATTGATACCTTGCTCCAACTTTAACCTTTCCTTATGTCTATTTTTCCCTAAAACAAACAAATAAAATCCTACCTATAATCCTTGAAACCGTAATTCTGAAACCTTAATCATTACTTGACTCTTTACTAACTCATGAACCTTTCCATTTGTTTTATTCCAGTTTTCTGAAACCTACCCGAGTTGAATAAATATTTGTTTTACATCACCTCCTAATACTATTATGTGCTCGACAAAACCATATTCTTAATACCTTTTAACCACGCTTGAATTCTGATCTTGAAAACTTTATGCAACTACTGCTGAGCGGTTCCTTGACCCTTAATCTATTTCAAATGCAAATCAAAATGGCTTATTTCTTTATAAATGTTTTAAAATTTCCTTATACTGGGCTGATCTGTTATCAGTGAGTATAAAGGACTTGAAAATGAATGGTTTTAAAAATTTGAAGATTTATTATGAGGGATTCCGTCAAAAATGTTTTCTACGGTTTCCTTCAGATTGGAGAGCGTAAGAGGCCGGGTGACGCCGGTCCAGCATGTTTTATTTTATGCTGTAGTTCTGGTGGGACCAGTCCAGCATCTTATAGGCCAATGTGTTGCCTAATTGGGAACCCAATTTTTATGTCCAGACGGATCGAGTGTTCGTGCTGGGGACTTTACGTGGCTGATCACCCGTATTGTCCAGAGTCGGGGAAAAACCTCCAATCAATTTAAATGTTTTAAATAAAAGTTTATTTGATGATTTTGAAAAGTCATAAACAGAGTACAGTATTACCAGACAGTTTTACCTTGAGATTGTGAATTAAAATTTGAACGTTCTGAATATTCTTTGGTAACTTTAATTTGATGTAGCCAGTATACAGTTGTGAATCCCTTATTTCTACTTTTATCACTTGTTGAGCATTTGGCTCACTCCTTGCTACTGTTTCTAACCCCTTTTTCAGTTAAAGAAGAAAAAGATACGAAGTAGGAGCTACATCCGAGAAGAACCTGTTGTGGACCATAAGCAGCCTAATTGCACTCTACTAGAAGGTTGAACTTTTGTGTATCAGTATCAATTTGTGTAATAGTTCTAGTTAATTGTAGTTATATTTGTGGAGTGTATGTATCTTTTAATTAAGGATTTAGTGTTGTCATGTAATAACTTAGTTAATAGTTGCTTGTTTCATACCACTACCTGGTAGAGATCCGGGTTAGTAGTGGGGTTGAATTTATTATTATTATGTTGTTATCATGGTTTATGTTTTAGTTGGTTTTATGATGCCCCGATCTTTGCTCTGATCGGGAGGGTATTTTGGTATGGTTCACCTGATCAGTTAGGACAGGTTGAACATGTGTGGTATTATTTCTTTAGTAGTTGAATTTGTTGTGATGTTGGAAAGAATTGGTTTGGATTCAAATTTACAGGTGGATAGTCCGTATTACGAATACTACATGCCGAAATTTTTAAAAATTCCCTGTATCAAATTCTATTTTATTTAATTAAATCCAATAATTTATTATAAAAGTATATTTTTAGTATTGGGAAGTCGGGGCGTTACAGGTTGGTATCAGAGCTATCAGGTTTTGGTCACTGAAACAAGCCAGGATTAGGTATAGGATAGGTGTAGGATAGGAACCCTTACAGACATAGGATAATAGTGATAGGTGTAGGTTATCACTAGGATAGTAGGTTGTAGGTTTAGGATATTCTTTTATCGCTTTAATAATTTCTTTACTCGCTATATCGTTATCGCAGATGGTGGATGATTGAGATTATCCTCGGTATTTATTTTTGTAGTAGGATGGTTAACAGTGTACCTTGAACTCTGAAACTGTTGTATTATACTAACCTTGTTGGTACCATGACCTTTATTTTCTCGTTATCTACACATCTTTTATTACATTTCTGAGTTGCCTAAATATCTCCTGTTAGCATTACTTGTTCAAGATAATACCTATGTTTCCTTGGTTCTTTACCCCGTTATAATTCTTGTGAACATAGGTAACTCAAATCCAGGATTCGAAAAACCTTATTTTGTATATATTAGCCTGTTGCTTAATAAGTTTCTTGTTTTCTTATCAGAATCATGCCTCCAAAGAAGAAAACACCTACTGCAAATCCTGAAAACCAGAATACTAGAAATCAAAATCCAGTTGACCCGACAATGACTCAAATTCTCCAACTTCTTCAACAACAAACTGCTGCATTAGCTCAACAGCGACCTGCTCAACCAATTGTGACCTTCAAAGCTTTTCAAGCCGTACACCCTCCAGAGTTCAAAGGTACTGTTAACCCAATAGAAGCTAGGGGATGGCTTATTGAGATGGAAAAAGCTTTTTCTTTGGTAAAGGTAGGAGAAGATCAAAAGACTGAATATGCGAGCTATTACTTGAAAGCTGAAGCGAACTATTGGTGGGAGTCAACAAAGCTGTTGGAAGGTGAAGGAGTAATTACATGGCAGAGATTCACGGAGCTATTTCTTGAGAAGTATCTTCCAAGGTACAAGCAAGATCAGCTGGAGATTCAGTTTCTAGAATTAAAACAGGAAAACATGAGCGTGGCAGAATACGAGGCAAAATTTACAGAGTTAGCAAGGTTTGTTCCTGAGTATGTCAATACTGAGGCAAAGAAAGCTAAAAGATTTCAACAGGGTCTAAAGCCATGGATACGTAGTAAGGTGGCAGTGTTTCAGTTAGAGAACTATGCAATGGTGGTGGAGAAAGCTATGATTGTTGAGGGTGAAAGTGAACTGTATCAGAAAGAGAAGGCGGGAAAGAAAAGAAAGATAGAGAGTACCGAGGGAAGTCAAAACCCAAGAGGTAATAATAATAATAACAAGTTCAAACCAAGGAATGAGGGTCAGTTTGACAGGAACCGAGGTTTTCAGAAATCGAAGAATGGAAATGGTGGTCAAGTAAAACGTTTTCAGAATACCAATCAACAACTTGCAATCAGACCAGCTCTACCTGAATGCAAAATTTGTGGGAGAAAGCACTCAGGAGTTTGCAACAAACCAAATGTTACCTGTTTTAAGTGCAACAAAAAGGGACATTACGCGGCAGAGTGCCTGACTCCGAAACCAACAGTAACGTGCTACAAATGTGGGAAACTTGGTCATATTGCTAAGGATTGCAAAGAGCCAGCGAATGTTTTAAGGATAGCCGGACCCCCAGCGGCGAATGCTTTGAGGATAACCGGACCTCCATCTCAGACCCAGACCTCTCAACCTCGAGCCAGAACTTTCAATATGACTATGCAGGATGCCATTCAGGAAATGGATGTTGTCGCAGGTACGCTTCCTGTGAATTCAATAGAGGCTAAAGTTTTAATTGATTCTGGAGCTACCAAGTCTTTCATTTCCAACAAGTTTGTTAATAAATTGAAATGTGAAATTCGACCTCTAGAGCAAGTTTTAATGATAGAAGTGGCAAATCAAGATAGAGTCCCTGTTAATCAGGTGTGTCCTCAGTGTAATATAGAGATAGGTGGTTACCTTTTCTATGTCAATTTGATACCTTTCGAAATGGGAGAATTTGATGTAATATTAGGAATGGATTGGTTGGCCGATTATGATGCACATATTGAGTGTAGAAAGAAGCAGGTAAGATTAAGGACTGAAGATGATAAGGAAGTGGTATTTCAAGGACAAAGACAAGTAAAGAAATTCCTGAGCATTATACAAGCTAAGAAGTTACTTAGACAAGGTTGCGAAGCGTATTTAGCACATGTGGTGGATGTAGAGAAACCAGCACCGAAGATAGAAGACATACCCATAGTTAATGAGTTTCCTGATGTTTTTCCTGAAGAATTACCCGGTTTACCTCCAGATCGAGAAGTGGAGTTCGCTATAGACCTAGTGCCTGGAGCAGAACCCGTGTCTAAAGCACCATACAGGATGGCACCTGTGGAGATGAAAGAGTTAGCAACACAATTGCAAGAACTTTTGGATAAAGGGGTCATAAGGCCTAGCGTATCACCATGGGGAGCGCCTGTGCTGTTTGTCAAGAAAAAGGATGGTAGTATGAGGTTGTGTATTGACTATCGCGAGCTTAATAAGTTGACCATCAAGAATAGATATCCCTTACCTCGAATCGATGATTTGTTCGATCAACTTAAGGGAGCAGCCTACTTTTCGAAGATCGACTTAAGATCGGGCTACCATCAGTTGAAAATCAAACCAGCAGACATTCCAAAGACGGCATTTCGTACGAGGTATGGACATTATGAATTCTTAGTGATGCCATTTGGGTTAACAAATGCCCCAGCAGCGTTTATGGATCTCATGAATAGAGTATTCCGGAAGCAGTTGGATAAATTTGTGATCGTCTTCATCGATGATATTTTGATATATTCTAAGACTCGGGAAGAACATGCGGAACATTTAAGGATTGCGTTGGAAATTTTGAGAGCGGAAAAGTTGTATGCCAAGATTTCAAAATGTGAGTTCTGGTTAGAAGAGGTGCAGTTTCTGGGCCATATAATCAGTAGTGAAGGAATTAGAGTAGACCCTGCAAAGATAGAAGCTGTGGTGAATTGGAACAGACCAAGGACGCCTACCGAAGTGAGAAGTTTCTTAGGATTGGCTGGTTATTACAGAAGATTTGTACAAGATTTTTCTAAGATCGCCTCACCATTGACCAAGCTGACTAGGAAAAATGAGAAGTTCATATGGAATGAAAAGTGCGAGGAAAGTTTCCAAGAATTAAAGAAAAGATTAGTAACAGCACCAGTGTTGGTCTTACCCGACAGTCAAGGGAACTTTGTGATCTATAGTGATGCTTCATACAAGGGATTAGGGTGTGTATTGATGCAGCATGGAAAAGTGATCGCGTATGCTTCTCGACAATTAAAGCCTCACGAACAAAAGTACCCAACTCACGATTTGGAGTTAGCAGCAATCGTCTTTGCACTGAAGATTTGGAGACACTACCTATATGGTGAAAAATGTGAGATTTACACCGACCACAAAAGTTTGAAGTATATCTTCACTCAACGAGAGCTTAACATGAGACAAAGGCGATGGTTAGAGTTGATTAAGGATTATGACTGCACAATTAATTATCACCCAGGGAGAGCGAATGTAGTGGTTGACGCATTAAGTAGAAAGGAAAGACTGAACATGTTTACCATCTCAAAGGAATTGTTCAAGGAGTTTGAAAAGTTGAGATTAGAAGTCCAGATCTCGGAGCCTACCAGTGGTAAGTGTTATACCATGACCTTTCAACCCGAGTTACTTGAAAAGATACGAAGATGTCAGGAGGAAATCATGAATCAAGATATGAACACATTGACAGGTGAAGAGATTTGCACTCAGAAGGATGATAAGGGTATCTTAAGATTTTCTTCGAGGATTTGGATTCCCAACGTGCCAGAATTAAAGAATGAGATTTTGCGGGATGCTCACAGTTCAAGATATTCAATTCATCCGGGGAGTACGAAGATGTACCAAGACCTGAAGGAACATTTCTGGTGGCCTGATATGAAAAGAGAGATTGCAGAGTGGATTAGTAAGTGTTACACATGTCAAAGAGTCAAAGCTGAACATCAAAAGCCTAGTGGACTATTACAGCCATTAGATATTCCTGAGTGGAAATGGGAGCATTTAGCTATGGACTTCGTTGTGGGACTACCGAGAACGAAAGCCAATCATGATGCGATTTGGGTAATCATAGACCGTTTGACTAAATCTGCCCATTTTCTTCCAATCAACGAAAGATTCTCACTAGATAAGTTGGTACAGCTGTATTTGAAGGAAGTGGTTATGCGTCACGGTGTGCCAGTAACTATTGTATCTGATCGAGATCCACGTTTCAACTCCAGATTTTGGAAACAATTTCAAGAATGCTTGGGAACTGAGCTTAAGATGAGTACAGCCTATCATCCGCAGACAGACGGACAGAGTGAACGAACCATTCAAACTATCGAAGATATGCTACGAACTTGTGCATTGGATTTTAAAGGAAGTTGGGACGAGCACCTACCTTTGGTGGAATTCTCTTACAACAACAGCTATCATGCTAGTATTGGGATGCCGTCATACGAAGCTTTATATGGAAGGAAATGTAGATCTCCTGTATATTGGGATGAGGTTGGTGAGCGTAAGGTGTTAGGATCGGAACTAGTACAACGAACGAAGGAAAAGATCGAAATCATTCAGAAACGGCTAATTGCTGCCCAGAACAGACAAAAGAAGTATGCAGATCAAGCCAGGAAGGATATGAATTTTGAAGAAGGAGAGAAAGTGTTGTTGAAAGTGTCACCTTGGAAAGGAGTTACGAGGTTTGGCAAGAAAGGAAAGCTCAGTACGAGATACGTAGGACCTTTTGAGATCTTAAGACGGGTTGGAAAAGTCGCGTATGAGTTAGCCCTACCGCCACATATGAGTCATATCCACAATGTCTTTCATGTGTCAATGCTCAAGAAATATCATCCAGACTTGAGTCATGTGATCGAGTACGAGCCTATTGAGTTACAGCCAGACTTGTCTTATATAGAACAGCCTGTAGCAATCCAGGACAGAATGGATAGGAAGTTAAGAAATAAGACAGTTAGGTTGGTAAAGGTTTTGTGGAGGAATCCAAGGGTTGAAGAATCAACTTGGGAACTCGAGAGCGAGATGCTCGAAAACTATCCTCATCTATTTACTTAGGTGAGATTCTGGGGACAGAATCCTATTAAGGGGGGAAGGATATAACGCCTTAGAAAAATTTCATATTTATAATTATTTATTTAATATTAAATGTGAATTATATAATGTGAATATTGGTGGAGTAGGTGAAATATGTGGAATATTATATTCGTGGGTTTATTTGATGATTTATAGGTGTCGTGTAAGTCTGTGTATTTTAATTGTATTTGTGGTGAATAAATTCTATTTAAATCATGAGTTATTTATCTTCTGAAGATGTTATAAAATTTTCGGTGTTAGTAAAAATTATGAAATCTTTTGCATTATTAACTTTATTAATTTATTTGAGTTTTAAAAATATTAGATGGATTTATTTTGATTTTTAAGGATTTTAAAATGATTTTATGAATTATTTTCCATTTTATGGATTTAATCTTGTAAAAATTGATATTTAATTCATTTTTTATCCTAAAAATATTTTAAAAATATGTGTGTGTTCATAATTTTATACTCTTTATTTTAAAAATGAAAAATTTTATTTTTCCCCATTTAATTTTGAAGTATTAAAAGCTATCTAATTGTTTTTAAGTTAGTTTTTAGTTTTAAAATTATAAAATTCCCCAAATCCCCCTTAAATCCCTAATTTGGTCTAATTGGATAACAGAACAAAAAAAATCTCTCGAACTCTCTCGGTTTTTCCAGAAGCAACGAGCTCTCTCTCTCCCTCAGAAATCAATCTCTCCTCTCTCCCGGGTATCTCTCTCTCTCGGTGTCGTCTCTCTCTCTCTCTCTCTCTCGCACTCTTCTCTTCCTCTCGCACAAAATCTCTCTCGTCCAGCCACTCTCTCTGTTAATTTTTCCTCCCGTAGCCATGTACGCGGCGTGTGTATAGGTGTGTAGCAGGGGACTGTGTGTTCGGTATATGTGTGTGTGTGTTTTTCCGAGTGGGTGTGTGTATGTGTATGGCGAGGTGTGTGTATACAGCTGAGTTATGATTCTGTGCTTGGGCTTCTTAATTCTGCCTGGTTTAAATCCATTGCAGGGCTGTTTATGATGATTTGTTGCTATGTTATTTCGGGTCAGTGTGTGTTCTTGTGATAGGTTCGATTTTTGAGCCTAGTTGTTATGCGACAGTGTTGTTTGGGCTTGTTCATTGCTGGGTTGTGATTCGGTTTTCTACCGCGATGGCTTCTCTGAGTTCGATTGAGTATTGTAAAGATGATTACAGCTGGGTTCATTTGTGATTTTTATCTATATATGCGTATATGTGCTGTATTCAAAGGCTGCTATTTATTTTCTGAATTTTTGATGACGAGTGACTGTAATTGATATTTCCTAGTAATTTTTGTGATACTCTGAATTGTTTTGTGAAAATTGGGTTTATAAACGTTGTAATTAGTTCGAATTTTTAAAGGGTATGTTTGAGATGTGATTTTGGAAAATTGTATATTGTAATTTTAATGTGAAGATTTTTGGTTCGTTAATTTGAAATTTAGTTGCTTAAGTTCTTGGTATATAATTATATCTCTCTTTGATTTTTATTTTGAATCTATGATTGTATACATGAGTTTTTGTAGGAATTAAATTGATAAATAGAAATTATATGATTTAGAATGGATTATTATGATTGGGCTTGTAGGTGGATTTGAAATCCATCGGATGGTTTTAATTGTGATTTGAGTCGAATGTTTTCGACGGGATAGTCTATTTTATAAAGGAGATGCTGCCCGATTTTCGTTAGAATAATAAGTTATTAAGTCTATAATATTTGGTTATAAACTGATTTCATATAAGCTGGTATCATGTGTTAAGTGACTTATGTTATTTCATGTTATAGAAGCTATGTGTTATGTGCTTAGCTTATTGTGGTCAATTATTTGGTAAGTAATAGGTATTAAGTATTATCATCGATATATAGATCGTTGGGTAGATTAGGATTAAGCGAATAAGGAATATAGCATTCTAAAATAGTGTTTTTATATGTGTAGATTTGAAGGACGTAGAATCAAGGGATAAAGGAAAGGCAAAGGCTGATGGTTTTTTAGCTAGGTGACTAGCGTGAAAGCACCTATTTAAGGCAAGTGATATAAACCTCGCCATTACGTTTAGATTCTTTCAACTGCTTATGAATTGTGTTTATATTCTTATAATCTCCTGCTATTCCTTTTAAATTATTGTTGGATCTTGTGCACCTTGTTAATTATTCTTTATAATTTATCCCAGAAACTCATGTACCTTGATTTTCCTAGTCCTTGCTCTTATGACTTGACGTTTAAACCCTTGTACCTCTGAACAATTAATTAAACTACTATACTCTATTGTTGCTCCAAGTCAAATTGAACTATAAACCCTAATTTTATAATTGATACCTTGCTCCAACTTTAACCTTTCCTTATGTCTATTTTTCCCTAAAACAAACAAATAAAATCCTACCTATAATCCTTGAAACCGTAATTCTGAAACCTTAATCATTACTTGACTCTTTACTAACTCATGAACCTTTCCATTTGTTTTATTCCAGTTTTCTGAAACCTACCCGAGTTGAATAAATATTTGTTTTACATCACCTCCTAATACTATTATGTGCTCGACAAAACCATATTCTTAATACCTTTTAACCACGCTTGAATTCTGATCTTGAAAACTTTATGCAACTACTGCTGAGCGGTTCCTTGACCCTTAATCTATTTCAAATGCAAATCAAAATGGCTTATTTCTTTATAAATGTTTTAAAATTTCCTTATACTGGGCTGATCTGTTATCAGTGAGTATAAAGGACTTGAAAATGAATGGTTTTAAAAATTTGAAGATTTATTATGAGGGATTCCGTCAAAAATGTTTTCTACGGTTTCCTTCAGATTGGAGAGCGTAAGAGGCCGGGTGACGCCGGTCCAGCATGTTTTATTTTATGCTGTAGTTCTGGTGGGACCAGTCCAGCATCTTATAGGCCAATGTGTTGCCTAATTGGGAACCCAATTTTTATGTCCAGACGGATCGAGTGTTCGTGCTGGGGACTTTACGTGGCTGATCACCCGTATTGTCCAGAGTCGGGGAAAAACCTCCAATCAATTTAAATGTTTTAAATAAAAGTTTATTTGATGATTTTGAAAAGTCATAAACAGAGTACAGTATTACCAGACAGTTTTACCTTGAGATTGTGAATTAAAATTTGAACGTTCTGAATATTCTTTGGTAACTTTAATTTGATGTAGCCAGTATACAGTTGTGAATCCCTTATTTCTACTTTTATCACTTGTTGAGCATTTGGCTCACTCCTTGCTACTGTTTCTAACCCCTTTTTCAGTTAAAGAAGAAAAAGATACGAAGTAGGAGCTACATCCGAGAAGAACCTGTTGTGGACCATAAGCAGCCTAATTGCACTCTACTAGAAGGTTGAACTTTTGTGTATCAGTATCAATTTGTGTAATAGTTCTAGTTAATTGTAGTTATATTTGTGGAGTGTATGTATCTTTTAATTAAGGATTTAGTGTTGTCATGTAATAACTTAGTTAATAGTTGCTTGTTTCATACCACTACCTGGTAGAGATCCGGGTTAGTAGTGGGGTTGTATTTATTATTATTATGTTGTTATCATGGTTTATGTTTTAGTTGGTTTTATGATGCCCCGATCTTTGCTCTGATCGGGAGGGTATTTTGGTATGGTTCACCTGATCAGTTAGGACAGGTTGAACATGTGTGGTATTATTTCTTTAGTAGTTGAATTTGTTGTGATGTTGGAAAGAATTGGTTTGGATTCAAATTTACAGGTGGATAGTCCGTATTACGAATACTACATGCCGAAATTTTTAAAAATTCCCTGTATCAAATTCTATTTTATTTAATTAAATCCAATAATTTATTATAAAAGTATATTTTTAGTATTGGGAAGTCGGGGCGTTACAGTATGACCCCATTCAAGAAGGCGAATTTAACGTCGAGGTGATGAACTTCCCACTCATGTTTGGCTGCCAAATCTAGGAGCAAACGTACTATCCCGAGTCTTGTTACAGGGGCAAAGACTTCTTCATAGTCGACGCCATAATGTTGCACATACCCTCTAGCCACGAGACGAGCTTTGTGCTTTGGCACCTTTCCATATTGATCTTTCTTTAGCTTAAAAACCCATTTAAGGTCTATAGCTTTGTGTCCTGGTGGTAAATCTATCAACTGCCAGGTTTTGTTTCTTTCGATGGAATCAATCTCGCTGTCCATTGCCTCTTGCCAGACCTTCTCTTAAATTGCTTGTTCAAAACAGACAGGTTCATCTATGCCCATTAGTAGCAGTTCATCAGCTAATTCCACCACTGTTGTGTTGTCGTAGATGTCAACAAGTGACCTAAATTTCCGAGGCTGTTCACTGCTTGCACTCGAGATACTTGAATTAGCTTTGTCTGCATTTTCAAAACGTTTACTATCATGTGATGATACAGAAACATGAGGAGTCGAAGGTGTCGAAGGTGACCTATCTGATTCAGATTGACTAGACTCTACTGGTGCATCTGTTGTATGATTTTCCAGAATAAAATGTCCATCTCCATAAGTACCAGAATCTGTCTCCGTCTCCCTTCCCATGCTTTTTGCTCATTGAAAACAACATCTCTGCTAAATTGAATGCTACTAGAGATTGGATCAAATAATCGAAAAGTCTTTGTCCCTGGTTCTCTACCGAAATGTACCACCATTTTAATCCTGTCATCGAGTTTCTTTGTATGGACTGCAGGTATCTTCATATAGGCTGTGCACTCGAAAACTTTCAAACAATCAACATTTGGTTTCTTTCGGAACCAAGCTTCATGTGGAGTCATAGCAGACATAGCCCGAGTAGGTAACTTATTTAAGACATAGACAACATGTCTAACAGCCTCTCCCCAATATTTTGAAGGCATATTTTTCTCTTTTAGCATACTCCTTGCCATGGCTACTATTGTCCTATCACAACGTTCTACAACACCATTTTGCTGAGGTGTGTAGGGAGGTGTATAGTGACGAAGTGACGTAGAATGCCATTTGATTCACAAAAAAAATTAAACTCCTTGGAACAAAACTCCCCTCCACGATCTGTTCTCAACACTTGAATACCATGTTTTGCACCATTCTCAACAAGAAGTTAGAATTTCTTAAATTAATTCAAAGCTTTATTTTTTGTTTTAAGCATATATACCCACATCATACGACTATGATCATCTATTAAAAGCAAAAAAATATCGATTTCCTGCTGGAGTGGGTGGAGATATAGGTCCACATAGGTCTGCATGAATTAACTCTAGTGAAGTTTGAGAAGAAAAATTTGTTTGTGATGGGAAAGGCTTACGTGTTTGTTTTGTCATGAGACATCCATTGCAAAGTTCCTTGGGTTGATTGAAATGAGGCAATCCATGAGCCATACGATTCTTTGACATTAACTGCATAGCTTTAAAATTCACATGCCCGAGACGCTTGTGCCATAGCCAAGCTTCTTCGCTCCTTGTCAATAGACACTCATGCTATGCTTCTTGAATATGTATCTTGTAGAGTCGTTTCATAAATCTCCTCACCTGAATAAGCAGTCTCCCACAGCTATCATAGACCCACAAGGTATCACCATTCATAACAACCCTATTTTCTTCTTCCGATAGTTGTCCCAAACTAATGATATTGCTTTTAAGTGTGGGTATGTAATACACCTCACGTAGGATTCTGGTTTCCCCATTTTTGCAGACCATCTTTATTGAACCCTTTCCTTCGATTTTGACCATGGAACCATCTCCAAACTTGACCTCTCCTTTTACCTGTTTATCCAGCTTTTCAAACTTCTCTCGACGACCAGTCATATGGTTACTGGCCCCATTGTCAAGATACCAAGTGTTTTCCTCTATTTCTTTTACACCACTCGAGTCATTTTCCTCAGTAAATGAAATTACATCATCTGTACCGTTCTCATACAAGGCCATTAATAGTGCATACTCTTCATCGTTCAATTGTGCCAGGTTTGCTTCTCCCTTTTGCTGCCACGACTTGTTTTTCTTTGATTTGCGGCACTCGGCTGCAAAATGGCCATAAGCCCCATAATTAAAACACTTTACTTGGCTTCTATCACGTCCAATACGGCTGTCTTTGACACTTCAACCAGTCTGTGGAGTTTTTCCCGATCTTTTTAGCCATTCTTCACGTGTGAGCAGAAGCTTGTCTTTATTGCTCTCTCTCATGAGCCATTCATCCTCTGTCAATAAAAGCTGTTGTCCCTCATTGTTCTCCTCCTACCCATGTAAGCGTTCTTCATGAGCCTTGAGAGAGCCCATCACTTCTTCTACTAACATGGTTTCTAAATCTCCGAATTGCTCGATGGCTGAGGCAATTTGGAGAAATTTGGTTGGAACAGCCCTTAATAGCTTCTTTACGACATATGCCTCTTCAATTGTTTCTCCCAATGCCCTGATTTTAGTAATTAAGTCTCATACAAAAATCATCTAAAGGATCTGATTCTTTCATCTTCAATGACTCGAACTCTGATTTGAGTGTTTGAGCCTTGGCCTTTTCACCTTATCTGCACCTACACGCAGTGTTTTAATCGCCCCCCACGCCTCTTTGGACGTTTTCTTCTCTGCAATCGTTAACAACATGTCATCAGCGAGTCCTTGATAGATAATAGCCAATGCCTTTTTGTCCATCTTCTCCTCGACCGTGGTTTTAGAATCTTTAGGCTTTACTGCATCCCACACCCCATGAGCCTGCATAAAAACTTTCATTTTCATGGCCCAAATGGTATAGTTTGTCTTTGTCAGCAATGGGTAACTCAGCCCAAACAATCCTTCCTTGTTTTTACTTGTCTCCATCTGTTGATAACTTCAGACGTGCTTCACAGGTGATTAAAGCTCTGATACCAGATATTAGAATAAAACAAAAGACTATAGAACCAAATCGTGTTTGATTACTTTGTATGGAAAACTTACAACTGAAAACTCTAATACAATGAGAGAAAATAACAATACTTAAAAACTGTCTAACAGAGCCTCTACAAATTAGGAACAAATCATGTCCTAACTTATCTCCAGACTTATTCGCTTCCTAAACAAACATAACAACCTCAGAGACCAAATCTTTTATCACAACGTTCATATTAGACACATTGATTTATTCATAATTAACGCAATCAAATAAATAAGGATGTTTAGATTAATAATAATCCCCAACACCTTCAACTACTAGAAAGAAGCATAAGTAAGAATCTCTTTGTCAACTAGGAAATTTTTCATGTCCTGCTCCTCCAAACTGACAGTGGCCGTTATACCATCTTTGTTGGGAGTATCCATCATAAAAATGCAATTAACAAACGGCGCATCAACCACGTTGGCTTTAACGGGCCTTCCCCAGCCAAAATTCATCTCTTCATATGCTTGGAAATTGCAAATGCTGCTAATCATATAAATCTTTTGATTGATTTTTGCATACTTGTCCATCAATGGCATAAATTCTTTTCCATTCAAGCTCCTAAGTCCCTTAAGCTGCATCTTTCCTTTTCTCATAAGGCCCAACAGTGAACTTAACTTTGTCTCGTTTATCGTACTTGTTGGAATATCGCTAAAAATAAAGAGATTGCCTACACTTGTTTTAGGCAGCGGTGGAGCAATCAGGGGCCGCATGTTTACTGCTTGGAACAGGACAGATTTAGGATAGGCTCCAAAATTTGATGTCGCATTGGCAACTAGAGCACATCTGTAAAGGAGTGCAGTCACAAGCTCATTTCGTGTGTAATTTTGATCATCTATTGCACCCCGTAGTTTGTTTTCCTTTTCGTAGTCTGCCTTCAGTTGTGCAATCTTTGAGTTGTGAAACACTATCTCCCTTGTGATCCAGTGCTTTTCAGGAAATGAAATTTGAGTTGCACCTAAATTATCACTGAACGACTGGGGTAGCAGCTCATGCACAAAACAGGGACGAACATGTACTTGTTTATCTTCATTACTGGAGTTGCGCGTCAAACTTGCCCAGTATGTCAAGAATGAGAATAAAGTGGTACCATCAGCAATTCGGTGTGAAAGGCTTACTGCTATAGCTAATCCTCCGCACGAAAAATGGTTTAGTTGAACAAACATTAAAAAAGAATTCAACACAGTACCCCATATTGACCCAGGTGAAAAGAGAAAGCCTTTCTCTTCATCCTTGTCTGGAGCTTTCTCAAGAATGTCGGATAACTTGCAAGCTATCTGGGCTTCAAGAAATTGAACGCCTTTGTCGTTGCATTCAACGTAGGAACCTGAAGAGCTTAGCCTTCCAGCAAATGGATAGTACATGGAAAGTGTCTTGGATAAAGAGCTTTTGAGTAATTCTGATACCGCAGTTTTATTAGACAACGATTGTGAATTAGGATAGAAGAATATTAGTGGCATATAAGTGCTTGCAATCAGGCGATCATGGCAAGGAAGATCGTAGGTTTTGAGGTGGGGGGGCGTGGGAGAAGCTGGTTTAATATTGGTTGTTGATCTTGAGAGGACATGCAGCTGCCTTCTCGAGATTAATGATGCCTGAAAGATCAGTCCCCTAATCGTCATACTGTATGTTGTGTGAGAATTGAGATGCTGCTGCTTTTAAGGTTTAAAATTTCGAATTGCACCACTAGTTAGACATGCATTTCTAGACGGAATATTCAATTTATTTTCAAATTAAATATACTAGCCGATAGCCGTGCGAAGCATAGGCATAGATTGAACACGAGTCGAGATTAAAATATCAATATTTATACACTATTTAATTATGTAGTTATTGATAATCGATTTCGAGATAAAACTAAAAATTAAAATAAATAAATCTTTATAATTATGTAGTTGTAAGGAATCGTGCCCGATGTGAAGCTAACAAAAATTAAAGTAAATAAATTTTGTATAATTATGTAATTGGGAGGAATCGAATCCCGAATTTAATGATAATCAAATTTGATATTTTGGTACTTTTATATTATTCACATAATGTCAACTTCTCAAAATAAGGTTAAGGTAAGATTTTGATGTAATACATGGATGTGATATGAAAGGCCATCGAGGAAAGTCACTTAAAAAACATGTAAAAATGAACACTCAAAGCATAGCCATATAATGACAATTTCTGAAGATAAGGTTAGGGTAGGATTTTGATGTAATACAATACAACCATATGTTATGGATGTGATATGAAAGGCCATTGAGGAATGTCACTTAAAAAACATGTAAAAATGAACACTCAAAGCATAGCCATATAATGACCAACACCTCTATCTATCATCCATAATCTCATCCACATTCTCATTTCTTCGCCCATTCCCCACATATATCATTCACATTTATCATCTCCTTCTCTTACATATTAACCAACTCTCTTTTGATCACTGGTAGTGTCCCGTATCGAAAACCATGGCCTCGGCTGCCCTTTTCATGGGCAGTTCATCTCTCCAGGTCTTCTACAAATTAAATTATTTTTACTGAACACGAGTCGAGATTAAAATATCAATATTTATATACTATTTAATTATGTAGTTATTGATAATCGAATCCGAGATAAAACTAAAAAAATTAATATAATAATTATGTAATTGTAAGCAATAAAACCCGATGTGAAGCTAACAAAAATTAAAGTAAATAAATCTTGTATAATTATGGAGTTGGGAGGAATCGAACCCCGAATTTAGTGATAACCAAATTTGGTATTTTGGTACTTTGTTACTATTGTACACTAAAACATGGTTTTTCACATTAATAAAGAGTATAGATACTATTTATTAATATGGTAAACAATATTTTAATGGCGCGTAATAGTACTAAAGTACCAATTTTGGTTATCACTTAACTCGGGTTCGATTCCTTTCAAGTACTTGATTGTACAAGATTTATTTACTTAATCTAATTTGTTTAATTTCATCCCGTGTTCGATTCCCTCTAACTACATAATTAAATAGAGTTTATTTATTATATACTTAAGTACATATTTAAATAATATTTATTAATTATATCTATTCTCGATAATTTATTAATATTAATATTTTATTCCTGGCTCATGCTCGATTAGTACCCATGCTTCGCAATTTTTTTTTCTTGGTTCATGCTGGACCAATTCCCGTACTCGCACGAGTTATTAACTAGTAAATTTTAAAGGGAAAATGAATTTTTTTGTCATTGAACTATTGACCTTTTTAGAAACCTACCACTCAACTATGAATTTTTCTTTTTTACTCACTAACGTTAGGTCCGGTTTTATTTTACTCACTAAACTTAGGTTCAGATTTTGTTTTACTCACTAAACTTAGGTTCAGATTTTGTTTTACTCACTAAACTTAGGTTCGGATTTGATTATTAGCATTATATTAATTTTTTACTCACTGACTTTAGGTTCGGAGTGAACAAGTCAATTGAATATTTAATACTTAAAAATGATGCATTGCAGAGGACAATTTGTTAAACATTAATAATTGAAAATGTCGCTTTTAACTTTGTCTTGAAAATAAATCTATTAAATTTAATAAGATAAAATCTGCATTAAACTCTATCTTGAAAATAAATCAATAAAGTATAATAATATAAAGACTAAATTAATGATTTATTAAGTAGTAAGCTTTCTTCTCTAATGCATCATTTTCAAGTACTAAAGTTGCAATCGAATTGTTTAGTCTAACATCCTCTCAAATTTAATTTTATCTTCCTATATCTTATTAAACTCTATCTTATTATGATTTTCAAGATATAGTAAAATATCGATAAATGAATATTCGTTAAACGAATAATCTTGTTAAATGAATATTTTTTACTGGTCCCAACATAATAGAGACAGTGTATTTTTGACCTCGATTAATGAATAAAAAATTTCGATCCCAAGCGTATTCATTTATCGAGGTTTAACTGTAAAGATAAATCATTAGAGAGGATAACTTTATCTTATGAAACTTTATCGATTTATTTTCAAGATAAAATTTTTTGCAGACTTAATCTTATTAAAATTTATCGATTTATTTTCAAGATAAAGTTTAATGCAGACTTTATCTTATTAAATTTAATCAATTTATTTTCAAAATAAAGTTTTAATGCATCATTTTCAAGTATTAAAGTTTAACAAATTGTCCTCTATAACGCAACAATTTCATGTAAAAAAAATTAACATAATGCTTATAATCAAATCCGAACCTAAGTTTAGTGTGTAAAAGAAAAATTCATAATTGAGTGGTAGGTTTCTAAAAAATTCAGTAGTTCAATGACAAAAAAATTTATTTTCTTAATTTTAAAACATAAAACTCATATACAAAAGTCATGCATGTACTAAAGAGTCGAATACCATTTTTAAACCCAAAATCGAATTAAGAGCATCTCCAACCTTCACTCCTGTTAGCCATAAAAGTCTACGTGTCATCATTTATAGAAATCCTTCAAAAAAACCACCACTCCAACCCATCAACCTGTTAGCTATAATTTTAGAAAACAAGATACAGATCCTCTATATTTGGAGGATATCCAAAAAATTATACATGACATCTAAAAATATCACATCCACTTATATTGTGACACGTCATCATTTTAGTTTAATCTTATATATATTTACTAATTGAAACAACAATAAAATACTTTTTTTGAAATATAGCTAACAATTATAGCTAACACCATTGAAGTACAACTCTTTACAGGTTCAGTAAATTTTACATAATCATTATTTTATATTCTTTTAGCTAACCATTTTAACTAGTATCGTTGGAGATGCTCTAAAAAGCTACAATCCAAATTCCAAACTACATAGAACTCAAAATAAGAAAGTTTCTAATTATTTTTTGTAAGTGAGATAATTTTTTCGCATTGGGTCTATCGGGGTTGGTCAAATATAACCTGCTTTCTGGTAGTATTGTTAATGTTTGTTGGGATACAAGGTGGTTTGATTTGGATTCTTTTTTTTTTTTTGATAAATGTTTGATTTGGACTTTGGTGGAGACATAAAATTAAGAATAGTGAGTGCAAACATCACGATCCCATAGCTCACGTCAATACTCAATAGACTCTTTTCCGCAAATAATGAATCAGGTGTACATAGTTGCTGAAATTAGAATAACATGCTTGTGTGAGCCCATTTATGTAATATTGTATGTTTCACATTTAAATCATAGGGGTAAAACTTTTCTAGTTAAGATGATACTACGCTATAATAAAATTAGTATGAAAGTCCGTGCAAAGCACGAATACAATTTTAATTCATATAATTTTGTTTTTTTATTTTTCAAATACATGACTCGTAATTTTGAAATACTATATATTGACGATGTGATTTATTTGCGAAAAAATATATTTTATGAAAAATGATATTAGCTTAAACTTCTTTACTTAAATTTCATTTATGAACATGACAGTATAATCATATCTAATAATTAAAAAAAAAAAATTTCAAAAGAGTGAAAGTGTGAACAATTCGCAGTTTCTAAAATCTAACCATGAGCTAGTAAATTCATATATGTTATATATTTCGGCAATTGTTAAAAAAAGAACCTATACTAAAATGAGAACTGAAAACTAATTTGAGACTTTTATATTTTATATCTATATTTAATCTCAACCACACATTCAAACATAATTTACTTCTCCACCTCCACCCTCATGCCTCTTCCAATTTCGGCCACCCATCACACCATCACTTGTAATACCCAACGATTATCACCACTTTTTTTTTTTTTTTTTATCTTTTTATGTATTCCAATTATCATCAGCATTCATGATCACACACACAGAGTAAAAACTTTCTTAAATGCAAACATACAGACTTTTTTTGTTCAACACATTTATAACTTCGGTTCAACATCATTTATAAAATAATAATTAAGATTTACTAAATACACATAATTGAAATCAGAATCATATTTATAACATTTTATAATTTGTTGAAAACATATTTGCAACATTTTTTACGAAAAATTGAAATTCTTCTATAATGGATGTTCAACAGATATATAGCTTGAGTTCAACATTATCTATTGAACAATAACTATACCTGTGTTGAATCCAAATATATAAAATAATTTTACATTAGTATAATTAAGAAAAATGTATTAAATTAATAATATTTCATATTTCTATATCCTAATTGGGTATTGGTGAACCCTAGAAGAATAGTTAAGAATTTTGTAATATCGGTTCAACAAATTTTGTACTACGGTTCAACACACCTCATATTAAACAAATAAAATTTCATATTTCTATACCCCTATTTTGATATTGGTGAACCCTAAAAGGATTTTGAATAATTAAATTATGTGTATTAAATAAAATTTTAATTATTATTTGATAAATGATGTGAAGTTATAAATATGTTGAACAAAAAAAGTTTGTAAGTTTGTATTTTAGAAAAGTTTGTATTTGATCCTGATCTTATATATATATATATATATATATATATATATAGGCTAGTGATCAAATAGAAAACAAAATTAAAATAGATACCAAAACTAATTTAAGCCCTAGGTCAATCTAATCTAATGACCCCCTAGAAGCACCAAACACAATTAAAATACACCCTCCCATACATAATCCCACATAATCCCTTTTTATTTTAAAAAAATTGTTATTTATATGATATTAATATTATAGTAGAATTTATAAAAAAATATTATTGAACATATTTTGAAATCTAACTACACTGTATTTTTTTCCATCTCCCAAAAATTAGTTTGCATACATTATCTGCTATATTCCAATGCGATTTAGAATTTTTTTTATTTAGTTTCTGTTGTGACCAAAATTTTGCATGGATTAGATTTAGGCCCACTAGAGGATTAGGGTCTAGACCCATGAGGATGGCAGTAAAGAAATGTGTGGCTTAGGTTCCCGAGGGCATCCCCTTGTAGGTAACCTGTAACCATCACCAGTCATCCCGAAGGGCTTCCAGAGTAGCTTCCATGATCGGGGTACCGGAGGGGTTACCGGAGCCAGGCTACCGGCGGCAGGGGCGGACCGACATACAAGTTAGTGGGGGGATGGGCCCCCAGTCAAATTGGGCCTAGCAGTTTAACAATTTGAAGTCCAATGTAGAGTGCCCCCATTAATAAAATAAAGGTGCCCCCAATATACATCAATTTCCAAGCCCAATTCAGTTAAGTTTTACTCAAATAATTAGTAGATCCAATCCAATAAAATTTTTAAAACCAATCCAATAAAAATTTACAGCTAACTTTACAATTGAAGAAGCTGCTGGTGTAGTCGACAGAGAGGAGAAAGGGATTATCCAAGGGAGAAAAAACCTAACTTTACAATTGAAGAAGACATCTGTAAATTTGGAGCAAAAAACTACAAGCCTAATCACTTGAATATTTATTCTAAAGTCTCCATCTACTAATCTTCTCTATAATGTAAGTTCTCTAATTTCATTCTCTCCCCCTTTTATGTATCTAATATATGTATATATTCTGTGAAATTGGAGTAAGTATGTTATATACTCTGTAAAATTTGAATTGGTTTTTTATCATTGTTTTTTAGTATAGATTTATGTTTATCATTTTTAATTTTGTGATCCAATGTGGAAATTGGAAAATGTCATATATAAAATTCTTTTATATTTGATTTTTTTTATGCTTGAATAAGTGATTCATGTTATTATTTGTCAAAATCTGAGTATGTTTATTTGAAAATTGACAGATATAAATGGAAAGATATTTTAAAAGAAAGTTATCTTCAACCTTAGATGATACAAGTAATGTGGGTGAACAATCCTCAAGAGAAAATGTTAATATTGTTCAGCCAAGTTATAGTCCTGTGATGCCTAAAAAAATTGACTTGAAAGATCTTCCGTGGGATCCTTTTGATAGGAAAAGAATTATAGAATATCATCCTGATCAAAGAGATGAAACAAGTATTTTCTTTTTGTGACAAGTATGACATTGAAAAATTGGATATGACGGAGGCTTATGTTAATCCAAAGAATCGGCGAAAAAAAAACTGGAATCACCAATGAGCATTATTATTCTTTTGATTGCTTTAATGTTGTTATGGATATGCAAATTGCAGAGTTCAATGATCGCTTTAATGAGGTAAACTCTGAATTGCTCATTTATATGGCTTCTTTGAATCCACGTAAATTTATTATTTATATGTTATTATTTATATGTAGTGCCCCCAGTAAAATTTATTCCTGGGTCCGCCACTGACCGGCGGTACCCCCAATTCCCATTGGAAACCCAATAAGGTTATGAGTTCAGATAAGAACAGCCACCAGATAGAGCTTCCGGAATATCTGCTGCAACTAAGTTACCAGAGCGGGCTACCAGTTGGGCTACCGGGTGGTACCCCTGGTTTCCGCCGGAAGCCTGATTAGGCTGTCAATTCAGATTAGGCAGACCTCCTATTTTTTAGGAACACGTCTATATCACTTAAAAACACTCCTAAACAGATATATATTCAGTTATTAGAGGATATATGTCATATTTGCTTGATAAATGACACAAAATCATGATAATACAGCTTGGTAACGTGATTATATACATAATACACGATTACTATCAGAAATATCAGTCATAATCCCTTCAGAAATGGGATAATTCATCATAAACAACCGAATATATCATGATAGAACTACATACAGGCTTGATCCACTATAAATAGTGGTATGTAGGCAATTTACGGGATCTTTTTTCAGACACTTTGATACCTCGAGTAAGCATAGAGCACGTATACTCTTATGTGACGCAACATTGTTAGGGTTCTTGGCTGGCCAATGCATCATCATTGCACGGTCCTTGAGCTGTAATCCCGTGAATCCAGTCCGATCCTTCCGAGGAACCACATCCCGTGTTCTTCGGAAACCCCTAGTCGTGAGCCTTCCTGGGCGGCTAGCTATTGATCTCCAACTACGAGCCAGCTTTCTGGGTGGTTGGACGATTTCGTATTCATTGGCGCTATTCCAGCAACAGGCCTCCTAGTTTGTTGTGAAAAATTCCTCCCACAACAATTGGCGCCCGAAGGAGGGGCCTCAAAAATCTTCATTTGGAGGAGATATAGCGACTGAAAATTCCGATGGTGATAAGACACCGTCTCAGGATGATAATGGACGAAACAAAAGTGGCAGTGGTAATGTCAGCAATAAAGACATTATGGACTATTTGGTCACGATGAATGAAAGAGTTAACAGCTTGGAGAAGGGTTCCGAGAAAATGAAAAGATGGCAAAAGAAGTGTAAGTCGAAGTCAAAAAAGAAGAACGTGACTCCGACAAGGCTGAATTTTGAGACTGAAGATAATGTTGAGAACAATACGGACTATGTTCAAACTGATGAAGAATAGGCAAAAGAGCCTGAAGTTGATGAATATGAGGGTGACCAATCGAACAACCCGGAAACCCAGGGTACCGAAGGCTCACCTACTAGAAGCCTGAGTGTTTTTGACAGAATTGGCAAAAAGCTTACCAACAAGGGCCTTCATCATAAGTTGGGTCATACTGGAAACAAAGATCGAAGAGATGGTAATGGGGGTTCCCTAACACAGGGTTCCCAGGAGCGTAGAGAGAGATCCCATTCGATACCCCCAAGAAGTACTTCCAGGAGGTCCAAATCTGATGGCAAGAGGAGTTACAGACAAAATGGTCACTCTTCTGGAAATAGAAGCAGGAGATCACGCTCTACCAGGGTCCCAACCGGTGAGGGTACCGACTAGGATTCCAGCTCTCATCAGAGCTCGGCTCCCAGGAAGAGTAAGACGGCTTATGAGGATGATGATTCTGGAAGTGATATGTTTTCAGATGGTGAGAATGGAAAATTCCAAATGTCTGATTGGAAGAAAGCCTTGGAAAAAATCAAGGAGGAGCAAAAGTTCAAATCTGGAGTCATTTGTGGCTCCCCATTTTCAGCGAAAGTGAAGAAGGCACCCTTGCCAAGGTTCTTCAAGATGAATACAGATTTGAAATTTAATGGTAACTCAGACCCTGTTGAGTACTTGAGCCGTTTTAATACTGAGATGGATGTGTATCAAGTGGAGGACTTGGCTAGGTGCAGGTTACTAGCCTCCACTCTGAGTGGGAATGCCCACCAATGGTTTAAAAGATTGGCCGAAGGATCTATTAAATCCTGGAGGAGGATGGGAGACCAATTTATCTCTCAATTCATGGCTACCGTGGCATATGCCCCACCAGTCAATACTTTAGCTAATATCGAGCAAGATCCGCATGAAACTTTAAGGCAATACTTCAAAAGATTTAATGAGCAAGTGCCAAAAGTGAAAAAGGCTTCTGATGAAACTCTAAAGAATTTCCTGATAGCCGGGGTTAGGCCGGGAACTGAGTTTTGGAAAGAGTTGCAAACTGGAGAGCCTGCAACACTAGCAGAGTTCTACCAACAGGCGGAACGCCACAAGGTGATTGAGGAGTCAATGGTAAAGTTATCCAAAGATTCCAATTCTAGGGGTTGGAACAGGAACAAGAGAAATCGTTCTTACAGTCCTAAAAGAGATTCCAACAAGAGGGCCTCCGGAAGCGGTACTGCTGGTGTGGGAGCCCCTCGCTATGATGACAAGACTGCCCCTATTGCTATTAATGCAACTAAGGATAGAGTTTCTATCAAGGACAGACTCACTCCAAGGACGAATTTTCTAAAATATTCAGAGTATACTCCTTTGACTGTGCCCATCGGCCATATTCTTGAAGTAAATGAGAAAAGTGGGCTGTTCCACAGGCCCTACCGGGCAGGCCCTCCGGGAAAGAAGGATCAGGGGAAGTACTGTGCTTTCCATGAGGTAAATGGCCATGAGACTGCCGATTACAGGCACCTGAAAGATCAAATTGAAGAATTGATCAGAAATGGACACCTGATTGAATTTGTGGCTCAAGAGGCTAAAAAGTATAAGGAACGGAGATATAACAAAGATAAAGTTCCGGGAAACCAAGATAGGACTACCCGAGCCAATAGCATCCACACAATCTTTGGTGGCCCTTACTTGGGGGGTGCCAGTCGGAATGCTAGAAACTGGTATGCCTGGGAAGCCAGAGGGAAACCCCTTACAAATGTTTTTCACCTTGCAGAAAGGCCCCCTAAGCTGTTTAAAGGGGAAACTGATGATATTTCTTTTACTGAGGAGGATGCCAAGTGGGTTCACCACCCTCATAATGATGCCTTGGTGGTAACCGTAAGCATTGGTGGGATGAATGTGCACAGAGTGCTGATTGACAATGGAAGTTCAGTAAATATCTTGGCAAACACCACTTTCCAAAAATTGGGGCTTCTGGATAAAGAGCTATTGCCCACTAACAATGAGCTGTATGGGTTTACCGGTAACCCTGTTCAAATCATGGGAAGGATCAAATTGCCATTGACATTGGGTGTGGATCCTTGCAAGGCCACCCAAATGGCTGAGTTCATGGTAGTAGATGAGGACATTTCTCATAATGCAATTCTTGAGAGACTGGTATTGAAGGATATGAGGGTGGTAACCTCAATATATCACTTTTCAATGAAGTTTCCTACCCCAAATGGCACCGGGTGTGTGAAAGGATGTCAACATGAATCAAGGGGATGCTATAAAAAAGCTGTACAGGCTGCCGAGAAGGCAGATAAATCTATTCAAGCTGAAGAAAAGGCTGATGGGGAAGCCCTAATGAGAAGCCACGGGCTAGAGCCACAGAAGTTTGAAAAGGCATCATACAATACCATCATGATAATGGAGATACTAGAGGAACCTACTAAAGAGGTTCCTGTTTTTCGGGGAGTAATACCACCACAAAACTTGTTGTTGGAAGCTGCCGAGAAAAATGGAGAAATTCAAAACATTACAGTGGAAGGCACAGTAAAAGATGCCTCAGATGGTGAACCAGATGAAACAATGTCAGAGAATGAAAACTAGGAAGTGATGAAAGGGCTCCCGGTTGAAATCGATATTGATCCCAGGATGTCGGGTACCCTGGAAAAGGCAGGGGCTGCCGAGGATACTATTCCCATATTGGTGGATGTTGAAGATCCTAGCAAAGTCCTGAAAATTGGGCAACAGCTAGATGAAAAAACAAGAGAAAGGTTGACTTCTTTCCTTAAAAGCAACCTAGATATGTTTACATGGTGTCACTCTGATATGGTAGGGATTGACCCGAAAATCATGTGTCACCACCTTAATATTGACCCTGAGAGAAGGGGTATCCGGCAGAAAAGAAGGCCTGTCAGTGGTGAAAGGGCTACCGCCCTCCAGAAAGAGGTAGACCGGTTACTGAAGGCGGGATTGATCAAAGAATCCTTCTACCCAACATGGCTGGCAAACCCGGTACTGGTCCGGAAGCCCAATGGGAAATGGAGGACATGTGTGGACTTCACTTATTTAAATAAGGCCTGTCCTAAGGATAGCTTCCAGCTACCTAGAATTGACCAATTGGTGCATTCCACGGCAGGCCATGCTTTGCTGAGCTTTATGGATGCCTATTCTGGGTATAACCAGATACCAATATATGAGCCAGACCAGGAGCATACCAGCTTCATAACTGATAGAGGATTGTACTATTATGTGGGGATGCCATTTGGGTTGCTGAATGCCGGGGCTACCTACCAAAGGCTGGTAAACATGATGTTTAAAGAACAGATTGGTAAGACTATGGAAGTCTATGTTGATGATATGTTGGTCAAATCAAAGCGGGCAACCAACCATGTGTTGCACCTATCTGAAATGTTTGATATCCTAAGGAAGTACCGGATGAGACTAAACCCCCAAAAAATGTGTTTTTGGTGTGGAGTCTGGAAAATTTCTTGGATTCATTGTGAACCACAGAGGGATTGAGGCGAACCCTGCCAAAATCAAGGCATTGCTGGAACTCAGATCCCCAAGGAATGTTAAAGAAATCCAAGGGCTTACCGGATGGGTGGCATCCCTAAACAGATTTGTATCTCGGTCTTCCGATAATTGCAAAGAGTTCTTTAAGGCTATCAAGAAGGGTCAGAACTTTGAATGGACCCCGGAATGTGAGGAAGCCTTCAAGAAGCTAAAGGAACAGTTGGGAAGCTCACCATTGCTCTCCAAACCCTTGGAAGGTGAGATACTCATTCTATATCTAGCTATTTCTGAATATTCTATAAGTGCTGTGTTGATCCGGGAGGAAGAACAAGTGCAATACCCGGTATACTATGTCAGCAAAAGGCTGTTGGATGCGGAAACCCGGTATCCAAGCATGGAAAAGCTAGCATATGCTCTGATATTCGCTTCCAGGAAGCTAAGGCCCTACTTTCAGGCCCACAAAATTGAAGTTAGAACGTCCTTCCCGTTAAGGCAAGTGATGCACAAGCCGGAAGCCTCCGGTAGAATGATGAAATGGGCTGTCGAGTTGGGACAGTTTGAGATAGATTACAAGCCCCGAACTGCCATCAAAGGCCAAGCACTGGCGGACTACTTATTGGAGTTCCCTCCAGATTTTGAGGTTACCGGGGAAGAATGCATACCGGTACGCCCAGTTACCGAATGGGATGTCGAGAGCCCCCAACTATGGTGGAACCTATATGTGGATGGGGCAGTGAACAACAACGGGGCAGGTGCTGGGATAGAATTGGTAAGCCCAGGGGCACCGAATTCAGAGTGCCATACACTTTGGCTTCAAGGCTACCAACAATGATGCGGAGTATGAGGCCTTGATTGCTGGGTTGAAACTAGCTTTAGAAATGAAGGTGGAACACTTGAATGTTTTTAGTGATTCCATGTTGATTGTGTGGCAAATTAAAGGGAGCTTCCAGAGCCGAGGCCCTCGCACTGAACTCTACATGAGGTATGCCCAAGAACTCATTAGTAAGTTTAAAGTGCTGAATTTGAATCAGATCCCAAGGGTGGAAAATGCCAATGCCGATGCTCTTGCGAAGTTGGGATCCCAAAAACAAGCTATTCTGTTAGGGGTGATACCCCTCAAAGTCCAACTCCAGCCAAGTATCCATCGAGAGGAGGTTATGGAGATAAAATTTTCTGCGGAAAGCCAGTGGACAACCCCAATTCGTGAGTACATCACCAGGGGGGTGCTTCCGGAAGATAAAGATGAAGCCCGGAAACTCAAATACAAGGCTGCCCGTTATGTGATCTATGATGGTATCCTATATAAGAGAGGTTTCAACCAACCTCTACTTAAGTGCATATCTGGAAATGAATCTGAATACATCCTAAGGGAAATTCACGAAGGCATCTGCGGCAATCACTCGGGGGGTACCTCTCTTGCCCATAAGGTGCTTCGGCAGGGCTACTACTAGCCTACCTTGAAAGCTGATGCTTGTGACTTTGCTAAAGCCTGCGATCAATGTCAAAGGTTTGCTAACTTCAACAACAACCCGACTATGGACCTAAGGCCCATTGGAAGCCCCTGGCCCTTTGTAATATGGGGAATTGACTTGATTAGGGAGCTTCCTAAAGGCAGAGGCGGTGTAAAATATGTTGTGGTAGCTGTTGACTACTCTACCTAGTGGGATGAGGTGGAACCCCTGGCTACCATCACTGCCGGCAATCTGAAAGAATTTGTCAAGACAGCCATTATATGTAGGTACGGAGTACCATACAAGTTGATTTCAGACAATGGCAAACAATTTGATAGTAAGGAAATGAGGAGTCTATGTGAAGACTTGGGAATAAAGAAAGATTTTTCAGCCGTATGCCACCCCCAAAGCAATGGGCAAACGGAGGTTGTGAACAAAATCATTAAGCACACTCTGAAAGCCAAGTTGGAAGACAAAAAGGGGAACTGGCCAGAGGAACTCCCAATGGTCTTATGGTCTTACAACACCACTCCCATGTCCACAACTGGAGAGTCTCCCTTTGTCCTAGCCTATGGCTGTGAAGCCATGGTTCCTGTGGAAGTTGGGACAGGGTCCTACCGAAGGGACAATTTCAGTCAAGAATCAAATGAAATAAATCAGAGATTAGCCCTGGACATGCTAGAGGAAACCTGGGCTACCGCCCAGCTGAAACTCGCGGCTTACCAGCAGAGGACCCGCAAATACTATAACAACAAGGTACGCCCTCGACCTCTCAAGGTTGGCGACCTAGTGCTGAGAAGAATTATGCCCAATATGCGGGTTCCCGAGCACGGAGCCTTCGGAGCAAATTGGGAAGGGCCTTACAAAATAAAGTCTATTTTTTGGGAAGGCACCTACCACCTTGAAGACATGGATGGGAACACTATTCCTCGTGCTTGGAATGCCGAGCACCTGAAGAAATTCTATCAGTAAGACTCTTTTCAAAGCGAATGTAGGCCTCTTTCAGGCTTAGGATGAATAAAGGCAACCTACTAGTTGTGGTTGTGTCATTTCCTATTCAGTTCTTAGGATTTCATGATTTTCAGTAGATGCCCGGGGGGTAGTGGATGCACACCCCGTCTGGATGAAATTTGATGTAATCGTACTCTTTCAATTTTCAGTAAAAGTAGAAGTTAATTGTTTCCTTTTACATTTACCACTTATAGATATTTTAGAAAGATATGGCAAACCTACAAGCATAGTTCTACATGGCATCCAGGCTACCATCCAGAACTAGGGGGTAATAGTGAATACACCTCTTAGCTTAATAGGTTGAAATTTGATGAGAATTTTAAATTTCCAGACATGTGCATAACCTTGAGTGGTTCACATGGCTTACTTGGTCAATAGGGCATGTACGGAACCCTGATCGGCATACATGACTCCCTTCATTACTTGGGCTTATGTGGTACCCTGATCGGCACACTTGGATCCCTCTTTTACCAGACATGTGCATAACCTTGAGTGGTTCACATGGCTTACTTGGTCAATAGGGCATGTATGGAACCCTAATCGGCATACATGACTCCCTTCCTTATTTGGGCAGGTGTGGAACCCTGATCGACACACTTGGATCACTCTATTACCATACATGTGTGTAACCTTGAGTGGTTCACATGGCTTACTTGGTCACTAGGGCATGTATGGAACCCTGATCGGCATACATGACTCCCTTCATTACTTGGGCTTGTGTGGTACCCTGATCGGCACACTTGGATCCCTTCAATACCATACATGTATGGAACCTTGAGTGGTTCACATGGCTTACTTGGTTACTAGGGCATGTATGGAACCCTGATAGGCATGCATGACTCCCTCCATTACTTGGGCTTGTGTGGAACCCTAACCGGTACACCTGGATCCCTCCTCTTTTAATCATGTAAGGAACCATGATTGGCATACATCGATCTTTTAATCATTTACGTACGCGGTTATAAGAATTAACTCGTATGGATTATCAAATACTTTACTAATGCAGCCTTGCAGGAATGGCTTACATGGTATTATCACACGTAATTTATTAAAATAGCTAGGGCTCCCGGAACAAAGGCTTCCAGGCTGAGCCTCCGGCACCCCAGGCTACCGGACAGGGTTACCGCTAAATGGGGCTTCCAAGGCCAGGTTCCCGTCTTTAGGGCTCCCAGATACTATAGGGTTACCGGACGATACCCCCACACCCGAAATAACAGTCTCACGGACTAAGGTACAAGTAGTTTATCATTTCTGTGCAACCTAGCCAGGTATGTGCTACTATAACTACTCAAGTACACTTTCCATATAACGTTACCATCCTACTGTTCAATTCTTGATTCATGATTTATCATCTATTTCATTTATTCAACGTAAATATGGCATATATCCTCTAAATACTCGTATAAACTTGCCTTAAGATTAGTTAGGAGAACTATATTATTCGATTATTGTGTTTATTCATAAGATATAACAATTGCCCTTCTTACTTAGCAGATCGATACCTTAGGGTTAGAATGAATTTAGAGTGTGAATCGTGACAACTGTCATTTTCGAATTAGTTCTTGTTGAGTAGTCAGTAAATGATTCATATGCGACTAAGTTAGAAAAACACAATAGTTACATGTGTATTAGTTATGGTAACCTGCAAGCACTTATCGCCGAACACTCATACGAAAGATATCAAAGGCATAGCCAGTCCTAATACGATGTCTATATCACAAAGGATCAGGTTATAAAATAAACAAGGACTGCGTGGATAATATAAGTTCGAAAGCACCAGGCCCGAGGCCATAAAACGATCACAAATTCAAAAGTTACATTTGTGGAGCGTTATAGGAGCCCACCCCCTTGATAAGAAACCCAGAGTTCATAAACCAAGCAAGATAAAAGTTCGAGTACGTTAAACAAAATATGTGATAGGACAACCGCGGAAGAGTACGCTTAAGCAGAAGGTGCATCTTTAGTAGCCTCTGAGATAGGGGAGTCCTCGACAAGATCAATCTTTATGTCAAAATTGCCTGGAACATCCTCAATCGCCTTGACGGGATCCTCAACCCTAGAATCAGAGGTAAGAGTATGTTCAGCAATGTCCTTTTGAACAGCCGGAGGTGCAGATGCATCCTTAGGCTTTGCAGCCCCAGCTTTGGCAGCCTCTGCCTTGAAGCCTTCAACTTGTGCCGCAGCATCCTCACCTAGGAGCGACCAGTCCAAGTCTGGAATCACTCTTCAAGTTGACTTCATATAATCTGTGGCACCCTTGGTGAAGCCCAACTTGTACTTCTCCGGGAGTGCCTCCTTCAGTCTCCTTACCGAACCCTGCAGCGAATCAACTTGCAGCTTCAATTCTTTTACCTCTGAAGCATGGGCAGCCGCCCTATCCTCCTTCTCCTTACCCTGATCAAGAACCTGCTTATTCAGTTTATCTTTCTCCTTGGTTAAAATCGACACATCACTCCTCAGCTTCTTATTAACATCAAGTTGCTTCTTCTTCTCTTCCTCCATAACTTGCATATCACTCTTCAATTGTTTCATCTCTTCACGAAGCCGCATGTCACCTCGGGTAGCCAAGGCAAGCTGATTGGAGAGCCTAAGTTGATGAAAGAAACTCTCACCCGATGAGAAAAACATAGACTTTGCGGCATCGGAAGTCTTTTGCTTAACCCATCCGGCTATTGTTTCCATGGGAATCTGCCTACCACACATCTGATAAAACTGCTCCACGTCGTTCATGGGTGACCCCTGCTGAGAAACCTTGGCCCTCTTAGAAGATCGGGTTTCCGGAGTGGATTTCAAACCCCCGGAAGCCTGCGAGAGTCTGCGTTTTTCAACAGCAGAGGGCTCAGCCTTGACAGATATAGAAGCAGGAACTTGGGAAATCGGGGTAGCCTTGATAGGGGTCTCCAGCATCATCATCTCATCCTCAGATGGATTAATGAATGATGGCACTAATCCTGACATACCTGAGGAAGCAAGAGAATAATGATGTTACAGATATTGAAACGAATATCAACATAAAACCATGTATGCACAGATATGAAAGCAGACAAATATGCATAATACAAATGGATGCAGACAAAGAAAGCAATGTGTCAACATAGAAAGGTGAGTGAGGTTGCACCAACCGGAAGCCTCATCACCAGTTTCACCCTTTCTAGGGGTACCCTGAGGAACAAATCCATCCTCAGATCCCTCACCGACACCCCTCAATGGGACATGTTTAAGTTTAGAAAATCCCAACTTCTCAAGGGTTGCTGGTACAAGCAAACTTTCACCATCACCCAACTCGGCGGCAAGCTTCATAACCTTTTTAGCTCTTTTTTCCTCAATCCCACTAAGGGGAGTCTGCACTGGGACCCTAGGGAGCACGGTAGAGGGGAAGAAAATTATAACCTGTAGTGCAACCAAAGGGGCTATAGAAGAAAGCGAATGATAAATGCTTACCGGAAGACAAGTTAAACTCTGTTCGAACCCCTTCACAGTCATAGCAATATAAGAACTGCTCCAACCAATCATACATCCCCTTCTTATTACCCTTTATACATCTCCCCTGCCTGTTGTTCCAGGCTGTGAGGTAAAAAACACCAACTTTCCTACCAACATCCTTCAACTGGTAGAAGTGACCCAACTCTCTGGCGGTAAGGGGAACTGAGAAGGCTTGATCATAAAGAATATACATACAGGCGGCAACCCTAAAAGAGTTAGGTGTCAGCTGCATGGGGGCAACATCATAGAAAGCTAGTAGATCGGCAAAGAACGGGTGCAGAGGAATGGAGAATCCTAACTTAAAGAATGAAGCAGACAACACGACATTCGGTATGGCTTGGTCAGGCTCAAAATTGTCAAATTTGTGACACCTCTCGCCGGTACTAGGCACTACCAGGCTGCATCCTGGATCACATAGCTCTAGAAATCTCTCTAATCTATCTGCATTCATGGTGGAATCCATGTCTTCGCATGCAGGCACGAAACTCGCAGGGACATGGGGCTTCCACTCAACCCCAATCACCGTCCTAACTTCAACCTGTTCCTCTTCATCCACCAAGTCCTCATTATTAAAAAGCATACCAGCCGACTCTCCTTCCTCATCAGTATTGGAACTCAGAATAATCCTTTTGGCATCCCTGATGATGGAGCTCGACGAACCCGCCTCCAAGGAAGGATCGGGGTACCGACTCACAATCTCAGCCTCGAAAGGATCGATTACCTCCACTCGAGAGCGAGTCCTGGAGCTTACAGACGGCTTGGATTGTAATAAAGGCTGAGAGATAAGCACCTCATTTAAATGAGTAGACCAAGAATCGGAAGGTTGCCCAGAAATGTGAGATAGATTGCCAGGGAATCGTGGTGAACCCTCAGAAGAGGCTGAGGTTGACATCTGCAACCAAAAAGAGGAAGCAGGTTAACAAAGAAAGAGTTGGTAAGCGTGAAAGGGTCATCTAACTCTGATCAAGGGGTACCCAGAATACGCAGGCCAAAAGAAAGTCAGAGTGTAAGGAAGAGGTATCGACGTAACAGCTTAATGTGGTGGTGTTGAGTCTATCCGACCAAAGCGTAAATCGCGGTAAGCTTCCTAAGGCACTATGGACATACCCAAATCGATAATTCACAAATGTTAATTTAACAAAACAAGTCTAAAGCATCAAAACTCAATTAGAACACACATCAAACATGGTATGGGCATCAAATAGAACGACCGAGAGGGCAACCGACTTACGGATCACCTCAAACCCTTTAGGCAAATATGCTATTATCAGAAATTCGTACATGCATTTTTAAGGGTAAGACATATGGATCTAATCTAGATGCAATTCGAAAATTGAGAAAAACAATAAGACTCTACGATTAAATGGACTCGGTTCAGGTAAATCAAATCAAACAGCATGCGATTATACAGAAACAAGTATATGAAGAATACAATCGGACATTCACATAAGAGTTTTACGCACGATAACCCCTTAATTAAAAAAAATAAGTTGTGGAGATTGAATGCTTACTTGGGTAAGTTGAAGTGGCGAGTATATGAGCGACCTAGCCTTCACCGGAAAAGTTTTTGCCGGAAGCCCTAGGAAATCCTTTGTTTGCTTGAGAGAGAGTATTATTCGAGGATGAAAAGAAAAGTGAAGAGACTAAACGTATGATAATATATAAAGGAAGGGGTTAAAGAGGCGTGTCCTCCTCAGCCAATGTATTTGGCATAAAAAACGAGGCCAAGTGGAGGTGGGTTTGCATAGGAAATGAACCATCCCATACTTATCTTCAAATCAAGCGACAGAGTTTGAATTTTACCCTTGCTTTATAGATAATTATCCCATTTTATTTCTAAGAAATAAAATTGATTAATCTAACATTGAACGAATAAAATAGAAGGCTCCCATTTTCATTTCTAATTCGGGCTTCCGTGGTATAATTACAAGGGTTATCGAATGAAAATGTTGACATTATTCCAAACACTTACAATAATAGATTTTCGATATTTATGCACCTTGTCATATCGAGCTGATGAAAGTGTGAGGATCCAGATTTTTGCTGAGAAATTAAGTAAACGGTACCCTGTTAATAATAGGTTCCCCATGCACACAGTACTTCAGGGAACCGGGGGGTAGTTGTTGTGACCAAAAGCTTGCATGGGTTAGATTTAGGCCCACTAGAGGATTAGGGTCCAGACCCATGAGGAAAGTAAGTGATCCGTCAGGCTTCCAAGGGCCCGTGGCAGCCCTAGGGGTTATCATGAGCATGGCAGTAAAGAAATGTGTGGCTTAGGTTTCCGAGGGCATCCCCTTGTAGGTAACCTGTAACCATCATCAGTTATCCCGAAGGGCTTCTAGAGTAGCTTCCATGATCGGGGTACCGGAGGGGTTACCGGAGCCAGGCTACCAGCGGTACCCCCAATTCCCATTGGAAACCCAATAAGGTTATGAGTTCAGATAAGGACAGCCACCAGATAGAGCTTCCGGAATATCTGCTGCAACTAAGTTACCAGAGCGGGCTACTAGTTGGGCTACCGGGTGGTACCCCTGGTTTCCGCCGGAAGCCTGATTTGGCTGCCAATTCAGATAAGGCAGACCTCCTGTTTTTTAGGAACACGTCTATATCACTTAAAAACACTCCTAAGCAGATATATATTCAGTTATTAGAGGATATATGTCATATTTGCTTTATAAATGACACAAAATCATGATAATTCATATATTCTTGAGAAAAACATCAAGGAATGGGCTTCCAACAGTCCTAATACAGCTTGGTAACGTGATTATATACATAATACACGATTATTATCAGAAATATCAGTCATAATCCCTTCAGAAATGGGATAATTCATCATAAACAACCGAATATATCATGATATAACTACATACGGGCTTGATCCACTATAAATAGTGGTATGTAGGCAATTTACGGGATCTTTTTTCAGACACTTTGACACCTCGAGTAAGCATAGAGCACGTATACTCTTGTGTGACGCAACATTGTTAGGGTTCTTGGCTGGCAAACGCATCATCATTGCGAGCTCTAATCCCGTGAATCCAGTCCGATCCTTCCGAGGAACCACATCCCGTGTTCTTCGGAAACCCCTAGTCGTGAGCCTTCCTGGGCGGCTAGCTATTGATCTCCAACTACGAGCCTTTCTGGGTGGTTGGACGATTTCGTATTCATTAGCGCTATTCCAGCAACAGGCCTCCTAATTTGTTGTGACAAATTCCTCCCACAACAGTTTCTAGTCTAATAGTGGTTTTTATTAGAGTAAAATCCTATATATATAATGCGTGTTTCTGAAAAAGAGAGATATGAAGTGTGTGTATAAACCATCATCATTCTGCAATTTCTTCTTGTCGTCAAATTGACTTACCAATATGTTTATCATCGAATTCCAACCACATTCCTAATCACGCCTCCTCTAACTCAACCATCTCCTACTTTGTCATCTCTCAATAGATATGAGTTTGTAGCGCCCATCGAGTCATTTTCACCCACTCTATCATCAGCAACACCATTACCAACACCTTCGAACTTGAACAAATTTTCAAATCTGGAATATTATAGTAATTTGTGTTCAAAATTTTAGTGATTTGGATTCAAATTTGGGTAACATGAGTTGAATTTTAATCATTTGGTTTTAGTGATTATGATGGTGTTAATGTGGTTGCAATCAATATTTTGGTAACTTTGGTTATGGTGCGTGATCATGATGGTGTGCTAATGGTGATATATCAGTGATGATAATGATGGTGGTGTTAGCGATATATTGTTGGTGGCAGTGCTGATAGTGATATTGATATTTTTTACTACAAAATGATGGATTTATATACCATGCATGATCCTATATTTTAATTCTTGAAAGAAGCTTTACAAGCAATCCAACAACTATATATATATATATATATATATATATATATATATGAATATATTACATGTAGTTTTATTTTAAAAACTCACTTATATTAATCTATAATATATATACAATGTATTATTTCTAGAATCTATCTTCTTAATTCCAACCATTTTTACATTCCATAAGTTCAACTTATCGGTTATTATAACTTGTGCATTATATATAATGCAATATTTTTTTATTAAATATCTATCTTTCATCAATATAGTTATACATTTTAATCTTATAATTGTTTGTATAGAATATATAATCTCATTTACCATGTTATACTCTAACCAAACTATGTATCTTTTCAATTATATAATTGAATCAATAAGATTCTACATCTCATATATAAATTATTCCATTTTTCCTTATGCTAAATATAAATTCTCCTAGAACAATCATAATAACCGATTCAATGCAAATGTACTTATATAAAATGCAATAATAAAATTCAATAAAAGTTTGGCATGCAATTTTGTACAATATGCTATATTTATCTAGTAAGTATCATATATATTCCAATAATATAGCTAAACAGTTTAAATCTCTAATTTTTTTTTATATAGTCTATAATCTATTTTATAATATTTCTAGCATAACTATTATCTAAATATATTTCGGTTAACCTATATGAAGTTCAAATCTCATGTGCAACAAATTTTGTTTTTTTCCTAAAATTATATTTTTTTTATTCAATTAAAATATTTTACCCGAAAAAAATGAGAGTATGGTGTAATCAAGTCGAGCCGAGTCAAATAGTGTAAGACTCAAGTTTGACCTCGACTAAAATGTTCAGTCGAGTTCGATCGAGCTTTAAATTTTAAGCTTGAAGATTGGTTCGTAAAAAGTTCGATACGTCCGAACTTGGTTCTAAAGATCGAACTACTTTTACCCTTTTTCGGCAAAAGAATGAATATGAATGGTTCGATTCAGGTTTTGTTCAAATATAAATATAAAATATTTTTGTTGAAATATATATAAAAAATATATAAAAAGTAAAAATGATAAAATCTCGATTAGGCTCGTGAATCTTACGAGCCGAGTAATTTGAAGTTCGAACTCGGCTCGGTAAAGTATTTAAGCTCGAGTTTGACTCGAAAACTATTGAGCGAAATTCAAATATTTTATAAGCCGAGTTCGAGCAACTCACGAACATTTTGATTCATTTACACTCCTAAATGAGAATAACAATTATAAATCAAAGGCATATGTTAGTCTTTTCAGAGTTGGTCAAAATATCATATTGGCCTACATTATATAAAAAAGGTAGATAACATAATTAATCTATAATACTAAATTTTTGAAAAAATTTATGATAATATTTTTCAATATTAGCAAGCGATTCATATGTTGATAATTTTATCTTGATTATATTTTAAAATAAATGTTAAATAGAATATAATAAATGAGGTCTTAGAAATGTAGTAGATGATTTTTAAAAAGATACACAAAATATCTTTGGTGTAATGGTTAGTGATGTGAACTTAATTCATCTCTAACATGAAGGTAATGGGTTCAATTCCAATGACCAACATTTTTTTTTACATTATTATGATAAAAGGGTAAATATGTAATTTTCTAAATAACCATGAAAAGCCTTGTTGGCATATAATAGATATAATGGATGGATAACCGTATAATTTCTTTTGGGAGATGATAAATTTTTTGAACGATTTTTTTTCTCTATGTACTTTCTTCGTCTTTCTCATTATAGGTTTTTTTCATTGACACGTAATTTAAGATTTATATAAAGTACAGTTTCATAAATTAGTTTAATTTTTTCTTTTGAATAAAAATTTAATGTTTAAATTTTTATTTTAAAAAAAATTAAAAATAATTTATATACAACTTAAAATGCGTGCTAACCAGTGAAAAAAATTTGTACAGAAATGAGAGAGACGGAAGGGAGCAATATGTTACTGTGAGGTTATATTTTTTTCTTTTTGAAATCAACTGCTTTCATTAAATCAACTAGCAGAACATCAAAGTCTCCAACAAAAAAAGAGGAGGAAACGTAAATACATTGTAGCAATTTAGAGAAAGTACAAATTCTGAAATATATTCTTGTAAATATTAATTTTTACTACCGTAATTTACATAAACATCCTTGTATATGTATTGATAAAAACTTTAAATCTTGTGGTAGTATATGAGGTCATCCTTAGACATGATCTCATAGACACATTAAGTTCACAAGTTATTATTTTATATATCAAATAAAAATTTAGAATTCAAAATTTAAGATATAAAAATTAATTTTTTTTTTGTCAAAATAAAAATTTTAGTTTTACATTGATTACAACTATACATTTGTTGAGTATGAAATACACACCTAGAAAATACAGAGGGGGTGAATGTATCAAACTTTCTTTGATTTTCTTTCAACTGTGAACTTGTTTGAATATGTTTATGTAATTGTTGCTTGAGTGCATGTGTTTAACAAACATAAAGTACGAAAATAAGAACACACAAACTCCTTTAATATAATATTTTATTAGATTGAAGTATGCTACAAATTGTGAATACAAAGAGTATTCTCAACTTCGTTTTTTTCTGAGAGATTTTTGATGTGTTTGCTATGAAAAACTTAACAGCTAAGGAAGTGAAGCTGTGCACTTATTGAACATGTGCACAGTCAATTTTTACAAAACTAATAACAGACAAATTCTCTTTTCTAACTTGTCTATACTATTTTGGTGCAAGTTTGGGTAACATGTGAAATTACTTTTTTACTCTAACCAGATCCACTTTTTAATTTGTTTTTTCTTGAATTTCTCTCTAAGCTTTTTTGTAGACTTTACCAGATACATTTTGCAACAAATTGACTATTGCTGGTACCTTGGTTTGTGTAGATTTTCTGTCTTGAGAATCTTCAGTAATTTTTCTTCTAAAAACACATTCGAGAAATGACTAAGTACTTGATTCGAGAACTATTTTGAATGGCTAGACAACTCTGAGTTCTCGAACAAGTCTTTTTAGAGATATCGAATTAATTCTCGAATGAGTCTTTACTTCTGAAATCCTTGAGATATCAAATAGCTTCTTGACTTATAGAATCCTTGAGATGTCGAGTAGCTTCTCAATCCTTGAAATATCGAATATAACTTTGACTTGATTAACTCCTTGAAAACTTGAATGAAACTTTGACATGTTGACTTCTTGAGTTCTCTAATAGAGTTTTTTGACATGTCGAAACCTTGAGAAGTCGAACTGAGCTTTGACTTGTTGACTTCTGGAGATATCGAACAGTGTCTTTGACATATCGAATCCTTGACTTCTCAATTAAAGCAAATTACTTCTCGAATTTTTAGAATTTGTACTTAGGCAAATTTTCATTCTTCAAACTCCATCTTTATTTATTGCTTTAGCCTTGTTCTTCATTCTTTGGGCATGATCCATAGATCTTCTTTCAAGCATTATTAGGTGATTTTGGAAAGAGTATGAGTAGCAAAACTTTGAGAAATTTATTTATTATTTTGAGGTATCCATTTGTTGGGATGTTAAAAATCTCTTGAGCAAATTCGGTATTGTAATGTTATGAGTCAGTGGTTCTGGATTGGGATAGAAGAATAATAATGGATTATAAACATTCGGTAGCATAAGATCATAGAAAGGAAGATTATAATGTTTGAGTTCAAGGGGTGTGAGAGAAGCTGGTTTAATGCTGGTTTTTCATCTTGAGATCACATGCAGTTGCCTTTTCGAGATTATTGAGGATTAGTCCCCTAATCGTCATATTGTACTTTATGTTGTGGAAAATGATGGTTGAAGAATTATAAGCTCCAACTGGATTTCAAACCTTGTACGGAAGTTTTAAGGTTGACAGAATCACTGGTAAAGCAAAAATATAATGGTTTACATAGCACACGCCAAAAGGCTCATTTCACACATAACATAATTGATTAGCATAGAGTTAATCTCACAAGAGAAAATAGTTGAACTTGGCAAAAAAAAAAGGAAATAGAATTGAATGTCTATAGCTGTTGAATCTAGAAGTAATTAACACTTGAAGGCACAATTCAATATAATTTTGACATCTGCTTTATTGAATGAATGCCAAGCTTGTTACAAAATGGCATCCATGTTTTATCATAAAAAAGGGTTATTAACACATCGGTCCTTAAAATTTGGTCGAAAATACACCTAAATCCTTAAAGTACAAAACCACACCTCCGTACCACTGAAGTATATGTACGTATCGGCTCTTTTTCCGATGATCGAAGATAAAAGTTGCATGTCGGTTGTCCGGCATTGGGCTAATATCGGAATCTATGTGTTAATCTATACAAATATGCATACTTCATGTGTTAATCTATACAAATGTGCATACTTCAAGGGCCACTTTGTTAATATTGCTAGGTTATGAAAAGAGCAAAAAATGCAATTTCGCTTGTTTTCACGGCCTAAAAATTATATTTGTACATATTATTTTTTCATTTTTTTATTCCGTATGAAAATTCAGATATCCAACTTTAGTAAAAGTCAAAAAACTAGAAAAAATAAAATACAAAACTATGTTATTATTAGGTCCGTAAATGACAAAAAACCATAATTTCCGCAACTTATTTCTGTATGCATTTTCACGGAACTACAAATATTTTTACATAATTTTTTTTCATTTTTTATATTTATATTAAAATTTGAACGTTCTACTTTAGTGCAAACCAAAAATCTTGAAAAAACATAATGCAAAACTATGTTATTTAAAGGTCCGAAAAAGACAAGTACACTTAATAGAAATATTAAAATTATTTTTTTAATGAATGTGAAAATATGTACAAACATCCATACTTTAATGGCCAGAGTGTACAAACATCCATACTTTAAGGGCCAACAAGTTCATACTATTGCTATGTAGCCTTACAAAGCAATGGAAATGATGAAATTACCCCAGCCGATTTAATAATATATGACTTTGAACGAAAAAAGTGTCGAATTGTACATCGAACATACTTATGGGAAGTTTTGCACTGTAAAGATTTATGTGTATTTCGACCAAATTTTAAGGGCAAAGAAAAGGGATGCAAAATGCTAATTACTCTTCATCATAATAAAACTTAAGTTATTCAAGCGGTTTTACAATTTGTCCATGTTTTATTGAATTGTAATGATATTATAGGTTGTTCAAGTACCTTCAACTACTAGAAAGAAGCATAAGTAAGAATCTCTTTGTCAACTAGGAAATTTTTCATGTCCTGCTCCTCCAAACTGACAGTGGCCGTTATACCATCTTTGTTGGGAGTATCCATCATAAAAATGCAATTAACAAACGGCGCATCAACCACGTTGGCTTTAACGGGCCTTCCCCAGCCAAAATTCATCTCTTCATATGCTTGGAAATTGCAAATGCTGCTAATAAGATAAATCTTTTGATTGATTTTTGCATACTTGTCCATCAATGGCATAAATTCTTTTCCATTCAAGCTCCTAAGTCCCTTAAGCTGCATCTTTCCTTTTCTCATACGGCCCAACAGTGAACTTAACTTTGTCTCGTTTATGGTACTTGTTGGAATATCGCTAAAAGTAATGAGATTGCCTACACTTGTTTTAGGTAGCGGTGGAGCAATCAGGGGCCGCATGTTTACTGCTTGGAACAGGACAGATTTAGGATAGGCTCCAGAATTTGATGTCGCATTGGCAACTAGAGCACATCTGTAAAGGAGTGCAGTCACAAGCTCATTTCGTGTGTAATTTTGATCATCTATTATACCACGTAGTTTGTTTTCCATCTCGTAGTCTGCCTTCAGCTGTGCAATCCTTGAGTTGTGAAACACTATCTCCCTTGTGATCCAGTGCTTTTCAGGAAATGAAATTTGAGTTGCACCTAAATTATCATTGAACGACTGGGGTAGCAGCTCATGCACAAAACAAGGACGAACATGTACTTGTTTATCTTCATTACTGGAGTTGCGCGTCAAACTTGCCCAGTATGTCAAGAATGAGAATAAAGTGGTACCATCAGCAATTCGGTGTGAAAGGCTTACTGCTATAGCTAATCCTCCGCACGAAAAATGGTTTAGTTGAACAAACATTAAACAAGAATTCAACACAGTACCCCATATTGACCCAGGTGAAAAGAGAAAGCCTTTCTCTTCATCCTTGTCTGGAGCTGCTTTCTCAAGAATGTCGGATAACTTGCAAGCTATCTGGGCTTCAAGAAATTGAACGCCTTTGTCGTTGCATTCAACGTAGGAACCTGAAGAGCTTAGCCTTCCAGCAAAAGGGTAGTACCTGGAAAGTGTCTTGGATAAAGAGTTTTTGAGTAAATCCGATATCACAGTTTTATTTGACAACGATTGTGAATTAGGATAGAAGAATATTAGTGGCATATAAAAGCTTGCAAACAGGCGATCATGGCAAGGAAGATCGTATTTTTGGTGCTCGAGGGGCGTCGGAGAAGCTGGTTTAATATTGGTTGTTGATCTTGAGATGACATGCAGCTGCCTTCTCCAGATTATTGATGATGCCTGAAGGATCAGTCCCTTAATCGTCATACTGTATGTTGTGGGAGATGCTGGTTTAAGGGTTAAAATTCCGAATTGCACCACTAATTAGACATGCATTTATAGGAGAAGAAAAGTTCAATTATTTATTTTCAAATTTAATAAATTTTAAAGCATAAAATCATACTATACAAAAGTCCTGCATGTACTAGAGAGTCGAATACTAATTTAAAACCCAATTCGAGCTACAATCCAAACTAATTAGAACACAAAATAAGAAAATTTTCAATAATCTTTTGCAAGTGTTATAATTTTTCGTATTGTGTCTATCAGGGTTGGTCAAATATCAACTACATTTCTGTCGTCTTGTTTCAGATCTTTCAAATATTTGTTTCGGATACGAGGGCTAAGGGAATACTAGGATATCTTACTGTTTGGACTGTAGGGACAAGTAAAATAAGGAAGGGTGAAGCAAAAATCACGATCCCATAGCTCACGCCAAAGGACTCTTTCTAAATTAATCAGCTGTCTGTGTGCACCCATTTCTAGTGTATTGTGTCTTTTAAAGGACTCTTTCCCATAGCTGCTTAAAGTAGAATAACTTGCTTCTGTGTGCACCCATTTCTAATGTATTGTGTCTTGCACATCAGAAAGCTATCCCGTATTTTATGATACTAAAAAATTTGAAGCGTCGGAATTAGATAACCTAGAACATATCTTGTAATAGGACTCAACTTTGATCGGTTTGGCGTGTTTTTGGGTTAAATCGAAATCAAATCGAGTTTTTCCATTTTTCATTTACAAAATCAAGCCTAAATCGTTTGATTATTAAAACCAAACCTTTATAATTTTGGTTTGGTCGGTTCGGTTTCAATTTCAAATAGATTATCTACTTAGAAGTGAAATTATCCAAGTAGGCTTTTCGATAACAAAAATAAGAACTTGTATTAAACACCCACATCAGAAGTTACAAAGGAGTGCACAGCAGCTGGTATACTACTGGCAGAGAAGGTACAATCTGACCATAAACGAGAGCCCTAGCAAGACAATGAGCGGCCTCATTTGCAGATCGCTTAACAAAACTCACTTGAACAGTAGTGAGGAAGGAAAGTAAATGCTTACAATCAGATAAGGTGAAAATAACTCATTTTGCTTATAAAAAGAAAAAAAATAAAAAATTTAATTTATTTCAAAGAAAAATGAAAGTATTGATTGTCAGATGAGGGTAAATGAAAGATGGAACACTGCAATGGCGGGCAACACCTAAACAGTTAAATTATATTGTAAAAATATTAATTTTTTAGGTAGGCATTAATCAGTTCGATTATTATTTTTAAGTAGGCATTAAAAGTTCAGTTTGGTTTTTGAAGTATTTCTAACCTATTCTTCACATGATTTTAATGATAAAAGCAACCCTTTTCTAAGGTATTTAAGTTGGATTACTCTTGCAGTGACCAAAGGAATTGTTAGAGAAAGACACAGCTGCTACATTGAATGAATGCTAAGCTTGTCACAAGATCTACTATCCATTACCTAATGTACTACATTTAGTTGAGACTTAAAGTCACAATTCTATATGATTCTAAAAGTATACGGTCATGCAGAGCTTGCAATTTTTACTCTGTTAATCCTGCCTGCCAGCTACATGGTTGGTTTCTTGGTGCATCTATGGCCTCTACCTAACTTAAGGTGAAATCTGGTTGAACTTAAAGCTTATGTTTTTATTGCAAGGCATGATGCAGTTTCATTAGCTCAATCAATAATACAATTTGCCAGTCTTTATGTTAAGAAGATTGTTATCTGATGTAACATTTAGAATCCAGGTTTTATATTTTTAGCTTTGGCCATTTCGAGTAGTTTGTATTACTAGAAACATGGAAAGTCCTATGATTAAAACATCAAAATTACCATTACATAAGGTCCTCCACGCACTAATCTCAATCTCTAACACAAGATGTAGAGTCTCTGTAAAGGCAAAATGTATGAACTTAAGAGAGAGCAACTATGCTAACACTATTAACTAAATATTACAAAAGACAAGCTGATAAGGGAAGAAAGAATAGCTTTGGAAAAGGTCTCGTGACTATGGAAGTACTAGTTTCTCAACTGTCCATCATGCTCCTCCCATAAATACGTTTCCTTGTATTCCATATTGCTTTCACCGGCTACTCTATATAAAGACAGGATCAGAAGTCAGAACATAACATCCACACTAAACAAGTCTTCTGTTATTCACCTATCCCTCAAATTTTCAGCAATATGGAAAACCAAAAGTTCTTGTTTCTTTCCTTGTTCATCATGGCTCTGTCATTTTCAGGTATTGGTAATGTCGCAGCCTCTCGCCGTCTTTTGACACTATCAAGCTTTCCTTCCATACCAAATTTGCCGTTCCCATCAGTCCCTACTACGCCTAGTACTTCATTGCCTTCATTTCCACCAATTGGCGGGGCATCCCCGGATTTTCCCAACTTGCCAACACCAACAATTGGCACTCCCTCCTTCCCATCTATCCCAGGTATTCCAGGGATCTTCAGTCCTCCTTCAGAAACCAAACCATAAAAGTCCCTGATATGTCGTAACAAGTCACTTAAATATATAATGTATCTATACTTCGAAGTACAAGGTCTACTAGAAGTACATTAATAGTAGGCTGCTACTATGATGTTGATTCAATAAGCAGGAAATGCTGTGTTCTAGATATTTAACTTGTGTTCTCATATTACTATCTTATATCATTGTATGTTCCATCATTGATGATAATATATAAATCATTGTAATGTTTGTCAAATCGCTTCTCTTGGATAGTTTCATATGCTTTTTCCCTTCACTCAGTTATGCTGATTAATGGAACATTACATGTTTAATGTTTTCCATCTATACTGTTTCGGTTTTAGCTTAAAGAGGAGAGAATTCCTTCCTTTAAATCCTGAATGATTCACGCCATGATACACATTTCCCTCTGCGAATAAATATGCACTTGAATACTGATACCACCCAAACATTTCCCAGAAAACATTGTAATATGCGAAATCATGTATTCTTAAGGATATGTACCAGACAAACTTTACAAGGGAGTTCTACATTTAATTAGTTGCAATCTGTGAGCAAGATAATACCATGCTAAGATGTCTCTGCCAAACAGGACGCACAATTGAGCATACAGTCACAAGGCTCACTAAACATCTTGGGTTACATGGCTAAACAGACACACAATGGGGCTCACATCTAGATAACCAAACAGAAGGAGAATACAGTAAAGCAACTACTGGAGCTAATGCAGCAAAGAAATAAGAAATAATGCAATCATACGATCTCTGGTCAACAATGTCCAATTCTTTCTGAATATTAAATATTAGAACGAAGCAAAAGCAAGCAGCTCCTTGTTGACTAAAAGATTTTTCATGTCTTGATCCTCCAAACCCATAATGACGTTTATACCATCACCACTTGGAGAATCCATCATCACAAAGGTATTAAGCAACGGCGCATCCACAAGTGTAGCTTTTACAGGCCTTCCCCACCCGAAATCCATCGCATCGTATAATGGGAAATTACAAAGGCTACTAATAGAATAAAGCTTGTGGTAATTCATTTTCACATACATGCCCATCAATGGCAAGACATCTTTTCCCTCCAAGCTTTTAAGTCCTTTAAGCTGCATCCTCCCTTTTCTCATTTCGGTCACCAATGGCTTGAACTGTGTCTCCGCCATCGTATTTGTTGGAGTGTGATTAAAAGTAAAGAGATTGCCTACACTTGTTTGAGGCAGTGGGGGATCAATCAGAGACCGCATGTTTACAGGCTGGAACAAGACAGATTTAGGACAGACACCTGAATTTGATGTAGCAGCGGCAACTACTGAACATCTGTACAAGAGTGCAGTCACAAGCTCATTTCGTGTGTAATTTTGATTATTCATTATACCACGTTGTTTGTCTTGCATAACCTGATTTGCCTTCAATTCCGCAATCTTTGAGTTGTGAAACAATATCTCCTTAGTAGTCCAGTTCTTTTTGGGAGCTGAGAATTGGATCACCTGGGAGTCGCATGATGACTCGGGTAGCAGCTCCTGCACAAAACAGGGGCCAGGATGAACTTGTCTTCCTTGATCATTAGAGTTGCGTAACAAACTTGCCCAGTAGCTTAAAAATGTTAATGTTGTGACACCGTCAGCGATACGGTGTGAAAGGCTCACTGCTATAGCTATTCCTCCGCAAGAAAAATGGTTTAGTTGCACAACCAATAACCGAGAATTCAATACATTTTGCCATATTGTGCCAAGTGGAAAGAGATGACCAAAGCCTTCTTCTTCTTCCCTGACTGGAGCTTTTTCCAGAATCTCTGATAACTTGCATGCCATCTGGGCTTCAACAAACTCAACTCCTGCATCGTTGCAATCAACGTAGGATCCTGAAGAACTTAGCCTTCCAGCAAACGGATAGTACCTGGAAAGTGTCTTGGACAGAGAGTTCTTTAGTAGATCTGATATTGTGGTCCTGCTGTCTATTGGTTGTGGATTGGGATAAAAGAAAATTACCGGAACGTAAAAATCTGGCGTCATTCGATCATGGAAAGGAAAATTATATTGTTTGAGTTCGAGCGGTGTGGTGGAAGCTGGTTTGATGTTGGTTATTGATCTAGAGATGACATGCAGCTGCCTTTTTGAGATTAGTGATGCCTTAAGCATCAGTCCCCTAATCGTCATACCGGCTGTTGTTGTAAGTTGCAGACTAATGAACTGCGGATGTAGTAGTACATTTTAAAACAAATTACTTGATATCTCAGTCAACTTACATCTGAGTGATTAATTACAAATCTAGGAAGTACAGCTAGCATAGCAGGAAGTAACCAATATATGAAAACAAACACATTAGTTTTATTAAGATATAAAGATAATGTCCCATTTCTCTATTGGAGTATATTATTGACGACTTGAGAAAGTTCTCTTTTGTCCTGTACACTTGAAATCTGATGCAGAGTTTCTGTCAGATAAATGTAATGCAGATTATTTGTACTAGTAGTATACATGAATAGTTAATTCATTCACAGAATTTGGAATGCCCCCGTTGGCTATAACTTTCAAACTCGAGATTACTCCGACAAATAGGGATCGGCTATTAATTTATTCTTACTGTAGTTGTACATGTCAAACCAAATCAAGAAATCACATGCAAGCCTCGATCATTTCCCTGAATCTCTGAACACTATCACTTGATCATCTCCCCAAATCACTCAATATTATTTCAGGTTTTTAGCGATGATCATCTCCCTCAAAATCCCATCATCAATATGTAACAAATTACGTACAGGGGAAGGAGAATCGAACTTATGACATATCGTACACAAGTTTATGGTCTTTTCCACAAGACATGAACATCATCGGCACATACATACATGCACATGCATACATGCTAATTCTATCCATGGACGGATTTAAGGGGGGGCATGGGGTGACCATGGTCCCCCCAAAATCTCCCCCAAGAGCTTAGTTTTCTTCAAATTTATGTATAAATTTTGATTATATAGTGTATTTGGTCCCCCCATTCCTCCCCAAAATATTTATAAATCTCTTATAATTTTGGTTTCAATACATATAAACTCATAGATTGCTCTTGAGAACCTAGAATGTCACATATGTACTTTTGTCTTCAAAAATTTTATTCAAATTTCGCCCCTCCAAACCATATTTTCTGGTTCCGTCCCTGATTCTATCAATGTATTCATGTGCAAGGATTGTATACTGAATTCTGGACATATGTTGGTTTTTGCTAAATGAAGCTGTACTCATGAAGAAAATTGCTAGAGTTCTCAAATTAATACCCAACTAGCGTAAAAGCCCGTGCAAGGCACGGGCCGCAACTAATTTTTCTGCAAAGGTTCCGAGAGTTTGATTTTGAGCATTAAATCATGTTAATATAGTAGTAATCACCGTAACAATAATATAACATTATACACTTTGAACCATGAATATACCATAGTGAGATATTGCGACTATAAAGATATGAGCCTCAGTTCCTTACCAGTGACAAAGTAGCTACTGAGATAGGGGGTGTTTTTGTTTGTTGCCAAGCAAACAGGAATATATATCTAAAAGTGTTACATATTTGCAAAACAATAATATGTATAATGGCCATCGAGCTGTAGCAGAATTGTTAGAGAGCAATACTCCTTTAGCTAAGAACTATATGATTTAATGTTTTCGTTGACCATACACTTGTAGATAAAAGAAAGCCAACTCATACCATGGAAATATTAACAATTTGAAAGTAAAAATAACATAACAAATTATTAAATAATTGACCATTAAACAAATTTTAGAACAACTCTAGGTAATAGCAATAGAAAAGGGCAAAATGTTTACCAAAATGTTAGCGGTTAAAATTGGTGGGGTCCTTGTATTATGTAAGGCCCTGCAAATTAGTGATCAAGCTTTTTCTATTAAATATTACAAAAGCATCACAATCAAACTACAATACTGCAACACTACATTACTGTAACAATGATGTAGTCGAATTTCACTCCTATCATTTCCTGGAATAGATTTGTATAGGTATTGATAGTCTGGCTTAACTATATTAAATTTCCAAATAGTTTCTCCTCCCACCTTCATCCAACATATCTACTACTTTTGGATGCTTTAGATCAAAGGCCCTGATCACATCTGTAAGGACACACCGCAATATTGCCAATTAGTGTTTTTGCAAACAACTTACTGATTATAGAGAATAAATAGTAATCTTAAAATATCTTGAAATAATGAGACAAAAACTAAAACAAAATGCCAAATTTGTACTTGTAATATGATAGTACTAGGGATTATCCGAAACTACCTAATCTTGTTGCCGAACATAAACCCCAAGGCACCATGAAACCAAGAGCAAGAGAATTCCCATAGCCTTGACGCTAAAACAAACAGAGTTATTTTGCATTAAAAGGCTGCTTGCTCGTTAATATTTGTAACAAGCTAAAGATCATAACATTTTTATAAGCGATCATATTTATAACGAACATCTGCAGTCCACTTGACCAATATTCATATGGCTGCCAAGTTTGATAAAAACAAACACTTACTAACAGGTTATGTAACCTTTCACTAATAAGCAAATATCGAAAGGGTAATTTAAATAATAAAAAAGTAACCATATAATGATAAGCTGATTCACCAACAATAATTCAAATAATAAAAAAACCATAAACACATGGGATAAGAATCTTACCATTCTAGATGCTAGCAGCTCAAGTAATGACAGGACATCACCCAAATATAATGGAGTTCCCCATGAAAAAATTTCTAAGGAAGTAGACATTCTTGCTTTGCGGGAACAACTGAGAACATCATACTTACCACATTGGACACGTAATATTTCTCCATCACCTGGATTTGGTTCTCTATCCATTTCAATGTATTAATATTGGATACATAATTTGCCATATTTTATTTTAAAAAACAAAAGCCAAGCAGGATCAACTAATTCAATATTATATGAATTAACCACGCAAGGGCCTTTATATTAACTCATGTAAAATACAACATTTTCATATATATAAGTTGTATATTGTACTTATAAGATCTTTTTCCTATAAATTATAATCTAAGGTCTTGAAATATTTTTAGTTCACACCCCTATCCATTCATTCCATCATTCACATTTCGTACTGTTCAACATATCAAAACTACTTTTCTCCAATTTTTATAGTTAACGAATCCTTTTGTGTTATGATTATCTATGTTATCTTTTTCGGCAACACTATTCTGTACTAATTTTCTCAGCATAACATATTAGGAAACAAACATGCTATATGTTTATCGCCCCGATATAAATTCATGTACACTGTAAAAGGCCAACAAAATTGCATTCATCAAAAGCAGTAAAACCTCACACCAACCACAGAACATATATGTTATAACTTCACTCTAAATCTTATATATCCCAAAATATCAAAAGATGAGTTTAAATTCCCAGGCACAGACCTTTCACTCATACTATAATAGAACGTGACATAAAACTCATCTATTTTAATAAATACCATTCTTGTACCCAAAATAAGTTGTTTTATTTTGACCGTTTATGTATTTTAATTTTAATATTTGTACATGCAACCCTTTCACAAACTTTTCCTGTATATTGCCTTTATAACTTTGTTTTACCTAAATAATATTTCTTTACTCATAATTCAGTTAATCTACCTAAAAGGCATATCCGTACAGGCAATTCCGAGAACCATATCTTTATTCATGGCATATCTTTATTGATCAATTCTCGCGGTCCAAAAACCTGCATCATAAGTCTTAAATTTCCATAAGCGTATCAAAGGAAGTCATTGTGACTTATTCTAGTGCATGTGAATTCTTTAGTATGTCATTGGTCAAAATAGATATATAGATTGATGTAGTCTAGTTTTTACATTAAGTCTGGTTACATATCTTTTCATTTGATCTCAAACCCATTTTCATTCTATAGATTCTCTTTTTAAAGGATTATTGATAGGCATACACTCCTTTCGAAAACCTAACCATGATAGAACTCTAATCCCGTCAGATTCTAACTAACTGGACCGTCATCAACCTCAAACACCATCATCTACGATTATTTGATTAAAAAATTAAGTTAAGCAAAGGGTATATTTTACAATGATATGCAAAGGAAATAATCAGCCGAGAAGCCACAATCAACAACCTAACAGAACATGCATTAATCCCAAATTCAGTAAAGGCCAATTATAAACTTTAACAATTAAGAATAGCAAAACACACCAATCACAATCCGTAACAAACAAACAAAGAGCATATATTCACAAATACAATTGACATAAGCTTAAACAATTAACAAATACCTACTTGTACAACCTTGAAATATGTTGCTCCCTTCTTCCTATGTCCCTTATGTAATCGGAGAGACAAAATCAACGATCGCTCCTTGTCTGATCTCGATAGGACAAATCCTCGTTTCTCCAGAAGCTTCGATTATCATATCCTCGTTTCTCAGTTCTTGACTTGACGAGCTAATAGAGACTATATTATACTAATCCAATGCAACAAGTAACAACCATATGAGTAAACTACATATATCTTTTGGGCGTAAACTACTTGCTGTATCATTATCAAAACAAATGTATACCGAGCGAACGTAATACGAATGATTTTAACATGCATATAATGAATTAAATCTTTTTTAATTCGATTATGCATTATAGCAGAAAATATAAAATTGAATAAACATAAATATTGCTGGGAAATGGATCGGATATAACAAGAATTGTACGATAATGAAGTCAGAAAATAAAAGAAACAGGAATTCATGGAAACCGATGATACATACGTATACATTGATATATATGCATAATTGGGTGAAAATTCTTACCAAGTATACAATAATAAAACCTTGGCTACGAGACGAAGAAGAACGAATAGCTTTAGACTACGTTGCGCCCATTTTAAAACCTAGGATACGTTGCGCCCTTTCTAAGCTTTTCTATATAACAGTGTGGCTATGTGTGTGTTTTTGCGCACAATTCTGACCATAGACACTCGAAATTGGCATTCCTGATTTCATGATATAATATAAAGTTTTTATAATACTACAAAAGAATATAGAGTTTAAAGAATATGTATCATATCATGGTGTTTCATATGAAATTTTGGAGGATACATTTATCATTATTATTTGCAATTTGATTAGTATAATTAATCAAATATGTAAAAGGTAGCTTACCTCATCCATTTGCTACTGCAGGATTTAATTGTGTATTTTGCTATGTATCATTAATCCGAAAATTGCCATTGTCTAGTCCATCACCTTTAATTGGTCCTCTTATCAATTTGATTTCTGTGCAGTTTGCCATGTCCTGGTAATCACCTGGTAAAGGGAAGTATTTTCTTCAACTCAGCATCATTTTCTAAATTTTATGCTACATAAATATCATTAATGAAATTTTTATTTTTATTTTGTGCGAACAAGGAGGAGCTACAACGGACAAATTCATCATGCAACATAAGAACTCAAAAAATATGCAAAGCAAGTAGCTTTATGAAAACATACAAATCTAAATCTTTGGTATTGCAACTCGCAAGTAAGGGAAATCATTAAAAATACAGAAATAATTATAAAGAAAGACAGTTCTCAAACATAATTGTCCCACTTCAAAGGATTTGGTTGTAATTTGACCTTGGTGAGGCAGAACTGCTGCAAGCTCCCTTATTACCAGTGGAAACAGAAACATACTGATACCTACACCCACATCAACAAAGAGTACATTGGTTACGAAAACCTAATCAGAAACTCTTGTTTTCCCAGAGCAGACAAAGACCACGTCAGAGAACTTAACTAAACTTCACTTTTTATTCCAAACAGACCATACAAAGGTAAACGGTGAAGGGCATGTGGCAAATATAACATATATACCTTGCAGATATGTTAAGTGGATAAACAGGGTTAAGAAATTAATATCTAGTTATCTTATAATATGATATACAAAATATGATGTACCTCATCCAGAAATACATGAGCGGGCTTAAAGTCGTCGAAAATGATACGATCCTCTGAGCAGTGGAGAAAAGCAAGATATCGAGCTGCTCCTAACAATATTTTGAGCCAAACAATCCAAGAAAGTGATTTCCCATTATCTGCAACAACAGGTTATATATGTAAATAAATAAATAAAGGTTCAAAGTTATAAATATTGCAATTCAAATATCTTCAAAAACTCAAATTTAAAATGTAACAAGTTACTATTCAGAACTCAACATGGAATTATCAGTTATCACAATGCATATCTTTCTAAATCAACAGATAATTGCATATTAAAGTATTAGGAAACTGAATTAAAATGGTGCATCATGTCGATCGTGTAGTTGAAAAGATGAGGTCCGAACTCTACGAAATATGATATATTTTAATTTATAAACCAGGGGAGATTGATTAGTGGGAAATACAGCCACCTGAGGAAGAAAAAGTGTGTAGTACATGTAGCGAAGGAATTATAAACTTGGGTTTAACTTTTAATTGAGTGAATTGAAGTAAGGGTCACTAACGAATAAACTATAAGAAATTTTTTATTTTAAATAAACTGTTGGCAACCAATACTTTTTTTAAGGATGTATAACAAGATTTAGATAGGACTATCTTCCAAACAGATTCACCCCTGTCTTCTCCACAAAATTCAAAAAAACAAAATTCTCAACTACATTAATTACTCTTTTCAGCTTAAAAAACCCTAAATGGATGTACAAATAGTAATGCCTGCACAATACTATTATAAATTACTCATCTACGTAATCAAGTTTTTATTGGACATGCTAGACATAATTATCAAATTCAATATTAGTACTTCTAGGTTATTTGATAATCAGCTGGAAATTTTCAAGTGAAAATACCTGCATAGCTCTAAATTTTTCATTTGGATTTAATCTTTTAATGGCAATTGCCATTCCAATGCTAGTTTTTGAGGGAGCAAACGTGTCTTCGTTAAGCCAACCAATAAAAATCCATCCACTTTTTCCAGAATCCAACAACATATCCGGACTAAAACCTCTTGTTGCACTACTTAATTCAGCTAAGCTCTTAAATTTGCAGTCAGCATGAGGCCATTTGCCTCTTGTCTCAGTTGGGTGAATGACCCATTACTATTACTCTGGTTAATATTTTTGACCTTCATTTATGAATTTGAATATTTACTAACTGAATGACCACCATACCGTTTAAATTTTATTCGGAAGTTACTTCTATAATCCAGAAGAAAGAAAGTTAAGAAGTTGACTGTTAAATTTTTGTTTTTCTTTTACCCATTAATTAAGATGAGTGAGCACTTCAAAAGGGAAAGGCTTAATCTAGGTGCACCAGGTGACCAGGATATCAATAAAATTGATAATTTTTGGGTTTTGTTAATATGTTTCATGATGAGAAAATATAGTCAAGATGTTCTTGGATCGAATTTTAACTTAGAGATCAGGAACGAAGCTTAGGTAGACGACCCCTTATAGGAAGGGAAAGTATGATATTACTCTATTCCGCTGTTGAAACTTATATGTTATAAAATGTACCTTATTTTTTGACATAGATAAAATTGTTTTAAAATTGTAGCAAATATATAAAATCTCTTGATTCGATATAATTGTGCAAGAACTAAGTTCCATTCACAATTTAGTTCTAGAATTAAAAAGCTCAGATATTCATTTCAAGCCCAGCTCTAGCTAAATATTCTTGTAATTTGCTTGCTACTTTACAACGAATTTAGCACAAAGTTTTTGACGATTTAAAACTAAATATAACGGAGTTTCAAAACTTCATCATGATAAATTAAAATTTCAACTCGTAGCGTGACACCACAAGCGTTCATGTAGTTCTTGTTCGAGTACCACATGATAGGTAGATTCTAACTCCAAAAATGAGGACAGAGACAGAAGGTATACACCAATTGATCCTAAACTAAAACCCAAGTAAAGTGATCCTAAACTAAATAAAACTCCCCCCCCCCCCAATTTCACTAAAACCGGTAAATGACTAAACCTAAAACCCAGGAAAGAAAAGGTGAATTGAGAATAACAGACCAATCACAATCCACAAAAAATTAAGCAAATTTCAAAATCACAATTACTTAAAGATTTTGAGATTACCAGATATGGAATGTTGACCAACTTCCTTTTCATTCTTCTTCCTAATCGAAGGACCACTATGAACCGATGAGCTTGTGAATCCGACGCTCCTCATGCCCATGACCTGATCAATTTGTGTAGATAGAGGGATAGTAGATCGTGTTCTAGTGAATGATACAATAAAGGGTGCTGGGTAATTTGTTATTTTGAATCAGATAAGCCTATATTAGTAATTTCACGGGCAATAAAGTGGAAATCTTTGCCCCTACTGTCAGCGTATATATTATATATAGTAATAGATAGAAGTGATAGAAATGCCAAAATGTTTCCAAGTGATATGTGGCCGTAAGGGGTGTCTGTCCGAGTTTCGGGCAGTGATGGTGTTTGTAAACAAGTCAATTCCAGGTGAAGCTAAAAAAACCTAAAAATGGGTAAAATTTAGTATTTATGCGTGCGTGAAAGAATAAAATTTTAGTAACCGATCGTTTTCGATCGGATCCCCTTCAAGTTTTCTCGGTGAATCGGATTATGAATCCGATCGGGTTTGGTTCGTGTCTAATATAATAATATTGTCACTCCTATCTTAACTCAGTTACACTTTTAATTTAAAAAAATATGTTAACACTTTGTTAATGTTTTACGTATATACTATCAATATTATTATATTTAATTCGTAACATAGAAAATTTATCGGTTTGATTTTTGGTATTTAATAAATAGTAACATAATGTAAATTATGTTATTTTATATATTTTGGAAACACATTTTACGTCATTAAATTTTGGAAAATTAAATACTATGTAAAGGTAAAACTTTTCATTGGATTGTTAGAAATTTCCTATATAAATTCCATACGATATAATTTGTTATTTTATAATTTGTTTTTAAAACTACTTTTAACATTGGTGTTTATTTATAATCATTTCTTGTTGCTGTGTAAATATAATTATACATAAAGTTTTGCTTAAATGAGAACCACATAATTTATAATTTATGAGAACTAAGATCTAATCTCAATCACATAATTCTTATACCTAAACTAAATCCTAACCACACATTAATATTTTCAAATTTTATTATCTTCATCTCTCTCTTCTACCTCCGATCTCTCTCTACCCACCTCCACCATTTCCACCCATCATCACCAGCACCTCCACCAGATATAGATGTGTGTAGGATTGATTGGAATATAAAACCATTAATCTTAGGAAATATTCAAAAAATCTTAGGCTTCCCCGTCTCCAATAAAATATTAAATTAATACACTTATTTAAAAATTTAAAAAAATAATAATTTTAATTCCTCTAATAAAATATGTAGATTTGTTTTGAAAAAGTATAAAAAATTTCTGTATTTTCAGCAGAATTGACTTTGGGTTGGGAAATCAGGACAAGACGCAATCCCAGGCCCGTAGCGATCAAGAGTTACACTACTATATACAACGAATGCGGTTAAATGCTACTCCCTCCGTCACAAAATGTTTTTCCCGTTTTGACTTTTGGTACTGTTCATTCTAAGCGGTTGACTACTAATTTACGTCTAATCTATAAGAGCAAATATAGTCATGAGTGATCTTGTTGGATTCGTATTTGTGAGTACTTTAATATAGTGAAGTTTTTATATTTAAAACTAATACGAAATTGAAGATATTAACGATTAAAAGTGTGCATTGGCAAACGTGATAATGATGAATGGGAAAAGTTTTTTGGGACAGAGGGAGTACAAAACCTGCCAAGGGCCATCTTGTGTCGAGACACTTAAAAAAGACAAGTACGGAAAATATAGGGTCTGTTCGGGGTCGACTTAAAATAAGTTTTTATGGATTTATTTTCGGGAAAAAAAATATTATATTTTAATAATTTTTTATATACAAGTATTTAATGTATGTTTGAGGTTCCATAAGTTGAAGAAAAAAAAAGTTAACTTTTTCAGACTAAAATTAGAAATTTTTAATTTTATCTTGAAATAAGTTGATTTATTCTGAAAAATATGTTACCTAAACACATATAAATACGAGTATAATACAAGCAATTTATTTAGGTAAATTGATGAATATGTATAAGAGCTCAGTGAAAATGATGGGGCTGGGCAAATTTTTGTGCAGAAAAAGAAGTATGAAAATTTACGCTACAAACGCGTAATACTCGCAAGTATTTTCAAGAAATCATCACAAAGTTGCAGAAAAAGAAGTATGAAAATTTACGCTACAAACGCGTAATACTCGCAAGTATTTTCAAGAAATCATCACAAAGTTGCTTCAGCTTGAATGTAAACGATACGCAAGAAAAACTTGGATGGATTAAACTCTAGAACATCCCAAGAGCTTCCCAACTATATAAAAAAGATAAAACTATGGATTGCAATCCATAAAAGAGGCGCAATTTAAATCTCAAGATATTCCAATAATTAAGTCTAATATAATTAAATATATCATATACAACATTTAACTGATTGCAACCATGATTTATAACTTTTAACTGATCGCAACCGCGATTGTTAAGCAAACGGATCAATATTAACCGCAAAGTCATAACTGGGTTTGTTGTTCAACCATCTATATTTGGCAATAGTACATAATAATCTCAAAATTCTTAACATGATAGAAAAGTAGACTAAATTCTATGCAAAATAGATAATTTTTTGGAATACATAAAAATCAATCTAAAAGTTATCCATGTATATAATAATATAACAACAGCAACAATCTACCTTAATTATTAACTTAACATAGTGTTGAATAAGATATAAGATCCAATTAAGCCCTCCTTGTAACATCTTAGGATTTCAGGTATCTAAGGACGGGTATCGAGTTCGAACCACGATAATCCCATTATTCTCAAAATTTTGAATTGGACACTAAATTTGATTTTCTACCCAATGACTGGCTCATAGTTAGCCACTCTTTAATCTCATAACTTCGAGTGAGGGGTATGTCAATTTCTACTTGATTTTTTGCTGTAAAATTGTAACACAGAGTTTTATCTCATTCACAAAAATTTTCTTTATAACAGATGCACTCGAATGGAACTTCATAAGATTAAGAAACAAAAGAGTACTATTTTGTATTTGATGGACAAAAAAATGTTCGATCCCTAGACCTTAAAATGATGAAATAACTTTTTCCCTAGACAAAAAAAATGTACTCCCTGTGCCTTTAAACATTGCTCATTTCCAGATCATGAAATAACTTTTTTCCTAGACCTTAAAATGATAATTTAATCAGTTACCTCGAGGATTATTGGGAAAGGAAACACAGGGTGCTGACTAAGATTTGGCAAAGCCAGCAAGTATACTGTAAAATTTTAGTACAAATGTAAGTGGGCCATGTAAAGAAAGAGATCGAAAGGTTATTTTCACTCACTAAAAAGTAAAAGCTCATTTAAAGTGAGTGGGGGAAAGTTAGGCTAGCTGATTTCAGTACTATGATTTTTGCAGGTGAAGGCTACGCAGTTGGCAGGCAAGGTTATAGTTCTAAAGTTTGCCAACTTTACCCACCAGATTTTGATTCAAGATGTAAATTTAGCTTTGAAAGAAACATACACTTATTTGCTGTCTGAAAACGTTTTCGAGGTTGTGTTGGTTGCTACTGTTTTGCAGCCCTCTTAAAAATCACTCTTGGCAACGTGATTATTTGATCTCAAACAAGGGAGACAAGGTATGGTGAAACATTTGGTATTAGAATGTAGAAAATTGATAGCATTGAAATGGATTTTACATTTAATATTTCATTCTTCCTGTACTATTCTTTTTTCTCTTTCAAGAATATCATAATTTAGGTAATCATGTATACTTCTCGTACTAACAGGTACTTATAGATACCCTTGAAGGAAAGATGGTAGCACTATATTTTTATGAAGAGGATTTTACTTCTGATTGCCGGACAGAAGTTATCAAGAAGGCTAATACAAGTGAAGAATCCTTTTGGAATACATTTAAATCTATGCCTTGGTTGGCCCACCCGTTCAAAGATCCAAAATGCAGAGAATTTCAGCGCTATTTCGGTTATCCTTATATCCATCTTTCGCACGTATTAAAATTTGTGGTCATCTTGTAGAGCTCAAATTTCCTACCAGTTTAGGTGTATGTACAAATTAGAAAAACATTACAGACACACAGAGCAAAAACAATTCACGTATGGTAGTCCAAATTCTGCTTGTATCATCAGTCACATGCCTGAAGAGAACTAAATTTAACGCACTAGGTTCAAAAGTAGTTGCATGAGTTTCATTTTTTTAATCAATGAACTTGAGCTCGTAGACTAGTATAAAATTTCAAGATGTCTAGCAATTTTTAAATTAAACTCTAAAATAGTGCATTTAGTTGATTAAGAAATAGAAAAAATTAGAATTTTGAAATAAAAAAGATAAATATAAATAAATGATAATAAAAGAGACGATGACCCATGCATCGCACGGATTGTAAGCTAGTAAGGGTAATAATCCAAAATAAGTGTCAATCCTTTTGGCAATTTTGACTAAACATTTTCCCAAACTAACCATTGAAGATAATAACAAAGAAGATTTTTATTTATATCATTATCGCATAGTTATCAAGTCCTCTACTAGTTGGTGTCTAATAGCCCGGTTATAGAATATAAATACACTTATATATTAGTCAATTAGTGTCAGCATATATCATTATGCTGTTAATATCAAAGACTTATCTCTTATCACCCAACATATTATATCCGATATAGGGTATTCCTGTAACCATTACCGATGACATGAATTAAAACATTAAACAACATCCCGAATCTAAAATAGCGTCTTCCTGCAACTATTTTTAGATGAAATCTACCTCACAGCTTGTAAGACACATCAACTCACAAGAAAGACGCGTGAGATCAGTGTATGTAAAGCAAAATACAATGGTTTAGACGTTTATATAGCTACATCAAATTTAACCACAGAAAGGACCATCAAGGGAAGCTCTACATGAACCTTCAACATTCATAACTGATTCTCCGTCCTTGGATTTTAAAGGATGAAGTATGCTTACGGATTCAACTCCATTGAAACCATGTACTTGAACTCATTCTGTTGATAAAGCTGAAAACATTTATAACATAGATCCATTATTTAAGTATTATACTACAACTCCTATAACACATTTTAGAAAATCATATCATTAATATGATACTATTACTGAGAGGAATGTTGGAATTAATATAAACTTGATTTAAATAATGTAGTCGTTTATTTGTTTTATTAGGAGTCTTGTCTTGGTCTGCAGAGTGGTCGAGCTTTTAAGAAAGTAAAGGTTGTAGTGGTAGAGTTCTTTAGTTATCCCTTGTTTGTAGGTAACGGTCGTCTATTTTCTTTCTCTATTTGTATTCGCTAGTTTAATGAAAAAGCAATCAACTTCACTAGCAACCTGCTTTGTTTTCTTCAGTTTCAAAGGAAACGGTTTATATTGTACACAGAGCTCTTTTACTTCATTTGGTATCAGAGCAAAGGTTCTCTAACATGTTTGAGGACACAACAATGGAAACAAAACATGTGAAGGAAGGGGGAGTTGGTCTGACGTATCTAATGTTGACACGAGGAAACTACACAGTGTGGTCCCTCAAGATGAAGGTTTATATGCAAGCCCACGGTGTGTAGGAGGCGGTGGAACTCAAGGATCCCAAGGTGAAGGTGGTTGAAAGGAAGGACAAGATAGGACTTGCTCTGATATATCAGGCCATCCCTGAAGATATACTTCTCTCTGTGGCTGATAGGAGTTCTGCAAAAGAAGCGTGGGAGGCCATTCAAACCATGTGCCTCGGTGCAGATCATGTTAAAAAAGCAAGAGTGCAGACTCTTAAGGCCGAGTTTGAAGCACTGAAGATGAAAGACACAGACGAATTGGACGACTTTTGTCTGAAGATCAATGGTATGGTAACAAAAATTCGAGAACTAGGTGAAGTGATTGAAGAGTCCTATGTCGTAAAGAAGTTGCTTCGAGCAGTCCCACCCAAATTCTTGCAGATTGCATCCACAATTGAACAATTTGGGGATGTTGAAAGTATGTCAGTAGAGGAAGCTATAGGGTCTTTGAAGGCCTATGAAGAACGCATTCGAGGATAAGTCGAATCCAGTGAAAGTCAACTACTTCTTACGGAGGAGCAGTGGCTGAAGAAAGAAAGTAACAAAGGACAGTTACTCCTCACAGGGGAGAGTGGTAGAGACGGTCTGGAAAGGGAGGTTCTGAAGGAAGGAATGGTCGTAGTGGTGGAACAAGTTCTCGTGGAAGGGAAGGAAATCGAAACTTCAACTTCAGAGACAAAAGCAGAATCAGATGTTTTAACTGTGGCATTCTCGGACATTTCGCATCTGAATGTCGTAAACCGAAACGAGAAAAGGAGGCGAGGTTGGAGGCTAATATGGCGCAGACACAAGACGATGAACCAGCTCTTTTATTTACAGAGTGTGACAAAGAAGAAGGAAGCATGATGTTGTTGAACGAGGAGGGATTGACGGTAAAATTAAGTACTGAAACCAGGAAGGAGCAGGGAAATTCTAATGTCTGGTACCTCGACAACGGGGCCAGCAACCACATGACAGGCCACAGGTCCATGTTTACTTCGTTGAATGAGGAGGTAAAAGGTGAGGTTAGGTTCGGAGACGGTTCAACCGTGAAAATTGAAGGGAAAGGCACAATCACTTTCAGATGCAAGAATGGTGAAGCAAAGTCTTTGTCGGAGGTGTACTACATCCCAAGTTTGTGCAACAACATCGTGAGTCTTGGTTAACTATCGGAGAATGGAAATAGAGTGGTGCTACAAGGTGATTTATTGTGGGTCCATGACGAAGGTGGAAGATTGCTTATGAAAGTTAAGAGGTCAGCTAACAGATTGTATAAAATCATTTTAGATATTGTTGATTCTATCTGTTTATTGTCAAAGGCCGAAGAAATGGCGTGGCTTTGGCACACTCGCCTTGGTTATGTCAATTTCCAGGCTATGAATCTAATGTACACTCAGAATATGGTGAATGGAATGCCCAAGATGGCAAGTCAAAAGAAGGTATGTACTGGCTGCCTAATGGCCAAACAGACACGAACTCAGTTTCCGGCCCAGTCAAGTTTCAGTGCCACAAAATTGTTAGAGTTGATCCATGGCGACTTGTGTGGACCTATAATGCCAAATACACCAGGAGGTAATAGGTAATTCTTGCTACTGGTAGATGACTACAGTCGATACATGTGGGTATATATGATAAAGAGCAAAGATGAGGCGTTCGAATAGTTTAAAAAATTCAGAGCTTTAGTAGAAGATGGTCTTCAAAAGAAAGTCAAAACATTCCGCACGGACAGGGGCGGTGAGTTCTGCTCAAAGATGTTCCAGAGTTTTGTGAAAATGAAAGAATCACTCGTCACTTTACTACTCCGTATACTCCTCAACAGAACGGAGTAGTTGAGAGACGGAATCGCACAGTAGTGGCTATGGCAAGAAGCATGCTTAAGGAGATGAAACTTCCTACACATATGTGGGGAGAAGCAGTTCGTAATGCGGTGTGCGTATTGAACAAGTTACCAACTTGTGCCCTCTCTAACAAAACCACATATGAGATGTGGACGGGGAAAAAGCCACATGTGGGTCATATACGGGTATTTGGATATGTAGCATACGTAAAGGTGCTAAGTATTCACCTGAGTAAGCTTGATGACAGAAGTAAAATGTTGGTTCATTTGCGAAGAGAACCTGGCACTAAAGGTTACCGTTTATTTGACCCAGAAAGAAAGAAAATTCATGTCATCCGCGATGTCATCTTCGACGAGAGTAGAGCATGGACGTGGGAGAACAGAAGTGGTGGCACAAATGGTTCACAAGAGTACTTCACCGTAGTTGGGATTGATGTAGCAGATGGAAGAGTCGACGAGGAAGAACCCAGTACCCCAGTGACGCCTGTTGCAGAGACCGGGAGTCCAGGAAATCAAACTGATGAAACAGATGCAGAAACTGCTGTACATTCAGTAAGAAACCTGGACAACTCTGATGAAAGCACACCACCTCGTAAGTTCAGGTTACTAAGTGAAATCTATGATGAAACCGAAGAGGTTGAGCTGGATGAAGAATTGATGTTGATGGGTGTCGAAGAACCTACCAATTACAGTCAAGCAATGAAGGAAAGAGAATGGAGGAATGCCATGAAAAACGAAATTGAGTCTATTGAAAGGAATAACACTTGGAAATTGGTAAATTTGCCTCCAGGTCAAAAAGCTATAGGGTTGAAGTGGGTTTTTAAACTTAAAAAGGATGCCAATGGAGAGGTGTTAAAGCACAAAGCGAGAATAGTGGCAAAGGGATATGTTCAGGAATATGGTGTGGATTTTGAAGAAATATACGCACCTGTCACTCGACTGGAGACAGTGCGACTGCTCTTAGCTCTTGCAGCAAAAAACGAGTGGAAGCTGCATCATCTAGATGTCAAGTCAGCTTTCTTAAATGGTGAAATCAGTGAGGAGGTCTACGTTGTGCAACCTGAAGGTTTCGAGAATGAGGGAAAAGAACACATGGTTTACAAATTAATTAAGGCTTTGTACGGGCTGCGCCAAGCCCCACAAGCTTGGTACTCAAAACTAAATAAGTATCTGGAAGATATGGGTCTGGCAAGGTGTCCTCATGAGCACGCTGTCTACACTAAGCAAAAAGGAGAGGAAGTTCTAATTGTGACAGTCTACGTAGATGATCTACTTGTAACAGGGACAAGCACCAGCGTTATTAAGAAATTTAAGGCAGAGATGAGCAACCATTTCGAAATGAATGACCTGGGTAGACTATCATATTATCTGGGTATCGAAGTAGAGCAGAAAAAGGGATTCATTGAGTTGAAACAAAGCGCATATGCAAAGAAAATTCTCAGCAAAGTTGGAATGGGAGAGTGTAACCCAACTAGGTACCCTATGGAGCCTAGACTGACCATCACAAAGGATGAAGGTGGAAAGCTAGTGAATTCTACGGAGTATAAGAGTATGGTTGGCGGACTAAGGTACCTCGTGCACACCCGACCTGACATTGCTTTTTCAGTTGGCATTGTTAGTAAGTTCATGGAGAAACCCACGGTAATGCACCAAAACGCTGTGAAATGAATTTATCGTTACATACGAGGCACAATAAACTCTGGGCTGGTGTACTCTAAAACTAGTGGAAATAATGTGCTGAACGGGTACTCAGATAGTGATTTGGGAGGACACCTAGAAGACAGGAAAAGCACGAGTGGAGTTGCCTTCTACCTGAATGATAATCTCATCACTTGGATTTCACAGAAGCAGAAATGTGTAGCACTATACTCTTGCGAAGCAGAGTTTATGGCAGCAACTGCTGCAGCGTATCAAGGCGTATGGCTTGCAAGGGTTCTCAGACAAGTGACAGATAATTTCAAGGGTCCAGTGGTGCTGTTCATCGATAACAAATCAGCCATTGACCTTGCAAAAAACCCTGTGTTTCATGGTAGGAGCAAACACATCGATATCTGATACCATTTCATTAGAGAGTGTGTGGTGAAAAGAGAGATTGATGTGAAGTATGTGACAACAAAGGAGCAGCGTGCAGACACACTCACGAAGGCATTACCAGTGGTCAGGTTTGAACAAATGAGACAGTTGTTGGGAGTTAAGGAGTTGAATTAAAAATCAAGTTCATATTAAAGGGGAGTTTGTTGGAATTAATATAAACTTGATTTAAATAATGTAGTAATTTATTTGTTTTATTAGGAGTCTTGTCTTGGTCTGCAGAGTGGTCGAGCTTTTAGGAAAGTAAAGGTTGTAGTGGTAGAGTTCTTTAGTTGTCCTTTGTTTGTAGATAACGGTCGTCTGTTTTCTTTCTCTATTTGTATTCGTTTGTTTAATGAAAAGGCAATCAACTTTGCTAGCAACCCGCTTTGTTTTCTTCAGTTTCAAAGGAAACAGTTTATATTGTACATAGAGCTCTTTCATTTCAAGGAATATGCACTTCAAGTAAAACAAGTATAGATTAATGAGGTTACAACCTTCATCATCCATGTAATGGTAATGAGAGTCTGAAGAACTTGACACCATATTAACTTCTAACCTGGAGGTGTAGCCTTTCACAACTTCTTCAGTAGCATCAATATTAATTGGTTCCTGGCCAGGTTTCTTGTCTTCATCCTTATTTCCTCTTGAAACTACAATAAAACTTAGGTTATCATGATTTAGTTATATTGCAAACAATGCATTGGTCAAAGGCACAGAGTTTATTTAATATTGACAAGTAAGTAATGAACCTTCGATAACTCAATTGAACATGAGGCACACAAGGAATTGTGTGGGGGGGCAACGAAAGAAAGAGGATGTTTTTACAAGGATCGTGATCGTTTTTCAGTTTGCATGTGTATATAGTGATCTTGCAGCTCCAGACCAATATGAAAACAATAGAGGATGAATTTAGTTCGTCTAGAGGTCCAAATAAAGTATACTCCGCTCTTTTTTTAAAAAGTTATAAGCTGTCAATGGCAAATCTATTGGCTGCAACCCCTCTATAGACATAAATAACAGATAACAATAAGACTTAACATTTATAAACTTAAAGAGCCATAATCATCTGAGATGATAATAGAATTCTAGGTTGACTATTTCGAATACTATATCATGGTCATTGTTTAGCTAATCAGACGTCCTAAACATTAACCTTACTTAACCTAATAAAGCAACTAGTTTCACTCCGAGCACACACTCCTAAGAGGGAAAAACTGAATGTTATTGAACAAAAGAATTGTCCGTAAAATTTTATGCATAAATAACAATGAATTACTGAGTTTGCAAGTTGAGTACCTACATAGACGAATTCGGGGATATTTTAATAACAACAATGCAACTCTATCAGCATCACTATATGATCTCACTAGCACCATTATTAACGCCCAAGAAACTTACATTTAAACAACTCAGTGCAAAATCATTCAACACGCACCAATGTTACCCATAATACATACATTTCCATTTATACATCAATTTTCCAAAATAATAAACTAAAACACACATACATCACAATCATTACCACACACTGACTATAAATCACATAAATACTCATCACTCAAAATCAAAAGATCAGAATCACACAATCATTACCACACACACTCGTACTGAACTCCAAATCCTCGTCACTCACTATAGTAGACATCACAATCATAAAATTTACACAAACACATGCCATGCATGTTTAACCACTAAATCATCACAAATTCACAATCATGCAATCATTACGCACATCATATAAAATGGTTAATCCTCAACACTCACTATCAAATGATCACAATTACACAACACAATTAATTACAACACACACACACATACAGAGACGTGGCGAGAGAGGGGGAAGAGAGAGAGACAGATAGAGAGGGGGAGGGGGGAGAGGGAGAGATAGAGAGAGTGAGTGAAAAGGAAAGAGAGAGACTTACAGAACTGAAGGTGTCGAGCCCGATGTGTGAAGGGGGAGATTGTTGGGAGTTATTCCACATCATTTATGGTAGGGAAATATTGCTAGTTTATAAATAGTAAGTTAACTCCATTAGTATGAGGCCTATTGGAAGGTGACCAAAAACAAATTTATACGGGCTCGGCCCAAAGCGGACAATATCATACTAATATGGAGTTAAGACCTGCTTGGCAAGCCCAACAATTGTTCCATGACCTTTCTTGACTGCATTAATCACCATTTGATTATCATATTCAAGAATCACATTTTTAGCACCGAGATCTCTGGCAAGGAGCATACCAAGAAACAAAGCCTACGCTTTAGCTACCTTAACCTCAAGCGGAGCTTCCACCCAATCACTAACAACCCCGAGAATAGTTCATTTATCATCGCGACATATTACACCAAGTCCAATTGTTTTAAACCCAGTGAACAAAGCTATATCAGTGTAAACCTTGAAAAAATTATTGGTTGAGAGCTTCAAAGCCACATCCTTCTTAACAAAAGTACATCTAGGCATAGAGCAACTCTTGTATTCTTCCAACAAGGAATTAGCCTGCTCGATGATAAGTGTGGGAGGAGTGGACATTTGCCCCCGTTAAAAGTCGTTCTTTTGTTCTTCCAAATCCGCTAAGACATCGTGATAAATTGTTCCAATTCTGTTATAGATAAGTATTTAGACACTTGCAACATATAATCAATAGGATCCCAAATATCTTTATTCTATTTATCGTAATATGTGCACAACTTTCAACTATCCTTGACAAAAGGGCATGTCCAAAGACTATGACAAGTTAAATCTGGAACCACTTTACATCTATTGTAGTAAAAAAATTTAGTAAAACCCCTCTTAAGAAGATTAAAGTTGGTGGGAATCCAATTTTTAGAAACTCCCCACACAAAATTCTTAATTTTTGGTGGAATATTAAGGCCCGGCCCCAGACTAGTTTCCACCAATTTTTACAGCACTTGCGTTAGAAGGTTCTGCTACATCTTTCAACTTTAGGGCTTCTCTATCCACTTCTAATAGAATAGACACAATCTTTTGTATAATTCCAAGCCAAAACATCTTCATTATCAATTGAACCCACCGGAACAGACATGATTTTATTCACATCCACTGGGTCAAATGAAGTCTCGATAAATTCCTTATTCCACTCTCCACTTGCAAGTCTAAGATCTGCTACACTTACATCATCAGGAATAAATGGCGGGTTGCAAAAACCAACACCTTTTTTAGAAGCTATCCAATTATCTTTTAAAATTCTAATACTTTCTCCAGATCCCACCCTCCAAATACACCCTCTTTCAAGAAGTTCCTTCCCCCACATTAAGCTATGCCACACATACGAAGCTTTACTGCTACATTTAGCCTCTAAAAACTAGAATTTTTAAAAATAAGAGCATTTAAGAATTTTACTAACAAGGTGATGCGGATTTCTCAGAATACGCCATCCTTGTTTAGCTAAGCAAGCTTGATTAAAACACTCTGAATCTTTAAAACCTATTCCTCCTGAATCTTTAGGACTGCACTAGCTGTCCCATCTTCCCCACTTGATCTTATTCTTACCATTTTCTTTACCCACCAAAAGCATAAGTCTATCAATATCTTTAATAATACTCCTTCTTCTTCATTTCGAATCGAAAATAGAACTGTTGAGTAAACCAAAAATCCAAAGGGGGTTTATGTCCAACGAAAAAGATATCTGAATAACGGTTATTTTCGAATGTACCAATTGTGTTCAAAAGGGTGTTTATGTTATGTAATATATACTTATATAAGATGGGTTCCACTCCGATAATAACTCATTTCATTCCATTCCATGTACATGACACACACACACACACACACACACACACACACACACACACACACACACACACACACACACACATATATATATATATATATATATATATATTATATCATTCCAAAAATTAACCATGTTATATATTACTAGGTCCAAATAAAGTTTATACCTGGATCTGAGCCTAGAGAATGCGGGATTATTAGCAATTTTAGCACCACTAGTGAAAATCAACCTCTTTTGTGTAGGACTTGATCTAATGATACTCTTGCCATCAACATGTGCTTTAGTGACTGGGCCAGTGAACTGCAATTTTTTTTATAAACAACCACAATTAAATTTATTTAATTATAAAAACATTTATTCATTTCTATAAATACTAAATGATTTTATTGAAACATGAAGAAGGGTGATCAAGTTTTTCACCGTCTTCTCCATAAAAAAACGATCGCTCCCATGGAAGATTTATATTTTCGTCCACATCCTAAACAAATTTTAGATCAACCTTCTTATCAAATCTATTTGAAATTGTTTCACTTTGAGCAATACAACTGTGATTTCAGTAGGAAGGCCTCAAATTACTTAATTGGTAATAAGACTTTGGCACTTTCAAGTACTTCAAGTAACGAAACCAAGGAGGTGAATATTCAATAACACTTTTAAGCTCAAAAAGTACCTAGAAGATAAGAAAAAAAATGATTAAATTAGTAAAAGAAACTAACCAAAGAAAAAATTTAGTATAAGGTAGTAAATGTACCTTTAAAATATTGGAGTCCAGTGAAAGAATCTTGGCTGAACTCACACCGAAAACATGTGACTTATACCCTACGACAATAATCAAATTCTTATAGAGGTGTAATTGTGCTCATTTCATCGAATCCTCTAACTTAATGTTAACATTATCCAGAAAATTCATCCTTTAGAACATAAAAGGGCACAATCCAACATAAATGAATTGCGGACCCTTGGTGCAATGATCATAACCTTGCCTCGTCTAGCATTCATATCATCAATCATCTTTTCGATAAGATCGATGATGTTTAAGTAGGCTAAATTTGATATTTCTATAAAAATTTGTTCTTAATCTTCAATAATTTTTCTAAAACTCTTTGTACCGTCTTACCAACAAATAACTAAAATAATTTCACAAGTCTCCCAAATTAATCGAGAAATATAATAAAATTATCATGAACACCATCCTTTAACCACTCATAAATCCAGAAGTTAGGATACTCTCTATCTGTGACATGATTTACTGGGATCATACCAAACCTTTCACCAGACCAAAATGTCCATATTTGATCAATAGTGGATAAGGGTAATTTATCAAATACTGATATTATAAATTGTAAAATGGCTCCTTTTTTATTACACACCCTTCAGAATTCAAGAGAACCATTTTGCCTGATTTTGAGTTCCCGATCCACAGTTTATGAAAAATAAATCTTTGTTGTTTATTGTAATACCATACCATAACCTACACCTTCTTTCTAGCTGTTAAAATAGAAAAATACTTAGAATTATTGAGTTGATGTAATTAGTGACAACATATCCTTTTGATTAAAATATCTTTTTGATGTTAACGAAAGTTAGTCAATGAATATCAAAGTAATGTGTGTATATATATATATATATATATATATATATATAGAAAAACTTATCAGGACGATATAATTACCGTTGTATGATTTATTTTATTAGAAATAATATATTTGAAATAACAATCAACCTTCTATCATGTGTAAGTGAAACTATAGGTGATTGGTCAAAGCCTTTGTTTTTATGGTCTCTATTCTATAAAACTTTTTTAAACTCCAAAAAAAACTCTTTTGTGAATAACAACAATAAAGTAATTAACTCAAGTTTGGGCATTACAATAGTGATAGGGTAGAAGTTAAATTTGAGAATTTTTAGTAATAGAGCATTAACTATAATAGAATGTGTATGTACCTCATCCAGAGTTTAAAATGATGGATCAACTATATGGAGTATTCCAATTTATAAATTATCAAAGATTCCGTAAATCAAAGAAAATTTGGGATCGACCTTTTTACCAAATTTGGTTGAGATTGTTTCATGTAAATCAAAGCAACTGTGCATTTGAACGGGATAATCAACAACCTTGTAATCTTCCATAATTTTGCTCAAACTCTCTGGACTGTCTTTAGAAAAGAGTGGTTGGGATAATTTCACCAGTGTCTTAAAGTAATCTGGCAGTAGAATGACACCATCTTGTACCACTTGTTTCAGCAGTTGATAAATCTAGAATATAGGATACTCCATATCTTTGCTAACGACGAATGGCTGAGGGATACCAAACCAATGCTTTTCACGAACCATCAAGTCTTCATTTGCTCATAGATAGCTGATGGGAGTTGATCCAGCATTATAAAGTTGCTCTTCTTCAACTTCACCAACATTGTTACATAAGCAAACGACCTTGCCCGCTGCATTTGTTCCCTATCCACAATTCATGAAGAATAAAGCCTTGTCATTGATTGTAGTACCAAACCAGCACCAAGACCTTCTCTCTCGCTGTTACAATCGAACTAATGTAATAAGGTTTCAACATTTATGACAATTTTACTTCCATCACATATATTATTTCACCTTTAGATTTTATTAAAGCAGTTAATGAAAAGCATCCACAAATACACTTGGTAGAAAACTAAACTATCACATATATAGTATAATTACAAATAACATTGACAAATTAAATGAACTTTTAGTCCAATTTGTACAAGAATTTAATCTAAAAAGTTAACAAAATTTTTTTTAATTCATTTGAAGCAGTGTTCTAAAAATTGTTCAATTTTTCAAAAATCGTCGATAAATCGTTAAAAAATATTTGATTGATTCGATTTTTAAAATCCAATTTATCGCTATGAAATATTTTTAAATGGTATATTATATTATAAAATAGACTAATCTATACTATCTATACTATATTATAAAAGATGAAACATTAAAAGTTTTGGTACTGTACAGTAGAGTACTTACATTATTTAATTATTTTACTTTATTAGACTTAATTATTTTGCTTGATTATAAAAAAACAAAACACCATATTTTCTCAAAATATTACACGCAACTCTTCCCAACACTTATCATAACTAATAACTAACCAATTACCTTTTTCAAATATTACCTTTTTCAACTTTTTAAACTAAAACCTTTTTCTTTCCAAAAATACGGTCATTCTAATTAATGAAATAAGCTAATAATATTTTAATTACTATATTTTTTAACTAATGTATGTCATTTTCTCTTAAATAATAATTTCTAACTTTTCTAACTAAAATATTTTCTTTCCAAAAATATGGTCGTTCTAATTAATGAAATAAATTGATAATATTATAATTACTAATAACTAATTACCTTTTCCAGCTAAAAGGTAATATCTTTTCTATATTTTCTAACTAAAATATCATTTTCAAATTTGAATTTTTTTACTTAATTATTCTTACTTAAATATTTATTATTTATAAAAACATGTAGTTCTTTTTTATAAAATAAAATAACGATATAATAGTTCCTAATAACTAACTAATTACCTTTTTAGCTATTATACATTATCATTTCTAACTTTTCTGATTAGAACCTCTTCTTTCCAAAAATATCACGGGCCATTTTATTTAATAAAATAAACTAATAAAGTTATAGTTGCTAATAACTAATTTATTACCTTTTCAGTTGAAACATAATATCTTTTCTATCTTTTCTAACTAAAATATCTCATTTTCAAACTTTCTTTTCTTACTTAATTATCCATACTTAAATATTTATTATTGGTAAAAACATGTTACATTTTCTATTTTTTTTAATAACTAATTAATTCATTTTTAGCTAAAACACATTATCTTTTATATTCTAAAAATACTACGAATGATTATATTTAATAAAATAAAATAATATTATTATTATGATTACTAATAACTAACAAATTATATTTTCAGCTAAAACACATTACCTTTTATATTTTCTCTTACTAAAACCTCTTATTTTTCAATAGTATCACGGATAATTGTATTCAATAAAATAATATCATGATAATTAATAATTGACTGATTACCCATTTTAACTAAAACGTATCATCTTATCTATATCTTATAACTAAATATTTTCTTTTCAAGAAATAATATGGCCAATTTATATATATATATATATATATATATATATATATATATATATATATATATATATATATATATATATAGGTTATATTTGGTTGTCGGTTTGGTACACTCAATAACAAACGTAAGATTTTAAGATAAATAAATAAGAACGTTTGGATCCAATGCTAAAAGAATATTCATTTTTTAATATTTGAAATACTCTTATTGGTTCCAAGTTTGAATCTCACCAACAACATATCTCTATTAAACATATATATTATTTTATAAACTACTTCCGTCAACAACATATTATTAATTATTAAAACACTATCGTTTAAAACACTATTTTATTATAAGCGAAATAGGGTATATTTGGTTGTTGGTTTAGTACACTTTTTTAGGTACACTCAATAACAACCGTTAGATTTTAAGATAAATAAATAAGAATCGTTGGATCTAATGCTAAAAGAATATTCCTTTTCTAATATTTAAAATACTATTATAGGTTCCAAGTTCGAATCCCACCAACAACATATCTTTATTAAACATATATATTATTTTATAAACTACTCTCACGAGTTTTAGATTCAATTTTCGTCAACAACATATTATTAATTATTAAAACACTATCGTTAAAAATACTATCAAACATGTATTACAATATTTTATTATCTTTCATAATTTATTTTCCTACTAATTAAAAAATATATATGAAAATATGGGTAATAAAACAAAAAATATTAAAAAATACATCTGTGCATCACACGAGTAATAAGTTGTATAGTAAAAAATTACACAAAATCTGGAAAACACTTAAAATATAGAAAATTTTGTATAAAAATCGAAAAAAGGTCTACATGATTAAATAAATTTCACTTTTTCTATTAAATAAAAGTTAAGAAAAAACAATTTTGATGTAATATTTATATATATACGTATGTATTTTAAAGTAATAACTTAAAGCAACCGTGCATCGCAGGGGTTATAGACTAGTATATATATATATATATATAGGGTGTGGCTCAAAAGAGAACTCATTTTTTGAAGAAAACTAAGGTACTAATCCTAACCATTGGATGTATTATAATCAATGGCCCCGCCAGGGGCACCCACACAATAATCAAATACACCCCCACACACACAATCCCACCTAATCCCCTCCGTTTTTAATTTGATTTTTCCCGTCAATCGGTGATATTTTTTTAAAATCTAATTTCACTACATTTTTCTCCATCTCCCAACGATCAGTTTGCATACCATATGTGTTATATTTTAATTTAGTTTTCTAAGTTCTCCTTTAAAGGGGTTTTCTCTAGATCGCTACTCTATATATATATATATATATATATATATATATATATATATATATATATATATATATATATATATATATATATATATAGTTAAGTTCTATGGAGACCAATATATTAGTGGAGACCGGAGACCATATATCAATCAAAACAATGCAAAAACTTATTCATCGAAAATCATGTTCTATGAAAATCAGTATTTCATTTATTTCATTGAAAATCCTGAAAATCATATATGTTTTACATGTAAATTTCATTAAAAATCTTGAAAATTATGTATGTTCTGCAAACAAAATATTGCAGAACGTATTGTTCTTCAAAACATGTTCTGCTTGCAAATCATATATGATTTTTAAGATTTTGATTAAAATAATAATGTTCATTGAACATTCTTTGCAAATATATATGTTTTGCAATGTTTTGGGTGCATAATGTTTATGGTCTCCACGGTTTCCACTAAAATGTTGGTCTCCATAGAACTTATATATATATATATATATATATATATATATATATATATATATATATATATAATAGTTGATGTTGCGTGTTTTGTTCAGTAGTTTTTACAATTTAAGTCTTTACCCTTACTTTTGTAGTTAATTTCAAAAATACCACCCATTCAACCATGTACCAGCAACTACAGCCACTATAGATATACATTTATCTCATACATATCTCTCTGAAAAGCTTCTGCAAAAAGCTTTACTTTTGAATTTGAATTTGAAATGCATATACACAATTTTCGATAATTCAAATTGAACATTGTATATGAATGTTTAACTCTCATTTTCTCCTCACTCTCTCCCTCATCTACTCTCTTCTTTTCTTGGTAATTCATCTTTGAATTGTCTTCTTAATCTGATAACTTATGCTAATTCTTTCTACATTTAATCTTATTATTAATGATTTTGTAGTCTTGTTTTGTCATATAGATTTTGTAGTTAATATCATGAATCTGATATGGTTGTTTATGATTACTTATTTCATGAGCATTTTCTTTTTGATTTATTATCTATCTTGATTTAATCGATCTACATTCTTTTGGTTGTTTCAGTTCAGGTAGACATACAGTGGGTGAATATTTATTATAGTAATTTATTCTACTCAACAGAATGGGTAAGTTTCTTTTTGATGTTTTGTATAACTTATTGTTTTATATTTCTGCACTCAAAGTTTTTGATTAAAGATCTAAGAGAGTTTTTGATTGTTAGTGCTATATTTTTAGCTATACGTTGGTACTACTAAATTTTGGAACACTTTTTATGTAATTTACTTCAATGGCTAGGGGCAGGTGACAATTTGGAGCCTTTCAACACGGTGCAGAAGAATAAAACACTTGAAGAGGCATCGACATCGGTGGTACCGTTCTTGAAGGTGACCTATCTTGATTGTGTTCTAGATAGTTTTGTTGCTTATCATGTGGCCTTCATCATTCTAAACCTTATACATAAGCCGATATGCATTAATTAACTTATAGGAACTATTATGGCCATATATATATTGTTGTCATGAGCTGCCATTGTGTTTTTGTAATGTATGTACTGCAACTTAACTTGATTATATTTAATTATGATAAAAGTATATGGAATTGCAACTGTTCTTACAATTATGATTTGGCAATTCATAATTTAGTTGTCTAACGTGGGGATTAGCTCCCTCAATCAATCTTAATTCAGAAAGTGTGGCACTGTTTGCTTTGATTAGAAATTTTATCCTTTTTTCATTAGGTTTAATCACTTAAAGAGAAACTTAGATATTATCTGAATGTTGATATATAAATTAAAATGTCTTATTAGTTGCTAATTAATGGAAATTTCAGATGGAAACTTTGTTTCATAAATCTGTTCCTCCAAAGCTTATATATGTGTATGCGGGTGCATTTATTGATTGAAATGTTTATGTTGGTCCCGGAGTATATTGCAGAAGGGGGGTTGAATGCAATATAGATAATTTCAAATCTTTACCTCAACAACAATGATAAATATTGTAAACAATCTATACAAGAAATGCAAACACAAGTAGTAACTCAAGATATTCTCACAAAATAAATGTTTTATTTATTTTGCGAAGTGTTGCTACAACGTCGAGAAAAAGTATTTTCTCAAGCTTCGACTTCTTGAATCGATTACTGAAAGAATGAGAGATGTTTCTCTATATAGACTAATCTTCTCTAATATCTCTGTCACATGGGTTGTGGAGCCGCTGTCATTTTCAAGTGGCAGCTCTTTACAAATTGCCCACCCCTGTGACTTTCCCAAAATGCTATGCAAACAGAGTTACCATTAAGCATAAAGCAATCTGGGTGCTTTCTAAAACTAGCTAATACAATTCTAGTAGATGCAGACTTATCATACTCTTGAATTGTCGAGCTTCGTCTTGTGATCTCTCAAGCTTCTGTCGTAGTCTTGCAGGTCTGCTTACAATCTTTGACGAGTTGCAGCAAATCTGTTTCTTGAACATCTAAACTATCACGGGTTTGACTGAGATAAATCCCCAATTCAAATATTCCATTGAGACAGTAACGTTTGATGCCAAGTTTGCTGTCATGAGAATGTTCCTTGGATGACAGTATGAGTCCCCGCCAATGTTGCTGTCAGGACTTTCAAACTTGCTGTCAAAGTGTGAGAATGTTGTTGTCGACATGCTTCCGCCAATGTTGCTGTCAAATGAAACTTACTGTCGTGACTTTACAACATGCAGTCTTCTTGTAACCTTATTGTCAGTGACGCGACAGTAACCTTATTGTTAATGTCGAGCTGATGTATTTTCTTGAGGCTTGAACATATCAATGAACTTCTTCTAAGATACATTCTTATTACATTACAACAATTATTAAGGTCACAAGAACACACTCTGGCTGTGACAATATGTTCTTACTTAGAAAAACTAAGTACAATAAAATCTAGTTAAGTTGTCTCTAAGCTATCACCCATAAATCCTAACAATCTCCCCCCAATTTGTTTTTATGGACAATAACAACAAATTTACAACTAAAGCATGCTGACAACTTAACTAACATAGATCAGAATAGTTAAAACTTTATTTCTGATAAATGCATGAGTGTTCTAAATCATTTCCAAACATTAAGCATTACAAGGGACAATGATTTAATCTCAAAACAAGTACTCCTCTAGATTGAGCAGATATGAAAATTACTTAACTTGTTATTGAGCTTTCCTTTTTTGTCTGGCCTCTTTCTCTCTGCCGAGAGCTTCTTTCAAGTGCTCTTTGAGACTTTGCACTAAATTCTTTTCCTCAGAAGATCTGCCATCATCTTCAATCTCATCAATGTACTGTTGTATTTGCTTAGAAGATACCTTTTGTACATCTTTCAGATCAAACCAGAGCTCAAAGTCAGAGGAGTGTGTTCTGAATTTCAAGATATTTTGCTCTGTTAGGAATAATTCATAAGTTGTGATGTTGAGAATAGAATTTGCTAATACTTCTTGTATATCCTGATCTTATAAAGGATTTAGCACTTTGTATAGGATATATGTGTTAGACAGTAATCTGTAGAGTTTAGTCAGGAATAGTGCGTCAGAGACTACATTTCTGGAACTAAGAGCTGATCCTGATACAGCAAGTCAGATCCTGATCAAATACTGATGGGATGATCAGATCCTGATGCAATGGGAAATCCTGATATCAGTCGTGTTATTGATGATGTCATTATGGATACTACAGAAACTGGCAAGTGCTATAAAACAGGAGCTTTGTTTTGGAGAACAAGCAAGAAGATATCGTGAAGGAAATGAATTCTCTATTGATGGAAACTATCAACTGGACGGCAGAATATTGTCATAGATAGATTATAATTCTGTTATTAGTTGATAGGTAGCATTATAAATACTTTCTCAATATCATTGTAAAAAGAGCGAATTGAGAATTGTAGAGTGAATATTGTGTGAAGCTCTGTATAAGGTTTGTATTCGAGAGTTCGAAACAAACAGAGAGAGAGATATTTGTATTGTCTGCAGCTGTTAAAGGTATTGTACACCTTTGGTAGAGTTTGTATTTGATTTATTTAATACAAACAAAGTTTGTTTCATTCGTTTGTTCTTGTTCATCTAATCAAGCAAAAATCAGACACGATTATATAACTTGTATTCAACCCCCCTTCTACAAGTTATTCGAGTTAACAATTTGTATCAGAGCAGGTTGATTTCGAATAATCATAAAGATCTGCAATCATGTCTGGTTACAAGGATGGTAATACTAAGATCCCTATGCTCAAGAGAAACGAATATACTCTATGGGAAGTGAAGATGTTCCATCACCTGGAAGCAACAGATCCTGATTATCTTGACAGAATCAGAGATGGGCCTTTTGTTCCAACAAGGCTTGTTCCTCAAGCAACTATCGAAGGAAAAGTTATTCCAGAACATACAGCAGAGAAGCCTAAATCTGAATGGACAGATAAGGAAAAGGAGAATGTTCTTAAGGATGCTAAAGTGAGAAACATACTATTCAACAGTCTTGATTCTGTTCTCACTAACTATGTTCTCTCTTATAAAACTGCTAAGGAGATATGGGACAATCTAAAGGTTCACTGTGAAAGAACAAAACCTGTCAGGAAGAATATGAGGACACTTCTCATACAACAGTATGAGTACTTTGAATCCAAGTCTGGTGAGTCACTTACTGACACCTTTGATAGGTTTACTAAACTAATCAATGAGATGGCCATGCATGGTAAATATTATGACTTGGAGGATATGAATACTAAGTTCATGAAAGCTCTTCCTGATTTCTACAATGAGAAGATATCTGCAATTGAGGAAGCTAATGATCTGGATGAAATATCATTAGAAGCAGTTTATGGAAAATTGAGAGCTTATGAACTTGACAGGCAGCAGAAAAAGAGCAGAAGTGAAGGAAAGATGAAAACTATTGCACTTACTGCTCAATCTGAATCAAAGAAGCTTCTAGAAGAAAAGTCTGAATTTACTGAAAGAAACTTGAGGAAGAATATGAGCAAAGAAAGTTCTGAGTCAGAGACTACAGATGTAGGCTCTGAAGATAATGATTCTGAATCAGAGATGCAAGAACTCTTTGCTATGTTTGCTAAAGCTTTCAAGAAAGAAAGATTCAACAGGAGAAGATTTAGCAAAGGCTCTTTTCAGAAGAAAGAGGAGAAGAAGAGTGACAAAGGCAAGAGTACAATTATCAAACTTGATAAAGCCAAGATCAAGTGGTTTAACTGCAGTGAGCTTGGACACTTTGCTAGTGAGTGCAAGAAGCATAGGAATTCAGGGAAGGGTAATGCACTCATGGTCACACAGAAGGATTGGGCAGACTCCAGTGATTCTGAAGATGAATTGGATTATGACAACATTGCATTGATGGCAAGTGCTTCAGACAAGCCTGGATCTCCAAAGAAAACTTCTTCATCTTCTGTTAAGGTATCACTTCACTCTCTTGATTCATTTGATAGCTTAGATTCTGATGATATTAGATCTATTCATGTTGAGTTTAAGAATCTTATGACTAATTTCAAAATTCTTGCTAGTGAAAAAGATGAACTTAAGGCTAAGAATGATGAATTAGTTAGTAGAAATAATTTTCTTGAATCTGAGTTAATTCAAATGGAAGAATATAGGTTAAGTTCTGATAAAGCTAAGCATGATTATAGTGTTATTCTTGAGGATTATGACTATGTCAGAAAAGAACTAGAGGAAGAAAGAGATGTGATTAAAACCATTAACAATTCTGGTAAAAAGACTCAAGAAATCATTGAAAATCAAATTCTTGGTAAAGTTAATGGTTTAGGTTTTGATAAGGCTAGGCAAGAAGATACTGTAGCTATTGTCAATCATGATAGTAAAGTTGAAGCTAGCACATCTAAGTCTGAAGGTAAGAAGATAGTTTCTGAACCTAAACATGTTAAATTTTTTTATTCTAAAGGTACCCCAGTTATGCACAAAAGAATTAACAATAGCAATTCAGATGAGAGAGTGTTAGAAAAACCTAAGAATGTCAACATAGGTTTTCTGTCTAAGTTTCAGTTGAAACAGAGACTAGAAGGTATTTCAGAGTCTAGCAAGATCAGAAGAAATAGGAATGGAAAAGAAGGTATTAACAAAGAGAATAATTACAAGAATGTATTTGTTGCACCTAGGAAGAAATGCTATAAATGTGGAAATCATAATCATTTGGCCCTAGACTGCAATCAAAAGCCTTCTTGGAAAACTGAGTCCAGATTCCCCAAACCTCAGAGAATTCAATACCAACCACAAGAACCCTGTTATCATTGTGGTAGTTTACTTCATTCCATTTATATGTGTAAGGAATATCATGAACTGTATTATGACTATTATTCTCTGAAATCTTAAACTCCTAGTCACAAACAGTTTGTGAAATCAAAGTCTAAGGTTGACTCTGCAACAGGTAAATTAAAAGCAAAATCTTCAAAGCCCGTTAGTTCAAAAGTTAGTAAGAAGGGATCCAATCAAAGTTGGGTCCTAAAAAATTCTAGCTAGCTACTTTTTGTTTGCAGGGCACTGGAAAGAAGCATTCAATTATCCTGGACAGTGGATGCTCTGGACATATGACTGGAAAGAAGTCCTTGCTTACAAATTTTGAGAGGAAAGCTGGCCCAGTTATATCCTTTGGAGATGGCAACAAAGGAGAAACTCTGGGATATGGCTCAATTATTTTGGGAAATGTCATCATAGAAAACGTAGCACTGGTTGAAGGCTTGAAACACACACTTTTAAGCATAAGTCAACTGGGTGATAAGGGTTACCAATCAATCTTTGACAGTGAAGGATGCAAAATCTTGAATATGAAGAATGGAGACATTGTTCTGACTGGTCAGAGACATGGTAACATATATGAAGCCAGCTTGAGTGACACATCTAAAGGAACTATCAGATGCCTTTACAGCAAGGCATCAAATGATGAAAGCTGGAACTGGCACCAGAAGCTCTCACATCTCAATTTCAAGAAGCTTAATCAACTTGTAAAGCACCATCTGGTGAGAGGCCTAACTCAGGCAAATTATGTGCAAGATGGACTTTGTGATGCTTGTCAGCTTGGAAAACAAAGAAGAACCACTTTCAAGAGCAAGACAGAAAATTCAATTACTGAACCATTTCACATGCTGTATCTTGATTTATTTGGTCCAGTAAACATTATGTCTATCAACAAGAAAAGATACGCTCTAGTATAGTGGATGATTACACAAGGTTCATATGGGTATTCTTTCTACACAACAAGGATGAAGCTCCTCAGCAAATCATTGAACTTGTCAAGAATATTCAAAATAGCTTTGAGTACAAGGTCAAAGTACTCAGAAGTGACAATGGTACAGAATTTAAGAATTCTACAATGGAGGAGTATTGTGCAGACAATAGAATTACTCAACAGTTTTCTGCACCTGGAACACCTCAGCAGAATGGTGTAGTAGAAAGAAAGAACAGAACTCTCATAGAGGCAGCAAGAACCATGCTTGCAGATGCAAAGCTTCTAACCTATTTCTGGGCAGAAGCTATCAACACTACATGTTTCACTCAAAACTGTACCTTGGTAAATGCTCATGGTAAGACTCCCTATGAGATGATCAAAGGAAAGAAACCAAGTTTGAAATACTTTCACGTCTTTGGATGCAAATGCTATGTCCTGAAAGTTCATCCAGAACAACTTGGAAAATTTGAAGCCAAATCAGATGAAGCAATCTTTCTAGGATATTCAGCATTAAAGGCCTTCAAAGTTTACAATCTCAAAACTCACATTGTTATAGAATCAATTCATGTTGCATTTGATGATAAGAAGTTTGGAATTTTTCAAACTGATGAAAGCCATGACAATCTTGAATTTGAAAATCTTAAGTATTCTGAGATTCTCTCCAGTGATGATGAAGGTTCTCCAGAGTAAATCTTTATTGCTTCTCAAAGGAATGCTACTGTTGAGGGGGAGAAATTCAATCAAGGAGAACACAGTACTGGTCAGGATCAGACTAGTCTTTCAGAGTCTACTTCATCAGGAACTGATCCTTCAGAGTCTAATGAAGGAAGATCAGAAACTAGCAGCAGTATTAAATCCACTGATTCTACTGATCGAGGGGGAGCTTTTGAAGGAAATGAACACTCTTCTACAAGAAATACCACTAACTTAGGGGGAGAATCTAGCGGGAGCAATCTACCACCTGTTAGAAAATGGACAAGGGATCATACTTAAACTTTGATAATTGGTGATCCAAATAGTGGTGTTCGAACTAGAAGATCAATTCAAAATGAATGCTTGTACAGTTGTTTTCTCTCAAAGAATGAACCTAAGAAGGTTGAAGAAGCCTTACTGGATCCTGATTGGGTAATAGAAATGCTGGAAGAATTGAATGAGTTTGAGAGGAACAAAGTTTGGAAACTGGTACCAAGACCTAAAGATAGATCTATTGTTGGTGCTAAATGGGTTTTTAGAAACAAACTGGATGAATCTGGTATGATTGTAAGAAACAAAGCAAGACTGGTAGCCAAGGGTTATTCTCAGGAAGAAGGAATTGACTATGATGAAACCTTTGCACCTGTAGCAAGATTGGAAACAATCAGAATGTTTCTTGCATTTGCAGCTCATTCAAAATTCAAGGTATACCAGATGGATGTAAAGAGTGCTTTTCTTAATGGCAAGCTTGATGAGGAAGTGTATGTGGAACAACCACCTGGTTTTGTTGATCCAAAGTTTCCAAATCATGTCTATAAACTTGACAAGGCACTCCATTGACTAAAGCAGGCACCAAGAGCATGGTATGAGACTTTGTCTAAATTTCTTCTTAAAAATGGCTTCACAAGAGGTACAATTGACAAAACTCTATTCTTTAGAATAGTATAAACGGTGATTTGCTTTTAGTTCAAGTTTATGTTGATGATATTATATTTGGTTCTACTAATGTAAAGTTATGTGCTAAGTTTAGCAAGCTCATGCAGTCTAAGTATCAGATGAGCATGATGGGTGACCTATATTACTTTTTAGGCTTGCAGGTCAAACAGACTGAGACTAGTATTTTCATTAATTAGTCAAAGTATATCAAAGATCTTTTAAAAAGGTTTGACTTTCAAAATTTTGCAATTGCAAAGACACCCATGGCAACAGCCACTAAGCTAGACTCTGATCCTAAGGGAAAGAGTGTTGATAACACTAGCTATAGAGGCATGATAGGTTCACTGTTATATCTAACTGCAAGTAGACCAGATATAATGTTCTCTACCTGTTTATATGCTAGATTCCAAAGTGATCCTAAGGAATCTCATTTAATTGTTGTGAAGAAAATTTTTAGATATCTCAAGGGAACTCCAAATCTTGGTTTGTGGTATCCAATAGAATCTGATTTCTCCCTAATTGGCTATTCAGACTCTGATTATGCAGGGTGTAAAATAGACAGGAAAAGCACTACAGGTACATGTCAATTCTTGGGAAACAGATTGATTTCTTGGGCAAGCAAGAAGCAGCAATCAGTTTCAACCTCAACTGCAGAAGCTGAATACATTGCAGTATCTATATGTATCAGTGAGTAAAATACACGCGCTCGTATTTTTAAGAAGTGCATTTTTGAATATAACAATAAAATATTTAATTAAAAAATCAAATAACACTCTCTTAAAATACCTGGAACCATTAACAACCAGAATACGAAGCGTTTCTTCACTTTGTTACTTACCCATCTCTATTTAACACTTAGAGACTCGTCCATTATCCCTTCAATCCTTCATTTTCTCCTGAAAATTAAAAACCCTTCACACAACACACCTTTAAACAATGTCAAAACTTATCGTCAAAGAAAAGAATCTCCATTTCGTAGATAATAGAGATATCTTCAGTTATACTCGTGAAGAGTTTGATGCCTTTGACTGGGAAAGGTAGCTTAAAACTTTGTGGCTACAGATGGATGTTTGTATTGAAGAAATCGAGAGAGAAAAGCCTGCAAGAGTGATTGACATCGATGCTGCTCTTCAAGCAACATTAACATGGCTTTCCTCTAAGGCATCCTCATCCAACACCACCAACCATTGTTAATGAATATGTCAGCAAAAATAACCTTATCCCTTCAACTTCCACCCAAATAAAGTGGCAAAGATGGGATCTGGGATGGCTGCTAACAATGGAGTGGTTTGGACTTCACTTTTTATTTTCCTGTTGAATAGATTAGTAGATAGAGAGAACAAAAAAGATGTAATATTTGCATGTAATCTCTTTCTTATTATAAATGAAAATCCTATTTCTCTAATCTTATTCAATGTGTTCTGCAATTTTTTTTATGTTTATGAACTGTTCTTCAAAGAATTAAATCAAAGAAGTGAAAATGAAAACTAATTAAAGTAATCATGTAAGTAACAAATTCATCAACAATAACTACAGTTAAATCAGGAACAGAACAATTAGGGATTACTTGAAGTATACATATTGTACTGATAACCAAACCATTGCATCAGGATCTGATGTTTGACTTAATGTCAGGATTGACTTTTCGTCAGTATTCGACATGCATCAGGATCTGACACTCATCAGTATTTGGTCTCCCCTTGTTCTCAGAAACTTTCACAGTTTACCATTCCCAATTCATTCACCAATTTTGTAAAAGTAGCTTCAGGTAGTGGCTTGGTGAATATATCAGCTAGCTGTCGATCAGTAGGAACAAAGTGGAGTTCGATTGTCCCTTCCAGTACTTGTTCTCTTATGAAATGATATCTGATACTGATATGCTTAGTAAGAGAATGCTGAACTTGATTTCCTGTCATAGCAATAGCACTTTGATTATCACAATAAATAGGTATTTTTGAATATGACAAACCATAGTCCATTAGCTGATTCCTCATCCACATGATCTGAGCACAACAGCTTCCTGCAGCTATGTACTCAGCTTCTGCAGTTGATGTGGATATAGACTTTTGCTTTTTACTAAACCAAGAAACTAGTCTTCCTCCAAGAAACTGACAATTGCCTGAAGTACTTTTCCTGTCTATTTTGCATCCTGCAAAATCAGCATCTGAGTAACCACATAGATTAAAGTCAGACTCTCTAGCATACCAAATGCCAAGTGATGGAGTGCCTTTCAAGTATCTCAAAATCCTTTTAACAGCAATGAGATGTGGTTCTTTGGGGTTTGCCTGAAATCTTACACATAGACAGGTTGCATACATGATATCTGGTCTGCTAGCTGTTAGATACAAAAGTGAGCCAATCATACCTCTGTAGTTAGTTACATCTACCTCAATACCTTGATCAGGATCAAGCTTTGTAGCTGTAGCTATGGGAGTTGTAGCAGTAGCACTGTCTTGCATATTAAACTTCTTCAATAGATTCTTTGTGTACTTTGACTGATTGATAAAAATTCCATCATCAGTCTGTTTAACTTGCAGACCTAAGAAATAGCTCATTTCTCCCATCATGCTCATTTGATATCTAGACTACATTAGCTTTGAAAACTTCTCACACAATTTGGGGTTAATTGACCCAAAAATGATTGATAAGTGGATTTTATATCCACTTGGAATGCTTCGTATCGGCTTAAATTGATTACTTGACCTCAAGTATGTGGTGTGTTTAATTTGTTTTCATTGAGTTTTGTAGAGCTAAGAGAGTTGGAGTTTAATTTGATTAAAATTCAGATTTTCAGGGTCGGCTGCGCAGTCTACACTGTTTTGGCCATATCTGGAGTTCTAGAAGTCCGTTTTCAGCGATCTTACATCTCATGCAAAGATAACGGAATTCTATTTCATTCTAAAGTGGTTCAGATGTAAAAATACAACTGGAACGGCCCAGAAATACTGAATTACGAATTTTCCTTCAAAACCGAATCAGTTTAGGAAACGTATTATGTGCCGAACTGCAGAAATTCAACTTTGACAAGGAAATTGCTATAATTCCTTCTTCTAATAAGTATGGTAATTGCTCTGGGCGGCTAGAACATTCCAGAATCAGATCTACACATGGAATTTGCAATTCTATTCTCATTCAAGAATGGAAATTGCCATGCTCCTATTCCAACTCTAAAACGGCAATTGCTTGATGGAGAGGCAAATTGGGGCTATAAATACACATCTTGGGAGACAGAAAAAAAGACATCATTACATATCAATTACTTAGGTTTATTTGTATCTTTTCATACTTTGTTTTTATCATGGTTTCATCAGATCCCATGATGACGAGAGGTTCGATTATGAACTAATCGTTGTCATGGGATTCTAACGGATTTATTTATGGAGCTTTAGTATTTTGATGCTTTAAAGATCTGTGTGTGATGTATATTTGATATCCTTGTATGGTTATTCTTAATGCTTTTAGATGCGTAGCTAACATCTAAATTGAATTGTTAATCTCTTGCGAAACGAGAGTGGATCTTGAGATTTAGAACTTGTCATGCTAGCATAGGATAGGTTGATGTTTTAACATCATGATTTGTAGCGTAAATAGAGATATTATGCTGCCCTATGTGATCAATATGGATAACTTGTGCTTAAACCGTTATGTTTTCAAATCTTATAGAGATATAGGGTCTAAACATAATTGGTGTCTATTCATCTTCTATCTCTTTCATGGATGTATGAGTAGTTTGGTGTTAGTATACCAAGAGGTAGCTTATACTTATTTCGTGTTATCCGATCAGATATCATAATCGTTGCATACAGTGATTAAAGGCGTCAGATCTAAGCAAAATATTTAATGAAGTTAGGATTCCATGTTTTTTTAGCATTAGTACTTCGATTTATTTCTCGTTAGTTAATTAATTCTTAGTTTGTTAATTTATTTCTTAGTTAATTTAGATAATTACAAACCCAAATTTGTTACTTGTCTAAGCAATTGAAATTGATCATACATTGTTGCTTGAGCATATTTACATATAAATAGCCAGTCTCTGTGGGAACGAAACCTAACTTATCGAATATTACTTGTGACCACGTGCACTTGCGTGATTTTGTGTTAATAAGTTTTTGGCGCCACTGCCGGGGACTCGGTGTTATTTTGGTGTTTATGTGCTTGACATCAGTGGAAGTTAAAATTATTTGACTTGGACACTTCTTTTCTTATCACTTTTCTTTTTTATTTGTTTCTTTTTGTTGGTTTCAAATGGCAGGCGAGGAGTTGCCATGGTGGGCATATTCGAGGACATCCATGCCTCAGCAATGTGAGCAATGTTTGGGCGTTCATGAGACCTCACAATATTGTTACTACGAAGGAATTGATCCATATGTCACTTATGAGGAACAACCATATTATCAGTACCATCCTCAACAATACCAGCAAGATGTTCCAAATATGTCATATTTTTTTGGTAATGAAGAGTTTCAACATAAGCAACCTACTCCTACTTTTCAATCAGATGAGGTTGATGCTATGGAGGAGCTTAAGAGGCTTGTAAAGAGTAACGAGGAGTCTTTAAAATTCATGGAGACATTAGTTGCTCAAGCTGTGAGATCATTGGAACAAGAGACTCTGGAGGAGATTAGGATGCTTGCAAAGAGTAACGAGGCGTCTATCAAATCTTTGGAAACAAAAGTTGCTCAAGTTAGCAGTGCCTTGGAACAAGAGAATCAGCAATTCATACCAGAGGCAATTCCAGAAAATAATGGTGAATTGGAGCAAGGTACTACATGCATTATTGAGGAAGACAAATTCCAAGGAGAGGTGAGCATTTGCAACCCATGTGAGGAATTTGATCATGCTGGTGAGGTGGATGCTTTGGAAAGGGCACTATTTGGGACAAACACTGGTGAGCTACACAAATTTCGAGAATTGGTATGTGCATACCAAGAGGCTGATGACCATGGGAAAGATTCAGGTCTTCTACTTGTCTCATATTATAAAGATGGAGGTAGCGCATTAGAGCCAATGAAGGAAGTTCTCGTTGAGGAACCAAAGGCTTCAGCAACTTACATTTACCATCCTCCATTATATTCAAGCGAAGCTCACGAATGTGTGTTGTTCTAAAAATTGACAGATTTTGGGTCAACCGAGGAAGGCATTGGAACAGGACATAGTTGTTATACGAATAGGCCAAGCGAGGAGAAGGGGCAGAAAGTGTGCCGCCATGATGATGATGAAGTCTCACGAAGAGAAGACCAGGCCAACTATTATCATCCTTAATGGAAGCATGGCGTAGTCAATCTAATTGACTCTAAACAAGCGCTTCGTGGGAGGCAACCCACGCATTTATGTTGCATTTTGTTTTGCATATTCCGACAAGTAGGTATGTTTTTCTACGTTTCCTTATATTACCTTCCATTCAATGGGGACATTGAATATTTTAAGTTTGGGGGTGGTTTGGGGATAAGTAGTATGTGGTAGTTGTTTGTGTCATTGTGTTCATTTAGATATCATGTTTTGCATGCTTAGTAGTAATTCATTCATGTTTTGTTCATATTATTGCATGTTTGTTTCATGTAGGGCATTCTGTTTTTGTTTCGTATACCATGTAAGTTCATTTTAGTTGCATTTGCATGGCATGCATTTTTCATGATCCCTTAGAATGAGCTAATTCTGATTGGTAGTTCGATGTCTAATTGAGTGTGGTAATGATGAATAGAGGGTTGATTTATAGTTCTTATGAAATTGACTTGCATGTTACGGGAACAAAATCTTTACATAGTCTCATCGTTTGCTTTTGGGCTAGGTTGAGGTTATGCTTGTTTGGTTGTTTGAGATTTAATCACTTGTTTATATTTAGAATTTTCGTTATTCCCTTGATGGCGTAGGGATACGAAAGTCTAAGTTTGGGGGAAAATAGGAATTTCATGCTTAATTGTAAATAATTGTCAATAATGGCTAGGTGTCAAATGGCTAGTAGCCGACTCATATTTATATGAGTAGTCTAGGGTTGGAATTGAGAATTCTCATTCCAGATTGCATATGGGAAAAAAAAAGAAAAAAAAAAGAAGAAAAAAAAAGTTGTTGTGTGATTGTTTAAATGCAGAATGAACCTGGGTGAGCTCTTTAATACTCGAGCAATTAAGTTCGCGGGGACTTTGTGCCTAGTGACCTAAGGCTTTTATAGTCTGGGATCCACTAACCCAACGCTCGCTACATGGGTATTATTGTATAAGCCTTTCGGGGTCTCATCCATTGCACGGTTAAATAAGCATGCTTGTTATGCTAATAAAAATTTATAAATGTTATTTTAACATATGCGATAATATTTTTAATAACAAAAAAGTTTAAAATTTAATTGGTGGATTGGGTTAATAGTAAGTTAATGGACAAGCTTTTTTTTTTTGCATTCAATTAATTAACTGACTATAGCTTTTTTAGTACTGTAAACACCAGTTAAGGTGTAAGATGGAGTGTAATATTATTTATAGGTAACTGCACAATATTTTGACTCTTTCAGCAGACTGTAATAATACTGAATATAGTCATATCAACAATAGATTAGGGTTGGGACTTGTATAAGTCTGACTATAAAATCCTATATTTTATATAAGTATTAAAGTATATAATATAAAATTAAAAATTATTAAAATAATATATTTCTGGTTCGGTTTTTCGGTTCGGTTATTGGGATAAAATCGTAACCGTTACCAAACCGTCCGTGGGTTCGGTTCGGTTACGGTTTTTTTCGGTTTTTGTCGGTTACTGTTTTTTTTGTACGGTTTTTCAATTTTTCGGCTCGGTTTCGGTTTTTCGATTTTATTTTGCTCACCCCTATTGACTAGTTCTAAACTGTAGTGATTTTAGTGATTACGTTGGTGATTATTGCTAGTCGCCGGAGATGGTGGTCGCCGGTGGTTGAAGGTGGTGGAATATTAAAATATTAATATAAATGATAAGTGGATTTTTATCCACTTGGATCGCTTCATTTTGGTTTAAATTGATCACTTGTATCTCAAGTATTTGTGTGTTTTAATATGTTTTGTGTAGCTGTGCAGGTTAGCAAATTGCCAGCTATGATTGTTGATTTTCGTTGGTCTTGGAGTTTAAATTGAGCTTTGGAATGAAGGATGGTGAATTTCCCTAGGCTACCATGAGGATTCATAATTCAAGAATTGAAGAACGGGAAGTGGCAAAAGAATCGGAAGAGAAAACGGAAGTTAAATGAGCAAATTGTGGGAAATTCGGATTTGCCAGTAGGTTGCGCAGTCTACTTTGTTTTAGCCATATCTGGAGTTCTACAAGTCCGTTTGAGGCCCGTAAGCTGTCCACGCGAAGCTTGGGAAATTTTCTACAACTTGGACAGAAGGCACGGCGCCGCAGCACTGTGTTAGAGCTTGTGGATGGCGCGGCAGCGCCGTATGCAATTCTGTGGCGCGGCAGCGCCGGTTTCATGCACAGATGTGGCGTGGCAGCGCCGGTAGTTCTGACGGGAAATTCCTGATTTGCTGATTTTTCGAGATAAAGTAAAAAATAAATTCCTTTCGAACCACTTGCACCTGGAGGCCTATATAAAGGAAGAAAAACCCTAGAATAGAGAGAGGTCTGACCACGTATTGTATTTACGGAGTTGTGAAGCACGAAGAAGCGAGGAAGAAGATAGTTTTCAATTTATTCTTGTATTCTTCCTAGTTTGTGGATGCTTGGTTTTGGTGTATTCTTTAGAACCCTTGTTATTTAATTAAATCATTATTCGTTTTCTTCTATCATGTTTACATTGGAACCCATGGTGACGATTAGTTTGATTATGAACTAATTCGTTGTCATGGGGTTTTAGCGGATTTATTCATGAAGTTTATTTGTTGAATCTTCTCGATGCCTATTGTGTGATTGATGTGATATCCTATCATGGTTGATTTAATTCGTTATAGGAGAGTAGCTAACTCCTGTAATTGTGTGTTAATTCTTATTGAAGCGAAAGTGGATATAAGAGTTTAGAACTTGCCATGCTAGCATAGGTTTATGCGTGAGAATATCATTCATAATTATTGTCGTAACTCTAACCGTTTTATGACGACTATGTGATCTATTGAATGCTAGTACTTCAACCATTATGTTTCAATCTTTATAGACATATGGAGATTAGGCATGATTGGGAGACTAAGTGATTTCTATCTATTGTGGACATTATTTAGGATGGTATTTGTGCAACGAAAGTTGGCTTATATCAGTTTTGTGTATTCGATCAGGTATTAAAAAATCACATGAAAAGGCTAGAGAAGTGGAGACTATAGATGGATTGTTTAATGAAGTTAAAATCCCATGTTTTATTCGCATAAGTAATTCGATATAATTCTTAGCCAAGTAGTTGATAATTAGTTATAAATCTTAGAGTAAGTGATAAACAAAAATCCAATTGTTAATTTGTTTTAGCATCGAATAATAATCATACATTGGTGAGTGAATTAACTAGACAATACAACGAGTCCCTGTAGGAACGAATCTTATTTGCTATCTATATTACTTGAGATCACGTGCACTTGCGTGTTGAGTTTTGTCGTAACAATAAACTAATGAGTGGTGGAAGATAATTATAGGGTAGATAAATGGGTGGTTAAGATTAGATCTCATATCTCAAAATAGTGGGGTTCTCATTTGAGCAATACACATTATGCATATTTATTTGTTAAATATCTCCGATTAATGTTTCGATTAATCACCGATTATCCGATTAATCGCTACAAGTTGCCTTTGTCAACTAATGTCGATTCCCGCTTTTTAGAACGCTGGATGTAATTAATAGTAACTAGCCGATTGAGTACTTTTCAAATTAAAACATATTAAATATCAATTTGCATTTATGCTATATATCTTCCGATCCACAAATACCAATTAAATTATATATTCAGTGAGTAATAAAATACCCACCCAAAAATATTAATTAAACTACATAATCCAATTATTAGTAAAATCTATTATATATATAATACACCAACACAAGATAAAATTGTGAGATATTTTAATGCGCTTGAAATGTCTGAATTACCCTTGTGCATATTATTTTTGGAAAAAATTGTTGTTGCAAGGATTGAACCCAAGTCTTTGGGTCCATTTGCACACCAACATAGCACTTGGCCACACAACCTCATGTGTTAACAATCATACACATACTATGTGTATGTGTGTGTCATTAAATGATTTTTTTTGGATATTTTGATAATTGAGACATATTAATACTATTTAATCATCATTTTCTTTTAACTTTTACTTATTTATATTATCTTATTTTATAGCATAAATTAGTGATGCATGTATGATATGTAGTCAACTCATACATTTTTAAATCATTCAATTTAGTGAAATGATATTAATTATTAGTATATGAAACACATTAATAATTGTAATATATTTATTATAAACTTATAAATTTTCAATATACTTAAATTCATTTATTATGTAACATGGTTATTGGATATCTAATTAAGGTATAAATTTGTATGGGAAAAACAAACGAAATGCATAATACATTTTTAATTAATATGATATATCTGTTAAGTACCCATGATGTAAAAAAAAATTAACTATATTGAAGTGGAAGGAAATATATCTATAATAGAATCTCGATAAAGTAATAACGGTTGGTAAAATTAATATTTTTAATAAAAAAATTTATCCCAACATTTTATTGACAATATAAATTTACCTAAATTAATAATATTATTTTCAAATTAAGAACACAAATAATATATTTGTACACCAAACATTTAGAGATGTTAGTTCAATTATAAATGTCTATAATTCAAATCCCGAATCAAGAATAATGAGATAATTTAATTAGTTTATAAGTATTAACACCAACCATTCGCGTAAAGGATTGCAAAAATTTTAGCACAAAAAATGCAACGGACAACCTGTAGTTGATAGTACGGAGTTTTATGAAAACCATTAACATGTCTGAGCATTCCATTTAAATATAAAGAACTGAAGGTAACCGTCGCCTCCCTCATGGGGTTACATGACTTTCATTGAACTTTCATAAACATTCTACAAACATTTCTATATTTTGTTTGGTTCACACAAGTTAAGAATGGGTTTATATTTTGTTAGACTTAAACTTTATTTTAGTTTTGCATGATGGCATGACATTTCATCCCGTGGAAGTGAATTGACAACAACTATTTTTGAATAAAATATAAATTCTGATTGTGTAAGGCAGAGTACCAAACTACATCATTCTTGCGTTAATATCTCTCATTTATAAACTACGATAGCTCTTATTTATAGACTAAGATTTAAACCTTTAATATCTCTCATCAGCTCCTTGACAACATATTGGGTTGGGGTAAAGTCATGCCAGCACGCATGAGTAATCTTTTAGTCAGTTATGGATTTGTGGGTTTCTTTGGTTTGGGACGAAGAACGGAGGAATTTATAATAGTCACAGGGATCGTGGTGGGGACGGGGACGGGGACGGGGACGAGGGTTAGTGTCTCTTCCCGTCCCGAAATTCCCCATTTCTCATTCCCCGTTCCGCTCCCTATTAGATGGTCCACGAATGTAATAAAATTTTTATATTTTACATATTAATATATTAAATAAAATAAATTATAAAAATAGTTATAATTTACATTTGTATAAGTTTCAAATATTTAACCATTTTATTAATTAAAATTTTTTATTTTAGAGTACATGTATTTTTAGTTTTATCTTTTATTTAAATTACAAATAATTTTAGATTCAAAATAATGTTTGAATCATGATAGAAAAAAAAAACTAAATATTACTCCCTCCCTCCCATTTTAGTTGTTTCTTTTGAAAAAATTGCACATATTAAGAAAGTGTTAATTGGATAATTAGTTTCCTTATCTACCCTTAATAAATTAACCAAATTAAATTGAGTTCTTTGTATGTGCATATTAGTCAAACATTGGAAATAGGAATGTAGGGGTAAATTTAGGAAAAACCTATCAAAAATTACATTGGATGAAGAAATGGACAACTATTTTGGGACAATTTTTTTTCCCAAAGGGGACAATTAAAAGGGGATTGAGGGAGTATACAATATGATTGATTAAATTCTTATTTGGAAAATATTTGATAAAATATTTATTTATTTTTTTAAAAGGAAAGAATTCCCAGATTCCTACAGGGATCCACTTTTCCCGTTCAGGGCGGAAATTAGAGAGTAAAAAAATTCTCCGCTCGGGGATCGAGACTTGTTCGGGAAAGGGGATCGAGAATAGGGATATTACTTCCAAGCCCCGAAATGACTCGATGCTCATCCCTTATTTCATCCCCTACCGATCTCGGTCAAATTCAATAAAAGTTGGGATAGTCGGCTCTTTTTTTCCACGCGTTCTCTTACTTACAGAATAGATTGTAAAAAATACCAGGTAGCTTATATAAAAAGTTAGAAACATTTTTACGTAACATGTTGATAACTACGTACAACCCAATTTGTAGAATTAATCGTCCAAGCAAGTGAAGTTGCACAGTTACTCTGCATATCATCGTTCAAACTCATTGTATGACATCGGTATCATCAAATTTCATTTCCCCATCCCCGAGCCTTTACTACTAGCAAAAAAAATAAATTTAAATACACAATCAGGTCACTTTCTTAATATTATATCAATTACTTTAAGATATCATATGAGAATCTCGAAGAACATACAAATGCTCAATAATTATCGCTAATCACACGCACTCGATGCTCCCAAGAGTAAAATTACTGTCATGTACAACCATCTACTAGGTCACAGTTCGTTGTGAAGCACATCGTACAAGCATCAATATAGGTACATAAAAAGAAAACCATATGAATACAACCAATTGTAGTATGATCCAACAATTCAATAATATGTACTCTCCACAACATGTACCAAGGTATAGTTTATAGTGGAACGACTATGTAAGGATGAAACTATATTAGCTGGAAAATAAAAACGCTGATACTTAGAAGTGGTTAAATAGGAAATTTTTAGCCTTGGATTAACTCATTCATGTTGTCATAGGGTTTAACTCTTTTAACTAATTGCTTGTCAATGAAAATTCACAAACAGTGACTGGAAATCATGGAAAAGTCGATTTTCACTTTCTATGAACATTGTACACAATCTCATACGCCGACGTGTAACAACTTAAACATAAAAATGTTTTAGTATCTATCTGGCACACGTCAAACATCTTTAGTATCAAAGTTACTCATTTCACAACTTAACCTCAATCCTGAATGGTTTCTGGGTAACCATCTAATTACATAAATCAAGTGCAATTTCTCAAGTACAAATTATGTACCCACGGTAAGTCGCCTGTTATACGATCCATGTACCATCAGAATAAGATAAAATTTAGGAATTTTAAAGTTTATGCTAGAAAATGACCCGTGCCTCGCACGGGTTTTCATGCTAGTACATAGAACATGGTGACTGACGAAATATAAAAATTTGTCTATTTAGTTTTCGATCAATCATTCAGTTCTATAAAATAATAAGATTAATAACATATAATGGATTTGTAATAACTATCCAATAATTTTTTCAAATTAAAACACACTACATTTTATACATATTTTTTGAAAATTAAAATTTTCCTTATCCAAAAATATCAAAAAATACCAATTACATCCACTATAAAAATTATTAATAAGGATCTTGCTCAAATGAGAATTCTATATTATGGTGAGAACTGAGATCTAATCTCAGCCCTACAATTTTAAAATCAATTTTAAATCCGAGCCATACTACTTAAACATCCACCACACCCACCCACACCCACCACACCCACTACACACACAAAACACATATAAACATACACAAACACGCATACACCCCTGCATTTTGGCGATTTCTATTCATTTTTAGTGCTTTTGCGTTCATTTATGCTAATTTTTTGATAAATTTATGGTGATTTGGTGTTGTTGGTGGTGGTTGTATGGTGGTGATGTGGTGGATTTGCTCATAATCAGTCGAACTCCGACTGATGATTTTTTCTTGAGTTTATATTGATTTTTGTGATTTGTACCTATTTGTAATGGATTTATGGTGATTTTGGCACATTGTTGGTGATAGAGTTGGTGGCCGGAAGCAGCGGCGGTGTGGTGGTATGTGATGAGTTTGGTGGTGGTGATTTTTGTTTACAGATTTTTGTTGGTGGTGGCCGGAGGTGGTGGTCGGAGGTGACGGCAGTGTGGTGATTTTCTATTAAACAGTGATGATTTTTTGGATTGGCCGGGATGGTTGCCGGAGGTGGTGATCGGAATAGGGAAGAAGATGATGGTGGATTAAATGAAGGATGAAAAATTAAAAATTAAAATATTAATTATGAAGCTAGGATTTAGTTTAAATTTAAAAATGTGTCTCATATCTCACTATATCACAGGGGAGATTCTCATTTGAGCAAAACCCTTATTAATAAAATAGAAAAAAAAATCCTTGATTTACAGCAAATATAATTAGGTAGTATCATTAAATGATATACCATATTTTACTCCATTGTTCTATGGTATAGGTTTATGTACCTCCAAACACCACCTAATATAAAGTACTATGAATTACAGTGATAATATGGGTTGTTTACCCTTCCAACACTAAAAAGAAGCATACGCCAGCAGCTCTTTGTCAGCTAGGAAATTTTTCATGTCCTGCTCCTCCAAACTTACAGTGGCCTTTATACCATCTTTACTCGGAGTATCCATCAGAAATATGCAATCAGCAGAGGGCGTATCCACTATGTTGGTTCTAACAGGCCTTCCCCAGCCAAAATCCATCTCATCATATAATGGGAAATTGCAAAGGCTGCTAATTACATAAACCTTCTGATAAAGTTCTGCAATCTTATCCATCATAAATTCTCTTCCCTCGAAACTTTTGAGTCCCCTAAGCTGCATCTTTCCTTTTCTTATACGGCCTAACAGTATATTTAACTTTGTCTCGTCTTCCGTACTTGCTGGAATACTGCTAACAGTCTGGAAGTTGCCTACAGCTGTTTCAGGTAGAGGTCGAGCAAACAGGGGCCGCATGTTAATGGTTTGGAGCAAGACAGATTTAACATAGGCTCCAGAATTTGATGTCGCACTGGCAACTAGAGCACAACGGTAAAGGAGTGCAGTCACAAGCTCATTTCGTGTGTAATTATGATCATCTATTATACCATGTAGTTTGTTTTGCTTCTCGTGGTCTGCCTTGAGTTCTGCAATCTTTGAGTTGTGAAACACCATCTCCCTTGTGATCCAGTACTTTTCGGGATATGAATAAACTTGAGTTGCACCTAAATTATCATCATAAGATGACTGGGGTGGCAGCTCATGATTCGTAAAAAAGGGACGGAGACGTACTGATTCTTCTGTATGATCAGTAGAGTTGCGTGACACAGTTGCCCAGTTTCTTACGAATGAAAATAAAGTGCAAGCATCAGCAACGCGGTGCGAAAGGCTCACTGCAATAGCTATACCTCCGCAAGAAAAATGGTTCAGTTGAATTAACAGTACACAAGAATCCAACACATTACCCCATATTGAGCCAGGTGGAAAGAGATGTCCTAAGCCTTCTTCTTCATCCTTGACGGGAGCTTTCTCAAGAATGTCGGATAACTTGCAAGGTAGTTGGGTTTCGAGAAATCGAACGCCTTCATCGTTGCATTCAACGTAGGATCCTGAAGAGCTTAGCCTTCCAGCAAATGGGTAGTACATGGAAAGTGTCTCGGATAAGGAGTTTTTTAGTAAATCTGATATTGTGGTTTTATGAGGCAACGATTGTGAATTAGGATAGAAGAATATTGCTGGTATATAAGAGGTTGCAAACGAGCGATCATGGTGAGAAAGATGGTATTTTTTTAGAGTGAGGGGTGTGGGAGAAGCTGGCTTAATATTAGTGTTGGATTTTGGTCTTGAGATGACATGCAGCGGCTGTTTCGAGATTAATGACGACTGATGAAGAAGGCCTGTACTCGTCATAGTGTGTATATGTTTTGTGCTGAATGCTGATCATTGTGAGCCTTGTACATTAATTTATAGACGGATTTTTAGGTTTGATTTTTCTTTCAGGAAATGGAAATATACCCACTTTTTTTGGTACACGGCAATTGACTCTTTCAAAAAATGACATTTGTGATTTATAGAGTAGTGTTTTGCTGTTGCACGTTACAAAGTGATCCCCACTATCTTTTGACTTAAAAGACTTGTCGGCTACATTTTTTTAATGAGAATAATGTGTTTGAGGATGATCTCGGTTCATTATTCTCTTTTTAAATTCAACTGAATGATTTTAAATTTTTTTTTTCGGTAAATGAGGTTTTGCCTCGTGGAGAAATATATTAAAAATAAAGAATGGTACAAACAAGACCAAAAAGCTCAAGCCCAGGCACAATTATTCCATTGAAACATACTCCAAGGAAAAGACCAAGAGAAAAAAAACTAGCAAACCAAACAACTATAATGTTGAGCCATTGAAATAAACAACTAAAACCATACCCACCCATACTTTGACTAAAAAAACACCCCAGCCACATGCATAATTTTATAAAACACAAAAGAATTATGCAAAGTGTAGTTCAGAAAAGCACTCCAAAATAAATTACAGTGTCCAACTAAACAATTAACATATAACAAAAAATTACAATATTAAACAGAAGTGGACAATTACCTCAAATGACAGTGACAAGATTATTTTTATATAATTATTTCAGAATTATAATTACCATATGTAAACATTTTTAAAATATTAAAAATCATATATTTTTCTTTAAGATATTTTTCAAATATCAAATTGGAAAAATAGTCGGAGTCAACGGCGCAAACCACGATCAATGGGGGGAAAAATTTCAACGCCCTCCGATAATATTATAGCGGAGGGCCTTCTCTCTCCTCACGTGACTCATCACGTGGCTACAGAACCCATAGCCTTCTAGTATATATTGTACCCCAATACACCCATATAATGAGAGAGTTTGAAGCTTCCAATTGGTGTACATGCCAGCTGTCCCAAAAAACATTAAAAGACACCCACTACCCCTGAACAAATAGCAAACAGTTTAAAACACAGGGGTATAATTCAGACTTTTCACTACTCGACAATAAAGAAAATATCAATCAATATATACACAGTGAGCATTCTCAATAGTTAGATCAAGTGTACACCGATTCATATAGACCGTTGGATAAATTAGAGCAACGGCTGCTACATATAGACCATAGACTCTCCCACACCTGATTAAAAAAATTGGAATTTAAGATAAAAATTAAATACACTCAAAACAACTATTGGGGATAATCATCTACGATGAACACAGACTACGAAGTCAAATATCACAAATCAAAGTGGAACGAATACAGACTATCAAATTCAACACAGATGATCAAGAGGTCGTTCCCATCGCTCAAAGATTACGCCCTAAGCAGATTAAAGGGAAATTGCATGAAGATCGACCACTGCCAAATTGAATACAGGCCAATGACTCCACACAACGCACAAGGACTAGTCGTCATAGAAATTCACGACACAAGGTTGAACATCGACCAATCTAGACAAGCCTGGTATAAGATACCGATATACGGTCACTTCCAGCTAAACTTCTTCTCGGATTCATATTTCTCACTAAAGGATGACATACCATGGAAGGCTAATATAAGAACAAGTGACACAAACATGAACAATGGAATAACATTCTGCAGCATCAAGGCTCGATTAAAATTATAAACGGAGAAACACTCCATACAAATTACATGGCGATCTCCCTCCGTAAAAATACTTACTGGTCATGTTTCACATGACCTAATTGATTTCGGACATGTGGAACGAGCTCCGCCACTACCCATGCTACCAGAGATGGATGCAATCACAATGGAGGAGAACGACAGGAACAAAGGGACATACATGCCACTGATAATAACACAAGGGGAAACGTATCAACAAACATTAATATCAAAATCCTCGAGACACAGCACATGTGACGACACAAGAAGCAGGAGAGACGAAGAGATCCCTCCAACACCATCGCACAGGCGTTCAGAGTCAGCGACAAACAGGTTCGTTCACCTGACACCAGGTGCCCTAGCAGACATCGTGAAGAATTCAGCATCAGCATCAACCAGTAATAAACCAATTTAGTCTTGTATTCCATTGAATATCCGCTACGCGGCCCGAGACTAATAAATCATGAGTTGGTTATTTTTCATTGCATTCTTTCTTTTTACTAAAAGAAACAAAAAACATAATCAAGTTCTTTCTTCTTCTTTTAAGCTTGAAAATAATTTTCAAGCACATATATATCTTATTGCCATTCAATCAAGTGATAGTATCTTTGAACATTAAAAAACTAAATATATGATAATTAATTAATTAATTAAAATAACCGAAGTGTCATTGAAAATGGAAATTGATTGGATAGAAACAATATCCATCAAAACGATACACAACAATTCAAATTAGGGATACAGTAGCTCGCTGGCGAGCTATCGTATGACAAATAAAACAAGATAGCATTAGATGCCATGTTCCTATAATTCCCAGCACGAGTATCCTCCTCGAAATCGTGGAATTCAACCCACGTTCGATAGAATAAATACACAACATAATCAAAGGCAGATACTTGCATCACAAATGACGACTGCAAAACAACCTTACGACGAAACAGCAGTTGAAACCTACACGCCTGATCATTACGAGGACAGGCATCCACCACAGAAGCGCCTTGAGTTGTATCAAACACATCACCGTAATGAGGAATGTCATCCCCGTGAGGCTTCTTATCCAGGACAACGGACAAATTGACCACAGCGTGCAGAGAGAGAGCAGCACTCTCCATCACCACATCCGTCATCGACGTAGCTGGTTCATTCTTAACAGGCAAGGACGCACTGTATCCACGATATGTACCAAAAAAATGAAGGCCTTTCAAGAGAGCATATTTTCCACGACGATCTAGGACACCGGGACCAAACTTCGGCATCGAGACGTAACCCTTCGTCACGTGACCGTTCGGCAACAGGGTCCCATTATGAAGAACCTCGTTCAATTTATGAGTCCTAAAAGACGATTGAACAGAACGAGGAACGTAGTTTCTCCTCTCGACAAAACGACGACCGGCCCACTTCTTCCTATACACTGGTAATGGGCCATAAGTGGCCAATGACTCCACACAACGCACAAGGACTAGTCGTCATAGAAATTCATGACACAAGGTTGAACATCGACCAATCCAGACAAGCCTGGTATAAGATACCGATATACGGTCACTTCTAGCTAAACTTCTTCTCGGATTCATATTTCTCACTAAAGGATGACATACCATGGAAGGCTAATATAAGAACAAGTGACACAAACATGAACAATAGAATAACATTCTGCAGCATCAAGGCTCGATTAAAATTATCAACGGAGAAACACTCCATACAAATTACTTGGCGATCTCCTTCCGTAAAAATACTATATATATATATATATATATATATATATATATATATATATATATATATAGAGAGAGAGAGAGAGAGAGAGAGAGAGAGAGAGAGTTCAAAAATGAGGTCAAAAATGATAACTGAAAAATGGACCTTGAAATCAGCAACTGAATGCAACCACATCCACATGCAACTAAATTTCTGATTTCAGTTGCATTCAGTTGAATATTGCTCCTGGCGGGGCCTTGCAACCCAAATCCACGAAAATCACCCCACCTTTTTAAAAAAATAAAAAGTTGAATGTGATTGAATTCAGTTGAATATTGCCCCTGGCGGGGTCTTGCAACCCAAATCCACCAAAATCACCCCACGTTTTTTTAAAAAAAAATTGAATGTGGTTGAATGTGGTTGCATTGAGTTGCAACCCAAATTCACCAAAATATCACCCCACCTTAAAAAAAAAAGTGTAGAAAGTCAGTTGTGAAGGGAGAAGGGAGAGGGTTGACCTAATTTGTAGTATTTTTGCAATTTTGAAACTTAGGTTAGTAAAATTGCAATTAATTAAAGGAGATGGTATTTTTGCAAATAAAAATTTTGAACCTAGTATTTTTGGTAAATATCCTAAAAAAAAAAGGTTAAACAAGCGGGTTTCAGCGTGAGTAAATAAGTCAAGCATATTTAGAGAGTCCGATACTATTTTTTTTCTTTAATTTCTTATAATAGCATAAGTTGTGAATTTATCTTTTTTAAATCCAAATCTAACTAAAAAGCTATATAAAATTCGAACTAATTAGAACTCAAAATGCAAATTTTTTAAATAAGAATTGAAGTGTTATAATTTTTAGCAGGTTGGTCAAATATGAACAACTATGGAGTACGGAGTACTTTAGAAACAAAACATAACCTACTCTTTTGATACACGGCTCCGCTAAATCAGTGGTACATGTATGTATGTTCTTCAATTTAATGGAAAAAAAATTCTATTAATTTTTTTTCCCTGAAAATGGAAAGTCAAATATATTCAGCAAATGAAAAGTCAAATATAAACTACTTTGTTTTGAAAGAAAATATAGCCACTTTTTTGGTACACGACAATTGACATTTTCATAAAACTAGCTCTTTAGCCCGTAGATATGTTACAAATTTGAAAAAATTATATTTTTTTTAAATATACTATGTATTAAAGATGTGATAAATAAGTTATACGATCAATAATTTTGGAAAAATATTTATTGTGAGACTAATTATTTATTTTATTAAAGTATTATACTTATGTATATAAAAATTTGATGTAACATATATAAAAATTCGATGTTGATTGATGAGAATTTATCAATAGTTTAAGTCATAATTCAAACTAATTAGAACTCAAAATGCATTTTTTTTTAAAAAAGAATTGAAGTGTTATAATTTTAAGCATTGTGTGTGTCTGGTTGGCCAAATATGAATTACTATATTTTAGAAAGAAAAAAACATTATCTACTTTTTTTGATACACGGCAAATGTCTATTTCGGCACATGCTGAATCAGTTCCACATGTACGAAGTCATCCATTTCTAATTAGTATCTTGGACCTGATAAAGTCAGCCAAGTCTTGGATTTGGAAGATTACCAGTCTCATTAGAAGATTTTGTTTGAGTTCAAAAGTACTACTCTTCTTAGGGTTGTCAAAAAAATTTGAAAAAATCGAAATCCGATCCGAATATTCGAGTTTGTATTCGGAAAAAATAGGATATTATTCGTATCCGAAGTCAACCGGATATTATCCGTATCCGTGTCCGAACATTTAGGATACGGATATGGATATAGGCGTATCCGTATCCGAAAATATCCGTATCCGAAATTAATTAATTAATTAATTAATTATTATTCATAATATATTTTATATTTTATGTATGTACTTATATAAATTGGAGATCCTAGTAGATCACTACTATTTTCAATATGACTCGTAACTAGTGCTTTGTCACGGATTATTGTTTTTATATTTAAAAAAATATTTTGGAACGATCCAACCATACGGATGTCAATATATATCTAATATAATGATATTCCCAAATTTTCAGAAAATAAAAAATTAATTTGATTGGAGATCTTAGTAGATCACTACTATTTTCAATATGACCCGTAACTAGTGCTTTGTCACGGATTATTGTTTCTATTTTTTTAAAAATATTTTTGAACGATCCAACCGTACAGATGTCAATATATATCTAATATAATGATATTCCCAAATTTTCAAAAAATAAAAAATTAATTTGATTGGAGATCTTAGTAGATCACTACTATTTTCAATATGACCCGTAACTAGTGCTTTGTCACGGATTATTGTTTCTATTTTTTTAAAAATATTTTTGAACGATCCAACCGTACGGATGTCAATATATATCTAATATAATGATATTCCCAAATTTTCAAAAAATAAAAAATTAATTTGATTGGAGATCTTAGTAGATCACTACTATTTTCAATATGACTCGTAACTAGTGCTTTGTCACGAATTATTGTTTTTATTTTTTAAAAAATATTTTTGAACGATCCAACCGTACGAATGTCAATATATATATAATATAATGATATTCCCAAATTTTCAAAAAATAAAAAATTAATTTGATTGGAGATCTTAGTAGATCACTACTATTTTCAATATGACCCGTAACTAGTGCTTTGTCACGGATTATTCTTTCTATTTTTTAAAAAATATTTTTGAATGATCCAACCGTACGGATGTCAATATATATCTAATATAATGATATTTCCAAATTTTAAAAAAATAAAAAATTAATTTGATTGGAGATCTTAGTAGATCACTACTATTTTCAATATGAGTCGTAACTAGTGCTTGTCACAGATTATTGTTTCTACTTTCTAAAAAATATTTTTGAACGATCCAACCGTACGGATGTCAATATATATCTAATATAATGATATTCCCAAAATTTCAGAAAATAAAAAATTAATTTGATTGGAGATCTTAGTAGATCACTACTATTTTCAATATGACTCGTAACTAGTGCTTTGTCACGGATTATTGTTTCTATTTTTTAAAAAATATTTTTGAACGATCCAACCGTACGGATGTCAACATATATCTAATTTAATGATATTCCCAAATTTTCAGAAATTAAAAAATTAATTTGGTTGGAGATTTTAATAAATTACTATCAAATTTAAAAATATGTTTAAACTTAACTTTAATTATTTCCCTTCTCAACACAAGAATCTTGTAGCTCAGTTGGTTGTGATGTTCCACAAGACTCAAGGGTGCCCCAGGTTCGACTCCTTGCTCATGCAACATTTTGAAAAAAAAAACATCAGCTTTCCGGATATTGGATCCGGATAACCTGATCCGGATTCGGATACGGATTCGGATATGATCAAAAAATTTCGGATCCGGATATGGTAGTATCCGTGTCCGTTTTATCCGGTTGACACCCCTAACTCTTCCCTTTAGCAGGATCAGGATACACCATGCAATTACGCCCAATATCAGCAATCAACACTGCAATATCATCACATAGGAATTGCAGCCATGTCAATCACTCAAAAATTTCACCTATACCTGAACACAACAAGCAATAGGCGAAGAAAAAAAATGGAAAAGAAAAAAAATATGTACAAAAAAAACAAAACAAAAGAAAAGCAAATTTCAGATCCCCGGCGGCGGCGCCAAAAATTGATGTGACTCAATTTAAACCCTTTTTATGTCGTTTGTAATTTCGAATAAGTAAGGGTATCGTTCAACCCAAGGATCAAGGGTTCACTTTTCTTCTATTTCGTTAATAATATAAAAGATGGATTTGTTTTGTGATTCTTTGTAATAACTAAATTAACTAGCAGACAAGACAAAGTTTGTTTGTGAATACTTAGAGAAACATGTTGGAAAGCATGAATATCCAGCACTGAACCTATGACATAATCCTGAAGTTCCTTAACATGTTTTGAAAGATACTTATAGAGAACTTGCCATGGACCACATAGAAACAAGCTCTGCTATTCGTATAGCCCCATGGACCACATAGAAAGGTTAACACGAATTACACACTTATAAAATTAATCCCATGGACCACATAGAAAGATTAATTGACTTTATAGATAAATCTATCATATAACCTAATTGGATGTCAACATACCACGGTCAATTCAAGATTATCTATAAGCATTGAAGCATGTATAAGCACAATCAAGAACACATCTCCGAAAATCAAAGCACAAATGTCACAAATGTCACAATCAAGATCTAGCCAACCATAATCATAGTAAAAATCGTAAAGTACATGAAGAAATTAAAATAAAATACAAAGTGTAGGGAAAGAAGAATTATCTCTATGTTGTTGATGTCAAAATCTCCAAGCATAAAGTCCTTCATCTTCTCCTCTTGGCTTCTCTCCTTCGTGGCTATGGATACGTGTGTGATGTATGATATGTCTGATGATAATAATCTAATTACAAAAGTATTATTTTTTATTGTTTCCAGGAATACATGGCTTTCCAAAATTAAAAAGGCTATATGGTCAATATTCGTAATTGACTTTTCTATACTGTTTCTGGACTGCTCCCTTTGGACTTTGATATGTGGCCCACTCTAGAATAAAAGAAAATCTCGTTATCTTCGCGTGAGCTGTTTAATCGCCGAAATCTGATGTGCAGAACTCAAGATACGGCCCAAACAATGTGTCTTGCGCGAATAGTCCATTAAATCAGAAATTTTCTTCTAATTCAACTCCCATCCTTCCCAGTTTAGAACTCCTTGCTTCCTACAATAGAATATTATAAACTAATTAATAAAGATCCAATTAATTGCAAAATATAATTGAGATGGGAATAAAAATCATCTAAAATACATATAAAAATATACTTTATCATTGTTGTAAGTTGCAAACTAATGAACTGCGGATGTAGTACATGTAGGAATCTGCTCACATCTATAAAACAAACTTGATATCACAGTCAACTTACATCTGAGTAATTAATTGCAAATCTAGGAAGTACATCTAGCAGGAAGTAACCAATATATGAAAACAAACACATTATATTTAAAAAGATATAAAGATAATGTCCCATTTCTCTATTATTGTTGACGACTTGAGATTTGAGAAAGTTCTCTTTTGTTCTGTACACTTGAAATCTGATGCAGAGTTTCTGTCAGATAAATAAAATGCAGATTATTTGTACTGGTAGTAGTTGTTATCTCCACTAAATTGATGAAGGAATGCATGACTAGTTTATTCATTCTCAGAATTTGGAATGCCCCGTTGGCAACTTATTGTTTAATAACTTTCAAACACGAGATTACTCCGACAAAATAGGGATCGGCTATTACTTTATTTTTATTGTAATTGTACATGTCAAACCAAATAAGAAATCATTTTTTTAAAAAAAAAAATTGTATATGTTGAATTCCCTGATTTCTTCCTTCCGACTGATTTTGGGGGTTTGCTTTCTTTTCTTTATTCTTTTCTTTTCTTATTATCCCTTCGCTTTGAGAATCAATCAAAAGATAGGGTGGTGGTCGGTGGGGGAAGATATTTAAGAGGTTCATCATAATTAAATCCAAATTCAACTCGGGGAATGATTTCAAGCTTTTTCGGTTTCAATCAATCTAGTGTTTCACAAGGGATTTGCTGACTTCGATTTCGATATCGAATCGAGTGCTTTACAAACTCGCACTCGTGCCTATGAAGGAACTTCAGACAATAAACGTGCCGTGAGTAACACAACTCCGTATTAATCAAATGAATAGAGTCACTCAGGTAAGACCCATGTGTATCACACCATGGGCTCAGGTAATCTCGTAAATTAATTTAGATGAATTTTACAGATTAGCTTATAGAAATATGTGCATTTTCTTGTTTTTGAATCAGATTATGCTCTATCTTGTTTTGGCCGTGATTATCATATTTGACCAATTATCTAATTGTTGTGTATAATGGATTATTCATGATTTCTGTTTCTGATTAAGTATTCTAATCTTTAGCCATTAGGGTTGAATTCGAGGTGAGGGGTAAAATTAATTAGTTGGGTGTTTGGAGAAGATGAGGGCACTTCAGTAATTTTGTTTTTCTGTATTATTTTACAATTATTATAATTGATTGGCATTATTAAGTTTTCAGTTTATTTTGAGTAATGATTATTTATGTCATAATTAATGTCTTTTATTGTGATTTAAGTGCCAACTTTATACGTCTTTAATTAGTTGTGTGGTTAAGTCAGTAACCTTTTATATGATTTAGGTAGGAGTCTTTAGTGTTTTCTTAATTTAGGAAAGTCTTTAATTCATTATATTGCATAGGGCGGGTTTGATGGTGAATTTATGGGCTGATTTGACTAAATGTGTATGTTATTTCTTGATTTGAGGTAGTTAATAGAATGATTAATTGGCGAGGAGTTATTTGAGGGATTAATTGGTGAATGGTAATCATATATAAATGATTAATTTGTTTTTTATATTTTTAATAAGGATTTGAAATCAGTTTTTATTAAATGCTAATTGATTCTTGTTTTTTGAGGCTAATTGTTTGTGGACTAATTGTTTTTTATACTTTTAAGTGGACTAATTGTTTGTGTTTTAGTTTTGGTTTGATTTCTTATTTTGAAAAGTCTTAAATAATATGATTGTACCATTTTATATGGTTGTTGTACCTCTAAGGGTGTGCCATTTATTGTGGCTTTTTGGACCAATTTTGGGTTATTTTTGATGTCATCTTTTGACGAGTTGGGTCATTATTGATGATTATTATTTTATAATATTTGTAATCGACTCCAGGAGACCGGTATAGTAAACTACTTATTGTGAGTTGTGACTATTAGTTAGTTGTTTGTATGTGTGTGTACTTAAATTTTATAGGTCTAGATGTGTGTTACTGTGTCTAATCAAAGGGTTTCCCTTTGATTAGATTTTATTTTTACAGTTGATTAGATTTTATTTTTATAGTTGATTAGATTTTACTTTTATTTTTCATTGAAATAATGTTTTTAATATCATTAGGATGTAGGAATAATTTTTGCTGTGTTATTTACTTTAATATTAATTATAAATATTATTTTTTAATCAGTTTTCTTGTTGTTTTTTCAGGTGAGAAGACTTTGGGAAGTCTCTTTTCGGACTTTAAAGTCTTATTATCTAAATTTCCGAGGACATCTATGCATGTCCTTCGGTTAGATGATAAACTTTATTGAATGAAATAAACTAAAACCCTTTATTGAATGAAATAAACTAAAACCCATTATTGAATCTCTGAACACTATCCCTTGATCATCTCCTCAAATCTCTCTGCATTATTTCTGAGTTTTAGCCATGATCATCTCCCTCAAAATCTCATCATCATTATGTAATAAATTACATATAGGGGGAAGAGAATCGAACTTATGAAATATCGTACACAAGTTTTTGGTCTTTTCTACGAGACATGAACATCATCGGCACACACACACACAGATATATATATATATATATACGTGCTAATTCTATCAATGTATTCATGCAAGGATTGTATACTGAATTCTGGACATATGTTGTTTTTTACTAAATGATGTACACATGAAGAAAAATGCTAGAGTTCTCAAATTAGTACCCCAAAATGTTTCCAAGTGATATGTGGCCGAAAGGGTGTCTGTCCGAGTTTAGGGCAGTGATGGTGTTTCTAAACACGTCAATTCGAGGTGAAGCTAAAATACCTAAAATTGTATTTATGCACGTATGAAAGAATTAAATTTCATTAATCGATCGTTTTCGGGTCCCCTTCAAGTTTTCTTGATGAATCGGGTTATGAATCCGGTGGGGTTTGGTTCGTGTCTAAAATTGTCACTCCTAGCAATTTTAAGTAAGATGGACCGTGCATTCATATGAACAAGACCATTAAGACCATTAAATTTTCGTTATTGATTAATTGAAATTGATTATTTCCTCATTTCAAAGAGAGGATATTTCAGAATCTGTCAAATCTGTAGACAAGGAATTTTCAGAATCCACTATCTCACACCATTTTTCAACTATCTCCAGACCTTTCAAATCTTCGTAAGAAATTTCTGGACTAGCATAATCATTCAACAAACTACTCGTTTTGGTTCAAAACAAACATCAAACACATTATCAATATTATCAAGTTCACAAGTTTGAACCGTTTCATCCCCTTGTTTACACTCAATATCATCTTGTGCTTGTAATTCTCTGGTAAAAACATATCTATCATCAAACGTCTCATCCGTCGCCATGTTTTGATTTACCCTTTTCGTTGTTGTTGCCTTTGAAAAAAAAAATTATTTCCTACCATCTAGAAACAACGCCCTTTAAACAAACCGCTACCATCTTAACTTGCATATTATGAGGAACATCCATGACATTGAAAAATCTATCAACATCAATTTGCCAACCTAGAAACTCATCAACTCCTAGAGACCCATAGAATAATGGGATATCACCCTTTATATTATCTTTGTCATTGAGTGATTTCCTCTAATCGATTACGAGCCAAAATTCTCACCAACATGAAATTTCTTGCCTTAAGGGACTTGATTCCTATCTTCTATTTCATCTTTACGTTGCTTGTGATTGTTATTCATGTTGTCTGTCAACATAGTCATCCTGTTTGTAAAAACCTTGAGAGTCGCGGTAAAAGCCGTCGTAACCCCTGCAAGACCTTTTTGTGTAATTGGTTCGTCTCCCATAGTGAATCAAGTTGCGAAAAGACAGGATAAAGCATGCTCTAATGCCAACTAACATAACATGGAAGCCCAGGAAAAGCAAGTATTAATTTTTAAAGGACTCTTACATGAAAATTCCTTAAAACACCTTGAATCCACAAGGCAATCCTTGAATCTACAAGGAAGAATTTTTGAATCCAAAAGAAAAGAAAATAAAATTCTCTAGTATTTCATTTCAATAAAAGATTATAATCTATTATATCATATATTTGTTTATATAGGGATAATAAACCCTAAAACAAATTAAAACCAAATTCTAATTAAAATAATTTTTTTTAGAAAGTGGCATGATCATGCAGAATTGAGCATGACATGCAATATCTCCCATTATTTTTTTTTTGTTTTGGCTTCGTCATGCAATCCAATTATCCAACAACGTGATCATACCACCAGCATCCTTGACCGCGTGATCATGTAATTTTGAGCATGGTCATGCCTTTATTATACTTTTATCTTCTCGCATTCACTACATCCTCGATTGACACTAAAAACTCTCCTACATCACAATTAGTCTAAGAAAAAGTACATAATCCGTAGATGACAAACAACAGTCAACAGACACACACTTCTGAAGTATTTTGTGGCAGGATATAATTCACTCGAAACTTCCATATTTCGTATGCTTGCACAACACTAAAAACCTAAAACACCTACATGACGTTTGGTAGCCATCTCAGCTAATTTTTCTTTTACTTATTATTATTATTTTTTTGACGAAAAAATAATAGTTTTCATTAAATAGAACAGGACACAGTCGGGACAAACCCCCAACTTCCAATATAACCAAGTTGGAAAACAAATAACAAACTAAAAACAATTAGTTGATTTATTTCCTGATCATTTAACACACATAATTTAAACAATTTTAAAACTAAAAACGAAATTGAAGACATTCCAAGCGATCCATACTGCACCAAAATCCCTAAAAGCAGCAGCATCACAATTGACCTTATCACATAAAAACCATTGTTAGCCCAGTATTAAAAAACCACAATTGCATAAACTGGGGTTGGAGGAGCGACACCCCAGCTATCTACATGTCGGATACCAAATATAGACATGCCAAAAGTGGAAACCCCTCAAAGGATGAACAATCTTTGGTTATGAAAGGTGAGCTCTTGCAATAATTACCACTGTCCCAGTTTTGATATGAGCTTTCCAGATTACCAAAAACATCAACAAAATCATTCTCACCGGATCTAATACCGGAAAACAATAAACATGAAAACAATCAGAAATACGCATAAAACGATATCTACGTATAAAATGATACTTCGCCCAAGGCGATATAAATAAAAAAATTAAAGATCTCGGATCAACACCAAAATTTTAATATGATGTTAAGGAGGAAATTTTGAGTTTAAGAAATGTGTTCATTTGATACTTCTTAATATTATTAAGCTCACGACACACAGTTAGTAGAAAAACAAGAACACACCACCATGGTTGTAGGAGAACTGGTATCATATGAAAACTAGAAATTTAGCTAAGGTTATAGCAAAACTGGTATCATAATGATAGATTATGAAATATCTAGAGGCTCAATAATTAATAATAAGCAAGGTAACAGAGTTGGAATGTAAAATATTATTATTTCATAATCAATGGGAGACTCTCCCCTTTACAAAGTTGCATCCTTCTCCAAGTAAGGAGGTACAAATATATTTATTAGGGATCTATGTGGGTCCCCCTCCTTTACTTGGAGAGAAAGCTAAAGTAAATTTACATGAATGGGCTTCAAGGCCCATTAAGGAAATGAAATACATTTGGGCCTAACTACAATCTAGTCTTAATAGGTTCTAATTACAACCTATTTTCTAGTCTAATATTCATGACCCAACTTTTGTCCCCCCTAGTTTTAGCAATATCTTTAGATTTGTTTTTCTATGTATTAAAGAAAATTGGTATAATTGTATTTATTATTATTATTATTATTATTATTATTATTATTATTATTATTATTATTATTATTATTATTATTATTATTATTATTATTATTATTTCCGACTACCCGTGTGGAGTTGTGTCTATAAATACACCATTTTTCAATTCGTGTATAGTTATTTTGGGGTGACAGTTCGAATTTCAAGATTTTGCTATCGGGGGCCTATTAAGTTTTCTCTCCCAATTCCGAAGGTAAGCTTGTATTACTTTACTTACTTTCTCTTCTTCAGTTCTTGTGATATTTCAACTTTTTCTTTTTATGTCAATCTCCCCTTCATCTTCATCTTCTCGCACTATTTTTTTTAAGGATGTTGGTAAATGTCCGATTAAAGAGGAATCTTTTGAGTCTGCTATTAATTTAGATCATCTTGAGATTCCCGATAGTACTTCTGTACAATCTTTAGGCTTTCTAGATGATATTGATTTGGGAGTTCTCCCAGATCCTGTTCCCTTGAGTCCCCGTACCTTGGCATTGCGAGATAAAGTTGTTCGAATGGCGTGGGTGGAGGGTAGGAAGGAATTTGTAGATAAACCTGGTCTTACTTACACGAGTATATATGCTACGCGTCCGGTGAATTGCGATTTTTTAAAGTCCTGGGTTGATTTGGAAAATGGGTGGCGATGTGTTGTGCCTAAGGTTAAAGACCCAGTTTGGTTCAAGCCTGAATATGGAATGCATGGGATTTCATTTTTGCACTTTGAATTTGGGCTTCGCCTTCCGATGCACCTATTTCATCTGGCGGTTTATGAAGCTTTGGGTTGTGGGGTCGCGCAATTGATGCCCAATTCAATGGCGCAGATGAGCGGTTTCATTGCACGATGTGCTGAATTGAATCGAATTCCTACTCTTCGGTTGTTTTTTTTCTATTTATGGTATTAAGCATTCTCAGGGCCAGGTTTATTTTGATAAAAGGTCAGGTCGTTCTATGCTCGTTAACGTGAAGTTGTCGAATTCTGGTTATCATGGGAAGTGGATGTATTTCCACGGGCCCGATTTAGAATTTATTAAGCCATGTGGTAAGATATCGCAGGAAGCCATCGATAAGTTGTTGAGTTTGGAGAAATATGACGCTGAGTTTTTAGATATGTTTCAGGGTTCAAGTTCGTTATATGACCATAATCAATTAAAGAATGTCAAATTTCTGGAAATGCATAATCGTAATGTTTATCTTGTTTGTTCCGCGGTTTTTTTTAGAAATGTTGTTTGCCTGATATTTTATTGTTTCCTACAGTTGCAGGTGAGTCTCTGAAAGCCATATTTACAATCGATTTAAAGGAAGAGATGGATCGAGCTTTGGTATTGTTAGCCAAGCAATCCGTTGCTGCTAAGGCTGTTGCGAGGGGTTCGTCCACAAAGGTGAGTGGAGTTGCACCGAGGGAAGTGAACGATGTTGGTGTTGAGGTCATTGAGACAGAGATTGCGGGCTAGAAAGTCGTGGGAGATGGTGGTCTTCGTGAGAGGAAATGTTCTCGGGATCATGAGGGTGGAGCCCCACGTCGAATTATTCTGAGTAAGTGTGATGATTTAGATCGTGATGGAGCTGTTAAATCTGTTGTCAATGAGGGGAATGAGCTGCCCCCCATTTTTCAACCTACTGAGCAAATTTCTGATGTTCGAGGTGAGGTTTCTGAAAGAGAAGTGTCCTAAATCCAATCATGGATGATGAGTTAGGATAAACTTTCTTGTAATCTTAGTAGGTTTTATGATTATTAGTGAAAGACATATTTGTCTTTAATACGGGCTTTATCTATTTAAAGTGTATTAAATCAGATGTTCCATAGTTTAGAGTAAAGCTTCCAGAATTATAATAAGATTATAATAGTGAGATCTAGAAGATGATAACACTAGACTTAAAACTATTCCTGATCATTAGATAACTGATTGGAAGTTAGTTAATCCGTAAAGATCAGTACATACTATGCTAGCTTCCTAGGAAGGATGTATGTTCTCATAGGCATTTGTGTGGTGACACTATAGCTAGTATGTAGGTGTTTATTAGAGAATAAGTTCACCGAACATGACTCGATCAGTGGAGCAACTAATGGAGTTTACTCACGTGTCGATAGTTGTTCACTAAGTGATAGTTGTACAAGTGTCCTTAGACTTGAGATCGTTAGAGTAATCTTGTATATAATGAACTGTGCTTTGGTTTAGTCCTTAGTCTCAAGGACACCCATTAGGTCTATTCTGGGCATACGGATTTGTGTATGGAGATAGTTAATGGTCAATAAAGGATCTATCCCTTCAAGTAAAGGAAGAGAATATCCTATGCTATTCTTATGATGCTAGTTCAGGAATCCCTGGCCAGAGTGAATGAAATTAGAAAGGAGTTTCTAATTTATAATAATATGAACTATGCATTATGAATAAGGAATCATATGATTAAATTTGATAGACTTGACACGAGTTCCATGCCTTGTACTTAATCGGGATAATGTAGGGTAGAAGGAATTAAATTGTATGGTAACTATTCACTGACTAGGTTCTAGGTATTCTAAGCAGTGAATTCATATTATCCGGATAGTCGCGATATGCTGAAAAGTATCCCTCACGATGTAGAATAAATATGATTAATTATTTAATTAATTATATTTAATGAATTAGAAGAATTCATATAAATAATAATAAAATAGTTTTATTATTATTTCTTTCTACTACCGGCTTAATATTGAACCTACAGGGTCACACAATAAAAGAGAATGATTTATTGGTGGAGGAATTAATTAATAATGGCTAGTAATTATTTATTTGTGAAATAAATAATTTATTAGCAATTTTATAATTGATTAAATAAGATTTAATTGATTATAAATTAATTAAGAAGAGTTATTAATATTATTAATTAAGGATTTAATTTAAGAAATTAAATAAAGAGAGAGAATTATTTTCTAAAGAATTTAGAAAAAGAATTAATGATTAAAAGAGTTTTAATTATTAATTAATTGATTAATGAGATTAATTAATTAATAGGGTTAATAATTATAGGAAAAATATCAGCTGAGATTTTTGCCTATAAATACAATGTTATAAACCATATTAGCCTCAATATTTTTTTACGTAAGATTTCAGAAGGAGGCAACCCTAATTCTCTTAAACCTTCTTCCACCCTCAATCACATCTCTCTCTTGGTGGATACTTGTAGAGTGCTTCACACACTGAGGAGCAGCTGCTAAGAGGCCATATTCATCATCCTTGGATCGCATATAAAGGTTAGTAATCGATCCCACATCTTTATCGATGAATATATGTTATAAATTGTGATTTACGCTTCGGTATATGCATATAATGCTTCAGTTTCTCCTCATCAGTGCTGGACTGCTGGTCCCAATGCTCCAGTTCAAGTGTTCCAAGTCTTTGATCTTCCCCAACATCTAAATTCTTATATTGACAAGTCACGTTCTGAGATTGCGGAGCGTTGTTTGACTCGTGGGGGCCAGGTACCCTTTCTTTTTCCTCTAAGTTTTTGACTTGTTTATTATTTTTCTATTTTCTTTTATTCTTACTTTCTGTTCTTTTTATGCAGTTTTTATCCGATCTGACGCATATCGTTAATTCCTACAAGACTGGTGTTGATCCTCGAGGGAACGACCATCTAGCTCGGGAGTTATCCGAGGCTAAGTCGGAGAAGATCGAAGCCGAGAAGAGGGATACAGAATCTGAGAAGAGGGAAACGGAAGCTGCAAAGAGGAATTTTGAAGCCAAGGCTTAGCTGATGGAGGAGAATCGTGCCTTGAAAGATAAGGTAACTTCTTTGGGTGAGGAGCTTGTTCAAGTCAAGGCTGGTACCGTGGCTGAGAGGGAAAAGATTGTTAAATTGGAGAAGGGTATCGTCGAGGATCGTGACGAGCTAGTGAGGCTTAAGGCGGAAAATGTTGCCTTGAAGGCCGAAGTCGAGAAGGGTTCTGCAGACGTGGCTCGAGCTCTTGGAGAGGGATATGGATTTTGTTTTAGTCGTTTAGCTGGTGTGGGTGTGGACCTTACGGGGCACTCATTCAATGACTACTGTGCCGATTTGGCAAAGAGGATGCCCGAGGCCACTGAGGGAGAGAATCGAGATCTCGCTTGAAGGCGAGGGATGCCTCGTTTTGGTTGTGAACTAGTTGATTTTATTTATAATCCAGTTTTATTGGCCGGGGGTTGCCCCGTGTGCATGTGACTTTGTTCTTTTGGGAAATTATTGTCCGTAACTCTTTAACTCTGATTGGCCTGGGAATGCCCCGTGTAGCTGTAATATTTAACTTGGTTTTATGCTGGTTATGTTGCTTTCGAGTTTCCTGAATTTTATATCTTTTTTTGCCTTAAATTTCTTTAAGTTAGGTATTGGCTTGTGGCTTTGATTCCTCAGTAATCCTGGATTTTAGTATTTGTCACTATGGGGACAAAGTGGCTTAGGGGAAAGTGAACTTAGAACACTTATGCTAGAAAAGCCTCGTTCTAATTGGGTAATTTCAACTACCTCATTTTTGCTGTGTATGACTTATTGTTGGAAATTCAAACAGTGTTCCTATAATAGAGGGTAAAGTTTAAACTAGTTATGCACTTTCGATGGTTGGTTATTCTTAGAGTTAAGTAGTTGTCCTATTCGACTGGAATTTCTCTTGTAGTGAATTTTTCTATTGTATGTTTAATTGTGTTTTGGATTTTGTAATGAAAGATATTGTAATGAAATAAACATGATAACAATGCTATCGAGGAGTGTATAATAACCAACATAGCTATTGAATTTCATAATGGACGAACACGAATTGGGGGCAATTTTATTACATAACTTAAATGGAATCTATGTGAGGACCTCATATCAGCCATTTTTCACTTAGACAATTTTTAGATGGGGAGTAGGAGTTTGCCTCCAATTACAAAATATAAGCGAAGTTTACTGATAAAATTTCTTGAGATGAATTCAATTCCAAGTATTTTTTATGAGCTCACCGTCGATGCATTCTATCTCATAGGTTCATAGGCTAACAATATTCTTAATTCTGTAAGGACCCTCCCACGAAGCTTTGAGTTTCCCAACGGAGGTTGGCTGTGATGCTGTCGATTCATGAAGTACGAGGTCATTTATTTGAAAGTTCTTTGTTTTGACCTTCCGATCGAAATACCTGGCTGTTTTGTTCTGGTGGATGACTGATGCTTTTCTAGCGTCGTTCCGAATCTCCTCTGTCAGGTCGTTATCGAGGTGGAGACCTTTAATTTAGCTTTCTGGGTCAAAAGCCTCGATACGAGGTGACCCCAAGCTTACTTCAATAGGTAGGACAGCCTTTGTGCCGTACGCCATCCTAAAAGGCTTATCTCCAGTAGAGGTCCTCGGGGTCGTTCGGTATGACCAAAGGACGTTGGGGAGTTCATCGACCCAACAACGAGGAGTCTCCTCGATTCTTTTCTTTATTCCCTGGAGAATAATTCTATTGGTAACCTCGACCTGACCATTCGCTTGTGGATATGCCACGGCTGACTTGATGTTTTTGATTTTCTGTTTAGTGAGAGTGTTCTTGAATTTCTGTCTGATGAATTGGGTCCCGTTATCGATGACAACGATCCATGGAACACCAAAGCGAAACACAATGTACTCCATGAAGAATTCAACCATCTCCTTTTCTCTAATTCTAGCCAAAGGCCTGGCTTCCACCCATTTTTTTACATAATAAATGGCCACCACGATGTATTGTGCTTGGTTCCTTGACTTTGGAAAGGGTCCAACTATGTTGATGCCCCATTGGAAGAATGGACATGGCACGAGTACAGGATTGAGAGCTGTTGTTGGTTGGTGACTGATATTTCCATGGAGTTGACATGGAGTGAACTTCTTTACGAACTCCTCGCAATCTTTCATGAGCGTAGGCCAGAAGAACCCTTGTCTGATGATTTTTAGGGAGAGATTTTTGCTTCCTAAATGTTCTCCACATATTCCTGTGTGGACCTCAATTATGGCGAAGTATGCTTCCTCAGGTCCGAGGCAACGAAGAAGAGGCTCGACAAGTGATTGTCGGTATAATTTGGAGTGTTTTACACAATAATTTCTTGCTTTGTATATTAGAGACCTTGTGTTAGATATAATTGATGTGAATAATAATTAGTGTTTAAGTGTTACAGTGAATTATCAGAGTTTAGCTAGAAGCAGTCAGAGTTTAGTTAAACGCTGACAGATGGAAGCTCGACAGAGTTTGTTAAACTCTGTCTGGAGGAAGCGTCTACTGGTCAACAGTGTTTGAAGAATTATTGAAGATAATTATGGAAGTAATATCTTTGAAGATTGGATAGCTGTTAAAGAGATTGAGTTGACTAAGAAGACGTGTAGCAATCGTAATTGATATCAATTGTATAGCTAATTTATAGGAGTATAAATTATCGATTGTATAGCAGCTGTATATCTTATAAATACAGTTAGGTTAACCCTAGAAGGGTATCATCGAAAAAGGAATTATCATTAATTGTAACTTAAGCAGCTCTCTGTGATATTTTACATCACTGAGAGAGGAGTTATTAATTCCAAAGAGTTTTTAATTGTTTAAACGTGTGTTTTATTGTTAATCTCTCATACAATCTTGATTATAATTGTGTATTCGGCCTAACAATTGGTATCAGAGCCAATCTGTTACTCTATACAGTTTAAGATCCACACACAGCTATAATCAATGGCAGAGATACCTCCTCCAACAGGTTCAAGTTCTGAGAAGGCTCAACCTACTACTGTGAGTCGTTATGAGACAATTAGGGTTCATATTCTCAGGCCGGCAGAGTATTCAATCTGGAAGGTGAAGATGACCATGTTTCTGGAGGCTACAGATCCAGAATATCTTGACAGAATTTATGAAGGTCCTCATAAGCCTACAAAGTTATCTGTTGTTGCTGCTGGTCAAGAAGCTAAATCAGTCCCAAAGGAGAAGAAAGATCCGACTCCTGAAGATCTTTCATCTATTGCTAAGGATGCAAAAGTTAGGCATCTACTTCATAGTGCCTTAGACAATGTTATGTCTAATAAAGTGATTAACTGCACTACTGCCAAAGAAATCTGGGATGCCCTTGAGGTTAGATGTCAAGGAACTGCTGCTATCAAGAAGAATAGAAGGAACATACTCACACAGGAGCATTAGCACTTTGAGGCTAAATCTGAAGAAACCATGACAGAAACATTTGACAGATTCTGTAAACTGCTCAATGATTTGTCACTGGTTAATAAAGAGTATGATCCAGAAGACTCAAATCTCAAATTTCTTCTTGCCTTACCTGAAAAATGGGATGTGAAGACAACCACCATAAGAGATAACTATGATCTTGCTGATACTGAGATTGATGAAATTAATGGGTTGCTCAAAACTCATGAACTGGAACTGGAACAGAGAAACAGGAGATCAAGCAAGAAGACAAAGTCCGTTGCTCTTAAGGTTGAAGAAAAATCCTTGAAGAAGGAAGCATCAAGGAAGAAAGCTAAGGGAAAAGCTTTGGTCATACATTCTGAAAGTGAGTCATCAAATTGTGATGTTTACTCAAACACTGATGAATCATCTGACTCTGAGGATGATGAAGAAGAAATGATGCAAATGGCTGCTTTGATGGTGAAGACCTTCAAGAAGATGGGTTTCAAGAACTTCAAGAAGGGAAAAAGGTTTTTAAAGAAAGATTCAAATTCTGACAGAAAGAGTTTCAGAAAGTCTGAGAGAAAGGATACCAAATCTGGGAAGAAAGACAAGTCTGAGATTCAATGCTACAAGTGTAAGGAGATGGGTCACTATGCTCCTGAGTGCAAGAAGGGTAAAAATGAAAAAGCACTCTTCACAAAAGGCAAAGACTAGGCAGACACTTCAGACTCAGATGAGGATGTTAACTATGCTCTCATGGCTTCTATTGAGAATGTTTCTGAAGACTCTGAAAACAAGGTACCTCTAACTACCTATGCTTATAATACTGATAATATATCTGAATTGAGAATTTATCTTAAGTCTTTGCATATCAGTTATAGGGATCAGACTTTAGAAAATGAGAGAATCAAATCTGAGAATTCTGAACTTAAAGAGAAAAATAAAATTGTTGAAGAGAAACTTGAAAACATGCAACAAGTTCAGAAAGAAAGAGATGATGCTGTTTATCTAGAACAGGATTTGCTAGGAATATATAAGCAACTAGAATCAGAATTGGAGAAGGCAAATCACATAATTAAAACTTGGACTCATTCTGGAAAAGACACTCAAGGGGTTTTTCAGTCAGACACGGTTGGTTTAGGTTACTGTGTGGAAGATGAACATAGGTTTCAAAATAAGATCAAAGTTAGAACACATCTTCCATCTACAAAATTTGTTCATGAAATAAATGAACCTAAGTCCGAAGTTGAAAAAGGAGCTGTTAAGAAAGAACCAGTAAAAACTAGTGTTAAACAGGTTAATATTGGTTCAATGACAGATAAACAACTCAAGCATAAGCTTAAAGAGTTAAAATCTGTTAAGAAATAGAAAGTGTCTAGGAAGAATAGAAATGGTAAAGTAGGCATTACTCAAGGTAATTATCCAATGCTTGCTACTTTCGCTCCAAGAAAGACATGTCATAACTGTGGTAGCACTAACCATCTTGCTAGTTTCTGCAAGAAGAATAAAAACATTAATTCTTTACCTTCCAAGTCTGAAGTAAAGAAAGATTATGTTAGAACTAGACCACATACTTTATGCCAAAATTGTGGAAGTACTTGGCATTCTATTTATACTTGCAGGGATTATCATGTTATTTATCATAATTAATATGAACTTAAGCCCAATTTGAAATGGGTTAAGGTTAATTCTGCAAGTGTAAACTCTGAAAATGTTAGCTTAAACTCTGATAATGTGAATTCCGCTGCTAAAGCTAACAAAGTTAAGAAAGCCAAAGGTTCGAAGCAAGTCTGGATCCTTAAATCTGACCTTCATTGAATGTTTATGATTGCAGGGCATCAGAGAGAGTACCCTAGTCGTGGACAGTGGATGTTCAGGACACATGACTGGAAATAAAGCCATGCTATCAGAGTATGTGGAAAAGGCTGGCCCAAAAGTTTCCTATGGAGATGGCAACATAGGACGTACTCTGGGATATGGCAATATCAATCTTGAAAGTGTCATCATCACAAATGTAGCTCTGGTTCCAGGACTCAAGCATGATCTGCTATCTGTGAGTCAAATCTGTGACAGAGGATATCATGTAGATTTTCAGCCTGAATACTGTGAAATCATCAGTAAATCTACAGGGAAAGTTGTTCTAGTTGGACACAAGCGCAATAATATCTATGAAACAAGTTTGTTGATAAACTCTGATGGAAAATCTGTGTGCCTGTCCACAAGAATTTCTAGTGAAGAGAGTTGGAAGTGGCATAAGAAACTCTCTCATCTGAATCTGAACAACATTAATGAGTTGATAAGAAAGGATCTTGTAAGAGGACTTCCAAAGTCGTTATTAAATGTTGATGGCCTGTGTGATTCCTGTTAAAAGGCCAAACAAAGGAAGTCATCTTTCAAGAGCAAGTCTGAATATTCAATTGATGATCCTTATCATCTTCTACATGTTGATCTGTTTGGACCAGTGAATGTCTTGTCAATTGGAAGAAAGAAATATGCTCTAGTCATTGTTGATGAACACACCAGATACACTTGGGTGTATTTTCTAGCAAAGAAGGATGAAACTGCATTAACTCTGATGGAGCATGTAAAGCTGCTGAGCATGTAAAGCTGCTGGACAAAGGATCAAAACACAAAGTCAAAATAATCAGGAGTGATAATGGAACTGAATTTAGGAATGCAACAATGGAAGAATTCTTCAAGAACAGAGGAGTGAAGCAAGAGTTTTCTGCACCTGCTACACCACAACAGAATGGTGTAGTTGAAAGGAAAAACAGAACCTTGATAGAAGCTGCCAGAACTATGCTTGATGAAGCAAAATTGCCAACCTATTTCTGGGCAGAAGCAGTTCAAACAGCATGTTTTACTCAGAATGCCACACTGATCAACAAGCATGGAAAAACACCATATGAGATGGTGAGGGAAAAGAAGCCTATCCTGAAATATTTTCATATTTTTTGGTGCAAATGCTTTGTGTTGAAAACTCATCCTGAACAGTTGACCAAATTTGAGTTAAAAGCTGATGAAGGAATTTTTGTTGGCTATCCGCTGTCAACTAAGGCATTCAGAGTTTATAATCTGAGAACCAAGGTGATCATGGAGTCAATTCATGTGTCATTTGATGATAAGAAAATAACTGGACTTGAAGATGTAGATGAACATGATCAACTGCACTTTGAAAATGAAGACTTAATCTCTGATGAACTAAACTCTGATGAAACTGATCTGACAAACTCTGTTGAAGCATACTCTGAACCTCTACTGGTAAACACTGAAGAAACTTCTCATCCAGAACAAAGGGGAGAACCAGTTGAGGGGGAGCATGATCAAAATGATGACTCAAATTCTGATAGTGAGTCAACTGACAAATCTGGATCAAACTTTGATGACTCAAACTCTGAGCAGTCAAATTCAGGGGGAGTCTCAGAAAATGAAGAAGACAACAAGAAAATCAGGAGAACATGGATCAAGGGGGAGGATCAAATTCTGATAGATGCCATTTACCTTCAGCTAGGAAATGGACAAAATCTCATACACCTGATTTAATTATTGGAGATCCAGATGCAAAAGTAAGGACAAGAAGTGCTACAGCAAGTGAATGTCTGTTTCATGCATTCTTGTCTAAGAATGAACCAAAGAAGGTAGAAGAAGCTCTTCAAGATGCTGACTGGATAACAACAATGCAGGAGGAGTTGAATGAATTTGAAAGGAATGAAGTATGGACCCTTGTACCTAGACCAAAGAATAGATCTGTTGTTGGTACTAGATGGGTTTTCAGAAATAAAACTGACAGTGAGGGAGTTATTACAAGGAACAAGGCTAGTCTTGTGGCAAAAGGCTATTCACAGCAGGAAGGAATAGACTATGATGAAATTTTTGCTCCAGGTGCAAGATTGGAGGCAATAATAATTTTTCTAGTATATGCCTCTCACAAGAAATTCAAGGTATTTCAGATGGATGTGAAAAGTGTTTTTCTGAATGGGAAGCTTGAAGAAGAAGTGTTTGTTGAACAACCACCAGGTTTTGTGGACCCAAAATATCCAGACTATGTCTACAGGCTGGATAAGGCTCTCTATGGACTTAAGCAGGCACCAAGAGCATGGTATGAAACTCTGGCTCAATTTCTTTTAGAAAGTGGGTTCAACAGAGGTACAATTGACAAAACCCTGTTCTATTTTAAATCTGGCAGTGACTTGCTTTTAGTTAAGATATATGTTGATGACATAATTTTTGGGTCTACTAATGATAAACTCTGTAAGAAGTTTGCCAAGCTCATGCAGTCCAGGTATCAAATGAGCATGATGGGAGAGCTTAGTTATTTTCTAGGCCTACAGGTAAAGCAAACAGATGATGGGATTTTCTTAAATCAAGCAAAATATACCAGAAATCTTCTCAAGAAATTTGGTATGCTTGACTGCTCATCTGCATCAACTCCCATGGCAACAACAACAAAGTTGGACAAAGACACAGGAGCTCCAGTAGATATGACAAGCTACAGAGGCATGATAGGGTCTCATATTTATCTAACAGCAAGCAGACCTGATATCATGTATGCAACTTGTCTCTGTGCAAGGTTTCAGGTAGACCCCAGAGAACCACATCTAATAGCTGTGAAGAGAATTTTTAAGTATCTCAAGGGGACCATAACCTTAGGTCTGTGGTATCCTAGAGAATCAGATTTCAAGCTACTTGGATACTCTGATGCAGACTTTGCAGGCTGTAAGATAGACAGAAAAAGCACCATTGGAAGTTGTCAATTTCTGGGTGATAGACTTGTTTCTTGGTACATCAAGAAACAGAAATCAATTTCTACATCTACAGTTGAAGCAGAGTATATTGCGGCTGGTAGTTGTGCACAGATTCTGTGGATGAAGAATCAATTGCTGGATTATGGATTGAGGTACAGTAAAATACCTATTTACTGTGATAATCAAAGTGCTATTGCTATGACAGGTAATCCAGTACAGCATTCAATGACCAAGCACATCAGCATAAGGTACCATTTTATCAGAGAACATGTAGAGGAAGGGAATATTGATCTTCATTTTGTGTCTACAGAACAACAGCTTGCAGATATCTTCACCAAGCCATTGAGTGAAGCTATATTTACAAGGCTGGTAAATGAACTAGGAATGGTCTCTGGTTTTGACTAGAGATATTGGTTAGACTCAAAATTTTACTTATGTAATGTGTTGCTCATATTTCTGTGATATGTTAAACTCTGCTATGCAAACTCTGTTCGTTAACTGTTAAACTCTGTTAGCATGCTCTGTAGGTCATACACTGTTGACATGTTGGATAAACTCTGAGAAACTCTGATATTATTATTGTGTGAATGTAAACACCGATGAAGAAATATGTATGAAGCATGATTCTCAGTAAATAATCATGAATCCTTCTAAGTTATTTGTGATCTAATCTTAGACTGTGCAGAAAATTAACACAGCATGATATTGTTTCATATTTATAGCATCTCTTAGTTTATTTATCCTAAAATCTGAGTCTGTAAATACTGTGTGCATTGCCTCATGAATAACTTCTGATGTTGATGAACTCTAAACTCTGTTAGTTATACACTGTTAATTTAAATGCTATTATTAGACTACCCCCAAAGAAAAAGTATATAGGTTGCTAAAACTCCTTTGAGATTATGTTGGTGTCTAGGACGACCCAGGAACTTGCTGGTATATAGTAAGGGCTAAAATTATAGGATTTTTGGTGACTAGTTCCAACCTCTGATTACTGGAGAAAGAAAAAAAATATTTAAAAGGGGGGTATAAATTAATTAAATGTTACTGTATATAAATTGTTTACTACAGAGTTTAGCATTCATCATACATTCAGTGTTTACTGTGAGAGTTTGTGCATCCAGTGTTTACTGATTTACTTTATGGATTTTATGAAAAATTAGATGCTCTAAAAATTGAATTAGTAAACTCTCCTATACACACACATATATTCACACCTGTGCAGTTTTTGAAAGGATTATGGTAATGAAGTTGGAGAATTGACAAATGCTGACGAATTTTGTCTAATACTCTAAGGTATATTTTCTTTTAGATAATTTACATACTAGGGGTAAAAAGAGTTTTGCCAACTGTTAATGAGTGTTGGAGTGTTAAAGTGTGTTGGTAATGGGAGAGACAAAGTAACAGTAATTATTGCTATAATTACTGAGCGTCCATAGTTATTTTATTGCATGTGTGCCATGTGTTCCACTCACCCACTAATGTGTCTCACTTACACATTAAACAAGGAATTTGTTGAGTGTATTAATGTTTAAAACGATTGGGTTTTATTTTTTCATTACAACTCTAATCACTTTTACATACACGATTATTTTCTCTGCATACAACCCACTCACAGTCACTTGTTATTTCACTTGCACATTTTCACAAACACCTTTCATACATCTCTTTTTCACTGATATTTTCTTCTCACATCGATTCTAATGGCCACCAAAGCTTTTACTGCTCAAGGGTTATTGTTTGTTCCTAATAATTATGCAGCTCCATTGAATAATGAAAACGTTCCAGATGCGTTTCATTTGATTCAAAATTTCTTGAGAGATTCAGAGATAGGTCAAGCCCTAGTTGATCCATGTAAAGCATAAAAATGTAATATGTAATAGAGGACATATATAACTCAACTAGGATAAAAGATAAATAATAAACTCTATACAGGGATCGTGAAATTTGAAGAACAGACACCAACAAGGATCAAGTCGCTGAAAGACGTTCATTAAAATGATCAAGCCTCAGTGACAAAATAAGATGTACAGATGATTCAGTTAAAGGGCCAAAAGATTCCAGTGATAAAGTTTTTATGGTTGCACAATTCTTGGCAGTATTCTTAAAGACATGATACGAAGACCACGAGTGAATGTTAATCGTCTGTGAACTAGACCAGTTGCACTAGGCGTCAACATTTTCACAAAGGAATCGAAGTATCTAACTCAGAAAAACTGTTAAAGAGGTATGATTGAGAGCAGTGTTGATATCCTCCATTTCAGAAGCTGAATATTTAAGGATGTCAAAAATAAGAGGAAAATGAATAGTAACTGGAATCACTATTCACATCGGAATTACTATTCACCGGAATCACTATTCACACCGGGTGAATAGTAACCGAAGTTACTATTCATTAGAATAGTACCCAAAAGTACTATTCATAAAGTAGGGAACATGTGGGCCCACATGTATTAAAAATCAAAGTAAGACTTTGAAATTGAAAATACAGTGGTTGAAAAGCAGAATTCGGCAGGTTAGCAGAATGAAATTAGGCAGGTTAATATACGTAATTAGTTACGTATATTAACTGCATAGTGACTTTCTATAACCTATAAATAGGCCTGTTGTATTTTATTTCAAAACACACCTCAACACATAACTCTCTCTTCTCTCTCATATATTTTCTGTGTAAGCTGCTAGATAGTCGACTTAGCCCACTTTCAGGCAGTGTCGGGTAGAAGGTCCTCGTGCCTAAACTATCCTTAGGAGTGTTCTAATTTTGAAGCTAATCCATTGGATTAGAAGTTGTAACACCCCTTCGAGTTTATTATCACTAAAGATATATTCTCGGAATTATTTTTAATTTTTATAGTATCGTATTCAACCCCCCCTTCTACGATACTTTGGGACCTAACAATTGGTATCCGAGCAAGCTTCTAGCATACAAGAAGTCTAAAGATCACCACCATGGGAATGAAGGATTCGGGCATGAGAATACCAGTTCTTGACAAAGATAATTACTTTCACTGGAAAGTAAAGATGCATTTACATCTCTTATCTATTGATGAAGGTTATGTAAACTGTTTAGAGAGAGGGCCTCATATTTCTATGAAGGCCAACACTGCAGTTGGAGAAGCAGCAGGAACTGGAGTTGCTGGAAGGCCTATTCCCAAATTATCCGCGGAATTCACAGATGGAGACAAAGAGGAAGTCCAGAAGGATAAAAAGACCATGAATATACTGTTCAATGGTATTGATCAAGATATGTTCGACAATGTCATCAACTGCACCACTGCCAAGCAAGTGTGGGACACTATTCGAACACTCTGTGAAGAAACTGAACAAGTCAGAGAGAACAAGATGCAACTCCTCATACAACAGTATGAACACTTCCATCATAATTCTGGAGAAAATTTAACAGATATATTCAGTAGATTTCAGAAACTACTGAATGGCCTGAAGTTGTACAGGAGAACATATGGAGTCAAAGACTCCAACTTAAAATTTCTGAGATCTCTTCCTAAGGAATGGAAGCCAGTTACAGTCTCGTTGAGAAACTCTCAAGACTACAAAGATTTTACACTTAAGAGACTGTATGGAATTTTAAAGACCTATGAGCTCGAGTTGCAACAAGATGAAGAAATTGAGAAAAGCCAGAAGAAAGGTGGAAATATAGCTTTGGTAGCCAATATTCCAACAAACCAAGATGAAGAGAAGATGAAGAATAAAGAAGCCACACTAAGTCAAAGAACTTGGGAAGGTGGAGCTGCAACTAGCCAAGGTAAAAACAAGATGATTGAAGAACCTGATGCATTAAGTGAGGATGAAGCTGAAGATCTAGATGAATATTTGGCATTTCTATTAAAAAGATTTTCGAAGCTAAGATTCAAGAAGAATTCAGCAGGAGCCGGGCAATTCAAGAAAAACTATCAACCGAACAAGGATGTGGTTGAAAGATCAAAGTTCAAATGCTATAACTGTGGAATTGCTGGCCACTTTGCCAATGAATGCAGAAAATCCAAATCTGAGAATGAAAAGAAACAGTTTGAGACTGTCGATTACAAAAAGAAATACTTTGACCTTCTCAAGCAAAAGGAGAGAGCATTCGTATCAAGAGATGATGATTGGGTAGCTGGAGGTGACTCAGATGCAGAAGAAGAGTTTGTCAATCTTGCACTCATGGCAAACGAAACTGATGAAGAGGCTAGTTCAGCAAGCAACCAGGTATACTCTACAAATCTAACTGAGCTTTCCAAAGATGAATGTGCCAATATTGTTGATGAAATGTCTAATGAATTGTACAACATGCATGTCACATTAAAATCACTTAACAAGGAGAACAAAAAGTTTAAAGATCTTAATGCTAAGATAGGTGATAGGAATACTCTGTTAGAAACTCAACTAATTGATTTTGAAACAATGAAAAGAGATTGCCAGGATGCTAAGAATGAGTTACTTGAGGCTCTGAAAAGAGAAGAGTGCTTAATAAAAAAGTTAAAAAGAGTAACAAGACTTAATTGCTAAGTGGAAGGGATCAAAGGCTAAAACTGAAGAAATGTACAGTATACAAGGAGTTGATTCTTTTCACAAATTAGCAGAAGCTAAGTTAGATGTTGATAGGGAAGTTGCTTCAGATAGTAATTTAGTCGAAAAAGAATGTTCTTTGAGACCTAAGTCTGTTAGCAAAGCAACTTTAACTAAATTAAATAACCAATATGGACCTGTCAACAAAAACTTTGTAGTTGGAGAGTGCAGCAAAACCAAATCTGTTGAACAAATAAACATAGGCAACTTGTCCCACAAGCAATTGAAGGACAAGCTAGAAAATGTTAAGTCAGGTGTTAAGGACAAGAAAAAGAATAGAAATGGTAAGGTAGGGATTAACAAACACAACAATTACACACCTGATAAAAATGCTCCTAGGAAAAAATGTGTAAAGTGTGGAAGTGTTAATCATTTATCTACCAACTGTAAATCTGTTAAGAATGCTTCTGTGCCTTATATGCCTATGCCTATGCCTGCTGTGAATGTTATGCCAAATATGTATGCTCCCTCTGCTCATGCATCTAGTCATTATGCTAACATGCCATTCATGTATAATCCATACTACAATATGCCACAGATGCCATGGATGAAGAATAACATGTTTGCACAGACTATGCCTAATAATGCTATTAACTATAACACATATGAGCAAGTATTAAATTCTGTCTCTCAAAGGCCCAAACCAAAAGTCAAAATTGATTTAACTCAATCTAAACCTTCGGTTAAAAGGGATTTGAAGGATAAGAAATTGACTAACAAGACAAGACCCAAGAAAGCTTGGGTACCAAAATCAACTTGATTTTGTATTGATGTGTGCAGGGAAACAGAAAGAATCTTTGGTATCTGGATAGTGGCTGCTCTAGGCATATGACTGGATATTCTACCCTGCTCACTAAGTTTGAGGAGAGAGCTGGCCCTAGCATTACCTTTGGAGACAACAGCAAAGGATATACTAGAGGATATGGCTTGATTTCACAAGGGAATGTTGTCATTGAAGAAGTAGCACTGGTTGATGGACTTAAGCATAACTTGCTAAGTGTCAGTCAATTGTGTGATAAAGGCCAGAACGTCTGGTTCACATCTGAAGCTTGTGTCATTTTCAAGAAAAGTGACAACAAGGTAGTGTTGACAGGAGATAGAAGAGGAAATGTGTACATTGCAGACTTCAATTCAACAAATGCAAACATGACTACATGTCTTCTCAGCAAGGCAAGTGTAGATGAAGGTTGGCTTTGGCACAAAAGACTATCACACTTGAGTTTTAAAGCAATGAATGAGTTGGTAAAGAAGGATTTGGTTAGAGGTATTCCAAAATTGGATTACTCCAAGGATGGATTGTGTGATGCATGCCAGAAAGGGAAGCAGAAGAAGGCCTCTTTCAAATCAAAGTCAATGTCATCAGTTGATCAACCCTTGCAACTACTCCACATGGATCTCTTTGGACCAGTCAATGTGTTGTCAATTTCAAATAAGAAATATTGTCTTGTGATTATTGATGATTTCTCAAAATTCTCTTGGACATTCTTTCTGCACTCTAAGGATGAAGCAGGTGAAGTCATTTTAAATCACATCAGGATAGTCAACAACAATCCTTTACTCAAAGTAAGGAGAATCAGAAGTGACAATGGAACTGAGTTCAAGAATTCTGTAATAAGAGAGTTTTGTGAAGAAGAAGGAATTATCCAAGAATTCTTTGCACCAAGAACTCCTCAACAGAATGGTGTAGTGGAAAAAAAGAACAGAACTCTAATTGAAGCTGCAAGGACAATGCTTGAAGAATCTAAGCTACCAACATACTTCTGGGCAGAAGCTGTAAACACTGCATGCTACACTCAGAATATTTCTTTGGTCAATCAAGCAAAAGGCATGACACCTTATCAACTTTTCAAAGGCAAGAAACCAACAATCAACTTTATGCATGTCTTTGGATGCAAATGCTTTGTACTGAAAAATCATGGTGAGCATCTTGGAAAATTTGATTCAAAAGCAAATGAAGCTATCTTTGTTGGATACTCAGCTGGAAAATCCTACAGAGTCTACAACCTAAGACTAAACATTGTAATGGAGTCCATACATGTTGTCTTTGATGACAAGAAAATATCTGGTCTAGTAGATGAAGGTTTTCATGAGTCTCTCTCATTCGAGAATGAGAGAAGTGGTGAAGAAAGTGAAGATGATGATGAAGAATGGAGATCAAATGGTGTGAGAAACAGACAAGGATTATCAGTTGAAGTGCAGAATGAACCACCTGTTGAAGAGCAAATTACACCATCAGTTGGAAATCAAATTGAAGCATCTGTAGAAAATCAAAGAGAAGCATCTATTGATGAATCTACAAGAAATCTATCAATCTCGAGGGCCATACACTCAGGGGGAGTTTCTCACAGTCAAAACTCAACAATAAGTCACAATGATCAACACAGAGAAAATGAAGCCCCTTCATCAAGGTCAAACTTACCACCACAGAGAAAATGGACCAGGGATCATCCATTTGAGCTTATCATTGGAGATCCTAATGCAAAGGTCCAAACCAGAAAAGCAAGTCAAGAAGAATGCTTATACAGTAGTTTTCTATCCAAAGAAGAACCTAAGAGAGTTGAACAAGCTCTTCTGGATCCAGACTGGGTTTTAGCAATGCAAGAAGAGTTGAACCAGTTTGAGAGAAATGAAGTATGGAAACTTGTACCCAAACCTAAAGACAAATCAGTGATTGGCACTAAGTGGGTATTCAAGAACAAGATGGATGAGAATGGCATAGTCACAAGGAATAAAGATAGATTAGTTGCTAAAGGCTACTGTCAAGAGGAAGGAATTGATTTTGAAGAAACCTTTGCACCAGTAGCAAGGTTAGAAGCAATAAGGATCTTCCTGGCCTATGCAGCGCATGCCAATTTCAAAGTCTATCAAATGGATGTCAAGAGTGAATTTTTGAATGGTATTCTGGAGGAGGAGGTGTATGTTAGTCAACCGCCTGGTTTTGAAGATCCAGACTTTCCAGAATATGTGTTCTTTCTACTCAAAGCACTCTATGGCCTGAAGCAAGCACCTAGAGCCTGGTATGACACACTCTCACAGTTTCTTATAGAGAATCACTTCATTCGAGGTACTATTGATAAAACTCTCTTTTATAGAAATGTCAATGGCTCTATGATACTTGTCCAAATTTATGTAGATGATATAATATTTGGGTCTACAGATGAGAAACTTTGCAAGAGGTTTGCCAAACTCATGCAAAGTAAATATGAAATGAGTATGATGGGTGAATTAACTTATTTTCTTGGTTTACAAGTTAAACAAGTGAATGAGGGAATTTTTATAAGTCAAACAAAATACATTTATGATCTTTTAAAAAGGTTTGATTTAGCAGATTGTTCTTCTGCAAAAACACCCATGGCCACTGCCACTAATCTTGAACTGAATGCTAAGGAAAAGAAGGTGGACATGACAAGCTATAGGGGCATGGTTGGATCTCTTTTATACTTAACAGCTAGTAGACCTGATATTATGTTTGCTACATGTTTATGTGCTAGATTTCAAGCTGATCCGAGGGAATCTCACTTAGTAGCTATTAAAAGGATTTTCAGATATCTCAAGGGAACACCAAAACTCGGCATTTGGTACCCTAGAGATTCTGGTTTTGATCTAATTGGTTACTCAGATGCAGATTATGCAGGTTGCAAAATGGATAGAAAAAGTACCACAGGAACCTGTCAATTCTTGGGAAACAAGCTGGTCTCATGGTTCAGTAAAAAGCAGAACTCAGTATCTACCTCAACTGCAGAGGCTGAATACATAGCAGCTGGGAGTTGTTGTGCACAGATTCTATGGATGAGAAATCAACTACTTGACTATGGAGTTAAAGTTAAAAGGATCCCAATTTTCTGTGACAACACTAGTACAATTGCAATATCACAGAATCCAGTGCAGCATTCTAGAACCAAGCACATAGACATCAGATACCATTTCATCAGGGAGCATGTGATGGAAGGCACTGTGGAACTGTATTTTGTTCCTAGTGAAAAACAGTTGGCAGACATTTTTACTAAAGCTTTGGATGAAGCAACCTTTTCAAGGTTGGTAAGTGAGCTTGGTATGTTAAATTTCACATGATTTTTTAAAATGTCTGTTCAATTAATTGCAGCCAGTGAATTTCATTCTCTGGATTTTGTTTGTTTTATTTGATTATCTGCATGATTATTCTGGAGATATCACTGTAGCATAATTAAATAAATATTTTATTGATATATATCAATTAATGATATTTTGTTAATTTTATATCTATTTAATTGTGAGAGTTTATCTGATTATTGTGGATTAATTCTTGATTTACAGCGTGATTATTTTTAAATCCATAATAATTAGAAGTAATAAATATGTGTATATGTGTATAGACTGATAGGTTTCGGTAATAAGATGTTTTTTTTCAGCCGACAGGTTTCGGTGATAAGATGTTTTTTCGGCGAATTAGGTTGTTAGGTGAGAAATTATTGAGCGGTGTTGTTTTTCAAACATAACCTATCACTATTACACCTAACCTACTAAACCTTGAAACCTTATAAATGATGAGTTTTTGTTTGTGTTTAACATCATCATTTTTCAGATATACAGAGCATATACACACGATTGCTGAATATTTCGAGCTTTGATCGGAAAGATCTCTCAATCTAGCTGGTGGTTTTTAGATTGGATTTTATATTCTTGCTTTATACATCATCCTTTATAAAAACTAACCCTTGTTTTTGAATTTCCTCGAAGTTTTGAAAATGGCATTGCAGGGAAGCTTTTTAATTGCTAAAGTTAATCCTATTTCCATTCAGCAAATCGAAACCATTCAGGATGAGCAATTTCGGGCTTGGACACAATTTTTGAATGAACATTCATTAATTCGATATGCTTTAGTTACACCAGTGCAGCTTAACCATGATGCATTGCGTGAACTATATTGCAGTGCGGTTAACACTTCTGGACAGGACGGGTGTGCATTCACATATCGACTATTTGGTAGGTCGATTAGGGTCACTGAACGAGATGTTAATCGAATTCTTCATTTTCCTATGGAAAATCTCGTTTCTGATCCTACACCTGAACAGATTGAAATGTTCTTTCGTTTTATAAGGTACCAAGATGGCAATTTCAATACTGGTAATCTTTATAGAACGTTTCTAACCCAGTATTGGAGTTTCTTCTTTCACACTCTTAACCATGTTTTTTCCTCAGATAGAACAAATCAAGATCGAATACCTGAATATATCCAAAAAATAGGGTATGCGGTCGCCAATAATTTGAGGATTAATTTTGGAAAAATAGTGCTTGTTCAAATCATTTTAAAGATGAAACACTTAGGAACAAGAGTCGGACGCAAAATGTCAAATGTCTATATCCAAGGTTTCTACAGCTAATATTAAATGATTTTTTGAATGATGAAGACAGGGTACGCTTGGAAAATGGTCAAAAGGTGGAATGTTCTTCCATAAAGACGAATGTAATTAATTACATGAGCAAAAAGAAATATACGGATGTGCCTACAGTCCTAACTGAATATCTAAAGACTGTCCCACTTCCGTTATTACCAAGACCAGTGAGAGCAGGTATACGACAAGGTAATATTTCAATCCCTGCTATTCCAACCTTTGTATTCCCTGTTGTGTCACAGGAAATACAGTTTCTACAACCCCTAGTGGCCATCTTACCCGACCAAGAGCAGGAAATCCCACCGACTCTAACACAGGTCGAAGAGCCCATTTTACAAATGCAAACACAAACACAACAAACTCCTACACCTCAATTGTCACTTAAACGACCAACCATCAACACTTTTGAGGGAGATAGTGCCTCAGTAGCACCACATAAGGAGTTAGTTACATCAGTAGCTCTACCTCATTCTAAACGAAGTAAACCAAATGAACCTGAGGTAACTGTAACTGTTAGGGAAACAATTCTTCCTTGTCAAATGAGTGAAAATGTAAATGAGGATGAATTGACGGGAGCAACTATCTTGAGTTCCATTTCACGGAACATAAGAGTGGTTGATGATCTTTCTAAAGATCAAATGCCTTCACAGGCATCCGAGGTGGAATTACCTACCTCAATAACTGCTGGTGAATCTTCCATTTTACGTAAAGATCCATCGGTAGGTGGTTCTTTTATGAACCAAGTGTCTTCACAGACATACGAGGGAAACTTGGGTTTTGTGCCATTTAATCGATTCAAGTTTAACCTCCTAGAGGAAAAATCTCTGGATCTCTTTCGAGATTTACCACTATTTACCAGTGGTCGGCAACTCGCTTCACGCGAGGATGGAAGCTCACGAACTTTCATTGCACCATCCGTAACCTCTGAAAAAGGGGCTAGGATGATTTCATTTGCAGGTACACATATCGGTGGAAGCTCTGGAGGAGAGTTGAGGGAAACACGAACAGAACATGTAAGTGTCACCCAAACCACTAAACCGAGTGAATATAGAGTGTTGAGTGAAACACCTGCAGAACATACGAGTGAGCAACCTACTCAACCACATGCACCTGTAACAAGAAAGGAATACATCAGACTCCTTACACGGGTCCAAAAATTGGAGAAAGAGTTGCCAAATATCTGTAAGTCCATTGCAGAAATCAAAAATTTGCAACTTATTCAACATGATGCATTCCAGGTTCAATTAAGTTCCATGGCAGCCCAGTTTAGTCATGCAATTAATTCCTTGGTGAAGACAGCTTCGTCTAAATTACCAACTCCACATCCTACTATCTTGGAGGATAACCTAACTGAGGGGGAGAAGGTGGATGACCAAGAAGCTACTAGGCGTAATAAAGGCAAGGAAAAGGTTGTTGACACGGAATTAACTTTATCTTGGGAAAGGAAAAGCTAAAGGAAAAGCTAAATGGAAGTATTCGTGCTATGTGAAAAGAAAGCAAGGCAAAACTTGAAGATATGTTCAGTCTAAAGGAACAATTGTCTTGCACTTGGAAATCTGGAAAATATATATATGATCCAGAATGTACGTTTATATTATTTATCTTTGTATTTTATTTTTTGTTGTATAGGTTGAGTTATCCTCTAGGAATTTGTTTGTCAAACCCTGACAATCAAATAGGGGGAGATTGTAAAGCATAAAAATGTAATATGTAATAGAGGAAATATATAACTCAACTAGGATAAAAGATAAATAATAAACTCTATACAGGGATCATGAAATTTGAAAAACATGCACCAACAAGGATCAAGTCGCTGAAAGAAGTTCATTAAAATGATCAAGCCTCAGTGACAAAATAAGATGTACAGATGATTCAGTTGAAGGGCCAAAAGATTCCAGTGATAAAGTTTTTATGGTTGCACAATTCTTGGCAGTATTCTTAAAGACATGATACGAAGACCACGAGTGAATGTTAATCGTCTGTGAACCAGACCAGTTGCACTAGGCGTCAACATTTTCACAAAGGAATCGAAGTATCTAACTCAGAAAAATTGTTAAAGAGGTATGATTGAGAGCAGTGTTGATATCCTCCATTTCAGAAGCTGAATATTTAAGGATGTCAAAAATAAGAGGAAAATGAATAGTAACTGGAATCACTATTCACCGAAATCACTATTCACACCGGAATTACTATTCACCGGAATCACTATTCACACCGGGTGAATAGTAACCGAAGTTACTATTCATGTGAATAGTACCCAAAAGTACTATTCATAAAGTAGGGAACATGTGGGCCCACATGTATTAAAAATCAAAGTAAGACTTTGAAATTGAAAATGCAGTGGTTGAAAAGCAGAATTCGGCAGGTTAGCAGAATGAAATTTGGCAGGTTAATATACGTAATCAGTTACGTATATTAACTGCATAGTGACTTTCTATAACCTATAAATAGGCCTGTTGTATTTCATTTCAAAACACACCTCAACACATAACTCTCTCTTCTCTCTCATATATTTTCTGTGTAAGCTGCTAGATAGTCGACTTAGCCCACTTTCAGGCAGTGTCGGGTAGAAGGTCCTCGTGCCTAAACTATCCTTAGGAGTGTTCTAATTTTGAAGCTAATCCATTGGATTGTTGTAACACCCCTTCGAGTTTATTATCAATAAAGATATATTCTCTTAATTATTTTTAATTTTTATAGTATCGTATTCAACCCCCCCTTCTACGATACTTTGGGACCTAACAATCCACCAACGCTTTCTGCCACGCAGATTGCTACTTTCTGGGAGAATTCTACTTATGACAATGGAGATGAGAATGGGACTCCGTCAATCATTTTCACATATGAGAAGACAGAGTATGTGATTACTCCAACTACAGTCAGAGAAACCATGCGTTTTGATACACACACTTCCTACAATGTTGCTTCTGACAATACCCTGAAAGAGATGTTGTAGCAACTTGGTTGTTCAGGTCCTTTAGAGAAATTTGGTAATGTGAAAAGGCCAAAGCTAAGGAAGGAGTGGAGTTTCTTCTTCGATTGTATAACAAGGGCCTTTGGAAAGAAAGTCACAAATTGGGATGCTATTCCTACCGACAGTCTACAAATTGGGTATTCTCTTCTCTATGGAAGTAATTTCGATTATGGTAGACTTGTTTTAATGAACATAGGTGATAGATTGTCAGAGTCTACTACTGTCTACTTTGCTAGATTCTGTCAATTATTGTTTACTGCTTGTGTGCCTTATATTGCAATTGCTGAGGATGATGTTATTCAGCCTTTTAACGTCAATAAGAGAATATTCTCTGATTTGACTAACAAGGATATCAACAAGGAGCAATTACCTAACTTGGTTTTGCCTCTTGCTCTTCAAAATTTTCTAGATCAACCTCAAGAACCACAATCACCTGTTGATAGAGTATATTTTTATATAAATTTTAAATGATTTTATTCTCATATTTATTGTGCTTTGCATTGATTTGGATTTTTATTTAATAGATTTTATTGTTTTATTGTAGGAAATAAAGAATTCATGACTTGGAAGGATTTGGAGCAAAAAGAGCTATTTTGGAGATAAAATAGGAGAAAATTCGTATTATTGGGCTGCACAGGCTGCCTGCACTGTTTGGGCCATATCTTGAGTTCCAGAAGTCAGAATTTAACGATCTTACTGTCCACGCAAAGCTTAGGGAATTATCTTTAATTCAGAGGTGGTCCAGTAAGCAAAATCCAACTGGAAGAGCCCAGAAACAGAGGAGAAAAATAAGTGACGAATTTTACAAGAAAATCCTATTCAATTATGGATATCTTTTTGTAAATTGATTAGAATATTAAAAATACTTTTATTAGGAGATAGAGATCAGATTTTATTAAGGAGTTTTATTATAAAAGAGGAGGAGAGCGTGAAAAGAAAAGGAGAGATACACACATTAGAACTTTGTAAACATCTTTGGTGGAGATTTGTGGAGAACTTTTATTTTCTTTGAAGATTGAAGGTTTTTCTCTTTCTCTTTTCTTTATAATATGATTTGTTCAATTTATAATTCTTGTTTTGTTAATTCAATTATGAGTGAGTAGATAATTAATCTAGGGTTAAGTAGAACCCTAGTTATGATTGATGTGTGATTTTCCCAATTCCCCCAATTTGATTGTTTAATTGCTTTTGCTTATTGAGTTGTTTTAATTAGCAATTACAAATCAGACGTGATTATGTGTATTGTTTGAACCAATATCTAATTATCAACGAGAGTTGGATTTAGATGGTTGTGATTTATCCAATAAGAACATGAGATTCTCCATGAGAATAGGTAGAATGGATTGTTAGGAAATTAGGGTGCTATGCTTAATGTCTCTAATATGCATGATACCATGAGAATAGGCTTGATTGTATTTTAGAGAAGCCATTAATACTTGAGAGAGGTTATTGGTATTCTTAGGGCGCATCTTTCCTGTTGAGCAGCGTACGATTAATTGGGGCGGGAATTCACAATTGCATCAATTCATGCTAGTGGGGATACTTAATTCTGGATGTTTTTAATATTTGATTAATACAGCGAAATTCTCTTAGTATAAAATTAGTTTAATAATCTCTCAAAATCTATTGTGTTACTTGCTTAGCCGAATTAAATCAGAAACAACTAGTGATTGATACGTTTGTCTCTGTGGGATCGACTCTGACTTACCCTACTACATAGTTAGAAGGATTTGTTAGAATTATTATTTGATAGGCACGCGACGGCCTTGTCAAATTTTTGGCGCCGCTGCCGGGGACAAAGCAGTGTTAGATTAGTTAATTTTGAATTGATTCAGCTAAGTATTTTAGTTGTGTTGCTTCGGCTATTATTCCCTTGTTAATTGATCATCGTTTCTAGTTCTCTTGTTGCATGCACACTCGAAGTTCAGGTACTGAAGATTTAATTACTATTGATCCTGAAATTGAAGCTACAGCAAGAAGGCAAGCAGGCAAGCGAAGGAAAAACAAGAACAAGGAAGTTATGGGTGATGCACCAGCTAAAGCTCTCAGGGAGCATGGTATGCCAGATGCTACAGGCGTACTCTCAAGCATTGTCAGACCAGCAATCACAGCTACACACTTTGAACTGAAGCCTCAGTTCATCCAATTCATCTCTAATGACTCTTTCGCAGGATTGTCCAATGAAAATCCTGTTGATCATCTTGAGAGTTTTATGGAGAAGTGTGATACTATAAAGATGACCAATGTAAGTGATGAAGCTGTTAAGCTGCGATTATTTCCATTCTCTCTTCGGGATGCAGCAAAAGATTGGTTGAAGGATGAAGGACCAAATACATTCACTACTTGGGATAGTCTTGCGAAGGCTTTTCTACTTAAATTCTTCAGTCAGAAGAAGACTACTAAGCTACGGAATGAGATCTCTAATTTTCGTCAAGATGATGACGAGTCACTTCATGATGCTTGGAGAAAATTTAAGCGACTTCAGAGACAATGCCCTCACCATGGAATTCCTGACTGGTTGTTGATCCAAACATTCTACAATGGGTTGACACAAGAGTTCCGAAACTTTGTTGATGCTTCTTCTGGTGGTTCTATTATGAAGAAAAGTACTGAAGATGCGAAAACTTTGTTAGACGAGATGGCATCTAATGACAATTTTCCATACAATGATCGAAATCATCCTAAGAAGGGCGGTAAGTATGATGTTGATGCTCTAACCATGTTGAATACTACTATGCAGGCAATGGTTAAGAAGATTTAGCAATTGGATGCTAGGAGTACTTCATCTACTGTTGCTTCATGTGAGGTATGTGGAGTTGTTGGACACACCAAACTTGCTTGTCAATACAATCCTTCTGGAATGGCAGTTGAACAGGCTAATGCTCTTTACAATCAGAATCCAAGGCCGCAGTATAATCCTTATTCCAACACATACAATCCAGGGTGGAGACATCATCCAAATTTCTCCTACAGGAACAATCAGGGTCAAACTCAATCTTCACAAAACAATTTTTCTCAGCCTCCTGGTTTTCAACAAGCTCCGCCACAGAATCTAACTTGGAGAATCTCATGGAAGGGTTCATTGCTACACAATCAAAGAAGAATGACCATTTTGATTCGAGCATTAACGAGATAAAGGCTCACAACAAGATGATGGAGAACACTATCACTCAGATTTCTCAACAGTTGAGCCAGCTAAATAAATCTTCAGGCCAACTTCCTGGTCAAACTGAGCAACCATCAAGGGGTCATATCAATGCTGTCACGTTAAGGAGTGGTAAAGAATTGAAGGAACCGGAATTGAACGTGAGCAAAAATGTTGTGAATGCTAATGGAAGTGAAGAGGCGATTGCAACTGAGAAACCGGTAGAACCAGAGGCCGTGGACGAAGAGAAGAAAGAATCAGAAGCTGTTCTTCCTAAACCATATGTGCCACCTGTTCCTTTTCCACAAAGGTTGGCACAAGCCAAGCTAGAGAAGAAGTATGGTAAGTTCCTTGAAATTTTGCAGAAGCTACATATCAATATCCCATTCATGGACGCTATCTCTGAGATGCCATCTTATGCAAAATTCTTAAAAGATATTTTGTCAAGGAAAAGGAAGATTGAAGAAAGCTCTACCATCTCATTAACGGCAGAGTGCAGTGCCATCTTGCAAAATGATCTTCCAAAGAAGTTAGCGGATCCAGGTAGCTACTCTATTCCTGTTCAGCTTGGGGATGTCGAAATAAAAAAGGCTTTATGTGATCTTGGAGCAAGTGTCAGTTTGATGCCACTATCAATTTGTGAAAAACTTAAGATGGGTGAACTGAAACCCACACGCATCTCTCTACAACTGGCCGACAGAAGTGTGAAATTTCCACTTGGAATTCTTGAAGATGTGCCCCTTAAGGTAGGAAGGTTTTATATTCCATGCGATTTTGTTGTCATGGAAATGGAAGAAGATGCCAATATTCCTATCATTCTTGGGAGGCCTTTCTTAGCAACAGCTGGAGCTATTATTGACATGAAAAATGGAAGAATTTCTTTCGAAGTAGGCGACGAGAAGATGGAATTCAAGCTGCAAAGTACAATGGGACATCCTTCTACGGATGATTTTGTTAATAGGGTGGATGCACTAGAGGAAGTGATCGACATGAAAACAAAAATTCTTTTATCTGAGGATCCACTTCAAGCCGTTCTCGAGGGTAACGTAAATGAAGAAGATGGAGAGTGTATGGGTTACGAGAAGCTTTTGGATGCAGCACCTACATATAAGCATGAACATTCTAATGTGCTACAGCATGAGGAAGTTAAGGAGAGTTCCACGCCTCCTAAGGTAGAACTGAAACCCCTACCTGCGTCTTTGAAATATGTGTTTATGGGCCCTAATGAATCATATCCTATCATTGTCAATTCTGAGCTTGATGACATTCAAATTGAGCAATTGCTCACGGTTTTGAGAAAGTATAAAAATGTTATTGGCTATTCCATTGATGATATCAAGGGCATCAATCCATCATTCTGCATGCATAAGATTATTCTGGAAGATGAGCAAGCTTCTTCTATTGAGCACCAACGGAGACTCAATCCTAATATGATGGAGGTGGTCAAAAAGGAGGTTTTAAAACTTCTTGATGCAGGTATAATCTATCCTATCTCTGATAGCAAGTGGGTCAGTCCGGTACATTTTGTTCCAAAGAAGGGAGGAATGACCGTGGTGAAGAATGATAAGGGTGAGATGATTTCTACTAGAACTGTTACAAGGTGGCGCATGTGCATTGATTATCGAAAATTGAATAAGGCCACAAGGAAAGATCATTTTCCTCTCCCTTTTATTGATCAAATGCTTGAAAGGTTGGCGAAACATTCTTACTTCTGCTTCTTAGATGGATATTCAGGTTTTTTCCAGATTCCTATTCATCCAGATGATCAAGAAAAGACAACTTTTACATGTCCCTATGGTACATTTGCCTACCGCAGAATGCCGTTTGGTCTATGTTGTGCTCCTCCCACCTTTCAGCGATGTATGATGGCAATTTTCTCAGATTTCATTGAAGACATTATGGAGGTTTTTATGGATGACTTCTCAGTTGGTGGAACTTCTTTTGACATGTGCTTACATAACTTGAAGAAGGTGCTTCATAGATGTCAAGAAGTTAATCTCATTCTCAATTGGGAAAAGTGCCACTTTATGGTACAAGAGGGAGTTGTTCTGGGTCATGTTGTTTCGAAGAGAGGCATTGAAGTTGATAAAGCCAAGGTCGAGGTTGTTGAGCGCTTGCCACCCCCTACTTCAGTCAAGGGGATAAGAAGTTTTCTTGGTCATGCGGGATTCTATCGCCGTTTCATAAAAGATTTTTCGAAGATTGCTCGACCTCTTACCGAGCTCTTGGGTAAGGAGGTACCTTTTGTTTTCACTGATGCTTGTGTTGAGACTTTTGAAACATTGAAGAAAGCACTTGTTTCTGCTCCAATTATACAACCACCGGATTGGAGTCTACCATTTGAGATAATGTGTGATGCTAGTAATCAAGCTATTGGTGCAGTCCTAGGCCAAAGGAAAGATGGAAAGCTACATGCTATATACTATATAAGCAAGACCTTGGATGGGGCTCAGATTAATTATGCAACCACGGAGAAAGAATTGCTAGCAGTGGTCTACTCCATGGAAAAATTTTGATCCTATCTCGTTGGTTCAAAAGTTATTGTTCACACGGATCATGCAGCTTTGAGATACTTGATGAGTAAGAAGGATGCTAAACCTCGTCTGATTCGGTGGATTTTGCTTCTTCAAGAATTTGACTTAGAGATTAAGGATAAGAAAGGGGCTGAGAACGTGGTTGCGGATCATCTTTCACGCCTTACTCTTAATATAGGTGGTGATGAATCTACTCCGATTGATGATTCTTTTCCTGACGATCATCTACTTTCTCTTGCAAGTCTAGAGGTTCCTTGGTATGCTGACATAGCCAACTTCTTAGCTAGTGGAACTGTTCCTCATGGTTATTCGTCACAGCAAAAGAAGAAATTTTTCTATGATGTGAGGAAGCATTTTTGGGATGATCCATTTCTCTATAAATCTTGTGCTGATGGAGTTATTAGACGATGTGTTCCGTATAATGAGATTGCTTCTATAATCTCACATTGTCACGATTCGCCAAGTGGTGGTCATGCAAGTACTACGAAAACTGCAGCAAAGGTTCTTCAGTGCGGTTTTTATTGGCCAACTCTTTTTAAAGATGTCCACCAATATGTTCATTCTTGTGATCGTTGCCAGAGAACGGGGAATATTTCAAGACGCAATGAGATGCCTCTCAATAGCATTCTTGAAGTAGAGCTTTTCGATGTGTGGGGAGTAGATTTTATGGGACCTTTCCCTCCATCTTTTACGAATAGATATATCTTGGTAGCTGTGGATTACGTCTCGAAATGGGTTGAAGCCGTTGCATCTCCCACTAATGATGCTCGCGTTGTGAGCAAATTCTTTAAGAAGACGATTTTTCCTAGATTTGGAGTGCCAAGGATTTTAATCAGTGATGGAGGAAAGCATTTTCTCGAGAATCGTTTTGAAGCTATGTTGAAGAAATATGGAGTTTATCATAAGGTGGGACTTTCTTATCATCCCCAAACCAGTGGTCAGGTGGAGATCTCTAATCGCGAAATAAAGACTATCTTGGAAAAGACAGTAGCAAAATCAAGGAAAGATTGGTCTATGAAACTTGATGATGCACTTTGGGCGTACAGAACTGCGTTTAAGACACCTATTGGGACAACTCCGTATAGATTGGTTTATGGAAAAGCATGTCATCTTCCCGTTGAGTTGGAGCACCGTGCATTTTGGGCTATCAAAGGTTTGAATTTCAATATGTTAGCAGCGGGTGAGAAGAGACTTCTACAACTTAATGAGCTTGAAGAGCTTCGTTTTGAGGCTTATGAGAGTTCTAAGCTTTACAAGGAGAAAACAAAGAAGTGGCATGATAAGGAGAAAACAAACGCACTACTTGGGAGGCAACCCAAGCTTTTGTGATTTATTTTCTTTGAAAGGAAAAAAGAAGAAAAAAAAAAGAAAAGAAAGAAAAAAAAGAAAGAAGAAAAAAAAAAGGTGATTTTCGCAGGCAGCAACCCTGTAACGCAGGCTGCGCCTGCGTTACTGACTATTACGCAGTCTGCCCCCCTGTAACGCAGGCTGCGCCTGCGTTACTGCCCCCCGCGCAGTCTGCAGACCTAAAACGCAGCCTGCGGCTGCGTTACACCCCTTCCAGATTTTTTTTCCCCCGAAAATTGTTGTTTTAACCCCCAAAATTCCCCCAAATTTAATCCTAACTCATATTTCTTCAATTCTAAATTCCTATATCTATCCTACATCAAATCCTAACCTCTCCAAATCTCTCCTACACAATTGAAATTTTTATTCAACCTATCCATCATCTTATATATATACACACCTTTCCATACAAATCCAATTCCTCTTCTATTTTCTTTAAATCTCCAAAAATTCAATTCTAAAGAGGAATTAATTGCAAGTTCACCTCTCCAATTCGTAGTGGGTTTATTTCTTCTCTCCAATTTTATTTTGATTGCGAATTTGTGTTCTTGTAAATTGGGATTTATATTATTCTTGATATATTGGGGTATTTTTGGTGTGATATTGCTTGGTGGAGCTTCTTGTGAGTTGGGTATTGATTCTTTTGGCTCGTAAACATGGGAGAGATAGTGCTAATGTTGGGAAATTTTTATTTTCGACGGTGGAGGTTAAATTTTATCGGTTACTGTGAGGCTAATTGCTAAGGAAAGGGGATTTTTGCGAGAAAAATTTGTTGGTTTGGTTCATATGATTAGTGAGTGGTTCGGGAGTTTAATGCCAAATGCAGTGGGTGGCTTCTAAGCGAATGAGGGGTGGTTTTCACATCCGACAACTTGATTCCAGGGGAGTTTTCTTTCTTTTCTTTTTAGTGTAGTTTTATTTTGTTTTTAGTTGTAGTTTTGTATCTTGTTCATTAGTTCATTGGGGACAATGAACCACTTAAGTGTGGGGATGAGTTTTCGATGATTAAAAAAAAAACAAAAAAATTATATATTATAAAATTCAAAAAAAAATTTAAAAAAATTAAAAATACCAAAAATAATTCTAGCCATGCAATTTGATTAGTTGTTGTATTTTGCTTGATACACCCATGCATGCGTAGAATTCTTGTGTTTATGGATTCTTTTGTATGAGAAGTGACGTGCTTTGTTCTTGTGCACAAACTTACACTAGCAAGTTGAAGCTGGTAGACTTAATTGGATGTAGTAAGTGATTAGAATGACATGAATATGTGTAAGATGACTTGGTTTTCATGCTTTGAGTACAAGTAGGTGCGTTAAAGAGTCTTGTTACTTGGGATTGATTATGTTTTGTCACACCAAGTGAGTTTTGAGCCTATATGCATATCTTTTGCATGATTTTTCGTTTGCTTGAGTGTCCACATGTTGTTTACATTGCTAGCACTTACTTGAGATCTTTCTTGAAATGCATGATATTACTTGATGATGAGATGATAAAGGCACTTAGGTTTAACCTCGTATTTCCCATATTTCCACACCTTTTATACATGATCAATTAGTTAACCCGTTGAGCTTAATCCTATTCTTTCGGTGACACACCACATTACTTGCCATTATCCTTTTTATTCTATTGGCCTTACATTGAATTTGAACCTAAATTGTCAAAGGCTAGTATTGTGCTTAAGGGAGTAATAAGGTGTTCATAAAAGGGGGGTTATTGATGATCATACCATTGGGGAATATTGATTTTGGTTGATGCTTGTTAGTCGAAATTCATAAAAATATCTATGGATCATTGTGCTTATTCCTTGGCTCTCAGAAAAAAAAAGAAAAAAAGAAAAAAAAATAGAAAAAAAAAGAAAAAAAAAAGAGAAAAAATAAATAAATCTGAGAGCATTCTTATGTTTGTATGATCCTTCTTCATTCGACTAGTCAAGTTATTATGTAAGGGTTATTGAAAAATCCAAGTGTGGGGAAGTATTTTTGTGGTTTTAATAGAAAGGGAATGGAATGAATTATATTGTTGGGTACTAGCTTTTGACATTTAACCTGTTTTAGCTTTACTTGACATACCTGGTCCCTAGCCCACGCTACAACCTGAATAAAGACCTTTTGATTGTCATCGGTGATGTATGTTGTGTTGAGAGTGAGATTGATTGCGAGTGTCAAGTTGTGTTTATGATTTTGTTGGAATTGAGTGATACACTTAACCTTGTTCTTGAGTGAATATTCGTTTTTGAGTGAAAGGTGAGTTATTACTTGTTTTGGCATAGGAGATCCCAGGTTTAGACTTAAAGATGTATTTCTTGTGGGCTTACCATGATTACCAACGATTTTTACACTTGACATGAATTTTTATGATCTTCTGCATGTTGGTTGAGTAGACTACGTGAATACTTGCACTTTCGACACCAAGACATCGTATGTTTGCTTTAATTCTTAAGTTGATGTGGCATGAGAGGACTTGTGTGTGTGGTGTTGTGTTAGCATTGATCTTTTGCATGGTTAGATGAATTTTGTGGGTACATTCACTATAAACCCTCACGAGACAACACTCGTCCTACTAGGGCTGCCTAGGGGTTTAACGGCTTGTTGCATATGCTCAATGCAATCGTGTCATCTACGAAAGTGATGTTAGGACTTAGTTTTTATTTCACTTATTTGCCCGAGGACGTGCAAATGCTTAGTGTGGGGATGTTTGATAGAGTATATTTTTATATATATTTTAGATGATTTTATTCTCATATTTATTGTGCTTTGCATTGATTTGGATTTTTATTTAATAGATTTTATTGTTTTATTGTAGGAAATAAAGAATTCATGACTTGGAAGGATTTGGAGCAAAAAGAGCTATTTTGGAGATAAAATAGGAGAAAATTCGTATTATTGGGCTGCACAGGCTGCCTGCACTGTTTGGGCCATATCTTGAGTTCCAGAAGTCAGAATTTAACGATCTTACTGTCCACGCGAAGCTTAGGGAATTATCTTTAATTCAGAGGTGGTCCAGTAAGCAAAATCCAACTGGAAGAGCCCATAAATAGAGGAGAAAAATAAGTGACGAATTTTACAAGAAAATCCTATTCAATTATGGATATCTTTTTGTAAATTGATTAGAATATTAAAAATACTTTTATTAGGAGATAGAGATCAGATTTTATTAAGGAGTTTTATTATAAAAGAGGAGGAGAGCGTGAAAAGAAAAGGAGAGATACACACATTAGAACTTTGTAAACATCTTTGGTGGAGATTTGTGGAGAACTTTTATTTTCTTTGAAGATTGAAGGTTTTTCTCTTTCTCTTTTCTTTATAATATGATTTATTCAATTTATAATTCTTGTTTTGTTAATTCAATTATGAGTGAGTAGATAATTAATCTAGGGTTAAGTAGAACCCTAGTTATGATTGATGTGTGATTTTCCCAATTCCCCCAATTTGATTGTTTAATTGCTTTTGCTTATTGAGTTGTTTTAATTAGCAATTACAAATCAGACGTGATTATGTGTATTGTTTGAACCAATATCTAATTATCAACGAGAGTTGGATTTAGATGGTTGTGATTTATCCAATAAGAACATGAGATTCTCCATGAGAATAGGTAGAATGGATTGTTAGGAAATTAGGGTGCTATGCTTAATGTCTCTAATATGCATGATACCATGAGAATAGGCTTGATTGTATTTTAGAGAAGCCATTAATACTTGAGAGAGGTTATTGGTATTCTTAGGGCGCATCTTTCCTGTTGAGCAGCGTACGATTAATTGGGGCGGGAATTCACAATTGCATCAATTCATGCTAGTGGGGATACTTAATTCTGGATGTTTTTAATATTTGATTAATACAGCGAAATTCTCTTAGTATAAAATTAGTTTAATAATCTCTCAAAATCTATTGTGTTACTTGCTTAGCCGAATTAAATCAGAAACAACTAGTGATTGATACGTTTGTCTCTGTGGGATCGACTCTGACTTACCCTACTACATAGTTAGAAGGATTTGTTAGAATTATTATTTGATAGGCACGCGACGGCCTTGTCACCTGTAAACACTGAACCCACACAATCACTTGTAAACACTGAACCCATACAACCACCTGTAAACACTCAACCTCAAACTCAAAACACTGAATCTTCTCAACCTACAAACACTCAAACTCAACCACAAACTCAACCTCAACCTGAACAACAGCCACCACCTACACAGACCAAATCAAAACGTGGAGGTAGAACAAAGCACACAACAGAGAATACACGGCATAGATCTGCTAGAGCTAAAAAGGAATCTGCTAAAGCTCAAAAGGAGTCTGTCAGGCCTAGAAGGAAAAGAAAGGAAAGAGCAAACAGACCTCCATCACCATCTATTGTTGAAGATTCTACTGAAGAAGAAGAGATAGTTGAGGTGCCTCAAGCTAAGAGGAGAAAGTTGATACTTGATGAGTCTGATGAGGAGATGAACTTTGAAGCTCCAGAGGTGATTTCTAAGGAAATGCCTACTGTTGAGGTACATACTGCAGAAGAAACTGTCCATACAACTGTAAATGTACAAATGGATGAGGCAAACAGAGATGGTTTTGCTGCTATGGATGATTTTGTTGAAACATTTATACCATTATCTGATCCTATTAATGTTCCTATCTCACCTATCAATTTTAATTCTGGAGAAACTGGTGCAGTTGATCAGCCTACTGTAGTACTTGATGAAACAGTAGCATCACATACTGATTTATTCTCTGATGCTCACCAGGTTTCTGAAAAAGGTGAAGAAGTTGAGAAATCAACCAAGGCTGTACTTTCTAAGCCTATGGATGCAGTTCTTGAAGATGCAAAGTCTGTTGATAAGACTGTTGAAACTAAAGAGCAACCTGCAGAGAATGTTGTTGATGAAACTGCAGAGAATGTTGTAGAGACTGTTGCTGAAACTGTTGAAGCTGCAGTGCATATTGATGAGATTGATCCAGTTGCAGATGCAGATGCTGATGTTGAAGATGAAGGAAGTGCAGAGTCTACCTCTTCTCAGAGTATACCAGTACAAACTGATGCAAAGCACACACCTTTTTCTTAACCTTCACATGCACATGAGATTGAAGCAGAACATTTTGCCAAGTATTCGAAGGATTGGTATAAATCAGATTGCATTTTTAATATTGGAAGAGCAGCTAAATTTGTGCATCAATCTGCCAACAAGATTTCAAATACTGATATTCTCTCAAGTCTGCAAGCAACTATTGTTCAAGTCAAGACACTGAATGAAAGGTTTGATGAGTCTCAAAAGGCAATTACTGATCTGAGAGCTGATGCTGTTGCTCGAGACATGAACATGCAGAGAGATACCAAACTGAAGTTTCAGACCTTTTCTAAAGCTCAAGAAACTCTGTTTCAAAGGCTAGGTCAAGTTGAACAGAATCAGACTGTCTTGTCTGGTAAGATTGATTCTATTGCTACCTCTTTGGAGCTGATTACATCTATATTGATTCCTGATGATGTCAAAAAGGGGGAGAGAGTTTCTAAGTCTAAATGCAGGAAATCCCAAAATCTGGCTAAGAAGGATGATACTGAAGATGGAGGAGCAAATGACAAAGGCAAGAGATTAAGAGCTGATCAAAATCTAAGTCTGAGATCTGGCAAGTCTTCTAAATCAAAGTTTGATGGAGTATACACTGATACTCATGGTACTTCAAAAACCAGGAGTTTGTTATTCACTGAGAATCCACAGACTGATGAAGAATTGGCTGCTAGATTGTTTCTGGAAGAAAATGAAGAAGGAGTTACCATTGAAGACATTCAAGTTGAAGAAAAGAATCTACAAGAAGAACATCAGAAAGCTTTGAAGTCTGGAAAATTCAAGAAGCAAGAAAAAGCTCCTAGGCCTGTTCTTAAAGGCATTGTTATTAAGGAAAATGTTGGTACTGATCAAAGGTTACAAGTGTCTAAGAAATCAACAGAAGCAGGAGCTAAATTGAAGCTGAAAGGCATTGTTGAAGAAGGAAAGGTTTCAAAGAAAGTGAATACAACCTCTGTTGCTACACAAGTTTTACAGAAACCTCTGTCTACCCAGATGCAAATGGTTTTTGGAAAACCAACACTTCATGATCCAAATCTGATGATTGGAAGTATTACTTCTCTACAAGACATAACTTTAACAGGTAAGCTAGATCGAGATAAATCTGGATTGAGCTCTCATAGAAAAGTTAGAATGAATACTGGTCCTCGAGATCCTTCATCACTGGCAGTTCTAGGTCTTGGTGTTACATAGGAGAGTTTAGATAGACAGGAATCAGTACAGTTGATTCATCAAAGAAGTTTGAACAAAGATTTTCTTCTGTACTTCATGGCTGATGGGACTGTGTACAAAATTGGTGAGTATGATCTTGATTTGAAGCTATGGGAGGAATTAGAATATGTTCTATATATCTTCAAAGTGAAAAATCAAAGGACTTAACAAGCTGCAAATGTGCTAAGAAAGAAGATGCTGCATAATTTGGCAGTTAGAGGTATGAAATACAACAGTCAGTATGTCAAAAAGTACAGAGATTATCATGGGAATATTGTTGAGATGAAAAAGAATAGTGCTAAACTGAAAACAGTATAACAGTTATTGATTTTTAACTCAGAGTCAGAGAAAGCACAATTCATCAGACTGGGTAATGAAATGAGAAGAAACAAAATCTATTCTCTGAGATCTGCTATCTACCAAACTGGTGAAGATGATCCTAAGCTGAAAGAGATCAAGGAAGTTATGCAGACAGAACTTGAAAATGCAGAAAGAAGATTACTTATAGACTATCTCAGATCAACACCAGATGTTGAGGAAATTAAGGATTAAAGCTCTGTAAGAATTTTCTTGTTTTCTGTAGATTTTGTTAAGTAGAAGTTTAAACTCTGTTTGTATATTAAACACTGTATTTGTTTATTTGTTTTGACATCATCAATTATTGTTAACTTGTGCATTTTTGCTAATGAACAAGTTGGGGGAGATTGTTAGATATAATTGATGTGAATAATAATCAGTCTTTAAGTGTTACAGTGAATTATCAGAGTTTAGCTGGAAGCAGTCAGAGTTTAGTTAAACGCTGACAGATGGAAGCTCGACAGAGTTTGTTAAACTCTGTCTAGAGGAAGCATCTACTGGTCAACAGTGTTTGAAGAATTATTGAAGATAATTATGGAAGCAATATCTTTGAAGATTGGATAGCTGTCAAAGAGATTGAGTTGACTAAGAAGACGTGTAGTAATCGTAATTGATATCAATTGTATAGCTAATTTATAGGAGTATCAATTATCGATTGTATAGCAACTGTATATCTTATAAATACAATTAGGTTAACCCTAGAAGGGTATCATCGAAAAACGAATTATCATTCATTGTAACCTAAGCAGCTCTCTGTGATATTTTACATCATTGAGAGAAGAGTTATTAATTCCGAACAGTTTTTAATTGTTTAAACGTGTGTTTTATTGTTAATCTCTCATACAATCTTGATTATAATTTTGTATTCGGCCTAACACCTTGCTTCATTTTTGGATTCTGGCAGTTTGTTTTCCAATATGTACTCGAGGTACGGGGTTCGCCAGTCAGGATGAGATGTGATTTCTCCGATCTCGAGACTATCGATTGTGGGAGTTTGTAACTCATCCACATAAATGGGCTCGTGACATGTGGTAGATGACGACGAGGCAAGTTTTGATAGGGCATCGGCCCACTGGTTCTTGGTCCTGTCCACATTCATCAAATTCCAAGAGATGAAATTTTCTAACATTGTTTTTGCTTTCTCCAAGTAAGCTTGCATTTTGTCGTTGTGGGTTTTGAACTCGCCATTGACCTGTTTCACGACAAGTTGCGAGTCGCTAAAGATGTCGATGGTTTTCACCTCGACTTCAGTTGCGAGCTTAAGTCCTGCGAAAAGTGTCTCGTATTCTGATTCATTATTGGTTGCCTGGAAGGCGAATCGAATTGCCTGTTGAACACGAAATCCATCAGGACTTAGGAGAATTATCCCCGCTCCGCTGGTTTCCGCTGTTGAGGATCCATCGACATGGAGAGTCCATGGTCTCGTAGCTTCGTTGGTGATCTCCCCTTTTGGAGCGTCCGATTTAGAAACCTGGCATTCTGCCACAAAGTTCGACAACACTTGGGCTTTCATTGTTGTTCCGGGTTTGAACTCGATGTGGAACTGGATTAGCTCGATGGTCCACGATACGAGCCGACCCGTCATGTCAGGTTTATGCAATATTCTTTTCAAAGGTTGACCAGTCATCACCTGTATCTCTCGACCTTGGAAATAGTGCCTTAACTTTGTGCTGGCGACAACAAGGAAATAGATTAATTTTTCTACCTGAGGGTATCTTGTTTCCGCGTCGCGTAGAGTATGGCTGATGTAGTATACAGGAGTTTCTTTCCCTTCATCATGTTTCACCAGGACGGCAGCGACAGTGAGGTCGCATGTCGTGAGATACACTCTTAACGGTTCGCCAGGTGATGCCTTGGTTAAGATCGGAGGCGAGGTAAGAAAATTTTTTTGGAAAGGCTTTTCTTACACTCATTCCAAATTAACTTCAATTGTTTTGATGCTCCTTTGATGACCTGAAAGAAGGGGATACAGCGCTTTGAAGATTGGGGAATAAATCTCCATAATGTTGCAATACAGCCTATGAGCGACTGTACTTCCTTCAATGAAGTTGGGTCTTTCATGTCGATGATAGCCTTAATTTGACTAGGGTCGGCTTCAATGCCTCGTTGGGTGAGGAGGAAACCCAAGAATTTGCCTGAAGTTAGACCGAAGGACCATTTAGTCAGGTTTAATCTCATTTGATATTTCCTCACATTTTCAAAGGTTTCTCTGAGAACTGCGACATGATCCTTTGCCCTTTTGGATTTCGCGATCATGTCATCAACATAAACTTGGAGATTACGCCCGATTTGCCAGGCAAATATAGTGTCCATCATTTGTTGGAACGTTGCTCCGGCGTTTATGAGGCCGAAGGGCATGTTCTTATAAGCAATGACCCATCGGTGAGTGATGAAGGCCGCTTTTTCCCAGTCATTGATGTCCATTTTGATTTGGTTGTAACTTGAGAAAGCATCCATGAAGGATAGGAGCTCGTGGCCAGATGTGGCATCGATGAGTTGGTCTATGTTTGGGAGTGGATAATGATCCTTGGGCCACGCTCTATTCATGTCGGAGTAATCCACACACATTCTTCATTTTTCGTTACTTTTCTTTACTAAAACAGCGTTGGCGACCCATTTTGGGAACTGGACAGGCTTGATGAATCCGACCTCGAGAAGACGGTCGATCTCGTCGTCGATGGCTTTTCATTTTTCTTCGGAGAAGACTCACTTCTTTTGGCACACTGGCTTGACTTTAGGATCGATGTGGAAGGAATGGCGTGCTATGACCTCGGGAATTCCGGGCATATCTGTCGGGTCCCAAGCGAAAATGTCCTTAAATTCTCGAATCAACTTAATTGTTTTCTGGCGAAGGTCAAGATCGAGGTTCTTTCCAATCTTAGTGACTTTAATTGGGTCACCCACTATTACCTCGACCTCCTCCGTGTCTTCCATCGGAGCACAATTCGACTCGCTCGAGACCTCGATGAGGTCTCGAGCGTCCATGTCAACGACCTGATTAATGGATTTATCGTCAACATGTTTGTTCTTAGGGATAGCCATCGTCAAATAACATTGCCTTGCTGTGATTTGATCTCCTATGACCTCTCCAACACCAAAGTCGGTGGGGAATTTCATTTTGAGGTGTAGGATGGAAGTAATAGCCTTTAAGGTAGTCAAAGTCTTTCTTCCCAAAATGGCGTTAAAGCTCGAGACGGCATTGATGATGTGGAATTTCACCATTTTCCAGGTCTGGCATGGGAGGGTACCAAAGAGGACTGGGAGGTCGATGGTTCCGATGACCTTTACCTTGTTCCCAGTGAATCCATATTGGGGAATATTTGCATTTTCTAATTTCCTCTCGTCGAGGTTCATTCTAGAGAAGGCGTTGTGATATAAAATATCGATAGAGCTGCCGTTGTCCACTAGAATCTTTTTGACAGTATTCGTTCCGATTTTTGCTGTGATTACCAAGGCATCTTGGTAAGGCTCGATCATGCCTGGAGGATAGTCCTTATCAGAGAAGGCGATGACCGGCGAGGGGTTAGGCCTTTGCTATTTTTGTGGTTCAGGATGAACACTAAACACGTCATGGGCGTATAACTTTTTGGCATTATTGGAGGATCCCCCTGCGGCGTGACCTCCGATTATGACGTCGATGACTCTATCGGGATCGTGTTAGAGATTTTGTTGATTGTTGGCATCATTATCAATGTAATGGACGAGTGTTGTCCTTGTTTTAGCTTGCCCTCGATGAGTAAGCTGAGTTAGAAACATCTTTCGGTTGTGTGACCGTGATCCTCGTGATATTCACAGTATTTTGAACTTGGAGGTCTACCCGGCTTCATCGGCCTCCGGGGTTGATAGTCGGGTTCCGATTTTAGAATGTTGAGGATGGTTGACTTATCTACTGTCAGTTTTGTGAATTCTTTTTTTGTTTTTTATCAGGGTTTCCACAATCTGTCAGAGCGAGATGTTCGCTCTGATCGAGGACTTTTCCTGTCTCGAGACCCCGAATATGAGTCGCCATCTCTTTTGTAGTCTGACCTCGGATATCTAAATCAGGAGCTCGAGCTCTTGTCCCATTTCTGTGAATATCTTCTTGGCGATTGAATGGTTCCGACTTCCTCTTGTAGTGTCATTCTATGTTCTACAATCTGGAAGGCTGCTTGGAGAGATCGTGGACTTTTTTTGAAATATTCTTCCAACAGGGAGCTGTGTCTGTGTTTGTCGATATATGCGGCGAGGTAGTTGATGGCGAGCTCTTTCACAAGGTTGGGTATTTCCGCGACCTCGGCTCGGAAGTGAGTCAAGAAATCTCTTAGCGACTCGTTGGAGCGCTGTCTGACAGTCATGAGCGAGGCCATGATCTTTCCACCCTTGTAATTGCTAGAGAACCTTCCTTTGAAATTAGTCTTTAACAAGTCCCACGAGTCTATGGACCTCGGGGGCAAGTTATTATACCACCGGAAGGCCGTGCCTCGAAGATAGGTGGAGAAGAATTGGCATCGAGCGACCTTCGAGTGTCCGCAAAACGTCATTCTTCCGTCGTAGGTATTCAAAAACTCACTTGGGTCCGTAGATCCATCAAACTGGTTGATTGGTGGGGTTTTTAAGCTTCTGTTTATTCGTGCTTTCTCAATTCTCACACTGAGGGGCTTTCTACTGGGACATCGGAGCCAGCTTGGCTCCGAATGAACTTTTTACACATTTATATGTCATTTTGTAGCTGCGAGTTCTCTTCTGACCTGTAGGAGCCGCTCGACTCACTTTGTCACGAGGCATTCTCTTGAGATTTTGTTTGTATCCTTTTGTGGGAGACCTGATATGACCTGTTTGATTCTGTCTCGTCTTCATAGCTTACGTCATCGTAGTACCCCTCATGGTTGTGACCTGCAGATTGATACTCAGAGGAATGAGCTGATAGCGATGTCTGCTGCAGCTCGAGTTGGAGGCGTCTTATTTCCCTTCGCTTTTCCAATTTTTCCTCCAGCTTCTTCCTCTGAGCCTCGAGGGCTATTATTTCGTCGTTCGAGCCGTAGAAGTCCTCATCGTTTTCTTCAACTTCTATATCCACATTTTGTCTTCTTATTTTCTCGAGGTGAAGACGACGTCGCTCGTCAGTACTTGTTTACCCGAAGCCGTTGAAACCATCGTACGGGTGTCAAGCCGGGGTCTCTTTTTGTCTTTATTTTGCTCTGTGGCGGGGGGTCTCTGGGATCCCTCTGCCAATTCATCATTTTCTGGAGCGGAGAATAAACGTCTCGGCTGGAGTGGCTGTCACGAGGCGTCGTTGTCCTCACGGGGGACTGTTCGGATCTCCTCCTCCGTGAGGCGTTGTACGACTGGTTCTTCATCATCAATAATCATTTTTTCATGGTGCAACTATTAGTAAAGAAGCTCCTTCTAGCGCCAAATGATAGATTGTGAAATATCTAGAGGCTAAATAATTAATAATAAGCAAGGTAATAGAGTTGGAATGTATATCAGCGACCGCCTATCAGCGACCGCATATCAGCGATCGACTGCCGTAGCTACTAGTCATCAGTGACCGACTGCGGTAGCTGATATTAGTCGCACAAAAACTGGTAGTTGATAGGCAATTCTGCGACGGCTAGCAGCGACCGTAACGTTAGCGACCGCCATTAGCGACGGGTCGGTCGCTAATCCTAGTCAGCTTTTACATGCCACCATTCCACGTGTCAGCGACGCCATTGGCAACGAAAATTAGTCACTAATAATAGCGACCAAACTCAGCTACCGAAATTCCGTTGCTATTGTTAGCAACCACTTTCGGCTACCGAATTCTGTCGCTATTGTTAGCGACCAGTATCTGCTACCAATTTTTGTCGCTATTTGTAGCGACTAACTTCAGCTACAGAATTTCGTAGCTAATTTGGTCCGTGCATTAGCTACTACATCAGCTACCGCATGCAGTCGCAGATATATTATTTCTAACTAGCATGATAGCCCGTGCAAGGTACGGGCCACATTTTAATTCATATAATATTTTTCAAATTTGTGATGGAGTTCGTTATATCCTCTTGTCAGTGTGTTTTACCTTTCACGTACAACGGTTTACTAAGATTCAATTGTTAATAATCGTTCTAAATTTAAATTATTAGCACACTCTAAATTTTGAGGATCATATTTTTAGTGATGCTTATTGAATGTGAGAAGGAGACAAAAGTTGTATACAAGAAGAGTTAATCGTTAGCTATCAAGTATTACCATGATAATAGTGTCCTTTAGTTTGTTTTTCAGTAAAATCCTAAAAGGATTACCATGATAGTAGTTCTTTTAAAGCTTAATGACCTTTTGGCCCTTTAAGTTTGCACATTTATACCCATAAAGCCCTTTATTTTTAAAGCGCTCCTTTTCATCCCTCCAACTTTAGAATGTACCTTTTTGCCACAAACTTTCGTCTATTCGTTCTAAAAGACGACGATTTTATGCCAAAAAGACAACGGTTTTGTGGCTAAAATGTACATTTCTAAGGTTGGAAAGGCGAAAAAGAACGTTTTAAAACTATAGAGTTTTACAGTATAACTGTGCAAACTTGAAAGACCAAAAGGTCATTAAGCCATCTTTTAACTACTTTCAATCTTAGCCACAACATTTTTTGAATATCCATTTTCTCTTATACTCATATGTCTACCTCATATCTACTCCAATTTATTACTGATCATGTGCACTCTCACTTCGGCCTTTTTTCGATCACTATTCAGCCACCTCATTATACCTCTAAGATCCTCCCTTTCCTCCAACCACATCATATATGCACATTTATCTTGCCCCACCACCTTTCTTTTGTCTTTAACAACCTTAAGTTTGTTCGTCTTTTCTCGCTCCAATCATCTCGCATTCATCTTTGACAATCTCTCATCGACCTGCGTTTCCATGTTTATATAAGATTACTATTGTTGTCTTTACGAGCTGAATAGGTGTTATTATAATAAAATAGTTAATTGTTATATCTCTCACACATTAAACATGTATACGTTTTTCGAATGTTATTTTGGTAACATTATTTTTTTGAACTTCAATTAAATTCTTTTAATATTCGTCAACAAATTAGATTAACATTTTATTGTACCTTATTTAGTTGTATTATTGTTTTTTTAAGTTAGATAAAAAAATTGATGTACATATTCGTTTACTGGTATTTAGTTGAGTGTATTTCGTATCTAGGTGTCCAAATTTAACAATAAATGAATTCATACTGTATGTATACTTAGGGATGGGCATTAGATCGGTCAATTCAGGGTCGGGTAGTGTTATACCCGTCACACTCCCCGAATTCGAACATAATCATTGAACCCGTCCCGATTTCCGAACGAGTATCATTATGTTCCTAGATTTCTGCCCCAAAGGGAAATAGGGATTCCCGCGAGAAATCGTGGAGTTTAATTTTGTTTTAGTTAAAATTTTGAACTTGAACCCGTATCGATCCCCGAATGAAGATTATTTTACTTCATGATTCTTACCACGAACGGGGAAAGAGGATCCCCGCAAAAAATGGAGATACTTAATTTTTTTTATTTAAAATGTATATATTCTCGAATATATCGGATAATAAAATTAATTTGATAAATCATGATAAAATTATTATTATATTATAAATAGAGATTTGAATTAATTTTTTAATAAAAAAGATGAAATATAGTATTAAAATTCTATTTTAGTTTGTTAAATTTTATATCAGAAATTCTAAGTTTATAAAAATTTTGAAATTTTGAATTATATTATTTTTAACAATCTAGTAAACATATATTTTAAAAATTTATTCTTCATAAATATGATAATCATTTGGGGAACGAAATCAGGGATGGGATACCTTAATCTCTGAGGTTGTTCCCTTCATCCAATTTTTTTTCTAGAATATTTCATGTTGTCCCGAAAAATTTGTCAAATACCTAAAAAAATGGGAAACGGATTAGATCGAGGTCACATGATGAAATGTTCATCCTTACGTGTCTCACGTGAATTAATTTTATTTTGTTAGGAGAATAACAAACATAGATAACTAATATAATTTATAATTTTACAAAATAAAACTAATATACACGTACCATAAATTAAAATTTGAATTTATGTTATTTCGTATATCATGTGAATTCGAGGCCTATATATTTAAAATTTTATATGAAATACACATAATTTCAATCTCTTTAATAATCTAGTAAATATATGTTTAATTTTTTTTTTCTAAATATGATAATCAGTCGGGGAACGGAAACGGGGATCGTGCCGGGATACCTTAATCCCCGAGCCCATTCCCTTCGCACGAATTTTTATTCTATAATATTTCATGCTGACCCGAAAAAATTCCCTAATCCACAATCCAAATGGGAAAGGAATCAGTTCGGGTAGATATGGTGAAATGCTCATTCATACGTGTACCACGTAACAAACATAAATAAATATTATAATTGGTGTTTGCATAAAAATATTAATATACATGTATCAGAAATTAAAATTTATGTTATTTCGTGTACCATGTGAATTATATATTTAAAATTTTATAGTAAATACACGTACATTCAATCATTGTTATTCATTCAATTAAAAATAGTTTACATGTTTTATCATTTTAATTAATTTTATCATGAATAAATTTGAAGATAAATATTAAAAAAAATTAGCAAGTAAATTGTCTATGCATGCAATTATATTGATTATAAAAAATGTATAATTAATTGTTCTAGTGTAGTACTAATACATGCAAACACAAAAATTTTGGTACATGGAGGTCATATTAAAAAAAAATTAGCAAATGGATTGTATATGTATGCAATCATTGATTTGAAAAGATGTATCATCAAATGTTCTAGTGTAGTGGTAATACATACAAACATAAAAACATTAATACATGGAGGTCATGGGTTCAAATCCATGAAAATTATTATTTTTTAGCAATAACATAATGTAAGGGGTACTAAATAGGTGGAAATGGCATGTTGACATATAATAGATATAATGGATTATATAATAATATCCCTATTTATACCCATTTTTGCAAAATTTACACCTGTTTTTCCCAACACATTCACAACAATTTTAATAAATATAAATATTTGTCCAACAGAATCCAAATCAAATAAATTAAAAAGTTCACATCATCATAAAATCCAACATTCTATCCATAACAACCACAACCATATGTTTGGGTATCGTTCAAGTACTAAATTACAATGAAGACAGAAATGTGACCAAAACAAACTAAGATTTGCCAGACTCGCCATCTCCGTCGTGCATGATGTGATCCCAATTAACAAAACAATAAAACAGGTTACCTACACATGGTATGTTAATAACGAACACATATGAAATCAGCATGGTAGATGCATTCTATAACAAGTTAATTCATCCTTTTTACTGCTCATCTATTAGATATATACTCAGAGCATCTTAAATAGAACAATGGCTGTACTTTTAAAGATCTCAAAATTATGATATTTCAAAATTATGTCTTTTCTTATGCATTTTCTGTTTGTTATAATAATACTGCCTAAACTACTGAAGAAATTCAAAATTATTCAAAAGTACCTTATCAGGTGCTCCTGCGGATCAGTTACTGGCGGCTATACCGCGCTTCTTCACCCAATTCTCTTCTCTCCACTGGTCACACATCTGACCCCATATATCGGCGCTGCACCACCAAGGACTATACTCGTGCATGTACAATACTCCACTACTTGGATGGTCGATGCCAGCATTCTGAAGGGCTTTCAAAACATATAAGATGTTGCTCACAGTTCAAGATGCTTACCCACTGGACTATATTACGACAATTAACTCCAAAACTTTCATTGGATATGGCTTCTTGGCCAGATATCAACTCAAGAAGTATGACCCTAAAACTATAAACATCACTCTTATCGGTCAACTGCTGGGATATATAATACCTGCACAACATCATAAAAATCTAATTAAAGTAGCTTTTCACCTATTTTTTGTCTATTCTCGATATAACAGTTAATTAAAACATCAATAATAAATAATGTTATTAATGCCATAACATCATGTTGACTAATAATTGTAATTGAAGACATCTTAGATTAAAATTGATTCGATTTGACAGATACAAGAATGTTGCAACTATAAAATTATGAATGCTTACTACTGCAAAGTGACCAAAAAAATAAAAAACTTAATGTAGTTCTAGCATTATCATTTGGAGTGCAAATACAAAATATTACTAGGAGGGAAGTGCTCTAATATCATGTAGTATTATTTAGTCTTGGTTTCAGCACTATACTCAGCAAATTCTTACTAAAGTGACTGTCTATTATCTACATCCAAGCGAATTAGAAAAGCACAAACATATGCTTCATGTTGAAGAATCGTTATATTTATCTTAAATTTCCAACCACTTAATAAAACTCTTCATTCGTAGCAATTCCAAACACCAAATAGTTAGTTAAAAACAATTTTACAGTTCCACCAAACTATTTAGGAAGGAGAAAGTCCTTACTCTGGATCCAGATACCCAACAGTGCCTCAAACTATGCTGGATACGTGAGAGGCTCCTTCTATGGCAAGTTTTGAGAGACCAAAATCTGAAACTTTTGCTCTCATGTTCATGTCAAGAAGAATATTGCTGGTTTTTAAATCCCTATGAATTACATAAAAAGTTAAATATTAGATCACATGTTACTGTAGTAAACTACCAAAATGAGTAGAATAATTTGGAAAAAAAACAAGGGAGGGGAAAGGGTAAACAAACCCCAGGATTGCCAATTCTAGTAATGGGTAGACATCCAATTCTAGTAATGGGTACACAATAGACACAATCAAATAATCCAATTAAACACAAATCCACAATAAACTAACAACATAAGAATGATAGATACGTAAAAACTAAATTAACAACAAATATTATCCAATAGTCGTGCAACCGAATCCAATTGTAAATTCCTAATTAACACAAATAAAAACTAAATTAACAACATAAGAATGATAGATACATAAAATGGGAAAATAACAACCTTTAACTTCATATACATACATAATCGAATAAACTTGTGAGCCCTAATTGAAAAATAATATATATGTACATATGATAGATACATATAATGGGAGATAAGAGAGTGCAGAGGCATGAGTGAGAGAGGGGAGATATGAGTTATTTTACCTCTAATCGACCAGAGACGAGAGAGACCAATGTGAGAGAGGAGTGTTGGAATAAAATAATTTTGTTAAAAAGTTTTGGTACTAAAATCAGCCTGCTCAATGCGTCAAAAAAAAAAAATCAGCCCGCTCAACAAAAACTCAAACAGCCCGCCTAAATTTTGGGTCAATTTTAATAAAAAAATTAACTATAAAAATTTAACAGATTTTAATATCAAAAAATGTACTATAAAAAATTAAATAGTAAAAAATTCAGAAAATAAAAATATTATTTGGTTTCAGATTTTAACCGTCAACTAGTGGTTTGACCAGTACTTCTAACTAGTGTATAGTCCCGGATTGATGTTTCAATTTTTTTAAAAATATTTCCGAATAATCCAACCGTATAAATGTCAAGATCTATATATTGTAGTGATATTCCAAAAATTTCAGAACATAATAAATTTATTTGGATTGAGATTTTAAAAATTAACTAAAGGTTTGACTAGTACTTCTAACTAGTGTTTAGTCCCGAATTGATGTTTCAATTTTTTAAAAAATATTTCTGAATGATCCAACCATATGGATGTCAAGACCTATATATTTTAGTGATATTCCAAAAATTTCAGAAAATAATAAATTTATTTGATTTGAGATTTTAAGAGTCAACTAGTGATTTGACTAGTACTTCTAATTAGAGTTTAGTCCCGGATTGGTGTTTCAATTTTTTTTAAAAAATATTTTTCTATAATCCAACAATTATGGATGTCAAGGTCAATATATTTTAGTGATATTCCAAAAATTTCAAAAAATAATAAATTTATATTATTTGAGAATTTAAAAGTCAACTAGTGGTTTGACTAGTACTTCTAACTAGTGTTTAGAAATTTTTCTTATTTATTCCTAATATTTTTGGAATTTTCTTGTAACCACGGATCTTTTTCTTATTTATTCCAAATAATTTAGGAATTTTCTTGTACCCATTGGTACTTTTCTTATTTATTCCAAATATTTTAGGAATTTTTTTGTATCCACGAATCTTTTTCTTATTTATTCCAAATATTTTAGGAATTTTCTTCTTCCCACAGGTATTTTTCTTTTTTATTTCTATTACTTTAGGAATTTTCTTGTACCCACGAATATTTTTCTTATTTATTCAAATATTTTAGGACATTTCTTGTAACCATATGTATTTTTCTTATTTATTCCTAATATTTTAGAAATTTTCTTGTACCCACAGATATTTTTCTTATTTATTCATAATATTTTAGGACTTTTCTTGTAATCACGGGTATTTTTCTTATTTATTCCTAATATTTTAAGAATTATCTTGTACCCACGGATCTTTTTCATATTTACTCCAAATAATTTAGGAATTTTCTTGTACCCACAAGTATTTTTCTTATTTATTCCAAATATTTTAGGAATTTTCGTGTAATCACGAATATTTTTCTTATTTATTCATAATATTTTAAGACTTTTCTTGTACCCACAGATATTTTTATTATTTATTCATAATATTTTAGGACTTTTCTTGTAATCACGGGTATTTTTTTAATTTATTCCTAATATTTTAGGAATTTTCTTGTACCCACGGGTCATTTTTTATTTATTCCAAATAATTTAGGAATTTTCTTGTACCCATATGTATTTTTCTTATTTATTTCAAATATTTTAGGAATTTTCTTGTAACCACGAAATTTTTCTTATGTATTCATAATATTTTAGGACTTTTCTTGTAACCACATGTATTTTTCTTATTTATTCATAATATTTTAGGACTTTTCTTGTAACCACAGGTATTTTTTTTTTTTTTTGAACAACACTCGTATTTTTCTTATTTTTGTTAATGATAAATCTCCCGAAAATTATTTTTGTTAGTATAATTGTAAGCAATATTAAAAATCTAAAAATCGACCTTAATTAATTTTTTTGGTATAATTGTAATCAATAATTAAAATAACCTTTTAAATCAACGATCGCATTTTGCGACAGAATTGGTAGCAAAACACTGACGTGGCATCTTCTGCTACTGTATTCGGTCGCTATAAGGTTTCGTCGCTAAAACTTAGTATTAGTAACCGGATTCGGTAGCTACTAGTTTGCTTACATGTCACTATCTGCGACGAAATGCGGTCGCTGGTAATATTTTGTAGCTAAAAGGTGATCGCCAATATTGTGCGGTATTTGCGTGGGCGGGAAACTTACTTTGACGACGGATCAGCTACCGCGGTCGGTCGCAGATATTCTTTAACGACAAATACTTAATCTGTCGCTGAAAGCGGTAGCTGATATAAATTTTTAGCTACGGCAGCTGCGATCGTTGATATAAATTTTTAGCTACGGCAGCTGCGATCACTGATATATTTGGTCGCTGTTAGGCGTTTTTCTTGTAATAGAATATTATTATTTCATAATCAGTGGGAATCAATGGGAGACTCTCCTCTTGCATCCTTCTCCAAATAAGGAGGTACAAATATATTTATAAGGGATTTATGTGGGTCCCCTTCCTTTACTTGGAGAGAAAGCTAAAGTAAATTTACATGAATGGGTTTCAAGGACCATTAAGAAAATGAAATACATTTGGGTCTAACTACAATCTAATTTTAAAGGTTCTAATTACAACCTATTTTCTAGTCTAATATTCATGATCCAACACATAATATGTAACCATTTTTTGTTTGACATAAGCTTGAGTGCTTTTAACACCCACGTAATCGACAGAACTTGTCAAACACCTTCAGGTGCATTCTCTCAAGGGTTTCCCGGACGGAGGTGGGGATGACCAAACCAAACCAAACCAAACCAAACATACCCAGTATATCCCGCTCAGAGCAGGGTCTGGGGAGGGTAAGATGTACGCAGACCATACCCCCACTTTTAGAGCGGGGAGGCTGTTTCCGTGTAGACCCTCGGCTAAGTGCACGACAAGCAAAGAGTGTGATAAATACAAAGGAAACCATCTGGAACGGAAATGAACGAAGCCATACCTGAGCCCATGGCGTTCTACACATGGGGCATACCTGTTTGCACGGAGTTATGCTACCACCGGAGTTATGCTACCACCGGGCCGGGATCCCTGAAACTGCAAAACCAGCAAACAAAAGACACTAAAAACGCAAAGTGAGAAACGCTAAAGTCGAACTACTACAAAATCGCTAACCGAGACAACCCAAGTCTGAGGCTCTCGACAACTGATCCGCACCCTAAAAGAGAATCCACCATTCTGATACGCCGCCTCCAAGCCGACCTATCCGCAACCATGGTCTCATTTAAGTCTAAGGCCTTCAAATCCAGCCTGAGCTGCTCTTCCCACGACCTCCTCGGTCTGCCTCTCCTCCTCGCCCCACCAACCGAAAGATTCTCGACCCTCCTAACTGGGGCTTCAACCATCCTCCTACGGACGTGGCCGAACCAACTCAACCTTCCTTCCCTAAGTTACGCAGAAAAAGGCGCCACTTCAAGCTCGCTCCTAAACACCGCATTTGGGACTCTGTCCAACAACGAGCGCCCACAGGACCACCGCAACATCCTCATTTCAGCCGCTTCCAACTTCCTAACCAGGGCCTTCTTCTCCGCCCAACACTCCGAACCATATAACATCGCTGGACGGATAGCCGCTCTATAGAATTTCCCTTTCAACTTTAAAGGGACTTTCTTATCGCACATCACCCCTGACGCTGCCCTCCACCTTAACCACCCCGCCTTGATACGATGCGTGACATCGGCTTCAATCTCACCTTCCTACTGGATGATCGAACCTAAATACTTGAACTTGTCCGTCTGCGGGACGATCTGGTCTTCAATCCTAACCTCCACCCCTTCTTCGCTGGCCTCACCACTGAAGTTACACCAGAGATACTCGGTTTTAGAATGGCTCATACGTAACCCTTGGGACTCCAAAGTAGATCTCCAAAGCTCCAATTTGTCGTTCACCTCCCTCCTCGATTCCGCCACTAGCACGATATCATCCGCGAAGATCATGCACCATGGGACAGCATCTTGAATCCCCCGTGACATGACATCAATGATAAGGGCGAAAAGAAAAGGACTCAGGGCCGACCCCTGATGAAGCCCCATCTCAACAGGGAAGAAACGGGATTCCCCCACTGGGGTCCGAACGCAAGCACTAGCTTTGGAGTACATGTCTTGAATCACCCTAACGTACGCCGACGGCACTCCCCTCTCCTCAAGGCTCTTCCAGATAGCTTCACGGGGTATGCTATCATAAGCCTTCTCAAGATCGATGAACACCATATGAAGGTCTTTGCGACGATCCCTGAACTTCTCCATAAGGCGTCTAACGAGATGAATAGCCTCGGTCGTCGATCTCCCAGGCAAAAATCCAAATTGATTCTCTGAGACTTCAACTACTCTTCTAATCCGACTATCAACAACTCTCTCCCAAAGTTTCATAGTATGACTGAGTAATTTAATACCCCGGTAGTTACTACAACTCTGAGCATCGCCTTTATTCTTGAAAAAAGGGACCACAACACTACGCCTCCATTCAGCTGGCATCTTAGCACCCAAGAGAAGAACATTGAACAGATCTGATAACCATTGGACGCCAACCTCACCAAGACAAAGCCAAACCTCGATCGGGATAAGATCCGGGCCAACCGCCTTCCCTTTAGCCATCTTCTGCAGGGCACCCTTGACTTCCTCCTTGCTGATGCGCTCACAGGACTTAATAGAGAGCACAGGCGAGAGAGAGACCTCTCGCTCCACCCCGACACCACTCCTCCTAGCCTCGTTGAAAAGATTATGAAAATACGAACTCCACCTCTCCTTAATAGCATTATCGTTCATTAACACTAGGCCTGAATCGTCCTTAACAAACTTAACAGAACCCAGGTCCGTCATCCCAAAATTCCGTATAATCATGAAATTAATATTAAATAAAAAAATTATAAAATTCATATTTTTAATATTAAAGTATTACGATATTTTGATTTCGTCCCCTCAAATTTTATGACTATAGTGATAGAATTTTCGATATTTATCATAACTTTAAATTTTAATACTTGAATTTAAAAATATTCATAAATTAAAAAAATTAAATAATAAATTTTTATTTTATTTAATAACAAATTATTTTAAGATATTAATTATTAAGAAGAAAAAAAAATTCGCCCCACGAACTTGATTTTCTAGTTCCGTTATCGGAATAAGTATCGGTTGATCACATTGTAAATAAAATACAAGTATTTTTTGGAAAATTTGGACCATTTTATTTCTGACAGAAGAATTGTATTCATAAATTGGTATCAAATATTGCTATTTATAACTTGTATAGTCCACGTTCTTAAATTCATTCTTATGTTTACTATGTGGGTTATATATTTATTGAAATTTTTAACAACAGTATGTAGATGGTTCTCCATCATTGTAGTAAAATTTAACACTTCTTGATAAACGAGGATTTAGGAATCTTAAAATATCCATTGATTTTGAAATGAAAACCCTTCTGTCTATATATCATCCGCTTCTGTGCATGCTCTGCAATTTTCTTTTGTGAGTCTCAAATGTCTCAATAAGGTAAAAATTCATCAGTTTGTGCTAATTGCATGATGGGTTTCATTTTGATTGAATAATTATAATTGGTTTTGTTGGTGATTCTTGAAATTCCGAAAGTTCGAAGCTTTTATTGTTTTCAGGGTATTTGAATTGTGATGTATAGAGATTTTTTAAAGCTTTTGTGTACATGCAATGTTAAAAAGTTTTATGACAGCAATGCTAATTTGTGAATTGGTTTATTGAGCCTGTTAGTTTGTTGAAATTGTGATTTAATTGATACAAGATTAAGCAAGAAGTATGACTCGGAGTACTGATGGGGAGGAAAGTGACAGGGAGAATGGTTATAGTTCATCTTTCATTGACAGGCCTAGTTACTACCATGAAACGCCTACTTATAGAACACGCTATCCCGGTGCAGTTAGATTGAGAGCATATATGTTTGATGGATTAGGAAATTATGCTAACAAGGATTGGGATCTACAAGAGGGTAGTGGACAGCAGTTTTGTTGGTATCATGTAGAGCTTCCTAGAGGGAACCAGAAATTGTCACAATTTGCGCAATACCTTATTGATGCTCTTTGTCCGCCTTTGAAACTTCAAGATATTCTCTCACTTCTTAGTAATGGACCCTTTTGTGGTTATGTAGATGGTGCTCTTGCTTTTAGAGTCAATTCACCTGGACCTGCATCTAGCAAATTTACTTTCAGAATTGCTGCAAGAGTTACTGAAAATTCGGTAATAACTGTATCTTTGGGTCGAATTCCTAGATTGGGTTTCTCGCCAGTTGGTCAGTCACTACTTCTGGATGTTCCTAGCGTAGAAAGTCCCAGATATATTAGGGGCGAGCACAAGGAAAAGAAAGGAACTGTGATTGCAGAACATGTTCTTGATTTTTTGTTACGGATGAATCATTCAGAGGAGGCAGATAATGCTGTGCCGAAGTGTGTATCGAATCTCGTTGTTCACATTATTGACACACATGTGGATCACCTTCAGGATGTTGTGACAACGCTTGAATCGGATCTAGATACAATAGAGTTTGAATTGGATAAAGGTAAGAATGAGTTATGATGTTTTGTCTTTTTTGCTTTGTTAATCTGTAAACTTAAAAAAACTCTTTTTATATAATGTCCTTGCACTTTTATGTTGATTTTTATTAATTCGCATGGAAATTTTCTTACACTATGTTCATTACAAACATCATCGCTTAGGCTTCATTCCAGTCCTTGTGTTTACATAAGTGTAATTGCTATAATTTTGTTGTTTTGGATGTCTGAGGTCTTCCATTATAGTTCCACGTCGTCTACTTGATTCTTGCTTTTAGAAATGTGATGATTGTGTACTTGCTCCTTATTCTGTGCTTAGATTCATAATAAAGATGTATCATGATTGACAATATAATTCGTGTTATACTTATACTATACTTGCCCTCTCTGTAGAGGTAGGTGGCCATGGATAAACAAGGTAATGGAGACAATCTTGTTGCCATACATGTTACATATATAATCGAATACCTTGCATATAATCTAATGCCCTTTTCTAAAGGGGGATGTATAGGGTCTCTTACATTCAATGTTACTGTTCTTTCTAAAAGTATTACGTTTTCTGTATTCCAGGTGGTTTTGCTCTAAAGGAAAAGTTACTAGAGGATAGACGGTTCCCAAGGATGCATCTAGACTTGCAGCGCTTGCTGCAGGTAGTTTCTCATCATAATTCACCAGAAATATTTAGTCTAATACCTTTCGTCTAATCTGAGAATGTTCATTTACTCTAGCACCTACGACATAAACATCAGTGGATATAGAAATTAGTTTTACAATTTAAAAATCTTGTAAGATGTCTTTCATGAGGCAAAGGTCCACTGTCAACATGGAAAAGATTGCCCAACAACGTACCAGGAAACTCTTCACAAGAGTGGACAAAAAAAACTATTTTCTTGTCAAGGTCCATAAGAATTTTGGTGACTTCCCTGTAATCAGTTTTCAACTCAATTTTTTGATTACTTTTTGTGGTTATTTCGAACTATTCTAGTGAAGGTATATACATTTGTGAGATCTCGACAAATTCTAATGGTTTGCAGGTGATTGCGCATGGGGAACAAGTATTTCCACGAGTCAAGGAAAAATGTTCTTCAAAAGATTGGTTTGCCACTGAAGACATCAATTCGATCGAAGAGTTATGTGGGGGACTAAGGCGACTAAAAGAGAATGTTGGTTTTATAGTCAGTCGTGTCACAGCCGTCCAAGCAGGTCTTGACAATTGGCAAGCAGAACAGATCAACAAAAAACTTTACTATCTTTCATTCTTGTCAATCATATTTCTTCCTTTGTCCATTATCACCGGAGGTTAGAATAATCTCATGAAAGTCCCAGCTGTACTTTTATACAAAAAATCGACAGCCTCTTTGATACCAGTTTATTTGTTATGTTGACAGTGTTTGGAATGAACGTGGGAGGAGTTCCATGGACAGGACAAGATGATCCGGAGCTAGAAGATGGTTTTCAAAATGTTGTATGGTTGAGCATCGCAACACTACTTTTGATACTGGTGCTCTTTCTTTTCCCAGCACTTTGCACTCGTCTAACTGCTTGGCACAAGAAGAGAAAGATAAGAAAAAGTTTGCGAGGAGACCTGATAGAAATGGCTACATGAGGCTTTAAGAAAGAGAATGAGTGGCCCTTATGCATAGTGTTATGCTAGTCGTTATATATTCTTTTCCCAGATAAATAAAATGTCTACCCTCATATAAATTCAGATCTTTTTCATCCAACACCATTTTCTAAAGCTTTTTTTTTCGCCTTGAGGAGTAATGTCATTAAAGATACAATTGTCATGCTGTTATCTGCTTAATAGGAGCAACTTTTTCAAGTGTTCAAGAATTCAGGGACGAGCCACGACCTAAAAGAGTGTGCTACACCCCCTAATTTCAGTTCATGGCCCCGAACTATCTGATTTTGTCGTAAGTAGCGATCCTTAACCGTGCTTTCACACTATTATTCCAAAGATGACTGTTTTCTGAAGTGCAAGGAAAATAGTCATTCCCACTTCAACTTTGAACAGAAGGCAATAATAAAATCGACATTGCAAGAAAAACAGAGAACATTACGAACCAGTGGATCTGATAAGTCTAAACTCTGAAACACTTGGTAGAAAGCTGTTGCCAGTATGTGGCATGCTAAGAACTAAGGAGTTTCGTTGCAATGAACGAAAATGGAGCTTATTTGCAATGAAAAGAAAAAAGAACTGAACTTGTTACTAGTATGATCACTCTGTTCCTGATTTCATGAACTTAAATGCATATGTTTTTTGAAACAGAATCGAGCAAGAATGAATTGAAGTACTATTTGATTTTGCCGGCATTGAATTTTTTTTTTTTAAGTTTTTTATACATTATTTTCGCATTCTTTTTAAAAAAAAAAAAAAAACCTCTGGATACTTGACATTCCAACCAAAAGTGCTAAAACATTATACAAACAAAAATGTTATTCCCTCCGTTCCCAAATACTTTGCTTGTTTCGACTTTAGACACGGTTCACTATAAGCGATTGACTACTAATTTACGCATAATTTATAAGACAAAATATAGTATTTTGTTTGATTCGTATTTATGATTACTTCAATACAGTGAAATTTTTATATTTAATACTAATACGAAATTGAAGATATTAACGATTATTGGCAAACGTGTCCAAAGTAATAGGAAAAGTATTATGGAACAGAGGTAGTATATTTTAAGTAGACACGTTAAATTTTTATTAAATTTCTCTTCAAGGTTTTATTATTACAATTTTGCTTAAAAGATTTCTTATATATATTTCGCAAGGTGACACATTTCAAATTATTGTATTTGAAATAATAACCATCTAATCAATTGAAATAAGTAAACCAACATAAAATTTTTAAAATTTACCCATGACTAGACAATTCAGTACACTATAATCTTCCAATAAGATAGTAAATTCATTTTCTTTTCAATATTTTCATATCTTAAACTTTGTAAAGGGTATTTGCATAATAAATTCATGATACTGTCAAATCAAATTTTTTAACCTTCAAATAAGATATTATAAATTACTAAAGGTAAAATAAATTTCACTAAATTATAAAAAAGTATAAAATTCAATTTTCACTAAATTTATATAATCTTCAAATAAGAAACACTCATATAACAAAACATTTGTAAAGGTGAATATAATAAAAATTTCACTAAATTATAAAACACAAAATATAATAATAATAATTTTGGTTCACTCTTTGGAGCTTGGAGGCGCTATATCTTTAACCCAAACCCTACAATCTCCCTGCATCTTCCAAACCCTAGCTTAAACCTCTCCCAAAAACAATGGAGGACACAAAAGTGATGAAAACCCAGAAACCCAAGAAAAGAGAAAGACCAATTGATCAAGAATCAAACCCTAATCTTGATCCTATTAAACCCATGGAAAGAAAAAAGAAAAGAAAAGCTTTAGCTAAAGAAAAGCACAAATATTTAAAACCCATTTGTGAAAACACCCAAGATTTGATTGTACCAATGGATGAGACTTCATCTCATTCAGAAAGTGATAATGGGTTGCCTGAATTACATCTTGGGGTGTTTAAAGATCTTGGGAATGGTGAGGTGAGTGTTAGAGTTGGTGCAGCTGAGAGATTGGTTAAAGAATTGAAAGTAGTGCAGAGAGTGTTTGAGAAAGTTGGTGGGGATGGTGAAAATGAAGGTGGGTTGATGTTGGAAGCTGAGAAAGATGATGGGTTGAATGGTTGTGCTCCGTCGGTTCGGTATGCGGTTAGGAGGCTCATTCGGGGTGTTTCGTCGTCTCGTGAGGTTTGTTTTTGGTCTTTGTTGTGGTTTTTGGGTAATTTGTTATAGTTTTACATTGGGTTTTATGTAATTTGTGGAATTTTGTGGTTGTTGGGAGAATTAATTAGCAGTTTGTTTTGGATGGTTTTTGGTGTGAATTTGTAATGTATCTGTGGTTTGCTAATGGATATCTTTGTTTTTTGCGGGATTGAAAACTCTTTTTTTCTTATAATTTTTGCTATGTGTTATTAGAAGACTTATTTAGAGGTTTGTTTTACTGATGTTTGTTGAGATTTTGGACAATGTGTGTATATGGCTATCACTCTTTTGTGGAATTAAAAGCTTGTATATTTTTTATGCTATCTGTAAATTAGAACAATTATTTTGAGGTGTGGGTCAATGTTTTTGGTTGTAGTTCTTTATAAAGTAGCTTTAACTTGATAATGGATTTTTATTTCTTGTTGAATTGAATGCTTATTAATATTAGTTGCTGTTATAACCTTTGATACAGGGGATGTTTTATTCAGCATCTTTTTTTCCAACGTGCATAAAACAAAAGTAATCGCTCTACTTACTTCCTCTATATTGCTTTAACTATAGTAACGGGTTCTACTTACGCTCTATGGATCACTGAAATGTTAATTAAATGATTCATTCTTCAAGTAGAAGGCATGTACCTTGTGTTTTTTCATCTATAGTGTTCTTGGGTGTTTTTTTTTTGATTTTATAATAATATTATGAAACCGTATGTGTAGTGCGTGTGTGTGTACTTAAATATAAAAGATAAAAATTTCACATACTATTAGTTGGGCGTCATGTTTACTCATTCAGTAAAGTTTAAGTATTTGTCCTTCTTTTCTTTGTCTTTTCTATTTGAGTGACACTTAAAAAATTGATAATTTGTGCTAGTATTACGCTCGACATGTTCTTAAGAAGGCATTGTGTGAAAGTTTTATTATCCATAGCTTGATCAGCGGCATCAAATTGTTGGTCATGGGGTTTGATGGAATCACTGTATTTTCTATTCGCTTTTTTAGTAGTCAACTTTAAATGAGTTTTTGTATTAAGAAATCAACTGTAGGAGTTGTGATTACACATGTAAGCTCATTATTCCATAACATTGATAATTGGATAAATGGTTTTAAGTGTTTATATTACAGGTCCTTACTGGACATGATAGTACTTAGTACCAATAACTGTATGCTTTGTTGACAAAATAGCATACTGCAGTTATTGCTGTCTACAAATACTTCTCAGTGACCTAACTCTTTGTATAATTGGTGCAGTGTGCTAGACAAGGGTTTGCTTTGGGATTGACTGTTTTAGTTGGTGCACTTCCTTGTGTCGAAGTTAACTCATTGATGAAACTGATTGTTGATTTATTAGAAGTCTCTTCGTCAATGAGGGGTCAGGTATGTAAGCATTTCTTGTTCTCTACAGAAGGTTTTGGTATCTTGCAAGTCTTAGTTTCTCTTAATGTCTGCACAGGATGTAAAAGATTGTCTCTTGGGTCGCTTGTTTGCTTATGGTGCCATTGCACGATCAGGAAGACTAACCAATGAGAGTACCGCTGATAAGAGTTATATTTATGTCAAGGATTTTGTTAGTTCTCTCATCTCCCTTGCATCCAGAAAGCAGTATTTGCAGGAGCCCTCTGTCATAATTATCTTAGAATTGGTCGATAAGGTAGTGTTCTACCCTTTCTGAATAACATTCTGTATGAGCTACAAATTCTAGATATTTTCTTCTTTTTTCAGCATATTTTTCCTTTTCCCTTCATTGTACTTCCAAAAATGAGTTTTATTATCCCAAATTCCCTGTTTTAAGCATTATGATGCGCACAGTTTTGCTGCATGTCTTATATGATATTGAGGTTATGAATGCATAGTGATTAGTGCCTTAACGTGCAAGACCTAGCTTCAACCTCATATCATTTTGTAGTAAAGACACCCTAGGTTTTAGTTTTCACAAAAATTTGTGCTCTTGTTGTTTTAATACACCAACATCGTGAACACAAACAATATAATGTGCATAAAACATAAAAAAAATATCTTAGCATATTGAGGACCTTTATGTCATGCAAGATCTATTTGCCTATTTGCTCTAAGGGAAACTATTGGGCAGGATATGGTATATGGTTTTTTGCGTTGTTTTGTGATGTTTGATGTTAGAACTTATTGCACTATGTACTTTGTTACATTAAATGGTGGAGTAGCCCTATGTACAGAAAGTAATTATGTCCTTGTATCCTGGTGGTATCCCGAGAAAGCCTTTCGGTAATTTTTTTGCAAGGACCAACCCATGGTTTCCATTGTAACTTTTGTGATTGTATTGTTGCATGGCCAATGCCTAAAACTTTTTTATTGTGGATTTTTTACTGTTTTATCTACGCTGAACATTCTTTGATCTCTCTTCATCTGTACTTTTTTAATTGAGTGTTCTTATTTGATTGAAAAGTTTCATTTAATGCATTACCACTTTTTGTCCTGTTGCAGTTACCTATTGAAGCTGTGTTGGAGCATATTATAGAAGCTCCTGGGCTCCGAGAATGGTTTGATAAAGCCCCTGAAGTGGGAAATCCCGATGCTTTGCTTCTTGCTCTTAAAATGCGTGTGAAGATTTCTATCGACAATGAAGTCTTTGGAAAGCTTCTGCCTAATCCATATAGTTCTAGCAAGCTTTTTTCCGCGAGCCATCTTTCAACTATTGCTAATTGCCTAAAGGTTATATATTTTTTTCTTTTTGAACAAATGGAAACTAAAAACTATGTTTCTGATATTGTACTGTATTTGTATTACTGCATGCAGGAATCCACTTTCTGTCAGCCCCGAGTTCATAATGTATGGCCTTCTTTACTTGACATTCTACTGCCCAATGTTGTTCTAAAAGATGCAGACAGCGCTTCAGGTTCAAATCCTGTGAAAAAGCACAAAAAGCATCGCAAGTCAAACTCATCTGAAGAAGACACTGAGAAAAATCTTCGCTGTTTTTGGGAAACTATTATTGAAGAATCCTTACTTTTGTCATCTCATGATCGTAAACATTTGGCATTTGACATTTTTCTTCTTCTCCTTCCAAGGCTTCCTACATCTTGTGTGTCAATTGTGCTGTCTAGCAAATTTGTCCAGTGTTTGATGGATGTACTTTCCACTAAAACCTCTTGGCTATATAAAGTCGCCCAGCATTTTCTTAAAGAGCTGTCAGACTGGATAGAATGTGATGAAGTTAGAAGAGCAGCTGTAATAGTATCTCTGCAGAAGCATAGCAATGGAAAGTTTGATTGCATTACACGTACAAAAACGGTAAAAGATTTTATGGCAAAATTCACCACTGAATCTGGCTGCATGCTGTTTATTCAGAACTTGATGGACATGTTTTTGGATGAGGGTCGTATCACTGAGGAGCCTTCGGATCATAGTCAAACAACTGATGACAATTCGGAAATAGGTTCTGTGGAGGATAAGGAATCTGCCTTAACACAGGGAACCTCTGATTTTTTGAAAACTTGGGTTGTCGATTCTCTTCCCAGTGTGTTGAAACATTTAAAGATTGATCCAGAGGCGAAGTTTGGTGTGCAAAAAGAAATTTTGAAGTTTTTGGCTGTCCAAGGTTTATTTTCTTCATCTCTTGGAACAGAACTTACATCCTTTGATCTAAAGGAGAAGTTCAGATGGCCAAAGGTTCCAAACTCCAGTACTCTTTGCAGGATGTGCATCGAGCAGCTTCAGTTATTATTGAAAAATGCCCAGAAAGGAGAAGGTCCTCGCCCTGTGGTTGGGGGCCTAGAGGCAAACGATCTTGGATCTTATTTTATGCTATTTTTTAAAGCATTACGTGAAATTCCCTCGCTGTCTCTCTTTAGAACACTGAGCAATGAGGATAAAAAAGCATTGGAAAAATTGCAAGCAACAGAAATTCACCTTTCTAGAGAGGTAATCCTATCTTTCCCAATAGGATTTGCAAACTGATTGTTAACTTTGAATTGGTCAACTCTTTTAGTAATACTTCCATAATAGCATATATGGTAGAAGGGATTGAGCAAAGCGGAATGTTCAAATCTTAACACTTTCAGCACCTAAGTCATTAATAATTTGGAGTCTTAACATGAGACATGCATGAAAAGATTGATTTTTTCATTACAAAACTATAAATATCTTATGTATATTAAATGTCTGAGTTTGTAAGAATCTTCATTGAAAGCTCACCTGGTTAATTGATTAAGTGCAGGAAAGGAATTGTGGTCTCAGCACAGATGCACGTAAATTACGTTCTCTTAGGTATTTGCTCATCCAATTGCTGCTGCAAGTTCTTCTTCGTCCTGATGAGTTCATCGAAGCTGCATCTGAACTTATCATTTGTTGCAAAAAAGCTTTTCCCTCCCCTGATCTTGACTTCTCAGGAGATGATGAACCAGATTCTGATGGAACACCTGAGTTGATGGATGTCCTTGTGGATACATTGCTTTCTTTGCTGCCACAGTCATCAGCTCCTATGCGGTCTGCCATTGAGCAGGTGAGTTCCAGAAAACCTAGGTTTGACTTTAATAAGTTAACTGGTATATTTGGGAATCTTTTGAGGTAAGCACCAAAATTATGGTTCAGTTCCCAAATGATTTATGATCAAATTTATGTTTACGGCTGTAGAAGGATTTTTTAGGTGAGGCCTTTATGGTGGAGACACAATGTTGGTTTCTTTGGCAGTATGTTCTTCAAGAAAGATATTTAAGTTGATATTGTGGATTACGTCTACAGTACTTGTTTGTCAACATGTTGCAGTGAGCCTTGAGTTGAGTTACCTGTTTCAGGTATAGTTTTTCACCTTGTATTTTATTCTTGTAGGTATTCAAATATTTTTGTGATGGTGTCACGGATGATGGATTGCTTCGGATGCTGCGCGTTATAAAGAAGGATCTGAAACCAGCTAGACATCAGGATGTAGACAGTGAAGATGACGAAGAAGACGATGATGATCTTCTTGGCATTGAAGAAGCAGAAGAATCTGATGAAGGTGAGACAGCTGAAACCGGCAACAGTGATGAAGAATCTTTGGATTCTGAGGCAGTTGATGGTGGTCAGCCAATTGGCAAAGAAATATCTGATGCGCCGGATGATTCTGATAGTGGAATGGATGATGAAGCAATGTTCCGCATGGATTCCTATCTTGCACAAATTTTCAGAGAGAAGAAAAATCAGGCTGGTGGGGAAACTGCTCAATCACAGCTTGTGCTCTTCAAACTTCGTGTTCTCTCTTTGTTGGAGATATACCTACATGAGAATCCTGGTAAGTTACTTTTGCAGAAAATGACTCGTATGTCTTATCTTATGAAGGGGTATACAACATTTATCTCCTATCCTTTATAAATAGATGAAAAATGATAAGGGTAGCCCTTGCAGCTCTAAAAATGCATGCAGAAAATCATTCAGAAGCATGAGAATGCATGCAGAAAATCATTCAGAAGCATGAGTCTACTAGATTGATTTAAATTTGATTGGTGATGGTTGGACAACTTTGATATGGGTCTAAAATTGGAAAGCAGAAGATAGCAGGTTCATGAATATGTAGTTGGGCAAAGCTTAATAGTTTACAGAGCTAAAATTTAAAATATAATCTTTTGGAAAACAGTGCATTAGATAAAATATGTCATATAGTCTTATCTCTCTTAAATTTAGAATGATATAGTTTTGGATGTGTAATTGTATAGGATATTAGTAGTTTAGAACTGAATCTTTTCTAGAGATGAAAGTATGACTTTGGCGGATGGTTTAAATAATAGTTCATGTTTCAACATGGATTAAGTTCCAACTCTTGCATCAGTTGTATGTAGATTTTGTAATTAATCAACTTTAGTGACTCAAAACCTATGACCATCAAGTAGAAGACTTTAGGCATGTAATCTCAAGGTACTCTATAGAGTATTTACTCAAAAATATTAAATTTTCTGCAAATATAATTATCATATCTTTAGTTTTGCTGAAAAAGTGTAATATGGAATCATTTTTAGGTATCAATCAAAACATTTAAATGTAATATAATGTTTTGTCACGATGAAGTAAAACAGTAGGATTTGTTTGCATGGGTTATGTTTACACAAATTTAACTGTTATACAGGTAAGCCACAGGTGGTGAAAGTGTTCTCTTACCTGGTCCAGGCTTTTGTTAATCCGAACACGACAGAAGGTAGTGAACAGCTTGGTCAGCGTATATTGGGAATTTTGCAAAAGAAAATATTTAAAGCTAAGGACCATCCAAGAGGTGAAGCCGTTCAGTTGTCCATGCTTGAATCTTTGCTAGAAAAGAACTTAAAATTGGCATCAAAACCATTCAAGAAAAAGAAAACTGTGCCCAACCCTTCAAAGAAAAAGGAATCAGCCTCTTTTAACAGATACAAAACGATAAAAAACCTAGCTCAAAATTCGACATTTTGGATACTAAAGGTCATTGATTCAAGAAGTTTACCAAAGTCTGAACTGCAGAGGATCTTTGATATTTTCGAAGGGGTTTTGGGGTCGTATTTTGATAGTAAAAAGTCTGATTTGAAATGTGACTTTTTGAAAGACATATTGAGGAGGCCATGGCTTGGGCATCACCTCTTAGGATACCTTATAAAGAAATGCAGTAATGCAAAGTCAAAGTTTCGGCAAGTTGAAGCCCTAGCTTTAGTCACGGAGATACTGAAATCACTCGTCTCTGTTAATGCTGATGGAAGTAGCCAGGATATCTCAAAAAAATTGCTGAAGAGTAATATGTCAAAACTTTGTCATCTGATAAAGGAATTGATGACTAATATGCCAGATAAGCAGGCTAAACGGGCTGAAGTACGAAAGTTCTGTGGAAGGGTGTTCCAAACGTTAATTAGCCTTAAACTCTCAGCATCGTTTCTCAAATCTTTAGAACCAGAAGTTCATGCTGCTTGTGAGGCACAACTTGGCGAAAGTTTTCTAGCTTTGAAAAAGAAGGATTGAAGTATTAGGATCAGGTGCTTGATAGTTAAATTTTATGAGTGCATTGCCACTACACAGGCAGTTTGTTGAACATTATTGACGGAGCTGCTGATTCTCTTTGATCCATCCAATGTCCTCGTCGCAACATTAATGGTTTTTATAACCTATAGTACCTGTTGAAGAAATGTTCAAAGTTCTGTATGTTTACTTTTACGAATTTCTAGTCCTGTTGTGGCTTCAGTAAGAATTCATTTGGTTGGTCTGCTAAGACTAAAAAGAATTGTACTTTTTAAAAAAAGTTATTTTGAATCTCTATAGAAAGAAATTTTAGCAATCTTCTAGTTAACAAGTACTTTTTTCTATTTGATAACTATATCAAGTGCTTTTGGCTTAAATGCCATTGCTGCATGCTTGCTTACATCACTGTTGTATAGGCTAACTTTTGAAGATTGGTTTTGATGGCGTAAATTTTTTCGAGGGGTATTCCTGTTCTTTATACCTTGGTAACCCTCATTTTTCTGTCACTGTTTTTTCTTTTGGCTTTTGCAATAGAACAATGCTAATAATGGTCTCAGATTGGATTTTAAATGCATGTGGCACAATGTAATTGGTTCCTTTATTGGTTCCATATTTGCTTACTGCTTAGTTACTAATTGGTTCCTATATTGCTAAGTTGTGTATTAACTTAAAAATATATGGAGTGACAAACTACTTTGTGTCATCTTTGCAATATCCCCGAAGGACAGAAGTCAGCTGAGTGTGGTGTTGAAGGCTTGAAGCACTACATTTAACCAACCAGCAGCAGGAGCTTTTCCATTTAATCTCTGTTCCTTTTGGAGTAGAAGAATACAGTCTCACCGTACGTCCTACGTCCCGGACCTCAGTGTTGACTACTGTATCCGCTGATTACCTCTGTCATGCCGTTTGTTTTACTTTTACTATGATTAATATGTCAATCTCAAATTGCCGTGCTGGTGTCAATAGGATAAATCAGCATTAAATGTAGAAGATTGCAGAAATGGATAGTCGAACCACACTTGGATATTGAAGTTGAGGAATAGACAAGGTTCCAAAGACGACCTTCCAATTATTTATATTCTATGTTTAATGAACCAATTTACGTTGCTGTCAGCTGTCTTCTTCCGATAAATCAGTCTGTTGGGATGGACAACACTTTTCTAAACGTAATTTACTTCTATTATTGAGTTTGAATCGAGACAAATAAGAACAATTTGACTTTAGAAACTGTCAAGCAGAACCCACTAGAATTCTTGCCACCACTTCCTTTTCCCACCTTCCCCTAGCTGAGTTCGTCCCATGGAAGAGCAGTTGATAACGACGAAAAGAAGAAAGAAAGAGCAGTTGATTACGACGAAAAGAAGAAAGAATGATTCGGGATATGCTTCAATCAGCCTTGATCAACAAGATTTAATTGCCTACTGTGACACCGGACAGTAAGCCGAATTGAGAGGCAAAGAAGCTCAAAATTTATTTAGTATAGTTGGTAATCTGTACAGGAGAGATCTATGCTAATATTTACATCTCATCTCCTCCATCTACCTAGAACGGAAAAAATAAGGATCATACAAACTAACCAAATCAACAACCTATAACTTATCCACGCACAGTCTTTTGGTATCGGATGATGTGCTTTTGACTCTTCATCTCGGCCTCAAGTACGCGTTCATTTGACATTGACATAAATTACCAAGGGTACAACAATGAACTCAACACTTCTGTAAGTGTTCTGCAAATGATACTTTATAAAATTCAGCTCACTTACACCTACAAACATCAATATTGTCTCAAAGTGAGAATGTTAAATACCACAATCTCATAATGCCACCCCAACATTTCGAGAGCAAAGTTCCCATACATGAGTTAGCGGATATGGCCAAATTTTTACTCATGACTGCACTTCATCCTCTGCATCAGCATCAGAGTCACTTCCCGAACGACTCCCTGAATCTGAATCTGTTAACATAACATTAACTAATTAACTCAAGCAATAACCAGAAACACATTTCAATAAAGAAACGTGGAACTTAGTATACCACTTGAAGAGGAATCACTGCTGGAACTGCCTGAACTGCTTGAGCTACTACTTCCATTACCATTCCCATTCATGTTTCCATTATCACGAACATTCCCACCGTCATCTTTTTCAATTTCCACAGGGAGGAAATTGTTCTCTGGCATCTCATCACCAATGTCCACATCCTCATCGCCATCCCCTTTCTTAATCTTCTCTGCCCCATCATTTATATCACTAGCAAGAGCCTATAATTTATCACCAATACATGATCAGAGAACTAACAACATACAATTAATATTTACAACAATTTTAACAACTGACTAACATTACCTCATCAGTATCAGGTGCAACCATTGGAGCTGTTGAAAAGTTCTCCATCAAGGCTTGCCTTTTCGTCTTGCTTGCAAGCTTCTTCCAATTTGTCACAAATCTATCAAGCTCCCAAAGAGTTTCCGTATCAAGGGCCTCAATATCAAGCTCAATTTCATCACCTTCCTGCGCCAAACGCTCATTTCTTTTTCGTATAATTTGCACCAACTGTGGCATTTTTTCTTCAGGCAAATTTTGTAACCCAACTCCCAATTTTTGCTTCTCCTCCATTGTCATAGCTCTCTTATTAGGGTCCTTTGCTTTCGGCTTCGGCTGCTTCGATGTACCCGCACCTTTCACTGACCCAGTTGGTTTCACAGGTTGTGCTTGCACCGGAGATGGAGTCAACACAGGCGATTGCATTGATCTAGGATCCGAATTCGAACGATTAGAAGCACTGGACTGGATTAAAGGCTCAAAAATCCGCTCAGGCTCAGGCTCAGGCTTCATCATTGGAATCGAACTAACTAAATTAGTTTTCGGCTTCTTGGGTCTCTCTGGAGTAGAAATCTCATTCCAAGAACTACCACCGCAATCATCAATCCCAACACGAACCCCATCATCTTTCTCAACATTACTATCCAATTTCTCCTGAACTGGTCTAAACATATCCTCAAACTGGGACAAAAGCTGAGCAGCCATCGAATGAACTTGATCCGTCTTCGGATTATACAACATAGCATTATTAAACGTCAACCTAACATCCGAAGCAAATTCACTAGGCGACGAATACAAATTCTTGGACAAATTCATCTTCACCGTCCCTAAATCCATCGGTTCCGTAACAATCTGATGATAATCATACAATCCCAATCCAACAGCATCAACCGGCTTATTAAAAACCCGACTATTCCTATTCCTCATCAATTTCGTCAAAATCTGCTTACACATCTTCATCAAATCATCATAATCACCTCCATCCGCATTCAAACCCCCCGAAAACGACCTCTTCTGGCCCGATAATTTCTTATTCTTCCCCGAAAATCCCCCAAATTGTATCCGATCATTCAAGCTCCGAACTTTCTGAAGCTCCAACTCCAATTTCCTCCTCAACTCATTCAATTCATTTTTCGAAAACCCCGAAACATGAAAATACACATAGTCGCCACGATTAAACCCCTCCCCCTCTCCTTTCGCCTGATTATACGAATATGCATCCTCGGACACATCTTGACTAACTATAGGCACATCTAATCGATGAAACTGCTTTCGTTTCGGCTTCGAAAGCTTTCGATTAGGGTTAGGGTTTGTTGAATTAGGGCTCGAATACTTAAATTTCTTTCCCATAAATTTACCTAGTGCTGATGATGATTCATTCCGGTTCTCGAAAACCGCCGACGCCATAAACCGGCCAGACTTCACCGGTTTTTAAAATCTCCGGCGATGTATATGAAAAAACACACAAAGACTTAAACGACGTCGTATACGAAAACAGAGTTTATATATTGGGTAATGAGCGAAGAATACAAAGGCTAGGCGTTGGGTTATAAAGGGAAAGAGATCTGCCCGTGGAAAATTCGGGCAGGATCGTGGCCGTTGATTTAAGATCGGAGGGTTAGTGTTGTTTTGGGTTTTGTTTTTGATTGGTGACCGGTCCACGTGGCACAGGCAGGGCAGGGTAATACGTGGCGAGTTGTGGTGGAGCGATGAGGTGTGTGATTGGATTTTGAGGAATGCAAGGTGGTGACGTGGACAAAATAATAACGGGGTGTGGAGGAATGTAATTACTGTTTTGGCCATGATAAGTGATTGGGTTTGTTTCGTTGGATGGTGTTTCAAAGGAAAATTTGTGTATTTGATTTGTTAAAAGGGGTAATTAGTTAATTAATGAGGAATATAATTAGAGCCGGCAATTTCGTACACGACACGAAAACGACATGAAAATTACAGTTTTGGGTTGACCTTTGCGGTATACGAACACGAAATTTCACGGATGAATTTAGTGTCGGTTTTGGGTTTATCCTTGGGTACATGACACGAAACGAAAATACACGAATAAATAAATATTTAAATGATTTTATTAAAATTATATGAATACATATTTTAAAATAATTTTTTATATATAATTTTTTCATAATATAATTACAAAATAGTTTCAAATTTTAGTTTTACAAGACTTGAGCACACTTGATTCTTTATGACATATTGACTTAAGACTTGACTAGTAAAACTTTAATATTTAAATATTTTTATTTTTATTCAAAAATTACACGAAACACGACACGAAATGAAGGTACGCGAACACGAAACGAATCCTTAACGGGTCGGTTTTGGATTTGGCATTATGTACACGAAAGTACACGACACGAAAGTATACGAAACGAACGAATTGCCAACTCTAATTATAACTAAAGTTTCAATAATTAGGGTCTGTTTGGAAGAGTGCATATAAATTAACTCATGGCTTATAAGCTTATTTCAACTTATCAAGAATGTTTATCTACCCAACTTATTAACTCAACTTATAGCTTATATGTTGATAAATTAAAATTTAGTAATGACGTACTTTTTCACAACTTATTTCTTATTATTTACTTTTTTTACTTGTTTAATATTTTATATTTTACATTTGTATTTATAAATGTCATATGCATGTATTGAGATTATTATATTAAATAATTAATATATTTTAATTTAATTTAATAAATATTTCAGCAACTTATAAGTAAATTTGTCCAAACACTTGTATAACTTATAAGAATTTTTCTACTTATCACTTATGTGACACTTATTCATTTAAATTATAAGTTACATATTTTAAGATATCCCAAACGGCCACTACCACTAAGGCTCGTCATGGTATATAATTTACTCACTCTCTTCCATTTTACTATGTTCCTTTTAGAAAAATCACACATATTAAAAAAATGTTAGTTAAATAAAAAATTTCAACTAAAATTCTTAATTAATATATTAAAAAATGAAAATAGTGTTAAGTGTGAAAAAATTAAATTTTAGAAATAATAAATATAAGGATAGTTTTGAAAAATTATCATTAAATTTATATTGAAAAAGAGAAACATATGTAAAATGATAAAATTCCTTTTTCTAAAAAAATATGTATAATGTGATGAGGAAATATATCATTTAGGTTTTATTTGAAAGTATACTATTCTTTTTTGAAAAAAAGGAACGATTACCCTTGGAAAATTCTTAAGACAATATAGGTAGAGAATACAAAATTCTGTACGTTGTTAGGTGTAACGATAACATTTTGGTCAAAAAAACGTGTTGTTCAGGACACGCTAGCCTGCCTGGATTCATACCAGGACCGGCCAACCAACCCCATGGTCAACACCGGCATGTAAATCATGCTAACCGTGCGGTATGACCCAGTGGCTGGGCTTCCCTGCGATACGCAAGATACACCGCGCCTTGTCTTGGTCAAAATTTCCACTGTCTCTCCAACACGGCTACACGCAGGGGGCAGGTGAGGTTCGAACCCGTGACCCTTTGGATCAATCCTAGGCCTCGTTTCCACTGAGGCAGCTCTCACACTCGTAACGATAACATTTTACTAAAGTGTTTTGGGGATATTTTGTTTCAAGCTCCCTACTCTCCTTTTTTTTACTAGTTTATAATTCGTGCAACACATGGTTTTTTTATAATATTTATAATTATATTAACTTTTTTTAATATTTAAATATAAGATTTTACATGCACGTTCAATTTAATATTTTTGCTCTATCTTGAATTCTTAAAATTCTGATTTGGACGATTTTACAGCCCACATGAAATTAACAAAATAATCTTTAATTTAGTGATGGTTTGACAATTATTTTTTAATTAAAACTACGCAGAAACAAAAAAGAAAAGAAATTGATGATTTTTTACATTAAAAAATCTGTTCGATTTGTGAAATCTACTTATATTTCGTTCTGATTATCAAAATACCATTCTTATTAGTTGAAGACAGTTCTACTAACAATCAAATATGGTTTTAATAATGAGTGTAAGAGTGATTTTGTCCAAAATTTTGGTAGCGGGTAGTTTGGTTTTACAGTACGAAATATTAAATAAGAACCGTTAGATCATAAAATAAATAGATGAAAAACGATAGATCTAGCATTAAAAATATTTTATTTTTTAACATGTAAACTAAAAAATTTATTTATATTGAAATACGAAAAAGTGTATGTCAATAATTTAAATCATATAATTTGGTTTTCTACATTGAATATGATTATCAATGTAGGTCTTCTGCGCTGAACATGATTAATATAAAAATTCATAATTTGGTTTTTTACATTGAATAGTATTATCAATGTAGGTCTTCTACAATTAATAGAAACCAAACCAAACATACCCAGTATATCCCGCTCAGAGCAGGGTCTGGGGAGGGTAGGATGTACGCAGACCATACCCCCACTTTTAGAGCGGGGAGGCTGTTTCCGTGAAGACCCTCGGCTGAGTGCTAAAAAAATATGCTATGTACTGGTCTTCTACACTTAATAGGATTAATGTAAAATTCTTAATTATATTGTCTCTTGACAGTATGGGTGTTTTCATTTCTATAATAACTGTTAAATTATCACTAAATTAAAGATAATTTTGTGAGCTTCGCCTGGGCCATAAAATCATCCAAATCTGATTTCTAGATCTCAAAATATAGTTCAAATAGTAAATATGAATTTTTTTTAATATTAATAAAATAAATAAAATTCAATTGTATCCGTTTAATTATATCCTTTTCATATTATAATTTTATTTTTAAAATTCAATTCTAATACAAACTTCTTTAATTATATCCTTTTTAGATTATAATTTTCATTTTAATATGATATAATCTTGATCGTCTATTTTTAAAAATATTAGATTTAACGGTTGAGATTATTTTGGTAGTACAGCGATCAAACCAAAATTATGGATAAGATCCCGTTTATTATATACTAGCGTATAACCCTTGCGATGCATGGATTATTTTTAATATTTATCACTTTTTTATTTTGAATGTTGATTTTATTTATTTATTTATTATTTATTTAATATTTTTCTTTGCATTTTTATCAAAATATATTTGTAAAATTTCTGCTAATATATTAAATCGAAATATTGAAAGTTATGATTTTCGGTCCATCATTTTATTTAATAACTAATCTATTTCTTTTTCTAGTAAAACATGCTATCGTTTATTGTCTTATAACTAAGCGGTTTATATTTTCAGATAAAATACAGACCTTGTTATTTTTTATGACAAAACGTCTCATTTTTCAAAAATATTATAGATAGTTGTATTTAATAATAAAAAAATATTATAATTATTAACAACTGACCAACTACCTTTTCAACTAAAATGTGCTCCCATGTGCTATTTCTTTATATTTTCCTTTTTTGGATGTTCCTCTCGATTCTTTATATTTCAACACTTTCCAAAAATAGTTAAGTTCTATAATAAAAAAAAATCAACTACATCCACTATTTTACTCCATTATACTCTTTTTACCTTGAATATTGATTGATCTCATAAAATGAATCACTTTTCTTCACTAAATTACACTTTTTTTCTTAACCTCCGTACCCAATTCCAGTGTAAAAAATTGGATGTGACGGAGAGAGTGTCATTTTTCTATATTTTTTTTGAAAATATTACGAACAACATATATATAATTAATAAAAATTATATAATTTTAAATTTTAACCCTACAAAATTTATATCTTAAAAATTTCATTAAATATTGAATTAAAAATTATTAAGATTAAAGTAGACCTGTTATAGTAAATCTTAAATAAGAAATTGCTTAAATAATTAGAATAAGTAGATTTGAAAGATGTGTTTAAAATTTATTTTGGATCCAAATAGTAATGATTAAGTAATAAAAGCCGAGTATAATACCAAACTTTAATGTTTAGATTTGAATTCAATGCTGATAATTTTGAAGTACTATATTATATAAATGTTAATTTAAATAATTGTACTTGTATAATATAAATTGTTTTGTATGAGAGTAGTGTACTCTTGTTTGACATCTTAATAGCAACGTCATTGTAGGGTACATAAATTCAATGTGTAGATAATATAATATTTTTATTTTTTTTATTTAATATTAAAATTTGTTCTTTTAGGAAGGTGATAGTAATTTTTTGGAAGGTGTTAATATACACTATTTCGCTTATAATAGTACTAGTTGATAAAGCCGCGCTTCGCGGCGGCATTACAATATTTTTAAAAAAATTCAATACATTTACGTTATATTATAATATTAATATTAAATTTTAATAATTAAATAATCTTCTCTAATGGATCAATTTCTTGTTAAATACGATTCTTTCGATTGAGCCGCTCTCTCGTTAAAATCGAAATCCCAACTTTTTAACAACTTATATAATATTTTTCATCTATAAAATCGAACCGTAAAAATAAAAAAAAATTATGACTTCAGTATCAAATTCTAATAGCAAATACAATCTTTTCTAGCGAGCCGTCTTCCTGTTAAATTCGTTTCGAGCCGCTCTTATTTGAAACCGAAATTCTAACTTCATTATATAAAGAGAGTAAGTTCCAATTTTTATATTCTTTAAACTTTCTAATATTTATGGTGTTTTAAAAGATGAAAACACATCTTATATTTTTTGTATATTATAGATATTCTTGTATTTATTTACAGTTTCTGCATGGGAATGTCTTTCTGTTATGTTAACATATCAAAAAAAATTAAAATACGAAGACTTTTTGTTACGGGAATAATATTACATTTATGGATATATTTTTGTAATGCAAGTATAATTAACTTGTATAAAAAAGTTAAACTAAAAGATTTCTAGGAAAAAAGATGTATAGTTTTAAAAAATCGTATAAGATGTCTCCACCATCCTCGTATTCTACTTCCAATAAAAAATTTTATTTAATGTATTAATTATATATTTAAACATCTTTTATACGGTCTTATCTAATGAACCGCTTTCTTGTTAAACACATTTATTACTATTGATTCGCTCTCTCGTTAAGACCAAAAACCTAAGTTTTACATATATTACTTGTATGATAATGTTTATCCATAAAAATCAAATCCCAAAAATAAAATAAAATTTATAACATCATATGATATTTTAATAGCTAGTACGATATTTTATAGTGAGCCGTCTTCCCGTTAAACACGTTTTGAGCAGCTCTCGTTTGGGATCGAAATTCTAACTTCATTACATATTATTGATGATACTTATCTTACACAACAATTTTTTTCCTTAAAATCAAAACCTAAAAAATAGAGTGAATTCCAATTTATACTTTCTCTAGATTTTCTAAAATTTTGGAGTTTTAGAAAATGAAAACACATCTTATTTTCTCTTTATATTATAGATACTCCTGTATTTATTTAGGATTTCTGCATAAGATTGTTCTTTTACTCATTGTTCTTTTATTACTTAAACACATCAATTCTTTTCTTTTTGAATACGGTGACTTTTTTCATGACAATAATATTGGATTTATGAATAAATTTTCCTAATATAAGTATAATTAACTTATATAAAAAAATATATAATTTAATAAGATCTTACTTTCTATAAAATATTTAATTATATGTCTGCTCTATATATTCAAACACCTATTCTAGTTCTAGTAGAACTTTTATTTATATACTTTTTCTATAAAATCGAACTCTTATTCTCTATAAATTCGAACTCCTATTCTACTTCCAATAGAACTTTTAATCGTATGCCTTATAAATACTTATTATACTTCCAATAGAACTTCTAATCATATGTCTTTCCTATAAATTCGAACTCTTCTCCTTTATAAATTCGAACACCTATTCTACTTCTAATATGCTAATTGATATTTTTATATTTGTTAGTGTTTAAAATTCTAGAAAATTAGAAAAATCGATTGAGACGATATTAGAGCGCCACCTAAACTCCCGTCGAACTCTTATTCTCTATAAATTCGAACTCCTATTCTACTTCCAATAGAACTTTTAATCGTATGCCTTATAAATACTTATTATACTTCCAATAGAACTTCTAATCATATGTCTTTCCTATAAATTCGAACTCTTCTCCTTTATAAATTCGAACACCTATTCTACTTCTAATATGCTAATTGATATTTTTATATTTGTTAGTGTTTAAAATTCTAGAAAATTAGAAAAATCGATTGAGACGATATTAGAGCGCCACCTAAACTCCCGCTATCCTCCTTTATATATATATATTGATAGTATAGATAAGGTTATAATAAGGTTATAATTTATACGGTACAAATTATAATGGCAAATGGGTAAAAATTCATTTGTTCACGTAAAAAGAAGTCAATTCTACAATATTTTTACATTATATACGTTTTATAAGAATAAATAAATATGCAAGATCAAAATTCAATATTAGCATAGTTACAAACTAACATTCAATGTTCAATCAACTATATATATAATAGGGCAACATGTCACATTTTATTCATGTGTAATTTACAATTATGCTCTCAAATTATTATAATTTTATTATTATGCCCCCAAAGAGTCAGCAACAATAAAAATAATGAAATGTTTTTATGTTATTGTAAATTAAACCCATGACCTTTAAATCATAATTTTAATAAATTTGGTCACCACTACAACCACTATACTAGATGCTTATTTGGTTCAATATTAGAATCCATTAGTTTTATCTAGCGGTGCTTTTTAAAAAAATCAAGAAAATATAATTGTTCGTTCAGGTATCCCACAGTATTCATATATCATGTGTCTATTAATTTTATATCATAATTTTAATAAATTTAGTTCACCACTACAACCGCTATACCAAATGTCTACTTGGTTAAATATTAGAATACATTAGTTTTATGCAGCAGCACTGCTTAAAAAAATCAAGAAAAAATAGTTGTTTCGCTCAGGTGGCCCAAAACCCTTAAACCCAAAATTTGGCACGATTCGATCCGTAAAAAATCCCAAAAAGATCGGTCCGATTCGGCCCGCCCTTGGGCCTAAGATGGGCCTCATATTTTTTATCAAGTCCGACCCGACCCAAATCCCGTAAAATCCGGTTAAAAGCCTTAAAAATCCCGAATAAAGCCCGGGCCTTTAAAAAGTCCGGACAAAAGCCCGGTTGGCCCCGGATAAAAACCCGGGCTTTTTAAGAAATCCGAATAAAAATTTAATTCTTTATAGATAAAATCTAAAAATATTTAATATTTTTAATAAATTTTAAGTATATTAAACTTAGCAATAGAGGGGATGTGAAGATCATGAGTTTAGGAAGATTCAACAATATGCATAATAAACCCTTCTTTCAAGAAGATTTATTGAGTGTAGAGGATGTGCTTCTCGAAATTAGTATTAGGTTTCGTAGTGTTTATTCTGGATACTTGAAGTTCAGGGTGTAGATCTTTATAGGTTGTTTCTTCTGTAAGATTTTATTTTTTTGTATATTAATATATTAGCTTTGCAAAAAAAGACAAAAATTACATATATATAAATTTCAAAAAAAAAGCCCGAGTAAAAGCTGCCCCGAGGACCTAAAACGAGCCTCATATTTTAGAGAAAACTTGGCCCGACCCGATTTTTAAAAATGCCCGGCCCGACCCGATTCTTAAAAAGCCCGGAGTTTTTAAAGCTCGGATAAAGTCCGACCCGAATGGTTTTTTCTGCATCTCTACCCATATTATTAATATATCACGTGACAAATAAATTTTACATAATTTTATATATCTCTATACATGTACAAGAATCATATATTTATTCTATTAATAAAACTTGTATTATTTCATTTAATGTAAAAATTAAAAATTGAATATAAATATTTTGTAGAATATTTAGAGGGTCGTTTATTAGAAAAAAAATCTCATTACTCTAATTATTTGCAAAAACACTTAGTATTGTGGAGTCTGTCCAATGCACGCATATGCATTTAAGTAAATTCTATGTATCTTTGTCATGTTTGATCTTATTTTAAAATTAAAAATTGCACGAGTTGTTTGCGTATGGTGTTTTTTTTTGTTTTTATATAGCAGGGATTATAGAGCATGAAACTAACAAAATTTATCGAGTCTTTCTTATAACTCATACCTAAAATGTGGTGAAAATTATAATGAGGATTAAAATTGCACTTCAGGTCATACTCGCTTCTTACAATTATTCAGATGACATTGCCAACTTTGAGATGGAAGAAAATATAAACTATACATACTTAATAGCCGTAACACAATTTTCATTGATAAGATCATACTAAATTATTTTTCCAGTTTTAAAATTATTAAATCTATATATTTTATATTGTGTTTACTCAATAACTTTACCATTTTCTATATGATTAATTTCTGATTTTCTTCTAAAAAGTTCCAAAATAATGTCTATAATCATTGTTTATGATTTTTGAAATAAAGTTTGAAGTTTAAAAATACTTCTATTTAATATTATTTAAAAATTTAAGTACTAATAATATTTTGGGGATTTTCTCCGATGGAAAGCCGCAATCCTTTAGTTTTCTTTCGATTTCGTTGATTTCCTTTCAATAAAGTCAATCTTTAGGGTGTTTGTGTGTCTCTCCTTTTGGAGTGTGTGTTTTGTCTCTCCTTTTGGAGTGTTTTGTTATGTTCTTAATTAGTCATGTTTGGGGTTGTCTGGTGTTGGATCTATTGAAAATGATTTGTTGATGTTTTCAGGGATCTGGAAAGGCAGCATCGAAGATGGGGCGGTGGCGCTGATTGCAAGAGCTCATCTTTCACAACCAAAGATTGTTCATCCTTTGGGGGTTTTCACTTTCGACATGTCTATAGCTGCTATCCGGCATGCGGCATGTAGATAGCTGAGGTGTCGTTCCTCTAACCTCAGTTTATTCAATTGGGGCTTCTGAATATTGGACTAATAACGGTTGTTTTGTGATGAGGTCAATTGTGATGCCACTGTTTTCAGGGATGTTGGTGCAGTTTGGATCGCTTGGGATGTCTTCGATTTCATTTTTAATTTCAAGAATTTTTAAATTCTATGTGTTAAACGATCAGGAAAAAAATCAGCTAATTGTTTTTAGTTTGTTATTTGTTTTCCAACCTGGTTGTATCAGCAATCGGAGGTTTGTCCCGATTGTGTTATGATTTATTGAAGGAAAATCACTTTATTTTCTGGCAAAAAAAAAAAAAATTGAAATGACATATACGACCCGTAAACCTCCTTAAGCCCACAGAATATATAGGATATAATAAGGGTGTAAAAGAGAGAAAAACGAATTAAAAAACACCAATAATCTGGGTGCAAAACAAAAAAAAATTGAAATTTAACAAATTTATCTAGGAATATGAATGAATGTATGTAATCCAAAGAGTGCTTAAACACTGTATACGTAGTTATAATCACAATTTTGCGCAATCATGTTATTCTTCTCGCATCACCTAGAACCTATCTATTATCAATTATCTATTATCTACTATCTACTATCAACTATATATATATATAATAGGGCAACATGTCACATTTTATTCATGTGTAATTTACAATTATGCTCTCAAATTATTATAATTTTATTATTATGCCCCCAAAGAGTCAGCAACAATAAAAATAATGAAATGTTTTTAAGTTATTGGAAATTAAACCCATGACCTTTAAATCATAATTTTAATAAATTTGGTCACCACTACAACCACTATACTAGATGCTTATTTGGTTCAATATTAGAATCCATTAGTTTTATCTAGCGGTGCTTTTTAAAAAAATCAAGAAAATATAATTGTTCGTTCAGGTATCCCACAGTATTCATATATCATGTGTCTATTAATTTTTATATCATAATTTTAATAAATTTAGTTCACCACTACAACCGCTATACCAAATGTCTACTTGGTTAAATATTAGAATACATTAGTTTTATGCAGCAACACTGCTTAAAAAAATCAAGAAAAAATAGTTGTTTCGCTCAGGTGGCCCAAAACCCTTAAACCCAAAATTTGGCACGATTCGATCCGTAAAAAATCCCAAAAAGATCGGTCCGATTCGGCCCGCCCTTGGCCCTAAGATGGGCCTCATATTTTTTATCAAGTCCGGCCCGACCCAAATCCCGTAAAATCCGGTTAAAAGCCTTAAAAATCCCGAATAAAGCCCGGGCCTTTAAAAAGTCCGGACAAAAGCCCGGTTGGCCCCGGATAAAAACCCGGGCTTTTTAAGAAATCCGAATAAAAATTTAATTCTTTATAGATAAAATCTAAAAATATTTAATATTTTTAATAAATTTTAAGTATATTAAACTTAGCAATAGAGGGGATGTGAAGATCATGAGTTTAGGAAGATTCAACAATATGCATAATAAACCCTTCTTTCAAGAAGATTTATTGAGTGTAGAGGATGTGCTTCTCGAAATTAGTATTAGGTTTCGTAGTGTTTATTCTGGATACTTGAAGTTCAGGGTGTAGATCTTTATAGGTTGTTTCTTCTGTAAGATTTTATTTTTTTGTATATTAATATATTAGCTTTGCAAAAAAAGACAAAAATTAAGTATATATAAATTTCAAAAAAAAGCCCGAATAAAAGCCGCCCCGAGGACCTAAAACGAGCCTCATATTTTAGAGAAAACTTGGCCCGACCCGATTTTTAAAAATGCCCGGCCCGACCCGATTCTTAAAAAGCCCGGAGTTTTTAAAGCTTGGATAAAGTCCGACCCGATTGGTTTTTTCTGCATCTCTACCCATATTATTAATATATCACGTGACAAATAAATTTTACATAATTTTATATATCTCTATACATGTACAAGAATCATATATTTATTCTATTAATAAAACTTGTATTATTTCATTTAATGTAAAAATTAAAAATTGAATATAAATATTTTGTAGAATATTTAGAGGGTCGTTTATTAGAAAAAAAATCTCATTACTCTAATTATTTGCAAAAACACTTAGTATTGTGGAGTCTGTCCAATGCACGCATATGCATTTAAGTAAATTCTATGTATCTTTGTCATGTTTGATCTTATTTTAAAAAAATCTCATTACTCTAATTATTTGCGTATGGTGTTTTTTTGTTTTTATATAGCAGGGATTATAGAGCATGAAACTAACAAAATTTATCGAGTCTTTCTTATAACTTATACCTAAAATGTGGTGAAAATTATAATGAGCATTAAAATTGCACTTCAGGTCATACTCGCTTCTTACAATTATTCAGATGACATTGCCAACTGTTATTCCCAGATTACACACTTGTATAATTGTAGAAGGGGGGGTTGAATACAATTCTTGATATTTATAAATTTCTGATAAGAACTTCAGAAACTTATGAAGAGATAATTGCAATGTAAGAATTAAACACAAACACATATAAAATCAGGTGGTTAAATTGCACCACCTGAAGCTTTTATTTGAAGAAAACTCTGTGATACAAAATGTACACAGCTGCCGTTTTACAACTCTTTGCTTCTAAGGATATTCAAGAAATCCTAAGCAAATATGTCTGTTTTCTTAACCTACAAAGAGTTGCTACACTTGGTTATATATCCCAAGTTTTACAAGTACTACTGGAATAAGATAATACTAATCTAATTCTAGTTGACTTGCTACTACACTCCAAATACACATGTAGCCGAAAGGTTGTCCTTGTGTTCAGACATGTCTCCTGCACCTTTCTTGTATTCATAGTGTAAATGGAATGCTTCTTTCTTCTGTGTTTCCAAAGTATGGCTGCCATACTGCTTTTTGTATCTACTTTCAACTCATGTGATCTGTCAGTCAAACATGTCCTTATCAACTGCTAATCTCCAGCTAATCATAGAAATCAGTGTCAATGATTATCCGTTGATGATGTACACTGACATCCGTTGATGATGTATACTGACATCCGTTGATGATGTACACTGACATCCGTTGATGATGTATACTGACATCCGTTGATGATGTATAGAGCAGTATCCGTTGATATTGGGACTTGAGCTGTATCCGTTGATAGAGTGGATTTGAGTTGTATCCGTTGATAGAGTTTATTCTTCATCCGTTGATACACTTTCACTTAGACAGAATTACATAGCATAGCTTATTTACAATTGGCTACCCTATTCTGCCTATCCGTTGATAGTCAACATGACTGTGGATAAAAACACTATCAACTGATAACATAGAGATACTGCAGTGTGCTACAAAACCTCATCCGTTGATGAGCTACCTGTCAACGGATAGAGTTATAAATCCTCATCCGTTGACAGCTACAAAACCTTAAACAATTTGATTGATTGTGAAGTTATCATCAAGTACAACATATTCCTAACAATCTCCCCCAATTTATACTTGATGGCAATAAAGCATAAATTCAGGACCTTGATGATAACAAAACATTCCAAAAGATATATAAAGAATAATACATAAATTGTATTAAGCTACAATAATTAAAAACTGAAAGTTTGAGAAATTTACAGAGAAGTGCTCCTCTAGACTGAGCAGATTAGGACTGATTCTTTCCTCTTGTTGGCATCACCCTTGATTTTCCTTCCTTGGCAGAGTTGGACTCAATCTGTATTTGGAGTTGCCTATAGAAGGCATCTTCTTCATCTACCTTTGGATTTAGCTTCTGTTGTAACCATCTCAGGTATTGAGAACTAGCCTTTGGTAGTTGGTCTTCTAACCTGAAGAATATCCTGTTACCATCTTCATCCCTGAACTCCATCATCCAGAAAGGTTGGAGGTGGATTTTCTGTCCATTGTATGGGATCTTCATTTTCCTTGGTAGACTTGATGGTGAGTTCCAATCCCTCCTTATTTGTTCTATTTTGTCCAGTATCTCCCCTTTTGCTATCTTGGAGAACCCTGTATATCTCTTGATTGCAGAGAATACTTTAGTTAAGGTATGATAATTTTCTCCAAGAACCCTTTGTAGTGGCCATGTCCTTTCCGTTCATCCCTTGTATACAAAGACCAATCTTTCAGGCAAATGTTTATATTTGTCAATTCCTCTTACTTCTGACAATTCATCCAGATAAAGATTCATGTCAGAGTATTCTTCAATATCTGCCTGATAGATAAAATCATCCTTGTTTTCCAAGATTGGCTGCCTGACAATTGCAGGTACCCTAGCAACTTGAATTGGTTCCTTTGAAGGTTGCTTCCTTGGTTTCCTTTTCTTCTGTGTAGGCTTCTGTTGAGGCTTCAGCAAGAATGAAGGAACCTCAATGGAGTCAAGATTCATTGGTTCCTCTTTAGGTACTATAGGCTCACCATGGAAATTTACATCTGGGTTGAATACTTTCACATCAATAGGTTGTGATGAACCAACTGTCTCTTTGTTTTCAGTTTCTGGAGAGACAGGCCTCCTTGCATGTGATTTTAATCTCTTGGATTTGGGGACTGATTTCCCTTTCTTTTTGAATTTGGGGACTTCCTCAGGTTCCCTCAATTCATCCTCTACCTCATCCAATAACTCTTGAGCCAGCCTTGCTTGCTTCTCATCTGAGTTTTCATATAGATATTCAGTGCTTGGTTGAGATTCTCTTAGCAGCCTTGAAGTCTCTTCTCTCTTGGCTTCAACAAATCTAGGATGGCTGTTGGATATGTTTAGAACTTTTCCATTCCTTATGATTACAGCCATCCATTCTCTTACACAACTGTTAGTCTTCTCCTTGAATTCCTTGATTGCCTTACCCATCAACTTCACTTCATCATCCTTGGGAAATGGAAAGTCCAGTTGTAACTTGTTCTTCCCATTTGCTTTTGGTGGTGAGAAGGGTCTTGATTTGATGTAGGGTTCAAATTCCTTAACATGAGAAGGCTCAGCATCATAGAATGTAGGAGCCACAATTGCTGGAGTGAGCACCTTCAGAATTGTTGTAGATATTGTTGGAGCTGAGGTTTGGCTAGAGAACAGATTTGATGCAATAGATTGATTGATCAATCTTTCTGTCCTCATTATCCTTTCATAGTTTTCTTCTTTCATCTTTTGGAGAGCTTCAATTTTGGCTAGCTTTTCTTCTTCTGTCAAGTTTGAAAGATCAAACTCTTCAGATAGAGGTTTGGATTTGCTGGGGGAAGCTGTGACAATGAATTCTTGTGGATTGACCACTATGGTAGGCTGCTGCTCCCCCTCACTTGCTGCTTCCCTTCTTTCAGAAATTAAGATTTGACTTGTAGTTGCCACAGCCTCTTCCACTTTCTCCCCCTTTTTGTTAGCATCAAGGGTTTGACTAGAAGTTGGGGCTGCAACTAACCTTTCTAGCAGTTGGGTTTGCAGTTTCTGATGTTGAAGAAATTGCTCCATCTGGGATTCCATCTTTTCCACTCTTGAAGTGAGAAGTTGCACAGATTTAGCCAGGTTGTCTTCTTTGAGAAACCTTTGTTGCAACACCCTCTGAGTGGCTGTAGGAGCTAGTTGCTCTAGCTTGGAATCCACAGAGATCTTCACATCCTTGATTTCTTGTTTGACCTCCTCTAAATTGGATCTCTGAATCACCATTTGCATCTTTTGTAACTTTAGGGAGTCAATTGCCTGTTGAAGAACAACCTTTCTCTGTGGATCTGCTTCTGGGTGCTCGGCCAGGGCAGATTTATATTGCCTTATGATTTCCATATCAAGTTGGTGATAGGTGTAGTTTAGAGCAAATGCAAAATCATGAATACTGCTACCACCTTCATCTTCAGAGCTCTGGCTGTCTTCATCTTCATCACTCTCAGCAGTGGTTGGCAGAGCTGCTATAGATTCCTTAGCTCTAAGTAGAGATTGTGAGGTGTGCACTAGGTGCATTGCCTCCTCTGCTTCCACATTGCCCTGTTGTGCCAGAATTTGATAGGCAGGAACAGGGTGAGTAAAGGTTTCAGCATCCAAAGAAATGGAGTCAATCATGGACTGATATTCTCTTTGAAATTCCATTTCCTTGGATGCATCCTCAACCCCCATTGACTCACTAGCAATGGCTGCTTCTTCCATCCTTATCTCTCCTGTAGTCCCTTCTCTCCCCTCATCTCTCTTTTCTTGCATCAAGGGCTCCCCTTGGCTCACACCTCTCACACCCTCACCTTCACCTACTAAGATGGTACTCTCAAACTCTCCTTTTGCCTGACCGGAAGAAATGGCCAGCCTCTCATTATTTATCTCTCCTTTTGCCTGCTCACAAGGCAGCCTCTCACTCCCTTCCCTCAAACCTAAAAGTGTTTCAACTACTGAGAACTCCTCTACACTTGACACTGGAATGTCAGATATAGCAGTGGTAGAGTGAGTTATCAACGGATAAGGAATATCCGTTGATGAAGTAGTTATAGCTGTCAACGGATGGCTAGATAGAGGCGCATCCGTTGATGGAGAAACACTTGTCAACGGATGAAGGATATCAGTTGAGGAAGGAATAATTATATCCGTTGAAGAGAAAACCAACACTGAATTTGTGGAGATTGATTTTAAGTTCGAGTCCACAGTCTGTGTTGAGAATTCTGGAAGGGAAGATTGATGGTCCAACAAATCATCTAAAAGATGATGACCACCAATTATAGAGTGGGGCTTCTCCAAGAATCTTAAAGATGGAGAATCAGGAATTGATGTAGATATCATATCCACATCCAGAGAAGGAGTTGGTGATGGTGGATTGTAATGTGTATCGATTTGAAGATTAAGATCAAGGGGCTGTGACTCCACATTTATTGAAGTCACATCAAACTGAGTTTGAGAAGGTACAGTTTCCTGTACAGTGTGTGCACCCTGTGATTCCCTTGTGGTTTTAGATTTCACTATTCTTCCATAGGTTTTTGAGATTGGGCTATATGTGTCCCTAACCCTCTTGTGCAGTGTTCCTTGTGGGGAACTTGATTCAGTAGTCACACTCTTTTGGGAGAGTGTAACTAGAATTTGGCCTGTAGTTACATTAGCAGTCTTTTGAGAGACTGAAATGGTGGTTGCACTCATCTCTCCTTCCTTATCCTTAGGGCTTCTTTGATGTTCACCCTGTCCCTCACCACTCACTACCACCTTCACACTCCCCTCAAGAGGTTTGGTAGTTTTTACAACAGGTGTCTTTTGAGAGACACTTGAGGTTTGCCTTTTAGAATGTGGTTTTGGAACTTTGGATTTGATCACTTTGGTAGGAGCCTGTTTGGTCACAACTACAGACTCCATTGTGACACTAGAAGGCAAAGAAATTTGGGGGTTGGAGATAGGGGTTTCAGAGTTAGAGATAGTTACCTGAACAATTGGTAGATATACCAACTGTACTCCTGCATTGAGGTTCATTCGAATCAGGTCACTTAAGACTCTCTTCTCCTGAACAAAACATTGGAACTTGCTATCCAGGTTAGCAATGGATAGCTTATTCTCAGACACATGCAGTGCTAAGAGCATTAAAAATCTAGCAAAGTAGATATTCTTGCTCCTAGTTTCCTTTTTACCCAACTTTGCAGCTATCTCATACATAACTAATGTGCCAAAATTATAGAATTTATCATTTAAAAGCATACACATCATTGTTAGCATGGACTGGGTAACAGCATCAAAATTACTAATTTTTCCTGAAAAAGTTTTAATGAAGGCATCACAGAAGTAGCTCCATTCTTTAACCATTCCTTTTCTAGCAATTTTCCCTAAGTTTTCAGTACTAAGGGCATAATTAATAGAATTAAGCATGGCAACAATTTCAGCATCAGTAGGTACTTTCAGAAAGTTATTCTCAGGCAATTTTAAACAAGCAGTTATTACATCAGAATTAACCACATAGTTTTTACCCTTTAAAGAAAAAGCAATTGTACCGTCTGTGCCATTGTACTCAGCAGATGTCCACATTTCTTCAATTACCTCGTGGATTAAGGGAGTGGTAGCCGTCATAGCATATGACAGTTTGCATTTCTTCACGAAACTCATCAAAGTGTGGTAAGCTTCTGGAGCATTCACTGTGTCAACAAAGGCCGCGAAATTGTTCTTCTCATAGGTAAACCCAGTGGAGGACATCATCTTAACAATAGGCGCCATTGAAGTGATTGAACTTTGGTTACAGAGAGTTTTAGGGAAGAAGATGCAGTTAACTTTTGATATGCTTGAAAATGAATAAAAGTGAGATGTGAGAGTACAAGTCCGCCTTTTATATTTTTCAAGAATTAAAAATGAAATAATTAAAAGTAATTACTCCATTGGTCAAAAGTAACTGTCAGATAATAAATAAAAAGAGAATAAGTACAGCCATGATTAGATATACACGGTTACCAACGGTAAAAAAAAAATGTATATCAACGGATATAGAATGAACGGTTGAGATACAGTTTATCCGTTGATGACGTGGATAGCCTGTTACCCGTTGACATGCAAAAATCTAGTAATGTGTTTATACTATCAACGGATAAAAGGATATCCGTTGATAAGCTAATTTTGCCTTAGGCAAAATTTCTGCAGAAAATTTTTCTGAAAGTTTTAACTTTCAAGTAAATCAAAACACATTTCCAGCTTCAAGTCATTGAAATCAAATATCACTAGAAATTATGACAAATTAAGCATACCTAGCTCACCTACCAATCTTGTGAATGTGGATTCATCAAGAGGCTTGGTGAAGATATCTGCAAGCTGCATTTCCCTTGGCACAAAGTGCATTTCTACTGTACCATTCATCACATGTTCTCTAATGAAGTGGTATTTGATGTCAATGTGCTTGGTTCTCGAATGTTGCACTGGATTCCCTGTGATGGCAATAGCACTTGTGTTGTCACAGAAAATTGGAATCTTCTCAACTTTTAGACCATAGTCAATGAGTTGGTTTCTCATCCATAGAATCTGTGCACAACAGCTTCCAGCCGCAATGTACTCAGCTTCAGCTGTAGAAGTGGAGACTGAGTTTTGTTTCTTACTGAACCATGACACAAGCCTGTTTCCTAGAAATTGACAGGAACCTGTAGTAATTTTCCTATCAACTCTGCAACCTGCATAATCTGCATCTGAATAGCCAGTTAGATCAAAACCAGATTCTCTTGGGTACCAAATGCCAAGGTTTGGTGTTCCCTTGAGATACCTGAAAATTCTTTTAATAGCTATTAAGTGAGACTCTCTAGGATCAGCTTGAAATCTAGCACAAAGACAGGTAGAAAACATTATATCAGGTCTACTAGCTGTTAGGTATAAAAGTGAACCTACCATGCCTCTATAACTTGAGATGTCCACAGACTTTTCCTTAGTATTCAACTCAAGCTTAGTTGCAGTGGCCATAGGTGTTTTAGTAGATGTACAATCCATTAAGTCAAATTTCTTTAAGAGATCATAAATATATTTTGTTTGACTTATGAAAATGCCCTCATTAACTTGCTTTACTTGTAGGCCAAGAAAGTAAGTTAATTCACTCATCATACTCATTTCATACCTACTTTGCATAAGTTTGGCAAACTTTTTGCAAAGCTTCTCATCTGTAGACCCAAAAATAATATCATCTACATAGATTTGAACAAGTATTGAAGAGCCATTAATATCCCTATGAAATAAGGTTTTATCTACTGTACCTCTAGTGAAGTGGTTCTCCAAAAGAAATTGAGATAAAGTGTCATACCAGGCTCTTGGTGCTTGCTTCAAACCATAAAGTGCTTTCATGAAAAGATATACATATTCTGGAAATTCTGGATCCTCAAAACCAGGAGGTTGATGGACATAGACCTCTTCTTCCAGTTCCCCATTTAGAAAGGCACTTTTGACATCCATCTGATAGACTTTGAAATTGGCATGTGCTGCATAGGCTAGAAAGATTCTTATTGCCTCAAGTCTTTCTACTGGAGCAAAAGTTTCATCAAAATCTATTCCTTCTTCTTGAGAATAGCCCTTTGCCACTAATCTAGCTTTATTCCTCACAATTATGCCATTTTCATCTGTCTTATTCTTGAGAACCCATTTAGTACCTATGACACTTCTATCATCAGGTTTGGGCACAAGTTTCCATACTTTATTCCTTTCAAATTGGTTTAGCTCTTCTTGCATTGCTAACACCCAATCTGGATCTAGAAGGGCATCTTCCACTTTCTTAGGTTCCTCTTGAGACAGGAAGCTACTGTATAGACATTCTGCTTGAGTGGCCCTTCTAGTTTGGACTCTTGAATTTGATTCACCAATGATTAACTCAAATGGATGATTTCTAGTCCATTTTCTTGCAGGTGGAAGATTTGATCTTGATGAGGTTGCTTCATTTCCATGATCATGTTGATTTAGCATTGAACTTTGACCATGAGAAACTCCCCCTGAGTTTGTTGTCCTTGCTGAGTTATGAAGTTGACTGTCAATGGATGCATCATTTTGCCTGTCGACGGATGCTTGAGAATTTCTATCAACGGATGCATCTCTAATAGTGTCAACGGATGTTGCAGAATGACTGTCAACGGATGCTTCATTTTCAGTGTAAGCATCACTTCTAGTTGGTATAACAGCTCTAGGTGGATTTCTGTGGTCATGATCTTCATTCTCCTCATCATCATCATAGTACATTCTTCCTTCACCTTCATTCTCAAATTCCAACTTTTCATGGTAGCCTTCATCATTTAGGCCTAGAATCTTTTGATCATCAAACACAACATGTACAGATTCCATAACAATGTTGGTTCTTAGATTGTAGACCTTGTAGGCTTTCCCTGCTGCATATCCAACGAAAATAGCTTCATCTGCCTTTGCTTCAAATTTGCCTAAATTATCTCCATGATTCCTTAGCACAAAACACTTACATCCAAAGACATGTAGAAAAGCTAAAGTTGGTTTCTTGTTGGTTAATAACTGATAAGGAGTCATTCCTCTAGCTTGATTGACCAAGGAAATATTCTGAGTAAAGCATGCAGTGTTGACAGCTTCAGCCCAGAAATATGTTGGTAATCTTGATTCACTTAACATTGTTCTAGCTGCTTCAATGAGAGTTCTGTTTTTCCTTTCAACAACCCCATTTTGTTGAGGTGTTCTGGCAGCAGAAAACTTATGGACAATTCCATTCTCTTCACAGAAAATCTTCATTGTGGAATTTTTGAATTCAGTACCATTGTCACTTCTGATCCTTTGTACTCTGTCTTCAGAACCATTGTTTAGCATTCTGAGGTGATTGATAATGATTTCACTTGCACAATCCTTGGAGTGCAGGAAGAAAGTCCATGTGAACTTAGAAAAATCATCTACAATCACCAGACAGTATTTCTTCTTTGAAATAGACATGACATTTACTGGACCAAATAAATCCATATGCAGCAATTGAAGAGGCTTAACAATGGATGACTCTGTCTTGCTTTTGAAAGATGATTTCTTTTGTTTCCCTAATTGGCAGGCATCACATAGCCCATCTTTGACAAACTCCAAATGAGGGATTCCTCTAGCAAGATCCTTTCTTACCAAATCATTCATAACTTTAAAATTCAAATGTGACAGCTTCTTATGCCATAGCCAACTCTCATCCTTACTTGCTTTGCTGAAGAGACAAGTAATGGATTCTGAGCATGCTGAATTGAAGTCAGCTATGTAAACATTTCCTTTTCTAAAGCCTGTCAATACCACATTGTTGTCTTCCTTGGCAGAAACAACACAGGCTTCTTTTGTGAACTTTACTTCATAGTCTTTGTCACAAATCTGACTGATACTCAGCAAATTGTGCTTTAAACCTTCAACTAAAGCCACTTCTTCAATGATGACATTGTCTTTTGAAATCAGGCCATATCCCTTAGTATATCCTTTGCTGTCATCTCCAAAGGTAATTCTAGGGCCAGCTCCTTCCTTGAACTCTGTGAGCAGGGTTGAATCTCCTGTCATGTGCCTAGAACATCCACTGTCTAGGTACCATAGATTCCTTCTGTTTCCCTGCACACATTTCAAAAACAAATCAAGTTGATTTTGGTACCCAAGCTTCCTTGGGTCCTTTCTTGTTAGCCTTTGACTTTGCACTCTTAGCATTCTTCATCTTAGGTGTAGATGCTTGAGTAATGGGGTTTGACAAATGCTCATTTGCATGAATATTGGATGCATGCATGTGTGGAAAATTGGCATACATATTATTCATGTTAGGTAGGTTCCATGACATTTGTGGCACATTCATAGATTGAAAGTATGGATTAGACACATATGGCATGTTCACATATGGATTTGAAAAACTAGCATTTTGATACAAACCAGGCATAACAGGCATTGCAGGCATACATGGCATTGGTTGAGGTACATGAACAGGAGCCTTGTTGACAATCTTGCAATTAGAAGATAAATGATTGACACTATTACAATTACTACAAGTTTTCCTAGGAGCAAACTTGTCAGGAGAGTAATTGTTTTTCTTGTTGATGCCTATCTTACCATTTCTGTTCTTTTTCTTTTTGCCCTCAATTTCTACCTTTTCATTGTCTGATTTACCAACAGCCTTTTTGTTGGGTAAATCACCTGTCTTAGCCTTCCCACTGGATTTGGTTTTGCTGCACTCACCACTAACAAAATTCTTGTTTACTGGACCATACTTGATGTCCAGTTTCCTAAGTTCCTTCTTACTAACAGACTTTTTGTTAGTCGACGGATACCTCTCATCCGTTGACGGTTCATCTGTCAACGGATGATCACTATCCGTTGATTCACAAATAGTCTCTAGATCCTCAAGGCCAGGTTCTAGCTCCTTTTTCTTTTGAGTCCAGGTATCCTTCACAAATGATTCTATTCCCTGAACTTCTATTATGTTTTGAGAAACATTCCTACAACTTTGAAATTTAGCAATTATCCCTTGTTCTTTTTCAAGCTGGTCTTTTAAAATCAGTTCTCTTTTTAACACAGCTTCAAGTTCACTTTTAGCATTATTGCAATCAACTCTCATTTTCTCAAATTCTAGAAATTGAGATTCTAGAGCAGCATTTCTATCACTTAAAAACAGATTAGACTCTTTAATTCTATTGTTCTCTTTAGTAAGTGATTTAAGAGTAACACTTAAGTGATATAGTTCAGTAGACATTTCATCTATAACACTATTGCATTCCTCTTTAGTGAGCTCAGAGAGATTAGTAGAAAATACCTGATTGCTGGCTGAACTTGCTTCCTGCTCTCCAGAATCAGCCATTAAAGCAAGGTTGACTAACTCAGCATCATCATCAGAATGATTGTCATCAACAGCCCAGTCATACTCTTGGGTCAAGAATGCCTTTCCTTTCTGCCTGAGAAGATCAAAATATTTCTTCTTATAGTCAACAACCTCAGTTGGCTTTCCCTTGTTCTCAGATCTAGGTTTCCTGCATTCACTTATCATATGACCAGCAATCCCACAATTGTAGCATTTAATTTTGGATTTATCCACATAGTTGTTTGTGGAAAAATCCTTGTTAAATGGCTTGGCCATCCCAGAGTTTCTCTTGAATTTCAGCTTAGAGAATCTCCTAGATAGAAAAGCTAAGTGCTCATCTATCTCATCCAATTCATCCTGCTGAAGGGCATTCAATTCCTCAGACACCTTTTCCTTGCTCCTGCTTGATTCTGCTCTACCTTTACAAACCTCCCTGTTTGGTGTAGAACTAGCAGTTTCTGTCCTTTCCTCCTTTTGCTCCAAATTGGCAACGAGTGCAACTGACCCACTTTTCTTTTGAGACTTCTCAATCTCTTCATCCTGCTCCATTTCCAGCTCATAGGTCTTTAAAGTTCCATAGAGCCTTTCAAGAGTAAATGTCTTGTACTCTTGAGTGTTTCTTAGAGAAACAGTCATTGGCTTCCATTCCTTGGGCAGTGATCTCAGAAATTTGAGATTAGAGTCTTTAACCTGATAGACTCTTCCATACAGTTTCAAACCATTTAGTAGCTTTTGAAATCTACTAAATGTATCATTCAATGTTTCTCCACTCTTAAAGTGAAAATGTTCATACTGTTGGATTAGTAGTTGCATCTTGTTTTCCCTTACCTGTTCTGTTCCTTCACACAGGGTTTGAACAATGTCCCATACTTCCTTGGCGGTAGTGCAGTTAATAACATTGTCAACCATGTCTGTTTCTAGACCATTGAACAGAATATTCATGGCCTTTTTGTCTTTGTGGACTTCTGCAATATCTTCAAGACTCCACTCAGAAACAGGTTTGGGAATGAAAGTGTCAGGCACATCATCAGCCAGGCCAACTCTTGTTGCTGTCTTCATTGGAACGTGAGGACCCTTGTCAATGCAATCCACAAAACCCTCATCAATAGACGAGAGATGTAGACGCATTTTTACTTTCCAGTGAAAGTAATTTTCTCTATCAAGAACTGGAATCTTCACTCCATAATCCTTCTTAGACATGTTGGAAGTGTGTTGATCTTTAAACTTCAAATATGTTAGAAGCTTGCTCTGATACCAATTGTTATTCCCAGATTACACACTTGTATAATTGTAGAAGGGGGGGGTTGAATACAATTCTTGATATTTATAAATTTCTGATAAGAACTTCAGAAACTTATGAAGAGATAATTGCAATGTAAGAATTAAACACAAACACATATAAAATCAGGTGGTTAAATTGCACCACCTGAAGCTTTTATTTGAAGAAAACTCTGTGATACAAAATGTACACAGCTGCCGTTTTACAACTCTTTGCTTCTAAGGATATTCAAGAAACCCTAAGCAAATATGTCTGTTTTCTTAACCTACAAAGAGTTGCTACACTTGGTTATATATCCCAAGTTTTACAAGTACTACTGGAATAAGATAATACTAATCTAATTCTAGTTGACTTGCTACTGCACTCCAAATACACATGTAGCCGAAAGGTTGTCCTTGTGTTCAGACATGTCTCCTGCACCTTTCTTGTATTCATAGTGTAAATGGAATGCTTCTTTCTTCTGTGTTTCCAAAGTATGGCTGCCATACTGCTTTTTGTATCTACTTTCAACTCATGTGATCTGTCAGTCAAACATGTCCTTATCAACTGCTAATCTCCAGCTAATCATAGAAATCAGTGTCAATGATTATCCGTTGATGATGTACACTGACATCCGTTGATGATGTATACTGACATCCGTTGATGATGTACACTGACATCCGTTGATGATGTATACTGACATCCGTTGATGATGTATAGAGCAGTATCCGTTGATATTGGGACTTGAGCTGTATCCGTTGATAGAGTGGATTTGAGTTGTATCCGTTGATAGAGTTTAGTCTTCATCCGTTGATACACTTTCACTTAGACAGAATTACATAGCATAGCTTATTTACAATTGGCTACCCTATTCTGCCTATCCGTTGATAGTCAACATGACTGTGGATAAAAACACTATCAACTGATAACATAGAGATACTGCAGTGTGCTACAAAACCTCATCCGTTGATGAGCTACCTGTCAACGGATAGAGTTATAAATCCTCATCCGTTGACAGCTACAAAACCTTAAACAATTTGATTGATTGTGAAGTTATCATCAAGTACAACATATTCCTAACAACTTTGAGATGGAAGAAAATATAAACTATACATACTTAATAGCCGTAACACAATTTTCATTGATAAGTTCATACTAAATTATTTTTCCAATTTTAAAATTATTAAATCTATATATTTTATATTGTGTTTACTCAATAACTTTACCATTTTCTATATGATTAATTTCTGATTTTCTTCTAAAAAGTTCCAAAATAATGTCTATAATCAGTGTTTATGATTTTTGAAATAAAGTTTGAAGTTTAAAAATACTTCTATTTAATATTATTTAAAAATTTAAGTACTAATAATATTTTGGGGATTTTCTCCGATGGAAAGCCGCAATCCTTTAGTTTTCTTTCGATTTCGTTGATTTACTTTCAATAAAAGTCAATCTTTAGGGTGTTTGTGTATCTCTCCTTTTGGAGTGTGTGTTTTGTCTCTCCTTTTGGAGTGTTTTGTTATGTTCTTAATTAGTCATGTTTGGGGTTGTCTGGTGTTGGATCTATTGAAAATGATTTGTTGATGTTTTTAGGGATCTGGAAAGGCAGCATCGAAGATGGGGCGGTGGCGCTGATTGCAAGAGCTCATCTTTCACAACCAAAGATTGTTCATCCTTTGGGGGTTTTCACTTTTGACATGTCTATAGCTGCTATCCGGCATCCGGCATGCGGCATTTAGATAGCTGAGGTGTAGTTCCTCTAACCTCAGTTTATTCAATTGGGGCTTCTGAATATTGGGCTAATAACGATTGTTTTGTGATAAGGTCAATTGTGATGCCACTGTTTTCAGGGATGTTGGAGCAGTTTGGATCGCTTGGGATGTCTTCGATTTCATTTTTAATTTCAAGAATTTTTAAATTCTATGTGTTAAACGATCAGGAAAAAAATCAGCTAATTGTTTTTAGTTTGTTATTTGTTTTCCAACCTGGTTGTATCAGCAGTCGGAGGTTTGTCCCGATTTTGTTATGATTTATTGAAGGAAAATCACTTTATTTTCTAGCAAAAACAAAATATTTTGAAATGACATATACGACCCGTAAACCTCCTTAAGCCCACAGAATATATAGGATATAATAAGGGTGTAAAAGAGAGAAAAACGAATTAAAAAACACCAATAATCTGGGTGCAAAACAAAAAAAAATTGAAATTTAACAAATTTCTTTCTATATATAATAGAGCAACATAGGGGTAAAATGAGCAAATAAACCCCCTGTGAAAGTACAGTTTTGTCCTTAAATATTGAAAAATTACAAAAGTTGCCACTGCTCTCTTATTCAAACAAAAAATTTAGACAAATTTTGTTTTTGTGGGGAATTGAACTCATGCCTTCCTCAAAGAAAATCATCCTTATAACCATTGAGCTAAATAAGCTTTTGAGTTTGAAATAAAAAACATATTACTTAAACCTCAAGTCTCGTCCTTTTCTTATTTTTACTATCAATTTAACTTTTAAGTAAATATGTTAATGATGACTAATATTGTTTATAAAATTTTGTATTTTAATTATCAAAAATATCATATATGATTATGTATACAACCAATTTTTATAGATTTTAATATCAAATTTTGTTATGTCCTTTTATCTTTGTTCTAAAAGAAATCGTGTTATAACCTATATATAATATATTTATATACAACAAAACATCCTCTTTTTAGTACTCTTATGATCTATACATAAATAAAATAATTCATAAATTAAAATAATGATATTATAATATGTATGAGCAGAAAATGCACAATTGAATTCAAAAACATCCTTTAAATCGTAACAATACACAAAATTTGTATCGACGGCTAGAAGATGACCCGTGCCTCGCACGGGTTATTATGCTAGTTGATCGAATAAGGGAACTCGTGAGTAGATAACCTATAAATTCGTTACTGGACAAATCCATTAGAAGGACATCATAATTTTTCATTAATTATTTTACAAATTTTATTAATTAAAAGGTTATAATTGATCGATTTCATTTTGAGGAAGTCAATGAGAGAATTGATATGTTCAATAACCCTCATAATTTTTTCTTAATATTGTACCGTACAAAATTCGTGAAATAAATATAAAAAAATTCATACTTCATTTTTACTTGTGTGTAAGATAACTGATTACGGTAAAACATCTATAAATTATTATATTCGGGACCAGATAATTTTATTAGTTTAGAGAGGTATTAATTAATCGATAAATTTATATTTAATTATTAATTTATAGAGAATTTTGAACATCAAACAAAATTAACATTTAATTATATAAATTTAAAAAGAACCAATTGAACAATTTATGTTTATACTTGATTCAGTTAACTAGATGTACGATAGTTTACAAATTCAATGGGCATGATTCAAAGTGAAAATTCATGTATATTTATATAATATCGAACACAATGCAATATTTTTGGAATCTGTTGCACGTAAAAAATCAATCAAGACATCAAAAACACGTTGATTAATAACTTTGTGCCGTCCCATTCGAATTTTTGTATACAACAAAGGAAGTTTAGGGATAAGTTTCATGTAGATTTAAATTTTAAGAACCTAGTATCATATTTTACAGAGGTATAAAACATATATTTCTAATATTATAAAGGAATTATTAATTTATAATATAATTGGACCAAATATTTATATAAAAATTTTCAAAAAAATTATTATCTTATTATTTTATTAAAATTGATAATTTTTTAAACTAGTGCAAGTTAGAACCGGAGAAAATTATTAATTAAAAAGATTATTAATTTATCAAATATTAATTTAGCAAGATTTTATTGTAATTGGCTAAAAACTTCTACAAGATTTACTACTAGCACTTGGAAGTTGGAACTTGGAAGTTGCACCAATAGAATTCTCCGCTAGTTAATAAAAGGTTCCAATATTATACTACAGTTAATAAATGGTTCCAATATTACACTACAGTACTACTACATCTTCAAATATTTTATTTTTGACTATAATGATAAATTTCTCGTGCTTGCTTGATCGGTTGGACCTCACAATTTGTTGATGTCATGTACTTTCATTTGACATTAAACAAAAATAAACATATAATTGAGAAAATAAATATATAAGAATATTATATTTTCATGCATATTTTTATAAATGCATATTTATTAGTATATAATCGGTGCGAAGTACGGTTTTTTAAAATTTATATTATATTTAAATTATTATTTATATCATATATATTACTTAATATAATATTAGCATAATATATATAATTAAATAATAATCATTCAATTATGTGATATATTGTTCGAATTATGACTATATTTTGACATAATAATATAAATATAAATGGAAGTATCGTATATACTTACATTCAAATTTTTATTGATATTATCATATTCAATTATGATTCCATAACAATCCATAATGTAATATTTGTTTAAAATATAATTTAATATTAATTTATAATTGTGTGAAATTTTTATTGTTTATTATATAGTTTAGTTTGTTTTCACTTTGTTGATTTATAATTTGTTAATAAATATCTGATGTTAAAATTATTTAAATTGATTTTGAAAATTTTTGGTTTCCAAGATTGAAAGAGTCTAAAAAAGTTGGGTGTAAGTGAAGAATTTTAACTCAAATACAAATAAAAGAGTATGTAATTGAATATTAATTGTAGTGTCATTAAAAAAGTTTGTTACTAAGTTAAACATGTGGTTTATTTTTTCTAAAATAAAATTTTAGTTTATATTTTCATTTTTGAAATGTGTTAACAAACTTTTTGGGAAGGTGTTAACCGACCAAGCAATGGTACCCTGTTTCGCTTATAATAGTATACCATAATATGTGATATTAAAATTATTTAAATTGATTTTGAAAATATTTGGTTTCCAAGTAATTGAAAGAGTCTAAAAAAGTTGGGTGTAAGTGAAAATTTTTAACTCAATGACAAATAAAAGGGTATGTAATTGAATATTAATTGCAGTGTAATTAAAAGAATTTGTTATTAAGTTAAATATGTGGTTTATTTTTTGTAAAATAAAATTTTAATTTATATTTTCATTTTTGGAAGCTGTTAATAAATTTTTTGGAAATGTATTAACCGAAACAACCAATTATACACACTGTTTTGCTAATAATAATATAGTACAGATATAACATTTACATGTAATTTTATTAAAAAATAAATTATTTCATTAAATATAATAATATATATACTTAATTGAAATATATTAATTTCATGTATTTTCGTTTCCATCCAGGATGAACATAAATACAACATTAAATTTAATTTATGTATAATTAAAATGAACATAAATATTAATTTTGATATTTTGTCGTGTCCAAATTCTTGCTACTAAATTTTGGAGTGCGTGAAAGACCATGAGAGGAATAATCATAACAATAAAATCCTAAATGACATATGTGTTAATAGTATTTTTTTGTTAATAGTTCGTTTTCAGGAAAGGACTAATATTTAGAATCAAGTTCAAGTATTTTATCTCTCACAATTTAGAAGTGTAGAAGAATGTTTGGTTTGTTTATAAACTAATTAAACTAATTATCAATTCAGAATAAAATATATGAGGAAAATAATCCAAGAACTGGGGTTCTTCACTTGGTTTCAATGCACATTCAATATCTATGTTACTTCTACGTTCTTACTCTGCTGAAAACAATTCTTCTAAGGTTATAATGTTCCCTTCCAAGATACACTATAATGTCTACAACTACACCTTAATTGTCACTTCCGTGATACAATCAAATTACAATCATAAACTATTACGCACCAAGAACTATAAGTCTCACAACTCTCCTATTAATCTTCCAATCAAAAATTCGAGTTATGTCTGTTAAATCGTGTACTAAAATTGAAACTCCTCTTCCAAGTTATCACAATTCCTCAAATCCAATCAAAGGTTCATGACTCCCCTAATTGTAGTAAGCCCTCAATAACAGATCAGCAAAGCAAGAAAATCACAGATAATTAAACATACATGAATACCAAGGAATACTACCCAATCCTCATATTAGAGATTTAGTTACACATAATTAAGGAAGAAACCAAAACACATGAATTAATAGAAGAACTCATAATTATAAGAATATAGAAAAAACCTTTAATCTTTGATCTTCAAGGAAAATAAGAGTTCTCCAGAAAAATCCCTAAAAGCTGCGTACAAAATTGGATCTCTACCATAATGTTTTTCCCTAGAAGTGTTTATATAGACTCTAGAAATCTTGCCCAGCAAGGAAACATCCTAAAATACAATTAGAATTCAATTTAGGTGCCAAAAGCTGTCCAAAATATAATTAGAATTAGAAAAAGGGCAAAACTGGAATTTCTCTGCATGGCTTATCATAGAATACGTTCGCGATTTTATTCAGCACTTCTCCAGCACCTGATTTCTTCCTAAGGTTGTAGAAAATCTCCCAAGCTTCGCGTGAGCTGTAAGATCACTGAAAACGGACTTCTAGAACTCCAGATATGGCCAAAAAAGTGTAGACTGCGCAACCTTCCCGGAAAATCCGAATTTAAATCAATTAATCCTCCAAACACGATAGAAGCATCAACCTTAATCAACATTCTCCTAAATCTGCACAACTAAGCAAAATACATCAAAACTACAAGAAACTTGAGTCCAAGACAATCAATTAGAATGCTTCAAGTAGATATAAAATCCACTTATCAAACACCCCCAAACTTAAACTGATGCTTGTCCTCAAGCAGAAACAATTACAACTAACTAACTAGTACCACTTCCGTAGGTGATCACGGTTGCATTTGGCATATGCAACAAGCCCTTTAAACCCCTAGGCAGCCCCAGTGGATGAGTAAGGTCTCGTGAGGGCCTATAGCGAATGTACCCACAAAATCCATTTAACCTAACGCAATGCAATGCATGAATGCACCTAATATGAAAAATGCAACGATCCCCTTCAAACTAACCAAAACCAACTAGCAAGCAAATATCTCAAACAATGCAACTAAATCAAAATAGAGCTCGACCAAGTTCCCGTATACTAACATTACATGAACATAAACGTGCGTGTGTGCAATGCTCATCAGAAATACTCCCAAAACTAGGTCAAAAATCATACATGTTCTTCGCCAAGACAATCACAGGTTTATAAATAGAATAGACTGTAGACACTTCATAACCTAAGAACACCTTCATCCTTATCCAAGGTAGACAGAAATTCATGCTTTATTACTACTACTACGACACATATATACAATCATGCTTATTTAACCGTGCAATGGATGAGACCCCGAAAGGCTTATACAATAATACCCATGTAACGAGCGTTGGGTTAATGGATCCCAGACTATAAAAGCCTTAGGTCACTAGGCACAAAGTCCCCTAGAACTTAATTGCTCGAGTATTAAAGAGCTCACCCTAGTTAATTTTGCATATAAACAATTGAAACTTTTAAGTTTTTTTTTTCTTTTTTTTTTCTGCTTTTTTTTTCTTTTCTATGCAATCTGGAATGAGAATTCTCAATTCCAACCCTAGACTACTCATATAAATATGAGCCGGCTACTAGCCATTTGACGCCTAGCCATTATTGACAATTATTTACAATTTAGCATGAAATCCCTGTTTTCCCCCAAACTTAGACTTAAGTGTTACTACGTTATCAAGGGAATAACGAAAATTCTAAATATAAACAAGTGATTAAATCTCAAAACATCCAAACAAGCATGACCCTAACCTAGCCCAAAAGCACCCAATGAGACTGTGTAATTAGTTTTGTTTCCGAAACACATAAGTCAATTTCATAGAAACTATAAATCAACCCTCTATTCATCATTACCACACTCAATTAGACACCTACCCACCAATCAGAATTAGCTCGTTCTAAGGGATCATGAAATATGCATGCCATGAAAATGCAACTAGAATGAACTCACATGATATACGAAACAAAAAATAGAATGTCCTATATGAAACAAACGTAGATAACACAAACATGTATGCATGAATTACTACTACTAATATGCAAAACATGAAATCCTACATGAACACATAATACAACAACTACTAATCCCTCAAACCACCCCCAAACTTAAAATATTCAATGTCCGCATTGAATGGAATTAATTACAAGGGATAGCAGAAACATACATACTCGTCCTCACTGTCGTCACCCTCGTCATCCTCATCAGATGAATCAGGCGGAGGGTACGGAGTCCGAGCTCCAAATATAGGCCACTGAACAGGAGTACTAGGTGACTGAAACTTTGCCTCCAAGGCTATGCCCATGTCCTCCGAATACTGGCGACTGGTAACATGCATAGCATCCATCCGCCAAGTCATTCGACGAAAATAAGATTAAAAAACGGACATATCCATCGTACTCTGCGAAGAACCTGTCATCGCCACTTCCGGTGCCCTAGTAACATGTGGCGGAGCGCCCGCTCCCTGACCACTAGTATCATCCACAACAAAGCCTAGACCCCGAGGATGAGGAGTGCCGCCCGGCCACTCCTTCAACCTCAACCGGTCAATAGTAGCATCCTTAATAGAAGCCATAGGTTTATGCACCGGCTCACCTTCATACCATTTGACTTTCGATGCATCACACAAGTACGAGATGATAGAAGCATAAGGAATACTAGCCGGCGAATTGCTTCCCAAAAACCGAAGAATATTTTGATTAATAAGGTACCCAAGGTCAACATACTCACCTTTGAGAATACCCCATAGAAAAATAGCTCTATCAACAGTAACATCGGAAACATGGTTTGACGGAATGATATTAGAACTTATGAAAAAGAACCATGCCTTTGTAAAACCAGACAATGATGAAGCTGGGAAGGTACACTTTATCTCTGAACCTAACCTACATTTCCACTCTGTTCCCGGAACACATAGCTCACCAATGAGTGCATCAAGATCAACATCATCCCTAGACTTTTGTCCCCAATCCGTAGCATCTCTAGGCATAGGCGGTTGCCTAATCAAATTACGAATAGCACGAGACGAATAATCCACCTTCCGACCTCTAACAACCGTGGAATTATTCCTTGTTATCGAAGCATTAGCATAGAACTCCCTAACCACATCTAACGAGGCATCATTAGCAAATTCACAAAAGAACGTCCAACCCCGCTCACTAATCATCGCCACCATCTCCTCATACTTACAGGGCACAAGCCTTCTTTCCTGAATAACCCCCTTCGAAACTAACCTACCATACTCCGCCTTGGCATTCTCATTCACAAATTTTTCCACTCCATCCCCCATAACATCATTCTCATCCGAAGATGGACGAGCACTACTACTACCACCCATTAATCGTGGTCTCTTATGTGCCATAATCAACAAATATCAAGCAAATAACAACAATCTCCAAACAATTCACCAAACAAAGAACCCCCAAATTACACACCAAGAACCCTAGCTCACAAAATTCACAAATTCAAATAAAAGATGAGATAGAATATTACATAATTGAATCAAAGAGGTGAATTTGCTAGAGTAATCCCTAAAACTTCAAATTTGATTCCCCTTTCGCACCTTGAATGGATGAAAGTTGAGAAATTTTGGGTTATATAGAAGGGGTTGTGTATGTATAGGTGTATGTATATTTATAGGGGATATGAATATTGGAGATGAAATTGGAACTAATTAGGAATTGGAGGTTGTTTAGGATTGAAAATCAAACTATAATAGGAGTGGGTTTTGTTTTTGGAGAAGCTGTAGTAGGATATGAAAAGATATGATAAAAGATAGGAAAATAGGGTATTAACTCAAAAAAAATCGAGCAAAGCAGTATGGTCTGGCGCCTGAAGCGCTGTGCTGGCGCCTGATGCGCGCTTCAAGTCTGCGTGTCTGGGCGCTCCTGCGCGGCTTGGCACCTGATGCGCTAATGCGGTCTACGTTATACGGCGCTCCTGCGCGTGGCTGGCGCTGGCGCAATCTGCATCTTTTTTTTTTTTTTTTCACAACAACTTTTTTTTTTCAACACTCAAAACACTCCTTTTTTTTTTCAACACTCACAACACTCATTTTTTAAAGCATATACATATAACGACAACACATGATACCACATCCCCACACTTACTTGGGTCAATGTCCTCAATGACACACTACTATAGAAAAGCATGAAAGAAATACTCTCAATACATGGGTTGCCTCCCACGAAGCGGTCGTTTAACGTCATTAGCTTGATGCCGATTCTCAACCGATGATAGGGGCTTGGAGGCGAAGAATGCTCATCCCTCGCTCCACTGTGTCTCCTAGCAGGTATGGCTTAAGTCTTTGCCCGTTCACCTTGAATACATCTGACCCTTCTCTAGTAATCTCACAAACCCCATTAGGATAGACCTTCACAATCTCAAAAGGTCCGGACCATCGCGATCTGAGCTTTCCGGGGAATAAACGGAGTCTTGAATTAAACAATAGAACATGTTGCCCAACCTCAAATTCCTTCTTCTGAATGTGCTTATCATGCCACAATTTGGTCTTCTCCTTGTAGATACTAGCATTTTCATAAGACTGGAGCCTAATCTCCTCAAGCTCTCCAAGTTGAAGCAAACGCTTCTCTCCCGCGGATTTTAGATCAAAATTCAAATTTCTTGTCGCCCAAAACGCCTTATGCTGAAGTTCCACCGGCAAATGACATGGCTTCCCAAAAACCAACCTATATGGAGATATCCCAATAGGTGTTTTAAATGCCGTCCTATATGCCCAAAGAGCATCATCAAGCTTTGTTGACCAATCTTTTCTCGAACTTGCCACTGTCTTCTCCAAAATTGACTTCAGCTCACGATTTGAAATCTCAACTTGTCCACTTTTTTGCGGATGATAAGGAGTTGCCACCTTTTGTGGCACACCATACTTTTTCAAGAGATCAGCCACCTGTTTATTGCAAAAGTGCGAACCTCCATCATTGATAATAGCCCTTGGCACTCCAAATCTAGTGAACACATTTTTCTTTAGGAACTTCTTCACCACTCTAGCATCATTAGTAGGAGATGCAATCGCTTCAACCCATTTAGAGACATAATCTACTCCCACCAAAATATACTGGTTTCCATAAGAAGATGGAAATGGACCCATGAAGTCCATCCCCCACACATCGAAAATCTCCACCTCAAGAATAGATTGTAAAGGCATCTCGTTCCTCCTCGAAATATTCCCAACTCGTTGACATCTATCACATTTAGCCACAAAGTCTCTAGCATCCTGATGCATGGTTGGCCAATAGAATCCCGACTGCAAAATCTTAGCAACTGTCTTCATGCTACTGTTATGACCTCCACACTCTAGAGAATGACAATGCCTGAAAATATGAGGAACTTCATCATGAGGTACACATCTACGAAACATTCCATCAACACATTCTTTCTAAAGTAGCGGTTCCTCCCAATAGTAATGCTTCACATCATAAAAGAACTTCTTCTTCTGGTTATAAGAAAGATTATCAGGCACAACTCCTCCCACAATGTAGTTCACAAAATCTGCATACCATGGTGTAGACATAGACACAACTAGAAGTTGCTCCTCCGGAAATTTATCATTAATAAGTATTTCACCTCCTACCTCTCCATCTCCTTGGTCCAACCTAGATAAATGATCAGCTACCAAGTTCTCGCACCCCTTCTTATCTCGAATCTCAAGATCAAATTCCTGAAGTAAAAGAATCCAACGAACTAGACGAGGTTTGGCATCCTTCTTTGTCATCAAGAAACGAATCCCAGCATGATCCGAATAGACAATCACCTTAGACCCAACAAGATAGGATCTGAATTTATCAAGTGCAAATACCACTGCGAGTTGCTCTTTCTCCGTAGTGGAATAGTTGATTTGTGCATCATCAAGAGTCTTGCTTGCATAAGCTATCACGTGCATCCGCTTATCCTTCTTCTGCCCAAGAATAACACCCACAGCATAGTCACTAGCATCACACATGAGTTCAAATGGCAAGCTCCAATTGGGAGATGTAACTATGGGTGCAGAAGTAAGTTCCTTCTTCAACCTGTTAAAAGCATCAAGACAACTTTCATCAAAGTCAAAAACACGATCCTTTTCGAGAAGATTGCAGAGTGGCCGAGCTAACTTGGAGAAATCCTTGATGAACCGTCGATAAAAACCAGCATGCCCAAGAAAGCTTCGAATACCTTTCACAGATGAAGGTGGTGGAAATTTTTCAATAACTTCAATTTTTGCTCTATCGACCTCAATGCCTTTACTAGAGATTTTATGCCCAAGCACAATGCCCTCCTTCACCATGAAGTGACATTTTCCCAATTAAGAACAAGATTCGTTTCAGTACATCTCTGCAATACCTTAGATAAACTGGCTAGACATAATTCAAAAGAAGAACCATAAACCGTGAAGTCATCCATAAAGACCTCCATGTCTCGCCCTATAAAATATGAGAAAATGTGGTTCATGAGCCGTTGAAACGTCGAATGACCATTACACAAACCAAAAGGAAGCCTCCGATAAGCAAAAGTGCCATAAGGACAAGTAAAGGTGGTCTTCTCTTGATCTTCGGGTGCAATAGGAATCTGAAAGTAACCCGAGAATCCATCCAGAAAGTTGTAATACTCATTACCCGCCAACCTTTCGAGCATTTGATCAATGAATGGGAGGGGAAAGTGATCTTTACGAGTAGCGTTATTCAACTTCCTATAATCAATGCAAACTCTTCAACCTGTTACTGTTCTCGTAGGAATCAACTCATTCTTCTCATTGTGCACGACAGTCATCCCACCTTTCTTAGGCACAACATGAATAGGGCTAACCCATTGACTGTGTGGAACCGAATATATGATACCGGCATCAAGCAACTTAGTGATTTCTTTCTTCACCACCTCTTGCAAATTCGGATTCAATCTTCTTTGTCCCTCAATCACAGGCTTATGATTATCTTCTAAGGCAATTCTATGCATGCAAAGAGCAGGGCTAATTCCCTTGATATCTTGAATTGTCCAACCAATAGCTGATTTATATTGCCGAAGAACATGTAATAACTTTTCTAGCTCATCATCACTAAGCAAAGCAGAAACTACCACAGGATATGTATCATTAGGACCCAAAAAAGCATACCTCAAATTAGCAGGTAGAGGTTTAAGTTCAACCTGTGGTGCCTTTGAAAGTGTAAAAGCCATCTCAACTTCTGTGTCTCGTACAACAAGTGCTTCTTCTTCTACTACATCATCTAACACCCGTTCTGCTCCCACGAAGCGTTCATTTTCGAGCTGCACAATGTCATCTACTATGTCAATGGTAAAACAAGTTGCTCCAAAAGGAGGTATCTTCATTGCTTTATTCAGATCAAATTCCACTTTGTCCTCGCCAACATTCAATGTCAATTTTCTAGCTTTAACATCGATTGTAGTGCCAGCAGTAGCCAAGAATGGCCGTCCCAAGATAATGGGTATCTCGACATCTTCATCCATCTCTAACACCATAAAATCACAAGGTATGACAAATTTATCCACTTTAACAACCACATCTTCAATAACCCCCAATGGATACTTAACAGAACGATCCGCCAACTGAAGTGAAATCCGTGTCTTTTTAAGTTCTCCAAGACCAAGCTGTTTGCAGATTGAATATGGCATCAAACTCACACTTGCCCCTAAGTCACACAAGGCTTTCATGTTTTCCATCTTCCCAATAGTGCAAGGCAAAGAGAAGCTTCCCGGATCTTTCAATTTCTGAGGAATAGCCTTCTGGATGACTGCACTGCATTCTGCATTAAGAGTAATAGTTTCTGCATCTTCAAGTTTCCTCTTCTTTGTCAACATCTCCTTAAGAAATTTAGCATAAAGTGGCATTTGATTCAAAGTTTCAGCCAACGGAATATTAACATGCAACTGCCGGAACATAGTCAAGAACTTCTCGTACTGCTTCTCTAACTGCCTGTTGTGAAGTCTCTGTGGAAATGGAATAGGAGGAACATAAGGTGGTGGAGGAACATACGGCTTTTCTGATTCTTCTTCCTTCTTCTTCTCATCTTCTTTTTCTGACGTGTCTGCAGCAATCTCTACTGGCTTATCCTCTTTCTCAGTATCACTCTCTTTAGGCTTAAGAACCTCAACCTCGGGCAACTCTTTTCCGCTCCTCAAAGTAATTGCTTTGCATTGCTCTTTACCAGTCTGGTCGGGTTGACTAGGAAGAGACCCTTGCTCACGAACACCCATCTTTGAGGCAATCTGTCCAATCTGTGTTTCTAGCATCTTTTGAGATGATGCTATCTGATCTATTCTTGATTCCATATTAGCCAATGCCCCAGAAGTCCCTTGCATAATCTTATTTAGTGCAACCTCCCACTCAGCTGGTTCTTTCTTTGGTGGAGGTTGATACTGCTGCTGTGCTTGATATGGCGGTCGTGACTGAAAACCAGGAGGTTGATTCTGCCTTGGAAATGCATAGGAAGGGTTAGCTGCATGATTATTGCTATAAGAAAGATTGTTGTTTGGCCTTTGATTCGGATTGTAGTAAGAATTATTCTGCACAGGCCAAGGCTGTCTTCCTTGAATAAAAGATGCTTCTTCTGGAAATTGTTGCACATAAGAGTTTTGACAGCACCATAATCATGATACCCTTCCATAGGTGAAGAAATAGCATTCACATTTACCTTTTGTCCTTGCACCTCCTGAGTTAGAGTATCCAACTTTTGAGCCAGCATGTTGATCATCTCAGATTCTTTTGCTGCTTTTGCTGAGCTCGTCCCACTAGGTGCCCATGAATAATTATTAGATGCTAATTCCTCAAGGAGTGCTTTAGCCTATGTAGTTGGTGCCTTCTTGAAATTTCCACCAGCAGCCACATCCAAACTCAAACGAATATCTGCATTCATGGCCCCATAAAAAGTACTAATGATCTGCCAATCTTCTAAGCCATGATGAGGACACTTCCTCAATAGTGCCTTGAATCTCTCCCATGCCTGATATAGACCTTCACCCGGTGTGCTTTAAAACTCATAATCATAGTCCTCAACTGTTGCGTCTTGTCAGAAAGATAGTATTTGGACAAGAATGCAGTAGAAAGACTCTCCCATGTAGCAACCGTAGTGTTTGGAAGTTGCTGAAACCATTCCAAAGCTCTTCCCTTAATAGAGTAGGGAAACATATGGAGACGAATCTGATCACTCGTAACACCAGTGATTCTGAATGAGCCACACATCTGCACAAAACGCTCTAGATGTCTGTGTGGGTCTTCTAATTCAATGTCTCCTTCAAAAGCTTGATTGCTGATCATCTGAATTAAGCTTGGATTAATATGGAACTGAGCTGCACCAATCTCTGGAGTTTTCTACATGCAATTGGCTGGATTCGGTGTCTCATGGTCCCAAATAGAAGACTGATCAACATTAACAGCTTGATTCTCCGCATCTCCCATCTTAGCTTTCTCTTTTCTGATCTTTCTCAAAGTACGTTCGATTTCAGGGTCAAATTCCAATTTTCTAGCGCACGAAGAATGTCGCATACACCTGAAAATCACCAACAAAACAACTTGAGGAACCAATTAAAATCTAAACAATAAGAAACAATTAACCTAAACTCAACTATACTGCCTTCCCCGGCAGCGGCGCCAATTTGTTAATAGTATTTTTTTTGTTAATAGTTCGTTCTCAGGGAAGGACTAATATGTTGAATCAAGTTCAAGTATTTTATCTCTCACAATTTAGAAGTGTAGAAGAATGTTTGGTTTGTTTATAAACTAATTAAACTAATTATCAATTGAGAATAAAATATATGAGGAAAATAATCCAAGAACTGGGGTTCTTCACTTGGTTTCAATGCACATTCAATATCTATGTTACTTCTACGTTCTTACTCTGCTGAAAACAATTCTTCTAAGGTTATAATGTTCCCTTCCAAGATACACTATAATGTCTACAACTACACCTTAATTGTCACTTCCGTGATACAATCAAATTACAATCATAAACTATTACGCACCAAGAACTATAAGTCTCACAACTCTCCTATTAATCTTCCAATAAAAAATTCGAGTTATGTCTGTTAAATCGTGTACTAAAATTGAAACTCCTCTTCCAAGTTATCACAATTCCTCAAATCCAATCAAAGGTTCATGACTCCCCTAATTGTAGTAAGCCCTCAATAACAGATCAGCAAAGCAAGAAAATCACAGATAATTAAACATACATGAATGCCAAGGAATACTACCCAATCCTCATATTAGAGATTTAGTTACACAAAATTAAGGAAGAAACTAAAACACATGAATTAACAGAAGAACTCATAATTATAAGAATATAGAAAAAACCTTTAATCTTTGATCTTCAAGGAAAATAAGAGTTCTCCAGAAAAATCCCTAAAAGCTGCTTACAAAATTGGATCTCCACCATAATGTTTTTCCCTAGAAGTGTTTATATAGACTCTAGAAATCTTGCCCAGCAAGGAAACATCCTAAAATACAATTAGAATTCAATTTAGGTGCCAAAAGCTGCCCAAAATACAATTAGAATTAGAAAAAGGGCAAAACTGGAATTTCTCTGCATGGCTTATCATAGAATACGTGCGCGATTTTATTCAGCACGTCTCCAGCACCTAATTTCTTCCTAAGGTTGTAGAAAATCTCCCATGCTTCGCGTGAGCTGTAAGATCACTGAAAACGGACTTCTAGAACTCCAGATATGGCCAAAAGAGTGTAGACTGCGCAACCTTCCCGGAAAATCCGAATTTAAATCAATTAATCCTCCAAACACGATAGAAGCATCAACCTTAATCAACATTCTCGTAAATCTGCACAACTAAGCAAAATACATCAAAACTACAATAAACTTGAGTCCAAGACAATCAATTTAAGCCGATTTAGAATGTTTCAAGTAGATATAAAATCCACTTATTAATATGATATATATAATATGTAAAAAAATAGTACGCATAATATTTTTTAACAAAAGTTATAAATGATCGTTGTTAATTGATTATATATATTTGTCCAACTAAATTTTCCCTTACCAAATATTATATACAATTTTTATACTCCCTCAGTCCCATTCATTTCTATACACTTACTATTTTGGGGTGTCCCATAATTTATATACATTTCAAAAATAGTAAAGTTTTAATAATAAAAAATACTATTACACCTACTAACTTTCCTCCACTATCTCAAATCTATAATATAAAATATTATTACAGCCACAATTTCCTCCACTATCTCAAATCTATTATTACCACTTTACCCACTTTTCATCTAACTTTACTTATTTTTTTTATGCGTGTCCAAACCAAACGTATAGAATTCACATAACTAAGCACATTCGAGTTCCCCCTTCTTCCCCTTCTATAGTTTTAAATTTTTTAGCCAATTACTTTTTTTCAATGTCCCTTTCATTTCTTTACGTATAATTTCGGCACGAAGATTAATATAAAGTATAAATTATTGGAAAAATTAAGAAAAGTGAGTAAAATGATATGAATGATCTATATATTAATGTATATTTTTATAATATAAAACTTTGCTATTTTTGAAATATAAAAAATTGAGAGAAAATTTCAAAAAGAAAAGTGTAAAAATTGAGAGACACTATTTTTAAAGTTGACTAATTAATTATGATTGTATCATTAAAATGTACTATGTACTGACCTAAATTTTAAGTACGTACTTTGGGCATTTTTCTCTTCTATATTTTTGTTTAAATCTTTTCCACACATTTTCTGATAGTTAAAAAATATTTTATAAAGACCTGGCCAGCTTTGTTAATTTTTCCATATAGTTACTATTAGAATACGATCCACAATTTGAACGGTTGGACCTCACAATTTGTTAATGTCATTGTAAAACCCCGTTAATTTTTATTTTATTAAATTATTAGATATTAGATTTTAAGTCATTTTTATTTAGATAATTATGTTAATTAGTAATTTTTTTTAGAATTCATTTTATGTAAGATATTTTGAATAAGGATGATATTTATTTTCAGAGGAAAAAAGTGTGAAAATCTTTTACAATCTCGATATCTTTTTATGTGTGCTAAAATATTTTATTTTAAGTATTACTTGGGGAAGTTGCAACTTTATTAGTGGCAAGTTTTAGAATTACCTAGATTAAATTAGGGTTTGAGGGCCTATATTAGAAGCCCTATAGAAAAACTTCAAGGTCGTACAGAATTTCACCTAAGTGGTACGTTTCTTCTCCTTTGTTTTTAATACTTTGATGGTTGTTCAATTCTCTCTTTTCCATCCGTGTGCGGCATATATTATTACTTAATAAAAGTTAAAATTATAGGTGCATGCGAATTTTAATATGCACGATTACATGTATAGTATCTTGATTTTGTGTTCTGGCTATATTTATTAACAGTTTAAATTTTATGATTTTAAATATTCTATTCTGGACTAGTGCTTCAAGTTGTCTAAGTTCATGTATTTTGTTAGCTATGTTTTTAAGAAGTTATTGTTTCGATTATAATTATTTATGATTTTAGTTGAACAATATAAATTTCAAATTTATAAAAAAAATTAGAATTATTTGTTCATCTCTGCTAGGTGAAATATATAAGCTAATGATTATGTTGATAAATTCGAGCTTAAGTGATGCTTTGTTTTAATGTCGTAAAAGAAACTTGGACAGTTTTGGTTTAATAGTTTACTTAATTGTTAACCCATGCCATGTTAAAATTAGAACAATGAAGGAACCTTTCTGCAATTTTGAATACTAACTTGGACAGTCCGGTCGTGTATCATGTTGGGCTTAAGCTCATTTTCTTTTCTTTTATAATTTGTTTTATTATTTTTTGACTGTTTGTTTTATATGATTATTTGTTTTAGATTAAATACAGTAAACATGATTCTAGTATGTAGTTAACTGTTATATGATTTTAACTAGTATTTGATTTCATTACATGATTTGAGCTTGTCGAATAAATAATTAATTATTTTGTCATTTATTATTTAATTTTAGGATTTGTTCGTGCAACTATTTTCAATTTTTAGTGTCGACTGCGAGGTAAGTACTTTTTGACTTACTTTTATATTCGAAAAAGATTTTGATATTATGGTTTCGATTTCGTATAAGATATAAGGTATTGTTTCGATTTCAATATCTTTTTATGTGTGCTAAAATCTTTTATTTTTAAGTATTACTTGGGGAAGTTGAAACTTTATTAGTGGCAAGTTTTAGAATTACCTAGATTAACATTCTTTGCAAATATATATGTTTTGCAATGTTTTAAATGAATAATGTATATGGTCTTCACGGTCTCCACTCAAATGTTGGTCTCCATATAACTTAACTTTTAGCATAATTTATATTATTAAATAATAATCATTCAATTATGTGATATATTGTTCGAATTATGACTATATTTTGTCATAATAATATAAATATAAATGGAAGTATCGTATATACTTACATTCAAATTTTTGTTGATATTATCATATTCAATTATGATTCCATAACAATCCATAATGTAATATTTGTTTAAAATATAATTTAATATTAATTTGTAATTGTGTGAAATTTTTATTGTTTATTATATAGTTTTAGTTTGTTTTCACTTTGTTGATTTATAATTTTTTTTTTTGAATCAATTGATTTATAATTTGTTGCAAATTTGTTAATAAATATGTGATGTTAAAATAATTTAAACTGATTTTGAAAATATTTGATTTTCAAGTAATTGAAAGAGTCTAAAAAAATTGGGTGTAAGTGAGGAAATTTTAACTCAAATACAAATAAAAGAATATGTAATTGAATATAAATTGTAGTCTACTTAAAAGAGTTTGTTATTAAGTTAAATATGTGGTTTATTTTTTGTAAAATAAAATTTTAGTTTATATTTTCATTTTTGAAAGGTGTTAATAAACTTTTTAGGAAGGTGTTAACCGACCCACAACCAATTATACCTGTTTCGCTTATATAGTGTAGTATAGATTTGACATTTCATGTAATTTTATTAAAAATAAATTATTTTATTAAATATAATAATATATATACTTAATAGAAATATATTTATTTCATTACTTTCATTTCCGTCAAGGATGAACATAAATACAACATTAAAACATTAAATTTAATTTATGTATATTCAAAATATAAACATAAATATTAATTTTGATATTTTGTCGTGTCCAAATTCTTGCTACTAAATATGGACACCCTAACGAGAAGGATGGCTACAAGATTCTTTTTTTTTTTTTTCAACTCGCAGTTCCTGATTTTTCAATTTTTCAATTGGGTCAGAGTCTTTATCTTTGGTTGAGAACCTTCTGTTGGTTTGTGATGTGGTAGAACCAATCAATTATTTCTTTTTGGAATATATAGTTGTGTTCATTTAATATTTTAATGCTTTAGGATACAGAATACAAGGTTAGATACATTTATTTTTAGTGAAGGAATGTAGTTTTATGAATCAACGTATAAGTTATATTTACTCAACAAATAAATAGTAATGCTGTTGTACTTGGTAAAAAAAAACCTGTTGTTCAGGACACACCTGGATTATATACCAGGAAGATATACCGCGCCTTGTCTTGGTCAAAATTTCCACTGTCTCTCCAACACAACACGGCTACACACAGGGGGCATGTGAGGTTCGAACTCGTGACCCTTTGTTGGATCTGGAGGGGTTTTTCTTGGTGGTGGTATTGATATGCTTATCAAGTGGAGTAGTGGTTGCTGCACATGTGTCTGTATTTGATCTAAATAGGTCAGAGGTTTTGATCCAAATGTCAGGTACTTTAATAGGTAGAATTTGAGGAGTTGGTTTATTGCTTATAAATTCCTTTGTAGTGTTTTTTTGGTAGGTTTTCTTTCTGGATTATTCATCGGAATAAGCATAGTACGAGGTTGGGGACGAGGTTAAGGTTGTAAAATTTTAGTAATGAATAAAACAATTTCAATATTTATGGTTAATTTACTTTGTTCTATTTTAATTTATATCTAACCAAAGGGATTTCCTTTGGTTAGGTTTACTCTAAAATCTTTATTTTATGTTTTTTGAATTTTTTTGGTTTAGTTATTTAATGGAACTTTCGATGTTTTTGCTAATGTTATAAGGGTCTAATGTTGTTGTTTTATGATTGCAGGAGTGCAGTCCTAGTGGTTTCCTTTTCATTTTTAAAGTTTTATTGTCTAAGTGTCCAAAGCACATGCGTATCTTAGATGGTAAACTTTTTTCAATGAAATAGACCACTTTCTCCAAAAATTGTATTACGGTACAATTTATGTACGAGTAGTCATTCCTAAAAATATTGGAGTGCGTGAAAGACCAGGACTCCATGAGAGGAATAATTATCACAATAAAATCCTAAATGTAAAATGGCACATGATATATATAATGTGTAAAAAAATAGTACGCATAATATTTTTTAAAAAAAGTCATAAGTACATCATTGTTAATTGATTATATATATTTGTCCAACTAAATGTTCCCTTACCAAACATTATATACAATTCTTATTATAACTAAGCACATTCGAGTTCCCCCTTCTTCCCCTTCTAGCAACTATTTTTTCCCTATGTTCTATTCATTTCTTTACGTAATTCGGCACGAAGGTTAACATAAAATGTAAATTATTGAAGAAAATTAAGAAAAATGAGTAAAATGATAGGAAAATTTATAAGTAATTCATAAAGTGAGTATAATGAAAGAAAGTAATAATATATATTTTTATATTATAAAATTTTACTATTTTTGAAATATAAAAAATTGAGAGAATTTTTTTAAAAAAAATGTAAATAAGTGAGAGACAGTATTTTTAAAGTTAATTAATTAATTATGATTGCGTCATTAAAATGTACCATGTACTGACCTAATTTTTTTTTTTTTGACGAATACTGACCTAAATTTTAAGTTCGTTACTTAATTTGGGCATTTTTCTCTTCTATATTTTTGTTTAAATCTTTGTCGTTATACATGCCCGTTCTTGTTGCTTGCGATGCAGAGGGAATAGGATCTACAAGTTCATTATGATATAAACCGCCAAAAAGCTGGTGTACGTACTCATGGACATTTACCTGCCAGGAGAAATACTAACTCAGATTTTCGAAAAATTACCCGTAAAATCTCTCATTCGATGCATGTGCGTTAACAAATCATGGTATTATTTTATCCGGAATCCTACGTTCGTGACTGCTCATTATAATTATCAAAAAACACATTATACTTATTTATTCTTCACGCCTAGACCTGGCATTGGTAATAAACCATTAACGTTTTCACTGCGTGTCGATGATGCACAACGGGAAGAGTACATTTTACTGAAATCTCCTCCTCGTATTTGGACTTGTGGTGATCCGTTGTGGCACAATGTGTCTTATGGTTTAGTATGTTTTTTCTTACTTGGATAAAGGAGTACATTTTATGCAATACAACACCAAGGTCTGTTTATGGAATCCGGCTACACAAAAATTTAAAACTCTTCCCGATCCTCCAAGGTCGAATATTCCAGACTCTATTGTTAGCTGGGTGTGCCTAAATTTCGGATTTTGTCCCAAGGCTAATGATTTTAAAGTTGTAAAGATCGTAAAATGCCATTGGAATGACTCTGGATTTAGTGTGGCAGATGTCTATAGTCTAGCCACCAATAGTTGGAAGATGATTGATAATCTCACCACTGCTACGTATGTCTTGCCAGTTGATTCGGTTTTTTTGAATGGTACTGCATGTTTTAGAGGTATCGATTTAAATAAATTTAGTGATGTGATCATGTGTTATGACACGGATAAGGATACCAGAACATGATAGTTGTCCCCGTCCTATTAAATCAGTTCAGGTATATGGTGAATCAATTGCTGTTTTCGTGAGGACTTGCTTGTTGGGAGAAAAAAATATCCCTTAGTTTTGATGTGCCTAGACGTTGGATTGGAATTACACTTATGTTTGAAGTCTTGGGTATGAGGAGCAATGATGAAGTATTAATAGAAAAAACCTCATATCCCGAAGATGAAGATGAAGAGTTGGTGGAGGAAGAGGTGTATAAAGAATTGGTGTCGTATAATGTTGAGAAAGATGAGGAAACGAATTTTGGATGGAATGAACCACCTCTTTTTGTAAGTTCTTTCACCGAGAGTCTGTTTATGATTAATACTTGAAGAATGTGATAGACCGAAGGAATAAACCACTTCATTCTGTAAGTTTCTGTGGAGAGTTTGGTTACATTAATGCTTGAAGAATTTGACAGATAGAGATGCCATGTTAATGTAATAGTTCCTGCGACTTATGGCTTTTGGTGTTTTTAAGTTTTTATTTGGTTTTGTACATGATCATATGCTTGGATGTTAATTGTACAATTTTATAAGTTCATAAGAAGTTCCAATTATTTCTGTCGATAAGTGCATTAAGACGTAATTGTTAGTGATGAAACTGATGCAATGAAATCAGAATGTGTGCTTAATAGATGAAGTTGTCGGTTCTGGTATAGTGTATCTAATGGTTCAACATGTTTGGTGGATCTTATAGATGCATGTGATATTGTATACTACAACAAGGTCTCTTTGTGGAATCCGGCTACACGTACAGAAACTTAAAACTCTTCCTGATCCTCCAAGGTCAAGTTTTCCTGGAACTATTGACTGGGTGAGGCTAGCTTTTGGATTTTGTCCAAAGGCTAATGATTTTATAGTGGTAAAGATCGTAAAATATAGGTTGCATGGTACTGACTTCAGTGTGGCTGATGTGTATAGGCCAACCACTAATTGTTGGAAGATGATTAATGATCTCATCACCGCCCTCTTATTGTCGCTGATACGACAAGGCTGATTTAAATTCGTTACCAGAACTAAATAGTTATCACGGCCCTCTTAAATCAGTTCATGTAATTTGTGAATCAATTGCTCTTTTCATGAGACCTGGTATGAGCGATTTGAACATGTGGTAAATAAAAGAAGATGCAAACGAGGTCTGTTGGGGGAAACAAATTAAAAACCTTAGTTTTAATGTGCCTAGTATTGCAGCTTTCGAAGTCTTAGGTAAGGAGCAATAAATAATGAAGTGTTACCACGTATACGAACAAAATTCATTTGACGAAAATGATCAATTGGTGTCGTATGAATCTAGAAAACAACTTTCTTCTTCCCCAAATTGCAGCAGGTTTCTATACTTCTTCATGCTTAGGTACCAATCCATGCTGCCCAATTTCCCATCTGATTTTGGAATGTATCAAACTTATACAAAGTTATTTCCAATATCAAATGCCGGAAATCCCTTCATTCGAGTATTTGGCCATTGCACCACAAAATTTAGGGTTTAATATTGAATTAAAAATTGTTCTCAGATGAGCATAGGATGCTGTTGCAGTTTAAAATATTTTTATGGGTCTTGCACTCTTGCTAGTGTGGATATATACAGGGGAACACTCTCATCTAATTTTACTAGCCGATAACCTGATCTAATTATACTAGCCGATAAGCTGCACGGGCGAACACCTGTAAATTATCGATAATAACTATAATTAATAAATATTATTGTAATATGTATTTGTAAAAAATTAAATGATAAAAATATATTATAAATAAATACTATTAAATTATGTAAATTATATGGAATTGAATACGGGTGAAATTATAAAAATTAAGTTATCACTTATATGATGCTTATTCATTTAAGTAATAAATTACATATTTTAAGATATCCCAAACGCCCACTTAATTATGTGTTTATAGGGAATCAAACACGGGGTGAAATTAAAGAAATTGAATTAAATAAATAAATTTGTATAATTATATAGTTGGAAGGAATCCAACCCCGAATTGAGTGATAACCAAATTTGGTACTTTGGTATTTTGATACTTTGGTACTATTGTATTTTGGTACTATTGTGTACCATTAAAACATGATTTTGCACATTAATATAGAGTATATAGATAGATTACAACAAATCCCAATTTGTCATGTGCCATTTAAGAAACATTTTATGAGCCAATATTCTACCCTAAAATTTTTAATATTAAAATTTATTATGAGTATTGCTAATTGAAGGTACCGATCGAATTAGATACAAAAATCTCTTAACAAATGATGTGCCACATATGACATGTCAATTTAAAAAAAAAAAAATTGGCTTGCAAATAATATAGATGTCAATTTCATCAAATATTTATCAAATATCAATTGAATTAATTTGGGAACAATTTTAGTATCTAATTTAGTACCCTAGAATCTAGTATTTTCCATTTAATATATATATTTTTTGTTTGGTTTGTTTTAACCAAGTAGATAAAGGATTAAAACAAAAAAAATATAAAATTAATTTAATAAATACGTCTAGAAAAAGCCATGCTTTATTCGTCGTACAATTAAGCTGGGGCGAATAATGTTATATGGAAAGCCAGAAAGGAGATAGAGATGGCTAGAGGCCCAAAAGTTCATTGTCATATATATAGCACTCCCTACATCTTTAAAGCCTAACCCTAGAGTAATGACATTCACAAGGGTGCATGTACTCATGAATATTTACCTGCCTGAAGAAATTTTAGTTCAGATTCTCGAAAGATTACCTGTAAAATCACTCCTTCGATGCATGTGCGTTAACAAATCATGGTATTATTTGATCCAGGATCCTGTTTTTGTGACTGCTCATCATAATTATCAAAAATCACATCATGCATATCTACTCTTCACATCAGGCATATCTAAACGATTAAAGTTTTCACTGCGTGTTGATGATGTACAACGTGAAGAGTATGTTTCACTCGAATCTCTTCCTCTTTTTTCCGAGTTATTATCCGTCTTGGCATAGCGTATCGAATGGTTTAATATGTTTATCTTACATGGATATTGGATTACATTTTACGCGATACAACACCAGGATTTGTTTATGGAATCCGGCTACACAAAAAATTAAAACTCTTCCTGATCCTCCAAGGTTGAGTATTCCAGGATTTACTGATTGGGTGTTGCTAGCTTTTGGATTTTGTCCGATTTTAAAGTAGTAAAGATCGTACAATATTGTTTGAAAGACACTGAATTTAGTACTGTGGCTGATGTCTATTGTCTAGCCACCAATCGTTGGAAGATGACTAATAATCTCATCACCACCTCAACATTTATCAGGCAACTTGATTCGGTGTTTCTGAATGGTACTGTATATTTTAGGGGTTTCAATCATGAGAATGATAGAGATAATGTACTCATGTGTTTCGATACGGATAAGGATACAATAAATCTGATATCATTACCAGAAGAAGAACTAGAAGAACCAGAAGATGATATTGATCGCTGGAAAATCAGTTCATGTATTTGGAGAATCAATTGCTCTTTTCGTGAGAATTTCCGAAAACGATTTGAACATGTGGCTATTAAAAGAAGGCGCCACAAATGAGGTTTGTTGGGAGAAAAAGATAACTCTTATGTTGTGTTTGGTTGGGCTGAATCAAATTGGAGGGAATGGAATGGAATTTGAATAAGAATATAGTTAAATGTTTAAAAATTTCATTCCTTACATCATTCCATTCCTAACCACCTAAGCTAAAGTTTAAACACACCAATTTGAAAAGGAATGATCCATTCTCCCTCCAACCTATTTTCTTCCCAAATCCTATCATACAAAATTTGCACCCACTCATTTTTTATTTAATCTTACCTCTCATGTTCATTATATTCCTTTAATTTCTATTCATTCCATTCCATTCCATTCTCCCCAACCAAACACAACATTAGTTTCAATTATGTGCCTGGAATTGATCAATCATTTGTAATCTTAGGTATGAGAAGCAATAGTGAAGTATTACTACTAAAAACGTCATATCTTGAAGATCAAGGGTTGGCGTATGAAGAAAGATTGGTGTCGTATAATGTCGAGGAAGATGAGGAAAAGAATTTTGGGTGGAATAAACCACCTGTTTCTGTAAGTTCTTATGCGGAGAGTTTGGTTATGGTTAGTAATTGAAGAATGATAAAGACAGAGATGCTATGTCACTGGAATATTTCTTGAAATTTATGCTTTTTCCTTTTTTCTATTTCAAGTTCTGATCCTATTTGTCAAAATAGTTAGGCACCGTCCTTGAATTTAGGCACCGTCCTTGAACTTATAACACCCTAGTATAGACTTTGGTCTCTTAGTTAGGCACATTGATATCTATATATAGGACTTCTCTATCTCTTGTAAAATCACAACAATATCATATATATACAATACAATCTCTCCTCTCTACTATCATCACATATTTTTACATGGTATCAGAGCATTAAGCTCCTTACCTCCGTGTTTTCCGGCCAAAGCATCGTTTCCGGTGACAAATTCTTTCAGTCATTAAAATGAACAGTTGGCGCAACCAATTTTTCCGACGAGTTGACAACTCGTTTCAACTCAACAATCATAAAAGCCGTCAAAGCTATCACCAAGACCATTTAGGCAATTCACTATCTGCTCTTCTGGACTCACGTTGATGTCAACAGCAGTAAAAGGTCTGGTATGTTTGTAAAATTCTTGAAACAACCCACAATTCTGCACAGCAGTAAAAGGCTCCCAGACGACCCGCCATTTGTTTCCCGGTCAACAGAAGTACATCCACGCGCTAACACGCGCCGTCCAGAAGGTGCTGCACGACTGTCACGAGCCCACGCGTCGGCGCGTGCACACCCTTCTGTCCAGTTTCCGACGGAAGTTCTTTAGGAAGATCTGTTCGGTTTGTCATACTCTGAACTCGTGTGGTAATATCCTTTCTATGTAACACAGCTCATATATATATATATATATATATATATATATATATATATATATATATATATACGTGTATATATATAGTGTTACATACATCTGTGAGTTTTAGTGAATGGGTAATTCGGGTAGACTTCTGTGTTATTATATTTTTTGCTGGGCTGATATATTAATTTGGTCTGGGTAACTCACTGTGTGTTTTTTGTTGGAAGTTACAAGATTTGGGTTGAGACTTAATAGAAAAAAAAAAAGGATAGCTTGGGTTGGTATGTTATTTGATATATTTTGTGTAGTGGGCTAATTTTAAAAGGGTTAGGCTCATAAAGATTTGAGATATTAAGTTTATGGGCCTCTCTATCATTGGGCCTTTATTTATAGTGATGGGTCAGTTGGAAAAAGAAGTATTTGGGTTTCTTTTTAAACAAATTAAAGCCTTTTTTTGTCCATAAAAAATTGATTTAGTTCAAGTTAAGACTTGACTATAATTGTTGGATAATTATTTTTCGGGTATTTTATTCCGGATTTATTTAGCATGATGAAAGAAGATTTTTCTAGAACTCACTTCGGCCTAACTATTCCGGACCTAAAGTTTTTTCGACAGTCGGTTTCTGATATAAAGTTGAAGACTGCAACCTCATTTGTACCGACAAATACTTTTCATTCGAGTATTTCTTGTCATTCTATCTCTCACAGTTCACCTAATTCATGGATTATTGACTCGGGAGCGTCAGAACATATGACTGGCAATTCCAGTTTACTGCAGTCATATCACTACATCAATAAAACAGAGAGTGTTCGTGTTGCTAATGGAACTCATGTGCCCGTTCACGGATGGGGCACTTCCAACTGTCTCCCTTCACTACCACTTTCATTTGTCTTACATGTTCCTTCCTTATCAGTGAATTTATTATCGGTTCATCAAATTACTGAAAATCTTAATTGTTCAGTAACTTTTTTTCCTTCTCACTGTGTGTTTCAGGATCTGGCGACAGGCAAGGTCCTTGGCAGTGGTAAAGTGGCAGATGGCCTCTATATTATGAAAGGGAATTATGTTTCACCATCGGCAAGTTATCAGGTTTTATCTAAATCTAATCCCAGTTTAGAGTCCTTGTATCAGTGGCATAGACGGTTAGGTCATCCTTCATTTGGTGTTCTATCGCATCTCTTTCCGAATTTAGCATCAAAATTTAAAAAGGAAGGATTTTTTTGTGAACCATGTGAATTAGCCAAACATAAAAGGTCACTGTATCCATTTAGAAATAAGAGAAGTCCTACTCTTTTTTCTACTATTCATACTGATGTTTGGGGTCCATTTAGTCATCCTACACATGATGGGTATAGGTGGTTTGTTGTCTTTGTTGATTGTCATTCTCGACTTACTTTTGTATACCTTCTTAAACACAAAAGTGAAGTATTCGGATGTTTTAAATCCTTCCACCACATGATACAAACACAGTTCAATGCCTCTGTTAAAATTTTGTGAAGTGATAATGGTACCGAGTATGCCGGAATGTTTACATCTTATTTGGACACATGAGGTATTATTCATCAAACTACATGTGTATGGAGTTGCTGAAAGGAAAATTGGTCACTTACAACAGGTAGCACGGTCCCTCGTATTAACTATGCATGTCCATAAATATCTTTGGGGTGAGGCAGTCATGACTGCTGCATATCTGATCAACCGTCTCCCTTTAAGTGTACTACAATTCAGAACACCGTTGTCCTTTATTCATGCACCTTCGTCTCATCCATTGCCTCTTTGATTATTTGGGAGTGTCTGCTTTGTTCATAATCATTCTCCCTCTCGGGATAAACTTGATTCTCGTGCTCTCCGCTGTGTTTCATTGGTTATACACTAACTCAAAAGGGGTATAAGTGCTATCATCCTCCCTCACATCGCACATATGTTAGTCACGATGTTACTTTCTGGGAGTCTAGTTCTTACTTCTCTCCCGGATCCTCCTCCTTGCTTCAGGGGGAGATTAACCGACACAGTCTTGATAGTAAAGCGATAGAGCAGTCTCAATTCCTTCCATTCATCAATGTGCCAAACACTAGCCCAAACACATCATCCATCCCTCCACTTATGAGTAGAGAGTCGGATGACCTAAATAGATTGAAGGGGCCAGATTTGATCACATATTCTAGACGGAAAAATAAGGATATAACCACTTTATCACTTCCAGAGACTTCTGACCTCGAGACAGATCCTACGGCTCCTACAATTGAGCCTGAGTCTGATAATGGTAACACTCTTGATCCTACTTTAGATCTTCCTATTGCTATAAGAAAGGGTGTGCGTTCTTGCACTAACCATCCTATCTCAAACTTTGTATCTTATAATGCATTATCTCCATCTTCACTTGCTTTTGTGTCATCCTTGTCTAGTGTTTCTGTTCCACATACTTTGGCAGGATGCTTTATGTGATCCTAAATGGAAATATGCCATGATAGAGGAAATGAATGCCTTGAAACATAATGGCACTTGGGAGTTAACCCATCTTCCTGCTGAAAGAAAGGTAGTAGGATGCAGATGGGTGTTTACTGTGAAACAAAAACCTAATGGGTTGATTGATAGGTACAAAGCAAGACTTGTGGCGAAAGGGTATACTCAGTCTTATGGGATTGATTATCAGGAAACTTTTGCTCCATTGGCAAAAATGGCTTCTATTCGAGTCCTTATTTCATGTGCAGCAAATCTTGGATGGGAACTTCAACAGTTGGATGTAAAAAATGCATTCTTATATGGAGACCTACAAGAAGAGGTCTACATGGATATCCCACCTGGATTTTCTACAGCTGCAACCATCGGGAAAGTATGCAAATTAAAAAAGACTATTTATGGATTGAAGCAGTCTCCAAGAGTTTGGTTTGGCAAATTTCAAAAGGCAATGGTTAAATTTGACTATAAACAAAGCAATTCGGATCACACAATGTTTGTAAAGAGAAAGGGGGAGAAGATCACAGTCTTGATTGTTTATGTTAATGATATTGTGATCACTGGCAACGACACTTGTGAGATTGCAAATGTTAAACGGAGACTTGCCTCCGAATTTGAGATGAAGGATTTGGGAAAACTACGGTATTTCCTTGGCAATGAAGTCTCCAGAATTCCAGGTGGTATCTTCCTTTCACAACGGAAGTATACACTTGACCTGTTAAAAGAAACAGGTATGTTGGGATGTAGACCTGCGGATTCTCCTATAGAAGCGAATCATAAACTTTGTGGAGAAACAGGTGACATTGTCGATAGATCCCAATATCAGAGATTGGTTGGAAAACTAATTTATCTTTCACATACACGACCAGATATAGCATATGCCGTGGGAATTGTAAGGAGATATATGCATGATCCTCGTCAACCACATTTGGATGCAGTTTATATGATATTAAGGTATCTTAAAGCTGCTCCTGGAAAAGGAGTGATGTTTACTAAAAACAATCATCTCGAGATTGAGGGCTACACAGATTCTGATTGGGCTGGTTGTCTAGATGACAGACGTTCCACATCAGGATATTGTACATATGTTGGAGATAACCTAGTTACTTGGAGAAGCAAGAAACAACCTGTTGTTGCGTTATCTAGTGCTGAGGCAGAGTACAGAGCTATGGCTAAAGGAGTACGTGAATTGTTATGGATAGAACTTCTCTTACAGGAATTAGGCCTTTCATCCGGGAATCCAATGAAGTTGTATTGTGACAACAAGGTCGCCATTGATATTGCACACAACCCAGTTCAACATGATCGGACTAACACATATCGAGATTGATCGACATTTTATTAAAGAAAAAATTAATAGTGTTATCATTAGCATTCACTTTGTACGATCAGAAGATCAATTAGCCGATGTATTGACTAAGGGGTTGGTCAAGAAAATGTTACATCCACTTATTGGCAATTTGGGCATGAGTGATATATATGCATCAACTTGAGGGGGAGTGTCAAAATAGTTAGGCACTGTCCTTGAATTTAGGCACCGTCCTTGGACTTATAACACCCTAGTATAGACTTTGGTGTCTTAGTTAGGCACATTGATATCTATATATAGGACTTCTCTATCTCTTGTAAAATCACAACAATATCATATATATACAATACAATCTCTCCTCTCTACTATCATCACATATTCTTACACTATTTTTTACGTAAAAAACAAAATGGAATAAATTTTATATGTAATGATTATGTTTGAATGTTAAAACTGCTGCTGTTAGTATGTAGATTGATGCATCATGTCAGTCAATTTTAAAATATATGCTTCTTCAGTTTCTTCTTCTCAGTAATGTGCAATAAGACGTGTGGAAAATATGAAAATAATACTTGGTTCTGACGTATAAATGAGTAGATTCGAAGGTCTAACAATTTTAGACAACAAGAAACGAGAAAAGATAGACGAAACACAAAATTGTAGGAACTGTTGTGCTGCCTTAAATTAGTTGAATCAAAGGTTTTAGCTCCTGTACAATCATTAGTAAAATTTTAAGAACACAGAAGGGGTATTGCCGCCAAAGGAGGCCTCTGTGGTATTGCTATGGATGCATATTGCATTCTGTCCATTTCATCGAAATTTGCTAGTGGTGAATATCATAGAATTTGATCGAAATTCTGTCCTCTGTGGTATAGCTAGTGGGACATGAATTGTGCTAGTAGTACACTGAATTAGTTGAGGTGCGTGAAAGCTGATCCGGATACCGAATTACTCCTATAAAAAAAAGAAATACTACATATTATGAATGTTCTTAGCCTAAAAACAACAATAAAACAAGCAATTAAAAATAGAGGTATAAACTGAACTTCAATTTTCTCGAATCTACACATTGACAACATTGATTGTCAATGCAAGTAGCAATTCAGTCATGAAAATCAATGAAAACAATCAACCAGTAATAACAATTAGAAGAATAGGGTTCAAGAAGGAGCTTGGTGAGCTCTGTCACTGTGTGTCATGTGAAAACAATGTCTTGACAAATTTTACTACTACTCGTACAAAATTTTCCTCCAAACTTCTTTTCGATACAACATTTATATTAGTGCTTTTTTTAGCACGAACAATTAAGGATATCAATAAAAAGTATTCGATGTTCCAAACAATATATCCACCAATTATAAGTAAGAACTAGTAAGCATGTGTACTACATGACACTTCTCAACATATGCAACTAATTATTTTCAAATAATAAATGTTTGATTTGTTGCCGCACATTTTTTACTTCAATTCATACAACTTTTACAACTGATCATTTCACAGAGTGCTTTAGATATATACTTAGTTTGATTTTTCTAAAAGGAATGAAGTCCATTTATCTAACAACCCAAACTCGTGCACGTGGTACATCTGGTCTATGCTCTAGAGTTCCTCTTAGAGCATCTCCAAGGAGACCTCCTTTCCCCAACCCCTAAAATAAGGATTTTAAAAAGTATAGGGAATTAAAATGAAGTTGTACTCCAATGATAACCCTTATATCCACACCCTATATTTTCAAAATATTTTTAGTTTAGTTTTTTGAAATTTTAAAGTTTGAAATTTAAAAATATCAATTAGAAAAATAGCACATTGGGCCTCCATGAACAAGAAATTGTAGCGGGAGATGACGTGGTCAATATAGGGGTGTGCAATCACGGTCCTCATATGTAGGGTCCTACTTTTTCTCCCCTAAAAAGTATTGGGAAGGGACCCAACCATTGGAGCTTGTTTTTTTGGGGGAAAACCCTAAAAATGTCCAGCTATCTCATATATAGGTAAGGGTTATGGGCCCTTGGAGATGCTCTTAGCGATTGATCAAGTCATTAAGAATATAATCATTTGCTTAAAGCTAATTCGAATAGATATTTACCAAACGATTTCATATAAAATAATTAATTTAATTTGATAATCAAAATAACTAATTCAATCTGCTAGTTAAAATATTCATCTCAATCCGCTAGCCACTAAAAACATCTCTAATGATGTTTTGTAAAATCGTTGGTTAAATTTTGATTATATAAAATTTATCAAACCTGTATGGTGTAATACTTCAATGAAAATGGTTACATTTGTTAATTATATTTTAAAAATAGTATATTATTATTTTTTTAAGTAAAAAATATTATTTCAATAGGGTAATTAATGAGGTGCAATTGTTCTACAAGTCTTTAAGAGGTTTAACATATATAGTTGATATGAAAACATTGATTAATTTTTGTTAAAGGTAACATCCTATTGAATTGATAAAAATTTTAAACATTTTTTATAGACTCTTATTTTATAGATTCTTTGTATTATAATCTCAAACCCAGTTTTTTCATATGTAAATTATTGTAAAAAAATATTTACAAAATTGTCCCTGCACAACCATTTCTTGTTTTATAGCAATAAAATCTTTTAACCTCATGTGAATAACTTCAGGCCCAATTTTTTCTTCTTATTTAAAACATATCACCGTAAATTTTTAATTAAGAATTTGTGATGATCGATCGGATGTGCTAACTTTATGCTAACGATTAATAGCCAAACAATACCTATTTTCTCGACTTACAAGGTCAAAACATTTACTACATTCAAATGTACATTGAATGTTTATTACTATCAAATGCTTAAAACATTGACTCTAGAGCTGTCGTTCACATTTCCCAAAAGTACTAAAATGTTTTATTCCTAACCCGAACCAACATTTTGCACTTAACTCGGTGAAAAACCTTATATATATAGGTTTTCTTAATCTAAACAATTTGAACTATGGCGGGTGAGAAACCTAAAAGAAAAAAGATTACGGGGGCAGAGCTGCCGGAAGAACTTATTCACCGGGAAATACTCACACGACTCCCAATAAAATCAGTGGTACATTTCAAATGTGTATCTAAATCATGGCTACCTCTTTTCTCGAATCCTCATTTTATAAAACAACACCTCACTATTAACATTACTCAAAACCCTAATGACTACGACTGTCTCGTAGCCAAAAAGGGCAAAAGCATCGTCATTCTATCCCGCTACGAAGAAACATTTGCACTCCTTTGCTGTAGCTTTCGTTTAAGTGGTTGTGTTCGTGGTCTAGTTTGTCTTTGACCAGAAGTTGTCTTTATGGAATCCCGCAATACATCAGTCTAAAGAATTCACCCTTCCACCACATCGTTTGAATGCTTTTTATTATGATATTGGTTTCGGTTTTGATCCTATTAGTGATAATTACAAGGTTGTGGTTTTGTCACGTAATTTAAAGTCTGCTAGTGTTTATTACTCTAATTCTGATAATTGGATTGATATATCGGTTCCTGATAATGTGTTTTTGAAAAATAGAGGAGCGACAAATCCAATTACTGTTGCAAAGGATTGTCCTCATTGGACATTTGCTAGATATACGCGCGAAAGGCATCCGTACAAACCATATCTTTCAGTTTCAACTGCAGTTTATTTGACTGTTGTGAGATTTGATACTGGAAGTAACGAGTTCAAGTTGTTGCCAGAATTTTACCTTGATTTGAAAGTTTTGGGAGAGAGTTACGCATTTAGTTTCGAATTTGTGGATATGAATGATCGTCTTAGTTTGATAGTGTATGACCGAAACTCTAAGTGTATGCTGGATATATATTCTTTGGTTGGGGAGGAGAGACGTTGTGTTTGGAGTAAGATGTACAGTATTAGGCCACTCGATTTTCGTAGGCGACATTGGTTTGTGTCACAGGGATTTTATAGGGATTTTATGGAGGAGAGATTGTCCTTCGTGACCGTGGAATATTTTCTGTGTTATGATCACAAAAAAGATACAATCAAGTGCCTTAGTACAAATTCTACAACTGATCCTTTTATAAAGTGCTTTAGATATACGCCTAGTTTGGTTTTCCTAGAAGGAATGAAGTCTGTTTATCTAACAACCCAAACTCGTGGACGTGGTACATCTGGTCTATGCTCTAGAGTTCCTCGGCGATTGATCAAGTCATTAAGAACATAATCATTCGCTTAAAGTTATTTGGAAGTTTAGCATATGCAAGTCTTTAATCAATTTTTTAATTAAAAGAATTGGTTTAGTAGATGAAGAATATACGGAGGAGAGATTGTCCTTGGTGACCGTGGAATATATTCTTTGGTTGGTTTGTTCGTTCTCATGCTTTGTTTTAGGGGAAGGTTTAATAGTTTGTTAGTTTCGTCCAAGTTTGTTTTGTATTTTGCTTTTGCCTTATCCTTTATCACCTATATATATATATTGGAACTTGATAATGACAAGTTGTAATTGTGTGTTCTCTGATGGTTAACAACTTTACCAAAGAGCTGGTTTTTAGGATGATTTTGGGTTCATTTTCAAGTTTATATATTTACCTCTGTTTTGAGATATCAAATGAAGCAAACTCGAGATTCTTGAAATATGCTTGAAGTCAAGTACATGTACTTTGTAGAAGATGGGCTAGGTACAGTTCTGTTGCTTGCTGGCTTGCTGCAATATGGTGGAAGTTCTAATTTTAAGTGAGTAATTGATTTTGAAGATTGTGGAAGACTGGGAGGTAGAGAGCTTACTTATATGCAAGCATATCCCAAGGGAAAGTTGTAATTCTCCTGTATTCCAAAATTGAATTGGCCTAATGATTTGGTCAAGTCTTGTTATTATTTGAATGACTTTTTATGAACATTTGTTATATGCATGAATTATATTCAGATTATTATTTTTCTTTTTCATGGATGATCGATCAAATGAGAATGTACTAAGCTGAGTTATAATGTGAAGTTGATTTGGTCATGTTGTACCGTAACGCCACCTTATTTTCTTGTAATTTACTATAACTTCTTCAAGACTCAAATATATGTGAATTTATAAACTCAAATGTAAATATGCAATGTTTTTTTTTTTTTAAATTAAGCTTTTAATTCAGCTTTAACTAGGGGTGAATCAAGCTTTTACGAGCCGAGTAATTTGAAGCTCGAGTTTGGCGAGCTTGGTAAAGTATTCGAATAGCTCGAGTTTGAGCTCGGCTCAATTATTTCTGAGCCGAATTCGAATATTTTACGAGTAGTTCGCGTACAGTTTGACTCGTTTACATCATAGCTCTAACCTGCCCAGCAAACTGGAAACTTAAATTACTTTCCCATCAGAATGTAATTTTATTACATTTAGCATTATCCCTCAATGCCTAAAATGTATCTTTTTGTTCAGTAGCTACAACTTCATAGTCTAATATCTTCGTTTGTACCTTGCCCACAAATATGGCTTTCCGAAAAATTCTTTTTGCTGCATTGATACTAATATGAGCATCTGCTTGTCTAGCCACATCACGAACACTTCCAAAAGCATCCGTGTTAGAAAGACACAAACTTTGGATGATTCAGTATGGTTGTTTGTTCAAATATGAAGCTGAGACGCTGATGCATTTCAGATATTAAAGAACACGGAAGATGCTCTTGAAGCATTGAGCATCTTATCCATACACTGCAGCTTTGGAACTTGCAAAGAAGAAGCTTTACGAGCAGCTAAAATAAATGGTTATGAAAAGGTACAGCCAACAATGAGTTACATAACGATCCACATTTCAGTTCTACTCATCTAGTGGTGCTTAAGGCAGTTGCTAATCAGCCAATATCAGTTTCTGTCGACACAAGTGGATCCGCATTTCAGTTTTACTCTAGTGGTGTTTTTACCAGAGGATGTATATATAACTGATCTTAATCATAACGATCCCGGAAATCAGTGGGATATATGATGGGGTATTGCTGCCAAATTAAGGAGATAGAGTCCTTCCAAAAGTTATATTCTGTTGGGTTCCAAACAGGGACGACGCAGCGGAATAACACCCAAAGAGAAGACTTTTATGTAGAATTTTATGTAGAATTCTATAAGAAAGGAGATAGAGTCCATCTATAAGTTGTATACATGTAGAAAGGAGATGGAGATAGGCCCCTGTTGTTTGGGATGCAAAGGGAAGCTTGGGTCTACAAGTGCATTCCAATGTCCAAAGGCTAATGATTTTAAAGTGGTAAAGATCGTAAGATATCGTTTGCACGGCACTGACTTCAGTGTGGCTGATGTCTATAGTCTAACCACCAATCGTTGGAAGATGGTTAATAATCTCAGCACCACTGCATTTATCAGGCAGTACTACGAAATTCGATGTTTCTGAATGGTACTGCATTTGTTAATGGTATAGATATTGATCAAGGAGGAGATTTAATCGTGTGTTATGACACAGATAAAGATACGGTAAGACTCATTCCATTACCAGATATTCATAGTCATCACTGTCACTGCAATAGTGAAAGTATTAGTCGAAAAAATTTCGAGTGATGAACGTGTATTGGTGTCATACAATGTCGACAAAGATGAGGAAAAGAATTTTGGATGGAATGAACCACCTATGTTTGTAAATACTTTCGCAGAGAGTCTCCTTATGATTAATACTTGAAGAATTTGAAGGATCCAGATGCCACCTAAATCTAAAAGTTCCTGCAATTTTATGCTTTTCTGTGTTTTAAGTTTTCATCCGAGTTTCGTATGTTATGATTATGTTTGAATGTTGATGGTATATTTTATATTGTAAGCCCTCTTATTCTATCTTGATCTCCTTTAATACAATATATTGATTAGATTCAGTAGCCAATGGCAAATCTGAAGTCATTTCTTCACACACATCCCTCCCCCTGAAACACAAAAGTATCATTTGTCAGATAGTTAGAACTCGACTGCCATACTATATTGCTAACAAAAGAAGCACCGTCACTATCAGGGGCGGACCCAGGATTTTTATCCTACTGGGGCTGGAATAATTTTTTTTTCACGTACTTAACAAAATGATAAATACACAAACTAGCTTAAAATGTAAAATTAATATTAGAAGTTCAATCATGCTATTAATTAGAAGTCCAACATATGCATAAAATAAGTAACAAAAGTACTAGCTTACAATTAAAAATAGAAAATGATTTACTCACATTATTTTAGTTGTACTCGACGATTCTTTTGAGCATAAAATTCATCTATCACTTCATCGTGATCAATATCTTCAGCAAACTCCCTTTCAATGTTGATGACCATAGAATCTCTCAAGTACTCTTCATCCATTTTATTTCGAAGAACGGTCTTCACTAATTTCATAGCTGAAAAAACCCTTTCTGTAGTTGCTGTAGAAACAGGGAGAGTCAACACAAGACAAATCAACCTATAAATCAAACTGTAATGTTCAGCCTTTCCTGTATCAACCAATCGTAGACACAACTCAGAAATAGTTGACAAATTGGACGACGAAGACCCGGATCACGTTCAAGGGTTGCAAGATCAAATTCCGGAGTAGCAATAGGAGTAGCTATAGGAGTTGCGCTAGGAGTAGTAGGAGTACCACTAGGAGTAGTTGTAGGAGTAGCAGCAGTACCACTAAAAGTAGCTGTAGGAGTAACACTAGGAGTAGCAGCAGTACCACTAGAAAAATATGAGTGCAATGTCTTCCTTTTTTTATCTTGACTCCTGCAACAAACAAAATTAAATTAACAGATAAAATCATAAAATTAACAGATAAATCCAAAATTTTATCAAATTGCATAAAGTGTCTTAAAACATCAACTGAAATTAAAAATTAAAACATCAAATTAAAAATGGAACGGACAATGAATATTAAAACATCCCTAATTTTAGAATTATTCTACAACCATATACATGAATTTTATTATTGTTAGGGAAAACTAATAAAATGTAAAAACCCTACAGTTACCACTATGCTACAATTCATGGTGGTATATGTATCTGCAATACATCTGAGTACTAAGTTACCTCTATTGTTACTCCAAAGACAAAACAGGCTCCATTGTTTGCTCTCCAAATTTGTAGTAATAGTCAATTTTTTTCTATAGCTAGTGTGCCTAACAGAGAATTTTATTATTGTTAGGGAAAGTTGTGATTTTCGATCTAAATCGACTCTCTTGAAATTACAGTTGAAATTACAGTTGAGCTAGTTGAGCTAATTCAATGAAAAACCAATACAATACAAAGCTAATTCCAAAATTAATAGATAAAATCATAAAAATCTAAACTTAACAAAGCAAAAATTTACAAGAACTCACATTTTAATTCGAAGCGTGAACCGATCGAGAATCGTGGTTTGTTTAGTTGGAGGTGCCAGGCGATTTGAATTAATAGAAGACTCGATTGTGGACAAGTGAATGAAGGTTTATCATCTCAACTCATATAAGCTGTCTGACCTAATTTTCAATTTGGGGCTGAAATTTCAGCCTTGGATTTAATCGATTTATTACAAACTGGTTGGGCTTAGAATATTAGTAATAGTAATAGTGGTTGGGCTTAGAATATTAGTAATAGGGCTTACAAGAACTCTACCCGGGCTGGACTTTTTTTAATACTATATGCTAAGTGTGCTGGGCTGGTTTCACCTGGGCTACAGCCAACCCCAGCCCAGCTGGAGGTCCGCCCCTGGTCACTATTCACTAAACAAAAAACCTAGGAGTATAAGAGAAAGCTACTTGAACTCAAATGTGGATACAGTTTCCTGCATTCAGCAGCTCTTTCAACACCCAAAGGGCTGCTACTGGATTCTCCCATAAAGCTGCAGAAATGCTGGGTTAGTTCATTGAACAACTTCTCAAGCTTTCTGGTCCAAGAAGCTCATTAGAACTCCACTAAAATAAATTAAAACTTAGAAACTACTTGATATATCCCCTATCTTCAATGAACACTTTTTAATTTTTATAATTATATATATTCAAAATAATAAAAAGGATCAATATATTAAAACATAATCTGTAAAACACAGCTCATAACAAAATATGCTAAATATCATCTCAGGAGAAACTAAACAAGCAGAGAAACAATTCCATAACAATTAGTAGTTAACCAAACACAACTGTAAGGATAATATGCAAAGTCGATAAGCACGCTACCTCAAAAGTACCAGACTCAAAATGTACTAAAAACTCGAGGATACAAGATACTCTGGCATCGAAACAACTCTTAAACATCGAAACAACTCTTAAACACACAACCGATCCCTTGAAAATTAGGGTCCTGAAAATAGATCATCTCCAATGTAGCCAACAAGAAGGTTTGTGCCATAGTTCCAAAAGCTTTCTGAATCTCTTGCATCTGAATATGTAGATTTTGCAATTTACTTTTGGTATCATCTATACAAATCTGCAAATCTTGCAGTTTACTTTTAGCATCATCAATATGACATTCAATTGCACGAAGCTCAGGAAGTAGGGGCTGTGAAAATCGGAGCAGTTCTACGAAGTTTAGCCGGCACACAAGCCAACTTACGTTGAACCCAAAATTCTGCAAGCCAGCAAATACATCCCTGTACTCAGCAATCATCTCAGTGTCAACCTCAGTCATAGAGATTTTGGTAAAGTCATTTACTGCGTGCACAACATATTTAGCTTCATTGTACAGAACTTCTTGTTTTTGGTGGCAAAGTGTTCAAAGGTTTCCGGGTATCTATTCATAATGTGGTCAAGAAGACATAGAAACTCGGAGCCAACCTTATGGCCACGCCATAACCCAAAGTCACTATTTTTCCTGGAGGAGCTCACCTGATCATTATCTGTCCCTTCAACTGGAGCATCAATATGTTTAACCCTGACAGCTTTTCCTGAAGAGTTCTGGACCATATGCTCTTCTTGCACCCCCATATCAACAGTGTCAATGCACACAATCTTATGCAAATTTTCAGAATCAACCAACACCTTGGTGGGAATTGCCGAAGGCTCTTCTATCACCACATTTTGAGCAGTCACGCAATGTGCCTCTACATGAGGAATCGTGTTCTGGGAAAAAAGCATTGGTGAAATATATCTAGTTAATATTCAAAAAAAATCATCTTCTATAATATATTAAGTCATTTAGCACAAAATTTGGACTAAGAAATTAGTTAAGTAAAGCACAAAAAGAATTCGTTACTAACGCCCTTAAAAGTCTTAACCTAAGATATATGATTCTGTTGGGCGCCTAGATCAATTAGTGCACACTAAGACCTGCTCAAGATTTTTGAATTAATATAGAAACTAGATCTAGATCAACAGATTTGGAATATAATGGATTCTAGCAATTTGATTTACAAGTCAAGACCTATTATTCAATAGGTCTTAATAGGTCTTAATGTAAACTTGGATATTAATGTTTGCAGTGAAAACACCTGAAAACTCAACATTTAAGCAAGTATTTTAACCCATAAGCTTCAATAGAACAATTAGTTGAAAACCTCATACTCTAAACATCACTAAAAACTCAACAAAAAACAAATCAATAGTCGTGTGCACTAAAATGAAGTTGGCTACTAAAAAACAACCTTTTATAAAAAAATTATGATAAGTTCAACATATAAAAAATTTACTCTTTTGAAATATTCTGGAATCTTGTATTCGCAAGTTAATAGTTAAGGTCAAGTATCATTTCAAGTTCTTGTGTGTTTGTGTGTGTGTGTGTGTGTACAAAACTAGAAACTGAATAAGTTTGTCCTTAATCCAAAAAGAGCTGAATAAAGTTACCAAGACGGATAATGGATTCTTTAAATACCTGAGGCAATGTTGTAACAATGGTGGCTGTTGGAGAGCCACCAAGCAAGTAAAGTCTTAAAGTACTAGACATACTTGTTTCTTTACATCCATGTGGTAGTATTAAATACTTTAATTTACGAAATGGAGTACCAAAACGTATAAGAAAGTCTGAAATAGAAGAAAGTGCCTACAAAATAATACAACAAGAGTGAGTAACATATAAAACATCAGTCCAAAATGAAAAGATACCCAACAAAGTTTGGAATTTCACACTGTAAAAAGTTTGGATACCCAACAAATGAAACTTTGGCATGAATGTCAATATTATCATAAACATAAATACAACTGAAAGTTACCTCAATAATCTCTAAATCAAGATGAAGAATCTTGGCACTACTAACGCAACATAGCATATTCAAAAAATGTCGATAACATTCTTTCAGCTTCTCCCACGGCAAGGTGATGTGACTATTCCAACCACGTAATTTCATATGTACTCTATCCAACTTATAAGAATGAACAAATGTGATTGCAAATATACCAACAGAAGTGAAACTAGCAAGTTCTATTTCGAAAACTGCAATAGAAGGTTTAAGAGCGTCGTTGTAATAGATGTTGTAGCGGGTCTTGATATCCAGGTTCACCAATTGATGACAAGTCATATGAAAATATTGTATAGGCACAATGTAGAAACACAATGTGAGATTTTGTAGGCAGACAAGAGCGGGGAAGATGTCCTGTATATTTCGAGGAAATACTACATCATAAAGTGCTAGACTTTTTAGGGCGGGGAAATTCCAAATTTTGTTGGGTAATTTGCACATTGACAGACGGAGAGAAGTTAAATTAGGCAAACTGAACAATAAAGTCGATTCCCGTAAATCCCAATCAGTAAGACAAAGACTTGTTAAAGTGGTACAGGCAAATTGTTGTTATCATCATCATGATATCAATAATCATATAGTCGCTTCAAATGTAAAGTGGTTAAAGCAGGTAACACCCAACACTCCAATTCGGACACAATATCTTCAAGTTTCATTTTCAGTTTAAGTTTCCGAATCGAACTAGAGCTAAAGTTGGATAACTTATAAGGTTTATGTTCAGGTAGTAAATGAACATTTAAGTACTGAACATGATGAGAAATAGCATAAGGAATCAACTTCTCATATAAAGATTTACGTAGTAAATCTTAAAATAATAAATTAAAGATTTACATAAGGAATCTTGACATAAGGAATCTTGACCTGTCATTCTTACTTTCTTCTTCTTCAACTTCAGATCCATTCTCAGTTCACATTCATATAAAGATCAGTTAAAGATTTAGCATAAGGAATCAACTTCTCATATAAAGATTTACATAAGGAATCTTGACCTGTCATTCTTACTTTCTTCTTCTTCAACTTCAGATCCATTCTCAGTTCACATTCATGATTATCCCTATGAATTTGTTTTTGTAGCGTAACTCTACAAAGATCAGTTAAACATTCATGATTATCCCTATGAATTTGATTATACCTAGTTCACATGTTAGGTAACTAATCCATCTAAAATCTTAAGGTGTAACACATCTTATACTACAAACATATACTATTTAATAGGATATATAACCCACTAGGAGAAGTTTGTCAATGAACTATTACAGCATTTCTGCAGCTCTATGGGACAATCCAGTGGCAGCCCTTTGGCGGTTGCAATAGCTGCTGAACTCAACTGTATCCGCCCTTCAGTTCAAGTAGCTTTTCCTCATAATCTTAGGTCTTTTGTTGAGTGACGGTGCTGCTTTTGGTAGCAAGTATAAGATGGTAGTTGAGTTCTAACTATCCTATATATGACTGTTATGTGCTTCAAGGGGGTGACGAAATGACTTCAGATTTGCCAATGGCTACTGAAAATAATCAATCTATGTTATTAGATGATATCAAGATAGAATAAAATGGCTTCTTATCTGGGAAACCGTAGCTCAGTGAGTAGCATAAAATTGGATTGTGAATGTGTCGGAGTTATGTACTCCGCCTGTTTTCTGATTCAGTAACCACAATATCACATGTTCAGATCATCCGCAAAAGTCCTCACGAAAAGAGCTACTGATTCACCAAATTATACATGAACTGATTTTAGAGGGCCGTGATCTTGACTACTAATTTCTGGTGATGGAATCAGTCTTACTGTATTCTTATCCGTGTCATAACACATGATTACATCTCCTCCTTGATTAATATCTATACCATTAACAAATGCAGTTCCATTCAGAAGCACCGAGTCGGGCTCATTTGATAATCCATGAACGATACCAAAACTTCTGGACGAGACTAATTGATCTGTTCAGCTTGTTTGGTTAATTAGTAAAATTTCTGGACGACAATCATAAATTATCTGGACGACTCCTGCCTAATATTCTTGCTGAACCATTCAAAGCTATTAATAATCACCAAGCTATAGTAATTGCATAACACACCTTTTCATTATTATTTTGAAGTTTATATTTTATAAATTTTGTTATTGGTCATACATATATTGCATAATTATATTCTACAAATAGAAATAAGTGTAAAAATATAAAAAAAATAAATAGTTATAGATTTTAATTTGGTATTTGCTTAAATTGATAAAATTAAAGTCTTTTATTTTTTTCGATAATGATATTTTTGTTATTTTCTTTAATGTTTTCATGTGTTAGCAATAAAAAGTAAAATATTAATTAAACTTATTTTGATGTTCAATCCACTAATTTTATAAAAAGAAAAAAATATATCAACCATTCAGAAATATTAACCATCCAGAAATCATAACCATCCAGAAATTTAAATCATTCAGATATTTTGGTTCAGATTTAACAAAGGATCAACACCTGACAAACGCAGCGGTGATGAGATTATTAACCATCTTCCAACGATTGGTGGTGAGACTATAGACATCATCCACACTGAAGCCAGTGCCACGCAAGCAATATCTTGCGATTTTTACCACTATAAAATCATTAGCCTTAGGACAAAATCCGAAAGCTAGCGCCACACCCAGCCAATAGATGCTAAAATACTCAACCTGGGAGAACCAACAGAGTTTTGAATTTTTGTGTAGCCGGATTCCATAAACAGACCTTAATGTTGTATTCAATATCAGATCTATAATCCGCCAAACATATTAACCATTAGATACATTGCAGACACTATACCAGGACGGACAACTCTGAAAATTCAGGAAGAGGTTTCGGTCATCACGTTGTTCATCGTCCATGTGCAGTGAATATGTTAACGAGTTGCTCTAACCAGAAATTAATAGTAGATAATCATGAGTGTTTTTTGACAATTACAAATAGCAGTCACAAACACCGGATAGATACCAAGATTTGTTGACGCACATGCATCGAAGGAGAGATTTTATGCGTAATTTTTCGAGAACCTGAGTTGAGATTTAAAAGTTCTGCAGGATGCTCTATAGATGCACTTGAAGATCCAAGCTTCCCTCTGCATCCCAAACAACAAAGAGAGGCCTATCTCTATCTCCTTTGACTCTTATCTTTGCATCATGATGTATCCCCACTTGAGGAGAACTAGAATGGGGATCCACTTGCATCGAAGGAACTGATATTGGCTGATTAGCAGTTCATGATGTGGCTTGACAAAGTAGATGTTCATATAAGTATCAGTGCAGCAATAAGAATTTTCGGAAAGCCATATTTGTGGGCAAGGTACAAAGATACTATAGACAACTAAGTTGTAGCCACTGAACAAAAATATGCATTTCAGGTATTGACATATAATGCTATTTACAAAAAAATGCATCCTGATGGAAAGGAATTTGAGTTCCCAGTTTGCTGGGCAGGTCAAAGCTTAATTAAGTTAAAATGGTATAACCTATAAAAGCTAATGATATATTGCCTATTTACATTTGAGTTTACAAATTTACATATATTGCATATAGAAATTTGAATCTTGATGAAGATATAGTAAATTACAAGTAAATAAAGGTAGTGTTTATGGTATCTCATAAGCAAATCAACTTCACATTCGAACTCAGCTTATGCAATAATATCGTATCAATACATTCTCATTTGATCTCAGCCACAAAAAATCATATTAAAAAATGAATATAATTCATTCAAATACCAAAATGCTATTTATAAAAATTCATCCAATTAATAACGAGATGCCAATAAATTTTGGAATACAAGAGAATTACAACTTTCCCTTAACCTTAAGATATGCTTCTCATTTTTACACACTATTGATATGATGATATCTTCCATAAGCTTTCTACCTCCCAGTCTTCCACAATCTTCAAAATCAATTACTCCCTTAAAAACAGAACTTGCACCACAATGCAGCAAGCCAACAGAACTGCACCTAGCCCTTCATGTACAAAGTAAATGAACTAGACTTCGAGCAGATTTCAAGAATCTCGAGTTTGCATTCATTTGATATCTCAAAACAGCGGTTACTAAACGAAACCAAAATTCTCCTAATAAACAACTCCTTGATAAAGTAATCAACCATCAGAGAACAAACTTGCCCAGTTCCATAACATATATAGGTAATAAAGGATAAGGCAAATGCAAAATAAATATAAACTTGGACGAAACTAACAAACTATTTAACCTTCCGCTAAACACAAAGCATGAGAACGAACAAACAAACCAGGTTATGAGAAAAGGGAAGAGAATTTCAAACCACGACTACAGAGCAGTTACATTGCCAGCATACCCTCCAATTTGTTTACTAAAAGTTTGATTAAAAACTTGCATAGGATAAACTGCCAAATGACTTTAAGCAAATGATTTTGTTCTTAATGACTTGATCAATCTCCGAGGAACTCTAAAGCATAGACCAGATGTACCTCGTGCACGAGTTTGGGTTGTAAGATAAACAGACTTCATTCCTTCAAGGAAAACCAAACTAGGCCTATATCTAAAGCACCTTACATAGGGATCAATTGTATAAGTTTTACTAAGACACTTTATTGTATCTGTTTTGTGATCATAACACGAAAACATTCCTTGGCCACAAAGTACAATCTCTCCTCCATAAAATCCCTGTGACACAAACCAATTTTCGCTACCAAAATCAAGTGGCCCGATACTGTACATCTTACTCCAAACACAACATCCCTCCTCCCCAACCAAAGAATATATATCCAGCATACACTCAGAGTTTCGGTCATACACTATCAAACTAAGACAATCATTCATATCCACAAATTCAGAAGTAAATGCATAATCCTGTCCACGTGCTTTTAGATCAAAGTATAATTCAGGCAACGACTTGAACTCATTACTCCGAGAATCAAACTTCACAGCTTTGAAATAAACCCCAGTTGAAACTATACGATCTATATTCCAAGGCATCTCATCCTCACATATTTGAACTGTCCAATAAGGCCAATCCTTTACCATAGTAATTGGATTTCCCATGCATCTTCCTCTATTATCTCCAAACACATTACCAGGAACAGATATATCAATCCAATTATCGGAATTAGAGTACCAAACAATAGCAGACCTTGAATTCAATGACAAAAACACAACCATATAATTTCTACTAACACGATCATAACCAAATCCAGGTTTAAAATAACAATCACGAGCACGTCGTGGAGGAAGAGTGAATTCCTTATATTGATGTATCGCGGGGTTCCATAACAACAAATTAGGTTCATTATAAAGACAGACTAGGCCACGAGCACAACCAATTAAACGAAAATAACCAGAGCAAGGGAGTGCCAATGTTTCTTTGTAACGGGATAATATGACGACCTTGTTGTCCTTTTTCGCAAGGAGACAATCATAGTCATTAGGGCTTTGAGAAATGTTGAGAGTAAGGTGTTGTTTTATAAATTGGGGATTCGAGAATAGAGATAGCCATAATTTAGATACACATTTGAAACGTACCACTGATTTTATTGGGAGTCGTGTAAGTATTTCCCGGCGAATCAGTTCTTCCGGCAGCTCTGCCGCCGTTGTCTTCTTTCCATTTCGTTTCAGTTCTTCCGGCAGCTCTGCTGCCGTTGTCTTTTTTCTTTTTCGTTTCTCGCCCACTGCCATACCTTGGGCGATAATTTTATTACGAACTAGTACTACTATATTTTTATCTCAGCGGAGTAAAGAAAAGAGTGTCCAGTTTGATCGAGGGGTGAATATGGGTTGGGTCGATGGGATTAGGGCCAGGAAAATGATCCAATTCAACATTTTTGGGCGTATTATCAAGTATCTCGGCTTATATTCGACTCGAAATATGATATATGTTTTAAATTCTTTTTTTTTTTTAAATACTAAAACATCGGAATCCAGTAGAGACAAATCCCTGAACTGTCAACTGCAACCTGATTGTAAAATAAAAAATGAGCTAAACAAATAGCCGTTTTGTTTTCAGATTGCTTAACACATAGAATATAAATATTCTTGACAATAAAAATGATTACAAAGGTTTTCCGAGTTATCCAGTCAACACCAACATTCCTGAAAATAGTAGTATCGCAATTGACCTGCGCACATAAAAAATCGATGAAAGTCCGTTGTTCATACCCATCAGTTACAACAACTGAAGTTGAGGGTACAGATGCCCCCAAATATCGAACAATCTTTCGTTTTACACAGTGAGCACTCACGATAATCACCACCGTTCCAGATTCGAAGTGGACTTCCCAGATCTCCCAATACACCATAGAAATCATTCTTAAAACAACACGACAATAAACCAAAACGCAACAAAAACACTCCAAAAGGAGAGACACAAACCACTCCAAAAGGAGAGACATAAAACACCCAAAAAAATGGATGCAAGAATCAAAAATCTCACCCAAAGATGAAGATTATTGAAAATTATTGAAGAAAAAAACAAAAAAGAAAACAAGAGAAAGGGGAAGATGGATCTCTTGTAATGGCTATGGTTGGAGTAGAGAGGGAGAGGAGGCGACGGATGAGAAAAGAGATGGGAGAGGGAGGAGGTCGACTCTCATTAGGGTTTTTTTATGTATGTACACTTTCAAATTCTTTTCATAAATGATCTAAACTTGGCGAAAAAATTGAACCTGGATAAAATATGATCCCGGATATGAGCACTATATACCCGCTTAGATTAAGTCTCATTTTTACTTATAAAAATGATCCTACCTGAACATGTTTAATGACCCATATTCGGTTCAAACCCGAATCTGAATTTATTTTTATTTCATTATATTTCTAACTCGATAACATATTATAATTTCTTAATAACATTTATAAATTAAAATTTTCATAAAATACGAGTTATCCATCCTAGTATTTATCATCAAATACTTAATACATCAATTATTTGAGTTTTTAATTTGTGATTATTATGTTTTAATAATATTATATTTATTTTAGAATAAATGACTATTTATATAATTAAAATTAAAATGATACATAATGTTAGTGGATTATATTTAACTCGTATTCGATGGATCACAAACTACTCGGTTAGAAAAAAGAAAATACGATACTGGCTTATATTCGGTTCAGATCCGAACCTCAATATTTGGGATCGGTTTAGATCCGAATAAAATGATCCCGGACCCAAATCTGGACACGATAAAAGTAACATGATCCGATACTTGAGCAAAGGGGTGTCCGGTTCTACTTGGATCATTTTTTGGCCCTACTACCAAGGAGATACTCACCATCAAGAACAGAGCCTTTCCACGTACTTACCCTCTTCCTAACGAAATCAGTAGCCACATCAGTGGCTAATGCATCCATCATCACGGCAAGTTCTTTTTCTATCCTCATTTAAGCAAACACTACTCAATGAATTTATTAATTTTACTACCTATATGTTCGTAACTTGACATAAGATTATATCTTTGTAAATTCCAATTGGCATCAATATAACGTGCGGTGATGCACGTATAAGAAATTTGAGTTCGGCATATCCAACAATCAATTATCAAGCAAATTTTTTGACTGGCGAATATTAACTCAACCTTCAATTTAGCTTTCTCCTTAGATAATAGGTTGTACACGTCCCTAGCAACAGTAATTTTACTAGAGATAACAAACTTAGGCTATAACTCAGTTACAAATTCCTTAAAACCTTCACCCTCGACAACTCTGAACGCTCGTTCATCCTTCACCACAAACTTTGCCAACGCATTCCGACATCTAATTTTATTAAATGTAATCGCCAACAAATCTGACCCCCATCAACTATCCTATGAAAGCTCAGCATCTTTTGCTTATTATCGACTGCCCTATAAGGATTCTTTTTGCATTTCTTCAAATGATCCCATAAGCTATTTGTGCCAAATTATCTATGACACGCATAGTCCACACCACAATAACTACACATGCATTCAGAGTCTTCGAGATCTTTGCCTTTCACTCTTAACTAATATGATCCACACATATCCGAGATTCGAGTAGGTTTTTTCTTAGAAATACGCACTTCATTATCAGGTTCTTTTTAGGGGACTTAAATTTGGTAGAAGCAACATCATCTTGGATAATCATAGGATCATCATTTTGGGTTAATTTTGGAGTAGGGATCGGGATGTTAATTTTGGAAGCATTTAAGATAGGATCAATGTGACTTAGAAAGTATTTTCATTGCTTTGTTCCGGAAAATAAAATCAGAACAATCTAGTCAGATAACAATCGTCTAAGTTAAAATAGAATAGCACACTAGCACGTTTAACACTTACACAAACTAAATATCATAATCATAAAAACAATTACACATATGAACATGTAAACAGATAAAATACATATGACACAATTTAAAATCTAAAAATCTCACAAGTTTAAATTTCTGAACATAAGTCTCACTGACTCAAGTTGTTAAATGCTAAACATCTCACATGTCCTAAATATAGTCACAAGTGATAAGAATCATCAAGGATAACGAATATCCCTTGATTACCTCCAGGATATTATTTAGTATATATGTTTGTTATATCCCTGTGATTTTCTTTACTATATACAACTTTATATTTTAACACAGTGTTTCCTTATTTTGTATAACTAACCAAGTCAATCACATATTTTGTAATACTACACCTATATAAGCTACTACATATTAATGAAATGATAAGCTCATATCACCAATCTCTGTTATGGTATCAGAGCGTGATCCTAACACATAACAAACATATATACTAAAGGTAATCAAGGGATATTCGTTATCCTTGATGATTCTTCTCAACAAGAACTCATACTAAAAATTCAAGCAAACTTTACAAAACTCATACCGAAAATTCAAATATATCAGGAGCAGAACATCAAACATAATCTGCAAAGCAAGAGTCTTTTGCAAATAAAGGAATAAATCCATCCAAATCAAGTGATACACATTTATTAAGCTTCAAAACATAAAACATAGATAACATAAACACATTATATGATACATATATGATATACTATGAATCTAAAACAAGAAATTATAATAACAAATCATATAAAGAATTGATATCAACAAGACAAGTAAACAAGAACAACAAAATAGGAAATTACGAATTGAATAAATAAGTTAAAAGTAGAAAACTTACAAATCTAAAATCGAAGACAAGAGAGGAGAAGGCGTAGAGTAAGGAGAATAGAGAGTAAAGAGCGAACGCGGCTGTGTTAAAGTTAAAGTGTAAAGTTGTAAACTAACACACCCTAGACAAATTAGATTTTAGGTTAAAATTATTTGGGCTGGACTGTGGCATGTTTTATGGACTGAAAATGTAAATGTGTAATGGGATAGGTATTTATTATACATGCAATCAGGCTAAGTCACTCGGACTCGGGTACGGAGTGTCGGACACGACACGGATCCGAGTGTCGGGTTCGAAAATTCTGAAATTTTAGGACACGGGGACACCGTCCAAAATTTAGACACAGGTACGGGGACACGGCAAATATTTTTAATAAATATTAATATTAATATTCATAGCAAAGACAAAAAAACCAATTACATAAGTTCCATAGTCCATACAAATTTACAATACCAATGCAAAAATAAAATGAGTCTAATACATTCAGAATCACAAATGTAAAATATTCAAAGATGGTGCATCTTCAATCTTCAAATGTGACTACTTCAATCTCCGGATCATCCAATGATAAATCTGCAATTTCCAAGAAACTATCACCTTGAACATTGTCCCCTCCTATGTAAAAAGACAAAAGAAAAGATTGTAAGTATATAAAAAAAATTGCATAAAAATGAAGAAAATATGATATATATTAATCATACGGTCATACCTATATCCCAATATTTAGATGGACCTTCTGTATATTCTTTTTCCTTTCTTGAGAGCAATCTAACATTGTTGTGTATGTAAACCAAACTCTCAGTTCGCTCATTAGCTAGTTGATTTCTTTTCACACTTTGAATGGTGCCATAAGTACTCCAATTGCGCTCACAACATGATGATGATGCTGGTTGTGAAAGCAATCTAAATGCTAGGCCTTGTAGCAATGGTGTATATGAACCATAATTTGCCCACCATGACATAGGGTCTTCTTCCGATCTTGATGCTATTACATGTGGCTGACCAAAATAGTCAATGTCACAAGCAAATGCACCAAACTCTTTAAAAACCTTTTTCAAGTCCTCTGGATTGTTAAAAAGTCTTTTAAAACATAAGTCCCTATTCATTGACACCTCTTCATCCTCATGTGGTGCTACACGATGAATACCATGACCCTCTCCTCTCAACCACTCCGGACTATAATACTTTGGGACAAGGGAATGTGCTAAACAATGAAGCGGTGTGTTACTTTTATTCCACCTATCTTCCAAAACCTTCTGAATAGCATCAAAAAAAGCTGATTTACCCGTTAACAAGTCCTCATTCTCATGCTAAAAAATATGACCCCTTACATCTTCAATCATAGAATCCCACATATCATAAATAAAATGTAAAACACAAGAATCTTTATCTGCAACTCGCAAGAATTCCATCAGAGGTTCAGTAAATTTCAATATATAATCAACTTTGTCCCACCAAGTATCACTAACTAATTTGTCTTTTATTTCTCTAGATTTCAACTCATTTGCATTCCTCAAATTACCTCTATTTTTTTTCCAATCAGGATCCATTACAGTTTTTTCCAACGCATCTTTAACTCTCTTAATTCTTCTTAACATCACAATATGAGAAGCAAATCTTGTTTATGCAACTTTTAGTAACCTTACATCCGAGTAACGAGTGAAAATAGTGAAGGGCAAGGAATGATTTAGTATGAAATAAGTAATATCACGTGCTTGGGTTACTACTTCATTTATCCATGCGCAATGATTATAATGTGGAGATGAAGCACCAGGTTCACATATATACTTAATTGCTAAATTTAAACAGTGAACCACACATGGAGTCCAAAAAACTTTAGGATATTTACCCTCAATCAAAGTACCTGCTGCCTTATAATTTGAAGCATTATCAGTGACTATTTGCACCACATTAGAAGCACCAATTTCTTCCACAATTTCCATGAATATCTTTGCAACATACTCAGCATCTTTAGTGACATGGCTAGCATCAAAAGCTTTCAGAAACATGGGTCCAGCCGCAGAAGCAATCATGATGTTGATCAAAGCATTTTGTCAGAAATTTGACCACCCATCAGAGCATATCGATGCCCCCTTCTTCTTCCAACAGTCTTTTACGGGTTGTAGAAGTCTTTCAACATGACCTTTTTGTTGTGACAGGAGTGTTGTACGGAGCCTGTTGGAGGTGGGAGGTGTGTAACCTGCTACAGGTGAATTAGCAAGCCTCCTTGAATAACTTCTGAAAAATGGATTTCTTGCAAAATTAAATGATAAGCCACCCGTATAAAACATCATAGCACAATCCTTGTCGATTTCATCTCGATCAGCTACATTAAACGCAAGTTCTAAACCTCCTCGCCTTCTTTTATGTTGGATTAAATCAGAGCCCTCTTGATATGACATGTATTGCTTCTTTTGTTTAGCGTTCATGGCTTCTCTGGCTATTCTTTCTTCAGCATCTTTGTGTTCTGTTTGAATTTGATGTAATATGTCAGGTGTTATGACTTTGCAGGACTCAACACCAGTATTGGAAATTTTCAAGAGATGACCCTTAACTTTGGAGTATGATCCTGTCACTATCTTATTGCAGTACTTGCATCTCCATTTGCGATTACCTCCACCAGCAATAGGTACTTCAAGCACTTCAACGTGATGCCACAAAGGCTTGTTGTGATCACCAGGATTTGCTACGGGTTTTTTCTTTGATGTTGACATTGTTTGTTTAGTGTATAAACTTGCAGAGCTTTTGTTTTATGTTACAGAGATGAGATGTGTATATATAATTGAAGTTGAGATTTGAGAAATCAAAGGATCGTAACTTATTAAATTAGTTGTCTCTGGAAGTGAATCAAGTGATTATATCACTTAATTAAGGAATACGAGGTGTAAAGTTTAACTTTAACTTCAACCTTTTTTTTTTTGCTAAACAACTTTAACCTTAACTTTAAGTTTATTGTCGAGAAATATTGTTTCTATAAATAATTTAACTTTATAAAGTCATTTTGAATTTTTAAAAATATGAATGTACTGTTATAAAAAATTTATATATTAAAAAAATGAATTTAATTATTAATAAAAAATAAAAATATGAATGTATGATAATCCCAAATTTTCGAAAAATAAAAAATTTATTTGGTTGTAGAACTTAATAGAACACTACTATATTGTCTAGTACTCGTAACTAGTACTTCGTCCCACATTATTGTTTCTATTTTTTTAAAATATTTCTCGACGATCCAACCGTACGGATGTCAAAATATATCTAATTTAATGATATTCCCAAATTTTTGAAAAATAAAAAATTTATTTGGCTGTAGATCTTAATAGAACACTACTATATTGTCTAGTACTCGTAACTAGTACTTCGTCCCACATTATTGTTTCTATTTTTTTAAAATATTTCTCGACGATCCAACCGTACGGATGTCAAAATATATCTAATTTAATGATATTCCCAAATTTTCAAAAAATAAAAAATTTATTTGGCTGGAGATCTTAACAGAACACTACTATATTGTCTAGTACTCGTAACTAGTACTTCGTCCCACATTATTGTTTCTATTTTTTTTAAATATTTCTCGACGATCCAACCGTACGGATGTCAAAATATATCTAATTTAATGATATTCCTAAATTTTCAAAAAATAAAAAATTTATTTGGCTGGAGATCTTAATAGAACACTACTATATTGTCTAGTACTCGTAATTAGTACTTCGTCCCACATTATTGTTTCTATTTTTTTAAAATATTTCTCGACGATTCAACCGTACGGATGTCAAAATATATCTAATTTAATGATATTATCAAATTTTCAAAAAATAAAAAATTTATTTGGCTGGAGATCTTAACAGAACACTACTATATTGTCTAGTACTCGTAACTAGTACTTCGTCCCACATTATTGTTTCTATTTTTTAAAAAATATTTCTCGATGATCTAACCGTACGGATGTCAAGATATATTTAATTTAATGATATTCCCAAATTTTCAAAAAATAAAAAATTAATTTGTTTGGAGATCTTAGTAGATCACTACTATTTTTGTTATATTTTGTTAAATAAATGAAAATTAGATAATTTTTTTGATAATTTTTAAATTAAATAATTTCTAACATCATGTTTGTTTACTTTTTTTTATTATGTGTAAAGATGTTTATATAATTAATAAGTAGTTTTCAGATTTTTTTTGACAAACAAAATAAGTAATTTTCAGAATTTAAAAAAAAAATGTATTCAATTACTCAAAATTTAAACTTTTCAAAATTATATTCAATTAATATAAATTGATCATAAGTTTAAAAGCCATTATTTATATGTAATTTACAATTATGAAAATTTTATAAATTTAATTATTTATGGATAAGATTTGCAAAATCATGATGTCAAATATAATAAAATATGTAAAATATGAACATATAAATTGTGAAGTGTTTGGTAAAATATGAACTTATAAGTCACAAAAAATTGAAAAATTACTACCCAAACACAATTATAAGTATTAGAAAATCGGTTGAACAAATAAAAATCAATTACTAATAAATTTTGAATTAATTACAACAAAAATCGGATATATTAATTCTCATATTAGAAAATATACTGATCTTTGGACTTTGGACTTTGGACTTTGGACTTTGGAGGCATCAATGCACGGGGAAAATCAATTAAAATGAAGTAAAAACATGATTCTGTCCAGCACTAACTAATTGTTTTCTTTAAAAATTTGGACATTAACTCCAACTTTACTTTACATGGTCTGAAAAGCTTTCTTATCATTACAAATCCATCCCCACCACTGTCCACTAGAAGAAAAAGCTTCCTCCCTCCTTCCTCACACTGGCGACCTGCAAAAAAAAAAATCCGGCGAGCTTCAAAATTTTTCCGGCGACGGCAACGACGGATCCGATTTCACGCCCACGAATCCGGCACGTATCCCGTGTCGCGTCCCGGGTCGTGTCGTGTCGACACCGGTACGGCCGCCGGAATTGCCGAGTCGGAGTAACTTAGCAATCAGGTTTGGTTGGTCTGAGTGAGGGTTAAAATTTGCTAAACCTTGACCTAACCCATTTTATTCGAGTTTATCAAAATTTGATCCAGTTAATTTTCAATTTTGATCGGCTAGGATTATTCGGCTCAAAAAGGATTGGGTGAACGGCTCGGGTTATTCGACTTAAAAAAGGGTTAGATTGGTTCAAGTTTAGCTGGTCAGTTGTTTGGTTTATATTCACCCCTTGTTTGATGCACACGACCCCTTATACAATAGAACCATTCATAGATGATGTGTACACTTTATACAATCGACTTTATAAATCATAAATAATAATTAATTAAATGAAAAGTGTATGATAAATTGACAATTAATGTGATTTATTGTAGAATCGATTTCACAAGTCTTATATCATAAGTAAATAACTGGAAAGTGTACGACAAATCGACAACCAATGCAAGTTATTATAGAGTCGACTTTACAAATCTTACGGCAATCATATGTACTATAAAACTCTCCCTTGATTATTAATGTTAATTATTGTAGAGTTTTGACTGTATCGCTAAAATTTTGTATGAAAAATTTTAATAGAATAAAAACTTTTACAGATTAAAGAGTACAGTCTTTCCTTGGATAAAATATTTCATACTTTTATATCTTGATGTAGTAGGTTCCTTAATCTTTGCATGCCCACATGTTTTGTAACTTTTCAAACCTTGATGTGGATAGTATCTTTATAAGTATCATTCATCATATTATCACATCAGCGCACTTGTTGTAATTCAATGTCACCATTCGTTTACAGTTTGTGAGTGTAAAAGAATTTCGGTAAGATGTATTTTTTTTGCTAAATGGTACAATGTGTTTTGTTCGATCACCTTTAATATATCCTCATTTAGTTGTTTAATGCTAAACATCTCAAAAGTCATAACTATAGTCACAAGAACTCATACTGAAAATTCAAACAAACTTTACACAAAACTCATATCGAAAATTCCAACAGATTAGGAGCACATAAACATAATCTACAAAGCAAGAATCTTATAAAAATAAAGGAATAAATCCATCTAATTCAAGTGATACACATTTAGTAAGCTTCAAAAGATAAAACATAGATAACATAAACACATTATATGATACATATATGATATGCTATGAATCTAAAACAAGAAATTATAATGACATATCATATAAAAGAATTGATATTAACAAGACAAGTTAATAACAACACAGTAAGAAATTAAGAATTGAATAATAAGTTAAAAGTAGAAAACTTACAAATCTAAAATCGGAGACAAGAGAGGAGGAGGCGTAGAATAAGGAGAATAGAGAGTAAAGAGTGAACGGGCTGTGTTAAAGTAAAAGTGTTAGAGTGTAAAGTTGTAAATTGTCACACACTCTAGACAAATTAGATTTTAGGTTAAAATTATTTAGGCTGTACTGTGACATGTTTTATGGACTGAAATTGTATATGTGTAATGGATAGGTATTTATTATATATGCAATCAGGTTTGGTTTGATTAGGTCGGGTGAGGGTTGTTAAACCCTGACTAACTCAATTTATCTGTGATAATATACACTTTGTATAAATCCAAAAGGCTCAGGCCCAATCCACTCAACAGACCCTAATAAGTAAAGCCCAAAACAAGATAAAAGTCAACGAATGAGACAAGAAGGATAGAAGCATGCAGAAGCTCTGCCGCAAAAGACAACATAGGGATCAACGGCCAAGCTACACTCCCGTCGGTTTGTCCCCTAAACAACCCAGTCCAGGGTCTATCATAACTAGCCACGTGGTAGGTACCAACTCCCTTCTACCCCACCTCTCCCCTATAAATAAAGGGAGAGAAGAAGTAGAAGGGTTTCACAATTTTCATACACACACGCAACCTGTTAAATTTCTCTATCTCTAGGTTTAAAACTTTTCTTCCCTCTGCAAACAAACGCTTATCCTCACGTCGGAGGTGCCGCGAAATGACAACCCCCCTCCGGCATTATTTTGTAGGAGCCTAAACCTGCACACAGCCCAGACCTAACATTAGCCCAAGGAAGGGAAGACCCAGCCATAAAACTAGAGTTATCAGTGGTGCTAGAAAATAAAGTACTGAAGACCTCGAGGGGTTTGCATGGGCGATTGAAGGCCCTTGCTCTGTATTCTTATTGGTTATCCTCATAGAGGAGTAATGGGTGAACTTTAGTGTGTGCTTTATGGAGCCTATTCCTGTATTCAATGACTTCTTATTGGGGAACTTTGAAGGTAATCCTGCACTTTGCACTTGTAAGCTTGAGATCACTTATCCTGTAGTCCGGTGGTTTGTCCTCATCGGGGGATAAGGATGCTCCCTAACATTGGGGTAAATCATGGCTATACCTGCAGCTAGGTCTCATCGTTGGGCATTCCCAAAGCGAGTTAGTGTCTAATTTGGGAAGGCAGTTGGAGAATATGAGTTAGAGTCTAATTTGGGATGGCTGTTCAAGAAGCTTCTACTGGGCCTCGGAATGAGATACCTAGCCCATCTTGTTAACTTGCTCCCCAATAACTATGTAGGGCTTGATCCTCTATAAATAGATGTACGTAGGCACATTGCAAGGGATTGGAAGCGAGAGCTCTGATAGCAGCCATCACTAACCCTAGGCAATGTCAGCCCCTAATTATTCACAAACACCATACTCCGACGACTTTTTCGACGAAGGACCACCATTCCAGATATTGATTTCGGCCACGAACCTCAACTTTTGTTAATACCAAATTCCTCCGTTAACAAAGGCCACCCATGACCGTGGTCTAGGCTAGGTCCGCTCATACTCATGTTTATTCACAATTTTACGCATTTTTCCGCGCTTAAAGTTTATCAATAATTTTCGTTTCAGACATTTCCCGTTCCATCCTGTACAAGTGAACACAACCTACGTGTACTAAACAATCTGCTAGGCATTTTTAACAATAGCTACCACATAAGGAATCATTCTTAACAACCTACATGTACTAAACTGAAGACTTGAAGTCTGATCTTACCTTCGGAGCTATTGTTCGGAGATTGTGGCAGAAGTGGGGAAGATTAAAGCTCGAAGGATAGGTACATCGAAGATGCTTTCAAATTTATTGTCAAAAACAAGGACAACGCTCTTGAAGCATCTTATAGGTACACTGCAACTGATGGAACTTGCAATTCCATAGATGGATCAGTTTCTGTAGATGCAAGCTGATCACATTCCATTTCTACTCCAGTGGTGTTTTTACCCAGAGAATATGGAACAGACCTTGATCATGGTGTCACTAGAGTTAGTTATGGAAAAAACAATTGACGACATTAACTACTAATAGTTGAGAACTCATGGGGCATGAGCTTGGGAAACAGCGGATACATACTAATGAATAGGAGTATTGCTTCCAAAGGAGGCCTTTGTGGTAATGTATTGCTATGGGTGCATCTTATCCAATTTGTTAGACCTTTCTGAACCAGATGTCTTTTGTTCACCTAAAGTTCATTTTGAACATAGGTTAAGCAAGTGTGAGTGTGTGTAAATGTTGACCTATGTACTAAGTTTGCTAATACAAAGTTACTTGCAAATTTATAATTATTATAGCAAGGAATGAATACAGAGATTATCGTTGAATTTGGTATACAAAACAATATCCCTGAAACACTAGAAATCCTTATTTTATAATATTTATAGGGAACCAACAAACACACTGTTGGACTTGCTCTACATAGTATTTGAAATACAGTTGTGCCTTGTATTTACAGCTGCTAGATATAGCAGGAACACAAACTCCCAGTGTCTCATCCTAAGTGTTTAAAGTCAAACATCTCAAAACTAAAATGATTTAAACTTACCAATGATGATTAATGTTAAACATTATATGACCAACAGACAATTAATGACAAAAAACTAAAACTTACACGGGAACAAAATGATGTCATTAGCAACTCAAAACTCGTAACTTTATCCCTGTGAAATCACATATAGTCATTTTGGTTACTTGCAATTGATATACCATTTTATACTTGCTACTAAGAGCAACGCAAGACCCAACTGATGACATGGAAGAGAGAAGGTGAATCTCGGCACTTTGCATGCGTTGGAGCAGAATAGGAAAGTTGGTCAGGCCCAAGGTCCCCAACTTGGCCAAGTGCTGCTGTGTATGTTACTTTTTTGTTTTTTTTTATATTTTATATCCCCTATCTTCTGAATTAAACTGTAGTGCACTTGTAAATGTAATGTTAATATTTTATCCTGTTCTTGTAATTTTTGCTTTTTAATTACGTAATGCATTTTAATATTAAGTAATTTTTATTTTCAATTTTATTAACATTTCAATTTTAAATTTCTCATTTTTTTAAATTTTAATCCTTTCATTTTTTTGAAGTCTTTTTTAATCCTTTCATTAAAAGTAAAAACAAATATTATATCTTAATTATATTATAAATTAAAAATCATATAAAATTAATTAAGTATGGTCCACAAAAAAATTAGGACTCGGTCTTTTGGGTTAGAACAAGTTGCCCACTTATTTATAAAACCCAACTTTTGATTAGGTGGCAAGAAAATGTAAGAGGATGTTAGGGGAGTTGGTCCTTTGCCCTGAACTTGCTCTAAGGACCAGATTATGGCTAATATCTACACACATCCTAAAGGGACCCATGACTACAACAGTGATTGATCCATATATTCAGACACATACAAGTTACAAGTTCATGAGTTTAACAGCAAAAAACACCAATGAATTTAACATCAAAAAACACCAAAGAAAATGACAATTGCTCAACTATAAGCAGATATGACCTGATTTGCAGTTTGATATTTGGAGTGATTTATGAAAGAAGCAGTGAGGTGAGAAACGAAATGAAAGGGAGGATGAAATTGGAGCTAAGTGTTTAAGATGTAGATATTACTTCCAGCTGATAAGATCTAAGTGATACAGTATAGAGATGCTTCACGCATGCATCTAGATTACTGGAACTTTTTCCTTAAATCAATATTTGTATTTCTTAATAAAATTGGATATATATCATATACGAAATAGTCCAGAACATCAGAACAGACAATGCCATTATTTGAATGGCACCGAGGTATTTGGTGGTTGAACCAAAACATTCCTCACCATATATCACTAACTTGTATTTTGTGAGATTAGCATTGGAGGTATATATAGAAACTATAGAATGTGCCACAGAGAATTCAGTATATATATATATATAAACCAAACAATCACTAGACAATAGACATAATCTGATAATTACCAAAAGCAGCATTGTCACTAAACATAAGACCTAAGAGTATAAGCAAAAGCTACGTGAAATTGTTCAGAGATACAGTTGCCTGCATTCAGAAACTGTAGCATCCTGAGGGCAGTAGGGACATTTAAAGGTCCGTGTGCCCTTTCTTGACATCTTCACAATTGATTGGTTGCAGAGCACGTGCCCGCATGGCAGCAGCATAGGTGGATTATCGTCGTTACTCTGGTCCCTACTGACTGGGCAAACAAAGATAGAGTGAAACTGAAACTCCCTTCCCAAGTCTACTGGCACCGGTAATTGTTTCATTGCCTGCCACTCCTGTTTTTTTACAGCCATTACATTAGCCAACTTTAGTAGGGTAGGCAATCCTTCAACTCCAGCTGCTATTGCAACACCCAAAGCACTGCTGCTAGATTGTCCCATAAAGCTGCAGAAATGCTGGATTAGTTCATCGACCAACTTCTCCCAATGGGTTATATCCGTTATATCAGAATAAGGGGATTTGTCAAGCTTTCCGGCCCACAGCAGGCAACCCATAAGCTTCTGAACTTCATACATGTGGACAGAAGCAAAAGGAGCAAGGTAAGTTCTGGCATAGTTTAGTGCTTCACTTCGGGATTTTTTCTGCAAGATCTCTACAAAACATAGTGTATGAAGCTTTAACTCAAGATTACAACCAACTTGTGTAAGCTTTTCACGGTTAGCAGAGACCCAGTTCAAAGCAGGCTCGAGGTTTCTAGACCTAACAGCCTCAATTATCTGATGCATCTCAACAAACTGACATTTTAAGGAGATGGCCTCTGGTTCCCCAGCTTCTTTTATCAAGCAATCAGCTGCATCAAAGAGACCTTCACGGTAAAAATGATTCGCGATAATCTGATTCAGTATGTGAATGTCAAAGTCAACGTTTCTGTATGCCTTTGATATGTCAGGATTAAAAACTTTCTCAAGGACTTTTGAGCACTTGTTAAGGTTTACATTCAGCTCCTTCTGCGATCCTTCTAGCTGATTCTGTGGGCTAATAGTGTTTAGTTTGGTTTTAAGTGCAGCAAGTATAGACTTCTGATCAACAGGAGTGCTGGAATCTTGAGTTGACTGCATACTTGCGACTGTCTGTTCAATTTCATGACCAACTTGGTCGATCACTTCTCGCGACTTGGACGAAGATACCTTTTGCTTCTTAGCAACTCGATCAAATGCATCTCTAACAGTATTGAGCTCCATATACAACTGACAACTGCCTGAAAGAAAGTCACAAGAAAAATTTTCAGAGCCAGACTTTCAATACATAACTTCACCTGGTTCTCTAGTCCACTCTAAATATGGTGCCACTTACTCTACTTTTCCTATTCTTCTTCCACCTCCCTAATAACATAATAAGCAGTACACACTGACTCAACTAATTTTCAAGTGTCTAAAAAAGCTTATGCCTCGTGCACTGAATTTATCAAAAAAAAAGGTTATCTACAGCATAGTTAAGAATTAATTCAAGCTCAAGGATATTCTTCCAACGAGAATGATGCCGGAAGGGACAATTTTAGCAGTAAAGTTTTGGAGCCCGTTTGTGGCTCCTAAAAATTTCAAAAAGTGAAAATAAATACCAGAATTATGATCTTGAGAAGGTAAAGTAAAATGATTGAATAACAAAAAACCAAGTGAGTTAATTTATTAATTTCCCAGCATATACAAGTTCTTCTCGATACACCGAAAATGAATATTAAGCTGAATACATATATCATGGGACAAAGAGCATATAAATGCTACACACCAAAACCATGACAGATAGTTCTTACCTGTAATTATAAGATAAGTATTGATGAGGAACGAGAAATCAATATATTAGTTAGAATTTAGGTTATGTTATTAAATAGGAATAGTTTTAAATGTAATTCATTTATATAAGATATATATAAATATATATATATATATATATATATAAATACATATATATATATATATATATATATATTGTATTAGGAATACTCTAAATAATGTTGGAGAATAAGAAAAGGTTTCCGTTATTATTAATATATTATTTGGTGGCTAAGTTTAGGGATTTACTCCTATATAGAGATGTAATAAATCATTATTCGAAGACTTTGATTATATAATATAATCGGGATTCTTCTCTTGCTATGGGTTGCGATCCTAACAAATTCCTCTCTTCTACGGTTGAGAAATCCTAGGGGTAGTGGTCCTTCTACAGTTGGATCACCTTAGGGCTTGTGGGTGTTTGTAAGGAACTAGGGTTCCTAATTTTCAGATATTTGAATGTTTCTGTGATTTTCTGTTTTATTGAACTGTAAATGTAATCTAACAGAGAAATAGAGCTAATAACTATAGAGATTAACAGAGATAGATGAAGAACAGATAGAGATTTAGAGAGAAACAGAGAAGACTTGTAGAAGAAGACATGTTTTCACAGAATTAGTTATAGAGAGAGAAAGTGCAGAAAGTTTAGAGAGAGAGAGAGACAGATTTGGTGGAATGAGAATTCCTTTTCATAATATGCATAATCTGAAATTACAACTGGTAGTCTACTTTTATACTACTTGTCTCACAGCCACAGCAAAAGTGCCAAAATACCCTTACTAACAAATACTACTACTCAGTACTACTAAACAGATTATACTAATAGTAATAGTGCTATCCTGACAGTTTTCTGCGTTACTATATAGTTATCTATCTTTTTATTGTTTTTTATTGTTGTCCTGCATCAAGTTAATCTTAGGACAAACACTATAATGTATATCACATTTACTTGCACGACTATAAAAATTTGCAGTTGTTAAGTTCATAAGTTTACAATTTCCATAATAACCGTAAACGGCTATGAAATGTTTAATATTCTACTGTTACTGATTGGTACGAATAATAACGAGGAAACATTATTTTCTTATCTTGTTGAACTTCAAGCAAATTAGAGATGCATTATAGCCTTCAAGCAATAAATCAATGTGACCAGAAAATAAGTCTTCAGAATTGGAACATCTTCTAAACTCAATTCCTCAATAACGAGTGATCAGGTTTTCTGGCTATTTGACGCAATTCTTCCTACCTATTAACAAGTGTGTAATTATGTTTACCAAAAAGTTATGCACGTTTTACTTCTCCCTAAAATTTCCAATTTTGTTTAGTTTTTCACTCCCTTCTCTATACCTTCCATTTAATTCACTGTACTCCAACCTCTACCCACCATTTTCTCACATTATCACTAGACACCTAGTAGGTTCTTTGCGACTAAGAACTCTTAACTCGAAACATTTCCTCCACTATTACCTCCACCACTCTCCCTTCAAATATTTACGACACCGAAACTTGGTACAAAACGACAACACCCCCTTCAACATCTTAGAATTCATATACAATTTTCACCACTTTAAGGCCTCAATTAAAAACAAGAAACATTTTTTATTCATATACAAATCTTATAAAACCCTATACACCAAAAAAATAAGCCAAACCACTCGAATCAAATGCTGATAAAACAGCCACAACATATATACATATACATTTGTGTTATTGGGTATACATACATCACTCCAATTTTTTCAATTTCTAGTTAAACTTAAAATTTAACAACATCTTAAATCAAATACTTCTAAAATCAAAGTTTGAACTCAAATTCTAATAATTCCACAGAAACTTGAAAACCTACGATTTATTTAACATTTAATTTAATGGGTTTGTTCCAGATTACTTAATTTGATGCTTTTTAATCATTGTCACAGTACAAAAAGTAAAACAAAATTGATCAAGAACGAATCGATTGAAATCTAGAAAAATGAGAGAGAGAGAGACAGAGAGAGAGAGAGAGAGAGAGATAACCTGAGGGAGAGAGAGAGATGAGATCAAAAGTGGATTGAAGGGGGGAGTGAACTGCAGTTGTTGCAACGGAAAGGGCGAAAGGGCGAAAGTCGTGTGTTATAATACACCACACTCGATAACTGAATGTATCCGCGTAGGTTTTTTAATTTAAATTTTAAATATAAATATAAATAAACTTTAATAACCGAATCAAATCGGTGGTCTTTTCATGGTAAATTCTCCTTGGTAGTTGGTACCCTTTTATGGTTGCTTTTTTTAAAATGATGTCATTTCGTATTTTGGTCTTACGTAATGGTATTCCTAAAATAAATGATTACACTTGTCATACCATTTTATTAATGAAACGTTAAATCAATAGTTTTTTTTTTGGATAATTCTTATTGGTGCCCTTCTACAATTGTACTTTTTCAAATGGGAAAATGAATTTTTTTTATTACTCAATTTTTTATATTTTTAGAAACCAGTCACTAAACTATAAACTTTTTTCTTCTTATCACCAACGTTACCCTTTCATTTTATTGTTGGCGTTCCCTTAACTGATTGGTCAACGTGTACTTTTTTGATGATGTGGCTTGCTGACATGGTGTATCTCTACATTTATATATATATAAATTCTACAGATTCCGGCGAACTGCAGTTTTTCCAACGATGCCATAGCGATGACCTTAAAAACATTTCTAAACTAATATACTTGCTGCCTGATACGGAATGTGATGTGTTTATGATAATATGTAATAATGTTAAATATAAAGTAACTCTGAATCTCCAAAGATGGAGAAACAAAACTCTAACTCTGAATCTTTGAATGGAGAAACAAAACTCAAACTCTGAATTCGATTCTCAAAGCTACCGAATAGCCAAAATTTTATTATCAATATCGTCCCCCAAAAGATTATAAGACAAGAGTATTTATAAGCTACAGAAATAACCTTATTCATATAGGAATCTAAAATAAATTCAATATCAGCAAGGAATTTAGCTAAAACCTGAACCCAACTAGGAAACCCATCAAAATACTCATCCAACTTGAAAAATAAAATCTTAAGTGCTTAAAGCAATGTTAGCCCGAATATACTTGTAGAAGGGGGGTTGAATACAAGTATTAGTAATCGTGTCTGACTTTTGCTCGAATAAATAAACAAGAACAAACAAATAAATCAAACTGTTTGTATTAATAAGATCAAATACAAACTCTACCAAAGGTGTACAAATACCTTTAGCAGCTGCTCTCAATACAAATCTCTCTCTCTGTAAAAACCTTAACACACAAGTTAATATAGACTCTCGATCGCGCACATATTACAATGATAATGAGAGAGTATTTATAATGCTACCTATCAACTAATAACAGAAAGAAATAATCAATTCATAGTAGGATTCTGTCTTCTAGTTGACAGTTTCCTCCAATAGCTTAATCCTTTTCCTTCACGCATACTTCTTGTTGTTTTTGATATAACCAATCCTAAAAGATAGCGCTTTCCAGTTTCCGCAGCATCCATAATGACATCATCAAAATTATATCTAATATCAGGATTACATCATCATCACGATCTGACCATTCCATCAGGATTTGACTTATCGTATCAGGATCTATGCATAGTTCCTGAAATATAGTCTGTGATGCACTATTCCTAACTAAAACTCTGCAGTTAATGACTAATTTATGTATCCTATACAAAGTGCTAAATCCTTTATAAGATCAGGATATTACAAGAAGTATATGCAAATTCTATTCTAAACATCATAACTCATGAATTATTCCTAACAAGTAAGAAAAACCCTTTCAAGTGAAAGGTAAAAACTTGCAAGCCAAATACATAATTATTTAATTATTTAATAAGTAACAATTCTATTTTGTATCGTCCCACACGACACAGGAAATAGAATATGACTTCCCACCAGAATTAACTTCAAATCCCAAAGCATCAATCATGATCTCCACAGGCTCATACGATTGCACAAGATCAACCACCATGGTCATGTAAACACTCCCAGACCTTGTTCTTTTAAGAGACTCATCATTCTCCCCTTATTGAAAAGAATTTGTCCTCAAATTTGCATCGTCGATGTACGGAGATAAATCACCAACATTGAATATAGAACTTACTCCTCCATACGAATCAGGGAGCTCAATTTTGTAGGCACTATCTCCGTATCTCTCTATTACCTTGAAAGGTCCATCAGCTCTAGGCATTAACTTATTTTTCCTCATGCCAGGAAACCTCTCCTTTATTAGATTAAGCCAAACCAAATCGCCAGGATTGAACACAACTTATTGTCTCTTCTTATTGGCTCATTCCTTGTATCTAATGTTCATCTTTTCAATTTCCATTTTAACTTGATCACAAGTTCTAAAGAAGGCTTCTTGACGTTTCTTAGCGTCAAAATTTAGGATATCTTTTTTTTTTCAATAGGAATTAAATCAACAGGAACGCATGGATTTATGCCATATATTACCTCCAATGGTGACAATCCTGTTGTAGATGAGGATGTCCTGTTATATGCGAATTCAGCATGTGCCAATTTGATGTCCCAGTCCTTTGTAGTTTTATTCACCAGCCCTCTCAATAATGTTCCCAAAGTTCTATTAGTAACCTCGGTTTGACCATCTGTCTGTGGATGATTGTGAAAACTCCTTGACTTCAATATTGGAAGTGCTCATTGTATCATCAGACTCAGATGCAGAAAGACCAGAATTGTTGATCTTTGTAGAAGAAGTTGCCTGTGTAGCATGTTCTATAGAAGTAGGATAATATTCAAGTAACAGTACTTAAGTAGAATTACGTACATCTTCATCTTTATGATCTGGACCTGAAATATGATCATCCTATCCTTCACCAGTATTCTGTGTACCAATACCAACAAATACTGACTCCTCCATAGAGTGATCAGATACTGCAGATGTCTCAATTCTAGCTTATATTGGAAGTACATACATAGGAATACTAGGATCATTAGGAATTTCATCTGGTACATGTTGAGAAAGTGATTGTCTTAGCCTTTCACCTCGTCTGTTGATAATCTTTGCAAGCCTCTCCTTTTGTTGCTGAGCTTTAACTTATGGCTTTGCATTGTGTCTTGCTAAGTCCTGTTTCTCATACATTTTACTAAAGAATAAGTACCAGCATCCATATCAAGTTTGTCAGACCAAGATTTAGGAAAAACCTGATCCCAAAAATCAAACGATGGTTTCCTAATCTTCTCTCCCTCACTATGGAGTTGATCATCTATACCCTCATTCTCACTTTGACTATCTAAAGTCATCACTCGTTCTACCTCTCCTTTTGCCTGATCAGGAGCCAGCCTCTCAGTTTGTGGATCTATGTCCATCTTTTCAAGTGTTTCACTCAAATTTGGAAAAGTGCTCTCATGACCTACAGAAAAATAGAGGCTAGAAGAAGTGTTTATACCTGAACTCACATGGAGAGAGGGTTCCTCATTTGGCATGTGGCTTGAGGTTTTCTCAATGAAGTGAGCTGTTGTAGTCTCTGAACCCTTACAAATATCTACTATCTTTTCAGAGACTAGAGGCTCTAATATACCACTTTCAGGATCTACACTAGATACTGATGCCTTCAGTAAGACTTCATTAGGCACCAAAACCTGTGTGTCACCGTCTTCAAGTGTTGGTTGCTGAGACACACCCTCAAGATGGATAGACTCTGACTGAACAATATTTGTTTGATCTTCAGGAAAATCAATCAAAGTCATTCCTCTCATATCATAGGGTATCTCACTTGCAGTTTCAGTCATCAAAGAAGACTTTTCAGCATCAAGCATCACAGTTCCCGAGTCATCTAACCTCTGACTAGATAATTCTTGTGTTGTAGTGACTGTGATCTGATCTATCCTACTATCCACCTCTGGTGCAATAGTATCCCCTGTTGACTGCATTCCACTGTGTACTTCCTCCTTTTGTTCACCTTGAGCTGGAGCATCTTCAATAATGTAATCTTTGTGAAATAGATATGTATGAAGAGATTGAAGTACACCATGCTTAATAAGTCCAAATGAATTATGTAATTCCTTTCTGATCGATACATATAAAGGCATCTTCATTAAATCAAGTCTTTGATGTAAAAGTCCATATTCTTCAGAAAATGAGATTTTAGGAACTCTGTCAACCAGAAAATCTAGAACAGACCTTTAAAGCTTAACTTTGACAGATATAACCTTCATAGCCAGTTTGTATGTCAATGTGGTTACCCATGAAGAATCAATATCAAGGCCTCTCTTGTCACTTGCTGACTTGGATACAGCTTCATTTTTAGAGACTTGTAGAATATTAGTTGGACTAGACACTGTGTGTGTAGGTGACAAATAAATCTTTCTCCATGTTCTCCTGGTATAGTGAGCAACAGATTTATCTTGAGAAGATTCAAGAGGTGCAGACTCAGTAGTGATCTTGGGTGAAGATCGTTTTTCAATAGACACGGTCTTTTGAGAGACAATATATAGTAACTGTTTTCCCTTTTTAAGAACTACATCCTTTTGTGAGACTGCAGCCTGGTTGTGACCAGGTTTTTCATCTCTTTGTCCTAGCTTAGAAAGGTGAATTGCAGCCTTCAATTCTGCTCTCTCAAAAAGAGATATATTATCATCATCTTCACTAGAACTACTACTAGATGAAACAACAAATCTTCTCTTCTTTACAACTGGTGCCTTTTGAGAAACACCAGAGGTTGGTTTCTTTGAAACAATAGGATGTGGATCAAAACTTGGTTCTAGAATTGTTTCAGAGACTGTAATGTGTTGGGTTACTTGGGTAGACACAGGGGGGTTCTCAACTAAATGAGATTCCTGAGTTATTTCACCACTAAAGAAAGAAGAATTGTAGATAGTATGAAGATGAGTTGTAAGGAGTACCTGAACATGATGTGGATAGTGCATTACAGGTATCTCATCTAGATTTTTCTCACTGTCCTTCTTTGTTATGTCAGAGAAAATTCTCTTTTGCTGTATATAAGAAGGAACATAATATTGTGTACCAAATCTAGCTTCAACATCAGGAATAAAATGGTTAATAAACAACTGTATAAATCTGTGATAATAAACCATTATCCATGATTTTTGGAAAATAAAATCCAAAATTGAATTTGACTTAAATAAATCAAGGTATAATCAGAATAATAAATCACGAGATTCAATACTGATCAGCTTCCTTATCCTGATGTGATCTTCTCATCATGATAACCACAAATCCTGGTATGGTTTCTAAATAGCAGTGATCACAAATCCTGATGTGATCACACTTTTAATTCATGATCAATCACATCCTGATTCCAGAGACTAAATGGAGTTGCATACGTTGCATTTTCCTTTTTCTGAAAAAGAAATAAAACATCAATCTTGAACAAAATAATTTGGTTAGATACGTTTAACAATTCTTGAAAATACAAGAAATACAGTCACGCGCGGTAATAATAACTGACTGCGTTGATAATCTCCAAAAGACTGTTCAGTTTCTCACGTCTTTCTATAAAAACAACTGACGTCTTATGCCATTCTTCACTCCAAAACCTTTCAAGTTTTCTCTATACATAAAAACTTTTCTCACCACAATGGCTTTCAACCTAGATATTCACATGAACCCTAATTTTTGGTTCATTTCTTCTGAGAAGTTCTATGCTCTTGATGATCAGGAGCAAGTGAACTATCTCTTTGAAGTGATAACTTTTCTCATCGAACTAGATATGGTCAGAATCGACCCAAACAATGTCCAAAACCCTCCTCTTGAACATCTACCAATTGAATAAAATCTCCCTCTAACCTCTGCAAATCTTGAGGATGAAGAATTTGGGGAAGAGGTTGGCGCTGATTTTGATGGAGATGCTATGCCTCCTGCTCAATAAACATGGGGTTGTGCCAGCTGCTCTCATTCAAGTCACCCAGACAAGAAATCCAAGAGCAGATGGGACGGTTCCATCCCCCAAATGGATTATGGCATGCTCTTCTTCCTCGAGTTGATTGTTGAAGACTCATAGAAGAGACAAGAGCCAGTAGCCACAACATTAGACAAGAACAATGTTAGCATTAGAGATTAGATAAAAAAAATATATTTGTATTTCATTTCCATGTATGTAAATGCTTTTGATTAATGAAATTACAAATTTTCTCTACTATCTACTTGTCTTTTGTTTGTTTATTAGCAAGATCTGAATAGAGTATAAATTATTAGTATGCATGTGTTAAAAAACAAACTAGCATAGACTTAACAATTCTCAGAATTAGACAACTGAATAAAAATGAACTTCAGGTTTTGAAACATTAAGTCACAGACTAAACATTTTTCAAAATCCTGATACTGACGCAATAATCTTGATGACGTCAGCATCCTGATAGTAATCCTGATCCTGATGATTATTAAAAAGTCTATCATACTGTAATTTATCAAGGTAAAGTGTTACAACTAAATAGGTAACTATAAGATATAGATCCTGACAGAAATATCAAGTCTATAAGCTGAAACATCATACCTTGCTACTTTTGCAAATGTTAAAGATCTAGAAATTTAACATTCCTAACTCACTTACCAACCTAATGAAAGTAGTCTCATCAAGTGGTTTTGTCAGGATATCTGCAACCTGTTTATTAGTAGGAACAAAATGAAGTTCCACAGTACCATTCTCAATATGTTCTTTAATAAAATGATACCTGACATCAATGTGCTTAGTCCTAGAATGTTGAACTGGATTTTCTGCAATTTTGATAGCACTAGTATTATCATAAAACATAGGAATATTACTCAGTGTCATACCATAATCCATCAACTGATTTTTTATCCAAAGGAGTTGTGCACAACAACTGCCTGCTGCAATATACTCAGCTTCCGCAGTTGAGGTTGAGACAGATTGTTGCTTCTTGCTTGCCCAAGAAATCAATCTGTTTCCCAAGAATTGACATGTACTTGTAGTGCTTTTCCTGTCTATTTTACACCCTGCATAATCAGAGTCTGAATAACCAATTAGTGAGAAATCAGATTCTCTAGGATACCACAAACCAAGATTTGGAGTTCCCTTGAGATATCTAAAAATTCTCTTCACAACAATTAAATGAGATTCCTTAGGATCACTTTGGAATCTAGCACATAAACAGGTAAAAGACATTATATCTGGTCTACTTGCAGTTAAATACAACAATGAGTCAATCATGCCTCTATAGCTAGTGTTATCAACACTCTTACCCTTAGGATCGGAGTTTAGCTTAGTGGTTGTTGCCATGGATTTTTTTGCAACTGAACAATCTTGAAAGTCAAACCTTTTTAATAGATCTTTGATATATTTAGACTGATTAATGAAAATACCAGTCTCAGTCTGTTTGACCTGCAAGCCTAAAAAGTAATTAAGTTCACCCATCATGCTCATCTGATACTTAGACTGCTTAAGCTTGTTGAATTTAGCACATAAGTTTTCATTAGTAGAACCAAATATGATGTCATCAACATAAACTTCAACTAAAAGCAAATCACCTTTAACCTTTCTAAAGAATAGAGTTTTGTCAATTGTACCTCTTGTAAAACCATTTTCAAGAAGAATTTAGACAAAGTCTCATACCATGCTCTTGGTGCCTACTTCAGTCCATAGAGTGCCTTGTCAAGTTTTTAGACATGATTTGGAAATTTAGGATCAACAAAACCAGGTGGTTGCTGCACATATACTTCCTCATCAAGCTTGCCACTTAGAAAAGCACTCTTTACATCCATCTGGTATACTTTGAATTTTGAATGAGCTGCAAATGCAAGAAACATCCTAATTGCTTCCAATCTTGCAACAGGGGCAAAGGTTTCATCAAATTCAATTCCTTCCTCCTGAGAGTATCCTTTGGCCACCAATCTTGCCTTGTTTCTTACAATCATACCAGATTCATCTAGCTTGTTTCTGAAAACATATTTTGCACCAACAATAGATCTATCTTTAGGTCTTGGTACTAATTTCCAGACTTTGTTTCTCTCAAACTAATTTAATTCTTCCTGCATTGCAATTACCCAATCAGGATCCTTTAAGGCTTCTTCAACCTTCTTAGGTTCCTGTAAGGCTTCATTTTGAATTGATCTTCTAGTTCGAACACCACTATTTGGATCACCAATAATTAAGTCTTTAGTATGATCCCTTGTCCATTTTCTAACAGATGGTAAATTACTCCTGCTAGACTCTCCCCCTAAGTTAGTGGTATCTCTTGTAGAATAATGTTCACTGTTTGCGCAAATTCACGCAAGCGTACGTGGTCACAAGTAATATAGATAAAAGTCAAGTTCGTTCCCACGGAGATCTAGTTTAGGTTTTAATTCAGTTAATGTACCTATGCAACAATGTATGGTTTTTATTCACTGCTAAGACAATTAACAAATTGGGGTTGATTATCTAAAGTTACTAAGGAAGTAAATTAACAAACTAAGAATCAATTAACTAATGAGAATTAAAATCGAATTACTTATGCTAGAGAAAATATGGGATCCTAACTTCATTAAATACTTCGCTTAGATCTGACGCCTTTAATCACTATATGCAATGGTTATGATATCTGATCGGACAACACAAAATAAGTACATGCTACTTGTCAGCATACGTATACCAAACTACCCATACATCCACAAAAGAGATAGAAGATGAATAGACACCAATTATGTTTAGACCCTATATGTCTATAGAATTTGAAAACATAACCGTTGAAGAACAGGTTATCCACGTTGATCACATAGGGCAACATAATATATTTCTATTTATGCTACAAATCATGATGTCAAAACATACATAATCCTATGCTAGCATGGCAAGTTCTAAATCTCAAGATCCACTTTCACTTCACAAGAGATTAACAATTCAATTTAGATGTTAGCTACGAATCTAAAAGCATTAAGAATAACCATACAAGGATATCAGATATTCAACACACACAGATCTTTAAAGCATCAAGATACTAAGACTCTATAGATAAATCCGTTAGAATCCCATGACAACGATTAGTTCATAATTGAACCGTTCGTCACCATGGGATTTGATGAAAACATGATATTAAACAAGATATTAAACAAGATATGAATGAAAGTAATAATATTAATAAGATTAAGAGTTGAGAAAACAAATCTAAAGCCCAGAGTATCACCTAACTACAAAAGTAGATCTGGAATTCCAAGTGCTGTCACGATCTTTGGAATTTGTCTCCAAATCTGATCTTCTATCCTTGGCTAATTCTGTATTTTCTACGTTCTATCTTCTATCTATGTTATATATTCTATTACAATGATATAGTGTGTTTAAATAGGCACTAGAAGTCTTGTCCGGCAAGAAAAACACTAAAAATACAATTTTACATCGAATTAGGGCAAAACAGTAATTTTTAGCATGCTGCCGCGCTTTCAGCGCACTCACATTCTGTTCAGGCGTGCTCTCAGCGCACCAGGCGCGCTCTCATCGCACTAGCTATTTACTGGTTTGCTTGTTTGGCTCATTTTTCTTCGTTTTGACTCCGTTTTCTTCCGTTTCTTTTCCGCTAGCTTCCGTCTTCAATCTTTTAGCTTTAGGAACTTCATGAAATCTTAAAACAAATTCCCATTCTTCATTCCAGTGCTAACTTTCAACTCCAACATCGACGAGAATTACAAAACCTAGCCAACAATTGCAATCCTGCACAACTACACAAAATACATAAAAAATACAACAACTTTAGACCAAGTCAATCAATTTAAGTCGATATGGAACGCTCCAAGTGGATATGAAATCCACTTATCATTCACTACCTTCAAAAGCTCCCCTTTGATCAGTAGATGCCATACTGCTACCAGTACCTGAACTTCCTTCACTAGTCCCTGAAGTGTCAGTTTCTGATGGGGTAGACTCTGAATGGTTGGTCTACTCCTGACTGGTACTTGTATAAAAGAAAATTATCAAAATATGCCAATTATATAAATGGAATGAAGTAAACTGCCACAATGATAACAAGCATTTTGTGGTTGGTATTGATTTTTTCGAGTCTTGGGGAATCTAGACTCAGTTTTCCAAGAAGGTTTTTGATTACAATCTAGGGCTCAATGATTATGATTACCACATTTATAGCGTTTCTTCCTAGGTGCATCAGGTACATTCTTGTAATTATTCTCTTTGTTAATACATTCTTTTCCATTCCTATTCCTCTTGACTTTGCTAGACTCTGAAAGACCTTCAAGTCTCTGTTTCAACTGAGACTTAGACAGAAAGCCTATATTGACATTCTTAGGTTTCTCTAACACTTTCTCATCTGAACTATTATTGTTAATCCTTTTGTGCACAATAGGGGTACCATTAGAATCAACAAACTTAACATGTTTAGGTTCAGAAACTATCTTCTTACCTTCAGATTTATATGTGCTAGCTTCTACTTTTCTATTATCAATGACAATAGCTACTTCATTTTCATTCCTAGCCTTGTCAAAACCTAAGCCATTAACCTTACCAGGTATCTGATTGTTAATAATGTCATGAGTCTTTTTGCAAGAGGTATTCCATGATTTAAACCTATCTCTCTCTTCCTCTAGTTCTTTTCTGACATAGTCATAAGCCTCAAGAATAACACTATAATCATGCTTAGCCTTATCAGAATCTAATCTAAAATGTTCCATTTGAATTAACTCAGATTATAGAATATTATTCCTACCAACTAATTTATTATTCTTAATCTTAAGATCATCTCTTTCATTATTAAGAATTCTGAAATTAGTCATAAGATTCTTAACTCAGCATGGATAGATTTAATTTCATCAGAATCTAATCTATCAAATGAATCAATAGAGTGAATGGATACCTTAACAGAAGATGAAGAAGTTTTCTTTGGAGAGCCAGCTTTGTCTGAAGCACTTGTCATCAAAGAAATGTTTTCATAATTCAATTCATCTTCAGAATCACTGGAATCTGCCCAATCCTTTTGTGTGACCATGAGTGCATTACCCTTTCCAGAATTTCTTGGCTTCTTACACTCACTAGAAAAGTGTCCAAGTTCGCTGCAGTTAAAGTACTTGATCTTTGCTTTATCAAGCTTGATGATTGTACTCTTGCCTTTGTCACCTTTCTTCACTTCTTTCTTTGGAAACGATCTGTTGCTAAATCTTCTCATGTTGAATCTTCCTTTCTTGAAAGCTTTAGCAAACATAGCAAAGAGTTCCTGCATATCTGTTTCAGAATCACTGTTATCAGATTCTGTATCAGTAGTCTCTGACTCAGAATCATCTTTGTTTTTCTTCTTCCTTGTGATCTTCACAGCAGGATCAATCAGCTGTTCTTCTGGAAGCTTCTGTGATTCAGTTTGAGCGGTAAGTGCAACAGTTTTCATCTTTCCTTTAGTTCTGCTCTTCTTCTGCTGCCTATCAAGTTCATAAGCCCTCAATTTTCCATAGACTGCCTCTAATGATAATTCATCCAAATCATTAGCTTATTCAATGGCAGATATCTTCTCATTGTAGAAATCAGGCAAGGCTTTCATGAACTTTGTATTCATATCCTCCAAGTCATAATACTTGCCATGCATGGCCATCTCATTTATGAGTTTTGTAAACCTATCAAAGGTATCAGTAAGTGACTCACCAGACTTGGATTCAAAGTACTCATACTGTTGTATGAGAAGTGCCCTCATATTCTTCCTGGCAGGTTTAGTTCCTTGACAGTGAACCTTCAGGTTGTCCCATATCTCCTTTGCAGTTTTACAAGAGAGAACATAGTTATTGAGAACATAATCAAGACTGTTGAATAATGTGTTCCTCACTTTAGCATCTTTAAGAACGTTCTCCTTGTCCTTATCTGTCCACTCAAATTTAGGCTTTACTCCTATATACTCTGGAGTAACTTTTCCTTCTACAGTTTCTTGAGCAAACAGCTTCGTTGGAACAAAAGGTCCATCTCTTATCCTATCAAGATAATCAGGGTCTGTTGCCTCAAGGTGATGCAACATCTTCACTTCCCAATTAGTATACTCGTTTCTCTTGAGCATAGGAATCTTGGTGTTACCATCCTTGTAACCAGACATGATTGTAGATCTTTTTGATTAATCGTAATCAACCTGCTCTCATACCAATTGTTAGCCCGAATATACTTGTAGAAGGGGGGTTAAATACAAGTATTAGTAATCGTGTCTGACTTTTTATCGAATAAATAAACAAGAACAAACGAATTAATCAAATTATTTGTATTAATAAGATCAAATATAAACTCTACCAAAGGTGTACAAATGCCTTTAGCAGCTGCTCTCAATAAAAATCTCTCTCTCTGTAAAAACCTTAACACACAAGTTAATACAGACTCTCGATCGCACACATATTACAATGATAATGAGAGAGTATATATAATGTTACCTATCAACTAATAACAGAAAGAAATAATCAATTCATAATATGATTCTGTCTTTTAATTGATAGTTTCCTCCAATAGCTTAATCCTTTTCCTTCACAAATACTTCTTGCTGTTTTTGATATAACCAATCCTAAAAGATTGCGCTTTCCAGTTTCCGCAGCATCCATAATGACATCATCAAAATTATATCTAATATCAGGATTACATCATCATCAGGATCTGACCATTCCATCAAGATTTGATCATAACATCAGGATTTGACTTGTCATATCAGGATATGTACATAGTTCCTAAAATATAATCCATGATGCACTGTTCCTGACTAAAACTCTACAGTTACTGACTAATTTATATATCCTATACAAAGTGCTAAATCCTTTATAAGATTAGGATATTACAAGAAGTATATGAAAATTCTATTCTAAACATCACAACTCATGAATTATTCCTAACAAGCAATAAAAACCCTTTCAAGTGAAAGGTAAAAACTTGTAAGCCAAATACATAATTATATAATTATTTAATAAGTAACAATTCTATTTTGTATCGTCGCACACGACACAGTAAATAGAATATGACTTCCCACCAGAATCAACTTCAAATCCCAAAGCATCAATCATGATCGCCACAGGCTCATACGATTGCACAAGATCAACCACCATGGTCATGTAAACACTCCCAGACCTTGTTCTTTTAAGAGACTCATCATTCTCCCCTTATTGAAAAGAATTTGTCCTCAAATTTGCATCGTCGATGTACGGAGATAAATCAACAACATTGAATATAGAACTTACTCCTCCATACGAATCAGGGAGCTCAATTTTGTAGGCACTATTTCCGTCTCTCTCTATTACCTTGAAAGGTCCATCAGCTCTAGGCATTAACTTATTTTTCGTCATGTCAGGAAACCTCTCCTTTCTTAGATTAAGCCAAACCAAATCGCCAGGATTAAACACAACTTATTGTCTCTTCTTATTGGCTCGTTCCTTGTATCTAATGTTCATCTTTTCAATTTGCATTTTAACTTGATCACAAGTTCTAAAGAAGGCTTCTTGACGTTTCTTAGCATCAAAATTCAGGATATCTTTTTTTTCAATAGGAATTAAATCAACAGGAACGCATGGATTTATGCCATATATTACCTCAAATGGTGACAATCCTGTTGTAGATGAGGATGTCCTGTTATATTCGAATTCAGCATGTGCCAATTTGATGTCCCAGTCCTTTGTATTTTTATTCACCAGCCCTCTCAATAATGTTCCCAAAGTTCTATTAGTAACCTCGGTTTGACCACCTGTCTGTGGATGATGTGAACTACTAAATAGTAACTTTGTTTCTACAAATTTCCATAGGGACTTCTAAAAATAACTCAAAAATTTAGTATCCCTATCCGACACTATACTTTTAGGAATTCCATGCAATCTCACAATCTCCTTTAAGTACAAATCTGCAATACGACTAGCATCATCCGTTTTATGGCAAGAACAAAGTGAGCCATTTTTGAAAATCTGTCCACTACAACCATAATAGAATCCTTACCCCTAGTAGTACGGGGTAATCCAACAATGAAATCCATACTCACACTATCCCATGGTGCAATAGGAACGGGAAGGGGAGTGTACAAACTCTTATGAAAGTGACTTTTTGCCTTTTGGCATGTGGCACATCTCTCCAAAATGGCTTGAACATCTCTTAACATCTTAGGCCAATAGAAGTGCTCAGAAAGTAGGTCGCATGCTTTGTGTATTCCAAAATGACCAGCAATACCACCACCATGTACTTCTCAAATTAATAATTCTCTAACTCCACACTTCGGTACACACAGTTGTTTCCTCTAAAAAGAAAACCATCTTGTAGCACATACGAATCAGTCGGCGTCGCAAAAATAGAAGAAAAATCAGGGTCAGTCACATAAAACTCCTTCAAATGTTCAAATACCAAAATTCTTGCATCCAAAATTGTAAGCATATAATGTCTCCGAGATAAGGCATCTGTAACAACATTACTTTTCCCATCCTTATACTTGGAAGAAAATGTAAAGGATTGCAGAAATTCAACCAATTTTGCATGTCTTACACTTAACTTCTGTTGCCCATGAATGTGCTTCAAACTCTCTTGATCGGAATGTAAAAAAAATGGTGAAGGACGCAAATAATGTGACCAATGAGCCACAGCACGTACAATCGCGTAAAACTCCTTATCATATGTCGAGTAATTAAGTTTAGCACCATTTAACTTCTCACTAAAAAATGCAATAGGCCTTCTTTCTTGAAGAACATCACCTATACCAAGATCACTAGCATCAGTCTCTACTTCAAATACTTTGTTAAAGTCCTGTAAAGTAAGTACAGGTGTCTTGCAAAGAAGATTCTTAATTTCCTCAAATGCATTATTTGCACTAGAATTCCACTCAAATTCTTTTTTCTTCATCAGCTCAGTAAGTGGTGCAGTCACAGTGCTGAAATTTTGAATGAACCTTCTATAAAATATGGCCAAGCCATGAAAACTTCGAACATCATGAGCATTTTTAGGCATAGGCCAAGTAGAAATAGCATCTACCTTAGATGGATCCACTCTCACGCCATTCCCAGCCACAATATAACCAAGAAAAGTAAGACTAGGTACTAGAAAAGTACATTTCTCCATCTTCCCAAACAAATTTTCTTCTCGAAGAAGCATAAAAACTTTTCGCAAGTATTTTAAATGTTGTTCTCTATTAACACTATACACAAGTATATCATCCAAGTAGACAATGACAAAAGAATTTGGAAAAGGTCGTAATACCTCATTCATCAATCTCATAAAGGAACTAGGTGCATTGCAGAGGCCAAATGGTAAAACCATCCACTCGTAAAGTCCTTGTTTGGTCTTGAAAGCAGTTTTCCATTCATCCCCATCTCGAATTCTCATTTGGTGATATCCATAGGACAATCTTGGAGAAAATAGTTGACCCATGTAGTTCATCAAGCATGTCATCCAAGCGAGGTATAGGAAAGTGATATTTAATGGTGATATTGTTGATTGATCTACTATCGATACACATCCTCCAAGTACCATCTTTTTTCGGAACTAGTAACGCGGGTACAGCACAAGGACTTTTACTTTCTCGTACATAACCCTTATCGATCAACTCATGAACTTGTCTTTGTAACTCTTTTGACTCTAAAGGATTACACCTATAAGCTCCTTTTTGGTATTGGAGCCCCAGGGACAAGGTCTATGTCGTGCTCAATTCCTCTACGTGCAGGTAATCCCATAGGGAGATTATCAGGAAAAACATCTGCAAATTCATCCATCAGCTTACTTAGTTCCAGGTCCTCAATATGAGGCGAATCCTTTTCAACTTCATGAAAAGTCAACATCATCTTGTATATCCTTTTCAAAGTCAGCAGCAGTAATCAACATATTGTCCTTCACAGGTTCATGAACCACTTTAGGAGGAAGTGGTTTCAATTTAAATCTTTTTTTTCCCGCACAAAACTAAGTATTCATTTTTTTTACCATGAAACATGACTTCTCTATCAAACTGCCATGGACGTCCTAACAAAAGTGAACAAGCTGTCATAGGAACCACATCACACCAAAGTTCGTCTATGTAATTTCATATTGAAAAAGTCGCAAATGCTTGCTTCTTGACTCTAAATGGTTCGTTGTCATTCAACCAGTTCAACTTATAAGGTTTAGGATGGTCCCTGGTTGGAATTTTTAGCGCATTCACCAGCTTAGAAGATGTCATGTTTACGCAAGAACCAGTGTCCACAATCACATTACAAGTTCGATCTCCAACTACAGCTCTTATATGGAATAAGTTCTCCCTTTATTCTTTTTCTTCTACGGGTGTGCAATCAGTTCTAAGAAGTCTTTTCAAGAGACCAATGTTGTTCTTCTCTTCCTCCGGCTCAATATACTCATGGTTTAGATCATCCCATCTCTTAGAATTATCTTACTCAAAATCTGTTTCATCATCATCATCATCATACTCTTGTCCCTGTTGAGCAGGGTCACTTTTTATCACCAAACTTGAACCTGTGGTGCCTGCCCTTTTGCCCGAACGCACCAAGAACAGTCAGCCCAAAACAGAGGTTGTTGCCCACCAACCTTACGACTATGCAGCGGAATGACAAATACCAATGATGGCTTAGTGTGTGCAGTGTATAAAAGTAAATGAACATACTTGTTTACAGGCAAAACGCCCAACCTTTTATTGCTCAACTCAATACAAAGGAAACTTACAACTTGAAGCACTCACTTGGCTTCACCAAGATACATACAAAAGCACTCACTTGGCTTTCCTTCAGAATACAACTATATGTGACTCACTTGAGGGAAAGCCAAGTGAGTGCTTTTGTATATATCTTGGTGAAGCCAAGTAAGTGCTTCAAGTTGTAAGTTTCCTTTGTATTGAGTTGAGCAATAAAAGGTTGGGCGTTTTGCCTGTAAACAAGTGTGTTCATTTACTTTTATACACTGCACACACTAAGCCATCATTGGTATTTGTCATTCCGCTGCATAGTCATAAGGTTGGTGGGCAACAACATCTGTTTTGGGCTGACTGTTCTTGGTGCGTTCGGGCAAAAGGGCGGGCCGTACAGGTTCAAGTTTGGTGATAAAAAGTGACCCTATGACAACTCTCGTTCTTCTTGTTCCTCATAAGCTGTCAATAACATGTACTCTTTTCTAGAAAGGGTAACTTTATTCGTACAGTCCTTTACAAGGTTTCCTAAGCCTTGACACCTGAAACACCTTTTCTTTGCTAGCGCAGCTTGCTCAGGACTCACTTAGATCTTTCCTTTTGGCTTATCTTCCTTTGAGAATGCATTGCCCCCACTATAAGAAGTACTCTTATAAGCGCTAGAATTTTCACCCTTAAAAGACGTCTTAGAGAATCCTTTGTAAACTGGTTTTAATTTTTCTTTCTCTTGCTTTTCAATTTGAAGAGCCAGCTTTGTCACATCATCAAAGAACGTGTAAGGAATAAGTTCGACCTTATTGCCAATAGAAGAATTCAATCCATTGATATAACGACCGATTTTCATCTCTTCTTCTTTTTTCAAGTAACATAGGATACACAACCTCTCAAAATCTGTAGTGTATTCAGTCACACTAAGGTTTCGTTGTTGGAGTTGATTCAGCTTCAAGTAATTATCTTATATGTACTCTCGTGGAACAAAACGATTCTTTAATTAATGTGCAACCATAAAATCCAAAGAACTAATATACCAAATTCAAAGACTTGACGTGAACAGTGTCGATGAACAGTATCGTGAACAGTGCCGATGAACAGTGACTTTTTTTTTGCGAAAACCCTAGCTCTCCCAACAATTTAGAAATTGATGGAGAAACCTTGGCTCCTGATAAATCCACTTGGAGCGTTCCATATCGCCTTGAATTGATTCACTTGGCCTCAAGTTTGTTGCATTTTTGATGTATTTCGTGTAGTTGCGCAGGTTTGTTAATCGTCGATTAGGCTTAGCGATTTTCATGATCTTGGTGTGGATTTCGAGTTTGGAATGAAGAACGAAGGATCCACTACAGATCTTGAGAGATTTTGAGTTAACGGAACGAAGTACAGCATTACATGAAGAAGGAATGGGAGGAAACGGATGAAAAACGAAGAAATAGCACAAGAAAAACTAACCGGCAGAAACTGTGGTGCGCCACGGCGCGTGGAGGGCGCTACGATGAGGCTGGGTAGATCCTGAGGTGTGCTGCGGTGCGGACAAGGGCGCTGCGACGCGGTAGACATTCTGGAAAATTCGAGATTTTGCCCTGAAATCCTGTTTTTCTGATATTAAATGTATTTTTGGTAATTTCTTGCTGGAAAAGACTCCCGGCCTATATAATCACATCTTCTCATCAGATCATATAACGAACGACTCACCATAACATAGAGAGAGAGCCGAGAGACGAAGAAACATAATCGAAGAAGGATTCCAACGCTCGTGACAAGCAACGGAGTTCTAGATCTCCTTTTCTTTTGTATTCTTCTATTAGGCGAAACTCTTGGATGTTTTTGGGATTTGTTTTCTTAACTCTTTTACTCTAGTTTTATAATTATTTATACTTTATTTATTATCGTGTTTTCATCAGATCACATGGTGACGAACGGTTCAATTATGAACTATTCGTTGTCATGGGATTCTAACGAATTTATTTATGGAGCTTTAGTATTTGGATGCTTTAAAGATCTGTGTGTGATGTATATTGATATCCTCGTGTAGTTATGCTTAATTGTTAGATGCGTAGCTAACATCTAATCTGTTAATCTCTTGTGAAGCGAGAGTGGATCTTGAGATTTAAAACTTGCCATGCTAGCATAGGTTCATGATTGTTATCAACATGATTCGTGGTGTAATTTGAACTATTTTATACTGCCCTATGTGATCAATATGGATAACTTGTTCTTTAACCGTTATGTTTTCAAATTCTATAGACATATATGGTCTAAGCATAATTGGTGTCTATTCATTTTCTATCTCTTTTGTGGATGTAGCGTGTACTTGTTCCGTGTTGTCCGATCAGATATCCTAACCATTGCATATAGTGATTAAAGGCGTCAGATCTAAGCGAAGTATTTAATGAAGTTAGAATCCAATGTTTTCTCTAGCATAAGTAATTCGATTTCAATTCTCATTAGCTAATTAATTCTTAGTTTGTTAAATTGTTAAGTTAATCAAAACCCAACTTGTTAATTGTCCTAGCAGTGAATAAAAACCATACATTTTTGCATAGGTGCATTAACTGAATTGAAACTTTAACCAGATCTCTGTGGGAACGAATTGGACTTATTCATATATTACTTGTGACTACGTACGCTTACGTGATTTAGTGCAAACAAGTTTTTAGCACCGCTGCTGGGGATCATCGGTGTTTTATTTTTAGTTTATGTGCTTGTCATCAGTGGTCGTTAGAGTTCACTGACTCGGATTGTTTCTTACATAGTTGTTTGTTTCTTGGTGTTTCAGGTACTTGAACGTGTATGCGAACACGTTCTCAAACTCGTATATTAGAAGAAGAACTTGCAGCAGCGAAAGATATGGGTGAACCAGTAGGAGTGGTAGCAGCTAAGGCTTTGAAGGACTATTCTCAGTCGAAAATCAATGACATCCAATCTAGTATTGTCAGACCAGCAATTGCAGCTAACACTTTCGAAATCAAGCCTGGCACGATTCAGATGGTACAGAATTTGGTTCAGTTTGGGGGTGCTCCTACGGAAGATCCTAATATGCACATCCGGAACTTCATCGAGATCTGTGACACTTTCAAGTTCAACGGTGTGTCAAAAGATGCTGTGAAATTGAGACTTTTCCCATTCTCTCTTAGGGATAAAGCTAAGGGCTGGTTACACTCTCTACCAGCCGGTTCCATTACTACATGGGAGGATCTTGCTCAGAAATTTCTCACTAAATTCTTTCCTATGGCAAAAATAGTAGCAATCAGGAACGCTCTTACTCAATTTGCACAGCAATCTTGTGAATCTTTATGTGAAGCTTGGGAACGCTACAAGGAGATGCTTAGGAGGTGTCCTCATCATGGCATGCCGAACTGGATGGTAATCAATTGTTTTTATAATGAATTGGGATGGCAGTCGAGACCGATGGTGGATGCAGCATCAGGTGGAGCTTTATGGGCAAAGAGCTATGTGGAAGCTTATGATCTTATCGAGATGATGGCAGCAAATAAAAATCAAAATCCAACTCATAGAATGCCACAGCAAAAGGTGGCAAGAATTCTTGATGTTAATGCAGCCACAGCTTTAACAGCTCAGCTAGAGTCATTGAATAGGAAAATAGATTCTTTGGCAAATCATGGGATTCGACAGGTAGCTAGTGTTTGTGAGCTATGTGCAGGCGTACATGGGACGAATCAATGTGCCATCTCTACTGAATCAGTGCAGTTTGTGAGCAACTATCAGAATCAGCAACAGCCAGCCCCGAATACTTATCATCCGAGCAACAGAAATCATCCAAATTTTAGCTGGAGCAATAATCAGGGTGGCATGCTACAACCATAATAGCCTTATCAGCAATTTCAAGATCAGCAATATGGAGCTCAGCCTTACAATCCTCAGATTTTTCAGCAGCAACAAGGGCAGAATTTTCAGCAACAATATGCCCCTAGGCAATTTCAACCTCCGGTTTTCAGCAACAACATTCATATGCTGATTTTGGGCATTCCACTTCTGAAAAATACAACACACAACTGAAATGATCGATCCTGATCAAAACTCGAAAAATTCAGGCGAAAACACGATTTTAGAATTCTAAACCAAATTCAGTGTTTAATATCTCAAAACAAAGCTGACAACACGTACAATCTAACCCCTAACATCATTAACATGAACAATTAATGTACTTGATGGATAAATGATTTTAAAATGGACAAAAACTTTCAAATTCGAATTCCTCAAAAATGGAAACAACCAATGAAATTAAACACATACATAGGTTGTTTAGGACCCCTAACAATCAAAAGGACTGGACAATCAACGAAATCAAAAGCCCCAATTTCTGTTAAGAACCTTAATTCGATAGAAACTGAAAAAATTTCATAAGAATTCGAGAAATTACCCCCCACGAAATCTGATGATAGATTTAGAAACTAGATGACGAGGGCTTCAATTTAAGTACTCAAGCTTTAAATTTGGATTCCACTAACACCATGAAAAGATGGTTTGATCTTCAAGAACATGAGTGAGAAAATTCTAATTTTTATTTAAAATTTATATATTCCTAGATTCATCAGCCACGTGTTACACTTTTTACATGTGGGCAAGTAACTTAACGTCTATTAGTAAATATTTAACGGAATGCCAATAGTAAAATGAAAGGATAACGTTAGTGATGAGAAGAAAAAAGTTTATAGTTCAGTGGCTGGTTTCTAAAAGTATAGAAAGTTGAGTGATAAAAAAATTCATTTTCCCTTTTCAAATGGTGGCATTTCAATGTTAATGAAATGAAATTACTATTTTTAATTAAAATAAAATATTAAACACAATAAAATAAATGTTTAAGTCGGGTGGAGACCATCATATAAGTGAAACACATACTAACGAAGCACATTCAAATGAGTGAATCGAACACATACCTGCGAGTTTAGATGGGATGATTGTGATGATAGTGAGAAAATCTTCTTTTATTTCTTTTTCTTTTTCTTAGTCGAACCCCAGCTCTTACTCTTTCTAACTGAACTCAACTGATATGGTCTTCACTCAGCTTAATCTTTTCTTTTAATTTAATAGTATTTTATTTTAATTAAAACCAATCATTTCATTTAATTTAATATTGAGATGGTATCATCCGAAAAATCAATTGTATAAGGACGCCAATGAGAATTTTTCAAAAAAGAATAGTGATTGAACGTTTCATTAACGTTTTCACTAACAGAATGATATGACAAGTGTAATCACTTATTTTAGGAATATCATTGGTAAGATTAAAATACGAAATGACACCATTTGGAAAAGCCAATTGTAGAAGAGTATCAATGAGAATTTTCCTTTTTTCAATTTTGAACAAAAAAAAAAACAAGCAGCTGTCTATAAGTGAGGTTTTCAGTTTTTTTCCTTCCGTGATATTTTTAATGGTTTATTTTTACATTTGGTGTAATATATATACTTTTTTAAAAAAATTCCGTATCAAAAATTTGTTTGCACACATGAAGGTTTATTGTCAAAATAGAAGAAAACTAACTGCTTACTTTTGTTAATTTAGATGACAAATCATGCCATAGTTTCTGAAAAATACTAGAGAGAAAGGTCAAATTATAACTCAAGTTGTGGCAAAATCTAAAACCATCAAGCACCAGTGGTCTAGTGGTAGAATAGTACCCTGCCACGATACAGACCCGGGTTCGATTCCCGGCTGGTGCAAAGCTATGACGAAATTTAGCATCATTAGCAGTTGGATTGGGTCCGCTGCCATTTCTGAACATATTCAGAAAATAAATTGGTTGCTTCTGAGCTTTCGTATTCTTTTTTCAACTATTGTTTTTACTACCAGCTTTTTCATTCTTGTATCCTCTTTACTACTTCTAAGTTCTAACATGTTCAAGTAAATATTTGTATGTAATAATATAGATACAGTGTGTTGCATCTATTGCAAAGGGATAAAATGCTAAATTCTTGGTTTCTGTAATTCTGGTATGCTAAGTACTAGTGATTATGAGTTTACATTTTTTACATTTTAATGTCTGCCATTATCCTCCACCCTCTCAATCCTAAACCCACAATCTCCTCTCTTCCCCAACCAATTTTAACTTCAAAACCTCCCAAGATTTCAGTTAAACCCAAACCCCCACATTTTTTTACCTCCAAAAATCACATCTTTCCTCCCAAGATTCAAACTTTACCCATCAAGAACCAATCTTTATCTGATTCTGAGCCAACCCTTTTCACCAATTTCAATTTCACTCATTTGCTTCAAGTTTCAGTTCAAGAAAATGACATTTTTCTTGCTAGGGCAGTTCATGCTTTACTTGTCAAGCTTGGACATAAAGGGGACACACGTTTGTGGAATGCCCTTCTTGTTGCTTGCCTTAAATTGGGTTTTAATGATTATGCCTATAAGGTATTTGATTGTATGTGTTGTCCTGATGTGGTGTCATTTACTTCACTTGTTTCGGGTTTTGCGAAATCGGGTTGGGAGGATAAGGCTGTAGAGATTTTTGTTGATATGATTAGTTTGGGTGTTGAGGCTAATGAGTATAGTTATGTGGGGATTTTGTCTGCGTGTATTCGTCTTGGTAGTTTAAGTTTGGGTTCTCAAGTTCATGGTTTGGTTGTGAAGTTAGGTTATTTGGATTCTGTTTATGTTTCGAATGCGCTTTTGGGTTTGTATGGTAAGTGTGGTAGTTTGGATTCTGTGTTGAGTTTGTTTGATGAAGTGCCTCGAAGGGACATTGCGACTTGGAATACTGTTTTGTCGTCTGTGGTTAAGGAGTTTCTGTATGAGAAGACGTTTGAATTGTTTCGTTGTATGTCGCGAATTGATAGTTTTAGAGTTGACCATTTTACTCTTTCGACCCTTTTGGTTGCCTGCAGTGGGTCTTTGGCTTCGTTGAATGGTCGGGAGATTCATGCTTATGCTCTCAAATCTGGTCTCTTGACCAGATTGAGTGTTGGTAATGCTCTTATTCGTTTTTACTCTAAATGTGGGAATGTAAGCTCTGTGGAGGCTTTGTTTGGCAGCATGCATCTGAAAGATGTTATTACCTGGACTGAAGTGATGATGGCTTACATGGCATTTGGGCTTGTTGATAAGGCGATAGAGAGTTTTAATAGGATGCCGGAGAAGAATTCAGTTTCCTGTAATGCTATGTTGGCAGGATTATGTCAAAATGGAAGAGGCACAATGGCTTTGAATATGTTTTCTAAAATGGTAGAGAAGGGAGTGGAGTTGACTGATTTCACTTTGACCAGTGTTATTAATGCCTGTGGATTGTTAACAGAAATGCGGACTAGTGAGATGATACAAGGGTTTGTGATTAAGGTTGGTTACGGATCGAATGAGTGTATCGAATCAGCATTGGTTGATATGTGTACAAGGTGCGGAAGAATGAGTGATGCTGAGAAAATGTTTAGCAGCCACCCACTAAATCAGAGTAGTGCTGTAATATGGACATCAATGATATGCGGGTATGCTCGAAACGGGCAGCCATATGAATCTATTTCTTTATTTTGCCTTGGGTATTCAGAGGGAACCATGGCTGTTGATGAAGTTCTTTCTGCTGCTGTACTAGGTGTATGTGGAACCTTAGGTTCTCCTGTCTTTGGAGGACAAATTCACTGCCATGCTATTAAATCTGGTTTTTTGTCCAACAGTGTGGTGGAAAATGCTGTAATGAGTATGTATTGCAAGTGTGGTAACATGAAAAAAGCAACTGCTGTTTTCAAGGCTATGCAAACTCATGATTTAGTTTCTTGGAATGGTTTGATGGCAGGATATATCCTTCACAATCAAGGCGATTTGACCCTGACAGCATGGGAAGAAATGCAGCAGGCAGGTGTACCGCCGGATTCAACTACTTTTCTTTTAATACTTTCAGCTTACAAGTACACTAGCTCCAATTTGGTATATGACTGCCGTAAATTATTTTTGTCGATGAATGCCGTGTACGGAATTGAACCTGCTTCAGAACACTATGCCACCTTTGTTGGTGTTTTAGGTTTCTGGGGTCATGTTGAAGAGGCAGAAGAAGTAGTAATTAGAATGTCCACAAAGCCGGAACCTTCTGTGTGGAAAGCTTTACTTGATAGTTGTAAAATCCATATGAAAACCGATATTGGAAAACGAGCTGCTAAGCAGATACTTTCTTTGGAGCCACAAGATCCATCTACCTACATACTTATGTCGAATCTCTTTTCTGCTTCTGGGAGATGGCATTGCTCTGAAATGATCAAGGAAAAAATGAGAGAGAAGGGACTTCATAAACGGCCTGTACAAAGTTGGATTTTTCATCAAGACAGGGCTCATTTCTTTTTCGCAAGGGATAAATTACATTCTCAATCCAAAGACATCAACAAGGGGCTAGAAATATTAGTTTTGGAATGCTTAAAAGCTGGATATGTGCCTGATACAAGTTTTGTGCTTCATGAAGTAGAGGAGTATCAGAAGAAAGATTTTTTGTTTTATCACAGTGCAAAATTAGCTGTTGCATATGGACTTTTAGTGACTGAGCCTGAAAAAACAATTCGTGTTATGAAAAATGTTATTCTATGCGGTGATTGCCACACATTCTTCAAGTACGTTTCTTTAGTTACCAAGAGAGAGATACATGTAAGGGATTCTTCAGGTTTTCATTGTTTTTGGAATGGCCAGTGTTCATGCAAAGATTATGGGTGAAGTTGTGTTTGATGTTACGTAGATCCATGTATGAATAGAATGTTCTACTTCTGCTTTAGTTTCAACTGACTTGATAGTTTATAACTGCTGTAATATACTTGTATTTTGTACGGTAAGATTAAAATGGAATGCTCCAATCTACTTAAAGGATATTGATATACTTTCAAATATACAAGTATCAAGGTCCTGACTAAATTAAATACCTTAATATAAGTCCGTCAATATAATTTCCTTGTATTATCTGTGCTTCCTGCCACTTTCCGTGTTAGTCTTACTAAGATAGCTTTGCAGTCTTCTCCTGAATAAGCATATAATGATGTATTTTCTTATGTCCTATAGCAATAATTGTCGGTAATCTTTACTTATATGCGAACACATACACACACTAGTAGCTTATCTTTTGTTCTTCTTTGATAATAAATTACTGACATTTTTACATCTGGTAGCATGAGCCCTTTAAAGTATCTTTTTATGTGTACCTCTCATAACCGTCAATAATGGAACTCTGCTATTGCTGTGTTAATATCGCATAATATGTACCAGCAAGGAACAGTAAATAGAAAAGGAAAGGTAGTGTGGAATTAGAAAGGTTATATGGGCAGGTAAAACACAATGGACCCTGTTTGCCTTGTGTTTCTAGATTGAGCATTGGGAATGAGTTATAGTAAGCTAAGTTTGTGCACTCCGTTATAGTTCTCGTTTGGACACTGCATTGTCAATTTTGTTGTATGATCATGGATTGAGCAATGTGAAGTGGAGTGTGCTAAGTTTGTTGTACATGATGATTATTCTAAAATATAATTCTTTTATCAGAATTTTAACTATGAAGACGACCCAAGTAAAAGTTTATCTCTGATATTGTTGAGGCAAAAGAAACGATCTCTAATTGTTTGTACAGGTTAATCTCATCCGTTGCACTTCTATGTGGTTTAAGCAAACAATATATATAGTCTTGTTGATGACTTATTGGTTCCAGGATATAAGGCAAGGAGATCCTATTGCTCCAATAACCTTGTCTGGTGCCACTGCTGAATCCAGTGTTTCAAGGTACTTGTATCTTTTCTACAGATATTATTGTATATCTATATCATGTTCGGATCACATCTTGGACATCTGAAATCAACTTCAGAAGTTAGAAGTAGATGCTTGAACCGGTGCCGGCACTGATTTATAAATCTGCATGGTGTTGATGCAGGAGGAGATCTTTAGCCCAATTCTTCTTTGTATGCAGGTCTTGAAGTAGTTTATCAGTGAGATTCTTTTTTGTATGCAGGTCTTGAAGAAGTTTATCAGTGAGGCTACTTCAATCAAAATGTTTCATGTGCTTATTATGACCTGTGTCTTGCCATATTTCCTTGTTGCATCCAATTTCCAGGCTGACAGCTAAACATCATTAACAGAACTGTAGTACTTCCTCCATAATACCTTTTTTCTCCTAATATCCTGACTTGCACATATCTACAACTCCAGTATATCTCTCAAAGGCATGCTTGCAATGAAAAAAAAACACATGAATTTTTTTTTTTTGCTAGTTTTCTTTTAGTAGAAAATGTGGCTTTCAGGATTTTCAAGATGTATACAAAAGCTCCTTACAAAAATTTAAAAAAAAAATGATGTATACAAGAGCTGCACAGGAAGGCATCTTTGGTTCTTGAGGAGGCTGTTACTAATTTTGTGCTGGAAACAAGGTTTTGGAACTTTACGGGTTGTTGCTAAGGGAATTTTTTAGGAAAGATATCCTAAATGGAATGACAATTGGTTTTGCCTAAGGCTTCTCACAGTTCCTTCTTTTTTCCTGTAATGCTTTCCTACTCTGGTATACTGCTATTAGGGTAAAAACATGGCTATATTGATCTACAAGCAGCTCTTAAAGAGTATGTGGTATTTTCTTTTGTAAGTTTCGCTATGGTAGAGCCATTTAGTCTGCCCCCTAGAATATTCAAACATCGTAAATCCCTCAGTTCAATATTTAAGATAAGATAACCTGTCCCAGAAATTGATCCTAATGACAGTGCAACATTAAAGCTTGCAATGTCTATGGAAAATACTCTATTTGTTTTAAGTACAAAAGCCAAGGTCAAACACAAAAGACACAAATATCTTGATCCTAGTAATTAGAAAAATGAGATGTTTTAAACTGAAACATCAAAAATTTACGGTAGGGACTCGAAGCAGGGTGATCCATCCTTTCGCCATTTTCTGCATAAACCATTGACAGCTTCCATGGAAGAAACACATAGCTCCAAGGTTCTGAAGGTATTTCATGTGATTCAAATTTGAGCTCGACCTTTTTTCCAAATTTGGTTGAGATTGTTTCTTGTAAATCAAAGCAACTGTGATTTTGAGTGGGATAATCAGCAACCTTGTAATCTTCCAGGATTTTGCTCAAACTCTCTGGACTATCTTTAGCAAAGAATGGCTGGGATAATTTCACCAGTGTCTCAAAGTAATCTGGCAGTAGAATGACACACCATTCTGTACCCCATGTTTCAGCAATTCCCTAATCCAGAATTTAGGATATTGCCTATCTTTGCCGGTAACGAATGGCTGAGGGCTCCCATACCACTCCCTTTCACCGAATCAGCAAGTCTTCATTTGCTCATAAATATCTGACGGGAGTTGATCCAGCATTGATATGACATCTTCATAAAGCGGCTCCTTTTTAAGTTCACCAACTTCGTTACATAAGCAAACAACATTGCCCGTTGCATCTATTTCCCCTATCCACATTCCATGAAGAACAAAGCCATGCCTTTGACTGTAATACCAAACCAGTAGCAATACCTTCTCTCTGGCTGTTACAATCGATAAAAATTTAAGATTATTCAACTAATGTAATAAGGCAACAACAGCCACATAATGAAAAGCATCCACAAATACACTTGGTAGTAGAAAACTAAACTAACCTATCACGTACCTCTGTTACTCGAATTAACAATCAAGCAATTATTAAATATTACTAATACTACTACTAGTCTACTACCTAAGGCAACAACATTTATGACAGTCTTACTTCCAGCCACATATATTATTTTTAACAATCAAGCAATTATTAAATATTACTACTACTACTACTAGTACTACCTAAGTGTGCTCTCTATTTTATCACGGATAAATTACAATATAAAATTATTTACCTATAAGATTCTTGGCTGGCACTAGATACCCCTCAGAAGACATATCAGGTGGCGGCTTAGGTGTGGACTGCTGTGGAAATCAATCAAGAAGGAATAAATAATAGCTTAATTTGTGTTTATTAGAGTACTAAGTATAAAGGGATGTAGTTACCTTCTGTAATGGTACCGTAGCCGGGTGCCAGGGACATATCAGTTGACAGAAATACTGTAAAAACCAATTGCTTTTAGTATATTATTTAACTAAATTCAACCAATTTTTACCAAAATCTGGGGAAAAAATAGTACACACCTATACATTTAATTGCTTTTATGCATTTTTCATTCAATTTATTTCATAAATAACTACACATGAAAATATATATAATGATATTCTTAATAATTAAATATAGAATAGATCAATTTTAAGAATTGCATTTTTCCTATGGTACAGTTTCAACTAAAAAGTCAAGACCCCAACCTTAAAAACTACTCCACACAATATTATAAGGCCTAAGTTTTACCCTCTCAAAAATTTCCCACTTTTATAAGTAAAACTTTCCACGCAAAGTGAAATATTAAGGAAGAATCACAACTTGAGGAGGGTACGTTTTGATCGAGACTGCTAATGAAATGATGAAAGTTTTTATTATAATGGAAGCTAATTTTGAGGAAAAAGACAGTGAATCTTAAACTTAATCAAGAATACCTGGTTCAGTTTGGTGCCACTCTTGGAAGCACAGAGCAAATGATATTTATTGTCACAGCAGCAACATTCCAGGAATGCAAAATCTTTCCGGCAAATAACACATTTTGAGCTCGGAAAAATGTGCAAAAGGTCCATAAGAACGTAACACGGGTCAAATGTGTGATGCTCAAGTATCCTGTAAATATGCATGGGAAAACATATATAATTAAACCTGATATTATCGTGTCAACTTTTGGTATTATATGTGTAATCTCGAAAAAATTGGACTTTTTTTACCATGTAATACACTTCTGGTGTATAACAAAAGTGTCAGGCGGCGGTGAGGAGAAGGTCACGCCCAGTTTGAAGTAACGACCATCAGCAGATGCTTTACCAAGTCGACCCGTACGTGAACTACAAAAATACAATCGAAAAGTTTATATTATAACAATATCTAAATATGTGAACGAAATTCTCATAAAACTACATTGGACAAAAGACAAAAGACAGGGGCTTACCGAATTCACTTCGGACGACTGACAAAATGCACATGGTGGTGCAAACCTTTTCTTTTTGGCATGCCATCTGCATTTTTTTAACAAAAAATCATTTGCATATAATATTTTGAGAATTTTTCAATTATAGTAACTTTTTTAGTTTCATTTGCAAATTTATTATACTTGTAGAATCATACTATCTTTATAATTTTATTTGTAAATTTAATAATTTTATGCTATTATTTATTTATCTTTTATTTTATTTTATTTTATATTTATACTATGAGATGGCACTGTATACCCAGGTGGAGGCTGTGGTGGTGTAGACTGTTGCGGAGGCTGAGGTAGAGGCTTTAGTCGGAACCGAGTACCAGAAGCATGTGATATACCAAATGGACCCCGCCCACTACACAAATATACAAATAAATCAATTTATTAAATCACTCCATTCACTATCAATTTGCATATTTCATAAATCACTAAATTTATTAAATCTAAGTTACATACGGCTTAAAATTAATATGGTCAAATACAGACACACACAAATACTCCTATATTTTATTGTATTTTTTTTCGTACATAAATTAAAATAGAGTTTAACAAAGTATCAAATCATGGGACCACATGCCAACAACAACTGATACTATAAATCTGAAGGTTTGTAATATTTTTTTGTAATATTGTTAATTAATATATATATATATATATATATATATATATATATATATATATATATATATATATATATATATATATATATATATATAAGAAATTAGCAGTACGGTATTTAAATAAGAAAAGGCTCAGCACATGAGCAAGTAAGAAGAGAAGAGAAAAAGAAATGTTATTGCAGCGTACTGAATATCAATACAAAGCTCTCTTTATATAGAGAGTTAGAGACACACTAATACACACTATTGAACTGAATTATTACAACAGACAAAAAACTTTGAGAAAAGTAGACATTATTGATGCCGGGTGCTCATTGGGCCCCATCGACGCACTCAATGATGAATACATACAAACAACTTTTACAAAACAAACAACAAACTTTAATAAAGCAAAGATTATTCTTTGCCCACTAAAATTCCATCAGCAAAAGCAGATATTATTGCCTTCAATAGTAGATTCCCAAATAATTGACCTTGAATTATTGTTGCTGTGTCGACAAAGGCACTCATCCTGTCAGATTCGAATACTTGAGAAGCACTTTCCTCCGAATAGAATAGAGAATTTTAATATTTTCTCTTCGGTTGCGGAGACGCTTAACCTCATGAAAATCCCTCATAATTTCAGAAGTGGACCGATTCTTCCTTTCTAGAAGAGATGCATTCTTGTATTTAGAATCAAGATCATCAATCTGATGAGTAAGATTGAGGCATTCCTTTTCATCATCCTTTAACCTTTTAAATGCTTTAAATAAGGTCGGCATTGATCAGTTTTGGGGGGCTTTTCCTTTGGACTTTTGAATTAAAGTCTGAGTCATAGCATCCCAGAAATCTCCTAGGGATGGCTCGCGGGCTTGAGCCTGCTGAGATTCTTCTGTAGACAAATGTTCTTCTTCTTCGGCTTGAGATTCGCCTGCTAGACAATTATAGGGGTTAGAATCCATTGATCCTTGAGATGAAGAAGTTTTCATTGATTGATCCTCTTCCTGAGATGGATGAGACGGAAAAGAACTAAAAAATTGCTCTTTCATAAAGTCTAAAACTCGGACCATTATTTGTTCCTCTGAATCTGTAGGATATTTCTTTAGAAAATATTCTTTCATATTGGCAATTGAAGGTTGATGAGACGATTTTTCTTTAGAACCTTGGCCTTTTTCAGCAACAATTGTTGCTTTGATGGTGGCTATTTTAGCCTGTACATCCTTAGCATCTATATTAGTCCACCATTTACAAAAGAAATTTCTTTGTAAAATAGGAATATCAAGGTTGTCTTGGGAGACTGATATTATCCATCTCCAAATCCATGGTATTTGAAATTTAGTAAAAAATATGAAAGGACATTGTCCCTTAATCATTCTTTCAGCAGTTACTCTAGCAATGAGGGGACTATTGTCGCACCAAGGGATATATAAATCCTTAATTTCTTTAGGAAGAATTTCTAAAGAGGGACCAAATTTTGCCCACCATTGGTAGAACCAATTAGGAACTGGCTTATTAAGCACCCCTGGATCAATACTGAAAAACCAAGAATGCTTGTTTTTCGGATTTTGATAGTAAAAAGCCTTTGTGAAAGCTTCTACATAATCCCAGTAGTTGAAGTAAATGTACTTCCCCTCTGCTATTTTTATAGCTTTTTCTGCATTGGGATTAAATCCCCATTCTCTTGGAAGAAGTATTTTCTGGATATGACATTTGCTGAAATTTATAAAATTCTCAGGATTATTATTCTGATGATAATGAGTAATCGTTATCGATTCAGTGATTTTCAGCAAAATTTCTAAATTTTGCCTTCCTTGATTATTCAGGCCAGCATAACCTCTTGATTCAAGGTATTTTGTTCTTAAAGACCATCCATCATTTGGAGTGAGCTTAAGATCTTCTTCTTCCAGAAACAACATAGTTTCGGTGGTAGGATTTTCGAAATATTCTTTATCCTGCTGGGCCTCAGTAACAGCAACATCTTTATAAGTTGTTGCTTTACTAGAAGAAGGAATATCTTCTTTTTTAGGAGGTGCAGGTAATTGCTGCATCCTTTGTCTGTGATGATATATAGTCCAATCACCTATTAGTGGGACACTTTCTTGAGATAACATATTGTTATTCCCATAACCTCGACCTCGGCCATAACCGCGGCCTCTTCCCCTATTAGGGGTCGTCATTCACCCTGTAAAAATTCACGGGTTAAATAATCAGCAAGAGAATTATTTTCTCCTTTTATAAACTGAATGTCAAATTCAAAGGCTGCTAGTTGAGCTTGCCATCCTGCAAAAATTTGTTTTGCTACAAGATTTTTAACATCTTTTTCAATAATTGATTTTGCTGAACTACAATCAATTCGCAATAAAAATTTCTGATTTAATAAATCACCTTGAAATTTAGAAATACATTTAATAATAGAAAGCATTTCTTTCTTGACAGTTGAATATTTTAACTGCGTGGGATTCCACTTTCCTGAAGTGAATCTAACAAGGACTTCTTTTGAAGTTTCAGGAATTACTTGTTTTAGTATTCCTCCATACCCTATATTAGAGGCATCTGTTTCTACGATCTTAAAATATTTAGGATTGGCTAAAGATAAGCAAGGTAAACATTTTACCTTTGCTTTGATTTTCTGAACAGCCTGAGAATGCTTCTCAGTCCATGGTTCAGGATTCTTTTTGAGCCTAGAATACAGAATTGCTGTATCTTGTGCTAGATTAGCATAATAGTCTGAAATATAATTAAGACTGCCCAAAAATCTTTGTAATTGTCTTTTATCAAGAATTTCATTAGGAAATTTTGAAGCAAATTCTATACTTCTATCTATGGGAACTATTTTTCCCTGATTAATAATATGTCCCAAAAACCTAACCTGAGTTTGGAACAATCTCATTTTTGGAGCAGATATAACTAATCCATTAGTCTTTATTAAATTCTTAAATATTTTTAAGTGTTTAATATGCTGATCTATTGTTTTAGAAAATACTAAAACATCATCTATATATACAATAATAAATTCTGTATACGGATTAAAAATATCATTCATAATATTCTGAAATTCAGAAGGGGCATTCTTCTGGCCAAAAGGTAAGACATTCCATTCATAATGACCAAAGGGAACTGTGAAGGCTGTTTTATACCTATCTGATTCTTTAATCTGGATTTGCCAATATCCTGATTTCATATCAAATTTAGAAAAGATTAAAGCATCGCTTAATCTATCTAACAAATCTTTTTTGTTAGGGATCGGATATCTAATCCATTTTAAAACTTTATTAAGAGGTTTATAATTAATGACTAATCTAGGCACTCCTCGTTCCTTCTCAGCAGCATTATTAACATAGAATGCTGTGCAACTCCAGGGAGATTTAGATTTTCTAATTAATCCTTTTGTTAAAAGAGAATCAATCTCCTTTTTGCATAATTCCAAATACTCCTTATTCATCTGGGCTGGTCTAGCCTTAGTAGGAATTTGGTTTTCATTAAAACCATCTATGTAAGGAAGGGAAACAACATGTTTTTTCCTATCCCAAAAAGCATTAGGGAGGTCATTACAAACCTCATCATTGAACTGCTTTTCAATGATTTTTATTTGGGTTTTAGTGGTTGGTTGGTTAAGCTGCTCATTAATGCTTAAGACTTTGATTTCTTCTTGGAGAAAACATAATTGTTTTTCTTTACTAAGAAGACGGTCTCTAACTTCGTTTATAATACGAGTCTGAGGATCAGTAATAAAATCAAATTTTATATTCTTACCTTCTATTATAGTAGAAATCCCTGTTTTATCAACATTGTGAAGAGGCATAATATTATGAAGAAAAGGATTTCCTAATATTATTCTATGATTCATATTCTTTATTAGAATAAAAGAGGTAGGAAGACAAATATCTTTATTACAGATATAAGTATTAGAAAGCTTATACCTAACTTGAAGTTTTTCTCCAGCTGCATGGGAGATAGATTGGGTAGTTTTTTCAAAATATTTGGTAGGAATTATTCCTTCTTTGATACAATTTAAATCAGCACCACTATCAACAAGGGCTATCTCATCTTTGAGAATAAATTCTCGACTTACTACAAGAGTAATTTTGATATACCATTGTTGAGAGGTTACTTGCTCCAGCAGATTTAAATATTCTGCTTCGTTTTTATTACTAGAAGAGGGAATATCCTTACAATCACTAGTCATTAAAGACTTATTTTCTAGTAAAGTAATTCTTTGGGATAATAAAGTATTATCCTGCTTAATCTGAGTAATTTCAGATTTTAATAAATTAACTTCTTTTCTCAAATCATTAAGAGAAACAGGAGTTTCTTTAAGGGTAGATTTTTGAAATCTATCTAATACCTCACTTAACTGGTAAGGTGCTTCGATGACTAAAGGAGCTTCTTTTTTATTATTTTTAATAAGAGTTTCAAGCATTTGCTTTTTAAGCTCAAAATCAGAAATGGAATCTATAATCTTCAAGACTCTATCTTGATCAGCAGTTAAGACATTTAATCCATTCATGTCTACTATAGATTTATAATAATTTAGCTCATTACACTGACAATCGTTATTGTTGTCAGGACTTGGTGAATCTGAGTCACTAGAGCTATTATAAATGAGGGCTAATTCTTCGTTATCAGAAGATTCTCGTTCTTCATCAGAACTGTGAAGCAAGACCTTTTCTAATTGAGAGCGTAATTGCTCATCTTCTATTTTATTAAGGGCCTTTTTAGTCCAACATTGGTTAGCATAATGACCAACTTTGCCGCATTTATGACAGGTTATATCAATCCTTTTGGCTTTTCTTTTTCCCTTATTGGGGACAAAAGGTTTTTTATCTAATTTATTATAAGATTTCCTCTTATAACTCTTTTTATAAGAAGGTTTAAAAGGATATTTTGATTTATAAGAATTTTTATAAGGCTTGTTTCTTTTATAAGCAATCTTTTGCTTTTTCTTATCTTGATTTCTAGGAATTTTTCCTACATCAAAGGCAAACTGATCACAGAATTCACCTAATTGGTGTTTTTCTGACAGTTTTTGTTGCTTTAACTGATTTTTTAGCTTTATGTCATTACATAGAGCTAATCCTTCATTAACACAATGGCTAATTATTTCTCCATATGTTAGAGAAATATAATTAATATTAACTCCATCATTTCTATTTCTTAAGGATTGCCTAACCCTTTCAGCAAAAAGATGGGGTAATCCGTCTATAAATTTTGACTTCCAGTGAACCGAATTTGGTTCTCCTAATTGATAAACTCTAGATAAAAATGTATCTTTATACCACCTAAAATGGGTTAAGGAGGGGCATCTAAGATTTTGGAGGAGCGTACATAGCTTCTCAGCAACAGGAATATTAGTTCCTACAAAATGTTGTAGAATTGTAAGACACAGAGTATAAACTGCATCTTCTTCGCCAGTAGTAACAATACCATTTTCTATTTTAATAATTTTTTTGTGATTAAGAATTTCTAATCTTTGTTCTAGGGTAAAATAGTGATCCCACCATCCCCTGATTTGTCCTACAAATCCTGTAGAAATGAAGGAAGCTATAGCACTATCAGTGTTACCATTCTGTTTACAAACAGTAGAGTACATCATCATACGGTGTATCATATCGAATATTTGCTTCTCATTTAAGCCATCAAGATTCCATTCATAGATCTCTTTTCCTGAATAGGAGGCTTGAATATAATCTGGTTCTTCAAATAGAAGATCCTGAGGAGAAGGTCTTTGGTAATAGAATTTTTCTAAAGATTTAGGAGGATAAATAGGATTTAATTTGGGAGTATAAATAGGATTTATCTCTGGATTACTAATTTGTTGTTTAGCAAACATGGTAGCTAAATTATTAATATCCTCTAGATCTTCAGCAGTTTCTGAAGTCTCAGATTGCTGAGATTCATCGTCCTTAGATAAGACTGATATATTCATATTGTTGAATTTTTGTTGAAGAATTTTTATAAATTCTTCTCCACTAGAATCTAATTTAAATCCTTTTATAGGAATTGGAGGTTGGATCATAGGAGCATAGTTCTTAGAGGATTCTGGTACAAGGGTTGAAGAAGGTTGCTTCTCCATAGATTTCTTTAAAGAAATTAATTCGTTTTCTATCACTTGCTTAAGAGAAACTATCTCGTTTTCTAGGGCTAAGAAATGGTCACCTAGACAAGTAAGAAAGGTGTTTGTATAATTTTGCGATCTAATTATCGCATTTAAATCTTTCACAGTAGCTTGAGTAGTCTCGAGTTTTTGCAGGCTTGTATAAGCCGTAGCTTCTGTAGTATTACTCAAACAAATTGTTTGTTCTGGAGGATAGGGAGAAGTAATGGTGTCTCCCTTAGGGGTTTTCCAGGGTCTTTGTAAGACTAGAATTTCGTTATTAGTCTTACTTAGATATGTTTTCATGAACCAATGAACAAAAGATATATAATCTTCCGTTTTACCTAGATAACTATAATATTCATCTTTAAACCTTTTTAGGTCTTCAGAAGAATATTTCTTAAAATACCATTGCCTAAATTGGGCATGTTTTTCTTGTTGAAATTCTTTATTAAGAATTTCTCTCATCTTACTACCTGGGGATAAATCTATCATTATATATGGAAACTCATTTCTGATTGAGTAGGAGATTCTCTACTCTGTTCATAAATTCCTTCTGGAATTTTATTTTGGCTAATTCTAATTTCTTCTACATGTTCAGGAACTATAGATTCCTCTCTGAATTGAGAAGTCGAAGCTCTAGCTGAAACGCTCGGGGTAGTGATATAATCACTAGTAGAGGAATATCTAGCGGACCTAGTCCTAGGCATCCTAATAGTCCTTTGAGATGTAAATTTAATTTTTACATCTCCTTCAGTTGTTTGAATAATTTGATCAACTTCCTTGTTGACCTGAGGCTCAGGCTCTAGTTCTTGAGGAAGAGACCAAGTCTCTGGGAAGTCTATTTCTTTCCATTTAATCATTCTATTAGTGGCTATATTGGAAGTTAATAAGTTGGTTTGAACTACAGTTGTAGTTCCAGGACAAGATATTTGTTTGGCCTTCGGATTCAAAGTATTTAATACTTTGTAATAAATTCTATAGCAAATTGCTATAATTTCACTACCTGGTTTAAAATTATATCCATGGGTGTGTAACGTTAGTTGCATAGCATCTAACAAATGACTATCAGTTAAAGATAGTGTCAAATTTGGAGCTACGTCAAAATAGACGGGTCCATGGCATAAACTGGTTTCTATTAACGCAGCTAGAGATTGTTTAAAATCTCTACATCGGCCATCTCTAACAGAAGCCATTATACTGGTGTTTAACCCTAATAAGGTTAAAGGTTTAAAGGCTATTTGGATTAATCCAATATGAATAAAATTATAACTTTTGAAAGGAAATAAATCCTTCTTATTTAATAATCTAATTGTTTGATTAGAGTCAGTGACTCTAATGGTTTGTTCCATTGTTTTTATAACCTGTCTTGATTTAAAATCAAAGAATCCAATATTATAAATATGATCTAAAGGAACAGAGGGTATTACCCATTTATTCAATTTATCCAAATTTTTTGGATACTCAGCTAATTCAGCATTTTTAACTAAATCATTAGGATGCTCATCATCCTCCAAATTATTCATAATAATGAAAGATATGGCTAAAGTTGTTGTGGTGGATTGGACCTCTGAGTTACGTAAGTATGTTTATTTGTTACGAAAAAAAAATAAAGGTGCGATTAATAAAAATATTTTTGGTCATCTTTGCAAACGACTCACTCGTTTAACTGTCAACCAAAGGGACAGACGGATTAAATCCACGAAATCAAAGATGTGAAATATTTTTAGCAAAAATTTTCTTTTACGAAATCATCCAGAAAACTCCCATTTTATCTTTCGGGATAAAAGATGATATTTTAAGAAAACACTAAAAATATTCCGATTTTTTGACTTTTTTTTTTTTTTTTTTTTTTTTTTTTTTTTTTTTTTTTTTTTTTTTTAACATACTTGCGTTACTTAGAACATCCAACCTTCCACAACAGAAATTTAGCTAATAACAGACATAAATTAAAAGAATATGATAAAAGGGTGTACCTTAACCAGGGCTATAAAGAAAGATGGCTCTGATACCAACTAGGCGGAAGCAAATAAGAAATTAGCAGTACGGTATTTAAATAAGAAAAGGCTCAGCACATGAGCAAGTAAGAAGAGAAGAGAAAAAGAAATGTTATTGCAGCGTACTGAATATCAATACAAAGCTCTCTTTATATAGAGAGTTAGAGACACACTAATACACACTATTGAACTGAATTATTACAACAGACAAAAAACTTTGAGAAAAGTAGACATTATTGATGCCGGGTGCTCATTGGGCCCCATCGACGCACTCAATGATGAATACATACAAACAACTTTTACAAAACAAACAACAAACTTTAATAAAGCAAAGATTATTCTTATATATATATGGATTTAGGATAAGATGAGACTACCTGGAAATAAGAAGTCTTGTCAGAACATTTGGGCTAATATGACTCTTGACGTCATATGTTGGCTGCTTAGGCCCATTAGTAAATACCACCTTTCCCAGTCCCAGTCCAGCAGATCCGGTCAGTCCAGCAGCTCCTGCACAAATATAATAATCAAATTTCACAATTTGTTGAACAAATGTACGAAGTGAGGAAATAAATTTATTCAAAAGAAAAATAGTTACCAACTGATCTAGCTTGGCCCAATAATCTCTTGAGTAAAATCGAACTCATCATCTCGTCTATATACAAAATAAATTAATATTATAAATATTTGAACGAGTACAATCACGTATATAAACAAACAATAACTACATTAAAAAATAAAAAAACGCACCACAAATAAACATATATAACGTCGTAAATGATAAAAATCAAAAGAAACGAATTTAGAATCGAGCAATTAAATGGCCTATTCTGTCTCAAACACACACACATACAAACAAATGATTAAGAAATCGTAAATCAACGCACGTACAAACACACATTCGTTCACATAACATGTTGTAAACAATATGTGAGCTAAAAAAAAGAAAACAATTACTCAAGTACTGCACATTAACTCAGTGATACATAAGAAACTCAGTAATTCAACACGTACAAACAAAACAGGACCAAGAACTCGGTAACAGAAATGCAGACTCAAAGAAATCGCACAACAGCAAAAACCAGAAATTACGCAGACTTAAAGCACGACGAGTCAACTCAGCCACTCACGAACACTCAGTAGCACATAACAAAAATTCGATCTCAGCAAGGGAAAAGAAAACAAGCAGCAATGCAGCACACTAGCAACAACAGACGGACCCATTCAAGCAACATAAACGACTCACTAAATGGACTCAACTGTAAAACTCGGACTCAAAACAGCAAACAACATCAACTCATAATTCGACAATAATTACACCACCAACAACTCAGAAAATATTAAACCTAACCAAAACAAACAATTTAACAAGAATACCAACTCAGGACTCGCAAGAAAAACGGACTCAGTGACCACTAGACTCTACTAAAACTAGACCTGGCAATTTGTTCGTTTCGTGTACTTTCGTGTCGTGTACTTTCGTGTTTCGTGTATGTAATGCTAAATCCAAAACCGACCCGTTAAGGATTCGTTTCGTTTCGTGTTCGTGTACCTTCATTTCGTGTACGTTTCGTGTCGTATTTCGTGTAATTTTTGAATAAAAATAAAAATATTTAAATATTAATTTTTTACTAGTCCAGTCTTAAGTCAATATGTCATAAGGAATGAAGTGTGCTTAAGTCTTGTGAAACTAAGATTTGAAACTATTTTGTATTTATCTTATGTAAAAATTATATATAAAATATCATTTTAAAATATGTATTCATATAATTTTAATAAAATTATTTAAATATTTATTTATTTCGTGTATTTTCGTTTCGTGTCGTGTACCCAAGGGTAAATCCAAAACCGACACTAAATTCATCCATGTAATTTCGTGTTCGTATACTTTCGTGTTCGTGTACCGTAAAGGTCAACCCAAACCCGTAATTTTCGTGTCGTTTTCGTGTCGTGTACGAAATTGCCGGCTCTAACTAAAACTGCAACTAAAACACGGAACCAGCAAACTCAGTAACACACACACACAAACAAATGATTAAGAAATCGTAAATCAACGCACGTACAAACACACATTCGTTCACAGAACATGTTGTAAACAATATGTGAGCTAAAAAAAAGAAAACAATTACTCAAGTACTGCACATTAACTCAGTGATACATAAGAAACTCAGTAATTCAACACGTACAAACAAAACAGGACCAAGAACTCGGTAACAGAAATGCAGACTCAAAGAAATCGCACAACAGCAAAAACCAGAAATTACGCAGAATTAAAGCACGACGAGTCAACTCAGCCACTCACGAACACTCAGTAGCACATAACAAAAATTCGATCTCAGCAAGGGAAAAGAAAACAAGCAGCAATGCAGCACACTAGCAACAACAGACGGACCCATTCAAGCAACATAAACGACTCACTAAATGGACTCAACTGTAAAACTCGGACTCAAAACAGCAAACAACATCAACTCATAATTCGACAATAATTACACCACCAACAACTCAGAAAATATTAAACCTAACCAAAACAAACAATTTAACAAGAATACCAACTCAGGACTCGCAAGAAAAACGGACTCAGTGACCACTAGACTCTACTAAAACTGCAACTAAAACACGGAACCAGCAAACTCAGTAACACACACACACAAACAAATGATTAAGAAATCGTAAATCAACGCACGTACAAACACACATTCGTTCACAGAACATGTTGTAAACAATATGTGAGCTAAAAAAAAGAAAACAATTACTCAAGTACTGCACATTAACTCAGTGATACATAAGAAACTCAGTAATTCAACACGTACAAACAAAACAGGACCAAGAACTCGGTAACAGAAATGCAGACTCAAAGAAATCGCACAACAGCAAAAACCAGAAATTACGCAGACTTAAAGCACGACGAGTCAACTCAGCCACTCACGAACACTCAGTAGCACATAACAAAAATTCGATCTCAGCAAGGGAAAAGAAAACAAGCAGCAATGCAGCACACTAGCAACAACAGACGGACCCATTCAAGCAACATAAACGACTCACTAAATGGACTCAACTATAAAAATCGGACTCAAAACAGCAAACAACATCAACTCATAATTCGACAATACTTACACCACCAACAACTCAGAAAATATTAAACCTAACCAAAACAAACAATTCAACAAGAATACCAACTCAGGACTCGCAAGAAAAACGGACTCAGTGACCACTAGACTCTACTAAAACTGCAACTAAAACACGGAACCAGCAAACTCAGTAACACAACTCGACAGCATTACAGACTCGAAGACTTAACGATTCCAAGACAAAGAAACAGGCGAGCGTTAACTTCTAAAAAAACAAAACCACAGCGAATCAGCAACAACAAACAATCAATTCAAAACGCAGCAACGAGTCAACTAATCAACACAAGGTGAAACTATTGAACTCAACACATACAGAGAAACAAGACTCGAACTGGGGTTTGTTCGAAGAGGAAGGATGTTGGAATTTAATTCTATATTCATATGTTTAGTTATTTATTTAGATAATGTTTTATGTTTTAGTAAAATAAAAGTGTGTTTGTACTTTGTTTTGCAACAGTGGTATCAGAGCTTGGGGGAGGGGGGATCAAAGGCTTAACAACCTTCCCTCCGATCCTTGAGGCATTAGAAGGAAGAGGCTCCATTCAGGGCAAGTGTTTTGAGTTTTGTGGGTTTCAATCGACGAAGGTGGTAGCAGAAAGAAGTCCGCAGTTGGCTGTGGTCGGGAGAGAAGAAGGCAATGATGAAGGTTCGTTGTTGCTGGGGTTTTGGCAGGATAAAGGCTGCCGTTTGAAGTCCTGGTGTTAGGTCTTCGAGGGAGGATTCTACGAAGACGGAAAGAGATGCTGCGGACTGGGAGGATTAAATGCAGGTGTTACTGACTGGATATGATGGTGCTAGTGGTGTTGCTGTAAGGCCATACGGGCCGATGATGAAAGCCATAAGGGCTAGGACGATGAGCCAGACGTGCAAAGAAATGGTGAGCCAGACGGGCAAACTAGGAGAAACGTGTTGCCAGATGGGCACAAAGAAGGCCATATGGGCCAACAAAGACAAGCCATATGGGCTTGTGAATAATAGCCATAAGGGCTGTGAAATGGATGCCATATGGGCAAACAAGGAAGCCAAAAGGAGCTGTGATTAGTGGTGCCATATGGGCACATAAAGGCCACACGGGCTGGATCAATGTGTTTGCCATATGGGCATGAAGAAGATGTTTCAGTTCAAGGCATGCCATACGGGTAGCTGAGAATTGATAGATGAATATAGAATTAAGGGGGAGATGGGGAGAAAGGACAATAAAAACAGATAAAAAGGAACTGGGTTATTTGAAAACAAAACAGGGGAGGAGTTTGGTGTTGCAGAGAATAAGAAGGAGATGGGGTGTGAGTGATTAAATCGAGAAAGAGAAAAGGAAAGATGCTGGGGTGTGTGTGTGTTTTTGTTCTAAGAAGAAGGAAGAAACACACACAAACAAATTATTTAGCACGAATAGATCCAGACGCACAAACAAAATATCAGCTAAAAAAATGTAAGTACACCTCAAGAGCTCAACAATATAGATCGAAAATGAGAGTGAGTGCAAGTGTGTGGGGAGGGAGAGAGAGAGAGAGAACCTGAGAGAGAGAGGCTAGAGATATGGAGAAGGAGGAGGAGGGATTTACAAGATAAATAGAAAAGTGGCACGTGGTATACAGTATAATTTATAAACATGCATGTATATGCATGTACTGAGAGAGAGAGAGAGAGAGAGAGAGAGAGAGAGAGAGAGAGAGAGAGAGAGATGGGGCGTAGTGGTTTTGTTTTGTATCGTTGATGGTTATTATCCAGAGCTTGTTACTGTGCCAGACTGCCAAGACTCACCACTACTCCTGTAGTCCTCCACACTCCAGACACTTCTTCTCTATATATACATTTTATGTTCTAGTTATGGTACGGTTCTGGGCAAAAATTAATACTGTATGAATTTACCTATGATTCTACTCAAAAAAATTATTTTTGCATATACAATACTAGAATCATGTTCCTATAATTTATCCCAAAAAAAAAAAATCATACAGTATTAATTCACTAAAATTGAATATCCCAAAATATTTTATTTTGCTAGAGGTAGCTTTTTAAAATATATTTTACCACAGTAGTAGTGTAGTGTAGGTAAAAGTGAAAAGTAAAAAGTAATTTTCTTTGCAATTAAGGTTACAGTACTAGTATTAAAGCTAATCTTTTTCAGACGGCGGATCATGTATGCAAGGAACATAAAAAGCGTGTGGAAACTGTGTGACGAGGAGTACAAATGTACAATGATCCAAAGCTGCAAGGAATATACAAATTATATAATATGTGCAAATGGGATCACAACAGTGCACTTGCATGGCTCACTTTTCTTAACTTTGGGATTGTTGAGATGTATTTTTTTATTTATATGATAATTATGGGTTGTAATGAAAGTTTAGTCTTAATTTAAAAAGATAACCTAGCTAGTTGTTATTTTACTACATGCATATAATTTTAAAATGTAAATCCAAAGAGTAGGGAGCAAGTCACTTGTCAAGAAAGGGTAAATAGAGAGGTAAAAAGGTAAAAAACATGTTGTGGTAACTATTTATGCTTTGATTTGGTCCCCTCTCCTCTCATTGTTTACATGCACAGGTTTGTACAAAATATTCTCTGAAATGGGGGCGCATGGTAGCGGCAGGGTGACAGGTTCATAATAAATCTTTTCTCTTTCTCTCTCACAATCTCTTTTTTGTTTTTTGTAGTAGTCAACTAACTAAAAAACTGAGTTCAGTCCATATGTTCACAGTGTAACACATTTTGAAAATGTTTGCATGGAAATGGAAACATACGTACCACAGAAGAAAGCTCACAATTACAAACTGTCAAAAGCAAATATGCCAGCTCCCTCCCTCTCTCTCCTATCTCTCTTGGTTTTGTAGCCTACGCACTACAAGAAAACAGGGCTAAATGTGACCAAATAAATTCGATCGCGGCTAAATATGATCGAATTCGGTCGACCATTTTCAATCCGGCTAAATATGATCGAATTCTGTCGAATTTAGAGTCGGTCGAATTTAATCAGTCAAATTTAGCATTAAATTCGACCATATTTGGTCACATTTATAAATTCGACTATATTCGATCAAATTTAGTAGCTACTAAATTTGACTGTTATTAGTTGATCGCATTTAGTGTACTAAATTCAACCGATTTGTTTTTTCGGTCGAATTTAGTAGTATTCGGTCACATTTATAAATTCAACCGAATTTGGTCAAATTTAGCAACCGCCGAAAAGGGGGGAAATGTCCCCGCCCATAATATTCTGGGGCATTCTAAATTCGACCGAATGTGGTCGAATTTAGTAGGGGAGCAGGAAATTTGCCGCCCAAATTTTTTTTTTCAGATGTGGTATGAATTCGGTCGAATTTATAAATATCATCGAATTCGGTCAAATAGTAAATTTGACCAAAAACGATAGAATATACCCGCATTAAATTCGACCAAATTTGGTCGAATTTAATAAATGTAACCAAATTCGGTTGAATTTATTATTTTCAAAAATTGAAAAAATATTATTAAATATTTAAATGTTTGTGCACATCATTAAAAAATATTTATAAATACATGGATCACATTATTCATATGTATAAATTAAGTTTGTGCGTAAAAAATATTCATATGATAGGAGAAAATTAAATTTTTATTTAGTAGATTGTCTAAATAAATTAAATAAGTATCTAATTAGTTTGAAAAAATATTATTAAATATTTAAATGTTTGTACACATCCTGAAAAAATATTTATAAATACAAGAATAACATTATTCATATGTATAAAATTAGTTTGTGCATAAAAACTATTCGTATGATAAGAGAAAGTTAAATTTTTAATTAGTAGATTGTCTAAATAAATTAAATTAGTAACTAATTAGTTTGAAAAATATCTAGTTAGTTGTAAAAAATGCAAAAAAAAATATGTGAGCATCCGAAAGACATATGACATTCTATAACTAAAAATTAGAAAATATAAATTAATTTGGTTTAGTAATTTAACGGTCAACTTATACTTTGACTGTAACCCCTAAATAGGGTTTCGTCAAGATTTAGTATTTCGATTTTTTTACAAATATCGACGACCCAACCACATGATGGTCAAGATCAATCCTTTTTAATGTTATTGCCAAAATTTCAGAAAAAAATAAATTAATTTGGTTTGGTAATTTAACGGTCAACTATATTTTCACTCTAACCCCTAAACACCGTTTCGTCACGGTTTAGTATTTCAATTTTTTTAAAAATATTTCTCGACAACCCAACCACATGGTGGTCAATATCCATCCTTTTTAATATTATTGCCAAAATTTCATAAAAAATAAATTAATTTGGTTTGGTAATTTAATGGTCAACTTGTATTTTTACTGTAACCCCTAAATAGGGTTTCGTTAGGGTTTAGTGTTTCAATTTTTTTAAAAATATTTCTCGACGACCCAACCACATGGTGGTCAAGATCAATCCTTTTTAATTTTATTGCCAAAATTTTAGAAAAAAATAAATTAATTTGGTTTAGTAATTTAATGGTCAACTTGTATTTTGACTATAACCCCTAAACAGGGTTTAGTGTTTCGATTTTTTTAAAAATATTTCTCGACAACCCAACCACATGGTGGTCAAGATCCATCCTTTTTAATGTTATTGCCAAAATTTTATAAAAAAATAAATTAATTTGGTTTGGTAATTTAACGGTCAACTTGTATTTTGACTGTAACCCCTAAACAGGGTTTCGTCACGGTTTAGTGTTTCGATTTTTTTAAAAATATTTCTCCACGACCCAACTACATGGTAGTCAAGATCAATCCTTTTTAATGTTATTGCCAAAATTTCAGAAAAAAAATAAATTAATTTGGTTTGGTAATTTAACGGTCAACTTGTATTTTGACTGTAACCCCTAAACAGGGTTTCGTCAGGGTTTAGTGTTTCGATTTTTTTAAAAATATTTTTCGACGACCCAACCACATGGTGGTCAAGATCCATCCTTTTTAATGTTATTGCCAAAATTTTATAAAAAAAAATAAATTAATTTGGTTTGGTAAATTAACGGTCAACTTGTATTTTGACAATAACCCCTAAATAGGGTTTAGTCAGGTTTAGTGTTTCGATTTTTTAAAAATATTTCTCGATGACCCAACCACATGATGGTCAAGATCCATCCTTTTTAATGTTATTTCCAAAATTTCAGAAAAAAATAAATTAATTTGGTTTGTTAATTAACGATCAACTTGTATTTTGACTAAACCAAACCAAACCAAACATACCCAGTATATCCCACTCATAGCAGGGTCTGGGGAGGGTAAGATGTACGCAGACCATGCCCCTACTTTTTAGGGTAGGGAGGCTGTTTCCGTGTAGACCCTCGGCTATGTGCACGACAATTAAGGTGGGTGATCAATACTAAAGCATCTAAATGATCTGTGATCAATACTAAAGAATTCACAATTACCAACTCCTGGGCAGTCGCAAATTCCAACAACGCGGATCCCCTGGCATTCCTGGCCCCGAAGCCAAAACCCCCATGGGCGCTGGGGTACCCATCCGCCCTCTCACCAATGTGACCATTGAAATCGCCCCCCAACACTAACAATTGGTCGTCAGGGATACTGCCGACCAACTCGTCCAAACAGACCCAGAAAGCCTCCTTCTCCGAGTCTCCCAGGCCGACTTGCGGGGCGTACGCACAGACCACGTTCACCACCTTCTCCCCAACCACAACCCTGACTGCCATAATCCTGTCAGTGCACCTCTTCACTTCCACCACGTTGTCTTTTAGGCCCTCCGCCAAAAGGATGCCCACTCCATTCTTCGAGTTAACAAGGCCAGAGTACCATAATTTGTACCCGTTCGCTTCTCTGGATCGAGCCCCCTTCCACCTGGTCTCTTGGATACACGCCACATCCACTCTCCGCTTCTTAAGCACGTCCACAAGCTCAAAAAATTTTCCTAATAAGGTACCTAAATTCAAACTGCCTATACGCAAACTACTCGCCATCAGCACAACAAGCGGCCCTATAAAAAATATAAAAATAAGGATGAGGCCAAACAAAACAAAACAAAAAATCAAAACTACACAAACCAAAACAAAAATGAAAAAACCGAGAAAACAAAAAAAGAAAAAGCAGACAGTCCAGAAACACGAAAGGGGCAATAAACAAAACAAAAGCACAAAAAAACACAAAATAGGTGAAATAAGATGCTACAAATACAAAAAATATGAAGAAGATAAATAAAAAATAACAGAGGAAGCTATACGCATAAAAGAATATAACAATCTAAACTTAGACAAATAATTCCAAACAACAGACACCACAGGAGTGGTTGGTTAATGAGGTACGCAGGGGGAAAAGAAAAGCAGGGGGAAGGGGTAAAGCTGCGGGTAGGAGACTAAAAAGGAGATGCGGGTTGATAAGACTAAGAAGAAAAAACAGGGAACGGAGCTTTAAATCGAAAGAAGCAAGCACAAGAAGGGTGGGGTTGCGAGCTTGAGAGAGCGCCGCAAGGGTTTAGAGGGAAAGAAGAGGAGGGTAGATTAAGGATGGACCGAAAGATGAAGAGAACGGAAAACGAAGGAAAACGGAGAAGGGGGGGATGGTGGTGGGTTCGACGGAGGAAAAAATATGGACGAGTGGGAAGGTGGGGTGGTGAGGCGTTGTACTGACGAGGGGAAGAGTAGGAGGTGATGAATTGTTGTGATAGAGGTGAAGGTGGGGTGGTTTGGGGTTGGAGACGGGGAGGCTGGAGGTCGAGATTGGAGGGTAACAGGGGGGTAACGTATGGTTGCTAGAGGAGAGGGGAGATGGAATAAGGTGCGGTGAGAGAGAATTTGGGGTGATTCGAGTTGGCTGGGAGCTAATTTTGTTGGTGAAGATGCACAAAAGACCGGGGACGAGGACTGAGAAAACTACTACCGATCTACAAAAACTATTGAAAATATACACAAACAACATACATGGAAGCAATTTAGGGGATAAAACTGAGGATTGTATAAGTTTCCGGCGAAGCGCCAGTCAGGGTAGCCCAAAACTGACAGAAAGAGGCCGATAACGGCTAGTTTGCTTTATAGAGAGTATTCGTTGATGAAAGGCATATGATGTAGCCTATTTATATTTCGAGGATACAACTCAACTTAAACAAGATTGTAATAGTAAATACTATATAGACTGTCACAAGGAATCTCAGATTGTATTATCTGTCAGAAGAAAAAGATCAAGGTCAATCTACAGACTTGAGGAATTACTACATTGAAAGAAGTTCAGACATCTGATCAAGCCTTAGTGAAGTATTCGTTAAAGAAGTAGATTCATTTAAAGTGACAGAGATTTCAACAGTGACAGAGACAGTACAGAAGAATTAATGGAGAGAGAAGAAAAAGAAAAGAAAAGGAACCAGATTTTAAAGTCAATATATGAAGAACAATCATTGCGGTTAGTCACTCATGAACCAGACAGTACATCGAGTGTCAACATTAAACAGTGGTTGTTTATCATTAACTTCAGTGGTTCAAGCTATCATGACTGGTATGGGAAGAAATCATTGTGCAAGCAACAGAGGTTAACCACAATGGTTTTGCAATCAAGACTGGCTAAGGAATAATCTTTGTGGAGGATTAGATATCAAATCATGGAAGATCACAAGGGTTATGCTATCAAGGAGGTATATTAATTTTATCTTAATTAATTAAGTCATTTGAATTATTTATTTGATAAATTAATTCTATCCGAATTAATTTATTCAGTAAATTATTTAAAAGATTAATTAAGTTAGAATTAATATAATTATGCTGTCAAGGAGGTATATTAATTTTCTCTTAATTAATTAAGTCATTTGATTTATTTATTTGATAAATTAATTCTATTGGAATTAATTTATTCAATAAATTAATTAAAAGATTAATTAAGTTGGAATTAATATAATTATAAAAAGACTTCATATTAATTGTCTTTTAATTAAATTAAATTAGTTGGCTAATTTATTTTATAAATTAATTCAATCAGAATTAATATGAAAAAGAAATAGTTATTTAAATGATTTTTATAAATCATTTGATTAATTATAAGCTGAAAAATATGATAATATAACTATCAAATGATAGTTATACCGATAGTCATATTTAGTTCAAAAGCTGACAATCATATTCAGTTCAAAAGCTAACAGTCATATTTAGTTCAAAAGCTGACAGTCATATTCAGTTCAAAAGCTGACAGTCATATTCAGTTCAAAAGCTGACCGTCATATTCAGTTCAAACTGGATAGTCATATTTCATTCAAGAGGACAGGCAGGATAGTTATACCGAAAGTTATATTGGACTGGATAGTTATACCGAAAGTTATATTGGACTGGATAGTCATACCGATTGTTATATCAAGCTCAACTGGTTGTCATATTAGCTCAATGGATTGTCATATTTAATAGAATTATGACTACAAAGGCTATAAAACAAGCAGAAGGCAGCAGAACAGATATAGAAAAACGGACAGAACATAATATTCATCTACAAACACAGCAGCCTCCATCTTTCTCTCTCAAATATTCCAAGAACACAAGAACTGATTATTTTCTGTAAAATCAAGTTCAACACCTTTGTAATATTTTATCCGGTGGAACTTGTTTATTTATTATTCTTGTACTACTAGCGAATTAAGTTTCCTAGTTCTTATCTTGATTTTTATTAACTAAATTAGAAAAGTTCATGTCGAATTTTCTAATTAGTTTTTATCAACTTGATAATTAATCTGTACTGAAATTGTAACACCCATCAAGTTAATATATTGTTATATTCAACTTGAAATTTGTTTCAATTTATTCCGCTCAAATTTGTTTAAAATAAAATATTATTTGAAGAACAATTTTCGATAAGTTGGTATAGATTGTATTCAACCCCCCCTTCTACAATCTTATCGGACCTAACAATTGGTATCAGAGCCTATTGATTGATACACAAATCAAGATCCTATTTTTATTCAGTCAAAAATCCATTTCGAATTTTTAACTCACTTAAAAATTCATCATGTCTTCAAAAATTGAAACTGTTAAGATACCCATATTTGACAAGGAGAATTATGAACTATGGAAAAAGAAAATGATCCTTTTTCTACAAGTGGCCAATCCTAAATATTTAGGAATATTGAAAACCGGGCCAATAGTTCCTATGATTACCGAAGAGGAAATAATCGTGGAAGGAGTTGTTGTAGTTCCTGCAAGGACATATCCAAAGGACATTAGTGTTCATACAAATGATGACAAAGTGGATATTGCCCTTGATCTTAATGTACAATTAATTTTGGTGGAATCACTAGATGCGATCATGTGCAACCATGTTGTTAACTGTAAAGATGCCAAGCATATCTGGGACACCATTATAACAATAAATGAGGGAACTAAGAAAGTCAGGGAAAATAGATTGGAAGCTGAGATTGTTCAACCTTACAGCTCTGAAGAGGAAGTGATTGTAGCAGAGTATGGGAAGACAGCTACAAGTCAGGGTTGTAGAGAATTCTATTCATCAGAGGAGCTGGAGCAGTTGGAGAATCAATCAATGGCACTGGTTGTAAGACAGTTTAATCATTTTAGATTTAGAAGAAATCCTAATTTCAGACTCAGGTCTACTGAGAACAGATTCCAGCAAGGAGGTTCATCCTCAAGTAGCACAAGGGATGGCTACGAGACTGGAATGGTAGACAGAAGCAAGATCAGGTGCTTCAACTGTAATGAAATGGGACATTTTGCAGCTGAGTGTCATCGACCTGAACAAGATGCAAGGAGAGAGTATGCATCTAGTAAGAAGAACACAGACACGGCCTATGTGGTACAAGGCAAAAGCTGGGATGACACAGACAGTGAAGATGAAGAAGTTGGAAACTTTGCGCTGGTGGCAAATACTGAATCATCAACTTATTATACCACACCGGTAATTCTTACTGATGCTGAGTTAATTGATAGTTTACGTAGTTCTTTGAATAGTGCACAAAGAGGGTACGAGAGAATAAGTCTTTTTAACACTAAACTTGAAAATGAAATGTTAGATTTAAAAAAGGTGCATGTTAATCAAGATAAGAATATAGAAGAAATAGCTCGACTTAACTACAGAGAAAAGGGTCTAGGAGAATACATGGTAAAACAAGTTGATAGGATTGCTGAACAAGAAACCAAGATTAGAGAACTTGAAACACAGGTTAGAGCTTGTTATAATACTGTTAAAGTTTCTAAAGAGTTCTTCAACAAACAAGCAGTAGAACGAACTGTAGGAATAGGATTTGATTACAGTCAAGCTGTTGGTTCTTTGAGTAATCATTCTCCTAATTCTATCTCAGCTAAAGAAAGAGGTATACCACATATTCTCAAGAATGTTGAAAAACCAATGTTTACAAAATCTGATGCTGGCCCACCAGATATTCTTTCTATGGTTATTCAGGAAGAAATGAGAAATAAGGATAGTGCAAATGGCACAGTCTTTGTTAAGGATAAATGTGTTAAGAATAAATCTGTTAAGAACGCTAATTCAAAGAATGTTTCATCCAAGAAAGATGTCACAGTCTTTGTTAAGGCCAAATCAGTTGAGGACACTAATCCAGAAATTGTTTCATCCAAGAAAGATGTACCTAAAGTGCCAGTCAAGGTTGTTGAAACAACTAGTTCTTCTAAGACTGGATTAGGTGGTAATAAGTTGAAGCAGAACAATAACATGTCTAACATGAGTAACATGCCTATCATTGATTCTAATCATAAAGCATGTGGTGTTGTCAATTGTATGTCTTGTGCTTTTAATGTGATGTCTGCTTACTTCAACGGTAATCATGCATGCGATAAAAAGACTGCTCCTCGACAACATATGAACAGGAATAATGTTAGATCAAAGACTGCTAGTCCTCCTTATGTTAGGAGAGAGACATTTGTACCGAAGCCTAAACAAAGTTTTATGAAGGCTGTTTACAAGGTCAAATATCCAGTCAATGATATTGTTACTAAACAAACATGGATACCTAAACTGAAACAAAAGATTGTCAAATCTGTTTATAGGGTAAAATGTTTGCTGACTAATGGTGTTAAGATTAAGAATGTTGTTTTGCCTGACAAAGGTCAATACTTCAAGTATTCTGGACCCAATCAAATTTGGGTCCCAAAAAAGGCTTAACTGTTTTGGTATTGCAGGGTGTGTAACAGGTACATCGTGTTATGTGGATTCTGGACAGTGGATGTTCAAGGCATATGACCGAAGATAGAGCCCTGCTATCAAGAGTGGTGACGGTATCTGGCCAAGTGGTTTATCCCTTGGAGACAACAGCAAGGGTATGACCTAGGGTTAAGGCTAATCAATAGCTAAGGAATGTTGTCAGTAATAAAGCATCTTTTACAAGATGAAGAGCCTACTGTTCGAGGATTAAGGAAAGAGAACTTATCTGTAGCTGACATGGAATCTCAGTCAAAGGTGAAGTCAACAAGGTCAAATCTAAAGCTTCATCAGACAGGAGTTCAGCTATGACATAAGTGTGACGCCCCGGGATCCGGGGTCAAGGATCCGGGCCGTCAAAGTCCAATTTCCGATCAATATTAATATCTCTGTAATCTTTTTTTTTTTTATTAAATAAATAATTAAATAAATAAGCAGTTGACCCCACACTAATACACACACACACCAGTCATAAGCTCATAGAACAACAACCACAATATTTAAAAGTTTTAAAGTTAACAGTTATTACAAGCCCAGAATTTACTAAGTACATTGTTGAACAAAGCTTCTACAGGAAGCACTTCAACAACTAAAGTTATTACAACTTACACACTTAATTTACATAAGTATACTAAGCCCCTCCGCTTGTCACTACCTCGGGAATGGTCGCCAGCACTCGCTCAAAAGGTCGCCTTTCCCTTACCCTCTTGCGGGGTGTGGTACGTAGTATCGGCATGGGACCTAGCTGCTATATACATAAGTAGCAAGAGTGAGCTATAATAGCTCAGCAAGATCATACTGTAACTAAAATTTAAAATGTGAACAAGTATACATATATATCTATGCATATGTAATAGCAGGAAACAATTAAAATTCTTAAGGAAGAGTAAAGCTCTTATTTAATAATACATCATCCACTCACTATTATAAGAAAGAAATCTATATAAATATAATATCAGTTTTTCTTCATCTGCCACCATAATACCATCATCTCATATCATTATTCTGATTTCAGTATTGAAATCTACCATAATATAATATCAGTTTTTCTTCATCTGTAACTATCATTACATCATCTCATATCATTACTCTGTTTTCAGTATAGCAATCTGAAAACCATTGTCTACACTTTCTTTTCAAAACATTGGGGATATCTGCTGTCGCCTGATACGTTAGGACGATGATCAGTCGCCTAATCGTATCTGCTCTCTTTTTACTACCGGTAGAAGGAATGAAAATCATCCCTGGAGGAAGGCCACCTGCTAACATCCTCCCTTGGCATCTTCGTGCCGTAATAAAAATAATAAATGCTGGACTGTGTCGCACACAGCCCTGACACAGCCACTTACGCAAGTCTGTTGCAATCCCCCTCTTTATCACATCGTTATTCTCTTTTTAAAATATCATTCCACATTTCCATTTTCTCACTTTCGTTTTCACATATCATTCTCTCATATCATTTCCATTCTCACACATTACTTCTATAAAATATATATATATCATAAGGCTTTGATTATGATTCAGACCTCTCTTTCAAATTCAGAAATCAAATAATGTTTATTAAACCACTGATACTCAATAAGAACATTTTTAATATAATATTGTAACCATATAACCCTCGATAACAACTGATACCATTCTCTCTTATTCTCTTAATCATAAGGCATGTTCAATTCATGCATAATCATCTTTATACATATCCATCTCATACTCTCATTCATATTCATATACATCTTATACTCATATCCATATTCATATACATCTTCAGATATCTTTCTTTTCAATATTAATACTCAAGGAAGACAATTTCTTCACAATATAGTAATAATAGCATCACATATATATTTCACAGAATCAAGTTTCTTTGTGAAGATAAGTAGTTTTACAAATAGGGATAGAAGAAATCTTGCCTCGGTTTCGATATCCTGACGGTATGGCTCGTCCCTCTTCCGGAGTTTCTATAAACACAAAAGGACCGTCGTTAGAACCACATCTCTTACTCACTACACTCTTGTATAACATTACCTTTTGAAACTTTAATATATGTTTAAAGTATTCTTATTACCCCAAAGGTTTCCAGAACTTAACCGTTTATAACCTAAATCGAAGTTTCAGGGGTTTTCACCATTTTCCTTAACGACCACACTTAACTGTAAAAATTCTCAGAAAATATGGGTTTCGAATTTTAATGTAAGGTCAACTGGAAATAGTTCTTTGACCACACTACTACCATATCCCAAAATTTCGTGACTTTTAACAATGTTAAAGTATGGTAATTGTAACCTCAAGTTTGATACATTTACAGTTTCTCGGTTTCTGAACCGCTTTCACTAAAACTGACTTTTCTCCTAAACCGTTCATCAGATTTTAACGCACCTTATATCAAAACGATCTATGAACTAAGCTCTATCATTTCATAGTTAAATAGGAACCTGGACAGTAGGGTACCGTACGGATGCAGGGGGTCCAAAACAGGGCAACTTACATCCTAACGAAAATCGGGCATTATAACGGCTATAATTTCATACTTTCCATAAATCCAACTCCTCCAAATCAATTATCAAACACCATAATCATCACCTACACCATGTGGTATTCTTCACCAGCCATGGTTACAAGTCCACAACACAATTTTCACATCAAAACAAACCACTTATAACACATAATCATCATAAACATTACATTAACACCACTTAACTACCAACCACTTCAATATCTACCATAAATATAAAAGGGCAAGGGTTGTTATACCTCTTTGAAGCTTGAAGAACACTTAATAAGCTTTGGGTACTCCTTAAACACTCCTAATATAGCTTGAATCAACTAGATGAACCATTAAAACAGAGTTAATTCCAAGATTTCACTATTCATCAAGCAACTTTGAGAATTTCTTTACCTTAATAAATAATGATGGATGGCTATGAAACTTTGTAAATCTCTCTTTCTATCCTCCAAGAAGCTCCATGAATTATCTCTTGATTTAATGTTGAAGCTAGCTAGGGTTTTGATTTTTTTTTTTTTTTCTTTTTCTATGGTTTTGCCGAATGGAAATGAAGAAGAAAGGGAGAGATTTTTGTTGCTTTTCTTGATCTTATCTCAACTTCTCTTCATCTCTTGAATAATCTAGAGTTTAGTGGATAATTTCCTTGGTTAAAGACTAAATTACCCTTAAATTTAGTTAGTGGAAAGTGATGTAATGTAGGTGACCTCATAATCCCTTTTTCTTGGTTTTCTTTTCTAAGTTAAATCCTAGGAATATTAGTATATGATAATGGAATAAGTATCCTTGTTATATTATTAATCTTGGTTGTTTGGTTTCCATACTCGTCTAATTGTAATTCGTTTCGAGTAAACCTCATTATCTCAGTGGTTTTTGAAATCATTTAACAATCCAAATTCCATTGGTATTTTCTTAACTTAATAATCCCCTGGCTCAAATCTAAATTCACTAATCCCTCAATATATAATTCTTATAATATTTCCATGCTCCTTAATGTCCAATAGAAGCTTATTCGAAATCAAAATCCTCAAAATCCATGCTTCAGGAATTTCTGAAATCTAACGTCATTTCGAGTCACTTATTTCCATTGTACAATACTAATATGGTTTCTGTTTATTCATTTTATGTTTCCATTATAGGGTACCTATATACCATTTCTCTAAATCCTCGAAATTTACTATTCATGTGACCACTGTAGCATTACTGAAGTTAGGGTTATTACAATAAGGAGCTCTCTCACCTGAATGTCATATCAAGAGATTCTTTCCTGGAAATCGAATCAGTAAAGGAGACTACCTCATCTGGAATTAAAGTAAAATAAAATTATGAGGCATGTCATAAAGAGAAGTCAAAGAAGCATCACACAGAAGTTCTACATCAATGAAAGTCTTAGTGATGTTCAACGACTTCTAGCTCCCAGCTGTCAATGGTAATGATGATTCAGATCCAAGCAATGTCAACATTGAGAATCTTCATGTAAACCCAGCAACAGCTTAGGGGGAGCAAAAGAAGGATCATCTGGTCAACTCAACACCACACTGAAAGTCAAAGGACACTATGAGAACATGTCTGCCAAGACAAAGAGTGTTGACTCAATTAACTCTTTGTTCTAGTTCTTATTGTTTCTAATGGTGGAAGTAAAAGACTAGCAGAGCTTCAAGTACTAATGATTATTTCTTTAGTTTTCTTTTAGAAGAAACTAAGAAAGCTACAAAAGCTCTGAAAGATTCAGATTGAGTGATTGCAATGCAAGATGATCTCAATCACTACAAAAGGCAGATTGAAGGGAAGCTGGTATTCAGACCAAACAACAAGGCTGTAATTGGTACAAGGATAACCAGAAGTTTAACTGGATGTCAAGGCATTGTTATGAGGGACAAAGCCAAACTGGATGCTAGGTTACAATTTGATCAAACAGTATATTTGACAAGAAGCACCAGTGACAAGACTTGAGGATATCAGGCATCTGTTGTACATTCATGATTATAATGGACATCTGGAACTACTGAATCTGGATGCTAGAGGAATGTGAACAAGTGCACTCCTGGTTGGTGAGATAATGAAAGATCTCTACAGGTTAGTATGAACTGGTATCATCACTCAAGCAAGCGTGGAAGACATGGTATGACACCCTAACTATAATTTAATATTCGGTATCAATCTTTAACAGTTGGTATCGTTTAACAATCGGTGTCATTTTTATAGAACTCTCTACATCTTTAGGCACAAACATAAATGATATATATGTGCAATGATATCTTGATTATATTATATGTTGGTCTACTAGCTATAAATTGGTATCAAGATATTTGCTGTTTTGATGTTGGTAAAGTTGCAATTCTTTTGATTTACTTCAGTAAGCCAAAAGAATGATGACAATAAAAATAAGTCAAGGATCTTTTGTTTCTATTCAGAAGATTCTAGACCTGTCAAGACTATATGCCAACAAATCACTATAGCTGGCTTTTGACCTATTAGCTTGGACCTAACAAGTTGGCAATCAAAAATCTTTAGATGGACCCGGATCTTAGGAAATGGTACTCTAGAGATATTTGACCCAACAAGTTCAGGATCTACTAATTAGGACCTAATCTGGCTATAGAGGAATCATCAGCTCATTATCTTATTCAATTGCTAATAGATTACTTACACACATATTTTATTCTCAATTATGCAAATGTGCATGGTCCCAAGTGGATTCTTGAGAATCTATTCTTGTAGTTATTACACATGATTTTCAGATGTCTTAAGTTGGACCCAAATCTATGGAGATGGTACCCTAGAGACATCAGTTCTGACATGTTTTGCTACATAGAGACAGATCAAATGAGTTGTACGAAAACAGGAGAACACAAGGAATCAATTTCATCTCCAACAACTCTGTGGAACATTCAAGGACTAAGCAACTTGCATAAGGTATCAATTCTTTCGAGAGCATGTCTTTATTTAAGATTAACTTTCAGACATGTTTGCTAAATCACTTGATGAAATTAATTTTTCAAGATTGGTTTGTAAACTTGGGATTTTATTAATGCTATATGATTGTAAATCCCATCTGTTAAGTAATTCTTACGTAAGCTCACAAGTTTTCAATTGTCTGTATTGAAAGGACTTGTGAACTTATTTACATCCAGACCTCACACTGAGAATTATCTGTTGAATGATTGCCGTGTGTATAATTGCAATATATTTTAGTGGTGATTATTTAAGGATAATTTAAATACTTAAATGCTAAAATCTAACTCATAGAGATTTAGTATTTAATTATTTAATTATTTATTTTGATTTATATGGGTTACGGACTTGAAGCAATTCAATTTAGTATTTGCTCTGTACCTTATATTTATTAAAATAAATAAACAACATAACTAATTTGGACCTAATCTGTATTGGTCTTCAATTAGTTGTGAGATGTTAATTCTAGTGAATTTTATCAATGCTCCATTTTCAGAAATTCACTATAATTAATATCATGGTTCTAACAATTGGTTGTACTGAAGTTTTAACTTATATCAGTTAATGATATTTAGTTAGAATTCTATTTACTAACTAATTGTGAAATATATTGGTATGTGTGAAATTACTTAGAACTTCTCTAAGTAATCATTGTTATATCTTTTACAATTCACTCATATTATTATACATGGTATAAAAATTCTCTAAGTAGAACTATGGATATTGAAATATCTAAAGTTACCATAGTTCAATTACTTTGAATAATTTTTATGCTTATTTGCAAGATTCTAATCGCTTTGATAATAAAGGTTTTATACTATGGATCAAGGTGTATTGGACTTAGAATATTATTTCTAAGATTGCAGACAAGACAGTCTTGGTAATCAAGTTTTAGTTTTAGAACCAAGATTGTCTGATAACAAACAGTTGTTAGGAGTTAACAATTGTTGTTATCGAGGAGTTATCTTGAAGTCATAAGATTAAAATGTTATTGATGATAATTATCCAAGTGATTGTGGTGGAAACAATTTTGTTATTGGCGATACCAATGTCACTGGAAAATAATCATCAAGTCATTCTCGCAATAACTCGAGGAAAGTAAACAAAGGATTCACTAGTCAAACACAACATCACAATGAAGAACAAGGTGATTCATCAAGATCCAACTTTCTCAGACAGTGTGTTTGGAATAGAGCTGATCATTGGTGATCCAGGTGTTGTAGTAAGAACTAAAAGGGCTTCTCAGAATCAAGGTATAGAATCTAAGGAATCTGAGAAAGCAATTGTGAATCTGGAACAACAAGAAACGTGGAAGTTGGTGCCAAGGGTTGAGCGCCAAGTAACTGGTATGACATTCTTTTCGAACTCTATCTTGTCATCTTTCTATAAGAATTGTCATAATCATTCTAATGTTTTAGTCCATGTTTCTTTATTTTAGAATAATAATTTTCTCTAAAAATATTTTTCTCTAATTCTCTGGTTAGAATTTTTGAGGAAGCTATTTTTGTTGAAAATTTTATTATTTTAAAATAGCTACCATATTTATGATAGTTTATTAAATCATATTTTCTCTCTAAATAATTTTCTAAGTAGAAAGTTGTTTTGTCAGAAAATATATGGATTTGCTAACCTATTATAAATACTCTTGTATATACTTAATGTTTTTGTACATGTATTGTAATTTTTAAATGTTAATCTTATTTAACATGTTTTGTAGTGTTTGTCTTTTTATTTTAGTCTTATGTCTGTTTATAGGTTAAGATATGAAAATTAGTAATTTATGTATATTTTTATTTTATTCAAATTTTTCTTTTCTTTTCAATTTCTAGTTTATATAATTATTATGTATATTATTTCTTATTTTTGAATATTATTTTTCATGTGTATATAAATAGTTTGTATAGTTTTTACAGTTTAGTCACTATACTTTCAAAACTTACAAACAGGTCTCTGTACTTGGTTCTTTTGTTGTTCTTCTTTTTAAACACACACAAAACCTGCAGTTTAAGTATAAATCTTTGTTTTGTGATTGATGTTAACAGATCTTAGTGTTAAGGACTTAACAATTGACCAATGTTGATATCAAATTGGTATGTGTCTATACAATTGGTTAGGAACTAATGTTTGATTTTCACGATCTAACAATTGGAAGACAAGACCTATCAAGTGCTAACAATTTTACCAATTCATTCTCTTTATTATGAATATTATTAAATAATTTATATAAATTCTACCATTCAATATAATAAGATCAATATAAATAGTCTTTATATTATACTACATCAATTAATAATTTATACCGCAATAAATTTATTAATCGGTTCAATAATTAACCTTTGGGTTCAACATTTCCATTTTTGGGTTTTAGAAATATTCGAAATGACGAATAAACCGTATGCGAACTTAGGGTTTAGGGTTATAAAACAACCCTAAATCCTCGACCCTAACTTATCCTGATATTTAAACGCGTTAGCGATTAAAAATCAGGTCGCCGGATTCAATTTTTTAATTAAAATTTTTAAATTTGATTTGTATTCCCTCGTGGTTTCAACGGTTAACCTTTGGGGTTCAACAGTTCCATTATGGGTTTAGAAATATTCGGAATAACGAATAAATCGTATACGAACTTATGGTTTAGGGTTATTTACAACCCTATACTTTAAACCCTAATTTATCCTGATTTTTAAACACGTTAGCGTTTAAAAATCAGGCCGCCAGATTCAATTTTTTAATTAAAATTTTTAAACTTTATCTGTATTTCCTCGGGGTTTCAACGATTAATTTTTGGGATTCAATGTTTCCATTTTGGGTTTTAGAAATATTCGGAATGACGAATAAACCGTATATATTTGAGAGAAAAAAGAAAAAAACACTATAAGAAATCACCGGATTTTATAAAATATCACCAGATCTGGTGATTTCGTAAAAAAAAAAAAAAACACCAGTATGACGTAAGCCTAACGTCAGAATTTTTTTCGAAAAAAAAAGGTTATGTTTTCAACAAAATAAAATTTTCATATAAAAAAAGAAAATTGTATTTATGACATCATCATGACGTGGGTTCTCATAATTCTCATATTAAGAGGGTTCTCAATGGAGCAAGACTCATATAATATAATTATGATTTATTTTAAATGAAAAATTGTGATTAATTAGTTAATAAGTATTTATGAAAATTAATCTAACTATATATTATAGTATTGTTGTAGCTGATATTTATGAAAATTATCTTGTAATATATAATTTTGATTGACATTAAATTAAAAGATTGATAAGTTAGTAAAAAAATTATTTCCTTAAAAAATTTGTAATTTATGCTTGTACCAAATAAAATAAATTTTGTATTTCAAAAAAATTATTAAATAACCACGATAAGCAAATTATGATGAGAATGCTACGATTAATTTAATTTTTGTGGTAAATTTTGATTGACCCTTATATAAATTTATGAAAATTAATTTGTGATACAATTAATTTAGTTTTATTGATAAATTTTGATTGGCTCTTATATAAATTTATGAAAATTAATTTGAAATATATAATAATGTTATGTGTTCAACTATAAATAAAAAGTGTGAAAATTTAATATTGCAAAATCACTTAATATTATATATTTGTATAATTCTGATTGATTTTGATTTAAAGTATTAATTTATTATAATTATTTTTTCACATAAAAAAGTATGTAATATATTGATATGTTAAATCAAGGAAGTTATTATATTTAAATTAGAATGGTTAATTAACCATTGTTAGTATAATAGGATAAGGATGGTAAATAACTTTTAATTTATTTTGATTGGTTAAAAATTTAGGAATGACTTCTAATTGGTTATAAAATAATTAATAATTTTCTGATTGTTAACTAACCATGATTAGTATAATAGGATGAGAATAGTAAATAATTTTTAATATAATTTGATTGGTCTAAAATTTAGGAATGACCTCTAATTAATTCCAAAATAATTAATAATTTTCTAATTGGTTAGTCGCATATGGGTAGACTCAGGTATTATAATAAAAGATATTATATAGTATGAATATGTAGCATGAATATTATTTAAATATTATAAATATATAATAAAAAAATATATTTTATATATTTCGGTTAATTCAGTAATTTCGATTATTTCAATAAAAAAAAAATTGAAATACCAAATAACCGAATAACAGAAATTTTGATAATCAAAATAGAACCGAATTATTTCGGTTAATCAAATAAAATTATTTGGATTATTTTGGTTGTGCTCAGCCCTCTGCAGACTACAAGATACTAATCGGTAAAATCCCCCTTGTCTCCCTGGTGACTGTTTTACCCTTGGACGTGTATAGATTACTGGGCCAGGGGTATGACAAATTCACTTGGACAGTGACAATCCAACAACTCAAGGCTGACTGTTGAATCTTTGCGATTTCATCCAAAAACGGAGTTGATCAGCTAGCCTTCTATGATGGAATTGAATTGTGATTTGAAAGAAAGCATAGGATCAGGTAATCAGGTTAGATGCACTATGCTTAGTCAGTGCTGCTTTTGGACGAAAGCAACTAATTTGATATCAGGTACTGGTTTGAACCAAGAGCTTGGTTTGAGTAGACCCGGTGACACTCGGTGGGGTTCTCACTTTAAAACAATTTTGCATGTCATTGATTTGTATCCCTCAATCCTTGAATCGCTTGATGCTATTGGAGATATTTCTGATATGGTTGACTCAAATAAAGCTCAGTCACTTACACACTTGTTAATGTCGTTTGATTTTATCTTTCTTGCACATTTGATGATTGCTATATTTGGAATTACAAATGAGTTGAGTGTGGCCTTACAAAAGAAGGATCAAGATATTGTGAATGCAATGAAAATGGTTGACGTAACTCAGAGCCGTTTGCAAGATTATAGAGATAATGGATGGGAATCTCACATGCTTAAAGTTACTTCATTTATGGGTAAGAATAACATTGATATTCCTATTATGGAGGGAAATTATGTTGTGCCAGGAAGGAGAAAGTTCCGTGGTAGAATGACTCAAGTGACAAATGTTCACCATTTTCGTGTTGAAGTTTATCTAAGTGTTCTTGATTTACAGTTGCAAGAGCTTGAAAATCGATTTACAGAGGTTAGTAAGGAACTACTTATTTGTATGTCCTGCTTTCATCCTTCTAATCGATTTTCTGCATTTGATACAGTCAAATTACTTCGGCTTGCAGAATTTTATCCTAGTGAATTTTCAAGTACTGATTTATTATTTTTTGAGCATTCACTTGCAAATTTTATCAGTGATGTTCAAAATGATGAAAGATTTTGGAATTTGAAGAACCTTAATGAGCTTTCCATCAAGCTTGTAGAGACAAAGAAGCATGAAACGCATTCAAAAGTCTACTTGCTTCTGAAACTAGTGTTGCTTCTTCCTGTAGCTACGTCAACGGTAGAAAGATCTTTTTCTGGCATGACCATTGTAAAAGATAAATTGCGTAATAGTATGGGAGATCAACTCTTGAATGATTGTCTAGTTACATTTTTAGAGAAAGACTTATTTTTGAAGGTTAGTTTGAATGATATTATCGATCGATTTCAAAATATGAGAACTCGACGCGAACAATTGTAATGACTTCTAAAATATGTAATAAGATTTTATTTTTGCAATTCTTTCTTAGTGATGATTTTTAATTTGTGCACTACCAGAATTTGGATTCTGTATCCGCCCCTGGGGACACACTAATTTATATTCAGCAATTATCCTTAGTCATGTTTGATATTTGCACTATGATATCATATGCTTACTTGGTTCAAAAATATGCATTGTATGATATTTGCACTATGATATATAGCTCTTTTCTGTTTTTTCGCATTTCGCAAATCTGAGTGCAATGATTTTGCAATACCAAAGATGTCTCACTTTTATTGACCTGTAATCTTAAAATTAAAACTTGTAATTCAAAGACTTCCAATCCTACTAATCAGATGGATGATGCATGTAGAAAAGAGAAGCAAACTAATAAAGCATTTCAGAAACTCCCATCTTTCTGGAGACTGGTAAGGCTCACTTTGGCAGAGTAGCTTTATTCAGTTTTAGGGAGCACCAGGGACAGCTATATTTGGAGTCGTAACTGTGGTTGCGAATTTTTTGCAGCACTTGTACTTTGGCATAATCGGAGAAAATATAACTCTGAACAAGGATCTGCCAACTGAACCTTATACCATTTCATTTTTATTCAGGCATGCTGCGCAGTGAAGTTGGATGGTTTGACAAGGAAGAGAATAGTGTTGACATCTTATCCATGCGCTTGGCAAATGATGCCACACTTATGCATGCTGCTTTCAGAAATCGCCTTTCTGTTATTGTTTAATGTTTAGGATAGCACAACTGTTGTCGCCATTTCTACTGGGATGCTACTGGGATGGATACTGGCCTTAGTAGCTTTAGCAATCCTACCTGTCTTGATTATTTCCAGGTATTGCTCAGGTTAGCACCTACCTTTTTTGTTATTACTTATTAGTAAAGGTTAATTGCAGAAAATTAAAAGCGCACACACCCTACCCTACTGGGGTTCCAACCCTTGACCTCTTATTACCAAGAGGAGAGGGGTAACCTGCACCTACATTAATGCATCATACAGGAATGAAATAAACACAGATTGTGTATATCAAGTACATTTTTTTTGTCACTACTCTCTGTTAAAGGTCGTGTTCTACAAAATGGTAAATTGTCTACTCTCAAACTGTTAGGTCATGTATTAGAACCTTGTTAACAGTACATTTATGAAAAATAAGGGCAGGGCTGCGTATATCAAGGGGACCAAGCTTTATGCACTAGGTTCAGCCTTACTATCTGTTGAAAACTTGGTGTGTCCTTAGTCTGCACAACTACCTATGTTGTCGTATCTTTGTGCATCTGTAAGTCGGAGTAAATATATATGTATCCTAAAAATAACATTTTTTTCTCATTACTAAAAATCCAGACCTCCTGTCTTTTGGCAGTTTTCTTAATCTTAAACCTCTTCATTAAACAGATTGGTTTTATTTTGTACTTGTGTTAGTACCCAAATTAATAAATATAGGCCAACGCAAACAAATTTGTTTTTAACCCAGTTTGTATATATGAGTACAGTAATTATTTTAGCCGTGTGTAGCTGCGTTGTGCTGCTACATCTGCACTACATCTAACCCTCCTTTCTCTTCATCATTGTCATGAATAGTTTATTTGTCATTTACCCTTTTAGTTGAGATAATAAATAAAATATTGCAATTGGTTTACTCCAGAAGCCAATTTGATCAATTAATCAAAATGGAGCTGGAAAATGAGAAAGTAATTCAAGAATGTTGCTTATTCTACTAACCAGGGATTACTTTGGTATATACTTTGGACATCTTAGTTCTGTTTGTTCTCTCCTGGGCTCATCAGATACCAAAACTCCTAGTCTAACTTCTGTTTGAAGTTTGTATTGTCAACAGTAAGGTACTTTCAGAGCTATGCGTGGCACATTTTCTTGGTGCTGCTTATTGGATTCTACATCATTACAGATCGCATAGCACATTTTCTTGGTGCTGCTTATTGGATTCTACATCATTACAGATATTTTTGGTGTACGTACTGAACCATTTTTTAATAATTTAGAAATTCACCTGCTTGTGTTGGCCTCTTCATTCATACTAAGCTTGTTAGCCACGTTCAAGGAACATTGCCTGATTTTGTTTATTGTACTATAGTCCTTTTTTGTCGGGTAAATTATCTATGATATGATGAGATGGAAGACAAAGTCCAAGAGGGGAAGGCTAGCTGTTTTGTCCAGATGAATTACAAGAATTATTTATAGTACAAAAACTGAAGATTTGTCATGAAGTTGTGCAGGCCTGTGCACAACTTGCCAAAATTTGCATACCAAAAATATTCTCTATATTCATGTACGTAGTTATTAAACCTTATCATGTGATGTCAGGAAAAAGAACATATCTGATTATCATCTTTCGCAGGTTTAGGAGCAGTACTTCTAATACTTCTAATACATTCTTAAAGTGTCATGTTGCAGGTCTTGCATTATTCCTCACCTTCAATCAAAGTTTTATCACTCTTCTCTTTTGATTATCATCTTATCCTTCTTCACAGTCCCTACTATTGCTCAACTGCTCTTTAACTATCCTGGCTTCACACCGAATGTCAGAGATATATTATATCATGGAGATTCTGCTCCTACAAATCAAGTAATCCAGTTAACCAGCAACCAGAATGATAGAGGCATGGATCGAAGTACTGGTCGAATAACATACACTGAGCCCTTGAAACTGTGGGACAGGGCATCTGGTAACTTGGCTGACTTCTCTACGTATTTTGCATTCACCATAGATTCACAAATTAGGTTGGAGTACGCTGATGGGGTTGCATTTTTTCTTGCACCTGTTGGCTTCCCGATTCCTAGTGTTCAACAAGGTGCTGGTATTGGCCTTGTGAGTGAAGACCAGATAAACAGTTCAACCATAAATCCATTCGTGGCTGTGGAGTTCGATACATACATAAATCCTTGGGATCCTCTTCATGATCATGTCGGCATCAACATAAACTCAATGGTGTCTGTTACTAATGTGACATGGCTGAGTCGAGTTCCTGTTGGAGTAAAGAATGAAGCATGGATCAGTTATAATTCTACTACAATGAATTTAATTGTCTTCTTTACTTCTTTTTCTAATAACATCACTTCCACAGAGAGCCTTTCTTATAAAGTTGACCTTAGAAAGTACTTGCCAGAAAGGGTTAAATTTGGCATTTCAGCTGCAACAGGAAGACGATTCTGGGAGATGCATGCAATTCATTCTGGAATTTCAGTTCAAGCATACATCTCCCAACAGATAAAAATATTTCCGTGCCCGCCTCCAGAACACAATCTGAAACAGAAGAAAAATGGGAAGGTAATAGTTGGGATTGTTATAGGTGCATTTGCCTGCTTCTTAATCATGGCAATAGGTCTTCCTTGGTGTGTTCGAAAGAAGAAGTGAAATAGAATTAAAAAGGAAGATAACTATCTATTTGAGATCTCATGCGAATTCAAAAAGGAAATTGGACCCCAGAAATATTCATAAGAGATATTGTCTACTGCAACAATAAACTTTGCAGAAGGAGAGAAGGTTGGACAAGGGGGATTTGGTGGAGTTTATAAAGGTTTCTTATGTCAGTTGAACTCTTATGTTGCTGTCAAAAGAGTGTCCAGGGGATCAAAACAAGGAATAAAAGAGTATGCATCAGAACTACGGATTATCAGCCAGCTGAGACATAGGAATTTGGTGCGGCTAATTGGTTGGTGCCATGAAGAAAGAGAACTTTTACTTGTTTATGAGTTCTTTCCGAATGGCAGCCTGGATTCTTATCTCTTCAAAGAAAATCTGTTCTTGAAATGGATAATGAGATATAACATAACTCAAGGCCTAGCATCCGCATTGCTCTATACATGAAGGATGGGAACAGTGTGTGCTGCATAGGGATATTAAAGCAAGTAATATCATGTTGGACTCAAATTTTAATTGCAAACTCGGTGATTTTGGGTTGGCCAGGTTTGTGGACCATGGAAAAGTGACAGAAACAACTATGTTGGCAGGGACAATTGGATATATTGCTCCCGACTGTTTTACAACAGGAAAAGTAAGCAAGGAAACAGATTTCTATAGCTTTGGTATTGTGATCTTGAAAATTGCGTCAGGAAGAAAACCTAATAACCCCAGAGCGAAACAGGGTGAGGTTATACTTGTTGAATGGATATGGGACCTTTATGGAAAGGGAGAGCTTGTTGCAGCGGCTGATCCAAAACTTTCTGCAAATTTTGATGAGAAACAATTGAGATGTTTGATAATTGTAGGACTGTGGTGTGCTCACCCAGATCACAAATTCCGGCCTTCAATTGGGCAAGCACTGCAAGTGTTAAACTTCGAAGGTCCCCTGCCTGATCTGGCATTAACGTTCCCCATGTTATCTTATGTCACAGCTCCGTTAGATTTATCTTCGAATTCTCTTCAATCCTCCTCTGACACTGTTGCCTCTAAGACATTGCAAACTAGTTCCTTAAGCTCTGGTGGCGCCAACTCCTCCAACTGCATCACGTCTTCATCATCAGCTTTGCTTCCATGAACAAAATAAGTATGGTGGTCAGTAATTTATTGTGCTATAAAAATTGTTGAGTTTGAGGTTTTCAGCTAGTTTTTAAGGTTGAAAGTTAGTTATTCGTATTAAGAATTTCAATCATTTGAGTACATCTGCACTTCTCACGTTCTCATTGTAAAAGTACACCTTGTGCAGACATATTGCGAAGCTAAGAGTCCTAGTCTTTCGAAAATAGTTGTCTGCGTACCTTTAGTCCTACTGTCTTTATGAAGGCCCCCGGCTTGTAATATGAAGTTCGTTTAAGTAAAAGATTGCTAAGTGAAAGCTACTTAGAAAATAATGATAATTGTACTCACAAATCACGGCATATAAATAGTACCTGCAAATTTATAAGGGAAAACAATCAAGTTTATTGCAGTTTTGAGAATGTGAACTTGGTGTCTCGAATAATCCTTGCATCACAGAGAGTTTGGCTGGATCGTGCTTTAAGCTCCAGTGACGCAAACTCCTCCGACCACATCACCTATTCATCTTCACCTTTGCCGCATAGGAATAGGTTTCCGTTTCCTTTCAAGGTATGCATCTTTGTCATGTTCAGTGTACTATTTGCATTCAAAATTCCCTCAGGTCTTAATTCTAATTCATTGGTAATCGTTATCCTTCCTCGCAATATCAGTTCTCTAATTGTAAATGCACATAAATATTTTCATGAAAGATACTATCAGGTGACCTGCTACTTCTTTAAGTTAGATGACCAACTTTTCTAAACCAAAGGTATTATGAGAACGGCTTGATTGGAACATATTTCGTTGACACTTCTCCCACTCCAAAGCTCATTTTGGGATTTAAGAGTAAACAGTAGGAGGTAGGAGCCCATATGCATGGACCTTCGAATAACCTGAGCTCTGGTAAATCATGTTCGATGATCAACATTCCTGAAAGGTGGTACGAGAAGTGCGTACACTCTACTTCCTATGTTAAAATCCTAAAGATTTGCAAGTATTGTAGATGACCTCATATCATATCATCAATTCATCACCTTCATCTTTTTCACAGTTATTCACCATTGTTTCCAAAAACAAAAATTCTGTAGTCATATTCTCGAAAAGTTCAAGTTATTAAGTTCATTAAATTTCGAATGAAAGGGCTTGCAGAAAACTGGTACTCAATATGCCAAACCATGCACCTCCTCTCAATACAATATGTATGCAACTTAGTTTTCAACTTCACTTTTATCACTAATTTGCTTCTATAAATGTGGATGATGAGAATGATCTTTCTTGATTTTGCTAGCACAAAATGGTTAACAAGTTAGGAATGTAACAGAACCCTAGTTGCCTCTCTGTTTAGAACTGCTTTTGTATAAACATTAGTTAACAATGTTAAATAATATATGTTGTTGCATAAGATTATGTTGGGGTCTTCCTCTAAGACGAATTGGTTACTTAACATGATATCAGAGCTCGGTTTAAGAGGGGTCTCAGGTTCGGGAAAGTGTATTCGACCTTAAGATTTTAGATGAGTTGATTACTTAACAAACAAAACAGTAAGAAAAACACACAAGTACTGTAATTGCTTAAGGTTGACTCATGGCAGTACCAATATACAGAAACACGAAATATTCACTTCCATTTTAAGAGGCAAGACCCTGGATTTCGTAAAAATATCCAATCTTTACAGTTCTCTGTCTCTCAGCACTGAGAAAGAGGAGCCAGTTTGTTTGATGCTCCCAATGAAAGTCAAACATTTTTCTGGGAATGTTTTAAAATGCCTTGCATGTTGACATGCCACCAACAAATTTTACATGTTGAGACTTGAGATCCAGCCTCAAAAGAATTCACATGTATATTGCTTTTGTGACACTGAAAATTTTGCTGCTTTTATATTAGTAAATCATAAACTCCAAAAGAGGGGATATACTGACTTAAAATATCTAACCTACCAAATCAGAAATTTATTTAAACATAATACATCCTAACAATATTAACGGAAGTTTGATAGGTTCGAAATTAACTCCAAAAAGGCAAATGTTAGAAAAGTATAGGTTCCATTTGAGTCTAGCTTGATTGAAAATCAAAAATACGTTTCTTGTTTAGATTTGAAACCTGAACTCGACTTCGTAAAATAAATGGAATTCGAATTCATTTTCAAATATTTTGCGAGCTATATTTTTATTGAATACTACATATCTTTGTTATAGTGTTCGTGCATCTCAAATTTATTATTCAGTAGCATTTTACATGTCTCCCGACTTTTGACACAAATAAGTACTTACACTTAGAGTATTACATTACGTCATAAACAGCCTCCACTCCATCTCACTGTGGCCACCCTTATGGAGGGTAACACCATGATTGTGTTACCTTAGATTCTAAAAAATGTTATCAAAGGTCAAAAAAAAGGCTAAGGTAACACCTTAGCTGGGATAGTTTTGTTCTATGTAACCTTTGGGGTCTAAGGTAACACCTCGACACACATAAGCTAACATAAGCAAATTCGTTACTTTTTAATTTGTTTCGAATAAAATTATAATTTATAAACTTTTATTCACAAAAAAACTAAAAAATAATAAATCGAAATATCTTTTTTTGCCTATTCAATTATGTGAAAAAGTCAAAAAAATGTAAAATGGGACAAAAAAGTAATTTCTAATGGTAATAAATAAGTGAAATTTGGGAAAATATATATTTAAAATTGTGAAACCTATTTACCACCAAATATTTAACTTCACTGGCCAGCGAAAATATCTGTCTTCCGACAAATATGTACATTTGATCCATAAAGACTACAACCTCACAACAAAAAATGACAAAACGTAGTACTAAAATTATTTCATTTCATACCTACAATAAATTACTCCCTCAGTCCCTTTTTACACGCATTTTAATGTGTTTGGACAGGATATTTATAAATAATATTTTTAAAATTTTTTTGTTTTGTATAAAAATATAGAATCTATATTTTATATAAATCAAAAAAATTAAAAAATATAATTTACAAATACTTGATCCGAACACATTAAAATGCGTAAAAATATCAGAAAATCTTATAATTTGGGACAAAGATAGTGCAAATTTATGGTAGATGTCTACCTCCGTCTATATATCTCCAGAAGTAGATAGACTTATACAGTTCATTGATTTTATCGTAGAGAAATTTGTTATAATTATATGATAATTTCAGCTAAACAAAGTACCTTTTTTAAAATAACAAGATATTTCCTTCGTTCCATAAAACATTTATTGTTTGAGTTGTACAAAATCAAAACGAGAAACGTTTTTTAGCACGGAGGGAGTCCCATTATAAATCTAAACTATAATTTCTTTCCTTTTGAGATAAAACAACATATTTAATCATACTTTTTCAAATAAAAAATTGTAACTGAATACAAAATACTAGTTTCAAATAAAATATTTAATCATCTTTAGACTACAAGATACTACTTTTACAAAGTTTTAGATAAATTATGTATTTTATCATCACTTTATACGAGTCACTTACATTTCCAAATATTTTTTCTTGAACAAATTATAGTAAAATCTTGATAAATAATTTTTCTCGATATCAATATACTATAAACAACGTATTTATGATCTTGATAGATAATACTCTCAATAAATGAATAAAATTTTTGATACCAAACGTATTGAGAAAATGACCAAAATACCTCATTTTCACTACCCTAAGGTCCAAAATGCTGATTTGCGGAAGGTATGGCCCGAACTGTCCATGGGATGCGCCGTTTGGGAAGACGCATCCACGCCACTGTAGCAACCGTCTACTCAGAGCTCCAATGGTCGGCGTCTTCTCTCCCATGGTCAGATCTCTCTCACGTAACTCTCCACATAACCAAAGCACCACCACAGGACCACATACTCATCTACTTCCTCCTCCCGTGATCAGTTTCTGTCCTTCGGTCCCGCAGGGGCCTGTTTGAGCTCGTCGGAAAATGGAGCCGAAGAAATAGGGTTTGAATTGGGTGTTTGTAATCCGGCAATAGAAGTGTAATAAACTTGGTATGGATGTGTAGAGCATGAACAGGTGATTCGAATGGTGTATGATACGTGATTGGAAAGTGACGGATGAGGGAGAACGATGATAAAGCAATTCCATCGCCGGAATCGCCATCGTCGTCGCCTCTGGGAGAGAGAAGAGATGACGTAAGACGCGCATCTGGGATATGCGTGTCCTGGGATACGCATTCTCAGTATGCGTATCTTGAGACACGCATGTGATGGTCAGATTCCAACTAACAAAAGATACGCATCTGGCACATGCGTGTTCGATACACGCATCTCCCAGATGCGTGTCTCCTCGGTATTTAGGGTCGCTCCTCCCGGATATGGGTATTTCGGACCATGAGTTCTGAAAATTAGGCATAAAGGGCCATCACCCAAACGTATTCATTTATTGAGATTAACTATATCGAGTACTGAATGCGTGCCAAATAATTGTTTATTACTTTTCCATATATAATAGTATAAAATTAAAAAATTCACAATTTTGTAAAAAATAACAAATATAGAGAATATTTTTACAAACAATACCGTTAAAAGAATAATCAATTCCTTGATTAGAGAAGGTCCCACAGAACAAAGAATTAGAGATTAACCGCCTCCGCTAAAGCACAGTTTGTGTCCTGTCCGCACAGTGTATGTATCCTTGTATCTATCTCATTCTCATACACCAAAAATAACGCAACCCCATCATTATATAGACCTATAAATTGCATTTACATACAGAATTCAATGTGTATTTTTAACACAAGTGCCGTTACATAATTGGAGTTTTAGTAACTAGTAGTAGTTTCCTAGTACACGTTTCCCAACACACTCATTTTCACACACACTTATCCTCCTGCAAAAAGAGGTCAGTCATTTTTAATGCTTATATTTTTTGCAATTTGTGTGTGTTTTTGTTGATTTGGAGATTAATTGTAGTGACCCTTTTGGATGCTGATGAGAATTTTAGGTTTTACTTGTTTATTGCTTGTGGTTTGCTATGTGATTGATTTTTACAAGAGGGTTTTTGATAGTGTTTTGTTGATGGACTTTGGTTGTTGTTTGAGGGTTTTCCGAAGTGATTTTAGATTTGGGTTTTTGGTTTTTAGGTGTCTTAGGCACTTGGTTTGGGGATTGGTTTTGTTTGGGTTTGGGTTGAAGTGTTTGGAAGTTGGGTGGCAATGTTGGGGGTTTAGTCAGTGTTTTTGTCTTCTTGGAGGTGTTTGGAGTGAATTGAGAACTGGGTTTGGTTCGAAAAGTGGTTCTGATGGGAAAAGTGATGCAAAGTTTTCGTCTTGTGAATTATCTTGTGAATTGGAGGATCGGTTCTTGATTGAAAAAGTTGATGAGAATAAGGAGTGTGTGGATGAGAGGGATGATGAACATGGGTGCATCTCAGAAAGTGATGTTGATGTGGAAACGAATTTAAAGTTGTCGTCTAGCGAATGTGGGATTTTGGAGAATCGGTTGATGATCAAGAAATGTGATGAGGATGAAGAATGTGTGGATGAGGGTGATGATGGACATGAGTGTCATGATGAGGATAAAGAATGTGATGTTGAGAGGTTGAGAATGTTAGTTAAGATTGAGAGGGAACGTGCTAAAGCTGCTTCTGTAGAACTTGAAAAGGAAAGAATGGCGGCTGCAACGGCTGCTGAGGAGACAATGGCGATGATTTTGCGCCTACAAAATGAGAAGAGTGTGATCGAAATGGAGGCTCGCCAATATCGCAGATTGGCTGAGGAGAAGCAACTTCATGATCAAGAGGTCATTGAGTCATTGCGGTGGATTGCTTTGAGATGTCAGTCGGCAGGAATTCAGTTGGAAGATCAAGTGAGATCATTGAAGCAAAAACTACAGCTACACTTGAAAGTTGATGAAGGGGATGAACCAGAAGGGGTTGATGAATCCTTCAGATTTCACAATTTCAACTTTGAAGATGATGCACTTGCAGATAAATCCTTCAGTTTTCACAATTTCTACATTGAGGATGATGCACTTGACGATAGGCTAGTTAGTTCCCTTGACTTGGCGTTGTCATCGTGGTAAGTTCATAGTAACATTGTTTATCCCATAGGTACCACTTGAGATCTTTATGTGTCTATGAAATAAGGCATACAATCCATCTGATTAGGTAGCTTTATCCGGCTATATTTACGTCTGTATAGCAAATAACTTATACAAGCATTACAATTTCAAATCAAACGAATAGATTTGATGTTCCCAATCGTATTACATTTTTTTTGATTATCCCTTCATTGATTTTTTTTAAAATCATGTTATTATGTACACTTCACTTGTATATCTCTTAAGAAACTCGGAAAGAAAATTACAATTAAAATTAATTATTATTAAAGTTGCTACAGATGAAGGTACTCATCTTTTGAATCAAGAGCCTTACTGTGCATATTATTTAAAATTATATCAACAATCATGGACTCGGATCGACTGTTATTTCCACACGGTTGTACATCATCCTTCGTTAAGTCAAAGTTTTGTGTTTGCAATGTTTTGCGTGTTTTCAAAGGCTGAAATAAATGAAGTGGATATTGCTCTCTTTTGGGCCTAATTTCTGATGGTATGCTTTTTATTCTGTCTAGATATAAGATCATCTTCTGGTTTTATTTAATAGATAACTATCCTAAGACTAATCTTAAGACTTTTTGCAAACAAAGTGATATGCTATGTTGGGACTGCTGCTGTTTTTCTTTTCCTTCTAATTTGTGTTATTTAACCTGTGGTACTCATCGTATTGGCTGCAAGAGAATTAGCATTTGCAACGTAAAATACGAAAAACTACCCCTAATTTTGGAAGTGCTTGCATTTCCATAGTTAAAGTGTCGATGTGTTAAGGCTTTGAGAAGCAAATGTTTGGTTACATGACTGTTGTTAATTCTCTCTTAATGGTCTCAAGAGTTGAGAAATCTTTGTGACTTTTACTCGGAAGTAGATCCCTACGCATTGTGTAATGTATTCTTCTTTTTTTTTTTTTTGAAGAATGTGTAATGTATTCTTGATTTCACTAACTGGGGCTTCGCTTTGGTGCATTGCAGTATCAATGAATCCCATCTTGAAACACCTTTGCAGCGGAGGAACTAAGTCTAGCCATGGACAAATTTTCCGGTGTATGGTTTAGTTTGAGGGATGACATGACTTCCGGCTATTTGAACAAAAAATTTGTACAAATTTGAATCTCTTTCTTAAACAGGCAGGGATCACAGTAAGGTTCAAGGTGTATAAGTTTCTGAGTTGTAACGAATACAAGTTACTCGTTCTATCAACTTCGTTTCCGGTGGTTTACAGTATTGTAGATACTTTTTCCTTGTAGAGAATAGTTTATGCAGTTTGTACAAGTAAACAGTTCCAGAAAAGTGAGAAGGAACAACATAGATGAAAACTATCTTGAACTCTATAATTGTTCCATGTTTGTTTAATAGGAGCCATATTGTTTAATTTTTGTTAGCAGTATTTAATCAAGATTTTACGAAAAAACGAAATTGGGGTATTCGATCTACATTATAACAAGTCTACTAAAATTTGGGATAACTGTATTTTTTTTTTCAGATTTTGTGGTATTTAATCTGGATCTTGAAAAAATTGGAAAGTATTATATTAGGATTTTGATAAATTTGAGTAAATTTTTAAAATTTTAAAGTTTGTAAGATTTTACCTAATTTTTTCGGAATTTTTAAAATCTTAAATAAATTTAAGATTATGATGAGAGCTGCAACCTTGCCAACTCTCAACTTTGTGCAAAATTTTAATCAGCTATTTCTATTTCTTTTATAAACTCATTTTATTATTATAAATGTCAGATTGCTTTTATCATACACATAAAAATGTTTTGAAAAATTTTAAATTAAAAAACTTTTTTTTTATTAATGAGTAAAGTTAGAAATCAAAAAAAAATTCAAAAATATTCTCAAAATAACGTGATAAAATAAAAAATTTTAATTGAAGGATTCAAATAAATATACACGAAATCCATCATATTAATTATTCAGTTTATTAATATACTTTTTTTTGAAGAAAGTTTATTAATATACTTGCTTAATATTATTCAGTTTATTAATATACTTGCTTAATCAATAAGTTCTATGATGATTAAACAAAATACATAAAACGCAAATCCCTAAAAATCCCAAAAATTAATAGTAAAATTTCCAGTTATTCAATTGTTACAATTGCCAAGACAAGCTGTTGTTAACATAGACTATGAATCTTTAACTGGGTCAGTTCAATTTCTCTTGTATGTGTGTATGTATGCACCTGTTCTTATTACATTTTTACTGTATCTGTATCATGCGCTTAGTTATTGTTAATCTGTGCTGTTGGAATGTTGGGTTTCCTTTGTATGTATCTAAAAGTGTGTTTGTGTGTGTGTGTGTGTGTGTTTTAATTTACAGGCTAGTAAATTTTAAGGTTTGTTTATGTCTGTGTACTTGTGTATGATGTGGGCTTTTATGTAGAGTGATTAAATGGTTTATTTACTTGAAATATGTATTATTTTGTAACTTTAAATGTGGTTGTGGAACTGTAAATTGATTTGTTAGGTTATATATTTAATTGTATTTTGTGTTGGTGTAGTGAGCAAGAACTAAGAAGAAGTGGCTTGAAGGCTACAAGAAGCTTCGAAAGTGATTTAGAATGAACCCCAAATAGATACCAATGCGTGACGGAAGGAGGATTTCAACTTAAAAACTTTAATCTATTGTGTTTATATAAACAATACACGTATACATTGAGTGATCATGATAATCGGAACCTCTACACATGACAATCGTGTTGTTATGAAGATTGCAATCGCGTCGAGATTGTTAGTGTTGACCCTAATTATCTTTTGGAGGTCTCTTGTCACTCCGTACGATACATCTGCATCTATAAACCCTAGTTGTCTATCTTCACCAAACAATCAATCAGATAGTGTCAAATTTCCGTACATTGCTTCATTAATTGAAGATAGCATTGTTTGGGACGGCGTTTACTATGTTCGAACCGCACAGTGTGGATACGAATACGAGCAGTCTTATGCCTTCTGGCCGTTGCTTCCTTTGTGCATTTTTGCGTTGTCAAAAAGTGGTGCGTATCGTTATTTATTAAGCTTTGTAAGTCACACACACGCCTTATCGTTGTTAACTTGAGTTCACGATTATTTTATTGTATGTGTAGGGAAATATTGACTAGCTAGTTTTGTATGTCCTCAAATGTGCAATTTATTTGATTTCATAACTCATATAATTAAACGTTAATGCGGTTGCTGTTGTATTATATAGCTAGATATATATTAGAGTATTTTCTGTTACATGAATTTGTCATAAGTTAAGAAATAAGTAATTTATTTTGGAAATGGATAAGAGTATTTCAGCAGTATGTGCAAAACTTCTATTGTCCCTACATTGTTTACAGGCTGTTTTTTATGTCTTATAAAATATTAATAAATTTACAAAATGGAAAAAAAAAAAAGCTTTATGAGTAACAAATTTATTAATGAGTAATGACATACATCACTTCCAATTATATATGATTATGGTTTATAAGAGAAAGAGAAATCTGAGGTCTAGCGACCAACAGGTTTTGTGGTTTTTCAGATACGAAGAACTGGATTTATTAAAATTTTCGGAACAGCTAATGAACTATTGATCACTGTTGAAGACTTGTAATCTTTATTGTTGATGTTCTGAAGTTATATTGATGTTATTACATGCTTGTGTGACTTGCAGTTTTTGCTCCCTTAGTTCCGCTTGTTGGATACAGGGCTGTGCTTGGATTATCTGGTTATGTGGTTAATTACATGGCATTTATCTTTGCGGCAATGTATTTTCATAGGTCAGTTGGTTGCTACTCTATCCTACATTTTTATGCGTGTTTCACGCTGTATCAATTGTCAATATTTGTTGTTTGACAATTATATACAGTTGATTATTAATAATTGTTGGTTGATAATTATATACAGCTAAGTAATTTAGGTGCTCATATATTTTGTTCTAGTAGGAGTTATATGCTTAAACGAGTTGAAGTTATGCAATTTTCAATTAAATGTCACATCTATACGGTGTGAAAAATATTCGGAACCTCTTCCGTCATTTAATTGAATATGTAGATATATATTTGAAATGGTGTTTATTCATAGGAAAGTAAGTGTTATGTCAGGATCAAAGTTGAACAGTAAGAATAAGATATACAAAATCAGATTTAGAAGTTGTAGAAATGTGAAGAAAATTATAAACTGCAGAATTCAGTATATAGAAAAATATTTTTATTTATGAAATCATGTAATGCTCTCTCTTCATGGTATCATGTTTTGGATAATATTGTTATGCATATAATTTTGTAAACCTGTGTTGCAAAATTATTAATATATTGTGTTCGTGTACTACTCTCTCTTTAACAGGTTGTCAGTTATTGTGTTGCAAGATAAGGTAGCAGCAATGAGGGCATCAATATTGTTTTGCTTCAATCCAGCTTCCGTATTTTTCTCATCAATGTATACTCCTGCCTTTATCGAATATTTAATGTGAAAATTGAAAATAAATGTAAATTTGCGCTTGGCTCTGTTATGTGCAGATACTCTGAGAGTTTATATGCCCTTTTATCAATTGGAGGATTATGTCACCTTATGTCCGGTGCAAAGAATCTGTCTACACTTTGGCTTGCTCTCTCTGTATTAGCAAGGTCAAATGGGGTGCTTAATGCAGGTTATATTGGTTTCCAGACGATGCATCAGGCATATGATGCTGCCTATAACAAGAAGCGGGTTTATGTAAGCATTGACCGAAGCTACTTGAAATAGTTAAATTGAATACTCCCATATAGTCACTAAAACTTTCCCCAATTCTCTTGTTTAGTTCAAATAGGCCATACCTTTTGTCTTTAATTATAGTACGTTAACTTTGTAAAAGTTATGCTTTCTGTTGTAATTAGTTTTCTTCTCGATTGTTGACGTTCTTATAAATTCTTCTACTTCTTTGCTAGTTGGCTGTACAAATACTTCTTTCAGGAGCATTGCGTTGTTTATGCATATGTCTACCATTGTTCATTTTCCAAGCATATGGATATTATAATATTTGCCACGGTCGTTCCGCAGATGAACAAAGGCCTTGGTGCAAGACCAGAGTTCCTATGGTGTACAATTTTATTCAAAGTCATTATTGGTATATCTCTTTTTTTCTTTTCTATATTTTCTTTATCAGGAAATGTTGGATATATATTGTTGCACTTAAAAGGGTAGAACTGGGCAAAATTTGTGTAATTGTAGAATTATAATTCTGTACAAATAATTATTTAACTCATTTCCATTTTCGTGAGAAGTTTTCTGCTAACATATAATTTTGGTGTTTGATTGTGAAAAAAATTACATTAAAAGTGTGCTGCTTTTCCCTTTGTTTTTTTTAATCTTATTACATACATATAGGTCTGTCTTTCTTGTGTGTTGCGTAAATAAACTTACAAATAATTTTTCTTTTTTGCAGGGGAGTAGGGTTTTTAAAATATTTTAAAGTAAAACAATTACCAAACTTCTTACTTGCAGTCCCGATATTGTCACTAGCATTTGCTTCAATAATTTATTATGTGAAGCAAAGATATGTTGTTTTCATCACACTTGGTTTCCGAGGTTTCAAAGCCTCTCCTGTGGATAAAAGTTCATCTCCTTTGCTACTTTGCGTGGAGGCAGACACACTGTCAAGAAATTCTAATCTTACAAGTGGAAATACATCTAAAATTACCCAAGGTACTCGATACTTTCATTTACAAATAAGCTATATATGATTGTTACCTGTTCAGTATTTTTATATTTCTTGTTACAACACCGTCGCCTGTACTTGTATCCGAATACTGAGACCGAGACTTTATACCTCTCCAGTAATTGTGCTACATGAGCTATCATCACTTCCCCGACTGATATGGCAGACGTCTTGGATTCTCAATTACAAATTATCCTATACACAGAGGAGATTGACCTATGTACCTTTGTTATTCAAATTTTGATCATACAATTATAATATTTTCTTTGTAGCTCCTTTGGCCCAAAAAAAATGGCTTGCTTAATGGTCAGAGAAGATTGAATGTGCCGTGAAGGAAGATTCTGGCTATATAAAATTTATAGGAATGGAAAATAATTCAGAGAAATATATGTTTAGGGAAAGGTTAAAGTAGACTGGCAGAAATTTAGGGAGATTGGACTAGGTGATAACAGGCTTGAGATCTTGAGAACAAAAGCTTGTTAAGATATAGAGACTGAACTATAAATTCTAGTAAGAGATGTAGAAATTAATGTAGTCAGTAGTCATAAAAAGGATTTTGGCAAGGAAAGAAGATATATAGCTTAGAACTTTAGGAACCAAGAATTATAAAGCGGATGAATTAGTAGATTAGAATGAAAAGAAAAATTAGAGAGGATCAACGAGATATGTGAGAGGAGGGGGGGGGGGGAATATAGTGCTCCTTTCAGCCTGAGATGCCTTTCTGTTATTAGTCAAAGAATAGTGAAATTTCATTTTACATCCTACTATTTTCTAGAGGAAAGAGTATAAATGTATATGGTCCTCTCAGCCTAAGATACCTTTCTGTTATTAGTCAAAGCATAATGACAGTTCATTATACATCCTACTATTCAGAAGAGGGAAGAGTATAATGGTCCTCTCAACCTGAGACACCTTCCTGTTAGCATACCGAAAGTGCATTTTCTACCTACTTCTTACACTTGGTATCCATACTTGAAAGTTGCATTAGTCATATTTTTACTCCAGTCACAGCGACTTCCTGACAATGCAATAAAATAAAATAAAATAAAATAAACAATAAAAGCCTTATCGTGTCCATCTTGATTTCTCAGAATAACAGAACATTATTCACATGTAATGATAGAAAGCATCCAAAGGTGGCAGTATTTGATGGTGAATACAGGAACAATGACTCTTTAGGTATTTTTAATTAGTACCAAGGTTTGGTCTGATTAATGGCTTCACCAGTTTAGGAATTTCAATTTCTTCCACATGTAATTTTTTTGCTACATGCAGATAATGGTTTCATTTGACTCTGTGGTTCCTAACAGAAGATCAAACACTTCGCCGGAGGAGACACACCATGAGAGAAAAGGATCTTGTCGAGCTTCCATCCGAATCTTGTTCATTAGACAAGGAAGAATGTTTGACTCTAACTCTTCTTCCCTTTGTTTTGCATTTGGGATTTATGGCAGGCGTTGCATTCTTGGTGATGCATGTGCAGGTCAGAGATAAACTTTGCCTCCTATGTTATAGTTTATTATGTTCTTTCATTTAATATGGAGCTTCCTGTTGGTGAGTGATTAGTTGTATTCTAAGGTGAGTTAATGCCTTGAAAAAATGAAATTCTTATGCCCTATTCAGGAGAGATGAGTCCTACCCTTGGGGAAAAATATATTACATTTCATAAATATCATGTACTGAGTTCTGAATCACCTAGGTGAGTTATCATTTACTTGACGTTTCTGCTTGATTAAATTAGTCTATATGTAAATGTGTTTTGTAAGTTGAACGAGAATCGAGAACCGAGATGTCCAGAACCAAACACTAGATATGTCTATTGTTATGTTTAACCCTTTGCTTGTAACGTTACATTCTATTTTTATCAACTTTCGAGTTGAATATGTACTGGGTACTGGGTAGGATATGTGGATTGATGCAATATGCAATTAATTGAAGATTATTGAAATGAGTTCTTGAGTCTGGATGAGTTAATTTGTTTTGTGGCGTATAAATAAATATATTTTATAAGCTTTAGCTAATAGTCGGTATTGTCGAGGTTCCATTGATCGATAGGAGAGGCCAGGCCAGGTTGTCGAGCTTCCAATTTTGTACACAATATGCAAATTTTGGGTTTGAGTTCTGATTTTGTGTACATGTAAGTACATGAACACGAAAGTAGACAGGAAGATTGCCAGGTTTAATTATTTTTTCACTTCTATAGTACACTTTTCTGTGCTCTATTATATGTTTGCCTATATTTTCATTCTCATGAATGAGTATCTTTGATTAGGCAAAACTTGCACCTCGATTAATCGATCGAAGGCCCTTGCCGCCTCGCTTCACATTGAATAACACTTCTAATTGTACAAAACAATCACAGGTTCTGAATATGATAATGGTTTTCCAGGTGATTGAAAAAGTGTAGAAAATCAGTAATTGAACATAATGAGATTTTGGACTGTATAAAATTGAGGGAGAGTGCCTGCTGTAAATTGAAAATCCATCTGACTCTGTGAGAATGAATCCTCACGAGTCACGTGCTCTAGGTTCTTTTTCTTTTGTCTCTTGTTTATATTGGTGGCAGTCGTTACTTTTATCAAATTGTTTACAATTATTAATCATTTGCGCATTCACTCATTGGCTTATTTATGTAATGTATAAAGAAGTTTCACCAACTTAGATCACATTATTGTTCAACTTATAAAATTTGAGTATCTAATTGGCATGGTATTCTTGTCGGATTCCAAGTTTATTGCTCCCTAATAGTCTTATAGAAGTGCATGATAATCTACAGGTTGCAACTCGTTTCTTGTCTGCGAACCCTCCTATTTACTGGTTTGCCTCGTCCTTGCCGGCATTATCTGAATATGGGAAAAGATGGGGATATCTGGTTTGGGCTTATTGTGCAGCTTACATCCTTCTTGGCACCTTGCTCTTCTCAAACTTCTATCCCTTTACTTGAGAAGCTCAACAGCATTTCTTCTTCTTCATAAAATAATCTTATTTAGCTGATTGAGTATTGCAAGTTTTATGCCGTAGGGTTACAAGCACAACAGTGCAGCAGAGCTATCAGACATTCTTTGAAGTTAATGGCCGAAGAAGAAAGCTGAACTTAAACAATAAAAAGAGACTGTTATCTTTGGCATTTGTTAGGCTTATTTTCTTTTTGAATCCGATTACTTGCTCTTCGTTTCAATAGTTCCTCAACTTAAACTTTCAGATTTTTTTTTTCGAATAGTTCCTGAACTTAAACTTCTAGTTTTATTTGCTAAAAATATTATTTGCAAGCATTGTTGTTGATTTTATGGTGTTTGTCTATGTTGTTGTTCAACCTTGTCACTATTTGGCAGCATTTTGTGGCCCGATCATTCTTATCGCAGTAACTTTGTTGAGTTGTAGACCCTTCTTTTAATTTATTATTGTCAATGACATTAAAAAAAATGCTACAAGACAGCCGGAGTCCTTTAATTCCTTTAATTGCCAATTTCTTAAAGTTTGAAGGTAGATTTGACAAATCTTTGATGTTTATGGATTCTGGTCCTATTTTTGTATCTTTTGCTTTCATAATGCTGTGTGAGTTTTAATTTGCAGAGATGCTTATTAGTACACATAAGTTTAGCAATAATATTTAATATTTATAGTTAGATCCATGTTTGTATGCGAAAGTTTATGGGTGATTGCCCTTTTACCCACTATTTCAGTTTCTCTCACCAAAATACCCAAATTCGGGAAGTACCGTCCAAAATGCACACGGGATACGCCCGTGATAGAGGAGTATCCTCGGATACGATTCCGGGATAGCAGGATTTTCGATGTTACGCCCACTTGATAGGTGTAAGTTCTTCAAGATGCGCCTTTGGAATCAGTGCAACAGTAGATACGCATACGTCAGCATAGAGCTCCTCCAGTCGGTCGAACAATGGCGATTCCGGCGTTATTTTTCGATTTGTTCGTCCGTCCACATCCCTAACTTTCCATTCACATACCATATACCATTAGAATCGGGGTTCGATTATCTACACAACCATACTAATTTTATAACAGTTAATTTGAAGGATTAAAAACGCTTAAATTGTCGATTTCATCGACTCCCACATCTCCGACGAGCTTCGTTTGGCCCCTGCGGGACCGGAGGCGATAAACGCAATCGGGGAAGATGAAGTTCATGTCCTTGCGATCATTGTGATATGTGGAGAGCGAGATCGAAGAGAAGAGCTGGAATCTTCGAAGTCGCCATTGAAGTCGCCGGCAGGGAGAAAGAAGAAATGAGGCGAGTTTCTGGCATGCTACAGTAAATTCGGTCACGCCCACGGGAGTGGCGTATCCCGTGGGTACAGAAGTCGGTGTTTTCAGAATTGGGTATTTTGGTTAGTGGGTAGTAAAATTTTAGGTATTTTGATCATTCTTTCAAAGTTTATTTAATCTAGTTTTCTGTTATAACTTAAAAGATGGACACTTGTGAAAAAGTACGCTAATTTCACGTGAATCTTAATATTAACAAAAAAACACACAATATCTTGCTAATATTTTGTTGAAATTTTTATCAAATTATGTTTCAAAAATCAATTGAAACCAAGATCAAATGTATGCATAATGTCTATCTAATTTATAATTGTACATTATTCTACATTGCAAGATGAAACAATTTCGTACCAAATACTATATTTTTTTATAATTTTGTAATCACAAATTTCTTTTTTCATTCTAGATATTGGTAAAATCAACAATATATTCTATCAACAAAATATTCTATTTAGTAACATATGTGCATAGAAATTTATCAAAAGATTAATATTCATTTTCATGTGCAACAAGGGGTGGGATTATGATTTAAGTTTTTCAAAGTTATGACATTTATATATATCTTCCCATAAATATACAAAAATAATTTAAACAAAATATACAAAAGTATTATACAAACAACAAACAAATTATCAATACAAACAATAGTAAATAAACAGTTTAAATATATAAAAACTCAGTGTCCACTTTTGACTAGGAGCTGACCTGGCTCGTGGCATGCATATCCAGGGATGAGCAATGGTCGGGTTGAAAGGACTAAACCACCCAACCCATATTTTATGGTTTTGGAATTTGGCAACCCGTTACCATAACCGTTACCGTTAGTACTAAATAAAACCGTCCAAATTATAACGGTTTGGTTTGGACAGGTTGGGTTTTAAACCACTTAAAAAATTTTAAACTTGCAAAAATTTAATCGACACTAATGTACAATGCATCAATGGACTGACATCACAAAATATCTTCAAAGTCTGGTAATTAAGTTACAAAATCTTACGGACCAGTAAAAAAACGTACAAAGTATCATAAAATATAATCATACATCACCATTCAAAGTCTTGCATAACTAAAAATAAATAAAAAATCGGATATGAAATGCACAAAGTCTTACTATAGTGTTACACTTTACTCTTTTTACATATGTGATCCAGTAAGTACATCTTTTTCTTTTTATATAGTTATATACTAATTATTAACTTAAATTATATTTCTTAAATAATAATAAAAATAATTAATAAATATTATTATATATTCATGTGGAACGGGTTATATTGGTCGGTTTGACAAGGTAAACCGAACCCAACCATTATTTTTCGGTTTTTAAAAAATCGAAACCATTACCAACCCGAACTGTTACGAAACCGTAAATTCTTGTTTGGGCGACTTGGATTGGATGGTTTGGGCGGGTTTGGAAAATTTTGCTCAGCCCTGTGCATATCACTAAGGCAAAATATATTATTTAAAATATATTAAATTTATTAACTTCCTAAATGTAGAAAATTCTATGTATACAAATTATACACACGCTAGCTGCTACTCAAAACAGCAAATACACTTACAAGGGGCTCTGATTCTCAATCTTCTCAGCAAAAATGTTTCAAATTACACTTAGAAGAGGTAAATTCATTACTTAAACTGTTTGATCACTTAATTTTATCAGCATCAACCCTAATGATATTGCATATTTACACACACTTAATTTATAACTGTGTGTGTTTGATTGTGTGTTATAGTTAAAGCATTAAAGGGGTTGAGCCCACAAATCTTTGCTCTTCAAAGCTTCCATCTTTCTACTTCTGCTCAACCATCTCTCAAGCATGCCAATTCTTTAGTAAGTTCTGTTTTTTCAAGATTCAAGATTTTTGTGTGTGTCTTCTGGGGTTCATTGTTTTGGTGATTGGGAAATTGAAGTATGTGAAATGAATAATAAAGATTCGTTCTTTGTTAAGTTATAAAAAATTGTTGTTATTTTGGTCTCTTAGATATATTAGTATTGAAGTATAAGAAATGAATGATAAAGATTTAATCTTTGTTAAGTTATACACATTTTTTGTAATTTTTGTCTCTTGTATATATTAGTATTGAAGTGAAATAAATGATAAAGATTCAGTCTTTGTTAAGTTATACGCATTGTTGTAATTTTTAGTGTCTCTTAGATATATTAGTAATTATTGTTGTTCCTGTAAAAGTTTTGGATCATTTTATTTTTCGGAGTGGATTGATTATGCTAGTCTCTTATACAGATTAAATCGTACCCGTTTCTTTTAACTTGTAGGTTACACGTGAGGAATAATAAGTTTATTGTGTAATTTTGACTAAATTTTGGGTGGTTATTTGTGGATAGTTTTGTTCAATTTAGTTATGCAGAGTATATAGTGTTGAATATATTATCCATCATATATACTGTCTAATTTCGTGTATTATTATTGTATCTGTATTTTGATGGAGATCTTGCTTACTTTAACTTGCGGGGAATTATATTTGTTGTTGTTTCAGTTGAAGATTAACTTTAAGACTTGTTATAGGTTTACTGATTTTGAATGTTGCAGTTGTATCTACGTTTCTAACGATGTGGTTGATCTATTTATCTCAGAGAGTCCAGAATCTTGTTGGAGGTAGCTTTATCGATTCACAATCAGTTGAATCTATCGATGTTTTAAATCCGGTATGCATAGAAGGTGTTTGTAGTTTTTTTTTCATAAAGTACGATGTTTAGCCTATTTTTTAGCATTTTTCAGATTTTGTCTAATAACTCAAGGAATTTATTGTAGGCAACACAAGAAGTTGTTTCTCAAGTACCTTTAACTACAAATGAAGAATTTAAGGCTGCAGTTTCATCAGCCAAACAAGCCTTTCCAGCTTGGCGTAACACTCCAATTACCACCCGCCAACGAGTCATGTTGAAGCTCCAAGAACTTATTCGGAGAGACATGGTTAGTGATGCGTCGTACTCTACATACTTTTCTTCTTTTTTATCTTATATATAATACTGTTACTTAAAAATTGGACTATATGTAAATTATTTTTTTCTTTCTGGCACAGGATAAACTTGCTATGAACATTACTACAGAACAGGGAAAGACATTGAAGGATGCACAGGGAGATGTATTCCGTGGACTAGGTTGGTAACTATCACATATGTCTTGGAACTGTCAATATTTCTGATGTTCTCAGCATCTCATTATTTTTAAATTAATTTTTAATGCAGAGGTGGTGGAACATGCTTGCGGGATGGCAACTCTGCAAATGGGCGAGTATGTACCCAATGTCTCCACTGGAATTGATACCTACAGCCTTAGAGAGCCTCTTGGTGTTTGTGCAGGGATATGTCCCTTTAACTTTCCTGCAATGATTCCTTTGTGGGTATGACTTCATTGTTTTAACAATGTCATCAGAAGACAGTAGGACCTGTGATCTAAGTGGATCCTTATTTTTTTTTTCATTTATCCATGTATGACTTTCCGCAGATGTTCCCTGTTGCAGTCACATGTGGTAATACCTTTATCCTAAAGCCATCAGAGAAAGATCCAGGTAACTTGTGATCATTTGTTCTGAGTGTAATGACAGAAATATGCTGTAAGAATTTCTAATGTGATTCGTGAATTCGTTAAGTTCAAATATATACTTGCATGTGTAGGTTATGATTAAAACGCCAGCGGATAGAAATGCTATTTCTCAGCCATATTTAATTGATATTAGAGAAATTATCAAAAATACTACTTTTTTTTTATGTTTTTTTGCGATTTTACCATCTTTTGAAAATATATCTGCAAAAATATGGTTCGCAACCAATGCCACCAGATGCAACCTAAAAACATTGCAAAAATACGGTCTGCAACCAAATGCAACTTTTTAAAAAATAATTTGAAATCAGCTCAGAAATCAAAAGATTTGTTAGTAATAGGGGGTGAATGAAGATAAAGATGAATAAAGCTTGTGATCTCAGCTCTATCTCTGTTCTTCCTCCTCCTCAAACCAGGTTCCATCCCCTGATCCCCCTCACCTTTCGTCTATACATATACGTGCAAATCAACAATTGGATTTCACAAGGAGTTTCATCTTAAATTTTTAAAAAGTTGCATTTGTCGTTGATTTTGGCTGATGCATTTGCAGATATGGTTGCAAAGTTGCAGACCGTATTTTTGCAAATATTTTCAAAAAGTTGGTTTTGAAAATATGTTAAAAAAAACATAGTATTTTTGCAAAAAAGTTTTTGGGGTTGGGTATTTCTGAAAAAAGCCCATGATGTTATATAAAATCTTTCTTCCACGTCATTTCAGTCTAATTCATACTTGTTAATTTTTATGATTAATGAACAATGATTTTGGAGACCGAAGCACTACTTTCATGCTGTTTGTGGGAAATGACGAATTCACTGTTACATTTTGTGTTTTTCTTCCCAGGTGCTTCTATGATACTTGCGGAGTTGGCAATGGAGGCTGGTATACCTGATGGTGTACTAAACATTGTCCATGGCACCAATGTATGCCCTGAGTTGTTTAAATTCTGTATTTTAGCTTTTCATCCTTCTGTATGCTGAGTTTACTTAAATTGATACATTCACCCTTTTCATCTTCTTTTTAAATCAAGGATTTAAGTATAAGTATGAACTAGGTCTTTTGCAAGATCTTAGAGTGTTTTTACATGGCTATGCAATTTGTTTTTTTAGAATGTTTAGCTGTTAAACTTAATCATTGATTTCTCGTGCTTTAAAATGGTGCAGGATATTGTTAATGCCATTTGTGATGATGAAGATATCAGAGCTATATCATTTGTTGGTTCTAATACTGTACGTACCATTGCCATATTGTTTTTGAATCCAGGATTCATGAAATTGCTTTTGTCTATAATTTCTTTGGATTTGTTCAATCGAGAAATGTATTGAGTGGTCGGCATCTATTAAGTTGCAGCTTCCAGGATTCACAACAGATTTTGTTGGTTAAAATAAAAAAAATTCTGTTTCAGTGCTTGTCCTTGATAGTTATCTGTCGAGCTCCAAATTTAAAGATATATATTTGTGATGGACAAATTCTTTAGATTGGAAATTAAAGAAGTTTAAGTGATTATATAATTAAACGTACTCGGCTGTCTTCATGATAACAACGTTGTGAACCGGGATGAAATATTGTGTTGTTGGTATACAGATGTAAGAAACCTAGAATGCGTCAAAGTTAGTTGTCAACTTTACTTTAGAATTTGGTATTGAGTTATTGATTTTCTACTAATCATATATTGAGTTGAGTGTAATTGAATTTACTGCTCAAGATCCCTGATTTTATTCTTTATAGTTGACTGTTATTATGATTGTGCATATATAGTCTCATAGGCAGTTCATAGTGTGTAATATCTGTACATTGATAGGAGTTATTTCAGAAGCCTAAAAGGTCACCCAGATTTAAACATTGTGACAGGTAGTTATACATTTGTTAATCCCAATATGGTTCAACTTTCTACTAAAGCATCACTGCCAATCAGTATGGTCTTAGCCAGTTGGACTGTTGTCTTGTGATTTAATTTTCATTGGTTTCTACCTCTTCCTATCCAGGCTGGAATGCATATTTATTCAAGAGCATCAGCTAAAGGGAAACGTGTTCAGGATAGTACAGTTGAATTATAATGATCGTAGTGCAGTTTATGATTTCAGTACTCTTACAGGAAAGTGTAACTTAAGTATGTCTATATTGAGATGGTATTTGACAACTGCTGCAGTCAAATATGGGAGCTAAAAATCATGGCGTAGTCATGCCTGATGCGAATGTTGATGCTACATTAAATGCTCTTGTTGCTGCTGGTTTTGGTGCTGCAGGACAACGGTGCATGGCTTTAAGCACAGTGGTCTTTGTTGGAGATTCAAAAGAATGGTATTTTGCTTTCTCTTTCAATTCCAATATTTCGTTTAATATTACTGTTAATGTTCCTTAGAAAGACTTTATTCTATGCGATTTATATGTGTATGGATATATAATATTTCGTATCTATTTTTTTAACCTACTTTATAAATTAAAACTAAATTACTACTATTCCCTTGATATTCATCCACTCAACTTCACATACGATTATCATATAAACGCCAAGGCTTCCTATGGGTGCTATTAGTAGGCCCTTTTTCTTCAAAAGATGGTCCATAGATAGTGTCTCCTTTGTGGCTTAGCCAGGAGTTCTTGGGCAGGTTCCACTCTGTTCTTCTTTTTTTCTTTTTGTAATTTAAATAATATCAAACTGATTCAAGAAAATAGTATAAATTTTTTTAGAGTTCAGATGTAATTTAGAAACCAAGTATTGGTGACGTATCCACACTTTTCAAGTAACAAAGAAAGCATTGACATATCCATGTTCTTCAAGAGTATTGACATATCCATGGCTTTATCTGCTTATGAAAATGTCATCAGTGAGGATATATATTGACCTCATTTTTACTTTTACCTAATCGGTCATCAACTTTGAATAGGTTTTGAGATCTTTTGATAGGAATCCTGCACCTGGACTCCAGCAAATGCATAGCTAGTTTTTTTTATCTAATTACAACACTATGTAAACCTATCTTGAATTTGCAAGGCCGCTATTCTTCCTAAGAGAAATTTTTTATATAGGAAATTTTACGTGACAAGTTTAAAATCCTTATGAGGTGGAATCAGAGCCATTTGTAGTTTCATTTTTGAGCTTTTCTAATGTTTACATATTTACGGATTGGAGTAGGTAAATAAACATGCTTATTGCAATTTATTTGCAGCTGTGATACCTTATGTATCCATGTTTTGGTAAAATATTGTACATAAAAAATATGTGATCAAATCATTTCAGGGAAGATAAAATAGTAGAGCGTGCTAAAACACTGAAGGTAAATGTCGGAACTGATCCAGATGCAGACCTGGGTCCAGTAATTAGCAAACAGGTGTGGACATGGTTTAAAATATGGAACTTCTGTTATCAAATTTGCATCTAAACAGCTTTGCATAACAATCACATTCTGTCATTCTCTGCAATGCTTTGATCAGGCAAAAGAACGAATCTTGAATTTGGTTGAAGGCGGTGTTAAGAGTGGTGCCAAATTATTACTCGATGGCAGAAATATTAAGGTATTTGTATAGATGGCCTTATTTTTTCCTTTTATGCATTGCTAACTTGGGGAATGTTTTGCAATTAGGCTGGCAATTTTTATATTTTTTAATTGTTATTTATTTGAAAGATTGGGCAAGTACTTTTGCACGACATTTTGTTGCAGACTTCCTTGGTAGATTCACTGAATTAATGGTTGTGACTTCTGCCTTTCTTTTGGGACTTAGTTTGGTATAATGACATATATTTTGGGAACTGTACTGCTTCAAAAAATGCTGATGAAGCAAATCAAATCTGACACTGGGTTTGTCCTTTAGTTGGGGGAATCCCGATCCGTTTTATTGTCTTGTAGTCCCTGTTTTCAGAACGTTATATGGGCTGGGCAAACACGACGTCACCCACTTTGCCTATAGGTTCAGTGACTGAACTTCGTGATAAGTGGATACTTTATCAGAGCTCCAGAAAACAAGCTCAGTATTAGTTTATTTGTGTTGGAGAATTAAAAGGAAGTTTATATGTAATCACCGATACATCGCAGGATTTATCATGACAGGGGATTGCTTATGGAGCTATATTTTTTATTTGAGATTAGTCTACGCATCCCCACATTCTGATCTAAAGTTGCAGGGTCAAAACAATTGATTTCTACACAAGTTTTATTCCTTCCTTTTAATCTTCTGTGGTTTAAGTTGACCCACTATCGACTTTTGTTGAGTTATAGGTTCCAGGATATGAAGAAGGGAATTTTATTGGTCCAACAGTCTTGTCTGGGGTCACGGCTGATATGGAATGTTACAAGGTACACAAAGCTTTTCACAAATCATCAGCTTCAGAAAGTAGATCTGTGAACCTTGTATTTAGGCACATTTAATGAATCTACAAGGGTGTTCCTGCAGGAGGAAATCTTTGGCCCAGTTCTTCTTTGTATGCAGGTCTGTTAGCAGTCTCTGACTAGCTTACTTCAACCCAAAATGTTGCCTATTCTTGTAATGCATGGTTGTTAAGACTAACTTTCATTACTGCGTCTGATATCAGGCTGACAGCTTAGAAGAGGCCATAAGCATCGTCAACAGAAATAAGTACTTCCTCTCCAATACCTAACTCTGTACTTTTAGTTGCTAGAAATTTTGTAGTATTTGATGAACAAGCTAAATTTGTGCAGATATGGCAATGGAGCTGCTATATTTACACAATCTGGTGTGGCTGCTAGAAAGTTCCAAACTGATATAGAGGCAGGACAGGTAATCTATCTTTGTTCGCTATTTCAAAGATAACAGACTTAACTGTGCCATATAAAGTCTTATTCTTTAATCCATTCTAGTGCTACGGTGCTGAATAGACGCACAAATGTCTTCAAGTTCAAAGATTTTTTGTTTCTTAATAACTTCATTAAGTTGTTTATTTTATATTTACTACTTTTGGCTCAAGTTGGTTAAAAAATCGGTTCTACAAATTTTCCATCAGCTCTATACCAATAGTTATGCATACTGTGTCGATTGATGTACCCTTTTTATCTATCACCATTAATGTTTTCTTTGCTGAAGAAGTTTGTTCTTCAGAGAGATAATAACATTTACTATATCTAGTTGGGAAAGGAATTTAAGATTCATCAGTTTAACATTTTCTCCTAATGATCAGGTTGGCATCAATGTACCAATTCCAGTTCCTCTCCCTTTCTTCTCATTTACCGGTTCCAAGGCATCTTTCGCAGGCGATCTAAATTTCTACGGTAAAATCTGCTTTTTTTTTTTTTACATTTCTAATTGTCAAATATTCAGACATCACAAAACAAGATTTGAAATTTACTTGCAGGCAAAGCTGGAGTCAATTTCTACACCCAGATCAAGACTGTGACTCAGCAATGGAAGGATTTACCTAGTGGTTCTGGAGTGTCATTGGCTATGCCAACTTCACAGAAACAATAATATACTTGGCAAGTGTACGAAATAATTCTCCTTTGTGGGATTTATCAACCATTAATAGAGGCCCTCCGGGTCTTAAAAGAAACGACTATGTACCATATACAGTTGTAGATTTGATATTTTAAATTTATAAATTTCTCGTAATACTTTCGAATTAATGCTTGTACTTTTAATGGAATAATACACTTTGTTATGTCTTCTGTTATGCAAAAAATTCACACAACACCCCGAGAAAGCCTCGCTGGAATAACCGGAATTATCCTTGGTTTTCGGATAAATAACAAACCAAACAGCTGTACCAAAGCAGGGTAGCTGAACCTAATAATGGTGTTTAGTGTTTTTTGGGCTGAGTTAGCAAGTTCACCGGACAATAATGGCAAAAATCCGGCCAAGTATGTCCAGGAATGTATTACTTAGGGTACACGTGCCTTGTGTATTCAGAAAAGTAAAAAACCGACCCCTTGCTAATTGCCTACATATCCTATTTATAGGAATCAAGCCCTAATGTAGTTCTTTTAGGTTAGGAATCCTTTCCTTATCCATTAAGCCATGAAATTGATAAGATTTAATCCCTCCATCCATGTTAATCTCGAAGTATTTGTGTAGAAATATGACTTTTCCTTAAATCAGCTAGCCCCTTAGTAGAGTCCTATTCGAAGTAGAACTCCCAAATCCTACTCATATGAGAACTCCATGTATGTATAGACATATATCACAAATTTCTAATATTTATCATATTAGAAACGTATCCCTCATTAAAATAGACTATTAACAGGACTCAATTCGTATTTCCTACAAATTAGGAGTCAATCCTTATCCGCTCGACCAGCAGAGGTGGAACCTGTGAGCCCACCTGCACCTACACAGCTTCCCAAAAAAGCGAACCTCCACCTCCAGAGCTTCCCTCTAGAGGTACACCTCTTTCCTTCCAGCTACCTTGTTCCTACCTTTTCAACACCTTACCAGGCCTCCAACATCCATGGGCCCAAAACTAAGCCCATTACAAATTTTGGGCACAACAACTACCCCCCAGGTTCCTTGTGGCTGTTAAATACACAAGGAACCTTGCCATTTCTCCTTAGCTTCAGCTTCACTTTTTATGTCCAGCTCCAACATATCACCTTAACATCCCATATATTTCGCAATAACCTTGCCATAATTAAGCCAGTAAAACCTTTCCAAAGATTTCATGATTTCCTTTCAAGTTAAAACCTAAGCTACCTCCATTATTAAAGAATTTAGCAAATCAAAACAAAATTTTTTTCTTAAACCCAGGTTCCTCTAATTTAACTCCTTCCGCGAAATACCTTCTTTTCAATAATTCTCTCCAAAATAACCTTTCTGATACCATGAGTCAATCCCCAAAAACTTATTTTGTAAAAAACAATTCATAAATTAGAATTTCACCAAAAAACAAAAAATAAACTCCATTTCCTTTGTTAATAGCCGTGTCACACAACAATTCAGCTTCTATCGTTTGGTTTCCCAAGGCAACAATAACTCCATTCAACACCAACTCCTACACGCCACTATCTCTCCCTTTCTACATTATTTGTACATATATCTATACCTGTCCATCCCCTTTTCCTCTTTTCTTTTATCACAAACACAAACTCTCTTCCTCTCCCACCGGTTCATCTCCCACAGAGAAGCTCTACTCCGGCGGACCATCCGGCGATACTCTCCAACTTCAGCCACTCTAATTCTTCCGACTATCAGCAAGGTATAATTCCTTTTTACTCATTTCAATGGATCGATTTACCGCTGTGTTCTTAATTACATATAGCGATTTATCCCCGATTTGTAGTTATGCATGCACACCTAGATACACACACTAATCTCCACATATGCATGTTATTGTACCATGTTTATTAATGATTAATTCATCATCAAAACGAGTATCCCCCTTTCTGGACCATGGTACCTCCTAGAATTCAAAACCCTAAAACCCAATTCGTACTGATCTTCATTCGAAACCCATTAGTGTTGCATGTTTTTCAAAAATCCATGTGTAATCCGCTTTTTCCAAAAACCAATACTTGTTTGTGGTTATAATGTATGTGTCAATCCTTGTTTTTAATTAAATTTGCATAAGTGATGTGTGTATTATATATGAATACCCAATTTAAGAAGAATAGTATAGGTTCCTTGATAGGCGTACCTGCGCCTAGCTAGCTGTTTAGGCGAACCTGGCCTTTTATTCGCTCATAGCCGTTTGTATGTGCTTATCCGCACACACCTGTTAAAACACCTCACTTGGGAAACTCGCTGATCACCTACTCATCTTGCTTCACTTTGTGCAGATGTCTGGTGGATCAGATGCAGCTAGCTCCCAGTATTCAACCTCTGAGGAGATGGCCCCCTCCCCAGAACTTCCTAACACAGTCCAGCTTCCCCTTGATCCAATTTCCAGAACTAACCCATCTTCCACCGTAAGTGCCAGGACTCGTTCCAAGGTCAAACTAATAGATCATTCAAAAACTCGTTTATCGAACACCAACCTCTTCACTCACAATATCAAGGACACTCGACCAGCTATCCTTGTCTCCTCCTCAGATGAACAATTGTCACTAGGATCCATAACACCAAACCTTCTTCTTACTGCTAATGAAGCTTCCTCTGTGAAAGCTACCCCTTCACATACTACCTCAACAGCTCCTCCTAGAACTGATTCTGCAACAGGTGAACTAGAAAACGATACCTTTGAAAAACCTCCTGCCACCCTATCTTGTGAAAATTTGAGTAGCTCCATGACTGCCCCCTTATTAAAGAAACTGACACAATCGCACCACATAGGCTGTTCTTTAGTCATCCCCTCTCCTGAAGAGAGATGTCACAGATTCGACATGTTTGAACCTGGCCAACTTCTACCTAAAGCTGTTTTGTCAGCCCAATTTTTTAGATTGGGATTATCTCTGCCTTTACACCCCTTTATCCAAGAGGTTCTCGAATTCTTTGACTTAGCTCCTATTCAGCTCACCATTAACTCATATCGCATGGCGATGTGCATGTATATCCTTTACCATACCAGATTCAACAAGACTCTTTCTGCCCGAGAGCTAGGTTATTTTTACCAGCTAAAACAGACTGGCAAGGACTCAGGTTTCTTTTATCTATCCGCCTGGAGTGTCCACGAAGGCCAATGTTTCAGAAGTTGCAAGAGAGGGATGAGTGGCTGGCTCAAACAGTTCCTTTACTGTTATGACTGCCCTCAATTAAAAATCGATTTCAACCTATCTGTGAAAATTCCTGCCAAATCCTCTTTAAAAGGTCGAACCTTAGAGCGTGCTGTTGAGGCGCTAAGTTTATCAGCTGGGTTAGGGAACGGCCTCAGTTTGCTAACTCGTGACAACCTTATGAGTTGTAATTTCATTCCCGGGAGAGGTACCCCTATTCTGACCAGCTAAAATTATTTTCCTTTCCCACACCACGCTCATCAATAATATAGGCATATACCTACAATAATTTTAAGTATTGTTGATTGATAACTTGCCCACTAATCTCTATATTGTTTTATCTTTGCAGAAATGGCTTCAGGAATTCCATCTTTTATCAAGAAAACCACCAAATATGAAGAAATGTTTACTGATGACGAAGATGACAAGGTCACCCCCATTGCAGCTACTCCTATCTCGAAGATTAAGGTTCCGTCTCCTAATGCAGAAAAATCATCCACCTCTTCAAAGAGAAAGTTACCACCTCCTCTCCCTGAAGCACCTCGAGCTTCTGCCTCTGCTCCTCGCTCTGCAAAAAGGGCTAAGACATCTCCTTCCCTGGACCTCGGAAATTCTGGTCCCCATATGCAGTATTTCTTCGAGATGACAGGAAACCAGATTCCTGAGGAGGCCATAGCTGCTTGGGACAAGCTGTCATTAGCCGAGGGTGCACGAGCTGCTCTTCATGCCAATGCCCAGAGTTTGTTTCATTATCTTAAGCATGGGGAGAAGATTGTAGAAACAGCTCGAGGTGACCAAAGGCTTGCTGAGGAGGTGAAACAACTCAAACAGTCTATCAAAGCCAAGGATGATGAAAAGAAGAAGTATATGGATGCCAATAAGAAGCTCAAGTCTGCTGAAACCAAGTTGATAAAGGAACGTGACCAGCTGTCTAATTCAGTTGCTGCTCTTGATACCGAGAAGGAAGAGTTGGTTTCTTCCCATGCCAAGGAAATTCATGAGCTAGGGCTAAAAATGGAAGCTATGAATGTCAAGCTAGCTGAGGAAAGGTCCGTTCAAAAGGAGAAGAGGAAGGAAGCCTATGGTATAGGCTATAATGCAACCATCAATGACTATATCGAATCCACCTACCTCCGATTCCCCGATCTAGACTGGTCTCAGCTAGGCGAGGATGCTGTGAAAGCTGTGGAGGACATCAAGAAGAGGGAAGCTGCTGCAGCTAAGGTGGACTCTGTTGATCCAGCTGATATGGAAAAAGAGGTGGAGGTTCCCTCGGAAGATCCAGCTGAAGCTAAAGCAGACACCACTAACACAGCTACCCCTGTCCCTCCTACTCCAAGGGCTGAGGTATCTCCTGACACCCCTACTCCTTAACTCCTTTAAATCAAAAACTTTTCCTACCCCTGCGTGGGTTTAAACTTTTGAATCATTTTGAATGGCTTTGGTAGCCATTAACTTTGAATTTTATGAGGTCGTGGGCTCCTCGTATTGCCTCACAAGATGTAATCAGTAACTTTGCTTCCCATAATTATGCATCTTTAATTTCCATATATCCTCGTATTGTTCTGGATTTACCATGTTGAGTACATATATGCTAGTAACAAAGCACCTACTTTAACCCGCATATGAATTGTTCATTCGTAGCTAGATTAATTAGATCAGCTTCATAAACAATGTCTAGCTCGTCATGAATTCTATATCTTAACACTTCCTGTTAAGTAAACATTGTCCATTTATGATTAATGCCAATAATCAAAACGTATCGATTTACCTCAAATCACATAAGATAATTCTTGTTTTTCGAACACCGATAACGTCCTCCCAATACATATATCATGAAGCTTCTCTTAACATGATTTAATATGTATGATGGTCATACCAGTTTGACACCCAACCAATCGTTTTTCCATGTTAAAGATATCCCATCCAATTCACCATAAAATCCTTATGAATAATTGTCCTTAAACAATTATACATATTGATGTGTAAGATTCCAAAGTAAGGTAGAGCTTCCCATTTGCTCGCACCTTGCCTTTCCGCGTAAAAAGTGATCATATGGCCAATGCCTTGGTTCCATATGACTTTGTTTTATTTTGTAAAAAGAATCCATAAAACCTTTTTCCAAAAATATGAACACAATGCGCCTCATATGTGAGCTTCGCTTTTTTAACCAGCTGAAGCTTACTGCCAATTTTTATGTAAGTTATTCCATTTCATGTAGCCTGAATTCTGGCTCCTACATGATACATTTTTTTTTCCTTTGGCTCTTCATGCGCCCAGATTCCCTGGGATCCGCATGAACCTGATAGTATATTTCCAGAGCAGCTTCCATACTGGAACCTCCTCATAGGTGGACCAGTTTTGCGAACCTCTTCCCATGAGGTTCCTCATGTACCATAATCCATTCCAAAATCCATTCCAAAATCCATTCCAAAATCCATTCCAAAATCCATTCCAAAATCCATATATATGTATTTTTATTCCGATTTTTGTTATACTTCCAATTTTTTAGCTTCCTATATTCAGGAAATTTTTCGAAGGGGAGGTGGTATAACCTACTACCCCCCAAGTTCTTTAATCATGTTACCAACTATGATGGAGAACTTAAAACCACCTATTTACACATATGTTTCCATACCAATTCCACAAAGTATATTAGGAACACAACATAATTCATAAGCAAAACATGTTATATATAAGAGAAAGCAACAAATTTATTAGCCTCATGAAAGCAAAGATTCATGACATTTCCTATCGGTGAGGTGTACATGCACTACCCCCCGAGCATAGCAAGACAAACTCAAATCATCTATTTGTCCTAGAGATGGCAGCTATAACTAATAAACTACCTTTATTAATCCTATACCTGAAAGAGGTCTACTTAAAAGCGTTACCTGAAAAAAGCACATACTGGTAATATTTCCTCAAATGTTCGGCATTCCATGCCCTAGGGATCAGCTTCCCATCCAAATCGGTCAAATGATAAGTACCTTCCCAAAGAACCGTCTTTATAAGGTAAGGTCCTTCCCAATTGGCACCAAACGCACCATGACCAGGTACCCTCATGTTGGGTAGCACCCTCCTTAAAACCAAATCACCCACCTTCAATGGGCGAGCTTGTACCTTCTTATCAAAATATTTCCGGGTACGCTGCTGGTATGCAGCCAGCTTCAACTGTGAATTCATGCGCACCTCTTCAACAAGATCCAGGTACAAGCGATGATTCACCTCATTATCCTCTGGATTATAATTTTCCCTCCTGAATGAACCAGCTCCTATCTCAACAGGCACCATTGCCTCACAACCATATGCCAAGGTGAATGGAGATTCACCTGTTGTAGTTCTTGGAGTGGTATTATAAGACCATAATACCATTGGAAGCTCCTCCGGCCAGCTTCCCTTTCGCTCCTCCAGCTTGGTTTTTAGAGTGTGTTTTATTATCTTGTTCACAGCCTCCGTTTGACCATTGCTTTGGGGGTGGCAAACAGTTGAGAACCCCTTTTGAATTCCAAGGTCCTCACACAAACCTCGCATCTCCTTGCTGTCAAACTGCTTCCCATTGTCTGAGATGAGCTTATAAGGTACTCCATACCTACAAACTATAGCTCGAAACACAAATTCCTTCAATTTTGCAGCAGTTATTGTAGCCAAAGGTTCCGCTTCAGCCCACTTTGTAAAGTAATCCACTGCAACGACTGCGTATTTTACTCCGCCTTTACCCTTGGGAAGCTCCCCAATTAGATCTATACCCCAAACCGCAAAAGGCCAAGGACTGGTGAGGGGCTTAAGGGGTACAGCTGGGTTGACACCCAATTTCGCGAACCTCTGACAGCGATCACATGCTCGAGTATACTTATGAGCATCTCTTTGCAAGGTTGGCCAATAATATCCTTGACGAAGTATTTTGTGTGCCAATGAGGTTCCCCCAGAGTGGTTACCACAAATCCCCTCATGGATCTCCCTCATGATATACTCACATTCGTCTCCAGAAATACACCTTAGCAAAGGCTTATTAAAACCCCTCTTATACAAAATTCCATCATAGATCACATACCTTGCCGCTTTATATTTCAATTTCCGAGCTTCATCCTTATCTTCTGGCAAAATTCCCTTAATGATGTACTCCACTATGGGAACCATCCAGTGATCCTCCACTGTAGTTTCCACATTCAAAATCTCGATTTTTGAAATACTCGGTTGACGCTGAACCTCAAGGGGAATAACTCCTAACAATGTAGCTTCCCTTTGGGAGCCTAGCTTAGCCAGCGCATCTGCATTCGCATTCTCTGACCTAGGAATCTATTCCAGATTCACCTCCCTGAATCTCTTCACCAATTCCTGTGCATACCTCATGTATAAATCAGTACGAGGGCCTCGAGCTTGAAACCCTCCTTTAATGTGCCAAACCACCAACATTGAATCACTAAAAACGGTCAAATTTTCCACCTTCATTTCTAAAGCTAGCTTCAAACCAGCAATCAGAGCTTCGTACTCCGCATCATTGTTAGTTGCGTAGAATGAAAAATGAATAGCACTCTGCAACTTGTGTCCTTCGGGGCTTACTAGCACTATACCAGCTCCTGCTCCATTAGAGTTAACTGCCCCATCCACATACAAAGTCCACCACGGAGCACAATTTTCCACAGGTACCTTTGCAACAGGTAGCCCTCCAACAGCTAGCTCACCAGAAGGTAGCTCACCAGCAGGTAGCTCAACAGCAGGTAGCTCACCAGCAGGTATACATTCGTTTCCACCTACCTCGAAGGATGGAGGAAATTCCAACAGAAAATCAGCCAACGCTTGCCCTTTTATTGCAGACCTCGGCTTGTATTCAACATCAAACTGTCCTAATTCAATAGCCCACTTCATCAACCTTCCAGAAGCTTCTGGTTTGTGTAACACCTGCCTTAGAGGGAAAGAAGTCCGTACTTCAACCTTGTGAGACTGGAAGTAAGGTCGAAGCTTTCTTGAAGCAAGAATCAATGCATAAGCTAGCTTTTCCATGTTAGTGTATCGGGTTTCTGCATCCAGCAATCTCTTGCTTACATAATACACCGGAAACTGCACCTTCCCTTCTTCTCGTACCAGAACCGCACTGATGGAATACTCAGAAACTGCTAGGTAAAGTATCAGAACCTCACCATCAATTGGTTTAGAAAGGAGCGGGGGGCTACCCAGCTGCCCCTTTAGCTTCTCAAAAGCAGCTTCACATTCAGCTGTCCACTCAAAGTTCTTTCCTTTCTTAATTGCTGAGAAGAATTCCTTACACCTGTCTGAAGATTTTGAGACGAACCTGTTAAGAGCTGCAACCCTCCCTGTTAATGACTGAACCTCCTTCACGTTCCTGGGTGACCTCATTTCCAACAAAGCTTTAATCTTTGCAGGGTTAGCTTCAATACCCCGGTGATTGACAATGAACCCGAGAAACTTCCCAGATTCTACCCCGAATACACATTTCTGAGGGTTGAGCTTCATTCTATATTTCCTCAATATGTCAAACATTTCTGCCAAGTGCGAAACATGATCAGCTGCCTCTCTTGACTTTACCAACATATCGTCAACATATACCTCCATTGTTTTCCCAATTTGATCCTTGAACATCATGTTTACCAGACGCTGATACGTAGCTCCCGCATTAATTAGACCAAAAGGCATCCCAATGTAGCAATACAACCCCCTATCCGTTATAAAGGAAGTATGTTCTTGGTCTGGGCCATACATAGGAATCTGATTATATCCTGAATATGCATCCATAAAGCTCAGCAAGGCATGCCCAGCAGTTGCATCCACCAGCTGGTCAATACGGGGAAGCGGGAAGCTATCCTTTGGGCACGCTTTATTCAAGTCTGTAAAATCCACACAAGTACGCCATTTTCCATTGGGCTTTTTGACCAGCACTGGATTTGCCAACCACATGGGGTAAAAAGACTCCCTCACCAAACCAGCCGCCAATAATCTGTCCACCTCTTCTCTCAAAGCGGAAGCTCTTTCACCACCTATAGCCCTTCTCTTCTGCCTTACCGTTTTCGCTTCTGGATCAATATTAAGATGATGACACATTACCTTTGGGTCTATCCCAATCATGTCTGAATGATCCCAAGCAAACACGTCCACATTCTTTCTAAGGAAGCTCACCAGAGCTTCCCTCATATTCGGATCCAGCTGTTTTCCAACTTTCAGCTCCTTACTAGAATCAGTGTCATCTACCATAAAAGATATAGTGTCTCCTGCAGCACCAGCTTTTTCTTTGGATTCGGGCATCCTAGGATCCAAATCAATTTCCATCAGGTTCCCTTTATCATCCACCTGGGCAGATTCAGGTACCTCTTTCTGTGATTGCTCCAAAATTTCCACCTCATCGAAGTCACTGTCATTGACTTCTTCCAAGATGCCTTCAACAAAATCACCCTTACTGTTTCCATTTTTCTGTTGAGGTGCCTCCAGCATAAGCACCTCCCTTCCAGTACCTTCCCCCAAAAACGAAGCTACATCCACGTAAGGGTCTTCATCTGGATGTTGCACAATCATAATTGTATTGCATGATTCTCTCTCATATACCCCTCCTTTCCTTTGAGAGGACTCTTCAGCCGAAGTATTTGGAAGTCCAAGATAGCGGTAATAGTTGTCAGTTGTTCCACCATCTACCAACAGCAGGTGCTTTGAAGCTTGCTCAGCAGTACGCAAGGCCTTACCATAACATTCTCGTGAATCTGACTGACATCCTCGTAGGCATCCAATCCCATTAGGAGTTGGAAATTTCATTGAGAGATGGTAAATAGACGTCACCACACGCATCTCCTTCAAGAAAGGCCTGCCCATGATAGCATTATAAGATATGTCTTCGTTCACAACCATAAACTCTGCAACCTGGGTTGCCACATAAGGTTCACTCCCCATCCTGATTTGGAGTTTCACTCGTCCCACAATCTGAACTGGACCTCCAGTAAATCCATATAAGTCGTTGTAAGAAGGGAACATTTCTTTATCCAGGAGACCCATTTTTTGGTAGGTATCGTAAGCTATTATGTTACAAGAGCTTCCATTGTCCACCAAAATTCGATGCACATTCATTCCCCCAATGGAGAACATGACCACCAGAGCATCATTATGTGGGTGATGCACATGCTTTGCATCTTCTTCAGTAAAAGTGATGTCTGCAGCTTCCCCCTTAAACAGCTTTGGGGGCCTTTCAGCCAGGTGGAAAACATTAGTAAGGGGAGCTCCTTTAGCCTCCCGAGCAAAATTTTTCATAGAGTTCCTGCTTGTGCCTCCAATGTATGGACCTCCTATTATGGTACGGATACTGTTTGCCCTTGCTGTACGATCAGGTACCATTTTTTCTGCCTCCTTTCTCTCTTTCTCATCTTTATACTTTTTCGCCTCTTGCGCCACAAACTCAGTAAGGTATCCCTTCCTAATTAAATCCTCAACATGATCCTTCAAGTGACGACAGTCAGCCGTCTCGTGTCCGTTTGCATCATGAAATGCACAATATTTTCCTAGGTCCCTCCTCCCAGGTGGGTCGATACGGGTCGGCTTCCTGAACACTCCAGCTTTGTCCCCAACCTCAAACACATGCTCAAGAGGTGCCGCCAATGGGGTATATTCTGAATATCTATTATGATTCTTCAAGGGTGGAGGCTTGTATTCCACAGACCTTCTTGAACCAGTTGCATTCACAGTTAGAGGTGTTGTCCTTTCCTTGCGACCAGCTTCCCTTTCTGTGGAAGCTGAAGCTCCATGATAGGAAGCACGCCTATCCACATTTCTTCTCCTGGGACTGTAGGACCTGCTCCTTTTTCTCCCATTCCAACCAGTTGGGTTGTTATCTTTCCTCAATTTAGCCATAGATTCCTCAACTACTTTATGAGCTTCGGCCCGTGCATAAAAATCAGCCAGCGTGACAGGCTCCTCCTTTTGAAGCTCCTTCCAGAAATCACTCCCAGGCCATATCCCAGCTATCAGAAAATTCTTATAGGTTTCATCGGTAGCCTTCCTCACTTTGGGCACCTCTGCGTTAAAACGCTTAAAATACTCTCTGATAGTTTCCTTCTCCCTTTGCTTGATATTTGCCAAAGTGTTAGCAGGAGGTGCAAATGCCACAGTAGCCCGAAATTGAGTCAAAAAGAGTTCACTCATTTGCCTCCAGGAGCGAATTGAATTAGATGGCAGCCTCTTGAACCACTGATGAGCATTATCCCTTAGGGTAGCTGCCAACAGCCGGCATTTTGTGCGATCCCGGACTTGGTACACCTCCATCTCAGTACTAAAACGGCTGAGATATTCCACTGGGTCTGTGGTGCCATCAAACTTCAAATCTCCTACCCCCCTGTACCTAGGTGGAAGGGGTGAATCCCGGACCTTTTTAGTGAAAGGTGAAGCTACAGCTAGCCCTGATGTCGACCTCTTCTCAGCTTTAATTTTTTCCAGAGCTTTCCTCAAATCAGCCACTTTATAATTTGCATCCTCTCCGTCTGAGAGGTATTCCTCACTTTCATCTGTATCTTCATTCGAGTATCCATTCTGTTTGTGAGCTGGAGCTGCCTTCACTCCCGACAGCTGATTGGAGCTTGGTCGACCTAGACCTCCTGTCATGAGCCCGCTCCTCCTCTCTAGATTTTTCCTTCCTATAGCTCTTAGAACCCCTCGACTGAGACTTGTCAAGGTTGTCATTTCCATCCACCTTTTCTTTCGTTCCATCCAACACATGCCGTAAATCTTTACTATTAAGCTTCTTCCCAACACGATCAAATACACTCACACTCCTAGTTGGGAAGTCCACAGGAGCTTCCTTCCGATCCACATTTTCCCGATCTGTTTCCACATCAGAAAAATAATTTTTCCGAGCCTCTTGTTTAGGCTCTTCTTCACTCCCAAAGTCCAAATTTCTTGGTGTCACTTCACGACGCCTAAAACGCCTTTCCGAGGACCTATGTTTTCTTTGTCCTTTCTTTCTCCGCGACGATTTCTTTTCCAGATGGTCGATCCTACCATCCATAGCTTGAAGATGGTTGAGGATGTCCTTAGCAGTTACTTCACCATCAGGATTGGCCTTATGCCTACCCTCCTCGCCACTAGGCGTTCGAACGGGTTCAGAATTTTCCGACATTGATTCAAGAGAGAAACGCCCCTCCTTCTAGCGCCAAAAATGTTATGCAAAAAATTCACACAACACCCCGAGAAAGCCTCGCTGGAATAACCGGAATTATCCTTGGTTTTCGGATAAATAACAAACCAAACAGCTGTACCAAAGCAGGGTAGCTGAACCTAATAATGGTGTTTAGTGTTTTTTGGGCTGAGTTAGCAAGTTCACCGGACAATAATGGCAAAAATCCGGCCAAGTATGTCCAGGAATGTATTACTTAGGGTACACGTGCCTTGTGTATTCAGAAAAGTAAAAAACCGACCCCTTGCTAATTGCCTACATATCCTATTTATAGGAATCAAGCCCTAATGTAGTTCTTTTAGGTTAGGAATCCTTTCCTTATCCATTAAGCCATGAAATTGATAAGATTTAATCCCTCCATCCATGTTAATCTCGAAGTATTTGTGTAGAAATATGACTTTTCCTTAAATCAGCTAGCCCCTTAGTAGAGTCCTATTCGAAGTAGAACTCCCAAATCCTACTCATATGAGAACTCCATGTATGTATAGACATATATCACAAATATCTAATATTTATCATATTAGAAACGTATCCCTCATTAAAATAGACTATTAACAGGACTCAATTCGTATTTCCTACAAATTAGGAGTCAATCCTTATCCGCTCGACCAGCAGAGGTGGAACCTGTGAGCCCACCTGCACCTACACAGCTTCCCAAAAAAGCGAACCTCCACCTCCGGAGCTTCCCTCTAGAGGTACACCTCTTTCCTTCCAGCTACCTTGTTCCTACCTTTTCAACACCCTATCAGGCCTCCAACATCCATGGACCCAAAACTAAGCCCATTACAAATTTTGGGCACAACATCTTTATATTTCAATGCATTCACATCCCGGTGACCCAGTTTAAAGGTTTCCACCCGCATAAGCGGTCCGTTTCTACAAACTATATATAGCGTGTTCTTTTTTTGGTACCTGAGATATATTTTAAGGTCTTGTTTAAATCTGGGTAGATTCATCATCATAATGATTATTTCTTTATATTTTTTGCAAAAATATTTAAATGCATGAGTAATTTTTTTTTTTTTCAGGAAATGCATGAGTAACTTAAATAAGCATGGAGGCATGAATGATGGGATCACCGAGTATGAAGAGTTTCTCCTCTGTTGTTGGATTCATTTTCGCTTATCTTGAAATTTATATACATATAAATACTACTCCTACTTAACTGACAAGCATTTTCAAAAAGGAGAGAGCATGGAGATTGTCCGACTAATCAAAAGATCAAAATCTTAGTGTTGCACGCAATGCCACCTTATTTTCCATATTGTATATCTTCCCACTTTTTGTGGACGTTGGTAAAGGAGAGATAACGTGCTTAAAAACTTCATAAGTTTGTAAAGTTTTATCAAGTGGTTAGAAAAATATGAGAAATGTTAGGATTTTCGAAAACGTTTGCAAAAATCGTTTCCAAATGTTGAATTGTTATTATAATATTTATGTATTCAAAACATATAGTATTACTCGAAAAACATGTACTAGTATTTATCTATTCAAATTCACTAATCGCCTTGTTCATTAGTTGAATATCTCTCTTCTTTTTTGATCCAAAAAGTTTACTTTCCCTTCTTTTTTCCTCCCTTTTCGGTGGACGTTATTTTGTTTTATTATTCATCTCATCATGCAGTTTTTGTCAGCACAAAAGAAAAAGAGATTAACTCACAGGAAGAACATTAAAGCTAATTAATTAGTAGATTCAACCCAAACAGCCACTAATATCAGGATTAACGATGAGATTACACCATTACGGGACAGTATAATAACATGCTGATTAAGGAAACAATGATCTGTCTGGTCAGCACTCATAATGCTCTATTCGTGTACCACTTCATGTTGCTTCATCTCCTAAAGTTGCCTTCCTACCAAACACAAGTCCGCAATGACGAGGATCTCCTCTCTCTTTTTTTTTTTGCTTAATATTTGTTTTTCCGACGTCTTGTCACAAAATATGTTTTTTTCGAAATTTGCTTAATATTTTTTTCCGACGCCTTGTCACAAAATATGTATTTTTTTCGAAATTACGCATAACCCATGCAGAGACAAATCGATCCGCAGAAATTTTCTAAGAGATGACCAAATCATTTATGCATGCACAAATATCACGAACAAGCATGTACAGACCTCTGAGCAAAGCAGAGTAACCTGCAACTTTACCAAGGGACACACCTAAGAAGGGGCACAGTAAACCCTCCCCATCAACATTTAATTGTTGGTGAGCCTCTCATCTCTTGGGAGAACAGAGCTGTTAGGCCAAAGGGCAGTACGTCACAAAACCAAATTATCTCATGTGAGATCCATAAGTTGGCGGTGACCAAGTGGTGATTTGTAAATCAGTAGTCGCAATTTTAATACGAAAAACATCGTTTGCAATCACACAAATTATTGGTCATTTATATTCAAAAAATTGATTCCGTCGTATAATTCATTCGTCTATATTCCAAGTTTTTTTTTTGAATTATGTTTATATGCCTGAGTATCTATTCTATAAATTCTCGGGATGAGTAAGAATCGAATCCCTGGGACAATAAGAATAAGCTCTAACCACTTAATTCTTAAAAGAACGAGATTTTGAATATGTTTATAATGATAATAAATTTGAAGTGAACGATAATCGAATCCAAGATCTGAAACAAAAGATAAGTTCTAAGAACTTAATTCTTAACAGAACGAGATTTAATTGGTACTCCCTCCGTCCCATCCATTAGTTAACATATGGGTTCGGGCACGGAGACCAAGGAAATATATAAAGAAAAGGGTGAAAAGTGAGAAAATTGAGTAAAGTGGTGGGACCCATAAATATATAATGTATAAAGTGGTTATAGTGGAGGTGAAAAGTGATTAAAGTGATGGGACCCATAAATATATAATGTATAAAGTGGGTATAGTGGAGGAAAGTAGTGGATGTAGTTGATTTTTATAGGAAAGTTTTGAAATGTGAAGAATTGGATGGGACATCCCAAAAAGGAAAGTGTGAAGAAATGGATGGGACAGAGGGAGTATGTGTTTATGATCTCAGTGGCGTAGCAGATGCACTCAAGTGGAGATAATTGGTAGTTAGTAATTAGTGTTTGACACCACAAAATTCTAACAAAAGCCCATAATATGCCATTTTGCAGGCATCGTTTGGTAGTGTCCCATCATATTCAATCATTCTTCTTTTACAAATCTAGTGCAAGTAATTACAGTAAAAATATAGCATCATATGTTTGATACTCTCCATTTGTGATTTATTATTTGTACTGCTCTTATTGTTCATAAACATCTAAATATAAACAAGCAAATACACGACACGAGAGTACGTTTACAGAAATAAACAGCATAAACATTTCAAAATTCTGTCACTGCAATGTCCTAATTTCTAAATGTTTACTATCTGTATCCCAGTATCATTTTATAGTAACTTATACTGTCACTCTCATTTTCAGTTGAGTAATGCTAGGTGCACATAATTGGTTACAGAATTTTTACACAAAATAAGTTGGATTCCACTAATGTGGATTTTTATTGGTTGATATTAATGCGAATGCAGGGGGTCATTGAATTATAACCAATTAAATTTAGATACCTATCATTTTATCAAACTTTATGTAACTCTACTTTTGTCTATTTGTTTTCAACAGTTAAAAGGTAAAAAAACTTGGGAAGTGGTGAATATCAAATTCAAGCCCCCGTCATCTATAAAAGAAAATGCATTTCCTTACGATGATACATATTCATCTCTCTCTCTCCCTCTCTCTCTCTCTCTCTCTCTCCCATCCAGAGAGTCGAGAGAGAAACACTTGTACAACTATTATTTGTAACATTGTGTGTGTATTCAAGAAACATTCGAATAACAAAACTGTAATCTAGAAAATTGAAATAGATACATGGGTGGAAAAAGATTTGGTGTTCTTCTATGTGCAGAGGACTCTGAATATGTCAAGACAAAATATGGAGGTTACTTTGGTGTTTTTGTGGAAATGCTAGCTGAGGAAGGAGAAACATGGGACATGTACCGTGTCGTCGCAGAAGAATTCCCCGACGACAAGGAGATCGAACTTTACGATGGTTTCGTCATCACTGGAAGCTGCAATGATGCTCATGGAAATGATGTTTGGATATGCAAGCTACTCAATCTGATCAACAAGTTAAAATCCATGAAAAAGAGACTTCTTGGAATTTGTTTCGGACACCAGGTAATTAATTTAAAAACTAATATATTAAGCCAATTTCTTTTTTTTTTTAATTCCTAGTTTAACAGACAAGCGTGCTTAATTAAATTAACATTGCATTGTCAACTCTTCCCGGCTCCCAAGTTTTCTTAATGTAAACTAGTTACAAAGTCAAGTTGCCGACACGTAATATCTTGGTGCCATACCATATCATCAAGTATGTCCCATTCGAAAATAGAGACACAACCTTTTTTCATATAAATTCGAGGTTGTTTTCGTGAAAATTCCAATTTTTGATAAAGATCTTTTTGCAAACAAATTTGGAATATAGCATTAAAAAGCTGAAATGTGCAAGAAAAAATGATCAAAGTACTGTAATTAATATCGTGCACATGTATTAATCCATTTCTAGTCTAGCTAATGCATGTTAGGTAACCTGTGTGTATCATCATATGGGCTGTCCAGCCAATCATACAAATTGAAATACTTTAAATATGCAAGAGGCAGCCAAAGTACTTGAAATTATTTAGAGATTAAATAAAAACCTGTATTTTATAGAGCTATATTATATTTAATACAATATCTGGTTTGGTTTTTTGCCTTTTGGGTAGATACTGGGACGTGCATTAGGAGGAAGGATTGGAAGGGCAAACTCAGGATGGGACATTGGAATCACAACTATTTACCTGTCATCCCCAGTGCATTCCTCATCTTCGTCCTCCAAGGTCTTTCCTTCAACATTCGACGTGCCTACTGCAATGTCCGTGATCGAATGCCATCAAGATGAGGTAGTCTATGTTTCTATACATTTGATTTTGTTAAGAGAGTCCCGGAAGATTTGTGGGAAGACTACTTTCCGGGTAGGACTGAAAATATGACATTACTCGGGGAACAGTAGCGGAATCAAGATTTAAAATGAGTTGGGGGCCAAATATTAAATTAATTTTTCTAAATGATTAGTGATTATTCAAGATTGTTCGGGGCTCAAACTAAAATTTATACTGATTTTTTAAGGACGAAATGTGACTTCAAATAAAAAAAAAATCACTAATTTTTTTAGCCACTATTGGGAAGTAGTGTTCTATTGACTTCTATCTACAACTGAACTTGATTACTGAATATGTTTTACTAGATGTTAGAGCTTCCTCCCAAAGCAGAGGTGATTGCATGGTCGAAAAAGACAGGGATAGAGATGTTCAAACATGGTGATAATATCATGGGCATTCAAGGTCATCCCGAGTACACTAAGGACATTCTTCTCCACCTTGTTGATCGTCTTCTACAGCGCAAATTAATCTCGGTATAATACAAGTTTGAATGCATACATGTCTAACAAGTCAATATATGTACTTCTATACTAAAACATAAACATGTATGGAAGTTTAGTATAATTTACCTGCATTAGTGCATTGTACTGTTTTAGGTACTCATGTTCTGCTTTCTTCGTACTTTCGAAGGCCCAATTTGGAATCATTATTCATTATAATAAACTAGTATAGCTAATGTATTTGTATGTTTATATGTAGGAGGATTATGCTAATGATGTGAAAGCCAGGATGGATGCATGTGAACCAGATCGAAAGGCACTGAAACAATTGTGCATCAGTTTTTTCAAGGGAAGATTGTGATACAGAGAGTTTACATTTTGATACATTTTAAGTAGTAGGTGCTCAGGATTTTATTCTATTATTTACTACTGAAGGTACTGTAAGAAAGGGGCCAGGGGGAGGGGAGGGGAGGGGAGGGGTGGGGTGGGGGGTTTATGCGTAACACAAGTGTACAATATGTTTGTATGTATACCCATGCCATGCATCACCAGACTTCATTAATTAAAAATCAACTATTTATACCTTTAATACATTCTCGCCTGGTTTGATTACATATTATGGCATGTGTCTCTTATGATGCCTTATGTGCAACAATATCTTAAGTTGAATGTTGCAAATCACACTATCCCCATACCTAACAGGGAAGAAGATTGATGCCTTATGTGCAACAATATTAAGTCGAATGATTCAAATTTACATTATCCCCATACCTAACAGGAAAGTAGGGGATGCTTCATTAGCAATGATATCAAGTTTAATTGTGCAAGTCATACTATCCCCATGCCTTACAGGGAAGAAGATCGATACCTTATGTGCAATGAAATTTCATATGAACTAATGGATCAAAGATCTCTGAACACAGGATTTGAGCCGAGTAACTATATTTCATTCTTAACTCCATTTAGCTAATTCAGCTAGAAACAGGCATTTTCTTCGCATTTTTACTTCTCAATAGTTAGTACAAGGTCCCTACAGCATTCCAGTTGCTCCAGTGAGCAAATGTCTTACTTAACATTTAACAATACATGAAGGTAGGCTAGAGAGATGGGCTCTCCTATTTTCACACCAAAAACTCTACTATACACGTACCTCACTATTGTACACATTTGTCCCTGATTGAAGGATTATGACCTCGCTGTTTGCAACAAAAACAATAGTTTTTTTCTGAAAAAAATGTAAAAAGTTGTTTAGTAAATTTTAAAAGGACTTTTGATTGAAAAACTGTTTTTAGAGAAAACCAATCCCCGTACTTTTGAAAAATGCTAATTTTCAACTATTGCGAAAAGCATCCAATAATTTTAACATCAAATCTCACAAAAAAAAAAACATTTCTATTTTATATAAATTATATCCTAAAACATGCATGCTAAAAATATTATCAAATATAATTATCTAGTTTTCTTAACAACACTTATTTTATCAACACAATTTTCAATAGTACATCAATTTTTAACAAGCATTCTAATATGTCTATCCAAATTTGTATGAATCAGACCATCAGTCATCACCGAGTCTACCAAAGTACAAGTAAGAAGCCTTCAAGCTCTTCGCACACAGAGTACGAACATACGAGGTGCTGAAGAAATAAGATTGACCATGGAAATAATATTGAATATGGAATAGAGCTGCAAAGTAAAAATTTGTGCATGTTTGATTAGGTCATCAACCCAAAAAATGTTGGGCTAGGGGGAGAAGTTCAAAGAAAGCCCCAGTTTTTTTTCAATATATTTACCCTTTATATATATTTTTATTTTCCAACTACAAAATTACATTTTATTTTAAATATTTTTATTTCAAAAATTCATTTTCATATCTAATAATAATGGATCATGAACAATCATATTTTTGATAACATGATAAATCAAAATCATATATTTTTAATTTTAAACTCAATAAGTCAAATTACCTAATTCCTCATATTTTATATTCTAAGATCATCTACTATCTAAAATAGTTGACTAAAATAATATAAAATAATTATTATATAAAATTTGATGAATTTCTAAGATTTTTTAGAGTTTAGCTATAAGAGCATCTACAATGCATTGCAATCCCTTAGCAAAATCCTATGTGACAATACATATAGCTAACCTTTATAAAAGATTATCATCTCCAACTATAAACTCTTAGCTAAAATTTTTTTAACTCCTATAATTCTCTATAATCCATCTCATCATCTTACCATTTTTTATTGATATTTTAGATTTACCTTTTATTAATAATGATAAAATATTATTTTAAAATATATCTAACCATTATGTATTGATAACGCCATTGGAGATAAAATACTTTTTCATTCTCTAAAAAATAGCCACTATTATTTTATATTATTTTAATCAACCATTATACATAATATGTTGGAGATGGCTCTAATGATTGATTATATTTTAAAGATAAAATATTATTTTCAGTTGTTGAAAATAGAATATATTATGTGAATATTATTATGTAAATTTTTCGTATAGGTTAGACAAATATAATCAATGTTATGTGATTGACTAAAATTTTAACTAAGAAAAATGTCTCATCGGAGAAAATTTTACATATTTCCTAAAAATTTTATATATAACATGATGGTTTCATCACTTAACACTTCTGTATTTTTAAAATATCAGATTACTATTTTTGCCAAGTAACATAGAATAAATTATACAAAAAATTTTAGAGGTCCCAATTTATAAATATAATATTAAAAAATGTTAAATAATAAAAAATTAAAATATATTACATATTATTGAACTCTGAATTAGTTAATTATATTTTACATCATATTTTATTAATTTCGTCAATTATTTTTTCCTATGTAAATGATAAGGACTTAACCGCTTTAACATGTGACGACATAGAAGCGAATGCAACTATTTTGTAAAAGTTGATTTTTTGCAAAATGATTCTTTTTAAAAACAATATTTTTGTAAATTTTTTTTTGAATTTGGGTAATTATGAAAATACACCTAAATTTTAATTATTTTAAAGTTAAAAATTTTAACTTTTTTAAAATTATGATTTCTCTAGATATCAAGGATATCGAAAACATAAGAATACGTATTTGATATGAGTGAAAAATAATCCCTAAATACATAATTAATATAGTATTTATTGGCTCGTAAATGAGACCCAAAACCCTAGCTGGGCATTAAATTCGTGGTTAATGGTAAAGCCCAAAAGAACGGCCCAAACCGGGGACGCCCGGTACAAGCTTGTTTATAACACGGGGCTGATCCACAAAACAGGAACGTTCTAGAAACCAGGAACGTTCTGGAATATCCCAGGGATATTGTGTAGCCTCCAAGGCACCTAATTCAACAAGGAAACTAATTCCTATAAGGAAGGAGTCAGAACCTTCCTCAATAACGGTGACTTGTCCACCAAGTCTCCAAACCCTACTACGATTCTGAGGCTCCTACAGCCTATATAAAGGGCCAGACCCCTCATCTCAGAACTATGTTTTTTGGCTTGATTCTCGACCTTGAGATACGTAGGCATCTTGTGAAGACCCGAATTAGGTCACGGTAACATAAGTGCAGCCATTAAAGCACGAAGCTCACGAACCCTAGCCGTAATTTGATAACCTTACTTTTTGTTCCACAACATTTGGCGCCGTCTGTGGGGAAAAAACATCAACCATGGTTAACACACGAAGAACGACAACCGAGAACGTTCCTGTAACTTCTGATCCACCAGCCATCTCCACCGCTCCACCCGTTGTTACCACTACGCCATAGATGGGCGCATGTAACGCACTCCTACTGTTGCATCAGACACGTTTTCTGTTACATTAGGCCTAATGTAACGCACTTTTACCATTTCATCCGCTAACGTTACCTTTGACCTCAAATGTAACGCCCAGCTTCTCAATTGTAACACAAGGGAAAGCGTTACATCAGGACCATAGAGTAACACAAAATCAAACAAATGCAACACTAGGAGGTGTTACATTAGCTTATCCAGAAACACTAGGTGCACGTGGCATGTGGGACCCACATGACACCTGGCATCATGCCACGTTGGATTTGACACGTGGCACCCTTTTGACACGTGGCATACTGACACGTGGCATATTGTGGGGCCCACACTGACACGTGGCAGATGTGGGACCCACATGACACGTGCCATGTGTGGGACCCACATGACACGTGGCACTGACACCTGGCAGTTGTGGGACCCACACTGACACGTTGCAGATGGGGGCCCACACTGACACGTGGCACTGGCACGTGGCAGATGTGGGGCCCACTTTCTAATGCAACACTGCATGTTTACCTAATGCAATACTCTAATTATCTATTTTAACACTACAATAAGGATAATGTAACACTACAATTTAATATTGAAACACTTGAAGTATAGCAATTGCAACGCTAAAATTGAAAATTTTGCAAGATTTGATTTATATATATCAATCCCTTTACAAAATAAACCAACAAAACATACAATCCACCACCACTCCACCAGTACACCTCATAATCTACTCCACCAGTACACCTCATAAACATAAAGCCAAACATATAATCCAACTCCTCCCATCATCCACCATTTCACCAAAAATATGGTCTTGCTCCACCATATATATCATCCAAGGAACATATATAATAGAGTACTAGGCAACATAGTACCAAGCAAGACTAGAGATAACCAAAGTAGTTAAACAACTAAGCAAAAGATACGACAAAAGATAACCAAAGTAGTTCATGGTACTACTGATTGTAAAAAGGGAACTAAGTAGAAGCGCCGACAGTCATTGGGGTTGCATTTTCATCGTCCTCGCTTGAAGCTGTAGCACAAAAGTCTGCGACGTCCAGATTCAAACCAGGATTTGCTTCGGCTAGCTTTTTCAGCAACGTTGACAGTTTATCCTGGACTTTCATGTTCACCTTTGCGTCCAATTCAACCTCCAGATCTCGCTTTATCTTTTCAGTTACATCCTCTAAAAAAGGGTCAACAGGAGCCGAAGTCGATGCCGAAACTGAACTTTTACCATTTCTGCCTTTTAGTCATTCTCGACCATGACCATTAGCAATCAGTTCTGATGCATCCTCACCTGCAGCCACCTTCTCTTTAACCTGAGTCTACAATAAAAAAATTGTGAAAAATTAATCAAGTTAGTCATACAATTATATAATGCAAGGACCTACATGTTTGTTTTTAGGTGTACTTTGTGGCTGCCCAGAAATATTATATTGGTATTATATAGTCTTCCCTACCAAATAATCTGACCAAATAAACCAACAGTCAAAGTCTTTCTTTTTCTCTTAATTTGTAAAAAAAGCCATAAATTCGACCAAGTAAACCAATATTGATTTGTAAGTATCAAACAAGGTACTTACAATTCTTTTTTTAATTTCAGCTGTATTGGTCTTGTATGTTCGACCCTCTTCTCGCTCATGAGATTCCAAATAAACATGAGCATCTGATGGCGAGGCAAGTTTTGGATTACCCGTTTTCTGTTATAAAATGAAGAGTATAAGATTATCCAAGCTCATTGTTAGCACTTACTACAACAATAAAGAATATTTGAAATTTTCACATTATATTCAGTGGCAGAGGCAGACCAAGACAAAAATTAAACAAATCAGATAGAAATAAATATAAAACAAGCCAAAAAAATGCATTGTAACAGTAAATCGAAAAAAATGGGAGTATCCGGCCTCTAAACTTTACAACTAGCAAATTTTATTATCAAGAGGACTTCTAACTTACAAATTATATTATGATTTCTTATATATTACTAAAATGAAAATAACAAAGGCAAATTTACGGTCATTATTTTAATTTGCATGTTCAAAGGAGGGCAAGATGAAAAAAAGTAGATAAATTGATTGTGGATGCTAAACTTAATAAAATAAAATAGTTATGGTTCAGATTCAGGGTAGGCTGTACTATTGCTAAACTTGATAAAAAATGTTAGGTGCAGTTAACAAATTATTACCATTTTTATCAGTTTATCCTTAAAAAAAAATGAACGTGCACAAAGAAAGACACGTACCAACTTCTCTCTAACTTGTGCCATACTGTTGGGACCTAGAGTGTGTGTGTCAGTGACTGAAGCACGTCGTGTTGCATTATCCTTTGCTAATGCCTGTAAAAGTACAAAAATACTCAGTGCACAATTTTATTTTGATCATCTTTTAAATCACAATAATCAGATTGAAAAAGTGTATTAGAATACCTGAACTGCCTCGTCTCCCCAATATTTCACCAACAGCTTAAAATCCTCCAAAGGAATCGTATTCGGCCTATTTGCCATCCTGTCCTCGTCAGTTTCATACATTTTATAATACCTCTCCTTCATACGAGATTTGTACGTCCTCCAACATTGATCGAGTGTCTTGTCCACCCAGCGTTGCCCGTTATCCGGAATTATATAACGGTCCTACGATATATTAAACATTAAATTCATTAATTCAGTGCATAAACATGAAATTAATTGAAACTAATGTTTTGGTAATAGTGTTTACCCTAGTATAGTCCCACATTGTCTTCTTCAGTTGGCCAGGAACAAGACGCCAATTTACATAAGCAAGCGACACATTGTCCTTTACAACTGTACCCAGAAAATTGCTAAGTTCTCTCAATAATTTACGGTTTTTTGAAACCGGCTGACCTTTTTTGTTCAATAAAATGACCGGTCTGTCATTGCGACCTCTTCCATGAACTGCGGTCATTTTTGTCCTTCCTCTCCATCTCCTAGGAGCTACCACTTTATACACCAGGTACACATAAAAAAGCATTAGAAAAAATGTATTCATTAGAAACTCAGTCATAGTCATAAAGAATGTATATATTTTCTAAGCATTTATACTCGGGAGAAATGTATATTTTTCTAAGTATTTATACACAAGAAAAATGTATATTTTTCAAAGTATTTACACATTTTTTCTAAGTATAAGTACTTAGCAAAAATGTTTTTTTTTCTAAGTATAATTACTCAGTAAAAATTTATATTTTTTCGAAGTATAAATAGTCAGAAAAAATGTATTTAAACTCATTTTATAAGCTTTCCTGTACACACGATACCTGCTTCAGTTTCTTCCTCTGCACTTTTTTCCAAGTTTGGCTCAGGAACATTATTGGTTGGTGGAGTTAGCATACCCTGCTTCTGACGCTCTCGCAGTGCCAAATAAGCAGATAGGGTACCACATGCTTCCGCTTTGTTCGACTGTTTTAAAAGTTTACTACATGTCGGTTGCAACAATTTAGCACGAGATGAACTTGTCACTTCCTTATCAGCAATATCATTGGCTCGCGAACTTGTTTCTGTAGCATTGGCTCGCGAACGAGTTTGTGTAGCATTGGCTCGCGAACGAGTTTGTGGTCCACTTAACAACTTCCTTCTCTTGGCATTCTTGATTCTCTACAATTATCAGGAGTTCAGTACTAGGTTTACAATTTTTATGTGAGGTTAAGAAATGAACATTTTCACCACATTCATACCTCAGATGTATCATCACTTTCAGTACCTTTCAGTTCACCAACCTTCTTCTTAATCCCAAATTCTTCCATTTTCTTCTCGTTTTCTTGAATTCGGGCAATTCTTTTTTCTTCATATTTTGTCAATCGTGGTGGCGGTGGGGCCAACTGCAATAATTCAATTAAGACACACATGAAACAGGTACAAGTAAAAAAAAATGTGCAATAATTCACAAGTAAAAAATATATGCACAAGTAAAAAATCACCTCAGTAACGGGATCATTCTGTTCACTGCATTCTTCTCCACTTGAATCGATGTGCAAGTCGAGCTTCCTTCTAACAATCCCTTTGGTGTTCATTGGACTTGCATCTGGTTGACTAGTCAACAAATTTGGCGATAATCGTAAACTCCTTCTCCTGCCCAAGTCAGGTGACTTTCTACTAAGCTTCATTTGCTGCTGCTTCTGCTGGAGCTCATGAGTGGTAACATATTTGCGCATTTCAGTTTTCTTTGGTGGAACTGGTTTTTTTGCTGAAACTGGTTTCTTAGATGAAACTGGTTTCTTCGCTGACCCTGTACCAACAGCAGAAAAACTAGTTATTTGTATGCAAATTTGCAAAAGACAACAATAATCAATAATTTATATATATGACCTTGAATCAGGTTTTTCCTCGGCCTTACGACCACGAATGGCTGCATTTGAACCATCGGCTCAATTTCAGTGTCAACAATGTTGTCTACATAAAATTCTATTTCATCTCCATCCTTGCAGCCATTTACTAGTTCAGTAACCTCTTTGTCACAGGTCAGTAGCTTCCAACTATTATCCTCTTCTTGTTTGATATAGACACCTCCAATTTCAAGTAAATGAAGGTAGTCTTTCACATACTCCATCAGCACTGGATAAGAAAATTCGTCGGTCTCTACACGGTTTATAACCAAACATGTTCCACCAGAATAAGCTTTCTTGCCAAAGGTCCCACTGTGGTGAAGTCTGACATCCAACTTTTTACCTTCCATCCTGCACAAAATTTAAAGAAATGTCACTCTCATGTTTAAACAAAAAACAAGTAAAGGCAGTAAACTTAAAAATAATAATTTTGCATAATAACTATATTACTATAAACAAATCTGAATCGAATCTAAAGACAAATTTTTAAGTACAGTAGTCTTCGAAACATTAATAACATTACAACTATTTAGAACAACTCAAGTTCAACCAAATTACAACTCTAATATTCTAACTAAAAACATTCCAACAATTAAAATTAGAGCTAGTTGAACAATTAAAATAATACACTACAGTACATTAAAACATATAAAGATGCAACTATTTTGGCTTTTTATCAGGAATGGGAACTCTTGTTGAGGGGATATCATCTCTACACCAACTAGTTCCATCAACTTGAATTTCTATTCCACGAGCAAAGTTGATATCGTGTGAATCATAATTGATGACATCTTCTTCCACCGTATCCACGTTTCCAGTGTCACACCACTCCCTCGGCATTTTCTTAATTACATAATGTACCATCTTTTCAATCGGATCTTCCACGTAAAAAACTTGCTGCACTTGCGAAGCCAGGACATAAGGATCAGATTTGTGGCTTAACTTCTTGAAATTTACTCGAGTAAGACCGTATGGATCTTTCTCTTCTTGGTACCAACGACACTTAAACAGAACCACTGTAAATTCTCCCCAATAATCAAGTTCCAAGATTTCTTCTATCGATCCGTAGTAGTTGACAGACCCAACTATCGGGTTCTGGTCTCTCGAATTTGCGAAGCTAATCGTTTCGGCAGACACAAATACGCCACTGTTCTGTGTTGTACATCGAGAATCTCTAGAAGTAGTGTGGAATCGATAACCATTCACTACATAACCAGTAAACTTCATAGCTTTTCGAGTAGGACCCAATGCAAGCACCTCCAATTCTTTTGAAGCCTCGTCCATTTTTCCAACCTCTTCTTGCAACCACGGCCAGAATTCTTCAGTGTGCGCTCGTGCCCTCTTGTACTTTTTCATATTTGCATGACTGTCCACTAAACCTTGATGTTCCCTAAAATAAAACTAAGTTAAAATAGCCCAGGAAATTAAATTTATAAATTGACAGTAAAATTACTTAAAAGCTTACGGAACTTACTGGATCAATCTCCGTACTTCCTTATTACCAGAATTGAACAAAACGTAGCGATGACTTGCCTTACAATCCACATCTTTCAAATTGAAAATAATTCCATCTTTATTCCTTCTTGTTCCAATAGAATGCCCCAGTTGTGTTGGACATTTTTGGAAATCAGTTGAGTGCGTGGTGTTTTTTGTTGCTTCGTAACCACCCAAAAATCTTGAACAGAATGTCACACATTCTTCAGCCAGATAACCTTCTGCAATGGAACCTTCCGGTCTACTTCTATTGCGAACGTATGATTTCAACTTCCCAAGATACCGCTCTATAGGAAACATATTTCGAAGATGCACCGGTCCACCAAGTTCAACTTCTCTGACTAGATGCACAAGCAAGTGCACCATCATGTCGAAGAATGCAAATGGAAAAATCATCTCAAAATGACAAAGTACCTCGATAATTTCTTGTTGCAACTTCTTCAAATCATCCAAATCGATAACCTTGCCCCATAGAGCTCTGAGGAAAGAACTTAATCTGATCATTGGTAATGCAACCACAGGTTTTAATGTTTTCCTCACAGCAATCGGTTACATGTAGTGGAGTATAAAATGAGCATCATGGCTCTTATACCCAGTTACTGTCCTCTCCTTTGTGTTCACATACCGACTAATGTTAGAGGCGCAACCGTATGGCAGTTTAGCATTCTTCAAAACTGAACAAAACATATCCTTTTCTTTGTTCGTCATGTCAAATACTGCTGGCCTTATTTCAAGGTGTCGACCATCTTCACACAAAACAGGATGCAGGGGCTTTCGTATACCAGCTTCTTCTAAATCTTTACGAGCACTAATATGATCTTTTGACTTGCCACTAATATTAAGCAAAGTACCTAATATGTTATCGCAAACATTTTTCTCTATGTGCATGGGGTCAAGGTTGTGGCGAAGTGGATTACGACTCCAATACGGCAATTCAAAAAGGATCGACTTTTTTTTTAAAAGGGGAATCAATGCTACCTGAACCCTTCTTTTTCAGCCCAAATTGGTTTACATACCCAGGCAACAACTCTTCAATATCCCTTCCTGTTAAAATTCTAGGAGACTGCCCCGTTTCAATTTTGCCATTAAATCTTCTTTTTTCCTGCCTCCACTTGTGTTCAAGCTCAAGAAACTTCCTGTGGTTCATATAGCACATTTTCTTGCTATGTTTTAAATAATTTGATGAAGTCTCATAATGGCAGTTGGGACACGCTAGTTTTCCCTTTGTGCTCCATCCAGACAACATAGCGTATCTAGGAAAATCGCTAATAGTCCACAACAGTCGGGCACGCAAATTAAAATTTTCATCGGCGAAGGCATCATAAGTTTCGACACGTAGAGGGACCCACACTGACACGTAGCAATGAGGGGGGGACCCACACTGACACGTGGCAGGTGTGGGACTCACACTGACACGTGGCAGTTGTGGGGACCACACTGACACGTGGCAGTTGTGGGACCCACACTGACACGTGGCAGTTGTGGGGCCCACACTGACACGTGGCAGTTGAGGGGCCACTCTGACACGTGGCAGTGGGACCCACACATGACACGTGGCAGTGGGACCCACAAGACACGTGCCATGTGTGGGACCCACATGACATGTGTTATATGTGGGACCCACATGACACGTGGCAGTGTGCCCATAGGACACATGGCAGTGGGGCCCACGGATACTTGGAAATGGTGGGACCCTGGTGACACGTGGCAGTGGGGTCCACATGACACGTGGCAAAGTGGATCCCACTCGTGACATGTGGCGGTGGTCCACGTGACACGTGGCAGTGGGGTCCACGTGCCACGTGGCAGTGGGCCCACGTTACACTTGTTTCAGTCAAATGTGACACTGATTTCAGCAAATGTAACACTGCTTCTTGAAAATGCAACACTTCTGTGGGACCCACATGGTCTTTCTTTTTTTATTTATAAATGTTAAAAAAAAGCAATTGTAACGCTCAATAGCTAATGTAACACATCGAATCTATTGCAACAGTACATGTTCTACTGCAACAGTACCTTCACAAGTAATGTAACACAATCTCAAAAGTGTTTCAGTAGGTCAAAAAAGGTATCTCTAATGTAACACAAAGTGGGCGTTACAATAGAAAAGCATTGCGGACGCCCATCTATGGCGTAGTGTACGGAGCAAGGGTATGTACCCCCATTAACAGAGACAACCACTCAGCCTCAAGTTTCTCAACCCATAGGGACGAATCCCCATGTTGAGAGAACCTTACCAGTGGACGTCCATCCGGGACGTGAGACCAATCAGCTTCAGATGGTGGTCTCACCATTAAATAGCCGTCCCCCACTCTCAGGAGTTCAGATCTCCACCACTACACTCCCCGTGAACACTGATCCGTTATACGGATTGCCTAACTACCCTCCAAATCGTAGGGATCCTGGACCAAGTGGTCATGCTCTACAGATACCTGAGTCGTATCAGCCTCCCTATGTTAGGGGTTTAGCCCCTCCTGAGCAAGGGTATTATGATTACTCCGGACCTTACACTGATGATTCCTCGTCTGAGGACGATGATCGTGATGAAGCCCCGAGGAGGCGACGTGCAAGCAAGGAGCCTATGGGAAGGACTCGAAGAATCCATGATGGACCTCCTCAAACAGCCGCTGAGAGAATCAAGGCCCATGAGGGTGAGATCCAAAGGCTGAAGGACGATATAGCCAGGGAGCAAGCAAGGCAAAATCAGAATAGGCCCCCTCCAACTCTGAGGGAGATTCCCTTTATTGATTTGGAAAGATCTTCAAGGAGACAAAGAAGAGCTGATGCCCCAACTGGAGGAGTTACAAGGGTGGAAACCCCCAGGGGTGATCCCAAAGACCTGATGCCACTCGGAGACCCTGACGATCCCACACCCCCGTTCACTGAGGAGGTGATGAACGCTCGTGTTTCCCAAAAATTTAAGATGCCCACGATAAAACCATACGATGGAACGGGTGATCCCTCGAATCATGCCAGGACGTTCTCAAATGTGCTGTTGTTACAACCCGCCAGCGACGCTCTTAAGTGTAGGGCGTTCCCTCAAACCCTGGCAGGCATGGCTCAAAGATGGTATAGCCGGTTGCCCGCAAACTCAATTGGCTCCTTCAATGAGTTGAGCACTGCTTTCATCAATCAGTTTGTTAGTGGAAAAGTCCATGAAAAAAGCTCTGCATCTCTCATGCAAGTTAAACAAGGGAAGAATGAGAACCTGAGGGATTATCTCAAGCGTTTCACCAAGGAGACATTGAATGTCCTAGACTTGGAGAACAAGGTAGCTATGATAGCCCTGGAGAATGGAACAACGAACACCTACTTTCAGATGTCATTGGCAAAACATCCCCCTGAGAGCATGACTGAGCTCCAAAGAAGGGCGAGTAAATACATAAAAGCAGAAGAGAGCATGAGGAAGGCAGAAGCCCCTACAACGAATGGAGGAAACGGAAATTCCCGAAAGCGGAAGCAAGAGCAAGAGTTCGATGCTAGGGACAAATATCCCCGGACTAGCAAGGACTCCGACTCTGCCCCTAAGAAAAATTTGGGACCAAGGTTCTCTGAATACGCGAGGTTGAATGCCCCTAGGAGTTAAATCCTGATGGATATTGAGAAAGGCAAGGATTTCCGATAACCGAAGCCACTCAGGGGTGATCCCGCAAAGAGAAACAAGGATCAATACTGTAGGTTCCATAAGGATATAGGACATGACACCGATGATTGCAGGCAACTCAAGGACGAGATCGAATTCTTGATCCGAAAAGGAAAGTTGAGCAGGTTCACGAAAGGCGAAGATCGTGGAAATCAAATGAGAGACTATGATAGAAGAGATAATGATAGAAGGGATAACGATCGTGATCGTAACCCCTAGCCACGAAGGCCAGTTATTAACATGATTTGGGGAGGCCCGACTGCAGCTGGCACGACAAGGAACTCTCGAAAGGCATATGCCAGGGAGGTGATGCACATCGTGGGAGAGGCCCCAAAACGTGCAAAGACTGAAGTAGTGATTGGTTTGGACGATTCAGACTTGGAAGGGGTGAAGTTCCCCCATAACGACCCGTTGGTCATAACCCCGGTAATTGGAAACTCAGAGGTGAAGCGAGTCTTGACAGACAATGGTGCTTCTATCGATATTTTGTTTCATGATGCATTTGTGAAGATGGGATACAACGACTCACAGTTGATTCCTAACAATATGCCTATATATGGGTTCAATGGAGTCGAATCCAATGTCGAAGGGACCATCCAGCTACCGGTTACTATTGGACAGGAGCCCAAGGAAGCTACTCAGATGTTAAATTTCTTGGTAATCAAAGCAGCTTCCACGTATAATGCGATCCTCGGAAGGACTGGACTTCACGCGTTTAAGGCTGTTGCCTCAACCTACCATATGAAAGTTAAGTTTCCAACCAGGAATGGCGTTGGAGAGCAGAAGGGTGATCAAAAGATGGCCAGAAGTTGTTATGTGGCCGTATTAAGAGCTGATGGAGTAGGGGGGCAGGTCCTCCCGATAGAAGATATGGATGTTCGAGGGGATGATGAATACCGCGGGAAACCGGCAGAAGATTTGGTTCCTATACCTCTGGATTCTCGAGACCCTGATAAAGTTACGTATGTTGGAGCGTCTTTAAAAGAACCCTTGAAGGGCAAGTTGGTAGAATCCTTACAAGAAAACAGAGATGTGTTCGCTTGGACGGCAGCTGATATGCCAGGGATAGACCCCCAACTCATAACTCACAGGTTGAATGTCGACCCCAAGCGGAAGGTAATAAAACAGAAGAAGAGGAACTTTGCTCCTGAAAGGCAAGAGGCCATTAAGCAAGAGGTGGACAAGCTCTTGGAAGCTGGTTTTATTGAGGAGATTCAGTTCCCTGAATGGTTGGCTAACCCTGTAATGGTCAAGAAAGCCAACGGAAAGTGGAGGATGTGTATAGACTTCACCGATTTGAATGACGCATGCCCTAAGGATTGCTTCCCCTTACCAAGGATTGACACACTAATACATGCCACGGCAGGGCATGAAATGCTGAGTTTCATGGATGGTTTCAGCGGCTACAACCAGGTTAGGATGCACAAAGACGACATCCCTAAGGTATCTTTCATAACTGACGTTGGTGTTTTTTGTTACCTTGTCATGGCTTTTGGACTAAAGAATGCAGGAGCTATTTATCAACGACTGGTAAATAAGATATTTGCCCATCTGATTTGGAAAACCATGGAGGTCTACGTTGATGATATGTTGGTCAAAAGCTTATTTACAGCAGACCATGTTGAACACCTCAGATAGGCCTTTGAAGTGCTGAGGCACCATAAGATGATGTTAAATCCAGCCAAGTGTGCTTTCGGCGTTGGATAAGGAAAGTTTTTGGGCTTGATGGTTTCAAAACGTGGTATTGAAGCCAACCCAGATAAGATTAAGGCAATCCTCGATATGGAACCACCTCGTTCTGTGAGGGACGTGCAGAAGTTGACTGGTAGAATAGCTGCATTGGGAAGGTTCATCTCAAGGTCTGGCGACAAGTGTTTGCCTTTCTTTCAGGCTTTGAAGAAAGTGAAGAATTTCGAATGGACTTCAGAAAGCCAAGAGGCTTTTGAACAGCTAAAAAAGTACATGGCTGAGGCCCCGTTGTTGGCCAAACCTAGTCCTGGAGAGACCCTATATTTATTCCTAGCGATATCCGAACAAGCACTGAGTGCCGTTCTCATTCGAGAGGAAAACAAGATTCAGAAGCCTATCTACTACGTGAGCAAGGTATTGCACGGAGCTGAGTTGAATTACTCACCAATTGAGAAGTTTGCTTTGGCGCTAGTAACAGCTTCAAGGAAGCTACGACCTTACTTCCAGGCACACAAGATTGAAGTCCTGACGGATCAGCAGTTGAGAAGTATATTGCATAGCCCCAAGGCCAGTAGAAGGCTGATTAAAAGGGCAATCGAACTCGGGGAGTTTGATATCGCATATAAGCCTCGGACAGCCATCAAGGCTCAGTCATTAGCTGACTTCGTGGTTGAATGTACCATCGACAACCAAGAAGTCGGGGGGCAGAAGATAGTGTCAGGCCAAGAAGGCGAAGGTAAAGTTGAGGAGCTTGCACCTGATCAGAAGGAATATTGGGTGCTCTATTTTGATGGGGCATCAAAAACAAAATCTAGTGGTGCAGGCCTGGTCTTGCAAAGCCCCGATGGGTTTTTAGTAGAATATGCTTTGAAGTTGGACTTTCCAACAACCAACAATGAAGCTGAATATGAAGCCTTGATAGCCGGATTAGGCTTGGCCAGAATATTGAGAGTCAAGAACCTTAAAGTTTGTGGAGATTCGAGCTCGTAGTATCGCAGGTGAATGGTGAGTTCGAAGCCAAGGATGAAACTATGGCAAAATACCTAAGGGTTGTGAAAGCCGTTATGACTCAGTTTAATGAATGCTATATGGAGCACATTCCGAGGGAGGAGAACATCAAGGCCGATGCCCTATCAAAGTTCGCCTCTTCTGAGATAGAGAATTACGCAGGGAGTGTTTACTTCCAGGTCTTGAAGGCCCCTTCCATCAATTCGAAATTGGTGGCACCCATTGATATAGGAAGTTGTTGGATAGATCCTATTAAGGCATATTTGGAAACGGGATGGCTTCCCGAAGATACCTCGGAGGCGCGGAAACTATTACTGAGAGCATTGAGATATGTCTTGATTGAAGGCATCCTTTACAAGAGGTCTTTTGTTATCCCGTACTTGAAGTGTTTGAGGCCCCAAGAGGAAGAAGAAGCATTAAAGGAAGTTCATGAAGGGATCTGTGGGCAACACTTGGGGGGCAGAGCCCTAGCCCATAAAATCACCCGTCTAGGGTTTTATTGGCCACAGATGTTGGCAGATGCGCAAAGTTATGTAAAGAAGTGTGACAGGTGTCAGAAACACGCTCCGATTGTTAGGCAGCCGCTATAGATGTTACCGTCGATTAACTCTCCTATTCCGTTTGCCATGTGGGGGATGGACATTCTAGGTCCTTTCCCTGTAGCTTCAGCACAAAGGAAGTTCTTGATAGTGGCCATCGACTATTTTACCAAGTGGATTGAAGCTAAGCCATTAGCTAAGATAACCACCCAGCAAGTTGCCCAATTCTTCTGGGAGAACGTAATTTACAGATACGGTATCCCACGAATCCTTGTAACGGATAATGGGTGCCAATTCAACAATGAGGAGTTTAAGAAGTATTGTGAGGAGAACGCCATCGAACTTCGCTTCACTTCAGTAGCTCACCCTCAGGCTAATGGGCAAGCTGAGGTAGCGAAGCGGATTATCCTTGATGGACTTAAGAAAAGGGCCGAACGTTCAAGAAACAAGTGGGTGGATGAGCTGCTGCCTATTCTATGGGCATATCGTACCACCTGTAAAGTGACAACAGGAGCTACCCCGTTTTTGCTAGCCTATGGAGCAGAGGCAGTAGTGCCCGTGGAGATCTCTCATACGTCTCCAAGGGTTGAAGCATATGAGCAAGAAACCAATGAGGAAGGCATGAGGTTTGCCCTTGATTTAATTGATGAAGTCAGGGACGAAGCGAATGCCCACAATGTAGAGCATTAGAAGAGGGCATCTTTTTATTATAACCATAGGGTTAAAGAAAGGTTCTTCAAACAAGGTGACTTGGTTTTAAGGAAGATATAAGCATCTGGAGTTGGACAGACAGGCAAGTTAGCCCCTAATTGGGAAGGGCCGTATAGAGTTAGCAAAACGTTTGGAAGAGGATCTTACAAGTTGGAAACCTTGGATGGAAGCGAGGTGCCTCGTACTTGGCACGCCTCGAATCTCAAGATTTATTATGTTTAAGCTCTCCTAGTAAGGACTTAGCTTTTAGCCTATCTAATAGAAATAGAAATAAGGTTTATGTAAAACCATTGCAGAGCATGTTGCTTATAGTAGAACTTAACATTTTATGTAAGGGCAGAGCCCATTTCACGTTATTAATACAAGTTTGTTTTCGATTCTACGTTTCTGTGATTTTAATGATGTACCAAACACCTGATGTGTGTAAGTCTAGGATGACCAAGTACCGTAAAAAAAGGAACGTATGAATTAAAGGAAACAAGCATGTAGATAATATACCCCTAGGGGACAGAGTTATAAGTTACAAACAACATAGAATAAAATATAAGTCCATGAAGGACCATGAGCAAAGTTAGGATAAAACGAGAACTGAATAAGAGCCACACGAGGCAAACATAAGCCATGCAAGGCTTAAAAGATAATCACTTCTTGATAGAAGCAGTCTTCACCAATCGTTTCTTGGCTTTAGGAGGAGCAACCTGAACAGGGGATTCTTCTTCGCTGGAGGACCCCATCTCACCTTCTTCCCTACTCTTGGAAGTCGAAGTCGAGGAACTGGTAACACTCACCGATCTGGGCTCGCGAATTCGGCCGGCTAACGGGCGTCCTGAACTGTCACTTTGGTCCTTCCCACGGGATCTCGAAGGGTGCCTCCCAGAACTAGATCCTGAATGTTGGGGAATGGCCTTAGCCCCGGAGCCTGAAGCACGCCTGTTTGCCTGGGAGGAAGTTCCAGCACCTTCAACAAGGTCATCAGCATCAGTCACCTTCCAAGGACTTGGATAAAAGGAAGGAAAAACAACCCCTTTGTGGTCATGGCTGTTTACACTAATACACGCAAGCGTACGTGGTCACAAGTAATATAGATAGAAGTCAAGTTCGTTCTCACAGAGATCTTAGGTTTCAATTCAGTTTTGTACCTATGCAACAATGTATGGTTATAATGCACTGCTAAGACAATTAACAATATTAAGTTTTTTACTAACTATAATATACTAAGATACAAATTAACAAACTAAAAATTACTAACTACTTATATGCGAGAAAAACATGGAATCCTAACTTCATTAAATACTTCGCTTAGATCTGACGCCTTTAATCTCTATATGCAATGGTTTTGATATCTGATCGGACAACACGAAACAAGTACACGCTACCTCTCAGTATACGTATACCAAACTAAACATACATCCATAAAAGAGATAGAAGATGAATAGACACCAATTATGCTTAGACCCTATATGTCTATAGAATTTGAAAACATAACGGTTGAAGAACAAGTTATCCATAAAGATCACACAGGGCAGTATAAGTATTCTCATCTCACACCACAAATCATATTGATAAACAATTATGAACCTATGCTAGCATGGCAAGTTCTAAATCTCAAGATCCACTTTCACTTCACAAGAGATTAACAAATTAGATGTTAGCTACGCATCTAACAATTAAGCACAACCATACGAGGATATCAGAAATACATCACACACAGATCTTTAAAGCAATCAAGATACTAAAGCTCCATAAATAAATCCGTTAGAATCCCATGACAACGATTAGTTCATAATCGAACCTCTCGTCATCATGGGATCTGATGAAACCATGATAAAAACAAAGTATGAAAAAATACAAATAAAACTAAGTAATTGATATGTAATGGTGTGTGTTTTTTTTCTTTCCCCCAAGATGTGTATTTATAGCCTTAATTTGCCTCTCCATCAAGCAATTGCCGTTTTAGAGTTGGAATAGGAGTATGGCAATTTCCGTTCTTGAATGAGAATAGAATTGCAAATTTCATGTGTAGATCTGATTCTGGAATGTTCTAGCCGCCCAGAGCAATTACCATACTTATTAGAAGTAGGAATTCTGGCAATTTCCTGTTTAGAATTGAATTCTGGCAATTTCTGTTGATTCTGTTTTGAAGGAAAATTCTCTTCAATAATTCTGGTCTCCGGACCACCTTAGAATGATAGAAAATTCCGTTATCTTCGCGTGGGCAGTTGAATCGTCCAAAACGGACTTGTAGAACTCAAGATATGGACAAAACAAAATCAGAAATTCTGGCTGATTTTTCACCCGCTGACTGCTACTGTTCATGCGCGTCCGTTACTGTTCATGCGCGTCAGTTACTGTTCATGCCCGTCCGTTACTGTTCACTTCGCTGATTTTGCTCTATTTTCTTCGTTTTAACTCCGATTTTCGTTCCGTTTCTTCCGGCTCTCTCGCAATTTGATGTACTGTTATTCTTTAAGCTCAAAGCCCACCATTTAAGCATGGAAAACATCATCCCACATCCGACTCTTATTCCTGCACAAATTCACTAAAAACACATCAAAAACACCACATACTTGAGTTCAAGTCATCAATTCAAGCCGATACGAAGCATTCCAAGTGGATATAACATCCACTTATCACACCCCCAAACTTAAACCGATGCTTGTCCTCAAGCATAACAATTATAACTATATACAACTAACTAGTACCACTTCCGTAGGTGATCACGGTTGCATTTGGCATATGCAACAAGCCCTTTAAACCCCTAGGCAGCCCTAGTGGACGTGTAAGGTCTCGTGAGGGCCTAAAGCGAATGTACCCACAAAATCCATTTAGCCTAATGCAATGCAATGCATGAATGCAACTAATATGAAAAATGCAACTAATCTAGTACTAATATCCTACCATACCTTCAAATCCTCTCATGCCATATCAACTTAAGGATCAAAGTAAATACGCAATGTCTTGGTGTCGAAAGTGCAAGTATTCACATAGTCTACTCAATGAACATGCATAAGTTCTCACAAGTCCATGTCAAGTGTAAGAATAAGTTAGTAACCATGTTAAGCCTACAAGAGTACATCTTTGAGACAAAACTCGGGATCTCATACGCAAAAACAAGCAAATACTCACAATCCATTCATAAAAGAATATTCACTCAAGAACAAGGGTAAGTGTATCACTCAATTCCAACAAAATCATAAGCATGCTTGACATTTTGTATCAATCTAACTCTTAACACAACATACATCAATGACGATAATCAAAAGGTCTTTATTTGGGTTGTAACGGGGCTAGGGGCTAGGGACAAGGTATGTCAAATAAGCCAAAACAGGTGAAGTGTCAAAAGCTAGTAGGAACTTATAATAAATCATACACAACCACCTATTTTTCCCCCCACATACTTTTACTATTTTTCTTCCAACAAAAACACTCGACTAGTCGACTAAAGTAGGATCACAATAACACAAATATGCTCTCATAATATAACTTTTTTTTCTCTTTTTTTTTTCTTTTTTTTTTCTATTTTTTTTTCGAGAGCTAAAGCAACAATAATATATACAATAACAATGATCCCACGATTTTATTACACATGCCGACTATCAAGCAACAACCAAACCCAAATTTCAATATTTCCCTCAAAATTGTGACCAACAATAAACCCCTCCTTGCACACCTTATTACTCCCTTAAGCACCCTACTAGTCTTTGACAATGTGGGTTCAAATTAATGTAAGGCCAATACAAGAAAAAGCTAGGCAAGTAATGTGGTATGTCACCGAAAAAATAGGATTAAGCTCAACGGGTTAACTAATTGATCATGTAAACATGGAGTGGTAATATGGGAAAAATATGTAATATGTGGTTATTTCTAAATGCCTTTATCATTTTAATCGTCAAATAATGTCATGCGTTTCAAGAAAGACCTCAAACAACTGCTAGCAATGCAAACAATCTGTGGACACTCAAGCAAACGAATAAAATTGAAACAAATATGCAATATGGCTCAAAAGCTCACTTGGCGGAAAAAACATACTCAATCCCAAGCAAAAATCTCTCTAATGCACCTACTTGTATTCAAAGAATGCAAACTAAATCAACTTGCACATATTCATGTCCTTCTAATTACTCACAACATTCAATAAGCCTACTAGCTTCAACTTACTAGTGTATGTGTGTGTACAAGAACAAAGCATATCACTTCTCAATCAAAAGCGTCAACAACACAAAATTCCTATCAAGCATGGGTGCAAATGCAAACTACTATGAACTCACATGATATATAAAAACAGAATGTCCTATATGAAACAAACAAAGATAACACAGACATACATGCATGAACTACTATGAATATGCAAAGCATGAAATCCTACATGAACAAATAATACAACTACTAATCCCTCAAACCACCCCCAAACTTGAAAGATTCAATGTCCGCATTGAATGGAAGTAAATACGAGGGAAAGTAGAAAACATACCAGTATACAACAATGCTTGGGTTGCCTCCCAAGAAGCGTTTCTTTAACGTCAATAGCTTGACGTTACTTCCAAACCTCCATTAAGGATGATAATAGTTTGCCTGGTCCTCTCTTCGTGAGACTTCATCGTCATCACGGCGGCACACTTTCTGCACCTTCTCCTCGCTTGGCCTATTCGTATAACAACTATGTCCAATTCCAATGCCTTCATCTGTTGACCCAAAATCTGTCAATTTGTAGAACAACACACACTCGCGGGCTTCACTTGAATATAATGGAGGAGGGTAAATGTAAGTTGCTGAAGCCTTTGGTTCCTCAAAGAGAACTTCCTCCATTGGCTTTAATGCGCTACCTCCATCTTTAAACTCTGAGTCAAGTAGAAGACCTGCATCTTTCCCATGTTCTTCAGCCTCTTGGTACGCACATACCAATTCTTGAAATTTGTGCAGCTCATCAGTGTCTGTCCCAAATAGTGCCCTTTCCAAATCATCCACCATTCTAGCATGATCAAATTCCTCACATGGCTTGTGAACGCTCACCTCACCTTGGAATTTGTCTTCCTCAATAATGCATGTAGTACCTTGCTCCAATTCACCATTATTTTCTGGAATTGCCTCTAGTATGCATTGTTGTTTTTCTTGTTCCAAGGCACTCAAAATTTGAGCAAGTAGTGTCCCCATAGATTTGGTAGACTCCTCATAACTCTTTGCAAGCATCCTAATCTCCTCCATAACATCAACATCATCTGACTGAAAAGTAGGAGTAGGTTGCTGATGTTGAAACTCTTCACTTCCAAAGAAATACGACATATCTGGAACATCTTGCTGGTACTGTTGAGGATGGTATGGAAAATATGGTTGTTCCTCATAAGTGACATATGGATCAACTCCTTCATAGTAACAATATTGTGAGGGATCATGAACGCCAAAACACCGCTCACATTGATAAGGCATGGATGTCCTCGAATATGCCCACCATGGCAACTCCTAGCCTGCCATCTTCAAAAACTCAAGTACCTGAAACACAACGAACTAAACAAGATAGTTAAGAAAAAATCTGAGTCAGTGAACTCTAACGACCACTATTGACAAGCACATAAACCAAAAATAAAACACCGATGATCCCCGGCAGCGGCGCCAAAAACTTGTTTACACTAATACACGCAAGCGTACGTGGTCACAAGTAATATAGATAGAAGTCAAGTTCGTTCCCACAGAGATCTTAGGTTTCAATTCAGTTTTGTACCTATGCAACAATGTATGGTTATAATGCACTGCTAAGACAATTAACAATATTAAGTTTTTTACTAACTATAATATACTAAGATACAAATTAACAAACTAAAAATTACTAACTACTTATATGCGAGAAAAACATGGAATCCTAACTTCATTAAATACTTCGCTTAGATCTGACGCCTTTAATCTCTATATGCAATGGTTTTGATATCTGATCGGACAACACGAAACAAGTACACGCTACCTCTCAGTATACGTATACCAAACTAAACATACATCCACAAAAGAGATAGAAGATGAATAGACACCAATTATGCTTAGACCCTATATGTCTATAGAATTTGAAAACATAACGGTTGAAGAACAAGTTATCCATAAAGATCACACAGGGCAGTATAAGTATTCTCATCTCACACCACAAATCATATTGATAAACAATTATGAACCTATGCTAGCATGGCAAGTTCTAAATCTCAAGATCCACTTTCACTTCACAAGAGATTAACAAATTAGATGTTAGCTACGCATCTAACAATTAAGCATAACCATACGAGGATATCAGATATACATCACACACAGATCTTTAAAGCAATCAAGATACTAAAGCTCCATAAATAAATCCGTTAGAATCCCATGACAACGATTAGTTTTTTAATCGAACCTCTCGTCATCATGGGATCTGATGAAACCATGATAAAAACAACGTATAAAAAAATACAAATAAAACTAAGTAATTGATATGTAATGGTGTGTGTTTTTTTTCTGTCCCCCAAGATGTGTATTTATAGCCTCAATTTGCCTCTCCATCAAGCAATTGCCGTTTTAGAGTTGGAATAGGAGTATGGCAATTTCCGTTCTTGAATGAGAATAGAATTGCAAATTTCATGTGTAGATCTGATTCTGGAATGTTCTAGTCGCCCAGAGCAATTACCATACTTATTAGAAGTAGGAATTCTGGCAATTTCCTGTTTAGAATTGAATTCTGGCAATTTCTGTTGATTCTGTTTTGAAGGAAAGTTCTCTTCAATAATTCTGGTCTCCGGACCACCTTAGAATGATAGAAAATTCCGTTATCTTCGCGTGGGCAGTTGAATCGTCCAAAACGGACTTGTAGAACTCAAGATATGGCCAAAACAAAATCAGAAATTCGGGCTGATTTTTCACCCGTTGAATGCTACTGTTCATGCGCGTCCGTTACTGTTCATGCGCATCAGTTACTGTTCATGCCCGTCCGTTACTGTTCACTTCGCTGATTTTGCTCTATTTTCTTCGTTTTAACTCTGATTTTCATTCCGTTTCTTCCGGCTCTCTCGCAATTTGATGTACTGTTATTCTTTAAGCTCAAAACCCACCATTTAAGCATGGAAAACATCATCCCACATCCGACTCTTATTCCTGCACAAATTCACTAAAAACACATAAAAAACACCACATACTTGAGTTCAAGTCATCAATTCAAGCCGATACGAAGCATTCCAAGTGGATATAACATCCACTTATCAATGGCTAATCTTATTCACAGCTTTTTCCCAACCTATGGACATGCTGTCCGATTGGACCTCCCTGTCATGTTCATCAATGAAGGCAAGGAATGTATCCGAGCCCAAGTAGTTCTGGATGATGGAATCCTCGTTGTTATGGGTCCTGTTCTCCAAGGCTGCGTACTTTCCCCTAAGGGATGAGAGTTGGTCTTTGGAGGTGAAGTACTTAGCCTCCCATTCTTGAGATTCTTTCTGATGCTTTTCCGCAGCCTTGAGGGCAGTTCTTTCCTTATCCTTATATGATTTCCCCAGCTGGATAGCGTTCTGGAAATGAGCATTCAACTACAAGAATAAAACACCATAAAAAAAAGTTATGTTAAACCATGATGGTCAATATTTAGTAAGAGTAACAAAAGATAAGGGGAAATAAGCTTACGTTATAGGCGTGAAATGCCCCCAAGCTTTCATTTTCCTCAAGGTCCGTTGCTGTTGCGAAGTGAACCTTGTCAACCGGGGCTATGGCATTCCGAGACCATTCCTGAGCAAGAAGATGGCTATCTCGGATAGCGTCGTACTCGCATATCACCCACTCAGGCATAAATGCAGTCTTCATACTCCCGTCCGAACTCCTAATCCTTTTCCCAGCCTTTGAGCAATGCTGGAGGAATTCAGGAACTGGAATATCGTCAAGGTTGGCTTCTTTCTCAGCCTTTTTGATCATCCTTTTAGTAATCTGGGGAGCATGACCCGGCAGACTGTCAATCTCCTCAGCAACTGCAAGAAAAGACAAAGAAAACAATGTTGGAATAAGAACAAGTATGATGAGAATAAAAGAGTTAAAGTAAGAATTACCCTCGGGAGGGATACTACTAAGCCCGGTCTCTATCAAGTTATGCTCAGTCTCAACTTCGCGGTAGTGGGCATTTTGAAAGGTTGAAATAAGCCAATCCCGACTGGCTACTTCTTCAGTTGAGAGCTGCAGCTCACTAACACCCTCACTCGTTCATGTGGTTGAATTTAGACCTGAAAAATTCACCCCAATCTCCTCCTTTCCACCTAAGGATAAAAAATTCGTGCCTTCAATTATGGCATGAGTCAGGCACGGAGGCAGCGTTGATAATCATTCGGGACTTTGAATGATGTTGGATGCTTACCCATCCTTTCCTAGTAACAGGGCTATTTTTGAAAGCAAACAAATGTCTAAATAAAGGAATGCTAAGGCGGACGCCTCCCATGATGCATTCAACCATAAAGATGAATATAAATTTCCAGGAGTTAGGATATAGTTGGCACGGGTTGATTTCAACTTCAGCTAGTAACCTAACAAGCCATGGGTGAACCAGAAACCTAAGGCCAGCTGTGATAGCCCCTTTGTACACATATAAATTTTCAGGGTGCCAATTACAAGTCCTATCTCCCGGTGAAGGGATTCTGAGTCTCAAACCAGAAGGAAATTCATATTTGAGTAGGTCGTTAATATCTCCTACGCCTAAAGTGCTAGGAAATATGAAAGAGTCAAATTCCGCATTGTTTGGAAACACGTCCCAGGGCTCTTCTAAGAGTTGGGGTAAAATTAATTGATAACGAGGAGGAAACACCTTACCTTTCCTGTTCTTGTCCTTGGTCCTCCTGTTGATTGCTTGGAGAAGGGTCTTAGAAGGGACTACGGTGCTCTGACCACCTTTACTTGCCATCAGGTTTGTCTGAAATTGAAATAGGTGCTTGAATCTTGAGAGCTCTTCAGAGAGAAATTTTCTTTGGAAGAAGATGGAAATGTGAAGAATGACTTCCACTCCTACTCTTTTATAAGGAAATGAGAGACCCCTCATAACAGGTCATCTTTCCGACGACCCGCGTTTACAGGTTAAATAGCCGAAAACAGCAGGAAAAAGGCGTTATGAACTCGGAATTGGGTCAAATAAACGATCTAATTCGTGAAAATAAACGAAAGAAACGAATGAAAATGCAGGCTGGAGCAGCAACATAGTTAACAACCTAAGAGATTGAACTAACTTATGCTTAACGAGCCTAAGCAGAGGATTAAGCCGAAAATCCATGATTAAGGCACGAAGTAGAAAGATTGGCTAAAAATCTAATACTTTATAGAAATATAGAAAATAGATTCTAAGAAAATGGTGGGAGTTTTGAAAACCTGCCTAAAATATAAGCCCAGATGGCCAACGAGGTTGTATGTCCTGAATTAAGCCGGTTGATTGAACTCAAGGCCTAAAATTCAGGAACCTTTGAATAAAATCAAGCCAAGGCATGGCCTTACAAACAAGGTAGGAGTTTTAAAGTCCTTGAGTATGAAATCAAGGATAAAAACTGACCATAGCACCCTAGACTTGAAGTCAGGTGTTGAAAACAAGAGAAAAACCCTATACAAACTAATAAAGGAACAAAGACCTCCGTGGCAAGGGGGCAAGGCCAAGGTTGTTTAAAACACCCTATTGTAAGTATGGAAGGGTGTCAGCAAGTCAAGGGCCATAGTATAGCCCAAGGTTATTAGAAACTAAGAGTTCAAGAACAAGTTAAAACCCAGAAGGTCCTGAAAACTAAGAAGAAGGTTGTTTGTGATTAAGGATCACAAAATAAACCAAGGTGTTGTAAACTCACTCTAGAAACAAGGAGGGGAGTTTAAAACAAGTTTTGGTTTGGGTCAAAGTCAAAGTCAAAAGTCAAAGTCAACGGTCAAAGTCAACTAGTCAAAATTTGGCCAAAATTGAAAAAAAAATAAAATTCATGGGGCCCAGCCGACCAGGGGTGGCCGACCACGTCCCCTTGGCCGAATGGCCGACCAGGGTTGGCCGACTAGGTCACCTTGGTCAGGTGTTTTGAAGACCTGGACCCTCTAGGTGGTTTCGTGACCCTCTAGAACGCTAAAAAAATGCTCCGTTTGTGCTCAAATTTGAGATTTGGAAACCTCTCAAGGTCCTCTACAAGCCTAGGTAGGTATCTCAGTGGTTTCAATAAGTTGAAAAAAGGAGGGTGTTTGAAACAAGGTCTGGTTTGAAAACCAGCTCCGAATGAGGTATTTCGCCCCTAAAACGTTCAAAAATGCATATTTTCATGTGATTCTTGCTCATACCAGGAGATTATAAGAATCCCTATCATATAAGCTCAACTTCAAAATTTGAGTTTAGAAATGCCAGGGGTGTTTGAAACCAGGAGGGTGTTTGAAATCAGGAAGGTGTTTGAAACACCTTGCCCAGAAGGCCGTATTTCTTGCCTAGACAACTCAAAAATGAGAATTTTTACGTGATTCTTCCTACAACCATGAGGTTATAAGAATCTCTATTAGATTGGCTTAACTCCAAAATTTGGGATTAGGGTTTCGCTAATCGCAGTTAGGGGGTGATTAACCTCGATTATCGACGTTTAAGGACTCTAACTCTAAAATTAACCTATCTCAAAGTTAAGGGTGGATATCCTAGTAGTAGTCACATTAAATATGAATTGTTTAGCCTTGGTTAAAGCCTTTGTAGCCCCGTTTAGGGTTGTTTAGCCCCGATTAGGGCTGAATTAGTGTCTTTCGCTTAGAAATTAGCCCTTATTAAGGCTTATGAGCAATGACCGTCTGATATTAACCCTAGCTTAGAAAAGTTGAGGGAAATAAATCATTAATGAATCTATGATAAAGGATCCTATGCACGAATTGCACTTGGATTAGTGTCTATGAGCTCGAAACGACACTAATCCTATTCCCGAAAGGCCCAGAAATCTTAAGAAAGAGGTTCAAGAGGTCAAGGAACGTTTAACTTTCTTAAGTGTTAACTTAGGAGAGAGTCTTAGTCGTTGTGAATGTGTAGGTCGCTCCACACTTCATTGTAAGACGATACCCTGGTAGGGCCGAACTGACCTTAAACTTCTACGAAATCAAGTTTTCCTAGAAGTTGGGGGGCAAATGATATGAGTGAAAAATAATCCCTAAAGACATAATTAATATAGTATTTATTGGCTCGTAAATGGCCCAAAACCCTAGCTGGGCATTAAATTCGTGGTTAATGGTTAAGCCCAAAAGAACGGCCCAAATCGGGGACGCCCGGTACAAGCTTGTTTATAACACGGGCCTGATCCACAAAACAGGAACGTTCTAGAAACCAGGAACGTTCTGGAATATCCCAGGGATATTGACTTGTCCACCAAGTCTCCAAACCCTACTACGATTCTGAGGCTCCTACAGCCTATATAAAGGGCCAGACCCCTCATCTCAGAACTACGTTTTTTGGCTTGATTCTCGGCTTTGAGATACGTAGGCATCTTGTGAAGACCCGAATTAGGTCACGGTAACATAAGTGCAGCCATTAAAGCACGAAGCTCACGAACCCTAGCCGTAATTTGATAACCTTACTTTTTGTTCCACAACAGTATTTTTATAAAATATATATTATAGACATGTGTGACACGAAATAAAAAACATGTATAATTATAAAATAAAAAAAATCCTAAGGTGAGAATCCTTATTCTCATATTTCAAAATGTTAAATAGTAATAATTAAAATATGAGAATAACTTATATTAAATTAACCCGATACGAAAAACATCACCTAAATACTCTTAGTTTTTTCTTGCTAGATCCTCGATACTCTTAGTTAAATGAGTACAAACAAATGTTTAAGTGTAAAACGTGATCGTGGAAGTGGAAGTGGTTTAACTTATGTATAAGTGGGTGAGGTTAATTTGATATCCATCATTCATAAAATTTAGTATTTAATATTGCATATTCATTTTCAGCTATAGTAATAAAAGATACTCCTACATAATTTTTGTTGAATTGAACCTCCTGCATGACATCCGGTAAGATTTTATTGTGCTTTTGTTTAGTCAAAATATTATTTATATTTTTTTAAACATTTGAATGTTTGTACTTTTTTAAACTCTCTAAATTTTTGGTAGCTATGTGACTTAATTTGACAAAAAATAACAATATGTGGTTTGAAATTTTGTAATTTATTTCAATTAAGTACAAATTAAAATATGTTATTTAAAGTAGTTTTTTATTTTCCTTTAATGAAGTGTTATTCAAATTTCATTTTTGTGTGAAGAATATGCATGATTTTGTTATGAAATGCTTTCCAATCTTAAATAAAATTGTGTATTTTTTTGACCGATAATTAATTTGTAATGAATTTATAAATTATAAAATAATTAAATTTGAAACTTTATTTCAAATACTTAATTCTTTTTTGGTTGATTTTTATAATTTTATTGTGTTTAAAGTAGTTAGACAATGTCGATTAATCTTTAACTCAATTTTTTTGTACATTATATCTATAAATATAAATGAGAACAATAGTATGACTAATGAAAATAGTACATTCTTTTAAAATATGATATCAGAAAATTTATAAATCTATACTATTATATAAAAGTCGAAACATTAAAAGTTTTGGTACCTGTTTTTTGGTTATAAGTGAATTTACTTATTTACCCTTCATTATAAAGAAAAATATATATGATATCTATAGTATTATAACCCCTAAAAAAAATAATAACATAATATAATTAATGGTAAGTAGTCGATTGCCTTTTTTCACATTTATTTTAATTGAACGTATTACTTTCACAAACATCTACTAATCTTAAAATCATTAATATATACCCAAAAATATTACATCATATATTTATGATATCTATAATATTAAAACTCCTAAAATAAACAATAACATAATATAATTAATGGTAAGTAATCGATTGCCTTTTTCACATTTACTTTTAATTGAACATATTACCTTTTATAAACACCTACTAATTTTAAAATCATTAATATATACCCAAAAATATCACATCGTATTTTTCAATTATAAATAAAATATATTAAAAATCTGTATACGTTGTTTATAAAAACATCAATCGTATCATACCGTACAATCGTTAATATTTCCTTTCAAATTAAAACACGTTAACTTTTTAATTTAAAACTAATATTATAATCATTAATATATACCGAAAAATACTACATCATATTTTTCAATTACATTAAAAGTTTTGGTACCTATTTTTTGGTATTAATTGAATTTACTTATTTACCCTTCATTATAAAAAATATATATAAGATATCTATACTATTAAAACTCCTAAAATAAATAATAACATAATATAATTAGTGGTAAGTAGTCGATTGTCTTTTTTCACAATTACTTTTAATTGAACATATTACCTTTTATAAACACATATTAATCTTAAAATCATTAATATATACCCGAAAATATCACATAATATATATATATATATATATATATATATATATATATATGATATCTATAGTACTAAAACTCCACAAATAAATAATAATATAATATAATTAATGATAAGTAGTCGATTGCCTTTTTTCACATTTACTTTTAATTGAACATATTACCTTTTATAAACACCTACTAATCTTAAAATCATTAATATATACCCGAAAATATCACATCATATTTTTCAGTTATTAATAAAATATATTAAAAATCTGTATACGTTGTTTATAAAAACATCAATCGTATCATACCTTACAATCATTAATATTTCCTTTCAAAATAAAACACGTTAACTTTTTAATTTAAAACTAATCTTACAATCATTAATATATATTCGAAAATATTACATCATATTTTTCAATTATTAATAAAATATATTAAAATATTTATACGTTTTTTTATAATAAGGAAACATTAGTATAATCTGTAAACATGAATATATTAATTTATATTAAATTAAAATTAATGATAATTAGTCGATTGCCTTAATTAAATTATAATTACTATAAACTATTCACTTACATTTTTCACATAAATCGTATAATCTTTTTAATTTTCACGTTACCTTTCTATTTCTCTAGCTAAAATATCTTTTGTTCCAATTATATCACGGGCGGTTCTATTTAATATAATAAACTAATAATTTATAATATTAATAATGAACTGATTACCCTTTTCAGCTAAAACGTATCATCTTTTATATATTTTTTTAACTAAAATCCCTCTTTTAATAGAAATATCACGTACAATATTAATTTCTTCTTTTCAAAAAACATTACGAGAGCAATTGTATTTAGTAAAATAACGTAATTAAATTATACATACTATAAACTAATCAATTACGTTTTTCACCTAGACATGTAAAATTTTAATTTTGTCTAACTAAATCCTTTCTTTTTCTAATCATATCACGGGTATTATATTTAATAAAATAAAAAAATTATTTTATAATTATTAATAATTAACCAATTACTTTTTTTAAATAAAACCTATCATTTTTTCTGATTAAAATTTTTTCATTTCTAGAAATATCATGGATAACATTTATATAATTATTATCAAATTATCTCATATAAAAATTTAGTCTCCAAAATTAATAATTTAAAAAATTAATTTCAATTAATGAAAAAAATTATATAATATTAAAAAAAATCCGTGCATCGCACGGGTTTTAAGCTAGTTTATTATAATTTTTAGAGTGCATAACATTGACAAAAATCCCTAATTCTCTTAAAATATATTATATATTAATTGACTCTGCATGATTAATTAATTATAATCTAGATCACCTTCTATTTGTCCCGTCAATTTTTTTCCGAGCAAATGATAAGGACCTATGTATTGTCATTTCAGATTCTGATGGTCACACAAAAGCATGTTCTTCTAACATCACCAGCAAATTATTAATGTGATTTCGAACTTAATCGAGGAACAAAAGGCCTCTATACCAAAACAAGAATTTACGTGCATGCTAGCATTGTCATTTGTCTGCTACCAAGTCATGAAACCTGTACTTTCAGCATGGACCAGGAAGCATTTAACTTCATTTTTGTGTGATTTTTGTTTCATCGATCATTTTCAACAATTATTATCGATTATGAGGGTTCGGATGTAGAAAGGAGAAGGTAGATGATACTGTTCCCTACTAATAAAAATGATAGCTGAATTTTTCTTGCTAAAAATTTATAAAAATCTAATTGTATTCTCATGAATATTGATAAATATGATATTATTAACGCATCTTCCACCACTACAAAGCATTTCGTCAAAAAAAAAAAAAAAACTACAAAGGATGTGCTAAATATATTTTGTGTGTGTTAAGGATTCATAATATGTATTGAGTAAAAAAAATTGGCTGGTCAATTGTGATGGGTTGAATGGGAAAAAAATCTTGTGTGCTTTTTTCATGTATTTTTCCTGGTTTCCTTAATTCATTCACATAATGTATTAATTGTCAAAAAATATGTCACATGAATAAAATTCCACCGGATCTTTTGGATGAAAACTTAGAATGAAAAAAATTAGAAATTTAATTATGTGAAATACAATTTTTTTAATTTACTAACGTAAACAATAAATATGAATAGTTTGAGAACGTACGAATTTATCTTAACTATATTAAATAAATGTTAAAATTATAAAAATGAACTTATACTTTTTTTTTTGAACTCCGATATAATTAATTGCTTATATTCTCTCACCTCACATATGACATGATGGTCTTTTATTAATTTCGTCATTGATCTTTTCGAAAAAATTTCCATCATTAATATCTTGATCTTATGATTTATTATAAATTTATAGTGATTATAAAATTAAGATCCACCTTTTTCATGAAGGTTTTGGAATGGTTTCAAATCCCGAACACATTGTTTTTTTTTTTTTTTTTTTTTGAAAGCCCCGAACACATTGTTATGAGTTGTTGGTGTTACAATAGAATCGCAATGCATTTCTTGTACTAACTAAAATCTTATAAATCTGATAAATTTTATGGTATAGAAACCAGAAAGTGCTACATCGGATATGTTTCAATAACAGTAATCATACCAAGAAAATAATGAACTAATGGTGGAAACAATGGAAGTTGCTTTTGATTATTTGTATTGATTATTACTTTTTGTTTTAGTTATTTTGTATTAATTATTATTTTTTGTTTTTGTTTTAATTAACAAAATTAATTATACTTGTATTTAACCCTCTTTTATAAGCATATTTAGTTTAACACCATGGAATGATTGAATATGTTTTTAATTGTTGTCGGAAATTTACTTCATATCTTTATCTAAAACATATATACTATTTATTTGCAATATTATGAATACTAGAGATATAAGCTGTAAATATTTGTTTAGTTTCTTTTATTTGATGTATTAGAATTTGAAGTCAAATCCAAATAATCATACAAATACTTTATGTACTTAAAAGATTACATATATAAAATACTACAATAATTATATTTAAGAAATCAAGGTATTTTCTTTTAACTAACGTGACGAACATGTCTAAATTTCACACATAAATTTTCCACAAATTTAGGTACAATTACAATATAGCAAATAGTATAATATGACATAAATTATATGTTGAGTATTTACTACCAAGCATATAATAATGGGTGGTGGTCAATTTTACCAAATACAGTTTGGTCATATTACTAAAAAATACTTATATCTCTGTTAAATGCTTGAAACTCTAATAAATACACCTAGATAGTCATGCAATTAATTATTGTTATGTATATTAAAGTATTAAATACATGTGACACTATATTATATATGTGACATTATATTATATTAACAGTTAATAATTTTTTTTTGATAAAAACAGTTAAATTCTTATAAAATAACAAATCATTTAAATTTTTATAATATAACTCACCATTTCAATTTTGTAAAACAATAATTTTTATTTAATATCAATTAATTATTTTAATGTTTAAAGTTTATTTACTATATGATTTATTTATAGAAACTATTTCCAAAGTATGTTTATTTTAAAAATGAATAAAAAATATTTTAAATTGATATATTAATTAATTAATAATAGAATTCAAGTTCCAATTTTAAATACACAATAAAAACATTTAAAAAGCATAAAAATATATTAAGAAGGTACATATACAGTAAGCTTAAATTGAAACGTTTTCAACCTTCTCTCCCTTTAAGTTCTAACCCAGCGTCCATTAAAAAGATTTGAGGGGGCTTCCATCGGTTTTCACCAGTGGAAAGCCCCAATTCCTTTTCGTTTTCGTATCTTATTTTTCATTCAATAAAGCTCACAATTTATTTGGATTTCAATAAGTTTCTAATTTATTTGGGTTGTGTTAGTATCTCTCCTTGTGAGAGTTTGGTTTTTGTTTTGATTAAGTTGTGGTGTGTTTCATGACCGAGCATCCATGGTCGAAAGCTCAAACAGGATTAGATCCAGATGGAGATCACAACAAAACGAGTACATATAAATCTCGAGATGGATGCGGTGAAGAGGGTACTTGTAAATATATCATTTTCAACAAATCACGTGATTATATCCCGAAGAATGGATTAATCAGCTATTGTTCTTGTTTACGTTTGTTCGACTCAATTATGTTTGTAGATGTCGTATGACTTATCATTAATGAATTAATTTTTATTCAAAAAAAGAAAAAGAAAAAGAAGGTACATATACACATGATTAAATTACATATTAACATTCAGTCACGTATAGATTTCCATTTTTTTGTGTGTATTCCATACTCAACAAAAACTATTAGATGTATTAACATAAAGACTATTATTAATTAGATTCAGTTACCTGAGACTCTTCTTGCCGAGTAAACAAATATTTTCCTGTGAAAAATTTAAATTTATCAATCAAGGTAATTGAAATATGTAACTAAAAAAATTAATCCATTAGTTATAGCTAAAAGAATATATTACATTATAAAATTTAGAAAAACCTATAATATTACCAATAAAATTTAGATAAACCAATAATAATAAAAGATGTTTAGACCCCAATAATATTAACAATTGACATAATAAATTATAAAATATGAAATAGCCCAACAATTGCATATATTACAAAAATACATATTTTATTGATAAATAATAATATCCTAAATATGAATAATTAATATAACACATATATTACAAAAATACATATTTTATTGATAAATATCAATATCTTTAATTGATCAAATTTAGAAAAATAATTACTACAAAAAAATAAGTACATAACAAAAGTTAGCAATTTTATATTAACTAGTGCTTTTTAACTACCCTGTTTTAAGGAGGAATAGTATAATCATAACAAAAGTTAGCAATTTTATATTAACTAATGCTTTTTAACTACAATGTTTTAAAGGAGGAATAGTATAACTTAGTGTACACATCAAATAACTAAACAAATACATACACATTTGTTAAACAAGAAATATAGTAAAATTTAATATATGAATAGAAGGGTGAAGGCCCTATCTACCCCAAAATCAAAGAGAGGGAACCAAAATACCCACGCCCAGTTCGGATGGCCCTAAATACCCACGAGATACGCTACTACCAATCACGTTTCTTGAGTCACGCAACTGCTAGTGGCGTATTCATTGTACACGCTTATGTGGGAGTAGTATCAAGCCCATTTACGCTGTTGTGACAAGCTTGACTAAAGATACGCTGCTTCCAACAGCGTATCCCACGACTCATTCATTTCTGCAGAATCGACTTCTCTCTCGGGAGGCGATTATTCGTCGGAAAACATTCAACCTCAGTTCGAGCATCTCCCTTCATTTTACGTTTAACTTTTATATACCATTTGATTTGGATTTCAAAGCTCTACACACCTATACCATTTCCAATTCACGTCTTATGCTATAATTAAAACTCCCACATGAACCCTAATTCTCATGATTTTCCGATGAGCTTCAAAACTCAGTTCAAGCATCTCCCTTCATTTTACGTTCGTGTTTTATACACCGATCGAATCGGCTTTCAAACCTCTACAATCCTATAGCAGTTATGATCCATGTCTTTTTCTAGAAATAAAACCCCCAAATTCAATCCAACTGTCGCATCTCTTTCGATCGGTTGAAGCACGCCCCTGCGGGGCCAGAGGAGACATGGAGACGGGGAGAGAGATAGAAATAAAGGGAGAGAGAAGTGTGGTGGTGGTGCTGCTCACGGAGAGAGACGAGAGAGAGATGGTGCTGGTGACGCAAAGAGACGAGAGAGATCACCGGAAAGACGAGAGAGATGAGCCTGAGAGGAAGAGAGACAAAGCTTGGGATGCGGTAGTGTGAGAGGCGCATCCCGTGGGTAATTAGGGTCATATTTCCGCATATGGGTATATAGGGCCATGAGGGCGTGAAAATGAGGCATTTAGGTCATTTCCTCATAGAACAATGCATTACAAAATTGTTTAAACTTTAAATATAATAAGTAGAATTTTTTCAACACAAAATTAAAATAATATATATTTGAAAGATTATAAATTTAAAATATGAAAAAAATATCAACTAATAGCAAAACTTGAAATTTTATTATAAAATACAAAATAAAGTAAAATTAGATTATACAAAATGGTTTCTAAACACAACCTGCAGCTTATTCTTTCTTTCTGGGTTAACACAACCTGCAGCTTATTCTTTCTTTTTGGGTTAACGCTATATATATGTAGTAATGATATCAACTTAGGTTAGAACGTAAAACACACTAAAATCACAAGAAGAGAACCACAAGCTAACACAAAAAAAATCATACTATAACATGATAATTCCATAACTTGAACCATAGCAGATATTGGTAAATATTTTTTACTACAACATGACAAAATGTTGTATTAAAAAAAATAGACAAGATGTTTACCTGACTTAGGTCAAGAGGATGATAATGAAATTTTCTTTTTAGCCACGGTAGATGATGAATTCAAGATGAGAGGAATATATTCACAAATCTTTTTCTCATGTTTTTGTATATGAAAAAGAGATACACCACTCAAGTAATAATAGGTTAAATATATATATATATATATATATATAGGGGGCTACTCCAATACAAACCTACAAACCAAGCATAATCTAATATTTCAAGCTAATCTAATGACCAAACTAGGGGTACCCCAATACAAAAAATGCTTAAAATAATTGGCTCTATCCAACAAAAAAATAAAAAAATAAAAAAAAATCACTGTTCACGTGATGACGTGGCAGTGGATTTCACTGGTTAACGGTGCTTCGCACCTTCTTGTACGGCGCTTCGCGCCTTTATCATTCTAAAGTTGTAAGGAATGACAATCAATGGTAAAGGCAATAGACGATTGACGGGTGTGTCGAGGGCCTGCGGCCCTCATGACTACCTAACTCATCCGTTTACTGTCTTAAATGCTTCGCATTTCCACGGCAAGTTTTTTTTTTTTTTTATGGATAGAGCCAAATATTTTAAGCATTTTTTGTGAAGGTACCCTTGACGGGAACCTTAAAATAAATGAAATATATTTAATTTAGTGTTGGTTTGTAGGTTTGTATTTTAAAAGTGGTTTGTATTTGAGCACTTGCATATATATATATATATATACTAGGTTTTACACGCTACATTTATTCCCAGGCACAGAAAACTAGGTCAGCTAGGTCACATTTAGGGTTATATGTGTAATCTCCATGAACTGCATTTTGGTAAAATTGACCTCAATTCGGCAACTATGATAATCATATTATCTAATAATACCAAGCATATAATATTTTATCTAATTATATGTAAACTATATCTTAAATGGTAATAAAAATGCAAAATGTGCCAAAAAAAATATTGTAAAATTAATATTTTACCCCTATTTTGAAATTACTACTTTATCCCTATTTTTTTAAAAAATACCAAAATATCAATCTTTTATAATTAATGCAAAAATAGTTAAACTTTTGTTGATTCTACGAATGGAACCCTTGACTTTCAAGTAGAAAATTTATTTCACTACCATTGTGCATTGATTTTTGAGATTGTTTTAAAAAAATTATTAGATAAGCCACATTCTTTTAGTATCCTATTACCTTTTTTGATTTTACTTTTTGAGTAAAAAAATTGTTGAATTTATTATTTATGGAAAATAAAACTATAAAATATACATATACGTAATTAAGTTCGGATAAAAAATTTAAATTTGTTAACATTCTTTTCTATATATATATATATATATAAGATATAAATAATAGATAGGATTATATTTTACTGAAGTAAAAAATGGAATTATATTTTGAAAAAGATTATAATTGTACCATACATAATTTTTAGATTTATAAAAATTTAAATATGTGAGTAAATTAAAATTTTTTTTTCCGAACAATCATTTAGACTTTATGCTATGTAAATAAATAATTGAATTTTACTTAAAATTGATCTTTTTAAAATTTATTAAGATTTCAACAAATATATAATGATAACACATATTAAAAACAATATAAGATGAACAAAAATAATGAAGTTAGATATTATATAGATGAATAAATTCTTAATATTCGTGTAATCGTATGATTAAATTTTTTATTTAAAGTTGAACCTAAATTTTAAAATAAAAACATAGATATTGAGTAAGAAAGACTAGGCTAAAAATAAATAATTGATTTTAAAAGTGTACATAAATATGCATATATATATACATATATATATATATATATATATATATATATATATATATATATATATATATATATATATATATATAAAGAGGAAGAGACAACAACCATGACCTCTACATGAAATTAAGAGATTTTGTAATTGATTCAACTTATAATCTTAAATACACGATTATTTTTTATAAATATATTTTTATGATCTTAAAATCACACCATTTTACGTATGTTCATGTTGTTGTTGTACGTGAACTATATTCATTGTTCAAATTGATAAAGTTTAAATTAATATAGAGAGAAGATTGCCCTCCAGTGCCCCCTAATATGCCATTTCGAGTGTTGTATCTATTTTTTTTTAAAAACCCATCTGATGCGCTAGTTCGTATGTCGCATTAACGATATTTCTGAACATGGTCTGCAGTATCGGGCCAGATACGGCACACAAAATGCCGCATTAGGCATTAATATGTCAGACAAAATTGCGTGTCAGATGTTGCGACACACGAAACAACGTATTCATGAGGTATTTTAGGTCGAATTTCTGAAATGGGGTAGGTAGAGACATGAAAATTGGAAATGGAGCATTGTGGGTCATCATCACCCAATATACCAATGAATTATAATCATGTTATTATTATCATATCGATAATTGTCTATATTTTTATGAAATTTGTTCAAATTATAAAATATTTAAATACAAGACAATTTAATATTATAAAATTACTATACATAATTAAGATATAATAGAAATATTATTTTTTATCATATTTTTAGTTAAAAATCCTCCATCAAAAAATTATAAAATTATACAATTTTAAGCAAAAATATTATTTCAATAATTATATTACCCAGAAATTTTTATGCTAATTCAACATAGCGAGGAATAAAAGGCCTCTCTAACAAAACAAGAATTTAGGACTAATGTATTGTCAACAACCGATTGATGAAACCAGTATTTTTAGCATGGACCAGCAAAGATTCAATTCCATTTTTGTAAAGTTAAAAAAATACTAATTGAATTTTCATGAAAATTGAAAAATATGATATTTGAATATCTCTAGTCTTAAAATTTCTTTAACTGGAATATTTGCATGACGTGTCAAAATTAAAAATTAGAAAATGTGTTAAAATTGTATTTTTTTTTTTTTTGTTTTCAACTATACACTCTTTTTAGGTAAACTTTTTTTGCTTAATCCGTGATATTTCCTCAGCCAAATTTTTACATTTGGTTTGGACACGGAGGATGTAATATTATTAAAATAAATGATAAATTAAGTAGTGGGTGTAATATTAATTTTATTGTTAAAATAAGTGAAGTAGTAGATGTAGTACTGTAAAGTGTTGAAAAAATGGAATGAAGTATTGGATGTAATAATGTAGTTTATTGTTAAAAATTACTAGACGTCCAAAAGGAAAGACGTAATGAAATGAGAGGGAGAGAGGGAGTATCAATTATACTTGTTGAAAGTTATGTATCAAATTTTGCATTATATATGGGTTATCACATTAAAATCATCCTTTTTGTTCATTACAAGTTGAGATGATAATATAATATTTTTTAATTGTAATTAATCATTATAATAACTTTTATTAAGATATAAAAATTTACAAATTCAACACATTTTTAATATTGATTGAATTTTGTTTTATCCTTATCTTAGGTTTGTTATATGTGAATATAATTTCCTCGGGAAGCTCTTTTTTTACTAGTGTAGTAGATTGATTGTCTAGAAATTAAAGTTTATGATTAAAACGAAACTTTACAACAGCTCTATCGTACACGTTCACTTGCATCACATACACAAGTGCTCTCTACTTCTATCGTTTATTATAAAAATTCTTTTCAAAATCATCTTATTAAAATTATTTAATATTAATTTAAATTTAATAAATAAAACAATATTTTGGATATCTTAAATATCGAAATCTTTGAAATTTAAGTAATGAATATACATAAGTAACATTGAAAGAATGAAAAGGTCACTTAAAAAAATTATACACTTTGAAAATACATAAATATATATGTATATATATATATATATATATTATATATATAAAGAACACCTTATAAAAAAAATAATAAAGAACATCATCATAATACTTATTTTTCATAAAAATTGATATGTAAATTTTAACAACAATTAAGCTTAACATATCGAATCTAACATAGAATCTCATTTAAATTTAAAAATCAAATGTTACATAGAATCCAATATAGAATCTCATATATATTTTTGTAATAATAAAATTATGTATAATCATGTTACATTTGATCACAGTTTTTTGTTAGATTCTATTTTTATTCATAAAAGACCATTTTGGATGTGAAAATTAGATTCTAAATGCGATTTTATATAAGATTCTGTGGTGTTTTTTATTGTTCTTTATATAAGGGTGTTATTCATGGAGTAATATATATATATATATATATATATATATATATATATATAGGCAAATGATCAAATACAAACCTACAAACCATCACTAATTTGTACTATCAAAATCACTATTTATTATTTATTTAAAAAATTTAAAAAAACCCAAAATTACTAAAATAAAAAGAAACCCAACCCCGACCCCCGCCTCCCCGCCCCCCGCCTCCAATCATCTTCTCCGACGACCTCCGGTCATCTTCTCCGACGAGCTCGAATTTTCCAGCGAAATTGAAATTTGCAGATCTGCTCCTCTTCGTTTCCGACCTCTGGCCCCGCAGGGGCACCATCTTCTTCGTCCTCTGCCACCATCACCACCACCTGCGACGCACCACCACCTCAAATCCGGTGACCTCGGAATCCGATGAGTTCAAATTGAGCTCAAAACTCAACACAAATTGGCACAAAACAAAGCTAGCATCTCCAGGAGTCTATATAACCACCTCAAATTGACAAACAATCAACAAAATGGATCAATTAAAACAAAACTTTCCAGATCTAAATTTGTGTATCTGTGTGTATGTAAAGATGTATGTGTGTATGTATCTAAACAATCATGGTGGTGGTGGTCAATGGAGGCGATGACAGGTGGTGGTGGCGTTGGCAGGTGGTGTGGTGGCGATGGGTGGGGGGTGGATGGGTGGGTGGTGGCGATGGGTGGGGGCAGGAGGTGTTTTGGGGGGGGTGGTATTAGTGATTTTAGGTGAATATAATAATGATTTCAGGTGGTTTGTAGGTTTGTATTTTAATTTGGTTTGTATTGGAGTAGCCCTATATATATATATATATATATATATAGGCAAATGATGAAATAGAAACCAAGTCTTAAATAGAAACTAGAAAACACTACTAAATTATATAACTGAAATCACTATTTTACAACCCCTAAACCCTCCCCCCAACCACCACCACCACCACCACCACCACCACCATCACCACCACCACCTTCCCATCACCTACACCCCATCACCACCACCTTTCGACGAGCTCGAATCACCACCATCTTCTCCAGCAACAATCCGGCGAGCCTCCCTTGCCACCACTTTCTTCCTTGCTGACCTGTGGCCCCGCAGGGGACACCATCGAGCTCCGGCGATCTGCTAATACACACTACGTCAAATTTGGGCTTTCGCCACTCTTTTGTACAGTAAGGTCTGTTTCATTTAGAAAAAAACGCGTGGCTAAAGGTCAACGTCCCAAGATTTAGCCACACAATTTTTGATTGCGTGACCGAAAATAATTTTTTTCGTAGATCTAGTCACAATTTTACAAAATGTGTGACATTTGTTAGTCACGTTTTAAATAATTGACCAAATATGATAAAATTGCATGATTTTTTGTTGACTTTGACCAATTCCAAAATTTATAGTCACACTTTCAAAAAGAAAAAAGACAATCACTAGCCACACTGCTTTGATGTGTCTAAATGTACCGAAACGGCCACAGTTATATTCAGTGAAGTGGATAAATAGATAATAACATATGGTCACTAATGTTTAGATGTGACTAAAAATTAGAGTTTTCTGTATATATGTCATAGCTGTTTTGCTTAAGGAAGCTAAAAATTAGTGACTGTAATATTGTGTGACTAAAAAGTACCCTTCTTGTATATGGTCACTTTATTACATTTTGTGTATGGCAAAAAATATGACCAACTGGACATGAAGAATTGGTAACATAGCACACCTATATAGCAGACCAATACAAACACAAACTTGATTCATCCAAGTTGCATACTAGATGACCATATCATGATATGCCATAATAATTCAGCTAATTACAAAGATAATGACGTTTAAAACTAGAATTTAACCAAAGAGTAAATTAATCAAACCAAATATAACAATTTAAATCACATGTCCTGCTAGTCAAAGGTACCAAGCCAACATTAGAATTCACCATTACATATTAATTCTTCATCAAATAAAAAACAAAGAAAATGACCAACACAATGATAACATTATACAACTTCCTACTTATCATCACTACAACAAGAAAAACAGCTTCAGAGACCACTTTTCAACCGTTGTCTGTCATAGAAGTTGCACTTTTACAAGCCTCCTTACAAGTTATTTTCAGTCTCTAGCACTCAAAACGTGAAAGCCTTTAGCAGTTCCATGCCATTGACCCCAGGCCCTACTTTGGTCACAACCTTCTTTATATCTTCCTCTCCCCAACTTTTAGGAATATTGCCTACAAATAACTTATGCTTCGCTTGTGATGTTGAGTACTTAACCTTCCTACCCTGAAGAAATAATTAAACTCAACATAAGTCATTTCCAAGTGCATACACAACAGCAAAAAAAACTAGGGATTTAAAATAATAGAAATACCTTAAATTCAATATTATTGAGGTCTTTAATGGCCTTAGTAGGCAAATCCTTACTTCTAAAGGTAACAAAAGCATAACCCTTATTTTCACTTGAGTCTTTTCATTTCAATCTGTTTGCAATAAATCACGCAAGCGTACGTGGTCACAAGTATCATAGAATTAAGTTGAGTTCGTTCCCACAGAGATCTGGTTTTGATTTTAATTCAGTTATTGTACCTATGCAACAATGTATGGTTATCCTTCACTGCTAAGACAATTAACAGATTTGGGTTTTGCTTATCTAAAATTAACTAAAGAACAAATTATTAAACTAAGAATTAATTAACTACGAGTATTAAAATCGAATTACTTATGCGAGAATAAACATGGATCCTAACTTCACTATATGTAATGGTTATGATAACTGATCGGATAACACGAAACAAGTACACGCTACCTGTCAGCATATGTATACCAAACTACCCATACATCCACAAAAGAGATAGAAGATGAATAGACACCAATTATGCTTAGACCCTATATGTCTATAGAATTTGAAAACATAACGGTTGAAGAGCAAGTTATCCACAAAGATCACACAGGGCAGTATAAGTATTTTCATCTTACACTACGAATCACGTTGATAAATAATCATGAACCTATGCTAGCATGACAAGTTCTAAATCTCAAGATTCACTTTCACTTCACAAGAGATTAAAAAATTAGATGTTAGCTACGCATCTAACAATTATGCACAACCATACGAGGATATCAATTATACATCACACACAGATCTTTACTGCATCAAGATACTAAAGCTCCATAAATAAATCCGTTAGAATCCCATGACAACGATTAATTCATAATTGAACCGTTGGTCACCATGGGATTTGATGAAAACATGATATTAAACAAGATAATAAACAAGATATGAATGAAAGTAATAATATTAATCAGATTAAGAGTTGAGAAAACAAATCTAAAACCTAGAGTATTGCCTAATTACAAAAGTAGATCTGGAATTCCAAGTGCTGTCATGATCTTTGGAATTTGTCTCCAAATCTGATCTTCTCTCCTTGGCTAACTCTATGTTTTTCTGAGTTATCATCCCTAATTACAATGATACAATGTGTTTTTATAGGCCCTAGAAGTCTTGTCCAACAAGAATAGCCTTAAAATACATCTTCAATTTGAAATAGGGTAGAAAACTGATTTTTTTCCGCATCAAAAATTTATCCACCAGCGCCACGCGCGCCGCCTGTGCCCAGCACGCGCAGCCTGTGCCCAGAAATCTGCTACATGCGCTGCTTGCGTGCCTCACGCACCGCCTGCGTGCAGCTTGCTGCCAGGTTGAATTTTCTGCAGTTTTTCTTAATTTTCGCTTCAGTTTCTTCCCGTTCTTTTTGCAAAGGCTTCCATCTTCAATTCCATGAACATGAATCTTTATGGTAACTCAAAGCAAGCTTCCTTTCTTCGTTTCCATGCTCAAATCAACTCCAAAATTGACGGAATACACCAACCTTAAATGACAATTCACGAACCTGCACCATTAAACAAAAACACATCAAAACTACAACAAACTTGAGACTAAGACATCAATTTAAGCCAAAATGGAACGCTCCAAGTGGATGTAAAATCCACTTATCACAATCTTTCATTATACGAACCTGTTTTCAACATATAAGGCGAAAAAATAAATGAATGTCACATAGTACATTAACACAAAGCCTTGTAAAATACACTGCATATCAATAATCTAGACAATATCTCAGATTACCTCCGTGACTTCCCCTATGGATCCACGGAAGAAGCAGCATTTTCAAGACAAGCCCTACAAGAACTTGCATTCAAAGTCCACAGGCTACTAGTTGCTGCTGCTTGTTTTGCGATAAAAGGTTACCAGACAGAGAGAACAACAAGAACTGCATGGATACCATCCTTGGTCATGTTGACACAGTTAACAATTTCTTTGCCAATGTATTTATCTTCAACGGTAGCATTGAGTAATCCTGCCATAGGCATTAAATGAATATGAGTTAACAATTTAAGGGCTCGCAAAATAGTTTATCTCATTTCAAATCAAGTGCAAAGTACAATTGTATTCTCATCAAAAGACTAAATACTTTGACATAAATTTATGTTAAGTTAGCATAATCACTCTTTAAGTCCAAATATGCGTCTAAGAAGGAAATGTACCAGGAGTGTCAATGACATCGAGAACCTGACCATCTTCTAATACAATTGTATGTAGCGTACAAGCACTAGTAAAAGCAGCTGAGTTATTACCAGACACAAATGCCTTCTTTGGCATAATATTATTGCCTGTTGAACTTTTTCCAATACCAATACTGAAGGAATTTACGGATGGGCGGAAGCGTGGTATAACAATTATTTCCGTAAAAACCATATATCGCACACATAGAAAATCATACAAAAACATAAAAGGGGAGGAATCGAAACCATACCTTGAAAATCGAAGCTTTTAAAATGGATGGTTGCTAGCAGTTACTTCTCAGAGTGTGAAGTACTCTACCGGTATCCACCAAGAATAATCTTCGATGAAGCTTTTATAAAATGAGTTTTTTATAAAAATGGAGATTTGAGAGAGAGAGAGAGAAAGAAGATGGAGGGAGGCAACTAGGTTTTCACAAAACCGCTCTTGCATACACTTCTCTTCTCATCTCTTTCTATTTATAGGGCACATGTAGGTTTTTATTATAATTAATATATCATATATATTATTATTTAAATCCCACAAAATGTTTAAATAATAATTAAACTATTTTAATCATTATTAAAAACAACTTGCTCTCTCAAAATACCTTCATCAATAAATTAATCTTTTTATGGTGTGACCCTGTAGGTTCAATATTAAGCCGGTAGTAGAAATAAATAATAATAAACTTTTTATTTATTATTTATATGAATTCTAATAATTCATTAAATATAATTAACTGATTAATTATATTTATTCTACATCGTGAGTGATGCTTCTCAACATATCGCGACTATCCGGATAATATGAATTCACTGCTTAGAATACCAAGAACCTATCAGTGACTAGTTACCGTACAATTAATTCCTTCTACCCTACAATATCCCGATTAAATACAAGGCATGGATCTCGTGTCAGGCCTATCAAATTTAATCATATGATTTCTTATTCATAATGCAAAGTTCATATTAATGCAAATTAGAAACTCCTTTCTAATTTCATACACTCTGGCCAGAGATTCCAGAACTCGCATAATAACAATAACATAGGATATTCACTTCCTTACTGGAAGGGGTAGATTCTATATTGACCGTTAACTATCTCCATACAAAAATCCCTATGCCCAGAATAGACCTAATGGATGTCCTTGAGACTAAGGACTAAACCAAAGCACAGTTCATTATATATAAGATAACTTTAACGATCTCAAGTCTAAGGACACTTGTACAACTATCACTCAGTGAACAACTATCGACACGTGAGTAAACTCTATTAGTTGTCCAACTTATCGAGTCATGTTCAGTGAACTTATTCCATAATAAGCACCTACATACTAGCTATAGTGTCACCACACAAATGCCTATGAGAACAGACATCCTCCTAAAGGGAGCAAGCATAGTATGTACCAATCTTTGCGGATTCACTAACTTCCGATTAGTTATCCTATGATCGGGAACTGTTTAAGTCTAGAGTTATCATCTTCTAGATCTCACTATTACAATCTCATTATAATTCTAGAAGCTTTACTCTAAACTATGGAACATCTTATTTAACACACTTTAAATAGATAAAGTCCGTAATAAAATCAAAACAAGTCTTTTATTTAATATTAATGAAATCAAATAAGAATACAAGAAAGTTCTTCCTAACTCATCATACATGATTGGATTTAGGACAAACACTTTCAATCTCCCACTTGTACTAAAGCCCTAAATCAATTACAAATATTTACAAATATTTACAAATATTTACAAAGATTAAAAATCAGCCCTAAATCAATTACAAATATTGAGAAATCCCTAAACCGAAGAAGCAATCCAGTCCATCGAAGAAAGCTAATATCGGAGTAGTTTTTATGTATGTACAGATTATGCATATAAACTATAAAGAGAGAGAAAAGAGATGGAAATAGACAGCAAGAGGGAGATTAGGGAGAAATAAAGAGTGAAAAAAATATAAAAGAGAGATAAAGGGATTTAGGGCGGCGGGCTGTTTCGTCTAAGTATTAGGAAAGAGCGGTCTTTTTGCCGCTCACTCCATTTTCATACATCTATTTCCATGAAACATGGTGCCTAAATAACATTTTCTATGTTATATATATATATATAAATAACATATATATATATATGTGTATATATATACATATATATATATATTTGAAATTTTTAATTTGCAAATGATAATAAACATACTATAATTTTATATTTATATATTTATTTATCAATTAAATATAAGGAAATATAAAAATAAATTATGACTAAAATTTGATCAATTTTCTTAGTCTTTATCCAAAAATACATTTAAGTAAGAACACGTAAGTGTATATTTATATAGGTACATTTTTAAAAAAAATGATTAATTTGAAAATTAATATTCAATTCTTTATACATAATTTGAAATAATATATTCAAATATTTTTAGTGATAACAAAAATATTTTTATTTTAATAAAATATTAATATATATTTAGAAATAAAGTTCATTTTAAAATGTAAAATGTAAAGTTCATATTCAATTCTTTATACATAATCTGAAATTTTATTTTTAGTAGAAAATGTAAAATTTTGTTCATTGCAAAATTATGGCAACGCAATTTGATACCTACAGCAACATGCAAACACTTTTATTTTATGGTAACATAACTTTTCTACAACGGGACACGATCCAGATTCACTGTATAATTTTTTTGAATGATTTCTTCGATGATCGAACCGTACGGATGTTAATAAACACTCATTTTAGTGTTGGGAAAAAATAAACCAAAAATAAGAAGGTCGGGTTGTACGAGATTTTAACAAAAACGTAGTAAAACTGTTGCTTCCTATATAACGGGACACGATCAAGATTTACTGAATAATTTTTTTTGAATGATTTCTTTGTTGAGTATTGAACAAACAAAAGAATACAGAGGGGGGGGAAATGGATTCTTGAACTTTTCTTGTTCTTGAATCTGGTTGATGTATGTAGCAAGATATGTGTTATGTGTGTGCAGAAATATAGGTGCGGAAAATGAACAACACAAGACAAAATATCACTTTAATCTAATATTTTATTAGATAAAGATTTGCTACAACCTGTGAATACAAATGGTAGTATTCTTAGCTTCATTTTTCTCAGAGAGATGTATACCTTGAATATGTATGTGAAAAACTTAACTGCTAGAGAAGTGAGGTTGTGTTCTTATAGAACATGAATACAGCCTACTTACTACAAATAAGGTGGCTAAACAAATTTACTTTCTAGTGTGTCTATCCTTTTTGAGTAAGCATCCAAACGGCTACAGGTTTGACTTGATAGATAACTCTGAGTTCTCGAATATTGCAAAGTTGACGTATCGAATTACTTCTCGAATAGCTCTTTTCTTCAGGAATTCTTGAGTTGTCGAATAGAGCATTTTAACTTATTGTATCCCTGAGATATCGAATAGCTTTCTGAGTCTTTGAGATATCGAATGAATCTTGACTTGTTGACTCCTAGAGAACTCGAATGATGCTTTGACTTGTTGACTTTCTGAGTTCTCGAATAGAGTAGTAGACATATCGAATCTCTGAGATATCGAATGAGATATTGAACAGTGCATTCAGAGATATCGAATAATGTCTTTTGAGATATCGAATCCCTGACTTCTCGAAGGCTAGACTTCTCGAATATAACAAACATACTTCTCGAATTGGTACTTAGGCAAATCTTCGTTCTCCAAAATCTAACTATGTTTATTTTGACAGTCTTGATCTTCAAGCTTGAGGCATGATCCTTGGAACTTCTTTCAAGCATTATTCTCAGACTTTTAATTACAGTTACACAGATAGAAATTGATGCCTATTACAAGTACTACAACAAGTAGAAACTCTACAACTAGAGGTTCCCTCAGTTAAGAGGTCATGTAGGTAATGCAAAGCATTACAAACAATTATGCTTGTTATTAAATGTACTCAGGCATGCCTCTGTGACTAACATTCTTCGATGATAGAACCGTACGGATGTTAATAAACACTCATTTTAGTGTTGGAAAAAATAATTCAAAAATAAGAAGGTCGGGTTGTACGAGATTTTAACAAAAACTTAGTAAAAGTGTTGCTTCCTATAACGGGGCACGATCCAGATTCACTGAACGATTTTTTTGAATGATTTTTTCGAAGATCGAACCGTACGGATGTCAATAAACACTCATTTTAGTGTTGGAAAAAAATAATCAAAAAATAAAAAGGTCGGGTTGTACGAGATTTTAACAAATATTTAGTAAAAGTGCTGCTTCCTATAACGGGGCATGATCAAGATTCACTGAACAATTTATTTTAATGATTTTTTCGACGATCGAACCGTACGGATGTCATTAAACACACATTTTTGTATTGAGAAAAAATAATCAAAAAATAACAAGGTCGGGTTGTACGAGATTTTAATAAAAACTTAGTAAAAGTGATGCTTCCTATAACAGGGCACGATCCAGATTCACTGAACGATTTTTTTGAATGATTTTTTCGACGATCGAACCGTTCAGATGTCATTAAACACACATTTTAGTGTTGGAAAAAATAATCAAAAAATAATAAGGTTGGGTTGTACGAGATTTTAACAAAAACTTAGTAAAAGTGCTGCTACCTATAACGGGGCACGATCCAGATTCACTGAACGATTTTTCTGAATGATTTTTTCGACGATCGAACCGTACGGATTTCATTAAACACACATTTTAGTGTTGGGAAAAAATAATCAAAAAATAATAAAGTCAGGTTGTACGAGATTATTCAGTGAATCTTGCATGCGTCCCATTAGTGGAAGCAACACTTTTACTACGTTTTTCTTAAAATCTCGTACAAGCCGAACTTTTTATTTTTTGATTATTTTTTCCCAACACTAAAATGAGTGTTTATTGACTCGGGACTCGGGTGTTATAATAAATTTTAAATTGTATTACAAATATATTAATATTATTATTATCATTATTATTAAAAAACTAAAATTTTTAATTAAAAAATTTGAAATCATTTTAAAACAACACTGATGAAAAAGAAAGACATTTTGTCCGCACAAGGGTTAAAATCATTTTAGATTATTATTATTTATTATTTTTATAAATTTGATATATAATAAATTATGAATTTTAACTTTATAATAAATGTTTAATATAAACATAAATTATATATTTTACTGGTAAAATTAAAATTTAAAAATTAAGTTTATCAGATTTTAAGACTAAAAAATAAGTATTTAGTATTTTTTAAAGTTTTATAATTTAAAATTAAAAACAACTAAAATTACATATTCTAGTATGAAATAGTAATAATTATAGCACAACCCACCACTTATAGCACAGCTGGTACCTTGAAAATTTTGGACGGCTTATTTCCCCCCTTCACGAAATAATTCACAAATTTCCCCCCAAAATACTCTACTTCCCCCAAAACACACCACCGACTCTCTACTCTTCTCTCTCTATATCTCTCTAATATTCTCTCACTCTCTCTGTGAACTCTCAACAAAATCGAACAAAATACTCTCGAAAAACAAAATTTCATGCTCCGATTGATAATTAAATTCTTATTTTTTGCATTTGGTTTTCAACTCTTGGCTCTATTTTTTTTTTATTTCACAGTTAATTAAATTTGGGGCTTTCATTCCAGGGCTTTTACTAGAGGGCCTTCAATTATGTAATCAATCTCTAACTCATTTGACTTCCAATTTAGAGCTTTCAATTTAGGGCTCGGATTAGCGATTTAAATTTATGGATTTTGGTTTTGGTTGTATTCAAACTAGGACTCAAATTGATTTTGTATTCTTATTGTTTTCTCAAACTGCTGCAGACGACACCTACAGATGGTGGTGGAAGCCCGGTGGAGAGCTATAAAGTTTCCACCAATTGTTTTTGAGATAAATGTACGCCTCTTCTATGGTGGACCGAAGAATATCTAAGCAAGTTCATGATGTGACTCAATTTATACCCTTTTTGTGACTTATGTAATTTAGAGTAAATAGGGTATCGTTCTACGCCAAGGATCATGGGCTCACTTTTCTTCTATTTCGCTATTAATTTAAAAGATTGATTGATTTTGTGAATTACCTAATAACTAAATTAACTAGTAAACAAGAAAAAGTTTATTTGTGAATAATTAGAGAAACATGTTGGAAAGCATGAATATCCACCACTGAACCTATGACACAATCCTGAAATTCCTTGATATGTTCTGAATATACTTATAGAGAACTTGCCATGGACCACATAGAAACAAGCTCTGTTATTCGTATCATGGACCACATAGAAAGGCTAACATGAATTACACACTTATACAATTAATCCCATGGACCACATATAAAGATTAATTGACTTTACAGATAAATCAATCACATAAACTAATTGGATGTCCACATACCACGGTTAATTCTCGATTATCTATAAGCATTGAAGCATATATAAGCACAATCAAGAACACATCTCCGAAAATCAAAACTGTATAATTGTCATAAGGTTTAGGGCTTCAAAACAGCCATCCAACAATAAAGATCTAGCCAGCCACAACCATAGTAAAAATCATATGATACATGAAGAGATTAAAATATAATACAAAGTGTAGAGAAAGAAGAATTATCCCTATGTTGTTGATGTCGAAATCTCCAAGCATAAAGTCCTCCCTCTTCTCCTCTTGGCTTCTCCTCCCATGGCTATGGATACGTGTAATATCTCTAATAATCAATTAATACAAAATGTATTATTTTTATTGTTCCAAGGAATATATGGCTTTCCAAAATTGAAAAGGTTTATATGGTCAAAATTCGTAGTTGACTTTTCTGTACTGTTTCTGGACTGCTCCAATTGGACTTTGATATCTAGCCCACTCTAGAATGAAAGAAAATCTTGTTATCTTCGCATGAGCTATTTAATCACCGAAATCTGATGTACAGACCTCAAGATACGGCCCAAACAATGTGTCTTGCGCGTGCAGCCCAATTAATCCGAATTTAATTGTAATTTAGCTCCAATCCTTTCCAATTTAGAATTCCATGCTTCCTACAATAAAATATTATAAACTAATTAATAAAGATACAATTAAATGCAAAATATAATTAAGATTGGAATAAAAATCATCTAAAATACATATAAAAATATACTCTATCAGTTCACGATAACGTTCACGGAAACATTTATCTCAATCATGTATCCTCTCTCTCTCTCTCTCTCTCTCTCTCTCTCTCTCTCTCTCTCTCTCTCTCCCCTTCATAATTTCATGTTTGCTCTGTAATTTCATTTTTTTTATGATTTTGCTTTTCGCATTTTAATGTTGCTCTGTAATTTACTTGTCCTGCTTGCTTCGAGTTTTGCTCTGTAGTTTTGGTTTCCTTGTTCTTTCAGCTTCAACGTCTAGGTCTTTTATTAGTATCATTTTCTGGGGTACCTATTGTAAGTGAACATCAAGCTTCACAACCTTGCATTTTTCATAATAACACTTCGTTTATCTAAAAAAAGGATGAGTCAGATGTAGTTCTTGACTGCATTGCCAGAATGATGTCTAATACCTTTTTCTTGGTTTTGTGGGAGGCTTGGCAGAAATTTAGATTTTGTTTTCCTATAAAATGCTTGCTAGTCACTTGATGGTTCCTGTTTGGAGCAATTACACCACCATGCTATATTATAGTTCATTCTCAATTTAAAATCGACTTTTTTGTTGTCAGAATAACAGAGGAAAGGAACATATATTTATCTATTTAGTTAATTAATTTTTTTTTGCTTTCGTGGTGATGGGGGAGGGTTTTTTCCTTCTTAGAAATTGAGCAGGACAAGTAAGGAGGACAGTTCTTCCTTTTGCATGTTTAGATTTATTGTTAAGATATGTGGTGAATGGCTTGGATGTTGGAACTGAAATGAGTGGTTTCTGCTCCTTCTGTCTTCATCTTTTATTATTTTTTTAAGTTACACAACATTTCTTTACATTTTACAGGAGAACTTAGGAGACTCAGGAAACTTGTTCTTGACTCGAAAAAGAAGAACATGAAAGTTGCATCAGCTTTAGTCAATAGAATGCTTGAAAAGAACATGTTTCTTTTCGGTGCTATAGATTTAAAGGAAGGGTCTGTGATTGAGAAGATTAAAGAACTCAGAGCTAAAGTGGATGCTACTATTCGAATTGCACAGAAGTATTTGTTTTTTTCCTTTTAAATATCAATACCTGTTCTCATTTTCTATTATTGTTTCGAACTTTGCTTACAATGTTGATGAGGGCAATAAAGAAAATTATTGCACTGTTCCCTGGCATTTTTTTTTTGCTTGATAGGTTATTTGAGAATAGCCGGATCGAGCATTTTATTCACATGGACTTGGTAATTATCAAGTACTCCTTTGATAGTATAGTACTAATTGATTTTTTGTGTTGTAAATGATAGGAGTACGAGATAACACCGTCTATCAAAATAGGGATAATTGCTTATGTCTGCTATTTTTGATGTGTATCAGGGTATGGAGCTTGATGTTGATTACCTCAAGAAAATGTCATCAGAGTATGAAGCAGCCAAAAAGTTAGCTATAAAATGTAATTTCAAAACTACTACTTGATTTGGTCAACTGCCAACTGGTCCAAATGAGATACAAATATATTAGTAGTTCACCTTATATGTTGTTCTAGTTCATTCAGTTATATTATTGGAAATTCAAACTCCTGATTATATGAGCTAGCTAACGCCTTTTTGCTTTTTGTTTTTGGTTTATAATATAAATTCCCCTGCAACAGAACACGATAGTTTTATTAAATTCAGGGAGTATCTCCAAAGTACATATGAAACAACTACATATGCTTGGTGCATGTCACACGTCTATCCAATGTATGTTAACAAGAAGTAAATTTACAAATTAAACATTTTAATGATTTCGAGATGATGTTTATGTGCTTCTAGTTTTATTGGATGGCATATATGTCAGGTTTGACGTATATTCACCTAAGCTGACTACTACTTCTAACCACCAAGCTGACTACAATAGTTTCACAAACTAATTCTGGAATTAATTTAAATGTTCACCATTTCTAGAATTGCTTTGCTAGCATTTCTAAGCTATATGTTGGATACATGGGGTCTGGATTATATAAACCTTGTAACCAAATATAATGAGAAACAGTAGTTTAATGTTATGTGCGTTTTGATTTCATAGCTCTATTTTCTAAAGTGTGAAATTTTTTTTGTTAGGTAGTGGAGGTGGCTGGAACTTTCTTGTTTCTTGGGAATGAGGAGGTTAAGTTAGATTGGGGAAAGCCTTTAGCTCAAAAGAGGGAAACTGAAGTAAGGCAAATGGACTAATGCATATATCTCATAGCATCATATTCATACAATGGTTTGTGGATGAAATTGACAAGCTGAACAAAAAAATGTGAATGACTGTTCGTCAAGTTAATTAGTTACAATTTTTACGATGTGGTTGTTTATAGGAAGGATTTTTTTTACAAGACTTCTAGGAAGGATTATGTACTTATATATGTGTAAAGATTATTATGGAGCTGATCCTCATTCAAATAACTTATGAAAGATGTTCTTCATTCAAATCCTGTCATAAGTTGTAATTTTATATAATATTTGATTTATATTTCCAAATTAAATAAATTGATATGCTGGGATCCACAACTATTCTTTTGACAGAAATTTGGTCATAAGTTGGACTTATGAAGGAATCTAAACTTGTGACAAGAATATGGAACTTGTGACATTTAAATTGTACCCTGTTATTTGGTTAAGTGTGTGTGGCTATTACTATCCTTTAGCCACACTATAGTTTCTAAAAAGTTTTGTGACTAAAATCAATTTTCTTATAGTGACAAAAATATAATAGAAACGACCACATAAAATTATTTTCATGTAGCCATATCAAACTTTTTTGCCACGATTTCTAAGAAATAGTGCCACCAAAACTAAGCCTTTGATGTATATATGACGTTATTAATACTCTTTAGCCACTAGGCGTCCTGTGGCTGAATGTTGGTATTTAGTCACACTTTTGAGCTTAAAGGGGGGCTTTCAGACAAAAATGGTGGTATAATTTAATCACTCGTTTTTTAGTTACAGCCACGAATCAAACGAGTGTCTGTATGGTACCTACGATGCTATCTCCTTTGGTGACCCTTGGGCAAAAAAAAAAAGCGTGACGTAAGGTAAACAGCCACACATATTTTATGTGGCGAAAGCCAAAATTTGACGTAGTGACACACCATCAAATTTATTACTTTTTGCTTGGTGTATGAGTCTGAGATTAAATGTATAGATATATATATAGGTGTATGTATAGTTGTATGTGTCTATTCAAGTACAATCAGAAATGACGATTGCCGCACAGTGCTTGACTTGTTTTGTATTCGAGGAGGCAATGGTGGTGTGGGGGGCAGGGTGATGGAAGAAGAAATAGGTTTTGTTCTGAAACTTCTGCTGAACTAGTTGATGATTTCCACCGTATAATTTAGTGATTTATGTAATATAAACGGCTGATTTCTATAATATAATTTATTGATTTCTTGGGGGCTGGGTCTGGTTTCTAGTTTCTATTTTAAATTGGTTTCTAGTGGAGTAGGACTATATATATATATATATATATATATATATATATATATATATATATATATATATATATATATATATATATATATATATATATATATATCCATGAAGAACATCCTTATATAAAGAACAATAAAGAACACCATAGAATCTCACATAAAATCGTATTTAAATTCTAATTTTAACATCAAAAATCGTTTTTTATGCATAAAAATAGAATCTAACAAAAATTAGGATCAAGAATAACATGATTACACATATTTTTATCGATAAAAAAATATATAAAATTGCATAGTGGATGTTATACTAGATTCTACGTAACATTTGATTTTTAAATTTAAATGAGATTCTACGTTAGATTCGATATGTTAAGATTAATTGTTATTAAAATTGGTGATTCTTATAATTACAAATCAATTTTTATGAAAAGTAAAGTATTATGATGGTGTTCTTTATTATTCTTTATATATTTTTAAATAATAATCATTTAATTATATGACATATTGGTCGAATTATGACTATATTTTGTTATAATAATATAAATATATATGGAAGTATCGTATATACTTACATTCAAATTTTTGTTGATATTATCATATTCAAATTATGATTCCATAACAATCTATAATGTAATATTTGTTTAAAATTGAATGTAATATTAATTTGTAATTGTGTGAAATTTTTACTGTCTATTATATAGTTTTAGTTTGTTTTTACTTTGTTGATTTATAATTTGTTGTAAATTTGTTAATAAATATGTGATATAAATTTATTTAAATTGATTTTGAAAATATTTGGTTTACAAGTAATTGAAAGAGTCTAAAAAAGTTGGGTGTAGGTAAAGAATTTTAACTTAAATAAATATAACTAAAGGAGTATTTAATTGAATATTAATTGGAGTGTAATTTAAAGAGTTTCTTATTAAGTTAAATATGTGGTTTATTTTTTGTAAAATAAAATTTTATATGTATTTAAATTTATATTTTCACTTTTAGAAGGTGTTAACAAACTTTTTTAGGAAGGTGTTAACCGATCGACCAACCAATCAATTATACCCTGTTTCGCTTATAATGGTATAGTATAGATTTTAATTTATATTTTCACTTTTAGAAGGTGTTAACAAACTTTTTTAGGAAGGTGTTAACCGATCGACCAACCAACCAATTATACCCTGTTTCGCTTATAATGGTATAGTTTAGATTAATTGAAGTGTAATTTAAAGAGTTTGTTATTAAGTTAAATATGTGGTTTATTTTTTGTAAAATAAATTTTATATATATTTTAATTTATATTTTCACTTTTAGAAGGTATTAACAAACTTTTTTAGGAAGGTAGTGACCAACCAACCAACTTGTTTCACTTATAATTGTAACGCCCCCAAATCCGGGGTCAGTAGATTTGGGCGTCACGCTAACAACTCAATAATTCTAACAAAAATTGGCCATGATGTATTCGTAAATACAACATAAACCTGCTGGATACTAAACTAAAAATCTGAAAATCAAAATAAAACTGAAATAAAACATAAAAGCTCAATCAAAAGCTCTTTGACCCCAACTCCCAACTCAGGATCTTAGGTTACAGTTCTAGAAACAAGAAAACCCAAACCAACTTAAATACAACTTTATATACAAAACTTAAATCACTGGTATAACTTCGAAAGGAAGTGTACCAGGCCACTAATCAAATACACACTATAACTACTAACTATATTTACATACAACAAATCAAACTTTAAATCTAAACACCTTGATCCACATCAGCTTGATAACAGCGTTCTGCTTCTGCTTTCCACTTCTGAACTGCGCAGGCTAAGTCTCGCCACTAGTTTACTGAAAAATTAGATTTTAAAAACAACAAGTGTGAGCCAAAGAATGCTCAGCAAGTTATATATATAGAACTGTACTGGATGAAATAAGAATGAAATAATCGCAATTCAAGAAATAGTAGCAATAAATATAAGCGAAGGAATGCTCACTAAATTATAATCAATACTATACTTGAAATCTGGATTCTTAACTATAACAGAAGATTAATATCATTTAAAACATTTATAACTCGAAATCAAGATTAATAACTGAGAAGGGTCGTAATACTAGATTCAATACTTTTAATACTTGCAAAAATACTTTATCTAACACTTTAACGAAATCTCCAAGAAATTCTCAGTTACTCAAATCTCATTCATGTCGCTAAGCATTTGCATACCTAGCTGCCTAACCGGCCTGACAATCATGAGTTTGAATTACTAAGAAGATCTCAAATCATTCTCGGTTCTCACTATCACTGCGCAACACATGCCACAGTGACCGTAATAACCGTGAATTATTTTATAACAGTCAACAAGAATATACAACTACTCTATAAAAAAAACATTATCTATCGTCGTTACTCATACCCTTTACATAACATAAACACCCCCCTTTAATATTCTAACATAACACTTCTATTTACTACTAACCATCTCTGCCCCAGATAAAACTTTGAGAGAAAGAATATCAAGAATTTTTCCAATCATTCTTACTCCACTTTCACGTACAATGTTACTTGCGAAGGGAATAACTGAAAAACTTCTATCTATCCTTAATCTCATTATTTTACTGAGGTTTCAACTTTTATCATATAGACAACAATTTAATCTGGAATACCCAATTTCTAAACCGACAATCATTTACAGTAAAACAGGTATATCTTATCAAAACATTCCTCTCATTAGAACTATTCCATCAATAAAACATCAAAACATTCATCTCTTTAAAACCATTCCACAAATAAAACATACTTTCCGTAAAACTTTTTGAAACATTTAAATTGATTTTATTATTCTTCTGATTACGGACAATACGGGTGATCAGCCACGTAAAGTCTTCCTTTCTTTGAAATTAGGTTCTCAATTAGGCAACACATTGGCCTTTAATGCTGGACTAGGACCACCCTAGCCTCTTACGCTAAACAAAGGTGCTGGACTAGGACCACCCTAGCCTCTTACGCTTGACAAAAGTGCTGGACTAGGACCACCCTAGCCTCTTACGCTTATCCAACTTATAAACCATCTTATTAATACTTTAAAACATTTCACTTTTCAGTCCTTTATACTCACTGGCAAAAGACCAGCCCAGTATAAGGAAATTTTAAAAACATCTTTAATTACTTAAGCCATTTTAATGAGCGACAATACTTAAGAAAGAATAATACTGGCAATAAAACTGTATTTCTACTTTTCACATGATATATGAACAAAATATATCCTTATCAATACTTTGTAGGAAAGAAAACTAGCAATACGGATTTGAAGGGAATAATTATATTGAATAAAAACATATGTATCTCGCTTGAACGATAAGCGAGGGTTAGTACACTTGCCTCGTTTCCACGCGTCGATTCGATACTTAATCTCGGTCTTTATTCGATCACGCATACATCTTCTTCAATAAACCGTCAACATGCACTGGCTCTATATCGAATCCCTAATCATACTTGAAATAATAGTAAAGTACTATTTAGTACATAAACAATCCAATCGATAACTAATTACTTATAACTCACAAAGCAATACATACATAAATATATATATCCACACCTCATTAATCATCACATATGTACTTAAACACTTATACACATATATGCCTTTGAATCTTTAAATCAAATAATTTAAATAACTTTAAAACGCAGGGGATTTTTAGAAAATTTCGGCATGTAGTATTCGTTTATCGGACTATGGGCACAGCCCCTCAAATACAATTCATCCCTGCTTTTCAATTCAACCAATCCAAGGAAATAACAAGCTGTTTCTATGACAGCAACATAAATTAAACAAATAATGAAAAGTACCCGCCCGAACATGCGGCAACTAAACACATAAGAAAAGTATCCGCCCAGACATGCGGCAACTAAACATGTAAAGAAATTTACCCGCCCAGACATGCGGCACCTCAACACGTAAGAAAAGTAAATTGATAACTTAACTTTACTATAAATTACATTTGGAAACTAAATTAAAACAAACCACATAGCCTCTTGGGCCAGTGGTACTTTTCAGAAACCATTACTGAACATTTATACAAATATTCATAATTAGTAAAACCATTTACAATTTGCAAATTCATATAAATCTTTGATAAATAACCTTTAAATCGAAATATACTACTTAAAGCAATTATACAACTACTTAATCGAAATCATTTTAATCCCAAGTACTAATGACTGATAACCGACCATCAATTAGCCACACACATTCCATCACCAAGCAATTGTCAATTAAGGCATTTAGCACATATTTTAACTCGACTTACGACCATTAGCATTTAGCACTTAAACACTTACAACTAGTAACTCATATAAACTCCACATATTATATGACAATAACAATAAGCAATTAGTAGTTATCAATTAACAATTAATCTTTGCTAAACACGAACACTTATAGCTAACAATATCGACTCTCCGAATTGAATCCCGGAAATAAAGCAAATTGAATAATTTACCATACTATGCTAATTACGAAAATTAACACCTTAGCAATTATCAATTAACTAATAACAACTAACAATTATAGCCTCTCCGAATTAATATAGAAATTCAACAATATTCGTAATTTAAAATGTCAATCTAATTACGACCATTAGCACCTTAACTAGCAAATTTTAAATCTAATCAAATTACTACAATTCAACAATATTATCACAATTTAAGTTATTAATCTAATCATAAAATTAACACATAATCTCACAATTAAAAACTAATTAAATTAAAACAATAATATAATTAAAATAAATACAAAAAGATATACCATTTCGGTTCGATCCGCCGGAAAATCAATCCACCGGAAAAAAAATCAATCTCGACACATCTCTTCTTTCTCTCTCTCTCTCTCTCTCTCTCTCTCTCTCTCTCTCTCTCTCTCTCTCTCTCTCTCTCTCTCTCTCTCTCTCTCTCTCTCTCTACCACAACTGCTGCCGCGCAACCCACCTGCGCCGCCTGCACCAGGCCCACCGGCACCACCGTGCGACGCCGCCTCCTCCTCCCCGCTGTCCGGTCGCTGCTCTTCCTCTCCCCGCGCAGCGGCGCGCGCCACCAGAACACACACACACAATTACACACACACACCAAGATATACACACACACGAATTATACACACATATATGTATGTATATACACTCTAATTGATTCAAGAAATCAAACCCCCAATTCCATTTCTCTCTTCCTCCCTTCTCTTTTCTTTTTCTTCGTTTCCCCCGACTTCTCTCGATGCTTCCACTCGACTGGGCTGCTGTTATCTCTTAATGGGCTTGGCCCATTTCTTATATTCTATCACTACAATTCGTACTTTAAAACAAATACACGACTTTTACAAATCGAATTAAAATAGAATTTTACGAAAATTAAACTTTTCATTTTTAAAATAAAGAATATAAAATTACGAACACCCACATATTTTTAAAATATTTTTCGGATAAAAAATGAGTTAAATATGAATTTTCAAAGTTTTGATCCTTTAAATACAATTAAAACTCTTAAAATCATTTTAAAATACTCGACCATCCAAATTAATTCAACCAACAATTTTAAAAACTCAATAAATAAATGAAGATAATTTTACAAAAGATTTCATGATTTTATCCAACTCCGATAAATAAATAAAGATTTTCGAATATCAATAATACTTGATTTAAATACTTTTAAATCACTAAAATACAATAAAAAAATATTGGGGCACACATTGGCACACATAAATCCATATATACTCATATAAACTCGATACTAAATATCGTTGAATTCCACAACGATATTCTCAAATCCAATACCATACTTTAAATACTAATTAACATAATTAAAACAATAAAAATAATAATAATAATAAATCCTACAATAATCCGGGATCTTACATTCTACCCACCTTAAAAGGATTCCGTCCTCGGAATCAGGTAAAGAAGGGTTACTGGGGTTTACTCTACCAACTCGGGTTGCATCCGCAGCTCTACTAATCTGTACTCTGGATACTTATTTACTCTACTTGGATCTCTACTGATCTCTCTATATAGAACGACTCTAATCGTAGTACTATACGTCACGCGTTACTAGTATTCTAAACTCGATTGACATACGTTCAAGACTACTCGAGATCTTATGATTCATGATATTTGAAAAGAACGATTTCACATCGTAGCAAAGGTTTCTACAATTGTGGAATCAATGAGTTTTCAAACAAATATTCTTTGAAATGAGAGATTACTGAGTGATCAACATGATCAAATGAACCTTGTTGCGTGCCTTATTCAAGACATGACTAAAGGTAATTAACCTTCTTGTACTTCACAACACACAAGTGATGGCGTCCCATCAGACTGCTATCACACAGACAAACAGTCCTTGTGTCCCCTATAAATAGGGTTGTTCACCTCAGTTGGAGTAAAGAAACACAAAAAGATTCGAACATCGAATTAACAATCAATTGATGAGAAATTCTCAGACATACCCCTGGATTACAACTAAACGGATTCCATGGGTACTACTTCAGAAGAAAAAGATAGTCAGGAAAGAAATAACTGGCACAATACTAAGAAATGATGGTCTGTCAACAATAGGATTTTTCACTGATGAAGAAATTTCGAAACTCATATATCAAACTTGACAGGGTTTAGAAATAAAAGAAATAGGCATCAAAACAACCTCTGTCATAACTGGAATCCCAAATTCGGGGGAAAGACAATTGTCAAAATAAACTCATCAAGGGAATATTGATTAAGAAAGAAAGGTATTGCCAGGGTCTCCACGTACATCTTCTTTGTCGACTCCTTCGCTGACTCGTCATTCGATCTAGACTCTGAAGGTTCCACTACCTACAGGTTCAAGGGTTTCTACCCAACTCCGCTCAACTATTTGCCACCACTCACATCTTAACTCACTAACTGGTACTATATCCAATAGTCCAACACGAGTCCTATATGAACTCTGACGTTCCTTACTTAACTATACACACTCCTACACACTCTCGTTTCTAGTTTACTATAACCTACGCTCTGATACCAACCTGTAACGCCCCCAAATCCGGGGTCAGTAGATTTGGGCGTCACGCTAACAACTCAATAATTCTAACAAAAATTGGCCATGATGTATTCGTAAATACAACATAAACCTGCTGGATACTAAACTAAAAATCTGAAAATCAAAATAAAACTGAAATAAAACATAAAAGCTCAATCAAAAGCTCTTTGACCCCAACTCCCAACTCAGGATCTTAGGTTACAGTTCTAGAAACAAGAAAACCCAAACCAACTTAAATACAACTTTATATACAAAACTTAAATCACTGGTATAACTTCGAAAGGAAGTGTACCAGGCCACTAATCAAATACACACTATAACTACTAACTATATTTACATACAACAAATCAAACTTTAAATCTAAACACCTTGATCCACATCAGCTTGATAACAGCGTTCTGCTTCTGCTTTCCACTTCTGAACTGCGCAGGCTAAGTCTCGCCACTAGTTTACTGAAAAATTAGATTTTAAAAACAACAAGTGTGAGCCAAAGAATGCTCAGCAAGTTATATATATAGAACTGTACTGGATGAAATAAGAATGAAATAATCGCAATTCAAGAAATAGTAGCAATAAATATAAGCGAAGGAATGCTCACTAAATTATAATCAATACTATACTTGAAATCTGGATTCTTAACTATAACAGAAGATTAATATCATTTAAAACATTTATAACTCGAAATCAAGATTAATAACTGAGAAGGGTCGTAATACTAGATTCAATACTTTTAATACTTGCAAAAATACTTTATCTAACACTTTAACGAAATCTCCAAGAAATTCTCAGTTACTCAAATCTCATTCATGTCGCTAAGCATTTGCATACCTAGCTGCCTAACCGGCCTGACAATCATGAGTTTGAATTACTAAGAAGATCTCAAATCATTCTCGGTTCTCACTATCACTGCGCAACACATGCCACAGTGACCGTAATAACCGTGAATTATTTTATAACAGTCAACAAGAATATACAACTACTCTATAAAAAAAACATTATCTATCGTCGTTACTCATACCCTTTACATAACATAAACACCCCCCTTTAATATTCTAACATAACACTTCTATTTACTACTAACCATCTCTGCCCCAGATAAAACTTTGAGAGAAAGAATATCAAGAATTTTTCCAATCATTCTTACTCCACTTTCACGTACAATGTTACTTGCGAAGGGAATAACTGAAAAACTTCTATCTATCCTTAATCTCATTATTTTACTGAGGTTTCAACTTTTATCATATAGACAACAATTTAATCTGGAATACCCAATTTCTAAACCGACAATCATTTACAGTAAAACAGGTATATCTTATCAAAACATTCCTCTCATTAGAACTATTCCATCAATAAAACATCAAAACATTCATCTCTTTAAAACCATTCCACAAATAAAACATACTTTCCGTAAAACTTTTTGAAACATTTAAATTGATTTTATTATTCTTCTGATTACGGACAATACGGGTGATCAGCCACGTAAAGTCTTCCTTTCTTTGAAATTAGGTTCTCAATTAGGCAACACATTGGCCTTTAATGCTGGACTAGGACCACCCTAGCCTCTTACGCTAAACAAAGGTGCTGGACTAGGACCACCCTAGCCTCTTACGCTTGACAAAAGTGCTGGACTAGGACCACCCTAGCCTCTTACGCTTATCCAACTTATAAACCATCTTATTAATACTTTAAAACATTTCACTTTTCAGTCCTTTATACTCACTGGCAAAAGACCAGCCCAGTATAAGGAAATTTTAAAAACATCTTTAATTACTTAAGCCATTTTAATGAGCGACAATACTTAAGAAAGAATAATACTGGCAATAAAACTGTATTTCTACTTTTCACATGATATATGAACAAAATATATCCTTATCAATACTTTGTAGGAAAGAAAACTAGCAATACGGATTTGAAGGGAATAATTATATTGAATAAAAACATATGTATCTCGCTTGAACGATAAGCGAGGGTTAGTACACTTGCCTCGTTTCCACGCGTCGATTCGATACTTAATCTCGGTCTTTATTCGATCACGCATACATCTTCTTCAATAAACCGTCAACATGCACTGGCTCTATATCGAATCCCTAATCATACTTGAAATAATAGTAAAGTACTATTTAGTACATAAACAATCCAATCGATAACTAATTACTTATAACTCACAAAGCAATACATACATAAATATATATATCCACACCTCATTAATCATCACATATGTACTTAAACACTTATACACATATATGCCTTTGAATCTTTAAATCAAATAATTTAAATAACTTTAAAACGCAGGGGATTTTTAGAAAATTTCGGCATGTAGTATTCGTTTATCGGACTATGGGCACAGCCCCTCAAATACAATTCATCCCTGCTTTTCAATTCAACCAATCCAAGGAAATAACAAGCTGTTTCTATGACAGCAACATAAATTAAACAAATAATGAAAAGTACCCGCCCGAACATGCGGCAACTAAACACATAAGAAAAGTATCCGCCCAGACATGCGGCAACTAAACATGTAAAGAAATTTACCCGCCCAGACATGCGGCACCTCAACACGTAAGAAAAGTAAATTGATAACTTAACTTTACTATAAATTACATTTGGAAACTAAATTAAAACAAACCACATAGCCTCTTGGGCCAGTGGTACTTTTCAGAAACCATTACTGAACATTTATACAAATATTCATAATTAGTAAAACCATTTACAATTTGCAAATTCATATAAATCTTTGATAAATAACCTTTAAATCGAAATATACTACTTAAAGCAATTATACAACTACTTAATCGAAATCATTTTAATCCCAAGTACTAATGACTGATAACCGACCATCAATTAGCCACACACATTCCATCACCAAGCAATTGTCAATTAAGGCATTTAGCACATATTTTAACTCGACTTACGACCATTAGCATTTAGCACTTAAACACTTACAACTAGTAACTCATATAAACTCCACATATTATATGACAATAACAATAAGCAATTAGTAGTTATCAATTAACAATTAATCTTTGCTAAACACGAACACTTATAGCTAACAATATCGACTCTCCGAATTGAATCCCGGAAATAAAGCAAATTGAATAATTTACCATACTATGCTAATTACGAAAATTAACACCTTAGCAATTATCAATTAACTAATAACAACTAACAATTATAGCCTCTCCGAATTAATACAGAAATTCAACAATATTCGTAATTTAAAATGTCAATCTAATTACGACCATTAGCACCTTAACTAGCAAATTTTAAATCTAATCAAATTACTACAATTCAACAATATTATCACAATTTAAGTTATTAATCTAATCATAAAATTAACACATAATCTCACAATTAAAAACTAATTAAATTAAAACAATAATATAATTAAAATAAATACAAAAAGATATACCATTTCGGTTCGATCCGCCGGAAAATCAATCCACCGGAAAAAAAATCAATCTCGACACATCTCTTCTTTCTCTCTCTCTCTCTCTCTCTCTCTCTCTCTCTCTCTCTCTCTCTCTCTCTCTCTCTCTCTCTCTCTCTCTCTCTCTCTCTCTCTCTCTCTCTCTCTCTCTCTCTACCACAACTGCTGCCGCGCAACCCACCTGCGCCGCCTGCACCAGGCCCACCGGCACCACCGTGCGACGCCGCCTCCTCCTCCCCGCTGTCCGGTCGCTGCTCTTCCTCTCCCCGCGCAGCGGCGCGCGCCACCAGAACACACACACACAATTACACACACACACCAAGATATACACACACACGAATTATACACACATATATGTATGTATATACACTCTAATTGATTCAAGAAATCAAACCCCCAATTCCATTTCTCTCTTCCTCCCTTCTCTTTTCTTTTTCTTCGTTTCCCCCGACTTCTCTCGATGCTTCCACTCGACTGGGCTGCTGTTATCTCTTAATGGGCTTGGCCCATTTCTTATATTCTATCACTACAATTCGTACTTTAAAACAAATACACGACTTTTACAAATCGAATTAAAATAGAATTTTACGAAAATTAAACTTTTCATTTTTAAAATAAAGAATATAAAATTACGAACACCCACATATTTTTAAAATATTTTTCGGATAAAAAATGAGTTAAATATGAATTTTCAAAGTTTTGATCCTTTAAATACAATTAAAACTCTTAAAATCATTTTAAAATACTCGACCATCCAAATTAATTCAACCAACAATTTTAAAAACTCAATAAATAAATGAAGATAATTTTACAAAAGATTTCATGATTTTATCCAACTCCGATAAATAAATAAAGATTTTCGAATATCAATAATACTTGATTTAAATACTTTTAAATCACTAAAATACAATAAAAAAATATTGGGGCACACATTGGCACACATAAATCCATATATACTCATATAAACTCGATACTAAATATCGTTGAATTCCACAACGATATTCTCAAATCCAATACCATACTTTAAATACTAATTAACATAATTAAAACAATAAAAATAATAATAATAATAAATCCTACAATAATCCGGGATCTTACAATAATAGTATACACTATGTATAGATAGTAGGAGATGACTTAACTGGATTTACATCGAAAATATAAAATTTTACTTTAATAACATCTATTCAATTAGGGTGTATATCCTCCACAGTCCACACCAAGATGCTAACGAGTTGGGACAACCCAAAAATAAAATTAAGCTCACAATTTTCATTTTTAGTTCAATATAAACCAAAAAAAAACTAACATTTATAGAGGCCCACAAAATGAGAAATTTAAGGGCACCAAAATTTCGATTCATGATTTCAAAATTTTCGGCCTGTCCGCAACCAGATGACGATCTTATATAAAGGCAGCTTCATGTTTTCTCAAAATCAATCACTGCTAACATTAAACCAGCTTCTCCCACACTGATTCAATTAATCGAATTACGGGGTCTTTATTAAAATGTTTAACCAGCAGGTTCCTAGAGCATGTACGCAGTCTCCAGTCTGCAACATCCAACAACAATGGCCAGTGGGTATGACGATTAGTAGCGGACTAATCTCGAGAAGGCAACTGCATGTCATCTCAAGATCTAGAACCGACGTTAAGCCAGCTTCTCCCACACCCCTCAACCTCAAACATTACAATCTTCCTTCGCATGATCGGATGATGGCGGACTTTTACATGCCATTTATACTCTTCTATCCCAACCCACAACTATCCAATCCATTGGCTAGTAAAACCGCGATAACAAATCTACTCAAAAACTCTTTATCCGAAGTACTTTCCGAGTACTACCCGTTTGCAGGAAGGCTATGTTCTTCAGGATGCTACATTGATTGCAATGACGAAGGCATTCAGTTTCTTGAGGCCCAGATAGCATGCAACTTATCGGAATTTCTAAAAAGAACTCCTACCAAGGATGAAGAAGAAGGTTATGGTCATCTCTTTCCACCTCGTTCGATATGGCATAACATATCGTTTTCTCGTAATTTAATGGCTGTTCAACTAAGCCATTTCTCTTGCGGAGGAATCGCTATAGCTCTGAGCCTTTCACACCGTGTTGCTGATGGTCTTACTTTATGGGCATTCCTGAGTTACTGGGCAAGACTATCCCGCAATCCTAATGATCAAGAAAAACTTGTGCAGCGTAGTCCCCGTTTCGTGCACCAGCTGCAGCTACCACAATCAAGTGATGATGATATAACTCCGAATCAACTTTTAGCTCCCGAGAAGTACTGGATCACTACCGAGATAGTGTTCCCCAACACAAAGATAGCAAAACTGAAGGCCGAGCTGGAAATGCAAGACAAACAAGACGGCATAACAAAAAATAAAAAATACACAGGGAATGAACTTGTGACTGCACTCCTTTACAGATGTGCTGTAAACGCCGCAACTGCATCAAACTCTGGGACTTATACTAAATCGATTTTGTTGCAGAGCGTAAACATGCGTCCACTTATCAAACCTCCACTGCCGAAAAAAATTGTTGGCAATTTCATTGCTTGGAATCGCATTTCCACAGATACGTTGAATGAGACAAAGTTAAATACATTGGTAGGCCAAATGCGAAATGGGCTTATCCAGCTTAGAGGATCAAAGAGTTTGGTCGGAAAAGAAGTCTTGCCCTTCAAAAACCATGCAAAAACTAATTACAAGACTTATATTTTTAGCAGCGTTTGTAAATTTCCGGTATATGATGAGATGGATTTCGGGTGGGGAATGCCTGTTAAAGCCGCTGTTGTGGACACACCGTTTGTTAATTGCTTTTTCATGATGGATACTCCGAGTAAAGATGGTATAAAGGCCACTGCAAATTTGGAGGAGCAAGAGATGAAAAAAATTTTAGTTGACAAAGAACTGCTTATGCCTCTTTCTAATATTTGTTAGCAGTTATCTTTTTTTCTTTTCAATAAGGATCATTGTTTTATGAGTAAAGTGCACTTTGAGTACGTGAACTTTGGCCAAGACACCACTTGAAATAACATGTTTTAAAATCTACCAAGGGAAATACTAAACAATTTACTTACTTACACTTCGTGTACTACCGTCTATTTATCACTAACGCTGTCAAATGGCCAGGGGTAAAAAAGTATTTTCCAGATAGCTTTTTGAGCGGGCTTTGAGTTATACGCGGGAATTGTAGCAGTATATACAGCAGCCCATCCCCAATTGAAGGCAGGCTAGTTTCTAATTGCAAACCATAATTTACTCGAATAGCAGAAAATGGCTCACAGCTTCCTCCCTTCTTCTGTACACTCGCTATCTCTAGGTTTTTCTAGAGAGTTCATCTCTCTCTCAATACCTCTCCCGCATAGCTCTCTCTCTCTCCCGGAAAATCTCTCTCGCTTAAGCTCACTCTCTCCCTCACCTTTGTCTCTCTCCCTCTCTATTCACTCTTTTCTTCCACTGGTAAAGCTCTGTTACCATCAAAATCTGTTGCTTCCTCAAATTTCGAACAGAGCTTGAGTTGTTTAAGTTAAGTATGGTCGATTTCTTCTATGCAGCGTGTGGATGTGTAAGTTGTGGTGGTGTATATGTGTGGACTATGTGTGCGTGTATGTATATGTAGTGTGTTTGTGTGTGCGTGTGAGTCGAGTCATGGTGTCGAATTTGGGGTTTTTTTTTTTTAACCGGGAACTACCCCACACACTTGTATGTGGGATTTCAAACCCGGGGAGATATATCGCTGAGCCCTACCACCCAGTACTCCCACGTAAATCCGAAGCTTTCGCTCCGAGGTAGGTTCGAACCCCTGACCTTGGCTAAACCAGGGAAAGGGGGTGAATTTGGGGGTTTTGATTCTAATCACGATGATTTACTATGTTAATTACGAATTAGTGATGGCTAGTGTGATTCAAGTGGTTAATCGGGTGTTATATTTTTCTAATACGAAAGGGTTGAGTTAGATAAATAAGTTATAAGGCTGATTTTATTCTCGCACAACAAATGCAAGCCCAGGAACAGTGCAGAAAATGTCAAGTGGACAAAGAAATTCACCCCTTGGTAGGTCCTCGGATCCAAAGTATACATCATCCGGAAAAAATAATTCAACTACAAAGAACTACGAAACTTCTCTCAAGGGAATTGAAAGTTTGCGCTTCGACAAAGAATAGAAGCTTCCCTCCTGAATAAACAAGGTTTCTTCATTCTTGCAGCAAGCTGGCAGCAACTAGAATGCTCTATGTAGGACTTGATTCCCAGTAAATTGTGATATTGGAAAGTAATTCTTTGTTGATATTCTTCAGTATAAAGAAGATAAGATAGTCCGATGAAACAAAGTAAGCCTTCTTTGTAAAGTTGAGTGATTAGTTCTCCTACAATTTAAGCTATGAAAATACCTTCAAACTTTTGTTAGTAGGTTGTCAGCAGTTGACACTAAAAACTGGTTTAACAGATTACTTAAAAAATTTACAGCTTTCTGAAGGTTGCACATTTTATATAGCACTGATATCCTTGCCTGGTCCCTTTTCAATTCCCCTCTACACTCTAAATAATTCATGAGTGGAACAATGGAGGAAGTCTAATTATTAATGTGCAATACAGATAATTGGTTTTGGGTAGAAACATATTTGTGTCTTGCTTCCAAAATTGTACATTGGACCGTGACTTTCCTGAGCAAAGCAGTGAAATCGAAAATAGTAATTTCGACCCAGAAAAATATTTTTTTGAAATCTGAAGATATATATATCAATGGATAGAGCTCGATGAGTGGAGAAATTTTATATATAGATATCAATTTTCTAATGAACGGAACAAAAGATATATGATTTTGAAGATTGTTATATATATATATATATATATATATATATATATATATATATATATATATATATATATATATAGGGTGCCCTTCCACAACCACGGGTGGCTCCGGAATGCCAACCATCAGGTGCAATGTTACATTGCGCCTGGGGCAATGTTACATTGCGCCAGGTCGCAATGTTTCATTGCCCCAGGCGCAATGTAACATTGCGCCAGGTCGCAATGTTTCAATGCCCCAGGTGCAATGTAATAATGTCCCTAGTTTATTATTATTTTAATTTAATATAATTTAAAATAATTTAAATTTATGAATTACAATAATTATAATAGATTTATTATTACAATAATTAATATTATCAATAATTTTATTTTTATTTTTATTATTAATTTATTTTTAAATTTGTTGAATTATTAATAATACAAAGTAAAGAAAAATTACAAAAACAAAACAATAATATTGAAAAGACAAATAAGCCCTTACTGTCCCCGCAATGATTCATTGCGCTAGACGAGAACTAACTTTTACCCCATGTCGCAATGTTTCTTCTCCATTTCAATTTTAAACCCTAAAAACACAAACTCAGGCGTTTAGTTCGATTTCAGTCATCATCATCATCAATAGGTACATCTTAACACAATTTAGACATACAAACACATACACACACGAACTTACACTTACACATACACACACAGTGTTCTTGTTCGAATTTTTGAGGTTTATGGTTTGTTTTGATTTGAATTTAATATGCATATCATTCTCGAATTAAGTTAAATTTGGGTTGAATCGTGTCTGGCCACTACTCTTGCAAACTCAAATTTGCCTGCTAAGTTTTTATTATTACTGTCTTTTAAGTGTTTGATGAAAGTTCCCTATGAATTAAAAGATAGGAATACAATATTAATCACAGAAATCCACTAGCCATAAGTGTTTTATGCAATTTGAACTTATTGTGTTATTTGACAGTGATTTTCAATGTGCCTATAGCAATTTACTACCATCAGGTTCTAATTCTTTTAAAAAAGGTAGAAACATAGTCTGGAACTATCTTTCGTTCATTCAAATGAATGCATGAACTTCTTTTCCTTTTCTAAGAGTAAGAGCAGAGGTCCCAGAAATTTACAAAATGATACTCCATCAAATGATTTTGCGGCTAACTTTTACATGGGAGCGCCAGTGCTACAATATTATCGAGTACACCATCTGATAAATGTTTTGAAGCTTCTAGCTTTACTCTTTTTCCATTGTGTCAAAAATTATGCCAAAAGTAGCACGACTTTATTTATATGCTTTAGCCTATATACATCGACTTCAATCTTTTACAGTACATCTTAGATTCCTATAAGAAGTGCTATATGTTTACTATCAAAAAGACTTGTGAACAGTTTCAGTTCTCAGCCTCACATAAGCTGGCTTATGCTGCTAGACAAAGGTACTGATTTTGTTTATCTCTAAAAAATATGCTTGCCATCATAGAAGCTTTAGTGATTAGAGTTAAAATATTAACTATCCTGGCCCAGGACAAAAACATGTCTTGCCAATACATAATCCTGCTGGAGGTATCCCATGGCCTATATCTGTACGTCTTATGTCACAATTCTTTATATATTACCATCTCTGCATAACCCTCTAGACAGAAAAACAAAAAACACGCAGGACGTAGTGTCATGCACATCAAAATGAGAGGGATAGAGAAGAAAAACACAATAGTGAATTCTATATAATATTCCAGCTTTTGTTCACCAACTTCTCCAAGAAACGGCTTTGGCTTTTCTCTTCGCTTCAATTTCCTCCTTATTACCATCCTATCTTTTTTTATTCCTACCAACCATCCTTCTACTGTGAGCTATGCCATATAGACATATATAAATAAGACCCCTATCCATTTTTTAAGTAGCTGTTCAAGCATGCCAATGCCATCTCCTACATCACTCGAATCTAGGTCTTCAAAAACAGATGATATGAAAAAAGAAAAAAAAGAACTGGTATTTGACGCATCCCTTCTTCAACATGAATTAATCATACCTGCACAGTTCAAAATATTTTTATGTAATGTTTTGTGTTAATGCTTGTTTTTCTTTTGTGTTTGATACACTGACTCCTTAATTTCTTAACATTGTTATTTTCTTACCTTTAAAAAGCTGGATGTAGCCCTGAGTGTTGTCTTTGGTTTCCAATACTTTATTGGTTTTTCTTTTTAATTATTAGTTTAGTAACCATGCTACTAATCCATGTTGATTAATGATTTAGCTAGTGGTTTTTGTTTACGTTATCTATGTTTTAAACCATGTTTATGAGATGTGTCTAATTTTTGATTTTGCACATTGCATATACTATGGATATAGAGTGCGGGCCTGTCGATAGATTGCTCTTGACCATGCAGGATGAGCATATTAGTACTGTGATATGGCAGGGGGTAAGCGGGATAAGATAGATGTCAGACAGTTGACTACTATGCATTGGCAGTGGGATTTCAGGGAGCGTCAGATTGATTTGCTAGAGTTATGGGGTTTCAGGGCATTTGCATACCCTCAGTCGATTCCTCAGAACGACATTAGATTGATCATGGCCATGATAGAGAGGTGGAGGCCAGAGACGAACACCTTTCATTTCCCATTTGGTGACCTGACCATCACATTAGAGGATGTTTACATGATCTTGGGCCTGCCTGTTTATGGTCGTCCTGTGACTCATTCGGAGCTTAAGAATCCAAAACCATATTGGATTACGAAGTGGAAGGATTTGAGGCTGACCAAGAAGGAACGTAAAAATATGTATGATGATGGGGTGATTCTTCACAAATTGAGGGAAAGATATAAGAAGATACCCAAGACGAAACGTCCAGAATACATGGAGCAGGATGATATAGTTTACACCCGGGCTTACCTTCTGTACATCATTGGGGGTGTGTTGTTTCCTTCAGGGAAACGAGACGTGGTTCATCCTCGATATCTACAGCTCATCTAGGATACTGGTGAGATTGCTGGCTATGCATGGGGAGCCGCTGTATTGGCTCATCTGTTCAGGAGTTTGACCAGGGCAGCGCATAAGAGCCGCAGCATGCTTCTTATATATTGGGCATGGGAGAGGTTGTTACCTGGTGCTCCGGAGATTGCACCTCATCAGGAGTTTACACATCCGAGGGCATTGGCATGGATTGAGGCGCGGAAGAGGGTTAACCCCCACCACCATACAGGTATGTACAGGGGTGACTTTGATAGCTTCGAGATGTGTTGGCTGACATGGCGGCCTTATGAGAGGTTTTATGATCGCATTGATGTGGATGACGAGTCTCATGACAGTGAGATGTTGGATGCATTACATATTGCCCTCGGCCGACTCCCTCTTGTGTCTTTTGATATTATCGAGTATGTCATGCCAGACAGGGTCATGAGACAGTTTGGTATGCTACAACATATACCAAAGGATCCAGTGGACATGTCTCAGCTGCGGAGGGAGAGGTTGTCTCGTTATGAGCGGGAAGATCATATTAGTTTTTTGAGCCAATTCCGAGTTGAGTGGGATAGTTTTATGGCTACGGGTTTGCCTGTCGTTGAGGAGGTTGCAGACGCATCCATAGAGGAATACATGGACTGGTTCAGGCGTGTTAGTAAGTTGAGGATTGCTCCATTTCTGGCTGAGCATCCCACGGAGATAGTGCCTCGTGATTGGTACCCCCAACAGGACATGGCTGATGCGGTATGCTTCTAGACTTTCATTTGTTAGATTTTTGCACTTTAGTCTTTAATTTCTTTAGTTCTTGCATTTTAGACCTTCATTTGCTATATTTTTGCACTTTAGTCCTTCATTTCTATAGTTCATGCATTTTACTATTTTAGACCTTCATTTGTTAGATTTATGCGCTTTACTCCTTAGTTTCTATAGTTCTTACATGATATACATGATAATGATAAATGCAGCTAGATTGTGGCATGAGGATACTTCATGAGATGCACCTTCGTAACCCCCCTGACTGGTTCTATGATCTCATCCCTGAATTTTTATATCGTTATGATCGAGTCAATGCCGAGTGGAGGGGTCTTGCATTTAGCAGGCCTAGTTTTGATAGACCCCCTAGTGCACATGATATGGATATTGACCCCAGCGCTCCTTCATCTTCGCAGCAGCCTCCACTATCTATCTCTCAGAAACGTATGCGTGAGGTAGTAATCTTTTAATTTTATTTGATACTTGTTATCTTTGAATGTAGTGGATTTGTATTACCATATTATGTTATTGCAGGCCGAGACTACTGATTCTCGTGCTTCACCTACGCCAGATGCCACGGGTGATGTCTCCTTTAAACGTCCTCGTCAGGTAGTAATCCTTAATGCTAGGTTTAATTCAAGGTAATTAGTATGTGCATTTGGCGATGATATCATTGATAATTTTACTTCTTATCAAAATTGTGGTTGCAGGTTAGTAGTACTCCTCCTGTTACAGAGCCGACCCAGACATCTGTCCTGCCTGATATCCATGTTGAGGTACTAATCCTTAACGGTTGGTTTAATTCGAATAATTTGTGAGGAATTATATGTATATATGATCGGTATATTGACATGATCTTGCAGGTTGAGAGTACAGCTACTACAGATGCTCCTTCTCCTTCACAACCGACCCCGACATCTGTCCCGCCTGATGTCCATGTTGAGGATGAGACTACTGATTCTCCTGCTTCACCTAAGCACGATGCCACACCTCATGTCTCCTTTAAACGTCCTCGTCAGGTAGTAATCCTATTGTATCTATATTGTTGTCTCCCACTCACACAAACTGATAATCATTGATAATTTGACTTTATCAAAATTGTAGGCTCCAGTAGCATGTGAGTTGGCCGTGGATAGCATAGAAAACAAGGTTGCATTTGGCATGGAATTTCTCGATGAAGGAGAAATGAGTAGGAAAGTACATGGCAAGCCTATGCCTTCTGGATGTCATAGAGTGTCGGTGGATGGATGGATTAAACCAGAAGCCTTGATTCCAGTTCCGGTAGTTGGTGAGATGGAAATGGTCAAGCAAGCTGTTGGATCTCATGTCGCATGGCCTAAGGAATGGATCATACCTCGAAATACCGAGGTTTTTATTTCTATTAAAATAATATTGAGGTTGATGTGTAAACTACCAACTTGTAGTGATTTCCATTCTTATATGCCAACATTGTGGTTGCAGGTTAGTAGTACTCCTCCTGTTATTGAGCCGACCCCGACATCTGTCATGCCAGATGTTCATGTTGAGGTATTAATCCTTGACGCTTTCTTTAATTCAAGTCACTTGTGAAGAATTACATGTATATATATGATTGGTTTATTGACATGATCTTGCAGGTTGAGACTACAGCTGCACCTGCTCCTTCACAGCCGCCGACCCCAACATCCGTTCCGCCGGATGTCTTCTTTAATTCGAGTCACTTGTGAAGAATTACATGTATATATATGATTGGTTTATTGACATGTTCTTGCAGGTTGAGACTAGAGCTGCACCTTCTCCTTCTCCTTCACAGCTTACCCCTATATCACACCGTCCCATCCCTCCTGGTGTCAACCTTGAGGTAATAATATTTGTTATTAACTTTACTTCTAATTATTACTTTAGGGTTCTTTGTAGTTGAAATATATATGATGTTTGTATCTCTTTATTGATGGTAGATTGGCAGCACTACTCCGGGTTCTTCTGAGCTGAACTCGCTGTCAGGTTCTGGACCTGCCTTTGTGGATTTTGGCACTATCAGTGGCTCTCCTTCTGATGAGTTAAAGCTGATATTGGGTGTACGTATCTTGGATCTTATTTGAATCTTATCTTTGTTTTTGTTTGATATTTTATCCTTTCTATGATGAATATTCATCTGATTGGGGCTCTTGACATGTATTTGCAGTTGGACACAGATACAGATAAATTCAACGATAAAATGAGGCGGGGAGGTCCAGACCGGAGTGGTGATCTTACGAGACCATTGAAAAGTCGAAAAATTAACTTCCTGCTTAAGCATTGGTAGGGTAATCCTGGGGATTATGTATGGTATGATCATCGTGGGCGTGGGTTTAATCATACTCTTTCTCATAAGAATGTCCAGTGCCTAAAACCCGAGAATGATGTGAGCTGCGCTATAATAGATGCCTATTCTGATTTGTTGAAGATTAGGGAGAAAAAGGCACATAATGGGGGTGTGTTCCATCCTCCGTGCAAGAAGTTCTTCATTTTCTATAGCTATTTCCTTACTCTTGCCAAAAATTATTGCACAAACTGCAAGGTAAATCATCTATTCTCTTGCAAATTTTGTTTTGCTGTTTCTTTTCTCGATGTTGCTGCGTTTGCTTTCGTTGATTTCTTTTCCGTATTGTTTTCATTTTTGTTCATATCTTCAATATTGTATGCGTGTTTTATAAATTGTGATGTTTTGAGTTACTGAGTTTATGAATTGCTGAGTTATTCATTGGTTGTGTCCGAGTATTTATATGCGTTTTGCTGTTGTCTGAGTTCCTGTCTGTTTTGTTTGAGTACGCAAGATCGAGTCCAGAGTTGTTGTTTTGTTCGGATGGTGATGTTTAGGATTCTGCTGAGTTATATAGAATCGTATCTATGAGTCTTGTCTTTCATTGTTACAGTTTCTGTTGAGTTAAGTCGAGTCACTGTTTGTTATAATCCTCAAAACACAATATTAAAAATCCATGAATTTTGTTAGATTTTACCGTATATTTTTAATTTTTTAAAATCTCATCAAAATCCAAGAGATTTTAGTTGATTTAAGCTTAATTTTCTGTAGACTCTACGACTCTGTGTCAATTCTACCAAATTCTGTGAACTCTATTAGTTATACAAAAACTTTACGTTGAATATTAAATCAGTGACAATCTACTAAAATTCATGAATTATTAATAATCTATTAAAATCTGATTTGGAGTCGAGTTCGAGCTATTGACAAGCAATAAAATGTTTGGACTTATACCTATTTTTTTTCTTATATAGTCAAACAAGCTCTTATTGTTATGCACCATTTGGTTGTAGACTGTAGAGAATGAGATAATAAGTAGGAAGTACAAAACATTCATCTTCAAAAATTTGTAGGATTGAGATCCAATTTGTATGAAGAAAATCGAGGGAAGTATTGTATGAAGAAAATAGAGGGAAGTATGGACTTTATGAATATCTATCTACAAAATAGTACAAATTTCTAACCATTTTCATCTAAATATATTGCCTCTAACCAAACAGAGTATAAGTTTAAACAACCACTACAAAAAAAATGGTGTAGATTACAATGCAGACTATGCGTACTGATCTTTTTTTGCGCCTTGACTGTTTATTCATAGTAATCTTGTGGCGCTGGCACACTACATTGCCGTTACAAATATGTTTAGATCTGTAAGTACATTAGCTGAAATGAAGTGTTGCAGCATGAATGGTTACATATTTTATCAAAATATGTGCTCGTATATAAATTTCCAGTGTTAAGAAAGTAAAATTGTCGAAGTAAGTTAATGTAAGTCTTACTTATTGAAGTAATGAAGTCAGTATGATGGTTCGTATGATATATGTTCAAGTGCTAATTGGTTTCGTGAGTGATATGAAATTAATATTGCAATATACATCATAATTATTGCAGGTGCATCCAGAAATGTTTAAAGTCGAGGCTGCGATTAAGGATCAACAAGCTTTCTATAACATTTATAGGAAACAACACATCGGGGATCCATTAGAAGCTTGTGATTTTGCTTTCCTTCCCGCGTGCGTAGGACATCATTGGATTTTGTTTATTTCGGACCTCCAGAATTGGCATGTGATGATAGTTGATCCTCTCCGGGAGGAGAAGCGGGATGGCTTACGGAAGGCGTACGCACATGAAATTTATGTGATGGTACATTATTTTTTTAGAGTTATCTTATTAATCGATTTATTCATATCCGAACATCTTGTTACTAATAATGATCATTTGTAGGAACGATTCTTCCCCTGCATGCTTCATCACTTGGACAAGGAAAAATTCCCTGACAAATTTAAACCTATGAGGGCAAAGTTCATGGAAAACCGACCGAAGCAACCAAATGGTTATGATTGTGGCGTGTACGTTTGCAAGTATATGGATGCTATCCTTAATGGCATATCGTTATATGAGGCGGAGTGGGGATCCACCCTTACTTCTACCACTTTCCGGTATCGCATAGCGTGGGAGCTTCTTAGTGGGGAAGCTCGGAATATTTCTGAATATGGGAAGTTGCAGAGGAACAAGGGCCTTTAGATTAGTGTTTATTCGTGTTTATTAGATTTAATGTTGGATTGTAATTATTAGATTTGATTTTGGATTGTAATTTTGGATCGTAAATATGTAATTTTGGATTGTAAATTTGATTTTGTTTTGATTTATTTTTTAACAGGTTTATTTGGATTTTTTAGAAACAGACTGCACTTTTAGCAGTTTTTTAAAAGTTTTACAGACTGCACTTTGCAGTTTTTTGCAGAATGACCTGGCGCATTGATACATTGCGCCAGGCGCAATGTTTCATTGCTCCAGTACTTAAAAAACTGGATTTTTTAAGGAATTTTGATTTTTCTTTATTTATAATCAAATATTACATTTTTTTAAAAAATTTAAATTATTATAACATTTTAAGATTTTAGAAGGTGTAAAACATTTTTTTTAAATAATTTTGGATTGTAAATTTAATTTTGTTTTGATTTATTTTTTAACAGGTTTATTTGGATTTTTTAGAAACAGACTGCACTTTTAGCAGTTTTTTAAAAGTTTTACAGACTGCACTTTGCAGTTTTTTTGCAGAATGACCTGGCGCATTGATACATTGCGCCAGACGCAATGTTTCATTGCTCCAGTACTTAAAAAACTGGATTTTTTAAGGAATTTTGATTTTTCTTTATTTATAATCAAATATTACATTTTTTTAAAAAATTTAAATTATTATAACATTTTAAGATTTTAGAAGGTGTAAAACATTTTTTTTAAATAATTTTGGCACAAGATTCCAAAAATTAGTAAAAACAGCCAGTTTATGCAGTTTATAATCCTCTGTTTTACTCTGTTTCTGGACCTGGCGCATTGGAACATTGGGCCAGGCGCAATATTTCATTGCTCTCTCTTTCAACAGCGCAATGTTTCATTGCGCCAGTACTTAAAAAACTGGATTTTTTAAGGAATTTTTATTTTTCTTTAATTATAATCAAATATTACATTTTTTAAAAATATTTCAATTATTATAACATTTTAAGATTTTAGAAGGTGTAAAACATTTTTTTTAAATAATTTTGGCACAAGATTCCAAAAATTAGTAAAAACAGCCAGTTTATGCAGTTTATAATCCTCTGTTTTACTCTGTTCCTGGAGCTGACGCATTGGAACATTGCGCTAGGCGCAATGTTTCAATGCTCTGTCGTTTAACAGCGCAATGTTTCATTGCGCCAGTACTACCTGGATTTTTATTAAGGAAAACTGCATAAACTGCGTTTTACTAATTTTTTCATGATTTCAGTTATTTTATTAAATTTAATTTTACTAGTTGCTCACGAATAAAAATTAGAATAATTTTGAATATTACATAAATATTATGAATACGAATAATACATAACATATTCAATTGTTTTTTGGACAATTTCTTCTATCATGATTTGTTCCAACTTCTCCGCACTTTCCGCACTTTCGTGGCTTCCTATTTGAAGTCGAAGTTTCAATACCACTTTTATATCTTTCCACTTTCTTTCTTCCCTTCGTTTTTGACATTGGTGGATCAAATATTGGATCATCTTGATAGTAATCATCTTGATAAAACGAATCATTCATCCTTTCCTTACGTTCTTCCGGGAAAGCATTTTTCACATGACATTTCTCTCTCTCAATCAAATTCATCACGTAATTGAACCGTCGTACGGAAAAACTACAAATAGCACCCAAACCTTGAAAAGATTTGCACAATGCACTATACCTTGATGATTGTGATGCACCAACATTTGCAAGAACGGGAGGCGTATATGGTAGAGGTCCGGCAATTTGGTTGCCTTTCATAGTCCACCTAGGCATGATGTAATCTTTTGGTATTTGGGTTTTTTGTTGTTTATCGAGGTAACGGATCATGTGTCTACAAATCATTCTGGAATGTTCGAACTTTTTACAAGCACATTCAATCCTTTGGTCGATATGAACCGTCAATTGATAACTTCTTCTACGATTCTACGGTACGGTAGACTTCTCCACCAAATACATTTTAAACAAGTAACATCCCAACCCTTTATCTTTCTTCACGACATAAGATTGACTTTTTAAAAGCTCCTTTTGAAATTGTTTAAACATTTCCTTTTTGTAAACTTCGGATGCATGAATTTCCAAGGATGAGCGCAATACTAGTCTTCTTTCGGTTTCCTCGGTGTCGAAATCACATTTAACCTCCTTAAGATATTGTGTCTCCAAAGCCTTTTGTGAATTTTCGATGAATTCTTTCAAACCGGTAGATGCTTGCACATATTCATCAAAAAAAGCATTCATAGACTCGCTCCTTGAGGTAGTGGTCATACCGGCGGAAAAATAATTTCTTGTGTAAGCACCGATCCATTGATCTCTAATAACATACATTTGATTTAACCAAACATGATCCTCAAGTTGGTACTTCTCGACCAATTCCTCCCACTTACCTTGGAATTCCGTTGGTGACAACGACTTGTACACACATGCATTGAAATCCGATTTGAAATCCGGATAGTTGGTGTACAAATTAGACAACTTCTCGGGAAACTTATTACTTATATGCCATGTACAATATGTAAGCTTTGTATGTGGCATAATCTCAGCAATAGCATTACTCAAAGCGAGGTCTTAATCGGTGATAATTGTCACGGGCGGTTTATTGTCAACGGCTTCCAACCACGTTTTCAAAATCCACTTATAAGATGGCTCTTTTTCATCCCTTATGAGTGCAAATCCAAACAAAATATTTTGGTAGTGATGATTTACCCCCGTAATGGGTATGAAAGGCATACAATACCTATTCGTCCGATAAGTCGAGTCGAACGTAACCACATTACCAAAATTTTTGTATGCATTCATGGATCGAGGATCTACCCATACCAAACCCCTAACACGATTCTCCTCGTCCACATCCACTCGATAGAAAAATTTTCCAAAATTAGTTTCTTGTTCTAATTCCCGAAGTAAGACCAAACCACACTCCGCATCTCCTAAATCAAATACCCGGCGTCGAATGTCACGTATGACATTACGCACGTCTTGTGGGGAGAAACCAAGATTTTCAACACCGCCACATGTCTCGCTTAGATATTTCATCACTTTTGCCGTCTCGATGCCGGATTTGTTAAACAACTCAATAATTGATTTAGTGATTGGATCTATGTTTTGAGACCTTTGAAAAAATTGAACCTTATCCGGTGTCACCATAGCATGATTGTGTTTCAATTCGACCGAACTTATAATCCATTTATTTGTTTGCACTTTATGAACTACGCACATGCGGGCTTGACAATTTGTTCGTGGAATTACATCTCTAATACGTTTTCCTTTATCACGACCCATTAAATTCAATGGTTTTGTTCTTCCACCCTTCCGACAAATAAAAAACCGGGATGATGGATCCTTAGTTCCTAAATGATTATGCGTATTCATAATTATTATCTCGAATCCGACACTTCGACCATAATCCCTATAAAATTTTGTCGCCTCATCTAATGTGTCAAAAATCATACCAACACTAGGCACAACATCATTAATATTCGAAAATGTAAACCCACAATTTTCGTTTCCGATATTAATGTCACCATCATCTTCATTATAATCTTCACCATAATTTTCTACATTCACTTTATTTTTACCTTTATTAACATCATTTTTTCCCGCATCATCATCATCATCCACATTCATCTTTTCCTTACCCACATTATCATAGTCATCAACATCTATTATTTCATCAATAAATAATTTTCGAGAAACTGGATTTTTTCTAGCGGGCGTAGTAACTTCATAATCATAATCATAATCATTATGATCCTCACTAGATGAACTAAAATCATTAAATAAAAATGTTGCCATAAAAACTAACATTTTTTGATAATATTTGACCTCCAAATGATAAGCAAAATTGCACTTTAAACCTTAAAATATAATTTTTTAAGGATGTTAGGAGAATGGAAAATTTTTAAGGATGTTGGGAGAATGTGAGAATTTAAGGATTTGGAAGAACTTTGATTTAGAAAGTGATGGTAGTGAGTTAAGTAGTCCATAGTTGAGAGAATGGATTGAAGAATGGGAGAATGAATGAATGTTTGGAGGATGGTAGAATTTTGGAAGAATTTAGATTTAGGAAAGGTTAAAGTAATAAAGTGTAAAGTAGTAAAGTGAGTTAAGGGATCCATGGTGTTTTTATGTTTTCTGGAGTAATGAAACAGTGCCCCATGGGGAGTAAAATGCAGCCACCCAGCACCACCAACATAATGAAATTAAAGATATCTACGTTACTGGCGCATTGTTTCATTGCACCAATTCCCTCTGGCGCAATGTTTCAATGTGCCAGGTGCAATGAAACATTGCGCCAAACCCATATGGTGCAATGTTTCATTGCGCCATGTGCGTTGAAACATTGCTCCATTTTTTTTAATGTATATTTAATTATTTAAAATTAAAAAAATCATTATTATCGCATTATAAATACTTAATTTAGTTCACTTAACTTAATTTAGTTGAATAAAAATTCAATTCACTTAATTTTAATATTTAGTTGTGAATTTTGTTTGAAATTTAAATGTATGTAGTTATGCAACTGTGACCTTATCAATTTAGTTTGAGTTTATTTTTGTTTTTTGTATCTTTAACTTAAATAATCGTAAATGGCGATATCTACAAATTAGAGGTACCTCTTCGTTGAAAAACAGACAATAGTAGTAATATAGAGGATATGATAGTTAGATGATAGTTCATTCTTAAGAAGTTTAAATAATTGTTAACATATTATTGAGACATTATCATTCAGTTAAAGTTTTATTTTGTATTTTGTATCCTTAAGCTAAATAAACGTAAATTGATATGTAAATTACATTGAATTAAAATAATAATAAATCATGGGCAACGTTACATCGCGCCTGGCGCAATGAAACATTGCGACCTGCGCAATGTAATAATGCACCAGTTCGCAATGTAACATTGCACCAGGTCGAAATGTAACAATGCCCCAGGTAATTTTTCAGCAGTTCTTGGCGCAATGTTACATTGCCCCTGGCGCAATGTTACATTGCGCTGGGTGGATGTCCATCCGTGATTCTTGACCTGCTCCTATATATATATATATATATATATATATATATATATATATATATATATATATATATATATATATATAAGCCTTTGCTCAAAGGAGAACCTTGTTTAAGCAGAAAACTGGGGGACCATATCTGTGTCCGTTAATTCACTTTTGATCAGATGGCTTATACAAAACAGGTTTTAATTAGAATAAATTTGAAACAATTCCATTTTATTGTGACAAGGGTAGTATTGGGATTGAAAGTATATGCAGATAAATCAATTATTGTTCACAAAATTTACACACAATCAACAAATTTTTGATGGATTTTCCATATTGATAAGAAGATTTATATAACTATAATATCAATCATTCCATGTCAAAGTAATCATTCAGTTTTGTTTTATAAAATAAGTTAATACATTTACAGATATAATCTTTGTTAAAAGCTTATAATCTCTACGTATAACTCTGATTACCCACCATGAACAATACACAAGCTTCTCAATCAGGAATATTTTGTTATGGTTGTTCTCTTTGTATAATCCGGATCTAACAACATATTGGTTAACACTAACGAGGCTTCTTATTTATGTACAACAAAATTCGTTCTAAGAATAGATGTAAAAGGTTGTGCAGCAAAGAATATGTGTTACATGATGCTCGAAATTGTCTCATTAAGACACTTATAAGTCTAAATTTTACCCTACAACATTCATATGTTGAACAAAAAATTAATATAGAAGAGTATCTGGCCTGCTTTATTGTGTAATAAATTCATATACTATATTATTTCAAGCAACCTGTGCAACGAACTGAATTTTGTTATTTCGATTATTAACATCAGGTGGCTATACCAGAATGTTGATAAAGAACGTGTGCAAAATCTTACGTGTTTAAATGTCTTTCTTAAAAGAACACATAATAGAATACATAATAGAACACGAGGATGGAATATAAAATATTTCCATTTTAATCTTACAATACTTTTGGAAATGATTTTTGTATGATTCCAATATATTTGTTTCCTTAGGTATTCCGGTAATATTTAGCCATATATGATAATCGGTAATCATAATTAGTTAAATATGACCGGAAAAATTCGATCATATTTAGCCGATTTTCTAGTATTGCAAGTTAAGATTATTATTAAAATTTAATAACACCTTTATCCTGAAAATTAGTAATTTTTGAAAATATTGTAGTGTTAAATCTCGAACTCAACTTTTATATAAAGTGATATTTTCGATAAAATATACATTTTTATATATTTTATGAATATCAAAAATATTTTATGACATTCATTTATGCTAAATTTTTCATGTCTAATAAATTTTACCCATTCCATTATCATTTAATCTGTTTTTCATTTGCTCGTTAATATATTGTATTCATGAAAATGTTCATAAATATACATTAAGTATGTTAATAACTTTCTAACATGTGAGTGAGTGTTAACTTATATAAATGCTAGTATATGTTCTAGAAATTCATGTAAATTAATAATATTATATGTATCAATAATTATTAAAATTTAATTATAATTATTTTAAATGTAAAATTTAACCTCTCGGTGATAACTCATAAACTTGATAATTTCTTCCTATCTAAAAAAATTTCATTTTATAGAAGTTCTCCCATATAGATTAGTTTAGTATACTTTATAAATATGAAAACATTTTTTCCTACCAAGTTAAATCGAATAAATAATATTCTAAACTTATATCTGGGGTGAGGAATATGACTCTCGTCAAATGGGAGGGCCGGTAGGCCTGGTCCCGAAAAGGTCACTGTCCTTAACAACCTCAAATCTTGATTGAGTTCTTACTCGTCGTTCCTTGCCCGAAAGTGATGTAATTGAGATCGGGTGTTTGTAAAATAACATTGTCCCCATAATGCCTCCGCAATAAGAGTTGACTTTAGAAGATAATAATCAAGAAGAGAGAGTATTCCCAAATTCTTTTTCCTTTTGGGAATTTATAGCCTAAGGTCTAGGATTTGGGGAATATTACCTTTAATTATAAGCATTGAATTCTAGGTGGTACAGATACCTGAACTACATGGTTGCTGAACACGTGTCCCGTTAAAGAATGGGTAGAAAGTGTGTTGGGGATATTCCCAAATATGGCTGATACATGTCAATCATTGGTTGTTAGTGCTTGTCACTGTCATGTAGGGGTGCCTTGTCTGAGCTAGAGTACCCTTTGTCATATTTGTCAATAATCTGGACTAGGATATCACGTGTCATGATTGTCACTAGTCTGGCCCCACTAGTCTGGACTGGAGTACCACGTGTACTACTAGAAAAACAGCCTACAACATCGGTTTTTGGCCGATGTTAAAAAAAAAATCAACCGATGTCTTTGCAGGTGTAGAGAAAGGTCAGGGTCTATAACATCGATTTCTGCCCGATGTCAAAGATGAATATACAAAACAGTTCTTTTAAAGAAACTAATGCCTTTGACTCATATTTAAAATAATATTGAAGTAGTATAATTTGAACATTGCTATATTAGGAGGCTTAGGTCGTTATAAAAATACAACACATAAGAAAAAAATAACCATATACATCACACTTTGACAACTAAAGGATGTCTTTCCTGTTATTTAACATCGATTTTTATAGGAGAACTGATGCTTAATACTACTAGTTTAGACATCAGCTAATTAAATAAACGGTGTTTAATACAACCTTTAACATCAATTTTTGTAACATATATAATAGTTGATTAATATTTCCTTTAACATTAGTTCTTGTTACAAAATCGATATTTAATACTTGTATATGTAACACCTTTAGCATCGATTAAAAGTTTTAATTTGATGTTATTTCTGCTTTTTAACATCGATTTTCACTTATATGTGTTGTTAATTTTGCTTAATTGCATGCATTATTCCTCTTGTGTATTTAACAGCTAGAACCAAAACAACAACAACAAAACTAAACAAACAGAACTTGGATGGCATGTCTCAACTATTCATTACCAAATACCAAATTTATTGCAACAAAACAAGAAAGTTTAGTTCCAATCCAAGATTATTATCCGGCATACATAACCAATCGGCAAGTTTTCAAACCCAAAAAAATCCAAGTTTAAATAAATTGAACTATCAAATAATTAACCCACAAAACTAACCGACGACTCTAACATAAACCAAATCCTTTATATCCATTATAGGTCAACATGGGTTTTGTGCTTATTTTGTAAATTACTAATTTGTCCTTAAATTTAAATGAATGTTAAAAATTTTGAAGTTGGAAAGAATTGAACCCATGACCTTCCAACACTTGTAACTTTGTGTTCACATGTTCAACCACTAAACCAAATCATTTCTTTGTGCAATTTTTTAAACTCATTCACTACATGCTCAAATAACTCACCTATTAGAAATATTTATTTTATAATTTATTCAAGATAAAATTACCCACATAATTTTTATTAATTTTAATAATTTGAATTTTGATAATTAAAACTATGCCATTCATATACTCGTAAATTTATGCTCCCGTTTATTTTTATGATTTATTAAGGATAAAATCATTAAAATATTTGCACATATAATAGTAAAAACTGGTAGTCGGGGAGGGAAAATATAAATTGACAAATATGATGTCGTCGAAGTCAGAATTAAGAAAGGTACTGAGTGGCTGAAAATTGGTAAAAAAAAAAAAAAGCAAAAGTGAGGAGGTAGGTGACGGAAAATAAGTAGACGTCTATGTCAAGTAGGTAAACGGGCGGAAGTGAAAATAGATCTATAAAATTTTATTATAATATTTCTCTTTTTTAACAATTATATCTATATATTAGTCAAATGGCCAGATTATGTTTATTATTAAATTGTTACATTGATGAATGAAGTGTATAACATATTTTTACTCGGTATAATTATAATATTTTATTTTATGTATGAAAGGTACTGAGGTGGCCAAAAATTGGTAAAAAAAAAAATCGAAGTGAGGAGGTAGGTGACGGAAAATTAGTAAAAGTTATCTCAAGTAGGTAAACGGGCGGAAGTGAAAATAGATATTTAAAAATTTATTATAATATTTCTCTCTTTTAACAATTATGTCTATATTAGTCGATTGGCCAGAATACAAAAAATGATAAATAAGGTGTAAAACATATTTATACTCGATATTAGTATAATGTTTTACTTTAAGTATATTTGCACTATATCGGTTAATCCTATTATCATCGGGTAATTTATAGATTGATTAACAAAATAGATTAAAATATTAAAAATAAGAAATAATTTACATATGGGATTTGGATTTGGTAAAAAAATGTCCATATGGTTTTGATATCTATTGTCCCTCGCACTTTATTTTTGCAGCATTTTCGTAATATGCTAATGTTATTAACTTCATACAAAATGAGTTTTGCAACCATATATAAGATAGTAATTTTTACTAATTTTAATAATTTATGCCATTCATATACTCATAAATTTATGCTCACGCTTATTTTTATGATTTATTAGGGATAAAATCATTAAAATATTTTCACATATAATAGTAAAAAATGGTAGTCGGGGAGGGAAAATATAAATTGACAAATATGATGTCGTCGAGGTCAGAATTAAGAAAGGTACTGAGTGGCTGAAAATTGGTCAAAAAAAGTCAAAGTGAGGAGGTAGGTGACGAAAAATAAGTAGACGTCTATGTCAAGTAGGTAAACGGGCGGAAGTGAAAATAGATCTATAAAATTTTATTATAATATTTCTCTTTTTTAACAATTATATCTATATATTATTCAAATGGCCAGATTATGTTTATTATAACATATTTTTACTCGGTATCATTATAATATTTAATTTTATGTATGAAAGGTACTGAGGTGGCCGAAAATTGGTAAAAAGAAAAAAAAATTTGAAGTGAGGCGGTAGGTGACGGAAAATTAGTAGAAGTTATCTCAAGTAGGTAAACGGGCGGAAGTAAAAATAGATATATAAAAATTTATTATAATATTCTATCTTTTAACAATTATGTCTATATTAGTCGAATGGCCAGAATACAAAAAATGATAAATAAGGTGTAAAACATATTTATACTCGATACCAGTATAATATTTTATTTTAAGTATATTTGCACTATATCGGTTAATCCTATTATTATCGGGTAATTTATAGATCGATTAACAAAATAGATTAAAATATTAAAAATAAGAAATAATTTACATATGGGATTTGGATTTGGTAAAAAAATGTCAATATGGTTTTGATATCTATTGTCCCTCGCACTTTATTTTTGCAGCATTTTCGTAATATGCTAATGTTATTAACTTCATACAAAATGAGTTTTACAACCATATATAAGATAGTAATATACCACTTTCACTTGAATTTTAAACTCCAAAGCGAGTTTCAACCCGATGTGAGACTAATAAACTCGAAAATTGCTGATATATACAATGTCTTATGATCATGGATGTGGTATGTGTATTTTTTATTTTTCGGCTATCATTTTGCTGTTACCTCAAATTAAAATGATATTAGGGATGCTTCATTATCGTAGTTATGTCTATCTTATTTTCATAGATTGAATTTTATTGTACATATGAACTTTTACAACATAATTCATTTGGTGCATACATTAACACATCTCATTTTAAAAACCCATTATGAGCTATGACACTTTAATTTTAGTTACTCGTGTATTTTGTTGAATTTGTACATGTCTAAATATGGATTGTCTTGAAATTTGAGATATTACCTTGGGGTTTTGAAAGTTCACTTCTGAGAATAGATATATAGTACAATGTATTTGAAGAAAAGATTTTGTTATGGTCAATTTGCTTTTGAAAGGATACATCTGCGATGGTCAAATACCATGATCTTAGAAAAACACACATCACATATTTATTTTGAACGTGCACAACTATTAGAATAAATTTTTTATTCTCCTTGTTCTCCGAAATTGGTCGGAGAAAATGATCCAAAATTGGAAATGTGCGCTGAAATCCAAAATTGGAAATATGCGCTGAGATTTTATTAGCAGAACTATATGACTCTATTACTTTTATTTTTTCGTCAAATTACATTATTTCTTACAATATTAAATTAGAAATAATATAATATTTAATTCTTTATCCACCCAAAATAAATAATCCAGCTGTTTTCTCATGTATTTCAATACAACAAGATTATTGTGGTAATACTTGGCATTTAATTAACTCTTACTTATAGCTTTCAGTCGGTCATTCTTCTTACACTGACTAAACATAACTAAAAATATAACTTTCGCGGTTCAGAATCTAATAATATTTTGAAACTATAACATCTTAAATAGATCGAAATACGTAAAGTAGATGTTAGGAATATGTTGTACTTGATGATAACTTCACAATCAATCAAATTGTATAAGGTTTTGTAGCTGTCAACGGATGAGGATTTATAACTCTATCCGTTGACAGGTAGCTCATCAACGGATGAGGTTTTGTAGCATACTGCATTATCTCTATGTTATCAGTTGATAGTGTTTTTATCCACAGTCATGTTGACCATCAACGGATAGGCAGAATAGGGTAGCCAATTGTAAATAAGCTATGCTATGTAATTCTGTCTAAGTGAAAGTGTATCAACAGATGAAGACAAAACTCTATCAACGGATACAACTCAAATCCACTCTATCAACGGATACAGCTCAAGTCTCAATATCAACGGATACAGCTCAATACATCATCAACGGATGTCAGTGTACAATATCAACGGATAATCATTGACACTGTCTTCTATGATAAGCTGGGGATAGCAGTTGATAAGGACATGTTTGACTGACAGATCACATGGGTTGATAGTAGATACAAAAAGCAGTATGGCAGCCATACTTTGGAAACACAGAAGAAAGAAGCATTCCGTTTACACTATGAATACAAGAAAGGTGCAGGAGACATGTCTGAACACAAGGACAACCTTTCGGCTACATGTGTATTTGGAGTGTAGTAGCAAGTCAACTAGAATTATATTAATATTATCTTATTCCAGTAGTACTTGTAAAACTTGGGATTTATAACCAAGTGTAGCCACTCTTTGTAGACTAAGAAAACAGATACATTTTGCTTAGGGCTTCTATTGAATATTCTTAGAAAGCAAAGAGTTGTAAAACAGAAGCTGTGTACTTTTGTATCACAGAGTTTTCTTCGAATAAAAGTTTCAGGTGGTGCATTTAACCACCTGATTTTTATGTGTTTGTGCATTAATCTTTTTACAGCAATTATCTAAGTATAGATTTCTGGAGTTCTTATCAGAAATTTATAAATATCAAGAATTGTATTCAACCCCCCTCTACAATTATACAAGTGTGTAATCTGGGAATAACAGTAGACTAATACGAAAAAATTCTAAGAATTATTATATGGCCCGTGCTTTGCACGGGCTATCATGCTAGTTAGTACTAATATTCTAACGATAGCACTAGTTTGGGCCTCACTATAGTCTGGAATACCTTATTTTCACGAGTAGGGCTTAATATCATAATTTGAACCCAAAATTGGGCTATATCAGGTTTGAACTAGTTTTAGCCTATCAATCCTTATATGTAAATGTTAAAATAAAAAAAGTATATTCAATTTCACATATAACATGGTTATATTTTATTTATTTCCTCACTATTTTCTTTTTTGAAAAAATTTCATCATTATCTTAAATATAATAGTTATAAAATTATGGTCCATTTTTTCAATTTCAACCAATTACTTGGAACCCCGGGGAACATGGAAGCACTTTCTTCAAATATCATCAGCTAGTACGAGCATGAATAAATTACTTTTAATATGGATTTGAACTTAATCGAGGAACCGGGCCTCCCTACCAAATTAAACAAGAATTGATGAAACCAGTATTTTTAGCATGGACAGGAAAGCACTCACCTAATTCCACTTTAGTGTTTCGTACATGTTTGACAGAAAAAGAAAATATCAATCATGTGGGTTCGGTTCTAGAAGCGATTAGGGAGAGAGGATGGTGTGATTGCTGAATTTTCCACGCTTAAGTTAGTAAAAACTTAATTAAAACGTGTTCATGCAAATATTGAAAAAATAGTGCTTGTAGGTATCTATCTATAATAATATACTAGCTTATAACCCGTGCGAAGCACGGTTTCTTTTCTTTTCATAGGTTATAAAATTTATTTAACATTATAATTATGTTTTTATAAAATCCTTATTTTTAATAATTTTTTAATTTTAATTTAATATAAATTTATATAATGAAATGCATGGTTTAAATTTTATTTTGTAAAATTTTAAATTAAAAATGTCGTTGACGAGTTCGAACTTTGAATTTTTAGTAAATTAATTTAATCATATAATATATCTTATTATTAGATCTAACGATTGTTATTTATTAATAAAAATAATGATTTGTATATATGGTGAGATATTTTTGGGTGTATATTAGTGATCGCAAAATTAATTTTAAATTAAAAAGTACCCCATGTTTTAATTACAAAAAATACTACTAAAAATAATTACGGAAAGATATGGTGTGATATTTTGGATATATATTAATTATTGTAATATTAGTTTTAAATTAAATGGTAAGTGTTTTAATTAGAAGTAAAATCTTTAGAAAAAATGAATAATTGAGTTGTTGGAGCAGAAAAAAGAGTCCAAGTAGAAGTGGATGAAGGAATTTTAATCAAAATATAATTACGTTAACATTAGTAATTAGCTTTTTGAGTTGCTTTTGTAATTTAATTATTTATTTTAATAATTAGTATAACCAAACCGAAACCAAAACTTAGGATAACCAAACCGAAAACCAAAACTTTCAATGTTTCGACTTTAATATAATAGTATAGATTAAAATCGATTGAAAGTTTGGGCGATTTGGTTTTCGGTTTTGTTATTCTAATTATTAAAATAAATAATGACATAATATGATTAATGGTAATTAATCATTGCCATTTTCACATTTACTTTTAGTTGAAGATATTACCTTTTATAAAAACATCAATCGTACCGTATTTTCAAATCAATAATATTTCTTTTCTAATTAAAATATGTTACCTTTTAAAAAAAAAAATCTTGCAATCATTAATATATATCCAAAAATACGTTGTTTATAATATTACCCTATAATAAGAAAATATTAGTATAATACGTAAATATATATTACCCGTTATACACACCTAAAATATCGTATCTTCCAATCATTAATATTTCTTTTTTAATTAAAACATATTACTTTTAATTTAAAACATAATTTTGCAATCATAATCTTCCAATCATTAATATTTCTTTTCTAATTAAATACACTACGTTTTAATTTAAAACATGAATTTACAATCATTAATGTATATCGCAAAATACGATTAGATTTTTATTAATTAATAAGAACCGTTAGATGTAATTATAAGGTATATTTAATGATTAAATTACGTTACTAAATATTCAAGGTTCGAATCCCGTCAACGACATATTTAATTTAAAATTTTATTATATAAATATTAAAACTTACAAATCATTTATTAAATTTACTTTAAATTTTATTAAATTAATATTAAAATATTTTTTAAAATTAATGATTATATAAAAACATATTTATAGAATAAAATAAAATTTATAACATATCAAAAGAAACTCGTGTATCGCACGGGTTATAAGTTAGTACTATATTATAATAAGCGAAAAGGGGGTATAATTTGGAGTTTGGTTATCCCTCATTCACAACCCGTTAGATAATCAACTCAAATAGATCATGATCGTTAAATATAACAATATTAAAAGTTGTTATATACAGAGATCCCTCCCGCTAACAACATATTAATTTATATGTATTACTAAAAATTATTATATACAAAGATGTAAGGTTCTAATTCTTCCAATAACATATTAAAATTAATATTTACAATATTATATTACACTATAAACAAATTATAAAAAAATTAAAAGTAACCCGTGCTTTGTAAGGGCTATAAGTTAGTATATTATAAAAATAATTCTGAGATTTGGTATCCATAATTAGTATAAACTTTTAGATTTCATATTGGTATTTAGATTGGTATAAGATCCATATCAGTATTTGACCCCGCTTTTAATAATAGCATGTTAATATACAAAGTTTAAATAGTATGAATGTCCTCTATAATATTTATGTTATGTAAATATATAAAAATTTGAGTGAATCTTTTATTTATATAAGATCATTAATGTATAATATCACATAATATATGCAATTAAAAATTCAATTAAAATTTTCTTTAAATACTTTATTAAAACATATGAAACAACATTTTATTATATTAATATTATTTTTCAAAATTTTAATTTTTGATCTCAAAAATAAAATTATTTCATTTCATTTAATCAATAAAAATAATCCTTTTCATTTTACCCTTACTATTTTATAATTATAATTTTTTAAAATGCCGTGTGCGTATTACGAATTATAATCTAGTGATATTTCAATATCTCCAACCATATAAATATAATTTTGCAACATATTTTCCATTATAGTTAATATAAGCCAAAAAAAAATACTGAAAGTTTGTAAAGAGGGGAATTCAAAAAAAAAATTCCAAAAATTCTTCATAAATGATGTAATATTATTGAACTAGGACACATGACATTTTTTGTTAGCGTTTTAATTCATTAGCACATACAGTATGTTAATACACCGTTGTATCTCATTTTCTGAAAGGGTGATGATAAATATCTATACTAATATTAATATATTAAAGTGGAAAGATTGAAAGTTTGTCGATTTAATTTTCGGTTTGATTATCTTAATTATTAGAATAAATAATAACATAATATAATTAATGTTAATTAGCCAATTGCTTTTTTCACATTTATTTTTAGTAAAAGATATTATCTTTTATAAATACCTAAAAACATCAATCGTACCATTTTTTTAATAATACCAAAATACAATTAATGGTAATTATCCGATTACCATTTTCACATTTACTTTTAGTTAAATATATTAATTTTTATAAACACCTAATAACAACAATCGTATCATTGAAGGCCCTATCTACCCATTTTTGGGAGAGCTGTGACCAAAATAACCAGATCCAAAAACGCGGCCCTAAATGCCCACGGGACACGCTACTGGTGGTGGAGCATTTACAGACACGCTACTGGGAGTGGAGTATCGTCAGGACACGCTACCATATATCACGTATTACAGGGACACGCTGACAGGGAGAATTGAACAGTAACTGCAGTTACGCCGGTACCACATGCGCATCACCAGATACGCATTTTGTGAATGCGTATCTGACGTCAGCAACGTCTTCCCCGCAGCTCGCGTCTGGCGACTCGCCGGGCGATTTTCGCCATTTTTTTCGATCCGCTCGTTCGCTCATCTCAGTCATTTTCCATTTGAGTTCTATATACCAAACGAATCACCTCATCGTTCTCTACAACCCTATGATTTCAATTTGTCGATTACAATCTCGGATTTGAAACACCCAAATCGAAGATATTTTGCGATTTAGTTTTCCGATTTCATCCAACACGCAACTACGGGTTCTGATTCCAATAACATGATACCTTAACATGATCAGCAAGATGTGGTTGTCATTTTTCTGTTGTTATGTTGATCGGAGAGAGACGAAACGACTGTCCCGTGGTGTGGTCGTCAATTCGTCGGTCGGGGGGGAGGGGGAGACAGCGGGGGACTTAGAAAATTTTGGGCAAAAAATGAACTTGGGACACGCCGTTGCGTGTCCCGTGGGTACTCAGGGCCAAGATTTTCAAAACGGGTATATCGGACCATTGCCTCCCAAAATGAGGCATTTTGGTCATTATCTCTTCTTTCAATCATTAATATATTATTTCTAATTAAAACACATTACCTTTTTAATTTAAAACTAATCTTAAAATCATTAATATATACCTGAAAAATATCACACCACTTTTATAAACATCTAAAATATTGTATCTTTCAATCAATAATTAATCTTGCAATAATTAATATATATCCAAAAATATCTCACCATATCTTCTAATCACCAACAACATATAATAGAAATCCATATATAACAAATAATGAGCGTTAGATTTTTAATAAAAAAATCAGAACCGTTGGATCTAATGATTAGATATATCATATGATTAAATTAATTTACTAAAATTTCGAGGTTCGAATTCCGTCAATGACATATTTATTTTAAAATTTTTAAAACATCCAAATCATTTATATTAAATTATGTAAATTAAACTGAAAATAAATTATTGAAAATAATGATTGTATAAAAATGTGATTATAAAATAAAATAAAATTTATTACATAACAAAAAAAATTCGTACATCGCGCGGTTATAAGCTAGTCCCAAACTTATTTATGCACATCCTAAATTTATTTTAAACCAAAATAACCTTAACTTACATGTCAAACCTATTCCAATTTTTCCTTTGGGCCAAATCTTATGCTAATCTTATTATTTTGCAAAAAACATTTAGTAATAATAGTAATTTGGAAATTGAATTTTAATTATGAAACTTTTAATACTTTCCTTAATTATATTAGTTCAATTGTACCCATAACTTATATATGAACGTCCAACTCAAAAATAATTAATAGACAATTAAAAATATATTAGTTTAAATATATTTTATTATTTACCAAATTAAAACGAGTTATCTTTTCAAGTAGCAATGTATGAAAATAAATAAGGTCACATAATATCGTGTTTTTTCATTTTTACGTCATTAAGTTTTATCTCACTTGGATCGGAATTAAAAAACTATTTTGTTCCTCAAAAATATACTTTTTAAATTTTAAATAACATATACTATCCATTTGAAAAATATTAAAAATATGAAATACAAAAAATGACAAATTAAGAATCATTAAAAATTGGATGGGAATTTCGTATTTAGGCATTTACGCTATTAGCCATGTACAAGAACATTTTTAAAATATAATAAAAATTATGAAAAAATTAAATAAATTTGTTTAAATTTGTCAACTCTCTTATCTTGAAAATAATATTAGTAAATAAAAAATAAAAGAAGTTACCAATCCGGATTCTCTTCAGATCATAGGACCGTAGTAAAGGTATACCAAATGATTAATAGTGTAGTAAATAAATATAATGATGGATAAGGATATGTTAGTCAAATTAAAAAAAAAAAGTGTGCATTAATCGCATCCTTTTTTTTTTTATTATTAAGAAACTTGCCATCTAACTAAACATTTGACAAAAAATTTAGCTACATTTTTGATTTCTCTAAAGCTGTGTTCACTTCAATTTAATGGAATGAGCGGAGAATGAAATGAAATTTATACTCTAATTTGAGGGAGATTGAAAAAATTGTTTAAATTTTCATTCCTTACTTCATTCCTTTTCACACAATTTAAACTAAAGTTCTAACCCATGTTTTGGAAGTAATGCTCCATTCTCCATCATCATCATTTTTCTTGCAATCTTTTTCTCTCTCATATCTGTTCACTTCTTTCTTTATAAATTTTATTTTACAAATATTCATTCCATTCCTACCTCATTCCATTCTCCCCAAATAAACACAACCTAACATTTTTTCAATAAAAATCAAACGGTGCAAAAATTTTGTTTCATGTTTTCAAAAGTTTAGCGGTGTCCGCAACACCCGATCAGGGGCATTAACAGAGCAGGTGCGGAGGCCAAATGTTATGCTCTAGAACAGAGGTATTGTAAAAATGAAATTTTTGAATACATTTTTCGATTTTTATAAAAAAGTAAAGGAAAAAAATTACATTATGTAGGGGCACAAAAACAATTTAGGATACAAATATATGAAATATAATATAAACGATTTTGTTAGCAGTTATTAAGAATAATTTTTAAAAAATATTAAATTACATATATTTAATTTTTATAGTTGTTGGAACATTGTTGTAATAATAATAATAATTATTATAAATGTGAGTGATGTTTGTAATGGGGTGGTTGGAATGTTCTTATATTTTGTAGTGTGGTGGTTGAATTTGTAGTGGATTATTTTAATTGTATTAGGTGAAAAATTTCTCCTACATGAAATCTTGTATCTAAACACACATTGGCAATGTTAAAGACTTGAGTCCATTGCTCTCTATCTCTCTTTATTTCATCTCTGTTAATTAGTAACCCAAAGCCTTGTGATATAATTAGCTTAGTTCTAAAAATAGTTATTCTCGGCTATTTATCTCTTTTCAAATTATAGTGATTCTTGTCATATTATTATAGCTACTATTTTACAACACGTTATCAGCACGAGTCTCTGCCCGAGCTTTATCCGACAAAGGAGCATAAAATATGGGAGATTTATGCATTGCTGATTGCCCCACCACTCACACAATTCTACAAAATCAGAAATACTTCTCACAGTTAACTAAAACCAACTCACATGTTTGGACGATTTCGGGTACATCATATATAATAGAGGGTTTTGGGAAAGCCAGTTTTATCCTACCAAATGAGACTCAAATTCAAGTACTTAATGCTCTATATTCTAGTAAATCCACTAGAAATCTTTTGAGTTTTAAAGACATTCGTCTTAATGGTTTCCACGTAGAAACTACTATTGAGAATGAAAAAGAATATCTCCTTATCACTTCAATTACCTCAGACCATAAGAAGATCTTAGAAAGATTACAATCAATCTCTTCGGGATTATATGCTACAAATATTAGAGTCATTGAGTCTCACAATATCGTCATTCCAAAAATCATAGACCCACAATCACTAACCCTTTGGCATGAAAGACTTGGTCATCCAGGAGTATCTATGATGCGTCGTATAATAGAAAATTCTATAGGACATCCTCTTAAGAATCTAAAGGTCATACCTCAAAATGAACTTCCCTGCTCAGCATGTTCATTAGGAAAATTAATTGTTCGACCATCTCCAGTTAAACTTCAAACCGAGTCTCCAAATTTCTTAGAAAGAATCGAAGGTGACATTTGTGGTCCTATTCATCCGTCATCCGGTCCATTCAGATATTTCATGGTTCTAATCGATGCATCAACTAGATGATCTCATGTTTGTCTACTCTTTACACGATATACAGCCTTTGCCAAACTACTTGCTCAAATGATCAAATTGCGAGCCCAATTTCCTGACCATCCCATTAAATCAATTCGACTAGATAATGTTGCTGAATTTACATCTGCAACTTTCAATGATTATTGTATGTCAGTAGGGATCTCAGTTGAACACCCTGTAGCTCACGTACATACACAAAATGGCTTAGCAGAATCTCTAATTAAAAGACTCCAACTCATTGCACGTCCCTTACTTTTAAGAGCCAAATTGCCTACATCCGTTTGGGATCATACAATACTTCATGCATCAAACAAAATTAAGATAAGACCATCTGCTTACCACAAACAATCTCCTCATGAGTTAGTTCTTGGTCAAGCTCCTGATATTTCTCACTTTAAGATTTTTGGTTGTGCCGTATATGTTCCCATTGCACCCCCGCAGAGATCCAAAATGGGTCCACAAAGAAGAGTAGGCATATATGTTGGTTTTGACTCACCATATATCTATCATAAGATATCTTGAACCGTTAACTGGTGATTTGTTTACTGCTCGTTATGCTGATTGTCATTTGGAGGAGATAATGTTTTGCATAAATTAAATTCTGAACTATCATTGAATGCATCAGGATTAAATGCTATTGATCCACGTACTAAACAATGTGAATCTGAGGTTTTAAGGATCATTCATATGCAAAATATTGCTAATCAAATGCCGGATGCTTTTACTGATTCTAGACTTATTATAAAATCGCATATACCCGCTGTTAATGCTCCGACCAGGGTTGATATCCCTATTCTTAAATCAATTCCTGAAGAATTTATTGGTGAATCAAAACCATGCCAGAAGCGTGGTAGACCTATTGGTGCGAAAGATGTTGTACCACAAAAACGGAAATCGAATGGACCTACCCCTGAAGTGGCAAATGTTCCTGAAGTAACTACATCAAATACCCCAAAAGTGATATCACCTCCTGAAGTGGCTGTGACAAAACCACCCGAAGTGGTATTACCTCTAGAAGAGGATATTGTCCCTGAAGTGGCACATGCTTCTATAAAAGCAAAGGTACCTGAAAATTATGAGATCTTAATGAGTTATGTACATAACGGGAAATTACTAGATCGTGGGAGTACCGAGGTTGATGATGTATATGCTTTTTCCGTGGCATGTGATATTATTATGAACTCCGATCCTGAACCACAAAGTGTGGAAGAATGTCAACGAAGAGATGATTGGTTTAAATGGAAAATTGTAATCCAGGAAGAATTGCAATCCTTGCGCAAGAAAAATGTATTTGGAACCGTAGTTCGAACACCAGTTGGTGTGACTCCCATTGGGAATAGATGGGTATTTGTAAGAAAACGAAATGAGAGAAATGAAATTGTGAGGTATAAGGCCCGGCTGGTAGCCCAGGGATTCTCTCAAAGGCCTGGATTCGATTACCAGGAAACTTACTCTCCCGTGATGGATGGAGTCACTTTTCGTTTTCTTATGGGTATGGCTTGTATGGAAAGATTAGAAACATGACTTATGGACGTTGTGGCAGCCTACCTTTATGGATCACTTGATAGATTTATATGAAAATCCCTGAAGGATTAAAGTTAGAGGAAACTAAGCCTCGACATTTATATTCAGTTAAACTACAACGGTCATTATATGGCTTGAAACAATCTGGTCGTATGTGGTACAATAGGCTTAGTGAATATTTATTGAATGATGGGTATAAAAATAATCAAGTGTGTCCATGTGTGTTTATCAAAAGGTCACCATCTGTTTTTGTTATTATTGTCGTATATGTGGATGATTTGAATATTGTAGGTGCTTTTGAAGATATTACTAATGCTGCTAACTATTTGAAAAATGAGTTTGAAATGAAAGATCTTGGAAGGACAAGATTTTGTCTAGGTATATACAGGTGGAGCACTTATCTTCAGGCATATTCATTCATCAGTCAACCTATACAGAAAAGGTTCTTGATCGGTTCTACATCCACTAACTGCGCCAATGGTCGTTCGATCCCTCGAAGTTGAGAAGGATCCATTTCGTCCTAGAAAAGAAGATGAAGATGCACTTGGGCCTGAAGTTTCATATCTTAGTGCAATTGGAGCTCTTATGTATCTTGCAAATAACACACGACCTGATATTGCATTTGCTGTGAACATGTTGGCGAGATTCAGTTCTGATCCAATTAGAAGACATTGGGATGGGATCAAACATATATTCAGATATCTTCGTGGGACAATTGATCTTGGCTATTCTTTCGAAATAGTTCAAATTCGCAGCTGATTGGATATGCGGATGCGGGGTACATGTCAGACCCTCATTTTGGGCGATCTCAAACAGGTTATCTATTTACATATTGTGGCATTGCTATTTCTTGGAAAGTCTACAAAACAGACTATGACGGCAACTTCATCTAATCATGCAGAGTTACTTGCAATCCATGAAGCAAGCAGAGAATGTATTTGGTTACGATCCATCATTCAACATATTCGAGAATCATGTGGTTTATCAGGTATCTCAGACAGTCCTACAGTTATGTTTGAAGATAACTCAGCTTGTATTAAACAGCTTAAGGAAGGTTATATCAAAGGGGATCGAACAAAACATATCTTACCAAAATTCTTCTACACTCATGAACTCCAAGAGAATGGTGACATTGATGTACAACAATGTCGCTCATGTGATAATCTGGCGGATTTACTTACAAAGTCATTACCCACATCAACATTTGAAAAGCTGCGAAACAATATTGGTATGCGAAGATTGAGAAACTTACTATATCATAATGTCAAATTGTGAGATTTTTTATTCAGGGGGAGACTGTACTTGTTTTCCTTTGTCAAGATTTTTATCCCATTGGGTTTTTCCTTGAAAGGTTTTAACGAGGCAGTCACTCTCTATAATAACTCTCACATTGACAATTAAGGGGGAGTGTTGTAATAATAATTATAAATGTGAGTGATGTTTGTAATGGGATGGTTGGAATGTTTTTATATTTTGTAGTGTGGTGGTTGAATTTGTAGTGGATTATTTTAATTGTATTAGGTGAAAAATTTCTCCTATAAATAGGACATGAAATCTTGTATCTAAACACACCTTGGCAATGTTAAAGACTCGAGTCCATTGCTCTTTATCTCTCTTTCTTTCATCTCTGTTAATTAGTAACCCAAACCTTGTGATATAATTAGCTTAGTTCTAAAAATAGTTATTCTCTGCTATTTATCTCTTTTTAAATTATAGTGATTCTTGTCATATTATTATAGCTATTATTTTACAACAAACATAAAATTCTAAATCGCTTTATGCTTGTAATTTTTTAGCTCGGCACTGGGTAGTGGATACTAAAATAAAGGCAGCTTCACGTTATCTCAAAATCAATCACTACTAACAATAAACCAGCGATAAGCTCAGACGGGTATTGGGGATATAATTGTATATATCTCCGTCAAAATTCGCTTTTGGTCTCCTTTGGATGTCCGGCGATTCAATTATGTTTGTTCTACTCGATATGAATTGTAAATGGCGTATGACTTTGATATATTGATTTCAATACACTTGTTATTCAAAAAAAAAAACAATAAACCAGCTTCTCCCCCACTCCCTCACTATGCAGTGAAACCAAATATAATATAACAGATTCAAATTATTCAATTAAAACCCAAACAAGACTCGAATCGAATTAGATTCAATCCAACCTATATCTATATATACCACAAGTGAAAGTTGAAATAATCCGAAACTGATTTGATTAATCGAATTACCGGGTCTGTATTAAAATGTTTAACCTGCAGGTTCCGAGAATATTTCCGCAGTCGCCAGTTTGCAACCTTCGACAACAGTGGCCTGTGGGTATGACGATTAGTAGCGGACTAATCTCCAGAAGGCAACTGCATGTCATCTCAAGATCAAGAACCGAAGTTAAACCAGCTTCACCTACACCTCTCAATCTCAAACATTACAATCTTCCTTTGCATGATCGCATGATGCCGGACTTTTACATGCCACTTACACTCTTCTATCCCAACCCACAACTATCCAATCCATTGGCTAGTAAAACCGCGATAACAAATCTACTCAAAAACTCTTTATCCGAAATACTTTCCGAGTACTACCCTTTTGCAGGAAGGCTAAGTTCTTCAGGATCCTACATTGATTGCAATGATGAAGGCATTCATTTTCTTGAGGCCCAGATAGCATGCAACTTATCGGAATTTCTGAAAAGAACTCCTGCCATGGATGAAGAAGAAGGTTATGGTCATCTCTTTCCACCTCGTTCGATATGGCAGAACATATCGTTTTCTCGTAATTTAATGGCTGTTCAACTAAACCATTTCTCTTGCGGAGGAATAGCTATAACTGTGAGCCTTTCACACCGTGTTGCCGATGGTATCACTTTCATGTCATTCCTAAGTTACTGGGCAAGATTGTCCCGGAATCCTAATGATCAAGAAAAACTTGTGCAGCGTAGTCCCCGTTTCGTGCACGAGCTGCAGCTACCACAATCAAGTGATGATGATATAACTCCGACTCAATTTCCAGCTCCCAAGAAGCACTGGATCACTACCGAGATAGTGTTTCCCAACTCAAAGATAGCAAAACTGAAGGCCGAGCTGGAAATGCAAGACAAACAAGACGGCATAATAAAAAATAAAAATTACGCAGGGAACGAACTTGTGACTGCACTCCTTTACAGATGTGCTGTAAATGCCGCGACTGCATCTAACTCTGGGACCTATACTAAATCTGTTTTGTTGCAGTTCCTAAACATGCGTCCTGTTATCAAACCTCCACTGCCGAAAACAAGTGTTGGCAATTTCTTTACTTGTAATCACATTCCAACAAATACGTTGAATGAGACAAAGTTAAATAAATTGGTAGGACAAATGCGAAAAGGGATGATGCAGCTTAGAGGAACAAAGAGTTCGGTCGGAAAGGAAGACTTGCCCTTATTGTTCAGCATTAATTATACAAAAGCTAATTACAAGGCTTATCATATTAGCAGCATTTGTAAATTCCCATTATATGATGAGATGGATTTTGGGTGGGGAAGGCCTGTCAAGGCCACCCTTGTCGATGCACCGTTTGTTAATTGCTTTTTCATGATGGATACTCCGAGTAAAGATGGTATAACGGCCACTGTCAGTTTGGAGGTGGAAGACATGAAAAATTTCCTTGTTGACAAAGAGCTGCTTGCTTATGCTTCTTTCTAATACTCAGAGCCTCTTTTAATGGAGATGGTATATCTCATGCATGCAAGGAAGGAAGTTTAGCTGGACTGAAGCCAAGTTTATTTCGTTTTCATGCATTTAAGTTTGATCAATGAAGTAACAGTAGTATTTTATGTATTGCTGTTTTAACCTTGTGAGCTGGCACATTATGCTTTGTCTTATTTAGTTTGGTAAGGTTAAAAAGGTAAGGTTAAGAAGGACGAGGGTTGACAGTATGGACCATATATGAGATTGGTAGAATTTGAATCAATAGCATTGTTTTGTTTTTCACATATCCTGTCTCTCTGTTCTACATAGCTTTCATATGTTTGTTATCAAGTTGTAGACATCTTTTGTTAACACTGGCCAACAAAAACTTGGCATTTTTATCACTTTTGATGTGGATCACTCTTTTTATCCACTATCTAAATAATTATTCATATTAATAACTTTAAATTTTCGTTGCCCTTTGGCTTTCACTTCATCTTGTGTCATATGTCCTGCCTATGTTCAGGCCCGTCTTAAACTTTTTAGGAGCTCTGTTCCAAGTATTAAATTAGGTCCTAAATATTCTAAAATTAATATTATTAAATTAAAACAAAACATAAAATTTTAAGTAAATTTACTGAAATTGAAGGAATTTTTAATAGATAAGTACACATAAGGAAGCGCTAATTTCTTAATAGATAAGTACACATAAATAAAAGATATATATATATAGGGTCTTATTCTAATAGAAACTAACTTACAATAGAAACTAGAAACTAAACCTAAATTAAATATTTCAAGCTAATCTAATGACCAAATTAGGGGTACTTCAATACAAAAAACGTTTAAAATTATTGTCTCTATTCAACAAAAATATTAAAAAATAAAAAATAAAAAAGTTACTGTTCACGTGATGACGTAGCACGTGAACAGTAACTTTTTTTAAAAAAAAATTTATTTTTTTTTATATTTTTGTTGAATAGAGCCAAGAATTTTAAACGTTTTTTGTGAAGGTGCACCTAGCGGGGCCATTAAAATAAATGAATTATAATTTATTTAGTGTAGGTTTCTAGTTTCTATTCTAAGGTTGGTTTCTATTTGAACGCTAGCCTATATATATATATATATATATATATATATATATATATATATATATATATATATATATGAAGGAATTTTTTCAATTTGGGGGCCTTTATAATTTGAAGGTCCTGTGCAAAGGGACTTCTCGCACACCCTCAAAACGACCCTGCCTATGTTATCATCGTAAAGAGAAAGCTGAAGAACCTTCAGAGTTCAGAGGATGTCGCGATACATGGAATGAAATGTGGAATGCAGGCTGTAATAAAATTTCGGATAGGTATAAATTGTATTCCTTCACCATACGTTAAATGTCTACTTTCTTTCATGCTAAAATTTGAAGTTCCTTAAAATTTAATCAGTATGTTGTACAAGAATTTCTTATGCTGCCATGGTTAAGAAGTTCTAATTTTTTTTTATTTTTTTTTTAACATGGGAACCCGCAGCCGCTACCCTTCGGGTGCGCTCTGGGTAAACCCATGGGCTCACGCAATAGCCTGCAAACCACGTGATCCAAGACAAACCGCACAAGTGCGACAGGCTCTGCCCCAGGATGGCATAATCACAAATTCGCCTCCCATGAGAGTCGAACCTGTGACCAAGAGATGAGATGGTCTCTCTTTAAACAACTAAGACAACTCTGGTCATGCTTTACTTGAAGATAACTAGGTGGTAAGGTTTATGCAGCAGTAGTACTTTTACTCAATTACCGCATCATCTTCACCATCTACAGGTTTAATCAGTAAAAAAAGAGTAAATTGCACTGTAGTGGTCAGATAAATTAATTTTTTGCACTTTGATGACCAATGTTGCAAATCTTGCACTATGATGACTCCAAATTGTTTTTTTAGCCACTTAAATGACTTCCGTCAACTTTGACCTTAACAGAGTTAAAATGTCAAGGGTATTATAGTCCTTAAATAAATACTAACTGAGTATTAACAGATGTGTCCAAACAACAATGCTTCTCTCTCCACACAGCCATTCCTCTTAATCTTCACCAATTCAAGAGCCCTCATGCAACAACACTGATGCTTAGAACATACAAAGGCTCGCTTTCGTATTACCGTAATCTAGGGTAGAGCATGGGCTGGTTCGGTCCGGTTTTAGGGTAAAACCGGAACCGGAACCATACATCTCCGGTTTCTAAAATCGAAAACCGCAACCATCGGTTCGGGTTCGGTTTCGGTTTCAAAAACCCCGGTTCGGTTTGTAACGGTTCGGTTTCGATTTTAAAACCGGATGAAAATACGTAAACATGCGCCACATGTTTTAGTTACTGGTGAAACCAGTGCTCACAGTGTATAGGTTGAAGGCAACTTCTGTTTACTAGTTTTTTATATCTATTCAAAGTGCTCTACTATCCGCCGAGTCAGTAAAATGTTCCTTTAGGATTGCACATTGTTCTCTGAAATCTGAAGAGGGACATATTGGTGACATAGACTTCCTAATTCAGAGCATTGGAAGGGATATTCTAGTTATACAACCTGATAGCACATGATGCACATCTAGTAACAGGAATTCACATGTTGCATTACAAGAGCAGAAGGAAATCTTTATACTTCTTACTATTCAGATATCAAACTTATTGCAGTCAGAGGTTGAAGTATTTTTGAGTGATAAAGGTAAATTAAACAAACATACTTGGCAAATTGAGTCAGATGTATAAGCCAGTGAGTCTAGTTTATATCTTCCTAACAAATTGAAACTTAATTATAATTCAAGATATATTATATTTATTAATTTAATAATACATAACATAAATTTATATAAATTTTATATTTATTTTAATAATCGGTTCGGTTCGGTTTTATCCGGTTCGGTTTTAACCTATAACCGGAACCGAAAGTCTCGGTTTTTAAAAATCAAAAACCGTAACCGCCGGTTCGGTTACGGTTTCAGTTTTTTCGGTTCGGTTTTGGGCCGGTTTCGATTCGGTTTTGGTTTTAATTCGGTTTTTTGCTCACCCCTACCGTAATCCCACCCTCGTCCATAACATATACAGCAGATGGTTCCGACTACCAACCAGCAGTCAAACTCAAACATGGCTCAACTCATGTTTACCAAGATGGTTCGATGAAGGCTTTTATCTGTTTTTTTTATTTATCACAGCAGAATTCAATACAGGCTTTCCGAGGGAATATTTACATTCCGGAAGCAGGAAGGTGCTCTAAGAGGCAAATCAAGTGTTCGCATACACGTAACCATCTTCCTTTTAAGTTTTAACTAAAATTTGAGTCACTACATTTGTATCAGTAATAACATGTACAAAAAGCAGCTGGTATTTAATGGAACAAGCTTTTCCGCAAGTTTCACCGGTCCTTGCAGTAAACTTTTTCTTAGTCTCCTTGATGACCTCGAACACAGAAGCGCAGATGTGTGGAAAAGAATGCCAAAGAAACTTATGACAAATAAAAAACTAACATAGAATAGAATGGCACAAGGCAAAAGTTTAATGATCTTGCTTGGTTAAAAATTAAAAGAACAACTAATTAGGTTAAATTAATATGTACGTACATCCCCACTATTTGAGTTCCCTCTCTCGGTGTCTTTGTTCTCCCGATTGTCCCATGGCTTGGTGCAGTCAAGTGCTGTCTCACCGTCCTCCACCCCATTCCGTTCACCTTCACCATCTCTGTCCTTCCTCCTTTTCCCGACCACCACCGCTGTAACACCCAACAATTAACACTGCAGTAACAAAAACTTAAGCTTGGAATTGAACCCAAGCACACACGGCAACGTTCATTGTATTATTACAAGAGAATCACAAAGCATCCCATCAACATCAATTTAACTGTCCTGTAATAGCAACAGGAAATCATCAAATTTTCACACGGGGTAATAAAGAATTGGCAGGGGAAGGGATCTTTAACAAAACCGTGAAGAATCCACACACACAATCACTCGGCTGCAGTACACAATCAAACTCACACATACCCGTTTATTACCCACACACCCAGTCGTTACACACACACCCATTCACTGTACACACACACCCAGTAACTATACACACACAGAGCAATACGGCGGCAAAAACAGGGGAGGTGAAAGATAATCAACACAAACTACAACACCTATAATTGCAGGACAACAGAGGTAATGTTGGGCCCAGCCGTAGCTTACCAGAACTAGTGGAAGTCGCAATTTAGGGAGAGGAATCGAGATTATGATAGGATGGTGGTGAGTGGTCAATCGAACAGAGGGGTTGGGTAGATTAGGATAAGAAGAAGACTATAATGCCCCTGTCAAAGTAACTCCGTTAAGACCAAGATAACGGCAGTCATTTAAGTGGCTAAAAAAACAATTTGGAGTCATCATAGTGCAAGATTTGCAATATTGGCCATCAAAGTGCAAAAAATTAATTTATCTGGCCACTACAGTGCAATTTACTCGTAAAAAATGATAAAGTATCAGTCGACTTGCTCTCAATAATATACTCGGTGTAGTTTGGCACCCTTCCACATAGGACCGTTTAATTCTAATATCAACAGCTACAACAGATTTCTAACGTGAATTTGAACTTGGTCGAGGAACAGACAGCCTCATCCAAAGATAAGATCTAATGTGCTTGCGAATAGCAAGTATTATCCGAAACAAAAATCTTACTTATTACTGTAATTTTTAGGTTAGCCGCCCTTTGTTCCACCGCTATGTGCATGCTGAGAATCAATCAGTCATCATTCCGAAAACCAGACTTTTGGCGTGGGTGTAGTAGCAATTAAATGTGATATTCAACATTCATACTTTCTTATCTTCTTAGTCCAAGCTTAATTTTAGCAAAAATGACATGTCCCTGTATTTAGTCCAAGTTTCTTGAAAAGGTGCAATAAAATCAGTTAAACTTAAACCCATTTCTGTAAGTCCACATTCGGAAAGTTTTGTACTTTAGGTAGTCAGCCAACAAGACTTTGTAGGTTCGTACGCACCCACTCTCTAACAAATTCAGCTTATACATTTTGGAAAAGTGTGTCATAAGAATTACTCAAGTAACTTGTTGTGGTTTTATTATTAGCCACTTTGATATTTTTTCGGTTTTAAATTAGTAGTTTAATTTTAATTTGGCTTAATGATCTTTTGCCCTTTAAGTTTGCACAGTTATACCTATAAAGTTCTAACGTTTAAAATCGTTCCTTTTCATCCCTCCAACTTCAGAAATGTACCTTTTAGCCACGATACCGCGTCAGATGGCATATCGGGTTATATCGGTAGGGGTATAACAGTCATTTTATTAATAATTTACATTAATTTATCATTAATTTAAAAGTTACATTAATCTAAAATTTACATTAATCTAACTCATTCCTCTGCACCAACAGTCATCTCCTTTCTCATTTTTCCTTCAATTTCCGATTCGCCCTTTCTTCATTTCTTCCCCTCCTTTCTTCTTCAACAATCATCTCACCACCTCCACAAATCTCCATCTACAGCCTACTCAACCACCTCCCCTTCGTCCTCACCTCCACTCTGCAACCACAACCGCATCTTCCCACGCCGACCATCAACTCCGGCGCCATCTCCTCCGCCTCCCTCCACTGTCGACTAATGTACTATCTCGCATCAGCCCCCTTTGCTTCATCTCCTCTTCACCACATCTCCATTCACCACCAACCGTCCAACCATCTCCTCTATCACCGACCATTTCCTCCTCCGTTCATCTTCCTTCCCCGCCGTTTACCTTTTTTTTCCTCTCCCGACACCAAAAACTGTTGTAGCAGCCATTTAATACAAACCTCCAACCCCCACAACACACACACATCTTCTTCAAACCCATTACACCGCCGACCATCTCCTTTCTCCTCTCCTGCTCCCTTAACAACACAAACAACTCACCTCTCCATCTACAACAACCACCAATAGCCGCCGCGCCCTCCCTTCTCTCCTTTTACTCGCACCCCAAATCAACATCTCCTTCACCTTACCTCGCAACCACTGCCCACGCCTCCACCCACCTTTTCCTTCCGCCGCCTCCACCTCTCCCTTCACCAACAACAGGAAATGGATTTTAATATTTTAATCGAATTCAAAAGGAGAAGAAGGGGTTGTGTTAGTGCGTGTAGTGAAGAAGGGATGAGATTAAGAAAAAGAAAACAAGAAAACAAGCTGGGTTCCATTAATTTGTAAATGAACTTGGGAAATGTGAGTTTTAAGCGGAAAAAAAAAAGGAAAAAAAAATAAATGATTAATTTTAATTGATAAATTAAATTATTAGTAAAATGACTATTATACCCCTGCCGATATAACCCGATATGTCCATCTGACCCGGTATAGGGCAAAAAAGTACATTTTTAAAGTTGGAGGGGCGAAAAGGAACGACTTTAAACCTTAGAACTTTATGGGTATAACTGTGCAAACTTGACGGGCCAAAAGGTCATTAAACCTTTTAATTTTGAAGAACAAATTAATTGCATATTGATTACAGTTCACATATATATTATATAACTAAAAATTAATTAAAAACATATATATAATAAGAAATATAAAAGAGAAATTACAACTCTCATCTCTCAACTTTTTCTTCCAGCCGCCTCCTCCTTTATCGACGGGGCTTCCATTGATTTTTCCGGTGGAAAGCCCCAAATCCTTTAATTTATTTGTTTTGCTTTTATTTTCTTCAATAATCTCCTATTTTGGGTTAAGGTTTTATACCCATTTAGGGTGTTTGGTTTTGTTTTTTAGATCTATATTATCGAAACTTCGGATTTTCGTTCTTCTTCGATTCAATCGGGTTTTGGATCTGTGTGTGAATCGATTATTTCTTGTTGTGATTTCGTTTTTGCAGATCTAAGTTTTATTTGGAATTTTAGTTTGGGATTTTAGGTTGTAATTTCATTTTTATTTCTTTCCTTGGTGTGAGGGTGTGAATTTCTCTCTTTTGTGAGAGTTGATTCGGATTCAACGATAAAAATTTGTTAGGGATTGCATTTGTGGTCGATTTCATCAAAAAAAAACATATATATACTTACTAAAATATATGTACAATTCGTTTTAAATGTATTTACGTTAAGTTGTTTCAAATTATAAATAGATAATTTTTAATTTAGTGTCAAAATTGATCAAACCAATTATAGAAAGTCAAAAACGGACTATTAATTTAAAGCAGAAGGAACATATTTTATTAGCCAACTGTTGTGGATTATTCATCCTCAGAGTTCCCTTCCAGAAGGTTCGTAGTAGTTTTTTAATAGGAGTACATTTTTACATATAATTTTATGCATGTTTTGAAAATATATTTTCCATATACTTAAAATTGACTGTAATTTATGTTCTTTGTTCTTTTAATTTTTTCTAAAAAATAAATTTGTCGTGTGTTCTTTACATATTTTATAAGAAATTCGTAAATATTTTGTTGGATTATTATTATCCATAATCTAGTTTTTAATATTTATTATACGAGATCTAGTTGCCCTACTTGAGTACTTCTTTGTTGTCAGTGTTATTCTGTTTTACTTATTATTTTAGCACCCAATTCAGACATTTTTTCCGACGTTTTGGTTCTAATTTTAATTAATATTTTTACACATAGAATAGGTAATGGTGAATTTTGATTAAACACAAGGAATAGACAATGATAAATATTATCTCTTTTTAGGATCAATGTATCATATATCATAATGTATCATATATCATCATTTAGTGAATTGTGCTGTTAATTTTTAGAGCTAAGAAATTGTCATCCATACTTATACTGCGCACCTGTAAACTGTTTGTTATATAAAATGGTGATTTTGCCTCTCAAGTCTCATGGGTACCAAAATAAATAAATCTTTATTTTTTATTAACGTCAAAAATCATGTTTAAATGGTGTTTAATAGTACCGAAATATCAAATACCAAATTTAGTTATCACTAAACTCATATTCGATCAACTACATATATAATTAAATAACATTTATTTATTAAATACTTTTATCATGTATAAATATATATATTTAAATAATATGTAATAACTTTTTTAATCTTGATCATTTACTAGTATTAATATTTTAATTTCAACTCGTACTCGGTCAATGCCCGTGCTTAGTAAGGGTGTTAGTGTAAAAAACGCAAAGACTAACTTAAAATTTAAATTTAATTTTCTTTTTGTTTAAATTAAATTAGTAAAATATTTTCTACTTTCTCAGCATTAAATTGATCCATTGATTTGTATCTGGTCGATTGTTCAAATACATTTTAATAAATCAGATATAAATATTTCTCATGATTATAATAAATTGTTAAATTATTTTTTCAGAAAGGATGAATAATTAAGTGATAAGCGAGTATATCACAACTGAAATTCTGATTAATGATCATAATCTGGATGAAAAGCACCTGATTTGATCTATTTTACTAAATATTTGTTTAATTTTTATTATTTTATAGATATTTTATGATTATTTATTAATGAAATAATAATTTAGGAAACGAAAATTGAGGATGTGAATATGAACAAGTACATTTCAACAAATGATCAGGTAGAACCAAATACCCTTTTGCTCAAAGATCATTTTATTTTTATAGTGTTTAAATTCCAGTTTAGTATCATTTTATTTGGATACAAATTGATTTCGGGTATTGAGATCCGGATTCAAATAAAATATGAGTCAATACCTTATTTTAGTTTTTTTAGTAGGCTAACTTATGATCCATTGAATATGAGTCAAATATGATCCACTAACAATAAATAACTTTTTTATTTGAATAATAAAAATGATCATTTATTCTAAAATTAATATAATGTTGTAAAAAATGTAAACGAATTAAAAACCTAAATGTATGATATGCTAAGTATATGTAATGATAATTATTCCATTATAAGGATGAATAAATCATATTTTGTGAAAGTTAAAATTTGCAGAAGATGTCAAGAAATTATAAAATAGCTATTTATTTAAAAATGTAAATTTGAGTTTTATATGAAAAATAATATGAGGCTAAATCTGTATATAAGTAGCTATAATCAGAATCATATTTCATCCTGGTTTTATTTTTTTGTCAAATCCATCCGTTCATCTATTATATTTCGAGTAGGTCAACAAGATTTTTCATGGCTATTTAGTAAATTACATATTTATCTTTTTATTATAATAATGTTAAAAATAATGTTGATCATTAGAATTGAACATATGACCTTCATGTTAGGGAAGAATTAAGTTCACATCATTACCCAATATTTTTTGTATCTTTTTAAAAATCATCAACTACATTTATAAGACCTCATTTATTATATTCTATTTAACATTCATTTTAAAATATAATCAATATAAAACTATCAGCATATTCGTCATTTGCTAAAAATGAAAAATATTATCACACATTTCTTCAAAAATTTAGTATTATAGATGAAATATGTTATTTATCTATTTTACATAGTGTAGGCTAATATGATTTTTTGACCAATTCTGTAAAGATTAACATATGTCTTTGATTTATAATCGTTATTCATATTTAGGAGTGTATATGAATCTAAATGTTTGTGAGTTGCTCAAACTAGACTCATAATATATTCAAATTTCGCTCATTTGTTTTCGAGTCGAAGTCGAGCTTAAGTACTGTACCAAGTCGAGTTCGAACTTCAAAGTACTCTGCTTATAAGGTTCGCGAGTCTAATCGAGATTTTATCATTTTGATTTTTTATATATTATATATGTGTGTGTGTGTGTGTTTTTCAACATAAACATTTAATATTTTTATTTTAGCCAAACGCGAATTTAACCGTTCATATTCAGTCTTTTATTGAAAGAAGGTAAAATCAGTTCGAACTTTATAACCAAGTTCGGATGTATCACTTTTTATGAACCAATCTTCAAGCTTAGAATTTAAAGCTCGACTGAACATTTTAGTCGAGGTCAAACTCGTGTCTTGTACTGTTTTACTTGGGTCGACGTGATTACACCCCTACTTTCATTGTTTTCGGGTAAAATATTTTAATAGAATAAAAAATATAATTTTAGGCAAAAAAACAAAACTATTGTAGATGAGATTTGAACTTCATATAGATAAACATATAAATCATGGTTGTTACGTCGGTAGATCGAGTCGAGTCGACCGGGATGCCCGGAAAGTCGAGTCGTGACTAGTAGAGACTAGTCGTAGACTAGTCTACACTAGTCGACATGATATAAAATTAATATATATATATATATATATATATATATATATATATATATATATATTTTTATTTATTTATTTTATATGCTTAATGTATATACTATATAATATATTTGTGTTATAACTTCTAGCTTCTAAGTTTTAACAAACTTTTTTCCCTTCTCTTATATGTATAGAAAATCTTAAATCTACGAAGATAAAGACCACAAAAATATTGAAAGAAGACTAGAGAAAGAAGAGAAGAAATTATGTAATCTAATTCTAATTTAGAAATTTTGAACTATTGTACAAACAAAAAGATTACTAAATCAATGATTCAATTATCAAATTCTTCCAAACCACATGAACAAAGTAACTCTACAGGATCAATCACAACCACACAGACACAGTGCAGAGCAGTTTTGCACACTGCGTAGCAGGGGCCAGCTGGTGGACAGCAGTGGCTGCAGTTGCAGTCTGCACTGCACAGAATGAAAAAAACAAGTAAACAAGTGAACTTTTAGGTTACATAGAATGCTTAATGGGCCTGTTTTTGTTAATGGACTTATATGTTTTTTCCTTTTTAACCCCAGTCGCTCGACTAGTCGACCCAGTCGCCCCGACTAGTCGACTAGTCGACCCAGTCGAAGCAAGTCGCCCGAAATATGTACAAACAGCAAGTCGAGCATTCACGTCGAGGTTTACAAAATGACTAGTCGAGCGAAGTGACAACCATGCATATAATTATGCTAGAAATATTATAAAATAGATTATAGATTATGTATAAAATCTAGCTATATTATTGAAATATGATACTTACTAGATAAATGTATCACATTGTACAAAATTGCATGCCAAAATTTTAATGAATTTTAATATTACATTTTATATTATAAGTACACTTGCATTAAAATCGGTTATTATGATTTTTCTAGGATAATATATATTTAGCATAAGAAAAAATGGAATAATCTATATATGAGATGTAAACATCGTATTGATTCAATTATAAAATTGAAAAGATACATAGTTTGGTTACAACATGGTAAATGAGATTATAAATACAATACAAACAATTATAAGATTAAAATGTATAAATATGTTGGTGAAAGATAGATATTTAATAAAAAAAAGTATTACACTATATAATACATAAGTTATAATCATCGATTAGTTGAATTTAGGGAATGTAAAAATGGTTGGATTTAAGAAGATAGATTATAGAAATAACATAACATTGTATATATATTTTATATTAATACAGGTGAGTTTTTAAATTATAACTACATTTAGAAGTTTCAATTGTTTCCTTAGATTTAAGACTCCCTCTCCTCTTCTCACTTCATTTTTTAAAACTTTAGAAGCACCATGAATTTGTATGCCAACCGTAATTTGAGTGTACATCACTTAGAAGTGGTTATATTACCACCCGTAACTTGAAGTTATTATATTACCACCTATAACTTTACGGGTGCTCCCAACAAAACAAACCTTGAATTGCAGATTTTGTAACAGCATAACTACAAGTTAGGGGTAATAACATTAGTAAACTTGAAGATTTTGTGCTACCAGCTACCATAACTTGAAGTTATGGGCGGTACAAAATCAAATTCAAGTTACGGGTGGCCGGCACATTAGAAAATAGATTAAAAATCAATGAAAATGAATTTTGAAAAGAATTGTTGGAGATGGTGTGTAAATTTTTATCCTAAATGATTAGATGCTAGTTAATTATATTATTAGTTGATTGCTACTCTTGAATCCAGATCTCGGAAACTAAAGTTTATAAATTTTAATATACATCTAATTAGTAGTCCAATTGGAGCATATATTCGGCCGCAACTATAGAACCGTCCCGATCAAACGAATGATGCTAATAAAGAACATCATAAAAATTTATATTAAAGTAAAACGAATTCAAAATAATTAAAGGCACAAAAAGAATGGGGATATTTGAAATTTATAGTTTTGAAAAAAAATTATAGATTTGAGTCAAATTTGAGGTTTAACCAAATAAAATCTATGTTATTAGTGTTTAGTAGTTAACGAATTAAAATTATTTTTTTGACCAAGAAGCTATTTAGAAAGGAGTTTTTTCAATTAGAGAATTATGATGTATATAATTAACATACAAAAAATTAACTCGAAAACTAATTATCAAATAGAGAATTGTGATGTGTCTAGTTAATCTACAAAAAGTTAACTCAAAAACTAATTAACAAAATGTTTATTACAAAAAAGCTAATTTAATCCTTTAATCAAAACATCTAATTGAAAAAATGGACCAATAATTAAGAACACAAAATTTGATTCACTCGGACTCCAAAATTTTCATGACGGATCCTGTCCCCAACACCCTAGATCATGACGATCAGGGGACTTATAAAAAGGTACCTTCATGTCATCTCCAAATCAATTACTAACATTAAGCCAGCTTCAATCCAAACCTGCAAACGGTATCTAAATATACCACAACTGAAAGTTGATATAATCCAAAATCACCGGGTACGTCTATATTAAAATGTTTAACCTGGTTTCTACGGTATATATGCATGCAGTCGCCAGTTTACAACTTACAACAACAGTGGCAAGTGGGTATGACGATTAATAGTGGACTAATCCTTCAGGCACCACTAATCTCGAGAAGGCAACTGCATGTCGTTTCAAGATCAAAAACCAACATCGTTAAACCAGCTTCTCCCACACCCCTTAAGCTCAAACATTACAAGCTTCCTTCGCATGATCTCATGACGCCTGATTTTTACGTGCCATTTATACTCTTCTATCCCAATCCACAACTATCCAGTCCATTGGCTGGTAAAACAGCGATATCAAATCTACTCAAAAACACTTTATCCGAAACACTTTCTGAGTACTACCCGTTTGCAGGAAGGATAAATTCTTCAGGAACCTGTATGTAGATTGCAATGACAAAGGCATTCATTTTCTTGAGGCCCAGATAGCATGCAACTTATCGGAATTTCTAGAAAGAACTCCTACCAAGGATGAAGAAGAAGGTTATGGTCATCTCTTTCCACCTCGTTCGATATGGCAGAACATATCGTTTTCTCGTAATTTAATGGCTGTTCAACTAAACCATTTCTCTTGCGGAGGAATAGCTATAACTGTGAGCCTTTCACACCGTGTTGCCGATGGTATCACTTTCATGTCATTCCTAAGTTACTGGGCAAGATTGTCCCGGAATCCTAATGATCAAGAAAAACTTGTGCAGCGTAGTCCCCGTTTCGTGCACGAGCTGCAGCTACCACAATCAAGTGATGATGATATAACTCCGACTCAATTTCCAGCTCCCAAGAAGCACTGGATCACTACCGAGATAGTGTTTCCCAACTCAAAGATAGCAAAACTGAAGGCCGAGCTAGAAATGCAAGACAAACAAGACGGCATAATAAAAAATAAAAATTACGCAGGGAACGAACTTGTGACTGCACTCCTTTACAGATGTGCTGTAAATGCCGCGACTGCATCTAACTCTGGGACCTATACTAAATCTGTTTTGTTGCAGTTCCTAAACATGCGTCCTGTTATCAAACCTCCACTGCCGAAAACAAGTGTTGGCAATTTCTTTACTTGTAATCACATTCCAACAAATACGTTGAATGAGACAAAGTTAAATAAATTGGTAGGACAAATGCGAAAAGGGATGATGCAGCTTAGAGGAACAAAGAGTTCGGTCGGAAAGGAAGACTTGCCCTTATTGTTCAGCATTAATTATACAAAAGCTAATTACAAGGCTTATCATATTAGCAGCATTTGTAAATTCCCATTATATGATGAGATGGATTTTGGGTGGGGAAGGCCTGTCAAGGCCACCCTTGTCGATGCACCGTTTGTTAATTGCTTTTTCATGATGGATACTCCGAGTAAAGATGGTATAACGGCCACTGTCAGTTTGGAGGTGGAAGACATGAAAAATTTCCTTGTTGACAAAGAGCTGCTTGCTTATGCTTCTTTCTAATACTCAGAGCCTCTTTTAATGGAGATGGTATATCTCATGCATGCAAGGAAGGAAGTTTAGCTGGACTGAAGCCAAGTTTATTTCGTTTTCATGCACTTAAGTTTGCTCAATGAAGTAACTGTAGTATTTTATGTATTGCTGTTTTTAACCTTGTGAGCTGGCACATTATGCTCTGTCTTATTTGGTTTGTTAAGGATTGGCAGGTGCTCAATTATCAAGGGCACTTGTGTAATTCAATATTTTTAGTTTGTTAGAGCATCTCCAATAGAGATTGTCGAGAGGTTGTCAAGTTCCATGTGGCATGACATTCTTGGTTGCCCATCTATTGGAGTATCAATTTTGCCAACCAAAGTTGCCAAAAATGGGTAACTTCCCCATTTAGTTAAAACACATACAACTCCCCAAAAGTGTATTTAACTTTACCCTTTTTTATATCTCCCATAGTTTATTACTCTTTAAATATTTTTTTCTTTTTTTTCTAAATATCTCACATATCTAATATCATTAATGCACTTGAGAAGAAAAGAAAAAAAATAACATTTTTTTGCACTATTTTCATTTAATCAAATGATATTGATGTAAAGATAATATTATTTTATATTTAAAAATTTAAATTATTTGATATTTTATATTAATGTAATATTAAAAAAAGGAAAAAAAATCATTACGGGAGGGAATTAAGTATTTTAAATATCCAAATTTTCAATTTTATTTAGAATATATAATATGTGTTTATAATATAATATAAAATTGATGTATGGGATCACATTAACAACTTTTAAAGTTGCCAACTATTGGAGTAGATTTGTAACAAAAGTTGTCAAGATGGAGGAGAGAAGAAATAAAAAATTAACATATATGAGTGGTAGAAGTTGAAAATATGTTAGCGACTTTTATTAGAGATGCTGTTAGCATCCGGTTAAGTTGTAATGTTAAGAAGGACGAGGGTTGACAGTATGGACCATATATGACATTGGTAAAATTTGAATCAATAGCCTTGTTTTTCACATATCTGTCTCTCTGTTCTACATAGCTTTCGTATGTTTGTTATCAAGTTGTATACATCTTTTGTTAAAACTTGTCAACAAAAACTTGGCATTTTTATCACTTTTGATAAGGATCACTCTTTTTATCCACTATCTAAATAATTATTCATATTAATAACTTTAAATTTTCGTTGCCCTTTGTAATAAAATTTCGGATAGGTATAAATTGTATTCCTTCACCATACATTAAATGTCTACTTTCTTTCATGCTAAAATTTAAAGTTCCGTAAAATTTAATCACTATGTTGTACAAGAATTTCTTATGATGCCATGGTTAAGAAGTTCTAATTTGGTCATGCTTTACTTGAAGATTACTAGGTGGTAAGGTTTATGCAGCAGTAGTACTTTTACTCAATTACCGCATCATCTTCACCATCTACAGGTTTAATCAGTAAAAAAATGATAAAGTATCAGTCGACTTGCTCTCAATAATATACTCGGTGTAGTTTGGCACCCTTCCACATAGGACCGTTTAATTCTAAATTTCTAACGTGAATTTGAACTTGGTCGAGGAACAGACGGCCTCATCCAAAGATAAGATCTAATGTGCTTGCGAAAAGCAAGTATTATCCGAAACAAAAATCTTACTTATTACTGTAATTTTTAGGTTATCCGCCTGTTGGAAGTCCATCTATCCAGCCCACTTATTTGAGCCCAAAGTGAAGCCCACTAATAAGATTAGTGGAAACAACGGTCAAATCATCTAATGACACATCCAACCAAAAATGGTCCAATTGGGTGTTGACACCTCATAATGGGGGACACTTCCTTCCACCTTTTCCACCTCCTAATGATTCATTACCACACTATAAATAAGAGAGGAAGCTGGTCAGAGAAAGAAAGGAACAACTCAAGTATTCTCTAAACACAATCTCTCTATGTTTTACCTATATCTCTCAAAAATAACCGGAATACTTATTCTTACGCCGGAGGTGAATCGGGGGTCAACACCCTCGCATTCATCTTCTTTTGCAGGTCCAAATGAAGAAATTATCCGGCAAAAATCTGGTTCCAACATTTGGCGCCGTCTATGGGAAAGTAGAGATACGATTTGTGTTGAATCACCAGCTACCAACTGCTTTGGCCGAAGCGAAGGATTTGGCCGAACGAAGGAATTTGGTCGAAGCGAAGGAATTTGGCCGAAGCGAAGGGATTTGGCTGATCGAAGGAGTTTGGTCGAACGAAGGAATTTGGCCGAAGCGAAGGAATTTGGCCGAAGCGAAGGGATTTGGCTGATCGAAGGAGTTTGGCCGAACGAAGGAATTTGGCCGAAGGGAAGGAATTTGGCCGAACGAAGGAATTTGGCCGAAGCGAAGGAATTTGGCCGAACGAAGGAATTTGGCCGAAGCGTCGGCCGAACGAAGGAATTTGGCCGAAGCAAAGGGATTTGGTCTAAGCAAAGGAGTTCGGCCGAACGAAGGGATTTGGCTGATCGAAGGAGTTTGGCCGAACGAAGGAATTTGGCCGAAGCGAAGGAATTTGGCCGAAGCGAAGGCCGAACGAAGGAATTCGGACGAACGAAGGAATTTGGCCGAACGAAGGAATTTGGCCGAAGCGAAGGAATTTGGCCGAACGAAGGAATTTGGCCGAACGAAGGAATTTGGCCGAAGCGAAGGCCGAACGAAGGAATTCGGCCGAAGGAAGGAATTTGGCCGAAGCGAAGGAATTTGGCCGAACGAAGGAATTTGGCTGAAGCGAAGGAATTTGGCCGAATGAATGAAGGCTTTGGCCGAACGAAGAAGACATTGACTGAAAGAAGAAGGCCGAAGGCCGAAGGAAGAAGGCTGTGGCCGAAGGCCGAAGAGAAAAAAAAAATTACACTAAGATGAAAATGAGTCCAGAGGCTCCGAATCACACCCCCGAAAAGCTAGGACGAGAACTACTGCCACGTCCGACTCCGAAGATAAGGAGTATGAAGCATCCAAAGGGGAGAAAAGAAAGAGTCTCCTGGCGAATCAAGCTAGCTGGGGACATACAAGCTTCGGCGACCCTACCGGTAAGCGTACTGAACGCCCCCAATTTCATATTTAAATGTGTTTTCAGTTCGCCCAAAGTACAATTAAATGTTCACAATCTAGTACGAGGCTTAAACAGACCCATATTAGAGGTCGACCGAACAAAATATGTGTCCTTTTTAAGCATTTAGCATTCAAGGCACTCATAATTTAAAATAGGTGAACCACTTAGATTAATTCATCCCTTAAATACTGGAGGAAATATGCTAGGTATCAAATACCGAAGACGCATAGTCATGCTAGGCTACGGCCGAAGACGGAGAGTCATGCTAGGCTACGGCCGAAGATGCATAAACAGCTAGGCTCCGACCGAAGATGCAAAATAGTCCGAAGCCGCATAAAAATAAAAATTATGCTAATGACAATAAACAGCTAGGCTCCGGTCGAAGACGCAAAAATAGTCCGAAGACGCATAAAAATAAAAATTATGCTAAGGACAATAAACAGCTAGGCTCCGGCCGAAGATGCAAAAATAGTCCAAAGACGCATAAAACTAAAAATTATGCTAAGGACAACAAACAGCTAGGCTCCGACCGAAGATGCAAAATAGTCCGAAGACGCATAAAAATAAAAATTATGCTAAGGACAATAAACAGCTAGGCTCCGGCCGAAGATGCAAAATAGTCCGAAGACGCATAAAAATAAAAATTATGCTAAGGACAATAAACAGCTAGGCTCCGGCCGAAGACGCAAAAATAGTCCGAATACGCATAAAAATAAAAATTATGCTAAGGACAATAAACAGCTAGGCTCCGGCCGAAGATGCAAAAATAGTCCGAAGACGCATAAAAATAAAAATTATGCTAAGGACAATAAACAGCTAGGCTCCGGCCGAAGATGCAAAATAGTTCGAAGACGCATAAAACTAAAAATTATGCTAAGGACAACAAACAGCTAGGCTCCGGCCGAAGATGCAAAATAGTCCGAAGACGCATAAAAATAAAAATTAAGCTAAGGACAATAAACAGCTAGGCTCCGGCCGAAGATGCAAAATAGTCCGAAGACGCATAAAAATAAAAATTATGCTAAGGACAATAAACAGCTAGGCTCCGGCCGAAGACGTAAAAATAGTCCGAAGACGCATAAAAATAAAAATTATGCTAAGGACAATAAACAGCTAGGCTCCGGCCGAAGAAACAAAAATAGTCCGAAGACGCATAAAAATAAAAGTTATGCTAAGGACAATAAACAGCTAGGCTCCGGCCGAAGACGCAAAAATAGTCCGAAGACGCATAAAACTAAAAATTATGCTAAGGACAACAAACAGCTAGGCTCCGGCCGAAGATGCAAAAATAGTCCGAAGACGCATAAAACTAAAAATTATGCTAAGGACAACAAACAGCTAGGCTCCGGCCGAAGATGCAAAATAGTCCGAAGACGCATAAAAATAAAAATTATGCTAAGGACAATAATAGCTAGGCTACGGTCGAAGATGCAAAAAGAGTCCGAAGACGCATAAAACTAAAAATTATGCTAAGGACAATAATAGCTAGGCTACGGCCCAAGATGCACAATCATGCTAGGCTACGGCCCAAGATGCAATCGACATGCTAGGCTACGAAGCCCAAGATGCATGAACCATGCTAGGCCGAACGAAGCCCAAGATGCATGACTCATGCTAAGCCGAACGAAGCCGAAAACGAAAAAGCATTAAGCTATACAGAAATCAGGTTAAGGTAAACAAAACGACCAAAGAAGCATAAGGCAACAAACACATAAGGGAGCCTCCCGAAGATGGACCGAAAAAGGTGGCCTTCATTCCAGCTAAGCCCGATTGAAGCCCAGGGACATGTTGGAAGTCCATCTATCCAGCCCACTTATTTGAGCCCAAAGTGAAGTCCACTAATAAGATTAGTGGAAACAACGGTCAAATCATCTAATGACACATCCAACCAAAAATGGTCCAATTGGGTGTTGACACCTCATAATGGGGGACACTTCCTTCCACCTTTTCCACCTCCTAATGATTCATTACCACACTATAAATAAGAGAGGAAGCTGGTCAGAGAAAGAAAGGAACAACTCAAGTATTCTCTAAACACAATCTCTCTATGTTTTACCTATATCTCTCAAAAATAACCGGAATACTTATTCTTACGCCGGAGGTGAATCGGGGGTCAACACCCTCGCATTCTTCTTCTTTTGCAGGTCCAAATGAAGAAATTATCCGGCAAAAATCTGGTTCCAACACCGCCCTTTGTTCCACCGCTACGTGCATGCTGAGAATCAATCAGTCATCATTCCGAAAACCAGACTTTTGGCGTGGGTGTGGTAGCAATTAAATGTGATATTCAACATTCATACTTTCTTATCTTCTCAGTCCAAGCTTAATTTTAGCAAAAATGATATGTCCCTGTATTTAGTCCAAGTTTCTTGAAAAGGTGCAATAAAATCAGTTAAACTTAAACCCATTTCTGTAAGTCCACATTCGGAAAGTTTTGTACTTAGGTAGTTAGCCAACAAGACTTTATAGGTTCGTACGCACCCACTCTCTAAAAAAAAATTTTTTTGTTTAACATGGGAACCCGCAGCCGCTACCCTTCGGGTGCGCTCTGGGTAAACCCATGGGCTCACGCAATAACCTGCAAACCACGTGATCCAAGGCAAACCGCACAAGTGCGCAGGCTCTGCCCCAGGATGGCATAATCACAAATCCGCCTCCCATGGGAGTCGAACCTGTGACCAAGAGGTGAGATGACCTCTCTTTAACCAACTGAGACAACCCTTGCGGGCCTCTCTAACAAATTCAGCTTATACATTTTGGAAAAGTGTGTCATAAGAATTACTCAAGTAACTTGTTGTGGTTTTATTATTAGCCACTTTGATATTTTTTCGGTTTTAAATTAGTAGTTTAATTTTAATTTGGCTTAATGATCTTTTGGCCCTTTAAGTTTGCATAGTTATACTCATAAAGTCCTAACGTTTAAAGTCATTCCTTTTCATCCCTCCAACTTCAGAAATGTACCTTTTAGCCACGATACCGCGTCAGATGGCATATCGGGTTATATCGGTAGGGGTATAACAATCATTTTACTAATAATTTACATTAATTTATCATTAATTTAAAATTTACATTAATCTAAAATTTACATTAATCTAACTCATTCCTCTGCACCAACAGTCATCTCCTTCCTCCTTTTTCCTTCAATTTCCTATTCGCCCCTTCTTCATTTCTTCCCCTCCTTTCTTCTTGAACAATCATCTCACCACCTCCACAAATCTCCATCTACAGCCTACTCAACCACCTCCCCTTCGTCCTCACCTCCATTCTGCAACCATAATCGCATCTTCCCACGTCGACCATCAACTCCGACGCCATCTCCTCCACCTCCCTCCACTGTCGACTAATGTACTATCTCGCATCAGCCCCCTTTGCTTCATCTCCTCTTCACTACATCTCCATTCACCACCATCCGTTCAACCATCTCCTCTATCACCGACCATTTCCTCCTCCGTTCATCTTCCTTCCCCGCCGTTCACCTTTTTTTCCTCTCCCGACACCAAAAATTGTTATAGCACCCATTTAATACAACCCTCCAACCCCCATAACACACACATATCTTCTTCAAACCCACTACACCGCCGACCATATCCTTTCTCCTCTCCTGCTCCTTTCACAACACAAACAACTCACCTCTCCTTCTACAACAACCACCAATAGCCGCCGTGCTCTCCCTTCTCCCCTTTTACTCGCACCCCAAATCAACATCTCATTCACCTCACCTCGCAACCACTGCCCACGCCTCCACCCACCTTTTCCTTTCGCCGCCTCCACCTCTCCCTTCACCAACAACAAGAAATGGATTTTAATATTTTAATCGAATTCAAAAGGAGAAGAAGGGGTTGTGTTAGTGTGTGCAGTGAAGAAGGGATGAGATTAAGAAAAAGAAAACAAGAAAACAAGTCGGGTTCCATTAATTTGTAAATGAACTTGGGAAATGTGAGTTTTAAGGGGAAAAAAAAGAAGGAGAAAAATTAAATGTTTAATTTTAATTGATAAATTAAATTATTAATAAAATGACTATTATACCCCTGCCGATATAACCCGATATGTCCATCTGACCCGGTATAGGGCAAAAAAGTACATTTTTAAAGTTGGAGGGGCGAAAAGGAACGACTTTAAATCTTAGGACTTTATGGGTATAACTGTGCAAACTTGACGGGCCAAAAGGTCATTAAACCTTTTAATTTTAAAGAACAAATTAATTGCATATTGATTACAGTTCACATATATATTATATAACTAAAAATTAATTAAAAACATATATATAATAAGAAATATAAAAGAGAAAGTACAACTCCCATCTCTCAACTTTTTCTTCCAGCCGCCTCCTCCTTTATCAAATCGACGGGGCTTCCACTGATTTTTCCGGTGGAAAGCCCCAAATCCTTTAATTTAGTTGTTTTACTTTTGTTTTCTTCAATAATCTCCTATTTTCGGTTATGGTTTTATAACCATTTAGGGTGTTTGGTTTTGTTTTTTAGATCTATATTATCGAAACTTCGGATTTTCGTTCTACTTCGAATTTTCGTGCTTCTTCGATTCAATCGGGTTTTGGATCTGTGTGTGAATCGATTATCTCTTGTTGTGATTTCGTTTTTGCAGATCTAAGTTTTATTTGGGATTTTAGTTTGGGATTTTAGGTTGTAATTTCATTTTGATTTCTCTCCTTGGTGAGAGGGTGTGGATTTCTCTCCTTTTGTGAGAGTTGGTTCGGATTCAACGATAAAAGTTTGTTAGGAATTGCATTTGTGGTCGATTTCATCAAAATATATATATATATATATATATATATATATACTTACTAAAATATATGTACAATTAGTTTTAAATGTATTTACGTTAAGTTGTTTCAAATTATAAATAGATAATTTTTAATTTAGTGTCAAAATTGATCAAACCAATTACAGAAAGTCAAAAACGGACTATTAATTTAAAGCAGAAGGAACATATTTTATTAGCCAACTGTTGTGGATTATTCATCCTCAGAGTTCCCTTCCAGAAGGTTCGTAGTAGTTTTTTAATAGGAGTACATTTTTACATATAAATTTATCGAATTGCATGTTTTGAAAATATATTTTCCATATACTTAAGATTGACTGTAATTTATGTTCTTTGTTCTTTTAATTTTTTCTAAAAAATAAATTTGTCGTGTGTGCTTTACATATTTTATAAGAAATTCGTAAATATTTTGTTAGATTATTATTATCCATAATCTAGTTTTTAATATTTATTATACGAGATCTAGTTGCCCTACTTGAGTACTTCTTTGTTGTCAGTGTTATTCTGTTTTACTTATTATTTTTGCACCTAAATCAGACCTATTTTCCGACGTTTTGGGTTCTAATTTTAATTAATATTTTTACACATATATAGAATAGGTAATGGTGAATTTTGATTAAACACAAGGAATAGACAATGATAAATATTATCTCTTTTTAGGATCAATGTATCATATATCATCATTTAGTGAATTGTGCTGTTAATTTGTAGAGCTAAGAAATTGTCATCCATACTTATACTGCGCACCTGTAAACTGTTTGTTATATAAAATGGTGATTTTGCCTCTCAAGTCTCATGGGTACCAAAATAAATAAATCTTTATTTTTTATTAACGTCAAAAATCATGTTTAAATGGTATTTAATAGTACCGAAATATTGAATACCAAATTTAGTTATCACTAAACTCATATTCGATCAACTACATAATTAAATAATATTTATTTATTAAATACTTTTATCATGTATAAATATATATTTAAATAATATTTAATAACTTTTTTAATCTTGATCATTTACTAGTATTAATATTTTAATTTCAACTCGTACTCGGTCAATGCCCGTGCTTAGTAAGGGTGTTAGTGTAAAAAACGCAAAGACTAACTTAAAATTTAATTTTAATTTTCTTTTTGTTTAAATTAAATTAGTAAAATATTTTCTACTTTCTCAGCATTAAATTGATCCATTGATTTGTATCTGGTCGATTGTTCAAATACATTTTAATAAATCAAATATAAATATTTATCACGATTATAATAAATTGTTAAATTATTTTTTCAGAAAGGATGAATAATTAAGTGATAAGCGAGTATATCACAACTGAAATTCTGATTAATGATCATAATCTGGATGAAAAGCACCTGATTTGATCTATTTTACTAAATATTTGTTTAATTTTTATTATTTTATAGATATTGTATGATTATTTATTAATGAAATAATTATTTAGGAAACGAAAATTGAGGATGTGAATATGAACAAGTACATTTCAACAAATGATCAGGTAGAACCAAATACCCTTTTGCTCAAAGATCATTTTATTTTTATAGTGTTTAAATTCCAGTTTAGTAGTATCATTTTATTTGGATACAAATTGATTTCGGGTATTGAGATCCGGATTCAAATAAAATATGAGTCAATACCTTATTTTAGTTTTTTTAGTAGGCTAACTTATGATCCATTGAATATGAACCAAATATGATCCACTAAGAGCATCTTCAATGCTATTATGTAAATTGATTAGCTAAAATAATATATAATAATAATTAGCTATATATTATAGATGATGAAAAAGTGATTTTGCTCCAATGTTGTTAGCTATATTTGTTAGCTATATTTCAAAAACAATATTTTACTATTATAATTATTGGAGGGAGATGAGTTGGATATGAAAAAAGTGTAAAATATTAATATAAAATTGGAGGGAGATGATGTGGCCATTTATAGATAATGGTAGTGGATCAACAAATATAGAAGACCAAGTGAGATTATCTAAAAATTTTATTGCTAAGAAATTATGGTTGGAGAAGGTAATTATGTATATGGGTTAGCTATATGAAGTGCCAACTAGGATTTAGCTAACACGTTTGTTTGGGTTGGAGATGCTCTTAGATAACTTTTTTAGCTAACAATAAATAACTTTTTTATTTGAATAATAAAAATGATCATTTATTTTAAAATAAATATAATGTTGTAAAAAATGTAAACGAATTAAAAACCTAAATGTATGATATGCTAAGTATATGTAATGATAATTATTCCATTATAAGGATGAATAAATCATATTTTGTGAAAGTTAAAATTTGCAGAAGATGTCAAGAAATTATAAAATAGCTATTTATTTAAAAATGTAAATTTGAGTTTTATATGAAAAATAATATGAGGCTAAATCTGTATATAAGTAGCTATAATCAGAATCATATTTCATCCTGGTTTTATTTTTTTGTCAAATCCATCCATTCATCTATTATATTTCGAGTAGGTCAACAAGATTTTTCATGGCTATTTAGTAAATTACATATTTATCTTTTTATTATAATAATGTTAAAAATAATGTTGATCATTAGAATTGAACATATGACCTTCATGTTAGGGAAGAATTAAGTTCACATCATTACCCAATATTTTTTGTATCTTTTTAAAAATCATCAACTACATTTATAAGACCTCATTTATTATATTCTATTTAACATTCATTTTAAAATATAATCAAGATAAAACTATCAGCATATTCGTCATTTGATAAAAATGAAAAATATTATCACACATTTCTTCAAAAATTTAGTATTATAGATGAAATATGTTATTTATCTATTTTACATAGTGTAGGCTAATATGATTTTTTGACCAATTCTGTAAAGATTAACATATGTCTTTGATTTATAATCGTTATTCATATTTAGGAGTGTATATGAATCTAAATGTTTGTGAGTTGCTCAAACTAGACTCATAAAATATTCAAATTTCGCTCATTTGTTTTCGAGTCGAAGTCGAGCTTAAGTACTATACCAAGTCGAGTTCGAACTTCAAAGTACTCTGCTTATAAGGTTCGCGAGTCTAATCGAGATTTTATCATTTTGATTTTTTATATATTATATATGTGTGTGTGTGTTTTTCAACATAAACATTTAATATTTTTATTTTAGCCAAACGCGAATTTAACCGTTCATATTCAGTCTTTTATTGAAAGAAGGTAAAATCAGTTCGAACTTTAGAACCAAGTTCGGATGTATCACTTTTTATGAACCAATCTTCAAGCTTAGAATTTAAAGCTCGACTGAACATTTTAGTCGAGGTCAAACTCGTGTCTTGCACTGTTTTACTTGGGTCGACGTGATTACACCCCTACATTCATTGTTTTCGGGTCAAATATTTTCATAGAATAAAAAATATAATTTTAGGCAAAAAAACAAAACTATTGTAGATGAGATTTGAACTTCATATAGATAAACATATAAATCATGGTTGTTACGTCGGTAAGTCGAGTCGAGTCGACCGGGATGCCCGGAAGGTCGAGTCGTGACTAGTAGAGACTAGTCGTAGACTAGTCTACACTAGTCGACATGATATAAAATTAATATATATATATATATATATATATATATTTATTTATTTATTTATTTATTTATTTATTTTATATGCTTAATGTATATACTATATAATATATTTGTGTTATAACTTCTAGCTTCTAAGTTCTAACAAACTTTTTTCCCTTCTCTTATATGTATAGGAAATCTTAAATCTACGAAGATAAAGACCACAAAAATATTGAAAGAAGACTAGAGAAAGAAGAGAAGAAATTATGTAATCTAATTCTAATTTAGAAATTTTGAACTATTGAACAAACAAAAAGATTACTAAATCAATGATTCAATTATCAAATTCTTCCAAACCACATGAACAAAGTAACTCCACAGGATCAATCACAACCACACAGACACAGTGCAGAGCAGTTTTGCACACTGCGTAGCAGGGGCCAGCTGGTGGACAGCAGTGGCTCCAGTTGCAGTCTGCACTGCACAGAATGAAAAAAACAAGTAAACAAGTGAACTTTTAGGTTACATAGAATGCTTAATGGGCCTGTTTTTGTTAATGGACTTCTATGTTTTTTGCTTTTTAACCCCAGTCGCTCGACTAGTCGACCCAGTCGCCCCGACTAGTCGACTAGTCGACCCAATCGAAGCAAGTCGCCCGAAATATGTACAAACAGCAAGTCGAGCATCCAAGTCGAGGTTTACAAAATGACTAGTCGAGCGAAGTGACAACCATGCATATAATTATGCTAGAAATATTATAAAATAAATTATAGATTATGTATAAAATCTAGCTATATTATTGAAATATGATACTTACTAGATAAATGTATCACATTTTACAAAATTGCATGCCAAAATTTTAATGAATTTTAATATTACATTTTATATTATAAGTACACTTGCATTAAAATCGGTTATTATGATTGTTCTAGGATAATATATATTTAGCATAAGAAAAATGGAATAATCTATATATGAGATGTAAACATCGTATTGATTCAATTATAAAATTAAAAAGATACATAGTTTGGTTACAACATGGTAAATGAGATTATAAATGCAATACAAACAATTATAAGATTAAAATGTATAAATATGTTGGTGAAAGATAGATATTTAATAAAAAAAGTATTACATTATATATAATACACATGTTATAATCATCGATTAGTTGAATTTAGGGAATGTAAAAATAATTGGATTTATGAAGACAGATTATAGAAATAACATAACATTGTATATATATTTTATATTAATACAAGTGAGTTTTTTAATTATAACTACATTTAGAAGTTTCAATTGTTTCCTTAGATTTAATACTCCCTCTCATATTCTCTTCTCACTTCATTTTTTAAAACTTTAGAAGCACCATGAATTTGTGTGCCAACGGTAATTTGAGTGTATATCACTTAGAAGTGGGTATATTACCACCCACCCATAACTTGAAATTATTATATTATCATCCATAACTTTACGGGTGCTCCCCACAAAACAAAACTTGAATTGCAGATTTTGTAGCAGCATGACTACAAGTTAGGGGTAATAATACTAGTAAACTTGAAGATTTTGTGCTACCAGCTACCATATAACTTGAAGTTATGGGTGGTATAAAATCAAATTCAAGTTACGGGTGGCCGGCACATTAGAAAATAGATTAAAAATCAATGAAAATGAATTTTGAAAAGAATTGTTGTAGATGGTGTGTAAATTTTTATCCTAAATGATTAGATGGTAATTAATTATATTATTAGTTGATTGCTACTCTTGAATCCAGATCTCGGAAACTAAAGTTTATAAATTTTAATATACATCTAATTAGTAGTCCAATTGAAGCTTATATTCGGCCGCAACTATAGAACCGTCCCGATCAAACGAATGATGCTAATAAAGAACATCATAAAAATTTATATTAAAGTAAAACGAATTGAAAATAATTAAAGGCACAAAATGAATGGGGATATTTGAAATTCAGAGTTTTGAAAAAAAAAATATAGATTTGAGTCAAATTTGAGGTTTAACCAAATAAAATCTATATTATTAGTGTTTAGCAGTTAACGAATTGAAATTATTTTTTTGACCAAGAAGCTATATAGAAAGGAGTTTTTCAATTAGAGAATTGTCATGTATATATAGTTAACATACAAAAAGTTAACTCAAAAACTAATTACCAAATAGAGAATTGTGATGTGTCTAGTTAAACTACAAAAAGTTAACTCAAAAACTAATTAACAAAATGTTTATTACAAAAAAGCTAATTTAATCCTTTAATCAAAACATCTAATTGAAAAAATGGACCAATAATTAAGAACACAAAATTTGATTCACTCGGACTCCAAAATTTTCATGACGGATCCTGTCCCCAACAGCCTAGATCATGACGATCAGGGGACTTATAAAAAGGTAGCTTCATGTCATCTCCAAATCTCAATTACTAACATTAAACCAGCTTCAATCCAAACCTGCAAACGGTATCTAAATATACCACAACTGAAAGTTGATATAATCCAAAATCACCCGCGGGTACGTCTATATTAAAATGTTTAACCTGGTTTCTACGGTATATATGCATGCAGTCGCCAGTTTACAACTTACAACAACAGTGGCAACCAAGTCTGATTTACCATGGGTGGTGCTGGGCGACTTTAACGACATGATTAATATTGCTGACAAGAAAGGGACTAATACGCATCCTCAGTGGCTTCTGGATGGTTTTAAACAAACAATAGAGGCTTGTGATTTAATCGAGTTAGACCTTATAGGAGGCAATTTCACTTGGGAGAAAAGTCGTGGAACACAGGAGTGGGTGAGAGAGAGATTGGATAGGGCGTTTGCCTCAATTTCTTGGTGGGGCTTGTTCCCTTTGTGTAAGCTAAGTGTGCATCACTGTGTTTACTCTGATCATGAGCCAATAAAGTTGGAGCTTTATAGCACAGAGCACCCGAAGAAAAAGTTTAGGTTTAGGTTTGAGAATGTATGGCTAAAGGAAGAGAAGTTTCACGAGGAAGTGTCAGCTCATTGAAGAAAGTTGAAACCAAGTCATTTCCTATCTAATCTGGTGGAGTTATCTTCGTTTATGGAGAAGTGGGGGAAACGGTTTTTTAATAAATTCCGGGAGAAGATCAGGAAGCAGAAAGAGGTGGTGGCTGCTTTTGAGGACTGTGCAGATGAAGACAGAACTAGCAGGTACTTTGCTGAAAAGAAGAATCTGGAAGAGTTAATGTTAAGTGAGGAATTATATTGGCAGCAACGAGCCAAGGCATTCTGGTTGCAGGATGGTGATTCGAATACGAAGTATTTTCATGCAGTTGCAACTGGTAGGAGAAAGCAAAATCAGGTGGGGTATCTCAAAGATGAAAATGGTGAAGTGGTTATTGAGCATGAGGGGATGTGTGAGATTGTCAAAAAATATTTTACGAAGATCTTTAGTGGTGAAGCGGGAGTAGAGAGGGAAAGTATGGAGGTGCATGAAGCTGTCATAACAGAGGAGCAAAATAGGAATCTGATAGCAGAGTTTAAGATAGAGGAATTTTCAGCAGCTATAAAGGAAATGCATCCTGATAAGAGTGCTGGCCCTGATGGTTTGAAACCAGCGTTCTTTCAACATTTCTGGAGTCTGTTTGGGCAAGATGTATTTCAGTGCTGCAAAAAGTGGCTAGCAGACCTGGCTTTTCCTCTTGATTTAAATGATACTAATGTAGTGTTAATTCCTAAGAAAGAGAATGCAGCTGAGATGAAGGATCTGCGCCCAATAGCTCTTTGCAATGTTCTGTACAAAGTGCTAGCAAAAGTATTAGCTAATCGCTTGAAAGTCATTTTGCCTGGTATCATTACAGATAATCAATCGGCGTTTGTACCAGGAAGAAATATAACAGATAACGTGCTTTTAGCGTTTGAGCTTTTACACTATATGAAGCAGAAGAAGAAAGGTGTAGAAGGAGAGGTAGCGTTGAAGTTGGATGTAAGTAAAGCGTATGACAGAGTGGATTGGGGATTTCTGTTGCATCAAATGAAGCAGATGGGGTTTGATAATAAATGGATTGCTTGGATTCAGCTGTGTGTTACGACTGTGACTTATTCAATAATTTTAATGGTTCTCAAGTTGGTCCTATTAACCCGTTAAGGGGTCTTCGGCAAGGCGACCCATTATCGCCTTATTTGTTTTTGTTCTGTGTAGAAGGCCTTTCTCGATTGATAAAGAAGGCAGCTGATGAAGGAAAGATAAATGGATGTAAGATCTGTGTGCAAGCGCCTGCAGTAACACACTTGTTATTTGCAGACGATAGTTTCTTATTCTGTAAAGCCACAACGGAGGAGGTCATGGAGGTCAGATCGATTTTACAGAAGTATGAAGTGCAGTCTGGTCAGGCAATTAATCTTCAGAAGTCGGGGATTTATTTTAGCTCGAATGTAAGGCTGGATAAGCAGGAACAGTTGAAGAATTTGCTGGGAGTTTATAGTGATCTTAGTACAGGGAAATATCTCGGTCTTCCGTCGTTGATAGGGAGATAAAAAAAAACAGTCTTTAACTTCCTTAAAGATCGTATGTGGAGTAAAATACAGGGGTGGAGTGCTAAGTGTCTCTCAAAGGCTGGTAAGGCAATTTTACTTCGTACAGTTGCACAAGCTATACCATCGTATGCAATGTCATGTTTTTTATTGCCAAAATCATTGTGTACTGAATTGGAGAGAATGATGAATAGTTACTGGTGGGGTTCAAAGGATACTAGTAAGAAAGGCATAAAATGGGCGTCATGGTCAAATATGAGTATGTCTAAGGAGATGGGAGGTTTAGCTTTTCGTGATCTACAAGGGTTTAATTTGGCGCTTCTTGGAAAACAGTGTTGGAATTTGTTGAATAACCCAAGTTCTCTAGTAGCCAAAGTGTTTAAAGCTAAGTATTTTCCAGAGTCGAGTTTGTTTGATGCTAATAGAGGAGGGGGGTAAGTTTTGTCTGGTCAGGTCTTTGGCAAGCTAAGGAGTCTCTTAAGCAAGGTTTTAGGTGGGTAGTGGGAGATGGGAAATCTGTGAATGTGAGTACAGATGCATGGATACGAGGTAAGGCAAGTTACAGAATTGATGAGCAGGGTCCGAGTGCAGTGAGTGGTTTGAAGGTGTGTGATTTGTTTGTTCCTGGTAGTAATGTGTGGGATGTTACAAAGGTGCGCAACTTGTTCTCAAGTAGTGATGCTAACTGCATTTTAGCAATACCTATCCCAAAAAATCAGGTTCAGGATCGCATAGTCTGGAGTCACTCGGTGGATGGAAAGTATAGTGCTAAGTCGGGGTATAAGTTCCGGCAACAGCATTACAGTAATGGTAAACAGCTAGAGGAGAGCAAGGGATGGGGTAGATTATGGAAGATTCAGGTCCCTCAGAAAGTAAAAATGTTTTTATGGAGGGTGTGTAGGAATAATCTGCTGGTGCGCAACTTACTGAAGGGGAAGGGTGTAAAGGTAACTATTATGTGCCCGATGTGTGGAACTGATGTAGAACATGTGCGACATGTGTGTCTTGAATGTAGTTATGCTCAGGGCTGTTGGGATGAATTAGGTCTGGGGTTTGACACTTCTCAGATTTTTTCTTGTCCAGAATGGTTATTGCATACACTGGCAGTAGAATCTCTTGATAAGTTGGCTCAAATAGCGACGGTTCTCTGGGGCATTTGGTCTGCTAGGAATCTGAAGGTGTGGCAAAACAAAATGCTTAGCACTCAAATGGCAATGCAGACAGCAGTTCTTCAAGTTAAGCAATGGAGAGACCATCAGAGTTTGAAGATGTTAAAGAATAAGGCGTGTGCTCAGGCGAATAAAGCTGCAGTGATCAGATGGTTTCCCCCAGGAGAAGGTAAGATGAAGATTAATGTTGATGCTCATGTTGTCCCAGGTTGTTCATGGTATTCGTGTGGGCTAGTTATTAGAGATTCGGAAGGAGAGTTCATCAAGGCTAGAACCTACAAATTTGCAGGAGCAATCCCAGTAGTAGAAGCGGAAGCTGTTGGTGTTCTGGAGGCTATCAGATGGAGCATTTCGTTGGGTCTGCGTAATGTAGAGATCGAAAGTGATTCGTTGATTACAGTCCAGGAAATTACCAAAACAGGAGAAAATTTTCTGGAAGTTGGGGTGGTGTTTCAAGAATGTCGTAGTCTCTTGAATGTTCATAGAGATGTTTCGATTTTATTTGTTAAAAAGCTAGCGAACAAGGTAGCTCATTTAGTTGCTAGAGTACCTTGTGAAGCTAATTGCTTTATTGGTTTCACGACTCCTCCGCAGTCTGTGTTGGAGCACATTGTAAGCGAGAGGTTGATGATTTAATACAAGTTCCCAGTTTCAAAAAAAAAAAACAGTGGCAAGTGGGTATGACGATTAATAGTGGACTAATCCTTCAGGCACCACTAATCTCGAGAAGGCAACTGCATGTCGTTTCAAGATCAAAAACCAACATCGTTAAACCAGCTTCTCCCACACCCCTTAAGCTCAAACATTACAAGCTTCCTTCGCATGATCTCATGACGCCTGATTTTTACGTGCCATTTATACTCTTCTATCCCAATCCACAACTATCCAGTCCATTGGCTGGTAAAACAGCGATATCAAATCTACTCAAAAACACTTTATCCGAAACACTTTCTGAGTACTACCCGTTTGCAGGAAGGATAAATTCTTCAGGAACCTGTATGCAGATTGCAATGACAAAGGCATTCATTTTCTTGAGGCCCAGATAGCATGCAACTTATCGGAATTTCTAAAAAGAACTCCTACCAAGGATGAAGAAGAAGGTTATGGTCATCTCTTTCCACCTCGTTCGATATGGCAGAACATATCGTTTTCTCGTAATTTAATGGCTGTTAAACTAAACCATTTCTCTTGCGGAGGAATAGCTATAACTGTGAGCCTTTCACACCGTGTTGCCGATGGTATCACTTTCATGTCATTCCTAAGTTACTGGGCAAGATTGTCCCGGAATCCTAATGATCAAGAAAAACTTGTGCAGCGTAGTCCCCGTTTCGTGCACGAGCTGCAGCTACCACAATCAAGTGATGATGATATAACTCCGACTCAATTTCTAGCTCCCAAGAAGCACTGGATCACTACCGAGATAGTGTTTCCCAACTCAAAGATAGTAAAACTGAAGGCCGAGCTGGAAATGCAAGACAAACAAGACGGCATAATTAAAAATAAAAATTACACACAGAATGAACTTGTGACTGCACTCCTTTACAGATGTGCTATAAATTCCGCAACTGCATCAAACTCTGGGACCTATACTAAATCTATTTTGTTGCAGAGCGTAAACATGCGTCCTCTTATCAAACCTCCACTGCCGAAAACAAGTGTTGGCAATATCGTTGCTTTTAATCACATTCCGACAGATACGTTGAATGAGACAAAGTTAAATACATTAGTAGGCCAAATGCGAAAAGGGATAATGCATCTTAGAGGATCAAAGAGTTTGGTCCGATCGAAAAGAAGTCTTGCCCTTAATGGTCAATCATGTAAAAACAAATTACAAGACTTATGTTATTAGCAACCTTTGAAAATTTCCAGTATATAATAAGATGGATTTCGGGTGGGGAAGGCATGTTAAAGCCACCTTTGTGGATGTCACAAATCAATTTTTTGAGTTTTTTGTTTAAGAATGTTTTGGTTTTTTCTGAAGAAAAGGAAGACAAAGTACTGAACAAAATTAAAAGAAAAACTGTTTAACCACTCATAACCTCGCAGAATGCCCCCAACAGGATTCTTATATAGACCACTACAATTTTAGACAGCTGTCACTAGTCTATTGGCTCAATTCTTAACAATCCTGACACTACAAACTTGCACAGAAAGAAAAACAACTTGTTGCTAAACGATGTCGTCTGCTACAAAAATGACATAGTTACGAAGATAACTGAATTCTAAACTTTAGTAATTTTCCTGCCTGCTGTTTGTGACAATGCCCTCCACTTAAGAACATCCTTGTCCTCAAGGATGGAAATTTGGGTATTTTGTTGCTATAGTTTCCCATTTCTTCCATGTGGCTTCTTCAAGTAAGCCATTCTCCCATTGTATAAGCACCATTCTCGCCGGACTGTTACCTCTTTTTACCAGTTTACGCTCCAATATAGCAACGGGTTGGGGATCGATGATACCTGTATCTGCAATTCCCAATAGAATAGTCTACACAACCTTCGTTGATCCCAGTTTTTTCTTGAATTGGGAGACATGAAAAACATTATGGATTTTAGCTGAAGGTGGTAAAGCCAGTTTATAAGCAACAGCTCCAACTCTTTCTGTGATAGTATACGGCCTATAAAACTTAGCAGACAATTTGTGATTTTTTCTATTGTTATGCCCAAATCTGGCATAATGAATAAATTGATTTGATTACCTAAATTGATGGTTCATAATCTATGATGGGCCTAGAAGATGAAGATTGGGTCACTAAAGCCCACTATTGGAATCAGCCCGGCATATCTTGGCAATAATATTACAAGAGCACCTCGCGATGCTGCGCCTCGCTGGCGATGCTTGCAGGAGGATCGCTTCGCTTTGCACTACATATGTAACTCACAGCGAGATCATTATCTCTTCTTCTCTGGAAGGCTCATGGCCGGACTTAAGGTCGCATGAGTAGCTAGGCACAGGGATTGCTTCGCATGGTCAGGCCTCTCATGGTCGCATGCAAGGGCCCTGTTGGATCTTTCATTCCAAACCTATCCATTCGAGGCCATGGGTTTCTACAGCTAGACCATGGATCATGGATAGGATTGATGATTCATTGCCACGTCAGCCCTAGCTACATGGGCTTGGACTTTGGCTTATCTCTTAAAACCCTAGCCCGCCTAGGTAACTTGTGGCCCAAGAACTACGTCAGGCTTGATCCCTATAAATAGGGTACGTAGGCACCTTGATACGGATGAGAAACAGTTTACCTGAAAAACACCTATCAAGCTCAGCCACATTCATACACACAAACCCTAATCCTTTGTTCTTCTTTTAGCAAAATATCCGTATTTTGCTCCGATAATCCAGCAAACCTCCAAAATATTGTTATACAATATTCTCCCTATAACATTTGGCGCTAGAAGGAGGGGTTCGGCCATTGAATTGGGAGAACGATGACTAAATCACACAAGAAGAGGAACGATGGTGAGACTCCGGGGTCGCATAAGGTGAACAAGGACGATCCGCTGACAAGAGGTCCCCCAGAGGACGAAGCGTCCAAGGACAACTCTCAGACTGGGAACAGGGAGGAGCACACTCCCCCAGCACAGAGGGTGACATTGAACAGCGAGGTCATGTCTTTCCTAAAAGGCCTCGGTGAGCAGGTGACCGCTGTGCATAAAAGGGTCGCAAAGGTAGAGAGGCGCTATAGTTCTAGAGGATCGAAGAGGAATGCAAGGACAGTCGGTAGAGCACCTGGGGAAGGAAGCAAACTCCCCCCTAAGAAACTTGTTGATGACTTCGAGGATGTCCTAACAGATCAAACCAACCCTGACTGGAATGAGGGGGAGGACTCGCTCGGACAGAAAGGGGGATCGCATGACAAGGTCGCTTCATCTGAAGGAAGATCGGTCAGTGTTTTTGATCGTCTCGGAAAGAAGCTGACTGAGCACGACCTTCGTCTAAAGTTGGAAAAGGCTAATGCGCCTCGTCATGAAGGATCTAAGAACAGAAGTCAGGGCACACATCGACAATTGTCTCCTCGAGATCGCGAGCGGTCATATCGTCGCGATGACAGACCCCCCTCTCTCCGTAGAGAGCGCGAGCGGTCCCATCGTCGCGATGACAGACCCCCATCTCATCGAGACCAGGAACGATCTCAATATCTTGAAGAAGATCGTAAAAAGAAGGATCGCAGGAATGACCAAGAGGAGTCCAGTGTCCTGAAAAAGACCCAGTCTCATCATGGAAGTACTGGAGGTAAAAAGGAGGCCGAAAAGGAGGTTAAGGTAGGAGACTATAAGCTGGAGGAGTTGAAGAAGGCCCTGGACGCGATGAACAGTGAGAAAGGGATCTTTAGCACTATGGGCTCGTCATCGCCCTTTACTCACGAAATTCGAACCGCTCCGCTTCCTGTAGTGTTTCGAGGCCATCAGCATGATATGACCTATAATGGCGATACTGATCCAGCTGAGTTCGTGATTCGATTCAACAATGAGATGGATGTTTATCAGGTCTCATTATTAGCGAGGTGTAGGCTATTTGTGGCCTCGCTGAGGGGAAGTGCTCAGCAGTGGTTTTCGAAGCTAGGAGCATTGATTGTCATCGATTCTTGGGAGCAACTTGTGGACATCTTTATCAAACAGTTCCAGTCCTCGATGCTCTATGCACCCCCTGTATCCACCTTAGCAAACATAAAACAGAAGGAAGGCGAAACCCTTCATGATTACTTCAAGAGGTTCAATGCTGAGGTGCCTCGCGTGCGAGGTGCAAATGACGAAGCTGTAAAAAATTTTCTCATCGCTGGAGTAAGGGAAGGTACAGAATTTTGGAAGAAGCTACAAGAACAGACCCCTAGCACTCTCTCTGAATTGCACAGGATCGCTGAGCCTTTCAAGCGTGTTGAGAAGTCACTCGCAGATTTGAAGAAGAACAATGAAAGGAGTGGCAGTTGGAATAGAAATCGGGGGGTAAAAAAAAAGGACTCCAGGAGTCCGAGGCGAGGACGGGATCGAAGTCGTAGCCCCAGCCCAAAAAGGAGATATCGCGATCCTTTGAGGCGATCCCCACCGAGATCTCGCCCCGCGAGGGATGGAGACAAGTATATCCCTCTGGTCGCCCCAATTGATCACATTTATGCAGTCAATGAAAACAAGGGGATATTCAGGAAACCTACACCGATGGGTCTGAAAGGGACCGCAAACACGAGCAGGTATTGTGCCTTTCATGAGCAAACAGGGCATGATACATCAACCTGCCGAGAGCTGAAGCAGCAAGTGGATCAGTTAATTCGTGAAGGAAAGTTAACTGAGTGGGCCGTTCGCGAGGTGAAGAAACATAATCCCAAGTCTGGCCTTGGGTATAATCAAGCCCCCCCACCTGAACAGAACCCGGTCATTAAAGAAAGGGAAGCACGAGGTGGAAGTATTCATGTGATAATTGGGGGACCCCACATCGGGGGAGACAACAACAAAGCCATAGAGAGATATGCTCGCGAGGCCAGGGAGCGACCCCTCACTAATGTACATCACTTGCAAGAGCGACCCCCAAAGCTCTTTAAGGGGGAAGATACAAACATCATGTTCACTGAGGAGGATGCGAAGTGGGTTCATCACCCTCATTCTGATGCCCTCGTTGTTCGAATTCGCATTGGATCGCAGAATGTCTACAGAGTTCTGGTTGATAATGGGAGTGCTGTGAATCTCTTGACATACGAGGTCTACCAAAAGATGGGCTACGTGGATAAAGATCTCATCCCAACTGTGGGACACTTGTATGGTTTTACTGGAGCCTCAGTGAGTGTCAAGGGTCTCATACGACTTCCTGTGACCTTAGGAGACGAACCCTGCATCACTACCCAGATCGCAGACTTCATGGTAGTGGATCAACCTTCAGCATACAATGCTATTGTAGGGAGGCCTATACTTAAGGAAATGAGGGTGGTCACTTCTATCTATCATCTTTCCATGAAGTTTCCTACCCCAAATGGAGTGGGGTGTGTCAAGGGGGCGCAGCATGAATCACGAGAATGTTACAACAAGGCCCTTAAGTCCGCTGAAAAGGGTAGCATATCTATGGTAGACAGGATGGAAAGCGAGGAGGAAGATAGGGCTCGCAAATCGGCCTCGCGACCCTCAAATGAATGCAACATCATATCAATCGAGGAAATCCCAGCTGGTTATTTTGATAATTTGGGAATTCAGGTAGAACCAGTACCAGGTGCTTTAATGATGGAAACCTCGCAGCCAGTAATAGTTCTCCAGGAAGGGATTGTTGAAGAGGCTACAGATAGTGATAGCGAGGAGAGCCCAGAGCAGGCCGCTATGCGAGCCCGAAAGGGAAAATGGGTTCGCAAAGAAACATCTACATTGACAGAACTGCCAAATGGTATCACACAGACAACAACTGTTGTTAAGGAGTATGGGAACGCAGGTGTCAACCCCTGCGAGGCAGAATCTAGTCAGGCTCGTGAATATGATCTAGACCTGGATCCTCGCATCCCAGAGCATGCGGAGCGAGCTGGGGCAGCTGAAGACACGATCCCTATTCTTGTTGATGTGCAGGACCCTTCAAAGGTGTTGAAAATAGGGTCGCAACTCAACCTTGATCTGAGAGAGAGATTGGTCACTTTTCTGAAGGCCAACCTTGACGTGTTCGCCTGGTCGCATGAAGACATGATTGGGATCGATCCTAATGTGATGTGTCATAGGTTCAACTTGGATCCAAGCAAAAAAGGTGTTAGACAGAAAAGGCGACCAATAAGTGGAGAGCGAGCCGAGGCTCTCAAAGAAGAGGTGGATAGACTACTCAAGGTCGGGCTCGTTAGGGAATCATTCTACCCTGACTGGCTCGCGAACCCTGTCCTCGTGAAGAAACCAAACGGAAAATGGAGAACCTGTGTGGATTTCACTGATCTCAACAAGCATTGCCCAAAGGATAGTTTCCCATTACCAAGGATTGATCAGCTAGTGGATGCAACAGCAGGGCATGCACTCCTCTCTTTCATGGATGCTTATTCTGGGTACAATCAGATACCCATGTACGGTCCTGATCAAGAGCACACCTCGTTTATCACGGATAGAGGTCTCTATTGCTACAAAGGGATGCCCTTCGGTCTCCTTAATGCTGGGGCCACCTATCAACGGCTCGTTAATATGATGTTTGAGAAGCAGATTGGGAAGACAATGGAAGTTTATGTAGATGACATGCTGGTGAAATCCAAAGAGGCTGGGGATCACATCGCCCACCTCGCTGAAATGTTTGATATACTGAGGAAGTACAGAATGAAGCTCAATCCACAGAAGTGTGTCTTTGGAGTTGAGTCCGGAAAGTTCTTGGGATTCATTGTCAATCACAGGGGAATTGAAGCGAACCCAGCAAAAATAAAGGCCTTGGTGGACATGCGATCCCCAAGAAGTGTTAAGGAAGTTCAGAGTCTAACAGGACGGATCGCAGCCCTTAACCGGTTCGTCTCTAAATCATCAGATAAATGCCATGAATTCTTCAAGGCAATTAAGAAGGTTGGAAAAAATTTTGAGTGGACCCCTCAATGCGAGGAGGCTTTTCAGAACATCAAGGAGCAACTGGGCTCGCCACCAGTATTATCTAAGCCCAAGAACGGGGAGACGCTCATTGTCTACCTCGCGGTGTCAGAACATGCGGTCAGTGCAGTGCTAGTTCGCGAGGAGGGGAAAGTTCAGTATCCTGTGTACTATGTTAGCAAAAGGATGTTAGATGCTGAGACTCGCTATACCAACATGGAGAAGCTAGCCTATGCCCTTGTGCTGGCCTCGCGGAAATTGAGGCCCTACTTTCAGGCCCACAGCATCGAGGTTCGCACAGCCTATCCATTGAGGCAGGTAATGCATAAGCCAGAATCCTCAGGGAGATTGTTGAAGTGGACAGTGGAGCTCAGCCAATTTGATGTTGAGTTCAAGCCTCGTGGTCCCATTAAAGGTCAGGCACTTGCGGACTTCATTCTGGAATTCCCTCCTCAATCTGAGGAAGATAAAACGGCTATCATACCGATCCCAGAGACCGCATCTAGCGAGGCTAAGAAAGAAAATTCCGCCTCGTGGTGGGAACTATATGTTGATGGAGCATCAAACAAGGAAGGAGTTGGGGCTGGCATCGAGTTGGTAACTCCAGAAGGTCGCAAGATACAAAGTGCGGTACACTTCGCCTTCGAGGCCACCAATAATGCAGCAGAGTACGAGGCCCTCATCATTGGTCTTAAACTTGCATTGGAAATGAAGGTAGAAAATCTCACAGCTTACAGCGATTCCATGCTAGTAACATATCAACTCTGGAGTGGGTGGCAAGCTAGAGGTGAGCAAATTGAACTATATCTACGGTGTACACAGAAGTTGATGAAAAAGTTCAACAATATCAAAGTGGTTCATATTAGAAGAGAAAAGAATCAAGGGGCTGATGCATTAGCAAAGTTGGGGTCGCGTCGCGAGGCCACCCTACTTGGAATTATTCCATTGGAAATTCAGACAAAGCCCAGTGTGCCAGAGGAGTTTGTTATGGAGATAGCGACCCCAAGGTCGACCTGGATGACCCCCATATGGGAGTATGTGAAAAGGGGAGCCCTGCCTCAAGACAAAAAAGAGGCAAGAAAAATCAAATATCAGGCGGCTCGCTATGTCATCTATGACGAGGTCCTATATCGAAGAGGGTTCAACACCCCGCTCCTAAGATGTGTGGATGGAGAAGAATGCAATTACATTCTCAGAGAAGTTCATGAAGGGATATGTGGCAATCACTCGGGGGGTAGTTCTCTAGCCCAAAAGATTCTTCGCCAAGGGTACTACTGGCCTACTTTGAAGAGAGATGCTTTTGAGTTCGCAAGGAAGTGTGATAATTGCCAAAGGATCGCTAACTACAGCAACGCTCCTGTCTCCCACCTCACCTCGCTAACTAGCCCATGGCCCTTTGCTATGTGGGGCATTGACTTAATTGGGGAGCTACCTAAGGCCAAGGGAGGTGTCAAGTATGCAGTTGTGGCCGTTGATTATTTCACCAAGTGGGCCGAGGCCGAGCCACTTGCCACTATTACTGCAAAGAAACTCAAGGACTTTGTGTACAGGGTAATAGTGTGTCGCTATGGGATTCCTTATCAGCTCATATCAGATAATGGAAAACAATTTGATATCAAGGACATGAAAGAATTCTGTGAGAACTTGGGGATCAAGAAGAGTTTTTCAGCTGTAAGTCACCCCCAGACAAACGGTCAAACCGAGGCCATCAACAAAATCATCAAACATACTTTGAAGGCCAAGTTAGAGGAGAGCAAAGGTAATTGGCCTGAGGAATTACCAAGGGTCTTGTGGTCATACAACACGACCCCAAGAACCACAACTGGGGAGACTCCTTTTTCTCTAACATATGGCTGCGAGGCCATGGTCCCTGTTGAAGTGGGCTCCGGGTCGTTTAGAAGGGAACACTACGATCCCGAAGCAAACGAAGTGAATCATAGATTGTACCTGGACATGATAGAAGAAACAAGAAGCGAGGCTCAGCTTCGCCTCGCGGCTTACCAACAGAGGACAGCGAGGTACTATAATGGAAAGGTCAAAGCAAGTTCTTTAAAGACAGGTGACCTCGTGCTTAGGAGAGTCATGCCCAATACTAAGGTCCCGGGCCACGGAGTCTTTGGTGCTAATTGGGAAGGGCCTTACAAAATTTATGCTACTCTCTCAGAGGGAACTTATTACCTCACAGACATGAAGGATAAGGTCATTCCGCGAGCTTGGAATGCGGAACATTTGCGCAAATACTATCAGTGAAGGCATCGCTCCTGGTAGTTTCTATCTATTTTGCATGAATAAATTCATACAAAATACTGGGGGGTAGTGGTCGTATTGACACCCTCCCTTTATGATGTAGTGACATTGGGCCTCGCCCCACTTACCACTTTTTGGGCCTCGCCCCACCTATCATTTATTGGGCCTCGCCCCATTTTATCACTTATCGGGCCACGCCCCGCTTGTCAACTTGTTTAGGCTTCGCCCCGTTTATCAATATAAAAGTTCAATTTCTTTATGAATTACTTTTTATTGTTTATTTTACTTGCCTGTTTGTTAACATTAACATACTAAGGTCCAAGCCATCTCAACGATGCAAGGATCGCATTTGAAGTTACTGCTACAACAATCTACGGAATCTAAGCAAAGTCATGCAAATCTAGTACTATTCAAGACAATTTAACATGCAAAGACGAAAAGTAAAGATATAATTTCGAAGCCAAGGTACTAAGCAAGCGAAGCTAAATTACTTGTGCAAATATGTTATGTGCAAAAATAACGAGGCAATATTGGATGGAAAAGTTAAAATGCATAAATTCATAAATAAAGGGTCGCCGTGCGATCCCAGTTCAGTTAAGGGGTGATCAGAGTTAAAGCAAACAATATTACAAATCGCGAAGCATTCTAAGGGTGCCCGCATCCCGAGTTCAAAAGACTACATCAAATATATAACAAATTTTAAGAAGCAGGTGGATTTTGATTGGCAGTAGAAGTTTCTTTCAACAGCCTCGCTTCTTCAGCCAGCCTCGCCTCTTCCTCCAGCCTCGCTTCCGCAGCGTCCTCCTCAGCGATCTCCTTTTTGAGTGATTCAGCATACTCAGCATTACCTGGCCCCAGCTGATCCCAATCAAAGTCAGGGATCGTTCTGATGAACCCCTTCATGAAGGAGACTTGACCCTGGGCCAGAAATGTGTCCTGAGCAGTGGCCAATTCAGCTTTGACAGCATTGAGGTCGCTTGCCAGCTTCGCGTTCTCATCGGCGCTCTTTTTAGCAGCCTCCGCGCTGGATTTCTGCAGATCTAGAAATGCTTTCTCAAAGTCATTTCTTTCCTTTCTGGCATTCTTGAGGTCGGTGCGAAGCGAGGCGGTTTCTTGAGACAGTTGCTTTTTGAATTCAGCCTGGAGGGATCGCTTGTCTTCTGTTTTCTGGAATTCAAGAACCTTGTTCTTTTTGTCCAACAGGAAGTAGTTTTTGGTATGAGCAGCCTGGCGGATGAATGCTTCAGTGAGGCATTTGGTCAGAGCGTTTGCATTTTCCTCGGGAGGAGCCTTCCACCAGCCGGATGCCTCAGCCTCCTCAGTGTATTTGCTTCCCAGCGAGGCAAAAAGATGCTGGGCCGCGGTAGCATTGACGGTTCGCGAGGCTGGCTGGGACGATCCGTCAGGTTGCCCATCTTTCCTTAGCCGCTTTAAAGGGCTCTGATTGGGTGAATTTGGGGTTTGATCCCTAGTAGCACTTTTCTGGAGTGGAGGATCGTTGGAAGGCTTAGCCACAGGGGGCTTAAGAGGAGGAGGAGGAACCTTTGAGGCAGAGGTCACCTTTGAAGATGCCCCTTTCTTGTTGGTTTGCAAAAATGGGGGAGGTTGACTCTTTCCACCTCGAGCAGACATATCTGTAGAAAAATGAAGAATAAGTTACAAAGCAGTTCAAATATAATTCGGCATAAAGTAAAACAAGTTATGCATATGAGGTAAAAGGGAATGCGATGCGATGCATGTTTCGGTCCTAGAAGTACCCTCTTCATCAGTTATCGCGACATGAGAAGACGAAGCCTCTTCTCTTGCCTTTCTTTTCTTCGAGGCTCGCCTCGCATGAGAAGGCCCCGCCTCGGGGGAAGCATCTATCCCTTCTTTAAGGAACCCACACTCTATTAGGTTCTCAATGGATAGGAGAGTCCTAATGTTCCTTTCCTCGGCAGTGGATTTCGTTAATACCTCATCGGCTCGTTGTTTGTCAACACCTTTTAAGACGATGCGAACTGGAGCGACTGCGATGCCAAAGGAGTTGTCAGTTTTGAGAATAAAAGGTAAAAAGTATGGTAAAGGACTATTGCCTTGGTAGCTTACCCGGGAGGTAGTTGAAGCTTGTTTTTACTCGAGGGACCTCGTGTACGTAGAAGAAAGGCTCCTTCCACGAGCCCGCGTTACTTATCCCGCCAGGGAGGAGGCTCTTTTTGTTGAATTCTGGCCATACCGAGAAGTAGACATAACCGAAATCCTTGGCTCCGCATCGCTTCAGCTGAAGGAAGTAGCCCATTGTCTTCGCATCTAAAGGAGGGTATCCAAGTTTGTGGTAGAGTACATACAAGGCGATCATGGATCGGTATCCATTGGTGTTGATTTGGATGGGAGCTAAATAGTATGTCTCGCAAGCATCCCTAATGAATGGGTGGAGAGGAGAAGAGACACCTATCTTCATAAGAGGGACCGTTAGGACCATTCTGGGCACTCTGCCTCCGTTCTCATCGTGGTTAAAGCGATAGCATCGCATTTTCTTCTTGGGCAAAATGATTTTGCCTTCAGGGCGGAACCTTTTAACACCCTCTGTGATAGTTTTCACGATCAGTGTTGAGGGCATATCGCGACATGCAAGTACGCGAGGTTTACCTGGCTTGACTTTTGAGCCGGGCTCGATGTCCTTGGGGTCAGGCCCGTCAACATAAATAACTCCCTCCAGCTCTGGTTGAGGGGTAGGGACATAAGGATCAGGTGAGGCTTCAGGAACATAATCGTAGTCTCTGAAATTTACAACTCTGGCCACTTCGTCAAGGCCACCATCATCTGAGGAAGGCTCCTCGTAGTCATCATCATCAGAATTGGCTTCGTTATCAGCACCTCCCTCGATGTCATAATAGGCATCGCCTAATGAATCTGTTGGAGAATCACTTATGTGAATAGGCGACACGGTTTGTGATGGAGGCATGGTTCGTGATGGAGGCACTTTAGAGAGAATTTCCGCTGCCCTAGCGCTGAATTCATCTCCTTTCTTTGTCAAAGTTTCGATGTCATGTTCGATGTCAGTCATGGAGTGAGGCTCGTTCTCAGTTGGGAATACATCCAGAGATTGATCCCGCGAGCTTGAAGGGTGCTTTGTTCTCCACGAAATCAGAGGCACCTCACGGGTATATTCTTCGTTAGACCATAAAGGGTCGAAGTATAGTTTGAACGAGCTTTCGCTGGTGCTCGTTGCTTTTGCGATGTTGGCTGCGGCAGCATCGCTGATTTGTATATGAGGCATGGGAGAAGGTGTCCTTGAACTATCGTCTTGAGACATCTGAAAAGGGTGAAATGATTAAGTGTGTGCCCTTACAGAAAACAAATGAAGGAGGAAAGAGACAAGCGAACAGAAAGGTTCTATGTGTTCTCGCATCGTTCACAGAGAATATGAGGGGTCGCAATCCTAAGGGGAAGGCTAACGTTCTTAACCTATGTTTCTATCTAAGTAATTACGGATCGCACTCCTACAATAGCGAGGATGGGTCGCATCATAAAATTGGCATTTTGGGATCGCAGTTATTTGGGTTCGCATCGCATGCAATTTAAGCTATTTAATCATTCAATTATAATGAAGAACGGTAATTTAAATGCAAGAAGAGGAAAAAGACTTACTTTTTCTTGAAGAAGGTTGAAGAAACTCGGGATCGCTGGTGTAAGAGCCTGAAAATTCTTTGCGTTTGATCTGAGAGCAAACTGACAGCACTTCGACAATGTGTTTGTGAGAATGAAAAAGGAAATGATAGTGACAGGGGTATATATAGCTATCAGGAGAGAAAAGACATGGGACACGTGTTGAAATCTCGTCCGTTGGACACACATCTCGAGACACGACAGCTGTCAAACCCTTTCAAATTCTTGGGGTCGCGACTACTTCAACGGTTATATCTATTCCTGGGTTCGCTTCGCGGTGACAACTCGTATTCTTTGAGTCCACATCGCATCTCCAATGGCAATATGGACTCGGGGGGTAGTTGTTATGCCCAAATCTGGCATAATGAATAAATTGATTTGATTACCTAAATTGATGGTTCATAATCTATGATGGGCCTAGAAGATGAAGATTGGGTCACTAAAGCCCACTATTGGAATCAGCCCGGCATATCTTGGCAATAATATTACAAGAGCACCTCGCGATGCTGCGCCTCGCTGGCGATGCTTGCAGGAGGATCGCTTCGCTTTGCACTACATATGTAACTCACAGCGAGATCATTATCTCTTCTTCTCTGGAAGGCTCATGGCCGGACTTAAGGTCGCATGAGTAGCTAGGCACAGGGATCGCTTCGCATGGCCAGGCATCTCATGGTCGCATGCAAGGGCCCTGTTGGATCTTTCATTCCAAACCTATCCATTCGAGGCCATGGGTTTCTACAGCTAGACCATGGATCATGGATAGGATTGATGATTCATTGCCACGTCAGCCCTAGCTACATGGGCTTGGACTTTGGCTTATCTCTTAAAACCCTAGCCCGCCTAGGTAACTTGTGGCCCAAGAACTACGTCAGGCTTGATCCCTATAAATAGGGTACGTAGGCACCTTGATACGGATGAGAAACAGTTTACCTGAAAAACACCTATCAAGCTCAGCCACATCCATACACACAAACCCTAATCCTTTGTTCTTCTTTTAGCAAAATATCCGTATTTTGCTCCGATAATCCAGCAAACCTCCAAAATATTGTTATACAATATTCTCCCTATAACATCTATGGTTGAGAGACTGTTGACGGTAAGGCTGTAATTTCAAGTAGACTTCGTCATTAACAGCAAACTCACGATCAGTGCGTTTCTTGTCGGCATACCACTTCATCGGTTCCTGAGCTTTGAGGAGATTGCCTTTAATAAGTTGCTGAGTAGAGTGTTTGTCCCTTAAAAATGCATTAACCTGTTGATCACTAGTACGAGTGAACTGATAGTTAATTGAGGGAGGGGAAGTGGAGTATAGTGCCTGAAACGGCGACATTCCCAGAGATGAGTGGTGAGTGGTATTGTACCACCACTCTGCCATAGATAACCAGTCTGCCCAGGTGGTTGGCTTGTGCCCACAAATACATCGAAGATACATTAATGCATTGATAAACTCGTTCCGTTTGCCCATCAATTTGCGGGTGATATGATGTACTGAGTTTAAGCTTAGTTCCCATGCTTGTGAACAGAGCCTTCCAAAAAGAAGATATGAAGATTGGGTCTCGATCCGAAATAATAGCATTTGGAGCACTGTGTAGCTTGACTACATGATCGAATAATTCTTGGGCTACCTTGCTAGCTGTGTAGGGGTGTGTGAGGGGAACCATATGACAATATTTCGTAAGTTTGTCTACAACCACCAAAATGGAATCCTTCCCCTTAGACTAGGGAGGCCTTCGACGAAGTCAATAGAAATAACCTCCCAAGCGTTATTTGGAATAGCTATTGGTCGTAAGAGTCCTGCTGGAGAGGAGTGCTCCACCTTGTTTCTCTGACATGTATCACAATTTTTTATGTGATTAGTGAAGTCCGATTTGAGGTTTGGCCAATAAAATATTCGTTCTGCTCTTTTGATGGGGGCAGCCACCCCGGAGTGTCCACCCTCATTACTGCTATGAATGGTAGAGCAGATTTATGACCTTAAGTTAGTATCGCTGCCAACATAGAGCCTACCCCAACGTTTAAGTTCACCATTAGTAATTGAGTATCCATCTGGGGTTTGATGGGTTTATACAAAGGCCGGCTATAATTTATTGAGCTTCTTGGTCGTTGGCCAGACTCTCATGTAACTCATCCTTCCACAATGGCCGAGAAATTTGAACCATGGTGTTCAGTTCGGCTTCCTCATTCACCCTGGACAGTGCGTCTGCCACAAGATTTTCCTTCCCCATTTTATACTGGATAGTATAATCAAACCCCAAGAGTTTAGAGATCCATTTCTGTTGGAGGCTGGTGGACAACTTTTGCTCCATAATTTGTTTAAGCGCTTCGTGATCTATCTTCACAATGAAATGGTGGCCAAGGAGATACGATCTCCACTTTTGGGTAGCAACAATCACTGCAAGCAGCTCTTTTTCGTATGTGGACAGGCCGAGGTGCTTTGGGCTGAGAGCTTTGCTAAGAAAAGTAATAGGACGTCCATCCTGCATCATTATGGCCCCGATCCCAGACTTACAAGCATTGGTCTCGATGATGAGAGGTTTCGAGAAGTCGGGAAGAGCGAGAACTGGTGTTTGTGACATGATAGACTTGAGTTGTTGGAATGCTGAATCTGCATCCTCTGTCCAGAAAAATTTCCCTTTCTTTAATAACTAGGTTAGTAGCTTACTTACAATACCATTATTCCTCACAAAGCGCCGGTAGTACCTTGTTAGGCCAAGAAACCCACGTAAGGCCTTAATCATTTTGGGCTTGGGCCAGTCAAGCATGGCCTGAATTTTTGTTTGGTAAGCAGAAACACCTTCATGAGAAATGATGTGGCCAAGATACTCGATGTGAGGTCGTGCAAGCTCATATTTACTCTGTTTGACAAATAGTTTGTGAGCCCTTAAGACATCAAACACCATCCGTAAATGCTTGTAGTGCTCCTCCTCATTGGTACTATAAATTAAGATATCGTCGAAGAAAACAGAAATGAATCTCCTAAGGTAGGGGCTGAATATTTCGTTCATTAGATCCTGGAAAGAGGCAGTAGCCTTGGTGAGCCCGAAGGGCATCACCATGAACTCGTAGTGCCCTTGGTGGGTCATGAAGGTTGTTTTGTAGACATCATCCTGATTAACTCGTATTTGATGACAACCGCTACGGAGGTCCAGCTTAAAGAATATTTTACTCCCTTTTAGTTTGGCAAGAAGCTCTTCAATAACTGGTATGGGAAACTTATTCTTCACCGTGATCGAATTTAAAGCTCTATAATCGATAACCAACCGCCATGAATTATCCTTTTTTCGAACTAATAAAACTGGTGAGGCAAATGGTGATGTGCCGGTCCTAATTATACCAGCTTCTAACATCTCTTTAGTGAGCTTTTCAATCTCCTCTTTGTGGGCAATCGGGCACCTACAGCCTGTAGGGATGACAATTCACTGGCTTGCTATCTGGTTTTAACGGAATGTTGTGGTCATGTGACCTTTTAGGAGGGAGACTGTTGGGAGTGTCAAATATATCAGCATAAGATTGCATAAGTTGGAGCAATTTAGGAGGTAGAGATTTCATGAGGTCCTGCTGCAATTGGTTTATTTGTGGCTCTGAAATGGCAGTGATCTGTACAAGAAAGTAAGCCTCTTCCTTGATAAATTTGTCGGTACTAAGCGAGGAGGAAACTTTGAGTGTTACTGGTGGAGACTGCTGTTGTATAGTTACCCGTTCGCCCTGCCAATTCACAGTGATCAACTTCGCGAAATAGTCAAATGTGATCGGGCTAACTAACTCCATCCAGTGGACTCCCAAAATCATGTCATATTTTTTAAGAGGGATGATGTTGACATTGTCATGAAAGCATTTCCCAGCCATAGTCCATTAGAGCTTCGATATAGTTGCAGAGCAAGAAATCTTTTCACCGTTTGTAACTGTAATACTGAAGGGTGTATAGGGAGCTGTTTCCAGGCCCAATTGCTTGGATAGGCGTTGTGAGAGGAAGTTGTGAGTTGAACCACTGTCGATCAAGATATTTATAATCCTTCCCTTTAAGTCTCCTTGAATTTTTGAAGCACCAGCCCCCTTGGAGCTTGTCATAGCATGAAGAGATACTTTAATTTCATTGTTATTGCCATCCGTGGTGTTTGGACACTCACCCCCTTCCCATATTACTGCCAGTTCTTCGTCTACATGGGCGATGTCATTGCAGTCATCACCCAATAAAAGGAACAGTTTTTTCTTTCGACAATTGTGACCAGGCTCATACTTTTGTTCACAATGGAAACACAATCCCAGCTTGCATTTCTCTGCTACTTCAGCTAAAGACAACCGTCTAGATCCATCAGTTGTGGTTGTGGTTATTGGTGTGAAATTGGTAGTAGTTTTGGATAGTGTTTGAGTGTTGGGTGGATGTGAGGGTCGTTGGGGTTGTGATTTGTTGCTATAACGCTTGTCCAGGACAAGTTAAGAAATACTCTTGCCCTCGGGCCATGTCACGAGCTTCCTGCATTGTCTGCCGTTTTTGATTATAAAGATATTGGGATATCTCCTCTTTAAGCCCACTGATAAAGTTATTAACGTAATAGAATTCACGATGATAACCTTCCTCTGCCATAACATAGTTACGTAATTCGTCGAATTGAGTAATGTACTCATCCACCTTACCCTTTTATGTGAGCTAATTGAACTGTCCAACAATGTTTTCATACCCAGTAGTGGAGAACCTGTGACAAACCAAGTTAACGAACTCTGGCCACAACACATTAGGTTTCTCCCTCTCAACCAATCGATACCATATATCGGCTTCCCCTTCCATATAGAGAGAGGAACAAATAACCCGAGCTCGAGGATCAGGGGCTGGGTTTAACTAAAAGAACTTTTCACATTTGTTTATCCATCCACGTGGATCCTTACCATCAAAACGAGGGAAGTGAAGTTTAGGGGTTTTGTATGGGTTGGTTCTTGTAAATGGATTATCGTTTTGTGGCCATGGGTTAGAAATAGTTAGGGATGGCAAAAAAAACCGATCCGATGGATACCCGATCCAATTCGATCCGATTGGATCTTACCGAACCCGATTTTTTGGATTTGGATTTGGATTTGGATTTGATTTTTAAACCCGAAAGAGTTTGGATTTGGATTTGGATATTAACTATATCCAACCCGATCCAAACCCGAAACCCGAAAACCCGATCCAAACCCGATCCCCGAAAAAAACCCGATATATATATATATATATATATATATATATATATATATATATATATATATATATATATTTATATATACATATATAATCTTAAAAAAAAATACATATTACTTAGTTACACTAAGTAATATGTCCCTGGATAGTGATATTTAGAGTGGTGTAACTTGGACATATTTATTTTTATGTTTTTGGAATCTGAATATTTATTTGTAATTGTAATTTTATTTTTTATGAAATTTTTATGTAATTCGGGTTTGGATAAACCCGAACCCGATCCAAACCCGATGGATCGGGTTTGGATTTTGAATTTCCAGATCCGATTGGATTTGGATCGGGTTTGGATTTGGATTTCAGATTCGGGTTTGGATTTGGATATCACAGGTATCCAACCCGATCCAACCCGTTGCCATCCCTAGAAATAGTAGTGGCAAAAGGTTGGGTTAGGGTGTGTTGTTGGGCAGTGGGTTGTGACGAAAATAGCATGGGAGCGGAGTAGTCATAGATTGAAACAGAGGAAAAATAGTTATGGAGTTCTGTGTAAAATGGGGGTAGATGGGTTGGGCATAAAGGTTTAATGTGGAGTTGAGTAATAATGGTGGAAGTATAGGGTTATGGTGGAGAGTGGTGGGAATGACTATTTGGCGGAGGTCAGGCATGGAGACAGGTTCGATGACTATAGGTTGGGTTTCTGGTTGTGGGGTGAACGGTGGTGAGGGATGAACCCAGTTAATACTAGGTGAGCTATTAAGAGTAGTATTAGCATGTTGCAAACTTAACAATACTTAACAATCTTGACACTACAAACTTGCACAGAAAGAAAAACAACTTGTTGTTAAACGATGTCGTCTGCTACAAAACCGACATAGTTACAAAGATAACTGAATTCTAAACTTTAGTAATTTTCCTGTCAGCTGTTAATTGTGACAGTGGACACACCGTTTGTTAATCGCATAATTCTGATGGATACTCCGAGTAAAGATGGTATAAAGGCCAATGTAAGTTTGGAGGAGCAAGACATGGAAAATTTCCTAGTTGACAAAGAACTGCTTGCTTATGCTTCTTTCTAATTTACTCACGAGCTCTTTTTGTTCAAACTTGGAAACAAGATCTTGGTATTTTAATTACTTTTCAATAAGGATCATTATTTTTATCCATTTTCTAAATAATAATTCATATAAATAACTTCAATGTTCCCTTGCCTTTAGCTTTCGAGTTTCGTTTCATCTTGTGCGTCCTCCTGCCTTAGTTACTGTCGTCAAGAGAAACCTGAAGAACTTTCAAAGGACATGGAATGGAATGAGTTGGAAATTGTGGGTTTAAACTGGGTGTTGACCCAATATATCACGATTTTAAACTAAATGGTCTCAAATATCATAACTTAAAATATTAGGCCCAACTATCACACTAAAACACTACATCGTGTAACATTTTCATTTTTTTAACGAATACATTACATCGTGTAGTGTTTTGGTCTCTTTTTTTTTTTTACACAAAACACTACTTTAAGTACAGTTTTGGATTCTAAACTCTACTAAAAGAACTATTTTATTTTGAACCCAAAACGCTACTTTAAGTGATATTGCCCAAAATTCGATATTTTGTACCCAAAATCATGACCGGCATGCAATGGCATGGGGCCCGTTGGGAAGGGGGACCTATTAGTTTTTATATATAATATAATAAACAATATAAAAATTGAATAATAAGTATTAAAAAATACCACTAACATATCCATTTTTTAACATGGGAACCCGCAGCCGCTACCCTTCGGGTGCGCTCTGGGTAAACCCATGGGCTCACGCAAAAGCCTGCAAACCACGTGATCCAAGACAAACCGCACATGTGCGACAGGCTCTGCCCCAGGATGGCATAATCACAAATCCGCCTCCCATGGGAGTCGAACCTGTGACCAATAGGTGAGATGGCCTCTCTTTAACCAACTGAGACAACCCTTGCGGGCTAACATATCCATTTTTGTAATCACAAAAACCAAAATATCACAAGTTTCTATAGGATTATAAACCCCATTTACTGTAGGAGGTAGATTATGTTGGAAGGCAACTTTCTTTGGTTGTTCCGTCCCCAAATTACCAAATGATCAATTAGTAAAATTATAGAACTCTTTCATTTAAAGGGCAAAGCGATTGTCGAACTAGAAGCTCCTTCAAGTGCAAAAATAAAAAAAGCAAAAACAAGAAGAGTTTGCATGTAGGTAGTGACAAATGCAAATATAAAAAACGCGGGGGGCAAAATAATCAATAATTGAAATAATTTTAAATTTATGTTCGAAATTATATTTACAATACATGCATTATTATACAAAAGTTAATTGATGATTTTTTCCCAAAATAATATGCAAAAACGAGAGTTAAAAGACAAGCATTGAGTATTTTTTCTTAAAAAATGATAGAAATATTCAAGAAAATTATGCAAAAACAAGATTACATATAAAAAGCTAAAAATATTGGAAAAATTTACAGTAGAAATGGATTGAACCCCTATAAATTGTGACCTCCTAAACCAAAATTTATATTCTAATCATGTACCTAATATACAAACCAAACATTAAAATAAATAATACTTGTTTCAAATCTTGGAACGGGACCTATTTTAAAATTTTCGCATGGAACCTTTTACTCATCGGAGCCGATCCTGCCCAAAACACTACTTGGTGTTGCCATTCCTTTTTTTTTTTTGCTAAATACGTATTTGCAAATATTATTAAAAAAATTTATAATCAAATGGTCAAATTCAAATTATGTTTTTTTATTGGTGATGGCCCAAAATACCTCATTTTCCCCTTCCCATTACCAAAATACCCACCGCCAACTTGGATGGCCCTAAATACCCACGGGACGCGCTAATGGTGGAGGAGTGTCCTGCAGATACGCTACTGGTGGAGGAGTGTCCTGCAGACACGCTACTGACAGTGGAGTGACAAGGCTAGATACGCCTTCTGGAGAAACGCATTTGTGACAGGCGTGTTGACGTCACCTGACGTCATCTTAACGCTGGTGGGCAAATGCTATAGTTGCGTGAGATACGCATTTGGAACATGCGTATCAGAAGATACGCATGTTGGAAGGGTGTATCTTACGTCAGCATCGTCGTCTCCAGAGCTTCCGATAATGGCGATTCCGGCATGATTTTTGTTTCTCTTTTTCCGTCCACATCACGAACTTTACAATCACGTTTTATATATCACTAGAATCGCAATTCGATTCTCTACACATTCATAATTCTCGATTTTCGATTTAATCCGCGGATTTGAAATCCCTAATTCAAGCCTAAATTCCGATTCGTTTTCCGTTTAAGCTCGTTGATGCCCCTGCGGGGCCGGAGGAGACAAACAGATATTGGGATGATGAAGGAGAGGAGTTGTTGGTCATGTGGTGATGATTTGGAGGCTGGTGGACGCTGAAATGATGCCAAACTGAGATCTTACGTTTTCCGTCGAAGCCGCCGGCGACTCAGACCTCAACAATTCTGGCGAGTTGCTTAGTTTTCTGGCAATGAACACTAGATGGGATACGCTACACCAAACAGCGCATCCCGTGGGTAGATTGGGCCGCACCTTCTGAAAAATGGTATTTTGGACCATGGGTACCCCATTTTGAGCTATTTTGGTCATTATCTCTTTTTTTACTGAATCTGGCGATCTGATTTTTAAGAAATCGTTGGCTAGCCCCGATTTTTTAAAAACAGGATAAGTTAGGATTTAGGGTAAATCATAAACTCTAAGTTTGTATACGATTTATTTGTCATTCGAAATATATCTAAAACCCAAAATAGAATTGTTGAACCCCCAAAGAAATATATATAGAATTTAAAAATTTTAATTAAAAAAATTGAATATTTCTAAATCCCAAATAAAACCCGTTAAACCCACTCAATTTTTTAAAAATTAGGATAAGTTAGGGTTTAGGACCAACCATAAACCCTAAGTTTGTGTACGGGTTATTTGTTATTCTGAATTCTGAATATTTCTAAAATCCAAAATATAATTATTGAATATGGAATACATATAACATTTAAAAATTTTAATTAAAAAATTGAATATTTTTAAAACCCAAATGAAACCCGTTAGAGCATCTCCAACCCTACACATCTATTAGCTAAAATTGATGACATGGCATAATTTTTAGATAATATATATATTTTTTCTTCTCCAACCAAGCTTCCTGTTAGGTAAATTTTTAGATAATCATCTTGACATCCTCTATATTTGGAGGACATCTATAATATATAGATAATATCTATAATTCATTATCTCCACTTATATCATGACACATCATCGATATTATTTACTTATACATATATTATTATTAAAATAATAATAAAATGTTATTTTTAAAATATAGCTATTCATTATAGCTAATATCGTTCAAATAAAATATCTTACAGTTCAGCAAATTTTTAGATAATCATTATATAGCTAATGATTTTAGCTATTACCATTGAAGATGCTCTTAAACCCCAAATGAAAACTATTTAACCACAAAAGAAATATCAATAAATTTTTAAAATGTTAAATTGAAAAATAATATATAAAATTTTAATATTTTAATAATTTTAAAATTTTAAATCACCCCACCTACCCCACGCTAGTTTAGGTAGAGTTTTTCTACCCCAACGCTACATCATTTAGCCTGATCTTCCCACCCCCACCCCCACCCCCACATTTCAAGTCATTTTGAGCTAGAATGTGTTGGAAAATGTGGGGTTTAAACCCCATTGCAAGTCATTTTGTAAGTCATTGCAAGTCGATGCAACATTATAAAAGGAAAAAAAAACATTAGTTGGCAAAAGAACCTTTTAACACTTAAATGTTATGATAAAGGTCATTCTTCAAGGATCTGGAAATACAAAATCAATGCAGCTAATTACAATTGCTAGAAACTAGTACCCAACTTGTATAAATTTTCAATAGACTCAAGTGAACTGCTCCTATTATTTTATAAGGAGTTCTTCTAAAACAATGCAATCCACAACAAACTATATTGTAGATGCTGGATATACATGGCCATATAACAGTGGTCAAAAAAGTGGCCCGTCCCCAGCAAAAATTATTTCACCTACCCATCAAGCAGATTTACAAGAGTAAGAAGTACCAGATAACTGAGGCGGCGGCTGAATACTGCTAGCAAATAAAATAATATGATCCCTTACTGGGACGATCTATGCCACTCCGAAAAGGTTCATATCTCGACAGTTGGATACAGACCAAGAAATGAATTGCGCCCACCTCCATTTGAATCTGCAGTGATGTGTGATGGATATAGTTCTCCAGAATGAGATGATTTACGAGACCTTGGGTTCTTGGGAGAAGCTGTGTAGGATTCCGTTGAACCACTACTAGTTGAATAAAAAGAGGAAGATGGTAGACCGTGGATCCTTGGCAGGCCTGTTGGGTCAGGATTCAAGCTATAACCCCTTTCAACAGCATCTGCATCAACCGGTAATTCATCCAACGTCTGCAAGAAAAAAATTGTTACATAAAGATTTCCAAATTTATTCAACAAGAGACATTGTTCACTAGTCAGATGGTCAGAAGGGATTTTCCGTTTTAAGACATTTTGCAAATCAAAGATATATATTTGTTCAATTACTACTCTCAAGTTTCCACATTGCACGTGGTTCAGTCACTATGAACTGGAAAGCAACTTGCAACCACACAATCAGATAACATCACATCTATCTTATATTATATGATACAAAGAGACATGTTGACCAATAAATAAAATAAACTGATTAAGGAACAAGCTAAATATTAAAAGGTAGTTAAGATACCAACAAGAAACTCACTAATCCATGCAAATATACTTGAAAGTTCAAACCCATGAATGTGTCATGTCAGAGAATTGTTACAAATCCTTGAGCAGTTCTTCATGTTCAATACATGATTCAATATCACAACAGAAAACACATTCATATGCAGAAAAAATTGCCCAAGTGGATGTATGATTTCCCTTTCAGTATCACATTATTTGGTGAATTCGAAACACGAACATACCCGGAAAGCCTGCTGGAGAACACGAAGGGTTTCTCTGGTGCGTTTTCTTTTAATAGACACTTCATCAGGTTCTTGCAACATCTCTTCAAAGAGGTTGTCTCTGACAAGACAAAATGTAAAATAGTATTAATATAATAGATAGAATAACAGCCATAAAAACATATGGAATAAAAATACGGCCCTAGTTCCGAGCAAATGTTGAGCAGCAGCTCCACATATATTACATTCGTGATTCATGACATTATGAGCATCTGTAGTACCTGTACAGTTTTTTGATGAAGACATTGTGCAACTCTCTTTTCGTATGGTTTACCTAGTAATGGATAAATCAAAACGAAAGCATGTCAGGAAATATGACTGGCAACTCGAAAGACATAACTTTACGAACTTTAGATGTAACCTCGAATCATGCAACTCCAATACTTTGAGATTATAAAATAGATTAGGACCCACAATGAGAAACATATCCATAGTTCCCCAGTTCCTTTATAACTATATTACAAATTACAGCAGATAAATACTTCTATGTCAGGAAATATGATTAGCAACTATAAAGACAAAATTTGACAAACTTAAATGTAACCTCACTCACATTATACAACTCATATATTTTGATATCACAACACAGATATGCAGCCACACATACATAAAGAAACATAATGCATATTTCCCCAGATCCTTTAATAATACATTAAAGTTACAACGGGTGAAACATATTACTAGCAACTAGAAAGACATAATTTGACAAACTTTAAATGTACCCTCACAGTATACAACTCGCATATTTTGATATCACAAATTACATAGGAAGCCACAGATACAAAGAGAAATATAATGCATATTTCCCCAGACCCTTTAATAATACATTAATGTTACAACAGGTAATACTTTTATGGCTGGCATTAAAGTTAATATTCTTGGCACATTTCCGGTAGTCTATAGCTGATATCAAAAAAATAATAGCATGAGACAATCAATATAATATAGATATATAAGCACTGATAGTTCCTGAGATGATGCTAATATGAATATTCAGTAGCAACAAGTTCAGGTAAGCGAGAAATTTTTGAATATCCATAACCCTAAGCTTTTGGGTACAACAATTACTGTGGGAACATATACAGGAAAAATAGAAAGAAAGAACAGTCAAAATTATCAGCTGATGGTTCATGGGACAGGACAAGTACCAGGAAGTGCATGATTGCTTTTGGTACAAAATCCTCTATGTTCTTTCTTACAATATCATAGTATGACCTCAACAACTTCTTTGTTACCACGATTTCAACAGCCTCCTGTTCCGAATTAGTATCTGAGGGCCTCAAGACGGTTGGAGGCTTTAATGAGAAGAAAAATATTAATCAGAAACTGAACAAATGTCTCAAAAGACAAGAACCAGCAAGTGAATGTACAGGACCCAAAATGCACCTCTCTAAGATGGATCATTGAGAAAGAATGCTCAATCGTCTGAATTGGTTCATTAAATGGCTTGCTCGTTAAATTTTCTTTGACTGCAACACGATTATCTGATCCGCCAAATATTGAGGAAATCCCCCAGGAAGATCCAGTTGTACTTCCTTGATATTCACAGCAAGTATATACACATCAGCCCTCAAAAGTAACAAAAAGAAAATGTTCACGATAGAGCCATGCATATAATGTAAATTAGATATTGGCATTAATTGTATACAAAAAGAGGGTCTAATATTTTTCAAAAATAAAAAATTCGTTGGGTTAAACTTTCATATGCAGGAGGAAGAGATTATCTTAATTGAGTAACTGAGTAGGAGAGTTAATCTTTAATATTACAAACTGTTGGGAGAACTATAATTCTTCAGCCTTTTTGAGATGGCATGAAGACATCTCAAATATATCTTGACAGACATTGATGACAAGAAATCAGTCATGACAAACTGTTAACTTGGTAAAGGTGTATCTATTTCCATGACTTGGTTACGGGTTCAAATCCTCATTACCCCCCCCCCCCCCTTCTCGATTTCCCTATGAAAAAATATTTGTAACCATCAAAATTGAAAAACTATGACCATCAAGATCATTCAGGTGTGCATCAATATTATACTTTCAAGGCACTGAAAAACTATGTGATGAGTGAATAGCATCAATATTGTAGCTACAATAATTTTCGGAGTAGCATATACTACAACTAAAATAAATAGATGTGCCTTACCAGGTGCAGTAGATTCAGTTGCAGGTCGTGCACCCTGTCGCAAGGAACAAAACAAGAATGTACTTCAGGTAAGACAAACGCTAGAATGTTATACTTAACAATGTGGCTTTGCCAAACTAAGAAACAAAGGCACACAATTAGCAAAAAAAAAAGAAACAAAGGCACACGAATATATACCAATGAGGCTTGAAATTGACATTTTACACATACTCACACTCCTCAATATCATTGCATAAATCATTAACACCAAAAAATTTATAACAAGCTTTTATACCAATTAATATTTTTTAAAAATCTGGAAGGAGGCAATTTAGTTGCTAAAGCTTTTTCACGAAAAGAAAGTCCTACCTGTTCCGGAATTATGCCATTAGCTTGTCTGGCGAGAATAGCACGAGACTTAACACTTCTCTCGGATGATGGTGCTTTCTCAGGTTCATCCTAAATGCCATGACCAAAAAATGTTTATGATAGTATAACAAAGTAAAACATTAATGCAGATCACACTGGCATCATTATTCTGGGGAGGGGGGAGAATGTAAAGGTGCAAGAGCTGATAACCTTACAACAATGCATACCTTATGTCTAGCAATAGTTGAAGCAGCTGCCCTAAGAGATTTCATCTCCTGTAATGCCATTTCTACAGCCTTACTTCCACCAATAAAATTAGGGTGTGAAGTGTTTATGTAGTCCATCTGAAGAGAGGAATATAAAAGCTAAAATTTAGAAATCAGCCTTAGTAGCGATCTATAACTGGAGTAGTAATAGTAGCAAGGGTATTTGTGTCTTCTTATGGAGAAGCAGTTAAACAATTGAGTCTATTAGTAGAACTAGCAGTTGTAAATTCTATTATGCTTGATGAAATAACAGAAAATGAGACTTTGTTCCACCAACTATTCTCTCCCTTCTCTCTAGATTCTCTCTTAGTTTCTCTGTAGTTTTCAACTGATCTCTCTCTAAAACTATCTTCTTCAACAAGATATCTCTGATCTATCCGTTCTATCTCTAATTCTCTGTTGTAATCTCTGTTTTTCTCTAATAATCTTCTGTCATTCTGCTTATAAACTGAGAAAGTAGCAAAAATACTAAAAATCACTTGTCAGAAACCCTAATTTCTGACACTGTTTAGATAAAAATTCAAGGAAACAGAGAACCTATTCGCTATGTACTTTTACATGTCATAACCCTAGTTTAGACTGCGAGTATGTCTCAACTGCAAACCTAGTGTATGTCATAAGCTTCTTAATACAAGATTTGGTTTATCATCCTAGAATATACATGTGATAATGCATAGAAAAAAATTCAAGAAAAGAAACTTGCAGTAGACTGAAATAACCACATCTTCATCTATAGATGTCATAATAAACATTATTCAATATCCAGTGATGTATATATAAGCAAATCAAGGAAAAAAAATATCATTCATGTTTAAAGCATACCTCCATTTCAACAATGTGCCCAATCATGGTTTCTGAAGGTTCAAGACCTTCTCGCAAAAAATTGCCGATGACCTCATCCATGCGCTTTCTCAGAACGGGAAAACGCTGCAACTCATTTACCATACAACGATGGCTCATCTAAGATAAAATGATGAAAGTCAGTATCTCAAAGCGATTTAGAGTCTTGCAAATTACTAAGTACTTACTACCTTTATTAGCTCATCATAAATGAATCTTGCACACTGGAGACTTGGATCAAGCAAGCGTGCAATTTGTCTTCGAATGAGAACTTCAAATGGAACCTATACATTAGAAAGTTAATATAGTTAAATATATAGTCATGCCACAGCCACGTTTAAAAAATCAAATACATCTTACTATTAAAAAGAAACTGCAAACATAAAAGAATGACTAAAAAGAAGTAACAAATATGAAAGAACACCAAAATTCGAGATAGACATACTTCAGGTACAAATAGTGCCGATCTAGGACCAGTTGCATTCTGAATGGCAGTTCTGATATCATCATCAGTTAAATCCTCACACGGGTCCACCTCCTGAAACAGAGACAACTGATTAGTTCACCAGAGCCAACTTTGAAGACAGCCTATATAACTACTTTTAACTGCCCTGTTTTGTAGACGACCCAAGAGAACGGGTAAAGAAAAAAAAAAGAGGCAATTATTACTTTTGATGTAAGTACACAGAATTGTACAATAAGATCTAGAGTGATATAGAAATTAATATTAAGACAGAATTCTACATTTTAATTCTCCAATTTACTAAACCTCCTGAACCAGAGACAACTAAATATTTCACCAGAGCCAACTTTGAAGACAGCCTATATAACTAGCTAACTGCCTTGTTTTGTACATGACCCAAGAGAACAGGTAAAAAAAAAAGGCAATTATTACTTCTATTGTAAGTACACAGAATTGTACAATAATATTTAGAGTGAAAGAGAAATTAATATTGATACAGAATTCTACATTTTAATTCCCCAACTTACTAAACCTTCTCTTATAGGTACACTGAGAGTGCAAAAATTTATGTGACATGTCCACATTCATCTTTGTATCCATGTCTAAAGAGTTCTCAGCTCTCATCTTCAGTATAACTTTTGATTTCATATCTTGCACTGAACTTCATTATAATTTGATTTCACAGAAAGAGAGAGAGTAATGTATTGAAAATTGAAATGATTACAATATGAAAGCAGTCACAATGGCAAATGATAATATCAGAATTCCAGATCCAAATTCGGAAAACAGAAAATTCACACCTCCAAACTCTTCACAAATATTGATTGGAAAATATAATGAATTCTTGCTCCACCAGACAGCTCAGATGTTGACATTTCTTCGTTCTTTCCTTCAATCATAGAAGAGAAAGCTGTTCCAACATGCAATTGACACCAATTATGAGTTCCAAACCCACCATAATGAGGAAGTAATCAGATTCTATAGATATAGTGTCAAAAACTATAATATGATAAAGTAACTTTACCTTCAGAATACTTTGAAAGAATGTTTAGAAGAAGAGCTCCCTGGCCAGCCTGTCGATAGAATAAAAGCACAAATTTATGCCAACAGATACAGCATACCAATTTAGTTGCTTGAAATTTATTCATTTACCTTATTACTATTGTTTTACATATGTTTAAACATGATATAGAATATTTTATGGCCCGGGGAAAAAAAAAAGTCGGGCCCGGATTTTTGAAGATGCTACATCCTAGTCACTTGCTTGGCATTTATTCATTTGTGCTATTACTATTGTTTCACATACAAGCTCAAAACCCGTCCAATGTACAGATAGTTTTGAACATTTTATCTATTAATTTGATATTAAAATTATTAAATATGTAATACTACAGTTGCATAATTTTTTAAAAAATTTAATAGCATAGTTGTCAAGAATTATCACTTGACCTATCTTTTTACATGCATAAATTTTATTTTATATTCACTGAAATATATGAAGAATAGAAACCTTGACCTTTCACTAAAAAAGTATATATTAGAAAGAATGGAAAAAAAAAAAATTTAAGTATGGTTTAAATAACCTTTGATTCTGTTATTTCCCCATAACTAGCATGCTCCTTTGCAACGGAAACTAGTGCTGCACTAATACGTGATTTAAGCCCTGGAAGCAATGCCTTGATATGTTGCACCAAGATCTGAAAATAAGAGATGCAAATAAGCAAGTTTATAACTTTGCAGATCTTTTCAAAGACTGCATTATAATACAGCATGACATCAGGTTGGACCAAAGAGGAGTATGGATGGTAACATTATGACCTAGTAGATACCCCTCGCCCTTGGTAACAATAGGTCAAGGATACAAGTCTTAGTGGAGACATATGGGCTTTTTCCAAGTAACTGTATAATGGAAGCTACGGATCCAGAAGACCTCGTGCATGCTCTTTCCGACAAATGTATTCATGTATATATAACATGTTTAAGCACAATAACGAGTACAATATATAATGTGATTACTAGACGTCTAGACCGCACTCTCTACCTGATTCAACTTTTTGGCCAACTGGGGAACTCCACAACGATCAGTAAGTTCATTATAAACCTGCATTCATGCAGAAAACATAATCAACAGGGAGATAATATAACTGCAAGAAGGGTTTAGGTAAAATTAAAAAGATGATGATCGTACTGGACGACTGCGGAAAAACTTTTCTTCAGCCGCAAGGGCATCTTTGATGGATCGGTTGAGCGTAATATCCTGATTGAAAATGTTTAAATAAAAACATATCAGATGTTTTTAAAATTAACAAGCAATTTAATGCAACACAAATTAAATATGCATATCAAAAGTCCGGGAAACTAGTTTTGTCCAAATATCTTAAGTTGCACTTGTCGTTCAAAATTCTTTTGATTAACTGATTATCATCTTCATTGTTCTTTTCAGATAAATATAAACTGGTAATTTAAAATTAAAATGGAGCAAGTGTTTTGCCATATCACTGCAACCATATCCAAAAGTCAACATGATTAAGCAGCACAGAGTTCAGATGATAAGCAAATCACAACATCGAAATAATATAAGGTCAGCAGAAAAAAAATGCAGGTACCTAGCAAAAGAGAAAAGTATCTCATTATAAAAGAGAAAAAATATTCTAGATACATGGATGCTTCACCAACACTGGGTTAGCAAATAATTTTAGTGATTTAAAGATGCAAACTAATCTCTACATTAAACGTGAAGAAAGTAAGAGGTCGGTGATAGTAGCTTTCCTAAACTAAAAAAAGGAGTCCATCAAGAAAAAAATTGCATTATGACAAGCACAAGCAGCAAAGTGAGCAACATGCTTACAAAGATAACAATTAAAACAGTTGCAAATTTGTTTCACGGTTTCTAAGTTCTGACACGCTTCATATATCACAATACCAAGAAGATATAGTTTCATTTTGTACACCTAGACGATAGTTCGAGGCATTTATTTTTATGAAACAACTAAGAATATCCAATGCCAGGCTCAGTTCATGAGAAGATGTCAAAACAATATGTGGATGGAAGAGTTGAGCCTACAGAAACACAAACAATGCACACGTTATATACATTACTATTACTATATTTTAAAGAGACTGATGGGCCTGAGGTCACCCTCAGGTACCAACCCTGAGGTTAAAACAAAATACATACAAGAGCAGGGCTACTATTGTAAATACAGGAGGTAGTGTTATATTATTACAATTTACAAAATTGCCACCTATCATTTATACTAAAAATCCACCTAACCTCAGGTAAGATCCCTTAGTTCATCCTCAGGGCCATTATTCTCTTTTTAAAGAAGAGGTTCTTAAGTTATGAAGATGCTGGGTTGGGTTGGGTTGGGTTGGGTTGGGTTGGGGTGGGGTGGGGTGGGGTGGGGTGGGGTGGAGTGGGGAGAGAGAGAGAGCACAATAAACAAAATAAATAATTACAGATCATCTACCATATAAACAATAATGTATAGGCTAACAGGTAAGAAACTAGAATTCAGGGCTTCCTGAAGTAAAATCATGTCAGAATATATTAAATTCATAAATAATCAATTCCTTTAATTTTTCTACATGTTAAAAAGAATTACCTCTTGACTACGATTTACAACACCTACATAACCGAGCCGAAGGGGTATTACTTTGCCCAGTAGAAAGTTGCGGGCATCTGTACCTCTGTCCATAATATCAAGCTAAACAACAAAACATATCTAAACTGATCAGCATCTACTGCAAATGTTGGTTTAAAAGAAAATGGAATGGATTTCAAAATCACCTTCGTGATTACACCAATAGTTCGATCACCTGCATTTAAATGAACAAATATTTAGCTAGCAGCAGTACCACCCAATAATAACATTTACTTCTAATAGTTCAGCTGAACCTAAACCAAGAAAATGACATACAAGTCAGGAAATTACCATTTGGATCAGCATTTCCAGCTATTTGAAGGGCATCTGAGTTGGCAAGATCAGAATTTGCTGGTGTAACAGCTAGTATTAAACAGCTGGGAAGCTTAATATATGACATGATCATTGTTCTAATGCGAGCTTCTATGTCAGAAGGTTGGTCGCCAACAGGAACCTTAGTTATACCGGGCAAGTCTACTAGGGTGATATCAAGAACATTTGGTGAAAAAATCTTCAAACGTATTTGCTTGTCTGAAACACCCCTGTTCCCTCCTGCTTCCCTGTCTGTCTCAGCCTTAAACCAACAACACAAAAATTTATTAACATAAAGAAAAATTCAGGGAAATATACTAAACATTATATCAGGCATAAAAAAGAAACTGCTATACCAAATGAACAATCACTCCATCTGTCCCAATTTATATCAGACATAATTTTGGGACAAAGCAAAATGGAAACAAAGCCATTTTAATTGCGACGGAAAGAGTATTTAACAGTACAATGTTGTAAGTTCAGTTCTTCACAGAAACTTGTAAGAATTTGGGTATTCATAAATGGCTACAGACTACTTGACTTGCATATTTTATACACAGTAAAGCTTTTGACTTTTCTCAAGAAGATCATGTGACTTCCATAGTACTAACGACAATGTGGATATAATTCTAATAAATTCATTCTTAAACTATCTCACACATTGACCTCCTGTGCTAGTGCCTGTGGCCAACTAGAACTAAAATGTTGCCACTTCAGGTTTAACAAACTTTAGAGGAATCTAAATTTTGAAAAATAATAATTCAGTCCTTAATATTCCCATGGAGATTACATTTCAACACTATAATATAAAAACCCTTTTAAGCATAGTTAAGTTACAAATTACAATGACTAAAAAAAATTGCACAGAGTCCAAACTCAAACACTTGTACGACTTAAAAAAGCAGCAGTGCCAACAACATCAAACACTTGTACTACTTAAAAGAACTTCCAAAATTTAACTACAAAGTTAGCACTTGCAAGGGGGATAACAAAAACTGGGCAAAACTGAATATCAAACCAAATGTTCATTCTAGTATTAGATTTACCCAAAAAACAATAGTCATGTTCAAGCTCAATTCTAATATCAAATATGTGGTCCAAATGAATTAAGAAGAAACTGTGTTATGACACACTCCACTACGAATTACTATCAAGTTACTCTATTTACACTAATCCACTAAAAACTCAAACTTCACAACAAAATAGAATCCAATTAAAACAAATTACAGAACAAAACAAAGCCCTAAATTTGACCAAAAACATCAAATCCAAATTAATTAACAGTAAACACACAACTCATATAAGCCCTAATTTTTATCAAAAGCATCCGCATCATATAACATCTTCAAAGTGAATGCTAATATCACATTGTTCTCGAATTAACCAAGACAAAACTTCATTTCACAATACATTCCGGTACAAACAAGCAAGTTACTCAATTCACAGTTCTACACTAATCCAGTAAAATTAAACTACAACAAATTCCAAAATTCAATCAAAAAACCCTAAATACGTCGAAATCGACATCAATCAACACGAAACTAAAGAACTCAAACCTGAATTTCTCTCCGAATGTCGTTAAAATTATAAAACCTCTTCCCAGGCAAATGCAAAAACTCTCCATACTCCTCATCAACACCATCGCCTTTCCGCTTAATCTGCAAAAGCTGCAACACAAGCGGCCTTCTAGTACAAATATCGGAGCCTCGGGGAAGAAAATCGCGGCCTACGAGCGCTTCAAGCACGCTCGATTTGCCACTACTCTGACTTCCGACGACGGCGACCTGAGGGAGTTCGATCGTGTGAGAGCTTCCGAGTTGCGCGAAGATGTCTTGGAGTTTGTTGACGATTGGAATCACTGAATGACCTAGCGAAGAAACCGCCGGTGAGATTGACGGCGGCGGAGAGGTGGAGAGAGGCGGCGAGGAGGAGAGAGGTTCATCGGCGGCCATTAGATCGGCGGAGGAGGATTGAAAACCCTAGAGAAATTAGGAGTGTGTTAGAGAGAGAGAGATAGAGAGATGTGTGTGTTTTTGTTGTTGAGAGAGATGTGTGTATATAGGTGTGTCAACTTGTGTGTATAGGTTTTGGTATTTGAAATTGATTGATGAGCTTTGTGAATACTTTTTAAGTTATTCAGAGGAGGAGGTTCTTTTGTGTTCCAGTGCCCAAGAAATTGTGGATATTTTCTTTCTTGCCTAATAAGATAACTTTTCTTTTTCTTTTTTATTTTTGTTTTTGTTTTTTTTACTAGAGTATAGTAAAACATCTATAAATTAATATAATCAGGATCGAAGAATTCTATTAATCTAGAGATGTGTTAATTAATCGATGAATTAATAATTATTAATTTATAGAGAGTTTTTAATATCCAAAAAAATTACATTTAAATAGAATAAACGGTACAATTTATATTTTATACTTAATTCAATTAATTCAATATACATTATTTTACAAATTCAATGAATATTAACGAGATTAAAATTAAAAGTTCATGTATATTTTAATGATATTAAAGATAAAATAACATTTTTGGAACTTTTAAAGACTAAAAAAGCAATCAAAACATCAAAAACATTGATTAATAACTTTTTAATGAAGCACTCAAAACATCAAAAACATTGATTAATAAATTTTTAATGATTTATGAAAATAGAACATTAGACAAAAAGGGTTAAGGGGTTAAGCATGAGTTTTATATAGATTAAAATTTTAAGAACCCTATAATCATATTTTACAAAAGGATAATACATATATTTTTATTGGGATCATATATTTATATAAGATTTTTTTTTAAATTATTATCTTCTTATTTTATCAAAATTTATCATTTTTTAAACTAGCCCAAATTGGGAATGGAAAAAATAATTAAATTAGAGAAATTATTAATTTATCGAGTATTAATTTAAGGAGATTTTGTTGTACTACTAGTTATCATGCTCTTTTATAGAAGTGCTTGATTAGAGCCTCCCGTGGAGTTTTTATAAAATAGTTGGCTAATATTGATTATGTAAAATTTGTTGAACCTGTAATGAATTATATTTTAATGTAATTAGCTATATTGGTTGGTTATAATTTAAAAATAACATGTTATTATTGTTTTAAGTTATTTTAAGTATAATATTTTATTTTAGTATGGTAATTGATGACGTGTATTTTTGATACAGGCCTCTAGAGATTCGGCATATATAGTCAATATGAAAAGGTTGGCTATTTTTTTAGCTAAGGATAACGTATCATTGGAATGACAAAATTTTTGAACATTGACTATAATTTCTATTTAAGGCATGTCATGTAGATTTTTAGGTGATGATTGGAAATGCTCTTATTACAACAATGATTAAAATGATTTATTTATAAAAGGTTCATCATCTATTTGTACACGTATGTAAACCACTATATAACTTCAATAAGTTTTTGAATTTGAATAAGTACAGTGTTTATGTCTTATAAATAAATATTTATTCTCATAATTTTTTGGATGAATGAGAATTAAATTTGAAAATTAAATCCAAAATCTAGGATGATAAGAAATCAGTTTTTGAAAATCAATTTTTTTAATTTTCTTTTTTCTTAAATTTTAATTTTCAAATGAGCAATGTATACTGTTGTGGAACGAAAAATAGGGTGTATTTATTACGTATTGAATGCTAGGGTTTATGAGAGCTTCGAGCTTTAATGGCTGATCAAGTGTTTCGTGACTTAACTCGGGTCCTCACAAGATGCCTACATATATTGTAAATATCAAGAATCAAGCCAACGAACGTAGTTCTGAATGTGGAGGAGCAGATCCTTATATAGGCCTTGAAAGTAGGGCTTGGTATCTTGGTGGACAAGATACCTATTTTAGGTAGAATTCTGGATCCTTCCGGGTAGAACGTGGATAAGCACTACAGCTGTATTCCTTGGAGACCACTCCTGGGATGATTTGGTTTCCTTTGGGACTCGATAACCGAATCTCGTATTGGCTGATTTATCTAATTACGAATTTTTATCATAATTAGGGTTTTTGGGCATTATAACTGGGCCTTGTCTTTGGACCAACCTAGGTTTATTTAATGTATCATTAAAGGTGTCTTTAGGGCTTTATTTTCAGCCCATATCATTTGCCCCCCAACTTCTAGGAAAACTGATCAGGTTTTCATTGAAGTTATAATTGGTTCTTATCGAGACTTGGGGTTTGATTCATCCCTTACCTGGGACAATCTACCCTAATTCGGGGATTTTTAGTACACTAGTGTTTCACGGATATCGTCTTAAACGTAAAGTGTGGAGCGACCTACACATTTACGACGATCTGCCTTATTCGAGGGTAAACAACAATTTTTATGCCTTAAAGAAATTTAATAACTTCCTTGCACTTTTTCTTATACTCACGAGCATTTCGTCAATGCTATAATTTCTAAAATTTCTTTTCAAAGAAATCGCTTTTTGCAGGAAAAATCAGAAAAAGGTCTTCACAATTTTCGATCAGGATTCCTGGTCGATTAAAATCAATTTTGGCATCCTGGTCTGTGGCATTTCGATCAGGATTCCTAGTCGAATTTTCGATCAGGATCCTAGTCGACATATGGCCATTCTGTCATCCTGGTCGATGGCACTTCGATCAGGATTCCTGGTCGACATTTCGATCAGGATCCTGGTCCAAGAAATGCCATTTTGTCACTCTGGTCGATGGCACTTCGATCAGGATTCTTGGTCGACATTTCGATCAGAATCCTGGTCGAATAAATGCCATTCTGTCATTCTGGTCTAGCTCATTTTTACCAAGATTCCTGGTCGACATTTCGATCAGAATCCTGGTCGAATAAATGCAATTTGGACACTCTGGTCTAGCTCATTTCGACCAAGATTCCTGGTCGACATTTCGATCAGGATCCTGGTCGAATAAATGCAATTTGGACACTCTGGTCTAGCTCATTTCGACCAAGATTCCTGGTCGACATTTCGATAAGAATCCTGGTCGAATAAATGCAATTTGGACACTCTGGTCTAGCTCATTTCGACCAAGATTCCTGATCGACATTTCGATCAGAATCCTGGTCGAATAAATGCAATTTGGAAACTCTGGTCTAGCTCATTTCGACCAAGATTCCTGGTCGACATTTCGATCAGAATCCTGGTCGAATAAATGCAATTTGGACACTCTGGTCTAGCTCATTTCGACCAAGATTCCTGGTCGACATTTCGATCAGAATCCTGGTCGAATAAATGCAATTTGGACACTCTGGTCTAGCTCATTTCGACCAAGATTCCTGGTCGACATTTCGATCAGGATCCTGATCGAATAAATGCTATACTGGGCTTATTGGGCCTATTGGGCCTTAACCCCCCTTTATTTACTAGGAAATTTATAGTTCTTCTAGATCCTTCATGCTCTTTGGGCCTATGGGCCTCTCAACGGGCCTTAACCGGCTATTGCCAGTTATTTGGAATTTTAACCGGCTATTAGCCAGTTGCAAAATTCCTATAAGAAGGTGGAGTAAGATTCATTTCTCACTTCACTCTAACATACTATACTTTCCCCTAAAAATTTTCTTAGTCATTTCTCTCAAGTTAAGGCGATTCCCGGCGATTTTTCCGTTATCAGGCGAGTTTCTGCCGGTTTCTGGGTTTCTTTTAAAGATTTTCTGGGCTTTCTGTTGCATCTTTATCTTCTTCAACTGAATTTCTGGGCTTGAGCATTCATACCTTGAAGATCAATGGCGGACAAATCTGCACAACGCCTTCTAAAGATGAATTCAGCTTCCAAAAGAGGTAATGACATCGAAATTCGTTCCTCTTATATGAGTTTAACTGAAATGATCAACTTGCGTGGAGATGATCACCCTTCTCTAGCTGATTTAGATGCATATAATTGTTGTAACAAGTTTCATGATGAAGACATAATTAAAAATTACAACAAAACTTATGCAATTAACTCTCCATATAGACTTGTTAAGGCTGGGCCTGGTGACAGGCCTTGTCATTGGAGGCCCAATGGGTTATGTGTTTTTTGGGATGCCCTCATAGCTGGGCTTAGATTCCCTTTTCCATGAGTTTATTCCCAAACTTTTAGCCGACGTTCAGATCAGCCCATGCCAACTCCCACCAAACGCATGGCGATCCATTTTGTGTTTTATGGTGTTGTGTCTTAGGAACAAGTTTCCCCTTTCTGTTCCTTTGTTTAGAAAAATATTTCAGTTCTATAATAGCTCCTCTAGCCAACCGGGGTGGGTCTACGTTAGACAGCGCCCTAAAATCCCACATATCTTCAATGGTCACTCGATTATTGACAACAACCCTAAGTGGAAGGAAGAGTTTATGTACTTGGTTTGGAATGGGAATGATTGGGGTACCCTTTTCCGAAGCTCCTTTGGTAAGGGCGCCGATGGCAACCCTAACAAGATAGTTCTCAATACTGAGGAGCAAGCGGCTTATGACGAGATAATCAAAGACAATGGTGAGACTTTGTGTTGGGACCTCATCAATGAGGAATCCCTTAGGGCTGTAGGCCTTTCTGCCGTTTCTGACTTAGGTAATTTCTACTCTTTCGTGAGTTCATTTTATTTCTAGATAAGCTCATACCCACGTTTTAATTTGTTATTGTGTGCAGCTGCTATGAAAATCATGCGGGAGACAGACCCTGGTGAGGAGGAAACTGCTCGTATGAAAAGAGCAAAGAGGGCCCTTGACTCGAGGGGCAAGTCTAGTGAACCATCTTTTCTGCATCCACACAAAGTGCAGAAACAAGACTTGATTGCTGTTGATGAAGAAGACGGACCAGTGCAAGTGAACGTCAAATCGACGGTGTACAGGCCTCCATGGGGCTTTAGGAAGATGGACTCTGTAGTTGGCTCCACCAAGTATTCAATGGATTGGTCATTGAACTCAATTACTCCTGTCGACTACAAAGATTTCGTGACGGGCGGAAACATGCTGGAAAACGAGTATCTGAGCGCCCAGGCTTTGGCTTCTGTATGTTTTTCCTTTTGAATTCTTCTTTTTCCTTGATTTACCATTATTTGATGTTATACTCCCTACTGACATAACTCCCTTGCAGGCCAACGTTCACTTTCAGGGCATGGTTCACCAGGCTAAAGCCTGGCAAAATAAGTCGAAGTCTTTTGAGACTAAGTATCAAAAAGAGAAACTCAAAGTAGAAGAAGCCGAAGATAAGTTGAAAAGGAAAGTAGAGGAGTTGGAGGTAGCCCAGGCTGAGGTGGTGCACTTGCGGGCCAAGAAAGAAGACCTTATTGACGAGTACATGGACTCCCAGGACTTTCAAACTTTGTTGGAAAAGCACGATGTGGTGCTCTATCCAACCCAGCACGCCGATGGTTGGGATGAGGCCATAGAGGTCGTGTTGAAGAAACATCCCAGGTTGTTCTCTCCTGCTGACTTCCCTAGCCCACATCCTCATGTTCCTACTCCTGTCATGGGTAGTGAGGATGAGGCCACTGAAGGGAATAGGATTCTAGATCCCGAGGTTAATCCGGTTCGCAGAGACTCCGATACTACTCACACCTCTTCTCCACGCGCAGCCAAGGGTTCGAAGGCCCAAGGAAACGAGGAGGATTCTGCCTCATCTCGAGCTCCCGAGGCTTAGTATTTTTCTTTTGATGGCCCTACTGTTAGTGTAGGTGCCCTAGAGGCAATACATTGTTTCTTAAATAAACCTTATGTCATTTGATTATTAAATAAATGTATTTATTATGACTCGAATTACTGCGATATTTGTTAGCATAATAAATGTCCTTAGAATAATGATACACATTATATAGTTTAAGTTTACAACTTGAATTTGAGATTATATAATATCATATTCTTAAAGGTCCCTAGTCGAGTATTATTATACAGGACAATAATAATACATAAATAGACTAGTATGTTTTTGACTGATAACCACATCTCATTGGTTATAAGTATGGAGATACTAAAGTCAATACATAGGTACATGTAGGGTACATGGTACTGGACAGACCCACCGTGAGATTCTTCATGTTAATTAAGTCATAAGAAAGACTCACAGTGATAATGGTGTAATGATCCTTTGACTTGAGATCATTATATTTCTATACGAGGATAATATACTTTGACTACATTAAAAGTTACCTTTGACCGGGTAATGATAAAAGTGGACATCGGGTATATTGTGAATCGTATGAGAAATATGAATGATAGATAAAGGATTTAACCCTCCTATTATTTGGAGAGATATTATTGGCCTCTTGATTGAGTGAGGCTATAAAATGCATGGCCATGCTCAAATAATGATTTGTTATTAATAGTCTACTCATGGATCAAGTAAACCCGGATTAAATTATGAAGAGGATGACATGAAACATGCCTCGAGTTTAATCTATAATATTTGGTTAAAGGGATTATATTACACGGGAACATTAATCACAAAAGGTTTTATCGAATCACGATTTAATTCTTATTTAATTGGGTAGCAATGATGTATTACTAGATGCCGCTCATTGTTTATAATTTTATTAGAGAATAAAATTATTGCCAATTAAATGATAGCCTACAGGGTCACACACATAGAACATTTTAAGGAAGAATTAATTTAAATTATGAATTTAAATTAATTAAATGATTAGTTGTATTTTATTATATTAATTAAGTGGGACTTAATTAAGATATAATAAAATACAAATGAGATATGATTTTAATAATTAAGTATGACTTAATTATTATTTATTTAAATAATAGGATTTGATTCTATTATTTAATTAATCAAACTTGGGCTAGGTTTTTAGTTGGGCTTTTACCTTACACTATCATATAAATATATGATGATAGGTAAAGAAGGTAATTAATTTTGTACGAAAAAAATAATCCCCAGCCGCTTGAACCAAAACCTAAAAGAAGATCTCATATTTCCATTGGAGGCTAGTACCTCCCTTCCAATCAAGAATCGTTCTTGGAGTGTTCGTGTGGATACCGTAGAGGAGGCTTCGAAGAGGAGCACTCAACGATCGTGAAAGCTTGGATATCCATTAGACATACAATCGTAAAGCTTCTTTAAGGTAAATCATCAATCTCCGAATTAAATATCATGTTTTTGCATGGATCCTGCGGTAGGGTTTCGATAATTATTGTTTTGTTTTGATTTTCCGCTGCGTTTGATGCTCGAAAACCTTCAATGGCATCAGAGCTACTTGCAAAAACGTTTTAATTCGGTTATATGTTACAGTTTTGATATATATACGAGCATGTTTGATGATTGTCATGTATGATGCGTTGATTTTGATATATATATGTATAAACTGTATGTTAATGATGATTGGGATGATCATATGATGATCATATAATCTGTATGTATATTGATATATACATGATTTTTATTTGTTCATGATATGGGGATTGTATACGATACGATTTCTGTATACGCTGCGCAGATCTGGTGAAATCTGTGTCCAATGTCAGATTTTCGCAAACGATATGTGTTTTCTGACTGGAAACGAGTGTCTGAACAAAACTGATACCATAGGTATCACCGACTCGTCTGTAAGGCGTTTGACGCCGTTTAGTGCATGAAAAACACGATTTGTTGTTTTCAGAATTTGATTCTGATTTTCTGATTTTTGCGTTATATGATTTCTTTGATTGGATCATCTGAAATATGATATGGTATAACATGATTAGATAATATGACATGTTATTTAATTGTTACTTGAGCATGGTGGATGGTTATGGCCTTGAGACCCATAGGATAGAGGTTTTTGTTTATGGTTTGGTTTCTAAATACGACTTGCATGTCGTCATTCCTTGTAATGATTAAATCTCGAATGTAACTCGAGTTCTCCTTGTAAGTACATTAGTATAGTTATTTTGTTTATGTAATGTACATGAATACATGAAGACAAGCAAGCAAGGAGGCGATCCAAGGAGGCATTGTAGCAGCAAAGAAGAAAACATGTAATAGTATAGTATTTTAAACCACCCATAGATTGTCCTTGATCCTTTCATTAGCTTGAAAGGATCATATAGGATAAAGGCCATAACCAATCACGTTTACATAATGCACTTAATTTACATATGATGCATGTGTAGAGTAGCAAATGTATGCATGTTTTAATTAGATTAATGATGTATGCATGTATTAGATACGTCACCCATACCATGCTTGCCATGCTAAACAAGATAAAATCTGTAACGATCGAGATTTTAAAATAAACAAACGATCATGAGATTTCTGTGTTTATGAAACACGGAATTAAATACGAATTTTCAATTATTTAGATATGGGGAGATTTTGTCAAAAACGGGTTTTACCTGTAAGGAAGTTGGGTATTAAGTGAGGCCACTTGTGACTCCTCCAACAACCTGGAAATCAAACTATTGATGAATATTGATTTTAAGTATTTAATTCAAGGAAAAATTGGGAATCTCTTTATGATGGGATCATGGTCGTTTTAATACAAAACCCCTTAACAAAATATTAAGTTCTTTTATCGGATGCTTTCCAATGAATGAACACTCATTGAATCCTAGATCGATAAGGGGAATGACTGCCAGTGGCAGGGGACTCCTGTCTATCGTGGTGAGATGTGACGAATATAAGCGATTATATTCGACCGTTGTATCATTGGGTTTAACTTAACTGAGTCGTCATAATAAGGTGAAAATATACGGTTATATTCAATTATTATGAACTTAGAAGCATAGAGTTTGGTTCAAAATCTATTAGATAGACAAGAACAATTGTTGTTCACCAAACTATCCAAGAATTATATATGATATAATTGACAACTGTTGTCTACCTAAATAATCATGTTTTAAGGACTACCAGTGGTTGACTTAGGATATGACGAAATATGGATCTTGGCTCACTAGAAAGATTTATGAGATATTCTTTCCGATTTAATAGTAAGGGCTATTAATTTGATAAAAATAGTGGGAGATATATTATGAATATGTCATAATCACTTGAACATAATTAATGTAACAATCTAACTTATCTTATGCATTTTATCATTGTAGAAAACAAATGGCACAAAATACAAACAACACTTTCTCTGTGCGATCAGTCCTTGAGAAGGACAAGCTGACAGGATCGAACTTCCTGGACTGGTCTAGGAATTTGAGAATTGTTCTCATGCAGGAAAAGAAATCTTATGTGATTGATATTCCTCCACCGGCAGCCCCTGCTAACAATGCCACTGCTGCTCAACGAAATGCTTATCAGAAGCATATTGATGATGCAACTGATGTGGCTTGTCTTATGCTTGCTACTATGGATGCTGAGCTCCAGAAGCAGCATTTTGATATGAATTCTTATACTATGTTTGAACATCTTTCAACGATGTTTCAATCACAGGCTCGTGTTGAAAAGTTCAACACAAGCAAAGCACTCTTCTCGTGTAAGCAGGGCAATGGACCAGTCGGACCACATGTTCTAAAGATGATTGGGTATTGTGATTACCTTGCTCGTTTGGGTTTCCCGCTTCAGCGAGAGGCTCAAGTCGATATAATCTTGCAATCTTTGAACAGCGACTATGCTCAGTTCATAATGACTTTCAATATGGTTGAGCAAGATAAGACTCCTATGGAATTGTTGGCCATGCTGAGGACCACTGAAGCAAATATGGTCAAGGCACCTGAGAAGGCTCCCATAATGATGGTGGGCAAGAAAGGTGCTAAGGGAAAGGGGAAATGGAAGGGCAAGAAAAAGGTTACACCGAAAGATCTTGGTCCTTCTAAGCCCTCTTTCAAAAAGGCTAAAAAGCCGAAGGGAGATGTCGCAAAGGCTGACAAAGGTGATTGTCACTATTGTCACAAGCCTGGTCACTGGAAGAGAAACTGTCATGCATACTTGGAGGATCTGAAGAAATTGAAGGGTGTTCAGATTTCTGGATCAGGTATTTATGTTATAGAAGTCAATCTGTCTATTTCTACATCTTGGGTATTGGATACTGGATGTGCTTCTCACATTTGTATAAATGTGCAGGAACTGCAGAGAAGTAGGACTTTGGCTAAGGGAGAAGTGGACCTACGAGTAGGCAATGGAGCAAGAGTTGCTGCTTTAGCCGTAGGAACTTATTATTTATCTTTGCCCTCTGGGCTTGTTTTAGAACTAAATGACTGTTATTACGTGCCTGCGATTCGCAGAAACATTATTTCTGTTTCTTGTTTGGACAAGAAAGGTTTTTCGTTTACAATAAAGAACAACAGTTGCTCTTTTGCTTTGAATGATTTAACCTATGGTGTTGCGCGTTTATTTAATGGTTTATATGTTCTTGATTTAGATAATCCTATCTGTAACATAGAAAACAAACGACTTAAAGTTAATGATTCAAATCAAACATACCTCTGGCATTGTCGTCTAGGCCATATAAATGAGAAACGCATTTCCAAATTACATAAAGATGGATACTTGGATAAGTTTGATTTTGAATCATACGAAAAATGCGAATCTTGTTTGCTTGGTAAGATGACTAAAGCTCCTTTTACTGGTAAGGGTCAAAGGGCCACTGAACGTTTGGAGCTAATACATAGTGATGTATGTGGCCCAATGCGTGTGATGGCTAGAGGAGGCTACTACTACTTCATAACATTTACTGATGACTTCAGTAGATATGGATATGTATATCTTATGAAGAACAAATCCGATTCTTTTGAAAAATTCAAAGAATACAAGGCTGAAGTAGAGAAGCAAATAGGCGGAGGTGCAAGTATTAAAATCTTACGATCCGATCGTGGGGGTAAATACTTAAGCACCGAATTTAAAGAGTATTTAAAGGAGTGTGGTATTGTATCACAACTCACTCCGCCAAGTACTCCTCAATGGAATGGAGTTTCAGAGAGGAGAAATCGTACCCTGTTAGACGTGGTACGATCGATGATGAATCATGAAGATCTTCCAATAAGTTTCTGGGGTTATGCTCTAGAAACAGCAGCTTTCACACTTAACCGTGTTCCAACTAAGAAGGTTTGATAAGTGGATGTTATATCCACTTGGAATGCTTCGTATCGGCTTGAATTGATGACTTGAACTCAAGTATGTGGTGTTTTTGATGTGTTTTTAGTGAATTTGTGCAGGAATAAGAGTCGGATGTGGGATGATGTTTTCCATTCTTAAATGGTGGGTTTTGAGCTTAAAGAATAATAGTACATCAAATTGCGAGAGAGCCGGAAAAAACGGAATGAAAATCGGAGTTAAAACGAAGAAAATAGAGCAAAATCAGCAAAATCAGCAAATGAACAGTAAGTTGGGCGCGGCCGCGCCTAATTTGTACTAATTTCGGGCGCGGGCGCGCGGGACGTGAACAGTAGCGCGGTCGCGCGCTGTGCGGGTGAAAAATCAGCCAGAAACTCTGATTTTGTTTTGGCCATATCTTGAGTTCTACAAGTCCGTTTTGGGCGATCTTACAGTCCACGCGAAGCTAACGAGATTTTCTATCATTCTAAGGTGGTCCGGAGTCCAGAATTATTGAAGAGAATTTTGAATCAAAACAGAAACTTCCAGAAGTTGCAGAATTCTATTCCAACAAGGAAATTGCCACAATTCCTACTTCTATTAAGTATGGTAATTGCTTTGGGCGGCTAGAACATTCCAGAATCAGATCTACACATGGAATTTGCAATTCTATTCTCATTCAAGAACGGAAATTGCCAATCTTCTATTCCAACTCTAAAAAGGCAATTGTTTGGTGGACAAGACTTCTAGAGCCTATATAAACACATCCTACCATTGTAATTTAACACACCATTACATATCAATTACTTAGATTTATTTGTATCTTTTCATACTTTGTTTTTATCATGGTTTCATCAGATCCCATGATGACGAGAGGTTCGATTATGAACTAATCGTTGTCATGGGATTCTAACGGATTTATTTATGGAGCTTTAGTATCTTGATTGCTTTAAAGATCTGTGTGTGATGTATATCTGATATCCTCGTATGGTTGTGCTTAATTGCTAGATGCGTAGCTAACATCTAATTTGTTAATCTCTTGTGAAGCGAGAGTGGATCTTGAGATTTAGAACTTGCCATGCTAGCATAGGATAGGTTGATGTTTTAACATCATGATTTGTGGCGTAAATAGAGATATTATGCTGCCCTATGTGATCTTTGTAGATAACTTGTTCTTCAACCGTTATGTTTTCAAATTCTATAGAGATATAGGGTCTAAGCATAATTGGTGTCTATTCATCTTCTATCTCTTTTGTGGATGCATGTGTAGTTTGGTATTAGTATACCGAGAGGTAGCTTTTACTTGTTTCGTGTTATCCGATCAGATATCAAAACCATCACATGCATTGATTAAAGGCATCAACTCTAAGCGAAGTATTTAATGAAGTTAGGATCCCATGTTACTCTTGTAGACGTAATTCAATTTCAATTCTTGTTAGTTAGATAATTCTAGTTGTTAATTTACTTCTTAGTTAATTTAGTTAATTAAACCCAATTTGTTATTTGTCTTAGCAGTGAGTAATAACCATACATTGTTGCATAGGTACAATAACTGAATTAAAACCATAACCAGATCTCTGTGGGAACGAACTCGACTTATTCATATATTACTTGTGACCACGTACGCTTGCGTGATTTAGTGCAAACAAGTTTTTGGCGCCGCTGCCGGGGATCATCGGTGTTTTATTTTTAGTTTATGTGCTTGTCAATAGTGGTCGTTAGAGTTCACTGACTCGGATTGTTTCTTACATAGTTGTTTAGTTTTATGTGTTGCAGGTAGCAATGGAAGAACCAGCAGCAGCAGCAGCGAAAGCATTGATGTATTATTCTCAACCAAATATCAAGGACATCCAATTTAGCATTGTCAGGCCAGCTATTACAGCTAATACTTTCAAAATCAAGCCTAGCATAATTCAGATGGTGCAGAACTCAGTTCAGTTTGGGGGTGCTCCGATTGAAGATCCTAACATGCACATCCGGAATTTCATTGAGATCTGCGACACTTTCAAGATCAACGGGGTGTCGGAAGATGCTATCAAATTAAGACTTTTCCCATTCTCTTTGAGGGATAAAGCTAAGGGCTGGTTGCACTCTCTACCAGCCGGTTCTATTACTACTTGGGAGGATCTTGCTCAGAAATTTCTCACTAAATTTTTCCCCATGGCAAAGACCGTAGCAATCAGGAACGCTATTACTCAATTTTCACAGCAGTCTGAAGAATCTTTGTGCGAGGCTTGGGAGCGATATAAGGAGATGCTAAGGAAGTGTCCACATCATGGGATGCCTGAGTGGATGGTGATTAACTGCTTTTATAATGGTTTGGGTGCACAATCAAGACCCATGCTAGATGTAGCATCAGGTGGAGCTTTATGGGCTAAGAGCTATGCGGAAGCTTATGAGCTAATTGAGATGATGGCTGCGAATGAATACCAGAATCCAACTCAGAGATTTTCACAAGGCAAATTAGCAGGAATTCTGGAAGTTCATACAGTCACAACTCTAGCAGATCAGCTAGAGGCACTTAATAAGAAATTGGATTTTATGTCAAAGCATGGGGTGCCTCAAGTTGCTAGTGTTTGTGAGCTATGTGAGGGTGCGCATGAGACGAGTCAATGTGCCATATCTTCTGAATCGGCACAGTTTGTGAGCAATTTCCAGCAACCTTCGCAACCAGCTCCAGCCACCTATCATCCTAATTTCGGCTGGAGCAACAGTCAAGATTTTCAGCAGCAACAGTTTCATGGGGATGATGGTCAATCTTCGAATGAAAAATCTGAATTGGATGAATTGAGGTTGATGATTGAAAGTCAAGCGGTATCTCTCAAGACATTGGAGAATCAGATTGGGCAAATTGCAAGTGCCTTTCTCAACGGACCGCAGGGAGTTCTTCATAGTGACACAGAGGTGAATCCAGGAAAACAAGATGGCATGGAGGAGGTTAATGCCATAACACTCAGATCTGGAAAAGTTACGAACGATCAGAATTCAGCAATTGAGGATGAAGAAGGAATTCATGATCAGGATCCTATAGAAAAAGAAGAAAATTCTGTTTTGTCAGAACCTGTGGTGGATAGTGATGAGGAGGAAGAGTGTGAGTCGCTCGACTTGGCTGATCTCTGGGATTCTAAGGTGCTGATTGATGAGGTTGTTTCATGGTCAAATCTTGAGGATAGTACAATTGAGTCTTTTCTTGAGGAAGACAAATTCCAAGGTGAGGTGAGTGTTCGCAAGCCATGTGAGGAATTTGATCATGTTAGGATGGTGGATGATTTGGAAAGGGCACTATTTGGGACAGACACTGATGAGCTGCACAAATTTCAAGAATTGGTATGTGCGTACCAAGAGGCTGAAGAACATGGAAAGATGCAGGTCTTCTACTTGTCTCAAAGTGTAAAGATGGAGGTAGCGCATTAGAGCCAATGGAGGAAGTTCTCTTTGAGATTCCAAATACTTCAGTAACCTACACTTACCCTCCTTCATTATATTCATATGAAGCTCCCAAAGCACGCGAATGTGTGTTGTTCTACAAATTGACAGATTTTGGGTCAACCGAGGAAGGCATTGGAATAGGACATAGTTGTTACACGAATAGGCCAAGCGAGGAGAAGGGGCAGAAAGTGTGTTGCCGTGATGACGATGAAGTCTCGCGAAGAGAGGACCAAGCAAACTATTATCATCCTTAATGGAGGCTTGGAAGTAACGTCAAGCTATTGACGTTAAAGAAGCGCTTCTTGGGAGGCAACCCAAGCATTGTTGTATACTGGTATGTTTTCTACTTTCCCTCGTATTTACTTCCATTCAATGAGGACATTGAATATTTTAAGTTTGGGGGTGGTTTGAGGGATAAGTAGTGTATATATATGTGATTGTTAGTCATTGTGTTCATGTAGGATTTCATGCTTTGCATATTAGTATTAGTAAATTATGCATTTATGTTCGTGTTATCTACGTTTGTTTCATATAGGACATTCTGTTTTTATATTCGTTTATCATGTGAGTTCATAATAGTTTGCATTTGCACCCATGCTTGATAGGAATTTTGTGTTGTTGACGCTTTTGTTGAGAAGTGGTATGCTTTGTTCTTGTGCACACACATACACTAGTAAGTTGAAGCTAGTAGACTTATTGAATGTTGTAAGTAATTAGAAGGACATGAATATGTGCAAGTTGATTTAGTTTGTATGCTTTGAATACAAGTAGGTGCATTAGAGAGATTTTTACTTGGGATTGAGTATGTTTTTCCCGCCAAGTGAGCTTTTGAGCCATATTGCATTTGCTGCAATTTTATTCGTTTGCTTGAGTGTCCACGGATTGTTTGCATTGCTAGCAGTTGTTTGAGGTCTTTCTTGAAACGCATGACATTATTTGACGATTAAAATGATAAAGGCATTTAGGAATAACCGCATATTTTCCCATATTACCACACCATGTTTACATGATCAATTAGTTAACCCGTTGAGCTTAATCCTATTTTTTCGGTGACATACCACATTACTTGCCTAGACTTTTTCTTGTATTGGCCTTACATTAATTTGAACCCACATTGTCAAAGGCTAGTAGGGTGCTTAAGGGAGTAATAAGGTGTGCAAGGAGGGGTTTATTGTTGGTCATAATTTTGGGGGAAATATTGAAAATTGGGTTTGTTTACTTGATAGTTGGCATGTGTAATAAAATCGTGGGATCATTGTTATTGTCTATATTATTATTTCTTTAGCTCTCGAGAAAAAAGAAAAAAAAATGAAAAAAAAATGAAAAAAAAAAAGAAGAAAAGAGAAATATATTATGAGAGCATGTTTGTGTTTGTTGTGGTCCTATTTTAGTCGACTAGTTGAGTGTTTGTTTCTAGATAAATTATGTGGGGAGGAAAATAGGGTGTTGTTGTGTATGATTCATCATGGTACTTACTAGCTTTTGACACTTCACCTGTTTTGGCTTATTTACCTTGTTCCTAGCCCCGTTACAACCCAAATAAAGACCTTTTGATTATCGTCATTGATGTATGTTGTGTTAAGAGTTAGATTGATACCAAATGTCAAGCATGCTTATGATTTTGTTGGAATTGAGTGATACACTTACCCTTGTTCTTGAGTGAATATTCTTTTATGAGTGGATTGTGAGTGTTTGCTTGTTTTTGCGTATGAGATCCCGAGTTTTGTCTCAAAGATGTACTCTTGTAGGCTTAGCATGTTTACTAACTTATTCTTACACTTGACATGGACTTTTGAGAGCTTATGCATGTTCATTGAGTAGACTATGTAAATACTTGCACTTTCGACACCAAGACATTGCGTATTTACTTTGATTCTTAAGTTGATATGACATGAGAGGATTTGAAGGTATGGTAGGATATTAGTACTAGATTAATTACATTTTCATATTAGTTGCATTCATGCATTGCATTGCATTGGATTTGTGGGTACATTCGCTATAGGCCCTCACGAGACCTTACTCGTCCACTAGGGCTGACTAGGGGTTTAAAGGGCTTGTTGCATATGCCAAATACAACCGTGATCACCTACGGAAGTGGTACTAGTTAGTTGTATATAGTTATAATTGTTATGCTTGAGGACAAGCATCGGTTTAAGTTTGGGGGTGTGATAAGTGGATGTTATATCCACTTGGAATGCTTCGTATCGGCTTGAATTGATGACTTGAACTCAAGTATGTGGTGTTTTTGATGTGTTTTTAGTGAATTTGTGCAGGAATAAGAGTCGGATGTGGGATGATGTTTTCCATTCTTAAATGGTGGGTTTTGAGCTTAAAGAATAATAGTACATCAAATTGCGAGAGAGCCGGAAAAAACGGAATGAAAATCGGAGTTAAAACGAAGAAAATAGAGCAAAATCAGCAAAATCAGCAAATGAACAGTAAGTTGGGCGCGGCCGCGCCTAATTTGTACTAATTTCGGGCGCGGGCGCGCGGGAATGAACAGTAGCGCGGGCGTGAACAGTAGCGCGGTCGCGCGCGGTGCGGGTGAAAAATCAGCCAGAAACTCTAATTTTGTTTTGGCCATATCTTGAGTTCTACAAGTCCGTTTTGGGCGATCTTACAGTCCACGCGAAGCTAACGAGATTTTCTATCATTCTAAGGTGGTCCGGAGTCCAGAATTATTGAAGAGAATTTTGAATCAAAACAGAAACTTCCAGAAGTTGCAGAATTCTATTCCAACAAGGAAATTGCCACAATTCCTACTTCTATTAAGTATGGTAATTGCTTTGGGCGGCTAGAACATTCCAGAATCAGATCTACACATGGAATTTGCAATTCTATTCTCATTCAAGAACGGAAATTGCCAATCTTCTATTCCAACTCTAAAAAGGCAATTGTTTGGTGGACAAGACTTCTAGAGCCTATATAAACACATCCTACCATTGTAATTTAACACACCATTACATATCAATTACTTAGATTTATTTGTATCTTTTCATACTTTGTTTTTATCATGGTTTCATCAGATCCCATGATGACGAGAGGTTCGATTATGAACTAATCGTTGTCATGGGATTCTAACGGATTTATTTATGGAGCTTTAGTATCTTGATTGCTTTAAAGATCTGTGTGTGATGTATATCTGATATCCTCGTATGGTTGTGCTTAATTGCTAGATGCGTAGCTAACATCTAATTTGTTAATCTCTTGTGAAGCGAGAGTGGATCTTGAGATTTAGAACTTGCCATGCTAGCATAGGATAGGTTGATGTTTTAACATCATGATTTGTGGCGTAAATAGAGATATTATGCTGCCCTATGTGATCTTTGTAGATAACTTGTTCTTCAACCGTTATGTTTTCAAATTCTATAGAGATATAGGGTCTAAGCATAATTGGTGTCTATTCATCTTCTATCTCTTTTGTGGATGCATGTGTAGTTTGGTATTAGTATACCGAGAGGTAGCTTTTACTTGTTTCGTGTTATCCGATCAGATATCAAAACCATCACATGCATTGATTAAAGGCATCAACTCTAAGCGAAGTATTTAATGAAGTTAGGATCCCATGTTACTCTTGTAGACGTAATTCAATTTCAATTCTTGTTAGTTAGATAATTCTAGTTGTTAATTTACTTCTTAGTTAATTTAGTTAATTAAACCCAATTTGTTATTTGTCTTAGCAGTGAGTAATAACCATACATTGTTGCATAGGTACAATAACTGAATTAAAACCATAACCAGATCTCTGTGGGAACGAACTCGACTTATTCATATATTACTTGTGACCACGTACGCTTGCGTGATTTAGTGCAAACAAGGTTCAAAAGACTCCATATGAGATATGGGAGGAGAAACGGTCAAGCATGAACTTTATGAAAGTTTGGGGATGCAAGGCGTTTGTAAAACGTCAAGTATCTGACAAGCTTGGACCTAAATCCGAAGAGTGCAATTTTGTGGGATACCCTAAAGAAACAAAGGCGTATTATTTTTATAATCCTTCTGAGCAGAAAGTGTTCATTGCTCGAGATGCTGTTTTCATGGAAAGAGATTTTGTTTCCAAAAGAAACAGTGGGAGGACTATAGATCTCGATGAAGATCGAGAACCACAAAATAGCATTGAACCTGAGGTGGAACAAGAGCAGAATAACGATAATGCTCAAGAAACACAGGTTGTTCGTAGATCAAGTAGGATTCGCCATGAGCCAGAGAGATATTATGGATTTCTCCTGACTCAAGGTGGTGATGTGATGCTTGTAGATAATGATGAGCCTCTCACCTACAAGGATGCTATGAATAGTCCAGATTCTGAGAGATGGCTGGAAGCCATGAAATCTGAGATGGATTCCATGTATGAAAACAAAGTATGGACTTTGGTTGCACCACCTGAAGGGATTAAACCCATAGAGTGCAAGTGGGTTTTCAAGAAGAAAACTGACATGGATGGAAATTTACAGACCTACAAAGCAAGACTGGTGGCGAAAGGTTTCAAGCAAATTCATGGTATTGACTATGATGAAACTTTCTCACCGGTAGCTATGGTCAAGTCCATCAGGATTTTGCTTGCGATAGCGGCTTATTATGACTATGAAATCTGGCAAATGGATGTCAAGACTGCTTTCTTAAATGGAAGCTTAGAAGAGGATGTGTACATGACACAACCTGAGGGTTTTGTCGATCCAAAGTTTGCTAGAATGGTTTGTAAGTTGCTACGATCTATTTATGGATTGAAGCAGGCCTCAAGGAGGTGGAACATCCGTTTTGATGAAACAGTCAAAGAGTTTGGCTTCAAACAAAATGAGGATGAGCCGTGTGTTTACAAGAAGGTTAGTGGGAGCCATGTGGCATTCCTAGTATTATATGTGGATGACATATTACTAATAGGGAATGACATTCCTTCTCTACAAGCTGTGAAGACTTGGTTGGGAAAAAGTTTCTCGATGAAAGACTTAGGCGATGCTACCTATATCTTAGGGATCAGGATCTATAGGGATAGATCTAAAAGATTAATCGGCCTAAGTCAGAGTACATACATTGACAAAGTATTGCATCGTTTTGGAATGGAAGAGGCAAAGATGGGCTTTGTCCCGGTGTCTCATGGGATAGTGATCTCAAAGGAAAACTGTCCTAAATCATCAGATGATAAGGACCGTATGAGTAAAGTACCATATGCTTCGGCAATTGGTTCTATAATGTATGCAATGATATGTACTCGTCCTGATGTCTCGCATGCTTTAAGCATGACGAGCAGGTACCAGTCTAATCCAGGTGAGGGTCACTGGACAGCTGTCAAGAATATTCTTAAGTACCTTAAACGGACTAAAGATTCGTTCTTGATATACGGAGGAGATGAGAAGCTGGTCGTAAAAGGTTACACTGATGCTAGTTTCCAGACAGATAGGGACGATTCTGTGTCCCAATCTGGATTCGTGTTTTGTCTAAATGGAGGTGCTGTAAGCTGGAAAAGTTCGAAGCAAGAGACAGTAGCTGATTCTACAATGGAAGCTGAGTATATTGCCGCTAGTGAAGCAGCCAAAGAGGCTGTTTGGATTCGGAAATTTATTACCGGACTTGGTGTGGTTCCGTCGATCGCAGATCCAGTTGATCTGTATTGCGATAAAAATGGAGCCATTGCGCAGGCTAAGGAACCAAGGTCCCATTCCAAGGCAAAGCATATACTTAGAAGATATCATCTTCTTCGAGAGATAAACGAGAAAGGAGATATACATATATGTAAAGTGCATACCAATGAAAATGTTGCGGACCCACTGACCAAGGCTTTATCGCAGCAGAAGCACGACGGTCACACTAGTTCCATGGGTATTAGATACATGGGTGATTGGCTCTAGTGCAAGTGGGAGATTGTTAGTGTAGGTGCCCTAGAGGCAATACATTGTTTCTTAAATAAACCTTATGTCATTTGATTATTAAATAAATGTATTTATTATGACTCGAATTACTGCGATATTTGTTAGCATAATAAATGTCCTTAGAATAATGATACACATTATATAGTTTAAGTTTACAACTTGAATTTGAGATTATATAATATCATATTCTTAAAGGTCCCTAGTCGAGTATTATTATACAGGACAATAATAATACATAAATAGACTAGTATGTTTTTGACTGATAACCACATCTCATTGGTTATAAGTATGGAGATACTAAAGTCAATACATAGGTACATGTAGGGTACATGGTACTGGACAGACCCACCGTGAGATTCTTCATGTTAATTAAGTCATAAGAAAGACTCACAGTGATAATGGTGTAATGATCCTTTGACTTGAGATCATTATATTTCTATACGAGGATAATATACTTTGACTACATTAAAAGTTACCTTTGACCGGATAATGATAAAAGTGGACATCGGGTATATTGTGAATCGTATGAGAAATATGAATGATAGATAAAGGATTTAACCCTCCTATTATTTGGAGAGATATTATTGGCCTCTTGATTGAGTGAGGCTATAAAATGCATGGCCATGCTCAAATAATGATTTGTTATTAATAGTCTACTCATGGATCAAGTAAACCCGGATTAAATTATGAAGAGGATGACATGAAACATGCCTCGAGTTTAATCTATAATATTTGGTTAAAGGGATTATATTACACGGGAACATTAATCACAAAAGGTTTTATCAAATCACGATTTAATTATTATTTAATTGGGTAGCAATGATGTATTACTAGATGCCGCTCATTGTTTATAATTTTATTAGAGAATAAAATTATTGCCAATTAAATGATAGCCTACAGGGTCACACACATAGAACATTTTAAGGAAGAATTAATTTAAATTATGAATTTAAATTAATTAAATGATTAGTTGTATTTTATTATATTAATTAAGTGGGACTTAATTAAGATATAATAAAATACAAATGAGATATGATTTTAATAATTAAGTATGACTTAATTATTATTTATTTAAATAATAGGATTTGATTCTATTATTTAATTAATCAAACTTGGGCTAGGTTTTTAGTTGGGCTTTTACCTTACATTATCATATAAATATATGATGATAGGTAAAGAAGGTAATTAATTTTGTACGAAAAAAAATAATCCCCAGCCGCTTGAACCAAAACCTAAAAGAAGATCTCATATTTTCATTGGAGGCTAGTACCTCCCTTCCAATCAAGAATCGTTCTTGGAGTGTTCGTGTGGATACCGTAGAGGAGGCTTCGAAGAGGAGCACTCAACGATCGTGAAAGCTTGGATATCCATTAGACATACAATCGTAAAGCTTCTTTAAGGTAAATCATCAATCTCCGAATTAAATATCATGTTTTTGCATGGATCCTGCGGTAGGGTTTCGATAATTATTGTTTTGTTTTGATTTTCCGCTGCGTTTGATGCTCGAAACCCTTCACCTACGTGGCGTATTTTTGATTTCATCATTCATGTTTTGTAACTTAAACTTATAGCCTTCGGGCTTATTTATGCTTTTCTGGGATTCTCTTTATGTTTGATAATTTTTTGTCACTTGTATTTGGCCTTTACTAGCTTGCAATTTAATTATGCATTGATACATTCCAGACATAAAAGAAGAGAACAAGTAGAATATTGAAAACCAAACTGAATAAATAAGTCTTGAAATGGGTCTAGCCCTTACATAATACTTTACTTCCTACTCGGAATTTGCAAACTCTGAAATGGTTTCGTCGACCTTATTTCTACTTCATTAATAGATAAAAAAGCTGAATCCTTACAAGGATAGCTCAAACATAATAAACTTTGAGGTTCAAGGCATGCCAAGTACGGGGCACCTCAACCCCATCCAAGGTTTCCAACTTGTACGATCCTCGTCCAAGTGCCTCCCTGACTCTATACGGCCCTTCCCAATTTGGGGCTAACTTTCCTTTCTGGCCAACTCCGGATGCTTCAATCTTTCTGAGCACTAAGTCTCCTTGACGGAAGAACCTTTCTTTCATCCTTAGGTTGTAGTAGAAGGAAGCTTTCTTCTGATGCTCTGTATTCCTAGCATGGGCTTCATCCCTTACTTCGTCGATCAGATCGAGGGCTAGTCTCATCCCTTCCTCATTGGTGTCTGGTTCAAAGGCCTCCACCCGTGGAGATACATGCATGATTTCCACGGGTACTACAGCTTCAGCCCCGTAGGCTAACATAAATGGAGTTGCTCCAGTAGTCACCTTGCATGTGGTTCGGTATGCCCAGAGTATGGGTAGTAACTCATCCACCCAAGTATTTCTGGAGCGTTCCACTCTTTTCTTCAGTCCATCAAGGATGATTCGGTTGGCAACCTCAGCTTGACCATTAGCTTAAGGGTGGGCAACTGAGGTGAATCGAAGCTCAATCCCATTCTCTTCACAATAGTCCTTGAACTCTTTGTTGTTAAATTATAATCCATTGTCCGTAACGAGGATTCGTGGTATTCCGTATCTGCACATGACATTCTCCCAGAAGAATTGCATGATTTGCTTGGTTGTGATTTTAGCCAAAGGTTTGGCCTCAATCCACTTTGTAAAGTTGTCAATAGCTACAACTAGAAACTTCCTTTGAGCAGTGGCCATAGGAAAGGGCCCAAGAATGTCCATCCCCCACATAGCAAACGGGATGGGGGAGCTAACGGATGTCAACATCTCTGGTGGTTGTCTAACCACTGGTGCATGTTTCTGGCACCGATCACACTTTTTCACGTACTCTTTGGCATCAGCCATCATCTCAGGCCAATAGAATCCAAGCCTGACTATCTTGTGAGCTAGGGCCCTGCCCCCCAAGTGTTGTCCGCAAATTCCCTCATGGACCTCCTCAATAGCTGATTTGGCCTCTTCGGGCCTCAAACACTTTAGATACGGAATCACAAAAGATTTCTTGTAGAGTATCCCTTCAATCAGAGCATACCTCAACGCTCTCACAGATAATTTTCGTGCCTCCATGGCATTGGTCGGGAGCCAACCAGTCTCGAGGTGTGCTTCTATGGGATCTATCCAACATTCCCTCACCCCAATAGGTGCGACTAACTTTGAATCGATGGTAGGGGTTCTCAGAACTTGGAAGCAGACACTTCCAGAGTAATTTTCTATCTCAGAGGAGGCGAACTGGGATAAGGCATCAGCCTTGGTGTTTTCCTCCCTTGGAATGTGCTCAATGTAGCACTCATCAAATTGAGTCATTATTGCCTTCATAAGTCTTAAGTATTTAGCCATGGTTTCATCCCTTGCCTCAAACTCTCCATTGACTTGGGCCACAACTAGCCTTGAATCTCCACAAACTTTAAGGTTTTTGACCCTTAGGGCTCCTGCCAAGCCAAGTCCAGCTATCAGAGCTTCATATTCTGCTTCATTATTGGTTGTTGGAAAGTCCAACTTCAGGGCGTATTCAATCATGAATCCATCGGGACTTTGTAAGACAAGACCTGCGCCACTTATTTTCGTTTTTTATGCCCCATCAAAATAGAGCATCCAGAATTCCTTCTCCTCTATTATGGGTTCCTTGTCTTCCTTATTGCCTTCCTGAGGTATCTCCTGCCCCCCGACTTCTTGGTTGTCAATGGTACATTCAACCACGAAGTCAGCAAGTGCCTGAGCTTTGATGGCCGTCCTTGGCTTGTACTTAATATCGAATTCTCCCAACTCAATTGCCCACTTGATGAGCCTACCACTGGCTTTAGGGCTGTGCAAAACATTTCTCAATGGTTGTCCTGTAAGGACCTCAATCTTATGTGCTTGAAAATAGGGCCGTAGTTTCCTAGAGGCAGTTACCAATGCTAAGGCAAATTTCTCAATAGTGGAGTAGTTCAACTCTGCTCCGTGTAAAACTTTGCTCACATAGTATACGGGTTTCTGAACCTTGTTTTCCTCCTTTACCAGCACCGCACTCACGGCTTGACCTGAAATTGCCAAGTAAAGATAGAGGATTTCTCCTGTACTTGGCTTGGCCAACAGCGGGGCCTCAGACATATACTTCTTCACCTGCTCAAAGGCCTCTTGGCTTTCTTCAGTCCACTCAAAGTTTTTTACCTTCTTCAAGGTTTTAAAGAACGGCAAACACTTGTCCCCGGATTTGGAGATGAACCTCCCTAACGCAGCAATCCTCCCGGTCAACTTCTGTACATCCCTTATAGAACGTGGTGGTTCCATGTCTAAAATAGCCTTGATTTTGTCGGGGTTGGCCTCAATTCCCCGTTTTGAGACCATAAGACCCAAAAATTTCCCAGACCCAACACCAAAAGCACACTTGGCTGGATTCAACATCATCTTATGGTGCCTCAGCACTTCGAAAGCCTCACGTAGGTGTTCAATGTGATCTGCCCTGTGTAGGCTTTTCACCAGCATATCATCCACATAGACTTCCATAGTCTTTCCAATGAGATGAGCGAAAATCTTGTTTACCAACCTCTGGTATGTAGCTCCTGCATTTTTCAGTCCAAAAGCCATGACTAGGTAACAATACACACCGAAGTCGGTGATGAACGATACCTTAGGAATATCATCCTTATGCATCTTGATCTGATTATATCCACTAAAACCATCCATGAAGCTTAACATCTCGTGCCCAGCCGTGGCATCTATCAACGTATCGATCCTTGGCAAGGGAAAACAGTCCTTTGGGCATGCGTCATTCAGATTAGTGAAGTCTATACACATCCTCCACTTTCCATTAGCCTTCTTGACCATCACAGGATTGGCCAACCATTCCGGGAACTGGATTTCCTCAATGAACCCTGCCTCTAGGAGTTTGTCAACCTCCTGTTTTATGGCTTCTTGCCTCTCAGGTGCGAAATTTCTCTTCTTTTGTTTTACCGCCTTCCGGTTTGGATCCACATTCAGGCTGTGTGTTATCAATTGGGGATCTATCCCTGGCATGTCAGCCGCTGTCCATGCGAAGACGTCACTATTGTCTTGCAAAAAGGAGATCAAGTTGCTCTTCAAGGGGTCTTTCAAAGATGCCCCAATGTAAGTAACCTTCTCAGAATCTCCCAATTCCAAAGGTATGGGAAGCAAGTTCTCTGCTGGTTTTCCTCTCCGCTCTTCATTCTCCCGAACATCCATATCCTCGATTGGGAGGACCTGCCCCCCAGTTCCATCCGGCCTTAGTGCAGCCACATAACAACTTCTTGCCATCTTTTGATCCCCTTTCTCTTCTCCTACTCCATTTCTGGTTGGGAACTTAACCTTTAAATGATAGGTAGAGGCAACCGCCTTGAAAGCATGTAGTCCCGTCCTACCTAGGATAGCATTGTATGTGGATGTAGCTTTGATAACCAAGAAATTTAACATCTGAGTTGCCTCCCGTGGCTCCTGCCCTATAGTCATGGGTAGCTGAATTGTTCCCTCGACTTTCGACTCTACTCCGTTGAACCCATATATGGGCATGTTTGACGGTGTCAACTGAGACTCAGTGTATCCCATTTTTAAGAAGACATCATGAAACAGAATGTCCACCGATGCTCCATTGTCAATCAAGACTCTCTTCACTTGGGAGTTGCCTATCACAGGTGAGATAACCAGGGGGTCATCATGGGGGAACTTCACCCCTTCAAGGTCCGAATCATCGAATCCAATTGAGACCTCCGTCTTTGCACGTTTTGGCGCTTCCCCTACAATGTGCATCACTTCTCGTGCATACGCCTTTCTGGAATTTCTACTTGTTCCAGCTGCTGTTGGGCCACCGAAGATCATGTTGATCACTGGCCCCCGGGGCAGTTGATTGTGGTTACGATCCTCATCTTTCCTATCATAATCTCGCCTTGGGTTTCCCCGATCCCCATCTTTGCAGTATTTATTCAATTTTCCCTTGCCGATCAAAAACTCAATTTCATCCTTCAATTGTCTACAATCGTCGGTATCGTGTCCCATATCTTTATAAAACCGGCAGTACAGATTCTTGTTTCTTTTCTCAGGATCAGTCCTTAGTGGCTTCGGCCATCTCACATCCCTGTCTTTTCCTATCTCCATCAGGATTTGACTTCTTGGAGTATTCAGCCTTGCGTATTCCGTAAACCTTTGCCCGGGACTCCCCTTTTTCGGGGCTGAATCAGGATCCCTGCCTGTGCGCGGGTACTTATCTTTAGCATCATATTCCTGTTCCGACTTCCGCTTCTTAGAATTGTCACCGCTTCCAGTGTTCCCCGTTCCCGGATCTTTCTTCAGACTATCCTCCGCCTTGATGTACTTGCTCGCCCTTTGTTGGAGCTCAACCATATTTTCAGGGGGATGCTTAGCCAATGACATTTTAAAATAAACATTCGAAGTTCCATTCTGCAATGCCACCATGGCTACCTTGTTTTCCAGGTTTGTAATGTTGAGCGTTTCCTTTGTGAATCGCTTGAGATAGTCTCTGAGATTTTCATTCTTTCCTTGTATCACAGTTATGAGGGATGCAGAATCTTTCTCATGAATTCTTCCTCCTATGAACTGGCTGACAAAAGCATTGCATAGTTCTTTGAAAGAGGCAATGGAGTTTGGTGGTAGGCGGCTGTACCAACGTTGTGCCATGCCCGCTAATGTTTGGGGAAACGCCCTACACTTCAAGGCGTCACTAGCGGGTTGTAATAGCAATGCGTTAGAGAACGTCCTTACATGATTAGCGGGATCTCCCGTTCCATCGTAAACCTTTATGGTAGGCATCTTGAACTTCCGTGATATATGCGCATTCATCACCTCCTCAGTGAATGGAGGGGTTGGATCATCAGGATCTCCAAGTTGCATCAAGTCTTCAGGATTGCCTCTAGGGGTTTCGACCCTCGTGCTTCTACCTCTAGGGACTTCGGTCCTTCTCTCTCTCCTTGGGGTGCTTTCCAAATCAACAAAAGGAATGTCTTCTCCCGTCACTGGTGGGGGTCGATTCTGATTCTGTCTTCGCCGTTCCCTTTCTATATCCTCCTTTAATTTTTGGATCTTGGCCTCGTGAGCCTTGATTTTTTCAGCAGCCGTTAAGGGAGGTCGATCATGGGTTCTTCGGCGTCCAACAGGTTCCTTACTTGGACGACGTCTTCTCGGGGCTTCATCCCTATCTTCTTCCGAGGATGAATCATCAGAATACGGGCCTGAGTAGTCGTAGTATTGTTGGCCTTGATTTGGTCCTAAACCCCTGATGTAAGGTGGATTGTACGGCTCGTGTATCTGGAGGGCGTGACCACTTGGTCCGGCCTGATACGGGGGATAATTAGGCAATCCATATATCGGGTTCGTGCTTGCGGGGATCACTGTAGTAGAGATCTGAGCGGTGGGTGGAGCGGACTGCCCTCCGAGATGGGCGACCACCATCTGAAGGGGATTCGTCCCTTGGGTGGTGGGATTCGTCACCAGGGGTAACGACTCATGAGGTTGCGCTTCAGTTCCTTGTGGCCGAGTGACCAGCGGTTGAGAATTCGCCCCTTGGGGCACTTGTTCCCCAATCGGGGGTGCGGTGGTGTTAATGATGGTTTCAGAAAGTGTTGGTGTTCTCCGGGTGGTAACCATGGTTGATATCTTTTCCCACAGACGGCGCCAAATGTTGTGGAACGAAAAATAGGGTGTATTTATTACGTATTGAATGCTAGGGTTTATGAGAGCTTCGAGCTTTAATGGCTGATCAAGTGTTTCGTGACTTAACTCGGGTCCTCACAAGATGCCTACGTATCTTGTAAATATCAAGAATCAAGCCAACGAACGTAGTTCTGAATGTGGAGGAGCAGATCCTTATATAGGCCTTGGGGGCCTTGAAAGTAGGGCTTGGTATCTTGGTGGACAAGATACCTATTTTAGGTAGAATTCTGGATCCTTCCGGGTAGAACGTGGATAAGCACTACAGCTGTATTCCTTGGAGACCACTCCTGGGATGATTTGGTTTCCTTTGGGACTCGATAACCGAATCTCGTATTGGCTGATTTATCTAATTACGAATGTTTATCATAATTAGGGTTTTTGGGCCTTATAACTGGGCCTTGTCTTTGGACCAACCTAGGTTTATTTAATGTATCATTAAAGGTGTCTTTAGGGCTTTATTTTCAGCCCATATCATATACAAATTTTATTTAAAAATATCTCGTAGTGTTATATCCAAATGAGGAAAAAATGTAGGACCTTTCAAAATACGGTTTATCAACAGATCACAATTCACACTCAAAACTAAAGGAACTCCAAGAGTGTGATAGTGCATTCTTTAAAAATAATATAAATAAATTGGATCTTAGTAATTTAAGACATCTTAAGGTAGGAGAACTTCAATAACAATCCTTATTTTGGTTCCTTATCATTATTATAAAATTACATTCAATCTTCATCCATATTTTTTTAAAGGAGAGGGAGAAAGAAAGAGAGAGAAACAAAGTATGAAAAAAATAGAGAAATGAATATTTAATTAATAAAATTGAGATAAGGAATGGTTGTGCATTCCTTAAAGATAAGGAATGAAAGAGGATCTTAAGCTTCTAGGGAATGGCTAGGATGATGTTGGAGTATGATTTTGATCAAATCCTTATAATTTTAGGTAAAGATCCTTTATAAGGAAGCTCTTAGAGATGCTCTAAGTGCTTTAAACACGAAAAAATGTTTAAAACTTGACTAAATTTGTTAACGAGATACAAATCATGCATAACATCTATCCAATTTCATCGGTAACATTCCACATCGATTAAAATAAGAGTGTTTGAGACATTTATAGATAAAAGTCAATAACTAATGTATACCAATTTGCTAATACTTTTGAACAGACCTGTGATGGGTTGTTGAGTTCGGTATGCATTCTATTGTGGGCTTGGATGTTATAAATGGTATCAGAGCTCTGCCCGGAAGTGCAGAGACATTGCTCGGGTTTAGTAAGTGTGTTTGTGGACTCGAGGACGTCGACCCAATTAGAGGGGATCCGGTATGCATTTGATTGTTGGCTTGGATGTTATAAATGGTATCAAAGCTCTGCCGGCCAGAAGTGGGGAGGCACTGCCCGGGTTTCGTAAGTGTTTGTGGGCTTAATGAGGACGTCGGCCCTGTAAGAGGGGGTGTTTGTACATCCCACATCGATTAGAATAAGAGTGTTTGGGATATTTATAGATACAAGTCAATAGCTAATGTATACCAATTTGGTAACATTTTTGAATTGATGTATAGTAGATTGTTAGGTCCGATATGCATTCTGTTGTGGGTTTGAATGTTATATCCTCACCTTGATCTAAATTGTGAATAGTTCAAAATTTATTCGAGTACTTCAAACTGAAAAATAAATTTGTCACAGACCTTTTTCAAACTCTGGCAGGCAAACAAATTAATATCGGGTACAGCCTTTACTTTCACTGTAGATTTTTCCATTCTGAGCATGGTTCTAAAAATCCTTGATTCTAAAAATCCATGATTTAGTTGATTAATTCCTGATTAATTCTTTATAAAGTAATCAACCGATTCAATTTTTGTAATCTAATTAATCCTGTGAATTTATTTAAAATGATATGTTTAATTGTAAATTATACTAATATATTAAATATTATTATAATATCTGATTAATCATTCAAATTAATTCTTGATTACCCGATTAATCTTAAATCGATATCTCAACTAATTTATACCGATTACCAATTTTTACAACCATGAATTTATGAGACATACATGCAAATGATGATATAAATTATAAGACCACCAAGTATGCTTTCATAAATTAGTCACTCCCAAATCTTTATCCTCTTATTCAAGCTTCCGGTTAGCATCAAACAATCCGTCAAGTCTACTTGAATTCAAACCTTTCCAGTCAGGTTGGCTCCAGGCCAAAAACATTCGAACACTTGAATCCAAACCTATCAAGTCAGGTTGGCTCCACGCCAGAACATTTAAACAAGAAGTCGTCAATTTAAGAGTTCTAAAAGAAAACACATGTCAAAATATCTGTAAAAAGTTTAGATACAACATACACACTCCACAACTAGAGTAATAACATATATTACAACCTCCTGTGGTGATGTAATAAGTTAACTATATTTATAAATATATTTACATTCTGGCAACTACGAGAAATGTATAAATAAGATTTCCCACTTATTCGAGTACTCAGTCCAAGGGGGCAATGGAGTAGGCTGACCACCTTCTAACACTTCTCAGCAGTTAAAGCTGAGTTATCTCCATTTGACGAAGTGATAACATCAGCAAGAGCTGGTACAGCATCTGAATTTTGAGCTTCAACATCAATCTAGCAAAACCAAAGATATCGCAAGACATGAATATGGATGTTTGACATTATGCATAATATCGACTTTGAAAGGCTTAATCTAGTGGATACACCTCTCTGCTAGGGTGCAAGCCTTGGTGGATGCACGTGTGCGTGAGTATGCATATGTATACGAAATAGTGTCTAAATCCAGATTAACCAGATGTGAATTGGCAAATAGCAAACTGGACTATAAAGTGGTCACCTGATCAAGAGGCTTCACATTAGGATCATGTATTCCTCCAGTTGGAACCTTAGAAAGGTCTCTTAAAATACCCTACAAAAGTCCAGCTTCAACAGTCAGATATTATAAGAATGTTAACAACAGTTAAACAGATACATACGTAGCCTGCTCTTATTTAGTAACTCAAAGAAGAATGGATGGCACCAAAAATGTTATAAAGTCTAAATGACAGCATAAGCAATGATACCATTACAACTTCAATGAATTCTAGGTGAGGAAACGGATCCTCACAACATCAATTATTAACACATCGCAGCTTACAAGAATTTTGAACAGAAAAAAAAAACAATTATAAGAAATATTTACTCCCTCACGCATCGTTTGAGCCTCATAAAGTTGCAGTTTCCCTGGCAAATGGCAAGCAGCATAACAGTTCAATCTATGTGATGTGACAAGAAATGCATGTTTTGGTTTCTAAAAGAAATGTAGGTGTACCAAAAATCCTCATTACTTGTAGAGGTCGGAACTCGAAACTTTGGATTATTTTGGTGCAAGGAGAGACCGAAGTGCCCATATATTTGTTTCTTTAGTTTTTCTTTGTGTTATACTTCATTTGAAGCTTATTACATTGGCCACAAATTGTGATTATTGTGACGTGCTCTCTGACCAACTATAATATGACCTAATTTTATAGAAATTGTACAATTTCTGCTTGTAAGTTTTGCAAACATCTTCCCCCTTTTCCACCACTTCGTTTAGAAATTTATCAGCCTAAAATTTTCATTCTCATCAAATGTGACATGTTAGATGTGAATTTCATCAGTTCAGAAAAGATAACTTCCCATCAATCAGAGGAAAATTTTCAGATAAACAGGCTGCAAAAGGTACCAAAGTAAAAAAGAAAAATATCAAATATAGGCAATTGTTATTTCAGTGCATAGTTTCTCATCAACTCAACTGTATTTTCGGATAAAGTTTTCAAGGTAGAAATAGTTTTTTTTTGTTTTTTTTACAGGAAGGTAGAAATAGTTAAACGTGACGGAAATACACAATTTGAGATGTAAATGAAATTCTAGATATGAAGGAACAAGGAACAACATACTTTATTTGCCCACTTGAGCCCACAAGCATTGCACAATGTCCTTGGGCCATCAGGCCCCCGACGCATCATTGGAGTGGACTTTGAGCTGATTCCGCAGTGTCTACAACTGTGGAATAACCAAATATAGGGAAGCATGAAAACCAAAACATAAGAATTCAAAAAAATGCAGAGTTAAAAAACGAATTTCATCACCACTTTCATACAAGGGAAGCAAGTTCTAGGGTTCAGATATTATATGTTGGGAAAAGGGTCCTCATAGACTCGGTTGTATAAAGGAAAGAAAAGAAAAAAATTAAGCAAACTACTAGACACTCACGAAGTCTCCTGCTCTTCTTGGCCAGAACCAGCATGCCATTCCAAAGAAGCTGAACCAGAATCCTCAGATATTGCCTTCGATGATGTGAATTGCCCTTTCTTTCGCTGCATCCTGACAGGATCACACAAAGACCGTTAAAAGATATCAGAATACTAGTGTTGCAGCAGAGCGAGAAAACTGCAGATTTGATTTACATCATGCAGAATTCACATAATTTGTCAACCTCATCAATTATAAGTTTACAAATACATTTGGCACCAGTAAATATAATGTTGTTAGTTCTGACTATTTATGACTTCATGGAGAAAAAAAAAAAAACTGAAATTGATTCCGCAGATATACTTGTACAACACAGCTTTTCCTGACCGATTCCAAGTTACACGCTACTTTTTGTTGCACTAACCGTCTTTCTGTTCAATCCATATCTTACATTTGACTGAAAATATGAATGTTTTCAAATTCAAGTGCATGTTAATCAAGATATGACATTTAATTTACTGTAATTTCACCTTAATTGTTCATATGTATCTGATGTATGTGCATTTATGATAATACATGAGAAGGATACAGGAAAATCTGTGGATCATATTGTGGGTTTATTACCTGATTGCTACTTCTTTCCGCACTTCATAACGAATTTTTTTGTCAAAACACCTGTCTTTCCTCTTCTCCCTAAATCGAGTCAGAGAAGCAGCCCGTTGCGGTTGACTTGCCCTTACAGGAAGGTCACTTAAACCCTAACAAAGTTAAGGTAATGAGAGTAAAATACATACAAGTGACAAAGCTGTGACTGCATTGATGTTTGCATACCCTTTGATTTTGGTTCTGTGAAGGCATCCCAACAGTTGGTATACCAGTAGGTACTTCATATCCACCCAAGAGTAACAACACTGCCTGCACCTGTAAACCAAAGAGAAACTCCAACCTGTAATCTAATTTGAAAGCAGATATATTATCAAGGTCATACCACAGCATATTTCAAATAGAATGATGTAAACAGTGAAGTGGCCCTTCAATCCAAAAGTTTCACACGGGGTTGTGATGCAATCTTTAAACCCCACACAAGTATAATATTAACGAATTCGAATAGAGTTAAATTTCCCACCAGATGTAATCAAGAACTAACCTTTTCCGGGGAAACAGCATCAAAAACGTAAACTTCTCCCTGAAAAGATAGTGTCAACTGATCCACACCACCTCCTCCAGTATGTGGCACAACTTCAGACCCTGGTACATACATTTGATGCTGATGTGGCACGACATTAATGCTGTCAATGCCATTTCCATTCATTGGTTCCATTCCGTTGGAAGGCTGAACAACGGTACCACCATTTTGTAGGGCATGAGCAGCAGTCTCGTAGCGAATATGTGGATTGTCTATTGACTCTCCGCCGCTTGGTATGTCCTCTTCATCTTCATTATCTTCAATCTGAGGGTTGTGTTGCTGAATGCTACTATTCATTGCTTCATTTCCAAACATCGCAACCCGCAAACTTCTGTCTGGCATCCTAAACAGCTATATAAATGCAAAATACAAAAACAGTTTCAGATTTAAGCAAGAACAGTGTAAAAAATCAATGAAAGCTGATATGAGAAGGCCAATGGATATTTAAATAAAAGAGCAAGATGTGTCAAAGTTTCATAATTAAAACTGATGAATAATAAAGGCACATAAAAAAAAAATTAGCAAAAGAAAAGTGTATTGTAAGTTGAATAGAATTACCATGAAATATGACACATTCATTTTCGTACAAGGAAAATAATTAAAAAAAAATCTTTAAGGAAATTACAAGAGGAATGATTTTTTAGGAAAGAAGATATGATAGAGACTTGACGTGATGATTTTGGGAACCTATATAGACATAAGATTACCCTGAATTATGACATATGCATGTCTTTACAGGGAAATAGTTCTTAATTTGTTAAACGCTAAGAAGCAAGGACACGGGTGCGGGGGCGTAGTACGGGGACACGTGAATTCGGTAAATATAAAAATATGGGGATACGGGTGCGGGGGGACACGTCATGCAGAACTATAAAGTTCCATGTATAGTTCAAGTTACACATATAGAAAACCATTGACAGAACCAAGAATTGTATGCAAACTGAATAAAATGCATAATTTATTCATCCAAAACATGAAAATATAAGTATAATCTCTTCATTTATGCAAAATTGAACATGATAATCAATACGTTTGTATTTGCTAATGAGTATTGATACTTAATTTTGTGAAAATACTTTGTTAACACAAATTTTGACTACAATTGGTGAAAACAAAATTTGAAAGTAGGATTGTGGAAGAATCCCCGTGTCTAATACGGGGACACGCGTGTCGAAAAATCCGACACGGGGATACGGCGGGTGACCCAAGTGTCCCTGCTTCCTAGGTTAAACGCAAAAAATGTGAATTTCGGGAGACATTAATAGGTTTATAGGAGATGACAAAAAGATTCATTTTGTCGGAATGGCTGCAAGGGTGATACAGGGTTGGGGCTGTTGATGTAATCCTTTCTTTTCGGATTAAGTTTACATTTCCTGACATTAATCGCTCGCTTTTCTTGTTCTCTCTCGTAATTAAAAAAAATAACGGTACTTGTTTATTTTCTCTCTCCCTCCTGGATAATATTATAATAGTAGGTGTAACCGTAGACATAGCAGTACTAGTAATAAAGCTAACTAGACACTCAGAGATATAACACGTCAAATCAGAACATTACTATATATGATATACACGACAAATCATACTCCGAGGAAGTAGGAATATATACACATACACTATAAAAAAATTCAATTCGGCTGCTACAAACTACCAGAACAATTACTATTTGCAAAATACATATCACTAATGAAGTCACTTTAAATGTTCCGCATATATTAGTAACCGTAAAAGATTACATTATTCCCGGTTTCCATTCCACACCACCAAACATAACAGCCTTCACATTCATATTTTCCAACACAATCTAAACACGTAACACCGTTAATTGTCTATAAATGCATACCTACACTTACGCACACCAACCAAATGCAAGAATCAATCCATTAATATCTAACCAATTTCAATTTTTCCGCGAAAATTCAAATACTTGAAACAACACATTACAAAACAAGTGTCTTCAAACCAACTTAACTTTCATAAAATCAACACAATCAACGAAAACAAAGGTAATTCAAATTATAAGAAATCGAATTACGCAACGATTCAGCTAGCAAACATATCACAGCAGCTAATAATTACAAAATTGAGCATTTATATATACAAAAAAGGGACAATTGAGATTGAAATGAGGATAAAAAACATTACTTGATCTACGGCGAGGTACGAAGCGGAGAATCGCCGGCGATAGCGACGTGAAGATCGACAACGTGCTTGAATGGGAGTGATATTAATATAGAGAGGGGAGAGATGTGTATGTATATACGTACGTATGGAGAGAGAGAGAGAGAGAGAGAGAGAGAGAGAGAGAGAGAGAGAGAGAGATGGGGAGAGGAGAGATCGAGGGATCGAGAGGTACGATATGAATTGAGACCCACCGAACAACATGTGTTTTTCACCGTTTCGTGACCCGATCCGACTATTATCCTTTCTACTATATCTTTTTCTATTTTTGGGCTTCATTTTTATTCGTTTAAAAGTGACAATATACTATTTAATTTCTAGGTTTTTTCTCTAATATAAAATCAAATCAAATTAAAGGTATCAAATATATCTCGTTTAGAGCATGATCTTAAAATAGTAAAAGTGACGGTCCTAAATATCCACCTATCAAAATATTTGGTTCAAAATATCCATTTTCGTTCGGGACGTCCTAAATACTCACGAGACACTCATGTTGAAAAGGAGTGTCCGAACACGCATTTGTCACATGAGCATCCTTCACAAAATTGCATATGTACGCTGTGAACAGTAGCTGGGACATGCATGTTGAGTAAGCGTGACTGGAGATGCGCATGTCCAAAATGCGTATGCGAAGCCATTGTTCATCGTCTTCAAACTCGCGCCGGAGACGAATTTTGCTCGTTTGTTCAACCACTTGGTTTACCCCTTTCCAGCAATCGTCCATTACCATTCTATATACCAAATTGATCGCCTTTTCACCCTCTACAATCCTATATCTTTCGTTTTTCATTTGTTTCGTTGGATTGAAAAACCCCAAATTCGAGTTCTTTTTCCGATTTGTTCGTGCACGTTCTCGCGGGGCCAGAAATCAACAAATGAATATGGAAAAATGGAGAGGGAGATGTGGGCATCGTTTTGATGTACTCAATTTTGGTGGAGGTGACCGGAATGTGGAGAACGGAGGGAGGCGATTTGAAACTTCAGAGCACGCCGCAACTGCAATTGAGATAATGATGTCATATGACGTCATCACGTCATATGCGCAGTTTGAAGATGCGTGTTATGGGACACGCATTCGTAAGATGCGTAATGCGTGGATAAATAAGGTCGGTGCCGCAGATAGTATATCGGGCCATGGGACTTGAAATCTAGGTATTTTGGGTATTTTCTCAATTATATTCCTGCTCAAAATAATAGGAAGATTATTTTCATGAATACTCCTAACTTAATGCATGTGTATGATAAAGCGACTAAAATTTACATGCAAATACTAATAAGCATATCTAAACTATAATCATAATAAAATTCAAAGGTTTCAGAATGTGTATCTTTTATTAATTAAAAATCTAGTAAATATATCGAACTTATAGAAGAAATGAAATTGTATCAGTTTTTCATTTAAGTTCTTTTTCAAAACTTACTTGATCATCCTTAATTTTGACGATAATCAATATTCATGAATTCGTAACTTCAATATATATATATAAAGGAGGATAGCGGGAGTTTAGGTGGCGCTCTAATATCGTCTCAATCGATTTTTCTAATTTTCTAGAATTTTAAACACTAACAAATATAAAAATATCAATTAGCATATTAGAAGTAGAATAGGTGTTCGAATTTATAAAGGAGAAGAGTTCGAATTTATAGGAAAGACATATGATTAGAAGTTCTATTGGAAGTATAATAAGTATTTATAAGGCATACGATTAAAAGTTCTATTGGAAGTAGAATAGGAGTTCGAATTTATAGAGAATAAGAGTTCGACGGGAGTTTAGGTGGCGCTCTAATATCGTCTCAATCGATTTTTCTAATTTTCTAGAATTTTAAACACTAACAAATATAAAAATATCAATTAGCATATTAGAAGTAGAATAGGTGTTCGAATTTATAAAGGAGAAGAGTTCGAATTTATAGGAAAGACATATGATTAGAAGTTCTATTGGAAGTATAATAAGTATTTATAAGGCATACGATTAAAAGTTCTATTGGAAGTAGAATAGGAGTTCGAATTTATAGAGAATAAGAGTTCGATTTTATAGAAAAAGTATATAAATAAAAGTTCTACTAGAACTAGAATAGGTGTTTGAATATATAGAGCAGACATATAATTAAATATTTTATAGAAAGTAAGATCTTATTAAATTATATATTTTTTTATATAAGTTAATTATACTTATATTAGGAAAATTTATTCATAAATCCAATATTATTGTCATGAAAAAAGTCACCGTATTCAAAAAGAAAAGAATTGATGTGTTTAAGTAATAAAAGAACAATGAGTAAAAGAACAATCTTATGCAGAAATCCTAAATAAATACAGGAGTATCTATAATATAAAGAGAAAATAAGATGTGTTTTCATTTTCTAAAACTCCAAAATTTTAGAAAATCTAGAGAAAGTATAAATTGGAATTCACTCTATTTTTTAGGTTTTGATTTTAAGGAAAAAAATTGTTGTGTAAGATAAGTATCATCAATAATATGTAATGAAGTTAGAATTTCGATCCCAAACGAGAGCTGCTCAAAACGTGTTTAACGGGAAGACGGCTCACTATAAAATATCGTACTAGCTATTAAAATATCATATGATGTTATAAATTTTATTTTATTTTTGGGATTTGATTTTTATGGATAAACATTATCATACAAGTAATATATGTAAAACTTAGGTTTTTGGTCTTAACGAGAGAGCGAATCAATAGTAATAAATGTGTTTAACAAGAAAGCGGTTCATTAGATAAGACCGTATAAAAGATGTTTAAATATATAATTAATACATTAAATAAAATTTTTTATTGGAAGTAGAATACGAGGATGGTGGAGACATCTTATACGATTTTTTAAAACTATACATCTTTTTTCCTAGAAATCTTTTAGTTTAACTTTTTTATACAAGTTAATTATACTTGCATTACAAAAATATATCCATAAATGTAATATTATTCCCGTAACAAAAAGTCTTCGTATTTTAATTTTTTTTGATATGTTAACATAACAGAAAGACATTCCCATGCAGAAACTGTAAATAAATACAAGAATATCTATAATATACAAAAAATATAAGATGTGTTTTCATCTTTTAAAACACCATAAATATTAGAAAGTTTAAAGAATATAAAAATTGGAACTTACTCTCTTTATATAATGAAGTTAGAATTTCGGTTTCAAATAAGAGCGGCTCGAAACGAATTTAACAGGAAGACGGCTCGCTAGAAAAGATTGTATTTGCTATTAGAATTTGATACTGAAGTCATAATTTTTTTTTATTTTTACGGTTCGATTTTATAGATGAAAAATATTATATAAGTTGTTAAAAAGTTGGGATTTCGATTTTAACGAGAGAGCGGCTCAATCGAAAGAATCGTATTTAACAAGAAATTGATCCATTAGAGAAGATTATTTAATTATTAAAATTTAATATTAATATTATAATATAACGTAAATGTATTGAATTTTTTTAAAAATATTGTAATGCCGCCGCGAAGCGCGGCTTTATCAACTAGTTTTATATATAATCTTGATTATTATGTTGTGATTTTTAATGAATTACGACGATACTAAAAGAGAAAAACTATGTAATTTTTATGATTTTTTTTCCTAAGTATGTTCACCTTATCGTATTTTGTGTTTGGTATTTCAAAAATTCAATTCAAAAATATTCAACATGATATGGATATATGTTTTATTAGGGCTGCACAACTTTCCGGTCTGGACCGGTAAATTATACTGGACCGGGTCTATCGGTCCAAGGACCGGACCGGACCTAATATAGCCGGTCCGGTCCCCGGTCCATAAAATCAAAAAATTCCGGTCTTCGGTCCGGTCCGGTCCAAACCCTGAAAACACCCGGTCCGGACCGGATTGGACCGGATTTTATGTATATAGTTAATTTTATACTACTTTATCTTTTAAATTATATAGTTTCATAATTAAATATTAGCACATAACATATTTTTGCGATCCAAATCGGTAAATAATAAATTTCTGAAATAGTATATATAAACACTATAATATAAATGATTAAATTTTATATTTCATACTATATATAATTTATAATTATGTTTACAAATTAATGTTACTTTACATATAATATGACATTTACTTATTTTAAAACTTAAATTAACTTACCAAGTAATTTAAATATTAACAAAGAATGAAATTAAATTTAAAAATTAATTTTTATTATAAAATATTAACTAACCGGTCCATACTGGTCCGGGTCCGGTCCGGTCCGGTCCCAAGACCTTTTTATGACCGGTCCGGTCCCCGGTCCATGAATTCAATAAAATCCGGTCTTCGGTCCGGTCCGGTCCGGTTTTTGACCTTTGTGCAGCCCTATGTTTTATTATGTAACAGCAATTTCACGTTAATATCGTAAATTGATTAATCGTGTTAGGTTTTTCGTATTTCATATTTTGTATATTCAAACTTATAAAATGTCGATATTGTATAACACGTGATACATGTCATGTGTTTATATTATGAAATAATAAATATTATACTCTCACATTTTATTAATATATCATTTTTATTAATCAAATAATTTCTTTTAGGCTTTTAATTACTTTTACTATAATAAGATCAGTTTTAAATTTTTGATGGCAATTATTTACAATATATTATAAAATTTCAATTTTAAAAAATTATAAATGTAAGTGATATATAACTGATATAATTGAAATTTCAACAAATTTCAATTTATTGGGTACCTAAAATGAAAATAGATACAATTAGTTTACTTTCGTGTACTTACACATTAAACATAAACATTAATTTTGTGGTGTTGATGATGATAAAGTTGATCGATGATCAAAGATGATAATTTACAATTGAGATTGCATTATGAAATGATAGTCTCTAAAAGTATTTCAATTTTGATAATTAGATATTGATTATTAAATGCAATCCTACCTATCTATATATTATAAATTGCTGGATAACCCTTTCCTCAGCTTCGGGAACCATATTCAGGTTTGATAGATATGCATGACCCATTATAGTAGTAAATGCTTAGGTGTGGGATCCATTAATGAATTTATATTAGGTTCGGGATCCGTTTATATGACCCATCCAGTTATATGATATGATCCATATTCTAAAACATATTGACCCGATGGGGTATTATATTTACTTTCCATCATGACAAGCCACAAATTATTTCCTTGCCATAAATTATTTCCTTTCTAACAATTGACAACTTTCATGGCAGTTGTTTTTATCGTCAATTGTTTCCTTTTTTTCCTAAAGTTAATATACTTTACACTACAATTATCCAATATATGGGTATCCAATTACATACTTGGATTGGTTTAATTACTCAAATAATTGAAAAATAGCTGATTCATAATTTGTATACTTGGTTCAAAATTGATATACTTTAAAATAAAAGATTGCTTAGATACTTTTTAAAACAAAAATCAAATCACTTACATAAATGAATCAGTTACATAAATGAATTGATTTAGGTTTTCAAATTTTATTCAATTATAACTTGGATTGATTTAATCTTTCCTATTTTAAAAACTTGCTACCGACACAAAAGTGATTTGTTTATGATTCATATACTTGGTTCAAAATTGATATATTTTAAAAGAAAAGATTGCTTTAGATACCTTTAAACAAAAAATCAAATCAATTATATACTTGGATTGATTTAACTTTTCAAATTTTATTCAAGATTTATTTAATCTTCAAAGTTATATACTTACTATTGAGAGAAGTTTTTAAAAATCAAATGGTAAAAAGTAACATGATGATATCCCGCTCAATATTAAAATATTTTAAAATTTTAAAACTTTTATTAAAACATGTAATGCATCTAATTGTGCACAGTATTTGACATCCATAATTCAGGCAAGGATCAGGGATCGATTACGCACACTAATTATTCTATTCCATATTTCTAATATTACTATCACCACCTCAACTCCATAAAACCTAATGTATTACTTAGTTTGATACACTCACCCTTATTAAACCTTTTCTTAACAGGTAATCATCCTCATATGAGTTCTTTGGTTGCATATATACTTTATCGTATAAATATATGTGTGTATGATATTATAATGTAAATCTATTAATTTCTTTGTATACAATACAGGCACGACTACCGAATCTTATGATAGGTTAGAATTGTTGGACAAATCAACTACTGACTGGAAAAACAAAGTACGGGTTACCAAGATGTGGCCAGCAATCAGTAATGAAACTTCAGTATGCAAAGGATACAATCTCATTCTCATTGACGATGATGTAAGTTTCTAATTGTTGAGTTGTTTCATGCAAAGCATGACATAACATACTGATTTCACATTTAACTAATACATAATTTTATTCTTATCTTTTTTTAGAGTTACCACATTCATGCTTTCATGAATGCCTCTAAATGGAAGAAAATCGAAAAAGATGTAAAAGAAGGATCCATCTATGTCATTGCAATTTCTGAGGTCTATGGCGCCACTGCAAGACTAAGGCCTGTGTCCCCAAAAATGACAATTAGTTTTACAGAGGAAACCATAATTGAACATGTCAAAGAAGAAGATCCTTTGATTCCAATGAACAAGTTTGAGTTCGTCACCCTCGAAGATCTCAAAAATTTGGCATCTGAAACATCAAAAATTGAAGGTGGAAATCAAAAGATGGCACAGCCTGAATTTGTTTATGGTATAAATATTTATAATATATTACTATTTTTGTAATATATATCCTCATTGATTTTTTTTATATTTGTTTTATGGTGCTAATGTATCCTAAACATGTTTGTATGTTTGTAGATGTCTTTGGTGTTGTGGATGATGAACGTTTAAATGTTAGGTCAGTTACTACTATGTATGGGGAGAAGAAACAGCTCAAATTTAAGATCTCTGATGGAAGGTATTTAAATTTAATTTAGTTATACAAATTTATGCACACATATATTACAGTATTTATCCGCTATTACAGTAGCTATTTTATAAATAATTTTTTTGAAGAGTCTATCATAAGAGTGATGATATGATATGTTATTTTTATTGTCATTTTAGACGAAGCGAAAAAGTTACTGTTTGGGGACAGTTGGTAAATTCTGTGAAAGACATGATCTTGGAAGAAAAAATTAGTCCAAAAATAATTACTTTGACAAGTACAAAAGTTCACATGTATATGGATGAGGTACAAATCAATATTATGCCATCAACCAAGGTTTATATGAACTATGATAATGAACATGTGGGCATCAATGAGGGAAAGGTATATCCTATTTACTATCTAATGGTTGTGAATACAAAAATATAGCTTCATGGTCAAGGCAATCATGATTGTTTCTTATGTTTATATTATAGGTTTGAGAAAAAGAATCATGCTACACGTGGCACAAAGAGTATCCAGAGTTTGCAGCGTCCAAGAACTAAAGTTCAGTTTGAAAGCATGGACTTAAAAACACTTATGTCCATAAAAGACGAGGCATATATTGATGTAAGATTATGATAACTCCATTCCTGTTGCAGTGATATAATAATTGCCGCAGACAAATGTGAAACAAATATTAATATTGTTTATATACTCATGGCTAATTACATATCTCTCTTCAAACAAATGCATTTGACAGAAATAAGTATAATGTCATGCCAAGATCTGCAAGGTAGAGGAAGATAGTAGCTGGTGGTACAAAAGCTGCATATTTTGCAAGGCATATGTAAAACAACTTGATGAAAAATTCAAATGTACAAATTGTCCAAGAAGCATGCCATCCCCCGAAAAAAGGTATCTCTTTTTCGTATATATTTAGCTCCCTCTTATGTATAGAATATTATGTAAAAATGTTAATTTATTAGAAATTAATATTTAGGTTTAGGATATTGGTGTTGGTTGAGGATGAAGTTGAGGCATGTAATTTACTTCTCCTTAATTGTGCTGCCACACGAATTGTTGGATCTACTGCCACTAAAATTATTGCAGAACTGAGTAAGGTGTGTGCAATGTATATCTATTGTTTAAAATTATGTATATTGCATTCTATGTAACTTTGGCTTTATAGGTGAACTTGGAGGATGAATCAAAGGAGCTTGAAGGACTGCCAAAGAAATTGAAGAATATTGTAGGAAAAGAGTACACTTTCATCATAAAGTTTTTTAAAGAAAATATAGTAAATGATTGCAGTTTGTACTATGCCTCTGATGTTTCCTACTCAAGTATGGCAGTCCCCGCTGAATCAGTATCATCCATTACAGATTTAACCATAATCACCAATACTGGAGTAATCATTCTCTAACACAATATATTTATGGAGATATTTAAATTTACATGGTTAAAGTTCTAGATCTTATAACCTAATACTTTCATTCTTTTTCAGAAAGTGGATGTGACCTACCAGACTCCTGATACAGCAAATTCAACAACTAAGAAGCCTGTGACAATTAAGGTTGAAAAAGACTCCCCAACAAAAGATATCTCACCTACTAAACACCAAAATAAGAAGCTTAAAAAGGTAAAGTTGTTCTTTATAACTATTATAATCGGATTTCTGCCAAGCCTTGGTTCGGCCCCACCTGCAAAACGAGAAGAATGCGAGGGATTGGTCCCCCGATTCACCTCCGGTGTGAGAATCAGTAAATCGGTTTTTAGAGAAGAATAAGGTAAAACGTAGAGTGTTTGTGTGTGTTTTTTCTTGTGCCTTTAAGTTTAATGATACTTCTCTTTTTATAGACTTGGTTTCACCTTTTTCTCCTTGGATCCGATCGGGATCGGTATGATGAGGAGACATCATTATTCTTCGGTATGTTAAAGGGGAAATGACCATGTGACCGTTGAGGGAAAGTGATTGGGCCGAATATGGGCTGAACGACCATGGGCCGATCGACTGTAGGGCCTGTTTTGATATTGGGTTTATGTTTGGCCCAATGGGAAGATGGGCTTCCAACATGTCCTTGAGCTTCGTTCGGAGATATCCTTAGGACGAAGGTCAAACCTTAGATCCGTCTTCGGAGTATACCCATCGGACGCCTTGGTTGGATAATTTGGCCGATGGACAAGGTCGAGATATTTCTTAGGAAGTTGTGTCTATTAATGATTTACAGCTGTCTGCTCTCGAGATTCTTGCATCAATCTTGACCGTTGAATTTGAAACGGCTCTCGATCCAAGCGTCGTGTCCCTTTATTTAATCCCTACAATTCAGTCTTCCTTTTATACACTTCTTTTTCCAGAGATTGAAAAACCCTTTCAGAAAACTTCTATCAACGATTGGGAGCGTTACTTCATCGTCGGGAAATCTTGATTCTCCGATTCTGGTATCAACCCATCTCCGAAACACATATCCTCAAGAACTCGATTTTATTTCTTCAAGTAAGTTCCTTTTCCCTTTCTTTTCTCTGTAATTCTCAAACACGGTGATTTGCGTATTATGTTTCTTCATAGTTCATGTTGTGGGTATATGTATGTATAACTGTATGTATATGTGTGAATTCACTTGCATTACTTGAGCCAAACGTATATGTGATTATCCCCCTTTTCTGCTTTTAGTTTTCTTCATTTTGTCTGGGAAAAAACCTTTACGGGACTTGGGGTTCATCTGAAAATGATCTAGGAGAAGAACGGCCTTCGGGATTTTGGGGTCTAGATAACTTCCTTCGGGATGTCCCCCTCTTTTGACCGTAGATTTTAGGCTCTTCGATTTTCTTTGCCTTAGGTCATGGATTTGTCCCCGACCGATCTCGGCCCACTGTACTCGGTCGGTTAATTTCTATCATCTTTTATTGATGTCCGAGTCCATGGCTAATGTCTCTTCATTTCCGAATGCAGGGACATGGATCGGCCGACCGAAGACGTGGGTCAGACAAATCCCTTTAGTTATGCCGAGTTATATCCGGCCGCCAATTTACGTTCTAGATTGACCGAAGATGATATTGGGTAGGGGTGTACATGGGTCGGCCAAACCGTTCAAACCAACCCAAACCGGCCCTATTTTCACCCGACCCAAACCGAGTAATTTCAAACCGGAACAAGGTTGGGTCAAAAATAATTTAACCCGGTGTTAATGGGTTGGGTATGGGTTTGGATTTTTTTCACCCAACCCAACCCAACCCGTTTAAAATACTGTTTCAGTCAATATAATCACATATGTTTAGGCTTCAGAAATTTAAACTAAATTTGTGTATATATTGCAGTGAATAATGTGACACCTAGTGGCTGTGATATAAAGTTTCTGTATTTAAGGGTTTGCATGCAGTGTATTTTATCACACATCCACTTGTCCTGAATTTTCATCACCAGGTATATGAATCATTACTGGTGTTAATTCATGTTTTATTTTTGTTTCTAGGTGATAGACGATTCTCACGGTTGTTAAGCAACCCGTTCAAACCGACCCAAACCGACTAATAACAAATTGGGTTGGGTTATAAATTTAATTTTCATGGGTCGGGTTAAAAATTTCCAAACCGATTTATAATGGGTTGGGTCGTTTTAATGCTTTAACGGGCCCAAACCGGCCCGTGTACACCCCTAATATTGGGTCATACCCATCGTATTACATTATAGATAAGTACACATGGTATTTTTATGCTCCTTGGAGGAACGATAGGATCAGGCATAACCCCGAGGTTCCTGCGTCTTACGGAGGAGGTCGAGCGACGGGCATATCTGAAGCTGCGTTTAAATGCGGCTTTAGGTTGCCTATGCTTCATATTCTCAAAAGTGTATTGAAGCAGACCAGGGTCGCTATAGGACAACTAGATCCGAATAGTTTTATACACATAAACACCTTCCTGGCTCGATGTTTGGCATGTGAGATAGTACCCCGAACGAGTCTCTTTTGGCTTCACTATGAGTTGCGTAGGAACCCGAAGAGTAAGGGTTTCTATTCCATCGCTCGTAAGAATAACCGAGCCGACTGGGCAAAGACAAATTCGAGTAATAAAGAAACTCACCTTAAGTGGGTGTTTGTTTCGGGTCCGAGGATGGAGAAGTTCGGCACATGGAGAGAGGTCGATCCACATAAATTGAGATTTGCAGATCTTTCAGAGGCGGACAAGCATGATTATAAGCTTCTCTGCGAGCTCAAAATGGACAAGGTTCCTCTAGCGGACAGTCGGGATAATGACTGGCTGCTTGGTCTTTGGGGTAGTGGTAACCTTCTTTCGTTTTTTATTTTTATCTTTCTGAAGGCATGATTATTCCTATTTTTGCACATCTTCGGCTTCAGCCTAGTATAATCCTACATATTTGCCTTAACATGTCTAATTGTATTTGTCTATGCAGTGGCTTCTCGAGAGGAGATTCTGGAGCGGAAAAGGAGGAAGGCGACCGAACTTGCTGCTGCTGCTACGGCTGCTGAAGTGGCTGTCGCTGATTCGGCCGAAAGAGTGGAACAATCGGCTCCCGACCAGGGGGAAAAGAGTTTGGCCATTACTCAACCTGCTTCTTCACCTCCTCAGGAATCAGGATCGAAGGAAACGAATCTGAACCCTTCAGTTGAGACAAGAAAGAGGCTTCGGTCTGGTGATCAGGAGCCGAAGGTGTACTCTCCTCAATGGGGAGTTTTGGAGAGCGATCAAATAATTGTTCCGGTTCCTTCTTCATCCCAGAATGTGGCTCCCGACCTCTATCGTGGTCTCATTCTTCCGGCTGATTGACCTACGATTGCTAAGGTCGATGATCTTCAAGCTTGCACCGAAATGATGACCCTTCTGTCTATGGTAAGCTTCTTCTTCTTTCGGTCATATTTATTTGCCTTGGAGATTTTTAACTTTTTTTTCCATGTTTGTTTTCAGGGCGCTGCCTGGTCGGCTGTTGTGACCGAACGGGTAGAACAAATGCAAATCTGGTTGAAGCAAGTTGACCAATTGGATGCTCGGGCGGTTAAGGAGGAAGAGGACCTTCGAAACTCGGCCATTGAGTTGGAGTGAGTGACTGGTCAAGCTAAAGCTTTGAAGGAAGACAATGATGATCTCCGGGAGAAACTGAAAGAGGTGGATATTTTGAAGAAGCGCATTGAATGGAGGAATAAGCAGCTCAAGGCTAGCAGGAAGAACGTCTGGAAGCTGCAGAAGAAGCTTGATTTGACCGAAGAGAGATGCTACCAGATGGGTTACGAAGATGCCGTGGTGAAGGTACATTCTTTCGGCTTCGATCATACTCAGCTGCTTGACGCCGAGATTGGTATATCGGATCCCGTTGGTAGGGAAAAATCTTACGAACCTCTGGTAGTCTCTTCGGGCAAGGACGAAGCTCTTTCTGACTAGTTGCTTTGTAACTTTTCTTTGAACTGCTTAGTTTTGGTAGCCTTCGGGCTTGTAATTCTTAACTTTGCCTTCGGGCTTTTTATCTATGACTTGGCCTATTTTTATGCATCTTTTATGTTACCTTAGCATCCTTTTATTTATGCATCTTCGGCATTATTTTGCCTTGCATAATTTTTGCTTGTTATGCATCTTCGGCCTTCGGCCTAGCATAATTTCTGTATTTTTATGCATCTTTGGCATTATTTTGCCTTAGCATAATTTTTTCTTGTTATGCATCTTCGGCCTTCGGCCTAGCATAATTTCTGTATTTTTATGAATCTTCGGTATTATTTTGCCTTAGCATAATTTTTGCTTGTTATGCATCTTCGGCCTTCGGCCTAGCATAATTTCTGTATTTTTATGCATCTTCGGCATTATTTTGCCTTAGCATAATTTTAGCTTTGTTATGCATCTTCGGCCTTCGGCCTAGCATAATTTTTGGTTTGTTATGCATCTTCGGCCTTCGGCCTAGCATGTTTAGTTATATTAGATCATAACCTCCTTAGTGTTTGGGTATTTTGTAAATGATTAAGGTTTTATTCGATCGGTGAAAAATATTTCCTCCCTGCCTTAATCATGTCAAAATAACTAAATACTTAAACAAAATAAGAGAACACATGCTTTATTCGATCGTTCCTGAATATGGGTTCGTTAAGCATAACTCATTTGATTTTCATTGTGCTCTAGTTAACAATCGTAGGCATAAACACGTATTAGGGAGCTTACTGATAGAAGCGACGAAGGCGTGCTGCATGCCACGTGTTTTTAATGAGACTTCCGTCCGAATGTGCTAGGTTATATTTGCCCGGGCGAACTATTTCCACCACTGTATAGGGTCCTTCCCAGTTCGGCATGAGTTTTCCCTGTTTTGTGGGCATGGAAGTAGCTAGTTCTCGAAGTACTAAGTCTCCCACTTGGAAGGATCTCTTTTTTATTCCCGAATCGTAATACTGAGCTGCCTGAAGTTGGTATCTTAAGTTCCTTTGGTAGGCCGCCTCCCTTTCTTCTTCAAGTAGATCAACGTTCGTTCGGAGCCCGTGTTCATGTGTTTCAATATTGAATACTTGTGTTCGATACGACTCCAGACCGACTTCCGTTGGCATTAAGGCATCAGTTCCGAAGGCTAGTCTAAATGGCGTTTCTCCGATTGATGATCTTGGGGTTGTTCGGTAGGCCCATAGGACGTACGGCAGTTCTTCGGCCCATAGTCCCTTTGAATCTCCGAGTCTTTTCTTAATTCCATCGAAGATGATTTTGTTAGCAGCTTCGATCGCTCCATTCCCTTGAGGATGACCGACTGAACTAAACTTTTGTTGAATCCCAAATTCGGCTAAGAATTTTCTGAATTTGCTTCCAATGAATTGTGTTCCGTTATCTGATACGCAAATCATCGGGCTGCCGAATCTTAATATTATCTGTTCTAATACAAACTTTTTTGCCGCTTCCTCGGTGATAGCTGAGAGGGGTTTGGCTTCCACCCATTTGGTCATGTAATCAATGGCTACAATACAGTATTTTGCTTGTTTAGTGCTGGTCGGGAGGATACCAACAATGTCTACAGCCCACATTGCGAAGGGAATGGGGTTTAGCACTGATGTCATTTCCTCTGGGGGTTGCTTCGACACACTGCTGAACAGCTGACACTGTTTGCACTTTTTGGCATATTCCGATGCATCTTCCCTTATTGTTGGCCAAAAGAACCCTTGTCTTAGGATTTTGAAGGCTAGTGGTCGTCCGACGAGGTGTTCTCCGCAAATGCCTTCGTGGACACTTTCTAGAGCCATTCTCTGTTCCTCGGAATCTAGGCATCGAAGCAGAGGTTGAGTGACTGACCTCCTGAACAACCTTTCTTCAATAATGGAGTAACTGGCTGATCGGTATTTGATTCTTTGGGCATCTTTTTTGTCAAGTGGAAGGGTACCTTTCTCCAAGAAGGCTCTGATTGGAGTCATCCAATTAATTCCTTGGTGTATTTCCAGGCATCACCTTTTGTCCATCGATGGTGTCTTTACTTCGGTTAGATAAATTGAACCTGTGAGGTTCTGCGTTTCTGCCGAAGCTAACCTTGATAGGGCATCGGCTCGGCTGTTATTCTCCCTAGCTACTTGGCTTAATTCAAATGATTCAAATAGCTCCGAGCTTTGGCGCACCTTCGTAGCGTAGGCCTTCGTTCGTGGATCTTTTTGCCCATATTCTCCCGAGAACTGCTTGACGACTAGCATTGAGTCACTAAAGGCTCTTAGGTGTTTTACTTCCAAGCTTTTTGCCAGATCCAATCCTGCTATCAGTGCTTCGTATTCCGCTTCGTTGTTGGTCAAAGGGCAAGTGAATCTGATGGCTTGGCAAATCTCGAAGCCTTCGGGACTAGTTAGAATGAGTCCTGCTCCATACTTCAATCCGGCTACCGACCCATCAACAAAGAGTTTCCACTTTCCTGGTGGCCGAATTGATTTTTCTTCTAATTCTAAATCCTTTGAATCATAGAAAGAGCATTCCACTATAAAGTCGACTAGGGCTTGTGCTTTAATCGTTGTTCTTGGGACGAATTCTAGGTCAAATTCTCCTAATTCGACCGACCAAGCGACCACCCAGCCCGAAGCCTCGGGTCGTTGCATAATTTTCTTCAATGGTTGATCGGTTACCACTTGCACCGTTCGGCCTTGGAAGTAATGTCGTAACTTTCTTGAGGACATCACCACCCCATAAGCAAATTTTTCTGCATTGGGGTATCTTGTTTCTGCATCTTTTAGTATGTGCGAGACGTAGAACACTGGATATTGATTCCCTTCATGTTGTTTGATCAGGACTGCCCCCAGTGTGCGGTCGTTCATTGCTAAATATATCTGTAAAGTTTTGTTCGGGCTTGGTTTCATTAAGAGGGGGGTTTTTACCAGATATTCTTTGAGTTCTTCAAATGCTTTTTGACAATTTGGACCCCATTCAAAGGTCTTTGTCCCCCGAAGTACTTCAAAGAAAGGTAGAGCTTTTTCGGCTGATCTAGAGATAAATCTCCTTAGAGCTGCTATTCGTCCAGTCAGCTTTTGGATTTCCCTAATTGTCTTCGGCGCTTTCATGTCGATTACAGCTTGTATTTTTTCAGGATTTGCCTCGATTCCTCGTGCACTGACCATGTAGCCTAGAAACTTGCCACTGCCCATTCCGAACGTACACTTGTTCGGATTGATCTTCATATTGTTTTTCCTTAATGTTTCGAAACATTCTTTAAGGTCTTCGACATGATCTTTTTTCAATGATTTGACGATCATATCATCTACGTAGCATTCCATATTTCGGCCGATCTGATGTTTGAAAACCTTGTTGATCATTTTTTGGAATGTTGCCCCTGCGTTCTTCAAATCGAAGGGCATTTTTACGTAGGCATATGTGCCGTTCGGTGTGATGAATGTTGTCTTCGGTATATCCTCGACATTCATCGCTATTTGGTGGTATCCTGAGAAAGCATCCAAGAAACTGAGTATCTGATGCCCCGAAGTAGCGTCTATCAGTTGATCGATGTTCGGCAAGGGATAGTGATCCTTCGGACAGTTTTTGTTTAAATCATTGTAATCCACGCACATTCTTCATTTTCCGTTCGATTTTTGGACGACCACAACGTTTGCCAGCCAATCGGGGTAATCAATTTCTTCTATGAATTTTGCCTCCAACAAATTTTCTACTTCGGCCTGAATGACTTGCTGCCTTTCCATGGCGAAGTTTCTTTTCTTTTGTTTTATAGGCTGTGCATCGGCCTTGACGTTGAGACAGTGTGGCCATTGATGGATCTAATCCAGGCATATCTTCGGGCCCCCAAGCAAACACGTCGTGGTACTGTCTAATGATTTTGATGACCTTCTCCTTTAATTCAGGCTCCATGTCTTTGCCTATTTGGATCATTTTTCCTGATTGTCCCGCGAACAACTCGACCTCTTCGGTTTCGGCTGCTGGTTCGGCAATCGGGTTTGATAGGTTGGCTCCAAACTTCTCCAACTCGATGTTTAATAGTTGGTGACTGCCTCCAACCTCATTTTCGGCCTTTTTTCTTTTTCTAACTTCGGTCATTTCCACGTCTTTGTCTTTTTCCATGTCCTACAGCATAATTATCCGTGCGGCCTTCTGGTCGCCTCTCATTTCTCCGATCCCATGTTCGGTCGGGAATTTTAACTTTAAATGAGGGATCGATGATACAACCTGGAACAGTGATAAAGCTGGACTCCCGAGAATACCGTTGTATGGGCTGTCTACTCGAACAACATAGAATTTGGCTTCTTTCATTGCTGTATACGGTGTTTTTCCCATTAGGACAAAGAGTGTGATAGTTCCTTCGATGGGTACGGGTTGATTCCCAAAGCCGTAAAGCGGTGCCTCGTGGCATGGTTCCAGTTATTCGCCTCCCAAGTTCATTTTGTAGTATGTTCGGTAGTATAGAATGTTTACCGAACTCCCTTCATCGACCAGCACTTTCCAAATCTTATTTTCCCCGATGACAGGGTTGATGATGAGTGGGTCTTCATGTGGCCAAATTACATCCTCATAGTCATCCTCTATGAAGGAGATAGGCAATGGTTGCTTCGCTGCGCTTGATTGATATAAGTTGTAGATTTGTCTGGCGTATTTCTTACGGGCGGTTTTACTGTCCCGATCCAATATCGTTCCCCCAGAAATGGTTCTTACTTCACCTCGGAATTTTTCCGTTCCTTCGGTCTCCTTTTTCTTTTCCTTGTTATCCAGCTTCTCCCTCAGATCTCTGATGAATTGTGCTAAGTCTCCATCCTTGATCATTTTTTCTATCAACCTCTTCAAATGGAAGCATTTGTCGGTGTTGTGCCCTTTATCTTGATGGTATTCACAATACTTGTTCTCGTTCCTTCGGTGTTCGGGGGTTCTCAGCCTGGCTGGCCGAACGAATCCTGGCTTACCTTTAACCTTGTGGAGAATCTTCGAGATAGGTGTATTTAAGGTGTATCTCTTTCTCGTCTTCGTTCGGGCCCTTTGTCTGGCCCGAGGTCTTTCAGTCGGCTTTTGATATCCCCTCGGCTTCTTCGGTCTTCTCGTCGATCGTCCCTGCCTGAACCACTCCTTTTTTCATCTTTATACCCACCTATTGACTCTATTTTTCTTCTAATGGCTTCCCCCCAAAGGTATATATCGTTTAATGATTTCGGTGGTACGTCATATAATGAAAACCGAAGCTTTTTCCCTTTCACGGGGTCGAGGCCTGCGGAGAGGAATCCTGTGGCTTTAACTTTATCTAAGTTTGTCACCATTCCTGCTTCTTCTTTAAACCTGGCTAGATAATCGCCAAGCTCTTCGTTCGGTTTTTTTCTACAGTGGATTAGAGCTTCAGTATCATTTTCTCTTCGGCACAGGTGAGAGTAGTGCCTCAAAAATTTTCTTTTGATTTGACCGTATGATCCGATCGACCTCAGTCTTAGCGAACGGTACCACATAGACGCCGTTCCCTTTAAGTAAGTTTTGAACATCTTGCATAGCATGACATCATAGTGCCCCATACCAGTCATGAGAGACTCGTATTTTTCGCAATGGTCTTCGGGATCACCCTTTCCGTTGAACTCATGCATCTTCGGGAATTGTCTTCCAGGTGGTGGTCGGTACTGCTCGATGTCTTCGGTCACCACAGGTTCGTGACTGACCTTTCTGTCCCCGAACATTACCTTTTCATTCCTTTTTATTCTGTCACCTTCATGTTAGTCATCCTCGTCTGAATCCGAGGTATAAACTACCTTTGATCGGGATCGTATAGAACATGGCTCGGAATTTTCTGAGTCGTCTTCATCATCTATGGTCCTTTTTTCTCTTCGGCTTTCGGTTTCATGACCTTCGGTTTCCAGGGCTTCTCGTAGCAATTTCTCTTAGAGTTCTATTTCCTCCCTTTTGAGCTTCAAGGATTGTAATTTCAACTGACCGGCCAGTTTTTGTTTGGCCAATCTTTCTGCATCCTTGTCGCTTTTTTCTTTTTATTTTCCTTTGGTTTTTTGCTCCTCTCTCCACTTTTGTTTTCCTATCGTTTAATGATTTCGGTGGTACGTCATATAATGAAAACCGAAGCTTTTTCCCTTTCACAGGGTCGAGGCCTGCGGAGAGGAATCCCGCGGCTTTAACTTTATCTAAATTTGTCACCATTCTTGCTTCTTCTTTAAACCTGGCTAGATAATCGCCAAGCTCTTCGTTCGGTTTTTTTCTACAGTGGATTAGAGCTTCGGTATCCTTTTCTCTTCGGCACAGGTGAGAGTAGTGCCTCAAAAATTTTCTTTTGATTTGACCGTATGATCCGATCGACCTCGGTCTTAGCGAATGGTACCACATAGACGCCGTTCCCTTTAAGTAAGTTTTGAACATCTTGCATAGCATGACATCACAATGCCCCATACCAGTCATGAGAGACTCGTATTTTTCGCAATGGTCTTCGGGATCACCCTTTCCGTTGAACTCATGCATCTTCGGGAATTGTCTTCCGGGTGGTGGTCGGTACTGCTCGATGTCTTCGGTCACCACAGGTTCGTGACTGACCTTCCTATCCCCGAACATTACCTTTTCAATCCTTTTTATTCTGTCACCTTCATGTGAGTCATCCTCGTCTGAATCCGAGGTATAAACTACCTTTGATCGGGATCGTATGGAACATGGCTCGGAATTTTCTGAGTCGTCTTCATCATCTCTGGTCCTTTTTTCTCTTCGGCTTTCGGTTTCATGACCTTCGGTTTCCAGGGCTTCTTGTAGCAATTTCTCTTGGAGTTCTATTTCCTCCCTTTTGAGCTTCAAGGATTGTAATTTCAACTGACCGGCCAGTTTTTGTTTGGCCAATCTTTTTGCATCCTTGTCGCTTTTTTCTTTTTGTTTTCCTTTGGTTTTTTGCTCCTCTCTCCACTTTTGGAGCATTTGTTGTTGTTCCTCGGGGGTTGGCATTTCTCCTTCCTCGTCGAAGTTTAAATTTCTTGGTGTAACAGGAGGTGGACGGCTGCCTCCTGCCTGGGTATTTATTGGAGTTTCTTCGTTAGCCATAGCAGTTGGTAGGTGGTGATTTTCAACACAAATCGCATCTCTACTTTCCCACAAACGGTGCCAAATCTTATAACCGGATTTCTGCCAAGCCTTGGTTCGGCCCCACCTGTAAAAGGAGAAGAATGCGAGAGATTGGTCCCCCGATTCACCTTCGGTGTGAGAATCAGTAAATCGGTTTTTAGAGAAGAATAAGGTAAAACGTAGAGTGTTTGTGTTTGTTTTTTCTTGTGCCTTTAAGTTTAATGATACTTCTTTTTTTATAGACTTGGTTTCACCTTTTTCTCCTTGGATCCGATCGAGATCGGTATGATGAGGAGACATCATTATTCTTCATTGTCCCCAATACTCAAGTAAAGTAACTATGTGATCTGTTAAAGGGGAAATGACCATGTGACCGTTGAGGGAAAGTGATTGGGCCGAATATGGGCTGAACGACCATGGGCCGATCGACTGTAGGGCCTGTTTTGATATTGGGCTTTATGTTTGGCCCAATGGGAAGATGGGCTTCCAACAATAACAATGAACTTACTATTTATTTTGGGTTTTTTATTAATAGAAGGATGATATTTGTTTTTTTGTTACATAGTAAAATGTTGGCGCACGGCTGCACTTTCGAGCGGATTTGCCTATAAATATAATGATTGCCAGGAAGCTTATGGCCAAAGACTATTTTAGTTTCAAACTTTTAGCTTTTAAATAAAGTTACATCATGTTTATGACTCTTTGTTCTGGTAAAATAAAAATCCTGATATGTATAATAGTCAGGTTTATGTTTTAGAGTGAAGACATCTGATTTTTCATTAAAGCTTTCGCAAATACTAAATAAATAGAATTTTGTGATTGGTCCACAGTGTATTAATTTAGTTCTTTTATTTATTTGTTCAATTTTTTCTTTTTTAAATTGTAACTTATTTAAACATATAATTGCATCTCATTCATTTGAAACACAACATTTTTGGTGAAAACACATAAAAGAGTGATTATAAGGAAACATGATTATATTTAATAATTGACAATCTGTTTTTAATTGTACTACTTAATAATTTCAAATAAATAAAAATGTTTAGAGTTCATAAATTTTAAAGAAGCATGTTAATTTCTATTAAATTATAATTGTGAATTTAACAAAAACTGAAAATATCATAGACCTGTAGAAGTCCAGATAGAAGCTTTCTGTAGCCGCCACCACATTCAATGTCCGCTCTAACTTAAAGAGTACTCTAGAACCATGTCCTGTATTTATTTGCAACTTCTGAAAATTTAGCACGTATCGCAAAATGCTTAGCAAAACTATCTGAATACCTGCATATACTTAAAATTGTGAGAAACCTGCTACCTTACTCCCTTGGGGTTAATTTTTTATAAAGTGAATTTTTAACTGTATCAAAGTTGCAAGAAACACCTGTCTGATCGTTAGTGGCATTCGGATTATCCAATTCAGCCTTCCAGTCAACGAGCTTTGACATGTTTAATAATTGGAAGGAGCATCTAGGGAAAAACATCAAGAATTATGATAAACGAAAATAATTAGTTAAAGCAACTCATCCTATGTAACCAATATAAACACCAGCAGAATATTTAATAGCTTCTCAATGCATAAACATTTCCAAATATACATCATCATAGGTACCATATCAACTCAATTTAATCACATTAAGCAATAAGGACACACCTATGGTTTCAAGTTGTTTAATCATTCCTTATCTTCTGTGCCCGTGCCAACTATATATACATGTAAAGAGTCAAGTTATTTTCTTTCCCAAATGTGACATAGGAATCTAAAAGATAAGATGATAATTAAAATTAAAATCAAAAGTATGTCCAGATATCAATATGCACTAATTTCGATAATTTCCATATATGTCCTCTTACCATATATGTACAAATAGTAATATGCACAAACCAATATATCCCTATTTTACTACTTACTTATAATCATTGTATACATATATGGAAACTATCAAAATTAGTGTGACTAAAATGAATACAAACAAACCAATACATCCCTGATTTTACTCAATACATAATTAAGTGAGATTATTTCAATTAGCATGAATCATCACAGCTTGCTTTAATTAGATTGGTCCAATAGGTTGTCTATGTATCCGAAAATACTTTCAATTTTTTTTACTTCTGGACGATATGATTCCAACATCAAACTCATCTTCAACCAATGCTGAGCATTCTAAAGGTAATTCACCATCCTACTTTGGTTTAATGGAAAACTAATCATTATATCTAAAGCTTTTTGATCTATAGGTCGCAAACGAAATCAAACGGTTTCGTCAGATTTCATTGGTACTGGTAAGCGGCCTTATGGAGTGACTCAAAATATTCCACATTCATATAGTTCTCTTCACAACAAAGAAAGTGTTTCTCCTAATTGTTATCCCGCCGACAGAACTTTAGGTATAATGAGGTTTAATTTCTAAATATGCACTTAACACTCAACTAACTATAATATTCATTTTTAATGTTCAATATTCACAAAACACGCAAGTTCTTACTACAGATAGCAGGAGATCAATATTCAGTCAAGCTAATGTCGCTGTCATGCCAAAAATCTCTTTTAAATCCCCTATCCCTACACTAGGACGTTTACAAAATTCAAATTCTGTGCAAAGACCGCTGCGAAGCTCTCCTCTTATTGATTGTTCAGACTTCCAACGAACTGTTCTTAATAGTTCACAAATGAGGACACCACCAGGTAATGTACAATATATAGTTTAAGGAAATAATACATAATATACTCCCAATCAATAAATCATTCTCAAGCCAAAAGACTCTTTTAATTCTTCTAATAATGCATTATTACGTTAATAAAATCCAGATAGTTCTGTACAAAAACCACTACGGACCTCTCCTCTTATTGATTGTGCAGACTTCCAACAAACTATTCTTAATACTTCACAAATGAGGGCACCACCAGGTAAATTTTTGCTTAAACAATCTATTAGCCAACATAAACATTTGCATTTGAGAATTTTAAATTGGTTCAATTTATTCTAATATGTTATTGTAATAATACTTTTACACGCTCTTAGATACTTTTAAAATAATTCAATTGTATGCATTTTTATAGGTACACAATTACCTCTTAAGAACAAGAGAAATTATTGTTCAACCCCACTTTCTACTCTTGAGGATGTGGAGAAGGGTAAGTTAAAGTATTTATCAGGAATCTTTACATTCATGATTATGCATAACATCGATTTTTTTGTAGGTTTGTGTCAATACTTTCTAGATCCAAAAAAATAAAACAAACATCAAAAACACTTTCCGAGAGACTACTACATTTGCCGGTCAAAATAAAGAGTTGATGACTAGGAACAAAGAAAATCAGAACAATGATACAAACGCTATGAAGAATCTGATGCATTCATTTAATCATGCCGCTGACAACTCAGGATCACATCAAGAACAAGAAGGTACATAATTTTTTCAATTTTTTGTCTTCAAATTCAGCAGATTTTATGATTGTTTAAGGTGAAAAAGGGGTTGTAAAATTCCAATAAACTAAGTTCATCATAGATATTATAATCACTTCAAGGATTAAAATATTTAAATTTTTTCCATTCCTTATATCTCAGGTAATAAATATAATGCAGGCCCCAAAGAAAGTGAAGGAAGAGAGATGAAATTACCGGATAATATAAATATTCATAAAACATTTGCATGGATGTATCAACATACAGGTTTACTTGATTTTGACATTTATTCTATTCCTAGACTACATGTCAGGATACATGGATTTGGGTCCTCCGTCAGAGAAATGTGAATATTGTGGTGCTATCATGTGGGATGGAGAGAGAAACAATAAAACTGCCAAAAATAAAAAACCAACCTTTTCTTTGTGTTGTAACGTTGGTACAATACAGTTACCCAGTGAAAAGCCACCTCCCGATTTTCTTGTCGTTCTGCTATCCGATCCTTAGAAGTCTCTACATTATAAAATGAATATTAAAAGATACAATGCAATGTTAGCAATGACCTCTACAGGTGGTATTGTGGATCGTGATATCAATAATGGTAGGGGCCCACATTGTTACAGAATATATGGCCAAAATCATCATAATCTAGGTTGCTTGCAACCTAGAGTTGGTCAATCGCAAAATTCTGTCAGCTCTATATCTATGATACAGAAAATGAGGTTGAAAATAGAATAAATGCAATATGTGGAGATCATAATGAGGAGCACGTTGATAAGGAAATTGTTGAAGGTCTGTTAAAAATGCTTGATAGACACAATAAATTAGTTAAAGCTTTCCGCCTTGGCAGAGATCGTGTTAATAGTAATGAAAGTGATGATTTCAAGTTGGTCCTTATATCTTCCCGATCACAATCTGGAAGGCCAAATAATATCTCTCCCTCGATTGAAGTTGCTGGATTTATTGTTGGGGCTGATGAAGATACAAAGGGATATCGTGATGTTATTGTCCAAACTAAACAAGGGTTCTTGAAAAGAGTTTATGAAACGTTTCATAAATTTATGGCCTTGCAATATCCTTTATTGTTCCCTTACGGTGATGATGGATTTTATCTTGAAATACCTTACAAAGAAAGTGTTGGGAAATGTTCAAAGAAAAAAGGTTATATCACTATGCGAGAATATTATGCATATCAACTAATGATACGCAACAATCCAGGTATTTCTTCGTAACTCCATCACATTTATACTTACTTTCACTTGCTGAAATACATAGGCTTTACATAATGAATTTTTATAATTTCAGTTTCAACACTTCGACATGGTGGAAGATTATTTCAGCAGTTTGTTGTTGATGCATATACAGCTATTGAGCAATACAGATTGAACTGGGTTAGAGATCATCAACAACTTATCCGTTCAGATCAGTATAGTTCAGTTCGAGAGGCATTAAGTAAAGGTGATGCTGATCCGGCACATATTGGAAAGCCTGTGATACTTCCTGCCAGTTTTACGGGATCAAAGCGCTATATGACTCAATATTTTCAAGACTCACTGGCCATTTGCAAAAATATTGGTCATCCCACTTTCTTCTTAACGATGACTTGCAATTCTAAATGGCCAGAAATACAAAGGATGCTTGACATGATGCCTGGAGTTAAAGTTGAAGATGCTCCTGATGTCGTTGCGAGAGTTTTCAAATTAAAGCTTGACCAGTTGGTTAATCTTATTAAAAAAAGAAAACTATTTAGGCAACTGCATAGGACGTGAGTATTGCTCAACATATGTCTTATCGTAGCATCTAACATTTCAAATATAGTATGATCTTAATTATGCTTATACTGTTATTCACATCACTAAAGTATCTTTTGCAATTATGTATGTAATTGAATTTCAAAAATGTGGTCTTCCGCACGTGCATATGTTAATTTGGATTGATTCTAAAACGAAGCCACGAACAGTTGCTGAAATTGATAAGATTATATGTGCTGAAATCCCTGACCAGAGAATAGATCTGATTGGATACCAAGCAGTAAAGCAGTTCATGGTGCATGGCCCATGTGGTAGTGATCGTCTAACTTCCCCATGTATGGAACGTGGTAAATGTATACGACATTTTCCTAAAAGGTAAGAATATTTAAAGTTCTTTGTCAAAAAAAAAATATTTAAAGTTTCTTTGTCAATTTAACAATAATGATAATGATATCGTATAATATAATTATATTTTAATTATTTTAAGAATGATTTAAGGTTTAAGTTTGAATGCTATTATAATACGAAATCACTACATGCAAAATGCCCAACTACACTTTATATAATTGTATCTGTTGTATGCACCTTTAGTTACCTAATTTTTTATTATGTTAGTTCTGTTTTAAATTGTACTACTTAAAAATTACAAATACCTAAAAATGTTTTCAGCATTTCTTGCAAAAATTTAGTAACTGGAAGGAGAATCAAGGCTAAAACATCATTAAAACATCAATAAATGCTTGCAATGACAAATTACTTAATGCAACACATCATATGTAGCCAATATGAACACCAAAAAAATATTTAACAGCATAAACGTTTTCAAATATATAGAACCATAGGTACCATATCAACTCAAATGAATAAGAGTAAGCAATAAGGACACACCTATAGTTTCCAGTCGTTTAAGCATTCCTTATCTTCTGTGCCTGTGCCAACTATCTATACATGTAAAGAGTCCAGTTATTATCCTTCCCAAATGTGACATATGAATCTAAAAGAGAAGATGATAATTAAACTTAAGATCAAAAGTATTTCCAGATATCAATATGCACAACCAATATATTCCTGATTTTAAGGCTAAATTATGCAAGTAAGAATTTTTCCTGTGAGACATATTAATTGTATTAAATATATGGAAACTCGAGAAAATAGTGTGACTAAAATGAATACACACAAACCAATACATCCTTGATTTTAAATTTATATTTCTCCATTGCTAATTAATTTATTTTCTATATATTGGGTCATTCAAAAATTAACTTTTAACAGTTGTATCAACTTTCTAATAATGTCATTTTATTATTCACAAATTAAAAAAAACTGATAACATATACAAATATTTTATATTTCTAGGTACAGTTCGTGTACGACTTTTGATGATTGTGGGTTTCCTATCTATCGTAGGCGGCGACTTGATCCAACAACAGAGAAAAGTGAAGGTTATGTGGACAATAAATATGTCGTTCCTTACAATAGAGATCTCTTGGTACGCTTCCAGTGTCACATAAATCTTGAGTTCTGCAACAATACATGCGCCATTAAGTATTTGTTCAAATACTGTTTAAAAGGTCAAGACACAGCAACCATGATGTTGAAAAGAATAAAGAAGAAGAAGAAGAAGAAGAAGAAGAAGAAGAAAGATTCGACAAAGGATGGATTAGGTGTTGATAGTCTTTTAACTAAATCCAATGTGTCTGCTAAGGTTAAAATTAAGGACGAAATAAATGAATATCTTGACGGTAGATACATTTGTGCTTCTGAAGCAGCCTGGAGAACTTTTGGTTTCGATATTCATTATAGATTTCCATCAATTGAAAGGCTTCCTGTGCACTTGAAAGATTGCCAGCCTATAAGTTTTGATTTAAACATGTCTTCAGACGATATAGAATGTAGAGCTGCTTCACGAAAGAGTAAATTGGAGGCTTGGTTCGAAGCCAATGATAAACTTGAAATAGCTCGGAAGTTTACGTATGAGGAATTTCCCCGGCACTTTGTATGGGATAATCGTAACACGACATGGAAAGTGAGATCCAGAGGCACTATGTATGGAAGACTACCTCAGATTCCTGCACAATCCGGGGAAGCTTTTTATCTTCGAAAACTCCTGACTAAGTTCAAAGATTGTCGATCATGGGATGATTTACAAACAGTTGATGGTATTAAATATGGGAGTTACAGGGAGACATGTTCAGCTTTAGGCCTTTTAAATAATGATAATGAATGGCAAGATGCAATCAGAGAGAACGCCAGGTCTGCAATGCCTTTCAAATTGAGATAATTATTCGTTTATATTATTACAAACTGCCAAGTCTCTGATCCGCTAAAATTATGGTCCGACAACTGGCGTTGTTTGTCTGATGATATATTATATCGTCATAGAAAGCTCTTGAATGACCCAAATTTTCAATTGTCTGATGATGAAATTAAAAATTTCGCACTTGGAGGTATATTCAATAATTTTTATGTCGGTCATCATTATCAATTTAAATTTCAGAATATCATTTTTATTTATATATGCATTATTCATTCATATTTTTTATTATTTTATGCAAAAATCGAGAAATTACTAAATGAGATCGGCAAAACTCTTCATAATTTCCCCACAAGGCCATTTCCAGAGGCTCCATACTTGGGAAATATTAAAAATCATCTAGTTACTGAAGAAGTGAGTTATAACGTGGAAGAGATGAAGATTGAACATGACAAGTTGTATTCTAACTTAAATGTGGAGCAACAAAGAGTATATGGTTCAGTTATCACCAGTGTTAACTCTAAGAAAGGTGGGATTTTCTTTGTTCATGGGAGTGGTGGATGCGGCAAAACCTTTCTTTGGAAAACTTTAATTTTCCTTTTGAGGTCTGAGAAAAAAATAGTTTTGCCTGTTGCCTCATCAAGTATTGCTGCTGTACTCCTACCCGGAGGTAGAACAGCATATTCTAGATTTCTCATTCCTTTGGATCCTGATGAATACAAAATAGCAGGTATTAGTCATGGAACTGATATTGCTGAGTTGTTACAATGCACCAGTTTAATCATTTGGGATGAAGCTCCCATGCAAAATCGATATGCTTTTGAATGCATTGATCATTGCTTTCGAGATATTATGTCTGCAACTGATTCATCAAACCGTTACAAACCATTTGGTGGTATAACTATGGTCTTCGAAGGTGATTTCCGTCAGATCTTGCCTGTTGTTCCTAAAGGTACAAGAGCTGATATTGTTAGTATTGCATTCAACAGATCAAAGCTATGGCGTTTCTGTGAGCTTCATGTTTTGAAGCAGAACATGAGACTTCATGCAGGTAATTCTGAAGCTGAGAACAAGGCAATTGAAATGTTCAGCAATTGGGTACTTGATATTGGTAATGGAAACTTGCCAAACTTAAACTCAGATAATTCAGATTGTGATGCTGATATAGAGATACCAGAAGAGTTTTTAGTTCATGCTGACACTGATCCAATAGATGAAATTATCAAGGTCACTTATCCTGATTTGTTATCCAATTTTAGATCCTCACCGTATCTCAAGGAAAGAGCTATTCTTACTCCAACAAATGCTATTGTTGATGATATTAATACGAGGGTGTTGGATAAACTTCCAGGTAAAATCTATACCTACCTTAGTACTGATGCCATAATTGATCCGCCTTCTGGGGAAGATGACAACGCGGAAGCTTCTTTTCCAGTTGAGTATTTAAATTCTCTTAATATGGCTGGCATTCCGAAACATCAGTTGGTATTAAAGGAAGGGTCTGTTGTCATGCTACTTAGAAATCTCAGCCAGATAAATGGATTGTGCAATGGTACTAGGATGGTTGTTAAAAAGTGTAACAAGAACACTGTTGAATGTCAGATACTTTGTGGCAGTCATGTTGGAACGACTCATCTCATACCAAGAATAAATATGGCTCCTTCCGATAAAAAATGGCCCATTAAATTTACAAGGAGACAACTGCCATTACAAATATGTTTTTCCATGACAATTAATAAAAGTCAAGGACAATTGCTCGAAACAGTTGGTTTGTATCTTCCTACTCCGATTTTTATGCATGGTCAATTGTATGTTGCAGTTTCAAGGGTCACTTCCAGCAAAGGCTTGCATATTCTTATATGTTCAGAAAGAGGAGGAACTACAAATACTACCAAGAATATTGTGTATGAAGAAGTTTTTTATCTTCAATAAGTTTTTGTTTCTGCATGGTTGTATGACTTTTATTGGAGTTGATTGCGAATGTGAGAAAAGATTTTAATTTTTTTGTGCTAATTTTATTATTATATACCAACTCCATTATAAATTTCTATATCAATATATTACAAATGTTTCAATTTCATATATTGAACTAGGATAATTATCTTTATACTTTTTATGAAAAAAGGTATTTTAATATTTGTGATAATTTACTATTAGGTATCAACTATATTTTTTGTGCTAATTTTATCATTATATACCAACTCCATTATAAATTGCTAATTCAATATATTACAAATGTTTCAATTTTATATAGTATACTAGGATAATTTTTTTTATCCTTTTTATGAGAAAAGGTATTTTAATATTTGTGATAATTAACTATTAGAGATCAACTATATTTATGTAAGTAAACCACAAAAATTATGCACTAAAATTAATGTAGGATTATGGGTAATACAAACATTTCTATATTATTCTTCAAAAAAAACATTTATATATTATTGAATCCTAAATCATTAATAGGTAGGATGAAGAGCTGAAGATGCTTAACCTTAAAAGTTGCTGCTGCATCTGATGCTATTTCAAGCACATAGGTTGCTTCTTGACAATCTTGCAAAATATAATATTCATTAAGATTGACAACATGATCATGCTGACAAGCAATGCATGTAGACATTCCAACAACCTTTCGAAAGATAAGTGGTCGGGGAAAGGGAGAAGTACCCACATGCATTAGAAGGTGCATTGTGTCTCTTTGAAAAACTATTCCGTCAATTTTGCACAAGCCTCTATTGTTGGCTCTGACTTGATCACTACCATAAAGTATAGTTCTCATCTCCAAAATGACTTTTTTTACTTCAGACATCTGTGAATGATAAAGATGATCAGTATGAAGTTTTAGTTTCCAAAACATTGAGGCTACTTATATTATATTAAGCTACTTCAAAGCATGTACCAGACTCTTAAAAATCCAAATAAATGATGATTATACACAAAACATACCCTTTCAGATCTATACATCTACTATTGGATTAGGGATAATTAATTTTATCCATGAACTAGAAAAAAGAATAAACTGGTAAATCTTTGGTGCATTGTAATTTCTTCTTATATATATATATATATATATATATATATATATATATATTCATGTTTAAAACCTATATTTGTGATTTGATATTTAAACACCATACATAAGTGATCCGCCTAGAACCATTCTTTTTAATTTTGAAAGTGACTTTCATACCATTGATAATCAACACCATTCAAAAGGCATCGGAAAAGTCACATCACTTATACAAATTACTTTAAGACAAAACCAAATATACAAATTTAGCACACATAAGTGATCCACCTGCAATCACTCCACTCCCTCATAACTCATTCAACAAAGAAGAACCTCGCTCACCTCCATCAAGTCAACAGCTACCGATGAAACCCACAAAACCAGTGGAGACCCTCTCACTTGCATTTGCTTAATTGACCTCCTGCATACCCCCAACCAATTTGGCCTTAGAAGCATCTCTAACCATTTCCATTATAGCCAGAACTATTACTCCACTTCATCATTACAGCAATCCACCAGGCACATGTTATACTACTTATCTAATCAAATCCACAAATCCAGTAACAACTTTGGAATAGAGCATTAAACAATTCATTATACAAAACTACAACCACACCACTTGAAAAAATACCCATTCTCTTCCTTGATTACATATCACATAAGTATACATGTTTAATAATTCAGCATGACTTAAAATTATCAACTTTTTTGTAACTACATGTACAAAAAAAATTATAAAAAAGTTAATATATATATATATTCTTATATATATATATATTGAAAGGCAGAGTGTGTAAACTTGTAATACTATATCTAATGTAACTCAAACTAAAGGAAAAGATACTTAACTAGAAGACAATCAAGAACAAGAAGTCACAAGAAATCAACACTAAATGAAGACAAGGTAATTGATACAATTCAACATGTTAACTATGATCAATCCAAGAAGAAATCATTGAGAGAAGTTCAAGTCAAAGTTGTTCATGCCTCAGTGATTTGGAAAGCCAAGAATCAAGATCATAACTATCAGTATCAATAAGACCAATTGATTTCAAGTGAACAAGAAGGAAAGCAAATATTGGAAAGCCACATTTCTAATTGGATATGGTAATTTATTCAAGAAGCAAAAACCCTATCAAGACTAGTCACTTATGAACCAGACCGTTGCATCAAGTGTCAGGACATTGATAGCAAGTTTATGTCAGTAATAAAGATCCATATTCAAGAGCTTGGTGAAGAATAAAGAAGACATGAAGATATCACAAGTTCAAGATGTGCATTGAAGTTTCAAGTTGAAGACCAGAATATTTTTTAAGTACTAAATATTCTAGATGGCCAAGTAGAAGTTTCTAAGTAGAAGTTCTACTTAGAACTTCGAGATGGCTAAGTAGAAATTCTCAAGTAGAAGTTCTACTTAGAGTGCATCTTCAACATGACACATGGCATCTTCTGATTGGCAGATTTCCAAGCTTTCAAGATAAGGCAAGATTTATGTGGACATCATTGGGCCACGTATATCTTAGTCTTTGAAGACTACAGGACATAGATTACATGTAGTATAAATAGAAGTACTTGTGTAATGTTTTAAGTGAGCAATTCTTGAGAAAAACACAAGAGAAAGAGAGAGAGTGCATTCACAGAGCTTAGTATCATTCACTTCTCTCTGAACTTCTGTTATACTTTGTAATGAATGTTGTAGCAACCCTTTCAAGTTATATATAAGACATATATTCCTTGAATCTGTGTGTTCATTTATTGCATCGTATTTATTGCTTCTCATATTCGAAAAGTTGTATTCACCCCCCCTCTACAACACATTTGGACCTAACAAATGGTATCAGAGCTATATGTTTAACATACAAAACATAGATCCTTGTGTTGAGTAGAAGAATCGTGAGTTTTCATTTTCTAGATCTACTTTTCATTTTCTCGAAAAGTGTGTTTTAATTCGTTGGTAGTGAAAACTCATCTGAAAAATTATTTAAATACTCCAGGTGTGATTATTTAGCTTGGGTGTATTTTAACTAATTTTTGTGAATTTATCTGGGTTCGTTCATATTTGGTGTTCTTGAGTGTTCATCATCTGTTCTTATCAAAGAATACAACCCAACAACTTTTTGATCTCCTTTTCAAAAGTAAAAGAATAAAAAGGTGGTTTTGGACTTTTTGATTTGCTTTATTCGGCCGAAAGTATACAGACATACTCAGTACCTAGCATGTGGGTTAGGTGGGTTAGGTGAGTAAAGCATTCAAAGTCAAAAGGTGTTAAAGAGATAATATTGTTTATTCAATATTAAAGTAATCTGCAGAAAAATTATTCTAAGGACAAAAGTTCTACATAAAATTTCTACTTGAGAATTTCTACATAGAATTTCTACTTGAGAATTTCTACATAGAATTTCGACTTGGACAATTTCTACTTGGTGATTTCGACTTGAGCAAAATTTCTACTTAGAGAAATTTCGACTTAGGCAAAAGTTCTACATAAATATTCTACATAGCCTAGTCTTGGGTACTTAGAAACTTTTAGTGACCAGAATTGAGATGGCTCCTAAAAATGCGTTCAAGATCCCAATGTTCAACAAAGATCACTATGAAGAATGGGTTTTCAGAATGAGACTATATTTAGAGACTGTTAACCCTGAATATCTGGAAGTCCTTGACAAGGGTAAATTTGTTCCAATGGTGGTTATTCCTGCACATACGGAAGGAGGGGTGGTTATAGCACCTCGGTCTGAGCCTAAAAAGGCCTCGGAGTTTTCGGATGCTGACAAGGAACAAATAGCTTATGATACTGCCATACGACAAACCTTGATGGAATCTCTTGATCATGAAATGTTCAACATAGTCAAAGGTCTGACTACAGCGAAGAAGATTTGGGACAAGATAGAAGTTGTCATGGAAGGATCTGCAGAGGTCAGAAGCAACAAGACACTCATACTCAAGATGGAGTATGACACCTTTAGAATAAGGAAAGGAGAAGGCATAACAGATGTCTACCTACGATTCAGTCAGTTAGTATTGGATTTGAATCTGAGAGGTGTAACTCTCCCCATGGTTGAGACCAACACGAGATATCTGAGGAACCAGCCAAAGAGCATTGAACATAGGGTTGATAGAATATATTTTTATATATATTTTAGATGATTTTATTCTCATATTTATTGTGTTTTGCATTGATTTGGATTTTTATTTAATAGATTTGATTGTTTTATTGTAGGAAATAAAGAATTCATAACTTGGAAGGATTTGGAGCAAAAAGAGCTATTTTGGAGATAAAATAGGAGAAAATTCGTATTATTGGGCTGCACGGGCTGCCTGCACTGTTTGGGCCATATCTTGAGTTCCAGAAGTCAGAATTTGACGATCTTACTGTCCACGCGAAGCTTGTGGAATTATCTTTAATTCAAAGGTGGTCCAGTAAGCAAAATCCAACTGGAAGAGGCCGGAAACAGAGGAGAAAAAGAAGTTACGAATTTTAATTAAGGAATCCTATTCAGTTATGGAATCCTACTTGTAATTGATTTAGAGTATTAAAATACTTTTATTGGGCAAGACTTTTAGAGCCTATATAAACACATCTAGGGTATGATGAAAAGAGGATTAGGAGGTAATATTAGATCAGATAATATAGTTTAGAGTAGATTAATATTATTATTTGGAGAGGTAGAGAAACACCATGACTCTTCTTTTGGGTGACAACATTGAAGTTTGAAGGTTTTGTTCTCTTAATCTTTTCTTTGTTCTTATTAGTTTAATTATGTTTTCTTGTTTTACTAGTTGTTTTACTTATTTAATTATTAGCGAGTAGTTATTTCTAGGGCTTAAAGGGAAGCCATGTTTGCACTAATATTGGCATGATTTTCATAGTGGTTTGATTGGTTATGGTTAATTCTGATTGATATGTTTTAATCATTAATTTGTGTAATCGGCCGATATCATGGATTAATTATATGCAAATAGGGGTATGGATCGAGAGATTTACCTACTAGAGGCTTACATACAATTAGCGGAATTGAAGGTGAGTGTGAAAACATCATCGGATTTCTGAGAGCGTTAATGCTTGGAAGAGATTAACTTGACTCTAATTACCTGATTGATTGAATTACTAAAAGTGGTTAATTGTGTTGAATGTTTCGAGAGTGTTAATGCTTGAAAGAGATTAACATACTCTAGTTATAGGATCACATTGATTGCTTTAGCTTAAGAGCCAATTGTGTAAGCATGGTGGACCTGATTGCCCTAGGTTTTAAATAATTTGTTTATCACCTGTTTAATTAGTGTTAATTTAGTTTAATTAGTTAATTAATAATTTCACATATTCGTCTGACCCTTGAAACAATTAGCGATAACTGAAAAGGAATTAGTAGAACCTGTCTCCTTGTGGATTCGACCCGCTTGCCATCTGTACTAGCAATAGACACCGTGCGCTTGCGGTTAGGTATAATTTGACACATCAAGTTTTTGGCGCCGCTGCCGGGGAGACAGCGAGTTTCTGTTGATTTTAATTTAGTTGTTTCGATTGTTTCCATTGTCTCGTTGGAACCTTTGTTCCAATTGAGGCAGATTTTACTTCGTTTTCTTGGCTGTGTTGAGTGTCTACAGGTTTGCAATGGGTGAAGTTGATACTTTTGCACTACTCTCTTCCATGTTGGAGGCACGCACTCAAGAAATTGCCTCATTCAACTATATAGAGCCCACTATGCGTCCAATGAGTATCAATGAGATGTCACAAGTGGCCCCTAAAACTTACAACTTCTGTCAAATTTGCGGTGTGCAGGGTCACTTTGGTTTTGAATGTTCTTACAATGTCTATAATTCTCAGAGTGCTCAGTGGGGACAAATGAATTCTTTTGAAGATGGATATGGGTACAATCAGTATTCAAACACTTTTGATCAAGAATGCGTGAATCAACCAGATTTCTACTACCAGGACAATGGTGCTCAAAATTTTTCATATCATAATCAGCAACAGTTTGAGCAACAATATTATCAGTCATATGAGCAGCCGCCACAGCAAGAATATCAATATCCTCCTCTACAAGAAGATCTACATGTTTCTCAATCCAGCGTAGATGTGCAAGCTGATCAGACAAATGAGATGTGGGATATCTTGAGTAAACTGCTAAAGCGTTCTGAAGAATTAGAAACTCAAAGTTTAGCGATTGAATCTCAAATTGCACAGTTGGCTAACTCTTCTACTACTGGGCAGCTCGACTATTTACCATCATCATCTATCCGATCCGAAGAGGACCTGATTGCTATCAATCTCACAAGCGATCAGGAATATGATAGTTTCTCCATGTATGTTGATGATGAGGCCATTGATAAAGAGAAGGAGCATGCCACTGATGACGAGATCGATGATGTTGCTGTTACTGAGAACAATGTGACTGATGATGAGGCTACAAAGGAAATCAATACAGAGATGGTTGTTGTTTCTCTTCCACAACCTGTGACTAAGAGCATCTCCAAGAGTCTCTTAGCTCACTCCTAAATATATTATAAACAATTAAGCTCTTAGCAAGTTATTACATTGATTTGTGTGTCAACTCCAACAATGCTCTCTATTATGGCTCTTTATTTTATATTTTATTCATATTTCAATTACACTTGGACAAATAATCAATAGATGAGAGAGAAGAACCACTATTTTACTAATAAAATATTAAGTTAAGAGCTACTAGTTGCTCCTAAAATAGAGGAGAGAGAAGAAGCTCTTAACTTTTTAAAGAGGCTCTAAGAGTCTCTTGGAGCTTGATTTTTATTCTCTCTCCTCATTTTTTGAGTTAAGAGCTACAATAGAGAGCCTCTTGGAGATGCTCTAAGCTACCATGTATTGATAAATTTGCTCTCGATCTAGCCTCTACTTACAAGGCTTCTTTGCTCAAGACTACTTATTTCAAGGTTGATGTGATAACAAATATTGTCCAAGATGATATTTCTCAAATTCTGGTTGAGAATCCATACAAAGTGGCTCCTACGTTTCCAGCTCGAGAAGAGGGAGAAGATGGAAGTGTCTTATTAGCCAATGATGTGATAAGCCAAGATGTCCGAATGGCCCCAGTGAAAGTGAGGAGTGAAGAAAAACCACCACCAGAACCTCCACCTTATGTCAAGGGAGTTCAATATTTTCGTGGTGTTGAATTTTATCGCTGTTTTATCACAAAGTTTTCCAAAACTACACAAGCACTCTCTCTATTGCTTATTAATGACATATTTTATTTTACTGATGCTTGTTTGGAGACTTTCTGCAGGATAAAGACAACCACTAACACTCTTGATACTTTTTGTGGTGGCGAGTTTATGATCGAGAAAGTGGATATTACGCCTTTACCGGAGTATTTTTGAGGAGGTCAAGCTAATGACTCTAAATAAGCGCTGCTTGGGAGGCAACCCAAGATTTCATTGGAGGATCGGTGCACTTCATGCTTTTGCATAGGGGAGTACTTCTTTCCTTCTTTCGTATATAGTAGAATTGTTTAGTTATAAAAAAAATTTTAAAAAAAAAATTTTATGTGTTTAAAGAAAAAAAAAAAAAAAAAAAAAAAAAAAAAAATGTTAGAAACGCAGGCTGCGCCTGCGTTACTGTATTAGACGCAGGCTGCGCCCCTGTAACGCAGGCTGCGCCTGCGTTACTGTCCTTCCCGCAGTCTGCAGACCTGTCACGCAGGCTGCGCCTGCGTGTCTGCATGTGGGGCAGTCTGCTGTGTGTATAAAAAAAAAAAAAAAAAAAAAAAAAAAATTTTGTCAACCTCCCTTTCTATTTATACTCCCCCTTTACACCTAATTCTTTTCCTATTTCAAATCCAAAACCTCCCATCTCTCCACCAACAATTCTAAACCTATTTCTATTCTAATTCTTATTTCTTCTTATTATTATTATTATTATTATTATTATTATTATTATTATTTTTGTATATATTTTTTTTCTTTTCTTTTATATATTTGCTCATTGAGGACAATGAACCACTTAAGTGTGGGGATGAGTTCTCAATGATAAAAAATCCAAAAAAAAAATTATATATTATAAAATTCAAAAAAAAAAAAAAAAAAAATTAAAAAAAATTGAAAAATACCAAAAATAATTCTAGCCATGCAATTTGATTAGTTGTTGTATTTTGCTTGATACACCCATGCATGCGTAGAATCTTGTGTTTATGGATGCTTTTGTATGAGAAGTGACGTGCTTTGTTCTTGTGCACACACTTTCACTAGCAAGTTGAAACTGGTAGACTTAATTGAATGTAGTAAGTGATTAGAATGACATGAATATGTGCAAGATGACTTGGTTTCCATGCTTTGAGTACAAGTAGGTGCGTTAGAGAGTCTTGTTACCTGGGATTGATTATGTTTTGTCACACCAAGTGAGTTTTGAGCCTATATGCATATATTTTGCATGATTTTTCGTTTGCTTGAGTGTCCACATGTTGTTTACATTGCTAGCACTTACTTAAGATCTTTCTTGAAATGCATGACATTACTTGATGATGAGATGATAAAGGCACTTAGGTTTAACCTCATATTTTCCCATATTACCACACCATGTTTACATGATCAATTAGTTAACCTGTTGAGCTTAATCCTATTCTTTTGGTGACACACCACATTACTTGCCATTATCCTTTTTATTCTATTGGCCTTACATTGAATTTGAACCTAAATTGTCAAAGGCTAGTATCGTGCTTGAGGGAGTAATAAGGTGTTCATAAAAGGGGTTTTATTGATGATCATACCATTGGGGAATATTGATTTTGGTTGATGCTTGTTAGTCGAAATTCATAAAAATATCTATGGATCATTGTGCTTATTCCTTAGCTCTCAGAAAAGAAAAATAGAAAGAAAAAAAAAAGAGAAAAAATAAATAAATTTGAGAGCATTCTTATGTTTGTATGATCCTTCTTCATTCGACTAGTCAAGTTATTGTGTAAGGGTTATTGAAAAATCCAAGTGTGGGGAAGTATTTGTGGTTTTAATAGAAAGGGAATTGAATAATGATTATTGTTGGGTACTAGCTTTTGACATTTAACCTGTTTTAGCTTTACTTGACATACCTTGTCCCTAGCCCACGTTACAACCCGAATAAAGACCTTTTGATTGTCATCAGTAATGTATGTTGTGTTGAAAGTGAGATTGATTGCGAGTGTCAAGTTGTGTTTATGATTTTGTTGGAATTGAGTGATACACTTAACCTTGTTCTTGAGTGAATATTCGTTTTTGAGTGAAAGGTGAGTTATTACTTGTTTTGGCATAGGAGATCCCGGGTTTTGACTTAAAGATGTATTTCTTGTGGGCTTAGCATGATTACCAACGATTTTTACACTTGACATGAATTTTTATGACCTTCTGCATGTTGGTTGAGTAAACTACGTGAATACTTGCACTTTTGACACCAAGACATCGTATGTTTACTTTGATTCTTAAGTTGATGTGGCATGAGAGGACTTGTGTGTGTGGTGTCGTGTTAGCATTGATCTTTTGCATGGTTAGATGAATTTTGTGGGTACATTCACTATAAACCCTCACGAGACAACACTCGTCCTACTAGGGCTGCCTAGGGGTTTAACGGCTTGTTGCATATGCTCAATGCAATCGTGTCATCTACGAAAGTGATGTTTGTTAGGACTTAGTTTTTATTTCACTTATTTGCCCGAGGACGTGCAAATGCTTAGTGTGGGGATGTTTGATAGAATATATTTTTATATATATTTTAGATGATTTTATTCTCATATTTATTGTGTTTTGCATTGATTTGGATTTTTATTTAATAGATTTGATTGTTTTATTGTAGGAAATAAAGAATTCATAACTTGGAAGGATTTGGAGCAAAAAGAGCTATTTTGGAGATAAAATAGGAGAAAATTCGTATTATTGGGCTGCACGGGCTGCCTGCACTGTTTGGGCCATATCTTGAGTTCCAGAAGTCAGAATTTGACGATCTTACTGTCCACGCGAAGCTTGTGGAATTATCTTTAATTCAAAGGTGGTCCAGTAAGCAAAATCCAACTGGAAGAGGCCGGAAACAGAGGAGAAAAAGAAGTTACGAATTTTAATTAAGGAATCCTATTCAGTTATGGAATCCTACTTGTAATTGATTTAGAGTATTAAAATACTTTTATTGGGCAAGACTTTTAGAGCCTATATAAACACATCTAGGGTATGATGAAAAGAGGATTAGGAGGTAATATTAGATCAGATAATATAGTTTAGAGTAGATTAATATTATTATTTGGAGAGGTAGAGAAACACCATGACTCTTCTTTTGGGTGACAACATTGAAGTTTGAAGGTTTTGTTCTCTTAATCTTTTCTTTGTTCTTATTAGTTTAATTATGTTTTCTTGTTTTACTAGTTGTTTTACTTATTTAATTATTAGCGAGTAGTTATTTCTAGGGCTTAAAGGGAAGCCATGTTTGCACTAATATTGGCATGATTTTCATAGTGGTTTGATTGGTTATGGTTAATTCTGATTGATATGTTTTAATCATTAATTTGTGTAATCGGCCGATATCATGGATTAATTATATGCAAATAGGGGTATGGATCGAGAGATTTACCTACTAGAGGCTTACATACAATTAGCGGAATTGAAGGTGAGTGTGAAAACATCATCGGATTTCTGAGAGCGTTAATGCTTGGAAGAGATTAACTTGACTCTAATTACCTGATTGATTGAATTACTAAAAGTGGTTAATTGTGTTGAATGTTTCGAGAGTGTTAATGCTTGAAAGAGATTAACATACTCTAGTTATAGGATCACATTGATTGCTTTAGCTTAAGAGCCAATTGTGTAAGCATGGTGGACCTGATTGCCCTAGGTTTTAAATAATTTGTTTATCACCTGTTTAATTAGTGTTAATTTAGTTTAATTAGTTAATTAATAATTTCACATATTCGTCTGACCCTTGAAACAATTAGCGATAACTGAAAAGGAATTAGTAGAACCTGTCTCCTTGTGGATTCGACCCGCTTGCCATCTGTACTAGCAATAGACACCGTGCGCTTGCGGTTAGGTATAATTTGACACATCAAGGGTCTACGCAATAAGAGAAACCAGAGATTTGCATACAACTTCTCTGGAAGAGTATTATGGAATACTAAAGACCTATGAGCTAGAAACACTTCAAGATCAAGCATGGGACAATGATTCAAAGGGAAAAGAAAGTGCATCAGGATTAGTTGCTGATGAGGAAGAGTCTAAGAAGGCAATGGTTGCAGCAAAGCCTAAATCATCACTTGCACCACATCAAGTTGATAATGATGACGAGTGCGCATCTGACAGTGATGATGACTACTACACCCAAGAAGAGCTGGACAACATGGACGATAGTGTCGTGGCATACATGGCAAGGAAGTTCAGCAACATGAGATTTAGAAAGAGCAACCGACCACAGAGAAAATCTTCATCTTATTATCGGGCTGCTAGAGGTGGTGGTAGTTCGTCAGGCTACAAAGGAAAAGGCAAGAATACCAGCTACAAATCTCCTTTGGATTTCAAAATGAAGTTCAAATGCTATAATTGTGGTGAAGCTGGACACTTTGCCTCGGACTGCAAAAAGCCTAAACAGACTTATCCAAAAGAGACATTTGAAGCTCTCAAAAGCAACTATGAAGCACTGTTGAAGGAAAGACATGGAAAACGAGATTTATTGGTGACAGAAGGAAGAGCTTGGGATGATTCAGATGAGGAAGATGTTACTCATGTAGTAAACTTTGCCCTCATGGCTGAGACATCAGAGGAACCAGAGGTACCAGTTCTGACTCTTAAAGTAGAAATGTCTATTGATGATTATAAGGAACAGAACGGGGCTCTTAGTGAAGAGATCTATATGTTGTGCAAAAGCCTAGACTCTTCTCAAAAGGAACAGAAAACACTTGTTGCCAAATGCAGAATGCTTGAGGCAAAAGTGGAAGAGCTAGAGGCTGCTTGCACTGTAGATACTTCCCTAAGAGACTTTATTAAATCTCTAGAACACAAGCTCGTCCTTAAGGAAGAAGTAGAAGCATGTCTTAGGAACAATCTAGCTGAGTTAGAAACAAAATGCGAAGCTTACAAACTAGCTGCTAGTAAAGTGTATGTAGATAATGACACATTTAAGAAAATAACTGGAGTAGGTATAGGACTTGATTATTCTGACCTTCCTAAGAAAGAAGGAAAGAGACCTATTGACCCTAGTTCCAGTGAACTTAAAAAAGAAACACCTAGAATTCTTAAATCGGCTGTCAAACCTATCTACAAACATCTTGTTCCTAGAATAGAAGAAGAAGAGACTGAATTGATAGCTAGATATGAGATTGAGATGGAAGATCGCCAGAAAGAACAACCTATAACTCCTATCAAACAAGTGAAAATCAATTTCCCTAGAGATGAATCTAGACTAGGATTAGGAGCTAAGGCTGTTAAGCAACAAGGAAAGAGAGAGAAAGGCATAAAAGAAGTTAAGGCTGAATGAATAAAGAAAGCATGTTATCATTGTAAATCTACTGAACATCTTTCTTATGCATGCAAAGCTAACATGAATGTTCCTGCTGCACATGCCATGCCTATCACACATACAATGAATAATCTGCATCAGAATCATGCACAATGTGGTCAACCTAATTGTATGCCATGCACTTTTAACATCATGCAAACTTTTGTGCATTTAATGAATGCATCTAGCCAGTCATGCTCAAATACTGTTGCTAGTTCAAATATCAAGAAAAAGTATGGGAGAGCCAAGACTGTCAGTCCTCCTAAAGTTAGGAGTGACAAACCTTCTCCTAAGACTGACAAATCTGTCAAGTCTGAGAAAGGAAAGGAGATAGTCGAAAGCTCTAGTAATGTGAAGAAAAGTGCATCTCCTGTTGTTAAATCTGTTGATTCTCGATCTTATCGAAAAGCCGGGCCCAATCAAAGTTGGGTTCCGAAGAATGTCTAACCAATCTGTCATTGCAGGGCGTTAAGCAAAATAGAAATAAAGTCATATGGGTGCTAGACAGTGGAGCATCGAGGCATATGACTGGAAACAAGTCCCTGCTTACAGAGTTGGTTATGAAGGCTGGCCCTTATGTTACCTTTGGAGATGACAGCATAGGTGTGACTAAGGGATATGGCAAACTGAAAACTGGCAATGTCATCATTGAAGATATTTCCTATGTTGAGGGACTGAAGCACAATCTATTGAGTATCAGTCAATTCTGTGACAAAGGTTACGAAATTGTCTTCAACAAGAAAGGTGTATCAATCACTCACATCAAGGAAGGCTCACTAGCTTTGAGAGTAGTTCGAAAAGCAGATCTTTTTGTTGCAGATATGGATTCAGCAAATCAGAATGAGGTCACCTGTTTCTACAGCAAAGCCTCGGATGATGAAAGCTGGTTATGGCACAAAAAGCTATCTCACTTAAACTTCAAAACGATGAATGCTCTCGCGAGGCGAGAACTGGTGAGAGATCTACCTCAAATGGAGTTCGCTCCGAAAGGACTCTGTGAAGCTTGTGAAATGGGAAAGTCGAAGCGAGCATCGCATAAAAGCAAAGAAATTTCTAGTATTACTGAGCCTTTACAACTTCTTCATATGGATTTGTTTGGCCCAGTGAATGTCCTATCTTTGTCTAGGAAAAGATATGCTTTGGTAATCGTGGATGACTTCTCCAAGTATACATGGGTATTGTTCGCAATGACGAAAGATGAAGTACCTTTCTTAATCATTGATCATATCACTCAAATTTAGAATGTTTCAACACTTACTGTGAAGACGATTAGATCAGACAATGGCACTGAATTCAAAAACGCAGTGCTGAATGACTTCTGTGTATCTAAAGGAATACGTCGTCAGTATTCAGCCCCGAGGACTCCACAGCAAAATGGAGTAGTTGAAAGGAAGAATAGAACTTTGGTTGAAGCAGCAAGAACTTTGTTGTATGATTCAAAACTTCCTTTGTATTTCTGGGCCGAAGCAGTGAGTACCGCTTGTTACACTCAAAATAGAACCTTGATCATAAAAGATAAAGAAAAGACACCATGTGAGCTAATGAACAACAGAAGACCAACAATCAAATACTTTCATGTATTCGGAGCAAAATGCTATGTGCTTATAGATGATGAAAATCTAGGCAAGTTTGCAGCAAAAGCTCGTGAAGGAATCTTTGTTGGTTACTCTACAGACGTGGTGGCAGCTTATAGAGTGTTCTTGGTGAATGATCGAAAAGTGACTGAAAGTTACAACGTCAGATTCGACGATACCAAACTCTCATCAATTTCAAGAGATTCTAGTGAACCTGAGTCCCTGAAATTTCAGAATCTGGACTTAGAAGATCTTGAAGATGAACCTGAGTTGGTTGTTCCATTAAATGTTCCAAGTGTACGTGAAGAACCTGAGTCTAGTGAACAAGCTAATTCTACAAGATCAGGAGAGACTTCTTCAGTACCAACCGGCAACAACTCAGGGGGAGTAAATAGCAGCTCAAGGACTACTGTTCAAGGCTCGAGTCGAGTTGACTCTAGTTCTGTAGGAGCTGGCACTAACTCAGGGGGAGTTAGTGAAAATAATCAAAGTAGTCAGCACCCCAACTCAGAAAGTCAAGCTGAATCATCAAGACAATTTCCAGGTGAACGGGTATGGAATAGAGACCATCCGTTTGAGTTAATTATTGGTGATCCAGATGCTGGTGTGACTACTAGAAGAACTGCAAGAGCTAACATGGCTAATATCTCCTTATATTCTGGGTTCTTATCCAAGCTTGAACCTAAAGAAATAGAAGAAGCTCTTGGCGATGCTGATTGGGTGATTGCAATGCAAGAGGAACTCAATCAGTTTGAAAGGCAGAAAGTTTGGAAACTGGTACCCCGACCAAAGAACATATCCGTAATTGGAGCTAGGTGGGTATTCAGAAATAAACTGGATGAAAACGGACTTGTAACACGAAACAAGGCTCGTTTGGTTGCAAAAGGTTATTCTCAGCGAGAAGGAATTGATTATGATGAAACCTATGCACCAGTTGCAAGACTTGAGGCAGTCAGGATGTTCTTGGCATTTGCAGCACATAAGAACTTCAAAGTTTTCCAGATGGACGTGAAAAGTGCCTTCCTGAACGGAGAGTTAGAAGAAGAAGTGTATCTGGAACAGCCGCCTGGCTTCGTTGATCCAGAACATGCAGATTTTGTGTATCTACTCTTCAAATCTGTCTATGGCCTCAGGCAATCCCCAAGGCGATGGTATGAAACCCTATCCTTATTCTTAATTGAAAATGGTTTTGTTAGGGGAGTAATTGATAAAACATTGTTCTATAAAGTTGTGAGAAATGACTTAATACTTGTTCAAGTATATGTGGACGATATTATTTTTGGGTCATCAAATGAGCGCTTGTGCGAGAAATTTGCCAAGCTAATACAGGAAAAATATGAGATGAGCATGATGGGAGAGCTGTCCTTCTTCCTTGGATTACAGATCAGTCAGAGAAAAGATGGTATCTTTATCTGTCAATCCAAGTACGTTAGAGATTTACTCAAAAAGTATAATCTAGAAGATGCATCAGCAGCTAAAACTCCCATGGCAACAGCCACGAAGCTTGATGAAGACAAATCAGGTAAATCAGTTGACATCACAAGCTATCGAGGTATGATTGGCTCACTCCTCTATTTAACTGCAAGTAGACCCGATATAATGTTTGCAACTTGTTTATGTGCAAGGTTCCAAGCGGATCCTAGAGAATCACATCTCGTAGCCGTCAAAAGAATTTTTAGGTATCTCAAGGGCACACCAAATCTAGGGATTTGGTACCCAAGAGATACAGGTTTTAATCTAATTGGCTATTCGGATTCAGACTATGCAGGTTGCAAGATTGATAGGAAAAGCACATCTGGTGCTTGCCAATTCCTTGGCAGAAGATTGGTGTCCTGGCAAAGTAAAAAGCAACATACAGTATCTACTTCTACTGCTGAAGCTGAGTACATTGCTGCTGGAAGCTGTGTAGCTCAAATACTGTGGATGAGGAACCAATTGAAGGATTATGGCATGGAGCACAAGAAAATTCCAATCATGTGTGATAACACAAGTGCCATTGCCATAACCAACAATCCTGTAGATCACTCAAGAATCAAGCATATTGACATCAGGTATCATTTCATAAGAGAACATGTCGAGGAGGGGACTGTGGAGCTACATTTTGTGCCCACAATGCAACAAATTGCAGATATATTCACCAAACCTCTTGATGAAGTAACATTCAATAGGTTGGTTGGTGAATTGGGAATGCTTAACACAAGTTAGTAAAGCCTTCTATCTGTAAAATCCATGTTTATGTTTGTATGTGCAAGCTAATCAATCATTATGTGCTTAGACTTTAAAATGCCTAATTAATGATTGTTATAGTTTGCATATAGTGTGTTTTTGCATAAATTCCTTGTGTTTTAAGTGTCTTTTATAGCACAAATCTGTGAATTTATGTTTGTCAGATTGCATGATCATAGGGGGAGTTAAATTCATTATATTCTAAATATTGCATGATTTTTAGATGAATTTACCTATGATTTTCATGTAATTAGAGGCCTTAGAATTATCAAGGAATGTTTTAATTATGTCACATATTAAAAATCCTTGAATTGATAATTATATTTATTTGGCAATTTAATTGTTGAAAAATCTAAGTATCTTCAAAATTTCGAGTTAGTTTCTATCTCGAAACTCATCTCGAAATTCGACTTGAATTTCGACTTGAGCTTCCAGAGTGAAGTTTTGAAAATTCTAAGTCTGGGAAGAATTTCGAGTTATAATCTATCTCGAACTTCATCTCGAAGTTCGACTTGATGTTCGAGTTCGAGTTACCAGTGAGCCTAGTGTATCTTCAAAATATTCGAGATAATGTCTATCTCGAACTTTATCTCGAATTTCGACTTGTTGTTCGAGTTCGACTTGAGGTTTCCATTTTGGGAATATTTTGAAAAGAATTGAGAATAACTTCGAGTTAATCTCTATCTCGAAATTTATCTCGAAGTTCGACTTAGAGTTCGAGATAGAATACTCAATTAGTCAAGGGAGATTTTTCGAGTTAACTCCTAACTCGAACCTTATCTCGAATTTCGACATAGAGTTCGAGATAGGTTTCCCTGTTGGTTTTGCTGTAAATTGGCCAAGTGATAGTTGTTCGAGTTAACTCCTATCTCGAACTTCATCTCGAAGTTCGACTTAGAGTTCGAGATAGAAGTTCGACTTAGATGTCCCCTGTATGGACTTAGTACTTTTCACATTTTTTAACAGGGACATTTTTGTCATTTCACAATCATCTATATATACATCTTTAACCCGATGCATCATTCACTTTACCTAATTCTAATTTTCACAGCAGCCTCTTCACAAAACAAGACGATTTCATAACTTCACACCATTAATCTGTGTTTTTGTGATTAAACTCATACTAATCACGAATTACTGCCAATTTTTGGACTAATCTTGACTGTGTTATCCTTAATCTTTGTGTTGGTGTGTTTTGTGTTCATCCATATACACGCGCATATACATACACACGAACATATATTGTTTGTGTACTGTTCATAAAACGCGATTTCATATTCTCCATTCATAAACACACACGATTTCACTGGTACACACGAATATTCATCTTTTTTGAATATTCAGATTTAGTAATTGGCTTTTGATTGTTCATCCCGTAGTTTAATTTTCTCTAAGGGACTTTTGTTCTTTTTGATAAATTAAAAGGGATACATCATTTAATTCGTAAATTATTTGTTTTTCAAAATTAAAAAAAAATTCACATCTTTTAAAGAAAAACATTTAATCAAAATGGCTCACCAATTTTCACTTGCTAAAAACAATTTTTATAATATTTCTACGGAAATTGGTGATCAACTCCCGCGGTTTAAGTTTTGGATACGATTTTTCAATTTGTACTCCAAAGCTAGCCATGCTTTTACTGCTAAACCTACACTAGTACATGATGCCTTACAGCAATTATGGACTAGTGAGGTTACTTTTGGGAGCAAATCAACCCCCTTAGGTTTCAGGTTTACCTTAGCGGGTCAGGAATATGAGGTGACTGAAGAGATTGTCAACAGAGTTATGGGATTCCCAATTAAAGATGCTTATGATCCAGAACCTACAGCTACAGAACGCCTCAGATTCTTTGAAGAAATTGGATGTTATCCTCCGAAAGGCCCAATCACAGGAAATATCCAAAAGCAATTCTTCCATGTGGAATGGAATTACTTTTTCGAGGCCATCACAAGATGTTTTCGGGCACGCGAAAAAGACTTTCATCAGATTCCAATTCCAATGCAAACCTTTGCAGTTGCCCTAGCAAGAGAACTGGATATAAATTATGGACGCATCGTTCTCTCTGAGATAGTGGCCTCAATGGGATCTCTTGCAAGCAGAGACCTCACTACAGCTGATGTTGTCTGCTGGTTTCCTCGGTTCCTTCAAATGCTCATTAATGACCTAATACCGAAGGATGCTCTTGCTGTTAGACAGAGATTTGCCGGAAGCCCAACATCTGCATCGCTAGGGATGGGCACTAAGTCACTTTCAACCATTGCTAATCAGGATAAACATCAAGGTAAACCGATGTCTATTCCTGAAAATATACAAATGTGGCTTAGATATGATGCAGGAGTTACCAATTTGGAGGCATCATCACAAGTTTCATCACATGCTCAAAATCCATCTGTTCATGCTGAGGCATTTGATGAGATTCCTGATGAGGAAAGTGATGATGCACAAGGTAATCAATCAGGTAATCTCTCCCTGCATACTATTCATTCCTCCTCCTATGTATCTGATTCCGCGACCCAAGAGACTGCTAACCCGCAGGATCTATCCCAGGGTGAGAGCCATATTTCTAACTCTGAGTCTGATACACATTCCTATTCTCTATCACCCTTGTTAACAGAAGTCAGAAAGCCAGCACGTGTATATGTAGAAGATGATGAGGAGAATGAACCCGAAGAGCAGCAACTTATTCGAAAGAAAGCCAAACTTTTCCACGCTGCTACTTCACAACCACAGTCAAACCCTAGCGTGTCACACGCAACCACTCCACCTCACGCGAGTGGTTCACCCCTTGAACAATCTGCACATAGGGATTTTGATTTTGGTGAGGATGATGTACTTCTTGAAGATACTGTTGCTTCAAGAGGACATGAAGTCTTAAGAACTTCAGCCGTACCTTCACCGGTACGTACTGATGCTGCAAAGAGGATCGGTTCTAATGTCGTACAAGAACACTTTGCAGCCGCTCAGCCTGAGATTCCAACTCAGGACATAACAGACATAGATCCCATAACTGCTAATTATTTTGCTTATCAAATTTCTGCAGGTACTGCTTCATGTTTCGGATCAATAATTGAAGACATACACGAGCGTGAGACAGGGAGTGTGTGTGAGAGGTTAGGGAGAGAGGGACCTTCATTTTCAAGGCCCGAAACCGAGCGTCAAATACCAACAGAACGAGTATTAGAGCGAGGTCACCTAAACCAAACACCGTCCCTTAACATTGAAAATCTTGATACGCGTATGACTTCTATGGAAAATCAGATGAGGCAGTTCGGACAGACGATGGGGCAGTTCGGGATGAATATTGGAAACAATCAAAGGGCTCTAGAAGACTACGCAGCAAGAATGGCAAGTCAAGCTACAGCTTTTGATGATTTGACAAATAAGGTCAATGACTTGGGCCATGCTGGTGGTGTCTTGGGAAGCACTCTCAATGAGAGGATGGGGGCATTGGAGTCTACAATGCATAAAATGGTTGTGGAAATCAGTAGAATGATGTTTGCAATCAGGAGTTTTGTGCCCCCGGAGTGCTTCGAGTCACAACAACCTCCCCCCGATGCTGGTCCAGGTGGTGCTAGTGGAGCGGGAGCCTCTGGTTCTGGTTTTGGAGGTTCCTATGCAGCTGGTGGATCTGAAGACCAAGGTGGAGCTCAGGATAACTCACCTAGGGGGGAGAGTGGAAAGGAGACGAGACAGCAGGCAGTTCACATCGAAGAAATTGAAGAACCCGATGATCTTGTCAAGGAACCAGAAGTTGAGCCGTCTGTTGATGAAGAGGCTCTGAGGATGAGAAAGGGTAAGGCAGTAATGGTTGATGAACCATTTGTTGACCTGAGTCATCAGGAAACAGTACAGGAGGTACTTGACTCAGATTCTGACATGGAAGACGTACCGTTGGCACACGCTATAAAAAGATCTTTGAAGGAACACGGTGGAGGTGCTGGGATGTCTTCCGGAATGCCTGAAGAATTTCCTGTTGATGAGGAAACCCTTAAAGCTCAACAGTTAGCCTTGGAACAAGCTCAGTTCCATAAAATGAAGATGATGCAAGAACGTGCTGCCTTCCTAGAAAAGAAAGTGGAGCTACAAGGGAAACAGTATGTTTATGAGCTTGCAAGGCTAGCTGATCCTCAAGTTGATCTGGACAAACGAAGGATATGGCAGAAATGGGATGAAGCAAGGAGGATAATGATGGGACCCTGTGCGAAAGGAGTTCATAACAAAGATGCAGATGATCTGTTCTACAACTTGAATTTGCAGAATCCAATGACTGGGGACTATATAAATGCTTTGAAGAGATTAATTTCTAAAGTCAGGGTTGGATACAATGCAAATCTTAAGGAGTGGCAGGTTATCTTGTCTTTGGTAGAAGGAGTCCCAACATCTTTCCTATATGTGGATGACCAATTCATAATGAGAAGATCTGCGTCAGAGTTGTTCTTGCTAGCGACTAAAATTCAATACTCTCAATCTGAGGAGCTAAGCATTCTGTGCAGGGATCAGTTAATGCAGCTAGCAGAGGACAAGGGTCCAGAATTCTCAGCATATCCAAATTTTGTCCGGATGGTAGTTGACGGAAAGATGAAGAGGGTTAGCATGGAGGAAAATGATCTAATGGAGCTTTCAGTGGAATCTCTCAAAGCTGTCTGTAGACAAATGATGAGTAAGGGATTCGCTTCGGAGCTTAAAGATAAATCCGTGAAGATCATTAAAAAAGTTATATTCAAAAAGAGCAATGAGGTGTGGAAGTGTGATGTCATTGCTCCAAACCCTCTTGATGACGTAAAGATTGAGCCGGAGCTGATAGAGAAGAAATGGAATATTCTTCAAGCCATGAAGAATGTAGATGAAGCTCTGACTCTTCCTTCTGGAGCACTAGAACAAGGAGAAATAAGGGAGGCTATTGGTGTTCCAGGAAGTGATAGTGTATACTGGATACATGCTTATGTTGAAGATACAGCTGATGCCTTAGTATTCATAGATGCAGACCAGAATCAAACAATCTTGCATATAAGTAGACAATGGCTGCTACGGACTCAAGATGCTGCATTTCTGGAGAGAGTATTATATGTATTCAAATGGGGCGAAGTGGAAGATAAGTTTGTTGAAGAAAAGCAGAGACTCATGAGTTACCTGTCTGAAGTAGTAGTGGAAAAGAAGCGAATGGAGCGAGATGCGGTTAGTGTCCACAATACTAACCGTGTCAAGGGCTACCCCAAGATGATCTATTGTCAGTTTAAAGCTGATAAAACACATTGGAAATCTCAGCTCATCATGAAGAACTTTGAGGATATTCCAAAGATCAGGACTACTCAGGAGGTGGACAAACTCAGAAGGCTTTTCAAACATCCTTATCCAGAGCCCAAGAACCCTCTAGAAATGGAAGCTGTAAGTCTGTTGAATGCTAGGTGGAAGCAGCTTAAAGATCCAGTGTACAAGAAAGAACAGCAGCAGAAGGAGAAGCGCAAAAGGCAGAAAGAAGAGAGAGACCAAGCTGCTGAAGCTAGAAAGAGGAAACAGAATTAGGGTTAAAGGTCAGAGTGGTGTGAACTTGAAGTTGGAAAAACTTCATGTCTTTCGGTTGATTTAACTCACTTGAGGAAAATTCATCTTAGAGTGAATCCAATAAGGTGATACAAGTTTGACTAAAAGATATGAAATAATCCAGGTGATAGGAATCACTCAAATGATCTTTAATTCGAAATTCGAATTCTGTTTCTAGTTTAAGTTCTTTGTATTGTTTTCATGTAAATTTCAATTGTAAATTATTCAAGACTGTAATGTTAATTATCTTTTCTCGTCTCATTGTTTAGTTGAGTTATCCTTCATTAATTTGAATGTCATTGTTAGACAATCAAATTGGGGGAGATTGAAAGGCAGAGTGTGTAAACTTGTAACACTATATCTAATGTAACTCAAACTAAAGGAAAAGATACTTAACTAGAAGACAATCAAGAACAAGAAGTCACAAGAAATCAACACTAAATGAAGACAAGGTAATTGATACAATTCAACATGTTAACTATGATCAATCCAAGAAGAAATCATTGAGAGAAGTTCAAGTCAAAGTTGTTCATGCCTCAGTGATTTGGAAAGCCAAGAATCAAGATCATAACTATCAGTATCAATAAGACCAATTGATTTCAAGTGAACAAGAAGGAAAGCAAATATTGGAAAGCCACATTTCTAATTGGATATGGTAATTTATTCAAGAAGCAAAAACCCTATCAAGACTAGTCACTTATGAACCAGACCGTTGCATCAAGTGTCAGGACATTGATAGCAAGTTTATGTCAGTAATAAAGATCCATATTCAAGAGCTTGGTGAAGAATAAAGAAGACATGAAGATATCACAAGTTCAAGATGTGCATTGAAGTTTCAAGTTGAAGACCAGAATATTTTCTAAGTACTAAATATTCTAGATGGCCAAGTAGAAGTTTCTAAGTAGAAGTTCTACTTAGAACTTCGAGATGGCTAAGTAGAAATTCTCAAGTAGAAGTTCTACTTAGAGTGCAGCTTCAACATGACACATGGCATCTTCTGATTGGCAGATTTCCAAGCTTTCAAGATAAGGCAAGATTTATGTGGACATCATTGGGCCACGTATATCTTAGTCTTTGAAGACTACAAGACATAGATTACATGTAGTATAAATAGAAGTACTTGTGTAATGTTTTAAGTGAGCAATTCTTGAGAAAAACACAAGAGAAAGAGAGAGAGTGCATTCACAGAGCTTAGTATCATTCACTTCTCTCTGAACTTCTGTTATACTTTGTAATGAATGTTGTAGCAACCCTTTCAAGTTATATATAAGACATATATTCCTTGAATCTGTGTGTTCATTTATTGCATCGTATTTATTGCTTCTCATATTCGAAAAGTTGTATTCACCCCCCCTCTATAACACATTTGGACCTAACATATATATATATATATAAATTAACTACTAAAATAATTTTTATATTACAAATATAAAAATTAGTATAATTTTTATAATTAGTATAATTATAATATAATTTTTATTCGAAACATCAGTGAACGGATAAACGGGAGGCGGAGGACCTAACGCAGGGACATCGACGTAGCCTTGTGAAAAAGGAGCCAAAGCCATGAGTGGATGTGGATGGGTGTTTGGGTTGGATGTTTGGGTTGTGGGCTGTGGGTGATTTGGGGGGGGGGGGTATTTATGCGAGGATGCTTAGTGCGAATCGATGATGTGGCAGGCTAAACACCGTTGATTTTGATTATTTTATCGACGGCTGTGAAACTTAGGATGCCTTTTGTACGAATCGGTGACGTGGCGGGCTGAACACCGTTGATTTTGATCGTTGTATCAATGGCTGTGAAACTTAGGATGCCTTTGCTATGGATCAATGACATGGCGGATCGATGAGCTGGCTTAGAGGGGACCGTTCCGTTAACGGCTAAGATGTTGTATACTCCTTTATTTTCAGAAGCTCATTCTACGTCCTAACGCATTCGTTTTTTTTTATCCTTCTTTTTTTACTTCTCCAAACTAATTTACTTATTTCAAAATAGATAATCGTAAATAAGTTATTTCATAGATGTTTAATCAACATAATTTATAATTGTACAATCAACTATAAAATAAAATTTATTTAAAATATATAAACAAATTTTCATCTTTTAAAATGATTTTAACACTGATTCTATGTTTAATATATTATAATTGATTTTAACATATTTTGATTGATTTATAATCAATTTTAAATATATTATATTTTATAAGCTCAAAATATATAAACAAATTTATATGTTTAATCAACTTTAATATCAACTTTGTAAAAAATTAAAATAAAATTACATTTTGAATTAGTTAACTCAAGTATTTAAGGGAGGAAAGAGGAAAATAAAACTATTGCATTAATTACTGTTATTGATTCAAGAGGAACCACCATTATTGCCCATGTTTTTAAGTACATCTTAACCGTTAATATAAGTTTGATCTGACGACATGTGATTTGTGTCAAAAGTTGTGTATAAAATTGGATGCCATGGAACGGCTCCCATAATTAATTTATGACTAGTTAAAGTGAAAAAATCGCGCTTCGCGCGATTCATGTAAAATATTTTAAAAAATTATAAGAAAATGTTTGTAAATAATTATAATGTTTTTTATTGAAACTATATGAAAATTTATTTTAATTGTAAAAGTGTTATTTATTTATCGTACACATTATTTGTTATATTTATAATTTTTATTTGAGTGCAACATCTGCAGAAGTTCAGTTAATATTTACTTTTTAATATTAAGAAAGTGGAGCACAAATAAATAATTTGTATTTTTAATTTTCCTATAGACTTAAAATAATTTATTCGCAATTTTTTTTGTACATGTAGTTACAAAAAAGTTGATAATTTACTTTCAAATGTTTTTTTTGAATAGAATAGAATAGGATATCTACATCAATGCAATTCGTTATTTAATAAGCAATTCATATAAAACAGTGAAACTTAATTATAGATATACCCAAAACTAAATTTTTAATCTTTAAATTAATCCAAAATCATGGCGAGTCAAGTAAATGTTTTTTGTTTAAATAAAAAAAGTAATTTTTTTTAATTGACAATTATTAATATTGTTGAGTATTGAATACAGTAAAAGAATACAGAGGGGGGGGTGAATGGATTCTTGAGTTTTTCTTCGGTTTTGAATCTTTGCAGCAAGATAAGTGTGTGAGATATGAAGATGCGGATAATTAAACACAAACACAACACAATATCACTTTAATCTAATATTTTATTAGATAAAGATTTTGCTACAATCTGTGAATACAAATGATAGTATTCTCAGCTTCGTTTTTCTCAGAGAGATATTTTCTGGATATTGTTGAGAAACTTCAAAACCTTAACAGCTAAGGAAGTGAGGCTGTATCCTTATAGACATGGATACACCCACTTGCTACAAATGAGGTAGGTAAAACAAAAGCACTTTCCAGTCTGTCTATCTCATTTTAGTAAGAGTCCAAACGGCTACAGATTTGACTTTGAAAAGCCTGTTTAGATCCACTTCTTCAGCTCCTTGTCCCTTGTCTTATCTCTCCAAGCTTCTTTGTAGGCTTTCCAGCATGCTTTATAGGACAAAGTCAAATAAAGTGTGCTGGCTTGTTGCAGGTTTCTGACTTGTACAAATCTTCAGTATTTTGTCCTCAAGAATGTATTCGAGAAGTGACTAAGTGAGTGATTCGAGAACTGGAGTTGACTTGATCGATAACTCTGAGTTCTCGAATAGTGTTATCTTGACATATCGAATCACTTCTCGAATAGCTCTTTTCTCTGGGACTCCTTGAGATATCGAATAGAGCATTTTGACATATCGAATCCCTGAGATATCGAATAGAACATTTTGACATATCGAATCCCTGAGATATCGAATAGAGCATTTGAGAGATATCGAATAGTGTCTTCTGAGATATCGAACTCCAGACTTCTCGAATGCTAGACTTCTCGAATAGACAAATGTACTTCTCGAATTGGTACTTAGGCAAATTCTTCATTTCTTCAAATCCCAACTGTGATTATTTGACAGTCTTCATTTCCTTGCTTGAGGCATGAACCTTAGAACTTCTTTCAAGCTTTATTCTTGACTTAGTAGGTACAGTTACACAGATAGAATTTGATGCCTATTACAAGTACAGAACAAATAGAAACTCTACAACTAGAGGTTCCCTCAGTTAAGAGGTCATGTAGGTAATGCATAGCATTACACATACTTAGGCTTGTTATTAGATGTATTCAGGCATGCCTCTGTGACTAACAATCTCCCCCAAATTGTGAGTAAGACCCTTAGTCACAATTTCATGTCTGATAACAAGCCTATCATACATAAAGATAAAACTTGACAGTACAAGTATGAATTGACATTAGCAATTTGGATAGAACTACAGAGTGAGTAATCTTACAGCCTATGTTGAAGAACTAGCCATTGTCTTTTGATTCCCTTTCCATAGCTTTGGCTTGAAATTCATCATATTCTTTCTCTCTTCTTTCTTTCTCCTTCCTTGTATTCTCATCCATAGCTTTTATTATTTCTGCCATAGCATCCAATTCTTCAAGCAAAATTGAGTCTTTGAAATCTTCAAGTACTGGTTCCAGAATATTTGCAGGATAGTGGTTGAGTAGATTCATTCTGATGTTGACTTGATTTCCATTCCTCCTCCTATACTTTACCATGTAGGGGTTGAACTGAACTCTACACAAACCCTTTTTCCTCAGCTTTTCTGCTTCACTTTCCAGTCTCTCAATTTCTTTCTCCCTTGCCAGCCATTTCTCAAAACACTCTTTTCTGACTTTTTCTTCATGATCTCTCTTCATTTTCACAAAATCAATTAGCTCCAGTTTCCATACTCTCTCCACTTTATCTTCTGAGCTCAACAGTGCAATGATTCTCTCTATGTCATATAGCTTGCCCCAGTGTTGACATCCTCCTTGTTTGAATTTCTCCTCCCTTCCATCAGAATATTTAATCTCAAGGCAATTATCAACAATGGCAACATGATAGATTCTTTGAGCTTGCAAAAATTGCAGTTGGTCTACATCATAATCTTCATCTAGTGGTTGGAGTTTTAGGCCTGGATAGATTGTCAGGGTCTTTGATGTGGTTGGCTTTGATTTCCTTGCAGCTTGCTTGAACTTGATTCTTTTTACATGATTACTTGGCAGCAGTATGTGACCTTTGTTTGTAGACCATTGTAGTATCCCATTAGCAGTTTGCTTTTTGAAACATACAGATGGTTTCTTGACTTGAATCTTCTTCTCTTCTTGAGGTGGCAAGACAGTTGCAGAAGCCATAGATGCAGATATTGAAAGGTCACTACTGGCAGCATTCACCCTAGACTTAGAGTCTTGTGTTGTGGTGAGGTTACTGTCAGCAATGCCTGAGGCTTGCTGTCTTCCACTTTTCCTCTCAGAGCCTTTACCTTGATCATCATCATTCTTCCTCTTCTCATTATCCTTCTTCTTCTTCTTGTCTTCATCACCCTTATTACTCCTGTGATGTCTTCTCCTTCCATCACTTTTATCTTCATCCTTGTCTTGATCTTTGCTTGGGTTGAACTTAGCAGTCTCAGATACAATGCCAGTTGCAATATATGACCTGAGATAAGATATAGCTTCTAATTCTTCTGCTGTTCTTGATCCCTTCTTCTTGATCAGTTTCTCAATGATGGCTATGATGAGATTTTTATTTTGAGGAGTTAGATGCTTAGGAATGACCAGCTGCTTGATATCTTCAATTCTTGTTCCAGCCTGGTAGATAATAGTTCTAGGATCTGTGAAAACTTCAGGTAGCCTTGAAGGTTGACCATTCCTCAATTCATCATGAAGACTCTTGTTGTTCTCATTTCCCTTCTCAATTAGTCCAAGGAGCACATTCACTTCTGAGTGCTTTAGACTCTGTAGAGTATTGATGGTTAAGTGCCATATCTTGTTCTTTCCTACCATCAATATCTCCTTGAGCCATAGATCATTAAGCCTCCTTGGTACTACAGTGAGACAGTCAATCTGACTCTTCAAACTCTCATGATATAGCAGAGCATCACCAGCCTGTTCTCTAGAGACTTTCAGAAGCTCCAAGAATGCATCATCATGATAGACATTTGAGTTTGCAATTTCTTGTAGCTTGGCCTCAGTGACCACCTTCACTTCTACTGGCTTGGCACTCTTAGATATTGAGATTTGAGGCTTGTCAGATGGCATACTCCCTGCAACCACTGTGGTTGTGATAGACTGCCTTTGACCATCAGGAGTAGTGATGTGCACAGTTGGTAGAGTGACAACTGGCAGAGAAGTGGGAGGCTCATCAACTTTGTCCTTTCCTTTTCCAGGCACATGAGTAGTAGATTTCAAAGTTCTCTGATGGCCACCCTCAGTGATCTTGATGCCCTTTTCTAGTGGTCTCTCCCCCTTTGGATTTGAGTTCTTTGATATCCTCTTCTCCCCCTTAGGCTTGTTGACAGACACAGGGACTGTAAGAGGCACCTTTGGAGTTGAAGATTCATCAGGTAGAGGGAGACCCATGTGCTTCATCATTGCAGACAACATTGATTGTTGATGCAGAAGAACATCAGCTGTGGTGGTGGCTTGAGTGTTCAACTGCTCAGTCAGAGTTGTCACAGTGTCTGTAAGATGAGCATTGGACTTGTGGAGAGAGACTACCTCCTTTTCAAGAGTATCCACTTTAATGAAGAGTTCATTGGCCTTAAAACCAGATAGGGATTGATCCTTCAGTCTCTGCACTTCGAACCTTGACATCTCATGCACAGGAACCTCAGTGACCAGCTTGTCTCCATATTGATTTGCAAAGAGGGTCCTGAGCATGGCATTGGCATCAGTTGTCTGATCTGATAAGGATTGAAATTTGTGCCCCAGACCTGTGACAGCATCCTTAAGAATAGCCAAACCATTGTCCATCCTGGTGCAAGTAGCATTGCAGGTTCGAATGTCCTTGAGAACAGTCTCCAATTGAGGGAATTTAGCATCAAAAGTCCTCTTGATCTCATGCACCTCCTTGGTTGTAGCTGAACACACTTCATTAATTTCTGTCTTTAAGCCTTTACCAAGATAGTGTGCAGCCTTGAGAATGCCTTTATAGCTGTCATTCACTGCTTCAAACACATCAGTAGGGTTGAGAGATTTGGCATTGGACCCTAGTGAAGTGATGTACTCTTCTCTGAGATACTGGAGACCTTCTGAGAGAGGGATTGAATTGGTTCCTTGCAGCCAAGCATCGATATTCCCATCTCTCTCAGTTTCATCTATGATTTTCTCCTTCTGTAGCTCTACATCCTCTTTGTGACATAGGAGAATAGATTCATAGTCTGGATTGGGCATGTTTGCAGTGAGAAGGTGCTGAGCAATTTTTGTGAACTCAGGGATCTGATCCACAACTAAGCTTTGAAGTGCTTCAACCGTCAATTGTGGTGGAACAGACCCTGATCCTGAAGCACTGTCATGTTGCACAGGCTTCAGCCATTGAGACAAAAAGTTAGAGCTAGAGCTAGGCTTGCTAGGCTCCTCAGTTACAGATGCAACTTCTGCAACCGGATGAACAGACTCTACTACTGTTGTCTCCACAGAAGTGGGATGAGTTACAACAGTAGTTGACACAGGCACAGAGTCTCTAGTAAGAACTAGTGAATCCTCTGTGTTTGTGATGGTGTCATTAGGATATGCCCCAGCATGCATTCCCTGACCATCCAAATGTGGTACCTGGGTGGTGAGCAAGGTGTCATGCACCAAGTCACTTGAATTCATTGGCTCATCAAAGGAAAAGAATTCTTGATGATCAATGCCTTGCTCCTCAATTGCTTGAGTTGCAGGCTTCAAAGAAATATGAGTGGTAGATTCTGAAAGAGAAGTGTGTTGTAGACAAGATTTTGGCAACTCCCCCTGAGAAATAGAGGGAGTTTCAGTTATGATGTGCTCTCCACTCAGTGTTGTGCCAGCCTTATCACTCCCTTGTGCTGACTCTTTACAGATAGGTGCATTGGGGAGGATGCTTGATTCTATAGATGCATCCTGTTGAGAGGATACATCTAGTGAGCTGTGTGCCCCTGATTTTACAACTTCAGCCATTTGAGTGACTGAAGAGGTGGTTTTAGACTTCTTCTTCTTCTTTAGGCTTATGATAGGTAACTCAGGTGTCTCACTTTCTAACCCTAGTTCTACAGCCAAGGCTGCTTCAGTTAAGATTTCTAAGGGTTCAGAAGCAACCTGTTTTCTCTTCTTTTTACTAACATCACCCTTTTGAGAGGATGATGCAGTTGGCTCTTTGCTGGATAGAGTGTTTGGCTGAGGGGGTTGGTTAGCAGGCCTTGGGTTAGCACTTTGTTCTCCTTGCTTAGGCTGTGCTAACTGTGATTTTGAATCAAATATTGGCATGTTGTGGGGGTAAGACCTAAACAAACCCTCCATGTGGGGAGTTATGCTAAGTCTTACATCCACATCATTCCTAGTCTCCAAATTACCAAAAATGAGTTTGGTCATGGACCTAGGATAGCCTATTTTACTCTTATCTGCTCCAGGCAATTCAATCAATGAAGCATTTTTAAAGTTAAGTACTGATTGAATAAAGCGAGGAAAGAAAATTTCATTACCTCTCTTGGCTGTGGTCTGACCAAGTCTCCCATAGAGTTCCTGTAGGATGAGAAGTCCAACATCTATCTTTCTCCCATGAGCCAAGGCATAGGCAAGCTGCTGCACGGGTGTACTAATCTGATCAAAGCTTGATTTCCGTGCAGTGAATACATGAAGGAGTGTAGCAAATACAAAGCTCCATTCTTTCCTTAAGAACTTCCTATTCAATTTTCCCAGCTTGATAGTATCAGAGTAGTTTATGAAGTCAAAGAATTCTTCCAACTCATCATTGGAGGCCAGAGCATCATACGTCTCTTGCTGCATATCCAAGGCTTGATTCATGTCTGCAGTGGTGATAGTGATATCCTCTCCTTGAATCTTGCAGTGAACAATATAAGAAGTGATAGCATTCTCAAGAGCGATGACCTCCACAGTAGCAGTCCTCCAGAATTGTTCCAATAGATCTATGTACAGAGTTGGGTTGGCTGAGAGCGCACTCTTGATGTATGACTCAGACAACCACCGAACAAAGCACTTGAAATTGGCATTCGGTGCTTCCACATCACTGGTGATTGCGATGAAATTAGTTTGGGATGGTATGGTGAGTTGAGTGTTTGCCATTTGGGTAGAGAAGAAAAGAGAATTAGGATTGAAGAAGAAATTCGCAGTTAGGGTTTTTCAGAGGTTTCAGGAGTTGAGATGCTTGAGAAATCGAACGAAATGAATTGAATAGTTGTGAATTTGTATATGTATATATGAATGTCTTGAGTTGTCGATAGATAAGTGTTCTGTAGCGACAAGTCATTCGAGAAGTATGAAACAACTATTCGAGAAGTCAAGAAAGGCTTATTCGATATCTCATGCAGTTTTTAACTCACAGCTGGCAGTGATTTAACTCAGAAAATAATTCAAAGTTAAGAGTATATTTTTATGAGTGAAATGAAGTTTTGAATATAAATCCAAAAAGCGATTAAGTGTCAGCGAAAAATCAGCCTTTTCAAATGATTCGATAACTCAAATGCAGTATTCGAGAACTCTATCATTAGAGAACTAAAATACTCTATTCGAGAACTCAAAGTGTGCTATTCGATTTCTCTAAAAGACACTATTCGAGAACTCAGGAGGGTTCTTGATAGGCCTATTCGAGAACTCGAGCCATGACAAAACAATGAACCATTCGAGAAGTCTGACTTATCGAACTATACTTTTCACTCATAAAATTCAATTTTCACTATCTTTTAAAATTTACCAGAAATATTCACTGAAGAATATTCTACTAAATTAAATAGTGATTTTCTCAAAATTTCACAGAAATTTCAAGCTAAAGATATATGATTTTCAACATATGCAGCATTGTGGAATATTTATAAATCATAATCCAGCCAATACTTACTTCAGAAATATTAAGCATTTGATAAAGTAAGTATTTACTGCTGCAACAATCTAGTTGATATATTCACTTAGCCAGAATTTGAAGAATTCAGCATTCCAATCTCACTAACCAACCTTGTGAAGGTGGCTTCATCTAGTGGCTTAGTGAATATGTCAGCTAGTTGTTTTTCTGTGGGAACATAATGTAACTCAATGGTTCCATTAGTTGCATGCTCCCTTATGAAGTGATATCTGATGTCAATGTGCTTTGTCCTAGAATGATTGACAGGATTGGCAACTATAGAGATTGCACTTGTGTTGTCACACATGATAGGAATTCTTTCCAACACAAGTCCATAATCTCTAAGTTGGTTTCTAATCCAAAGCACTTGAGCACAGCAACTTCCAGCAGCTATGTATTCAGCTTCAGCTGTGGAAGTTGACACAGATTGTTGTTTCTTGCTGTACCAAGAGACTAACCTTTGTCCAAGAAACTGGAAGCTACCTGATGTGCTTTTCCTATCCACTCTGCATCCAGCATAATCAGCATCAGAATAACCAACCAGATTGAACCCTGTGTCCTTAGGATACCATAACCCCAAGTTTGGTGTGCCTTTCAGATATTTGAAGATCCTTTTTATTGCTATCATGTGTGATTCCTTTGGGTTTGATTGAAACCTTGCACATAAGCATGTAGCAAACATGATATCTGGCCTACTAGCAGTGAGGTAAAGTAGAGAACCAACCATGCCTCTGTAGATTGAGATATCTACCTTTTTGCCCTTAGCATCATCATCTAACTTGGTGGCAGTGGCCATGGGTGTCTTCGCAGGTGAGCATTCTTCCAAATCAAATTTCTTCAGTAAATCTTTAATGTACTTGGTTTGGCTTATAAAAATGCCATCCTTCCTTTGACTAACTTGCAGTCCAAGAAAGAATGTTAATTCTCCCATCATACTCATCTCATATCTGCTTTGCATGAGCTTAGAGAATTTTTCACACAGCTTCTCATTTGTAGAGCCAAATATGATATCATCCACATAGATTTGAACTAGGATAATATCATCATCATGTTTCTTGTAGAACAGTGTCTTGTCCAGTGTGCCTCTAGTGAATTGATTCTCCAGTAGAAATTGTGATAGTGTGTCATACCATGCCCTGGGAGCTTGCTTGAGTCCATACAATGCTTTAAGTAATCTGTAGACAAAGTGGGGAAACTGTGGATCCTCAAAGCCAGGTGGTTGTTGCACATATACTTCTTCTTCCAACTCCCCATTCAGGAATGCACTCTTGACATCCATTTGATAGACCTTGAAATTAGAATGTGCAGCAAATGCCAAGAAAATTCTGATGGCTTCGAGTCTAGCAACAGGGGCAAAGGTCTCATCATAGTCAATACCTTCCTGTTGAGAGTATCCTTTTGCAACCAACCTTGCTTTGTTCCTTATGACTACACCATTTTCATCCATCTTATTCCTTAGAACCCATTTAGTTCCAACAACGGTTCTATCCTTTGGTGCAGGCACTAGTTCCCATACTTTGCTCCTTTCAAATTGATTTAGCTCCTCTTGCATAGCAATTATCCAGTCAGGATCCAACAATGCATCATCAAGTTTCTTAGGCTCAACTTGGGATAGAAAGCAGCCATAGAGACATTCATTTATAGTTGCTCTCCTTGTCCTTACTCCTGCATTTGGATTTCCAATTATCTGATCTGCAGTGTGTGATCTATCCCATTTCCTTGTATGTTCAGATTGATTTCTCATCCTTGATGTTGCTTCATCATTTAGATCATGATCATCTACATTTCCTCCCCCTGTGAAGTTGTCACTCCTCACAGGTGTATCTTGGATGTTTGTTTCTTCATTGTTGGTTGACACAGGTTCTTCATTCACTTGAGTTTGTTGGATTATGAGTTCAGATTCACTTTCAATCTCCTCATCAGAATCATCTAGATTGTCAAACTTCAAGGGATCTTTATCTTCATCATTGGCTTCTTCTAATCCAGGTAGTTTGCTGTCATCAAATGTTACATCTGTGCTCTCCATTACTTTCTTTTGACAAATGACATAAACTTTGTATGCAATTCTTTCCATAGAATAGCCAAGAAAGATTCCTTCAAATGCCTTTGCATCAAACTTTCCAACATATTCTGAATTATCTTTTAGCACAAAGCACTTGCTTCCAAAAGTATGAACATACTTTAGAGTAGGCTTCTTTCCAGTCATCAAGTTGTAAGGTGTCTTTCCAGTGTTTTTGTTGATGAGGGTTCTGTTTTGGATGTAGCATGCAGTGCTCACAGCCTCAGCCCAAAAACATGTAGGCATCTTTGCATCAAGTAGCATTGTTCTAGCAGCCTCTATCAGAGTCCTATTCTTTCTCTCAACAACTCCATTTTGTTGTGGAGTCCTTGGAGCTGAGAATTGTTGAGAAATACCATTTTCTTTGCAGAATGCTCCAAGCATGGCATTTCTGAATTCTGTCCCATTATCACTTCTTAATGCAATCACACTTGCATTTATGGCCTTTGCTTCTTTGTCAACTTTCTTTATGTGCTCAATGATTACTTGTGGAGCCTCATCCTTTGATGCCAGAAATTCTACCCATGTATACCTAGTAAAATCATCAACCATCACTAGAGCATACTTCTTCCTTCCTAGTGACATAATATTGACAGGCCCAAACAAATCCATATGAATCAGTTGTAGGGGCTTGGTTATAGATGTCACTGTTTTTGACTTGTGGCTTGATCTTTTCATTTTTCCCTTTTGACACGCCTCACACACTCCTTCTTGACAGAACTCAAGTGTGGGCATGCCTCTCACTAACTCCCTTTTGACTAGGGAATTAATGGCTTTGAAGTTCAGGTGTGATAGCTTCTTGTGCCACAGCCAACTGTCTTCATTTGATGCTTTTGAGTAGAAGCAACAAATTGTGTCCTTGCTTGCAGAGTCCATATTGGCTACAAACAGGCTTCCTTTCCTTACTCCAGACAGAGCAAAATCACCAGTCTTCTTGTGGGTGATCAAACATTCATCTTTGTCAAAGTTCACTTTGAAGCCTCTGTCAGTGAATTGACCAACACTCAGTAGATTATGCTTGAGCCCCTTGACCAGTGCTACATTCTCAATGATGACATTACCAATTTCCAACTTGCCATATCCCAGTGTGTTGCCAATGCTGTCATCTCCAAAAGCAACCATTGGGCCAGCCTTTTCCTCATACTGTGATAGCAGGGCCATATCACCAGTCATATGATTTGAGCATCCACTGTCCAAAATCCACATGACCTTCTTTTTACTTTCTTTGCCCTGCAAACACAAAAGTATTACTTCTTCTTTGGTACCCAAACGAGTTTGGGTCCATGTGACTTAGTGACAGTTTTATCAAAATCAGCATGCTTATCAGTTTTCTTGATGTTGGTCTTCTTGTCACTGTTGGGAGTCTTAGAATCAGGGTTCTTAGACTTAGGTGACAGAGTTACCTTCCTAACTTTAGGAGGACTTGAAGACTTTGTCCTTGTGTAGTGTGTGTGAACATTATGATTAATACAGCCCTCCATGAATTGTCTTCTCAAATTAAAACAACTAGTCATCACATTCATGTTACATGGCATACAATCAAGTTTATCACAGAAAGGAGAGTCTCTATGTCTTAAAGGCACAGAGCAATCATAGAATGGTTTAGCAACACTACCAGATGGTTTCTTGCAAGCATGAGTTAAATGATTAGAGCTAAAACAGTTTTGACAAACTTTCCTAGGGGCATTTGGCACATAAGCATAGTTGTTATCTTTGTTAATCCCTAATTTGCCATTCCTGTTTGGTCTCTTATTAGTCACTTTCTTCTTAGTCTCATAATTTCCAGCTGAAACAAACTTTACAGGTTTCTCAAGTCTAGGTCTACCTCCTACTGGCTCCTTGGCTTTGGTTTTGACATCTTTACTTTCAGAGGATGCTTGTTGTTCATTTGATTGTGCCTCATCTTCATCCTCCAACATTTGCTTGATGAGTAAGGCATCCTCATCAATCTCAAGTGTTGGTGTTTTAAATATTGGATTCTCAGTCTTTTTCAAAACCTGAGGCACCTCCTCTTGAACAACAATGTCATCTTCAATGACTGCATAGCCTTTCCTCTGTTTAAGAGTGTCATAATCAAGTCCAATGGCAGCCTTAGGTCTAGCTAGATTTTTCTCATGATAAGACTGCAATAGACTAGAGGAATTCTTAAATGTTTTCAACTTAAATTCATTTTCAGCTAATTCATCCCTAAGAGCTTTCTCAACTTGACTAGCACATAGAACTTTGTTCTTTAGATACTCAATCTCTTGTTTAAGATTTTCTATTTGCACAGTAGTTAGCTCTAGTTCCTCATTTCTTTTATTTAACAGTTCATTCCTAGTAGACAATTTAGCAATCTCTTCATTAGCAGCAGTCATACTAGTATGAATGTTAAACATTTCAACGGATAGTTGTTCAACCAAAGATTTATATTCAGAAACAGACATGTCTATGGTGGTGAGAGATGGTACCTGTGAGTCTGATGTAGATGGTTCTTCCTTGGAATTGGCCATCAAGGCATAGTTGCAGAATTCTTGTTCTTCCCCATCACTGTCAGAATCATCCCAACACTTCCCTTCAGCTATGTAAGCCTTACCTGGTGTCTGCTTCTTTAGAAGGGCCTCATACTTAGCTTCAAGCTCAAGAAACTCCTTATCCTTCTTTTTAGGCTTCTTGCATTCACTGGCAAAATGCCCTAGGTCATTGCATCTATAACATCTTACAGATGACCTATCCACATAGCTGGTTTTGAATCTGTTCTTGTTTGTTTTCATAGGTGCCTTGCCCTTGTTGAATGAATGATTTTGAGGTCTAGGCTTGAAGGGCTGATTCCTCTTGAATCTGATGTTTGGAAATTTTCTAGCCATAAAAGCATATGATGTATTTTCCATGCCATCCAGCTCTTCAAGAGTGTAGAACTCATCTTCTTCCTTGTCATCAGCAGGTTCAGTCACTACTTCCTCAGTTTCTTCATCATCTACTATCTCTTCTATTCTCAGCTGACTTGCAGATGCTTCCAGGTCTTGAATAGATTTGTTGACAATCAAGGCACAGGATGTGTTTATCATTCTGCCTTGGTTAGCTTGGATAGCCCTCTTTTGAAGCAACTCAAGCTCGTGTGTCTTTAAAACCCCATAGAGCACATCATACGTGACTTTGTTCAAATCTCTTTCTCTTAGAGATATGACCCTTTGCTCTAGATGGTTTGGTGACAATAGTAGAAACTTCATATTTAATTCCTTAGTGCTGTAAACCTTCCCATTCATTTGGAGCTCAGTCACCAGCTTGTGAAATCTTTCAAACATATCAGTGATACTTTCCTTGGGCTGTGCCATGAACGCCTCATACTGTGTGACCAGTATCTGTTTCTTATTTTCTCTTACCTCCTCTGTCCCTTCACATAACACCTCGATGTGATTCCACATGTCCTTGGCTGATCTGCATGATGCTACGTTGGCAAACATCGACATATCCAAGGAGTCTATGATTAACAACATGAGGTGGCTGTCTAGGGCAATCTTTTCCTTCTCTGAGTCCGTCCATTTGGATGGCTCTTTTGGAACGTATGATCTAGGAATGACTACTGCGCCCACTGTGGATTCAGCAACTTCTTGTTGTGGTATGAATGGACCATTCTTGAGAATGTCAGGGTAGAGAGGATTGGCAGCTTTGATGAACAACAGCATTTTTATTTTCCAGAGGTTGTAATTCTCTTTGTCGAACTTAGGGACCTTTACCGTACCTGTAGTCTTTGGTGTATTCGAACTCATGATCGTTTTCTGTTTAGATTAAACAGCCTGCTCTGATACCACTTGTTGAGTATTGAATACAGTAAAAGAATACAGAGGGGGGGGTGAATGGATTCTTGAGTTTTTCTTCGGTTTTGAATCTTTGCAGCAAGATAAGTGTGTGAGATATGAAGATGCGGATAATTAAACACAAACACAACACAATATCACTTTAATCTAATATTTTATTAGATAAAGATTTTGCTACAATCTGTGAATACAAATGATAGTATTCTCAGCTTCGTTTTTCTCAGAGAGATATTTTCTGGATATTGTTGAGAAACTTCAAAACCTTAACAGCTAAGGAAGTGAGGCTGTATCCTTATAGACATGGATACACCCACTTGCTACAAATGAGGTAGGTAAAACAAAAGCACTTTCCAGTCTGTCTATCTCATTTTAGTAAGAGTCCAAACGGCTACAGATTTGACTTTGAAAAGCCTGTTTAGATCCACTTCTTCAGCTCCTTGTCCCTTGTCTTATCTCTCCAAGCTTCTTTGTAGGCTTTCCAGCATGCTTTATAGGACAGAGTCAAATAAAGTGTGCTGGCTTGTTGCAGGTTTCTGACTTGTACAAATCTTCAGTATTTTGTCCTCAAGAATGTATTCGAGAAGTGACTAAGTGAGTGATTCGAGAACTGGAGTTGACTTGATCGATAACTCTGAGTTCTCGAATAGTGTTATCTTGACATATCGAATCACTTCTCGAATAGCTCTTTTCTCTGGGACTCCTTGAGATATCGAATAGAGCATTTTGACATATCGAATCCCTGAGATATCGAATAGAACATTTTGACATATCGAATCCCTGAGATATCGAATAGAGCATTTGAGAGATATCGAATAGTGTCTTCTGAGATATCGAACTCCAGACTTCTCGAATGCTAGACTTCTCGAATAGACAAATGTACTTCTCGAATTGGTACTTAGGCAAATTCTTCATTTCTTCAAATCCCAACTGTGATTATTTGACAGTCTTCATTTCCTTGCTTGAGGCATGAACCTTAGAACTTCTTTCAAGCTTTATTCTTGACTTAGTAGGTACAGTTACACAGATAGAATTTGATGCCTATTACAAGTACAGAACAAATAGAAACTCTACAACTAGAGGTTCCCTCAGTTAAGAGGTCATGTAGGTAATGCATAGCATTACACATACTTAGGCTTGTTATTAGATGTATTCAGGCATGCCTCTGTGACTAACAAATATTTAATAATGTCCGATTTACATGTACAAATATGAATAGTGAAAAAATTTCTCCACTTTTTCTATTAAGATATTTTAACTCTTTTTCAACTGAATCAACTTAATCCTTTATAACAACGTCCTACAAATTAATTTTATATAATTTATGCATTGATATATTCATTAACATGTTTTGATTCTTGAACCCATTTTGATTTTTTTTTCTCGGTTGTAATCTCAAATTATAGTCCAGAAAATAATTTCACTTTACGCATTTTCTATTTTTCCTTTTTGTTGGCTATTTCTAGGACAGAATTTTCATGTCATTCTTGAAGTTTTAAAGTTAACATTGTTCCTGAACAACATTATAGTTTTTTTTTTTTGAAAACAACAACATTATAGTTAAGCAACACAACAAAAGAAAATCATGTACATATGCAGACCGGCAATGCATTACCAGCTGCCCGAGTATATTTCAAGCATTAACAATTTCATGCATCACTTTTACATGTTGTTCTCTCTTTACAAAGTGTGGACCGAATTTGTCTTTCACTTAAGTCTAACTGTGTAAAATTGTGCCAATATTGAACTATAAGAAAATTATCTGAGCAACTGATATGATCAAGTCTTCAAACTCCTCAACACATAAGTATGCAATATATGTTCGATCTAACCTCTCCAGGAAAACAATTTTACATTGCACGAACATGGACCTGACACACTGTAAATCCTTTGGCTTAAAAATGAAAAACAAAATTTTTTTAAACTAATACACAAAAAATTCTTATTTACGTAAGAGTCCAAATGCGTAAAATGTACAAAATTTTTTTAGAACAATTTCCAATCTATCCTACCAGCCTCACTATTGTTAGACTATTTTTGAATAAAAATTGGTACATTTTATTATTTTAATTTTTTTAACTCCTCTTTTAATTTTGTAACTCCTTTTTTGATTTTGTAACTCATGTAATAATGTAATATTATTATTGATTTGGGGGTTACAAAGTAATGGCTTTGGGGGTTACAAAGTTATGACTTAGGGGAGTTACATATCTTTACTCCTATATAAGGAGGCCTTGGTTCATTGTTTTGGGATACAAAAAATCACTCAAGTTTCATAGTTTTTCTTGCATTCTTCTTAGGCTATATACGTTTCGTTTCTGTGAGATAGAGAGCATATTTGATCGGTTCGTAGGAGGCGGATCTCTAGTGCTTAAGATCACCTCGTTTCGTTGTATCCTGGGAGACGGAAGCCACAAACAACCTTCAAGCACCACGTGGAAGGGGCTCATCTGTTTTAAGGATAGCGTGGTTTTCACTTGCCTCAAAACATTCTTTCGATATTTTTTGTTATAATTGTGATTTTAGGTATAATCTCTTACTATTCTTCCTACAAGCTTAAAACAGATGATTGATTCATATGAATTAGTTTTGGTTGAAACTAATTTGTTTAGTTTTTTTTATTCAGGAGTATAGTGATTTTATCCCTCTGTTATTGTATTTGTATTAATCAGTAACATTTTCCCGTGTTGTTCAGCCTTATAGCCTTTCACTAGTCAGTTTTTTGTATTAGTCAGTTTTGACAGTCATGTATTTATCTTTGGTTCAGGTGATATAATTTGTTTTTATTTTAAATACCTGTTTTGCCATGCTTTTAACCCCCTGCTATCTGCTCTGCATGTGTAGACGTACATGATATAGTGTTTTGTTTGTTTTATATGCTAAATTTTTTTGTGATGAGTTAATTAAAAAAAACGGTACATCCTTTTTACTAGTCTCTTATTGACATGTTACATAATTGTTTTAAGATATTGGTTAAATTTCATGTGTTATATATATATTTTTTTCTTTCATTTTTGTCTTGTAGGAAGAATAGTAAGAGATTATACCAGAAATCACAATTATAACAAAAAATACTGAAAGAATGTTTCGAGGCACGTGAAAACCACGTTATCCTTAAAACAGATGAGCCCCTTCCACGTGGTGCTTGAAGGTTGTTTGTGGCTTCCGTCTCCCAGGATACAACGAAATGAGGTGATATTAAGCACTAGAGATCCGCCTCCTACGAACCGATCAAATATGCTCTCTATCTCACAGAAACGAAACCTATATAGCCTAAGAAGAATGCAAGAAAAACTATGAAACTTGAGTAATTTTTTGTATCCCAAAACAATGAACCAAGACCTCCTTATATAGGAGTAAAGATATGTAACTCCCCTAAGTCATAACTTTGTAACCCCCAAAGCCATTACTTTGTAACCCCCAAATCAATAATAATATTACATTATTACATGAGTTACAAAATCAAAAAAGGAGTTAAAAAATTAAAAGAGGAGTTACAAAAATTAAAATAATAATATGTACCAATTTTTATTCAAAAATAGTCTAACAATCCCCCACATGAATAAAATTGACATTACAAAATGATTCTTTGACACGGAGATAGAGAGCACGGTAGAAACCAGCATAGGATAGGTAGGCGTACACCCTTGAACCTTCCCTTGTAAGAACATATTTACATTTCTAGAATTTCAGTAGTCGCGTTGACCTTGAACTGCCATTCTGTTTTGTTAAATGATGATACATTCCCCACTGGAGTCTTTCCCTATATTTGTTCAGTTCTCACTGTTAAGCCCATTTTGGTCCTGAGCTTTAGCCTGCATCTGTGAGTTTTACCCAGAATTGGCCCCCACAATTCCTTCTTGAAGCGACCCCACTTCACTCACGTAGGTGAACTCTTAAACAATACAAACCCTTGAACCTTCCCTTGTAAGAACATATTTACATTTCTAGAATTTCAGTAGTCGCGTTGACCTTGAACTGCCCTTCTGTTTTGTTAAATGATGATACATTCCCCACTGGAGTCTTTCCCTATATTTGTTCAGTTCTCACTGTTAAGCTCATTTTGGTCCTGAGCTTTAGCCTGGTTCTGTGAGTTTTACCCAGAATTGGCCCCCACAATTCCTTCTTGAAGCGACCCCACTTCACTCACGTAGGTGATCTCTTAAACAATACAAAAGTATTATTTGTTCGACATATCGACACATAAGGATCATTAAAAGCATAGCTTAGCCTTACCCGAATTTTATCACTATTTTTCATTATAGGAATGGACCCGAGAGTAAAACCCCCACAGTGATCTCACTAAGTCTTTACAGTTAGGTTGTCCCATTGAACCAAGATCGTGGGATCTCCAGTCAACAAGGTTGGGTTTCCTTTGTATCGACTTTTGTTATGGGCTTTAGTCCCATTCCTTTCGATGATTTCTCAACTAACTCTCTTGTTAACCCTTTGGTTAGCGGATCCGCAGTGTTATCTTTTGACCTAATATGATCAATAGTGATAACTCCAGTTGAGAGTAGTTGTCTAACAGAATTGTGTCGCCGACGAATATGTCTCGACATTCCATTATATAGTACACGCTCGGCTGTACCAATTGCTGCCGTGCTATCACAATGTATACAAAGTGGTGGCACTGGCATTTCCCATCTTGGAATATCCTCTAAAAATTAGAGTAACCATTCAGCTTGTTCTCCTGCTTTATCCAAAGCAACAAACTCAGCCTCCATGGTAGACTTGGTTACCACCGTTTGTTTCGAAGATTTCCATGCGATCGCTCCACCTGCTAGCGTAATTACATATCCGCTAGTGGACTTCGATCCTTTTACACCATTAATCCAGTTTGAATCACTATAACCTTCTAGGACAACAGGATATCTTGAGTAATGCAATCCATAATCACGCGTATACCTTAAGTACCTAAGCACTTTAGTTATCGCTTTCCAGTGATCCACACCTAGATTACTCGTGTATCGGCTTAGCTTACTAACAGTAAAGGCAATGTCTGGTCGTGTACAGTTCATCAAGTACATCAGACTTCCTATCACTTTAGCATACTCTCCTTGAGAAACACCCTCAACTTTATTTTTCGATAGATGTAAAGTCATATCAAAAGGGGTTCTTGACACACTAGAATCATCTTTATTATATTTCTCAAGGATCTTATCAACGTAATGTGATTGATTTAAAATAAGTCCACTTGGCGTTCTCAGGATCTTGATCCCTAGAATCACATTAGCTAAGCCCATATCTTTCATGTGGAATCTTGAATGTAATATGTCTTTGGTAGATTTCACCATTTTGTCATTACTACCAACGATGAGCATATCATCAACATAAAGACACAGGATCACATATCCCTCTATTGTATCTTTGACATATACACACTTGTCACATTCGTTGATTTTAAATCCATTTGACAATATTACACTGTAAAATTTTTGATGCCAATCTCGTGGTGCTTGCTTTAAGCCATATATTGACTTCACTAACTTACACACTTTGTGTTCCAATCCAGGAACCACAAAACCCTCAGGTTGCGTAATGTAGATTTCTTCATGTAAATCTCCATTTAGAAAGGCAGTTTTTACATCCATTTGATGCACTTCAAGATTTCGCAATGCTGCAATAGCAATTATCATCCTTATAGATGCCATTCTCGTTACCGGAGAATACGTGTCAAAATAATCAATGCCTTTCTTTTGGCAAAAACCTTGAATCACAAGTCGAGCTTTGTATTTATCTATGGATCCATCTGCTTTCATGTTCTTAGTGAAAATCCATCTTGATCCTAGTGGTTTACATCCCGGAGGAAGATCAACCAATTCCCAAGTATGATTCTGCATAATAGAATCAACCTCACTCTTGAAAGCCTCTTTCCAGAAAGGACCATCGGGACAATGCACAGCTTCTGAATAAGACTGTGGTTCATTTTCGAGCAAGTAAGTTAAAAAATACCGCCCGAAGGATTTTTCTACTCTAGCTCTTTTGCTTCGACGAGGTGCATCCTCTTCTTCAAGTTCATCCATGCTTTCTTGTTCCTCATCACCACTATATTCATTTTCAGAATTAGTTTCACGTGTCCGTTTCGATGAACTTGAACTTGCTTCGGATTTTTGAGGAAATATATGTTCAAAAAATGAAGCATTTCTCGATTCCATTATAGTGTTCTTGTGTATGTCAGGGATTTTTGACTCGTGCACAAGAAATCTATATGCCGTAGTGTTAGGCACATACCCAATAAAAATACAATCCACAGTTTTTGGACCGATTTCCACCCTCTTTGGTTCTGGGACAAGAACCTTTGCAAGGCACCCCCACACTCGTAAGAATTTATAGGAAGGCTTTTTTCCTTTCCATAATTCATAAGGGGTTAACTCTTGATTTTTCCAGGGTATCCTATTCAAAAGATAATTTGCTGACGTGACAGCATCTCCCCACATATTGGTAGGCAACCCTGAACTGAGCAACATTGCATTGCACATTTCTTTCAAGGTCCTATTTTTACGCTCAGCAATATCGAAAAATAGACAGAATTATCTTCTATCAATATCGAAAAATAGTATGTTCTTCCAGAAAAATATTTCCAAAACAATATATATACATATATATATATTTGTCTGAATTTTTTTTTTCAAAAAAAAAAACTAGACCATAATCAAATTAGCACATTTGATTCACATAAATATATTCATATCCGAGCAGTGTATTGATATGCATACCATTACCACAATATCACTTAAATCAAATAGCAAAAAGTAAGCCTTAAAAGCATATAAGAATGACATAAAAAAACAAGTCAGTCCTCATCAAAATTATAATAATGGAGACTAACTTACTGGTCGAATAAAATAATAACTCATAAATTTGAATCAGTGTGTATTTTTTGTTATAATTGTGATTTCAGGAGTTGGTTATTAAGTGGGACCGCTGTGACCCCTCCAACCCCTAGGAATTATATATGGAGAAATGTCGGGAGTTGACGGAACTAGCTTGTCTGGTGATGGTAATACGCGTGTTACTGCTGAGGCAGTGCCTAATGTGGCGACCCTTGTGGTGCCAAATACGGCTGTACCGGTAACCGCTCACGCAGAAAAATCGGAGAAATTCAGTGGGCTGAATTTCAAGAGGTGGCAACAAAAGATGTTGTTCTACCTGACCACCTTGAACCTTGTGAGGTTCTTGACTGAGGATGCACCTAAGCTGAAAGAGGGTGAAACCGATGTTCAGCTTGTTAGTGCGGTACAAGCTTGGAACCACTCGAATTTCTTGTGCAGAAATTATATAATGAACTGTTTTAGTGATTCACTGTACAATGTGTATAGTGTGCTGAAAACGTCCAAAGCTTTATGGGACTCACTCGACATAAAGTATAGAACCGAGGATGCGGGTACTAAGAAGTTTATAGTGTCCCGACTTCTTGAGTTTATGATGGTGGATTCCAAGAAGGTGGTTAGTCAAGTTCAAGACCTTCAGATGATCATGCATGACATGGAAGCTGAGGGTATGCCCATGAATGAAGCCTTCCAAGTAACCGTTATTATTGAAAAATTACCCCCTGGTTGGAAGGACTTCAAGAATTATTTGAAGCATAAGCGAAAGGAGATGACAGTGCAAGACCTTGTCTTGAGACTCCGAATTGAGGAGGATAATAAGAATCGGTCTGTCTCTTCCTCTAGTGCTAATGTTGTGGAGGTCAAGAAGAACTCCAAGTTCAAGAAGGGGAAACCAGACAAGAGGTCCAACTTGGGACCTAAGGGTGGAGTTTCTAAAAAGAAATTTCAAGGAAAGTGTTTCAACTGAGACAAGATGGGTCACAAATCAACTGAGTGCAGACTACCGAAGAGGAAGAAGCACGAGGCCCACATGGTGGATGATGTGGCTCAAGATATGTCTGAAATCAGTCTCTCTGCTATGGTATCCGAAGTGAACCTGATCGGCTCTAACCCGAAAGAATGGTGGATTGACACTGGTGCTACAAAGCACATATGCTCTAGCAAGGAGTTGTTCCACACCTTCACACCAACTGAGACTGGAGAGAAGCTGTTTATGGGAAACTTTGCAACATCTGAAGTCCTTGGGAAAGGCAAGGTTGTGCTGAAGATGACCTCTGGCAAAGAATTGACTCTCAATGACGTCCTCTATGTGCCGGAGATACGAAGGAACTTGGTTTCTGGCTCGTTGCTGAACAAGCATGGATTCCGCATAGTGATTGAATTTGATAAGGTTATTTTGTCCAAGAAAGGAATGTTTGTGGGAAAAGGTTATGTAACCGAGGGGTTATTTAAGCTTAATGTAATGATTGTGAAGAGTATTAATAATAATAATAATAATTCTGCTTACTTGCTTGAGTCTTCCAATTTGTGGCATGGTAGACTAGGTCATGTTAATTATGAAACAATGCGTAGATTAATTAACTTGAACCATATCCCAACATTCCAAATTAGTTCGAAGCACAAATGTGAAATTTGTGTAGAGGCAAAATTAACAAGATCATCTTTTCAAACTATTGAAAGACATATAAAACCCTTGGATTTGATTCACAGTGATGTGTGTGATTTAAAATCAAATCAAACAAGGGATGGTTATAAGTACTTTGTCACATTTGTGGATGATAGTACAAGATTTTGTTATGTCTATTTGCTTAAGAGCAAAGATGAAGCTATAGAGAAGTTTGAGCTCTATAAAAATGAAGTTGAAACTCAACTTAAGGGAAAAATAAAAGTAATAAGAAGTGACCGAGGTGGTGAATATGTGTCACCGTTTGGTGAATTCTGTGCGAAACATGGAATTATTCATGAAGTCACTGCACCGTATTCGCCTCAATCAAATGGGATTGCTGAGCGTAAAAATAGGACCTTGAAAGAAATGTGCAATGCAATGTTGCTCAGTTCAGGGTTGCCTACCAATATGTGGGGAGATGCTGTCACGTCAGCAAATTATCTTTTGAATAGGATACCCCGGAAAAATCAAGAGTTAACCCCTTATGAATTATGGAAAGGAAAAAAGCCTTCCTATAAATTCTTACGAGTGTGGGGGTGCCTTGCAAAGGTTCTTGTCCCAGAACCAAAGAGGGTGGAAATCGGTCCAAAAACTGTGGATTGTATTTTTATTGGGTATGTGCCTAACACTACGGCATATAGATTTCTTGTGCACGAGTCAAAAATCCATGACATACACAAGAACCCTATAATGGAATCGAGAAATGCTTCATTTTTTGAACATATATTTCCTCGAAAATCCGAAGCAAGTTAAAGTTCATCGAAACGGACACGTGAAACTAATTCTGAAAATGAATATAGTGGTGATGAGGAACAAGAAAGCATGGATGAACTTGAAGCAGAGGATGCACCTCGTCGAAGCAAAAGAGCTAGAGTAGAAAAATCCTTCGGGCCGGATTTTTTAACTTACTTGCTCGAAAATGAACCACAGTCTTATTCAGAAGCTGTGCATTGTCCCGATGGTCCTTTCTGGAAAGAGGCTATCAAGAGTGAGGTTGATTCTATTATGCAGAATCATACTTGGGAATTGGTTGATCTTCCTCCGGGATGTAAACCACTAGGATCAAGATGGATTTTCACTAAGAAAATGAAAGCAGATGGATCCATAGATAAATACAAAGCTCGACTTGTGATTCAAGGTTTTTGCCAAAAGAAAGGCATTGATTATTTTGACACGTATTCTCCGGTAACGAGAATGGCATCTATAAGGATGATAATTGCTATTGCAGCATTGCGAAATCTTGAAGTGCATCAAATGGATGTAAAAACTGCCTTTCTAAATGGAGATTTACATGAAGAAATCTACATTACGCAACCTGAGGGTTTTGTGGTTCCTAGATTGGAACACAAAGTGTGTAAGTTAGTGAAGTCAATATATGGCTTAAAGCAAGCGCCACGAGATTGGCATCAAAAATTTGACAGTGTAATATTGTCAAATGGATTTAAAATCAACGAATGTGACAAGTGTGTATATGTCAAAGATACAATAGAGGGATATGTGATCCTGTGTCTTTATGTTGATGATATGCTCATCGTTGGTAGTAATGACAAAATGGTGAAATCTACCAAAGACATATTACATTCAAGATTCCACATGAAAGATATGGGCTTAGCTGATGTGATTCTAGGGATCAAGATCCTGAGAACGCCAAGTGGACTTATTTTAAATCAATCACATTACGTTGATAAGATCCTTGAGAAATATAATAAAGATGATTCTAGTGTGTCAAGAACCCCTTTTGATATGACTTTACATCTATCGAAAAATAAAGTTGAGGGTGTTTCTCAAGGAGAGTATGCTAAAGTGATAGGAAGTCTGATGTACTTGATGAACTGTACACGACCAGACATTGCCTTTACTGTTAGTAAGCTAAGCCGATACACGAGTAATCTAGGTGTGGATCACTGGAAAGCGATAACTAAAGTGCTTAGGTACTTAAGGTATACGCGTGATTATGGATTGCATTACTCAAGATATCCTGTTGTCCTAGAAGGTTATAGTGATTCAAACTGGATTAATGGTGTAAAAGGATCGAAGTCCACTAGCGGATATGTATTTACGCTAGCAGGTGGAGCGATCGCATGGAAATCTTCGAAACAAACGGTGGTAACCAAGTCTACCATGGAGGCTGAGTTTGTTGCTTTGGATAAAGCAGGAGAACAAGCTGAATGGTTACGCCAATTTTTAGAGGATATTCCAAGATGGGAAATGCCAGTGCCACCACTTTGTATACATTGTGATAGCACGACAGCAATTGGTACAACCGAGCGTGTACTATATAATGGAATGTCGAGACATATTCGTCGGCGACACAATTCCGTTAGACAACTACTCTCAACTGGAGTTATCACTATTGATCATATTAGGTCAAAAGATAACACTACGGATCCGCTAACCAAAGGGTTAACAAGAGAGTTAGTTGAGAAATAATCGAAAGGAATGGGACTAAAGCCCATAACAAAAGTCGATACAAAGGAAACCCAACCTTGTTGACTGGAGATCCCACGATCTTGGTTCAATGGGACAAACTAACTGTAAAGACTTAGTGAGATTACTGTGGGGGTTTTACTCTCGGGTCCATTCCTATGATGAAAAACAGTGATAAAATTCGGGTAAGGCTAAGCTATGCTTTTAATGATCCTTATGTGTCGATATGTCGAACAAATAATACTTTTGTATTGTTTAAGAGATCACCTACGTGAGTGAAGTGGGGTCGCTTCAAGAAGGAATTGTGGGGGCCAATTCTGGGTAAAACTCGCAGAACCAGGCTAAAGCTTAGGACCAAAATGGGATTAACAGTGAGAACTGAACAAATATAGGGAAAGACTCCAGTGGGGAATGTATCATCATTTAACAAAACAGAAGGGCAGTTCAAGGTCAACGCGACTACTGAAATTCTAGAAATGTAAATATGTTCTTACAAGGGAAGGTTCAAGGGTGTACGCCTACCTATCCTATGTTGGTTTCTACCGTGCTCTCTATCTCCGTGTCAAAGAGTCGTTTTGTAATGTCAATTTTATTCATGTGGGGGATTGTTAGACTATTTTGAATAAAAATTGGTACATTTTATTATTTTAATTTTTGTAACTCCTCTTTTAATTTTGTAACTCCTTTTTTGATTTTGTAACTCATGTAATAATGTAATATTATTATTGATTTGGGGGTTACAAAGTAATGGCTTTGGGGGTTACAAAGTTATGACTTAGGGGAGTTACATATCTTTACTCCTATATTAGGAGGCCTTGGTTCATTGTTTTGGGATACAAAAAATCACTCAAGTTTCATAGTTTTTCTTGCATTCTTCTTAGGCTATATAGGTTTCGTTTCTGTGAGATAGAGAGCATATTTGATCGGTTCGTAGGAGGCGGATCTCTAGTGCTTATGATCACCTCGTTTCGTTGTATCCTGGGAGACGAAAGCCACAAACAACCTTCAATCACCACGTGGAAGGGGCTCATCTATTTTAAGGATAGCGTGGTTTTCACGTGCCTCGAAACATTCTTTCAGTATTTTTTGTTATAATTGTGATTTCAGGTATAATCTCTTACTATTCTTCCTACAACTATTTCTATAAGGTATATATAGCCTACAAAATAACTGAAATAAGAAGTCCAAAAGATTATTGCATTTATAAACTGACTATTAACATGCCTTGCAATAAAAAGCTTGCAGGTACAGGGACATATAGAAAGCCAACATATGAATAAACTTGGGGGCATAGAAAATAGAAAAAAATAGATGGGAGCATAGCAAAATAGTAAAAATAGATGGAAGATCGTCTAGACCGCCACATCACTATCTACGGGACCCGCCCGAGATTTTACTTTATATAGATATATAGATACACCAACACAAAATAAAATTGTGAGACTTTTTAATGTATTTGAAATGACTAATTTATCCCCATGTTTAATGTTTAATTAAAAAATGTTGTTTGTGGGAATCGAACTTGAGTCTATCAAGTAACTTATGCATTCTCTTACCACTGCACCATACACGTATTTTCACATCATACACGTAATATGTGAATGTCATTTAACAGTAATGCATTTGTCTAATTTCAAAACATATAAAAATAATTATGGAGGTAAATTAAACTTAGGTTATATCTTTAAATTTTACATGTTCGTAACACTTGAGCACAATAGACATGTGTACGTAATCAATATACATATGTATGTGTTGCGTGAATATTAAATATTTAGTATTTTGATCATTGAAACTTGTTAACAATATGTTAGTCACGATTTTATTTGTACATTTATATATAATTTAATAATATATAGTTGTAGTCTACTTGAACATATTCCTGAATTATTTGGACTAACTTAAAACCCATGCGATGCACGAAATTTTGTAATACAATTTTTTTAATTTGAATTGAATTTTTTGGTTGGTGGGAATTGAACTTGGGTCATACAACAAATTTAGACTCAATCATACCACTAGGCTAGCCATTCATTTGAGTCATAAATCATACAAATAATATATGAATGCGTGTGTGCGACTTCAATGAGAAATAGTTGGAACATATGTATTTTTTTAAAACGAAAAAATGCATAACTTATTCGTTAAAACAACATACAAAATAAGATTAATTAATTGTAAAACTAATGTCTAAAATCTATTTTATATATAATACACGAATAAGACTTAAAATTCATGAGATATTTTTTTCATAATTTAAAATGACTAATTGACCTTTATATTGTTGTTTATATATAAAAAAATTCATTTTTAGTGGAAATCAAACTTGGACCATCAAGTTAACTTATGGATCTACATGTGTTTTACAATATTTTAACTTGTAAAATATTTTAATATTTATTAATTTATTGTATGTGTCTAGGCCACACTTTTACATGTATTTTAGATCATACACACAATATGTACGTGTATGATATATGAAATAATATTGGTTAAATATTATTGGGTTTTCAATGAGATTTGGACTTTTTATTAATTTTTATTTATTGATTAAAGAACCACATAAAATATATAATTGGGTTATATAAAATGATATTATAATTAATACTCCCTTTATTTTTGAATATTTGTCTCTTTACTATTTGGCACGTATTTTAAGGTGCTTCGATCACATAGTTAAAAATGTTATTTTTAAAAAGTTCTTTTTTTGAATAAAAAATTTGAATCAATATTTTTATTCAAAAATAAATAAATTTTAAAAATAACATTTTTAATTATTTGGTCAAAACACCTTAAAGTTCGTTCCAAAAAGTCAAGAAGCAGATATATTGAAACAAAGGGAGTATTATGGATACTATCCAACAATATATTAGAATGAAAATATTGAGTTGTCACGTAATATGAAAATTGTATATTATTACACAAGATGCAATAATTTATCAGTCAAACTCTTTGGGTTGTAAAAATATTTGGCTTAAAAAGACGAATCCTAAAAATAACGCATTACATTTTACATACAAATTGACTAATGTTCGATTTAAAATGTGACATTTGAAGAATAAAAGGTTCATATATAATATATGATGTATTATTTATAAAGGTAATTCAAACAAATATATATACAGGATCATGCGTAATATATGATTTGCGGAACTTATATATCATAGACATCACATATTGAACACTCAAATTCTATTCAATGGTCCACAATAAAATTAAAAACTGACAATCTTCAATGCCTTTTACAATTTACATCATACTAGCTGATAATCCGTGCGAAGCACGGGCACATATTGAACACGAGCCGAGATTAAAATATTAATATTAATAAATTAATAAATATTATTTAATTATGTAGTTATAGAGAATCGAATCAAAGATAAAGCTAAAAAAAATAAAATAAATAAATCTTGTATAATTATGTAACTATAAGAAATTGAACCCCGAATTTAATGATAACAAAATTTGATATTTTGGGTTGTTGGTACTATTGTCAATCATTAAAACATGGTTTTTCACATTATTAACGAGTATAGATATGACCTATCACAAACGCTGCAACAACTCACACTTCAATGACTAAGAACTATATATAAAACCCATACTAGAGCATGCCCCATGCCTTACACGGGTTTTCATGCTACTTAATTTATATACCTTGAATTCATCTCCTACCTGTCATAGTTTTATTAAAACTTTAATATTCCACTAATTACCATCGTTATCACCAATAATCATCATCATCGTCATTAGTACTCGCCACACGATGGAATAGATGAATGACAAAATATTAAATTTGAAATATAAATTGTATGATTAAGATTTAATTTAAATATGATCGACTGGAATTTTGTATCCAAATTTAGTCGGGGGGAGGGGGAGGGGGAGGGCGAGAATGGAATAGATGAATGACAAAATATTAAATTTGAAATATAAATTGTATGATTAAGATTTAATTTAAATATAAAAAATATGTGATTAAAATCAAATTTCAATTCTCATTTGAATTAAAGTTCTCATTAAGCAAGCCTTTAATTATATACATCCATCCTTATTTATAAAGATGGTGCATTTTTTAAATAAGAGAAAAAGGATCCTGAGGGAACTTTTCTTAAGATACATGTAAAATAACCTTTAAATCTTGCTGGGCCCGTAGGGTTAATTAAAAATTTCTAAATTTACTAAAATGCCCACCCCATTTTTATATATAAAAATTAGGAATCTCAGGAATCTGAGATATATTTTAGGCTCCCCACTCTCTTTAAATACATCTCTCATATTTTTCGAGAAATTATTTTTCCGAAAAAAAAATTTCGGAGAAATTTTTCACGGAAAAAGTTTTCTAAAAAATAATTTGAAATTATTTCTTTGAGAAACAATTAGAAAATGAAATTAGACACTAATTTTTATGAAAAATATTTTCCGGAAAAAATATTTACCGGAAAAATATCTTATAAGAAAATATTTTCCATAAAAACATTTTCCAAAGAAAATATTTTCTTGAAAATATATTCCAAGAAAATATTTTCTAAAATTAAATTATTTCCCGGTTAACAATTTTAATTTCTCGTTTTAACTATACTAGCTTATAACCCGTACAAAGCACGGGTTACTTTTTTTTAATGTTTCATAATTTGCTTATGGTATAATATAATATAATAAATATTAATTTTAATATGTTATTGGAAAATTTCGAACCTTACATCTTTATAAATAATAATTTTTAGTATTAAATATAAATTAATATGTTGTTGAAGGGAATCGAACCTTAGACCTCTGTATACAACAACTTTTATTATTATTGCATCTAACTGTCATGATCTATTTGAGATGAAGATTTAACGGTTGTGAATGAGGGATAACAAAAAATGAGGGATAACAAAAAAAAAGGGTAACCAACTACAAATTATATCCCTTTTTGCTGAGCGATAACAAAAAAAAAGGTAACCAACAACAAATTATACCCCTTTTTGCTTATTATAATATAGTATAGATAGCTGTTGAACTTTGTGTCCTTAGTGAATTCTTTGATATAGAAGTAGCATTGTAATAAACAATTGTGTTGCCCATCTGAATGTAACATCTGGTCTACTAGTCGATGAGAATGGTTGCAAATTTGCAATTATATATGCAATAGTTATCGGGACGATGCGTGCAGCCAAAAAACAATGTAGAGAACTGGCATACGACATCGAACTAGTACTATTTTTTCTTTAAATAAGTAGATTTATATGTCTTACAATGAGCATTTGTTCTCAATAAATATCGGGTTGAGTGATAATCGAACCCAAAACCTGGGACATCGAACTGCTACTATTTAAGTGTTTGATATAACGTTGCACCTAGGAATATACACCAAAGGTCTCAAAAAGTTGCAAAACACCAGCAAGGTATGCTACTTTGCTCCAAACTTAAATTTCAATAAGAATTATCTGACGGAAGTCACGAAATTCATGACATTCAGGGGACATGCTTCATCCTTGCCCTAAACTCTAAGAGAGAAGCACTTACCAATGGAAAAAGAGGGAGGGGTAACAGGGGTAACCGACACAGCGACACTACCAAGCGAGCCTCAGCAGCAAGTCATGAGCCTTGAAGCATGTGTAGGGCCTTGATCCAACTAGAAGTCTCTGATTTCATAAGCTAGACATGGGAAAGAGCAAACACTGATAAAGAACGAACACAAAACCTAACTGAACCTTACTGGAACTAGTATCTTAATATCCACATTCAAAACAAATACATAAAATATTTAATTACATGTAAAATCATACTACATATCTACGGTTTACAATCCCCAGCCTTGATTTTATGATCTTTTGGAACCTCTTGTCAGTATCAGACCAATCATACAATTAAGTTAGTTGGTAGACTCTATAGTTATACACACAAATCACAAATATCTGTGGCATGATTGCATCTCCCTAGACCATCTACAATTTTAGCTGGTGAAAACTTATGTCCAATCCAAGTGAACTCAAAAGAACCAACAAAGATAAATGGCAGTCTCCCTTGAACATCTTATGATGACGATATCATAACAAACAACATCACTTATTAGAAACTACAAGCAGAATACACAGATTATTTCATTAATACACACAGATATTCACTTGTCATGACTGACAGAAAATTATACAATGGTACTTAAGACAAGCTTTTGTGCACTGATGGATCAGAAATAATTTGGGGCTCAAATTGAGGCTCCACATAACGAGCAAGCAAATCTTTATAAAGCTCATATCTAGCAGTCATTTGGAAACCCCATTTGTCCTTAACTTGTCTACACAGATTAAGATCCATATCCGATATCATTAATCCATCTCTATGTCGGGATAAAGAAGGCGTACATGATGCATCTGGCGCAGAAAAGTGACTAGAGCCATAGAAATGTCCAAAATCACTGTGTTGAGGCTTACCATCACCTGAGGTAAATGGGTTTGGGAAGGTCTCAGTTCCAACACGATTGATTGATCCAACAAAGTAACTGTTAGCAATAGCAGCATTCCGTGCCTGCAAACATGTCCACAAGTCAAACTTATCCTATCAATCAACTTAAGAGATTGGATGAACCCAAGATTTAAAGCTGGAATATGTGTGCAAGAAATGAGTGGCTGACCAATCATTTATGTAAGCAAATAATTTGATTTCATTTTAAAGAAAACGATGGTGTATATACACAATTGTGAATGAAATCATGTAAACATTCCTTGTACTTCACTAAAACTGTGACAGATCAGGTAAATGCAATTTCAAACAAGTAGTTAGCAAACTCACCAGCATTCCATATACATTACTAAAACTGCAAAATTAACATTCATGCTTGGAAAACAAATCAAACACTAGTAATTACATTTAAAATTATATTAGGCAAGTACTAGATTTATAATGGGCCTGCTTGAGAACTTACATATCTTGCGGATTTCCAAGTTTTTCAGATGGGTGGAGGTTGTCTATGATTATTTGTGGATTCTGACCTATACATATACACACACAGACACGCCTAATTTATAAAAATTTCAGTTACAGCAATACAATAAAAACTCAATAAAAACTCAACACATGAGTTTTCATTAAAAAAGCTGCTGTCTGTGTGGATATACATTGATTGATGTCTACAAAATCCACATCTAATCATACAGCACTACCCATCTGGAAAACATGACTTTGGAGCTACGAAGCACCGACACGGATACGGCGACACGGGATACGGGACACGGGGATTCACCAATTATCAAAGAGTCCTGGTTACGGGACACGGCAAAAAAATAGTAACAAAAAATATATAATTTGTAAATGTCAAATATTAGACAAATTCATAATAATAATAATAATAATAATAATAATAATAATAATAAAAGTTTCTTTCACAATATAAACATAAGAAAGTAACAGATTCAGTGTTATATATGTGGATGTATGTATATATGGGCGGATGCAGATATATCAGATTGATAAATCAGATTTCTTTTGGGGCCTTTTTGAGGTGGGCTGAGTCGGTCACGTGTCCGCCCTGTGTCGGAAGCGTGTCAGAGCCATGTCCCCTGGCGTTTGTGTGTCGACACGCGTACAGCACCCTTTTTGCCATGTCCGTGCTTTCTAGCTTTGCAGCAAGTCCATACAGAATGTGATGGAATCAGACGACGGAGATGAGGAAATATCATATTTAATTAGCCTCCATCTATGTTCAAACACTTATCTCCATGTGTGTCGGTGGGTCTGATGGCAATAAAAATTGAAGATATTTCCTCATCAGTCTCGTCCGATTCGACCGCATTTGCATTACTGAAGGGCATCTCCTGGAAACTCATGTTTTCAGATGGGTGGTGGACTGGTGGTGGTGGGGAACACCAATATTTATACACAACAGACCACCCTAGGATTAATGAAAACTATGGGAACAGTAATACAGTGGGCGTACCTGGCATTGTAAATAGAATGTCTAATGTATTTTCATAATATCAAGACTTGAAGTTTAAAAAAAAAAGCCCAATTTAAATTTCACAGAAGATAAATCACACGGAAATTTTTTAGTAATTAAGTTTTGTAAAAATTATACAATCCAATACTTTAGATTCAACCCAGTATAGATTTAGACATCAACAATTACCTGGCCCAGTAAGAATTCAATACCAAGTTACCAACCTTACAGCCCATTTAAATTCCAGTGTAACTATCAGTGATTAATTTTTCTTTAAAGTGTACAAATTAAAATTACGCAGTTTTAGTAATGTGTATGGAATGCTAGTTAGATTGTTACCAATAGCTTAAAAATGCATTTACAAATCTTTTTCAAACTATCAGTTCCTGCAAGTAGGCTTAAAGAACCAAAATGAGCAAAAGACAGTTAAGTATAGGAAAAAGAGAAAAACCTCGATAGGCCACATCGGTTCGCTTAGTTCACCAACAGTAGCTGATGGGTTGAAAACAATTTCAGCACCATTTAAGCCAAAAGCCAACCAGTTAAGGGGATGGTGCCTTCCATAACAAATATTAACAGCAATCTTTCCATAAATGGTTTCAAATACAGGATGCCCAGTATTTCCCTCCATATAATATGTACTCTCATTAAAATCACCAACTCTGGGTATATGATTCTGCCATACAGTAACCAAGTTTTCAGCTTAGCATGACAGCCTGGAGCAAATTATCAATGACAACGAACATGTAAATATGTACAAATAATACCTTGCGATGCTTGCCAATAATGTTTCCATGATTACCAATTACGACAGCAGTATTCCATATTGTCTCCCCATGTTTCAAGTCTCTTTCAAGAATTGGACTTATTATGACCATATTGTATTTTCTAGCAAATTCCTGAAGAAACTGTGTTGATTCTCCATCAACTGGCTCAGCAAATTCACACCATCTTTTCTCGCGAGTGCAAAATGCAAACGGCATTGTCCATGCTTCCTGTTAAGAATACTAGCAGTTACAGTTGACTTGTAAACGTTCATGCTACATATAATTTCAGTTTTTATGCCAAGTCTTACTTGTAAGCATAAAATATTGACTCCTGAAACACCTGCAGCATTGATTATGGGCTTCAACTTCTGAAAAATGGCTCTTTTTTGGTCCGAAAAGGATGCAGTAGTGGGAAGAGCTATAGAATTCTGAATGAGAGCAACTCTTACTACTCGAGGTTCTCTAAATATCTCCTTGTCCGCACGAAAGGAATATGCCTGGGAGAACACAGAAAGTAGTAATGAGATAGTATCAGATACTGTTCTACTATTTTTAATTTCTTAAATGATGTATCTGAAGCACATGTATTCCCGTGCTTCACATAACTTGCAAAAAATATCTTATCTGGTGGTACCTGAAGATCAAAGTCCTGTTTGAGGGATAGCTCCTTGGCAGATTCGGGAATATGTATGGATTCCAGAGGTTTCCCACAATTCAGACCAAGAAGCACACGACTCACTTCCTAAAAAGTGTACATTTATCTATTAAAAAAGCTTTGGAAAAAAATAGTAACGCCATCATTAGATACGCATCTTTTAAAACAGAAAGGTAGTGACCAGACTAATCTTTAAAGTTTAAAGTGCAGACTGAACAACAGTTCTGTCAGTCTGTCAAGAGAAAGACATATACTGATGTGATGTATAATAATCTACTGACAAATTTGAACCAATAAAGCATCCACAAAACTTCAAAGAATTTGGTAAATCTAAGAAAGTAAAATCTAAAAATCAAGTACTTGAATAAGATAGTATTATTATTTATTAGTCTTCTTCAATAATAAAGTTGAAATCATCCCTATTAGACACTAATCTGCAGCACTACAAATCTAATGCTATATTCCAAACTAAGGACAACATAGATGTATATTTCAATTCAAGTAAAAGCCAATCTATGATCCTAATCTAACCATTTCACTCTAGCTAACTAAATAAATTCTACTCCATCATCTATTCATACATGTTAAATGTGACGGGGTGATCTAGAAACCTCCATAAACTTCCGAGTATAAACCAACAAAATTATGTATAACAAGACCATCCATACTCAATAAAAGAAAGAGCGAGATACTTACTCCAACATATATAAGCTGGTTTAAAATTGCGGGTGATGTAAATAAGAAGCAAATGACTGTAAACCACGTAGACCCGCTGTAGAACCAGGGGGGAGGGCCTAGAGCCCTACTGAAATTTCAAATTTTAGTAATGATACATTCATATCTAACTTATCCACATATAATGTCCTAACTCAGCCAATAACAGAACAAGATTGATCCAGGTTTGAAATTCAAATCTTGCTCAAGTCATATTTTTTCCCTCTAACTTCTAAATTTAATTGTAAGAAATTATATCTAACTTTTATTGTTGTTCATCATACATATTATGCCAATGCAAGAAAACCTGAAACTTTAAATTCCAGCTAGTGCAGATACACCACCCTCCCTACAGTAGGCTCAACAATCCAGTTTGGCCTGACAGAACCAATATCACTTGATGGGCCAAGCAAAGCTGATATTCGGAGGAATGCCATGTAGGAGAAGGTTCAATTTGAAATGGGGGAATCTAAGTCTACAATTAAGGAATCACCAATCTCCCTACAGAAGGCTCCAACAATCCAGCTTGGCCTGACAGAATCAATGTCGCTTGATGGGCCAAGCAAAGGTGATATTTAGAGGAATGCCGTGTTGGAGAAGTTCATGATCACTTCAGGGGTGTATGAGAGCTTAGAAGAAAGCGTAAGGAGAGAAGAAGTTCTTGCACAAATTGGACAGATTGCAAAGAATTGGGTAAAGCAAGTTACCCGCCTGAGAGGGTGCACTGATAAAATGGTTGAAGGCGCAAACGCTGTGATATTTCCTTCTTTATGTGTCTGTTGATAAAATGGGCTAGCAAGCAAGCGATATTGGTTCTTTCGGGGCAAACTGGATTATAGGATCCATTGGCTAATACAAATTAGAAAAGTAAGTGGTTGTTCAAGATCATATCTTTAAGCTCCTAATTATCAAGATTTTCTTTTTTCAAAAGGTACTAATAATCAAGATTATCTTTTTTGGTCTTAATAATCAAGATTACTACATGTAAAACTGTAAAAAAAATTGACCCAGAAAAGATATAGCAAAAAAGAAAAAATCTTTAATGATTAGTAGTAGTACCTGAAAAAGATGGGGTGGGAGAGAGGCTTGGAGGAGTTGATGAAGAGAGTCAAAGCCACAGATTGATCCGGCGTCGTTTGATGAAGTGGGTCTGGCTGCTTTAGCTTTAGCTTCAGCTTCTCCATTTTCTATCTTGGTTGCTTCTTTTTCTTCGTTTCTCTCCATTTCAAATGATTAATTGGATCAATACTCAAAACTGATTTGTTATAGACTTATAGTATGTACTTTGTACTCTGCTGTGCTGGCCAGCTGGTGTACAACTGTACTGTACATATAATTTTTTTAAGCACAAATTTTTTGAATTTTTGTTTGAGGAAAAGGATCCTGAGATACATATATAATAATTTTTAAATATTGCTGGGCTCGTAGGGTTAATTAAAAATCTCTGAAATAACTAAAATACCCATCCCATTTTCATATATAAAAAGCTAAAGTAGTTATCTCAGGGAACTTACCAGAGATATATCTCAGGTTCCCTACTCTCTTTTTGTTTTTTTTTCTGATATTGTTTGTTTATTTTAGTAGGAGAAAAGAGTTCTCAAATCGTTACCAAAATCAAATGCTGAGTTGTCAAAATACAATTGGTTATTCTCTCATGAATGAGATGTATTCCTCATGCATACATATGAATTTCACGAATAAAATTATGTGTAATTCAAGAATGTTTTCGGGATATATAACATTACTCTTTTCTATATGTGTGAATGTGTATAACTTAAAATGGTATTATTTAGAGAGGTTGGGGTGGGCCCAATCAAATATAGATTGTATTTTGTGAATATCTCAGTAAAAAGTTCACTGAGATCAATCTTAGGATCCTTTTTCTCTTATTTAGAATATCTAAATATAGAATAGACTCAATTTCACACTTTGATTTTACGCATAAGAGCATCTCCAACCTGTTAGTTAAATTCATCTATGTGTCACCTACATGGCATCTATGTGGCATATTTTAGATATTAGGTAAAAATTCAATACTCCAACCATTATCCATTAGCAAAAAAATATAGATAACTAAAATTGGGCTAGCTACATTTGTAAAACCTCTAAATCTATTAGGTATAATTTTAGATAATATAATTATACATAATACCATTGGAGTAAACCTAGAACCTCTTAGCTATAATTTTAGATAATTATCAATATATTATATTATAGCTAACAAATATACATAACACCCTTAAATATGCTCTAACGAGCATATTCAACAAATTTGAGTCGTGTCCGAAATAATTTGTTATATATAGTAATAGACTAATAGTTAGTATATCATATATGATAAATGAAATAATCTCTAGTTACTTTGTCTTATACGTATTTTTTAATGTAATCAGTAGTAGATAGCAGTTCAGAATGCAGATAGTGTGTATCTGTTGGACTTTGTGTGTTATTACTGAATTCTTCAATATAGAAGTAATACTGTATTAAACATTTGTTGGCTCTTTGAATGTGTTATATTTGCAGCAGTGATCGGAACTATAACTTCAGCAAAAGCCAAACCATGTATAGTTTAGCCAAACCATGTATAGTATAGCTCAATGTATAGTTTAAGTTCAATGAATTAGACACCAAGTGAACAGTATTTTATTGACGACTACTCTCAACCAGCACATCATACTTGCGAAGATAGACAGAATCAAGATGTCCATAAGAACACTGTCCCACAATGCAACCAGGTATTATGATGTTGAGAGCAAAGCCAACCAAGCACTTATCTTGTTCGAGTAAACTGCAGAGTGCATGATCTACTGTTGTGTTCTTCTTTCCCAACATAAAAGTAATAGAGTATTCTGCATTTTTCAAAAAATAAATAGTTCTACAAGGTGAACAGGTCTAAAACCATAAGAACTTGTTCTTGATCAGTGCTAAGGTGCTTTGACAGATTCAACAAGTATGATCTAAAAAGGCAATGATACAAAAGAAGCTAGTGTACAAATTGTCGGGGAACTCATAAACTAATTACTACTCCAAAACTCTTTCCCATTTAAGGGAAGTGGTCAGGTGTGAGGAAGACCTGGTCAAAATGTAGTACTTGTCATGACGATCCAGAAAGTATGAATGCTTGAAGAAGGCTCTGAGCTGCCTGGGTTTCATCAGGATTCCCAGATATAACGACAATTCGGTCACTTGTTCCAGCGCGAGGCTCGTGAACTATAACTTTTGCACCCGAAATCTGATCCAAAACCAACAAAACGATCGATAATATTTTTACAATTCCAAAATAAGAACATAAAATTGGGTTATGAAGGACAATTCAGATGAATAATTAGACGAAAAGCACCCTACTGCCTCACTGCAAGGCCTTTAAAACAAAGCTTCATGAAAAAATTAAGGACAACTTTTTTGCAATATTTTCTGGTCACACGTTTAATCAACTAATTAACATGCAATACAAGTTGTCACAAAAAAAAACATGCAATACCATTACCTGTCTTAAACGAGTAAGATTGCTACCATTTTCCCCGTATACACTATACAGAGCCCATCACATTCTCAGGAACTGCTATCTCGATTGTTGTATTTGTTACTACAATAGCTCTATTAGCACTGCAAGACACTCAAATAGGTGAAATTAGCTAATGAGCACAATTTGCTAAAAGTCCAATCAAAGCACAATTAGGAGATAGGACGGAATGCACAAGTGCACAGGTCCACCTTTTTGGGAAATCAATAAATTTAATTATTAGAGTCTGGCATACAGGTCTCAGAATAGAAATATGTGACCGAGTGGCTAATATATGCTATGCAAACCTTATAAGTGTGCAGCTACAGTTTTTAAAATTACCAAGTGGATATTTGAAGTACAACCCTTATATTTTTAATTTAAAACAAATTTATATACTACTTTTTGCCAACTTTAGTATTATCAATACTGTTATTAAACACAAAGAAATACAACTGGTATTGGTTATGATGTATTCTTTTTCATCCATTTAAATGCTTTTATACAATTTGAACCTTCGAATTTACATGTCTACACAATTCGAAATTTCCCAAGAAATTAGCATTTAAATCTTATTATTGACCATCAACACAATCAAAACCTTGACCTGGACAGGACTTCCGGTTTCTTTGGCAGAAACACCACCTGCCACTGCTATGGAGCGGCAAGCATAAGACACCAATGGTTTAAAACTGTGATGGGACAGGTAGGGAAGGAAGTATTATAAATTTGGATGCAGTGGGATGGAAATTGGTGGCCTAGCAGAAACGATTTAGAAAGAGAAGTTTGGCCGGCAATGAAGAATGTCACCAACGAGGAAGGGAAGATCCTTTCTTCGTATTAATGCAGGACAGGATCCAAGAAACAAGGTATTATTATTATTACAACAACACAATAACAAGGATAAACTTGGGAATTTAAAATTCACTACCCGAATGGTTTTCCGGCTTTTCCCAACCGCACAAGGGAGAATAAACTATGCATCACAATCCATAAATGAAAAGGAGACTCAGTTTATCATTCAATAAAATTCTCAATAATCAAGTCTTATTAAATAGAGGTATAGCCTAAAGTTTTAAAGATAAAACCCTTTTGGACTAAGGTCCATATACAATTAGAATTGTTATCATAAACTAAAAAACTAGAACCAACAAAAATGTTATACACAATTTTTTCTGAATACTAAATATATGAAAACTGTATCTATACTATATTATAATGAAAACATTAAAATTTTGGTATTCGGTATCTAGGAGGGATTATAGTTGGTAGGTGGTTGGAACGAAATATAGTAGGTCGGTATCTGGGCAGGGTATTAATAGCAAAAATATAAGTTACTTAGTATTTAGTCTTTTGAGCAGGATTAAACAATAAATCGTGGACTTTTTAAGATCAGATTTTAGATAGTATTCAAACTGGGTTAAAATATAATAAACATATGGATTTAATATTATACAAATATAAGTTGTTTAGTATCTAGTTTTTTGGTCGGATCAAATAACAAAATCATGGACTTTTTACGATAAGATCTTAGATAATAAAAACGTGGATTATATAATCATTTGAGCCAGATTAAATAATAAAAATATGGACCTTTTTAGATAAGATGTTAGATACTAATAATATGGATTAGTTACCTTTTCAGGTCGGACTAGAATTTTTACATATAGGATCTTAGCTAATATATATATGATTTATGGAAGTACAACTTCCTAATCGAAAAAATAAACCTAAGGCACGTGTCCAAATTGATCACATCTAATACTGCAAGTTAAAACTATTAGATTCACCTAAGGGTAGAGACTCAATGAACCACCAAAAAAGACTCTTTTTTACTGCTATCTATTGTTAAAAATATATTGCATCAGGGTGCAGGTCCTGCAGGAAAACCAGAGAACCTACAATAATATTAACAGTGACAACCCTTAAATCCTAGATATCCTTTCCCAAACATATACACATTTAAATTTTGACAAGTATATGGTTATATAACAATATGTCCATTTATCCACAGTGCATTAAATTAAAAAAGAAATAATTATGTGTTAGGTAGGTTTACGCTATGCCAACCTGCCAAGTTCGGCACCACCATCAACAGAATTTAATTCTTTTCCATTATCCAAGGCGCTCCTTGACTTTAATCCAGCTCCTGTCTAAAAGTAAAGACATTCTGATGCATCAGAAACCTTCGAAAATCATATGGATGAAGAGAATGAGGACAAACAGGAAATTTACCTGTGGGGACCCGTCCAAATTTTGAGAAAGCCCGAGATCACCCATCCTCTGAGTTAAAGTAGTTAGTCGATGACCACCATTCCTCATTCCAGCACCATTTTGCACTTTGTTAGAGAACTGATTATCACGCAGTCTACCAGTTACAGTATATAAAGCCTCTTGCACACTTACAAAATCGCCTGTAATCTGATAATTGAATAACCATTCTTAGTACATCCAAGTGCAAATTTCGTACATTAAGTGTACTAGTTAGATAACACACTTCCATTTACTTGTTCTTTCTTTCTTTATATTTTTTGCATAAATTAGACACGAATTATCATTAAGTAGGTAAATACGAGATATAGCTGCAATAAGCATGGAAGATGGCAATATAAGCTATAATGATATTCATGCAAATCCTGAGAACTGCTAAAAAATATTGAAAAGACCTAAAGGTCCAGTAGGAGATATGGAAAATAACAACAGCAAAAGGCACGGTTTCAAGTATAAATAGTAAGTAAAGGAATCTTAAACTACATGTATATACAGACTAGTTACTAAGTGAACAGTTCCACTTTATTATAAGATCTGTTGGTTGGAGAGGCAAGATTTCCAAATCCATGGACGTCTAAGGAGTGACAGTCAAAGGCAGGTAACCGATGGTCATATCATCAAATAGGAACTTTTAATAGGGAATAATTTTTAATAAGCCTCAAACTGCAACAAGTAGCTTTATCTACAGAAACAGGGTGGCCCAAAGAAATAGCATGGTGTGGAAATCAGAATTCTATATATCATTTAGGAAAAGATGAGGCCTTTATATAGGCTGTGTACAAACAAGAAAATATTTGGTAATAAGTGCCAAATATTCAGTATTAACTACCTACGATCCTATACAACTATGCCAGCATATAATTTATCTATCTATGGAAACTGTATCAATAATACAATCTGATTCCTACTCTAAAGGGATCCTGAATCACGGATACTATCTTCAACACCCTCCCTCAAGCTGGTGCATAGAGATTCGACATGCCCAGCTTGCAAACTAACTCATTAAAACTTTCCTTCGATAAACCTTTAGTCAAAATATCAGCCTGTTGTTGCTTGCTGGGAATGTACACAACACATAATTCCTTACCTTCAATTTTTTCTTTAATGAAGTGTCTATCAATTTCAACATGCTTGGTTCTATCGTGATGAATTGGATTATGTGCTATGTTTATCGCTGACTTGTTGTCGCAGTACAACTTTAGCGGCTCAATTCTTTGAAGTTTTAATTCTCGAAGCATACGTTTTATCCAAATTAATTCACATACTCCTTGAGCAAGAGCTCTAAGTTCAGCTTCAGAACTGCTTCGAGCTACTACTGACTGTTTCTTACTCCTCCAAGTGACCAGGTTTCCCCAAACTTTAGTGCAATACCCTGTTGTGGATCTTCTGTCTTCAACTGATCCTGCCCAGTCCGCATCTGTAAAGGCTTCAACATTACGCATTTCATTCTTTTTAAATAACAATCCAGTCCCTGGTGTTTTCTTCAGATAGCGTAAAATTCTGTAAACAGCTTCCAAGTGTTCTTCTAATGGATTATGCATATATTGACTAACGAGACTCACAGCGAATGCAATATCAGGCCTCGTATGGGATAGGTAGATCAGTTTGCCCACTAGTCGCTGATACATTCCTTTGTCAACTGGTTTTTCTTTTGTTACCTGCTTGAACTTGCCTTTTGGTTCAACTGGTGTTGCCACAGGTTTACACCCACTCATTCCAGTTTCTTTAAGAAGATCCAGAATGTATTTTCTCTGAGATAAGACAATACCTTGTTTTGTTCTTGCAACCTCCATTCCTAAGAAGTACTTCATTGGACCAAGATCCTTTACCTCGAACTCTTTGGACAAGACACCTTTAAGTTTTTCTTGTTCTACAAAATCATCACCTGTTATTATCATGTCATCAACATAGACAATAATGATAGTTATCTTACCATCAGGTGAGTGTTTGAAGAATAAAGTGTCATCTGATTGAGCCTGCTTGTAATTATGTTTCTTGACCACTTGTTTAAATCTTTCAAACCATTCCCTTGAAGATTGTTTCAGACCGTAGATGGTTTTTTTCAAGCGACAGACGTTTCCAACTCCATATCTATTCTCAAATCTTGGTGGAATTTTCATGAAAATTTCTTCTACCAGATTTCCGTTGAGAAAAGCATTTTTTATATCTAGCTGTTGTAAGGGCCAATCGAGATTTGCTGCAATGGATAATAAAACTCTCACAGTGTTTAACTTGGCAACGGGAGCAAATGTCTCGTTGTAGTCCACACCATATGTTTGAGTGAACCCTTTCGCAACTAGTCTTGCTTTATAACGGTCTATCGTTCCATCAGCTTTGTGTTTGACTGTAAATACCCATTTACACCCCACTACATGTTTATCCGCAGGTCGATTGATTATTGTCCATGTGTTGTTGGCTTCCAATGCCCCAATTTCCTCGAACACTGCTTTCCTCCATTCTTTGTGTGAGAGTGCTTCAGATATATTCCTGGGAATTACTACCTGATCAACTTTTGCCAAGAAAGATTTATAGTGTGGTTTTAGTTTGCTATAACACACATATCTGGACATCGGATGTTGAGTACAACTTCTGACTCCTTTTCTTTTTGCAATAGGTAACTCAGACTCGGCTTCAATCATACCTGAAGTCTCAACATCATGCAAAATGGGATCAAAAGAGGGAGAGGGATTACTTACATCAGGAATTGTCTGTAGGTCAGATTCATGAGATGTTGGAGCAGTAGTTGACTGTATAACTTGATTATTCTTTTGTCTCCGAGAATAAACTAAAGTTTCTTTAGTTTTAGGCAACTGAGATTGTTTTTGCTGGTCAAAAAGAGTTGTATCGTGTTCTGATATATTAGGAGAAGCTTTTGGAAGACAAGTATTCCAATAAGAAACATCACTCACAGTCCCTCCCTGAAGTGAATGGTTGGGATAAAAAGGTTTTTCTTCATTAAATGTAACATCAAATGAGGTGTACATACGACGAGTTGAAGGATGATAGCACTTGTAACCCTTTTTGGTGGTAGAGTAGCCTAAAAAAATGCATTTTATAGCTCGAGGATCAAATTTTGAATTATTTTGACCATGGGTATGAACATAAGAAACACAACCAAATGTTTTTAGGGGAAGATGAGAAACAAGTTGTGTATTCGGATATGCTTTAAGGAGTACCGAGAGTGGAGTGTGGTATTTTAGTACTCGAGATGGCATTCTATTGATAAGATAAACAACGGTAAGGATAGCCTCACCCCAAAAATGTTTCGAAACTGAAGTTGTGAATAAGAGTGCTCTAGCAATATCTAATATGTGTCGATTTTTGCGTTCAGCAATTCCATTTTGCTGGGGTGTACAGTATGAGAAGCATCAGATGTGATTTGAGGGATAGAAGCATTTGCTGAAGTCCGTAGGGAGGAGAGCCGCAAGAGAGTCATGTTGGGATCTTCCGTTGCTGTTGATACGGATCAATCTGCACTTACTACTCATCGTAATAATATTCATCGAGAACGACCTTGGTGCACTCATTGTAGCAGGGCTGGTCATACAAAAGAAACCTGTTGGGTTCTTCATGGCAAGCCAAGTGACTGGAAACCTCGCTCTGATACCATGTGGAAATCAGAATTCTATATATCATTTAGGAAAAGAAGAGGCCTTTATATAGGCTGTGTACAAACAAGAAAATATTTGGTAATAAGTGCCAAATATTCAGTATTAACTACCTACGATCCTATACAACTATGCCAGCATATAATTTATCTATCTATGGAAACTGTATCAATAATACAATCTGATTCCTACTCTAAAGGGATCCTGAATCACGGATACTATCTTCAACATTGCTGAATTGTTTTTAGATACTGTAGAATCTGATGTGTTTTCTGTGTTTTCTAGAGAGCCTGCCATGAGAACTAGGCTGAGAATGAAAAGTTATTTTTTTATAGAATTCTTGGGTGGAGCTCTGATACCATGTGGAAATCAGAATTCTATATATCATTTAGGAAAAAATGAGGCCTTTATATAGCTGTGTACAAACAAGAAAATATTTGGTAATAAGTGCCAAATATTCAGTATTAACTACCTACGATCCTATACAACTATGCCAGCATATAATTTATCTATCTATGGAAACTGTATCAATAATACAATCTAATTCCTACTCTAAAGGGATCCTGAATCACGGATACTATCTTCAACACATGGTATCATAAATAGCCAGGGCCCTTTTCTCAAGCCAATTCACTTGGTGAATCACACTACCACTTCTCAATTTTTTTTCATACTACTAACTTAAATCCATTAATCTAATACTGAAAGAGAAGGAAACCCCAGCAGTTAAAAAATCTCTATCAACTAATAGCCTATTTTCAATGCAACCAAGTCAGTTGGGAACAATGAAAAAAATATGTGATCAAACCCATAAACTTACGCGAAATAAATATATGAGACTGGGCTGTTCGGAAGAGACTATCACACTCAAACTGTAAGAGAAACTAAGAAACTGCAATATTAGTACTTTTTAAGCAAGAAAAAGATGAGAAGAATGTAAAACGAAGACATACGCATCAACTAGAACTTCTTTTCTAACTACGTGAATCGCTTTTGAGCTATAGACCCGGATATCATAAAAAATGGTTTCTCTTAATTATCAACCTGAAAAGTAAAGTAGGATGAGACATTACACCTGTACTACTTGATCATTTTCTGCAACGCACTTCGGGACTTCGTCGCCACCAATTATACGTATGTAGGCCCCAGTTTCCCTTCTCATCTCTGAAATAATAGCGCCTCCTTTACCCAACAAACAACCAACTTGGTTTGATGAAACTACAACTTGTGCAGCAACAGGTGATCGTTTTCCACCTGAATCGATTCCCTTCGAATAGCCAGCATCAATAGATTTATTGAAGACAAGAATAACAGCATTTTGTGCAGCCGAATACCGCGACTCTGCATTCTACACGAGTAAAACAAACAGACTAAGTACACATACAATAAGCAAAACCCAACAAAAATGAAAGCAAAACGTAGGAAAATTGTGTCGCCATACAAACCTCAATGGCAGTAATAGTCACTAATCGTTCCTTACAATCAGGTAGAGGACTTGCTACATTAATAGATGCCCCTGATTCATTTTGAAGTGCTCTGACAACCATTCCTTGCTTGCCAATTATAACCCCTACCCTTTCATGGGAGCAGAGGATTCTAAAAGTCACTTCTTGTTGCGTCATTCTTAAATTCGTGTTTGGATGATGGTCAGCGTCTGATGAAAAAGGACGTCCTGGAGCATGATTGAAGGAGCTTCCAGAATTTGGCTGTGCCACAGAACTCCGAACTGGAGGGACATCCATGCGCCCATCAGCTAGAATTTCCTGTTGATCTACTTCATGCGCTCTACCTACTGGAGGAGAATCTTGAAGGCGCCGAGAGACGGCAATAAGTGCTTTTTTAACAGCAATAAAGTCACCCTCAATCTGTTAAAAATATAAGACCAAATATTTATGTGCAAGGACTCAAAGTTGGTACAGAAGGATATTCTAACATAAAGAATAAAAGACAATAGTGATAGTACATCTCAATGAAGTTATGTTACAAGAAAAAAGAATAGAGTAATTACCAACTATAACTCTGTGTTACAAAAACTACCGAGAATTTCTATAAGCAGTTCTTGTTCTAAACTTCCCATAGGCCATAATTCAAGAACTAGTAGCAAGTCAAAATAAATAACATATAAGATGCAAAGTCTCCATCTTTAACAAAGGATTCTACTACACCAATATTCACCTATCAAATACCTGATAGATGTATATAATGTGCTCACTTCCTAACACAATCCAAAATAGTAAAGTCCTAATCAAATGCATTTAATTGGCAGTCACAACAGCCAACAAAAAAACACACCAATTCTTGAAGTAAAACTTGTAATTTCAGTCAACTTTTAACAAAATACATATACGAGGGAGGATTCTCTAACAAAAGGTTGATAAAACCTTACTTTCGTCTAACCCTTCTGCCACAATTAATGTGTCGAATGAAATAAAAGTACTACCCAACTGGTTGCTGACTGCTTTCATTTATATTAGAAGTATAAAAACCCACACTTTACGCCCCACAAAATCACATTTTTAACATTTCATAAAATTAAAAAAAAAAAACAATCCCAGCATTTCTCCTCAAAAACTTCCTCAAGTTGTACAAACTACAACTTAACTTTTCAAGATTCTGATTCTCCATGTATCCACAAAAACTAACACATACAACACAAAAAGATACCAACTTTAACTTCGAAAATAAACACAAAACACTACAAAACTCACACATTCATAACAACATTTCTACACTATAACTTCCTAAAACGCAACTACAACCGAACATTTCAAGATTCCAAATCCCCCATGTATCCACAAAAATGAACACTATCCAAGCAAAAAGATCCTGCCTTTAACTCAAAAGCACCATACTATTCACATCACAGACACATCCTATACTATAACTTCCTAAAATGAAACAACTACAACCAAACATTTCAAGATTCAACACAATATAAGCAAAAAGATCCCGCCTTTAACTCAAAAACACCACACAATTCACATAATACACACCCTAACCCACATTTCAATCATCCATAACAAAATCATAAAAATCGAACATCAATAAACAAAACGCAATTGTCATACTTCAATCATTTTATCATTAGGACAAGCGCAAGCCGGCATTTTGTCGAAACTCAAAACCCTAATCTTACTCCCAGTATCTTTCCTAATTTTCTCAACAACTTTCCCTCCTTTCCCAATAACTGATCCAGCATGACTTTGTTCCGCAAGCAGCCGACACGAAACCAACCCTAAATCCTCCATTATCCTCCCAGCACTCTCCGCCGCAACGTCGAGAATCTTCTCGAAAACCCTCACCACCGCTTCTTGAGCAGCAGAAACCTCAATTTCCTCATCACTAAACACAACTTTCCGAGTAATTGAACTGGCGGCAGTGATGACGATGATTCGGTCGCCGGAATTCGGCAGCGCCGGCGAATCGTCGACGCGGATTCTGGCGGAGGTTTCGTGCTGGAGGTGTTTGATGATTGAGCCGGATTTTCCGATGACGACGCCGATTCGAGAGGCGTGGCAGAGGAGACGGAAGGAGACGTGGCCGACGGGGAGGTTTTGGTGGGGAGGGTAAGCGCGTGGGAATGACGCGCCGCCGCTGTAGAGGTCCATTGAGGATTTGGAAAGTGGAGATAGAGTGGACAGTGGCAGCCATTTCTATTTATATATAAATAGATTAATTTTTTTTTGGAAGGATAGATATATTTATGGGCTTGATGTGACTGAGGTTGTTCTCCGGCCATTGGTTAAAAGATTTACAATATAAATTTAAGGGTATATATGTAAATTATTGTAAAAAAATTTAAATTTACAAAATTGCCATAGACCCAGTTTTCTCTATATTTATTTATATTTATGGGTTCACGTGCATATTTTTTATTCAAAATAATTATTTTAAATATTGAATTTTTAAAATCTTGAACGACACATTTTATTATTTAGAGCTCGTTTAGCTAAATTTAAAATTATTACTTATTACTTAAAATTACTTAAAAGAGATAAGTGAAAATTTTGGGTGTCCCTATCTATTATAATTTGAAAGCAAATGATCCCAAATATCACAGATCAAAAACTTGGTCTCAAATATCAATCTAAAACACAATTGTGTGTAGCGTTTTGGATTTTTTTTTTTTTTTTTAAAGTAACGTTGGGGGAGAACGTTAGACGACATAGCGTGGGGGGAAACGCTAGTTGAGATTGTGTTTTGGGGGAGGGAACGCCACACTATGTCGCATTTTGGAATGTTTTTTACTTCTTTTTTGTTTTCTCCTAAATATATATTTGTAAATAATATTAAAAGGCTTATAATCAAAAGAGAAAAGGCCCTCTTTATCACAATTTAAAGGTAAAATACCTAAATATCACAAATTGAAAAATTGGCCCTTATTATCAAAGAAAAACGCAATGGTGTGTGGCGTTTCTATTTTTCGGGGTGTAACGCAACTTCCAGTTGCGTTTTCTATTTTTTTTTTTATTTTTTTTTGAGTCACGCATCTTGAAGATGCGTTTCCCTCTTTTTTTATTTTTTATTTATTAGGTAACGCATCTTGAGGATGCGTGACTCAATTTTTTTTTTATAATAAATAATTACGTTTTGAAAAATAAAAGGGGCAAAAACGCCACACGACAATGCGTTTTTAAGAAACCCAACATTAGAGCATCTCCAACCATACAAAACTCTTAGTTAAAAGTGTGTTAAACATGCCTTAAATAAAAATTTTAGAGATTGTGTAAAAAAAATTCATCTCCAACGGAACATTACTGTTATCTAAAATTTTAGATAATCTGAATATATTGGCTATATTTGTCGAACCTCTAGAGACCTGTAATGAAACTCCACATCATCAATTACCATATTAAAATAATAAAATTCCATTTTTAGCAACATTAAATAATAATAACATGCTATTCTTAAAATATAACTAATCATATAGTTAACTCCATTGGAGTACAACACCTTACAGGTTCAACAAATATCTTACAGGTTCAGCAAATATTTATTTAGCCAATAAATTTTAGATAATCCCATTGGAGATGCTCTTAAGTTGCTTATTTCTGTGATATAAAGGGCCATTTCTGTGGGTTGTCAGATTTAGGGTCTTTTGAATCCAAATTGTGATAGTAAGGGCCAACACCCTAATCAAAAGGTCAATTCAAAATGTGTTTTTGTGTTAAGTTCGGTGGACTGATTTTTAACCCTAAGTTCGTATACGGTTTATTCGTCGTTCCGATATTTCTAAAAAACCGTTGTCCCGAAAAAACAGACTCATTTTATAATAATGTATAATAAAATCTAGAACTTGTATTCAACTGCCGTTGTGAGAAGTTTATAATATATTTATTAACTAACACATATTTTAAGATATATATAAAGTATTTTAAGATATAACTAACTCATTTTTAAAATGAGTTATGAAACTATATTTTATATACATTTTAAAATACGTGTCTATCAATGAAAAAAATTGTAAAGAAATGAGAGGGAGGAGTATGCATGGTTTATGGTGGAGATGTGTCCAGGACATGGACTACTTAAAATTCTTTTTCTTTGATGTCCTCCTTTTTTACTCCACCTTATCTTTTTACTCCACCTATCTTATCAAACTTTGATTAACAATAACTTACTAATTTGAAGTTCTACGTTTCTTTATGGACACTAATTTTTGCATTTTTCATTAACATGGAATCTGCTAAACATGAAATTTCTATATCACAAACTTAATTCTCAGGAAAACATGTCACCGTTATAATTAAATTGATAAAGCACGAGCACAGATTGAACACGAACATCGAAATTAAAATATTAATATAAATAAATACTATTGAATTATGTAATTATAGAAATCGAACCCAATATGAAATTAAAGAAAATAAATAAATAAAATAGTAGGCGAGATTTTTATTATGAATTTTTTAAAATATCAATTTTTGTTAATTTGTTTTTTTAAAGACAATTTTTATTAAACCAAGCTAGATTAATTGGTCAAATCCCTAAACTCCAGTTTCGATGTATTTGTAGGGTTTCGAGGCATAAAACGCAGCGGATAAACGTAAATATAACAAAAATTTTCGAAACCCAAACACAGGATCCATGTATAATTCTGGGCAGATTATGGAGAAAACGAATCATACCTTTAAAAGCTTTACTTTCACGAACTCAACGGAGATCCTAGCTTGTAAACACCACACACAGTCTTGGCGTTAAGATATGTGTCTCTAAGGTAATCCACACGAATGTCCGACCGTCCAACGATCCGAGGAGTCAGGTACTAGCCCACGAAGAACAACCTCTCTCTCTCTAGCCTCTCAAAGATGGAGCTGCTAGGGTTTTTTTTAACCAAAATGAATTATATGATCCTTAACCCTAAATTAATACATCATTATGTATTTATAATAGAGAGATAATGGGCTAAAATCAAAAACTGAAATGGGCTTCCTTAAACCCAATTCTATTTATTCTGATATAATGGAACTATTGAACCCTAAAGGTTAACTGTTCAAACCTCATGGGGATATAAATAAAATTTAAAAATTTTAGTTAAAGAATTGAATCTGGCGGCCTGGTTTTTAACCCTAGACCCTAAACCTTAAGTTCTTGAATTCCAAAAGTTAATTGTTGAACCCCTAAAAGTAATTAAAATTGTATTTTGTAAATTTAAAAAATACAATTTAATTCATCATTTGGTTATAACTATTTTTAATATTATTTGCAAATATATATTTAGAAGAAAAAAAATTAAAACACTCTATTATCACAATTTGAAAGAAAATAATCCTAAATATATCTTTACAAAGAGGAAAAAAAAAGTAAAACAATGCCACTTGAAGCGGCGTTGTCCCAAGTAAAACAATGACACTTGAAGTGGCGTTGTCCCCCTCCCTTCAAACAACGCTACTTCAAGTAGCGCCCCCTTCTCCTCTAATGGAGCGTTATTTAAAAGGGGAAAAAAAATCTTCCTAAAACGCGAAGCGCATTTTAAAAAAAAAATTGTAAACGCTAAACTATAATGTGTTTTAAAGTGATATTTAGGGGCAATGTTTTGAATAGTGATATTTAGGACCATTTAGCTTAAAATTGTGATATTGAGGGAATTTTCTCGAAATTTTTTGGGTAATTTCATATCATAGATAACTTATGAATTATTAAAAAGGTAAAGTTAAAAATAAATTTGATAAATTATTTATTTAAATGATGATATTAACTTTTATCAGATAAATTTTCAAAAATAAAATAAATCATTTGAAAAAGTACCTTCCTAACTTTTGATGTTAAGCTATTTTTCAATTTAAAATTAATTTTTAACTTATTATATAAATAGGCATTTTTTAACTTAAAATCAAAACAAATTTAAGCTTGGTTTAAAAATCGGAGCCGAACACCCGCTTAGACTGTTTCCTTAATTTTCATTTCTAAGATAATAAATTGAACCAACTGTTAATAAATTCAATTTCTGGGAATCAGAATTGATTCATGGGAGCAATAATTGATTTACAATAATTTAAATATTATTTTAGTACTCCAAGTCTCTAATCGTACATATGAAGTATTTCGTCAAAATTACGTTGTTTTTATATATAAAAACAAAGGATGACAGTACTTAGGAGTTAGAGGTGTACAGTTAAACTTTTTTAAAGTAATACGCTTGGGATCGGGAAAAAATATTACTTTATCGAGTTTATTACTTTTTCGTGAGTAAATACACTGTCTTCATTATGTCAGGACCAGAAAAAAATATTACTATAACGAGGTTATAACTTTATCGATTATTATTTTATTTTATTTTTTTGACTAAGTAGGCTTATATGCCTTACAATGAGTATCTGTTCTCTCATAAATTTCGGGGTGAGCGAGAATCGAATCCAGAACCTGGGATGACAAGAGATAAGCTCTTTACCATTTGAGCTATCTCATCGCGCTCTATCAATTATTATTTTATCGAGGTTCAACTGTATATGGTTGGGTTGGGGTGCGTTTTTGCAACCTCATCTAATTAAATTAATTTGAAATTATTTAATTTGGTTCATAGAAAATAAACTTGAAATATAATCTTATCAAAGTTTAAATAAGTTGAATGATTTTAAAAAAAAAAATCATGAAGTATTGTTTACTTTGAAATTTAAGTAAAACTTAAATAAGTATAATTTATGACTTTGGAACTAATATTTAATTTTAGTTGATATTATAATTTTTATAATATAAATTATATCATAAGTCATGTGCATAAATACAAAAATGTGTTACCTTTATAAATTAAAATATTATATATTATATAATGTATACTTATATAATATAATAAAAATTAATACTATTATATATTATATAAAGGAGAAAACGGGTTTAAGAAGATATTTTGTTTAGATATATTTTAATCTAGTTTGTACAATTGTTAGTGTGTATTGCTCTTTGAAGATAGTTTTTTGTTAAGTTATGGAGATTATTCCTACATTTATAATTGAACTTGAATTACTTTTACAAAATTTACCCCATTTTCTTCTTTGTCTCGAAGGCGCCATTTTCTTCGCATATATTCCTTTTTATCCAAATTTATAAAATAGATGCGCTACAAAAAAAAAAATGGAACGGTGAGCAAAAAATTTATTAAGGAACGATCAAAAAGAAAGAATTTAGTTTAGCAAAAAAAAAAGAGAAAGAACTTTGTATTACTAGTCTAGGGGCTTCTTTTTATCCATTTCCATTAGGATTTATCTTCGAAGTCAAAGATCTGCCTCCTTGAAATGAAATGAGGCTGACATTTGTAGTTGGAAAATTCAAACACCAATTTCACTTGAATACCATTTCTTTATTATCTGGACTATAGCTGGTGAAGATAATACTACAGAACATGTCTAAGAAAACAACACTATTGATGATGCACATTGGAGTATTTTCTTTGACTATTCTCATTTTTCAAACTTAATCATCAAAGTCACATCACAGCAGCCTGCAGATAACTATACTATATGCATCTTTGTTTTTTTTTTACTAGCAGTCTTGCATTTTTTTGTAAATAAAGTATTTCGGAGAATTGTATTTTCGACAAAAATAATTTGCAATTATATATCACGTAAATGATTATTTTTATTACAACTCGAGAAAACGATAAAAAAATATATACTTGACCATCATGCCAAATACAATATTCCTAAATAAATATGTGTGTTTGTGTGGATAAAGAGCAGGCGGGGTGTGACTATTTATGTGTGTGTTAATTCACAAAGGTAGCCTTCATATTCTCAATACCTCAGAGTTGGTGTTCCTTGTTGAAAACATGGTACTTAACATAGATGTATATTCCAAACTAAGGACAACATAGATGTATATTTCAATTCAAGTAAAAGCCAATCTATGATCCTAATCTAACCATTTCACTCTAGCTAACTAAATAAATTCTACTCCATCATCTATTCATACATGTTAAATGTGGCGGGGTGATCTAGCAACCTCCATAAACTTCCGAGTATAAACCAACAAAATTATGTATAACAAGACCATCCATACTCAATAAAAGAAAGAGCGAGATACTTACTCCAACATATATAAGCTGGTTTAAAATTGCGGGTGATGTAAATAAGAAGCAAATGACTGTAAACCACGTAGACCCGCTGTAGAACCAGGGGGGAGGGCCTAGAGCCCTACTGAAATTTCAAATTTTAGTAATGATACATTCATATCTAACTTATCCACATATAATGTCCTAACTCAGCCAATAACAGAACAAGATTGATCCAGGTTTGAAATTCAAATCTTGCTCAAGTCATATTTTTTCCCTCTAACTTCTAAATTTAATTGTAAGAAATTATATCTAACTTTTATTGTTGTTCATCATACATATTATGCCATGTCAAGAAAACCTGAAACTTTAAAATCCAGCTAGTGCAGATACACCACCCTCCCTACAGTAGGCTCAACAATCCAGTTTGGCCTGACAGAACCAATATCACTTGATGGGCCAAGCAAAGCTGATATTCGGAGGAATGCCATGTAGGAGAAGGTTCAATTTGAAATGGGGGAATCTAAGTCTACAATTAAGGAATCACCAATCTCCCTACAGAAGGCTCCAACAATCCAGCTTGGCCTGACAGAATCAATGTCGCTTGATGGGCCAAGCAAAGGTGATATTTTGAGGAATGCCGTGTTGGAGAAGTTCATGATCACTTCAGGGGTGTATGAGAGCTTGGAAGAAAGCGTAAGGAGAGAAGAAGTTCTTGCACAAATTGGACAGATTGCAAAGAATTGGGTAAAGCAAGTTACCCGCCTAAAAGGGTGCACTGATAAAATGGTTGAAGGCGCAAACGCTGTGATATTTCCTTCTTTATGTGTCTGTTGATTAATTTCAGTGGCACAAGTATGTAAACATCCCCGAAAGAATTGTGCCACTGAATTCTATAGACAGACACATAAAGAAGGAAATATCACAACGTTTGCGCCTTCAATCATTTCATCAGTGCACCCTCTCTGGCAGGTAACTTGCTTCACCCAATTCTTTGCAATCGGTCCAATTTGTGCAAGAACTCTTCTCTCCTTGCGCTCTCTCCCAAGCTCTCATACACACCCGAAATAATCAAGAACTTCTCCAACACAGCATTCCTCCGAATATCATCTTTGCTTGGCCCAATAAGCGATATTGGTTCTATCAGGCCAAACTGGATAGTTGCAGCCTTCTACAAGGAGAGTGATGATCCCCTAGTTGTAGACTTAAATTCCCCCATTTCCAAACCAGAAAAAACCTTCTCCAACATGGCATTCCGCTGAATATCAATTTTACTCGGGCTAGCAAGCAAGCGATATTGGTTCTTTCGGGGCAAACTGGATTATAGGATCCATTGGCTAATACAAATTAGAAAAGTAAGTGGTTGTTCAAGATCATATCTTTAAGCTCCTAATTATCAAGATTTTCTTTTTTCAAAAAGTACTAATAATCAAGATTATCTTTTTTGGTCTTAATAATCAAGATTACTACATGTAAAACTGTAAAAAAAATTGACCCAGAAAAGATATAGCAAAAAAGAAAAAATCTTTAATGATTAGTAGTAGTACCTGAAAAAGATGGGGTGGGAGAGAGGCTTGGAGGAGTTGATGAAGAGAGTCAAAGCCACAGATTGATCCGGCGTCGTTTGATGAAGTGGGTCTGGCTGCTTTAGCTTTAGCTTCAGCTTCTCCATTTTCTATCTTGGTTGCTTCTTTTTCTTCGTTTCTCTCCATTTCAAATGATTAATTGGATCAATACTCAAAACTGATTTGTTATAGACTTATAGTATGTACTTTGTACTCTGCTGTGCTGGCCAGCTGGTGTACAACTGTACTGTACATATAATTTTTTTAAGCACAAATTTTTTGAATTTTTGTTTGAGGAAAAGGATTCTGAGATACATATATAATAATTTTTAAATATTGCTGGGCCCGTAGGGTTAATTAAAAATCTCTGAAATTACTAAAATACCCATCCCATTTTCATATATAAAAAGCTAAAGCAGTTATCTCAGGGAACTTACCAGAGATATATCTCAGGTTCCCTACTCTCTTTTTGTTTTTTTTTCTGATATTGTTTGTTTATTTTAGTAGGAGAAAAGAGTTCTCAAATCGTTACCAAAATCAAATGCTGAGTTGTCAAAATACAATTGGTTATTCTCTCATGAATGAGATGTATTCCTCATGCATACATATGAATTTCACGAATAAAATTATGTGTAATTCAAGAATGTTTTCGGGATATATAACATTACTCTTTTCTATACGTGTGTGAATGTGTATAACTTAAAATGGTATTATTTAGAGAGGTTGGGGTGGGCCCAATCAAATATAGATTGTATTTTGTGAATATCTCAGTAAAAAGTTCACTGAGATCAATCTTAGGATCCTTTTTCTCATATTTAGAATATCTAAATATAGAATAGACTTAATTTCACACTTTGATTTTACGCATAAGAGCATCTCCAACCTGTTAGTTAAATTCATCTATGTGTCACCTACATGGCATCTATGTGGCATATTTTAGATATTAGGTAAAAATTCAATACTCCAACCATTATCCATTAGCAAAAAAATATAGATAACTAAAATTGGGCTAGCTACATTTGTAAAACCTCTAAATCTATTAGGTATAATTTTAGATAATATAATTATACATAATACCATTGGAGTAAACCTAGAACCTCTTAGCTATAATTTTAGATAATTATCAATATATTATATTATAGCTAACAAATATACATAACACCCTTAAATATGCTCTAACGAGCATATTCAACAAATTTGAGTCGTGTCCGAAATAATTTGTTATATATAGTAATAGACTAATAGTAGTATATCATATATGATAAATGAAATAATTTCTAGTTACTTTGTCTTATACGTATTTTTTAATGTAATCAGTAGTAGATAGCAGTTCAGAATGCAGATAGTGTGTAACTGTTGGACTTTGTGTGTTATTACTGAATTCTTCAATATAGAAGTAATACTGTATTAAACATTTGTTGGCTCTTTGAATGTGTTATATTTGCAGCAGTGATCGGAACTATAACTTCAGCAAAAGCCAAACCATGTATAGTTTAGCCAAACCATGTATAGTATAGCTCAATGTATAGTTTAAGTTCAATGAATTAGACACCAAGTGAACAGTATTTTATTGACGACTACTCTCAACCAGCACATCATACTTGCGAAGATAGACAGAATCAAGATGTCCATAAGAACACTGTCCCACAATGCAACCAGGTATTATGATGTTGAGAGCAAAGCCAACCAAGCACTTATCTTGTTCGAGTAAACTGCAGAGTGCATGATCTACTGTTGTGTTCTTCTTTCCCAACATAAAAGTAATAGAGTATTCTGCATTTTTCAAAAAATAAATAGTTCTACAAGGTGAACAGGTCTAAAACCATAAGAACTTGTTCTTGATCAGTGCTAAGGTGCTTTGACAGATTCAACAAGTATGATCTAAAAAGGCAATGATACAAAAGAAGCTAGTGTACAAATTGTCGGGGAACTCATAAACTAATTACTACTCCAAAACTCTTTCCCATTTAAGGGAAGTGGTCAGGTGTGAGGAAGACCTGGTCAAAATGTAGTACTTGTCATGACGATCCAGAAAGTATGAATGCTTGAAGAAGGCTCTGAGCTGCCTGGGTTTCATCAGGATTCCCAGATATAACGACAATTCGGTCACTTGTTCCAGCGCGAGGCTCGTGAACTATAACTTTTGCACCCGAAATCTGATCCAAAACCAACAAAACGATCGATAATATTTTTACAATTCCAAAATAAGAACATAAAATTGGGTTATGAAGGACAATTCAGATGAATAATTAGACGAAAAGCACCCTACTGCCTCACTGCAAGGCCTTTAAAACAAAGCTTCATGAAAAAATTAAGGACAACTTTTTTGCAATATTTTCTGGTCACACGTTTAATCAACTAATTAACATGCAATACAAGTTGTCACAAAAAAAAACATGCAATACCATTACCTGTCTTAAACGAGTAAGATTGCTACCATTTTCCCCGTATACACTATACAGAGCCCATCACATTCTCAGGAACTGCTATCTCGATTGTTGTATTTGTTACTACAATAGCTCTATTAGCACTGCAAGACACTCAAATAGGTGAAATTAGCTAATGAGCACAATTTGCTAAAAGTCCAATCAAAGCACAATTAGGAGATAGGACGGAATGCACAAGTGCACAGGTCCACCTTTTTGGGAAATCAATAAATTTAATTATTAGAGTCTGGCATACAGGTCTCAGAATAGAAATATGTGACCGAGTGGCTAATATATGCTATGCAAACCTTATAAGTGTGCAGCTACAGTTTTTAAAATTACCAAGTGGATATTTGAAGTACAACCCTTATATTTTTAATTTAAAACAAATTTATATACTACTTTTTGCCAACTTTAGTATTATCAATACTGTTATTAAACACAAAGAAATACAACTGGTATTGGTTATGATGTATTCTTTTTCATCCATTTAAATGCTTTTATACAATTTGAACCTTCGAATTTACATGTCTACACAATTCGAAATTTCCCAAGAAATTAGCATTTAAATCTTATTATTGACCATCAACACAATCAAAACCTTGACCTGGACAGGACTTCCGGTTTCTTTGGCAGAAACACCACCTGCCACTGCTATGGAGCGGCAAGCATAAGACACCAATGGTTTAAAACTGTGATGGGACAGGTAGGGAAGGAAGTATTATAAATTTGGATGCAGTGGGATGGAAATTGGTGGCCTAGCAGAAACGATTTAGAAAGAGAAGTTTGGCCGGCAATGAAGAATGTCACCAACGAGGAAGGGAAGATCCTTTCTTCGTATTAATGCAGGACAGGATCCAAGAAACAAGGTATTATTATTATTACAACAACACAATAACAAGGATAAACTTGGGAATTTAAAATTCACTACCCGAATGGTTTTCCGGCTTTTCCCAACCGCACAAGGGAGAATAAACTATGCATCACAATCCATAAATGAAAAGGAGACTCAGTTTATCATTCAATAAAATTCTCAATAATCAAGTCTTATTAAATAGAGGTATAGCCTAAAGTTTTAAAGATAAAACCCTTTTGGACTAAGGTCCATATACAATTAGAATTGTTATCATAAACTAAAAAACTAGAACCAACAAAAATGTTATACACAATTTTTTCTGAATACTAAATATATGAAAACTGTATCTATACTATATTATAATGAAAACATTAAAATTTTGGTATTCGGTATCTAGGAGGGATTATAGTTGGTAGGTGGTTGGAACGAAATATAGTAGGTCGGTATCTGGGCAGGGTATTAATAGCAAAAATATAAGTTACTTAGTATTTAGTCTTTTGAGCAGGATTAAACAATAAATCGTGGACTTTTTAAGATCAGATTTTAGATAGTATTCAAACTGGGTTAAAATATAATAAACATATGGATTTAATATTATACAAATATAAGTTGTTTAGTATCTAGTTTTTTGGTCGGATCAAATAACAAAATCATGGACTTTTTACGATAAGATCTTAGATAATAAAAACGTGGATTATATAATCATTTGAGCCAGATTAAATAATAAAAATATGGACCTTTTTAGATAAGATGTTAGATACTAATAATATGGATTAGTTACCTTTTCAGGTCGGACTAGAATTTTTACATATAGGATCTTAGCTAATATATATATGATTTATGGAAGTACAACTTCCTAATCGAAAAAATAAACCTAAGGCACGTGTCCAAATTGATCACATCTAATACTGCAAGTTAAAACTATTAGATTCACCTAAGGGTAGAGACTCAATGAACCACCAAAAAAGACTCTTTTTTACTGCTATCTATTGTTAAAAATATATTGCATCAGGGTGCAGGTCCTGCAGGAAAACCAGAGAACCTACAATAATATTAACAGTGACAACCCTTAAATCCTAGATATCCTTTCCCAAACATATACACATTTAAATTTTGACAAGTATATGGTTATATAACAATATGTCCATTTATCCACAGTGCATTAAATTAAAAAAGAAATAATTATGTGTTAGGTAGGTTTACGCTATGCCAACCTGCCAAGTTCGGCACCACCATCAACAGAATTTAATTCTTTTCCATTATCCAAGGCGCTCCTTGACTTTAATCCAGCTCCTGTCTAAAAGTAAAGACATTCTGATGCATCAGAAACCTTCGAAAATCATATGGATGAAGAGAATGAGGACAAACAGGAAATTTACCTGTGGGGACCCGTCCAAATTTTGAGAAAGCCCGAGATCACCCATCCTCTGAGTTAAAGTAGTTAGTCGATGACCACCATTCCTCATTCCAGCACCATTTTGCACTTTGTTAGAGAACTGATTATCACGCAGTCTACCAGTTACAGTATATAAAGCCTCTTGCACACTTACAAAATCGCCTGTAATCTGATAATTGAATAACCATTCTTAGTACATCCAAGTGCAAATTTCGTACATTAAGTGTACTAGTTAGATAACACACTTCCATTTACTTGTTCTTTCTTTCTTTATATTTTTTGCATAAATTAGACACGAATTATCATTAAGTAGGTAAATACGAGATATAGCTGCAATAAGCATGGAAGATGGCAATATAAGCTATAATGATATTCATGCAAATCCTGAGAACTGCTAAAAAATATTGAAAAGACCTAAAGGTCCAGTAGGAGATATGGAAAATAACAACAGCAAAAGGCACGGTTTCAAGTATAAATAGTAAGTAAAGGAATCTTAAACTACATGTATATACAGACTAGTTACTAAGTGAACAGTTCCACTTTATTATAAGATCTGTTGGTTGGAGAGGCAAGATTTCCAAATCCATGGACGTCTAAGGAGTGACAGTCAAAGGCAGGTAACCGATGGTCATATCATCAAATAGGAACTTTTAATAGGGAATAATTTTTAATAAGCCTCAAACTGCAACAAGTAGCTTTATCTACAGAAACAGGGTGGCCCAAAGAAATAGCATGGTGTGGAAATCAGAATTCTATATATCATTTAGGAAAAGATGAGGCCTTTATATAGGCTGTGTACAAACAAGAAAATATTTGGTAATAAGTGCCAAATATTCAGTATTAACTACCTACGATCCTATACAACTATGCCAGCATATAATTTATCTATCTATGGAAACTGTATCAATAATACAATCTGATTCCTACTCTAAAGGGATCCTGAATCACGGATACTATCTTCAACACCCTCCCTCAAGCTGGTGCATAGAGATTCGACATGCCCAGCTTGCAAACTAACTCATTAAAACTTTCCTTCGATAAACCTTTAGTCAAAATATCAGCCTGTTGTTGCTTGCTGGGAATGTACACAACACATAATTCCTTACCTTCAATTTTTTCTTTAATGAAGTGTCTATCAATTTCAACATGCTTGGTTCTATCGTGATGAATTGGATTATGTGCTATGTTTATCGCTGACTTGTTGTCGCAGTACAACTTTAGCGGCTCAATTCTTTGAAGTTTTAATTCTCGAAGCATACGTTTTATCCAAATTAATTCACATACTCCTTGAGCAAGAGCTCTAAGTTCAGCTTCAGAACTGCTTCGAGCTACTACTGACGGTTTCTTACTCCTCCAAGTGACCAGGTTTCCCCAAACTTTAGTGCAATACCCTGTTGTGGATCTTCTGTCTTCAACTGATCCTGCCCAGTCCGCATCTGTAAAGGCTTCAACATTACGCATTTCATTCTTTTTAAATAACAATCCAGTCCCTGGTGTTTTCTTCAGATAGCGTAAAATTCTGTAAACAGCTTCCAAGTGTTCTTCTAATGGATTATGCATATATTGACTAACGAGACTCACAGCGAATGCAATATCAGGCCTCGTATGGGATAGGTAGATCAGTTTGCCCACTAGTCGCTGATACATTCCTTTGTCAACTGGTTTTTCTTTTGTTACCTGCTTGAACTTGCCTTTTGGTTCAACTGGTGTTGCCACAGGTTTACACCCACTCATTCCAGTTTCTTTAAGAAGATCCAGAATGTATTTTCTCTGAGATAAGACAATACCTTGTTTTGTTCTTGCAACCTCCATTCCTAAGAAGTACTTCATTGGACCAAGATCCTTTACCTCGAACTCTTTGGACAAGACACCTTTAAGTTTTTCTTGTTCTACAAAATCATCACCTGTTATTATCATGTCATCAACATAGACAATAATGATAGTTATCTTACCATCAGGTGAGTGTTTGAAGAATAAAGTGTCATCTGATTGAGCCTGCTTGTAATTATGTTTCTTGACCACTTGTTTAAATCTTTCAAACCATTCCCTTGAAGATTGTTTCAGACCGTAGATGGTTTTTTTCAAGCGACAGACGTTTCCAACTCCATATCTATTCTCAAATCCTGGTGGAATTTTCATGAAAATTTCTTCTACCAGATTTCCGTTGAGAAAAGCATTTTTTATATCTAGCTGTTGTAAGGGCCAATCGAGATTTGCTGCAATGGATAATAAAACTCTCACAGTGTTTAACTTGGCAACGGGAGCAAATGTCTCGTTGTAGTCCACACCATATGTTTGAGTGAACCCTTTCGCAACTAGTCTTGCTTTATAACGGTCTATCGTTCCATCAGCTTTGTGTTTGACTGTAAATACCCATTTACACCCCACTACATGTTTATCCGCAGGTCGATTGATTATTGTCCATGTGTTGTTGGCTTCCAATGCCCCAATTTCCTCGAACACTGCTTTCCTCCATTCTTTGTGTGAGAGTGCTTCAGATATATTCCTGGGAATTACTACCTGATCAACTTTTGCCAAGAAAGATTTATAGTGTGGTTTTAGTTTGCTATAACACACATATCTGGACATCGGATGTTGAGTACAACTTCTGACTCCTTTTCTTTTTGCAATAGGTAACTCAGACTCGGCTTCAATCATACCTGAAGTCTCAACATCATGCAAAATGGGATCAAAAGAGGGAGAGGGATTACTTACATCAGGAATTGTCTGTAGGTCAGATTCATGAGATGTTGGAGCAGTAGTTGACTGTATAACTTGATTATTCTTTTGTCTCCGAGAATAAACTAAAGTTTCTTTAGTTTTAGGCAACTGAGATTGTTTTTGCTGGTCAAAAAGAGTTGTATCGTGTTCTGATATATTAGGAGAAGCTTTTGGAAGACAAGTATTCCAATAAGAAACATCACTCACAGTCCCTCCCTGAAGTGAATGGTTGGGATAAAAAGGTTTTTCTTCATTAAATGTAACATCAAATGAGGTGTACATACGACGAGTTGAAGGATGATAGCACTTGTAACCCTTTTTGGTGGTAGAGTAGCCTAAAAAAATGCATTTTATAGCTCGAGGATCAAATTTTAAATTATTTTGACCATGGGTATGAACATAAGAAACACAACCAAATGTTTTTAGGGGAAGATGAGAAACAAGTTGTGTATTCGGATATGCTTTAAGGAGTACCGAGAGTGGAGTGTGGTATTTTAGTACTCGAGATGGCATTCTATTGATAAGATAAACAGCGGTAAGGATAGCCTCACCCCAAAAATGTTTCGAAACTGAAGTTGTGAATAAGAGTGCTCTAACAATATCTAATATGTGTCGATTTTTGCGTTCAGCAATTCCATTTTGCTGGGGTGTACAGTATGAGAAGCATCAGATGTGATTTGAGGGATAGAAGCATTTGCTGAAGTCCGTAGGGAGGAGAGCCGCAAGAGAGTCATGTTGGGATCTTCCGTTGCTGTTGATACGGATCAATCTGCACTTACTACTCATCGTAATAATATTCGTCGAGAACGACCTTGGTGCACTCATTGTAGCAGGGCTGGTCATACAAAAGAAACCTGTTGGGTTCTTCATGGCAAGCCAAGTGACTGGAAACCTCGCTCTGATACCATGTGGAAATCAGAATTCTATATATCATTTAGGAAAAGAAGAGGCCTTTATATAGGCTGTGTACAAACAAGAAAATATTTGGTAATAAGTGCCAAATATTCAGTATTAACTACCTACGATCCTATACAACTATGCCAGCATATAATTTATCTATCTATGGAAACTGTATCAATAATACAATCTGATTCCTACTCTAAAGGGATCCTGAATCACGGATACTATCTTCAACATTGCTGAATTGTTTTTAGATACTGTAGAATCTGATGTGTTTTCTGTGTTTTCTAGAGAGCCTGCCATGAGAACTAGGCTGAGAATGAAAAGTTATTTTTTTATAGAATTCTTGGGTGGAGCTCTGATACCATGTGGAAATCAGAATTCTATATATCATTTAGGAAAAGATGAGGCCTTTATATAGCTGTGTACAAACAAGAAAATATTTGGTAATAAGTGCCAAATATTCAGTATTAACTACCTACGATCCTATACAACTATGCCAGCATATAATTTATCTATCTATGGAAACTGTATCAATAATACAATCTAATTCCTACTCTAAAGGGATCCTGAATCACGGATACTATCTTCAACACATGGTATCATAAATAGCCAGGGCCCTTTTCTCAAGCCAATTCACTTGGTGAATCACACTACCACTTCTCAATTTTTTTTCATACTACTAACTTAAATCCATTAATCTAATACTGAAAGAGAAGGAAACCCCAGCAGTTAAAAAATCTCTATCAACTAATAGCCTATTTTCAATGCAACCAAGTCAGTTGGGAACAATGAAAAAAATATGTGATCAAACCCATAAACTTACGCGAAATAAATATATGAGACTGGGCTGTTCGGAAGAGACTATCACACTCAAACTGTAAGAGAAACTAAGAAACTGCAATATTAGTACTTTTTAAGCAAGAAAAAGATGAGAAGAATGGAAAACGAAGACATACGCATCAACTAGAACTTCTTTTCTAACTACGTGAATCGCTTTTGAGCTATAGACCCGGATATCATAAAAAATGGTTTCTCTTAATTATCAACCTGAAAAGTAAAGTAGGATGAGACATTACACCTGTACTACTTGATCATTTTCTGCAACGCACTTCGGGACTTCGTCGCCACCAATTATACGTATGTAGGCCCCAGTTTCCCTTCTCATCTCTGAAATAATAGCGCCTCCTTTACCCAACAAACAACCAACTTGGTTTGATGAAACTACAACTTGTGCAGCAACAGGTGATCGTTTTCCACCTGAATCGATTCCCTTCGAATAGCCAGCATCAATAGATTTATTGAAGACAAGAATAACAGCATTTTGTGCAGCCGAATACCGCGACTCTGCATTCTACACGAGTAAAACAAACAGACTAAGTACACATACAATAAGCAAAACCCAACAAAAATGAAAGCAAAACGTAGGAAAATTGTGTCGCCATACAAACCTCAATGGCAGTAATAGTCACTAATCGTTCCTTACAATCAGGTAGAGGACTTGCTACATTAATAGATGCCCCTGATTCATTTTGAAGTGCTCTGACAACCATTCCTTGCTTGCCAATTATAACCCCTACCCTTTCATGGGAGCAGAGGATTCTAAAAGTCACTTCTTGTTGCGTCATTCTTAAATTCGTGTTTGGATGATGGTCAGCGTCTGATGAAAAAGGACGTCCTGGAGCATGATTGAAGGAGCTTCCAGAATTTGGCTGTGCCACAGAACTCCGAACTGGAGGGACATCCATGCGCCCATCAGCTAGAATTTCCTGTTGATCTACTTCATGCGCTCTACCTACTGGAGGAGAATCTTGAAGGCGCCGAGAGACGGCAATAAGTGCTTTTTTAACAGCAATAAAGTCACCCTCAATCTGTTAAAAATATAAGACCAAATATTTATGTGCAAGGACTCAAAGTTGGTACAGAAGGATATTCTAACATAAAGAATAAAAGACAATAGTGATAGTACATCTCAATGAAGTTATGTTACAAGAAAAAAGAATAGAGTAATTACCAACTATAACTCTGTGTTACAAAAACTACCGAGAATTTCTATAAGCAGTTCTTGTTCTAAACTTCCCATAGGCCATAATTCAAGAACTAGTAGCAAGTCAAAATAAATAACATATAAGATGCAAAGTCTCCATCTTTAACAAAGGATTCTACTACACCAATATTCACCTATCAAATACCTGATAGATGTATATAATGTGCTCACTTCCTAACACAATCCAAAATAGTAAAGTCCTAATCAAATGCATTTAATTGGCAGTCACAACAGCCAACAAAAAAAACACACCAATTCTTGAAGTAAAACTTGTAATTTCAGTCAACTTTTAACAAAATACATATACGAGGGAGGATTCTCTAACAAAAGGTTGATAAAACCTTACTTTCGTCTAACCCTTCTGCCACAATTAATGTGTCGAATGAAATAAAAGTACTACCCAACTGGTTGCTGACTGCTTTCATTTATATTAGAAGTATAAAAACCCACACTTTACGCCCCACAAAATCACATTTTTAACATTTCATAAAATAAAAAAAAAAAACAATCCCAGCATTTCTCCTCAAAAACTTCCTCAAGTTGTACAAACTACAACTTAACTTTTCAAGATTCTGATTCTCCATGTATCCACAAAAACTAACACATACAACACAAAAAGATACCAACTTTAACTTCGAAAATAAACACAAAACACTACTCCCTCTGTCCCAAAAAACTTTTCCCATTCATCATTATCACGTTTGCCAACGCACACTTTTAATCGTTAATATCTTCAATTTCGTATTAGTTTTAAATATAAAAACTTCACTATATTAAAGTACTCACAATTACGAATCCAACAAGATCACTCATGACTATATTTGATCTTATAGATTAGACGTAAATTAGTAGTCAACCGCTTAGAATGAACAGTACAAAAAGTCAAAACGGGAAAAACATTTTGTGACGGAGGGAGTACAAAACTCACACATTCATAACAACATTTCTACACTATAACTTCCTAAAACGCAACTACAACCGAACATTTCAAGATTCCAAATCCCCCATGTATCCACAAAAATGAACACTATCCAAGCAAAAAGATCCTGCCTTTAACTCAAAAGCACCATACTATTCACATCACAGACACATCCTATACTATAACTTCCTAAAATGAAACAACTACAACCAAACATTTCAAGATTCAACACAATATAAGCAAAAAGATCCCGCCTTTAACTCAAAAACACCACACAATTCACATAATACACACCCTAACCCACATTTCAATCATCCATAACAAAATCATAAAAATCGAACATCAATAAACAAAACGCAATTGTCATACTTCAATCATTTTATCATTAGGACAAGCGCAAGCCGGCATTTTGTCGAAACTCAAAACCCTAATCTTACTCCCAGTATCTTTCCTAATTTTCTCAACAACTTTCCCTCCTTTCCCAATAACTGATCCAGCATGACTTTGTTCCGCAAGCAGCCGACACGAAACCAACCCTAAATCCTCCATTATCCTCCCAGCACTCTCCGCCGCAACGTCGAGAATCTTCTCGAAAACCCTCACCACCGCTTCTTGAGCAGCAGAAACCTCAATTTCCTCATCACTAAACACAACTTTCCGAGTAATTGAACTGGCGGCAGTGATGACGATGATTCGGTCGCCGGAATTCGGCAGCGCCGGCGAATCGTCGACGCGGATTCTGGCGGAGGTTTCGTGCTGGAGGTGTTTGATGATTGAGCCGGATTTTCCGATGACGACGCCGATTCGAGAGGCGTGGCAGAGGAGACGGAAGGAGACGTGGCCGACGGGGAGGTTTTGGTGGGGAGGGTAAGCGCGTGGGAATGACGCGCCGCCGCTGTAGAGGTCCATTGAGGATTTGGAAAGTGGAGATAGAGTGGACAGTGGCAGCCATTTCTATTTATATATAAATAGATTAATTTTTTTTTTGGAAGGATAGATATATTTATGGGCTTGATGTGACTGAGGTTGTTCTCCGGCCATTGGTTAAAAGATTTACAATATAAATTTAAGGGTATATATGTAAATTATTGTAAAAAAATTTAAATTTACAAAATTGCCATAGACCCAGTTTTCTCTATATTTATTTATATTTATGGGTTCACGTGCATATTTTTTATTCAAAATAATTATTTTAAATATTGAATTTTTAAAATCTTGAACGACACATTTTATTATTTAGAGCTCGTTTAGCTAAATTTAAAATTATTACTTATTACTTAAAATTACTTAAAAGAGATAAGTGAAAATTTTGGGTGTCCCTATCTATTATAATTTGAAAGCAAATGATCCCAAATATCACAGATCAAAAACTTGGTCTCAAATATCAATCTAAAACACAATTGTGTGTAGCGTTTTGGATTTTTTTTTTTTTTTTTTAAGTAACGTTGGGGGAGAACGTTAGACGACATAGCGTGGGGGGAAACGCTAGTTGAGATTGTGTTTTGGGGGAGGGAACGCCACACTATGTCGCATTTTGGAATGTTTTTTACTTCTTTTTTGTTTTCTCCTAAATATATATTTGTAAATAATATTAAAAGGCTTATAATCAAAAGAGAAAAGGCCCTCTTTATCACAATTTAAAGGTAAAATACCTAAATATCACAAATTGAAAAATTGGCCCTTATTATCAAAGAAAAACGCAATGGTGTGTGGCGTTTCTATTTTTCGGGGTGTAACGCAACTTCCAGTTGCGTTTTCTATTTTTTTTTTTATTTTTTTTTGAGTCACGCATCTTGAAGATGCGTTTCCCTCTTTTTTTATTTTTTATTTATTAGGTAACGCATCTTGAGGATGCGTGACTCAATTTTTTTTTTATAATAAATAATTACGTTTTGAAAAATAAAAGGGGCAAAAACGCCACACGACAATGCGTTTTTAAGAAACCCAACATTAGAGCATCTCCAACCATACAAAACTCTTAGTTAAAAGTGTGTTAAACATGCCTTAAATAAAAATTTTAGAGATTGTGTAAAAAAAATTCATCTCCAACGGAACATTACTGTTATCTAAAATTTTAGATAATCTGAATATATTGGCTATATTTGTCGAACCTCTAGAGACCTGTAATGAAACTCCACATCATCAATTACCATATTAAAATAATAAAATTCCATTTTTAGCAACATTAAATAATAATAACATGCTATTCTTAAAATATAACTAATCATATAGTTAACTCCATTGGAGTACAACACCTTACAGGTTCAACAAATATCTTACAGGTTCAGCAAATATTTATTTAGCCAATAAATTTTAGATAATCCCATTGGAGATGCTCTTAAGTTGCTTATTTCTGTGATATAAAGGGCCATTTCTGTGGGTTGTCAGATTTAGGGTCTTTTGAATCCAAATTGTGATAGTAAGGGCCAACACCCTAATCAAAAGGTCAATTCAAAATGTGTTTTTGTGTTAAGTTCGGTGGACTGATTTTTAACCCTAAGTTCGTATACGGTTTATTCGTCGTTCCGATATTTCTAAAAAACCGTTGTCCCGAAAAAACAGACTCATTTTATAATAATGTATAATAAAATCTAGAACTTGTATTCAACTGCCGTTGTGAGAAGTTTATAATATATTTATTAACTAACACATATTTTAAGATATATATAAAGTATTTTAAGATATAACTAACTCATTTTTAAAATGAGTTATGAAACTATATTTTATATACATTTTAAAATACGTGTCTATCAATGAAAAAAATTGTAAAGAAATGAGAGGGAGGAGTATGCATGGTTTATGGTGGAGATGTGTCCAGGACATGGACTACTTAAAATTCTTTTTCTTTGATGTCCTCCTTTTTTACTCCACCTTATCTTTTTACTCCACCTATCTTATCAAACTTTGATTAACAATAACTTACTAATTTGAAGTTCTACGTTTCTTTATGGACACTAATTTTTGCATTTTTCATTAACATGGAATCTGCTAAACATGAAATTTCTATATCACAAACTTAATTCTCAGGAAAACATGTCACCGTTATAATTAAATTGATAAAGCACGAGCACAGATTGAACACGAACATCGAAATTAAAATATTAATATAAATAAATACTATTGAATTATGTAATTATAGAAATCGAACCCAATATGAAATTAAAGAAAATAAATAAATAAAATAGTAGGCGAGATTTTTATTATGAATTTTTTAAAATATCAATTTTTGTTAATTTGTTTTTTTAAAGACAATTTTTATTAAACCAAGCTAGATTAATTGGTCAAATCCCTAAACTCCAGTTTCGATGTATTTGTAGGGTTTCGAGGCATAAAACGCAGCGGATAAACGTAAATATAACAAAAATTTCGAAACCCAAACACAGGATCCATGTATAATTCTGGGCAGATTATGGAGAAAACGAATCATACCTTTAAAAGCTTTACTTTCACGAACTCAACGGAGATCCTAGCTTGTAAACACCACACACAGTCTTGGCGTTAAGATATGTGTCTCTAAGGTAATCCACACGAATGTCCGACCGTCCAACGATCCGAGGAGTCAGGTACTAGCCCACGAAGAACAACCTCTCTCTCTCTAGCCTCTCAAAGATGGAGCTGCTAGGGTTTTTTTTAACCAAAATGAATTATATGATCCTTAACCCTAAATTAATACATCATTATGTATTTATAATAGAGAGATAATGGGCTAAAATCGAAAACTGAAATGGGCTTCCTTAAACCCAATTCTATTTATTCTGATATAATGGAACTATTGAACCCTAAAGGTTAACTGTTCAAACCTCATGGGGATATAAATAAAATTTAAAAATTTTAGTTAAAGAATTGAATCTGGCGGCCTGGTTTTTAACCCTAGACCCTAAACCTTAAGTTCTTGAATTCCAAAAGTTAATTGTTGAACCCCTAAAAGTAATTAAAATTGTATTTTGTAAATTTAAAAAATACAATTTAATTCATCATTTGGTTATAACTATTTTTAATATTATTTGCAAATATATATTTAGAAGAAAAAAAATTAAAACACTCTATTATCACAATTTGAAAGAAAATAATCCTAAATATATCTTTACAAAGAGGAAAAAAAAAGTAAAACAATGCCACTTGAAGCGGCGTTGTCCCAAGTAAAACAATGACACTTGAAGTGGCGTTGTCCCCCTCCCTTCAAACAACGCTACTTCAAGTAGCGCCCCCTTCTCCTCTAATGGAGCGTTATTTAAAAGGGGAAAAAAATCTTCCTAAAACGCGAAGCGCATTTTAAAAAAAAAAATGTAAACGCTAAACTATAATGTGTTTTAAAGTGATATTTAGGGGCAATGTTTTGAATAGTGATATTTAGGACCATTTAGCTTAAAATTGTGATATTGAGGGAATTTTCTCGAAATTTTTTGGGTAATTTCATATCATAGATAACTTATGAATTATTAAAAAGGTAAAGTTAAAAATAAATTTGATAAATTATTTATTTAAATGATGATATTAACTTTTATCAGATAAATTTTCAAAAATAAAATAAATCATTTGAAAAAGTACCTTCCTAACTTTTGATGTTAAGCTATTTTTCAATTTAAAATTAATTTTTAACTTATTATATAAATAGGCATTTTTTAACTTAAAATCAAAACAAATTTAAGCTTGGTTTAAAAATCGGAGCCGAACACCCGCTTAGACTGTTTCCTTAATTTTCATTTCTAAGATAATAAATTGAACCAACTGTTAATAAATTCAATTTCTGGGAATCAGAATTGATTCATGGGAGCAATAATTGATTTACAATAATTTAAATATTATTTTAGTACTCCAAGTCTCTAATCGTACATATGAAGTATTTCGTCAAAATTACGTTGTTTTTATATATAAAAACAAAGGATGACAGTACTTAGGAGTTAGAGGTGTACAGTTAAACTTTTTTAAAGTAATACGCTTGGGATCGGGAAAAAATATTACTTTATCGAGTTTATTACTTTTTCGTGAGTAAATACACTGTCTTCATTATGTCAGGACCAGAAAAAAATATTACTATAACGAGGTTATAACTTTATCGATTATTATTTTATTTTATTTTTTTGACTAAGTAGGCTTATATGCCTTACAATGAGTATCTGTTCTCTCATAAATTTCGGGGTGAGCGAGAATCGAATCCAGAACCTGGGATGACAAGAGATAAGCTCTTTACCATTTGAGCTATCTCATCGCGCTCTATCAATTATTATTTTATCGAGGTTCAACTGTATATGGTTGGGTTGGGGTGCGTTTTTGCAACCTCATCTAATTAAATTAATATGAAATTATTTAATTTGGTTCATAGAAAATAAACTTGAAATATAATCTTATCAAAGTTTAAATAAGTTGAATGATTTTAAAAAAAAAAATCATGAAGTATTGTTTACTTTGAAATTTAAGTAAAACTTAAATAAGTATAATTTATGACTTTGGAACTAATATTTAATTTTAGTTGATATTATAATTTTTATAATATAAATTATATCATAAGTCATGTGCATAAATACAAAAATGTGTTACCTTTATAAATTAAAATATTATATATTATATAATGTATACTTATATAATATAATAAAAATTAATACTATTATATATTATATAAAGGAGAAAACGGGTTTAAGAAGATATTTTGTTTAGATATATTTTAATCTAGTTTGTACAATTGTTAGTGTGTATTGCTCTTTGAAGATAGTTTTTTGTTAAGTTATGGAGATTATTCCTACATTTATAATTGAACTTGAATTACTTTTACAAAATTTACCCCATTTTCTTCTTTGTCTCGAAGGCGCCATTTTCTTCGCATATATTCCTTTTTATCCAAATTTATAAAATAGATGCGCTACAAAAAAAAAAAATGGAACGGTGAGCAAAAAATTTATTAAGGAACGATCAAAAAGAAAGAATTTAGTTTAGCAAAAAAAAAAGAGAAAGAACTTTGTATTACTAGTCTAGGGGCTTCTTTTTATCCATTTCCATTAGGATTTATCTTCAAAGTCAAAGATCTGCCTCCTTGAAATGAAATGAGGCTGACATTTGTAGTTGGAAAATTCAAACACCAATTTCACTTGAATACCATTTCTTTATTATCTGGACTATAGCTGGTGAAGATAATACTACAGAACATGTCTAAGAAAACAACACTATTGATGATGCACATTGGAGTATTTTCTTTGACTATTCTCATTTTTCAAACTTAATCATCAAAGTCACATCACAGCAGCCTGCAGATAACTATACTATATGCATCTTTGTTTTTTTTTTACTAGCAGTCTTGCATTTTTTTGTAAATAAAGTATTTCGGAGAATTGTATTTTCGACAAAAATAATTTGCAATTATATATCACGTAAATGATTATTTTTATTACAACTCGAGAAAACGATAAAAACATATATACTTGACCATCATGCCAAATACAATATTCCTAAATAAATATGTGTGTTTGTGTGGATAAAGAGCAGGCGGGGTGTGACTATTTATGTGTGTGTTAATTCACAAAGGTAGCCTTCATATTCTCAATACCTCAGAGTTGGTGTTCCTTGTTGAAAACATGGTACTTAACATAGATGTATATTCCAAACTAAGGACAACATAGATGTATATTTCAATTCAAGTAAAAGCCAATCTATGATCCTAATCTAACCATTTCACTCTAGCTAACTAAATAAATTCTACTCCATCATCTATTCATACATGTTAAATGTGGCGGGGTGATCTAGCAACCTCCATAAACTTCCGAGTATAAACCAACAAAATTATGTATAACAAGACCATCCATACTCAATAAAAGAAAGAGCGAGATACTTACTCCAACATATATAAGCTGGTTTAAAATTGCGGGTGATGTAAATAAGAAGCAAATGACTGTAAACCACGTAGACCCGCTGTAGAACCAGGGGGGAGGGCCTAGAGCCCTACTGAAATTTCAAATTTTAGTAATGATACATTCATATCTAACTTATCCACATATAATGTCCTAACTCAGCCAATAACAGAACAAGATTGATCCAGGTTTGAAATTCAAATCTTGCTCAAGTCATATTTTTTCCCTCTAACTTCTAAATTTAATTGTAAGAAATTATATCTAACTTTTATTGTTGTTCATCATACATATTATGCCATGTCAAGAAAACCTGAAACTTTAAAATCCAGCTAGTGCAGATACACCACCCTCCCTACAGTAGGCTCAACAATCCAGTTTGGCCTGACAGAACCAATATCACTTGATGGGCCAAGCAAAGCTGATATTCGGAGGAATGCCATGTAGGAGAAGGTTCAATTTGAAATGGGGGAATCTAAGTCTACAATTAAGGAATCACCAATCTCCCTACAGAAGGCTCCAACAATCCAGCTTGGCCTGACAGAATCAATGTCGCTTGATGGGCCAAGCAAAGGTGATATTTTGAGGAATGCCGTGTTGGAGAAGTTCATGATCACTTCAGGGGTGTATGAGAGCTTGGAAGAAAGCGTAAGGAGAGAAGAAGTTCTTGCACAAATTGGACAGATTGCAAAGAATTGGGTAAAGCAAGTTACCCGCCTGAGAGGGTGCACTGATAAAATGGTTGAAGGCGCAAACGCTGTGATATTTCCTTCTTTATGTGTCTGTTGATTAATTTCAGTGGCACAAGTATGTAAACATCCCCGAAAGAATTGTGCCACTGAATTCTATAGACAGACACATAAAGAAGGAAATATCACAACGTTTGCGCCTTCAATCATTTCATCAGTGCACCCTCTCTGGCAGGTAACTTGCTTCACCCAATTCTTTGCAATCGGTCCAATTTGTGCAAGAACTCTTCTCTCCTTGCGCTCTCTCCCAAGCTCTCATACACACCCGAAATAATCAAGAACTTCTCCAACACAGCATTCCTCCGAATATCATCTTTGCTTGGCCCAATAAGCGATATTGGTTCTATCAGGCCAAACTGGATAGTTGCAGCCTTCTACAAGGAGAGTGATGATCCCCTAATTGTAGACTTAAATTCCCCCATTTTCAAACCAGAAAAAACCTTCTCCAACATGGCATTCCGCTGAATATCAATTTTACTCGGGCTAGCAAGCAAGCGATATTGGTTCTTTCGGGGCAAACTGGATTATAGGATCCATTGGCTAATACAAATTAGAAAAGTAAGTGGTTGTTCAAGATCATATCTTTAAGCTCCTAATTATCAAGATTTTCTTTTTTCAAAAGGTACTAATAATCAAGATTATCTTTTTTGGTCCTAATAATCAAGATTACTACATGTAAAACTGTAAAAAAAATTGACCCAGAAAAGATATAGCAAAAAAGATAAAATCTTTAATGATTAGTAGTAGTACCTGAAAAAGATGGGGTGGGAGAGAGGCTTGGAGGAGTTGATGAAGAGAGTCAAAGCCACAGATTGATCCGGCGTCGTTTGATGAAGTGGGTCTGGCTGCTTTAGCTTTAGCTTCAGCTTCTCCATTTTCTATCTTGGTTGCTTCTTTTTCTTCTTTTCTCTCCATTTCAAATGATTAATTGGATCAATACTCAAAACTGATTTGTTATAGACTTATAGTATGTACTTTGTACTCTTATGTGCTGGCCAGCTGGTGTACAACTGTACTGTACATATAATTTTTTTAAGCACAAATTTTATGAATTTTTGTTTTTCTTTTTTGATATTGTTTGTTTATTTTAGTAGGAGAAAAGAGTTCTCAAATCGTTACCAAAATCAAATGCTGAGTTGTCAAAATACAATTGGTTATTCTCTCATGAATGAGATGTATTCCTCGTGCATATATATGAATTTCACAAATAAAATTATGTGTAATTCAAGAATGTTTTCGGGATATCAGATACTATATAACATTACTCTTTTCTATAAGTGTGTGAATGTGTATAACTTAAAATGGTATTATTTAGAGAGATTGGGGAGCCTCTCAGGTTTTTTAATTAGCCCTGCGGGCCCAATCAAATATAGAATGTATTTTGTGAATATCTCAGGAAAAAGTTCACTGAGATCAATCTCAGGATCCTTTTTCTCTTATTTAGAATATCTAAATATAGAATAGACTCAATTTCACACTTTGATTTTACGCATATAACGAGCATATTCAACAAATTTGAGTCGTGTCCGAAATAATTTGTTATATATAGTAATAGACTAATAGTTAGTATATCATATATGATAAATGATAAATGAAACAATCTCTAGTTACTTTGTCTGATACGTATTTTTTAATGTAATCAGTAGTAGATAGCAGTTCAGAATGCAGATAGTGTGTATCTGTTGGACTTTGTGTGTTATTACTGAATTCTTCAATATAGAAGTAATACTGTATTAAACATTTGTTGGCTCTTTGAATGTGTTATATTTGCAGCAGTGATCGGAACTATAACTTCAGCAAAAGCCAAACCATGTATAGTTCTGACATGCCACGTCGAACTACAACCAAAGTGTTCAATATAATGTTGAATTATTTATAAACCCATTTGCACCAGCAGCAAGCTGAAGTGTTTTGATGTTTGAAGTGATGTGAAACTGTGATTTCCATGCCAAGCCTGGTCTGGAGTTGGATGTTACATAGATGCCTATGCATAGCCAACTAGCCATGTTCGATCTGATCTTCTCCCAGTATACAAGAAACAAAAAATGCATGAAACCTCGGCTGGATATAACAGATTGCTCTATATTCTTGGCTGAGAACATTGTCAATCATAGTACCAAAACTGACCCATGAGGATAAAAAAAAGAGGATTATCCGGCGAGAATGTTTTCTTATACTTCTGGACTCAAGAGGATCAAAAGTCAGGCTTATCCGGCGAGAATGTTTTTCTATACTTTTCACGTTGTTAAACGTCTACAACCCAGATGTTGCTCTACCCCCATCTGGCGTCTATAACAAAGTTCAATGAATTTGACACCAAGTGAACAGTATTTTATTGACAACTACTCTCAACCAGCACATCATACTTGCGAAGATGGACAGAATCAAGATGTCCATAAGAACACTGTCCCACAATGCAACCAGGTATTATGATGTTGAGAGCAAAGCCAACCAAGCACTTATCTTGTTCGAGTAAACTGCTGAGTGCATGATCTACTGTTGTGTTCTTTCTTCCCAACATAAAAGTAATAGAGTATTCTGCATTTTTCAAAAAATAAATAGTTCTACAAGGTGAACAGGTCTAAAACCATAAGAACTTGTTCTTGATCAGTGCTAAGGTGCTTTTACAGATTCAACAAGTATGATCTAAAAAGGCAATGATACAAAAGAAGCTAGTGTACATATTGTCGGGGAACTCATAAACTAATTACTACTCCAAAACTCTTTCCCATTTAAGGGAAGTGGTCAGGTGTGAGGAAGACCTGGTCAAAATGTAGTACTTGTCATGACGATCCAGAAAGTATGAATGCTTGAAGAAGGCTCTGAGCTGCCTGGGTTTCATCAGGATTCCCAGATATAACGACAATTCGGTCACCTGTTCCAGGGCAAGGCTCGTGAACTATAACTTTTGCACCCGAAATCTGATCCAAAACCAACAAAACGATCGATAATATTTTTACAATTCCAATATAAGAACATAAAATTGGGTTATGAAGGAAAATTCAGATGAATAATTAGACGAAAAGCACCCTACTGCCTCACTGCAAGGCCTTTAAAACAATTTCAAGCTTCATGAAAAAATTAAGGACAACTTTTTTGCAATATTTTCTGGTCACACGTTTAATCAACTAATTAACATGCAATACAAGTTGGCACAAAAAAAAACATGCAATACCATTACCTGTCTTAAACGAGTAAGATTGCTACCATTTTCCCCGTATACAGAGCCCATCACATTCTCAGGAACTGCTATCTCGATTGTTGTATTTGTTACTACAATAGCTCTATTAGCACTGCAAGACACTCAAATAGGTGAAATTAGCTAATGAGCACAATTTGCTAAAAGTCCAATCAAAGCACAATTAGGAGATAGGACGGAATGCACAAGTGCACAGGTCCACCTTTTTGGGAAATCAATAAATTTAATTATTAGAGTCTGGCATACAGGTCTCAGAATAGAAATATGTGACCGAGTGGCTAATATATGCTATGCAAACCTTATAAGTGTGCAGCTACAGTTTTTAAAATTACCAAGTGGATATTTGAAGTACAACCCTTATATTTTTAATTTAAAATAAATTTATATATACTACTTTCTGCCAACTTTAGTATTATCAATACTGTTATTATACACAAAGAAATACAACTGGTATTGGTTATGATGTATTCTTTTTCATCCATTTAAATGCTTTTATACAATTTGAACCTTCGAATTTACATGTCTACACAATTCGAAATTTCCCAAGAAATTAGCATTTAAATCTTATTATTGACCATCAACACAATCGAAACCTTGACCTGGACAGGACTTCCGGTTTCTTTGGCAGAAACATCACCTGCCACTGCTATGGAGCGGCAAGCATAAGACACCAATGGTTTAAAACTGTGATGGGACAGGTAGGGAAGGAAGTATTATAAATTTGGATGCAGTGGGATGGAAATTGGTGGCCTAGCAGAAACGATTTAGAAAGAGAAGTTTGGCCGGCAATGAAGAATGTCACCAACGAGGAAGGGAAGATCCTTTCTTCGTATGAACGCAGGACAGGATCCAAGAAACAAGGTATTATTATTACAACAACACAATAACAAGGATAAACTTGGGAATTTAAAATTCACTACCCGAATGGTTTTCCGGCTTTTCCCAACCGCACAAGGGAGAATAAACTATGCATCACAATCCATAAATGAAAAGGAGACTCAGTTTATCATTCAATAAAATTCTCAATAATCAAGTCTTGTTAAATAGAGGTATAGCCTAAAGTTTTAAAGATAAAACCCTTTTGGACTAAGGTCCATATACAATTAGACTTGTTATCATAAACTAAAAAACCAGAACCTACAAAAATGTTATACACAATTTTTTCTGAATACTAAATATTTGAAAACTGTATCTATACTATATTATAATGTCAAAACATTAAAATTTTGGTATTCGGTATCTAGGAGGGATTATAGTTGGTAGGTGGTTGGAACGAAATATAGTAGGTCGGTATCTGGGCAGGGTATTAATAGCAAAAATATAAGTTACTTAGTATTTAGTCTTTTGAGCAGGATTAAACAATAAATCGTGGACTTTTTAAGATCAGATTTTAGATAGTATTCAAACTGGGTTAAAATATAATAAACATATGGATTTAATATTATACAAATATAAGTTGTTTAGTATCTAGTTTTTTGGTCGGATCAAATAACAAAATCATGGACTTTTTACGATAAGATCTTAGATAATAAAAACGTGGATTATATAATCATTTGAGCCAGATTAAATAATAAAAATATGGACCTTTTTAGATAAGATGTTAGATACTAATAATATGGATTAGTTACCTTTTCAGGTCGGACTAGAATTTTTACATATAGGATCTTAGCTAATATATATATGATTTATGGAAGTACAACTTCCTAATCGAAAAAATAAACCTAAGGCACGTGTCCAAATTGATCACATCTAATACTGCAAGTTAAAACTATTAGATTCACCTAAGGGTAGAGACTCAATGAACCACCAAAAAAGACTCTTTTTTACTGCTATCTATTGTTAAAAATATATTGCATCAGGGTGCAGGTCCTGCAGGAAAACCAGAGAACCTACAATAATATTAACAGTGACAACCCATAAATCCTAGATATCCTTTCCCAAACATATACACATTTAAATTTTGACAAGTGTATGGTTATATAACAATATGTCCATTTATCCACAGTGCATTAAATTAAAAAAGAAATAATTATGTGTTAGGTAGGTTTGCGCTATGCCAACCTGCCAAGTTCGGCACCACCATCAACAGAATTTAATTCTTTTCCATTATCCAAGGCGCTCCTTGACTTTAATCCAGCTCCTGTCTAAAAGTAAAGACATTCTGATGCATCAGAAACCTTCGAAAATCATATGGATGAAGAGAATGAGGACAGACAGGAAATTTACCTGTGGGGACCCGTCCAAATTCTGAGAAAGCCCGAGATCACCCATCCTCTGAGTTAAAGTAGTTAGTCGATGACCACCATTCCTCATTCCAGCACCATTTTGCACTTTGTTAGAGAACTGATTATCACGCAGTCTACCAGTTACAGTATATAAAGCCTCTTGCACACTTACAAAATCGCCTGTAATCTGATAATTGAATAACCATTCTTAGTACATCCAAGTGCAAATTTCGTACATTAAGTGTACTAGTTAGATAACACACTTCCATTTACTTGTTCTTTCTTTCTTTCTTTATATTTTTTGCATAAATTAGACACGAATTATCATTAAGTAGGTAAATACGAGATATAGCTGCAATAAGCATGGAAGATGGCAATATAAGCTATAATGATATTCATGCAAATCCTGAGAACTGCTAAAAAATATTGAAAAGACCTAAAGGTCCAGTAGGAGATATGGAAAATAACAACAGCAAAAGGCACGGTTTCAAGTATAAATAGTAAGTAAAGGAATCTTAAACTACATGTATATACAGACTAGTTACTAAGTGAACAGTTCCACTTTATTATAAGATCTGTTGGTTGGAGAGACAAGATTTCCAAATCCATGGATGTCTAAGGAGTGACAGTCAAAGGCAGGTAACCGATGGTCATATCATCAAATAGGAACTTTTAATAGGGAATAATTTTTAATAAGCCTCAAACTGCAACAAGTAGCTTTAGCTACAGAAACAGGGTGGCCCAAAGAAATATCATGGTATCATAAATAGCCAGGGCCCTTTTCTCAAGCCAATTCACTTGGTGAATCACACTACCACTTCTCAATTTTTTTTCATACTACTAACTTAAATCCATTAATCTAATACTGAAAGAGAAGGAAACCCCAGTAGTAAAAAAATCTCTATCAACTAATAGCCTATTTTCAATGCAACCAAGTCAGTTGGGAACAATGAAAAAAATATGTGACCAAACCCATAAACTTACGCGAAATAAATATATGAGACTGGGCTGTTCGGAAGAGACTATCACACTCAAACTGTAAGAGAAACTAAGAAACTGCAATATTAGTACTTTTTAAGCAAGAAAAAGATGAGAAGAATGGAAAACGAAGACATACGCATCAACTAGAACTTCTTTTCTAACTACGTGAATCGCTTTTGAGCTATAGACCTGGATATCATAAAAAATGGTTTCTCTTAATTATCAACCTGAAAAGTAAAGTAGGATGAGACATTACACCTGTACTACTTGATCATTTTCTGCAACGCACTTCGGGACTTCGTCGCCACCAATTATACGTATGTAGGCCCCAGTTGCCCTTCTCATCTCTGAAATAATAGCGCCTCCTTTACCCAACAAACAACCAACTTGGTTTGATGAAACTACAACTTGTGCAGCAACAGGTGATCGTTTTCCACCTGAATCGATTCCCTTCGAATAGCCAGCATCAATAGATTTATTGAAGACAAGAATAACAGCATTTTGTGCAGCCGAATACCGCGACTCTGCATTCTACACGAGTAAAACAAACAGACTAAGTACACATACAATAAGCAAAACCCAACAAAAATGAAAGCAAAACGTAGGAAAATTGTGTCGCCATACAAACCTCAATGGCAGTAATAGTCACTAATCGTTCCTTACAATCAGGTAGAGGACTTGCTACATTAATAGATGCCCCTGATTCATTTTGAAGTGCTCTGACAACCATTCCTTGCTTGCCAATTATAACCCCTACCCTTTCATGGGAGCAGAGGATTCTAAAAGTCACTTCTTGTTGCGTCATTCTTAAATTCGTGTTTGGATGATGGTCAGCGTCTGATGAAAAAGGACGTCCTGGAGCATGATTGAAGGAGCTTCCAGAATTTGGCTGTGCCACAGAACTCCGAACTGGAGGGACATCCATGCGCCCATCAGCTAGAATTTCCTGTTGATCTACTTCATGCGCTCTACCTACTGGAGGAGAATCTTGAAGGCGCCGAGAGACGGCAATAAGTGCTTTTTTAACAGCAATAAAGTCACCCTCAATCTGTTAAAAATATAAGACCAAATATTTATGTGCAAGGACTCAAAGTTGGTACAGAAGGCTTAGCAAAAAAAAAAAAAAAAAAGTTGGTACAGAAGGATATTCTAACATAAAGAATTAAAGACAATAGTGATAGTACATCTCAATGAAGTTATGTTACAAGAAAAAAGAATATAGAGTAATTACCAACAATAACTCTGTGTTACAAAAACTACCGAGAATTTCTATAAGCAGTTCTTGTTCTAAACTTCCCATAGGCCATAATTCAAGAACTAGTAGCAAGTCAAAATAAATAACATATAAGATGCAAAGTCTCCATCTTTAACACAAAGGATTCTACTACACCAATATTCACCTATCAAATACCTGATAGATGTATATAATGTGCTCACTTCCTAACACAATCCAAAATAGTAAATTCCTAATCAAATGCATTTAATTGGCAGTCACAACAGCCAACAAAAAAAAAACACCAATTCTTGAAGCAAAACTTGTAATTTCAGTCAACTTTTAACAAAATACATATACGAGGGAGGATTCTCTAACAAAAGGTTGATAAAACCTTACTTTCGTCTAGCCCTTCTGCCACAATTAATGTGTCAAATGAAATAAAAGTACTACCCAACTGGTTGCTGACTGCTTTCATTTATATTAGAAGTATAAAAACCCACACTTTACGCCCCACAAAATCACATTTTTTACATTTCATAAAAACAAAAAAAAACAATCCCAGCATTTCTCCACAAAAACTTCCTCAAGTTGTACAAACTACAACTTAACTTTTCAAGATTCTGATTCTCCATGTATCCACAAAAACTAACACATACAACACAAAAAGATACCAACTTTAACTTCGAAAATAAACACAAAACACTACAAAACTCACACATTCATAACAACATTTCTACACTATAACTTCCTAAAACGCAACTACAACCGAACTTTCAAGATTCCAAATCCCCCATGTATCCACAAAAATGAACACTATCCAAGCAAAAAGATCCTGCCTTTAACTCAAAAGCACCATACTATTCACATCACAGACACATCCTATACTATAACTTCCTAAAATGAAACAACTACAACCAAACATTTCAAGATTCAACACAATATAAGCAAAAAGATCCCGCCTTTAACTCAAAAACACCACACAATTCACATAATACACACACCCTAACCCACATTTCAATCATCCATAACAAAATCATAAAAATCGAACTTCAATAAACAAAACGCAATTTTCATACTTCAATCATTTCATCATTAGGACAAGCGCAAGCCGGCATTTTGTCGAAACTCAAAACCCTAATCTTACTCCCAGTATCTTTCCTAATTTTCTCAACAACTTTCCCTCCTTTCCCAATAACTGATCCAGCATGACTTTGTTCCGCAAGCAGCCGACACGAAACCAACCCTAAATCCTCCATTATCCTCCCAGCACTCTCCGCCGCAACGTCGAGAATCTTCTCGAAAACCCTCACCACCGCTTCTTGAGCAGCAGAAACCTCAATTTCCTCATCACTAAACACAACTTTCCGAGTAATTGAACTGGCGGCGGTTATGACGATGACTCGGTCGCCGGAATTCGGCAGCGCCGGCGAATCGTCGACGCGGATTCTGGCGGAGGTTTCGTGCTGGAGGTGTTTGATGATTGAGCCGGATTTTCCGATGACGGCGCCGATTCGAGAGGAGTGGCAGAGGAGACGGAAGGAGACGTGGCCGGCGGGGAGGTTTTGGTGGGGAGGGTAAGCGCGTGGGAATGACGCGCCGCCGCTGTAGAGGTCCATTGAGGATTTGGAAAGTGGAGATAGAGTGGACCGTAGCAGCCATTTCTACTTATATATATAAATAGATTAATTTTGTGGAAGGATAGATATATTTATTTATATTTATGGGTTCACGTGCATATTTTTTATTCAAAATAATTATTTCAGAAAATGAATTTTTAAAATCTTGAACGACACATTTTATTATTTAGAGCTCATTTAGCTAAATTTAAAAATATTACTTATTATTTAAAACTAGTTGATAAAGCCGCGCTTCGCGGCGGCATTACAATTTTTTTTTAAAAAAATTCAATATAGATTTTCGTTACATTTAACATATTTTCTAAAGACTTATATAATAATTCTTATCCATAAAAATCGAATCCTAGAAATAAAAATAAAAATAGTTAATACAATCTTTTCTAGTGAGCCGTCTTTTCGTTAAAACATGTTTCGAGTCGTTCTTATTTGGAATCGAAATTCTAACTTCATTAGCACTTATCTTATGAAATAACATTTTTTTCTTAAAAATTAAAACCTTAAAAGAGAGAAAATTCTAATTTTAACATTCTTTAAACTTTCGAATATTTATGGAGTTTTAAAGATGAAAATACATCTTATATTTTCTGTATATTATAGATATTCCTGTATTAATTTATAGCTTTCGCATGGAATTATTTTTCTATTATGTTAACACATCAATTTTTTTAAATTCGAAGACTTTCATTACGGGAATAATATTGAATTTATGAACATATTTTTCTAATGCAAGTATATTTAACTTGTATAAAAAATTAAAATAAAAGAATTTTAGGAAAAAAGATATAAAGTTTAAAAAATCGTATTAGACGTACATTTCCATCGTCCTCGTATTCAACTTCCAAAAAAATATTTTATTATATATATTCTTTATATATAAAACATAATTTCTACCTCCAATTAAATTTTTTAATTATATTTATTTTCTATAAATTCAAACTCTTCTTATTTATAAATTAGAACTCATGTTTTACTTACAATAAAACTCTTAATTATATGTATTACAAACACTTATTCTACTTCCAATAAAACTTTTAATTATATGTCTTCCATATAAATTCAAACTCTTATTTTCAATAAATTTGAACACATATTATGTTTCTAATATGTTAAAAGATAGTTTTTTAGTTATTAATATTTAAAATCCTGAAATTCTAAAAACTTTATATATATTTTTTTCGATTATATCATTAATATTAAATTTTTATATTCAACATGGTTTTCTTTAATGAACCGCTTTCTCGTTAAACATGGCTATTCCTTTTGAATCGTTCTCTCGTTAAGAACAAAACCCTAACTTTTACATATATTACTTGTATAATAATGTTTATCCATAAAAATCGAATACTAAAAATGAGATAAAATATTTATCATCAATTTTAAATTCTAATAGCTGATACAATCTTTTCTAGTAAGCCGTCTTCCCGTTAAATACGTATCGAGTCGCTCTCGTTTGAGATAGAAATTTTAACTTCATTACATATTATTATACAACTTTTTTCCGTAAAATCAAAACCTAAAAATAGTGTGAATTCCAATTTTTATTTTCTCCAACCTTTCTAAAATTTATGGAGTTTTAAAAATAGAAAAATATCTTATTTTCTCTTTATATTATAGATACTTCTGTATTTATTTAGGGTTCCCGCATGAGAATATTCTTTTATTTTGTTAACACATCAATTCTTTTCTTTTTAAATACGAAGACCATTTTTATGAGATTTGTACTGGATATATGAAATTTTTTCCTAATAAAAGTATAAATAACTTGTATAAAAAGTATATAATTTTAGAATATCGTAAAAGATGTCACCACGTCCTTGTATTCTACTTCTAATAAATTTTTTTAATTATATGTCTCCTCTATATATTCAAACACTCATTCTACTTCCAATAGAACTTATAATTATATGTTTTTTCTATAAATTCGAACTCTTATTCTCTATAAATTCGAACTCCGATTCTATTTCCAATAGAACTTTTAATCATATGCCTTATAAATAAATATTCTACTTCCAGTAGAACTTCTAATTATATGTCTTCCCTATAAATTTGAACTCTTTTTTTCTATAAATTCGAACACCTATTCTACTTCTAATATATTAAAAAAAAAATTTATTAGTGTTTATTCGAACTCCTGTTCTACTTCTAATAGAACTTTTAATCATATGCCTTATAATTAAATATTTATTCTACTTCCAATAGAGCTTTTAATTTTATGTCTTCCCTATTAATTCGAACTCTTCTTATCTATAAATTCGAACACATATTCTAGTTTTAATATGTTAAAAGATATTTTTAGAATTATTAGTGTTAAATTTATGGAGTTCTAAAAAATAGAAAAAAAAACATCTTTTCCTTTATATTATAGATACTCGTGTATTTATTTAGGGTCCTCGCCTGAGAATGTTCTTTTATTATGTTAACACATCAGTTCTTTTCTTTTTAAATACGAAGACCCTTTTTTATGAGATTAGTATTGGATTTATGAAAAAATTTCCTAATAGAAGTATAAATAACTTGTATAAAAAAAAATATATAATTTTAGAATATTATAAAAAATGTTACCACCGTCTTGTATTCTACTTCCAATAAAATTGTTAATTATATGTCTCCTTTATATAGTCAAACACATATTCTACTTCTAATAGAACTTATAATTATATGTTTTTCTATAAATTCGAACTCTTATTCTTTATAAATTGGAACTCCTATTCTACTTCGAATAGAACTTGTAATCATATGGCTTATAAATACTTATTATACTTCCAATAGAACTTCTAATTACATGTCTTACCTATAATTTCGAACTCTTTTCATCTACAAATTCAAACACCTATTTTACTTCTAATATGGTAAAATATATTTTATATTTATTAGTATTTATCTGAACTCCTATACTACTTTTAATAGAACTTTTAATCATATGCCTATAATTAAATATCTATTTTACTTCCAAGAGAACTTCTAATTATATGTCTTCCCTATAAATTCGAACTCTTATCATCTATAAATTCGAACACCTACTCTACTTCTAATATGTTAAAAGATATTTTTGTATTTATTAGCGTTTAAAATCAAAAAATTATAAAAATTAGAAAAATAGATTGAGACGATCTTAGAACGCCATCTAAGCGCCCGCGTATCCTCCTTTATTTATATATATTGATTACTTAAAGTGATAAGTAAAAATTTTGGGTGTCCCTAATTATTACTCCTTTAATTTGAAAGCAAATGTTATCAAATATCACAACTCAAAAATTTGGTCCCAAATATCAATCTAAAACAGAATTGTGTGTAGCATTTTGGATTTTTTTTTTTTTAAACGCTGAAGCGTCTAGCGTTTTTTTAGGAGAGAGAGGGGGGAAAACGCTGCTTAAAGTAGTGTGGGGGAAGAACGCTAGACGACATAGCGTGGGGGAAAACGCTAGTTGAGATTCTGTTTTGGGAGGCGGGAACGCCACACTATGTGGCGTTTTGGAATGTTTTTTTACTTTTTTTTTGTTTTCTCCTAAATATATATTTGTAAATAATATTAAAAGGCTTATAATCCACCAAACCAAAACCAAAACCAAAACATACCCAGTATATCCCGCTCGGAGCAAGGTCTGGGGAGGGTAGGTTGTACGCAGACCATGCCCCCACTTTTTAGGGTAGGGAGGCTGTTTCCGTGGAGACCCTCGGCTGAGTGCACGACATATACGGTGTGTGATATATACAAAGGAATCTAAAGGATACGAGACAAAGTTCACAGCAATACCTGACCCCATGGCTTTCTCCACACGGGACTTACCTACCATGCCCCTAGCTACCACCAAGCTAAGCTCCCTGCACCTGCACAACCGGGAAAACATATGAAAATACAAATACTAAATGATAATGGAAAAAGATAGGAGAAATAGGTAAACTCCTATGATAAAGTCATCCGAGACAACCCAACTCTGAGGTTCTCAACTACAGCGCTGTCCCCTAGAAGAGAGTCCACCACTCTGATTTGCCGCCTCCACGAACACCTATCCGCGGTCATGGTCTCACTTAGGTTCAAAGCCTTCAAATCCAACCTAAGTTGCTCTTCCCATGACCTCCTCGGCCTGCCTCTCCTCCTCACCCCAACAACCGAAAGACTCTCGACCCTACGTACTGGAGCTTCCGGCCGCCTCCGGCTTATAATCAAAAGGTCAATTCAAAATGTGTTTTTGCATTAAGTCTGATGGACTGGTTTACGGTTTATTCGTCGTTCCGAATATTTCTAAACCCATAATGGAACTATTGAACCGTAAAGGTTAATTGTTGAAATCCCATGGGGATATAAATATAATTTAAAAATTTTAGTTAAAGAATTGAATCTGACGGCCTGGTTTTTAACCCTTACACCCTAAATCTTAAGTTCTTGAATCCCAAAAGTTAATTGTTGAACCCCTAAAGTTAATTAAAATTGTATTTTGTAAATTTAAAAAATACAATTTTAATTGACCATTTGGTTATAACTTTTTTAATATTATTTGCATGTATTTAGGGGGGGAAAAAATTAAAACACTCTAATATCACAATTTGAAAGAAAATGAGGGAAAAAAAAAGTAAATTGTACCCGTCCCTTCAAAAAATGCCACTTGAAGGGCCTTCTCCTCTCCCCCATAACTCCAAATAATGTAGCGTTATTTAAAAGGGGATTTTTTTTTTTCCTATATTGCTATTTGGAGCGTTATTTAAAAGGGGAATTTTTTTTCCTAAAACGCGAAGCGATATAGCATTCTAAAAAAAAATTGTAAACGCTAAACTATAATGTGTTTTAAAGTGATTTTTGGGGGTAATGTTTTGAGTAGTGATATTTGGGACCATTTAGCTTAAAATTGTGGTATTGGGGAACTTTTGTCGAAATTTTTTGGGTAATTTCATATCATAGATAACTTATGAATTATTAAAAAGGTAAAGTTAAAAATAAATTTGATAAATTGTTTATTTGAAAGATGATATTAACTTTTATTAAAAAAAACTTTTATCAAATAAATTTTCAAAAATAAAATAAATCATTTGAAAAAGTACCTTTTCCTAACTTTTGATGTTAACTATTTTTTAATTTAAAATTAATTTTTGACTTGTTTTTTAATTTAAAGTCAAAAACGAATTTAATCTTGGTTTAAAAATCGAAACCGAACACCCCGCTTAGACTGTTTCCTTAACTAGGGAATTTTGCCCGCGCTACGCGAGCTACTTATAATTTAATTATTTTTTTATATTTTATTAAATTAATTCAGTGAACAAACTAATTGAACATATAAATTGTGCTATTTTGTTATTCTTTTATAAAAATCCATATTAATATTTATAGTCATGGTTTATAATAATCAATAATAAATTTAATTTAAAAAAAATGTTATGATTATAAATTATAAGAGTATACTAAACTTAAAAAAATTATACTAAAATGATTTTTATGTTTCAGATAAGTGTGTACTCAAGGTTTTTTTTTCAGGGGCACGATTTCGTACATAAATTATATCAACGACACAATATCCAGAAAAAGGAATTCTTTCATCTAACCTAAAGTCATGCACGTTGCCCTGACGTTTAGACAATAATACTTTCTAAAAGAAAACATCTATTATGTCATCACACCTAAATTCTCCAACAGAAATGACCAAAAATAGTCTCAAAATCAAAATAGTAAGTATATTATTCTTAACGTAATATCAAATAACCAAAATAAATCTAATCAAATGGAGTCCCTTTGGTTAGATACCTAATTTTATTAAATATAACAAAATATAATTAATTATATATATAAGGACATGATTCAAGTTAGAATAATTTATACATGAGAACAGTTGTTCTGCATTCCTTTAAAAAGTACGGAACAATTGTTCTGCATATTTTTCACATTTTTATTTCCGTATTGTTCTGTTGCAGAACAATTATGTTCAGACCGTTCTCATGTGTTCTCACCAAAACGTGACCCATATATATAAATATATTTGAATATTAAAGCTCCAATATCATTTTCAGACAATGCCAATAACAGGTTAAAATTTAGTCACAATATGAAACATGATTTCATATTCAATTATTAATATTACTTGAAAACTAATATAAAAAATCCGATTATATAAAAAATTTAGTTTTTTTAAATGTATATTGGATGCATAATCATTAAAATGCAAAAAATGAGATAATATTAATATAAAAATTTAATTAACGATTTCTTGGAATTGTCTTTAACGACGACTCGCATTTTGTTAACAAATATTTACAAAAACTCTCAAAGTACTATTTTGAATATGAAATGTTTAAATTATTTATCGACAATTAATTAGCATTATTTTCAATTGATTGAGTGGAAAAATTTTTAATGAAATGTTATCCGAAAAACAATAATAAATTCGAAATTCACGACTTTATAAATTTTTACTCAATATAATTACATAGTAGTGAGTAGTGCGTTACTCGACGTCGCCTCACGTTCCGTCTCGAATTCTATAATTTAATACAACGTTATCTGTCATCTCACGTCACCTTCTCGCATTCTATAATTTGAATTTTTTTATTATCATAGGAGGAAAATTTTAATCATGAGTAAACTAAAATAATAAGAAATAAGTTTTAATAATAATTTATCATATTTTTAGCAAGCATAATATACTGATAAAATCTATTACGTATAAATATTTGTATACTTGATTCAGTTTTTTAAGTTTGAATGAAATGAAATTTAAATTATTATGTAAAATTTGATTTTCGTACATTTGTAATTTTTTTATTTAATATGACTTTGTCAATTATATAGTGAAATGTTACTTTCCATCGTCTTATAATGCAGTCTCACGTAATTTTGGAATAAAATAAGATCTAAAATGTATTATGATTTTCAAAATTTTATAATTAACTAAAATATTTTTAGTTCAAAATGCATATTTTTTTAATGTTTTTTTCTTTCAATTTTCATGATTCATTTAAATTTTCCAATAATTCCAAAGATTCAATTGTATATTCACTCAAAAGCTCTCTTTTCACCAAGATTACATCGTAACCCGTTCCTAAAGCTTCTTTTGCTTTGGTGGAATTTGTTTTTTTAAAGTATGGTGCATACTTTCTATGTCACTCATTATAATATTTTCTCAATGAAAACAGTGTGATAATATAACCTATCCATTAATGTTGAAATATAAATCATTTATAAAACAGTAGAATTCATATGAAAGTAACCAAAATTCATTAGAAAAAAATGGAAATAAATGTGAATTATAATGAAAGGGTAAAAAAGTTGGTAATGATTTTTTTTTTTTCATTTTTGGTGGCTCAGTTATATATTCAATGAAATAAAATATTGACTATTAAATAGTTTTATCATAGTATCATGTGTAATTTTTTTTGTAATCTAAGATATTTTAAATTTAATTTTATATTAATATGAAATTAAAATTTTATTAATTTTACATGTAACCAAATTATCAAATTGGGCCGTCTATATCAATATATAAGCATATTTGTTTTATAAATTTTTTGGGTAAGATATTTTTTTAGACATAACCACCTTGGCTAGAAAGAAGATCTCATGTTTGATGATAGGAATCTAAATTTTAACATAAAATTGTATGTTAGTTTAATATAAAGAAAACTCGTATGTTTAAAAATAGGAAATTCTTTGATTTTGTGAAAAGTTATATCTGTAAGTGACTTAATAAGTCATTATTTTAAAAATCTCAATTATTCTTTCTACGAAAAAAGTTAATTGTAAATATCTTTTTTTCTAAATAAACTAATATTTTTGTTCAGCCACAAACATGAGCATGAAATTAGAACACTTAGAGCATCTCCAATGGTGTCAAGCCCTTAGGTAAAATTTAAAATAAATTACCTTAAATAAGATATATAGAGAATTTGTAAAATTTTGTCCACTCCAATGGGACAAAACTCTTAGGTAAAAATATAGATAACCACAATAGGTTGGCTATATTTGTCGAACCTTTAGCAACCTGTAGTTTAACTCCACATCATCAATTACCATATAAAAATAATACATTCTATTTTTAACAACTTGAAATAATAATAACATACCATTTTTAAAATATAGCCAACCAATATAGTCAATCCCATTGGAGTAAAACACGTTACAGGTTCAACAAATTTTACATAATCAATATTTAGCCAATCATTTTATAAAACACCGTTGGAGATGCTCTTATCAAAGACCCATTCACGATACTTAACATGCCAAAAACTTGTTAATGGTGGTCAGGATAAAAATTGGGCAAAAGTATAAAATTGTGAGCATCTAGATGTTATGGAAAGAAGCATATACTCCCACTCAATAATTTGGAATCTTTGATTAGAACATAGCAGAACTCCTGTAGAGACTCGTAACAACATACTCAATATATGATTAATCTGCTTCTAAAACTTTTCTTAGCAATACTTTATCATTTTTAACAGGTAACAATTGGATAAAGGATAAGGCATTGCACAAAATAGAACCATTGCAACAGGCTCCTATCGCATTAACTCTGGTAATCTACTGGTAATTGTTTGGCCAAGGCTTTTGGAGGTGCTATAATCAATGGAACTACCGAGGCCGTCACTGGAACATGACCCAGGCACTCATCACCATCCAATTCGAGATCATCAACCAATAACATTACTCAGCAGTCCGGCCCTCCTAAATTACTGCTATGAACCTGCTAAAAATAAAAGACACGTGCTAAAATTGTAATTCCTAGAAGACAGGCACACCCACACCCACTTCAAATTCATAAAACTTGTGCTGAAAGCAAGGCATTATCTAAATAAAATAACAAAAAAGAAGAAGATGAGTTTGGAACATATTTTATCCATTGTTTATATAGGTGTAGTTCTAATTAAGTTCAAGTAGTTTAACATGTCATCTAATTGCCACTATTTAAAGTTTCCATCATCAGATAACTTACTTGATGCAATATCGCTGATTCCGGCAAAGAATGGCATGGAAGAACTCGGTCAAATCACTATCTCAATTTAATAGTTAGCTTTCCGGAGAATCTGGAATTATAAAGAGCTAGCTAGGCTTCCTGTAATTAAAAATTAAAATCTAATGTTAGGAACACATAAAGAACACAATGAGTCCATTAATATATTTCTTGACCCTAAATTCATCCAAAAAAACTTAACAAAAATCTTCAAAACTGATGCTTGACAACTCGAAAACATACAAAAAATCTGCAACAATCAGCACGATTCCTAAAGATCTTTAGAATAAAAAAATGCTCATAAATAGTTTTGGTGTTCCATAAGAAGCATAAATGCTGCAATCACCAAGAACACAAAGACCTGCAAACTTTATAATCTAGAAACATAAAAGGAATATGCAGCAAGTAATAAAATATCTAGAAATGCAAAATAATGAAATATGGAAACTAAACCTAATCAGCAAGTTAGGGATACGTATGTGTAAATCTTAAAACTTATAATCTGCCTTTAATGTACTATGTTTTGTAAGAAACAATTCACCATCCTTAATTATCCAAAATCAAATTACTTATGCTTCCTAGGAAACATGTTCCGGTGACTTCAGGAACTACATCAAAATTTCCTTTGTGATACACTTGACGGGTCATAAAGATCGTTTAGATCTAAAGAAACTATAGACTTACATTTGACTGAGTCCTTTTATAGCTAAGCTGGAAGTGTATTCATATGGTTTACAATATAAACTATTTACTATATATACTTATATATACTGCTACATAGTTTATCTATATTTTTTTTGAAAATGGGGCACACATTCTTGCCGTTGGCCAATTTTTAATACACTCCACATGGAAATTATGTCTACACTCTACCTTTCCAAGATCATATTCATTATTATACTCATCCTGAAAATGTAGATATCATACAGATTTATATTAATCACATATACCCAAAACATTATAAAGTGGATAAATATATATCGACAACTATTAAGTAAGAGAGACATGTACTTGACATTGCTGCTTCTAGCTCCTACAAATTAGAGGTTGCAGATATTGCATACTTTCTTGATTCAAATAACTCGAAATAGTTTCTTTACGTCAATATTCACGTTTCCAATGCACTCTCAATAGCCAAATATTTCTTAAATAACCAAATAGATTCTACATTTAACAACTCAGATAAAAAAAATGTTATTAAAAAGTTAAAGATACAACCTCATATGACATGTTATTGACATCCAGCCTCATATACAGATGCCTATCATGAAGATCGCCCATCCTGAAGAAAGACTGATCAATTATATTAACATCCTACAACAATTAAATGAAGAACAGATATTTAGGCAGATTTTCAATTGCAAGTTATCCAACACATGTTGAATGGTCATCTCTCTGCAAAATTAATGTCAGTGCATACTGATCAAATATATTTTTAAGTTCACTCTGTTCTTTTAAATTGTGAAACATGTAAAATTCTTCCCATCTATGTATGTTGAAAAATGGCAGCAACTGACTGGGTGATGTACATCGTTGATATAAGCATAGGATGAACTCAAATTAAATAGGAGCAAGTGAATTTGAACCTCTCTTTGTCTTTTAAGTTGAATAATATTGATGGTCAAACACATGATATAGTAAAGCAACAGAAATTCATTAGCCTAGAGTAAGAAAAGCAGTACAGAATCATGTTACGTATGGTGTCCATGTAAAGATACATAAAGCACTACGTAAATAATGTCCAATAAGGTCCTTTTGCACTCACCAATGAGGTCCTCACACAACATCCATAAAATCCTCTTTCACCAATGAGGGATCTTGAGATCTTGCACTCACTATTATCTTATAGCTTTGTGCTGGCTCACCAAGCTTTTCCATAATGACTTTCTTCTCAATTTTTAAACTACAAAAAAAGTTCTTTTTGTTTTAAGTTTCAAGAACTTTAGCTTGTGGTTATCGTGCACTACAATCCCCAATGCCGCATTAGCCTAGATACTCGATACAGATAGAGATAAAAACAAAAAGATGAAAAATTAGATTATCTACATATCTATTAGACATCTGATTTACTTTGTGTATAATTATTTCAAGAGAGTAATAATTTTATATAAGCTAGATAATTTTTAGAGTTACATAGGTAGCTAAAAATATATACAATGTGTATCCAAGATAACTGAGCAGATTTTGCATGCACAAATCTGAAGGCTCTATTAACATTAAGTATTGGAAGAAGCGCAAGAATAATCAAATCTAAATAGATATGCTTTTCTTCTCATATCAAATCAAGTGAGACTATAAACTCTTTATCCAAGGAACTAAATATGAAAAAACTTATCCACATGCATACTTGATGTCATAGAAATGTGACCTGATGATAGCAAGCCAAGCCAACTAAAATTTTGATTTTATATCTTTAATGGAATCCTCTGTACTATCTGTTTTTGGCAAAAATTCGCGGTGGGAGGCTATATCATAAGTGAACAATTCAGACTAAAATGTAGCATACAATGTCACTTCATGGAAACGCTCTCAAGCTAAAGGCAAATGCATGAAACATATTCAGAGAAACGGGGAAGAGAAAGGCACAGACTCGAAGAGAAATACTTATAATAAACAAAAAGAACACCAAAATCAGTATATCCGATTATTAAAACAGAAGTGAGAGAATATATTTAATGGCCAACATAAGATTCTATATAAACGTAAAAACTAATTACCATTTTATTGTTGCAAATTAAAATTATAAAGAATTTACTTTGTCATGATATAAAGATATTGGCACTCTCTCAACTTACTTTATATATCAAATAAAGAATACAACTTTCATGGAATCTTTACAAATAAGTATTTCATGTATCAACTTACTTTACGATTAAGTATTTTCTAAATTATAATTAGATACTGTCATTTATTTGTGAATAGAGAAAATGTACATCAGTGTGACTATCTTTACCTTCATTACTCCACATCATTGACATATTAGGAGCATCCCCAAGCAATATCTTTGCAGCTTCATCAAAGGAGATCATCTCCACCTAAAACAAAAAAAAATAAATAAATAATTGAGCTCGTCAGACACACAAATACCCACAAACAAATAAGCTTAAATGAATTAGGAAAAGCTGGCATACATCTGCACACGGGAAGAGCTTGACAAAATTCTGTGCCAGCAACCCCAAAGATTTCTCCTTCCGCTCTACAGAGATTAAAATCGAAATGTAAGCCAAGAACCCAATGAAACATATTTCCTAGCAAATCTATAATAATTAATTCTCAATGACAACATGTGTATAATTTCATAATAAGAAGAAAAAAATGCAAAGACATGCCAGATTTAGATGCCCCTAATCCTGAACTTGAATTTGATTTATCATTTTGACTTGAATTATTGGAAGTTTGCAACTTCTCATCTACTTCGTCTTTTACAATATACGACAATCAAGCTGCAAAAAAGATGAATACTTAAAATATAGAAACACAAATCCAATAAAATATGAAGTAAGGAACAAAGTTTGGCATAGCTATCAAAATCAGTGCACATATTTTATTTAAAATTAGAGGATCTCATTATAAATCAACAAACATTAGTCGAAACTTTCGTCAAACATGTACACTACATAATAAAAATCATATATCAATAAATCACTATAAAAATCCTCTTAAGAAATAGGTAAGGCTTTAAAATCAATATGAATGTTCATTGTTAAAGAAAATATACCTGATTTGGTAGAAACTATATCCCTAACATGTGATTATTAGAATCAAGTGATACTTCATCGCCATTATAATACCTGTATCATGGCACAAACATGGAAAACATCGTCAAATAAGATAATAATGAGAGGTGAAGAAAACAATCATAATAGATCTTTCAATTATGCATAACAACCAAATCAAACACATATACAAACAAACAAATCAAACACATATATAAACAAATAAATAAATGACACATATATACACACAAATATAAATATGTATATACAAACCCTAGATTTGCAGAGAGATAATAAAGAAGAAACGAAGAGAAAATAAAATTCATGGATTTGGATTCTTGAGAAAGATAAAACTGATGGCCATAAATCACGGATTTGAGAGTATTTGAATTTTGTATCGGTGAGAGAGATGAGAGAGGATTTGAATTTTGAAAAAAGAAAACAATCGTGGAAAATGGATCTCTAATTGATGTGAAATATCATTTAAATTTGAAATGGTTCTTTGATGGGAATGGGTTAAATGGGTAAAAGATATGGATATATCCGTGGATCATGACAAAATATATGAGAGTGTAGTACAAAAAATGGGAGTTGGGTAAATTTTTTTACCCATTGGGTAAATTGCTAAATGGGCAATACCATGCATTAAGAATATGTTGATTTTCATTTCTAAGATAATAAATTGAACAACTGTTAATAAATTCAATTTTTGGGAATCAGAATTGATTCATGGGAGCAATAATTGATTTACAACAATTTAAATAGTTATTTTAGTACTCCAAGTCTCCAATCGTACATATGAAATATTTTGTCAAAATTACATTGTTTTTGTATATAAAAAAAAGGATGACGTACTTAGGAGTTAGAGGTGTACAGTTAAATCTTTTTAAAGTAATACGCTTGGGATTGGAAAAAAATATTATTTTATCGAGTTTATTACTTTATCGAGAGTAAAAATATACTATCTCCATTATGTCGGGACCGGAAAAAGTATTACTATAGCGAGGTTATTACTTTATCGATTATTATTTCATCGAGGTTCAACTGTATATGGTTGGGTTGGTGTGCGTTTTTGCAACCTCATCTAATTAAAGTAATTTGAAATTATTTAATTTGGTTCATCGAAAATAAACTCGAAATCTAATCTTATCTAAGTTTAAATAAGTTGAATGATTTTATAAAAATGAAAAAAAATCATGAAGTATTGTTTACTTTGAAATTTAAGTAAAACTTAAATAAGTATAATTTATGATTTTGGAACTAATATTTAATTTTAGTTGATATTATAATTTTTATAATATAAATTATATCATAAGTCATGTGCATAAATACAAGGGCTTTTTTCATAAATATCCCAACATATAAATATTTTTGCAAAAATACTGTTATTTTAAAGTTCTTTTGCAAAAATACCATTTTTTGAAAGAAATTTACAAAAATACGGTATTTAACTACATTCAACTAGATGCAACTGTTTTGAAAATTTAGTAAAAATACTATCTTATTTGTAATGGCTGCGCAACAGGTTGAATCTGGTTGAATGTAGTTGCATATGCAACTGAATGAACTAAAAATTGTAATTTGAATTTTCATTTTTTTTACCAACTTCCAGATCTATATAAGGGTTGAGCATCATCAAAAAATGGAAATTGAACTTTTAGTTTTTGGTTGCATTCAGTTGCATCTGGTTGAATGTAGTTGCATATGCAACTAAATGCAACTAAAAATTGTAATTGTAATTTTCATTTTTTTTACCAACTTCCATCTCTATATAAGGGCGCAGCAGGAAAAAATGGAAATTTCACTTTTAGTTTTTAGTTTCATTCAGTTGCAACTAGTTGCATATGCAACTGAATGCAACTGGAATGCAACTAAAAATTATAAGTTGAATTAAAAGCTCTAGTGATGGTGGTGGAGTTATAAATGTCCCTGCGGGGCCAGAAACAACTAAAATCAATTGGAATCAAGTGATTTCAATCTCCAAAATCAACTATGCAACCAAATAATCAACTAAAAGCAACCTTTTATTAAAATTGAGTTTCTTTCCTTCTCTCTCTCCAAACTCTTCCTAAACAATTCCCTTTCTATTGATACACCAGCTGTTGTTGAATCTCAACTATAATCCGTCTCTCATATTTCGATTCAATAGCTTGAAAAAAATTCAAATACAGTGCGATTCAGCTCGAAATCAATCTCGAAAACTTCTCCTTTTAAATCGAGATACATTGCACTGTCTGTATTAGTTCTCGATCAATCCCTTAATTTTTAAATATACTCTATGACTTCATCATTTCTAATCCCCAACCGAGAGCTGGATACCTCAGCTTCCACAAGTTCAAGCGAATCGAAACGTAAAAAGAGAAGAAAAATCGACGCAAGCATTGTTCTAAAAGACAACAATCAATCTCAAAACCAACAAAACAGATCTCAAACCGATCGTATCACATGGAAATCCGCATCGGAGCACAAGATCTACGCCACCAAACTCGTCGATGCTGGTAGATCAGAAGGGGAAGGCTGTGAATTAAGAAGGAAAGGAAGCTGGGTTCGATTTGTTGAAAATGACGAAGATGAACAAGAAGAAAACAAGCTAAGAAAGGAAATGGTTTTATTAATATTAGAAAACAGGGGATTGTGTACGTATAAATGAGAGAGAGAGAGAGAGAGAGAGAGAGAGAGAGAGAGAGAGAGAGAGAGAGAGAGAGAGAGAGAGAGAGAGAGATTGGGACTATGGATGAATACACAGTATTTTTGCAAATGAAACCTTTTAATTTTGAAAAGATAGTATAAATGCAATTTAATTACAAAGATGGTATTTTTGCAAAAAAAGCTTTAAATCTAGTATTTTTGGTAAATTCCCTAAATACAAAATGTGTTATGGTTGGGGTGCGTTTTTGCAACCTCATCTAATAAAGTAATTTGAAATTGTTTAATTTGGTTCATAGAGAATAAACTCGAAATCTAATCTTATCTAAGTTTAAATAAGTTGAATGATTTTATAAAAAAAAATTAAAAATCATGAAGTATTGTTTAATTTGAAATTTAAGTAAAACTTAAATAAGTATAATTTATAATTTTGGAACTAATATTTAATTTTAGTTGATATTATAATTTTTATAATATAAATTATATCATAAGTCATGTGCATATATATAAAATGTATATTTTGTTTAGATATATTTTAATCTAGCTTGTACAATTATTTTGTTTAGATATTTTTTAATCTAGTTTGTACAATTGTTAGTGTGTATTGCTCTTTGAAGATAGTTTTTTGTTAAGCTCTGGAGATTATTCCTACCTTCATAATTGAACTTGAATTATTTTTACAAAATTTACCCCATTTTCTTCTGTGTCTCGAAGGCGCCATTTTCTTCTATGTCTCGAAGGCGTATATTCCTTTTTATCAAATTTATAAAATAGATGCGTTACAGAAAAAATGGAACGGTGAGCAAAAAATTTACTAAGGAACGAGCAAAAAGAAATAATTTAGTTTAGCAAAAAAAAAAAGAAAAAAGAAAGAACTTTGTATTACTAGTCTAGAGGCTTCTTTTTATCCATTTCCATTAGGATTTATCTTGGAAGTCAAAGATCTGCCCTCCTTGAAATGAAATGAGGCTGACATTTGTAGTTGGAAAATTCAAACACCAATTTCACTTGAATACCATTTCTTTATTATCTGGACTACAGAACATGTCTAAGAAAACAACACTATTGATGATGCACATTGGAGTATTTTCTTTGACTATTCTCATTTTTCAAACTTAATCATCAAAGTCACATCACAGCAGCCTGCAGATAACTATACTATATGCATCTTTGTTTTTTTTTTACTAGCAGTCTTGCATTTTTTTGTAAATAAAGTATTTCGGAGAATTGTATTTTCGACAAAAATAATTTGCAATTATATCTCACGTAAATGATTATTTTTATTACAACTCGAGAAAACGATAAAAACATGTATACTTGACCATCATGCCAAATACGATATTCGTAAATAAATATGTGTGTTTGTGTGGATAAAGAGCAGGCGGCGTGTGACTATTTATGTGTGTGTTAATTCACAAAGGTAGCCTTCATATTCTCAATACCTCAGAGTTGGTGTTCTTTGTTGAAAACATGGTACTTAACATAGTTGATCTGGTGAAGAAGGAGATCCCTCTAGAGGAGGAGTCACTGGTCATATCAGAAAATGTTAAGGCTGGACTGGTTCTTGTGGATATCATCAATGGCTTCTGTACTGTTGGAGCTGGAAATCTGGTGGGTAGTGTTTTGTAGCACACTAGCACCTCATATATTTAGGCATGACAACATAACATATCTGAGTATGTGTGAATCAATATCTGCTTAAGTTTCAATGTAAATTTAACTCTGTGTGTGTGTGTGTGTTAGGCACCAAGAGAGCCCAACAGCCAGATATCTCAGATGATAGAGGAGTCAGAAAGGCTTGCAAGAGTGTTTTGTGAGAAGAAATGGCCAGTTCTTGCATTTCTTGACTCTCATCAACCTGGAAAACTAGAGCATCCTTATCCTTCTCATTGTATTGCTGGAACTGAAGAATCCAACTTAGTTCCTGGTACTCAGATCTTTCTCTGTTCTTTTCCTCTCTATTCTTGATTTATATGTCACAATATTTGTGTTAGATTTTTTGGTTTATTATAGAGGAATCGGAAAGGGATCTTGACGGTAGGCTATTTACGAATCCTCAGTCTGACCTTTCCTTTTAACACTGTTAACCTTGCTTCAATAGAACAATTATAGGAAAGGTCATCCGGCAGGGGAAAAAAGTTACGGAAATTTTCGGGGTAGAGGCAGTGTCATCACTGTCATTTTACAGATCAGACCATAAATTTTGCTAGGTAACTTTTTGATATGTGTTTATTTGAAACAAAATTTGACATATATCTACTCAGGAAAGGATAACAATTTGATCCTACTACGCTGAACCAAATCAGGGCTCATAATTTACCTATGACGTATTCCGCTTCTTAATCTCATTCTTTTGGTGTCTCTAAATTATGAAAATTCAGCTCTGCGGTGGTTGGAGAAGGAACCAAATGTGATGATAAGGCACAAGGATTGCTACGATGGATATATTGGTTCTATTCAGGAGGATGGCTCCAATGCTTTTGCGGACTGGGTAAAGACCAACAACATCGAACTGGTAAGTTTCAATATGTACTGTTGTTATACAGTACAATTGCGATCCTTCTCCACTTAACAAAGTTTAATGTAAGGATAGTGTGACATAACTCTTATCATACTAGCTTAAATCAAAAGCTAGAATCATTTACCAGATCATTGTGTAATGTTAAGTTACCGCCTCGACTATCTTTAGGACCTAAGAAAGGTTTGCTACGAGCTCATCTTCTAGGTATTTTCCAACCTTGGTGTCCAAAATCAAACTTTAGACCTCAATAATTCCTGAGCTCCAATACCATGTTTAAGCTAATCTAGTCTCCAAAAACCTTAAATTAAGAGGAAGGCCACTAAATTGATCATATACCTTTGACAAATACTGAATTTTTGGTCGGGATGAAGTTACTGGTTGCAGGGATATGCACAGACATTTGTGTGTTGGACTTCATTTGTTCAACACTATCAGCAAGAAACCGTGGCTTCTTGACTCCACTGAAGGATGTGGTGGTGTACTCAGGTGGCTGTGCCACTTTTGATTTTCCAGTTTCAGTTGCGAAACAAACCAAAGATGGTTTAGCTCACCCCCAGGTACAAAGAAAAGTACAAACTACTCCAAAAAAATTCACTTGCCATAGCCATCAGTGTCCTTATTTGGCTTCATTGCAGGAAATGATGCATCACATGGGTCTGTACATGGCTAAAGGAAGGGGAGCTAAGATAGCAAACGAAGTGACATTTGGTGAAACGCAGAAGCCATAATCCGTTGTGTAGTTTCATAGCATGAGTGATGTAATGAAGCATACTAGAGTAAACGGTATCTGTGATGTCCCACAATATGTATTGCAAAATAAATGTGCAACCCCAAGGCATTATGTAACTGCTATTAAGGCTCTTCTCTCTACTTAAACTAGCTAATGCACGTGTTACCTTAATATTAAAATTTTGTACCGGAACATGTATTTGTTCTGCTGCTTGTCCATCTGGTGCTACACGAAATTGAAGAGAGCTTGAATATGCAGTCCTGGTATTAAAAACAATAACTTATTTATGCTTAAAATAGGCAACAAAGTCGCATTAGATTTTTACTTGATAATCAAGCTTGAACATTGAGTCTATTGCCTAAAAACTAAATTGGAAGCTTCTAAATTACAATTAAAAAAAGAAGATTTTGCTTTCTGGAGAACGGTAAGACCTATAAGAGGAATCCTACGACTTCTAAACAAACACATATTTATCAAAATTCATAAAAAACTCCACCAGAATCCTCAAGAATACTGAATCAAATAGACCAACAAAGCACACAATTAAAATAAGTGTAAAAGGGATCTAAAGTTACCTTTAGGGAATTCCCTGAAGTTATAACTGTATAAAATGCAGCGTTTTTATACTAAACAAATCAGTCTTTGACACTATTTTCTACTTTAATCGCGTAAATACAATTTGCGACATCTAGGTTTCATTGGACTTTTGGAATTATGTACAGTAACAAGACTGCCTGCTTGCATGTGTGTTGTGAACTTGTGATAGATGCACGCATAGTAATAGTTGTAGGATAAACCTCTGAACCCAGAAAGTATAAAAACTGAGCTATAGGATAGTTCACTTTGGATGTCTCCTAAATGTAACTTAGATTGCTTTTACCCAATAAATAATAATATTTTTCATAAATAAAATAAAATAAATACTATTGTTCCTATTAAATAAACTATAAAGTAGTTATCTCAACATTACCAGGTTGGAGACAATGGCGGACGTACATGGTGCCGAGGGTACTCGGTCGAGTACGCTGAATTCAAAATTTCTGTAATTTTTTTTTTTTTAGTTTTGTAGTTGTTGATAATTTATTTTAGAAAAATCAAAATAACTTTTTAAAGTTGTAAATTTTGTACATTTTTTGCTGGTTTTTTACATTTTTTGCTTTCATTTTGTCCCATATTGATGGAAAATCAATGTAAAATCCCTCAAACATCTATATATACATTTAACTTGCTAAAATTTTGCTTCCAATTAACAAATCTTGGTTAAATGTTTTAGAACATTAGTTTATATCCTAAAAAAAATTTCGCGCTTCGCACGGGAGCCAGGATTCCGAGTACCCTGACATAAATTCCTGGATCCGCCACTGGTTGGAGATGTTGGTGTGGAAACATGCCCTGAGATAGGTTCCTGTTAACAAATAACAGATATAGTTTCAGAATTATTTATCAGGACACCATTAAAGTAGAGCTGATCCACCACATATCCCGACAACTAATCCTAATTGTCCCTCCAAGCCTACATAGTAACTGAAAGAGGCAAGCTTACTAAGTTTGGTTTGTCTTTTCCTGCTTTATGCATTTTTGGTTCGCAACCATACTATCATCTTAGACTATATATAGATCCCTGCATTCTTTACATAGTATATCTTGGAACTGTTATTTGTGTTGTACTCTACAAGGAAAATTACTTAATGGCCGTATAGGTATCAGTGGCACCACCATGCCAGTTTTCTGTGGTGAGTGCTCATTATCATGCAAGTATATTTAACAATATGATTTATGCAGTTACAAGAAAATACATTCTAAAATCTTATTTATGCAGAATCTTGGGCGGAATTCTAACTATAAATCAATTTCTGGGGATACAGAGAGAGGGAGAACATGAAAAGAGTGAACATACCGACACTTAGCAGGGCGCAAAAAGATTCTGTCCCAGGAAAAGCTCCTCGTACTTTACACCTCAAGCCACCAATTTATTTTCTTCTAAATAGGAAGAGTTTTCTTCTGATTGAAAATTGCTATTGATAATCTTTAGGCGAATGGTTCTCCTTTATTAATTCACTATAATGCTTACTTTTAAAAGAAATAAACACAAAAGCATTCATAGAGGTCATGTAAGTTTTCAATATATAATATGATCTATAGAAGATTTAATAATGTTTTACAACTATAATATCATATTTCCATTTGACTACATAACTGTTTTTTTCTAAATGTACTTAAATTGTACGATTCTTTAGTTTACTTATAGCAAACCAACATTAGCTTTCTACCTGCAAATGTCATTCACTTCAGATTACTAACTCCAAATCAATAGTGCATTGATTGAGTTTGAGTAATAAAGTGATATAAATATTGAGTTCTTTATGGAACAAAAATACTCAGCTACAATACTAATTGAGTATGGAGTAGAAGAATGCAGGAAGATCAAAAGAATTGAGTTCCCTTTATTATAAGTCCTACTGCATAATCTATGTCAATTACAGAATAATATTAAAGAAGTCTTGCTGAGTTGTTATAAATCACTATGAACTGACTGCGTTAAAGTAACACCGAGTAAAAATGCTAAAGAATCAAAAGAATTAAATTCCCTATATTTTTTAAGTCATGCCAATACTGTACTTAGCATTTCTGTTTCACGTTTGAATCTTACTAAAAAGGATGTCAGGAAGTCAGGAACAATGATTATTTCTAAGAATGATTCACAATTTTAAGTCTGAAGAGAATACTAAGTTCTAAGCAGAATAATTAACAACAAATTGTAAAAGTTTGAACCAAATCCTCATTGAGGTCTTGATATCCAAGGGACTAAAGGTTAAACATCACAGATGCACACTCTTTTCTGATAGCAGGATTTTTTGTTCAAGCAGGTATAGGTGAAAGCCTAACCTGTTACGAATCCCAGTAGTAATACTCCAAAGTTGGTGCAGACTGTGAGATTTCTGTATTAATTAGAAACGCTAAAAATGACATACTCATATAGAAAACTTCGCAAAACTTATTGTCTTTAGCGCCAGAGAATGAACTGTTCTAAGATTGTCCTACAAACTTGTGAGCAATACTACCAGCAATACCGCTAATTTATATAAAAGAAAATAAAATCAACCAAAAGAAAATTTAATAACATACCTTCTGAATGAACTTTTGCAAGATCATATATATTGCCTTCAATTAACAAATGCATAATGACAGCAATCTCAGAAATCTGTCAATAAGTTAGCAACCTGTACTAATCATTAGCGTAACATTCCTATTTCCTACTATACAGAGAATTGTGATTTTAATATACTACGTAATTAGCATACTTGTAAGATTACACCCAGCATATAAGGCAAGTAGAATAACTGCAATGTACAAAATAAGAACTAGAATTAAATTCGTTGTCACATTTCTACACTTCCTCTAACAGATAAAAAGATGAGTGATTTACGTAGCCATGTGTTGCGAAAATTTGTACTACGTACACTGGTGTTTTGTCTCTATTAAAATTGTGATTGGTCGAACCTTTAGATTACTTGGAGGAGAAAATGATGGCAGTTATAACAGCAGCAATTTTATAGTTTCAAGGCCTGAAACTTAAGGCATCATTTGTAGGCAAGGAAATGAAACTGAACAATGACTTAGAATCTGCATAACTGAGCGAGGTTAGAAAAAACAAAGAAGAGAAGATTTCATATAAAGTATGCACTATCCACACTCTACGGTGTACAGAAGTTGAACAAACACGAAGAGTTTACATCAAGATATTACAGAGGAAGAAAAAGAAAATGTGGAAGAGCTTACACTTAATCATCGACATCTGGATAATTACCGCAGTCCTGGTATTAGCTGTAACAATTGTATTAGTGGGCAAATTGGTTCATAAATTTAAAGTTATTACAAACTTGTTCGATTGTGAGTTTAAAGACATGTATATGACACGAAACTGCTACACAATCAAAATCAATTACCAATACCATGTTTCACACCAGGATTCATAATTTCCATTTAACCCCCATGATGTTGGTATTGTAATAATAATTTGGGTAAGATCCAAGTTGAAATGGGCTACCCATCTGACTAAAATTCCAAAAATAACCAGAATGCTTAATGAATATACAGTTAACAGTGAGGGTAAAATTAAGTAAATTGGAAAACTCTTTGCTAGCAGGCATTTTAGAGTAATATAGATCATTTTTTGTTCTTTATAACTTGGTATTAAATATGGGAGTGTTTTATAAGGTCGCTCAATCACATACACATATTATCATTTATCACCATGCAAGAAATGAAAAGTTGACAATATATGGCAGATTAACATTGTAGCCATATCTATCAAAAGTAAATAGATGCAGCCATCTAATCAAAAGTAACGACAACAATAGACCAAAAGTGAATACAAGAACCGAGATACTGCAATCATAGCCAGCACAAAGATACCAGAATCTGCTGTGTTTTCGTAATTATCGTCTTCACCAGTTGATATGTCCGAATCCAGCGAGTGAAACTAGGCTCTCTGTATATTTGTAAACATCATGAGAGTACGTAGAAACTAGTCCTGTCAACTTCAAATGGAACAATCTTGGCCTCTTTCTTCTCGGGATCAAATGAAATCCACATGTAACTATCGTTTAGAGTAAGTAGTAAGAGTTTCCCATTGCTGAAGTAGCTAAGAATAATCTTGGATGGTATTTGAATATCTTTTTGTATAACAATATCTATACTAAACATTGGCGTCCATGACGCCTCAACTCCGCCCGCCACCACGAAGGCATGCATCATCATCTAAAGTCCAAATATTAATCATCTCATCCAATGTCCACCTAGCACGATGTGGATAATTTGTCAGTACAATAAATGCGACGGAGTTATTAAACTCGATATATAATACGAGCATCATCTTCACTTAAGATATAAGGTAGCTTAAAAGCACAATTCATGACCTCCTTGTTCAAATCAAAACGCCACCATACCATCCCTCCTAATACCACACAAAAATCCATTAACACAAACATCAAAATGACCCTCACACGGAATATCCATCGGATCAGGCACCTTTCGCCATACATTCCCATTATCCGAATACACCTCAGCAGAAAAAGAACTTAGAACCCTAAAAACCTTATAACCATGATGTATCACATCATAACCGAATCCCAACTGCAAAGTACTTTCACGATCTGTTCGATCCGACGGAATAAGTTTGGACTGTCTGATAGCAGGATTCCAAAGATAAATCTTACTTTTGACACCAACACCACTCAAAACATTGCCATAATTAACAGAAACAAGAACAAGAGCCACACAAACAATGCCATTAGCAGAACCAACAATAGTACTCATGATTCTAAACACAAAGTTAAACTTAAGCTCGTCTCGAGAAAACGGAAACTTATCATCCTCATCCTCTACTTGTCTAGAATTGACGTGAAGTCGTCAAACGGTACACCGTGTTACATAGAACACGTTACACCATGTACCGTATCATGCACTGTTACGGTTGACGAAATACCGTATTACCCCTCATATCATGATATTTAACGTGTCTCGTTAGTAAATACGGTCAGACATGCTCAAATATGAGTATTTTGGTAATTTTCTCTAATAAAATTTGGTATTATTTAATCTAGATCTTAAAATATTATTAAAATCTGAATATATAAAATCTAGACATATTTAATTTGGATGAAAAAAAAATCACAAGGATTCAAGATTTTTTTTTCAAATTTAATAAAAATTGGATTTTAATGGATTTTGCTAGTTGAAATTAGGCTAAAATCAACGAGGTTTTGATGAATTTGTCAAAAATGTACTTAAAACAAAATTCCACATCAATTATCCAAGAAGCCGCATAAATTTAAAATCAGCAACAATCTCATAAAATTCATAAAAAATTGTTAATTGAGAAAAAAGATCTTACAAACTTTAGTAGCCTACATAGTTTTGATTCATTTTTATCTTTTACTTAAAAGAATTCTGCAAGGACATCAATAATTGTGCTTATGTGTCTGGCTAACTTTAAAAAATTATTTAAAAGTAACTTTAGGCTCCCTTTACTCTTGTTATTTTAACAAAATATTAATTGAATTTACCCCATTAGATAACATTATAAGAGGACTCTCTAGTTGTACCAAAATTATGTATTACCGGAAAATAAAATATACTTGGATATGTTTTGTTCAATTTAATTGAACTGTATATGATAATAATCTTTTATCATTCTTATCAAAATTTTAGTCCAAACTTTTATTATTGGTGTTATTTAATGCAATTAAAGAATTTAATCTTAAATCATTTTTGTTATGAGTTTGAATGGTGGTGATGAAACTGACATACATAAATGTGATCAATCTTGTATAATTCATGTAGCTATATCCATAGTTTCAGATTCGATTCACCACAAAAATGATGGTCATTGTGCATGAGAGTTCAATGGCATACTGAATAAAGACAATAAAAGGTGGCAAACAGGCATTACTTTCAAAGATGGCAAAGGAAAAGATACTATGAACTCCGCCTTGGCATTTTCTGGTAACTCGATTGTGTACTCAACTCACTTGTGTTCTTCCAGCTCAATAGAAGTGAAAACTGCAAAGCCTGTTCAAGTTGCAACCTAACCCTCCTTTACAAGCGCACTCCAGGTGGTTCAAGATTTATGAAGTATTACTGTAAAACATTCCAGGTGGTTCCTTCCCTGACACGCACTGGGACATAATCAGTTGAATCGGAAATCGTTTAGTGACAAAGCAAATATGTTCATAAGATCAGAACGTAAATGTAACAACATTTTAAGGATATAGTTACATTTTACAGACAGAAATTTACTGAAAGACACTATGAAATACTCCCTCTGTCCCAAGAGGAAGTATACATGTCTGTTTGGCACGGAGACCAATGAAGGTTATAAAATTATAAAATTAACAAGTTTAAGCATTATTTAAAGTAAGTAATAAGCATTATTTAAAGCAAGTGGCAGGAGATTAGTCTTCATTATGGAGGGAATTCCACCCGCCTAAAACAAAATGCTTGATTAATAATTTCCCTCCACAGTCCAAAATCCACACTTACAGGTACTATAAATAAACTTTACACCTTTATACAAAGAACTATTCTCAAAATTTACATAGTACAGTACACACATAATACAACTACTCCATCAAAAGCTAACAAAAATGGCAACAAGTACAGGAGGCTTTAGTGCTTCTACCAACACCTCAATGCCAGCATCTACTACGGGCTCTGCAAAAGGAAAAAGATTGACGCAGTTAGAAAAAAATCAAATTGCTCATATGCTATCAGTAAACTACAACAACAACAAGCTCAAGGTAGGAATGATCAAGGATATTGCTTCTGAATATGCAGTGACTAGGCTAACAATTTCTAAGATATGGAAAGTGGTTCAACAAGCTATCAATGATGGTAAACATCCTAATATGGAGAGAAACTACAAAGGTGGAAACAAAAGCTACATTTTGGATTTGGAAAAGGTCAGAACAATTCCTTTACGCTTAAGAACCAATATTCGGACACTTGCTTGTCAACTAGGTGCAGGTAAATCCACTGTCCATAGACTCATTCAGAAAGGAAAAATCAAATCACATTCAAATGCCTTAAAGCCTTATTTAACACTTCCAAATATGCAAGCAAGGGTAAAGTTTGTTTTAAATCATATAGAAAGCTCGACACTTCATACAAACCCAACCTATGTAGGCATGTTTTCAATAATTCACATTGATGAGAAGTGGTTTTATATGAGTAGAACATCACAAAAATACTACCTATCGCCAAGTGAACCGGAACCGCATAGAACTTGTAAGTCAAAGAGATTTATAACTAAGGTTATGTTTATGAGTGCGATTGCTAGACCTAGGTATGACAAGGATGGCATTTGTGTATTTGATGGAAAAATCGGAATTTTTCCCTTTACTATTGAAGAGGCAGCTATGAGATCAAGTAAAAACAGAGCAAAAGGTGTTTTGGAAGTTAAACCAATAGAAAGCATCACTAAAGTTGTAGTCAAAAAATGTTTACTCGAGAAGATTGTTCCTGCTATTAAAGCTAACTGGCCAACAGAAGACAGTAAACATATAGTAGTCATCCAGCAAGATAATGCTAGACCTCATATAAGTGATAATGATCCAGATTTTATCAGTGTTGCACAATCCGATGGATTTCATATTACATTAGCTAATCAACCGGCTAATAGCCCGGATCTCAATATCAACGATTTGGGTTTCTTTAGAGTAATACAAGGACTACAACATGAGAAGGCGCCTAATACGGTTTGTCAATTAGTAGATGCAGTGGTTAAAGCCTATGAAGAAGTTAGTGATTCGACTTTAAATTATGTTTGGCTGTCACTTATGAATTGCATGACAGAGATACTGAAACATGGTGGTAATAACAACTATAAGCTGCCTCACATAGGAAAGAACAAGCTTGCTCGACTCGGACAACTACCAACAGTTATGACTGCTCCATTGGACATCGTACAAAAGACATTAATCGAGACAACTGCTCAAGCCACAAGAATGCATACTGATGTTTAACTACTGAAGCAACTAGTGATGTTTTGATGGCGGATGGATTGGGGGCTAAGCATGTAAAATACTCCTATGTTTACTGGTCTTTTGTAGCAACTAGTACTAAATCCATGTAAAATGTTTAAATATGTACTTGTATTGTAAAAAGAAGATGCAGTACCTCGAAATATCAGGGAAGATATATCTGTAATAGACCAGTTGGGTCATCGAACTTGCTCTTTTTGGCTTTGAAATCCAACGTTTTGGCTTCGACATTGCTACTTTTTTCTGTGAAATTCAATCTTTTACCTCTGAAATTGATCGCACTCTGTTTTAATACAACATCCTTCGCCTTTTCTGGAGTGTCTTCAACCACTTCAAATAAATCGAGATCATCTTCAACCACTTCAAATAAAATTGGATCATCGAACTTGCTCTTTTTGGCTTTGAAATCCGATATTTTGGCTTCGACATTGCTCCTTCTCTCTGTGAAATTCAACCTTTTGCCTCTGAAATTGATCGAGCTCTGTTTTAATATAACATCCTTCGTTTTTTCCGGAGTGTCTTCAACCACTTCAAATAAACCGAGATCATCAATAGTAGAAGGTAACAAAGATTTGGATAATTCGGTTTCAGAATCATACTCAAAATTAGGGGCTGAATCATGTAAGATTTCAGATTCCATTATAACTGGAGTATTAGCTTTATTTTAATTAGGGTTTATACGGGCTGAAGAAAGAGGCGGAGGGATAAAGTTAGAAGAAAGAGAGAGTCATTTTAGGGGTAATGATTTTTACGTTTTAGTTTTAGGATTAGATATACATAATGCAATAAAAAGAGTTAAGTGGGGTGGGGGAGTCAAACATTACTGGAGTCAAATATAGATTATTTTGGTTAATAAAATTTAATTAACTGCTAATCATAAGTGGCTTGTGGGGACAATGCCTTTTAATAATATTATTAATTTGCTATTTTGGGTAATGTATAGAAATGAGAGCGACATCCCAAAATAGTAATTGTATAGAAATGGATGGGACGGAGGGAGTATGAAATAAGAAAATAAGCTAATGCAGACCCCCCCTCATTTGAAATATGCAATTTATATATACTACCTCATTCTCATTACAATTCAGGAATATTTACAGGCTTGCAACATATCCTGAGGTGGTGCATATTTACAAGAACATTGCTAACTAAATACCCTCTCTTTCCAAAACGAAATTAAATTGGAGTACACAAGTTTTACTACTTGATGAACTAGTAATAAACCACCAGGAGTCAGCATCATAGTAGCTGTCCCAGTGTTACTATGCTGTACTGATGATTTTGCTGTTTAGCATGCCCTCGGAGTTTGTCAATTGCTGCCCACTAGATATGCAGCTCAGATCTCTTTTCTTCCCGAAATCTCCACTCCAGGTGTGTCAGAGTAACATATATTAACTGGACTGCACACAGAAGCGACATGCATTGTAATCAGTAAATTATACTTTCAGAAGAATCGTACACAAACAAATTATGCACAACTCAATTTAGGCCTTTAGGGTTACAAATTTTATCAGTAATAACTAATAACTGCACAATTATAATTAATTCTTAAAGAATAAAATATATTAGCCCATAACAGTACTCACAGGTACTTGATATTTTACTTCTTATTAAAAGGATATGCGAGAATTGTTCGACTACACAACACAACTGTGTGGTATAATTTAGCGCCAAAACTGATGTACTCCATTAAGATGTAACATGCATGCAATAAACACATATAATGTGTCTTAATGCCAAATTATTCAAAACAATTGATCTTTTTTCTATAAAATAAGTTTTATGCATGAATGTAGGTAAAATAATGGGGAACAATATCACATTAGAATTATGAGGTTTTATGTGTTCATTATCTGATTAATCCAAACTTTGGAGGTATATATTCTAAACATATAAATTTTGCAGTTTTAGATGTACATTCGTATAAACTTTGAGGATCAATTTTTTTATATCAACATCTTTGCAGGTCAAGAATGAACAAATTCCCCCAACCTATTCCCCCCAGTAATTCCGATTTCCGCCACTGTAATCATTCTAAACATGCCCGCAAGATATTACACAACTCCTTGTATTTGCGCAGATATATATATAGGGTCTTGTTCTAATAGAAACTAACTTAGAATAGAAACTAGAAACTAAACCTAAATTAAATATTTCAAGCTAATCTAATGACCAAATTAGGGGTACTCCAATACAAAAAACGTTTAAAATTATTGTCTCTATTCAACAAAAATATAAAAAAAAAAAAAAAATTAAAAAAGTACTGTTCACGTGATGACGTGGCACGTGAACAGTAACTTTTTTTAAAAAAAATTATTTTATTTTATATTTTTGTTGAATAGAGCCAAGAATTTTAAACGTTTTTTGTGAAGGTGCCCCTAGCGGGGCCATTAAAATAAATGAAATATGATTTATTTAGTGTGGGTTTCTAGTTTCTATTCTAAGGTTGGTTTCTATTTGAACGCTAGCCTATATATATATATATATATATATATATATATATATATATATATGCGTGCAAATATATATGTATGTATACTTCTTGCACTTTCTCCTTGAGGAGTTATTAACAAGAAGTTTGCTGCTTCAAATTTTTTTGGTGGGTTTTAGACATAACATATACCTCTGAACTGGCTTTGAACGAGTTGTATAAGGTAGTCTCCCTACCATTACTACATAACATCTTTCCTAAGGTTTCCAGGTTTTAGCTGTCACCTGAACATGGAAGAAAGGTAGTCCAGTGAAATATAATCAATCTACTAAAACCTGCTTATTGCACAGCTAGTCTCACTCCCACATCATTTATTTGGATAAACAGGTGTGCATTGTCATGGATTTGTACTATATTTCAAAAGCTAGCTTTAAAATATGGTACTCTCTAAGATCATATTAAGTGGTACCAAGGCAGAGTCATCCACAATATACCTTCCAAGAGTTATGATAAATAAAGACTAAATTGACATACTGTAGTTATGAATCATGATTAGCTAGTGTTTGCTGAAAAAAAAAGCCAATCAGAGGTTTTGCAACCACCAAAGCATCTAAAGCTTCAACGCTGTTGTGTCAAAACCAAAACTGGGCACGGACGACATTCGAAAATTAGACGTTGGAATGAATACTGCTAGTCATGATGAGCTAGCTTTTAATGTGGTAAAGCAAGGTGTGGTCAATATAGTATCAATGTCCTTACTCCTTATCAGCAATAAGCTTTCTGGGATTGTTTGCCTAGGATTATAACAAGAGGGGACCTAAAAAAAACTTATAAATTGTGGTAGCCCTTCTTTGAAATCCTGAGAATTGAACCAAATAACTTGCTGGTGCAATATTTATATTTTTTACATAATACTCAATTACTCGCACGTCAACTTGCACAAACTTAAATAGCAATGATATCAGTTTCTGACATAGCAGTCTACAAAAAAGTCACAAACTGCATAAATGATACTGAAAACAATACAAAAGACACAGTCTACTTCAATGAAAATGAAATGAGAAGCTATTAATATGATAGAAGGCATGCCGGTAAATCTGGATAGAGGACTTACCTACAAAATCTGGGTATATAATGAAATAGTGTACAAAATTCGCAGGTAACTATTTCTGCAGCCTCAACTGATTAAAGAACACCAAAAAGTGGTATTTCGGTGCCCAATAGACAAATCCAATAACAGGTCCGCTTTTAATGTACTGCATATATCAAATGTTAAAGGGTTACATTTAGTAATCACCATGGAAGGGATACACACTCACACAATCACCAAAAACAAATAACCACAAAGAGAACTGTAACCTTTCCATCCATAATAACCACTTCACCATCTACCCATCTAGGATTTCGGAAGCCTGGGTCAGCAAGCCTTCCTTGTCCTTTGTATCGAGCAATCTAAATTAAAAAACATATGTAAAAAATACCATCACCAAGGATGACAAAGCATCAGATTAGATCAAATAGAACGATGAAACTGTAGGAAACTAAAAGATTGGAAAAGAACAAAACCAGATCCTAAGGTTTTAGGCAAACATCATACCACTCCAAATTCTTCTGGGATGATCCCCTTATGTGGTAACTGATATTCTTTTCCAACTTTTGCTCGAAATGCTACCTGAAGATGTAACAAACCCAAGTACAAATTTAAAAAATGTTGACAAATAGCATACAGATAACCTCACGCAAATCCTAGTTATAAAAAATGTATGAGTTATGCCATGACCTATGTTACCCCGACTCTTCATTTTGCCTCAAATACCCGTGTCGGACACTCGACACTCGGACATGGGTATGGACACTCGGACATGAATTTTAAGCCAAAAACATGTATTATTTTTAAAATATTGCCGAGTCTGACACTTGGATACGTATCCATGCAAGACACTTCCAGCCGAGTCCGGGTAACATAGGCCATGACTTAAACAACGTATCTGCAAGCCATTTGGTCAAAACAGAGAACCAAGTTACCAACAATAAGAACTCGACCCATACTGAGCTTTATGCAGACAATCGTCCATCTGGCTATATTTTACTCTTCTTAAGATTATCCAAAACACTAGGAGACACTAAAAAATAAATGCCACCTTTTGACTCGGCTAGAAGCCTTACTTCAAGATATAAAATAACAAATATAACACGTAAGTTTATCCAATATGACCATCAGATATATAAATATACATAGAGATTCTTGTACTCATGCAACTTCTGTGTGCATGAGTAACATGAAACTCTCAGGTGTTTCGGGAGAAAAAATAAACAAGTCTGTGCCTTATTTACATTCTATGAAGATTCATGCACTTTGTCGATGAGAAATATATTGTCGAAGTAACATGCAAGTCTCTGCGCATTTCAATATAAGAACTTAAGTGTAGATTTGACAGATAAATGCAAGGACATGCATTAACACGATAAAACTGTTAAGATGTTTACTTTGTATTCAACATGAAAGTAGTGCCAGGACTTTTATAAGGAAGCAATGAGTATATATCTATTTTTTGGTGACAGGACTTTTATAAGGAAGCAATGAGTATATATATATTTTTTGGTCAAGTGCTATTTTGTTTGTATCTCGACTGGTCTCTTGGCTAAACTGTCTCGTAGTCTGAACTTTTAAGGATTCTTTATATCTCAGGTGGGGACTTTTTGTTCTCGTGGATTATAATTTCTTCTATCATCACCAATAAAATCCGAAATCTAAAAAGTATACACGGTACTTTTTTTCGGAAATAAAGTATATATCAACCCTAGCAACATGCAGACCGGGTACAACTACAAAGTGTAGAACATTTACCTGGCCAGCGGGCACATTAGGATCCCCAGTCAACTTTACAGCTTCAATGTACTCGTAAAACTCCAGATTCTGATGTTCCTTTGTGTCGCCACCCTCTTGCCATTGACCAAATTTACGCTTAATCTGGATGACTTCTGAAGAGAGAAGTCCGTGGGCACCAATATATACTCCTAATAACGTTGGACAGCTCTCATTATTTCATATAACAATGAAAAGCAAAAAATGCTTCAGGATAAAAGGAGCAATGGCAAAAGGATTCAAGAAAGCAACAGCAGAATAAGCACCATACAATTACAAGTAAGAAAAATATAATATTACTGCAAGTACCCTTAAAAGGATCCGATGATGCAGGAATGTCAATGCGATTGAATGTAGTAGATCCAGATAAAGGTTGACGATTTTGGGCTTGACTGAGGGTCAGAGTCAATAATTTACCAACATCTTTCAGCACCTGGATAGTTACAAGTGAATACAAGCAAACAATAATTAGAAGAATAAAATATTGAATTACTAATGCATCTCAATTGAAACCGAAACATGCATATACTATCAAAAGAATTACTTTCATGGGTATCTTCCCCCTGCCAATGGACTTTGCAAGATCAAGCATAACATGGTCCATGCTCTTCTGACTTTGAAGCATAGTCTTTGAATTCTGTGGAGACCTGCCACTGACACCAGAAACAAGTTCCTTTTTACCCTCATCTACAGTAAAACGAAATGACAACCGTCCTTTCTTCTCTAGCCTGGCTGGTACACGAGATACATCTTTGCGAGCTGTGCCTGACATTTTCTGTATGAGGCCACCAACAACAAATTTAACTGCAAGTTGATTTTGTTCATCGCCATCAATGAGACCACCACCAGAATCCACTGCAAGTCCATTTTTATCTTTGTCACCTTCATCCTTGTCATCTTCTGCATCTGAAGTTTCTAAGTCAGTGTCCATTTCATCATCTTCTGCCTCCATTATTTGCTCAACAACCTTGGATATATGATCAGTATCTACTTTATCTGGCACTGTCACTTTCAAAACTTTTATCTTCACACCAGGAATCATATCTTGAAGGATATTCCCAAAACCAGACCCCTCCGAAATATAATCATCATCATCCCCGTCTACTCCATCTTTGTCAACAACTTCCGTTATAAGATCAGTTCTGTCATTAGTTGGGTCTATGGGATCCAAGCTAACCGTAGGACCTAAGGACTTGGTGGAAAGAATTGGAAAATCTTGAGAAGGAACCTCCTTCTGTTTTAAGTAGACAGCCTGGGAAACAAGTGGATTAATATAAGGAAGGAGGACTAGGCAGTAATGAGAAAAAAGTGGGACAGTCACAGTACCCGTAACAATGTAGGGATGCATATACACGCATACAGGTGTGTAAACGATCATGCAGAAGAAACTAAATATAGAAACATTTTCAAATAAGTGGCAATTGTTGCAAAAACGATACAAATTATAATGCAAGTACATATTCGAGCACACTGTATAACTGTATAGCATATACATATATGCATATCAGCATCTGGATAGGTGAGCACACTGTATAACTGTATAGCATATACATATATGCATATCAGCATCTGGATAGGTGTGAGCGCGTGTATAGAGTTCACGCATATGATAACATATGCACATGTAAACGTGAGAGACTTGCCAAGGTGCAAAGCAAAAGGAAAAGAGATATCAACTTCACCTGCCTAGAATGATAATTGATAAAAGATACAAGGAAAACCACTAGGATGAAATATGAATTCAACTAGTCTGTTCGAGAAAAGATGCAGAATATCTTCTGGTCCTCCAGAATGCAACAATGCAAGGGGACTGTCAAAAAAGGAGTCAAGCGTCGATCACGGATCTTTGCTATGTCATGTTGCTCTTTGTGCATGTTTTCTTCAAGCCATAACAATGCACACTGGAGTTCTTCCCTCTTCATTAGAGGTCTTTACGCGTGTAAATCATCTTTACCTATTGCATTCATTGATTATTTGCCTTACCAAACATTTATTTATTCTTGTGCCTCAAATTATGCATAAATGTCTTAAATGGTAATCAATCATGCAAGAAAACCATTTATAAATACCGTTAAAATCTTATATTATGAAGTAATCCAGTGGCATCCAATTGTAGAAACAGCTACAACAGATATAGAAAAATACATGACACGTCAGGCTAATGGAAGTACCTGCTCCTTGTATGCACCTTTCTTACTGGTCGTAAGAAATAATTCAAACAAAGGGGTACCGCCTCTGGCTGCTGCTAACTGGCTGAAGAGCAATAGTAAGTATTAGTTATAGACTGTGAGTATCAGAAGAAAGTACTGCTGTTTTAATTACAGGTGGAGTTAGTTTCCTGCTGTAACAAAACCAACTGAGTGTATGAATTACTCTGCTATGACATAACAGATAATAAAGTCCTGGAAAGGATATGGGCATGCAATATGGAGCAATTTTTCATGAGGAAACAGAAACAGGGTAGACTATAACATTACGTTTCCATATGAAACTGCATACTTGCAAGTATGATAGTTAATACATTAACTATATAAATTACAAGATCAAGTGATCAACTCACAACAGGAATACAAAATGAGCTATAACTAAACATATTTTTATAATCATTCAATTGCATATAAGCCATGAAAGACAAATTGAAGCAAACAAAACCATTTTCCACTACAAAAGTGTAATTTCTGCCTAGCACAAGCTATCTAACATATGTTTGGAAGGACAAATGATAAGCTATTGAGACCAAATTAAAAAAAAAAGGCTAATACGGAACCCTAACTGTACAAAACAACCTCCCACCCACACCAGCACCACACAAACTCTTACTTTTGGCCCCTTCTCCCAATTTATACATAATGATGACAAGGAAACATTATGAAAGATCCGCAAAATGTATCCACTAAAGGAAGATAGATTAAACTTTCTTATCACATAAACTGATTCAGAACCAACTGTAATATAGAAAAATCTTGTTATACAGGAAACATTTTTAAGTTTTTGGTCTTCAAGTTAAAAGTTTTACTAAGATATAGGCCCTACCGAGGACTATAACTTCTTGCCAAATATCTTCCATGCTCTGCACTTATACGAATTATTCGACCATAAGGATCATTCACATCTTCAGACACCCCCGCCCACCACCCTACCTGCGAGCATTAAATGACAAAATATTGAATCAACTCCAATTAAAATACAGAGCATGGATACAGAGTTGAGTAAAAGTTTATTAAAGTAGTTTCATCAAGGGGTCATTTGTTAAATCAACATCACATTTTCTGGATGAATGAGAGTTTTTAATAAACTCAATGAACAATGAAATAAAAATTCTGAAATGAATAACATAGATTGGTAAACTAGAATATATCACTATTATACCCTTTTGTACGATTTATTACACCATGCCATAAACAATCTATTACATTTACAATCTTTTGATCTTTACTTAGAATTTTTTAATCGGGTAAATGGCCAAAATCGTCACTGTACTATTCGAAAACTTTCACTTGGATCACCTGCCCAAAAAAGCTTTCAAGCGAATTACTTAACTCAATATAACTTTCAATTGGGTCATTGTACATTAAAAATATTTCACTGTCAGTTAATTTTTCGTTGACTTAACGGAAGTCTGTTAACTTTTTACACATCAACTGCCAACTAGTTACACCTCAGCGCCATATCATCATCCATGTAATCTCTCTAAAATCTAATATATTATTTATTTAACAAAAACAAAAGAATAAAACAAAAGAAAAAAACAAAACAAAAGAACAAAACACCCCTCACCTCCTTCACCACAGCCTCTCCTCCCCGCTTCTCCACTCCTCCTTCAACAGCCCACACCGTTCAGTCCTCCCTCTTCGCGACCACCACCTCCACCTTCATCAATCTTCCTTCATTCACCCCCCCTCATTTCATTCAAACCCACTTCCGTCCACCTTATTCTTCTCCGCCCAGTTCCGCCTTCGTCGACCTCCTCCACCCCATTTCCTTCGCTGTTACGCCACCGCACCAACCTCAGCCACCGCTGCAACCATTCCCTTCACCTCCCACTACCCCTCTTTACTGTCCTCCGCCATCAAACCCACCTCACCTTCTGCCGTTCTGCATCAACCACAACCCCTCCCTTTTCATTCCGACTCAACCCACCAACATCCCACAATCGCCTTCCTTTCGCATTCAAAACCACTGCCCTCCGTCTCCTTCCTCCACCCATTACCTCCAGTCGCCCCCGTTCAACACCTCCAATACAATACAGTACCATAAAGTGAAGGAGAGGAGAAGGGATCGGAGTGGATGAGATGGGCGGAGACGATGGTTGGAGACTTGGAGGCGATGGTGAGAGGAGGAAAAACGGTGATGACGCGGTGGAGAAGGAGGGTAGTGTGGTGCAGCGGAATTGGTGGTTGATGGTTGTTGCACGGAGGAGAAGGAATTGGTGGTTGTTGAATTGGTGGTTGGTGCAGCGGAATTGGTGGTTGGTGGGTTTGAATGGAAGGAGGAGGTGGGGCGGAGGGGTTGAATTGGGGGTTGCATCTGGGCGGATACTGTCGGGAGGTTGAGGGAGATTGAGGGCTGAAGGAAGGTGGGCGGAGGGATGGCTGTTTAACAGAGTTGAAGAATGGTGAAGGCGCAGTAGAGAAGCGGAGAAGATAATATATAGATTTTGTGGTTGTATATTTGCGTATATATGTATCAATATGTGTGGGTGTTATTTTTATTAAAATTATGGGGGTACTAATTGATATATGTTTATAATTTAATAGGATTTACACATCAGCATTCCATATCAGCACTAGCATTCCATATCAGCACTTCTGTTAGATTAGTTAACGGAAGTAACGGAAGAAATTGATATAAAATTTTTTAATAATCTAAGTGTTTGACTGAAAGCTTTTTTGGGTTAGTGACCCAAGTGAAAGTTTTCGAATAGTACAGTAACGATTTTGACCATTTACCCTTTTTTAATCATGCATATTGATATATCATCAAATTTATAATTCCAATATATATAACAAAAACAAGGCTTGAACCAAGGAAGTATGGATGTTGGGGTACGGGCTACGAGAATATGGGGAATTCAGCTAATTCAAAAATATGGGGATTCGGGTGCAAGCGGGGTTCGGCCAATATTAAGATATTCAAAATATATTTTACATATATAGATATATATTTCACAAGACTCAAGAGTTGCTTTTGTATTAAAAAAAATAGTTAAGTGATTAACTGATTAAGTAATTAACAAGAATCCCCAAGAATAAAGAACTAGAAGGGAACCAAATTATAAAGCTACAGTGGGTATGTTCACAATATTGTCCTAGCAGGGAACTAAACTATAAGAACTCAAGAGCATTTACCAGTCCTGCACTAGCATAATCTCGAATAAAAGCTGCATCCTCATAACGCTCTTCCTTTATGGCTTTCTGCAGTTAGACATAACTAACATATAAAATGGATATCAGATAACAAAAGGATCTTTTCATATGTAACATAAATTACTTCACCTACATTCAGATGAGACATCACCATGCTAACAGTGTCGGTTGTAGTAGCAGCTGCAATTGCCACCTTAAGTTTGGCAGCCTCTTCATAGTTTTCTCTACTAATGGCCTGACTCAGCTGTGACTGTTCAAACAAACAATTGTCATCATATAAGTGTCTGTTAAACCAAGAAGATGTGCTTTCTTGCTCTTTTCTCTATTTACTTTCTCATGTTGGTTGGTAAACTCTATAATTACACACATGAATCACAAAATGAGGCATAAATATATTTGATATTTTAGTTGAGGTAAAATTATGGTCCAGTACAAGTAATAACTTATTACAACCACCAAAAATAAATGACAATGAGCTAACTTTCCATCACATTACCCCCTCCCCAAGTCACCCCCACCAGCCCCACTCCCCCAACCTCGGTTGCTAACTTCCCTCTTGTCATTTGTATTAATAACAAATATATAGAGTGAGAGCCAACTTCCGGTACCAACCATTCTAGCCTACAAACTCTACTAACCTCTCAAATTCACTAAATATATATATATATATATATATATATATATATATATATATATATATATATACCATTCACTAAATATACAAATAAGATTAATCAGAACAAAAAAGTATAGTTTCTAACTCGCAAATATAAAATCCACTAAAATGCAAATAAAACTCACTGATCATAACATATAACTCAGTAACTCACTGTGCACAAAGTCTTAAGTAAAATGGTGTTTTCACACACATACACATGCAAAAGCACTAACTCAAATTCCTTTAACTTGCTTAATTATTTCCTTCAGCCAACAACCATAAAAATCATAATTCCCTAACTATGATACACAATACACAGAGATAGAGGAGAGAGAGAGAGAGAGAGAGAGAGACCCTTTTAATCCTTAAAACTCAAAATTCCCAAATTACAACACATACCTTCAAAACAGCAACAACTCTTTCCTGATCATCAACCTCATCAAAATGCTTCCTCCACCTCTCCCAATCCCACTCATCCTCTCCCTCCTCATCTCTCTCCCCATTCTCTCCCTCCTCTCTCTTCCACTCTCTCACATACTCCCCCATCTTCCTCATCGCATTCCTCACCGCCTCTTTCAACCCACTCTCCCACCCCCACTCACTCTCCCCAAAATCCAAACTTTCATTATTACATCGACAAATACTCCCTCTATAACCACGATTCAACACCAAAGGTGATTGCTTTATCGGCGAATTGAGTTTGTTAGGGTTTGTGAAGGTGAGTTTGTGCGGGTGCTGGAGATTTGCATCGGAATTGATGAGTGTTGAGGGAGATGAGAAGCTCCGTGGAGGTGTCAAAGCCATGGTAGAGAAAGAGATAGAGAGAGATATGTTATTGTGTGTATATGTGTGTGTATAACTCAATATGTGTGTGCGTATTTGTGTGTATTTGTGAAGCTGAGAAATGGGGGAGAGTTCGATGGATAAGAAGAGGATTTGTCCTTGGCAAAAATGGGCTTCTTTCCGGAAATTACAGTAACTTACAAATTTTTTAGGGGATAAAACTTTTTTATTTTATTATTTTCGGGAAAAATGCTTCTAAGTACGTACAAAATTATTCATCTTTTTTTAATATTTATAATTATATTAATTCAAAATTTTTAATATTTGTATATTATTAGTTTACAAGATCAAATTATATTTAAAAATTAATATTTATTAGGATTTACATGTTTATTTAAAAATATTGCTTTATCTTAGATTCTAAAAATTAGATTAGTACTCCTTCCGTCTCTAAATATGTTTCCTATTTCCTCTGGACACACGTTTGCCAACGCACACTTTTAATCGTTAATATTTTCAATTTCATATTAGTATTAAATATAAAAACTTCACCGTGTTAAAATACTCATAAATACAAATCCAACAAGATCACTCGTGATTATATTTGGTCTTATAAATTATGCGTAAATTAGTAATTTGTCTCATGTTATGAACAGTCACGACATTTTAAATGAGAAACATAATACGAGACAGATGGAGTACAATTTTAATTCCATGTAAATTCATAAAATTATTTTTAATTTAATAATGTTTTAATGTTACTTTTTAAATTAAAACTATCCTAAAACTAAAGAGAGAAGAAAGGACGCATTTTTACGTTAAAGAATCTATTCGATGTAGAGAATCCGTTTATATTTGATTTAAATTACCAATTTACCATTTTTAGTATTGAATATAATTATATTATATCCTTTATATATAATAAGAGAGCCAGAGAGATTGTATTCTCAATTTTAGTCCCTTAATATTGGTCCATGTAGCGCCAAAATAATCTCAAACGTCGAATATAATGATTATGTAAAATTTGATCAAATAAATGATGATGATGTAAAATTTGTTGAATCTGTAAGGTGTTTTACTCCAATGAGGTTGATTATTTTAATTGCTTATATTTTAAAAAGGGTATGCTATTATTATTTCAAATTTTTAAAAATAGAATATATTATTTTAATATGATAATTGATGATGTGTAGTTTCACTACAAGTCTCTAAAAGTTCGACAAATATAGTAAATATTATGTAATTATCTAAAATTTTAGTTAAAAGTAATGTCCCGTGTTGGAGATGAATTTCTTTTACACATTCTCTGTAATTTTTATTTATGGCGTATCTAACACACTTTTTTTACCTAAGGGGTTTGTATGATTGAAGATGCTATTACAACAATTTTTAAAAAAATTTAAATAAAGATTATTTAATAAAAAAAGTCGACAAAAATAAATCTGTGAATATCAGTAACAACTAGTAGCCACAATATTGTATAAATTAAATATACATTGATAATATGATTTTGTCTCACAATTTTTTAGGCCGACGCCCCTTATATATATATATATATATATATATATATATATATATATATATACTAGTATTATAGCCCGCCATGCTGGGCGTTTAAGGTATTAAAAAAAATATTTTGGTTGATTTATGCATTGAAATTGTTGGGAAATTGGTTATATAAAAAGGAGTTGTTCTTCGTTAATAATATAATTCATTACAAAAAACAAATACTTAATTGTAGAATTCGAGGACAAATAGTAAGCAACTTAAATTTTAGTCTTCATTTTGCATGTATCCTTGTAATTTGATTGAAAATTTAAGTTTGACATTGGTTGTACTTAATATGTCTAATACTAAAATAGCTATTTATTTATGTAGCCTAATAACCACGAATGAAAATTTAAAATTACGAATGTATAAACACTATTAGTAATTTTAAAATCATAAATAAAACTTCTCGGCACCGCCTCCGGCGGCACCTCGACTTTTTTGCAAAAAAAAAAATTATTACAAATATAAACAAATGAAATAATAATTTAACTTACTTTTGAATTTAACTTTTGTATTATATGTAATATTTTTAAAGAAACTGACTGAGACCTCAAACCATCAGTTCCATATCTCAAGGAGCACATTGATAGTATATTTAACACACACAAACTCAGAAACAATGCACAATTTATAGTGAAGGAATAAACATGTTCATTTTTCTATTACTATAACTTTATGACATAAGTGATACAAATGGGATCACATTACAAAAAAAGCAATCAAAGCATCCCCTTATGCATCAAAACAAATTTGCAGTCACCTGGGAGAACAGGTTTGCAATAATTCTTCTGGTGAAAGACCTTTAACCTGATTGTACAATAGCAAGTCAACATAGAAGCTAAGTTTATAAGAGTTCTCCAAGAGTCTTCATACTTACTGATGCCTCCTCTTTCAATTTTTAAGAGATATGAGCAAAATAGGATAAAGCAAAATGAAATTCTCGATGTCAACACTAATCAATTGCAAGGACAGGTGCCTGATTCTTTTGCTGAACTAAGTAACTTGCAGACACTTTCTGTTTTTACACTTGTAGCACAACCACCACAATCATCACAATAATGATTAAAACATTCAAATCAATATGGAAAATACAATTTATGAAAAAACAAAGCCACCCTATATAAATTGCATACCTTATTTCGCAATAAAAACATAAATATATCGCCTTGAACTGGTGCAGCGGGTGTGCCTCTGCGAGCACTTCTTCTGAATACCATTGGAACAATTACTTGGCATTTAAATGATCTAACCTGAAAAAATGCACTGAAAGGAATACATATCACAAATCTATCTATATCACTATTAACAAACGAATTCATTAATCTATCTATATCACTATTAACAAACCGAATTCAAACAACATACAGATACATACATATTAATGCAACAATCGGACATCAAACAACACATAGATAGATAGAGAGATACATACATACATACATAATCACAGTGTGTTAACAAATTTTCTTTTGGCAATAGCTTTAACTGTAACTGAATCAACCAAAATCGATAAAATAAATTATGTTCTCCAAACACAAAAGAGTGTACACCATATACTGTTCCAGAAGATATGAATAACATACCTCTAAAATGAGTAATTATCAAGTTCTTTTCTCTTGGACAAAACAGCAAACACTTCATCAGCAAAAGGTCGAACTGCAAATACAATCAAAAAAAAATTATTATGGTTGTGGATTTTAGTCATTGAATTAATAGAAATAGAAGACTGAAAATAACAAAAGCAGTAGTGTTTAAATTGAGGTGCTAAATGCAAATACTTCATCAGCTAAAGGTCTGTGGAGTTTGCTAATAACAAAAGCATTAAAAGAAAAGAAGACTGAAATGGAGAGAGAGATGGAGTGTGGTAGTGCTTAAATTTGAAATTGAATTCAATTTGAATTCTTGGAAAGAGAGAGAAGAGAGAAAGGCTGCAAATGTAAGAATTGAAGAAGCTGCAGAATTTTCAAAATCTTTAGAAGATTCAAATAAAGCGTATTGAAGAAGCTGCAGTTAGATATGTGTATGTAGTGGCAAAGAATAGATAAACATTCAAATTATATCAGTTGTAAAAAAGTTTGAAAGAGAAAGGGGGGAGTGAGGGAGGATGTAAATCTAAAGTTTAATTTTGAATTTGGAAGTTTGAATTAGCACAAAGCTTCTTTGAAATTTGAATGTAAAGCTGTAACCTGTAAACATGTATGTAGTGGCAATCTTCAAATAAACATGAACAGTAGGGGTAAAGACTTAAATTGTAAAATTTACTGTACAAATCACGCAACAGACACTATAATATAGATATATATATATATATATACACTAAACGTACAAAATAACAAAAAAACAAATACCAAAATCCTCTTTGACTTTGTTTTCGATTTTTATGCTAGTGAGATTTTCTTGGGAAATACTAATTGTATAGAGGGAGAATTCTACGTATGGTGGCTGGTACTTTGGGCATTCAGGATCGTCGTCTTAATGAGCTATATGCATTGATGGAAGGACTCAAAAGGACCTATCTTGATGATAGGTTTGATATCGTGCTAGAATCCGATAATGAAGCTGCTTGTTGGGAATGGTTAGATGCTACGGAGTTGGGTGTGATCTCCGAACACAGGTACGTAGTGCAACAACTTACTCAGAGATGAGCTGATCCAAACTTCAAAATTATTGTAAGGCCCATCCAACAAAATGCTAATTCTTTAGCAAGATACCTTGCAAGCTATGGTGCTGAGCACTGGGACAAAATGGTCATTATTGCTGGACCGTTTGGTAGGATTTTTGAGTTGTGGTGTAACGATATGGGTCTGGGACCTATAGGAGACCAGTTCATGACGGTTAATGAACTTGATATGAATGCTGAGATTGATGATGATGCTGCTGTCTTGGATGATGAGGTGCTGTTAGCTCAGGAGATGGTCTAGGTTTGATGTCCTTATGTGGCTTAATGTCTGTTTGTCTACCTTATGTAGTTTTATTTATGTTAAATTACTAGTTGTTGGTTTTTGTGGGTTCCTTTAGGTAAGATTTCTGTGTCTCTAGATGTCTAATAGTCTTCTGGAAAATTGTAGTATTCTCTGTGATTGGGTTCTGGTGCATTCTAAGTAATGGCCAGCTTTTGTGGTTCTCCTTCCAGGTTTTTGCCTTATTAATGAATATTATCTTGCTTTTCAAAAAAAAAAAAGTAAAAAAAACAAAGTTAGAACTTGATTTTTATATCCTAACTATAATATAATTTAAAGGTGATACTTACATTTAATAACATCAATTATATCCTTGATTGCATATTATATGTTTGAAAATTGAGATAATTTAGAAAATTAGATTAATATCTTTCAAATAATTTCAAAGCTCCACCAAATAAAATAAATTATTCATATATTTTCTATACCGATTTTGTCTCACAATTTTTTAGGCCGACACCCGTTGTATATTTTACAAAAATACTAATCGTATGCAACAAAAAAAATTAAATAAAAAATCCTCTTTGTCTTTTATTTGAAATTGCATGTCGGTGAAATTTTTTAGGATTCATTAGAATGGGGATATATTGTTTAAAAAAAGGTTAGAAGTTGTTTTTCATATCCTAATTATAATAATTTTGACGTGAGACTTGCCTTTAATAACATCAATTATTTCATTGATTACATATATTATGTTTGAAAATTGAGATAATTTAGAATATTAGATAAATAGTTTTCAAGTGATTTCAGAGTTTCATCAAATATCCGGGGAATTTCCATTTATAATATAAAGAAAAGCCTATGAGAGATTTTATCCACAATTTTAGTCCCTTAAAATTGGTCCATGTACGCCAAAATAATCTCAACCGTCGAATCTAATATCTTAGAAATATATGATCAAGATTTTATCATAGTAAAAAAAATTATAATCTAAAAAGGATATAATTAAAAAAAGTTGTATTAAATTTGAATTTTAAAAATAAAATTATAATCTAAAAAAGATATAATTAAAAAAGGTTGTAATCGAATTAAATTTTATTTATATTCTATTAATATTAAAAAACCATATTTACTATTTGTGCACTATTTTGAGATCTAGAAATATGATTTAGATAATTTTCGAGCCCACACGAAACTCATAAAATTATCTTTAATTTAATGATGATTTAGTAATTATTATACAAATGAAAATAATTAAACTCTCAAGAAAAAATATAATTACAAATTTTTATATTAATTCTATTCAATGTAGAATTGTATATAAAAGACGTGCCGTGATCACAGCTGTATATAAAAGACGAACAAAGTTGATGGACATAATTTAGTTGATAGGGTTTTATGATTGGATCTCATTAAAACTCATATTTGTAAACATTCTTCATAATAATCTATATTTGGTATCAAAGTATGTTTTCCCCTTTTTTTGGAAAAACACGTAAGAAAGCAACTTGTTTAGTGACTGATGCATAATTGTATGAGGGTCGACTCCCACTAGATAGCCTCCTTCAGTCCTCCTCCTCCCTCCTCCTTCTCCAACCAAGTCTTCACCCACCTTCACAATTCCCTTTCATTCCCTCCATAAATCGGAATTTTTCCTAAAAATTTCGAAAAACCCATTCGAGTTCTTTTCAGATCTGTTTTGATTTAGAACTCGAAATATCAAATAAACACATTTCTTAGACTCAAAATCTTCTGCTTAGCATCATATCAAAATTTGGTGTCAATCCGAGATCTTTGATTTTTCGAATTGTATCGCCTTGGGCCAAGTAACGCTTTAGGCGTATGTCTCTCCTTTTGGAGTGGTCCGTATGTTTTAATATGTTTTGTTTCATTTTGTTGTGTTATTTTCGTCCTTCGAGAATGTTTCAATTGATGTCTCGAGAGATCTGGAAAGGCCGCATCGAGGCTGGGGCAGTGATGATTATTGTAATAGCTCGCCTTTCACAACCGAAGAGTGTTCATCATGGGGGAGTTTTCACTTACGGCATGTTTATAGCTGGTTCTCGGCAAGTAGATAGTTGGGGTGCACCATTTGAACAATGGGCTACCAATGGTTCTTACGTGTTAAGGTCAATTATAATATTATTGTATTCAGGGATGTTGGTGCAATTTGGATTTATTGGGTTGTATTTGATTTCATTTTCAGTTAACAGAATTTTTCAGTTCTATATTGTCAAACGGTCAGGAAACAAATCAGCTAAGTGTTTTAGCTTGCCTTTATTTTTCAACCTGGTCGTACCTCCAGTTGGGGGTTTGTCCCGGCTATGTGTTTGTTCAAATTAATGAAAATTTTTATTTTTTTCTGGCAAAAAAAAAATAATGATATTAAAACAAGTATAAGGGTAGTGTATAACTTTTCAGTGCATAGGGATTTATATGAGCAAATTAATTCAAAATGCCAATTTTACCTTCCAAATTATGACTTATTATCCCTTCATTATTTAATGTACATATTAATAATCTTGTCATTATTACATGTTAATATTTAATGTTCACTTGTGCATTGTAATTATTTTATAACTAATACTCATATGTATAATCATATATGATATTTACTCTAGACAAATATATTTACACGATATCTATACTATTATATAAAAGCCGAAACATTAAAAGTTTGGTTGGTCGGTGCAGTACCTGTTGAATTTACTTATTTACCCTTACTTAATTATAAATAAAATCCATCTTACTAACTAATTAATTTCTTTTTTCAGGATAAACATATTATCTATTCTATTTTACAATAACTAAATAATTTTTTTTCCAAGTAAAATACAATATCTTTTTATATATATATATTATCTAACTAAAATTTTCCATTTACTAATCAATTTTCTTCTTCCGTTTAAACATATTACCTTTTCTATTTTTCAAAACTAAATAATTTCCTTTTTCAGGTAAAGTACAATATCTTTTATATTTTATTTAATTAAAATTTCTCCTTTTTAAAACACATTACGAGCAATTTTGCTTAATAAAATAACATAATATTATTATATTTATTATTAACTAATTAATTACCTTTTTTAGCCAAAATACGTTAACTTTTCTCTTTTCTCTAACTAAAATCTATTTATTTCTAATTATATCATGGACAATTAGCTTTTTTAGCCAAAACATGTTACCTTTTCTATTTTCTCTAACTAAATTCTTTTTTTTTCCAATTATATTAAGGACGGTTCTATTTAATAAAATAAAATAATAATATTATGGTACTAATAACTAATCGATTACCTTTCCAGCTAAAACATATCATATTTTCTATATTTTCTAACTAAAATCCATTTTTTTCTAGAAATATCACGGGCAACGTAATTTCTCCTTTTCTAAAACATTACGAGCAATTTTATTTAGTAAAATAACATAATTAACTTATAATTACTATAAACTAATCAATTACCTTTTTAACCTAAAATATGTTACTTTTCTAATTTTCTTTAACTAAATCCTCTCTTTTTGCAATTACTTCACGGGTATTATATTTATTAAAATAAAATAATAATTTTATAATTACTAATAATTAACCGATTACTTTTTTTCAACTAGAATCTATCATCTTTTCTAAATATCTGACTAAAATCCCTCCTTTCTAGACATATCACGGATAAGATTTATGTTATTATAATATAATCATCTCATTTAAAAATTTAAGCATCCAAAATTCCTATTTAATAAAAAATTAATTCAAATTAATGAAAAAATTTCATATAATATTAAAAAAAAGTGTGCATCGCATGAGTTTTAAGCTAGTATTAATAATGGGAATTGATAAATAAGCTCCAAAATTTACTGTTTAAGCTCCAAATTTTACTTTAAAATATAAAATTCCATAACTACCCTTAACTTTGGATATGCACTCTTTTATTATAATTAAGAAACATATTACCTGTATCAAAAATTTATTCTAAGATAACTTTTCTGCTATTGAGGATCGGTGTGCAGCTTTGGATTGAAAGCTTGCAATTATCTAAGAATGCCAAGGAATATTTTCATGTTGAACTAAAATTTTTAATGTGCTACACTCCCATTGGACTGGACTCAAGAGGGACTTGCATACATTGCAAGTATAGTTAGTATATCACTTAACATGGATAAGCAACTACTTCCTTATCGCTTTCTTTAATCCCATTGCTTTCTAATGGATGTCCCGTGTTCAGAATTGCTCATGTTAATGAGCAATGCTCTATCAATGCAGAGGAGGACATGTCATCTATTTTGGTTGCTCCTGCCTGTAATTTATGATGTTATCGTAATTAGGGATATAGTACAGGTGCAACCACTGCACCATTGTCTCTGTTTATACTTCTTTCCAAATTATGCAAGAATTTGTGCTTGGCCTGGCTGCTTCTTCTAATGCAAAAATTGCATTAATCTACAAGAATAAGAGGGCCAACAAATTTCCAAACCTTTTCCAGAAGCTATTTACTATACAATTTGTTCAATTTATGTTTTTTGTTTGAAAAAAGAAGTTTATATTTCTCAATATTCACTAACAAAATTTACTTGTCAAATTTTCAATCAAAAAATCAAGGGTAGTTAAGTAATTCACACATCAAAAAGTAAGATTTGGAGCTTAAATAGTAATTTTAGAAGCTTATTTATCAATTCCCATAATAATATATGTATCATTTATAAAAGGGCTTTTTTCAAAAATACCCAAGTTGCATAATTTTTTTTCAAAAATACAGTGCAACCGGGTTTGAAATCTCAAATGCAACATTTGCAACCTGGTCTGCAACATTTGCAACCTGGTTTGCAACATTCGCAACCTGGTCTACAACTTTAGGTAGTATTTTTGAAAATATTTTCAAAATATTAGGTACTTTTGTAAATAACCCTTTATAAAATATAAAAAAGATCAATGAAATAAGTACATATAATCAATTAGTTATAAAAATCATGTACCTATCATGTCGTCTATGAATAAAACAATATGCTTAACATGTTGTAAATTTAATAAAATGTGTGCACAAATAAGAATCGGCCAATTTTTTGTCAAAAAAATTATTCGGCCAACAAATAAATTGTACAATGTAATATTTTACTTGAAAATATGTGCTTATTTTTTCATTTGTTGGTAACATGAATGCGATGGAAGAATTTTCTTATTTTTCTTATAAAAGTTTGAAATTTAGTCTCCTTCGTGAATAGCTTACCAAAAAAAAGTCAAAAACATTCGGAGGTCGCATGGTAGAGAGACAAAAGTAACAATAGTCATTAGTATAGATATTATGTAATGTATGTATTTGCATTTAGATAAATTTTGGTTTCTCGTAAAAAAATATGATGGAGCTTAAATGAAGTAAAAAATAAATTCAAACTTGACACATATAAATTTTTTATTAGAATAATACTTCTATAAGATTCATAAACATGATATATTGTAATCACTTATATTTCGTATAAAATAAATTACGCATTATCACATATTTTAAATATTACAATTATGGAACAAATAAGCTCAAATTCCTTTTTTAAAAGAGGAAATTTCATAAATATAAATATACTACTTCAACAAACAATAAATAATTATACTCATGACACAAACTTCACCTAACGTTATTCATTATCGTGACTTCGAAAATCAAGATTCATTATTGATATATGTATATATCAATATAAACATATACTAAACCAAATCAAGAATATTGTACCTTATAAGCTTACGACTTAGCTCTACTTAGTATATACATCTAGTCATGTTACTCCAAAATTATCACAACATAAAGTGACACATTAAACCTTATTCAATTATATTAATCATGATATGACCGACAACTAATGCAATTTACAATACAAACATACACAAATCGCAACCCAATATCACCATTCCCACCATTCATTCTCCAATCTCATCTCTCTTTTCTTTTCTCTCTTCCTTCTCTCTCTCTTTCTCTCGGCCTCACCTCTCTCCCATCTCCCTCTCGGCTTCTCTTTGCCACACCTCACACACAGACAAATATATTGTGCCTGCCAAACATACACACACACATCTTCTCACAACCGCGCACATTTCTAATTTTGAATTCTATCATGCCAAGTTTGTACATCTACTGATATGGAACATGTAATAAGTTTAAGACTTTATCAACTACCTATTATTGCTTACATTTTTTCTTTCTGATATGAAGTTCATATACCATATTATGTGAATCAATCTAGGGTAACATCGTGCCGCAAATTTTTTTACTTTGTGCATTCCATCAAAATTAAAAGTGAAAAAAAGTTGCAACATGAACGGTTCCTGCCGTAAATACCTTTAATTTGTACATGACTAATACACACCACACCAAATTGAAGAGCAGCTAATACATACCTCACACCATCAAAATTAGCTAATACGTTCCACCAAGAATCCTAATTTAGCCTCAATAGAATTCAAAATTAGAAATGTATGTATACAAGAACAATCCACCAAGAACCCTAATTCAAAATATAAATACACACACGTACACCCACAAATACAGTTATATGTACCAAGAAACAACACACACATACACCCACAAATGTATGTATACATCAATAAGTAGCAGGGGCGGCCCTGAGAGTTACAGGGCCTTAGGCAAAATCAAAATTTGGGGCCCTAATGCATATATATATTACATATTTGAATATTTTGCATAAAAATATTTAAAATTTTTGGGGTCCTTAAATATCGGGGACCCTAGGCGCAAGTCTTGTTCGCCTATATCCAAGGCCACCCCTGTAGATTACCGACTTTGCTACTCAATTTTAATTGCCCGAGGTTTGCTTGAGACTTCTTCGGTGATAATATTAAGTTTTGATCATACTAAATTTTGGTAGTGAGTAGCCCGTTTGGCTATCCATTAAGCCAGGAGCTTAAAGTCGTTTTTGACTTTAAGTTGAAACCCTTTATAAAATATAAAAAAGATAAATGAAATAAGTACATATAATCAATTAGTTATAAAAATCATGTACCTATCATGTCGTCTATGAATAAAACAATATGTTTAGCATGTTGTGAATTTAATAACATGTGTGCACAAATAAGAATCGACCAATTTTTTGTCAAAAAAAAATTATTCGGCCAACAAATACATTGTGCAATGTAAATATTTACTTGAACATATGTGCTTATGTTTTTCATTTGTTGGTAACATGAATGCGTTGGAAGACTTTTCTTATTTTTTTTATAAAAGTTTGAAATTGAGTCTCCCTCATGAATAGCTTAGGAAAAAAAAAGTCAAAAATATTCGGAGGTCGCATGGTAGAGAGACAAAGTAATAATCGTCATTAGTATAGATATTATGTAATGTATGTATTTGCATTTAGATAAATTTTGGTTTTTCGTAAAAATATGATGGAGCTTAAATGAAGTAAAAAACAAATTCAAACTTGACACGTATAAAATTTTTATTAGAATAATACTTCTATAAGATTCATAAACATGAATATTGTAATCACTTATATTTCATATAAAATAAATTACGCACTATCTCATACTTTAAATATTACAATTATGAAACAAATAAGCTCAAATTCCTTTTTTTAAAGAGGAAATTTCATAAATATAAATATACTACTTCAACAAACAAGAAATAATTATACTCATGACACAAACTTCACCTAACGTTAATCTATCTATCTATCTATTACTATATCTATTAAAGGAGAACACAAGGCCAAAAAGTGTCCAAAAATGGTTGTGAAGTTACAGTTTTACCCTTGCATATCACAAAATTGCAAAAATGCCACCCTTTTATAATTTATGCTGAAAATATGTGATTTTCTACATTTATTGGGAATCGACCTCTAACCACTTCTAACAAATTTAATGACATAACCACTATGCTACATTGCATAATGAGTTAACTTTCAAAATTTATAAATTAAAGGAGAACACAAGGGCAAAAAGTGCCAAAAAAATGGTTGTGAAGTTATAGTTTTACCCTTACATGTCACAAAATTGAAAAAATTCCACCCTTTTATAATTTATGCTAAAAAAAAATGTGATTTTCTATATTTTTTGGGAATCGACCTCTAACCTCTTCTAACAAATTTAATGACATGACCACTATGCTACATTGCTTTATGAGCCAACTTTCAAAATTTTATTTGATATGTCACATAATAATTCAAAATATAAAATTTAAAAATGGTATGTACAATTAAAAAATAAATATTAAAATATTAGATAAATTGAAATCTTTTCGCTTGTCATATTTTTAATTACAAAATGATTTGAATATATATACAATTTTGGACGAGAAATTAGTTCAGTGCCCATGCTTTGCACGGGTTTTTTACGCTAGTTGTAATATAACCTTCAACACTAAATACTTTCAAATGACAACAATTTAATTAATATCGGGTTAAGAAGCTAGTTTGTAATACAAGCATAATTAGATAGTTTTTATAGAAAAATATGGTTATTGATTTTATTGCATAATGTTGCGATTTAGTTTTTGGCAATGCCTTCATGTTAATACCCATTTTCTGTTACTACTTTAAAGGTGAAAACAAGATGAAGTAGTTTGTATTACTCAACTCTTATCATTGAATATTTTATTATAAGCTTTTATTATTCTCATTTCAAGGAGAGAGCTCTGCAAACTACGAATTTACAGTATAGTAGGTATGAACTCATCAAACACAACTCAGTCATCTTTCAAAACACCGCCGGATGAATCAAACCTCAACTCATAAAACTCATTCTAATTTTTTTCTTTTTTTAATTTTCCAAAACCAAAACTAAATTAATAATTTAATAATTCACATACGATAAATTCAATTCATATAATCCTAAACTTTCATAATAATTCAATACAACAAAAAATCTCAATCAAACCAATATTTAAGCAAATATAATACCTTTATTGTTAGCAGCAGGATTAGGAGTTGCTGGATGTAAAAAAATTAAAGAACTTGAAATCCCTGGGGAGTTCCCACCACTCTTTCACCCCCCACCATATAAAGTCCATGATTAACATATATTCGTCCAATGGTTGTCCGACTGTAGACGACAATCCTCACAGAAGTCCCCATCACTCCGACGTTGATGGTGCAAAACTCGAACCCCAATTCTATTCGCTACAACAATGTCTCCTCCCTCACCACCAACAATCAAAGTCCCTCCCAACATAAAATTATGTCGAGGATATCGAATAACTACACAAGTGGCTACCTCCAAATTTCAATCAACGGGGGAGAGACCTCTACATATAACTTTAACCGGATCATTATGAAGTCCAACCAACATAGGTTCGTACAGAATCCTAAACATCTCCCCCACTTCAATTTCTGGAATTGGACCGACAAGATAATTGTGCGTGCGAACAACATCTCTATGAGCTGGAAATTTCGCTATTGTTTGGTTATATGCAACATGGTGATAATTTGGTGGAGCATACAATTCATCAAACCTATTTAAAAGAGTTCTTACCAGATCCATTTGAATTGAGTTTGTTAGAAAAGTATGGGTTAGGGCCGATATATATCTCTCTATACCAAAAGAAAGCCTAAAAAATAAGCAACATAAATAAATATACACACACTACTCATATTATCAGAAAGTGCAATGCAAGTCATTCTTCCATACATAAAAGGCAGATTAAATGTATTGGGGATAACAGCCGCTAGACTATCTTGATCGCCTTCAATTATGGGACAGACTTTGATGGCTCCCTGAATCGTTCCTAAAATAATATTTAACAATATGATATAACAAACACACATATAACAAAAAATCTATCAACTGTAGATTAAATGTAAAAACATACCAAAACAAATATAACTGCGATTTTGAGTATAGCATGTTACACTATCTTCTGCATTGTCATCAATCAGATGCTCTATATAACAAACAAAAAAAACTATTAATCATGCTAGATTTAAAATTTTAATATGAGAATATATTGTGTACACACTTACCAACATCCCTAAAACCATTCTCATTATAGGCAAAGAAGTATACCACCTATCCAACAATATGATTGACAAAACTCTAAACAATCAAAAATTAAATGAAAGTCAATAACATAGAAGAACTATACATGTTCCATTATTACTAGTATGTTTTTCTTTACTATTTAAATAAACGAATAACTAACTCTTCGTTCTAACATGCATCCCGTTGAGGGAATATACAGAACTAGGAATGAAACCTTCAACTTCCATAATTCTCACTTGGTGTTCAGAAATTTAGTTTACTAACTCTTCGTTCTAACATGCATCCCGTTGAGGGAATAAACAGAAATTAGGAATGAAACCTTTAACTTCCACAATTCTCACTTGGTGTTCAGAAATTTAGTTTTGTATTGTTTTGTCAATGTGATATTGTTGAATAGTGTATGCATGAATTTAAAAGTTATGCATCCTAAAATTAAAATTATGTATGCACTTTCAAGTTTTACATTTGAACGTTTTTACTTTTACAATGCAAAATTCATGGAGATTGTGTCTCACACATCCATCCCACAATCCATAATACTTGTGCAAATTTTAAATGTATTGTTTAAATTTCATAAAAATAATTGATCGTGAGATGGAATAAAAAGTCAGTTGAAATTAGATGAAACGGTAATACTAATATATTTCGTATGATATGACTCGAACGTTTAGCAAACAGTTTCATTGTGCTACAATATTATTTAATGTAGAAAATGAACATTTTGATATTGAACTCAAATTTGAAAAATTATTAACGAACTAAAAATTGTTCGATAATGTTAGCGAACTAAACAATGTTAAATATTTTGATTTTTAAGTAATTAAGGTAAATGTATCAAGTCTATCAAATACATTTAATATAAGCTCTATATTTGAAACTACTGATTAGTAATAAATGTCATATAAAATTTATACATGTAAATTGTCGTGTCCTATGTATAGCATTCACACTCGCATTTAATAAGTGATTAAAGTTCCGTTTTTTTTTTGCAAATGTGATGCATCTCATCTATTACCCGACAAATTAGTGATGATTATTTTGTTGAATCCAAAGTTATCTAGATCTTTATTATGTTTGTTTGCAAATATTATGTTAAAATTTAGTAATATATTGTTTTTTTTGAAGCAAAGTAATATATTGTTAAAATGCTTATTTTGTAAGTACAAATTAATTTAACCTATGTACCTCCATAATTATTCTAATAAAAAACCCCAAAGTTCAATGTTTCAATTTTAATAATTTACTAGCGTAAAATTCATGTGATGAACAAGTATTCTTTAATATTATACGATTTGTTTCATAGATTTGAATTAATTTAAATGTTATGTTAGAATTGCTTTTTAAGTGAGGTTAATTAAGTACTTTTAACTTTAGAATTTTATTTATACAATTTTCTTAATATTAATAATCGTGTAACAGGTAGCTAAACAAAAGGTTATTTCTTAAATAATAATTCCAATTATTAGGAAATGTTTGAATCTTTTGAGTCGACATAATTAGGTTTATAAATCAAATCTGTTATCGTAATATTTGGGGGGTTATCGTTCGCAGGGAAGGACTTAATTAAACACAAGTTCAATTTCAAATATCTTAATGTTCAGAAGTGTAAAGAAGAATTTGGGGAATTTGTTTATTAACTAAAATATCAATTAAGCAAATAAAAATGGTGAATTAACAATAATTATTAAAGGCAATCCAAGAATCAGGGTTCTTCAGTGGTATTAATGAATGTGCATGAAATTGTGATATTCAGCCTCATACCTTGCTAAAAACATTCCTCTAATGATTATATTGCTCTCTCCCAAGATACAACATAATACCCACAAATACGTATTGATGTCACTCCCATGATCACACAACACATAATTATAAGTTATTAAGCCCAAGGAATACATGTCTCATAATTCGCATATTAATCTCCCAATTGAATAATTGAATAATGTTTGTCGTATCATTTACTAGAATTATAATTCATCTCCCGAATCGTTACAATCCCTAAATTACAATCTAGGGTTCATGACTCCCTAAATTGGGTTAAGTGCTCAACAACAAATTAGCAAAAATGAGATATCACATAATAAAATCACACAAACATATTAACCACTGAATACTACCTAATTCCCAGATTTGGGAATTAGTTACCCATAATAATTGAAGAACAGAAGATGATATAAATAATCGAAACCATGTTTACAAAGAGTATAGAGTAAGAAATTACAACTTTGATGATTGCAATTAGGGCTCAAGGAGAATCCCTTCTTCCCTTGCTCCACTATCTCTCTCTCTCTCTCTTTGAATGTAATACACGCCTCCTCTCTACAAAACTGATCAATCCCTTTTTTTTTTCCAACCCTCATCTAATAATCATGTTTTTTTCTTTCCTAAAATAAGTTGGGCTTTTCTAAAAAATTCGTAACCAGCTGTTCAGGTCTGATTCTGGGCCGCTTCAGAAGGAATAAGAGTGTTGGGCCACCTCTGACTTGTAGAAAATTCCGATATCTACGCGTGGGCTGTAATTTCGCCCCATTCTGATTCCTGGAACTCAAGATATGGCCCAAATAAGAATTGTTGCGCAAGATTTCAATAAATTCCGAAATTCCTTCTGAAAAATCCCAAATTAAGTTGATTTCCTTCCAACTTTAAGAATATTAATTACCTGCAATAAAACACTATAATATAATCAGTAAATACCCAATTAATTACAAAATCCTATAAATATGAGAATAAAATCATACTAAAGTATATATAAATATACACTCTATCAAATATCCCCACACTTAGTCTTTTGCATGTCCTCGTGCAAACTAATATAATACACTAAACTAACTAGTACCACTTCCGTAGGTGATCACGGTTGCATTTGGCATATGCAACAAGCCCTTTAAACCCCTAGGCAGCCCTAGTGGACGAGTGAGGTCTCGTGAGGGCCTATAGTGAATGTACCCACAAAATCCATCTAGCTCATGCAAAAGATTGAATGCCAATACAACACCACACATACAAGTCCTCTCATGCTTCATCAACTTAAGAATCAAAATGAATATGCGATGCCTTGGTATTGAAGGTGCAAGTATTCACATAGTTTACTCAATGAACATGCATAAGATCACAAAATTTCATGTCAAGTGCAAAAATAGTTGGTAAACATGCTAAGCACACAAGAGCACATTATCAAGACACAACCTGGGATCTCCTATGCAAAAGCAACAACTCACCATTCACTCACAAAAGATATTCACTCCAAACAAGGGGGTAAGTGTATCACTCAACTCCAACAATATCATAAGCATGCTTCACACGTGGTATCAATCTGACTCTCAACACAACATACACAATCAATGACAATCAAAAGGTCTTTTATTAGGGTTGTAACGTGGGCTAGGGACAAGGTATGTCAAATAAAGCCAAAGAAGGTTAAGTCAAAAGCTAGTACCCAAAAATGATATTAAATCAATTCCCATACTTTCATCCCCACACTTGAACTTTTCTTTATATACAACTTGACTAGCCGAATCAAAGTAGGATCACAAAAGATAAGAATGCTCTCAAATTTATTATATTTTTTTTTCCTTTTCTGAATTTTTTTTTAGAGAGCTAATAACATGCAAGAACAATGATCCATTGATATTTTACAAATTTCGACTAACAAGCACACAACCCAACTCAATATTCCCCCAAGTTATGATCATCAATATCCCCCTTCATGCACACCTTATTACTCCCTTAAGAACAATACTAGCCTTTGACAATTGGGTTCAAATTTAATGTAAGGCCAATACAATAAAAAGGATATATGGTAAGTAAAGTGGTGTGTCACCGAAAGAATAGGATTAAGCTCAATGGGGTATCTAATTGATCATGTTTATATGGAGTGGAAATATGGAAATATGAGGTTATCCTAAGTGCCTTTATCACCTTATCATCAAATAGTGTCATGCATTTCAAGAAAGACCTCAAACACGTGCTAGCAATGCAAATAACAAGTGGACACTCAAGCAAACGAAAAATCATGCAAAAGATATGCATATAGGCTCAAAACTCACTTGGTGTGTAAAAGCACAATCAATCCCAAATATAAGTCTCTCTAACGCACCTACTTGTACTCAAAGCATATAGACCAAATTATCTTACACATATTCATGTCATTCTCGTCCCTTACCACATTTAATAAGTCTACCAGCTTCAACTTGCTAGTGTAAGTGTGTGCACAAGAACAAAGCACGTCACTTATCAATCAAAAGCGTCAAGAGCACGAAATTCCTATAGCATGCATGGGTGAATTAAGGCAAATTACAACAAGTAATCTTCACAAGGCTAGAATTATTTTTGTAATTTTTAATTTTCTGATTTTTTTATATGTTTTTTTTTAATTAATGACTCTATATACAACTATGAAACACATCCCCACACTTAAATGGGTCAATGTCCTCAATGACAAATATCTAATTAAAACAATCCTAAAAATAAATACAAAAAAAAAATAAAATAAAATAATAGTAATGATGATGATGATGATGATGATGATAATAATAATAATAATAATAATAATAATAATAATAATAATAATAATAATAATAATAATAATATACAAAACTTACAATAAGCTTGGGTTGCCTCCCAAGAAGCGCTTGTTTAACGTCTTTAGCTCGACGCCATCATTGATTAAGTGTTAGGATCAGCGAGAAGAACACAATCTCTTCTCTCCATATCATCTCCAATAAGGTATGGCTTCAATCGCTGCTCGTTCACCTTAAACACATCTGATCCCTCTCTAGTAATCTCAACAGCACCATGAGGATATACCTTCACAATCTCAAACGGTCCTGACCATCTTGATTTCAGCTTTCCTGGAAAAAGTTTGAGCCTTGAATTGAATAATAGAACCTTTTGCTCCACTTCGAATTCTTTCTTTTGGATGTGCTTGTCGTGCCATCGTCTTGTCTTTTCCTTGTAAACTCTAGAACTATCATAAGCTTGGAGCCTAAATTCCTCAAGCTCATCAAGTTGTAGCAAACGCTTCACTCCCGCGGATTTCAATTCTAGATTCAAATTTCTTGTTGCCCAAAATGCCTTGTACTCAAGCTCAACGGGCAAATGACAAGCTTTCCCGAATACCAACCTATATGGAGACATTCCAATAGGCGTTTTAAATGTTGTCCTATACGCCCAAAGAGCATCATCAAGCTTGGTTGACCAATCTTTTCTTGAAGTCGCCACTGTTTTCTCCAAAATTGATTTAAGCTCGCGATTTGAGATTTCAACCTGGCCACTCGTTTGTGGATGATACGGAGTCGCCACTTTCTGTGTCACGCCATACTTCTTCAAAAGATCCTCCACCTGTTTATTGCAAAAGTGTGAGCCCCCATCATTGATAATAGCCCTTGGGACTCCAAACCTGGTGAAGACATACTTTTGTAGGAACTTTTTCACTACTCTAGCATCATTTGTAGGAGATGCAATTGCTTCAACCCATTTTGACACATAATCCACTCCCACCAAAATATACTTGTTCCCATAAGAAGGTGGAAATGGACCCATGAAGTCCATCCCCCAACATCGAAAATCTCAACTTCAAGGATAGATTGCAAAGGCATTTCATTTCTTCTTGAAATATTTCCAACTCTTTGACACCGATCACATGTTGCAACAAAGTTTCTTGCATCTTGATACATAGTCGGCCAATAGAAACCCGACTGCCAAATTTTTGCAATTGTCTTCATGCTACTGTTATGACCTCCACACTCTAGAGAATGACAATGTCTAAGGATATCAGGAATCTCCTCATGAGGTGTACATCTCCGCATTATTCCATCAGCACATTCCTTGTAAAGTAGCGGTTCTTCCCAGAAGTAGTGCTTCACGTCAAATAAGAATTTCTTCTTTTGTTGATAAGTAAGTTCACTTGGCACAATACCTCCCACGATATAATTTACGAAGTCCGCATACCATGGTGTAGACAAAGAGACAGCTAGCAGTTGTTCTTCCGGAAATTTATCATTGATAGGTATATCACTTCCTACCATTCTATCTCCCTGGTCTAATCTTGACAAATGGTCAGCTACCATGTTTTCAGAACCCTTCTTGTCTCGAATTTCAAGATCAAATTCCTGGAGTAAGAGAATCCACCGGATTAGACGAGGCTTTGCATCCTTCTTTGACATTAAGTAACGAATCGCAGCATGATCCGTATAGACAATCACCCTAGATCCCACAAGATAATATCTGAATTTGTCAAAAGCAAAAACCACAGCAAGTAGCTCTTTCTCTGTTGTTGCATAATTTGTCTGTGCATCATCAAGTGTCTTGCTTGCATAGTAAATCACGTGCATGCGCTTCTCCTTCTTCTGTCCCAAAACTGCACCCACGGCATAGTCACTAGCATCACACATAATTTCAAATGGCAAGCTCCAATCAGGAGATGACATTATAGGTGCAGATGTCAATTCCTTCTTAAGTCTGTTAAAAGCAACCAGACAACTCTCGTCAAACTCAAAGACACTATCCTTTTCAAGAAGATTGCAGAGGGGTCGAGATATTTTCGAGAAATCCTTAATGAACCGTCGATAAAAGCCAGCATGTCCAAGAAAGCTTCTAATTCCCTTCACAGATGACGGTGGTGGTAATTTCTCAATCACTTCAATTTTTGCCCTGTCGACCTCAATGCCTTTTTCAGAAATTTTGTGCCCAAGAACAATGCCATCCTTCACCATAAAGTGGCACTTCTCCCAATTAAGAACAAGATTTGTTTCTGCACATCTCTGTAACACTTTTGACAAACTGGTTAGACAAGTATCAAAGGAAGAACCATATACAGTAAAGTCATCCATGAAGACTTCCATGGTTCTTCCTATAAAATCAGAGAAAATAGCAGTCATAAGTCTTTGAAAAGTTGAAGGGCCATTGCACAGGCCAAAGGGTAGTCTCCGATATGCAAAGGTACCATACGGACAAGTAAAGGTTGTCTTTTCTTGATCCTCGGGTGCAATGGGAATCTGAAAATATCCCGAGAATCCATCTAGAAAATTATAATACTTATTACCCGCTAATCTTTCAAGCATTTGATCAATAAATGGGAGGGGAAAGTGATCCTTGCGAGTAGCATTATTTAATTTCCTATAGTCTATACAAACTCGCCAACCTGTTACAGTCCTAGTGGGAATTAATTCATTCTTTTCATTATGAACAACAGTCATCCCACCCTTCTTAGGCACAACATGAATTGGACTAACCCATTGACTATGTGGCACAGAATAAATAATTCCAGCATCTAACAACTTAGTGATTTCCTTTTTAACCACTTCTTGCAAATTAGGATTTAATCTCCTTTGACCCTCAATCACAGGTTTATGATTATCTTCTAATGAAATCCTATGCATGCAAAGAGCGGGGCTAATTCCCTTGATATCTTTAATTGTCCAACCAATTGATGATTTAAATTGCCTAAGCACATGTAATAATTTATCTAGTTCATCATCATGAAGCAAAGCGGACACTATCACAGGGTATGTATCATTATGACCAAGAAAAGCATACCTTAGATTAGCAGGAAGAGGTTTCAGTTCTACCTGAGGTGCCTCTGAAATTGAAAATGCCATCTCAATTCTCGGCGTACCTATGTCTTCCATATCCAGCAAGTCTTCAACTACTGTATCATCTAAAGCTCGTTGTGTCTCCACTAAGTGTTCATTTTCAAGATTTACCATCTCATCCACTGCGTCAATCGTGAAACATGTAGAATCAAATGAAGGCATCTGCATGGCTTTGTTCAAATCAAAATCAGCCTTCTCATCACCAACGTTTAATGTCAATTTACCAGCTTTGACATCTATTGTGGTTCCAGCTGTAGCCAAAAATGGCCTCCCCAAGATGATGGGAATTTCCACATCTTCATCCATCTCCAACACCACGAAATCACACGGAATAAAGAATTTTTCCACTTTGACAATGACATCCTCTATAACTCCTAGAGGATACTTCACAGTACGATCATCCAACTGAAGTGAGATTCTTGTCTTCTTGAGCTCTCCAAGACCAAGTCTTCTACAAATAGAATATGGCATCAAACTCACACTGGCCCCTAAATCACACAAGGCCTTAATATTCTCCATTTTTCCAATAGTACATGGCAAAGAGAAGCTTCCAGGATCTTTCAACTTCTGTGGAATTGACTTTTGTATGACTGCACTGCATTCAGCATTGAGAGTAATAGTCTCCACATCTTCCAGTTTCCGTTTTTTAGACAACATCTCCTTCAGAAACTTGGCATAGAGTGGCATTTGCGCCAAAACATCAGCAAAAGGGATATTTATATGCAATTGTCGAAAGATTTTCAAGAACTTCTCATACTGTTTCTCCAGTTGCCTATTATGAAGCCTTTGTGGAAAAGGAATTTGAGGTTCATAAGGCTTCAATGGTACCTTTGGTGTGACTTCCTTTTCTGTCTTCTCTTCATCAACCTTCTCTGAATTTTCTGCTTCAGCTTCTACTAACTCCGCTTCGTTTTCAAGGCCCTTGGCTTTAGGCTTGATCACCTCAATTTCCGGCAAATCCCTTCCGCTCCTCAAAGTGACGGCCTTGCATTGTTCTTTACCATTAGGGTCAGATTGACTCGGAAGTGATCCTTGCTCACGAACACCAACCTTATCAGCAATTTGGCCAATCTGCGTTTCCAACATCTTTTGAGAAGAAGCCATCTGGTCCATCCTAGACTCCATCTTTCCGAATTTTGTTTCTATATTGGCAAACGCCCCTGTAGTCCCTTGTATCATTTTACTGAGTGCCACCTCCCAATCAGCAGGTTCTTTCTTTTCCTTTGGTGGTGGTTGAAATTGCTGTTGTGCTTGATACTGTGGACGCGACTGAAAACCAGGAGCCTGATTCTGCTTAGGAAATGCATAGGAAGGATTAGCCGCATGATTACCACTGTAAGACAGATTATTATTAGGCCTCTGATTAGGATTGTAGTAAGAGTTATTCTGCACAGGCCACGACTGTCTTCCCTGAATAAAAGCTGCTTCCTCTGGGAATTGTGGTGGATAATAATTCTGATTAGCCCCATAATCGCTGTACCCTTCCATCGGAGAAGAAATAGCACTAACATTCATCCTTTGACCTCGTACTTCTTGAGTCAGAGTATCCAATTTCAGAGTCAACAAATTAATCATTTCAGCGTCTTGTGCAGATTTAGCGGAGCTTGTCCCACTAGGTGCCCAAGAATAATTGTTGTTTGCCAACTGCTCAAGAAGTGCTTTTGCCTTTGGTCCTGGTGTTTTCTTGAAATCTCCACCAGCTGCCACATCCAAACTCAAACGAACATCTGCATTTAATGATCCATAGAAAGTACTCAGGATCATCCACTCCTCACAACCGTGATGCGGATACTTTCTTAACAACGCCTTATATCTCTCCCAAGCCTGATACAGGCCTTCACCTGGTTGTGTTTTGAAACTCAGAATCAGAGTCCTCATCTGTTGAGTCTTGTCAGAAGGATAATATTTAGACAAAAACTCGGTAGAAAGACTTTCCCAAGTAGCAACCGCAGTGTCAGGGAGCTGTTGAAACCATTCCATGGCTCTTCCTTTTATAGAATAGGGAAACATGTGGAGACGAATCTGATCACTAGAAACTCCATTGATCCTGAAAGAACCACACATTTGTACAAAACGTTCTAGATGACGGTGTGGGTCTTCTCGCTCTATGTCCCCTTCAAAAGCCTGGTTACTAACCATCTGAATTAAGCTTGGGTTAATGTTGAATTGAGCTGCACTAATCTCTGGAGTCTTGTACATGCAATTAGCTGGATTAGGCGTCTCATGATCCCAAATCGAAGTCTCATCAACATTAACAACTTCAACATTCTCAGCATCCCCCATCTTAGATTTCTCTTTCCTTTGTTTTGCCTCTCGCAGTAAAATTCGAAAAGTGCGCTCGATTTCTGGATCAAATTCTAGATTTCCAGCACTTGTAGAACGCCTCATGCAAGAGTAGTAGCACCTGAAAAGAGAAAACCAATCAGGTAGGTCTTGGAAACAATTTTGTAAAATCTAAACAATAAGAAATAATTAAACTGAACTTAAGATTGCTGCCTTCCCCGGCAGCGGCGCCAATTTGTTATCGTAATATTTGGGGGGTTATCGTTCGCAGGGAAGGACTTAATTAAACACAAGTTCAATTTCAAATATCTTAATGTTCAGAAGTGTAAAGAAGAATTTGGGGAATTTGTTTATTAACTAAAATATCAATTAAGCAAATAAAAATGGTGAATTAACAATAATTATTAAAGGCAATCCAAGAATCAGGGTTCTTCAGTGGTATTAATGAATGTGCATGAAATTGTGATATTCAGCCTCATACCTTGCTAAAAACATTCCTCTAATGATTATATTGCTCTCTCCCAAGATACAACATAATACCCACAAATACGTATTGATGTCACTCCCATGATCACACAACACATAATTATAAGTTATTAAGCCCAAGGAATACATGTCTCATAATTCGCATATTAATCTCCCAATTGAATAATTGAATAATGTTTGTCGTATCATTTACTAGAATTATAATTCATCTCCCGAATCGTTACAATCCCTAAATTACAATCTAGGGTTCATGACTCCCTAAATTGGGTTAAGTGCTCAACAACAAATTAGCAAAAATGAGATATCACATAATAAAATCACACAAACATATTAACCACTGAATACTACCTAATTCCCAGATTTGGGAATTAGTTACCCATAATAATTGAAGAACAGAAGATGATATAAATAATCGAAACCATGTTTACAAAGAGTATAGAGTAAGAAATTACAACTTTGATGATTGCAATTAGGGCTTAAGGGGAATCCCTTCTTCCCTTGCTCCACTATCTCTCTCTCTCTCTCTCTTTGAATGTAATACACGCCTCCTCTCTACAAAACTGATCAATCCCTTTTTTTTTCCAACCCTCATCTAATAATCATGTTTTTTCTTTCCTAAAATAAGTTGGGCTTTTGTAAAAAATTCGTAACCAGCTGTTCAGGTCTGATTCTGGGCCGCTTCAGAAGGAATAATGTTGAGTATTGAATACAGTAAAAGAATACAGAGGGGGGGTGAATGGATTCTTGAACTTTTCTTTGTTCTTGAATCTTTGCAGCAAGATAAGTGATGAGTGTGTGAGATGTGAAGATGCGGATAATTAAAGACAAACACAACACAATATCACTTTAATCTAATATCTTATTAGATAAAGATTTTGCTACAATCTGTGAATACAAATGATAGTATTCTCAGCTTCGTTTTTCTCAGAGAGATATTTTCTGGGTATTTGAGAAACTTCAACACCTTAACAGCTAAGGAAGTGAGGCTGTATCCTTATAGACATGGATACACCCACTTACTACAAATGAGGTAGGTAAAAACAAAAACACTTTCCAGTCTGTCTATCTCATTTTAGTAAGAGTCCAAACGGCTACAGATTTGACTTTGAAAAGCCTGTTTAGATCCACTTCTTCAGCTCCTTGTCCCTTGTCTTATCTCTCCAAGCTTCTTTGTAGGCTTTCCAGCATGCTTTATAGGACAGAGTCAAATAAAGTATCCTGGCTTGTTGCAGGTTTCTGACTTGTACAATTCTTCAGTATTTTGTCCTCAAGAATGTATTCGAGAAGTGACTAAGTGAGTGATTCGAGAACTGGAGTTGACTTGATCGATAACTCTGAGTTCTCGAATAGTGTTATCTTGACATATCGAATCACTTCTCGAATAGCTCTTTTCTCTGGGACTCCTTGAGATATCGAATAGAGCATTTTGACATATCGAATCCCTGAGATATCGAATAGCATATTGAGTCTTTGAGATATCGAATGTAGCATTGACTTGTTGACCCTTTGAGAACTCGAACTGTTGACTCCTTGAGTTCTCGAACCGTGTAATAGACATATCGAATCCCTGAGATATCGAATGAGATATCGAGAGATATCGAATAGTGTCTTCTGAGATATCGAACTCCAGACTTCTCGAATGCTAGACTTCTCGAATAAACAAATGTACTTCTCGAATTAGTACTTAGGCAATTTCTTCATTTCTTCAATTCTTCAAATCCCAACTGTGATTATTTGACAGTCTTCATTTCCTTGCTTGAGGCATGAACCTTAGAACTTCTTTCAAGCTTTATTCTTGACTTAGTAGGTACAGTTACACAGATAGAATTTGATGCCTATTACATAGTACAAACAAGTAGAAACTCTACAACTAGAGGTTCCCTCAGTTAAGAGGTCATGTAGGTAATGCATAGCATTACGAACCACTTGGGCTTGTTATTAGATGTATTCAGGCATGCCTCTGTGACTAACAATCTCCCCCAAATTGTGAGTAAGACCCTTAGTCACAATTTCATGTCTGATAACAAGCCTAACATACATAAAGATAAAACTTGACAGTACAGGTATGAATTTCCATTAGCAATTTGGATAGAACTACAGAGTGAGTAATCTTACAGCCTATGATGAAGAACTAGCCATTGTCTTTTGATTCCCTTTCCATAGCTTTGGCTTGAAATTCATCATATTCTTTCTCTCTTCTTTCTTTCTCCTTCCTTGTATTCTCATCCATAGCTTTTATTATTTCTGCCATAGCATCCAATTCTTCAAGCAAAATTGAGTCTTTGAAATCTTCAAGTACTGGTTCCAGAATATTTGCAGGATAGTGGTTGAGTAGATTCATTCTGATGTTGACTTGATTTCCATTTCTCCTCCTATACTTTACCATGTAGGGGTTGAACTGAACTCTACACAAACCCTTTTTCCTAAGCTTTTCTGCTTCACTTTCCAGTCTCTCAATTTCTCTCTCTCTTGCCAGCCATTTCTCAAAACACCCTTTTCTGACTTTTTCCTCATGATCTCTCTTCATTTTCACAAAATCAATTAGCTCCAGCTTCCATACTCTCTCCACTTTATCTTCTGAGCTCAACAGTGCAATGATTCTCTCTATGTCATATAGCTTGCCCCAGTGTTGACATCCTCCTTGTTTGAATTTTTCCTCCCTTCCATCAGAATATTTAATCTCAAGGCAATTATCAACAATGGCAACATGATAGATTCTTTGAGCTTGCAAAAATTGCAGTTGGTCTACATCATAATCTTCATCTAGTGGTTGGAGTTTTAGGCCTGGATAGATTGTCAGGGTTTTTGATATGGTTGGCTTTGATTTCCTTGCAGCTTGCTTGAACTTGATTCTTTTTACATGCTTACTTGGCAGCAGTATGTGACCTTCGTTTGTAGACCATTGTAGTATTCCATTAGCAGTTTGCTTTTTGAAACATACAGATGGTTTCTTGACTTGAATCTTCTTCTCTTCTTGAGGTGGCAAGACAGTTGCAGAAGCCATAGATGCAAATTTTGAAAGGTCACTACTGGCAGCATTCACCCTAGACTTAGAGTCTTGCGTTGTGGTGAGGTTACTGTCAGCAATGCCTGAGGCTTGCTGTCTTCCACTTTTCCTCTCAGAGCCTTTACCTTGATCATCATCATTCTTCCTCTTCTCATCATCCTTCTTCTTCTTGTCTTCATCACCCTTATTACTCCTGTGATGACTTCTCCTTCCGTCACTTTTATCTTCATCCTTGTCTTGATCTTTGCTTGGGTTGAACTTAGCAGTCTCAGATACAATGCCAGTTACAATATATGACCTGAGATAAGATATAGCTTCTAATTCTTCTGCTGTTCTTGATCCCTTCTTCTTGATCAGTTTCTCAATGATGGCTATGATGAGATTTTTATTTTGAGGAGTTAGATGCTTAGGAATGACCAGCTGCTTGATATCTTCAATTCTTGTTCCAGCCTGGTAGATAATAGTTCTAGGATCTGTGAAAACTTCAGGTAGCCTTGAAGGTTGACCATTCCTCAAGTCATCATGAAGACTCTTGTTGTTCTCATTTCCCTTCTCAATTAGTCCAAGGAGCACATTCACTTCTGAGTGCTTTAGACTCTGTAGAGTATTGATGGTTAAGTGCCATATCTTGTTCTTTCCTACCATCAATATCTCCTTGAGCCATAGATCATTAAGCCTCCTTGGTACTACAGTGAGATAGTCAATCTGACTCTTCAAACTCTCATGATATAGCAGAGCATCACCAGCCTGTTCTCTAGAGACTTTCAGAAACTCCAAGAATGCATCATCATGATAGACATTTGAGTTTGCAATTTCTTGTAGCTTGGCCTCAGTGACCACCTTCACTTCTACTGGCTTGGCACTCTTAGATATTGAGATTTGAGGCTTGTCAGATGGCATACTCCCTGCAACCACTGTGGTTGTGATAGACTGCCTTTGACCATCAGGAGTAGTGATGTGCACAGTTGGTAGAGTGACAACTGGCAGAGAAGTGGGAGGCTTGGGAGGCTCATCAACTTTGTCCTTTCCTTTTCCAGGCACATGAGTAGTAGATTTCAAAGTTCTCTGATGGCCACCCTCAGTGATCTTGATGCCCTTTTCTAGTGGTCTCTCCCCCTTTGGATTTGAGTTCTTTGATATCCTCTTCTCCCCCTTAGGCTTGTTGACAGACATAGGGGCTGTAAGAGGCACCTTAGGAGTTGAAGATTCATCAGGTAGAGGGAGACCCATTTGCTTCATCATTGCAGACAACATTGATTGTTGATGCAGAAGAACATCAGCTGTGGTGGTGGCTTGAGTGTTCAACTGCTCAGTCAGAGTTGTCACAGTGTCTGTAAGATGAGCATTGGACTTGTGGAGAGAGACTACCTCCTTTTCAAGAGTATCCACTTTAATGAAGAGTTCATTGGCCTTAAAACCAGATAGGGATTGATCCTTCAGTCTCTGCACTTCGAACCTTGACATCTCATGCACAGGAACCTCAGTGACCAGCTTGTCTCCATATTGATTTGCAAAGAGGGTCCTGAGCATGGCATTGGCATCAGTTGTCTGATCTGATAAGGATTGAAATTTGTGCCCCAGACCTGTGACAGCATCCTTGAGAATAGCCAAACCATTGTCCATCCTGGTGCAAGTAGCATTGCAGGTTCGAATGTCCTTGAGAACAGTCTCCAATTGAGGGAATTTAGCATCAAAAGTCCTCTTGATCTCATGCACCTCCTTGGTTGTAGCTGAACACACTTCATTGATTTCTGTCTTTAAGCCTTTACCAAGATAGTGTGCAGCCTTGAGAATGCCTTTATAGTTGTCATTCACTGCTTCAAACACATCAGTAGGGTTGAGAGATTTGGCATTGGACCCTAGTGAAGTGATGTACTCTTCTCTGAGATACTGGAGACCTTCTGAGAGAGGGATTGAATTTGTTCCTTGCAGCCAAGCATCGATATTCCCATCTCTCTCAGTTTCATCTATGATCTTCTCCTTCTGTAGCTCTACATCCTCTTTGTGACATAGGAGAATAGCTTCATAGTCTGGATTGGGCATGTTTGCAGTGAGAAGGTGCTGAGCAATTTTTGTGAACTCAGGGATCTGATCCACAACTAAGCTTTGAAGTGCTTCAACCGTCAATTGTGGTGGAACAGACCCTGATCCTGAAGCACTGTCATGTTGCACAGGCTTCAGCCATTGAGACAAAAAGTTAGAGCTAGAGCTAGGCTTGCTAGGCTCCTCAGTTACAGATGCAACTTCTGCAACCGGATGAACAGACTCTACTACTGCTGTCTCCACAGAAGTGGGATGAGTTACAACAGTAGTTGACACAGGCACAGAGTCTCTAGTAAGAACTAGTGAATCCTCTGTGTTTGTGATGGTGTCATTAGGATATGCCCCAGCATGCATTCCCTGACCATCCAAATGTGGTACCTGGGTGGTGAGCAAGGTGTCATGCACCAAGTCACTTGAATTCATTGGCTCATCAAAGGAAAAGAATTCTTGATGATCAATGCCTTGCTCCTCAATTGCTTGAGTTGCAGGCTTCAAAGAAATATGAGTGGTAGATTCTGAAAGAGAAGTGTGTTGTAGACAAGATTTTGGCAACTCCCCCTGAGAAATAGAGGGAGTTTCAGTTATGATGTGCTCTCCACTCAGTGTTGTGCCAGCCTTATCACTCCCTTGTGCTGACTCTTTACAGATAGGTGCATTGGGGAGGATGCTTGATTCTATAGATGCATCCTGTTGAGAGGATACATCTAGTGAGCTGTGTGCCCCTGATTTTACAACTTCAGCCATTTGAGTGACTGAAGAGGTGGTTTTAGACTTCTTCTTCTTCTTTAGGCTTATGATAGGTGACTCAGGTGTCTCACTTTCTAACCCTAGTTCTACAGCCAAGGCTGCTTCAGTTAAGATTTCTAAAGGTTCAGAAGCAGCCTGTTTTCTCTTCTTTTTACTAACATCACCCTTTTGAGAGGATGATGCAGTTGGCTCTTTGCTGGATAGAGTGTTTGGCTGAGGGGGTTGGTTAGCAGGCCTTGGGTTAGCACTTTGTTCTCCTTGCTTAGGCTGTGCTAACTGTGATTTTGAATCAAATATTGGCATGTTGTGGGGGTAAGACCTAAACAAACCCTCCATGTGGGGAGTTATGTTAAGTCTTACATCCACATCATTCCTAGTCTCCAAATTACCAAAAATGAGTTTGGTCATGGACTTAGGATAGCCTATTTTACTCTTATCTACTCCAGGCAATTCAATCAATGAAGCATTTTTAAAGTTAAGCACTGATTGAATAAAGCGAGGAAAGAAAATTTCATTACCTCTCTTGGCTGTGGTCTGACCAAGTCTCCCATAGAGTTCCTGTAGGATGAGAAGTCCAACATCTATCTTTCTCCCATGAGCCAAGGCATAGGCAAGCTGCTGCACGGGTGTACTAATCTGATCAAAGCTTGATTTCCGTGCAGTGAATACTTGAAGGAGTGTAGCAAATACAAAGCTCCATTCTTTCCTCAAGAACTTCCTATTCAACTTTCCCAGCTTGATAGTATCAGAGTAGTTGATGAAGTCAAAGAATTCTTCCAACTCATCATTGGAGGCCAGAGCATCATACGTCTCTTGCTGCATATCCAAGGCTTGATTCATGTCTGCAGTGGTGATAGTGATATCCTCTCCTTGAATCTTGCAGTGAACAATATAAGAGGTGATAGCATTCTCAAGAGCGATGACCTCCACAGTAGCAGTCCTCCAGAATTGTTCCAATAGATCTATGTACAGAGTTGGGTTGGCTGAGAGCGCACTCTTGATGTATGATTCAGACAACCACCGAACAAAGCACTTGAAATTGGCATTCGGTGCTTCCACATCACTGGTGATTGCGATGAAATTAGTTTGGGATGGTATGGTGAGTTGAGTGTTTGCCATTTGGGTAGAGAAGAAAAGAGAATTAGGATTGAAGAAGAAATTCGCAGTTAGGGTTTTTCAGAGGTTTCAGGAGTTGAGATGCTTGAGAAATCGAACGAAATGAATTGAATAGTTGTGAAGTTGTATATATATATATATGAATGTCTTGAGTTGTCGATAGATAAGTGTTCTGTAGCGACAAGTCATTCGAGAAGTATGAAACAACTATTCGAGAAGTCAAGAAAGGCTTATTCGATATCTCAGGCAGTTTTTAACTCACAGCTGGCAGTGATTTAACTCAGAAAATAATTCAAAGTTAAGTAAAATATATTTTTATGAGTGAAATGAAGGTTTGAATATAAATCCACAAAGCGATTAAGTGTCAGCGAAAAATCAGCCTTTTCAAATGATTCGATAACTCAAATGCAGCATTCGAGAACTCTATCATTAGAGAACTAAAATACTCTATTCGAGAACTCAAAGTGTGCTATTCGATTTCTCTAAAAGACACTATTCGAGAACTCAAGAGGGTTCTAGATAGGCCTATTCGAGAACTCGAGCCAAGACATAACAATGAACCATTCGAGAAGTCTGACTTATCGAACTGTACTTTTCACTCATAAAATTCAATTTCCACTATCCTTTAAAATTTACTAGAAATATTCATTGACGAATATTCTACCAAATTAAATAGTGGTTTACTCAAAATTTTTACAGAAATTTCAAGCTACATATGTATGATTTTCAACATGTGCAGCATTGGAATATTTATACATCATACTCCAGCCAATACTTACTTCAGAAATATTAGGCATTTGATAAAGTAAGTATTTACTGCTGCAACAATCTAGTTGATATATTCACTTAGCCAGAATTCGAAGAATTCAGCATTCCAATCTCACTGACCAGCCTAGTGAAGGTGGCTTCATCTAATGGCTTAGTGAATATGTCAGCTAGTTGTTTTTCTGTAGAGACATAATGCAACTCAATGGTTCCATTAGTTGCATGTTCTCTAATGAAATGATATCTGATGTCAATGTGCTTTGTCCTAGAATGATTGACAGGATTGGCAACTATAGAGATTGCACTTGTGTTGTCACACATGATAGGAATTCTTTCCAACACAAGTCCATAATCTCTAAGTTGGTTTCTAATCCAAAGCACTTGAGCACAACAACTTCCAGCAGCTATGTATTCAGCTTCAGCTGTGGAAGTTGACACAGATTGTTGTTTCTTGCTGTACCAAGAGACTAACCTTTGTCCAAGAAACTGGCAGCTACCTGATGTGCTTTTCCTATCCACTCTGCATCCAGCATAATCAGCATCAGAATAACCAACCAGATTGAACCCTGTGTCCTTAGGATACCATAACCCCAAGTTTGGTGTGCCTTTCAGATATTTGAAGATCCTTTTTATTGCTATCATGTGTGATTCCTTTGGGTTTGATTGAAACCTTGCACATAAGCATGTAGCAAACATGATATCTGGCCTACTAGCAGTGAGGTAGAGTAGAGAACCAACCATGCCTCTGTAGATTGAGATATTTACCTTTTTGCCCTTAGCGTCATCATCTAACTTGGTGGCAGTGGCCATGGGTGTCTTCGCAGGTGAACATTCTTCCAAATCAAATTTCTTCAGTAAATCTTTAATGTATTTGGTTTGACTTATAAAAATGCCATCCTTCCTTTGACTAACTTGCAGTCCAAGAAAGAATGTTAATTCTCCCATCATACTCATCTCATATCTGCTTTGCATGAGCTTAGAGAATTTTTCACACAGCTCCTCATTTGTAGAGCCAAATATGATATCATCCACATAGATTTGAACTAGGATAATATCATCACCATGTTTCTTGTAGAACAGTGTCTTGTCCAGTGTGCCTCTAGTGAATTGATTCTCCAGTAGAAATTGTGATAGTGTGTCATACCATGCCCTAGGAGCTTGCTTGAGTCCATACAATGCTTTAAGTAATCTGTAGACAAAGTGGGGGAACTGTGGATCCTCAAAGCCAGGTGGTTGTTGCACATATACTTCTTCTTCCAACTCCCCATTCAGGAATGCACTCTTGACATCCATTTGATAGACCTTGAAATTAGAATGTGCAGCAAATGCCAAGAAAATTCTGATGGCTTCTAGTCTAGCAACAGGGGCAAAGGTCTCATCATAGTCAATACCTTCCTATTGAGAGTATCCTTTTGCAACCAACCTTGCTTTGTTTCTTATGACTACACCATTTTCATCCATCTTATTCCTTAGAACCCATTTAGTTCCAACAACGGTTCTATCCTTTGGTGCAGGCACTAGTTCCCATACTTTGCTCCTTTCAAATTGATTTAGCTCCTCTTGCATAGCAATTATCCAGTCAGGATCCAACAATGCATCATCAAGTTTCTTAGGCTCAACTTGGGATAGAAAGCAGCCATAGAGACATTCATTTATAGTTGCTCTCCTTGTCCTTACTCCTGCATTTGGATTTCCAATTATCTGATCTGCAGTGTGTGATCTATCCCATTTCCTTGTATGTTCAGATTGATTTCTCATCCTTGATGTTGCTTCATCATTTAGATCATGATCATCTACATTTCCTCCCCCTGTGAAGTTGTCACTCCTCACAGGTGTATCTTGGATGCTTGTTTCTTCATTGTTGGTTGACACAGGTTCTTCATTCACTTGAGTTTGTTGGATTATGAGTTCAGATTCACTTTCAATCTCCTCATCAGAATCATCTAGATTGTCAAACTTCAAGGGATCTTTATCTTCATCATTGGCTTCTTCTAATCCAGGTAGTTTGCTGTCATCAAATGTTACATCTGTGCTCTCCATTACTTTCTTTTGACAAATGACATAAACTTTGTATGCAATTCTTTCCATAGAATAGCCAAGAAAGATTCCTTCAAATGCCTTTGCATCAAACTTTCCAACATACTCTGAATTATCTTTTAGCACAAAGCACTTGCTTCCAAAAGTATGAACATACTTTAGAGTAGGCTTCTTTCCAGTCATCAAGTTGTAAGGTGTCTTTTCAGTGTTTTTGTTGATGAGGGTTCTGTTTTGGATGTAGCATGCAGTGCTCACAGCCTCAGCCCAAAAACATGTAGGCATCTTTGCATCAAGTAGCATTGTTCTAGCAGCCTCTATCAGAGTCCTATTCTTTCTCTCAACAACTCCATTTTGTTGTGGGGTCCTTGGAGCTGAGAATTGTTGAGAAATACCATTTTCTTTGCAGAATGCTCCAAGCATGGCATTTCTGAATTCTGTCCCATTATCACTTCTTAATGCAATCACACTTGCATTTATGGCCTTTGCTTCTTTGTCAACTTTCTTTATGTGCTCAATGATTACTTGTGGAGCCTCATCCTTTGATGCCAGAAATTCTACCCATGTATACCTTGTAAAATCATCAACCATCACTAGAGCATACTTCTTCCTTCCTAGTGACATAATATTGACAGGCCCAAACAAATCCATATGAATCAGTTGCAGGGGCTTGGTTATAGATGTCACTGTTTTTGACTTGTGGCTTGATCTTTTCATTTTTCCCTTTTGACACGCCTCACACACTCCTTCTTGACAGAATTCAAGTGTGGGCATGCCTCTCACTAACTCCCTTTTGACTAGGGAATTAATGGCTTTGAAGTTCAGGTGTGATAGCTTCTTGTGCCACAGCCAACTGTCTTCATTTGATGCTTTTGAGTAGAAGCAACAAATTGTGTCCTTGCTTGCAGAGTCCATATTGGCTACAAACAGGCTTCCCTTCCTTACTCCAGACAGAGCAAAATCACCAGTCTTCTTGTGGGTGATCAAACATTCATCTTTGTCAAAGTTCACTTTGAAGCCTCTGTCAGTGAATTGACCAACACTCAGTAGATTATGCTTGAGCCCCTTGACCAGTGCTACATTCTCAATGATGACATTTCCAATTTCCAACTTGCCATATCCCAGTGTGTTGCCAATGCTGTCATCTCCAAAAGCAACCATTGGGCCAGCCTTTTCCTCATACTGTGATAGGAGGGCCATATCACCAGTCATATGATTTGAGCATCCACTGTCCAAAATCCACATGACCTTCTTTTTACTTTCTTTGCCATGCAAACACAAAAGTATTACTTCTCCTTTGGTACCCAAACGAGTTTGGGTCCATGTGACTTAGTGACAGTTTTATCAAAATCAGCATGCTTATCAGTTTTCTTGATGTTGGTCTTCTTGTCACTGTTGGGAGTCTTAGAATCAGGGTTCTTAGACTTAGGTGACAGAGGTACCTTCCTAACTTTAGGAGGACTTGAAGACTTTGTCCTTGTGTAGTGTGTGTGAACATTATGATTGATACAGCCCTCCATGAATTGTCTTCTCAAATTAAAACAACTAGTCATCACATTCATGTTACATGGCATACAATCAAGTTTATCACAGAAAGGAGAGTCTCTATGTCTTAAAGGCACAGAGCAATCATAGAATGGTTTAGCAACACTACCAGATGGTTTCTTGCAAGCATGAGTCAAATGATTAGAGCTAAAACAGTTTTGACAAACTTTCCTAGGGGCATTTGGCACATAAGCATAGTTGTTATCTTTGTTAATCCCTAATTTGCCATTCCTGTTTGGTCTCTTATTAGTCACTTTCTTCTTAGTCTCATAATTTCCAGCTGAAACAAAATTTATAGATTTCTCAAGTCTAGGTCTACCTCCTACTGGCTCCTTGGCTTTGGTTTTGACATTCTTACTCTCAGAGGATGCTTGTTGTTCATTTGATTGTGCCTCATCTTCATCCTCCAACATTTGCTTGATGAGTAAGGCATCCTCATCAATCTCAAGTGTTGGTGTTTTAAATATTGGATTCTCAGTCTTTTTCAAAACCTGAGGCACCTCCTCTTGAACAACAATGTCATCTTCAATGACTGCATAGCCTTTCCTCTGTTTAAGAGTGTCATAATCAAGTCCAATGGCAGCCTTAGGTCTAGCTAGATTTTTCTCATGATAAGACTGCAATAGACTAGAGGAATTCTTAAATGTCTTCAACTTAAATTCATTTTCAGCTAATTCATCCCTAAGAGCTTTCTCAACTTGACTAGCACATAGAACTTTATTCTTTAGATACTCAATCTCTTGTTTAAGATTTTCTATTTGCACAGTAGTTAGCTCTAGTTCCTCATTTCTCTTATTTAACAGTTCATTCCTAGTAGACAGTTTAGCAATCTCTTCATTAGCAGCAGTCATACTAGTATGAATGTTAAACATCTCAACGGATAGTTGTTCAACCAAAGATTTATATTCAGAAACAGACATGTCTATGGTAGTGAGAGATGGTACCTGTGAGTCTGATGCAGATGGTTCTTCCTTGGAATTGGCCATCAAGGCATAGTTGCAGAATTCTTGTTCTTCCCCATCACTGTCAGAATCATCCCAACACTTCCCTTCAGCTATGTAAGCCTTACCTGGTGTCTGCTTCTTTAGAAGGGCCTCATACTTAGCTTCAAGCTCAAGAAACTCCTTATCCTTCTTTTTAGGCTTCTTGCATTCATTGGCAAAATGCCCTAGGTCATTGCATCTATAACATCTTACAGATGACCTATCCACATAGCTGGTTTTGAATCTGTTCTTGTTTGTTTTCATAGGTGCCTTGCTCTTGTTGAATGAATGATTTTGAGGTCTAGGCTTGAAGGGCTGATTCCTCTTGAATCTGATGTTTGGGAATTTTCTAGCCATAAAAGCATATGATGTATTTTCCATGCCATCCAGCTCTTCAAGAGTGTAGAACTCATCTTCTTCCTTGTCATCAGCAGGTTCAGTCACTACTTCCTCAGTTTCTTCATCATCTACTATCTCTTCTATTCTCAGCTGACTTGCAGATGCTTCCAGGTCTTGAATAGATTTGTTGACAATCAAGGCACAGGATGTGTTTATCATTCTGCCTTGGTTAGCTTGGATAGCCCTCTTTTGAAGCAACTCAAGCTCGTGTGTCTTTAAAACCCCATAGAGCACATCATACGTGACTTTGTTCAAATCTCTTTCTCTTAGGGATATGACCCTTTGCTCTAGATGGTTTGGTGACGATAGTAGAAACTTCATATTTAATTCCTTAGTGCTGTAAACCTTCCCATTCATTTGGAGCTCAGTCACCAGCTTGTGAAATCTTTCAAACATATCAGTGATACTTTCCTTGGACTGTGCCATGAACGCCTCATACTGTGTGACCAGTATCTGTTTCTTATTTTCTCTTACCTCCTCTGTCCCTTCACATAACACCTCGATGTGATTCCACATGTCCTTGGCTGATTTGCATGATGCTATGTTGGCAAACATCGACATATCCATGGAGTCTATGATTAACAACATGAGGTGGCTGTCTAGGGCAATCTTTTCCTTCTCTGAGTCCGTCCATTTGGATGGCTCTTTTGGAACGTATGATCTAGGAATGACTACTGCGCCCACTGTGGATTCAGCAACTTCTTGTTGTGGTATGAATGGACCATTCTTGAGAATGTCAGGGTAGAGAGGATTGGCAGCTTTGATGAACAACAGCATTTTTATTTTCCAGAGGTTGTAATTCTCTTTGTCGAACTTAGGGACCTTTACCGTACCTGTAGTCTTTGGTGTATTCGAACTCATGATCGTTTTCTGTTTAGATTAAACAGCCTGCTCTGATACCACTTGTTGAGTATTGAATACAGTAAAAGAATACAGAGGGGGGGGGGTGAATGGATTATTGAACTTTTCTTTGTTCTTGAATCTTTGCAGCAAGATAAGTGATGAGTGTGTGAGATGTGAAGATGCGGATAATTAAAGACAAACACAACACAATATCACTTTAATCTAATATCTTATTAGATAAAGATTTTGCTACAATCTGTGAATACAAATGATAGTATTCTCAGCTTCGTTTTTCTCAGAGAGATATTTTCTGGGTATTTGAGAAACTTCAACACCTTAACAGCTAAGGAAGTGAGGCTGTATCCTTATAGACATGGATACACCCACTTACTACAAATGAGGTAGGTAAAAACAAAAACACTTTCCAGTCTGTCTATCTCATTTTAGTAAGAGTCCAAACGGCTACAGATTTGACTTTGAAAAGCCTGTTTAGATCCACTTCTTCAGCTCCTTGTCCCTTGTCTTATCTCTCCAAGCTTCTTTGTAGGCTTTCCAGCATGCTTTATAGGACAGAGTCAAATAAAGTATCCTGGCTTGTTGCAGGTTTCTGACTTGTACAATTCTTCAGTATTTTGTCCTCAAGAATGTATTCGAGAAGTGACTAAGTGAGTGATTCGAGAACTGGAGTTGACTTGATCGATAACTCTGAGTTCTCGAATAGTGTTATCTTGACATATCGAATCACTTCTCGAATAGCTCTTTTCTCTGGGACTCCTTGAGATATCGAATAGAGCATTTTGACATATCGAATCCCTGAGATATCGAATAGCATATTGAGTCTTTGAGATATCGAATGTAGCATTGACTTGTTGACCCTTTGAGAACTCGAACTGTTGACTCCTTGAGTTCTCGAACCGTGTAATAGACATATCGAATCCCTGAGATATCGAATGAGATATCGAGAGATATCGAATAGTGTCTTCTGAGATATCGAACTCCAGACTTCTCGAATGCTAGACTTCTCGAATAAACAAATGTACTTCTCGAATTAGTACTTAGGCAATTTCTTCATTTCTTCAATTCTTCAAATCCCAACTGTGATTATTTGACAGTCTTCATTTCCTTGCTTGAGGCATGAACCTTAGAACTTCTTTCAAGCTTTATTCTTGACTTAGTAGGTACAGTTACACAGATAGAATTTGATGCCTATTACATAGTACAAACAAGTAGAAACTCTACAACTAGAGGTTCCCTCAGTTAAGAGGTCATGTAGGTAATGCATAGCATTACGAACCACTTGGGCTTGTTATTAGATGTATTCAGGCATGCCTCTGTGACTAACAAATAAGATTGTTGGGCCACCTCTGACTTGTAGAAAATTCCGATATCTACGCGTGGGCTGTAATTTCGCCCCATTCTGATTCCTGGAACTCAAGATATGGCCCAAATAAGAATTGTTGCGCAAGATTTCAATAAATTCCGAAATTCCTTCTGAAAAATCCCAAATTAAGCTGATTTCCTTCCAACTTTAAGAATATTAATTACCTGCAATAAAACACTATAATATAATCAGTAAATACCCAATTAATTACAAAATCCTATAAATATGAGAATAAAATCATACTAAAGTATATATAAATATACACTCTATCAAAATCTGAAGGAATTTTTGTGGTTAACTTTTCTATAAATTAGAAGGTAAAAATGAAACTCTTAACTTTTAATATTAAAAATAGAAGAAATCTAGAAAAAAATGTAAATGTAATAGATGATTTTAGAGCCCCGTAATCATATAGAATAAAATAAAGTGCTTTTTTTTTTAAAAAAACTACCCATCTTAAGTTTTGGGTTTTCAAAAATACAGGCCCAAGTTTCTAAAATTCAGACACTACGTCTCATACTTTCATTTATTTTAAAAATACGTTTTTTCAATTATAAGAAAAACAACCCCATGTCTCTGTTTCACTCCTCAACCACACGCAACTTGAAGTTTAGCTCTTCTCCTTCCGTTAGTTGGCCCCGCAGGGGCAAATTCACGATGACTTTAGGTTGAATTGGAGCGGGCGAGAGTTTTACGATGGAAACTGTGATTTGTAAGTATATTTATGTGTTTTATGTATGTAGATTGGTAGTAGTATAGAAATAAATATCAAATTGAGAGGAGAGATTTTGTTATAGAATGAGAAAATATGTATATATGTATGTATGTATGTATGTATGTATGTATGCATGTATGTATGTATGTATGTATGTGTGTATGTATGTATGCATGCATGCATGTACGTATGTTTGTTTATGCGTTTATCTATGTATATGTGTAGAATTGTAGCATCAAATGATTGTTTGAGTGTGATTTGTGTTGAATATATAGAGAATGATTAATCATGATATCAATCTCAACTTATGGGTGCTTCTACATCTTTTGCAAATAAGGTTGTAAAAGTTGCAACTAATAGAAATTAGTTGAATATATTTAGGGAAATTAGTTGAACTGATATATATTTAGTTGAATTAGTTGATTAATCATATATTTACTGATTTGTTAACTTGTTGATTTTCTGTGGAACATGCCCCGCAGAGGCACCACTCTTAATGGTCAAATTCAAAATTTTCTATCAGTTGTAACATTTGCAACCTTGGTTGAGAAGTTGCAATCATGGTTGCGGAAGCTGCAACCACTATTCATGTATCAATATTAGTTGCACTTAACAACTTTTAAATATTAATGTTATAATTGGTTGCAGAAAAATGGAAAACATTGTTGTTATTCTCCAACACAATGGGGCATGGGATGAATGCAGAAAGTATATCAACTTTGAGGATTAGAATAGAGTATCAAGTAAGAGTATCAAGTTGTTGTTATTCTCCAACACATTTTTGTTATTCTCCCAACGGTTGTGTAATAACCCTAACTTTAGAAAGGCTACAGTGCCCAAATGAATAGTGATCTTGAGGAATCCAGGGAAATGGTGTGTAGGTACTCTATATTAGGGATGGGAAAATGAGTAAACAGAAACCATATTAGTGTTGTACATTGAAAATAAGTGACTCGAAATGACGATGGATTTTAGAAATTCCTGAATTTTGATTTTGAGGATTTTGAGCTCGAACGAACTTCTATATCTTGGATATTAAGGGGTATAGAAATACTAAAGGAATTATATATTGCGGAATTAGTGAATTTAAGTTAAACCAAGGGATTATTAAGTTAAGAGAATACCAAAGGAAATTGGTTTTGTAAATGATTTCGGAAACCACTGAGATAATGAGGTATACTCGAAACGAACCACGATTAGACGAGTTTGGAAACCAAGCAACCAAGATTAATAAAATAACAAGGATTATATCACATTAGTAATTACCAAGATTATTAGCATTTTACCTTGGAAAATCAAGAAAGGAATAAAAGGATGCATCCAATGACATCATCATTTGCATCATCTTCCACTAACACAAATTAAGGGCAAATTAGTCTTTAAACCATGGGATTTTTCTACTAAACTCTAGAACTCTAAAGATTAGATGACAAGATGAGATAGGATCAAAACAAACAAAAAGAAACTCTCCCCCATTTCCAAAAGCTCCATTCGAATTTTACAAAAAAAAAAAAGAAAAAAGAAAAATCAAAACCCTAGCTCTCTTCAATATTAAATCAAGGGATAAATCATGGGTGTTCTTGGAGGTTAGGAAGGATCATATACAAAGTTTCAAAGCCAATCATCATCATCATCTTCATAGGTAATAAAATCATTCAAGTACTTGATGAATAGTAGTGAATAGTAGAATCTTAGAACTAACTTTGTTTTTATGGATCTTTTAGTTGATTCAAGCTAAGATAAGGTTGTTTAAGGATATACCAAGGTTTATTAAGGATCTTTAAAGTTTCAAGAAGGTATAAACACTCTTGCCCCTTTTTATATTATGATGGATATTGTTGGTTTAGTGATTAAGTGATGTAAAGATCAAGATTATGATGTTATATGTGTTTGTAAATGGTTTGAGTTAAATATGGAAGTGTTTGGAATTGTAACCATGGCTGGTGAAGAAGACCACATGGTGTAGGTGATGATTGTTATGGTTGATAATTGATTTGGAGGAGTTGGATTCATGGAAAGTACGAAAATATAGCCGTTATAATGTCCGTTTTTCGTTAGAACTACAAACTGCCTTGTTTTGTGACCCCTGTATTCGTACGGTACCTCACTGCCTAGGTTACCAATTGACCATGAAATGATAGAGCTTAGTTCATAGATCGTTTTGATATAAGGTGCGTTAAAATCTGATGAACGGTTTAGGAGAAAAGTCAGTTTTAGTGAAAGACGTTCGAAAACCGAGAAACCGTAAATGTATCAAACTTGAGGTTACAATTACCATACTTTAACATTGTTAAAAGTCACGAAATTTTGGGATATGGTAGTAGTGTGGTCAAAGAACTATTTCCAGTTGACCTTACATTAAAATTCGAAATTTAAAAATTATAAGAAATTCTGCAGTCGAGTGTGGTCGTTAAGGGAAATGGTGAAAACCCCTGAAACTTCGATTAAGGTTTTAAATGGCTAAGTTCTTGAACCTTTAGGGTAATAGGAATACGTTAAACATATATTAAAGTTTCAAAAGGTAATGTTATACAAGAGTGTAGTGAGTAAGAGATGTGGTTCTAACGACGGTCCTTTTGTGTTTATAGAAACTCCGGAAGAGGGACGAGCCATACCGTCAGGATACCGAAACCGAGGCAAGATTTCTTCTATCCTTACTTGTAAAACTACTTATCTTCACAAAGAAACTTGATTTCATGGAATATATATGTGATGCTATTATTACTATCTGGTGAAGAAATTGTCTTCCTTGAGTATCGATTCTGAAAAGAAGGGTATACGAAGATGTATATGAATATGACTAAGAGTACAAAAATGTATATGAATATGGATATGAGTATGAGATGGATATGTATAGAGATGATTATGCATAAAGTGAACCTGCCTTATGCTTAAAAGTAAATAAAAGAATGATATGTGGAAATGAAAGCGAGAAAATGGAAATGTGGAATGATATTTTGAAAAGGGATTAATGATGTGATAAAAAGGGGGATTGCAACAGACTTGCGTAAGTGGCTGTGTCAGGGCTGTGTGCGACACAGTCCAGCATTTATTATTTTTATTACGGCACGAAGATGCCAAGGGAGGATGTTAGCAGGTGGCCTTCCTCCAAGGATGATCTTCATTCCTTCTACCGGTAGTAAAAGAGAGCAGGTACGATTAGGCGACTGATCATCGTCCTAACGTATCAGGCGACAACAGATATCCCCAATGTTTTGAAAAGAAAGTGTAGACAATGGTTTTCAGATTTCTATACTGAAACCAGAATAACGATATGAGATGATGGAATTATGGTTACAGATGAAGAAAAACTGATATTATATTATTTCAGATTTCTATACTGAAACCGGAATAACGATATGAGATGATGGAATTATGGTTACAGATGAAGAAAAACTGATATTATATTAATTTAGATTTCTGTCTAATAACAGTAAGTGGATGATGTATTATTAAATAAGAGCTTTATTCTTCCTTAAGGATTTTAATTGTTTTTCTGCTATTATATATGCATATACATATATGTATACCTGTTCACATTCTAAATTCTAGGTTACAATATTATCTTGCTGAGCTATTATAGCTCACTCTTGCTACTTATGTATATAGCAGCTAGGTCCCATGCCGATACTACGTACCACAGCCCGCAAGAGGGTAAGGGAAAGGCGACCTTTTGAGCGAGTGCTGGCGACCATCCCCGAGGTAGTGACAAGCGAAGGGGCTTAGTAGATTTATGTAAATTAAGTGTGTAAGTTTGTAATAAATTTTAGTTGTTGAAGTACTTCCTGTAGAAGCTTTGTTCAACAATGTACTTAGTAAATTCTGGGCTTGTAATAACTTTTAACTTTAAACTTTTAAATATTGTGGATGTTGTTCTATGAGCATATGACTGGTGTGTGTGTGTGTATTAGTGTGGGGTCAACTGCTTACTTATAAAAAAAAGACTACAGAGATATTGATATTGATCGGAATTTGGACCTTGACGGCCCGGATCCTTGATCCCGGATCTCGGGGCGTCACAGGTTGCAACTACAACAACTTGGTCGCAATGATATACAATGAACTCAAGTTGGAACCCGGGTCAGTTGGGATTAGAATAGAGTATCAAGCAAGAGTATCAAGTTGAAACAGGTCTTGCTAATAATGGTTTACTAAATGTTAGTAGTGCAACTGAGTTGGTATTTGCTTATGTCGGGTAGTTTACTAAAATTGGGGCTAGTATTACTAATAACGGGTCAGCATTTTAAGGTCCGCTGTGTTGCTCCATGTTGGTGGTTTTCTGGTCAGTACAGTATTGTACATTCTGGCGATCAATTTTTGTGATTATGGTAAGGTTTTGGTGTGGGGTACGTCCTCGTTTTGTTCTGGGGGCACGTGTGTGTTCCTGGATTTTTTTGGTTTGTTAAACCAGGCGCGAGATGAATTCTTGCTCATTATGGAAGCTGGTGATGTCTTGGTGTCTTGGTGGTTTTTAAATACGTGGTTCTGGTTAGGTGTTCTGGGATGTCTTTGGTCGTGTTGGCGCCTGAAGAGGGAGTCGAGCTTGGTTGCGTGGCTTCGATCGGGGCCCTGCAAAAAGTGTGTAGGCCTGAGGTTTTTCTGGCTTAAGGGCTGGGTGATTTCTCTTTTCTTCCGTAGTGGTGTTTGCTTGGTTGATTAGTTATGCTAGCTTTTTTTCTTAGTTTAGAGTTAGTTTTGGTATTTTTCATTTGTTTCATTTCGTCTCTTTTGAGGTTGTTCCAAGAAGGTTTTCTTTTGAGAGGAGTTCTCTCGCTATTGTATATTCTTTTGGATCTATAATTTTTTTACGAGGTGATGTCCCCATTTACCCGAAAATCATTTGATCATATAGAGGATCAGTCGACGAGATTTTGCAGAACCTACCTTTTTAGTGTCCAAGATCTAGAGCACAATGTTCATGTTTTGTTTCATACACATCACTGATTATTTTTATAAATTTTGCAATCCCTACAAATTCATCTATTTTCTATCAGTTGCAACTTAATAGTCATATTCAACTATTTTCTATCAGTTGAAATTTTTGCAACCTTATTTGCAACTTTTGTAAACATAGTTGCGACCTTTGCAACCATGGTTGAAACTTCTGTAATCTTGTTTGCAACTTCTGCAAACATGGTTGTAAATTTTGCAACCATAGTTACAAACATGGTTGCAGAAGTTACAATCATGGTTACAAAAGTTACAAACATGATTGCAAAGATTGCAATGGTTGCAACTGATAAAAATAGTTAAATTTGACTTTTGAGATGGGTGCCTCTGCGTGGAATGTTCCACATAAAATCACATTTACAATTATATAAGCTGCAATCATGGTTGCAGAAGTTGCAAACATGGTTGCAACCTTTGCAACTGATACAGATATTTAAAACTTTGCAAAGATTGCAACCATGGTTGCAACCTTTGCAAACATGGTTGCAGAAGTTGCAAAAGTTGTAACTGATAGAAATAGTTAATTCTAACTCTTAAAATTGGTGCCCCTACGGGACCTGTTCCGCATAAAATCATATTGTCTTCATATTACCATTTAATTAATTAGTAAACTCTGATACATATAGTTAGAGTCTATAAACTCTAATGCTCTGTATCAGGGTCTATAGACTCTCTAATGCTCTGCATCAGGGTCTATAGACTCTGATTTTGATAAACTCAAGGTTTGTTGATGTATATACCCTTGAGAGCCACACTTGACGTGAAATGAAAAATGGTTGCAAATATTGAGCAACATATAAAATAATGGCATGCATGACGAGAAAATTCACAGTTGCAGAAGTTGACATCATGGTTGCAGAAGTTGAAAACATGGTTGCAGAAGTTGCAACTGATACAAATAGTTAAATATGACTATTTTAACCATGTTTGCAAAGGTTGTAAACATGGTTGCAAAAGTTGCAACTGATACAAATAGTTAAATCTGACTATCTTAACCATGTTTGCAAAAGTTGAAACTGATACAAATAATTAAATCTGATTATTTTAATTTCTCAACCACTTAGTAGACAATTCCCACGATTCTTAACCATATATATATATATATATATATATATATATATATATATATATATATATATGTAAAATTTCCTAATTTTTTTTAATAAATTTCTTAGTTCCGTGACCAGATTTCGTGCATATACGATTATACACACTCTCAAAACAAACTTTTTTTTGAAGGAACTCTCAAAACAAACTTATAAATGTTAATAACAAAAATATCAAGTATTGAGACCAATTTCATTAAAATGACATAGAATAAAGTGCCTTAATAGTCCAATATAGTAAAAAAGTATGTGATACATAAAAAAGGGCAGCAAGTATCTCCCAACATTTAAATGTTCATTGATTCTTCAAAACTCTTTGATACAGAAGCAGGCAAACCAAGAAGCACATTAATGCTTTTACATTCTTTTATGTGTGTAAGAAACAAGGTCACTTCTTTTTCTGGCAATGCAATAAGCATTGATAACCCCATCTGAAATCAGTGGTGTGCGTGGAAAAGATAGCCTGGACCAAGTAGTAATCAAAAGAGTTGTAGCCAGATAAAACCTTGCTCTTGTAACTTCAAAATAGTCTATTGCTGATTTCATGTAACTGTCTGTAACCAAATTAACCGCTTCATGAACTAACTTGACTGTAAACGACAACGGGTTTTCTCAAGCTCTCCTGAATTACAAATGGAGTTTGTTAACACAATGCCATTTCTTTATATAGGTTTGCAACCCCCTTCCTAATCGAGCCCCATTTGAACCACATTTGTCAAAAAACACATCTGTAGACACCAATTAATCCCATTTGCTAACATACCCGACACAATTATACCCCATTACATTCAACCCAGCAAATTCAGCAAACACAACCCCGGCTTATTCGACTGTAACCTCCTAACACTATCACAAACTCACCATTAGAAGCAACTTCACAGAACTACCCACCAAGAATAACTTCACAGAACTACCCACCAAGAATAGCAAACAAAAACTCAGACTCCATCCTACAACCTGCCAAATGACCTAGAATTATACAGCATCGCAACCACAATCATACTCAAACTGCAACACCCCCACCACCATAACTGAACAGAACTAGCCAATACCAAATTGCAACTACTACAAAATCAAAAGCCTAAGTGCAATCAATTTAACGATTAACAATGCAGCTACTACAAAATCAAAAGCCTAAGTGAAAAATTTTTGAAACATGTAAATTCCATCCAATTCAATCAAAACACACGCGCACCCACAAATTGCAACATAGCTTCTTACGCCTGACCTTAATTATTTCGACTATAGTGTATTCCACCTCACGGCTAAAATCATAAATCGGAACTGCAACTCCAATCCCTCTCAAATCGGAGTTCAAGCCATGTGGATTATCAAAGATACTCATCGTCGACTTGTTTCTTGTCGAACTCATCGGAGAAATATAACGACTGGTGTCATTGGAATTACTACATCGTCAACCGGAGAAGATAAACGATGACGACGAAGATTCGAAGAGGACTGGACATCGGAGGTAGAGGGGAGGTGATGAACTGGAGAGGTCGGTGATGGAGAGAGAAGGTTGAAGCCGAGAAAGAAGGTTGAAGACAACGGACCGTATTTTCATAAATATGAAATTAGCTTTACAGATGGTGTAATATATGTGTAAATTCTATTTTATAGAATTGAAAGACAAAGTTAATGAAAGTAAAAATGTAAAAAGAAGTAAAAAAAATATTTTTTTTGTAAATATCCCTAAAATAAAATAGTTTGTATTCAAATTTCTCCAATATAAAAACATATAATGTTTTGATTTTTGATGTTTGTTTTATTTTTAGATATGTTTTTGTTTACTTTATTTACCTTTTGTAAAAAAAACAATATTTTTCTTGACAAACAGAAAAAAAAAACAATCTCAAAAAGGCTTACATTATCACACGCGCGCGTTGTTAATGCCATTTCCGAAACACTGTCCAGTAGCAAACTGCCAAACTCCCACACCCCAACCTCCCCTCACAGCGAGAGAGAGACGAGAGAGAGATATCGAGAGAGACGAGAGAGATCGAGAGAGATTAGACTAAAATGGAACCCGACGTGAGCATCGAGACAAGCTGTATGATTCGAATCGCCGTACTCCCAATCGGCCAAATTGCAGCATCTCAATTCCGCGATTACGTCTCTATGCTCGATCGCCACCACAAAATCGATCTCTCTACAATCAACTCATTCTACACCGAACATCAAAAATCTCCTTTTTCTCATCAACCTTGGGAATCAGGTAGTCTCCGATGCAAGTTCATGATCGGCGGATCTCCGCCGAGTCCGTGGGAAGATTTCCAATCGAATCGGAAAATTCACGCGGTTATCGGCATTGTCCATTGTCCGTCTTCGCCTGATCTCGATTCGGTTGCTGAACAGTTTCAGGTTGCGTGTAAGCCGTATGCTGCTTCGATTGTGCATCGGTGTTTCGCCTTTTGTCCGGCTGATTCGCAGGTGTGTTTTTGGTTTCTTGGGTTTGTTTGTTGGTGTTTATGTTGAATGCGTTGTTATGAACTTGTTTTGGTGTGAATATGTACATTGTGCGTAATTTGGTAGGTTTCGATTTCGTGGACTGATGCTATTTCAGTTTTTAGGGTTTATTGTTTCGATTATAGGGTTATATGTTTTGCAAGTTCTATATTAACTACATTTTGATGTGCAGTGATGTATGTTTGTTAAATTTGACTAGGTTACAGTTCTAAGATTGGTACATTGGTGCTATTTCTTTCTAGAGTTATTAACTGAAAATTTGTTTTGAAAGAATTCTTATGACCTTATTTTGGTGCGAGGGCGCATCAGTTCTAAATTGTTTGATTGTTGTTTTGAAATCATTGTTACGACCTTATTGGATGTGCAAGGGTGCATCTGCACAGATTCTGATATGTTTCAGTTCCAACATTGCCTAATTGATGTTTAGTTGTTAAATAGATTTATGTAAATTAGGAAGACTTTGACACACGGTTGCTATCTTGCCAATTTCAAAATGTGACGGCCATAGTTAATCTGTACTAATAGGTCCAATCCCATCAAAGAAACAGTGCTTAGTCTCTCATAAATGACAGTCTAAAGATTTTCTAGTATAATATTGTACTTGAAATATTTTGAGGCTGTTTGATTCCATTACTTCATATTCTGCCATTTGGTCCTCAATACATTGCTTAATTGTGAGCAGCTAGAGCACGACAGTAAAAAAGAAGGTAGCTTGATCATGTTTCCACCAGCTGATCGACAGACTCTGGAATTTCACTTGCAAACAATTGTGCAAGATATCGCTGCTTCTTTGTTGATGGGATTTGAGGACTGGGTTCTTAAAGCAGAATCTGGTGGAACAATTCTGAAGACACCTTTAGATTCCCAAGCCAGTCTCGGTTCAGAGGAGGTTTATGTTTTAGGTCTCCTGAAGCTTTGAGTTTGTATTTGTTTGTTAATCACTTCTCACAAAACTCAAGCAGTCACTTGCCATTGAATGCATGTTTTTTATAGAAGTGTCTCACATGGTCATAATGCAGGTGATCAAGGCAAAGAAACGGAGACTTGGTCGTGTACAGAAAACAATAGGAGATTATTGTCTATTGTCAGGATCACCTGTAGATGCCAATGCCCATTATTCTACTGCCTTGGAACTTGCCAGGTTGACTGGGGATTATTTTTGGTATGCGGGCGCCCTAGAGGGTAGTGTTTGTGCATTGTTGGTAAGCTTCCTCTATGATAAAATCAAGATCTTAAAGTATTTATTGGACTGGATATGGATCAGCTTATTCCGTGATGTAGTAAAATACTTTTTGCATATGCATGTCAGTTTTGTGTGGTGCTGTACATTAGGCATGACTGAGAACCTGTGCAGGGTTATTAGCTATATTTCTACGTTGTTCGTGGCTCCTTGCATGTTCCTAAATTCATCCTTGCATTTATATGCTTATTTGTACATGCTTTATAGGGGGACCATCAACATATGTTTCTGTGTGTATCTCTGAACTGCTAAAGATACATCTCATACGTAGTACTTGTTTAAAAGTTTCTATCTGATGTTTTTTCTATATTCCAGTCAGTAGCTGACGAAATTTTCATAAGATTCTGGAGAAAACTTACGTCTGCGCCAACTCTTTGGTTAGGCGCATTAAAGATAATTCACTTTCTAGAAAGAGTTAATGTTTTCCTGAGCTAATATAATGTCAATAACTGTACTTAACGATAGTCACCATTTAACTTCAGAATTTGGGTTTTTAAGATAATAATTCACGTTCTTATGTGAAAAGAAAGACAAGGCTTTGGGCGGCTACATAACGGCGGCTCTTCTTTTGTTCTTACTTCTCCTCTGTGTGTTTCTTCTTCTCGTGTCTGTAACTTTTTCTTCTGTTATTACCTTTTCTTCCTATGTTATATATGTGTGAATATATATACTCTCTGTATCTGCATGTAAACGTTTTTTTTCCATTTTTATGAAAAACTGTTTTGTGAAGGTTTTTTTTAAAACTTTTTTTTGTTTCTTTTATTCATTTTTATTACTTATTTACACACAAAAACCAAATTATTATTACTTATTCATACAAAAAATGAATTTTTGTAGCTTATTTACACAAAAAACTAATTTTAATTTGGCTTTTAAGTTTTAAATTGATTTCATCAGTTTTAAACTTTTATATTTTATATAATCAAAATATTATTTTTGAATTATCAGTTCTATAAATTGTAGTTTGTGATAAACATATCAGTATACTTCATCATTGTACAACTTTACAATTTTCAGAGTACAAATTAACTTCCTTTCAATCTTTCACTACTTTACAATTGCTGCTGCATCCTCTGCATTACTTCACTTATTGCTCTTCTGCTTATTAGTTCCTCCATTCTGCATATATTTATTACTTTTGATATGTTCTATGAAATTGATGTATGTGTAGCTATATTATACATTAAATCTGGGAAACTTATGTATATAAACGACTTGTTGACTTTTTATGACTAGTTGAGCGACTTGTTGACTAGTCGATTCCAAGGTACCTGGGCGCTGAGGCTCGACTTTGGCCCCATGATAACCATGTTTGCTTCAACATATTTTTTACAGATGAAAACGAAAATTCATAGTGCTGCATATTTAAGTTGGTAGCTGGTACGTTGCAAGCTGTAAAGATTAAAAAGTCATTATTATATTGGGGTTAGTTATAATACAAGTATACGACTAAGCACAAGACTTTAAGGTCTAAGCTTTCTTTCTTAATGCTCAGTGTTTCTCTCATATAATTTTCCACTCTTAATTATACTTAATTGTAATATCTTATATCTCTCATGTAGTTTTCAAAGTTTACAAGTAGATGTATTTTTATCATTTATTTGTTATTATCTGTTTGGATAGCTTAACTGGTAGTATGTAACTTATTATACTATCAAACAGTAAAAAAAGTTTAAAAGATGTTAGAATTTGCATGTTTGAGGATAATATAAGAAGTATCATGCATTATATTTGGATATAAATTCTGATTGACGTGGATGAAGCATTTGTAAGTTATTTATAATGTGTGATTAATTTACATTATGATATTTGGAAGTCGCATGCACTTTATATAATGAATAAATTATAAGTTCAGCATTTACCTTTAGCGTATCGTTTGTAGATAGATAGAATGGGAGAAAAGGATCCTGCTGTAGAGGATGAGGTCAGGTATCGATACAATAGTGTCATCTTGCACTACAGGAAGTCATTTATTCAAGACAACGCTCAGAGGTACATGCTTAATATTTTTTTTTTTTCCATTTCAGAGCTTATATCTGAGGTGACTGCTGTCAATGAAAGCTTACTGTAGTGTATCTGTTGACTTTCCTACGCATGTCATGTTTCTATACTCGTGAAAGATCTTGATGGTTGTTTTCTTGGTGATTTTGCTGCAGAGTGTCTCCCCTAAGCTTTGAACTTGAGGCCACCTTAAAACTGGCAAGGTTTCTTAGCAGGTAAAGGATGTTAAACTTTTCCTTATTACATAAAGTTTGAAGTTTTTATTTTGCTAATTAGTTTAAAGTTTTTTTTTCCTTATTAGTTATCATGTCTTTGGATACCTCTATCCAAAGTGTACCATCTGAGTTACAATAAAAATAACAAGATACTAGAAGATGTATGTGCCTATGCGGTGAGGCCCTGTGGGTAATAATAATATTTTCAAGCCAAATTACAAACGAAAAGTAAGTCATTTAAATACCTCACAACTACCTCACTAAGTTAGAAGCCTTAAGTTAAAACTTAGTTACAAACGAAAAATAAGTCATTAAATTAGAAGCCTTGAATGGGGATAAACTTCTCCTGGATTTGTTTTAGGTTATAAGCTATCCTCTCTTTTTAATTTTCCCGATGAGTTATATAATTTTATAAGTGGAGGGGAGGGGGAAGGGGAAGCGAGGGATTGAATCAAGAGTTTGGTCATTGGAGAGGAGTGTCTCACAACTAGGCTAAACCCTCAACCTCAGTTATAAGTGCTTCTAAGGCCAAGTTCGGGCACTCCCTTTTGGCTCGTTTAGATCTTAGGCACGGTTCGACTAGTGTTGAAAAGCTCGAATTGGTGCTCCGTTATCAGAAACATACCTCAGCCTGGTTCAATATACAACTCTAGATGGAAAGATTATTACCTTGAAATGCTGTCGCTACAGGACTGAAGCAAAATAAGATATACAACTCTAGAACATTCATGTGGTCCCTCCTAGTCCTACATAGTGATTTCAGGAATATTGTATATTTTATAGTTTTGATTGGACCGTGCAGATAATCATTTAATTTGACTTTAATGGGCCTTGTTTCCTTTAGGCGATCACTTATTCATTGGAATTTAATACTGCAGTCTCTAATATTATTCAACTCCAGAAGTATCTCTATTATCTCTGCTTTAAAGAAATTCCTTTATTTCTCGTACTATCTGAGTAAAACCTTCGACTACTTTTGTTCTTCATTACTCTCTCTCTCTCTCTCTCTCTCTCTATATATATATATATATATATATATATATATATATATATATATCATGACCTTGTTCTGGGAAGTTATTTCCTCGGCACCAGTTAACCTGCAGTCTCTGGTTATAGAGAACGATATTGTTACATTAGTGGTAGACTGGTAGTCTATACTAATTCCTATTATTTTAAAGTATCATCAGAAGCTGCTGCTGTCTATCAGTTAAGATTGCTGGGTTTTGTTTCAGTGCATGTGATTTTTGATTATCTGATTGTAAACTATAGGTTGGTGAATTTTAAAACAGGTTTCTGAAATTAGAATATGTGGCTGAATTTCTTTTGTGACTTTTTTTGGCCCTTACAGAAGCATGCAGGCCAAAGAGGTTGTTGAGTTACTGACTGCTGCTGCGGATGGCAGCAAATCATTAATTGATGCCAGTGATCGACTTATATTATACATTGAAATAGCTCGTTTATTTGGAACCATAGGTTATCACCGAAAAGCTGCATTTTTTTCTAGGCAGGTGGCCCAGTTATATATGCAACAAGAAAATCGTTTAGCTGCTGTTAGTGCTATGCAAGTGTTGGCAATGACTTCTAAATCATATCGTGTTCAAAGTAGAGCTTCTTTAGCGAAAAATCGTCCACAATCTGTGAGTTCTACATAACTTGTGTGCCTTGGAATGTTTGTTACTACATCAATTTGTTTTATTTTATCTAGGATTTGGGGGGGGGTGAATATTCAGTGTTCCTGCTGTGTGATGTTACATTTTGAACTATTCATCACAAATGTAATACAAGTTTTGAAGGACAGCTTTTGCTTCACATGAAGCTCATTAGTAGAAACTCCGGTAAATTTTAATATCTACATATAGTTATATACATTCGGCAGTGAAGGGTGGTGCCCAACCCCTGTGGGAGGGCATGTCATTTATTGGTTCCCATTTCCGTCATAGCTGAAAGTCAGAGAAAGATTCCGAAGGTGTTACCTGTTTTTAGAGAAGTGGCATGGTTATCTAGCAAAATAGATGGATTAATTGCACTTAGGCTATATCTCATAGAATAGTAGGGCAAGCATAATGCAGTGCGACCTATTTGTCTCGTAAAAAGTCAATACGAAGGAACCCAGTCTTAAAACAGACATTTAATATCCTTTCCCCGATACTTGAGAATTGAGATTCATGACCAGATGACAAATTCTTCTAAAAACTAGGTGTTGGGGAAAATTACTAAATGCTTCAATGACCTGGTATCTAAATAAAGCATCATTACCGTGTACTAGTACAAGCTTCAGTAACATATCAAGATGACCTAAAAAGATCACACAAATAGATTATTGATCATGTATTTTACAAATTACGTGTAGGTTCATTTAATACTTGGATACGGTTATTACTTGTTAAAGCCTCTTGTGTCGCTTGTTATAGATGTGTCACGATATCAGGGTTTTTGGAGTTAATTACTTTTACTTTGTTATAGTTGACACACATTACTTGATGCTAGGTTTGATTTGTGTTGTGTCTCTGCTGCTTCCTGAAAATTTCTGTCAATTCATCTTTTGTTCAGTGTTGTTGGTGGCCATTCTCCAGACACTCATAGCAGGGCAGGAGAAACCGTCGTTATGTTATATTATTAGTCCACAGATTTTTTTGTTTGTCATTGTTGAACTAGTAACTATAAGCTACTGATCTAGTGATACAATCCTAAAAGGCCACCCTGGCACCATCAATACCGAACACAGTTGATAACCAATGAACTTTATTCTATTGATCTGATATCAAAATTGATAAAAACTAATATTATTACATAATATGTGGGAATGTAGGATAAAAAGTATCGGTTGGAGACTTTACCCTGTAGTTAGAGGTAATATAGTTGGTAGTATAATATTTACAAAAATTTTAACAATAATTTATTTGGGGGGGGGGGGGGGGTTGCTGTCGGTTGTTTTTCTGTACTACATAGGAGTAGTATATCTTGCTGTTTGTCAGTTTGATGGACACTTCAAGCGATTATAATGTATTTCTGAAATTTTGTTTTTTCAAGGAAATTGATTCAGACCAGGCTGACAATAGCAAAATGCATCATCATTTGGTAGTCTCATTATTCGAGTCCCAGTGGAGCACCTTGCAGATGGTTGTGCTTAGAGAGATACTTCTTTCTGCTGTTCGTGCGGGAGATCCACTCACTGGTTGGAGTGCAGCAGCTCGTCTACTTAGATCTTATTATCCTCTAATCACTCCTGCCGGACAAAATGGTCTTGCTAGTGCTCTTGCAAATTCTGCTGAGAGACTTCCTTCGGGAACTCGCTGCGCTGACCCTGCATTGCCCTTCATAAGGTATATTCTGGAACTTAAAGTTTACGTCAACGTTCTTGTTTTCTTCATGGGCATAATGTATATGCATAAGTATGCATGTATACATAAGACAAGATTAGGAGAATTTTGAGAAATGACGAGCACAATAGAGCTAATAGTTATTTTTTGATATAACCTAAAATGGTACCTTGCTCAATTTGTTGGACCATATAAATTATATTAATAGCCAACTCAGTATCCATCCAAAGTATCACAATTTCTTATAAAAAGAATTAGGTTTACCTGCAGAGTCGTGAATACTTTTGCAGGTAAACGTCATTCTTCAAATAAGAGATAATTAAGTTATGGAATTATATCAGATATGATTATCGCTCTCCCTAATAAGAAGAATTATGTTGGATACTTCTATCGACTAGATGGTAGATACTGGACATTTTAGTTAAATAATTTATGGATCTTTATGGCAAAATCAAATAGTATATCTCATCAAGATTACTATTCTTGGCATTTATCTTGTTTCAAAATTGTTTTAGTATAATGGTGTCATTTCGTTCAAAACACTACGTATTCAACCCATTAATATTTCTAGAATAGGTATTAACCCCATTAATGAAATGAAAATGTCTATACTGGACAGCAGACATCTTACTGGTGTGTTATTTTCTTGTTTCAGATGTCCACATTATAGTTATCTGATGTTTTTCAACTGAGATTCCATGAAGCATTTAGAGGGATGCAGATCCCCACCTTCATACTTCTAATCAAAACATTACAAGTATATAACTAAAAAACAGAAGAAAACAAAAAGAAGACGGATGCTCTGTGAATTAGAAATTGGTCCGTTTTTTATATTCATTTTTTGGTTCAAAAGTCATGAAGCGGCATACATTGCTTTCATTAGTATAACTCCAAATGTTAGGAACAAAGAGAAATCTTATTATAAGCATCAGTAGTCTCTGAAGTGTATGTAGATGTCGATGTGCATCCGCTCATTTCAAACAGATAACATGATTTTTTAAGTAAATATTAGTGAACATGATATTTAATAAGGAATTTCTTAGTAGTATGCTTAAAGAATGATGCACAGTACTTCCAGTTCTACTTTCTGATTGCCTCAAATAATTATAGGGCCCCAGCTCAGTGGGCTCAGACAGCCAAATCTTGAGTTCCGGCAGCCCAATCTCTACTGCAACACGTAGATTCGGCATTTGCTAGGAAGGATGAATTGTTGATAAGATTGTGTGAAGATTTCCTGTATTAAAATGAAGCTAATCTTTGATACTTACCTAATTTCTATATTCTGCGCACTGCAATTCATACCGTTTTCGTGTCTGCCTTCAAGATTAATTTAGGAGAGGTAAGTGGGTAATGATATCATATGGGCGGCCTTGAGAGGCATTGATGCAATTAGTATAAAACTTCATGCCGAAAGGATTAAATTGTCTAGTTTTGTAAACATTTTTTGGTTATATTGCAATAATTTCCGTGTTAGAGTTTCATGTATCCATATCTAAATGTTAGACAATATTCCAATTTTTCAACATGCTAACATAAATATCTTAATGATTTTGATACTTCACATATCTGTGCTATCTAACAGAGGAGGACATACATTACATAAATAATTTGCGTAGTCTGATCATACACTTCATTTGATGCTTGACTATAGTGCCATCTGTGTAAATGCTACCAGGTTGCATTCTTTTCCTCTACATAACTCGCAGATTGACATCATCAAACGCAATCCAGCTAGAGAGGATTGGTGGGCTGGATCTGCTCCTTCTGGTCCTTTCATTTATACACCATTCAGCAAAGGAGAGTCAACCAATAGCTGTAAGCAGGAGCTAATATGGATTGTTGGGGAACCAGTGCAAGTATTGGTGGAATTGGCAAATCCTTGCGGTTTTGATCTCATTGTTGATAGTATATATCTTTCAGTGCATTCTAGCAATTTCGATGCGTTTCCTATCAGTGTAGATCTTCCTCCTAATTCCTCGAAAGTGATCGTGCTATCAGGAATTCCAACCAAAGTGGGACAAGTAAAAATTCCTGGATGCATAGTTCATTGTTTTGGTGTTATTACTGAGCATTTTTTCAAAGATGTTGATAACCTGCTCCTAGGAGCAGCACAAGGCCTTGTACTTTCTGACCCTTTCCGTTGCTGCGGATCTGGAAAGTTGAAAAATGTATCTGTTCCATTGATTACTGTGGTGCCACCTCTACCATTGCTAGTATCTCATGTGGTAGGTGGTGATGGTGCTGTAATTTTGTACGAAGGTGAGATACGTGAAATATGGATCAGTGTGGCTAATGCAGGCACAGTATCAGTTGAGCAGGCGCATATATCATTATCAGGAAAAAACCAAGATTCTGTAATATCAATTGCTTATGAAGCATTAAACTCCGCGCTTCCTCTAAAACCTGGTGCAGAAGTGACCATACCAGTAACCCTAAAAGCATGGCAGCTTGGTTCGGTAGATCTTGATCATTTAAACAGGAATTCACATGGAAATCTAGTAAGGCAAGCAAAGGATGGAAGCAGCCCTTTGTTGATGATCCATTATGCTGGTAACTGTTACATATATGTGCAGGATATATATTTGTGTGTATATATATATATGTGATTTTTTTTTTTTTTTTTTTTTTTACCATATGTGCAGGATATATCATTACTAGTATATGTGATTCTGGTATAATCGTTGAAACATAATATCAGAAAATTATCCCTAATATCATACTTTTCAAGGTCTGAAAAAGATGTTCCTGGTTTTTCTTATTATCATTAGTTCATCACAGCTACTAATAGGAATGTATTACTATGATAATGGCATATATAAGGGTATGAAGCTAGTGCCTTGCACTCATGTATCTTCCGCAAACTTCATCGATCTATTTCTTATCTTTCTTTTATATTATATCCTGTGTGTAACTTTAGTCATATGTACTACTACCAAAATCACAAGGACGGTTAGATCTACCACTTTTGGATCACTTATATTTTGTGCCAAGAAAGGTCTAGGGTTCAAACCTTCTCAACTTTAACACCACCTTTTTCCTTACATTTAGCTTAAGTACTAGCATAGCCTAGACAACTAATCTCTAGATCATGTAAGCATGCTATATCTGAATTTACGCCGTGATTTTGACCTGATTGTTGGGATTTTACATAAACTGGTTTTCTTTTTCACTTCTGTAATGAAGACATCTAGCTGAAAGTGAAAATGCCTTGTAATTATTAGTTTTCATTTATATTAAGAGTATTACTGATCGTCAGATTTTTTTGCAGGATTGCTTAACCCTGGGGAATCATCTGCATATGGGCGTCGCTTGCTGACTCCATTAAACATCTGTGTGTTGCAGGGCTTATCTTTTGTAAAAGCTGGTTTACTTGCCATGGAAATTCCTGCACATGTTGGTGAAAACCCTCCCAATGTAGCTCAAATAGATGGTGGCTCAACCGAGGAAGTCGACGTTTCTGAGAGTAAGAATGATAAATTGGTAAAAATTGATCCTTACAGAGGAAGCTGGGGTCTACGCTTTCTTGAACTTGAGTTGTCTAATCCAACTGATGTGGTCTTTGAGATTGGAGTCTCCGTCCAGCTAGAGAACTGTAATGATAAGAACACTGATTTGGTGGATGGTGATATTACGGAGTATGATTATCCTAAAACAAGAATTGACCGAGATTACACTGCACGTGTATTGATACCTCTGGAACATTTCAAACTACCCATTCTAGATGGTTCCTTTCTAATAAAAGATTATTCGCCTAATGCTCCTCCTGCCAGCAGCAAAAGCTCAAGCTTCTCGGAAAAGAATATGAAAGCTGAACTAAATGCTTCTATCAAGAACTTGATATCAAGAATTAAGGTAAGGTGGCAATCTGGACGCAATAGCTCCGGGGAATTGAATATCAAGGATACTATACAGGCAGCTCTTCAAACATCTGTAATGGATGTACTGCTACCAGATCCACTGACCTTTGGCTTTAGGATTGCCAAAAGTACCACAGAAGTTGTTACAAAACTCAATTCTGCTGAAGAATCTGACGTTCAAAACAACCCTTCTTCCTCAAAAGGTTCTGTAGTGGCACGTGACATGACTCCTATGGAAGTTCTTGTTCGCAATAATACAAAAGATACAATCAAACTAAGTCTTAGTGTTACATGCAGAGATGTAGCGGGAGAGAATTGTCTTGAAGGCAACAAGGCCACAGTTTTATGGGCAGGTCAGAGTCAACTTAACCTCTTTTTTCTAAGTAGGATATGTGTGTGTATTTATGTATTTTCTCTATTGCCCAGATTTATGTCTAAATTTGGATATGTGTACTTTCTAGGTGGTAAGATATTGCATCTGACCCAACTTGCACCGGCCCCCTAGAACATAAACATCAAAAGAATGAAAATTAATAAGAAAAAGTTGCGACTGTGTATTACTGCTGTAAGCCTGTAACGCCGTTGCACTTGTAAATTTACATACCATGTAGAAGGCAAACTTTGCTTTAGCCTAGTATTATCTGGATTTTTAAAAATATCCTTTACTCTTTTTCTCCCGGTGTTGCAGTCCATGGCCATGACTGTCTTTATTTGATAGCTGTTAATGATGATGCCTAGTTGAGGAAGGTACAGTAGCTGGTTGGGGTGAAGGTTACTTGTGTCTTTTCTTTGCCAGACAAGGAGATATTAAGGATAATGTTCATGGGCCTAATGCAAAATGTACTATACCCAAAACAAACATTTGTTTAACCTCCGAAACATTTAGAGAAAAATGATTTAGAGGGGAAAGTGGAAAATGAAATGTTATGTGCAGCACTGTAGCTTAGAATTCCGTTTTTTTTTTGTAAAAATGATTAAATGAAATTAAATTGCCACAACATATTTGAATTTAAATAATTGGGTCGAACAACCATGAGAAAGATTATTAGTTTTAGTTTTGTTGGTTTTATTATTGTAATACAAAACTTTTGCATGCAATTCTAATTTTTAAACTTGCTATTTCTTAGCGATGACAGCAATAGGAGACAATATTGTTTGTCTAATTCTATATTTGTGTTGGAAATGCTTAAATTACCTGCACTTGGTTGTGTTATCCTTTAATATTAATTTGTTGTCAATTAGATAGGAATGACAAAATGTGTGAATGTTTTGATTTTTTTTTTTGTTTTGTTTTGTGCAGAACCAAAATCATACTGAATAACCAATTTTTTTAGAAATATGGGTTGGTTTGGTTCATATGGCTATGGTTTGAAATTGGTTTTACCCATATCTATACTATTTATACTTATATATATATATATATATATATAGGGTATATATATATATATATATATATATATATATATATATATATATACCCTATATATATATACTATAATAAGCAAAAGGGGGTATAATTTGTAGTTTTGTTAACCCCCTATTTTTGGTTATCCCTCATTCACAACCGTTAGATCTTCAACTCAAATAGACCATGACCGTTAGATACATGAATACTAAAAGTTGTTATATACAGAGGTCTAAGGTTCGATTCCCGCCAACAACATATTAATTTATATTTAATACTAAAAATATTATATACAAAGATGTAAGGTTCGAATTCTTCTAATAACATATTAAAATTAATATTTATAATATTATATTACACTATAAATAAATTATAAAAATTAAAAGTAACCCGTGCTTTGCACGGGCTATAAGCTAGTTCTATATAAAATGTATTTTTAAAAGTACACATGAACAAAATATTGTATTATTTTTTCCTTAGAGAATCTTGATGTAAAAGTAAAACATATTTTTTTAAAGACTTCAAGGAGGTCAACCATCTTAATTAATATTACTATAGTATAGACTTTTGTTTGCTTGTATAGAAGGGAATACATACATATCACATGCATAAAGTTAATATGAATAAATGCGTACACTCATATATAAACTGGTATAGGTTTGTATGTATACACTTATACTGACTTACGTCTACGATGTGTGTTTGGTAGGTGTACACTGCTTATATGTTCAGTAAAATGTTCATGTACACTCAGACATATTTGGATGTTGGTATATATTTAGATGTGTGTACATCTCTCTATATATAACAAAACCGGTGTAACCTAAAGAATTTGTGGCAGGCCATCCTACAAGCTAACTTCGTTTGTAGACATATACTGGCCCGCACACACATGTATATGCTTGTATCTTAGTCTTTATGTGCACATATGTATACACTCGTATAGATACACATATGTTATCATAGCAGGCATTCAAATGTTCATATAGTAATAGATATGCATATTTATGGTACTTTATGTGTTTGTATGATTATGTTAACTTTTAATTTATCCTGCAAACTACAAACTAGTGAATAGTATTTGTACTATTATTGAATTTTGTTTAAATATTTGGTGATGTTTAATTTTTGGATTATTCGGTGAATCAAGTGTCCTTTAATAGTGAAAACTCTAGGTTTGTAATAAAATGATGTTGCTGCAGTTGTTTGATATAAGAAAAAGGAAATACAATATGATAAAATAATCAATTTACACTTGTTTCTTGATGAACAATACTATGAATTTATACTATAATCAATTTGCAGACAGTGTATTGATGCACCCATTTTTTTTTAATATCTAGGTTCTTTGAATGGTGTCAAAATGGAGGTACCTCCACTTCAAGAAATCAAGCATGCCTATTCCCTTTATTATATGGTCCCAGGCGAGTACACACTCTTAGCTGCTGCTGTAATTGATGATGCTAGTGAAGTTCTCAGGGCCCGTGCAAAATGTAAATTGCCTGATGAACCCATCTTCTGTCGTGGGCCCCCATTTCATGTACGAGTTAACGGGACTTTGTAATTATCCCACAAATGCATTAAAGATGAAATCGGGATGTTGGATAACAATTTCAGAGGATAATTTTGGTGTTCGGCCTAGATGGAACCTAGATTTTGTTTTCTGAGGGTGGGGTATGATCAACATCTGAACTCTGAAGTGATTCTTATTTATATATATCTCTTCTCCAAGTCCAGTTCTTGAAGATGGCCTAAACTATATACTTCTGCTTGTTATAAATTCAATCTGTACATCGTGGCTCATCATCATCAGCCGGGACCTCACTTGTCAAATTTTCTCGAACCTTTGTGTGAGAAACTTGTAAAGTTTGTGCTTTATCCCTTTGTTAGAAATATGACTCTTATATAGGAGGCTTTTGTTTCTCTATTCCAGTGGTGATATCTTTGATAATCGTTTGAAATCTGGCATCTTCGGTTCACTGTTGTAAAATTATTGTTACACTGTTGTATAAATCTGGTAATGCGTTCGAATGGGGCGTACTACTTCATAGGATACCACTTATGTGGAAACTGGTTCAAGTTTCCAGTAGTCGCGTTAGTTATTCATTCGAGACATTTTTTATTGTTTTTTTTTGTTGCTAATTTCATTTTTTATTGTTAAAGACTGTGCTACGAGCATTTTTCAGGGATTATTTTCTGGACTTGTAAATTTTCCATGATTTTGTTTAGGGAAATAAAATATTTTGGGTTTAGTTATGAATATCTTAAAAACAAGATGATTCTCAGTTTGTACAATAATTAGATATGTGCTTATTCTAGAATCGGAATTCTGATATCTGCTCGTAACTTGTTTGATAATATGGGTAAACAAGATGTTTCCTGAACGGCTGTTCCTAATGTGTACATGATGATCGGGTTGGATAATGAAGGTTTTACCTTTTAGGGTGTCGGGGGGGGGGGGGGGGGGATTTTTTCGGTACTGAGGGTTGGTCGAATGCTAAGATGAATGTTTGTATAATGAAGTTACATAGTAGCAGGCAGGTCAGATTTTGAGCTTGTAAGGAAAAATTATGTTGGTAGTATATCAGGATTGCAGTGACTGGAGGAAGAGAAGAGTACTCATAACCACAGTTGCATGAAACAGGAATGATAATGTGGTGCTCTTACAAAGTTTGTATAAGATGCGACAGTTGATAAGACCTGGCTATAAATTATGCTTTCTAACAAAAAGTAGCTCTCATCAGCTCTTGTTTTCGCATGGATGAGTAGGTTTATAACTGAATTTTTGTGTACTAGTAAGCGCCTACCAGCAATCACCATTCTCAATTTTGTTGGACTCGGTAGATGCCGACTTCCCACTTCCAACTTTTTTACTCTTTTATCTTACATTATTCATTTATTCTCTTCCACCTTTGTTTTATTTGCAAATTTTCATTTCATTTTCTTTAGAAGAAAGATTACAAATAATTCCGAAGTCTTAAACAATACATTACGGTAAAGAGATGACTAGTAATTAGAAGTAGTAGCACTCGATCATCAGAGTTATTGAGCTTCATTAGGTATGTCTAGGAGATGACAAAATGGAGGAATGACGGTAGTATGTACGTACAAAATGGACGTATATGGTAATCTAGACCCTGGGATTAGGCCAATCATTGGATTAGATTGAGCTAAGGCTTCGTATGATATTTGTTGTTGTAGATAGCAACAAGAGCTTATTTCTGATCTCAATCTTCGTTTGGTATCATTGTTGCAGATAGCAACAACTTATTTCTGAAAAGCGGTAAAAACTTGTTTGGTAAACTTTAAAAGTAGATTTTTTGAAAAATACTTGTGACGGAAAAACCGTTTATAGAGAGTATGTCTGGGTATATCCAAGTCCATATCCACTTATTTTATGATCGGATCAGTTAACAAATTTTTTATAGGCCTACATATATTTGGATCCGTTAGAATCTCGGATCTCGAATCAGATATCTAATCTATTTATTTTTAAAAAAAACTTTCTTAGTTAAGTAGAAAACTTATTCAATAATATACAATAATGGTAAGTAACCCAAATTGGTTCCTAAAAAATTTCTCAAATGGTAAGTATAACATTTCAATTGGTTATAATAATAATGGATCCCTTGCATTCACACCAATCACCAAATCAAAATTTTTTACTATGCCATGTAAGTTTTGCCACGTCATTTGGGAGTAATTTTTGGGTACCAATTTGGGATATCTAGTATTACTCTTATGCAATTTCTTGAAATATAAACAACATAGTTAATTAATAATGTCTTACGTTTAAAATGCAAACTTTAACATAATATTAAAAATTTAAAAACAATACAAATTTGAAGTTTTCCTATAATAATAACAATGGAAAAAAACAATGATGTTTCATAGACCAGCTAGAAGAAGTCGGCAAGAATGATTCGCGATTATGAAAGGACTAGAAAACAATTAAAATGGGCACCAAGTCACATAAATACACTATTAGAATTTTAAAAATAATATTTTTTTTTATATAATACATAATATGTAATATAACTTTGAAATAATATAATATGCAATATATTATCGGATATTCGATAAATTTATTATCTAATTTTTTTAAGCGGATATTTGGAATGGATCTCCGATCCATTTACTGACCTACCTGGAATTGTTAAACTTACATATTTAGTTTTGAATTCGGCCCAATTATGTATCAGAATTTGCTTAAAAGCCTAATAATTCAAAGAAATCATAAAAATAAATAAATAGAATTTGGAAAAAAATATCCAAAAAATATAATTTGGGTGAACAATTTATACTGACATAGTGAAAAGAATGGTATTCAAACTCATGTCACAAGTGAAATTCCTTCGTTCGTTTACTTTCTTTTGTTTGATTTGATTTGTCTTGTTCAATAATCTTCCTGTTGGGTAAGAATTTCTATCATTTTGTTTTATTTTGGATTATTTTTCTAGATCTATATCATCGGAACTTCCAATTTTCTCAATTCTTCGATTCAAGTGGCACTTGGTGGATTCAAGAGTTAACCACCTATCTTGTGGTTTCGCTTAACAGATCTAAGATTTTTTGGATTTTCTTTTGCATTTTCAATTTGTTTTTTTTTTCAGATAGTTCCATCGGGGCAGGATAAAGAGGGTACTAGGAATCCAACAAGAATGCATGAAGTGGGTACTTGTATTTTTATATACATTATCTTTAAAATATCGTTTAACTGTCTCTTAATGAGAACATGCGATTGCAATTTACTGTTTGATCGATTCGATCAATGGTGTAGATGCTGTATGGTTTTTTATTATTGAATTAACACCTTTGTTCTTCAAAAAAAAAAAAAAAAAATTGACATATGTGTCCTTAATTAAACAAATTGAAAAATTTATTTTTTTTCTTTCCCTCTCCTCAACAACCTTAGAAGTAGGGCTGTCATCAAGCAGTCGATTGATAAGAATCCCATATAGTGATATGAATGAGGAATGTAACACAATTAAAAAGACATGAACGAGCAATATAACACAATTGAAGATTTGATCAACAATCGTAGTTTGAACGAAGCAAATCATGATTTAATCTATTTTTATACTACATGTTTGATCGATTAATTTTTTAGATACATATGACTTTCAATTAATGAATTAATTACCTATATAAAAAAGGAAAATTCGTTCAGTCAAAAAAGAAATTCCCTAAAAGTTTGTATCTTTCTATAAATTTTGACCACCCAAACCCAATTGAGAATAAAAAACTCCCCTGCCCGTCCCGCTCCTGTAAAAATTTGAAATCAACAAAGCAAATGTAAATCTCTCTCTTGCCCTGCCTTTACATATTAATCTCACTTCACAAACCACACCTCTTCTTCATCTCCGTCTCGCTAACACAGGTCACTACGTTTCTTTTTTTTTTTTTTTTTAATCTGATTAGTTGTTTATTTCCAATTTAATCTCGTTCATTTCATTCTTAAACCCTAATTTAGATCTAAATAATGTTATATTATTGTTAATTGGATTGCGTAATTCATTGTTCTATCCCATCAACAACATGCTTACTTTGCGTTGTTATTATATCTCGTGTTTACGGTTAATTTAGATTTTTTTTATATTGATGACTTGTAATTATGCTAATTTGTGATGGCAATAGAATGCGGTTACAATTTTTGTTACGACATTGGGTCCTTTTTTCGTTGTGTCTGGGGAGACGGATTTACCTAGTTTTTTAGGCAAGCGAGGATCTAAACTCGTGACATTGTGTGTGCTATCCTCAAATTCCTCGACATTGGGTCTTTATTTGCTATTCAATAAAACAAGCGGGGATATTTATCAACATTGTATTGTATCTGTTGTGGTTATCGCGTTATTTGCTGGCCTAAGACCTCTTGTTTTGATTCTTTAATAACAAAAATAAGGCGCTGATCCAATTTGGTCTATGAGTGTTAATTTCGGTATAAGTTTTAGATCTTGCTAAGGTCTCATAAATTGTGACAGTTCTCTTTACCTTGATTTTATTGTTTTAAGTATCTGTTTTAGGACCAATCAATGACCCTGTAGCTACAACCGCGTTTTTAGAAGTTGTTCCACGATGTTTTCTCGATAATGCTCCGGAAACCATGTTGATTGAGCACATAATTAGTTTAGAATTGTTGTCATATATAATGCATTCATTATTAAACATAGGATCTATTTGAAGGGGCACTGAAATTATGGTGGGCTATGTTCATCAGTATCTAATTTGAACTTGTTTTTTGCATGTAGATAACTTTGTATTTAATTTTTGTATCCTGGTTGTATTTTTTCTTTTGTTTCTGCACATTGCTCAGCTATTTTGGATCATTCTTGTGTTTCAGAGGAAGTTCAAGATCACATATCAAAAAGAAAAGGGGATGGATGGAGTTTGCGATGAGCTGGATGAAGTAAGAGCAGAGCTTGAAAAGTTCAAAGAGGAATGCCGGTCCAAAACAAAGGTTATTGATAGTTTGAGAACCGCTCATAATGAACAGAAGAGCAAGCTTCAGGGAGCAATGGTTCAAATTGAGGAACTTTCTCGAGAACTTCACGTCAAATCTGAGGAGATACCTGAACTGAAGCAGCTCTATGAGGACCTCATAGCAAAAGTCCATGAGAAAGATTCACTACTTCGGCATATCAATTGTGCAAGTGAAAAACTTCGTGTAGATTATGGTGCGAAATTTCAGAAGTTAGAAGCAGAAAACAAGGAGTTGACAGCAGCGTTAGATGAAGCAACAGAAAGGATCCAAGATTTGGAGATGAAGGATCGTTCTAGAACTGAGGAAGTAGAAGGACTCAAGAGACTCTTATTAAATAAACATAAAAAGGTCACTGAATCAGAGAAGGAAGCCCTGGAATCTAAAAAAGTGAAACAGAGAGAAGATATGATACTTAAATTAGAGGAGGAAAATAGACATGTTGAAGAAAAGCTAAAGTGGAAGAATGAGCAGTTTGCACATCTTGAAGACGCTCACAGAAAGCTTCAAGAACAGTTTAGATCTTGTAAGGTTGAATGGAAGAGGGAGAGATCAGCACTAGTTGAAGAAATCTCTTCATTGCAAACAAGTTTAGACTCGCAAACTAGAATTTCAGAAACACTTCAGACCCGGTTAAAGATGTGCAACCAAGCCTTATCTCATGAAGAAAGCAGAAGGAAAATTTTGGAAGTGGAGGTGTCTGAATTGAAATCACATTTTGAAACTGCATTATCAAGTTCTCATGAGACAAGAACAAATTCTGATCATTTGAGCCTCAAAAGGGATGAAGATATTGCAAACCTGAGAAGTTTAATTGGAACAAAAGAAATCAATTCCAAAGAAATGGAACACAGAATCACACAACTTGAGCAAGAGAAGCAAGGACTGAAAGAATCTTTCGAAGAGTCTCAATTCAATAATGCTGAATTGACCTTGTTGTTGAAGAAGCTGGAATACAAGATTCAGGATTTAGAGCAGTTGCATGAGAACACTTTGATGAACCTCCAAAAGAGGGAAGACCAGCACAGTTATCAGATAGAAAAACTGACAGAAGTTGTAGAAGGCTACAAATCCAAATTGAAGGGTAAAAATAAGACACTAAAGGAACTCCAGAATGATCTGGATGGTTACAACTGTCTGTTGGAGGCTCAAAGTGAAGAGATTTCTATTGTGATGATGATTATGAAGTCAGAATATTCTGCAGCTTACTCGAAGTTAATTAATGAAAAATCTAAAATGGAGTTGCAAAACAAAGAAAGTGAAGAAAAGGTTTTACTTTTAACAAAGCAACTGGAGATGAAGGATAGTGCCATGCATAGTCTTCACCAAAAGCTGGAGCAGAAAAATGAGGAAGCAATATCACTTGTGGAGAGGGTTAAGTCTTACGACTGCATGAAGCAGCAGTACAGTTTTATGGAGGAAGAACTTTTAAGGCAGAAGAAAATGCTAGCTGAATCATCTGAAAATCAAAATTTCTTGAAAAAACAAGTTCTGGACATGGAAAGTACATTTAAGATGCACAATCATGAGAGTATTAGTGCTTTAGAAAAAGCAAATGCCGAGTTGGCTAAGAGAATATCTGAAGCTAGTAGTGTAGAGGTTGAGCTGCAGAAGTGGAAATCACTGGCAGAAAACCTAGAGTTATGCCTCAGAGAAAGCCAGGAAGCTTCTTGTACAGAAAGTAAGAGTCTTAAAAGCTCTGTAAAAGAACAAGATGAACAAATATGCAGTCTGCAGGAAACAATCGCATTACTAGAATCAAGGTATGCAGAAAAAGTAGATGCACTGGAGGCCTCAGAGGCGGAGAAAGAACACTGCATTCAAACTGCAGAAGATGATCACATCACCATAGAAAAACATCAAATCGAGATCTTGTGTTTGACAGAAAATTATAGTGCAAGAGAAAAGGAAATTGTGTGTGCACACGCAGATGCAGTAAAAGCCTTTGAGCAAGAGAAAAATAGCTTACTATCTGTCATAAGAGATAAAGACCAGATAGTAGAACTTCTGTCAGAACAGGTTAAACTAACAGAGCAACATTACACAAATATCTTCGGCTGTTTAGTAAATTATCAGATTGAGATTGATGTGCTGAGTGAAGCTCTGGACAAGGCAGGGATCTTGAAGAAAGTGGAGATTGAGGAGAAGGAAAATATTAGTACCACACTGAGGATGGAAATCAAGATTTTACAGGAGAAACTGAAAGATCGAGAGGAGTACTTGCTTCAGATGAAACAAAAAGCAGAGCAACTTGAAGCTTTACTTCAAGCAAACAACTGTGAGTTGAAACAAGTGAAATATGAATCTGCATTTGAGCAAAAGCATCTGGAGAACCTGGTCAAGGAGCTTGAGTTACAAAAAGGAGCTTTGCTTGAAGACATCACGAAACTATCCGCTGATAGGGATGATTTGCTGAGTCAACTTGATCGATTCCTTATGCAAATAGATGAGTTTTCCCATAAAGATTTTGAATTAGTGGCAAAGTTAGAAAACATGTCACATAATTTCGTGGAAGAGAAAGGAAAAGAACCGGAAATTTTAGCAGATAGGGGGCTCAATAACTCTACCAGCAAAGTTGTGAAACAAGCAAATAAATCAGAAGATGGATCTGGAGGGACTATCGAGCAAAGGTTTCCATTAACTGAGCTCAATTCTTAGATGCTATGTTCAAAAGAAAAGAAATGTATACTTCAAAAAGAAGTTGATGGTAAGTACTACTTTTTTTTTGTAGCTAGTTTGCTATGAAACTCTTGAATGTCTTGTCTGAGATAATGTGTAGAACTTGTTTTACAGTGATTTTTTTTCTGGACTAAACTCCGATCAGGATGATTCTCTTTATCCTACACAATGAGTTTTATCTGCTTTCAAGTTATTGGTTGCTTTGAATAACTAATTAAGCATAGAAAGTAAACCGACGATCACTTAAAACCCAAGTCTTTTTATCAAATTTTAACGAACATATCTGAAATTATGCTATTCTGAATAGATTATACTATTTTATTGCAAGTCCTAAGAGTCTAAAATCAATTCAGTTCTAAGAGTCCGGATTCAAGTATTTGAAAGCTATTCCATTCTAAGAGTCGGGATTCAAGTATTTGAAAGCTATTCCGTTTTGACGCATATTCTGTAAGCAAAATGTATGCTCGAACAATGAAAGGACCAGGTATCACAATGCATATCTAGAGATATGACAATGCATATGTAGAGAGACTCGTAAAAGAGATAAAGACAATTCTGGCGATTTAAGTTATGTTTCTTTGCTGCATGTTCACCATACACTATTTGTGAGGTAACTTGAGTTCTAGGGGTTCAATTGTCGATTAAAGAGTCTGTGTTCATTGTTCAACGTACCCTTTTTGGCAGATAACTTGAGCTCAGGAGTCTGTTTTCAGAATATCACAACGGGAAGTAGACGCCACTGAATTATTCTTCTACAATTGTTGAACTTATATCTAATTACATAGATTAGATATCAATGTTTTCAGATATATTGTTTTTTACTAGTTTAAAGTCGTAATATAAAACTCTTTGACCTTTTTTTGCTATTAAAGCTCTTTGACTTTGTTTTGGAAAATTGGTAGAAGTTTAAGAATTTTAATCTGACATGACAGCACAGAATAATATAACTAATGTGTACTTTAAGTATTTGATTCCTCAAGTGTTTGGATGATGAAACCAAGGTTTACTCCAGTTAGCAAGGAGCACCCTAGCCATGAACATTCACTAATTCTGAATGAGAATTACGTTGCTAGGAAGGGGGATGTATGTTGTGCCTGCAACGAACAAATAGTCTCATGTAAATCATCTGTTTATTGCTGTAGTCGCAACAGCATCATCAGCAATGACAACAGTGCCGGTATGATCGAAGGTTATGAAATTTTTCAATTTTTTATTTGGTAGCACTAGTACTATTATAGTATCATGTGTTAAATTCCTACTCCACAAAAGCTGTGCAGAATTACCTGCATACATTCAAAACCCAACCAATCCTAAAGAATCTCTTAAGCTTGGCTTCGAATATTCCCGTGATATTTTAGAGTTACTTATTATTGTGAGCCTTCCCGAATACAGGTGTAATGTCTGTTGCATACCACTACCATGTAAAGTGATACAGTTCCTATATTTCAGTTCTGATACTGGTATATATGTTTGCCTCAAATGTGCTCTGTTCCACTTTCAGCAGTCCTTGGAGGACCGCAACTTTCAACCATGTTTTGTGGTTATATTTGATTTGATATCGCTAATCGAAATCGGTGTTCTGATCAATATGAACAGCTTAAGAAAATGTGTAAACCTCAATCAGGAAGGATATGATAGATGTATTTGATGGTATGGGCTGGCAAGTGCATCTCCTAGCATTACTGTATAATGTAATAGTCAAGATACTTATCTGAATTCTACTTTCTTGGAAAATATAAAAATGAGGAACAACACTTATCCTGATAAAGCACACACTGAGTCCAGTATGGCATTATCCATGTGAATCAGAAAACAAGTAAATCAAGACACGGAAATGCCATCCTCCACAACTCAGCTTAATTGACTAAACAGAGTTGCTGTTATTAGAAAATATAAATACAAATGTATTTGGTCAATATCAACTCAAACAAAGAGCCTTTTTTATTGTTGTTACAGAAAAAATAATTTTATTAAATTAGTGATAAAGGACTGGTAGTTTACAAAATCAAATTTTAAGTAATATTTACGTAGCACTCTTTTATAGTTTACAAAATCTGAAATATACATATTAAGGTAAATTGAATGTACTTTTTAATTACATAATTTTTATTATAAATTTGATTTATATTATACTAGCTTAAAACCCGTGCAATGCATGGATTTATTTTAATATTATATGATTTTTTATTAATTTGAATTACTGTTGTGGAATAAAAACTAGGTTACGATTTGTAATTAATGTTAGGGTGGTTGAGCTTCGAGCTTTAATGGCTGTTTCCGTGTTACGAGACTGATCGGTCTTCACAGAGTGCCTACGTATTTCGTTATTGAGAATCAAGTCAAGACGTAGTTCTAGGTGATGGTGCCCTCGAGGCTATGGCGGCGAGAGCTCACCTAGGACGCAGTGGCTTGTATGTCCTTATTCGAGGATTAAGCCAAAACGTAAGTGACGTATTGAGCTCTGCCCAAAAACGTAGTTCTGAGATGAGGGGTCTGACCCTTTATATAGGCTGTAGGAGCCTCAGAATTATGGTAGGAGTCAGAGACTTGGTGGACAAGTCTTCCTTGAGGAAGGTTCTAGATCTCTTCCTTATAGGAATCAGTTTCCATGTTGAATATGTATCTTGGAGGCTAAGCCAGGCAAGAGTAATATCCTTGTTTGACTCTTATTTGCTGAGCTGTTTATTACCCTTAATATTAATTACGAAATTAATATTATAAATAGGGTTTGGGCCCATCTGGTGGGCCCCACGTTTGTACCATTCCGGGTCTAATTAATGCCACATTAAATGTGTCTTTAGGGCTTACTTTTAGCCCATATCATTTGCCCCCCAACTTCTAGGAAAACTGATCAGGTTTTCCTTGAAGTTTAAACGGCCTTTTTCGAGACTTGGGTCAGGGTTCATCTTTGTACACCAGTGTTTCACGAGTATTGTCTTTATGTAAAGCGTGGAGCGACCGACGCGTTCACGACAATGTTAATTCGATGCTAATCGGCACTAATCAGCCTTAACGATGCTTAAACAATGTTTAAACGACGTTAAACGGCATAAAACGGCACTAAACGGCGCTAAACGGCACTAGACGGCGCTAAACAGCCTTAAACAATGTTTAAACAGTGTTAAACAATGTTAAAAGGATAAAATGGCACTCACGGTGCTAAACGACACTACTCGGTGCTAATCGGCACTAAACGGTGCTTAAACGACACTAATCGGTGCTAATCGGCACTACACGGTGCTTAAACGACACTAATCGGTGATAATCGACACTAAACGGTGCTAATGACACTAACAGTGCTATCGACACTAACAGTGCTATTGACACTAACAGTGCTATTGGCACTAAAAACACTAAATAGTGCTAATGGCACTAAACAGCGCTGAAAGGCACTAAACGACGCTAGACATCGATAATGGCACTATACGGTGCTAGTGGTGCTAAATGGTGTTAACGGCACTAATAGCACTAAATGGTACCAACGGCACTAAGCAGTGCTAAAAGGCACTAAACGACGCTAGGCAGCGCTAACAGCACTAAATGGTGCTAGCGGTGCTAAATTTTAATTTCGGCTTCGTATTGATTTTCACGTTCAGCACGTCAAGATTGAAGTTAAACACCAATTCGAGGACCCAGACTAAAAGTCAATCTTGGTTAGTCAAGAAAACTCGAGGACCAGGACCACAAATCACCCGTGATCGGCTGGATCTACGGGCGATCCGTGGTCGGCCAGTCGGAGGTCGGCCAAAGCCCCTCAAAACACCATGATCGGCCAGTTGGTGGTCGGCTAAGGGTATCCAAGATTGTAGAAAACTCAGAGACCTTCGCGTGGAATGTAAGATCGTCCAATTCTGATTCCCGGAGCTCAAGATATGATCCAAACAGCGTCAACAACCCGTGTAGGACTGAAAATCAGTCTTGGTTGGCTGACGCCCTCCCCGGAGCTTGGTCGGCCAACCATGGTCGGCTGAGGTTCTCCAAGAATGTAGAAAACTCAGTGAGCTTCGCATGGACTATTAGATCATCTAAATCTGATATTCGGAGCACAAGATATGGTCCAAACATCGTCAACAGGCCGTGTAGGACTGAAAATCAATCTTAGTCGACCGAAAAATCGAGGACCAGGACCACAGACTACCCGTGATCGGCCGGATCTATGGGCAATCCGTGATCGGCCAACTGGTGATCGGCCGAAGGCCTTCAAATCATGGTGGTCGGCTGGAGTTTCCCGGGTGCGGTGGTCGGCTGCTGCTCCTTCGGGCACGGTGGTCGGCCACTTCGTGGTTGGCTAAGGTGCCCGGACCTAAAACCATCCGTGGTCTTAAAAAGAATCATGGATCTCGGATCTAGGATCTAAAATTATCCGTGGTCTTAGAAAGTTACGGACCTCGGATTTAGGATCTAAAATCATCCGTGGTCTTAGAAAGTTATGGACCTCGGATCTAGGATCTAAAATCATCCGTGGTCTTAGACCTCGTGGTCGGCTGCTACTCCTTCGGGCATGGTGGTCAGCCACTTCGTGGTTGGCTAAGGTGCCCGGACATAAAACCATCCGTGGTCTTAGAGAGTTATGGACCTTGGGTCTAGAATCTAAAATCATCCGTGGTCTTAGACCTCGTGGTCGGCTGCTGCTCCTTCCGGCATGGTGGTCGGCCACTTCGTGGTTGGCTAAGGTGACCGGACCTAAAACCATCCGTGGTCTTAGAGAGTTATGGACATCGGGTCTAGAATCTAAAACCATCCGTGGTCTTAGAAAGTTATGGACCTCGGGTCTAGGATCTAAAACCATCCGTGGTCTTAGAAAGTTATGGACCTCGGCTTTGAAAGTTGTGGCTCTCGGTTCATCACATTGAACATCACATTTCGAACATCAACTTTAATTGACTGGAACAAGAGCTCGGTCGGCCATTGCTTGGTCCTTGAACCTCATCGTCAGTATATGAACGTCAATATTTGGACCTCAATGTCAATTAATCAATATTTGGACCTCAACGTCAGTGACCGATCATCGCATGTCGTTATTTAAAGTTGATGACCAAACATACATCCTTCACTTCAAATTGGCTTTCATAACTTTGATGACCTTCTGGGCCTTAACTCGCTTGTTGAATCCTTGGTTTTAAACCTTGAATTCATTCATGGTTATTGGTTATCATCAACCCTTAAATCTCATGTAAAAATGATGGAGTCCCTTAGCTCTTGCCCCCTTGCTACATATGATGGAGGTCTTGCTTCTCGGTTGATCGTTCAAGAAGTTCTCTTGCCACTCAGCACTTGACTTCAAGTCTGGTGTGCTTTGGCTGGTTTTTAACCCTTTATCTTGATTCTAGATTTCCAACCTTCTTCTTATGCTTACAGGACCTTGCTTTGGTTTGAATTCGATTGACGGCTCTTGATTTGAGCCCTTGAACTCAAACGACAAGCTCGATTGGAGGCAGTCAGCCTTGTTGGCCATCAAGGCTTAAATTTTGTGTCGGGATTTGAGATTCAGTATTTTAAGTATGGAATGACAAAGGACCTCTTATCTCAACATTCTCACTAATAGTTTCTGTGCTTTCAAGGCATTATCAAGGGGACAACCAGTCTTAAGATGAGCTTTGAGAGGGTCTATCCTTCAACTTACATCAATTGGTGCTACCAATTTCGAATCGATGGTGGGGTCTTCAGGACCTGGAAGTAAAAACTCTCCGCATAATTTTCTATCTCAGAAGAGGCGAACTTAAATGGGGCAGCAACCTTAATGTTCTCATTTCTTGGAATGCGTTCCTCATAGCGCTCATCATATTGAGTCATAACAGCCTTCACAACTCTCAAATACTTTGTCATAGTTTCATCCTTAGCTTCAAATTCACCATTCACTTGCGAGACTACCAGTCTTGAATCTCTGAAAACTTTGAGGTTCTTGACCCTCGATATTCTGGCCAAGCCCAATCTGGCTATCAAGGCTTCATATTCAGCTTCATTGTTGGTAGTAGGAAAATCTAACTTCAAAGTATACTCAACTGTGAACCCATCGGGGCTTTGCAACACTAAGCCCGCGCCACTAGATTTTGTTTTTGATGCTCCATCAAAATAGAGCACCCAATATTCCTTTTGATCAGATACAAGTTCTTCATCTTTATCTCCATTTTCAGGGGTGGTTACCATCTCCTGCCCCCCCGACTTCTTGGTTGGTAATGGTACATTCAACCACGAAGTCAGCCAATGCCTGAGCCTTGATGGCCGTTCGAGGCTTATACGTGATGTCAAACTCTCCAAGTTTGATTGCCCACTTAATCAATCTTCCACTTGCTTTTGGGCTGTGCAATATGTTCCTCAATTGCTGGTCCGTCAAGACTTCGATTTTATGTGACTAAAAGTATGGTCGTAGTTTCCTTGAAGCTGTTATCAATGCCAAAGCAAATTTCTCGATGGATGAGTAATTTAACTCGGCTCCGTGGAGCACCTTGCTTACATAGTAGATGGGCCTCTGAACCTTGTTCTCTTCTTTAATGAGGACGATACTCAATGCTTGTTCAGAAACTGCTAGATACAGATAAACAGTCTCTCCGGGACTTGGCTTGGCCAACAACGGGCCTTCGGCCATGTACTTCTTCAACTGTTCAAAGGCCTCTTGGCTTTTATTAGTCCATTCAAAATTTTTCACCTTCTTCAATGCTTGAAAGAAAGGCAAGCACTTATCACCAGACTTGGAGATGAATCTCCCAAGAACGGCCACTCTGCCGGTTAACTTCTGTACGTCCCTCACATAACGGGGTGGTTCCATGTCTAAGACTGCTTTGATTTTGTCGGGATTGGCCTCTATGCCTCTTTTCGAAACCATCAAACCCAAGAACTTTCCAGACCCAACGCCAAAAGCACACTTGGCTGGATTCAACATCATCTTGTGGTGCCTCAGCACTTCGAATGCCTCTCTGAGGTGCTTAATGTGATCTGCCTTGAGTAGGCTCTTGACTAACATGTCGTCAACATAGACCTCCTTGGTTTTTTCAGTCAGATGGGCGAATATCTTATTCACCAGTCGTTGTTAAGTAGCTCCTACATTCTTTGGGATGTCATTCTTGTGCATCTTAATCTGATTGTAGCCACTGAACCCATCCATGAAGCTCAATATCTCATGTCCAGCTGTGGCATCTATCAATGTGTCTATCCTTGGTAGAGGAAATCAATCCTTCGGACATGTGTCATTCAGGTCGGTGAAATCTATAAAAATCCTCCACTTCCCATTCACTTTCTTGACCATCACAGGGTTAGCCAACCATTTGGGAAACTGAATTTCTTCAATGAACCCCACTTTTAAGAGCTTATCAACCTCTCGCTTGATGGCCTCTCGGCTAGCATGTGTTCGGCCTGGAGTGTTGAATGTCAATTTTCGAAGGTTGAACGCCAATGTTTGAAATCAAGGATTTTCAATCTCAGGGGCTATCAGAGCTGTCGATTCAAGGCCAGGGGGTTTCTGGTCAGCCCCATGAAGTCTTGAACCTTCTCTAGGAGGCTTTCAATCTCCATTTTAGGGTTAATATTCAAGTGTTGAATGCTGGTGTTCAGATATTCAATGTCGGCATTCTGGATCGAGAATCCAAAATTACATACCGATTTTCAAGTTTTAACATGAAGTTTCAACCTTTGGATCTTAATTGGAGGTTCATGTCCCCCTCAATTTTGGCCTTCATAGCTAATCTTGGCCTTCATGGCTAATCTTGGCCTTCATGGCTAATAACTCATGTTTGTCAACCTAGGATTCGGGGTTGATCCCTCGATTTAGATTTCGATAAATGCCATCTTGTGGGCTTCTTGCCTTTTAAACTTCTGAGACGAGAACTTGCTTGATCTTCTTGATCCTTTCTTAAGGTTCTCTATTGGCCTTCATCCAATAGCCCTTAACATCCTCGGCCTTACATGGCTTTGATTGTTGCGTATGGCTTTTATCTTCTTTTCTTTTATCCAGGGTCCTTCACGAACTTAAACTATTATTTGGTCGTGCTGTGACCTAACTCTTAACCCTTCGGGGTCTTTATTTATGCATTTGTTTGTTTTCCATTCATGTATTCTTTTATTTTCGGTACTCGGTCATCCTTGACTTGCACTCATCAGGTGCTTGGCACACAATCAATGAATAGAAAACAAACTTGCATTAAAAACTTGAAATGGGTTCAACCCTTACATAAAGTACTACTGTCCTACTCGGAGCAACATGCTCTGCAATGGTTTCAATGAAACCTTATTTCTACTTCTACTAGATAAATATAAAGATAAGTCCTACTAGGATAACTTGAACCCATCGGGGCTTTGCAAGACTAGGCATGCACCACTTGATTTTATTTTTGATGCTCCATCAAAATAGAGTGCTCACCACTCCTTCTGGTCTCCTCATCTTATTCTGAAGTTCACTTCCTGCTTGGGGTACTACCTCTTGTCCCCCGACTTCTTGGTTGCCAATAGTACATTCAACCACGAAGTCAGTTAATGCCTTAGCCTCAATGGCTGTCCGAGGCTTCTGTGTGATGTCCTCTGCTGGCCTTTCTTGGTGTTCCTCACCACCGTGGACATCCATGTCTTCGATCGGAAGGACCTGCCCCCCGACTCCATCAGGCCTTAACGAGGCTACATAACAGCTTCGTGCCATCTTTTGATCACCTTTATGTTCTCCAACACCATTCCTGGTTGGGAACTTGATCTTCATATGATAAGTTGAGGCAACAACCTTGAATGCATGAAGTCCAGTCCTTCCGAAGATAGCGTTGTACGTTGAAACCGCCTTGATTACTATGAAATTCAACATCTAAGTGGCCTCCTTGGGCTCCTGTCCAATAGTTACAGGCAACTGAATAGTCCCTTCAACTTTGGATTCTACTCCATTAAATACATAATAGGCATGCTATTGGGGGTTAATTGAGAATCATTGTACCCCATCTTCACAAATGCATCATGAAATAGAATGTCAACGGAAGCTCCATTGTCTATCAAGACTCGCTTCACCTCTGAGTTTCCAATCACAAGAGTAATGACCAACGGGTCGTCATGGGGGAACTTCACCCCTTCCAAGTCTGAGTCATCAAAACCAATCACTACCTTAGTTTTTGCACGCTTCGGGGCCTCTCCCACGATGTGCATCACTTCTCTGGCATAAGCCTTCCGAGAATTCCTTGTTGTCCCGGCCACGGTTGGGCCTCCTGAGATCATGTTGATTACTGGCCCTCGGGGCTGTGGGTTGTGATCTCGATCATCATCGCTCATATCATACTCTCTTCTCTGATTACCACGGTCTTCACCCTTAGTGAAGTGGCTCAGTTTCCCTCTACGGATCAAAACTCGATCTCATTTTTGAGTTGCTTGCAATCATCAGTGTAATGCCCCACATCTCTATGGAATCTGCAATACTAATTTTTGTTTCTCTTTGCGGGGTCACCCCTAGGTGGCTTCGGCCATCGGAAATCCTTATCCTTTTCAATGTCCAACAAGATTCGACTCCTAGGAGTATTCAACCTTGCATACTCAATGAACCTTGGTCCTTGGTTCTTCTTAGGAGTAGAGTCGGAGTCGTCGCCGGTTCAGGGATACTTGTCCCTAGCATCGTACTCTTGCTCTTGTTTCTATTTCTTTGAGTCATTGGCACCCTTGCCATTACCCACTACGACCTCCTTTTTCATGCTGTCCTCAGCTTTAATATACTTGTCAGCTCTTCGTTGAAGTTCGACCATATTCTCAGAGGGGTGCTTTGTCAATGATCTTTTAAAGAATGGATCAGTGGTTCCATGTTCCAGGGCCACTATGGCTACCTTGTTCTCCAGGTCGGTAATATTCAGCATCTCCTTTGTGAATCGCTTGAGATAATCTCTCAAATTTTCGTTCTTCCCTTGTACCACGTACATAAGGGATGTAGAGCTCTTCTCATGAACTCTCCCACTAATGAATTTGCTGATGAAAGCAGCACTTAACTCATTAAAAGATCCAATCAAGTTTGCAGGCAAGCGACTATACCACCTTTGTGCCATGCCCGACAGGGTTTGAGGGAACGCCCTACACTTCAGGGCATCACTTGCAGGCTGCAGCAACAGTGCGTTTGAAAACGTTCTTACATGATTTGCGGGATCACCCGTTCCATCATAAGTCTTGATTGTTGGCATCTTAAACTTCTTTGAGATACGGGCGTTCATCACCTCATCAGTAAATGGGGGTGTGGAATCATCAGGATCTCCAAGTGGCATTAAATCTTTGGGGTTTCCCTTGGGGATTTCCACCCTAGTTGTTTTTTCAGTTGAGGCATCAGCCTTTTTGTGCCTCCTTGAAGGCCTCTCCAAATCTATGATGGGGATCCTCCCTGTGGTTGGAGGAGGTAGGTTTCGATTCAACCTACCTTGTTCCCTTGCCATATCTTCCTTCAACCTCAGGATCTCAGCCTCATGAGCCTTGATCCTTTCAGCAGTTGTCAAAGGAGGTTCATCATGGATGGTTTGAGTCCTCCTTCGAGGTTCTCTACTAGCACGGCGCCTCCTCGGGGCTTCATCACGCTCATCATCATCATCATCATCATCAGATGATGAATCATCAGTATAAGGGCTAGAGTAGTCGGTATATTCTCGATCTCGGATCTGCAAAGCGTGACCACTTGGTCTAGTTCCTTGAATAGGAGGGTAGTTAGGCAGACCATACCTCGGGTTCGTATTCAAGGGGAGATTCGTAGTGTGAATCTGTATCCTTGGTGGTGGGTTGTCAGGATTGAAAAGGGGAGAAACCACTATCTGGAGAGGGTTAGTTTCTTGATTTGCTTGGTTGCCCACAGGCAGCGTACTCTCAACGTGGGGATCCGCCCCTGATTGTTGAGAAACTTGAGATTGGGTGATCACGCCTGATGCTGGAGGAGCCTGTTGGATGATCGCCCCTGATGCTGGGGGAAACTGTTGAATGATCGCCCCTGATGCTGGGGGAGTCTGTTGGATGATCGCCCCTGATGCTGGGGGCACCGGCTCGGTGGCAGGTGGAGCAGAGTTGAGAGGTACGGCCTCGGTTGAGGCTGGTGTTGTTCTTCGTGTTTGAACCATGGTTGATGTTGTCTTCCCACAGACGGCGCCAAATGTTGTGGAATAAAAACTAGGTTACGATTTGTAATTAATGCTAGGGTGGTTGAGCTTCGAGCTTTAATGGCTGTTTCCGTGTTACGAGACTGATCGGTCTTCACAGAGTGCCTACGTATCTCGTTATTGAGAATCAAGCCAAGACGTAGTTCTAGGTGATGGTGCCTCGAGGCTATGGCGGCGAGAGCTCACCTAGGACGCAGTGGCTTGTATGTCCTTATTCAAGGATTAAGCCAAAACGTAAGTGACGTATTGAGCTCTGCCCAAAAACGTAGTTCTGAGATGAGGGGTCTGGCCCTTTATATAGGCTGTAGGAGCCTCAGAATTATGGTAGGAGTCAGAGACTTGGTGGACAAGTCTTCCTTGAGGAAGGTTCTAGATCTCTTTCTTATAGGAATTAGTTTCCATGTTGAAATATGTATCTTGGAGGCTAAGCCAGGCAAGAGTAATATCCTTGTTTGACTCTTATTTGCTGAGCTGTTTATTACCCTTAATATTAATTACGAAATTAATATTATAAATAGGGTTTGGGCCCATCTGGTGGGCCCCACGTTTGGACCATTCCGGGTCTAATTAATGCCACATTAAATGTGTCTTTAGGGCTTACTTTTAGCCCATATCAATTACTTTTTTTAAAATATGAATTTTGGAAGCTTAAAATTTTAAATCAGATGATTTGATAATAATTATATAAATGTTATCCGTGATATTTCTAGGAAAAGAATGATTTTAGTTAGAAAATATTGAAAAAATGATAAATTTTAGTTGAAAAAGGTAATCGGTTAAGGATTTCATGTGCCACCTCAGGTTAGAACCCCGAGGTTAAAACAAATCAATACAAATTTAAGGGTATTAGTGTAAATTATTGATAGAAGTTTGATATTTACAAAAATGTCCCTGCGGGGCCCTTTACTTTATAGGTAATATTTCTTATAAACTTAGGGGAGATCCCTGAGATTGTCCTCAGGCACATTTTTCTCATCGGTTAATTATAAGTACTTATAAAATTATTATTTAATTTTATTAAATAGAATGTCGTGATTTAATTGGAAACAAAGAGGTTTTAGTTAGAAAAAATTAAAAAGGAAACATGTTTTAGGTGAAAAAGGTATATGATTATTATATAATAATTATAATTCAATTATGTTATCTTACTAAATAAAATTGCTCGTAATGTTTTAAGAAAAGGAAACATTAATGTTGCTCGTGATATTTTTAGAAAAAGAGGGTTTTTGGTTATAAAATATAGAAAAGATGATACATTTTAGCTGAAAAACTTAATCGGTTATTAATATTATAACATTGTTATTTTATTTTATTAAATAGAACCACACGTGATATAATTGAAAAAAGACAGATTTTAGTTAGAGAAAATAGAATAGGTAATTTGAAAATAAAAAAAGATGACATGTTTTAGGTAAAAAAGGTAATTGATTAGTTTATACCAATTATAATTTAATTTATGTTATTTTACTAAATTAAATTGCTCGTAGTGTCTTTAGATAGTGAGAAATTAATGCTGTTCGTGATAATTCTAGAAAAAAGGAATTTTAATTATAAAATATGGAAAAGATGATACGTTTTAGCTAAAAAAGGTAATCGGTAATTATTAGTATTATAATATTATTATTTATTTTATTATATAGAACCACCCATGATATAATTGGAAAAAGAGTTATTTTAATTACAGAATAGAGAAAACGTAACATATTTTGGCTGAAAGGCGACTGATTAGTTAATAGTAATTATAATATATGTTATTTTATTAAACAAAATTGCTCGTAGTGTTTATAAGAAAGTAGAAATTTTAGTTAGATACAATATAAAAGATATTGTGTTTTACCTGAAAAGGGAAATTAATTTGTTAGTGAAAAATAGAAAAGGTAATATATTTAATCTAAAAAAAGGAAATTAATTAGTTAATAGGATGAATTTTAACTGTAATTAAGTAGAGGTAAATAAGTAAAATCAACATGTGTAATTTAGTAAGGATAAATAAGTATAATGAACAGGTGTAATTAAGTAAGGGTAAATAAGTAAAATCAACAGGTACCGACCAACCAAACTTTTAATGTTCATATACACCTAATGCAAATTATTTATTATATCATTTTATTATTGATATTTACAATTAATAGTCAAATAGTCAATTTTTCTTTTCTAAATTCTTTAACTAATATTTACATACACTTAATGCTAATTATTATTTATTATATCATTTTATTATTAATAGTCAAGAGTCAATTTCTTTTTTCTCAATTCATATTCAACTTACACTTTTAGTATTAATATTTAGGTTTCTTTCATTTTTGTTGAACTTCTGTCTGAATGAATTGTAAGTTTATATAATGGAGTCACGGAGATTTTATTTTATTTTGTTATTTTAATTTTATTTGTAATTCGGGTTCGGGTCTCGGGTAAAATCCAACTGATCCAAAGTTTCGGGTTTCGGGTAAAATCCAATCCTATCCAAAATCCGTTGGATCGAGTTCGGGTCTTAATTTTCAGGTTTTTTTCGGGTCCGGGTCTTGTAAAAAATTTTGGATTTAGATTTGGATATTGAAAAACCCGATCCGATCCTTTTTAATTTTCGATGATTAAACCGTACGGATGTGAAGAACCATCCTTTTTAATGTTATTGCCAAAATTTAAAAAATAAATAAATTATTTGGTTTGGAAAAAGACCAAAAGTTGAACTATATTTTTTCCATTTTTAACTAGTTTGTAAAATAAATTAAAAAATTAAATAAAAATAAGAATAAAGCCAAATTCTGAACTGAAATTCATACACACCAAAGTAGTCATACTTACTATTTGTGTAATGAATGTTACCCAAGTTTCACTAATTTTTCTATTTTTCTGATTTTTTTTCCATTTTTAACTAGTTTGTAAAATAAATTAAAAAAATTTAAACAATAGAAAAAAGCCAAAATTTGAATTTAAAGTTTGGTTGTATGACTATGTGGGTGTGTATAAATTCTTATTCAAAATTTGGCATTCGATAATGATTTAAAACCAATACAACATTATTCAGAACCAATTTATATTTATCCGAACAAAATCCGATTTGGTGACAAGAAAAGATCTGAATCGATCATACCCGAATTTAATCCGATTTTTATCTGAAATCAATCCGATCCGAATCTGAACCGAAACCGATTAAAATTATGCAAAATCGAAATTAGATCCGAACCGAATCAAATCCGATCCAAACTATATCAAAATAAATCAAAACCGAAAATTGATCTGATCCAAAATTAATCCAATCCAAATCCGATCCGATTATCCGATTTGTCAAATCTTATTATGAGTAGTTATTTAACTTTTGAGAAATATTAGAGAGCATGTGTTTTGGTCTATTTTTTTTTTATCTATTTATATGTCGTGTGTGTAATTGATAATTTATTAGTAATAACATGGCAACCTGCAATGTAGATGAACGATTACTTCTCTTAACTTTTTAATTTCCACTTTTTACAATTTTAACAATTTGTTTGGAAATTATAAACACTTTTAAACATTACTCTACTTAGTCTAGTTGCTGATAACACAGAGTTCATTTTTTTCCCCTATTTATTTTACTATTAAAAAGTAAAATTATAATATAAAATCGCCCTATACTAAAAAAAGATTGTGTCTGTCACAAAAGAGATTTATCAGTACCTATTAAGTATTTATTGATCGAATTTGGAATAAATGATACAAATTAAAATAGGTACGGACAACGCGTACTCTCAAACTATCCGTGTTTATCAAGAGAGTGGAGTGAAGTAAAATCAATTATTTCCAAGAGAAACTATCCGTGTTTATCAAGAGAGTGGAGTGAAGTAAATTAAAATGATAAAACATATGATATGCAATCTTCAAAAGAAGAAAATCATATCTTTTAGACCATTGAATATCATATCTTTTAGATAAACTATCCGTGTTTATCAAGAGAGTGGAGTGAAGTAAATTAAAATGATAAAAGATATGGTATGTGATAATCTTCATAAAACGAAGCAAGAAATGAATCTATCAATGTATATTTACATAAGAACAGATGAATTATACACAATGCTCATTATAATGAGCTCATTGTTTTGTTACAAGAATCAGAGAAAAAAATAGAAAAGCTTACAACTAACTTGATTCCCACAGCCTTTATAGAATGTAACTAACTAACTTTTACACTCTAACAAACTCTGATGACAAACTAACAAACTCTGCTGACATGGCAGTAGTAGTACAGCTGTAGACACGTGGAAACTACGTGGAAACTATACTATTAGTTTCATTAGCCCCCCTCAAGTTGGGAGTGGGAAACAATCCTAACTTGGAAAGCAACGAATTGAAATGAGGTGAAGGTGCCACCTTAGTAAACACGTCTGCTAACTGAGAACGAGTAGGCAAATAGGTCAACTGAATCAAGCCTTCTAAGACTTTATCTCGTGTGAAATGACAATCCAATTCGATATGTTTAGTACGCTCATGGAAAACAGGATTCTGAGCAATGTATAATGCAGATTGATTATCACAATGCAAGGTCACTGGTTTGAGATCATGAACATCAAGATCATCTAAAAGTCGAACAATCCAAGTAATTTCAGAAGCTGCACTAGCCATAGCTCTATATTCAGCTTCAGAGGATGATTTAGAAACTGTTGGTTGTTTCTTAGACTTCCAGGAAATAGGAGAACTACCAAATAACAAAATATAACCAGTAATCGACCTTCGTGAATCAAGACAAGATGCCCAATCAGCATCTGAAAAGGCTTGAAGCTTAAGAGTATCTGATGCTTTAAGGAGAATACCTTTATCAGAGGTAGCTGCAATGTACCTTAAAGTATGATGCAAAGCTGACCAATGAGAAGTTCTTGGTGCATTCATAAACTGACTAAGAGATTGAATAGTGAATGCAATATCTGGACGAGTATTAGTGAGGTAATTAAGTTTACCTACAATAGTCCTATAATCTGCAGGATTCGAAATTAATTCACCATCTGTTGTGGATAGCTTGAGATTCAAAGGGAGAGGAGTTGAGGCTGGTTTAGAAACATCAAAATTACTGGAAGAAATCATCTCCTTTACAAACTTTCTTTGACTCAAGAAAATGCCAGTATCCAAATAATCCACTTCTATGCCTAGAAAATAACGAAGTTTACCTAAATCCTTTATACTGAATAGTTGATGCAAATGAGATTTCAATGACTGCATACAATCTAGATCAGTCCCAGTAAGAATAATGTCATCGACATATACTGCAGCAATACAAATTTTCTGATCATGCTTCTTAATGAATAAGCTATAATCATTCTTGGATTGTCTGAATCCTTGACTAATCAACTCAGAAACCAACTTATCATTCCACACTCTCGAAGCTTGCTTAAGACCATATATTGACTTTTTCAGCAAACAAACAAGATTATTAGGATTAGGTATACCTTCTGGTACCTTCATGTAAACTTCTTCAACCAAATCACCATGCAAGAAAGCGTTATTGACATCCAACTGATACAGAGGCCAACCTTTACTAGCAGCCACAGCAATGAGGGTTCTAACAGTTGCCATTTTCACAACGGGTGAAAATGTTTCTTTATAATCGATACCAAACTTCTGATTGAACCCTTTAGCAACCAATCGTGCTTTACAACGATCAAGACTTCCATCTGGCTTCAATTTAAGCTTGAAAACCCATTTACTACCTATAGCCTTTTTTCCTGGTGGAAGAGGAACCAAATCCCAAGTATGGTTATCATTTAAGGCTTTAATTTCAGCCTCCATTGCAGCAACCCATAAAGGATCTGCAGCAGCTTGTGTATAAGAACTTGGCTCAATAATATCACACACAGAGGTTTGTGGTGTATGATGAACAAGGTTACACCAATGAGAAGTAGTGCTAACATTACACTGATAAGAATTAAGATATTTAGGCTTTGTGTGTATTCTCTGAGACCTTCTTAAAGTAGTATGACCATTTACTGTGTCATTAATAAGAGTTTCAGAATTCACAGAATGTGCAGAATCAATAGAATTGTCATTGACATGAATTTCAGAATTTTCAGAATTCTCATGAATTTCATGAGATTCAGAATTCTCAGGGATTTCAGAATTGACAAAATTGTCAGAAATATTAGTACTAATGTCTATAACATCAGTGTTACCAGCAGAAAAAATGGTATTTGATGGCAAATAGATGTCATTAGAAAAATCAGTAGAATTTTCTGTGAAATGAAAAGGAAAACTGTTTTCATGAAAAACAACATCCCTTGATATGGAAATTTTATGAGTAGAAAGATGTAGCACTTTATAACCTTTCTTAAAAGGTGAATATCCTAGAAACACACATTCACTAGCTCTAGGATCAAATTTGTGCCTATTAACAGAAGGAGTTGACACAAAGCAGAGACAACCAAAAGTTTTTAGGTGTTGTAAATCAGGTGCTTCCTTATACAATCTGGAATATGGTGTCAGATTACCAATACTCTGTAAAGGAAGCCTATTTATCAAATATGTAGCACAAAGAATGCAATCTCCCCAATACTGAGATGGAACTTTAGATTGAAGATATAAAGATCTAGCAGTTTCAAGAAGAAACCTGTGCTTTCTCTCCACAACACCATTTTGTTGTGGAGTGTAGCTGCAACTTGTTTGATGATTAATTCCTTTCTGTTGAAAAAGAACAGCCATAGAACCAGCAGTGAATTCTTTTGCATTATCAGATCTGACAGTAAGAACTTTAACTTTGAATTGAGTTTCAATGTATTGAAGAAAATCAGCAAGAATCTTAGTACAATCAGACTTATGCTTAAGTAAATGGACCCAAGTGAAACGGCTAAAATCATCAACAATAGTCAAGAATTGATTACAACCAGATGGTGTTTTCACTTGATATGGACCCCAGACATCAATGTGGATCATTTCAAAAACACAAGTAGTCTTAATTAAACTAACATGAAAACTAGCTCTAGTCTGTCTAGCCATTGGACAAATTTTACAGACTATGTCCTTAGTTGAATCTTGGATAGAACTATGAGGTAAAGCTAACTTTAATCTTTGAAAAGGGATATGGCCCAATCTGAGATGCCACACATCAGCAGAAACAGCAGCATGACAAGCTTTGACTAAGGTATTTGAAGAATCTTTATGAATATTGTACAATCCACCTTGTATTTCACCAAGAAGCATCTGTGACTCTTTCTGAGAAAGGTCCTGTAATGTACATTTATTAGCAGAGAAAATAACCTCACAATTAAAATCTTTGCATAGCTTCTGAACAGATAACAGGTTGAACTGAAAATCTGGCACATGTAGAACATTGTGCAAAATCAAATCTCTAGACAGTTCAACAACACCAATATGCCTCACTGCAACTTTCTTACCATTTGGAATAGTTATAAACTCAACAGGATTTACCACTGTGTATTGAGTAAAACAATTCAAGTCTGAACATATGTGATCAATGGCTCCACTGTCAATAAGCCAATTATTTGCATTATTATGGTATGTTAAGAAACAAAACTTACCAGCCAACAAAGCATGTTCATTATTATCTTTTGTCTGTGGGACAGTAGAAACAGATGGCTGATTATTGAGAAGAGACAATAGCTGTGCAACAGAAATAGTGCCACTCTGATCAATATTTGCATTAGACAATGCTGCAACCTTCTTATCCTTATTATTCTTAAAACCAGGTGGATAGCCATGCACTTTGAAACACCTTTCAAGACTGTGACCACTCATTTTGCAATGAGTACAATAGAACTTAGATACTCTCTTAGCTCCATCACTTGATTTATTCACTCCTGAAACATTAGCTGTTTGTCTCTGAAAACTATTACTTGCAGCAGCTTTGTTGTCATAGGATTTCTTAGTACCTGCTAAGAAAGCTAAAGACTCTGTGTTAGCACTGTTTTGGTAAATTTCTTGATGTCTTTCTTCCTGAGAAAACATTCTGAAAGCTGTAGATATGTTAGGCAATGGCAACTGCATCAGGATATTGCCTCTGACAACTGACAATCTGTCACTAAGTTTCATCATGAACTGAATAAGCCTATGATCCTGTTCTCTTTGATAAACCTTCTGAGTAAGATTACAAGTACAATGTTTGCAAGTGCAAGATGGCAAAGGACTTGCATCATTCATTGCATCCCAAAGTGTCTTAATCTCAGTGAAAAATTCAGAAACTGATTTAGGACCTTGACTTAATTCTGTTAGCTGTTGTTCTAAAGCATAAATCTGTGCAACTGATGCATAACCAAAACGATCCTCTAAATCACACCAAATCTCTCTTGCAGTTTTGTAGAACAGAACACTTTTAGCAATATTCTCATCAAGATTCGTTAGTAACCAAGAACAGACTAGATCGTTACATCTTTCCCAAGCTTTTACATCAAGAGAAGAAGCTAACACAGAAGTGACTGTAGGCTTTGGAATTGATCCATCCACGAATCCTAACTTGTTTTTAGCAGATAGACTCAACACCATAGCACGTTTCCAATTAGCAAAACCAACACCATTGAACTTCACAGTTACTAGTTGAGATGAACTTGCATCCGAAGGATGTATGTAATACACACTATTAGCATCATTATTAGACTGTGTATTAGTACGACTATTGATGTTCCAAGCACTCGATTCAGCCATTTTGTTATAGATCGTGAAATTTTTAACAGATTGCAATCAATAGATTCAGATTTGAGCAGAAGTTCACAACAACACCGTACAAAGATCAAGAAACTCAGATCTAAACAAGAATTTGCAGAAAATGAGAACGACGAACAAAAACAGTAATAACGAAGAAGATAAAACCTCTCGTATGAAGGTTTAATGGCGGAAATGATCGGAAATCGAAGATGAACAGCAGAACACACCAGAAATCGCAAAACAAACAATCAAACGATAAAGAATCGTTACCAGCTGCTCTGATACCATGATAATCTTCATAAAACGAAGCAAGAAATGAATCTATCAATGTATATTTACATAAGAACAGATGAATTATACACAATGCTCATTATAATGAGCTCATTGTTTTGTTACAAGAATCAGAGAAAAAATAGAAAAGCTTACAACTAACTTGATTCCCACAGCCTTTATAGAATGTAACTAACTAACTTTTACACTCTAACAAACTCTGATGACAAACTAACAAACTCCGCTGACATGGCAGTAGTAGTACAGCTGTAGACACGTGGAAACTACGTGGAAACTATACTATTAGTTTCATTAGTATGCAATCTTCAAATGACGAGAAACAATAGGAAATACCAGATTCTAAGCATGGAAGACAAGGTAGCTATAGATACATGGATGGAGTTACAATCGAGAAGGAACAACATTACTAAAGATAGTTTTTTTTTTTTGATAATCAAACGTTTATTTATTATAATAAGAGGTTACAAAGGAAATAGACAGCAGCGAGCATTACACTTGGATAGGATAAAAACTAGCAACTAAACCCAACACCGTACTGAAGAACTAAAGCAACATTGGTTGTTCATATCTAATACTGAAACAAAAGCCTTAAAGCTCATTGATATACTTTTTTTCATTTTAATCTTAAAAGATTTCTAGGGGATACAGATATACATAAATGTATACGTTGACCAGGATTGCTTAAGAGGAGACAGGCATGGCTAAGTAGCTAGGCTTCTCATCTCCGGCCATAATGATAGCATTCTTTGGCTCCATTTCGGGTTGTAATGACATGACGTGTTTCATCAGCTTCTTGGTTTTGAGTAGCCCTGTTTGAATATTTTCTGAAAGAAAAAGCTAATATCAATAAAGATATCGCGAATAGCGCCACCACCATTAGACGGAGCTGCCGTGGTATTGGTGTTGATAACTGGGCTGCTCCTCAAATATTTTCTCAAATATTTATGTGTAGTAATTAGTAAATTTATTAATAAGGGTTAATAAACTGAATCAAAATCAACTGATGAATAAAAGATCTAGGGTTAATAAATTAAATATTATATATATATATATATATATATATATACACACACTATTATATAATAAGCAAATTGGGGTATAATTTGGTTGTTTGGTTCAACTTGGTTCAACCATCTAAAAGAAAATTGACCGTTAGATATTTAGTAAATAGATGATAGCCGTTAGATCTAATAATAATGAATATTATATATTTAAATCCCTCTTCTAAAGATCCAAGGTTCGAATCCCGTCAACAACAAATTATACCCTATTTTATTAATCATATAATTTTAGTAAATTAATTACAAAGTTAAATTATATCCATAATAAATTATTATACTATATTTTATTTAATCATATAATTTTAAAAGTATTTAAAAGTAACCTGTGTTTTGCATGGGCTATAAACTAGTATATACAGGGTCAGGCTCTAGTGAGAACACTTGTTAGTATGAGAACAGTGAGAACTATGTGTTCACCTCATTTCAAGCTATTTTAAAGGGCCCCGGTAGGGGCACCTTCACAAAAAAGTCTTATAATTCTACTCTCTTTCCATTCATAAAAAAAATTTAAAAAAAATTAACAAAAAAATTTTAAAAAAACTGTTGCCACGTCATCATTTTAAAATTTTTTAAATTATTTTTAATTTTTTTTATGAATGGATAGAGGGTAGAATTATAAGACTTTTTCGTATTGGGTGCCCCTGGCGGGACCCTTTAGAATAGCTTGAAATGTGGTGTTCTCATTATTCTCCAACATATACTTGTTCTCACCTGAATCAGACCCTATATATATATATATATATATATATATATATATATATATATATATATATATTATATTTTATATATTTCGGTAATTTTGGTTACTTCGGTTAATTCGGTAAAAAAATAAAAAAAACCGGAAAACCGAAATACACAAAAAACCATAACCGAATTAAAATCGAATTATTTCGATTATTTTGGTTCGATATTCGGTTAACCGAACCGAATGCTCAGCCCTAATTACATATTCATATAGCATCACATCTGTTTTTTCAATAAATAATTAATCTTTCAAAAAACAATAAATTCATAACTAAATATTTAAGTTTTGCTACTTGTCAAAAATGAAAATGAAAAAGATACTTCATTTGACACTTTTTAGTGTCATGAAAGGAAATTAAGTTTCAGTTAATTTTGAATCGGAAGATGATGAGGTTAACATGAATTTCACAATCGAGGAGAATGTTTATTGTCCCTGGTAACTATTATTAGTAAGTGTTACCGTGTTAGTATGATTTTTTTTCTTCAGTTGGTAACCAACTTTTTATGTAACTTAGTGTTAATGATATGCAGGTTGCAACTTCTTGATTTTTTCTTTGTTATATTGGTTCTCAAAAAATTTCTTGTGAACTTGTAGCCTCGTTGACTAAAAATAATTAAAAAGAGTTAATAAGTAATGTGGTCATTATGGTTTCATTTGATTTTGGAGCGACTTCAGATTTAATTTTTAAAAAATGCATTAGTGTGCTTGTAGCTTTTATCATGAATTTTTTAATAAATTATTAATAAAGATTACGTTTGTGTTTTGTGTCCGTGTGTTGATTTTCAAAGTCGTGAGTCGCCATCGAGTTGCTGCCAGGCTGAGTCAAGTGTTGTTGTCGTATTTTGAATCTTGTTTCATTGGGTTCCTGTTTCATTGGTGGGTGTACTGAGTTGATGTGTCGATGAATATCCAAGTTCGATGTGTTAATGCTATGATTTGCTGAGTCCAGTTTGTTTTTGTGGTCTGCTAGGTTGAATGCGTGTTGAGTTATATTGTTTTTTTTTTTTTTTTTTTTGTGTTTTTCGCTTCTTGTGTCTTCATTTCGAGTCTTATGATTGTGAGATTGCTGAGTTCGTCTATACGATTATAGTTTATCGTTTGTTTGAGTTTTTCTGAGTGTCAAAGCTTCTCTAATGTTTGACTGAGTCGACTGGGTTCTGTGCCGAGTTTTCCGAGTGCAGTGGAGTTGTGATGAGGTAGTCAATAAATTATTCAGGTTGTTTGTAGCGTTTTGTTTCAATTAGGCGGTGTGTTTGATCTTACGGATCCTGTTCTTGATATTCTTTTCTGTCATTTGATTGAGTTTAGTTTTTTGGTTTAATTAGTTTTAATAGCATTAATGAGGTAATTAAAATCATTTATTTTTATTAAATGATAATTGATTCTTGTTTTTTTATTGGGCTTTGGAGTAATCAGTGGGTTAATTGATTAGGTTGTTGACTTTGTTTCATTCTTTTTTTGGAAAGTCATGATTGTAATATTGTACCATTTTATAAGGTTTTTGTACCATTAAAGGTGTGTCGTATATTGTGACTTTTTGACCAATTTTGGGTTTTTTGGTGTCGTCTATTTGACAAGTTGGGTCTTTATTAATGATTATTGTTTTTTTGTCATATTTGTAATCATTATTCGATATAAATATAGAGTATTAAAATAATTTATTTTGATATTGAATTACATGCCCTTTAGTTAGGAGTGAAGAACCATTTTCAAAATTTATATAAGCTTAGTTTGTTTAATAATATATTTTTATCATTTAGAGGAACTTGTTTACTAGAGGTGTCTAACCAAAGGTATTCCCTTTGGTTGGGATTTAGTATAGTGTTGTTTTATTTTCTGAATTCTTATAAAATGCATTAGACGATCTTTGATATTTTTATTAAACCTTTTGCACTTTTTTTAGATACTCTCCCCAATTTCTATTATGTCGAATGTGTGTGGTTTGTATTGTAGGTCTTTATCATGTGTGTATGTGTCTATTTTTTAATGTTGACTAAAATATCTAACCAAAGGAATACTCGTTTGGCTAGAGTAATATTGCTCTCGCTGGTTTTAAATTTGCAGGAATTTCTGACATGGCTATTGATCTTCAAGAACTGGCATTGATGAATATTTGTGGACTGGTTACATGTGAAGAGATGATGGAAGCAAGAAGGAACAAAAGCTTTTAGAAGGTCTTAACCATTGTCTTAGGCACCTCTTTTGTTTCGAAGATCATGGGTTTCTTAGAGGACACTCTTTTGTTTCGAAGATCATGCATACCTTTCGGTTAGATGATAAATTTTCTTGAATGAAAGAACACCTTACGAATATTGTACTAGTTGCAATTGATCTATGAAATAGATAACCCTGCAAAAAAAAAATCTTTTGATATTGCATATAGCCATTATCAATTATTTACTTTTATTTATAATCTAAGAGTTGTAAAGAATTTGATTTGCATGTAGTATTATAAAATAGATAGTATAATAAGAAATAATAGTATACTTTCCTATATAATGAAATACAACTTACGTATGTATGTATTAATTAAATTAATATACTTCTTGATATATATTAAAGAATTAGATTAATATCATTGCAAACCAACATGTAAGTTTAGATTAATCTTTTGAGTTGAATTCAAGTAAATGATTTGAGTTATAACATATATTAAAGAATTAGATTAATATCATTGCAACCAACATGTAAGTTTGGATTAAGTAAATGATTCGGATAGAGTATGTTTTGTTTAGTTGGGATAGATGAATGGTAAAAATTTGGTCGCGTATCATATCGTATATATCAAGGAAAATCAGAATTGTGATTGCAAAACTGTAAACGTAAAGAGAAAGTACCGAAAGAAAATCTAAAGTGAAATATATCATGAACAAAGAAGAGGGTCTGAATCTACACATAATATTGTTATAGTGTGTCATATCTGTACTTTATGACCATGTAAACTTAATGAAGGTAGGCAAGTCTTTGTACAGAGCATGGTTGAAAAGAGGTAGTTGTAGCCATGAACTGCACGTCTGCACTGGTGGTTGAGAAGAAAATTTTGAGCTGCAGCCTGCAGGTCCAGAAAAAGCGGACCACTTTTGATCAAAATCTTGTCCAAATTTTGCAACAGTGATTTGATGTTCTGCTCACTTGTGTTGTCTCGGCTTCTTCCACTCATGTGTCCATTGGCGTTATCCTAACAGGTTCTTTATAGGATTATGCTAAAGTTAACATTGTTGATTTCTCTTTTAAACATTTTGTAAATCGATCTACTTTCACACGTTAACGATATATATCGACTTAGTTATCTAAAAGACAAAAACAATTACTAACAGTCTAGGGCTCGACTTGTTTGATCATCATGGTGGCTGCCAACCAAAAAAATTATAAAAGAAAACATTACTATTTTCTTTAAGATTCTTCCAGAGTTCAGGCGCAATAATGCTAATATAAATTACTAATTATGTTATACCAACAAATAACATCCTAGGGCCCTTGTCCTCAATGAAAAGACCTCTGAACTACATACAATCAACAGAGTCAATGGACCGGAGCTCCGATCCGATCCGAGGCCTTATAACTGGATATGGATTTATATAAAATAAATTCGATCCGATAAAAATCCGATCCGATAAGAGTCCGATCCATATAATACGGATATGAATTTCACATGATCCGATCTGTTAAGAATCCGATCCGAATAATAATTATATAATTATATATTTTATTATATATTAATATACATATAATTATAATTATACAAATAATGTATAATTTTCAAATCATATGAGATTCAAAATCCTTTAGTAGTATTTTATACTATAACTTGAAAAAAGTATTACGTTTAAAATGAATATGTTTTCATTATATTGCATCTAAAATTGAATTTATATTTTAATTTGAATTATTTTTATGATTAGAGTTCATTTCTTGATCATTCTAATTTTGTATGGTACATTTCAGAATTAATAGATATTTATTTTTGATTTTTAATGTTCTATTCTTCTTGTATTTGGATGTTAATGTGTACTTTTACATCTTAAAATTGTTTATTTTATCATTTTAAATTTTAATAGTTTTAAATATTAATATAAATTTTTTTGAATTTTTTTAATTGGATTGGATATCCGATCCGATTACCCGTAATTCTAATGGAGCGGATATGGATTGGTCTTAAAAAAATCCGACACTTAATCCGATCCGATCCGAAAAATTAAATGGATTTAGATATGGATTCAGACTGATCCGGTCCAAACCCGATCCATTGACAGGCCTAAACAGACTCGTGATATTGAGCCTAACCATAATAAGAAACAAGCCTAGAAACGATTTACAGCCCAGAACTTGCCAATTAGGCCACCAACTGCGTTGTCCTTATTGACAATACTAGTACAACTGCTGACGTGTAAATAGTTTTATTCATATTTTCTTCAATTTCTAATATATCCAGCTGTTAGTTTAGCTGGAAGTTAGTTAGAGTTTTCCCTCCAAATAGATTAGTTTGAATACTGTATATATATATATATATATATATATAGATTCAGTTTGTACATTCTTCTTCAATCAATGGAGATATGAGTTTCACAGTTTTATAGATTCCATCATGGTATCAGAGCGAGTCGGAGCTCATTCTCATCGTCTTCTTCTACACGTTTCCGTAAGATTCTTCATCGTTGTTGATTGATCTTCTTTTTCCGTTCATTTTCCGTTCATTTTCTGTTCATTTTCTGTTCATTGTCACTTCTTTTCTCGTCGATAAATTTAGCGCAATCAGATTGTTCTTTAGTTTCGTTATAAATCGTGATTGTCATATTGTTAGTTCTTGAAGAATTATTGTTCTTCTTATTCTGATCTTGAGATTTTTGCATAATCTTAAGATTTTCTCTGAATCATAATCTTGTTCTAATCTTTGTTTCTGAGATTTGTTGTTCTGATCTTTGTTTCTGATACTTGTTGTTAATTTCTGGAGTTGATTTTATCTGAAATTCGTGTGAAATCAGTTTTCATCTCTTTGCACGGAAACTGTTTGTCAAAATTACTCTTCGAAATCTTTTTAGTTTTTCTGAGTAATAAGCATGGCAACTACTACTGCTGTTCAAGGAAATAAAACTACTACTGCTGTTTCCTTATTATAAATAATGTATACGGATTTTTAATATATTTTATGATCGGAAGATATGTTGTGATATTTTTGGGTATATATTAATGATTGCAAGATTAATTTTAAATTAAAAGGCACAATGTGTTTTAATTAGAAAAGAAATATTACTGATTGCAAGATATGGTACAATTGATTTTAATTGTTTATAAAATATAATATCTTTAATTAAAAGTAAATGCGAAAGAGGCAATCGGCCAATTATCATTTATTATATTATTTTAGCCAATCATTTTAGTTGAAGATATTACCTTTTATAACCCCAAAATTTCTATCTCAGGACTACTAGAATAACAATAGGCGAATCATGCTCATTCCTAATACTAACATACTTAAAAATTTTCTTGCAGGCAATTCCTGGAGAGGCAAGGGAGTTTGAGCTAGGAATAACGATGTATTATTTAGTTTTGATCCTTAGCGCGGTCCTCTGGCAGCTGTTCTACCTGGGAGCAACAGGAGTCATTTTCTGTGGCTCTTCTTTGCTTTCTGGCATTATAATTGCGAGCCTACTGCCACTGACAGAGACCATGGCAGTTCTATTCTTCCATGACAAGTTCAAATCTGAGAAGGCGATTTCTCTAACTCTTTGTCTATATATGGGGTTTCATGTCCTACTTTTATGGAGAGTTTCAAAATACTAAGAACAAGAAGGAAGCTTCAAATCTTGATCCGTCACAGTAACACAGTGCAATTTACGTTGATCTTGCACTATTAGAACCGGTTTGTGTACTTGTCTTGGATGTTTACTGAAATCTGTAGAACAAAATTATCTTGGATGTACTAATTTGAAATTAGGTGCATCTTTGAAATATTAGTATTAGTAATGGCTAGAGATTTTAGAAGTGTTAAGTTTCAGGGTTGAGAATTGCTTAGCTAATGTCAGTTCTAGCAGTATTTAGTTTTTTAACAAGTCCGCAGTTTAGTTTCAGCTTGTTCAGGTCAGGTCTCTCTAAATAGTTGCTGTTTGGTTGTTCAGCTGATCTCCAAAAAAATATTAGTAATGACTTGTACTGAACCTTTAACTCTTTGGTTATCATTTGTAATGTAAAAATGCTGATCACATTCCAATCTATTGAAGTCATAGATACTCACATAGACATCCCATCAATTATGATCTGCGTAAATGCAACTATGGAAGTGACATTTTTCGGACTTTAGGGACTATCTATGTGAGTAGCATATGAGCACAAAATAAAATGCTTATCAAATTGGTGAGATTAAAGTGTAGATATAATTTTGTAAATATTTATATGTATATTTATGTCTGGATGTAAGAACCCAGATTTTTGATAGAATTAAAACTTTTTAGTATGTAATAATATGGGAATGAATAGTGGTTATGACTGCGATGTAACGAATGTCTATTAAATGAATGGAATGGATTGGAATTCAATTATTTACATGTCATGCAGAATACTTTTGGTTGACGGCATAGGTAAGAATGATCTATCTCCTAAGGATATAAGTATATTACTTCAAGTAAGATTATTCTTGTGTCATCCAAATCAATATCTATTATAAGTCCAGCGGTTCCGTAAAAAGGTTAAGAAGCACTCGAGAGTGAACCAGGTTCATTTTACTAATTATAGGAATTAAATAAAAATAAGTGATGAATAGTGATTTTGGTGGAATTTGGAATATTATTATAATAATGATATACCCGGTATTCGGAACGGATTTCTGAGTTCGTATTAGTGATCCAGGAAGAAAATAAGTGTATGTAAAAGCCGTCGGATTCAGAAAAAGAGCACTTTTATTTTCTCCGAGATTTCCCTGGACACTACAAGACTTAAGGAGTTATAAAAGGGAATTAAGGAATTTAAATTCGAGAAGTATTAAGTAAGATGAAGAATAGTATTAGAAATATTAAGAAGGTTTTCGGTAAAACCCTAACTAGAAACGAATGAGTTATTCCCTCGAACGATCAACGAACAAGCAAGGAAATTGAGTAATACCCGGACAAAGGAACGAGTAAATAACCAAGAGACAAACAAGTGCAATTGGTGGGAAAAGGAGAAACCCAAGTAACATCCTTATAAGTCAACTACAAGATGAGTGGTGTAATTGCATTCTTGCAAAAATGGAGTTGTTTGTTGTAGTGCCAACACTTGGCCCAATGAGGAAGCAACAAGTGGCACCATTGGATTGCCAACAACACATGAAAAGAGATGCATCCATTATATATGCAAGGGTTATACATGTATTAGCCATAAATCACCAAAACAAAACAAACCACCACCATTTTTCTCCATTTCTTCATAAAAATCTGCCCATTCTTAGCTAATTGGAAGTCCAACTTCCAACCATCACTTGTTCTTCAAATTTTTATGGTAAGTACTACATATCATGGTAATGATCTCCTAGAAATTTCAGCTTCAAATTCATCTTTTATCATTTTCAAATAAATCATCAAAGATGATGATGAATAGTGTTCTTCATAAACTAACTTTTATTTCTTGATTTCTTTTGATTATTCAAGATATACTAAGGCTAGATAAGGGCTAAACAAGGCTTGATAAGTTCATACATACACCAAGGAAGGTATACCACTCTTGAAAACCAAGCTCTTAGTTTAAGTTTTGGTATTTTAGATGAGTTATATGGATTTAATGCATGTTTAGGACCTTAAGATTATGATTGGGATTTATTAAATGTGAAATTAGTTTAGATGAACGGAAAGACATTGCTTGGTCTTAGTTCATGGTTGAATAACATGTAAATGTTGTTTGGAGTGGAAACTATGATTATTGGATGGTTTGAAATTTGGAAATCATGTAAACATAGCCGTCGTAATGCCCGATTGTCGTTAGCCTTAAGAAACCGTGATTAGCAGTAGCATGAACACACTGTCCAGTCTCGGATTTTGCCATGAAAGGCTAGATTATGTTATAAGCTTCGTTTTGATATAAAGATCACGTGAAACGGACTTACGGTTTAGGATTTATGACTAAATTACTAAAAGTAGTTCGAATCCGTAAACAAAAGTTCGTAACTGAAATTGAACCCTCGTAAGCAATGTAACGTCATGGCGAATCTTGGTAAATAAATACTAGCGGTAAGAAGGAAGGTGTGAAAGAAAACCGTATGTCAAAAAGAGCATTTTTCGATTTATTAAAAATGTTCGAGTCAAGGTTAAACGAGAACGAACCCCTAAAAGACGACTCTTTTATAACTTTGGTAAAACGCTTAGAAAACGGGCGATAAAACTCGGAGTAAAATATTGGTTCGTAACGATCAACCTTAGAACTCATATGACTTAAGTATGTCCCAAGTATAAGTGCAGTGACATGTCGTATTAACGAACAAATGTCGGGTCGGATCAGTGATAATAAGTAATCCACTAAAAGGGGTATAACGAGATGACTCGAGAACGTGTTTCGATTTAAGTATAACTTAACGTTTAATATGTTAAGTGATTAATTCCGAATGCCTTGGCTATTTATAGATCACCAGGCTGAACCGGGACCCGCTACCACTACCCCTTACCGTACTCGACTACCAGGCAAGTTTCAATTCCCTTCTTTTAGGCTGTTGTTGTGATTGAATAAATATATATATATGATTGCTGATATACATATGCCATTGCATGCATGCCTACTTTCAAGTTGAATTGATATACTTGTTCCCTGAATGTTATTGTTGGCTTATAAGCTAGATAGTTATATATCAGTTATAAGCCGGTTATTATAAGACCCTCATAGAAGGGCGTATACATCTTTATTCATCAAATATAGACCGGGAGTCAATATTTCTTGATATATCGAGATTACCTCGGGAGAAAATATTTAAGTAAATATTTTCTATTATTTGGGCGATGAATATTATTTGAATATTCGTTCGGGACTAATTATTTTAACGATCCTTACTTCAAATAATTATTTGAATTTAACTATTCAACGAATAATACTTCTCAATATTCATTCAGAGTCGAATTGATTATCGACTATTATTTCGAATATTCTTCTAAAGATGAGACTGTTAGATGAATATTATTTGGATATTCTTTTAGATTATTATTTTATTAAATAAATATTACTTTCGAATATTCATTTAAGATATTAAATACTTGATGAATGTTATTTTAATATTCGTCTGAAGCTTGATTTAATTATCGAATATTATCTCGAATATTCCTTAAGGCTTGGATTACTAAATGAATATTACTTGATATTCATTTAGGATATTATTCATTAAATGAATATTACTTTTGAATATTCATTTAAATTTCCTAATTAATTATGATTATTACCTTAAATATTCTTTTCAGGTCTTATTAATTAATGAATATTGTTTTGAATATTCATTTAAATATTTATTTATTCAATAAATATTCCCCTGATATCTCTTCAGGGATTATTTTGAGAAATACTCTGATTAAAGATATTCTTTCATATTCCCAAATATTCTGTAAAATATTTTAATTCAATAAATATTCTCTGAATATTTATTCCATACTTAGAATAACCTCGATAAGGTTTATCTTCTTCGATCATTACAGAAAATATTTCGAAGTCATATTATTATTAATCTTGTATCAAGAAAGGTTCCCAGACATCATTCATCTTTGAGTCTATCTTCTTAATAATAAGGGAACCTTACTTGGAAAAATGTTATTTATCTTGTCGACTTCCCGGTCATAAAGTATTCCCTTCACCCGCAACTCGGGTGCTGTTGACTTATTAAAGTCGTTGTTTACCTTCTCATCTTTCGAGGGGTAAGATTACTGGAACAAGTTGATATCCATTACCAAGTAATAGCTTGGGAGATATTGGTAAATTTTCCTTTCCAACTAGATACGACTACTTTGTGGAGTCTTATCAAAAAGTCTTATACTTGGGGAAAGGGGGACGAACGTTACATTCAGAATCATGAATTCTATTTGAACTAGGAGTCGTGTAAGAGGCCGAGTAGAGCCGGTCCATCCCCTTGGCCCAACCGTTGGCCGGGGAGAGCTAGCAAGGCGGTATACAAGTAAAGCCGTCAGTTCTTCCTTCTACCGGTAGTAAATCTAAATTGAGCTGTACGATCTCGACTGATCATCAAGATTGGAACAGCGGGCGCGGTGAATACTCCATCATTGGTTCATCATCCAAATTCATTTATTTCCTGCAACATGATTACTGTTGGCAGAGTTGGAGAAGAGTCATAACTGGAATTGCAACCCTTTCTTGCAAGTTCCTCTTCTTATTATCGATAATAATATCTCGCTTACTTTGATGTAGCAGATATTTCTTCAAACAAATACTTTAAGTTACCTTGTAACTTCATCGTTCATATTATACTGGCATCATTTCCGTAAATGCATGGCATATGGTTTAAAAGATAGCTTTGAACTGTTTTAAATTATCGTTCAGTTATATATTTGTTGGTGGGCTTTCGCTCACCCTTGCTTTGTTTATATTATGTCACAACAACAGCTAGGACAGATGGCTCGCGTCAGGCGCACTCGGCGCAAGCAGGTTACCCGACCCACCGGACTACCCGCTGAGATGCTAGCCGCCATTGCTGAGGTAGCATAGTTAGACAGCTGTTGTTTCCTGTTTAACTATATGTATAATTAATGTAATCAACGGCAAAACGTTTAAACCTATGATGTTATCCTTTTGGGATCGTAATAACTTTTATTCGTAAACCCTTTAATGTAAGACTTATTTCAATTTCATCTCTGGGACTATAACTGTTGTGTGTGTGAGTGGTAATTATTGTGGGGTCACAGCATGTGATTTATTTATTATGGATGTAAGTCCGTAACCACCAGATTCCTGACCCCGGATCTGGGGGTGTTACAGAGATGGTATCAGAGCGAGAGTTATATATCCCAAGAGATGATACGACGTTATATAATAATAAATTCAATAATATAATAAGAACCCTTGCCAGGTTCACCTAAAACCCTTACGGGAACTTTTTAAGTATCATGATAGTAACATAGTTCGTCTTGTGTAGGCGAGCGACTTGTCGGCCCAGGAGGCAGCTGCGAGACAGCATGATGAGGACATGTTCCGGACTAGGGACCCATACTATGAGCACTTGCCTGAGGAGGATACTGAGCCTGAGGAGGAGGACGCTGAGGAGGTCCAGGTTGAGGCTGATACTGATGTGATCGAGTCTGAGGAGGAGGACCCTGAGGAGGTCCAGGATGATGCTGACACAGATGTTGTTGAGACTGAGGGGGAGGAGGACCCGGAGGGGATCCAGACAGGACAGGATGCTGAGTTAGTGGAAGAGGATGATGATTATTGGGTTATGACTGAGTTCAGGACTATGGGAGATGACACTGACATGACCACGGATCAGGTGGTGCCGGTGGATGAGGGTGTTGAGGGAGATATAGATGAGCCAGTGGTTGGTGCTGTAGGGAGTTCTGGACTTTTTGTGCCACTCCTCCCTGTTGAGAGAGCCCCTACCCCACCACCACTACCTGTGAGCCCCTACCCCGACGAGTTTGAGGAGCTTACCCCAGAGCCCCAGCAGACAGAGACTGCCGCTCCAGCTGAGCCATCCACCCCACCTCATGCCCCGATAGGAGGAGTCCCAGTATGTGTTCACAACTTGATTGTGAACGGGCTTTATAGAGAGTTGTCTGTGGCAGATGCCAGGTTGGCAGAGTCTAGGAGTGAGTTAGCAGCAGAGAGAGCCGCCCGGATGAGGGTGCAGGGCAGGAGGACTATCAGTGACAGAGTTGGGTATAGGGCTGTGACCCGCATCGAGCTGAGGGCTCGGGTGAGGGTGCGACAGTTGCCTACTGATGGGCATGGTAGGGTAGACAGAGCAGCGGCTGAGGAGGTTTTCCGCATCGCCATGGGGAGGGTTCGGAGGATGTTTCGTCGTGGCGGCTGATTTCAGATGTAGTGATGCAGTGGTCTAGTTGTCTAGTCATGTACGGACATAGTAGTGCCGGCTTTTGTAGGGATGGTTTTCTTGTACTTGTTTTCCCTTTTTGCAGACTAGACAGATAGACAGCATATTTCACTTTTGACTTGTTGTTGTTGTTAGGATGGCTGTACTTTAAACTATCGTTGTAACTCGGATGTTGTACCTTTTCGGTACCTGGTATATATTTGTTTCCATTTCAGTCATTACAATTTTGTTGGGAAGTGATCACGAGTTTATTAGCATATGTATTACTTTTCGATTAAGTTTCCATGAGATATAAAACTGTGGGATTTTAAAACCCAATCATGTAGAGAAATGTGCAAGGAAAAATCCTCTAAAACCGGTAAGTGAACCTAACGTATAATCTTCCAAATTTTCAGTAAAATGCCTCCAAGACGGATGGGCACTAGGGCTAACCCCCGCGAATCTACTGACCAAGAGAGTCACAACCAACACGAGGAAAACCGTGGAAGTAGTGAGGAACAAGATCAGGACTATAATGAGCAAGAAGATTCCCAGTATGGAGCAGAGGATGAACCCCTGTACTCTGAAGAATTTGAAAGGGAAATAGAGGGTGGAGAAACTGAAGTAGAACAGGAAGGGGAGAACCAGGGCGGAAACCCCATGGGCCAGTTTATGGATCTACTTAGGCAGAATTTGAACCAATACCCCCAACCACCACCAAGCAACAACACTTCAGTGGCAAATTCCTTTAGGGCCTTTAAGTCCCTTAAGCCCCCAGAGTTCCACGGATCGGCTGATCCCGTTGAGGCGAGGGCCTGGATCAAAGAAATGGAAAAGTCTTTTGAGATTCTGAGTATCAATGAGGCTCAGAAGACTGTTTTTGCTACTTACCTACTGAAGGGAGAGGCCAATTATTGGTGGGAAGCCAAGAAAAACATGGAGACTGATGCTGTCATAGCCTGGGAAAGGTTCAAACAATTATTCCTGGAGAAGTACTTTCCGAAGTTCATGAAAACCCAGATGGAACTTAAGTTTTTGGAACTGAAACAGAACAATATGTCCGTGGCGGACTATGAGGCCAAATTTACTGAGCTATCGAGATTTGTGCCAGAGTTTGTAGACACAGAAGAGAAGAAAGCTAACAGGTTTCAACAAGGGCTGAAGCAGTGGATCCAGAATAGGGTGGCTGTTTTAGAGATTAATGATTATGCCACCTTGGTGCAAAAGGCAACCATTGTGGAAGCAGGTAGTATTCAGGCACAGAGAGAAAGAGAAAAAGGGGGATTAAAGAGAAAGCATGCTAGTATGGGCGGAGGTTCCGCAGGAGGAAGACCCCCGAATAGGTTCAATCGAGGAGCAGTATCCCTACATGGGAGGAATGTTGAGTTTAAACCATCTGTGAGTGCAACTGTGAGCCAGGGCGGCTAGCAGTTAGGAATGTCTCGTTCTCACCTTTCCAGACCTCCACTACCAGCATGCACAACTTGTGGGAAAAGGCACCCTGGAGTATGCAATCAGAAGTAGTCCGTCTGTTATAAGTGTGGACGAGTGGGTCACTACTCCAACAGGTGTACCGCGGTTAATCCTACTGCTAGTAAGAACAATACATGTTTCCAGTGTGGACGTCCAGGGCACATGAGGAAGGACTGCCCAATGAACAAACCAGCAGCCTCAGGGGCAAGCAAAGCTGCCTCCAACAGGCCACCAACTGCTAGAACTTTTAACATGACAGTGCAAGATGCCGTGAGGAACACGGATGTGATAGCAGGTACATTTTCCCTCAATACAGTCAGTGCAAATGTTTTATTTGATTCTGGGGCAACTAAGTCTTTTATATCTAGAGATTTTGCACATAAATTGAAACTTAAAACTCAACCACTAAGGGAGTCTTTGCAAGTAGTGATAGCTAATCAGGAAGTCATTCCAGTTAATCAAATTCACTTCGACTGCAAAATAGAAATAGGAGGACGATCCTTCTATGTCGATTTAATTCCTTTTAAGCTAGGGGAATTCGATGTCATTTTGGGTATGGATTGGTTGTCTCGCAATGATGCGCAGATAGATTGTAAAGGGAAAAAGGTTAAGTTGAAAACCCCAGGGAAGAAAGAAATAGTGTTTAAGGGGATGCGACAGACCCAGACCATTCTAACCATGGCACAGACCAAGAGACTGCTACGAAAAGGAAACGAAGCTTATTTAGCTTACGTTATCGACACCCAGAAAGAGGCGCCCAAGATACAAGACATTCCGGTGGTTAACGAATTTGAAGATGTGTTTCCTGAAGATCTTCCTGGATTACCACCAGATAGAGTGATTGAGTTTGCTATCGAATTAGCCCCGGGGACGGCGCCAGTTTCGAAGGCCCCGTACCGACTAGCCCCAGTAGAAATGAAAGAGCTAGCTAAACAATTACAGGAATTGTTGGATAAGGGCATGATAAGGCCCAGTGTGTCGCCTTGGGGCGCACTAGTGTTGTTTGTTAAGAAAAAGGATGGAAGTATGAGGTTATGCATCGACTACAGAGAATTGAACAAGCTAACCATAAAGAATAAGTATCCATTGCCCAGGATAGACGATTTGTTTGACCAGCTAAGAGGAGCTGAATACTTCTCTAAGATTGATTTGAGAACAGGATATCACCAACTGAAGATCAAACCTGAAGATATCCCGAAGACTGCATTCCGCACCAGATACGGACATTATGAGTTCTTAGTGATGTCATTTGGATTGACCAACGCCCCAGCAGCTTTCATGGATTTAATGAATAGAGTGTTCAAGGAATATTTGGACCAGTTTGTTATAGTCTTTATTGATGATATTTTGATCTACTCAAAGATAGAGGAAGAACACGCTAAACATTTGAGGATAACCTTAGAGACGCTCCGGAAGGAGCAATTATATGCCAAATTCTCAAAGTGTGAGTTCTGGAAAAATGAGGTGCAATTTTTAGGGCACGTAATCAATAGAGAAGGAGTGCTAGTTGACCCCTCCAAGATAGAGGCAGTTTCAAATTGGGAACGACCAACCACTCCAACAGAGGTAAGGAGTTTCATCGGGTTAGCAGGATATTATAGACGATTTGTTCAAGATTTTGCAAAGATTGCAGCCCCGTTAACTCGACTTACCCGGAAAACTGAGAAATTTGAATGGACTGAAAAATGCGAGAAGAGTTTTCAAGAGCTGAAGAAGAGGTTGGTAACGGCCCCAGTATTGGCGTTGCCTGATGGAAAAGGAGATTTCGTGATTTACAGTGATGCTTCGCATAAAGGATTTGGATGCGTGCTTATGCAGCACGGTAAGGTAATAGCATATGCGTCAAGACAATTGAAGGATTACGAGATCCGATACCCCACCCATGATCTAGAATTAGCAGCAATTGTTTTTACCTTAAAAATTTGGAGGCACTACTTGTATGGAGAGAAGTGTGAGATTTACACTGACCATAAGAGCCTCAAGTACATTTTTTCGCAGAAAGAGCTTAACATGCGCCAGAGAAGATGGCTAGAGCTAATCAAGGATTATGACTGTGAGATTCGTTATCACCCGGGCAAAGCCAATGTGGTGGCTGACGCCCTTAGTAGGAAAGAGAAGCTCAAAATGATAACTACGGAGAAAGAATTGATAAAAGACTTTGAGAGGCTGGAAATTGAGATTAAGATACCTGAAGAAGGTCAAGAAAAGTTGATGGAAATTCGAATCCAGCCTCTACTGTTGGAAAAGATTAGGTTATGCCAAGAGCAAATGATGGAAGCAGAAAAGAACTCGACAGAGGAGTTAATGACTGGGGAAGAAATCAAGTGTGAAAAAGATAAAGGAGGAATTATGAGATACGTGTGGATGATATGGGTCCCAAATGATCAGGAACTCAAGGAAGAAATTCTATACGAGGCACACAACTCAGGATACTTAGTGCACCCCGGTAGCACCAAGATGTATAGAGATTTGGAAGAGTACTACTGGTGGCCCAACATGAAAAAGGACGTGGTAGAGTGGGTAAGCAAATGCTTGACCTGCCAGAAGGTGAAAGCGGAGCACCAAAGGCCTAGTGGACTTCTACACCCCTTGGAGATTCCCGAATGGAAATGGGAACATATAGCTATGGACTTCGTAGTAGGTTTACCAAGGACCAAAGCAAATCATGACGCCATATGGGTGATTATAGACCGACTAACAAAGTCAGCTCACTTTCTTCCTATCAATGAAAGGTACACGGTTGATAGACTTGTAGATATCTACCTCAAAGAGATAGTGGCGCGACATGGAGTCCTAGTCGCCATAGTATCTGACAGAGATCCCAGATTTAACTCCAGGTTTTGGAGGAGCTTTCAGGAATGTGTGGGAACCAGGCTAAACATGAGTACAGCTTACCATCCCCAGACAGATGGGCAAAGTGAAAGGACCATCCAAACGCTAGAGGATATGTTGAGAGTCTGCGCGATAGACTTCAAGGGGCGTTGGGATGATCACTTGCCATTGGTTGAGTTCTCCTATAATAACAGTTATCATTCAAGCATTGGGATGCCACCTTATGAGGCCCTTTATGGAAGAAAATGTCGATCTCCCTTGTATTGGGATGAAGTTGGAGAGCGGAAGATGCTCGGGCCCGAAGTGGTCCAACGAACTAAAGATGCAGTAGATCTAATCAGAGGACGGTTGGTAGCAGCCCAGGATCGACAAAAGAAATATGCCGACTTAGCTCGGAAAGGCAAGGAATACGAGGTAGGGGACCTAGTGTTCTTGAAAGTGTCACCTTGGAAAGGTTTAATGAGATTTGGGAAGAAAGGAAAGCTGAGTCCCAGATACATTGGACCATTTGAGATCTTGAGACGAATTGGGGAACTAGCTTATGAACTCGCATTGCCCCCGAATCTACAGCAGGTGCACAATGTGTTCCATGTTTCGATGCTGAGGAAGTATAATCCGGATGCTAAGCATATTGTAGAGTATGAGCAAGTGGACATGCAACCAGACCTGACCTATGTGGAGCAACCTGTGGAAATCATAGACCGGAAAGAACAAGTGCTCCGAAATAAGGTCATTCAGCTAGTCAGAGTTTTGTGGCAGAACCACAATGTAGAAGAATCCACCTGGGAACTTGAAGGCGCAATGCAAGAAAAGTACCCCCACTTGTTTTCAAACTGATTCCGGGACGGAATCCTTTTAAGGAGGGGAGACTGTAAGAACCCAGATTTTTGATAGAATTAAAACTTTTTAGTATGTAATAATATGGGAATGAATAGTGGTTATGACTGCGATGTAACGAATGTCTATTAAATGAATGGAATGGATTGGAATTCAATTATTTACATGTCATGCAGAATACTTTTGGTTGACGGCATAGGTAAGAATGATCTATCTCCTAAGGATATAAGTATATTACTTCAAGTAAGATTATTCTTGTGTCATCCAAATCAATATCTATTATAAGTCCAGCGGTTCCGTAAAAAGGTTAAGAAGCACTCGAGAGTGAACCAGGTTCATTTTACTAATTATAGGAATTAAATAAAAATAAGTGATGAATAGTGATTTTGGTGGAATTTGGAATATTATTATAATAATGATATACCCGGTATTCGGAACGGATTTCTGAGTTCGTATTAGTGATCCAGGAAGAAAATAAGTGTATGTAAAAGCCGTCGGATTCAGAAAAAGAGCACTTTTATTTTCTCCGAGATTTCCCTGGACACTACAAGACTTAAGGAGTTATAAAAGGGAATTAAGGAATTTAAATTCGAGAAGTATTAAGTAAGATGAAGAATAGTATTAGAAATATTAAGAAGGTTTTCGGTAAAACCCTAACTAGAAACGAATGAGTTATTCCCTCGAACGATCAACGAACAAGCAAGGAAATTGAGTAATACCCGGACAAAGGAACGAGTAAATAACCAAGAGACAAACAAGTGCAATTGGTGGGAAAAGGAGAAACCCAAGTAACATCCTTATAAGTCAACTACAAGATGAGTGGTGTAATTGCATTCTTGCAAAAATGGAGTTGTTTGTTGTAGTGCCAACACTTGGCCCAATGAGGAAGCAACAAGTGGCACCATTGGATTGCCAACAACACATTAAAAGAGATGCATCCATTATATATGCAAGGGTTATACATGTATTAGCCATAAATCACCAAAACAAAACAAACCACCACCATTTTTCTCCATTTCTTCATAAAAATCTGCCCATTCTTAGCTAATTGGAAGTCCAACTTCCAACCATCACTTGTTCTTCAAATTTTTATGGTAAGTACTACATATCATGGTAATGATCTCCTAGAAATTTCAGCTTCAAATTCATCTTTTATCATTTTCAAATAAATCATCAAAGATGATGATGAATAGTGTTCTTCATAAACTAACTTTTATTTCTTGATTTCTTTTGATTATTCAAGATATACTAAGGCTAGATAAGGGCTAAACAAGGCTTGATAAGTTCATACATACACCAAGGAAGGTATACCACTCTTGAAAACCAAGCTCTTAGTTTAAGTTTTGGTATTTTAGATGAGTTATATGGATTTAATGCATGTTTAGGACCTTAAGATTATGATTGGGATTTATTAAATGTGAAATTAGTTTAGATGAACGGAAAGACATTGCTTGGTCTTAGTTCATGGTTGAATAACATGTAAATGTTGTTTGGAGTGGAAACTATGATTATTGGATGGTTTGAAATTTGGAAATCATGTAAACATAGCCGTCGTAATGCCCGATTGTCGTTAGCCTTAAGAAACCGTGATTAGCAGTAGCATGAACACACTGTCCAGTCTCGGATTTTGCCATGAAAGGCTAGATTATGTTATAAGCTTCGTTTTGATATAAAGATCACGTGAAACGGACTTACGGTTTAGGATTTATGACTAAATTACTAAAAGTAGTTCGAATCCGTAAACAAAAGTTCGTAACTGAAATTGAACCCTCGTAAGCAATGTAACGTCATGGCGAATCTTGGTAAATAAATACTAGGGGTAAGAAGGAAGGTGTGAAAGAAAACCGTATGTCAAAAAGAGCATTTTTCGATTTATTAAAAATGTTCGAGTCAAGGTTAAACGAGAACGAACCCCTAAAAGACGACTCTTTTATAACTTTGGTAAAACGCTTAGAAAACGGGCGATAAAACTCGGAGTAAAATATTGGTTCGTAACGATCAACCTTAGAACTCATATGACTTAAGTATGTCCCAAGTATAAGTGCAGTGACATGTCGTATTAACGAACGAATGTCGGGTCGGATCAGTGATAATAAGTAATCCACTAAAAGGGGTATAACGAGATGACTCGAGAACGTGTTTCGATTTAAGTATAACTTAACGTTTAATATGTTAAGTGATTAATTCCGAATGCCTTGGCTATTTATAGATCACCAGGCTGAACCGGGACCCGCTACCACTACCCCTTACCGTACTCGACTACCAGGCAAGTTTCAATTCCCTTCTTTTAGGCTGTTGTTGTGATTGAATAAATATATATATATGATTGCTGATATACATATGCCATTGCATGCATGCCTACTTTCAAGTTGAATTGATATACTTGTTCCCTGAATGTTATTGTTGGCTTATAAGCTAGATAGTTATATATCAGTTATAAGCCGGTTATTATAAGACCCTCATAGAAGGGCGTATACATCTTTATTCATCAAATATAGACCGGGAGTCAATATTTCTTGATATATCGAGATTACCTCGGGAGAAAATATTTAAGTAAATATTTTCTATTATTTGGGCGATGAATATTATTTGAATATTCGTTCGGGACTAATTATTTTAACGATCCTTACTTCAAATAATTATTTGAATTTAACTATTCAACGAATAATACTTCTCAATATTCATTCAGAGTCGAATTGATTATCGACTATTATTTCGAATATTCTTCTAAAGATGAGACTGTTAGATGAATATTATTTGGATATTCTTTTAGATTATTATTTTATTAAATAAATATTACTTTCGAATATTCATTTAAGATATTAAATACTTGATGAATGTTATTTTAATATTCGTCTGAAGCTTGATTTAATTATCGAATATTATCTCGAATATTCCTTAAGGCTTGGATTACTAAATGAATATTACTTGATATTCATTTAGGATATTATTCATTAAATGAATATTACTTTTGAATATTCATTTAAATTTCCTAATTAATTATGATTATTACCTTAAATATTCTTTTCAGGTCTTATTAATTAATGAATATTGTTTTGAATATTCATTTAAATATTTATTTATTCAATAAATATTCCCCTGATATCTCTTCAGGGATTATTTTGAGAAATACTCTGATTAAAGATATTCTTTCATATTCCCAAATATTCTGTAAAATATTTTAATTCAATAAATATTCTCTGAATATTTATTCCATACTTAGAATAACCTCGATAAGGTTTATCTTCTTCGATCATTACAGAAAATATTTCGAAGTCATATTATTATTAATCTTGTATCAAGAAAGGTTCCCAGACATCATTCATCTTTGAGTCTATCTTCTTAATAATAAGGGAACCTTACTTGGAAAAATGTTATTTATCTTGTCGACTTCCCGGTCATAAAGTATTCCCTTCACCCGCAACTCGGGTGCTGTTGACTTATTAAAGTCGTTGTTTACCTTCTCATCTTTCGAGGGGTAAGATTACTGGAACAAGTTGATATCCATTACCAAGTAATAGCTTGGGAGATATTGGTAAATTTTCCTTTCCAACTAGATACGACTACTTTGTGGAGTCTTATCAAAAAGTCTTATACTTGGGGAAAGGGGGACGAACGTTACATTCAGAATCATGAATTCTATTTGAACTAGGAGTCGTGTAAGAGGCCGAGTAGAGCCGGTCCATCCCCTTGGCCCAACCGTTGGCCGGGGAGAGCTAGCAAGGCGGTATACAAGTAAAGCCGTCAGTTCTTCCTTCTACCGGTAGTAAATCTAAATTGAGCTGTACGATCTCGACTGATCATCAAGATTGGAACAGCGGGCGCGGTGAATACTCCATCATTGGTTCATCATCCAAATTCATTTATTTCCTGCAACATGATTACTGTTGGCAGAGTTGGAGAAGAGTCATAACTGGAATTGCAACCCTTTCTTGCAAGTTCCTCTTCTTATTATCGATAATAATATCTCGCTTACTTTGATGTAGCAGATATTTCTTCAAACAAATACTTTAAGTTACCTTGTAACTTCATCGTTCATATTATACTGGCATCATTTCCGTAAATGCATGGCATATGGTTTAAAAGATAGCTTTGAACTGTTTTAAATTATCGTTCAGTTATATATTTGTTGGTGGGCTTTCGCTCACCCTTGCTTTGTTTATATTATGTCACAACAACAGCTAGGACAGATGGCTCGCGTCAGGCGCACTCGGCGCAAGCAGGTTACCCGACCCACCGGACTACCCGCTGAGATGCTAGCCGCCATTGCTGAGGTAGCATAGTTAGACAGCTGTTGTTTCCTGTTTAACTATATGTATAATTAATGTAATCAACGGCAAAACGTTTAAACCTATGATGTTATCCTTTTGGGATCGTAATAACTTTTATTCGTAAACCCTTTAATGTAAGACTTATTTCAATTTCATCTCTGGGACTATAACTGTTGTGTGTGTGAGTGGTAATTATTGTGGGGTCACAGCATGTGATTTATTTATTATGGATGTAAGTCCGTAACCACCAGATTCCTGACCCCGGATCTGGGGGTGTTACACTGGAGGATGTCTTTAAGCGGATAGATGTTATTTTCCGTTCATTTTCCGTTCATTTTCCGTTCATTTTCTGTTCATTTTCTGTTCATTGTCACTTCTTTTCTCGTCGATAAATTTAGCACAATCAGATTGTTCTTTTGTTTCGTTACAAATCGTGATTATCATGTTGTTAGTTCTTGAAGAATTATTGTTCTTCTTATTCTGATCTTGAGATTTTTGCATAATCTTGAGATTTTCCCTGAATCATAATCTTGTTCTGATCTTTGTTTCTAAGATTTGTTGTTCTGAGCTTTGTTTCTGATACTTGTTGTTAATTTCTGGAGTTGATTTTATCTGAAATTCGTGTAAAATCTGTTTTCATCTCTTTGAACAGAAACTGTTTGACAAAATTACTCTTCGAAATCTTTTGAGTTTTTCTGAGTAATAAGCATGGCAACTACTACTGCTGTTCATGGAAATCAAACTACTACTGCTGTTCAAGGAAATCAAGAACTTCTAGTGTGTATTACATTCATCCATCAAATGCTTCTTCGACTCAATTAGTCTCGATCAAATTCAATGGTACTGGTTTCCACAATTGGAAACGATTGATGATGTTGACACTTTTTGCTAAGAATAAACTAGGGTTTGTCAATGGTACTATTCCAATTCATGAAGCTACTTCTGCGGACTACAAGTATTGGTCTCGATGTAACGATCTGGTGATTTCTTGGTTGATTTTTAATCTGGATGATACAATTGCGAAGAGTGTTCTGTTCTTGCCTACTACAAAAGACATATGGTCTGATTTGGAAGATCATTATATCTTGACATCCGTGCTATTGGAACGTCGAAAAAATAATTTAAAAAAATAGATTCATCATTCGGGACAAGACTAGTTAAAAGGAAAGTCCACTTTGACTGTTTGACCATTATAAAACCAAACCAAATACATGTAGGAATTTTTTTGAAAAATTACCGCATCACTAAAATCGTAATATCTTGACATCCGTGCGATTGGAACGCCGAAAAAATAATTTAAAAAAATAGATTTATCATTCGGGACAAGACTAGTTAATAAAATAAAAAAATATCTAATGCAACACTTCAGACAGCAAATGCAACACTACTGTTATCTAATGCAACGCTTCTGCAACGTCAGCAATTGTGGGTCCCACAATTGCCACGTCAGCATTGGTGGGCCTCCTGCCACGTCATCAGTGATGGGTCCCACATTGCCACGTCATCAGTGATGGGTCCCACACCTGCCACGTCATATGTTTTAAAAAATATATATCTAATGCAACACTTCAAACAGCAAATGCAACACTACTGTTATCTAATGCAATGCTTCTGCCACGTCAGCAAATGCCACGTCAGCATATGTGGGTCCCACTTCTACCACGTCAGCAATTGTGGGTCCCACAATTACCACGTCAGCATTGGTGGGCCTCCTGCCACGTCACCCTTGTGGGTCCCACATTGCCACGTCAGCAATAATGGGTCCCACACCTGCCACGTCATATTTTTAAAAATATATATATATCTATTGCAACACTTCAAACAGCAAATGCAACACTACTGTTATCTAATGCAACGCTTCTTCCACGTCAGCAAATGCCACGTCAGCATTTGTGGGTCCCACTTTTTCCACGTCAGCATTTGTGGGTCAGCAAATGCCACGTCAGCACATGTGGGTCCCACTTCTGCCACGTCACCATTTATTAAAATAAAAAAATATCTAACGCAACACCATCAGTTAGTGTTGCATGATGTGAAACACCGTGGGTAATATGCAACACTAAATTATATCTAACGCAACACCAGTTCAGCTCAGTTGCAAAAGACCTGATATGGGCTAAAAGTAAGCCCTAAAGACACATTTAATGTGGCATTAATTAGGCCAAGAATGGTCCAAACGTGGGGCCCACCAGGTGGGCCCAAAATACTAATTATAATATTAATTTCGTAATTAATATTGGGGGTAATAAACAACTCAGCAATAAGAGTTGGATAAGGATATTATTTCCACCAGACTTAGCCACCAAGGCATCCAATTGAATATGGAAACTGATTCCTACAAGGAATTGATCTAGAACCTTCCCCAAAGACTTGTCTACTAAGTCTCCTATTCCTACCATAATTCTAAGGCTTCTCAGCCTATATAAGGACCTGCTCCTTCACCCTCAGAACTACGTTGGCTTGATTCTCAATACGAGATACGTAGGCACTCTGTGAGGACCGATTAAAGTCTCGAACGCAGAAACAGCCATTAAAGCTCGAAGCTCAACCACCCTAGCATTAATTACAAATCGTAATCTAGTTTTTGATCCACAACATTTGGCGCCGTCTGTGGGACGAAAACATCAACCATGGTTCAAACACGAAGAACAACATCGACTGAGGCCATACCCCTTAGCTCTGCTCCACCTGCCGTCTTTGATCCGCTCATCACCGCTGAAGAAGGACAATTACCCCCACCAACAGGGACGGTCATTCAACCTCTAGCCTCTCAACCCTCAGGGACGATTCCCCATGTTGAGGGGACTTTACCCATGACTATCCCTCAAAGCCAAGAAACTAACCCTCTTCAGATGGTGGTTTCTCCTCTTGATAGCGCTGGTTGTGCGCTGCCTCCGGGGGTACAGATCCACACCACGGATCTCCCTTTGAATACCAACCCGATGTATGGGCTGCCTGACTATCCCCCTCAACACAGGGAACCTGGACCGAGAGGTCATGCCTTACAGATCCGAGATCGAGAGTACGATGATTACTCTGGTCCCTATACTGATGATTCAACGTCTGAGGATGACAACGATGATCGTGATGAAGCCCCGAGGAGGCGACGTGCTAGTAAAGAACCTCGAAGGAGGTCCCAAAGAATCCATGATGGACCTCCACAAACGGCTGAGGAAAGGATCAAGGCTCATGAAGCTGAGATCCAAAGGTTGAAGGATGATATTGCTGGAGAGCAAGCAAGGCGAAGTCTGATTCAACCTCCTCCAGTTACAGGGAGGATTCCCATTATAAATCTGGAGAGGCCCTCAAGGAGACAACGAAGGGCCGAAGCCCCGACTGAAAAATCGACAAGGGTGGAGACCCCCAAAAATAACCCTAGGGATCTGATGCCCCTTGGGGATCCTGATGATCCTACACCTCCGTTCACTGAAGAGGTAATGAATGCTCACATCTCAAGGAAGTTCAAGATGCCGATGATTAAGGCCTATGATGGAACGGGCGATCCCGCAAACCATGTTAGGACATTCTCAAATGCACTGCTGTTGCAGCCTGCGAGCGATGCCTTAAAGTGTAGGGCGTTTCCTCAAACCCTGTCTGGCATGGCTCAAAGGTGGTATAGCTGCTTACCTGTAAACTCAATTGGCTCATTCAAAGAGCTGAGTGCCGCCTTTGTCAGCCAGTTCATTAGTGGGAGAGTTCATGAAAAAAGTTCTGCATCCCTTATGTATGTGGTGCAGGGGAAGAACGAGAATCTGAGGGATTACCTCAAGCGGTTCACCAAGGAGATGCTGAATATCACTGATCTGGAAAATAAGGTGGCCATGGTAGCCCTGGAACACGGAACCACTGATCTCTTCTTTAAAAGGTCTTTGGCAAAACATCCTCCTGAAAATATGGCCGAGCTCCAACGGAGGGCCGACAAATATATCAAGGCTGAGGACAGCATGAAGAAGGAAACCACAGGAGGCAATGACAAGGGTTCTAATGATTCGAAGAAACGAAAGCAAGAGCAAGAGTACGATGCTAGGGACAAGTATCCCCGGACTAGCAAGGATTCCGAGTTACCACCAAAGAAGGGTTTGGGACCGAGGTTTTCTGATTATGCAAGGATCTTAGGAGTCAGATCTTGCTAGATATTGAGAAGGATAAAGACTTCCGATGGCCGAAGCCACTTAGGGGTGATCCCACGAAAAGAAACAAGGATCAATACTGTAGGTACCACCGTGATGTGGGTCATGATACAGATGATTGTAGACAGTTGAAAGATGAGATTGAGTTCTTGATCCGAAAAGGAAAGCTAAGCAGGTTCACGAAGAATGATGATCGTGGAACCCAAAGAAGGGACTATGACAGGAGAGACAATGACAGAAGAGATAACGATCGTGATCGTGATCGTAACCCACAGCCCCGAGGGCCAGTTGTTAATATGATTTGGGGAGGCCCGACAGCGGCCAGCACGACTCGAAACTCTCGAAAAGCGTATGCCAGAGAAGTAATGCACATCGTGGGAGATGCCCCAAAACGTGCTAGGACTGAAATAGTTATTGGGTTTGATGATTCAGATCTCGAAGGGGTAAAGTTCCCCCATGACGACCCGTTGGTCATAACTCCTGTGATTGGAAACTCGGAGGTGAAACGAGTATTGATAGACAATGGAGCTTCTGTTGATATCTTGTTTCACGATGCGTTTGTGAAAATGGGGTACACCGATTCTCAGTTGACCCCCACCAACATGCCAATCTACGGATTTAATGGAGTTGAGTCCAAGGTCGAAGGTACTATTCAATTGCCCATGACTATTGGACAGGAACCTAAGGAAGCTACTCAGATGCTGAATTTCCTTGTGATCAAGGCATCCTCAACTTATAACGCAATCCTAGGAAGGACTGGACTTCATGCATTCAAGGCTGTGGCCTCCACATATCATATGAAGATTAAGTTTCCAACCAGGAATGGTGTTGGAGAACAAAAGGGTGATCAGAAGATGGCAAGAAGTTGTTACGTATCCGCGTTAAGGGCTGATGGAGTCGGGGGGCAGGTACTTCCGATCGAAGACATGGATGTCCGTGGTGATGATGAACACTGAGGAAAGCCAGCAGAGGACTTAATACCTATTCCTCTGGAGCTAGGTGACCCTGAGAAGGTGACTTATATAGGAGCCGCTTTGAAGGAACCCCTGAAGGGCAAGTTGATAGCATTCTTACAAGAAAATAGCGATGTGTTTGCTTGGACAGCAGCTGATATGCCAGGGATTGATCCCCAACTCATAACTCACAGATTGAATGTCGATCCTAATCGGAAGATAATACAGCAGAAGAAGAGGAACTTTGCACCTGAGAGGCAAGAGGCCATAAAGCAAGAAGTGGAAAAGCTTTTAGAAGCTGGGTTTATTGAAGAGATTCAGTTTCCAGAATGGTTGGCTAACCCTGTGATGGTCAAGAAATCCAACGGTAAGTGGAGGATGTGTATAGACTTCACCGACTTGAATGACGCATGCCCTAAGGATTGCTTCCCTTTACCAAGGATAGACATGTTAATAGATGCCACAGCTGGACATGAGATGCTGAGCTTCATGGATGGTTTCAGTGGCTACAATCAGATTAAGATGCACAAGGATGACGTCCCTAAGGTATCTTTTATAACTGACTTCGGTGTTTTCTGCTATCTTGTTATGGCTTTCGGTCTAAAAAATGCAGGAGCTACTTACCAACGACTGGTGAATAAGATATTCGCCCATCTGATTGGAAAAACCATGGAGGTCTATGTTGATGACATGCTAGTCAAGAGCCTGTTCAAGGCAGACCACATTAAGCACCTCAGAGAGGCATTCGAAGTGCTGAGGCACCACAAAATGATGTTGAATCCAGCCAAGTGTGCCTTTGGCGTTGGATCAGGCAAATTTTTGGGTCTGATGGTTTCAAAGAGAGGCATAGAGGCCAACCCTGATAAGATCAAGGCGATCTTAGACATGGAGCCACCACGCTCTATAAGAGATGTGCAGAAGTTGACAGGCCGGGTAGCGGCTTTAGGAAGATTCATCTCCAAGTCTGGTGACAAATGCTTGCCTTTCTTTCAAGCATTGAAGAAAGTGAAAAAATTTGAGTGGACTCCTGAGAGCCAAGAGGCCTTTGAACAACTGAAGAAGTACATGGTTGAAGCCCCATTGCTGGCCAAACCTAGTCCCGGGGAGACTCTTTATCTATACCTGGCGGTATCTGAACAAGCGTTGAGCGCCGTTCTCATTCGAGAAGAGAAGAAGGTCCAGAAACCTATCTATTATGTGAGCAAGGTGTTGCACGGGGCTGAGCTGAATTACTCTCCCATTGAGAAGTTCGCCTTGGCATTGATAACAGCCTCGAGAAAGTTACGCTCGTACTTCCAGGCACATAAGATTGAAGTCCTGACGGACCAACAGTTGAGAAACATTTTGCATAGCCCGAAGGCTAGTTGAAGGCTAATCAAGTGGGCGATTGAACTTGGAGAATTTGACAACACGTATAAGCCTCGAACAGCCATTAAGGCTCAGGCATTGGCTGACTTCGTGGTTGAATGCACCATTAGCAACCAAGAAGTCGGGGGGCAGGAGATGATAACAACCCCTGAGAAGCAAGATAAAGATGGAGAACTTGTATCTGATCAGAAGGAATATTGGGTGCTCTATTTTGATGGAGCATCAAAAACAAAATCTAGTGGCGCAGGCTTAGTATTGCAAAGCCCCGATGGGTTCACAGTCGAATATGCTTTGAAGTTGGATTTCCAGACAACCAACAATGAAGCTGAGTATGAGGCCTTGATAGCTGGTTTAGGCTTGGCCAGAATCATGAGAGTCAAGAATCTCAAAGTTTGTGGAGATTCAAGATTAGTAGTCTCTCAAGTAAATGGTGAATTTGAGGCCAAGGATGAAACTATGGCAAAGTATCTGCGGGTTGTGAAAGATGTCATGACTCAGTTTGACGAGTGTTATGTAGAACACATCCCGAGAGAAGAGAACGTTAAGGCCGATGCCCTATCTAAGTTCGCTTCTTCCGAGATAGAAAACTATGCAGGGAGTGTGATAAGGCTGTCGCGTGCCTATCAAATAATAATATCTAACAAATCCTTCTAACTATGTAGTAGGGTAAGTCAGAGTCGATCCCACAGAGACAAACGTGTCAATCACCAGTTGTTCTCGATTCAATTCAGCCAAGCAAGTAACACAATAAATTATCAAAGATTATTAAACTAATTTTATACTAATGCAATTAATCAATTAACTAAAACTTCCAGAATTAAGTATCCCCACTAGCATGAATTAATACAATCGTGAATTCCCTCCCCAATCAATCGTATAATACTCAACAGGAAAGGTGCGCCCTATAAATTACCAATAACCTCTCTCGAGTATTAATGGCTTCTCTAAAATACAATCAAGCCTATTCTCATGGTATCATGCAATTTAGAGACATTAATCACAGCACCCGAACTTCCTAACAATCCGTTCTACCTATTCTCATGGAGAAGTTCATGTCCTCATTGGATAAATCACAACCATCTAAATCCAACTCTCGTTGATAAATAGACAATGGTTCAAACAATAAACATAATCACGTCTGATTTGTAATTGCTAATTAAAACAACTCAATAAGCAAGAGTAATTAAACAATCAAATTGGGGGAATTGGGAAAATCACACATCAATCATAACTAGGGTTCTACTTAACCCTAGATTAATTATCTACTCATACATAATTAAACTAATAAAACAAGAGATATAATATGAACACATAATATTATAAAGAATAGAGAAAAACCTTCAATCTTCAAAGAAAAGTGAAAAGCTATCTCCAATCTCTCTCTGTATATGTCTATACGTACGTATGTATATCCTTCTAATAATAATAATCTCTGATGTTTTTATATGTCCCTAATAAAAATATTTTACAAGTACGTTTCCAAAACTGAATAGATTTTCAAGGAAAATTCGTAGTTGACTTCTCTCCAGTAATTCTGGGCCGCTCCAGTTGTAATATGACATCTGGACCATCTTAGAATGATAGAAAATTTAATTATCTTCGCGTGGGCTGTTGAATCGCCCAATTCTGACTTGTAGAACTCGATATATGGCCCAAACAGTGAATTGCGCGTATGCTGCCCGATAAATCCGAATTTCCTTCTAATAAATCTCCAATTAAGCTCTTTATTCTCCAACCCTTCCAAGTTTAGGATTTCCTTGCTTCCTACAATAAAACATTAAAATCTATTAAATAAAAATCCAATTAAATGCAAAATACAATAAATATGAGGAATATAATCATGTAAAATATATATAAATATACATTCTATCAAACATCCCCACACTTAGCATTTGCACGTCCTCGGGCAAATAAAGAAATAAAAAATTATCCTAACTAACATCACTTTCGTAGATGACACGATTGCATTGAGCATATGCAACAAGCCGTTAAACCCCTAGGCAGCCCTAGTAGGACGAGTTTTGTCTCGTGAGGGTTTATAGAAGATGTACCCACAAAATCAAATATTTTCAATCACCAAGTCTCTCTAGCATGCAACATATCATAGTACTCCACACATTGCAAATCTCAGTCACATAACAACCTGAAAGTGTCTGAAAGTACAAGTACTCTCACTTTAAGCATCATTAACACAAAATAATCCAAGTATGCACACAATGTCTGGATAAACAAAAAAACATCATGAAATAGACCTCAAAGTCGCTTTCAGTAAGTAAGCATGCTGTGGATAAATATCTCACTTTACTCTCAATTCACACAAGTGTATAGGTGTAAGTGTTTCACTCAAGTTCAATCAATGTACATGCACTACCATATGCTTGGTTGTCCACCAAATCTCCACTACTTCGTATACATGCATTACATGAATCAAAAGGTATTTGTTAAAGGTTGTAACGAGGCTTAGGTAAAGGGTAGGATATCAAAGAAATAGGCTAACAAGTGGCTAAATTACTTGATAAACCAATAGAGCATAGTGTTCACTTCTAATTAAAGCACCCAACATGAAAAGTAGATCATGTAAAAGTTGAACAATCTTTCACAAGCATTAAACTTCAAGGCACATATACCATGTACTTCCCCTATTTCATATTGCACAAACAATGAACACAAACTCTACTTGATCTTCTTCTTGCTCATAATTTTTTTCCTTTTTTTTTTCAAAGTCAAGTCATTCTCCAGTAACCAAGGGCAGTGAAAAGTCACCAAAGTACAATTACACTTAATACCAGCACATGTACATGGATCGTCCCTTTCATATGACATTGCACTTGCCACCCATTGATCTCAAAGGAGTACCTAGCCTTTTCTCTTCTTTTTTTTCATATCGATTCCCACCAACTGAACACTTTTGCAAAAGAAATCCCCACACTAAATATTCACCAACCCTGAAGTTGAATCACTATGCTCTACCAGTAAATCAAGACATGAATAAATAAGTAGGCTCAAGAATTTTAGATTGGTGATATATGAAAGAAACGGATATTAGCTCAAGGGGGTTCACTAAGGATTATTTTCAGGGTACTGTTTAGGAAAAATAAGGTTAATCCTAGTGCCTTTATCATATTCATGCATACACATATCATGTAGTCTCAAAACGGTTTAAAACAAGTTCTAGAGCAACATGCCAATGATGAACATCACACAACAAAAGAAATGGATCGATATAAAATGTATCAATCATAAATTAGGCTCAAAATCTCACAGGGTGAAAGCATGCTTGACTCACTAAAATTGACTAAGAAGCATCTCAAGTTTTTAAATTTTCGCAAGCACAAACAAGGAATTACCAAGCATCAAATGATTTTTCATGAATGTGACACTCAGAATTAATCATGCGAAATTAATCTACACAATGTGTACTTACTTGCTAATATGCTTTTGAGACGAGGCAATTATATACAAAGTTTTTCTATTTTTTCATTTTTTTTTTGAATTTTACCATATATAATTTTTTTTTGAATTTTTTATACATTAAAAACGTATCCCCACACTTAAATGATTCATTGTCCTCAATGAATAAATATAATATATACATAACTAAAAGATCCTAAAAACAAATACAAAAATAAAATAAAAATAATATACAAAGAAAGGTTAAAATACTCCCCTAATAGAAGCTTGAAGTGTCCTTGAAAAATTGTATAAAATGGCCTTGCTCCTTGCTAAATTTTTGATACAGCCTTGTGTTTATTAATAACCAAATCAGCATTCAACACATTGAGATAGTTGGTGGAGTGGTTGGCACATTGTTTTCCACACCTGAGGTCAGGGGTTCAATCCCCTACTCCAACATAAATCTTTTTAACAAACAGTCCTGACCTGTGTAGCATGAGAAAAAGAACACGGAAGTGTAGTTTGTGGATTGGGCTTGGATGGGCCCAAGTGGGCTGTGCAAGCTCTCTTATGTTGGCTGATGCATGAAGATTTGGGCCAGAATTAATGGTCCGATGAATAAAGGCAGCAACTATGTTGGTGTGCAACGCATGTGACCCGCGAACTAGGCCTGTAGTGTGGGCTTGTACTGGACAGCAGATGGACTGGACTTGACTGGACTGCAACAGATGGGCTACACAAGCAGATGGGCTTGCAAGGAGAAGTGAAGCTCGTGTAGGAGCACGCAGAAGAGCGCACATCAGGCGTGTGAGATGAAAATCAGGATAAAATTTGAAGCGCGGGCATCACGAAAAAAACACACGGCCAACATAGAAAATTGCTCCAACATACAGAATTAATTGCACGGCCGTCATAGATTCAGTACGCCCCCCACACCTACATGTAAAGTCAGAGACATTCACACGGCCAGCATTATTCGCGCATGCCCAACATAGAATTTCTGTTCTTTTTTTTTCTTCATGCGAATTCACACGTCTGCTCCACAAAATACACTCCAAACATATAATTTCTGCTTATCATTTATTTCTTCTTTTTTTTTTTTACCTGAAACACTTCACAAAAATTCATCAAGGCACCTTATGGGAGTATAAAAAAAATAATAATAATAATAATTTAAAGTCCTAAAAAAAAGTACAAAAATATTATAGAATAATATATTATACTTACATACAAATACCTTGGGTTACCTCCCAAGAAGCGCTTTTTTTTTAAAGGTCATTAGCTCGACCTCATTATCAATCATTCTGAAGAAGGGATAGAAAGCGGAATATCCACTTTCATGTCAATCAGTTCACCAGCTCTATAATGTTTCACTCTTTGCCCATTCACCTTAAATGACTCTCCATAGGTATCCAACAATTCAACTGCAACATACGAAAATACCTTGCATACCTTGAACGGACCCGACCACCTAGAACGAAGTTTTCTGGGAAAAAGTCTCAACCTTGAATTAAACAGAAGAACTAGCTCCCCTTCCTTGAATTCTCTTCGTAATAACCCTTTGTCATGCCACTTCTTTGTTTTCTCCTTGTAAAGCTTAGAACTTTCATAGGCCTCCAAACGAAGCTCATCTAGCTCATTAAGTTGTAGAAGTCTCTTCTCACCTACTGCTAATATATCAAAATTCAGACCCTTGATAGCCCAAAATGCACGGTGCTCCAACTCAACGGGAAGATGACATGCTTTTTCATAAACCAATCTGTATGGAGTTGTCCCAATAGGTGTCTTAAACGCAGTTCTATACGCCCAAAGTGCATCATCAAGCTTCGTAGACCAATCCTTCCTTGATTTTGTGACCGTCTTCTCCAAGATAGTCTTTATTTCACGGTTAGAGATCTCCACCTGACCACTGGTTTGGGGATGATAAGAAAGTCCCACCTTATGATAAATTCCATATTTCTTCAACATAGCCTCAAAACGATTTTCGAGAAAATGCTTTCCTCCATCGCTAATTAAAATCCTTGGCACTCCAAATCTAGGAAAAATCGTCTTCTTAAAGAACTTGCTCACAACACGAGCATCATTAGTGGGTGATGCTATGGCTTCAATCCATTTTGAGACGTAATCCACAGCTACCAAGATATACCGGTTCTTAAAAGATGGAGGGAATGGCCCCATAAAATCTACTCCCCAAACATCAAAAAGCTCCACTTCAAGAATGCTATTGAGAGGCATCTCATTGCGTCTTGAAATATTTCCAGTTCGTTGACAACGATCACAAGAATGAACATATTGGTGGACATCTTTAAAAAGAGTTGGCCAGTAAAAACCGCACTGAAGAATCTTTGCAGCAGTTTCGTAGTACTTGCATGACCACCACTTGGCAAATCGTGACAATGCGAGATTATAGAAGCAATCTCATTGTCCGGAACACATCTTCTAATAACTCCATCTGCACAAGATTTATAAAGAAAAGGATCATCCCAAAAGTGCTTCCTCACATCATAGAAAAACTTCTTCTTTTGTTGCGATGAGTAGCCATGAGGAACAGTACCACTAGCTAAGAAATTAGCTATATCAGCATACCAAGGAACCTCTATCCTTGCAAGAGAAAGTAGATGATCGTCAGAAAAAGAATCATTAATCGGAATATTTTTACCATCATCCTCATCAAAAGTAAGGCGTGAGAGATGATCAGCAACCACGTTCTCAGCCCCTTTCTTGTCTTTAATCTCTAAGTCAAATTCTTGAAGAAGTAGAATCCAACGAATCAAACGAGGTTTAGCATCCTTCTTACTCATCAAATATCTCAATGCTGCATGATCCGTGTGAACAATAACCTTCGAACCAACGAGATAGGATCGAAATTTTTCCATAGAATACACCACTGCTAGCAATTCTTTCTCCGTTGTTGCATAATTAATCTGAGCTCCATCCAAGGTCTTGCTTGTATAATAAATAGCATGAAGCTTTCCATCTTTCCTCTGACCTAAGACTGCACCAATAGCTTGATCACTAGCATCACACATGATTTCAAATGGTAATTTCCAATCCGGTGGTTGTATGATTGGAGCAGAGACAAGAGCTTTCTTTAACGTTTCAAAAGCCTCAACACAAGCATCATTAAACACAAAAGGTACATCCTTACCTAAAAGCTCAGTTAGAGGTCGAGCAATCTTCGAAAAATCTTTAATGAAACGGCGATAGAATCCCGCATGACCAAGAAAACTTCTTATCCCCTTGACTGAAGTAGGGGGTGGTAAGCGCTCAACAACCTCGACCTTGGCTTTATCAACTTCAATGCCTCTTTTTGAAACAACATGACCCAAAACAACTCCCTCTTGTACCACAAAGTGACATTTTTCCCAATTGAGAATTAGATTAACTTCTCGACATCTATGAAGCACCTTCTCTAAGTTATGTAAGCATGCATCAAAAGAAATTCCACCAACTGAGAAATCATCCATAAAAACTTCCATAATGTCTTCAATGAAATCTGAGAAAATTGCCATCATACATCGCTGAAAGGTGGGAGGAGCACAACATAGACCAAACGGCATTCTTCGGTATGCAAATGTACCATAGGGACATGTAAAAGTTGTCTTTTCTTGATCATTCGGATGTATAGGAATCTGGAAAAAACCTGAATATCCATCTAAGAAGCAGAAGTAAGAATGTTTCACCAACCGTTCAAGCATTTGATCAATAAAAGGGAGAGGAAAATGATCTTTCCTTGTGGCTTTATTTAATTTCCGGTAATCAATGCACATTCGCCATCCTGTAACAGTTCTAGTAGAGATAGATTCACCCTTATCATTCTTCACCACGGTCATTCCTCCTTTCTTCGGCACTACATGTACCGGACTAACCCACTTGCTGTCTGAGATTGGGTAGATTATACCTGCATCAAGAAGTTTTAAAACCTCCTTTTTGACCACCTCCATCATATTAGGATTGAGTCTCCGTTGAGGCTCAATAGAAGATGCTTGCTCATCTTCTAGAATAATTTTATGCATGCAGAATGATGGATTAATGCCCTTAATATCATCAATGGAATACCCAATAACATTTTTATATTTTCTCAAGATCGTGAGCAATTGCTCAATTTGAATGTCATCAAGCTCAGAACTAATGATGATAGGATATGTTTCATTAGGGCCCATAAACACGTATTTCAAAGATGCAGGTAGGGGTTTCAATTCTACCTTAGGAGGCGTGGAACTCTCCTTGACTTCCTCATGATGTAGGACATTAGAATGTTCAAGTTTAATTGTAGGTGTTGCATCCAAGAGCTTCTGGTAACCCTTACATTCTTCATTTTCTTCATCCATGTTACCATCAAGAACAGCTTGAAGTGGATCCTCATATGATAAAATTTTGGCTTTTATGTCGATCACTTCTTCTAGTGCATCCACCCTGTTTACAGTCTCATCCGTAGAAGGATGTCCCATTGTACTTTGCAGCTTGAATTCCATCTTCTCGTCGCCTACTTCGAAAGAAATTCTTCCATTTTTCATATCAATGATAGCTCCAGCTGTTGCTAAGAAAGGCCTCCCAAGAATGATAGGAATATTTGCATCTTCTTCCATTTCCATGACAACAAAATCACATGGAATATAAAACTTTCCTACCTTAAGGGGCACATCTTCAAGAATTCCAAGTGGAAATTTCACACTTCTATCTGCCAGTTGTAGAGAGATACGTGTGGGTTTTAGTTCACCCATCTGAAGTTTTTCACAAATTGATAAAGGCATCAAACTGACACCTGCTCCAAGATCACACAAAGCTCTTTTGATTTCGACATCCCCTAGCTTGACAGGAATAGAGTAGCTACCTGGATCCGCTAACTTTTTTGGAAGATCATTTTGCAAGATGGCACTGCACTCTGCCGTTAATGAGATGGTAGGTCTTTCTTCAATTTTTCTCTTCCTTGACAAAATATCTTTAAGGAATTTCGCATAAGAGGGCATCTCAGTAATAGCATCCATGAACGGAATATTGATATGTAGCTTCTGCAAAATTTCAAGGAATTTACCATACTTCTTCTCTAGCTTAGCTTATGCCAACCTTTGTGGAAAAGGAATAGGTGGCACGTATGGTTTAAGAGGAACAACTTCTGATTCTTTTTTTTCTTTTTCTAATAAAACAAGAGATATAATATGAACACATAATATTATAAAGAATAGAGAAAAACCTTCAATCTTCAAAGAAAAGTGAAAAGCTATCTCCAATCTCTCTCTGTATATGTGTATACGTACGTATGTATATCCTTCTAATAATAATAATCTCTGATGTTTTTATATGTCCCTAATAAAAATATTTTATAAGTACGTTTCCAAAACTGAATATATTTTCAAGGAAAATTCGTAGTTGACTTCTCTCCAGTAATTCTAGGCCGCTCCAGTTGTAATATGACATCTGGACCATCTTAGAATGATAGAAAATTTAATTATCTTCGCGTGGGCTGTTGAATCGCCCAATTCTAACTTGTAGAACTCGAGATATGGCCCAAACAATGAATTGCGCGTATCCTGCCCGATAAATCCGAATTTCCTTCTAATAAATCTCCAATTAAGCTCTTTATTCTCCAACCCTTCCAAGTTTAGGATTTCCTTGCTTCCTACAATAAAACATTAAAATCTATTAAATAAAAATCCAATTAAATGCAAAATACAATAAATATGAGGAATATAATCATGTAAAATATATATAAATATACATTCTATCAGAGTGTTTACTTCCAGGTCTTGAAGGCCCCGACTATCGACTCGAAATTAGTGGCACCAATTGATATGGGAAGCTGTTGGATAGATCCTATCAAAGCTCACCTAGAAACAGGATGGCTCCCAGACAATGCCTTGGAGGCACGAAAACTTTCAGTAAGAGCATTGAGATACACTTTGATTGAGGGCATTCTGTACAAGAGGTCGTTCGTCATCCCATACTTAAAGTGTCTAAGAGGCAAGGGAAGAATTGGAGGAAGTTCATGAAGGTATTTGTGGGCAGCACTTGGGGGGCAGAGCCCTAGCTCACAAAATAACTCGTTTGGGATTCTACTGGCCAGAGATGCTGGCCGATGCACAGGATTATGTCAAGAAGTGTGACAGGTGCCAGAAGCATGCTCCGATTGTCAGTCAGCCGCCTTAGATGTTAACGTCAGTCAGTTCCCCCATTCCGTTTGCAATGTGGGGGATGGACATTCTTGGTCCTTTCCCTATGGCATCAGCACAGAGGAAGTTTTTGATTGTCGCCATTGACTACTTCACCAAGTGGATTGAGGCTAAGCCTTTAGCCAAAATAACCACCAAGCAAGTTTCCCAGTTCTTTTGGGAGAACATAATCTGCAGATATGGCATCCCATGAATCCTTGTGACTGATAATGGGACACAGTTCAATAATGAAGAATTTAAGAAGTACTGTGAGGAGAATGCTATTGAGCTTCGTTTTACCTCAGTAGCACATCCGCAAGCAAATGGACAGGCTGAGGTGGCCAACCGGATCATCCTTGATGGACTTAAGAAAAGGGTTGAACGCTCAAGGAGCACTTGGGTGGACGAGTTACTGCCTATACTCTGGGCTTATCGCACTACTTGCAAGGTGACCACGGGAGCAACCCCGTTTCTGCTGGCTTATGGAGCTGAGGCAGTTGTGCCACTGGAGATCATGCATGCATCACCTCGAGTTGAGGCATTTGAACCTGAGACAAATGAAGAAGGTATGAGGCTCGCCCTAGATCTGATTGATGAAGTCATGGACGAGGCAAACGCCAGAAATGCGGAGCATCAAAAGAAAGCATCCTTCTATTACAACCACAGGGTTAAGGAGAGGTTCTTTCAGCAAGGTGACTTGGTTTTGAGGAAGATCGAGGCTTCTGGAGTTGGCCAGAAAGGAAAACTAGCCCCAAACTGGGAAGGGCCGTATCGAGTTAGGAAGACGTTGGGACGAGGATCATATAAGTTGGAGACCTTGGACGGGGTTGAGGTGCCCCGTACTTGGCATGCCTTGAACCTCAAGATTTATTATGTCTAAGCTGCCTCTGCAAGGATGTAGTTTTTTATTTATCTAGTATGAGAAGTAGAAATAAGGTTCGATGAAACCATCCCAGGGTTTGATGCCCCGAGTAGGACAATAATGAGTTGTGTAAGGGTTGAACCCTTTTTGAGTTATTAATGCAAACTTGTTTTCCATTTTATGATTCTATGTTTTGTTTATGTACCAAGCACCTGTTGAGTGTGAGTCTAGGAAGACCAAGTACCGAAAATAAATGAACATACGAATAAAACAAACAAGTGCATAAATAAAGACCCCGAAGGGCCAACAGTTAGGGTTACATCATTTAAGCCAAATAAAAGTTTAGTCACAAAGGACCGTGATTGAAAGACTAGAAATAAAAGCCGCATACGGCTAAGCTAGGCCATGCAAGGCCCGAAGCGATCCCAGCTACTCATCCGAGGAATCCTCCTCGCCGTTCTCCTTTTCATCAGTCTCTTCCTCGCTACTCTCCTCCTCGTCACTCTCTTCCTCAGAGCTTTCCTCAGCATGGCCCTTACCCGGTTCGGCTACCGCCACTGGTGGAGCTGTCACTTCCATCGCCTCAACCTCTTCCTCCTCGGAAGATGAGCTATCTTCAACTACCCTGTTTGGGGGGGCTGCTTGGCGAACTACTCTCCCCTTCTGCACGGTCATAGGCCGTTTCCCTCGAGGATCCGAGGAAACTGAGCCATCCATAGTTGCTCGGACACCCCTCGAACCGGAGCCGGAACGGCGATGACTTCCCCTAGAACCAGAGCCCGAAGCCTGAGCTACTGGGTTGGCCCCGGCGCCCGAAGCAACTTGACAATAAGGACTTGGAAAGTCCCTCGGGAAAACCACAGTAGGGTGCCTCTTACTCACGGCATTGATGGCTCGATCCCAGCCAACAAACATGATACCTGGGCGTACTTCATCGTCATGCTTATCTATAAGCTGAAAGAAATCCTCAGACTCCTGGTAAGCTTTCACCACTAGCTTGCAGTCTGCTGCCCTTTTGTTATACAAGGAGTCATACTGTCTCTGGAGAGAATGAGCATCAGCTTCAGCCCGGTTGGCCCTGGACTCCAAGTCTTGGCATTTCTCATCAAGAGTTGCTTTCTCCTTCTTCAAGGCCACATTCTCATCTCGGTATGTACGACCTAGCCGAGTGCTAGCCTGAAACTAGGCATTCGCCTGGAACAAAGAATCAATGAGACCATTATAATCACAAGTTACGTGAAAACACTACGTCTAGGATGAAAGGTTGGAAACCTGATATAGGGCTTGAGCTCCGAGTTTCTCCACTTCATCAAATTTGTCCCCGGCAGTTACTGTCAAAAGGTCGGGGGGAGTGATGCTGAACTTGGACCAATCCAAGGCTGACTCTGGGCATCCCAAGACAGAATCTTGCTCACAAATCCCCCAACCAGGGATGAAGGGGGTCTTGACTCTCCCGTCAGCATTCCGCGATCTCTTTGAAGAGCATCCCGACAGGAACTGAGGGATCTTCGGCCCAGGTTGAACGCAAGCCGCCTCGGCTTTCTTGATCAACCTTCTAGTAACTTTCGGCTGGTTCTCGGGTCGACTGTCGATCTCCTCAGCAACTGAAATGACAACAGAAAAGATATCGGAATAAGAACAAACAGAGTTCATAATATGTAGATAAAAAATTACCATCGGCAGAAAGTAAGCTAAGGCCAGCTTCTACAAGTCTCTTCTCGGTTAAGAAAACTTTGTAGTGAGTACGGCCATCGTCAGCGAGTAGTCTATCACGATCAAGAAGCTCATTCTCGTCAAGATCACATACAAAGTGCGTAGCATCATGCACTTCCCCAAAATTAGACATAAAGAATTAGCCCCAGTCGCCACCACGCCATACCAGAATCACGAACTCTCTGTCCCAGTTGTGATGGGAATCTGGGAATGAAAAGGCATTCACAATATGTGGAACATTGGTTCTATGCTGAATAGTGACCCATCCCTTCTGAATCTCAGAAGAATTCTTGGTGGCGAATATACTCCGGAACATTGTAGTAGTTGGTTCAATACCTAGATCTCGGCATCTCAGCATAAAGATGATGATCACCCGCCATGCATTGGGATACAATTGGCAGGGGTGAACCTGAAGCTCCGCTAGGAGCCTTATGATGAACTGGTCTACCGGGAATCTCAGGCCTGCTTCAAGGGCACCCTTGTAGACACATAGCCTCTCTGGGTGCCAATTACAGGTTCTATCAGCTAAGCCAGGAAGGCAAACCTTGATCGCGTCCGGGAAGCCATATAACTCCTTAATCTTTTCGACATCTTCCTTGTCGAACTTGCACGGACTATGATACACAGCTAATTCAGAGTTGTTGGGAAATGCATCCCTCATGGTACTCAACAAGTCAATTAAAGAATCAAATCGACGATCAATATATTTAGGGGGATTCAGTCGAAGATTACCTCGCAATGTTTTGGCCAAAGTCCTCTTGGCCATCGCCTCGGACATATAGAATGACGAAGCTGGAGCGCGATCGCCATCTGCCATCTTGGGCTCGAACTTGAAGCTAGAACTTGAGAGTTTTAGAGCTTGAGAGCTTTAGAGAGAATTTTAGAAGTAAGAAGAAGTGAAGTGAATGAAAATGAAGGCTCCCCCCACTCTTTTATAGAAGAGGGATGACCTCTTATATCAGGTTGAAACACAGCCTGGTTCGTGTTTGCAGGTCATCTATCGTTCATATACATAAAAAATGGAGTTCATCTGCTATATCCGGCAATAATTATACCAGTATGTATGATTCCGGGAAAGAAAAGAAGGATTTACGTGAAGATATAGAAATAAGCTGTGCCAAGGCACTCATCTGAGCTTAAGGAGCTAATTACGTTTAAGGAAGATAAAACACTATCAATTAGTCTTTGCTAATAGAGAGACTGATTATGCTCTGAAAGGAGGTATACAACATCCAAATGTCAAGGACGTGATTCAAGAACGAGACTCCAGGCATTGCGAAAAGCTCCGAGAGGCACGACAAAGCAACCATGGAGCACCTGTCAGGCAACCAGGATCTCCTGGCAGTCGACCAGGTGCCATGAAGAAGCTCTGGCCGACCATGATCTCCTGGCAGCCGACCAGGTGCCATGGAGAGGGTCTGGCCGACCAGGATCACCTGGAAGCCGACCTCCTAGCACCTCCTGTCAGTTGGTCGGATCGTTTGATGGTTCTGTCGAAGGTTTCTTACTTTCTGAAACGAACATCGACCTCCAATTAGACATCGTTCAAGCATCGATTAGCACCGTGTAGTGCCGTCAAATGCCATTCAACGTCGTTTAACATAGATTGAAACGTCGTTTAAACACTTCCAGACAACTTGGAGCACCTGGCAAGCGAACAAGGAGCACCTAGCAGGCAACCAGGATCTCTTGGCAGCCGACCAGGTGCCACAGAGAGGGTCTGGCCGACCAGGATCTCCTGGCAGCCGACCAGGAGCACCTGGAAGCCGACCAGAAGCCACGGAGAGGCTCCAGCTGACTTCCCGGTACCCATCTTGGCACCCCCCATCGTTTGATAGGATCGTTTGATGGTTTTGTTGAAGGTTTCTCACTTTCCGTGACAAACATCGACCTTCGAATTAGCACCATATAGTGCCGTTTTATGCCATTTAACGTCGTTTACACAAACATTGAAACGTCGTTTAAGCATCGTTTGACATCATTAAAGTCAACCTGGATCTCCCATCAATCTGCCGGCGATCAAGAAGCACATGTCAGGCGATCAAGAAGCACATGTCAGGCGATCAAGAAGCACATGTCAGGCGATCAAGAAGCACATGTCAGGCGATCAAGAAGCACTTGACAGGCAACCAGAAGCACCCGGCAGGCAACCAGGATCTCCTGGCAGCCGACCAGGATCTCCTGGCAGCCGACCAGGAGCACCTGGCAGCTGGCCAGGACCCTTGTCGGCTGACTCGCTGCCCGGAAGAGGTTACAATTGTCCCGAATCTCCTCCGTTTAGTGCCGTTTAGCGCCGTTTAGCGCCGTTTAGTGCCGTTAGTGCCGATAACACCGATAGTTTCGTTAGCACCGTTTAGTGCCGATTAGCACCGATTAGTGTCGTTTAAGCACCGTTTAATGCCGATTAGCACCGTTTATTGCCGTTTAGCACCGTTTATCGCCGTTTAGCGTCGTTTAACAACGTTTAAACGTCGTTTAAGGCTGTTTAGTGTCGTTTAGTGCCGTTTAGCACCGTTTAGGGCCGTTTAGCACCGTTTATCGCCGTTTAGCGTCGTTTAACATCGTTTAAACGTCGTTTAAGGATGTTTAGCACCGTTTAGTGTCGTTTAGTGCCGTTTAGCACCGTTTAGTGCCGTTTAGCACCGTTTATGCCGTTTAACGTCGTTTAAACATTGTTTAAGCATCGTTAAGGCTGATTAGTGCCGATTAGCATCGAATTAACATTGTCGTGAACGCGTCGGTCGCTCCACGCTTTACATAAAGACAATACTCGTGAAACACTAGTGTACAAAGATGAACCCTGACCCAAGTCTCGAAAAAGTCCGTTAAAACTTCAAGGAAAACCTGATCAGTTTTCCTAGAAGTTGGGGGGCAAATGATATGGGCTAAAAGTAAGCCCTAAAGACACATTTAATGTGGCATTAATTAGGCCAAGAATGGTCCAAACGTGGGGCCCACCAGGTGGGCCCAAAACCCCAATTATAATATTAATTTCGTAATTAATATTGGGGGTAATAAACAGCTCAGCAATAAGAGTTGGATAAGGATATTATTTCCACCAGACTTAGCCACTAAGGCATCCAATTCAATATGGAAACTGATTCCTACAAGGAATAGATCTAGAACCTTCCCCAAAGACTTGTCTACCAAGTCTCCTATTCCTACCATAATTCTAAGGCTTCTGAGCCTATATAAGGACCTGCTCCTTCACCCTCAGAACTACGTTGGCTTGATTCTCAATACGAGATACGTAGGCACTCTGTGAGGACCGATTAAAGTCTCGAACGCAGAAACAGCCATTAAAGCTCGAAGCTCAACCACTCTAGCATTAATTACAAATCGTAATCTAGTTTTTGATCCACAACAAGACCCAAAATTTCTATCTAACGAAACGCTTTCTGTGCAACGCTTTGTAAAAAGGGTTGCGTATGCTCACTTATGGCGTAGTGGACTCAAGTTTATTCGCTTGAGCAACAACTTTCAGATCTAAAACAAAGCACTCAAAGTGTTTCTGAATTCTTCACTTATATCAAAACACTTTGGGATAGCTTAGCTGATACACATCCTTTACCTACCTGTACTTGCAACAATTGCACCTGCAATGTTACACAAAGGATAGTTCAGAGACAACAAGAATAGAAGTTACTTCAGTTTATGATGAAATTAAATGAGAATTATGCTGCAGTTCGAGGAAACATTATTATGATGCATCCATTGCCTAATGTGTCACAAGCTTATCGGTTATTTGCTCAAGAAGAGAGGCACAAAGAGCTTTCTCAAGGAAATATTTCTGAATCTATGGCTTTTATGGCAGATGAAAGAAGATTTTCTAACTCAGATGTTACTAGAAGTGGTATGATTTTTGGTGGTTTTCATGCTAAACCTAATTTCACTTCTACAAACTTTAAGCAACAAGTAACTGGAGCTGGCAATAAAAGGTTTATTGGGAAGCCTGGATCTCATTACTATTGTACACACTGCAAAGTACCTGGCCACAACATAGATAGATGCTTCAAGGTTCATGGCTATCCACCAAATTTTAAGGGTAACAAAGACAGAGTTGCAGCTTTTGCACATACTGATGAGACTTCGAATGTCACAGAAGACTCTCAAGATGATTCTTCTACTCCAAACTTCACTGCTGAACAGTATAATCAGATGCTTGATTTTTTCAATAAATAGCAATTGTCAAATGTTGCTTCTACTTCTGAATCTGAGAATATAGATCATGCTGCTCTTTTGGAAGGTAAAGCTTGTTTGCTTTCTTGTTCTAGATCAACTTGGCTCATTGATAGTGGAGCTACTGACCACATAAGTCCCAGTCTAGATGATTTTGTCACCTATTCACCTGTTTGTGCTTCTGACAATTCTATAACTATACCTGATGGTTCTAAAATACAAGTTATGCACACTGGTACAGTGGTTTTGAATGACAAAATCATTTTACATAATGTTTGCATGTACCTCATTTCCATTTTAAACTGATTTCAGCACACAAGTTGTGTAAAGATCTTAATTGTAAAATAATACTAAGTTCTGATACTTGTTTCCTTCAGGACCATTCACAGAAAGGTCCTCCAATTCTTCTTGGTAAACTAAGTAATGGTTTATATAGTGTTGAGGAATCACAGATAAAGATGCAGAATCCTTGTCCCTCTTCACAATCTTCTGTTGATAAAGCAAAGAATTCTTCTTGTCTACTCTCTGCTGTTGATAATGCAAAATTATGGCACATCAGACTTAGTCACATGCCTTTTCCTCAAATGAAATTGCTGCTGCCTTCTTCACTCATTCAGTCTTTTGCTGAAGATCACATTTGTCAAGTCCGTCCTCTGGCTAAGCAAACAAGGTCTTCTTTTCCTACTAGCACTATTAAGACAAATTATGTTTTTCAGCTTATTCATATTGATGTTTGGGGTCCATATAAGACCAAAATAGAACTGGTTGTAATCAATTTCTGACTATCGTTGATGACTTCAGTCGTTTTACTTGGGTACATCTTCTTAAGAATAAGGCATATGTTGTTCTTGTCATGGAAAATTTTCTCAATTATGTGGAGAATCAATTTAACACTTTTATGTGTTAGATCTGACAATGCATTGGAATTAACTGAAGGTTCTCTTAAGATTTTATATCAACAAAGAGGTATCATAAATCAGACCACTTGTGCTTACTCTCCACAACAAAATGGAGTTGTGGAGAGGAAACATAGACATTTGTTAGAAACAGCCAGATCCCTATACATTCAATCTAAAGTGCCTGCTAAGTTTTGGAGTGACTGTGTTTTGTGTGCTACTTATTTGATTAATATGATACCCTTGACAAGTATCAATCAAGCCACTCCTCACTTTAAACTATATAAAACAAAGTCTTCATAAGACAATTTGAGATCCTTTAGCTGTCTTTGTTATGTGTCTACTACCAAAGTTAATAGATCTAAGTTTGACTATAGAGCTACACCTTGTGTATTTCTTGGTTATCCTCCACATACTAAAGGATATACAATTCTTGATTTAGCCACAAACAGAGTTTTTATTTCCAGAGATATTGTGTTTCATGAAAAACATTATCCTTTTCACTTACTTCATTCCAACTATTCAAATTTATATGATACATCTGATAAGTGGATTTTATATCCACTTGGATCGCTTAATTTCGGCTTAAATTGATTGTCTTGGGCTCAAGTTGTTGTAGATTTGATGTGTTTTGCTTAGTTGTGCAGGATTACGAGAATGTTGACTAAGGTGGATGCTTTTATAATTTTTTGGGAATTAATTGATTTAAATTCGGATTTTCGAGAAGGGTTGTGCAGTTTATACTGTTTTGGCCATATCTTGAGTTCTAGAAGTCCGTTTGAGGCCCGTAAGTAGTCCACGCGAAGATAACGAGATTTTCTATCATTCTAAGATAGTCCAGAGGTCCAATTACGTGGGGAGTATTCCAGAAAATCTGAAGAAAAGTCAGCCACGAAATTTCCTTACAAAACAGAATCAAATTAGGAAACGTATCTTGCAGAAATTCTATTATAATTCTGTTTTTGTATTTTCTTGCTGGGCAAGACTTGTAGTGCCTATATAAACACATCATACCTTGTAATTTGGATGAGATTATTATTATTGTAACGTAAAACTGCAAGAGAGAAAAGTGGAGAAGGATTCAAGCTCGGTGACAAGCAAAGATCTAGATCTACTTCATCTTCTGTATACTTTGGATTATAGATTTGTTTCTCAACTCTTATTTTAATTAATATTATTGTTTCTTTCTTTCATATCTTGTTAATTATTATGTTTTCATCAAATCCCATGACGATAAATAGTTCAATTATGGGCTAAACGTTGTCATGGGATTCTAACGGAGTTATTTATGGAACTTAGTATCTTGATGCTATAAAGATCTGTGTGCGATGTGAAATTGAAATCCTCGTATGGTTAATCTTAATGCTTTTAGATGCGTAGCTAACATCTAAATTGAATTGTTAATCTCTTGTGAAGTGAAAGTGGATCTTGAGATTTAGAACTTGCCATGCTAGCATAGGTTCATAATTGATTGTCAATATGATTTGTGGTGTGAGATGAAAATACTTATACTACCCTATGTGATCTTAATGGATAACCTGTTCTTCAACCGTTATGTTTTCAAATTCTATAGACATATAGGGTCTAAGCATAATTGGTGTCTATTCATCTTCTATCTCTTTTGTGGATGTATGTTTAGTTTGGTATGCGTATGCTGACAGGTAGCGTATACTGGTTTCGTGTTATCCGATCAGATATCAAAATCATTGCATATAGAGATTAAAGGCGTCAGATCTAAGGGAAGTATTTAATGAAGTTGGGATCCCATGTTATTCTCATATTAGTAATTTGAATTCAATCTCATTAGTTAATTTAATTTTTAGTTTAAAATTTGCATCCTAGTTTAATTTAGTTAATAAAAACCAAAATTGTTATTTGTCTTAGCAGTGGATTAAAACTAAACATTGTTGCATAGGCATATTTACTGATTGAAACTTAACCAGATCTCTGCGGAACGAACTTTAATTATATTACTTGTGACTACGTGCGCTTGCGTAATTTTGTGCTAACAAGTTTTTGGCGCCGCTGCCGGGGATCATCGGTGTTTTGTTTAGTGTATGTGCTTGTCATCAGTGGTCGTTAGCGTTCACTGACTCGGATTTCTTACTTAGTTGTTTGTTTCGTGGTGTTTCAGGTACTTGAACGTGTATGCGAACACGTTTGCAGGCTCGTAAGGAAAAACTGGCAGAAGACGGTCTTGTAGTAGATAATCAGAAAGAGGAATTTGAAACTACTGTAGAGATGGCAGACTTACCAGCAGCAGTTAAGGCTTTGAAGGACTATTCGCAGCCGAAGATTACTGACATACAATCTAGTATTTTCAGGCCAGCTATTGCAGCGAATAACTTTGAGATCAAGCCGAGCACAATTCAGATGGTGCAGAATTCGGTTCAGTTTGGGGGTGCTTCGACAGAGGATCCTAATATGCACATCAGGGACTTTATCGAGATCTGCGACACTTTCAAATTTAATGGTGTGTCGGATGATGCTATCAAGTTGAGGCTTTTCCCATTCTCCTTAAGGGATAAGGCTAAGGGCTGGTTACACTCTCTACCAGCTGGTTCCATTACTACATGGGATGATCTTGCTCAGAAGTTTCTTACTAAATTCTTCCCTATGGCGAAAACTGCAGCAATAAGGAACCAGTTAACTCAATTTCAACAGCAACCTGGCGAATCTTTGTGTGAAGCTTGGGAACGTTATAAGGAGATGCTACGAAGGTGCCCTCATCATGGCATGCCTGATTGGATGGTTATTAATGGTTTCTACAATGGGTTGGGAGCACAGTCTAGGCCGTTGCTAGATGCAGCATCTGGTGGTGCTCTATGGGCGAAGAGCTATGAGGAAGCATATGATCTTATTGAGATGATGGCTGCTAACGAATATCAAAATCCAACACAGAGGCTTTCTCAAGGTAAGGTAGCAGGTGTTCTTGAAGTTGACACAGCTTCAGCTATTGCAGCTCAGTTGAAGGCTCTTTCGATGAAGGTGGATTCTCTTGCTAATTATGGAGTTCAGCAGGTTGCCAGTGTTTGTGAGTTATGTGCGGGCGCACATGAGACGAATCAGTGTGCTATCTCTTCTGAATCAGCACAGTTCGTAAGTAATTTTCAGAGACCTGCTGCACCAGTACCAGCCACCTATCATCCAAGCAACAGGAATCATCCTAATTTCAGCTGGAGCAACAACCAAGGTGCTCAACAACCTCAGCAACCCTATCAGCAGTTTCAGGGGCAGCAAGCAAGGCCATTCAATCAAGGTTATCAGCAGCAGTATGCTCCAAAGCAATCATATCAGCCTCCTGGATTTCAGCAGCAACAGCCCCAGGCTCATGCGGGGCAATCTTCTAATGAAAAATCAGATGATGTGTGGATAGCGTTAAAGAACCTACAAGCTGGTCAGAAGCTCTTGGAAAATCAGATAGGACAGATTGCAAGTGCCTTACTTAATAGACCTCAAGGAACTCTTCCTAGTGATACGGAAGCAAATCCAGGTAGGAGGGATAGCAAAGAACAGGTGAAGGCTGTGACTTTGAGATCGGGAAAAGTTATAGCAGGCCCTAAAATAGCAGTCGAAGCTGATGAAGATGTTCAGAATCAGCAGGTTGAAAAATCTGTAGTGCCCGAAATTGCTCAATCTGATTTGGGGGCTGATCAGCAAGGTGGTGAAGTAGAGAAGAGCAAGGAACCTGTTAAAAATTCTGCGGAGCAGTCTACAAAGAACACTCAGATCTATCCTCCTCCTCCTTATCCTAGAAGACTCCAGAAGCAGCAGTTGGACAAGAAATTTGCTAAGTTCTTAGAGGTGTTCAAGAAGTTGCAGATTAACATCCCCTTCGCCGAAGCTCTTGAACAGATGCCGAGCTATGCCAAGTTCATGAAGGGGATTCTTTCTCGTAAGTTGAAGCTTGAGGAATTAGAGACCGTTGCTCTTACGGAAGAGTGCAGTGCTGTGCTGCAACAGAAATTGCCTCCAAAACTAAAGGATCCTGGTAGCTTTACTATTCCATGCACTATTGGTAATTTGTCTTTTGCGAAGTGCTTGTGTGACTTGGGAGCTAGCATCAATCTCATGCCCTTGTCAGTCTATATGCAACTTGGTCTACCGGAACCAAAGCCTACCAACATCTCTTTGCAGTTGGCTGATCGTTCAGTTACATATCCTAGAGGCATAGTGGAGGATGTGTTGGTGAAAGTTGACAAACTCATATTTCCTGCTGATTTTGTTATCTTGGATTTCGAGGAAGATAAGAAGATTCCCATAATCTTGGGAAGACCATTCTTGGCTACGGGAAAGACTTTGATTGATGTGCAGAAAGGGGAGCTCACCATGAGGGTGCAAGACCAGAATGTCACTTTCAATGTTTTTAATGCAATGAAACTTCCCTCAGATGAAGAAGAATGTTTGAAGGTGGATTGGGTTGATTCTGCAGTTACTATGGAAGTGGAGAAGTTGCTTAAGTCAGACTCTTTGGAAAAAGTTTTAGTTGGTGACTCTGATTTTGAAGATGAGGAATTAGCCGAGCAACTTCAGCAGCTAAATTCAGCCCCTTGGAAAAGGAGATTTGATTTGCCTTTTGAATCTCTTGGGTTAGGAGAACGGAAAAATTCAGAGGGGCGCCTGAAACCATCTATTGAGGAAGCTCCCACACTTGAACTCAAACCACTTCCGGAACACTTGCGGTATGTTTTTCTTGGTGATGCATCTACATTACCTGTTATTATTGCCTCTAACTTGTCAGCCAGTGCGGAAGAAAAGCTTTTGCGAATTTTGAAGGAATTCAAGTCAGCAATTGGTTGGACTATAGCTGATATCCAGGGAATCAGCCCTTCTTATTGCATGCATAAAATTCTGCTAGAGGAGGGAGCTAAGCCTACTGTTGAGCATCAGCGGAGACTTAATCCGATTATGAAAGAGGTGGTGAAGAAGGAAATTCTAAAGTGGCTTGATGCGGGTATTATCTATCCTATCTCAGACAGTTCTTGGGTGAGCCCGGTTCAATGTGTGCCAAAGAAAGGAGGCATGACAGTTGTTGCTAATGAAAAGAATGAGCTCATCCCTACTCGAACAGTCACGGGGTGGAGAGTTTGTATGGACTATAGGAAGCTCAACAAAGCCACGAGAAAAGATCACTTTCCTCTGCCATTCATTGATCAGATGCTAGATAGGTTGGCGGGACATGAGTATTATTGCCTCCTTGATGGTTATTCAGGCTACAATCAGATTTGCATTGCTCCGGAAGATCAAGAGAAAACCACATTCACATGTCCTTTTGGTACCTTTGCTTTCCGACGGGTTTCTTTCGGACTTTGTGGTGCTCCCGCCACTTTTCAAAGGTGCATGATGGCTATTTTCTCAGACATGATTGGCTCAAATGTGGAGGTCTTCATGGATGACTTCTCAGTTTTTGGTACTTCATATGACGAGTGCTTGCATAATCTTGGCTTGGTTTTGAAACGTTGTGTGGAGACTAACCTGGTGCTTAATTGGGAGAAGTGTCACTTTATGGTGCAAGAGGGAATTATTCTTGGGCACAAGGTATCTGGTAGAGGACTTGAGGTGGATAGGGCTAAGGTGGAAACAATCGAAAATCTTCCTCCACCTATCTCTGTAAAAGGAATTCGCAGTTTTCTTGGTCATGCGGGTTTCTATCGGCGATTCATCAAAGACTTCTCAAAAATTTCTAAACCCTTGTGCAATCTCTTGGAGAAGGATGTTCCTTTCAAGTTTGATGATGAGTGTCTTGCAGCTTTTGAGCTCTTGAAGAAGAAGTTGACTACTACACCAGTCATTACCGCACCTAATTGGGAGGAGCCGTTTGAACTTATGTGTGATGCCAGTGACTATGCTGTTGGAGCTGTGCTTGGTCAAAGGAAGGAGAGAATTTTTCATGTGGTTTACTATGCTAGTAAAACTCTCAATGATGCACAGCTGAACTACACTACTACGGAGAAGGAGTTGCTAGCAGTGGTCTATGGTTTCGAGAAATTCAGGTCTTATCTGCTTGGTACGAAGGTGATTGTGTATACTGATCATGCTGCAATTCGATATCTTATGTCGAAGAAGGATTCCAAGCCTAGATTGATTCGTTGGGTGCTTCTCTTGCAAGAATTTGATGTGGAAATCAAGGATAGGAAAGGCACGGAAAATCAAGTAGCGGATCATCTCTCACGCTTAGAGGACCACGGTAAGGAATTGCATAACAAATCTCTTATTAATGAATCTTTTCCAGATGAGCAGCTGTTTGCAGTGCAAGATGAAGAGCCATGGTTTGCAGATTATGTAAACTATTTGGTTAGCAATGTTATTCCTCCAGATCTTTCGAGTGCTCAAAGGAAGAAGTTTCTACATGATGTGAAGTGGTACCATTGGGATGAACCGTTTCTCTTTAGACAAGGAGCAGATCAGATGATCAGACGATGTATTCCGTATAGTGAGACGGAGGGTGTGTTGCGAGATTGCCACTCAACTGTTTATGGTGGTCATTATGGTGGAGAAAAGACAGCGGCTCGTGTGCTTCAAGCAGGTTTCTATTGGCCTTCCTTGTTTAAGGATGCTCATCAGTTCGTGTTGAGATGTGATCGTTGTCAAAGGGTTGGCAATATTTCTAAAAGGAACGAGATGCCTCTTAACATGCTTCTTGAGGTAGAGATCTTCGATGTCTGGGGGATTGACTTCATGGGACCTTTTGTCTCTTCATGCAACAATCAGTACATCTTGCTAGCTGTGGATTACGTGTCTAAATGGGTCGAGGTTAAGGCGTTGCCGACCAATGATGCAAAGGTGGTATTGAATTTCTTGCATAAGCAAATTTTTACGCGTTTCGGAACTCCACGTGCTATAATAAGTGATGAGGGAACTCACTTTTGCAATCGCCAGTTTACTACGTTGATGGCGAAATATAATGTGACGCATCGTGTTGCCACTGCTTATCACCCTCAAACGAATGGCCAAGCTGAAGTTTCTAACAGGGAGATCAAGAGAATTCTAGAGAAAGTGGTGAATCCGTCTCGTAAGGATTGGTCATTGAAGTTGGATGAAGCTGTGTGGGCGTATAGAACTGCCTACAAAACTCCTCTAGGTATGTCTCCGTTTCAGTTAGTTTATGGGAAAGCATGTCATTTGCCTGCAGAGTTGGAACATAAAGCATATTGGGCGTTGAAGAAATTGAATTTAGATATCACGGCTGCGGGTGCAAAGCGGTTGCTTCAGTTGAATGAACTTGAGGAATTTCGTGAGCAAGCTTACGAAAATAACAAGATGTATAAGGAGAAGGTTAAGAGGTGGCATGATAAAAGGTTGGTACCAAAAGCATTTTTGCCAGGTCAACAGGTGTTGCTATTTAATTCTCGCCTCAAGCTTTTTCCGGGAAAACTCAAGTCGAGATGGTCAGGTCCCTTTATTGTTAAGACGGTGTATCCACATGGAGCTATTGAAATTTATGAAACAACACCGGATCATGCGTTTAAAGTGAATGGACAGCGGTTGAAGCATTACTATGGCGGGTCGTTTCAACGCGATAAGGTTTCCGCCGTTTTGACATCTACTTGATTCGGGAGAAGAACGTCAAGCTAATGACGTAAAAGGAGCGCTTCGTGGGAGGCAACCCACGCTCTTGTATTTTGTTGTATTATTGTTTCTCTCTTGAAAAAAAAAAAAAAAAAAAAAGAAAAAAAAAAGAAAGTGTTGTGAGTGTTGAAAAAAAAAAAAAAAAGAAAGAAAAAAAAAGAGAGAAAAGAGTGTGAAAAAAAAAAAAAAAAAAAAAAAATTGTTGTTGTGAAAAAAGAAAGAAAAAAAAAAAACAGCAAAACAAACAGATTGGAGCTGTGCTACCTGCGCCACAAGGCAAGGAGCCTCATGTCACGCAGGCAGGTGTCGCGCATCTTGCGCCAGCGCGCCAGTGGCGCCGTGTCACGCAGGTTGTACCTGCGCAACAAGCGTCGTGGCGCAATCAGCCCTGTAACGCAGGTTGAACCTGCGCAACAGGCCTCAGCGCGCAGTCAGCCTTATTTTCTCCTGCATTCCTTCGAATTTTTGCCCCTAAATCTCAAATCTTTCATTCTTTTTACCCCTTTTCTTATCCTATATCCTAATGTAACTACAATTCTAAACACTACCATCCCTAAATCCTATTCTACCTTAAATTCAATCCTAAACATCCCCAATCCTATTCTACATATAATTTCATCCTTATTACATCTCCTATATATATACATACACCCATGCCTACACAAACACTTCTATATTACCCAAACTTCTCAACTTTCATCCATTCATAATTCGAAGTTTTGGGGATTAATCTAGCAATTTCACCTCTTTGATTCAATTGGGTAATATTTTCTCTCATCTTTTATTTGAATTTGTGAATTTTGCAAATTAGGGCTCTTGAAGTGTGTAATTTGGGGGTCTTTGTTTGGTGAATTGTGTGGAGATTGTTGTTCTTTGCTTGATATTTGTTGATTATGGCTCCTAAGCGACCACGATTAGTGGGAAGTAGTAGTAGTGCTCGTCCAGCTTTGGATGAGAACGATGTGGTGGGGGATGGAGTGAAAAAATTCGTGAATGAGGATGCTAAAGCGGAGTATGGTAGGTTGGTTGTCAAGGGGGTTATTCAGGAAAGGAGGCTTGTGCCACGTAATAATGCGGAGATGGAGACTATGATTAGTGAGCGGGGTTGGACTTTATTTTGTGAGTTTGCTAATGATGCCCCATTGAATGTGGTGAGGGAGTTTTATGCTAATGCTTCGATAGCAATGAATAACTCCACGATTGTTAGGGGCCAGAAGGTGGATTATTCGCCTCGTGCGATTCGTACTTTGATTAGGCAACCGCCTAAACCTAGAGGTGCTACTGATTGGGGGAAAAAGACTAGGGATGAGGTTGTTCTTGATGCAATCATTGGTGAGCTTTGTATTCCAGGTACGGAGTGGAAGTGTAGAGTGGGTACCACCGAGAAGAGGACTTTTCCGGCGGCATCATTGTCTAAGTTCGCACGGGCATGGTTCTACTTCATCAGTTCTAATATTCTGCCATCAACCCATGTGACCGATGTTACTGTTGAGAGAGCTATTCTGCTATGGGGTATTCTCCGAGGTGAGTATGTTGACCTTGGGTATCTTATTAATCAAGCTATTCTTCGGTATTTGGGCAGTAATTCATCGGCTAGTATTCCTTATGCGTCTATCATTGCGTACTTGTGTGATGCTTCGAAAGTGAAATGGTACGAAGGTGAGCCAGTGCATAAACCTATGTCTTCCATTAATGATGTTACTATTGACCGGATGGGGGAGTGGTCGGGCGGCATTCCTCATCTTAGGGGTTTAGGCTTTATAGTTGGTGATGCTGGTGGTCAGGGAGCGGGCGCTCCGCCACCTGTTCCTAGGGCACCAGGAGTAGCGATTGCAGAACCTCAGCGGCGAATGGTGGATATGTCTGTCTTCGATACTTATTTTCGTCGAATGACTAGGCGGTTGGATGTTATGCATGTTTGCAGTCACCAGTATTCCGAGGACATGGCCGTAGCTTTGGATGCAGCTTTTCAGTCACCAGGTACTGCTGTTCAGTGGCCTATATATGGAGCTCGGACTCCGTATCCTCCGCCTGATTCATCTGATGAGGATGACGAGGGTGACGATAGCGAGGACGAGTAGGTATGTTTCTACTATCCCTTGTAGTTACTTCCATTCAATGCGGACATTGAATATTTTAAGTTTGGGGGTGGTTTGAGGGATTAGTAGTTGTTGTATATATGTGTTCATGTAGGATATCATGTTTTGCATGCTTAGTAGTAATTCATTCATGTTATGTTCGTATTATCTACGTTTGTTTCATGTAGGACATTCTGTTTTTGTTTCGTATACCATGTGAGTTCATTCTAGTTTCATTTTCATAGCATGCATGTTTCATGATCCCTTAGAACGAGCTAATTCTGATTGGTAGGTAGGTGTCTAATTGAGTGTGATAATGATGAGTAGAGGGTTGATTTATAGTTTCTATGAAATTGACTTGCATGCTTCAGAAACAAAATCTTTTCACGGTTTCATTGGGTGCTTTTGGGCTAGGTTGAGATCATGCTTGTTTGGATGTTTTGAGATTTAATCACTTGATTATATTTAGAATTTTCGTTATTCCCTTGATGGTGTAGGATCACTAAAGTCTAAGTTTGGGGGAAACCAAGAATTTCATGCTTAATTGTAAATAGTTGTCAATAATGGCTAGGCGTCAAATGGCTAGTAGCCGGCTCATATTTATATGAGTAGTCTAGGGTTGGAATTGAGAATTCTCATTCCAGATTGCATAGAAAAAAAAAAGAAAGAGAAAAAAAAAGGAAAAAAAAAAAAGAAAAGATCAAAAGTGTCAATTGTTTATATGCAAAATTAACCAGGTTGAGCTCTTTAATACTCGAGCAATTAAGTTCGCGGGGACTTTGTGCCTAGTGACCTAAGGCTTTTATAGTCTGGGATCCACTAACCCAACGCTCGCTACATGGGTATTATTGTATAAGCCTTTCGGGGTCTCATCCATTGCACGGTTAAATAAGCATGCTTGTATATTATGTGTCGTAGTTGTTTAGTAATAAAAGCATGAATTTCTGTCTACCTTGGATAAGGATGGAGGTGTTCTTAGGTTATGAAGTGTCTACAGTCTATTCTATTTATAAACCTGTGATTGTCTTGACGAAGAGCATGTATGATTTTTGACCTAGTTTTGGGAGTATTTCTGATGAGCATTGCACACACGCACGTTTCTGTTCATGTATTGTTAGTATACGGGAACTTGGTCGAGCTCTATTTGGATTTAGTTGCATTCTCTAAGATATTTGCTTGCTCGTTGGTTTTGGTTAGTTTGAAGGGGATCGTTGCATTTTTCATTCTAGTTGCATTCATGCATTGCATTGCATTAGGTTAAATGGATTTTGTGGGTACATTCGCTATAGGCCCTCACGAGACCTTACTCGTCCACTAGGGCTGCCTAGGGGTTTAAAGGGCTTGTTGCATATGCCAAATGCAACCGTGATCACCTACGGAAGTGGTACTAGCTAGTTAGTTAGTTGTAATTGTTTATGCTTGAGGACAAGCATCGGTTTAAGTTTGGGGGTGTGATAAGTGGATTTTATATCCACTTGGATCGCTTAATTTCGGCTTAAATTGATTGTCTTGGGCTCAAGTTGTTGTAGATTTGATGTGTTTTGCTTAGTTGTGCAGGATTACGAGAATGTTGACTAAGGTGGATGCTTTTATAATTTTTTGGGAATTAATTGATTTAAATTCGGATTTTCGAGAAGGGTTGTGCAGTTTATACTGTTTTGGCCATATCTTGAGTTCTAGAAGTCCGTTTGAGGCCCGTAAGCAGTCCACGCGAAGATAACGAGATTTTCTATCATTCTAAGATAGTCCAGAGGTCCAATTACGTGGGGAGTATTCCAGAAAATCTGAAGAAAAGTCAGCCACGAAATTTCCTTACAAAACAGAATCAAATTAGGAAACGTATCTTGCAGAAATTCTATTATAATTCTGTTTTTGTATTTTCTTGCTGGGCAAGACTTGTAGTGCCTATATAAACACATCATACCTTGTAATTTGGATGAGATTATTATTATTGTAACGTAAAACTGCAAGAGAGAAAAGTGGAGAAGGATTCAAGCTCGGTGACAAGCAAAGATCTAGATCTACTTCATCTTCTGTATACTTTGGATTATAGATTTGTTTCTCAACTCTTATTTTAATTAATATTATTGTTTCTTTCTTTCATATCTTGTTAATTATTATGTTTTCATCAAATCCCATGACGATAAATAGTTCAATTATGGGCTAAACGTTGTCATGGGATTCTAACGGAGTTATTTATGGAACTTAGTATCTTGATGCTATAAAGATCTGTGTGCGATGTGAAATTGAAATCCTCGTATGGTTAATCTTAATGCTTTTAGATGCGTAGCTAACATCTAAATTGAATTGTTAATCTCTTGTGAAGTGAAAGTGGATCTTGAGATTTAGAACTTGCCATGCTAGCATAGGTTCATAATTGATTGTCAATATGATTTGTGGTGTGAGATGAAAATACTTATACTACCCTTTGTGATCTTAATGGATAACCTGTTCTTCAACCGTTATGTTTTCAAATTCTATAGACATATAGGGTCTAAGCATAATTGGTGTCTATTCATCTTCTATCTCTTTTGTGGATGTATGTTTAGTTTGGTATGCGTATGCTGACAGGTAGCGTATACTGGTTTCGTGTTATCCGATCAGATATCAAAATCATTGCATATAGAGATTAAAGGCGTCAGATCTAAGGGAAGTATTTAATGAAGTTGGGATCCCATGTTATTCTCATATTAGTAATTTGAATTCAATCTCATTAGTTAATTTAATTTTTAGTTTAAAATTTGCATCCTAGTTTAATTTAGTTAATAAAAACCAAAATTGTTATTTGTCTTAGCAGTGGATTAAAACTAAACATTGTTGCATAGGCATATTTACTGATTGAAACTTAACCAGATCTCTGCGGAACGAACTTTAATTATATTACTTGTGACTACGTGCGCTTGCGTAATTTTGTGCTAACAACATCACTTTTCTTACCTGCTATGACTAGCAGTGATCCTAGTTCTTATTTTGATAGTCCACCTCCTGCATCAACCACTGGTACTAATACACCTAATTCATCTCCTTCTACATCCTTTATGAATTCACCTTCTACATCTCAATCTTCTTCTCTGGATTCATCTCAGACTTCTTCTCTGGATTCTTCTCATGATTCAACCCATATTACTGACATCTCAGTTCCTATTAGACATTCCAGTAGAACTATTCAGCCTCCAAAATATCTTAAGGATTATCAATGCAATCTAAGCACTTCAACACAATCATCCACACATTGGTGTAATTTCTTCTTTACACATCAATATCCTGATTCTCACTACGCTTTTCTTAGTAATAGTATTCCTCTTACTGAACCTAAATCATATTTAGAAGCGGCTAGTCATCCTCTTTGGAAAGAGGCTATGGACAAGGAAATACAAGTTCTTACTAATAATAAAACATGGAATTTAGTTGATTTACCTCCTGGTAAGAAAACAATAAGTTGTAGATGGGTGTATAAGGTGAAACTCAAAGCTGATGGTACTCTTGAGAGATGCAAAGCCAGATTAGTAGCAAAGGGTTTCACACAAAAATATGGTATAGACTATGAAGAAACCTTCTCTCCTGTGGTGAAAATGAGCACTGTTAGATGCATTATTGCCTTAGCAGCAAGTAAGAAATGGACTTTACATCAACTTGATGTAAACAATGCCTTTTTACATGGTGATTTGGATGAGAGATTTACATGAAAGTTCCAGAGGGTATTCTTCATGCTCCTAACCAAGTCTGTAGATTACAGAAGTCCTTGTATGGTCTTAGACAGGCTTCAAGAAAGTGGTTTGAAAAGCTTATGACTGAACTTCTGCAACAAGGTTTTAGTCAGTCCAAAAATGACTATAGTTTGTTTATCCACAAAGACAATGGTGACATAACCTTGGTGACAGTCTATGTTGATGACATTATTGTCACAGGCAACAATATGTCCAAAATTCAAGCTTTAAAAGATCATCTTCATGTTACTTTTAGTATTAAAGATCTTGGAATTCTACATTACTTTCTTGGACTTGAAATTTCATATACTTCAGAAGGTATTGTCCTTAGCCAAGGAAAATTTACTAAAGAATTGCTGGCTTTAGTTCCTGATGATTTATCACAAGGTGCAGTAACACCACTGCCTTTGAATCTCAAATTACAAGCTATAGATGGTGCTTTGTTGGATGATGCAGAAATATATAGATCTTTAGTTGGAAAGCTTAACTTCTTAACCAATACAAGACTTGATTTGACTTATACAGTTCAGCTGCTGAGTCAATTTCTGCAATCTCCCATAATTCCACATTACAAAGCATTGTTACATGTATTGAGATATGTTAATCAGTTTGCAGGACAAGGAATTCTTCTTCAGGCTTCTGATTCTTTAACTCTGCAAGCCTTCTCAGATTCTGATTGGGCATCATGTCCTGATACTAGAAGATCTGTGACTGGATATATTCTTTTGTTTGGAAACTCTCCTATTACATGGAAATCAAAGAAACAGTCTACAGTTTCTAGGTCTTCTTCTGAAGCTGCGTACAAAGCTATGGCTTCTGCAGCTTCTGAAATTACATGGATAGTGAGGTTATTAGAAGAGCTTGGAGTTACAGATTTAAAGCCTATTCAACTTCACTATGACAATCAATCTGCTATCCACATAGCTAAGAATCCGGTTTTTCACGAGCGCACTAAACACATAGAGATTGATTGCCATTTTACTCGAGATAAGGTCCTAGAAGGTCTTATTCAGTTGACATATCTTCCTACAAAGAACCAGCTGGCAGATTTTTTACCAAGATCCTTCCCTCAACTCACTTTCAAGATTTGTTATCCAAGTTGGGATTGCATTCTCCTTCGGTTCACACACCTCCCAACTTGAGGGGGGCTATTGACAATACTAGTACAGTTGCTGACGTGTAAATAGTTTTATTCATATTTTCTGTAATTTCTAATATATCAAGTTGTTAGTTTAGCTGGAAGTTAGTTAGAGTTTTCCCTCCAAATAGATTAGTTTGAATACTATATATATATAGATTCAGTTTGTACATTCTTCTTCAATCAATGGAAATATGAGTTTCACAGTTTTATAGATTCTATCGGTCCTTGTGAACAATAGCAGCTAATTAATGATGTTCTCTACTCCCTGGTGCAAAAAATCATACAACCATGCTAATGCCATCCGCCAACAACATGTTGGTGCAGTGGTTGAGCCACTGGCCTCCTTTGAAGGAGGTCAGGGGTTCGACTCCTGCGTGTGCGTGAGTTTCTTAGTTTGTATTAGGTTTCCTTTCTGTATTTGTATTTCTGTATTTGTAATGGCCGGGGTTCCTTCGGAAACAGCCTCCCGGGCATGGTCTGCGTACAGCTACCCTCCTCAGACACCACTTTGAGTGGTATTATAACTGAGTAAGCTAAGTTTTTTTATGCTAATGCCATCCATGCTTGTTAGACGTAGTGGACGTCTTTCAATGCTACAATTATAGTAATGTTTCTGCTAAAATCAACATTGTTGTGGTGGAATAAACTGCTACTGTAGCTTTAAGTCACGGCCTTCACCGGAAACACATACTCCTAATTAACAAAACGATGAATTTGTTATCCCAAAATTTTTTTAGTCCCCCGCTAAAATATTTGAGGCCACTATTATCATTCCCAACTTTTTTTATTCTTCAACTCTCTCAGTGTTTAATCTGCAGCCAGTATAATTCCCATGCTGACAACCTAACTTCTTCAAGATTTCTTCTGCTTTTGGAGTTTCAGGAACAAGTGTACATATAAACACCCATGCAATGCAAGTATGCAACAACTGCAATTGCTATTAACGGAATGTTTACCCACAAAAAAAAGTAGGGAGGGAAATAAGAAGTTCTCTAATATTAGTTTTCAAATTTTATTAGTTTTAATTTTGTTCATATAATAAAATTCATTCCATTTTAATTTATGGAATTTATCAAAATTTATGACATACTAATATTTTGGAAATATGCATGTTTGTACCTGCAGCTTGACATCAATGATTCGAAAACTTACCTAAAATATGTGTGGCAACTGGCAAGATGATAGATTCGAGCCGTAATGTTTAATCCAAAACTGAGATTTGTCCTCCTCCTAGTTTTTGATACGATCTCAATTACTTACTATGATTAGGTTTAAATAAGATTATTTTTGCACACGTGACACGATTAGGGTGACCTCTTATTAAAGAGAGCTAGGGTTAAGAAATTAAAACTAGGAAAGAAGCAGAAATTGCCTTTTAATACGTCATCGTACATCGTATTAAATTTGTATCTCCAAATGATAACGCTTCGGTAGACAACCAAAGCAATGTTATGACCTTACCTTTTTTTTCTTTTTCCTTCATTTTTTTTTTGCTAAATAGTTATGACCTTAATATTGTTGCTGCTTCTTTTCATACAAGCTTATATCCTATATAATGTAAAAGGATTATTTTTAATACTTATTATTTTATTAATTTAATAAAATTAAAACACAATGTAATTATTTGTCGATGATAGTCGATACAAATCATCAAACAACTTGTATGCATCAAACCAATCCATATTAAAATGGTAGGGAGAACAAAACTTAAAATAAGATAGATTTACCTTATCTATGGTTCCACTTAACACAAAAGCATAAGTCTTTTCCTGTTATTCATTCTAAGGACAAAGATGAGAGAAATGTATTATGAAGTGCAGCGAAAGATGAGACTGAATAGAGAGAACAAAGAAGCAATCAGTATATTCAAATTATTTTGATGTCGTGTAGTATAGTTTAGGTTTGCATAGGAAATTGGAAAGAGAGGAGCACATGGGTCACGGGTGCTTTTGTTCTTTGAAAAGCAAGAAGCAAAAGTAATGGCATTGCCTGTAATTTCGTTAATTAGCAAGGGCAGTTTTCTAAAATGGCCAACAGGAATTATTATATAAAGTTGTTGAGTTTTTATGAGTCCAGCCCATTCATACTCAACATTTTTCCTTTGTGCATTGCAGTTTATTCTAATCATTGCAGTTTAATGGATACGAGTTTTGTCCCGGGAATTCCCTTGTTTCGACGATACAGATAAGAGATTATCATTCCCTTACTATTATAGGCATTCATTCTTACTGGGGTTGATGATTATTTGTATTCCTATGGAGTGTCTCGCCTTCCTGTCTGCTCTTCTAATTGCTACACAGTTGGCGTTTACTGCTGGATTTGCATTTCTTCTGGTTAAGCAAAAGCTCACCGGCTACACCATTAATGCTGTCTTTTTGTTAAGTCTTGGAGCCGTAGCTCTTGCATTTCATACTAGCTCTGACCGTCCTGCTAATGAGTCCAATAAGAAATACTTTTCAGGCTTCTTTATGACTCTTGGAGCAGCCGCATTGTATGGATTTATACTACCAGCAATAGATTTAATGTTTTGATCGTCCTCTGGCAGCTGTTCTACCTGGGAGCCTGGGAGCAACAGGAGTCATTTAAGGATCAAAACTATATAATACATCGTTATTCCGAGCTCAAACTCCCTTGCCTCTCCTGAGATATACCGTAAAGTCATTTAGAATTAGGAATGAGCATGATTCGCCTATTGTTATTCTAGTAGTCCTGAGATATACCGTAAAGTCATGGTTCACGAGCATGCCTATTGCGCAAACAACAGTGGCAAAGAATGACATAACCAACTGCATCTCCATGAGTAGGGAATAATTTATGGGCTGTTTAGCCTTCTTGCACATTAACTCGATTGCTGGTAGTATAAATCCATACAATGCGGCTGCTCCAAGAGTCATAAAGAAGCCTGAAAAGTATTTCTTATTGGACTCATTAGCAGGACGGTCAGAGCTAGTATGAAATGCAAGAGCTACGGCTCCAAGACTTAACAAAAAGACAGCATTAATGGTGTAGCCGGTGAGCTTTTGCTTAACCAGAAGAAATGCAAATCCAGCAGTAAACGCCAACTGTGTAGCAATTAGAAGAGCAGACAGGAAGGCGAGACACTCCATAGGAATACAAATAATCATCAACCCCAGTAAGAATGAATGCCTATAATAGTACAGGGAATGATTAGAGCAGGTTTAATGGATACGAGTTTTGTCCCGGGACTTCCCTTGCTTCGACGATACAGATAAGAGATTATGATTGGGATAAGAGGAAAGCCAGCTGTTTCTAGAAAGCTTGACAACCAAACTCGCTTTCCCCCTTTCACAAAGTACAGTAGTCGCGGCAGTTGAGGACCACCGCAATCACCTAGGCTTAGCATCAAGCAATTCAACAATAGGAGGAGTCTCTTCTTTGCTTTCTGGCATTATAATTGCGAGCCTACTGCCACTGACAGAGACCATGGCAGTTCTATTCTTCCATGACAAGTTCAAATCTGAGAAGGCGATTTCTCTAACTCTTTGTCTATGGGGTTTCATGTCCTACTTTTATGGAGAGTTTCAAAATACTAAGAACAAGAAGGAAGCTTCAAATCTTGATCCGTCACAGTAACACAGTGCAATTTACGTTGATCTTGCACTATTAGAACCGGTTTGTGTACTTGTCTTGGATGTTTACTGAAATCTGCAGAACAAAATTATCTTGGATGTACTAATTTGAAATTAGATGCATCTTTGAAATATTAGTATTAGTAATGACTAGAGATTTTAGAAGCTGTTAAGTTTCAGAGTTGAGAATTGCTTAGCTATTATTGTCAGTTCTAGCAGTATTTAGTTTTTTAACAAGTCCGCAGTTTAGTTTCAGCTTGTTCAGGTCAGGTCTCTCTAGTAGTTGCTGTTTGGTTGTTCAGCTGATCTCCAAAAAAATATTAGTAATGACTTGTACTGAACCTTTAACTCTTTGGTCATATCAAATATTTTCGGAGCTCTTTTTACACACCAGCAAAAGCAATTCATCCCTATTCCTTCTTTTACTTAAAACTCAGTCTTTTTTTTCCTGGTAATTCGAAGTAGAATGATATTTTTAAGACAGCTTCTGAGCACTCCATGACAACAATTGTCTTCTGATGCCCAGAGACACTTAAGAGAAAAATCGGTAAGTCTTTGCCTCAATTATGATCTGCCTTAACCCTCCAATAGGTGATAAAATCATCAGCAAGACTCCCATAATGATGCAAGTCTGATATTCAGGAATTCAAACAAAACGAATTTTGACGTAAATTCAAGGCATAACGAAAAAATAAGAACCGTATGACTATGTTATACACTTAAACTGTACTGTACATACCCAGTTGGTAATCCAAGAGAGGCTAAATTTCCTTGGTTTGTAGATAGCCAGCCACATAACACAAGGGAGCTAAAAAGAACAAAAATTTGAAGAGTTAGAAATAAACTTCTTATTCTAAAGCCATTAACCCTTTAATAATGGACAAGGCAGAGTTGCTTACGAAATACGTAGTTGGGGCAAAGGCAAATCCTCCGAAAAATCCTAGAAGACCACCGAAGAAAGGGAAACAAATGGCAACAAACATGGTAAAAGCTGAAAGCAAGAAACATTATAATCAATCTCAAATGAATCATCAGACTTGCAAGTATATAACCATGTCACTTACCAACGTATAGGTTCCTTGAAATAAATCGCAGGGCAAAACTTGGTGAAAATTTTAATTTCTTGACCAACACTGTCTCTATCATATCAAATACTGGCATTGCATAAATCTACCAATGATGAACAAGAAAGGTCAGTATCAAACGCTGCATGAAAAACAATATTGATCACACAAGTGCATAACTTCTAGCTATTTGGCTACCTGATAGCTTCCAATAACGTGGAAAACAACAAACATGTTGGCCATTGCGATGAGGCACGTAGGGTTTTCTAAGCTAATGAGTACGTTATCTGAAACATTATTTCCAAACATCCAATATCCTATCACAGCAACAGGAAAGTAGCAAAAGGCGACAACTATGTATGCTACAACTACTCCTTTCCACATTGGACCCTTGGATGGCTTCTCAGGAGAAGAAGGGATTGTTGCTTGAATTTCCAAAACCACATTGTGGCCAGCAAATGCAAAAGCAACATTTCCAAGTGCACTTAAGAAGCCAAAAACTGTTCCAGCGGGAGTAACGGCTTTGTAGCCATATTCCACATCTGGTTGAACTCCTTTCTTACAAGAGGCTGTCCAAGCGATGGTAGAGTAACTGCAGTATAAAATTTAATAATAGAATTTAGTCATTTCAATCAAAATTATTAGGGTGGATAGGTGTAAGGCTCTTGTTTCTGTTGTTAAACAACTTTCCCGCCTAGTGCGTTTTGTTTACAGGGCTTTTGGACTTCAAGCAGATTCAATAACTCTTCTTGAACTTTTGTTTAAAGGAAGCATACAGATGTGGCTTTTTTGGATTATCAAACAATTAAATGACTTAAACCACTATTTATAATTAATTAAAAAATTGATCTTTTCGCTGGTGATTTTTCAGATAATCTGTCATACCTTAGGGACATGATTGCTGCAACTAACGACACCCATGAAATGGAATTGAAGTTGGGGAGATGGGAGATGACAAATTGGACAGAGGCAAATATCATAATGAAGTAGGTCAGTTTGATATCTTTGCAATCCTTTTTGCAGACCAAATTTTGAAATTTTTGCAGAGATTTTCCTCCAGTGACCATGTAGACTATGTCCACCCCAACTTCTACAATAAGCTGTTGAGGCACCACAATGTAGAGACCAAGTTTTTCTCCAAAAGCGTACTGACTTAGCTCATGGTACCTGTCGAAACGTCTCCCTAAAACCATCTCATGCATTTCTACCATCTGCCACAACGTGTATAATGTGACAACCCAAGATATCACTAGTACAGCCACGCCAGGACCCCTGAATATTTAGGAGAACAATTAGTTAGACGTAATACATGTATTCTTACATATGTCGGACAGGAGTTTCTGAAAATGAGGTATACAACTTCTCCTTTAGTGTGCCTCAAATTGCATGTATCAAAATATATTCAAATGGGCTCAAGGAAATCTAAATCTAAAATATCTAAATCTCCTTTAGGAGTTTCTGATAAATGTTGGCAGTTTTCATTTAGACGATCTAATGGAAACTGGTGAAGTACATTTTCTTACTCTGCAGATGATCTTATGCCATGTATTTTTACTAAAGGTAAAGTTCAATTTATGTTATCAGTGTATTTATATGCCTAGAGAAAGCATTAGAGATATGTACCATCCGAGCTCTGACATGGCATAAGGGAGGCTGAGAACTGCAGCTCCAACCATAGCAGTGACATTGTGGAATGTTGAGTGCCACCATTTTGCCTTCCTTGATGATGTTATGGGAAGCCAGTCATCAATGGCTTTCTCTTTTGCATTTCTGCGATCAACCTGTTAGAGATAATAGATCAGCTTTAGCGGATATTCAACATAAAACTAGTAATAAGCCCGTGCTACGCACACGGGTATATTTTATTTTTTTAATCTCATAAAATATGAATAAATTAAAGTTTATAAAAATATGAATCGCTATTGAATAATTATCATAAATAATAATTTGTTTAGAAATACTAACAAATGAAATTTTAACTTGCATTTGTGTCTAATTAACCAAACCTATGTGATAATAGTTTATCTTTTATCAGTCTAATTCGATTTTCGTTCAATCCCGAGAAAAAATCGAAAATAACATAATCGTTAAATTATATACTACCACCCGAAACGTCTCAACTCATTTATATCAATAAAAATAACAACCTTTTTGACAACTTTTATAATTTCAAAACATGTATATAATTTTTAGCAAATTACACAATAAATTTGGTTTAAATGTCACAAATTAGATCATTTATAGCCAATTTATATTGATAAAAATAAAAGGAAAATAACATTTGGGAACCATAACACATGGCATAACATATGGCTCATTTTAATTCGAAGACGCATATGAATACACGCGGGGTCCCATATTGTTATCGGAAAGTTATCAATTATATAAGTGCCATATCAACATTTTGGGAACCGTTTCGGGGTACCTAGCATTTTCCGAGTCTATATTTATACCTAATTATTTAAGATTGTTAAAATATTAAAAAAAGAATATAATGTCATAGATTGTATATAATATTTCTTATTCAATCTTTGATAAAAAATATATACATTTAAAATAAAAGATAAATAAAAAATATTTTAAATTTATTGTCCAGATTTTTTCTAAACTATTGATTTTTTATTATATCTATCGACATAAGTTTCCATTGACAAACTAAAAATGTACCATATTTTTATTTAGTAAAAACTTAGAAACTTTGTATATTATATTTTTGAAGAACTATATATAATTTTTAAAATGGAACAATTTTGCCACTTAATAAATTGTTCAGATACAAAATTAGAAACAGTATAAGTGGAGATAGCAAAGCAAAATGTGTCCTTGCGTAATGAATTGATCTAGTAATAATTAATGTCCATCATGTATGTTAGCCGGTGAATTTAACTTAATTTACGCTTCTTCTTTCATGGTTGTATTAAGTTCTCCACCTTTGAGGCTATTTTCATCACCTTCATTAGTAATATCAGGTTTGCCCTTTGCAATAATCTGCATTTTCAGATCAGCGTCTTTTCCCCACAGCAGCAAGTATAAACCGATAATGACAACTGACCCTATAATGCAGCTCAAAGAAAGAAAGAAAATGCATAAATCTATGAAATTATATATAGGAATCTTGACCAGAGTAATATATTGTTTTACTCATATAAAATGAGTGTTTGGGATGTACCTTCCCACGTAAAGCTTTTCATTGAGTGCAAAGTAAGCTAGAACTGCAACTATTATTGTGGAGAGGGGATTAAACATTGTTACAAAGACTGGCCCTTTTTCCTCCATGCACCATAGTTGGATGTATATTATTAAACCAGATACCACTACTCCCTGTTTAAAAAATACAACTTCAGATATTGTTTCTAGAATTCTGAAGTATGAAACCTATTTCGAAACTATATTTACTCCATATATGATTGACCATAGGTCAATGTTGATACCAATGGTCCAATCAGCTAGTTTATGTGTCACAATTACAGTGAAGATAGCTGATTGTGCTGCTCCAACAATATTCATCCATGCTGTCAGTGATAATTGTGCTGGATACCTTTTTGGATACCTTTTGAGAGTATATGCCTGTAATTTGAATCACAACAATTAAATTTACTCTATGATTGTAATGTTATATGTGTAGACACTCGCAAACACGTGCACATATGTAAAGTGAATCTAAAAACCTGCATAATGAACTATATAGACCATGTGATGGGTTCCAAGAACTTTGGCTAATCCCCGAAGGTCCCTGAGATTAACTACCTCTAACCTGCATTAAGCTCGAATCTCTCATCACAGTACTTTGACACATTCATAAACAATGGAAAGGAAAAAAAAAGAGGGATAGTAAACCAAATATAATAATGCACTTTATTCTTGTTCTTATTCTATTATAGATTCTCAGTTGTAATTACCCAAGTACAACTGCCATAACGAAAGTCAGGGAAGCTATTATGTTTACTATTGATGCCAGGAATGTAGAAGAGGTGTAGATTAAGATTGCAAAATACATGTTCGAGGTCAAGCAATAATTGTATATATCGATTGTTTGCTAAGATTAGACAATTAAATTGATAATTTTATACCAGTACGACTGTGACTCTTACCCTAGAAGAGAAAGCACAAAGATTTTCATGGATAAAATTAATGTCAACTTGGGCCTTATTTTTCTACAGACAAACAGATAACTACAACAAATTAATAAATAATAAGTATTGGTAAATGACAAATAACTACTGGAAAAAATGAGCAGCCTTAACAAAAGCGATTTACCGTTCAAGGAAATAGGCAAAAGGTCTAACGACAAATCCTCTTCCCCTTGATGATGTAATCTTCTAGTGGCAGCACTGGTAGAATACAGTAAGCTCACTTACTCATAATTGTAAGAAATTAGAAGTTCATTAATGATGGAATAAGCCGCTAACTTGACGTGAACCTGCTGACTTTTAATCAGGTGACCCGGATAAAACGTATCAACCGGTCTTATTCATAAACCATCATCTGAGCACTTATAGAATGTGAGGACTTCCTGCGGCTACATTGCAAGATTGTGCAATTCTAGGTACTTAACTATCCTTTTTGTTTCCACACAAGTACACAACCAATACTATCACCAAGTCTGACCTGCAAGTTGGGAAGAATATGTTGAAAGGAAGATAAGGGGTGTAAATATTTCTATCAATGAGGAAGGTGAAAATCAAGGCATGCTTTTGATCTTTGCCTAAATAAGCTATATATATTAATTAGCTATAGTAAGTTGTGCATTGTCAAAATCGAGAACCATATCTCAAAATATACAGCGCAACCATATCAATAGCAATATGAATCATTAAGACGATTCTCATAGAATGGCCAAACATGGAATACTTGGAAGCTACATATAGTCATGTGAAGTGAAATAGAATCTACATGGCTGTCATAATAAACCCAATTATCAGGAGAACTTAATTAGTTTTTATATACCAAAAAATAATCTATTTCATAAACAAACATACACTAAGAAACTAAAAACCAAAACATAGTACTTAGTTCCGATCTTGGAGCAATGGTTTGGGACTTAGCATTTCCAGTAGTTATAAATACATAGCAGTATACCTTATTAGTAAAGCAAAAATATTACAATTGTAATATTCACTAATGTTGATAAAGTTCGGGACTTACTGGTTACCACACCCTTTTTCAATGGAGTGCAAGTAAGTTTAAGTTTAATTGTACTACTATTTAGGACTCAGGCATTTACTTAAAGATATCTTACGAAGAAAAATACCATTTTTCAATAATGGTGGAAAAAGTTGTACAGGTAAAGGCGATCGCTTGTAATATAAGAAAAAGCCAAAATTATCATATCTTAGCATCATCAACATAGTTAAATAACATAAATAAATCGTTTACTGACCTGTTTGTTTAAAACCAATATACCATATCTAGAGTGTGACAAATATCTAGCTGCTCTAGGAGAGAGCTGATCGCGTAGAAGAGCAGCCTTATCTTACAAAAAAAAACAACCTATCAGTTTAAATTGAAAGGATCAGTGGTAGCCAACAAATGCTCAATACATCAATTCATAAGTTCAGTTATTATATAAATTAGTCAATTTAATATGGACGAACAACACATAAATATACCTCAATATAGAACCTGCATACTCAAGAGATCTTCCTCTAATTTTCCACATAAGTTCTTCTGTTTCTGCAATCAAAAACTTAAATTTAAGATATGCAAAACTTAATCGTTGCATAGTGGAGAAAAACTAAAATATAAAGACATCCTAATCCAAATATATACAAAACTTGAGAACATGAGTAATTACATCGAGAGAATCAAACAAATATGAATACATTATTAATGTAAAAATAATGGAGAGATGAGAGACATACATACAGAGGCGCAAAAGAATACAGTGAAAAATATCTTCGATTCATATAAATCAGAGAAAGGATACGAATCAACTATCCAGTATTGAATTACATGAAAATTACTCAATTTATGGCATGATTTGTGAGATTGAAGACTAATTCAAATTGTTAGGTATATTGTGTGTGTATAGGTATCCAGAAAAAAAGAAATTTAAATTCAAAGATAACAGATTATAAGGAAATATGGTGGAAGAAGGAGAAAAAGAAATTAGCATAGAATCAATTACATAACTGACAGAGTATGAGTCTTTATCCATCTTCATGTTTGAATAGTTAAAGCGTTAAATTAGGATCTTGATACAGACGTGTATATACATTAGTATAGGGTTTTAAAATATAACCCGAAGTTATATGGATGCTCCATGGATATTACATAAAACAAATTGAAAAACAGTTAAACTTGATAAATGGGTCAACCCGTTTATATATGGGTGATTCGGTTTAGGGTAAAAAGACTTTAAAGTACATGAATTAATATTAAGATAGAAAAAGTAGGAAGGGTATTGGAAGTAATTTGGAAAACTTAATGCTAGCACAAATTTAGAATATATTGATACAAAGTTATTCACAACAGTAAATTTTCAAATATTTCTTTGGAAATCTTTTTTCTAGTTATTGGGTTGCAATCATTGATCAGTCACAATGTTTTTAAAGATTCGGAAAAGGAACAAAGAGCTTGAATCAATATTGTAAGTTATATCGATCTCCAAGTGTTTAGGAAATCAGGGCACCTTGCCTTTATAACAGGTACAGAATTGCTTTGCATCAAATCTAGCTACTTTTAATCAAAAAGTAGATTATCACGATATGAACCTCGATCGGTATATGATATGGGCTAAAAGTAAGCCTTAAGGACACCTTTAATATGGTATTAATTATGCCCGAAATAGTCCAAACGTGGGGCCCACCTGTTGGGCCCAAACCCTATTTATAATATTAATTTCGTAATTAATATTAAGGGTAATAAACAGCTCAGCAAATAAGAGTTGGATAAGGATAATATCTCCTTCAGACTTATCTTATAAAGCATCCAATTCTATATGGAAACTGATTCCTATAAGGAATAGATCTAGAACTTTCCTCAAGGAGGTGACTTATCTATTAAGTCTCCAACTCCTACCTTAATTCTAAGGCTTCTCAGCCTATATAAAGGGTCAGACCCCTCACCTCAGAACTACGTTTTTTTGGCTTGATCTTTGATATTCATCAAAGTACGTAGGCATCTTGTGAAGGCAGAATCAGCCACGAGCACAAGAGCAGCCATTAAAGCACGAAGCTCACACACCCTTACATTAAATACATACACCCTAGCCGCAATACTAGTAGCCTAGTTTTTATTCCACAACATTTGGCGCCGTCTGTGGGAAGACAACATCAACCATGGTTCAAACACGAAGGACAACGTCAACCGAGGCCGTGCCCCTTAACTCTGCTCAACCAGCCACTTCAGATTCGCTCATCGTCACTGAGGAAGGACAAATACTCCCATCAACAGGGACGGTCGTTCAACCTCTGCCCACTCAACCCCCAGGTCCCCATGTAGAGGGGACTCACTCAATGATCGTCCATCAAGGCCAAGAAACCAACCCTCTCCAGATGGTGGTTTCTCCTCTTGGTAACGTTGATCGCACGGGGGTACAGATCCACACTACGGATCTCCCTTTGAACACCAACCCTATGTATGGACTGCCTAACTATCCCCCTCGACGAAGGGAACCTGGACCGAGCGGACACGCCTTACAGATCCGGGATCGAGAATATGATGACTACTCGGGTCCCTATACTGATGATTCATCGTCATCTGAGGATGATGATCGAGATGAAGCCCCGAGGAGGCGACGAGCTAGCAAGGAACCCCTAAGAAGAACACGGAGAATCCATGATGGGCCTCCACAAACGATTGAGGAGAGGATTAAGGCTCATGAGGCTGAGATCCAAAGGTTGAAGGATGATATAGCAAGGGAACAGGCAAGACAAAGTCTGATTCGACCCCCTCCAATCTCAGAAAGGATTCCTGTTATAGATTTGGAGAGGTCTTCAAGAAGACAAAAGAGGGCTGATGTCCCAACAAGAGAAGCTATGAGGGTGGAAACCCCCAGGAGTAACCCCAAAGATCTGATGCCACTTGGGGACCCTGACGATCCCACACCTCCGTTTACTGAGGAGGTGATGAATGCCCACATCTCAAGGAAGTTTAAGATGCCAACCATTAAGGCCTATGATGGAACGGGCGATCCCGCAAATCATGTCAGAACTTTCTCGAACGCACTGCTGCTGCAGCCTGCTAGTGATGCCTTAAAGTGTAGGGCGTTCCCTCAAACTCTGTCAGGAATGGCTCAAAGATGGTATAGCCGTCTACCTGCAAATTCGATTGGCTCTTTTAAGGAGTTAAGCGCTGCTTTCATCAGCCAGTTCATCAGTGGGAGAATTCATGAGAAAAGTTCTGCATCCCTTATGTATGTGGTGCAAGGGAAGAATGAGAACTTAAGGGATTATCTCAAGCGATTCACCAAGGAGACGCTGAATATCACCGATTTGGAAAATAAGGTGGCCATGGTAGCCCTGGAACACGGAACCACTGATCTTTTCTTCAAAAGGTCTTTGGCAAAACATCCTCCTGAGAACATGGCCGAACTCCAAAGAAGAGCCGATAAATATATCAAGGCCGAGGACAGCATTAAGAAGGAAACCACAGTAGGTAATGGCAAGGGCTCTAATGATTCGAAGAAAAGAAAATCAGAACAAGAGTACGACGCTAGGGACAAGTATCCCCGGACTGGCAAGGACTCTGATTCATCACCTAAGAAGGGTTTTGGGTCAAGGTTTTCTGATTACGCAAGGTTGAACGCTCCTAGGAGCCAAATTTTGTTGGACATTGAGAAGGATAAGGACTTCCGCTGGCCTAAACCGCTCAGGGGTGATCCCGAAAAGAGAAACAAAGATCTGTACTGTAGATTCCATAAGGATGTGGGGCATGACACAGATGACTGCAGACAGTTGAAGGATGAAATTGAGTTTTTAATCCGGAAGGGAAAGTTAAATAAGTTCACTAAAGGTGAAGACCGTGGAACCCAGAAGAGGGATTATGAAAGAAGAGACAATGATAGGAGGGATAACGATCGCAATCGTAACCCGCAGCCTCGAGGGCCAGTAATTAATATGATTTGGGGAGGACCAACAGCGGCCGGCACTACCCGAAACTCTCGAAAGGCTTATGCCAGGGAAGTGATGCACATCACAGGAGAAGCCCCGAAGCGTGCTAAGACTGAGGCAGTGATTGGTTTTGATGATTCAGATCTTGAAGGGGTGAAATTCCCCCATGATGACCCGTTGGTCATAACTCCAGTAATTGGAAACTCGGAAGTGAAGCGAGTCCTGATAGACAATGGAGCTTCCGTCGATATCTTGTTTCATGATGCTTTTATGAGGATGGGGTATACTGACTCTCAACTAACCCCGACTAACATGCCAATCTACGGATTTAATGGAGTTGAGTCCAAGGTTGAAGGGACCATTCATCTGCCTATGACAATAGGGCAAGAATGTAAGAACCCCAAATTTTGGATATAATTAAAACTTTTATTAAGTAATGATAAAATGAGGAACAATGATTCCAACAACAAGGTCACCAGCTCTAATGAATGGTGGTTTCAAAGAACAATGATTGTAATGAATGGATATTGCTTTGGACAATGATCCTGATGCATTGGTATATTGTCAGAATAGAGTAATTCGATGGTTGAGGACCTAGATAAGAATAATCTACCATCCAGGAAGGAGCTAATGGATCCTTGAAGAGAAATGAATACGTGCATAGTATTTCCCATACGTGCATAGTATTTCCCGTACGTGCATAGTATTTCCCGTACGTGCATAGTGTTTCCTGTACGTGCATAGTAATTTGGTGGATGAATAGTGACTTTGTAAGTTGGAAAACTTTTCACGCCACCCTATGTACGGGACGTGTTATGGATGTTTCGAAGTCATATTAGTAATACGCGGAGGAAATAAGTGAATGCAGAGACGATCGGAATTCAGAAATTCCAAATTCTTTTTCGGTACAATATTTGACCGAACCGTAAAGAGCCTATCAATACGATCAAGACAAGAGTATTATAATGTTAAGGATTCAAGGATTTTATTTATTAAGTATGATTTGAGGATTTAGAATGAAAACCTTTGAGTTAGAATAACAAGTGTTCTAGAAATCGCTAGAACTTTATAACAAGATTAAGCGATCAAGCAAACGCGAAAGAAATTACGGATTAAATACGTAACGAGATAAAAAAAACCCTACTTGATCAGCTGGGGTTATATATAAGAATATTTGGTGGAAATGAAATGAAGAAAAGAAATGAGAAAGGAAGTAATGAGGTGGATGGACAAGAAGAAAACAACAAGGCTTCACATCATCAATTTTTCTAACACACCATAAACCTTTGACACTTGTATTAAGAGGAGTATTAGCAGCTATACCCACTTATACATATCACAAATATCATTTGACAACTAGCCAAGCAAACACCACCTCTCCCCCATTTTTTCCAGCAGTTGCATTTTCCAGGGCAGGGGTCTTTGCCATTTTTTTTCACCTAGATCTACTCATCTAAAAATCATGAAAAAATTCATGGAGCTTCTACACATCAAGGTGAAGTTGGGGATTTAATTTCATAATTTTTGAAGATCGTTTGGATGGGTAAATAAATTCGAGAAGTTCACTGTTTTTCCCCCAAAACCAAGGCACTTCGAATTTTGGAGTTTTAAGATTTCAAAATCCACCTTCCAACCATTGTTTGATCTCCAAATTTTTATGGTGAGTCCTATATTTCATAAAAATGATCTCCTAGAAATCTTAGCTTCAAACTCCATGTTTCCATTTTCAAATAAATCCTCAAAGATGAGGGTGAATAGTGTTTTCAAGAAACTAACTTTGATTTCTTGGTTTCTTTGGATGATTTAAGCTTTGTTAAAGCCATACAAGGACTATATAAGGGTTATTATAGCTTGTACACTCTCCAAGGAAGGTATAATTCTTAAGAACCCAAGATCTTACTTTGAGTTTTATATATGTTCTTGATGGTTTTAGATTAGTTAAGATTATGGTGTTGTTATATGCATAAAAGCATGATTATGTAGTTAGTAGTGATGATTTAAGAGTTTTGATGATTATGATGGTTAATTGAAACCTTCTTGGACTGGTTAAGATGAAAACCATGTATAGTATGCCCGGTGTGGCTTGGATTGATTGTTATGAATTTTAGAACGTTCGATTTATAGCCGTCGTAATGCCGAATTTTCGTTAGACTATTAAACACCGAGCATCACAGTAGCTATAACTCACTGTACAGCTTCATTTTCTGCCATGATAGGATAGATTATGTTTCAAGCTTCGTTTTGATATAAAGATCGCATGAAACGGACTTACGGTTTAGGATTTATGACCAAATTACTAAAAGTAGTTCGAATCCGTAAACGAAAGTTCGTAACTGTAATTGAACCCTCGTAAACTATGTAACGTCATGGCGAATCTTGGTAAATAAATACTAGAGGTAAAAAGGAAGGCGTGAAAGAAAACCGTATGTCAAAAAGATCATTTTTCGATTTATTAAAAATGTTCGAGTCGAGGTTAAACGCGAACGAACCCCTAAAAGACGACTCTTTTATAACTTCGGTAAAACACTTAGAAAACGGGCGATAAAACTCGGAGTATAATATTGGTTCGTAACGATCAACCTTAGAACTCATATGACTTAAGTATGTCCCAAGTATAAATGCAATGACATGTCGTATTAACGAACGAATGTCGGGTCGGATCAGTGATAAAAGTAATCCACAAAAAGGGGTATAACGAGATAACTCGAGAACGTGTTTCGAATTAAGTATAACTTAACTTTTAATATGTTAAGTGATTAATCCCGAATGCCTTGGCTATTTATAGATCACCAAGCTGAACCGGGACCCGCTACCACTACCCCTTACCGTACTCGACTACCAGGCAAGTTCCAATTCCCTTCTTTTAGGCTGTTGTTGTGATTGAATAAATATATATATATATGCTGATATACATATGCCATTGCATGCATGCCTACTTTCAAGTTGAAGTGATATACTTGTTCCCTGAATGTTATTGTTGGCTTATAAGCTAGATAGTTATATATCAGTTATAAGCCGATTATTGTAAGACCCTCATAGAAGGGCGTATACATCTTATTAATCAAAAATAGACCGGGAGTCAATATTCCTTGATATATCGAGATTACCTCGGAGGAAAATATTTAAGTAAATATTTTCTATTATTTGGGCGACGAATATTATTTGAATATTCGTTCGAGACTAATTATTTTAACGATCCTTACTTCAAATAATTATTTGAACGTAATCATTCGACGAATAATATTCGTCAATATTCATTCGGAGTCGAATTGATTATCGATTATTATTTCGAATACTCTTCTAAAGATGAGACTACTAAATGAATATTATGTGGACATTCATTTAGAATATTATTTCATTAAATAAATATTACTTTTGAAAATTCATTTAAGGTATTAAGTACTTGATGAATATTATCTTCAATATTCATCTGAAGCTTGATTTACTTATCGAATATTATATCGAATATTCCTTTAAAGCTTGGATTACTAAATGAATATTACTTGATATTCATTTAGGATATTATTTATTAAATGAATATTACTTTATTGATATTCATTTAAATTCCTAATTAATTATGAATATTATTTTGAATATTCATCCAGGGTTCTATTTAATCATCGAATATTATTTTAAATATTTTAAATATTCCTTTCAGGTCTTATTGATTAATGAATATTATTTGGAATATTCATTTGAATATTTAATTATGCAATAAATATTCTCTCGATATTTCTTCAAGAATTATTTGAAAAATACTCTGATTAAAGATATTCTTTCATATTCCTGAATATTCTTTAAATATTTTTAATTCAATAAACATTCTCTGAATATTTATTCCATACTTAGAATAACCTCAATAAGGTTTATCTTCTTCGATTATTACGAAAAATATTTCGGAGTCATATTATTATTAATCCTATATCAAGGAAGGTTCTCAGACATCATTCTTCTTTGAGTCTACCTCCTTAATAATAAGGGAACCTTACTTGGAAAATGTTATTTATCTTGTCGACTTCCCGGTCATAAAGTATTCCCTTCACTCGCAACTCGGGTGCTGTTGACTTATTAAGTCGTTGCTTACCTTCTCATCTTTCGAGGGGTAAGATCACTGGAACAAGTTGATATCCGTTACCAAGTAATAGCTTGGGAGTTATTGGTAAATTTTCCTTTCCAACTAGATACGACTACTTTGTGGAGTCTTATCAACAAGTATTATACTTGGGGAAAGGGGGACGAACGTTACATTCAGAATCATGAATTCTATTGGAACTAGGAGTCGTGTAAGAGGCCGAGTAGCGCCGGTCCATCCCCTTTGGCCCAACCGTTGGCCGGGGAGAGCTAGTAAGGCGGTACACAAGTAAAGCCGTCAGTTCTTCCTTCTACCGGTAGTAAATCTAAATTGAGCTGTACGATCTCGACTGATCATCAAGATTGGAACAGCGGGCGCGGTGAATACTCCATCATTGGTTCATCATCCAAATTTATTTATTTCCTGCAACATGATTACTGTTGGCAGAGTTGGAAAAGGGTCATAACTGGAATTGCAACCTTTTCTTGCAAGTTCCTCTTCTTAATAACAATAAAAATATCTCGCTTACTTTGATGTAGCAGATATTTCTACAAACAAATACTTTAAGTTACCTTGTAACTTCATCGTTCATATTATACTGGCATCATTTCCGTAAAGGCATGGCATATGGTTTGAAAGATACTTTTGAACTGTTATACATTATCGTTCAGTTATATATTATTGTTGGTGGGCTATTGCTCACCCTTGCTTTATTATTATATCACAACAACAGCTAGACCAGATGACTCGCACAAGGCGCACTCGACGCGGGCGAGGACGATGAGACTACCAGAGCTGAAGAAGAAGCTATTGGTAGGGTATATTTATTCTTTCAGTACCAAGAATATGGTCTAGTATGACTTATGTAAATGGATGGCAAAGAGTATGTATTTATATTGAAATTCTTTTGGATTGTAAGAACTCATAATGTGATTAATAAAAATTTGATTGTTACTCTGATTTCATCTCTGGGACTATAACGGGTGTGTTTTATATTGTTGTGTTGGGTTATAGAGACGTAATTTATTTTATGTTAAGGAAAGTTCAATTATTGTGGACAGAATTGGAAACCGTAACCACCGGATCCCGGACCCCGGATCTGGGGGTGTTACAGAAGTGGTATCAGAGCGTACGTTATAAACCCCAGAGATGAGGTGACGTTAAAACAATAAATTCAATAAGATAATAAGAACTCTTGCCAAGTTCATAGTCGGACTACTTAATGTAGTGATGACATATAAAACCCTTATGGGAACTCGTAAGTATAATGATAGTAACTTAGCTCGATATCGTATCGACGAGTAAGGTGACTGACCTTGAGGCATACGAGCAACAGCGCGATGATGCTTTATATGCTGAAGATCAGCGGGTAATTCGATGGAGTACCCTACTGGAGACCCGGAAGAGGTTCCAGCAGATAAGGAAAATCCTGTTAGGATGAGGAGCTTACCCATGGGTAATGAGGGTCGCAGCCAGAATGACTGTGATGATTAAGATATGGTGCTCAGAAAAGTGAGTATAAAGAACTGATATATTATTAAGAGATCTGAAGATGCATGTTGAATTCATAGCCGGACTACCAGACGTAGTACCAGCAAGAAAGAAGGATTGGAAGAATTACTTGAGATCTTATACGGAAATAGATGAGAATCCTTAGAGATTTTCATCTTAACAAAGAAAGAGCTAGAGGGATGTATGATTATCAAAGACAGTGATATAGGGCGAGGAGCAGAGTCCCTAGGAATAGTTGAGAAGGAGGCAGTAAGTGCCATATCATTTGATAAATGAATTAGTATGAATATGGTCAGTAATAATTCGCCATGAGAAGGCAGGTGTCGTAGGTTGTAAATTATGGAACCAAATTGAGGTTAATAAGGTGGTTTTATTAAGGAAAATGTTCATTTTATGAATGAATCATTTAGAAAGTAAAGACATTGGGAAGTAATAGAATGATTGGGTAAAAGTTATATAAGGAAGTAGTAAGCAAGACAATGATCTCAGAACCTACCGGAAGATAAGACCAGTGAGTCAAGATGAACTCGTAATGAGACTACTGCCAGACTCTGAGTATAGAGTTAATTCAACTCAGTTAAATGATGAACCAGAAACGTTAGATGCATGTGATTCAGAGGAATATTAAATTTCTTCTTCTCTTTGAATGGATTATAGTAGTTACCTTAAGTTTACTCCGACACGGAATTATAATAGATCAAGTAATACGATCAGCAGTTAAAGAGAAAAATGTGAGAAAATCTTCCTGGAGCTAAAAGGTGAAATTGGTAATGACCAAGAGCTGGCATTGCTTAATGGAAAAAGGAGACTTTGTGCTTCCAATGACGCTTCGCATAAAGGGTTAGGTAGACCGACATTTGGTAGTATTGAATATCAGGACGTTGTGACAGGTTTCAGTTTGAAATTATTGATTCCCTTCTAAGGGATGGATATAATTGATTCCTCTCCAGTGGGTAAACTTCCAATCCGATGATGATTATTTCGTTAACTATGACTGCTTATGATTCCACCTGCTTGGAGGTTCATAGAACTATTCTTCAGGTTTCGAAACTGGTCTCCTTGATGTTACCAGTAGGTGGGTAGATTGATCAAAATTTCCCTGAGTCTGGAAAGGAATTCGGTGAATTTTGGCAAACCTTGTCTTTCTGATTATCAGAGAATGTCATGGAAGAGAGTAAAAATTGGAGCAAACCCTGTGATTTGGGTAAGGATGCTGTAAAATGGGTTAGTAAACGGACCCTGAGCATTACAATCGACGGTAGTGATAAAATGATGAAGTGAGATTGGACGAAAATAGGAAATGTAAGTAAGAAACCAGCCGGACTGAGAAATTCCAGGATTGACTTAAATGAAAAGGCTGTTATGCCAGGAATGGTAAGCTTGCGTGGCACGCGGGATTGATAAGAATAGTTGAAAAGATAAAAGTGGAGGAAAGGTGACCGGAGACGGTGCCGAGTAGTCGATTAAGACCTATATGGAGTAAAGTTTTGGAAAGGTAGAAAGGTATCAAAGAAGAAGGCACTATGCCGGCAATTGCTAGAAAAGTAATGCTATTAGCCAACCCCTAAAATCATATATTTTTATTTTAGTGTGGCCAGTTGAGGCCAAGTCACAACGGACTATAAAGTGACTAGACCAGCAATGAAAAGACAAAGCAGGGTTGCTTCTAAGTAAGCACCGACTGCAAGGGCTTCTGATATAAAGGAAATATTAATGAGATTGTAGGAGTCTTCTACTAAACCCTTTGCAACCCATGTTTTGATGGGGAATTTACTAGACCTTTTTGGGATGGGGTAACCCGTACTAAAGTGACTCATGTGTATATGGTTGTCCAAGATTTTGAGTAAAATGGGAGTATAGTGACTTGAGATGCATGATGTTAGGGTATCATGAATACCATGAACATATTACGACTAAGGGAAGTAAACAACGAAGGTTTATGAAGAGAGTATAGAAATGGTCAGAGATGGATCAGTATGCTGTAGAAATTTTGTCTAAGGCAAGTACATTTGAGAAGAACGATAAGTACTAATAGATTCACGTTGAACTCGACCAATATTTTCCAAAACATCCTTGCTGCCATTACCAAGTTCTGTAAGAGAGGAGATAGGCATACGTTGCCTTTTTGGAAGGCCAAATAGGCTGACAACTATCTGAAAGAAGAGGGTGGCATTAAGCCACCGATCGATTATCAAATGAGAATGATTGAAAAGAGACCTTTATTAAGGATACATGATCTGATTGCCAATTATAAGATGCAAGAATTCATTGATAGTTGAATTAAGGATAGGATATCAATGAATTAAGACAAACCCTGGGGAATGCACAAGGGGTGGCATTAACCCTAATAACGACATTATGACTTCAGATGATATGAGCTGGACTTGCTAAGGCAACAATGACCGGTAAGGATTATTAGAAAAAAAAAAGAGTTCTGGAAAGAACATAGATAGAATTATTAGAGTTTTGATCAATGACATTTTGATATACCCTGTACCCAGAAAATACAGGAGGAAGGATGAGGATGACCTATGAAACCTTACAAGGAAAAAGGTAATATTCCGAACTTCAAAATGGAAGTTTGGTAAGGAATGTATGACATAGTAACAGTAATGCCAGATGAGGCATGTATGAGACCATGAGGAAGTATGGATTGAACCTATAAAGGTTGAGATTATCCTAAGATAAGGAAAGAACTAAGAAGAGAAGTATCCTAAGTAGGATGGGGAATAAACGTGATAAAGTTCCCACGAGTAGGTAGAAGCAATGACTTATGGAGAAAGACTGTTAAATATATTTTTCTTCATCAGCAGAGCTTAAGGGAGAATGCTTTCACCCAAAAATGATGGGAATGAGGTAGAAATGTTTGAATTGGAATATATCCAAGGAACAAGGATTACCAGAAATTATTATTATCAGGAAAGGCCAATGAGGTGGCCGACAGTTTAAGTATAAAGGAATAATTATAAATGTTCATACCGAAGAAACAAAATGATATTTGGAAAGACCTTGAAGGTCATATTGGAGTGGAGGAAGTTACATTCCTTTTGATGATTGTGCAAGAATCGAAGGTAATAATAGTTTAAGTAAAGATTCGATTCCTGATGGAGTCTTAAGCATATTACGTACCTTAGAAGGTCCCGTTTTGAGGCAAACCAGGACCATGGTACAAAATTGATGAAGTAAACCGTTAAGTTTCCAGTCTTTTATGGAAGATGCATAAGTGATAGTTTCATCAACCGGACCTAGCTGCGATACTTGAAACTCTTCTGCAATTCTATCTACTTCATGTTATATCTACATCAAGTTCAGGAAGTGTTTCGTATGGATAAGGAATAGTGATCACTTTGTCTCCCTAAGGGATTTGAAACCAGTAGGGTTAGCTATTAATGCACTACGTAAACAACAAGCGATGGTGATTCTTCTAAGAAAGTAGACGACAATGTAAAGATAAAGACAGTGCTGCCATTGATTAACTAAATGGCATGTTGATGAATGACAAACAAGTTTATGTTAGTGTACTTCTGCGCAAACAAGATAGAGAATATGAGGTTGATGATTCATGATGTTAAAGATATTCCCATGGAAAGAATTAATGAGATTTGGAGGGAAGGGCGGTTGAGCCCGAGACTTATTGGGCCACCTGAGAGTTTAAAATGTTCGGACGGTGGTATTCGAGCCAGCCTTACCCCCAAAATTATAGCACGGTCATAACGGGTTTTCATGTGGCCAGGCTACGCCAGTAAAATGCAAATGTTCAACAGATGATAGGAGTACAAGAATGTAGATATACGACCTGGTCCGACTTACGAAAGACAACCTGTGGAAAACCATGGATAGAAAAGAACAAGTAATGAGAAACAAGGTTGGCAGAAGTAGATTATATGAATCTAAGTTAAAGGAATCGGGCCAGATTCATTTCGGAAAGTTTAAATTGAAATAACGTGATGATTATAGAGTAAATGAGACGGAATACCGATAAGGAGGTACCAAGTGCAAAAAGGTGTCTCAATAAAGAGGTGAAGGTGAAAGTAAATAACAGAAGTAAATAAGAATCAGATAATAAGAAGGATGTGATTGATAAAGAAAAGGCTGGGGATGCAACTATGGAATGAGAAGCAAGGAGTGTTATGAATGGGTTTTCTAATGAATTCTCAGGATGACAACCTGATAGTGTCAATACTATAGTTATGAAAAAGCTAGTAACATGATATGGGATGTCAGTAATAATGATGCCAAGTGAGAAACCTAAGATTTAACCTGAAAGGTTGAAGGATTTCCCGAATGTGAGTATCGCTAAGATTGAACAAGAGTATTTGTCCATAGAATAATGGACAAAGCAGCAAGATATGTTGACACGTGAGATTGCGATCAAATAGTATTGGATATAATTATGATTAATTTCTTCTTTGATAAACCTCTATAGTTCAGAGGTAAATTCTGAGTATGATATTCTACAATCATGAAAGCTTTCTATAATCCTTTAGAACTCTTTTCTCTTCTTCTCTCTTGTTCATCTTCTTTATGAATTGAGAAGAACAACCCTTTTTGGAGGGGAGGTACTGCTACGTGACTATCTGTCTATGTGATAGAAGTCTAAGTGGAATGCTATGACTTGTTTAATTGCTTGTCAAGTACTAAAGGCTGGCCCCCTTCTGTACTAACTATGCAATATAACAAATGTTCAATTGATCATAGTGATCTCTCAACAAATCTTTCCACTTCTCTATATTGATCTAGATTGCGAAGATTAAAGCGATCAGGAAATGCACAGTACGAGCGAGGTTACCTCCGAATCGTAGGGTGATAGTGATACCAATGTTACTGCAGGTATCAATAAGGATAAGACTGAGTAAAAGTATAACCCGGATAGTGAGTTGTACGAAAAGTAGCAACGTTGATGGAAAAAGGATAAAGTATGAATTGTAGCACTAGAAGATGTGCTGAGGAAGGGTAGAACGAATAAGAATTGACCGGGAAGCTAAAGAGTGAACGACAGGCAAACGACTCTTTGCTTCCTACCTGATTCCGGGACGGAATCCTTTTAAGGAGGGGAGACTGTAAGAACCCCAAATTTTGGATATAATTAAAACTTTTATTAAGTAATGATAAAATGAGGAACAATGATTCCAACAACAAGGTCACCAGCTCTAATGAATGGTGGTTTCAAAGAACAATGATTGTAATGAATGGATATTGCTTTGGACAATGATCCTGATGCATTGGTATATTGTCAGAATAGAGTAATTCGATGGTTGAGGACCTAGATAAGAATAATCTACCATCCAGGAAGGAGCTAATGGATCCTTGAAGAGAAATGAATACGTGCATAGTATTTCCCATACGTGCATAGTATTTCCCATACGTGCATAGTATTTCCCGTACGTGCATAGTATTTCCCGTACGTGCATAGTGTTTCCTGTACGTGCATAGTAATTTGGTGGATGAATAGTGACTTTGTAAGTTGGAAAACTTTTCACGCCACCCTATGTACGGGACGTGTTATGGATGTTTCGAAGTCATATTAGTAATACGCGGAGGAAATAAGTGAATGCAGAGACGATCGGAATTCAGAAATTCCAAATTCTTTTTCGGTACAATATTTGACCGAACCGTAAAGAGCCTATCAATACGATCAAGACAAGAGTATTATAATGTTAAGGATTCAAGGATTTTATTTATTAAGTATGATTTGAGGATTTAGAATGAAAACCTTTGAGTTAGAATAACAAGTGTTCTAGAAATCGCTAGAACTTTATAACAAGATTAAGCGATCAAGCAAACGCGAAAGAAATTACGGATTAAATACGTAACGAGATAAAAAAAAAACCCTACTTGATCAGCTGGGGTTATATATAAGAATATTTGGTGGAAATGAAATGAAGAAAAGAAATGAGAAAGGAAGTAATGAGGTGGATGGACAAGAAGAAAACAACAAGGCTTCACATCATCAATTTTTCTAACACACCATAAACCTTTGACACTTGTATTAAGAGGAGTATTAGCAGCTATACCCACTTATACATATCACAAATATCATTTGACAACTAGCCAAGCAAACACCACCTCTCCCCCATTTTTTCCAGCAGTTGCATTTTCCAGGGCAGGGGTCTTTGCCATTTTTTTTCACCTAGATCTACTCATCTAAAAATCATGAAAAAATTCATGGAGCTTCTACACATCAAGGTGAAGTTGGGGATTTAATTTCATAATTTTTGAAGATCGTTTGGATGGGTAAATAAATTCGAGAAGTTCACTGTTTTTCCCCCAAAACCAAGGCACTTCGAATTTTGGAGTTTTAAGATTTCAAAATCCACCTTCCAACCATTGTTTGATCTCCAAATTTTTATGGTGAGTCCTATATTTCATAAAAATGATCTCCTAGAAATCTTAGCTTCAAACTCCATGTTTTCCATTTTCAAATAAATCCTCAAAGATGAGGGTGAATAGTGTTTTCAAGAAACTAACTTTGATTTCTTGGTTTCTTTGGATGATTTAAGCTTTGTTAAAGCCATACAAGGACTATATAAGGGTTATTATAGCTTGTACACTCTCCAAGGAAGGTATAATTCTTAAGAACCCAAGATCTTACTTTGAGTTTTATATATGTTCTTGATGGTTTTAGATTAGTTAAGATTATGGTGTTGTTATATGCATAAAAGCATGATTATGTAGTTAGTAGTGATGATTTAAGAGTTTTGATGATTATGATGGTTAATTGAAACCTTCTTGGACTGGTTAAGATGAAAACCATGTATAGTATGCCCGGTGTGGCTTGGATTGATTGTTATGAATTTTAGAACGTTCGATTTATAGCCGTCGTAATGCCGAATTTTCGTTAGACTATTAAACACCGAGCATCACAGTAGCTATAACTCACTGTACAGCTTCATTTTCTGCCATGATAGGATAGATTATGTTTCAAGCTTCGTTTTGATATAAAGATCGCATGAAACGGACTTACGGTTTAGGATTTATGACCAAATTACTAAAAGTAGTTCGAATCCGTAAACGAAAGTTCGTAACTGTAATTGAACCCTCGTAAACTATGTAACGTCATGGCGAATCTTGGTAAATAAATACTAGAGGTAAAAAGGAAGGCGTGAAAGAAAACCGTATGTCAAAAAGATCATTTTTCGATTTATTAAAAATGTTCGAGTCGAGGTTAAACGCGAACGAACCCCTAAAAGACGACTCTTTTATAACTTCGGTAAAACACTTAGAAAACGGGCGATAAAACTCGGAGTATAATATTGGTTCGTAACGATCAACCTTAGAACTCATATGACTTAAGTATGTCCCAAGTATAAATGCAATGACATGTCGTATTAACGAACGAATGTCGGGTCGGATCAGTGATAAAAGTAATCCACAAAAAGGGGTATAACGAGATAACTCGAGAACGTGTTTCGAATTAAGTATAACTTAACTTTTAATATGTTAAGTGATTAATCCCGAATGCCTTGGCTATTTATAGATCACCAAGCTGAACCGGGACCCGCTACCACTACCCCTTACCGTACTCGACTACCAGGCAAGTTCCAATTCCCTTCTTTTAGGCTGTTGTTGTGATTGAATAAATATATATATATATATACTGATATACATATGCCATTGCATGCATGCCTACTTTCAAGTTGAAGTGATATACTTGTTCCCTGAATGTTATTGTTGGCTTATAAGCTAGATAGTTATATATCAGTTATAAGCCGATTATTGTAAGACCCTCATAGAAGGGCGTATACATCTTATTAATCAAAAATAGACCGGGAGTCAATATTCCTTGATATATCGAGATTACCTCGGAGGAAAATATTTAAGTAAATATTTTCTATTATTTGGGCGACGAATATTATTTGAATATTCGTTCGAGACTAATTATTTTAACGATCCTTACTTCAAATAATTATTTGAACGTAATCATTCGACGAATAATATTCGTCAATATTCATTCGGAGTCGAATTGATTATCGATTATTATTTCGAATACTCTTCTAAAGATGAGACTACTAAATGAATATTATGTGGACATTCATTTAGAATATTATTTCATTAAATAAATATTACTTTTGAAAATTCATTTAAGGTATTAAGTACTTGATGAATATTATCTTCAATATTCATCTGAAGCTTGATTTACTTATCGAATATTATATCGAATATTCCTTTAAAGCTTGGATTACTAAATGAATATTACTTGATATTCATTTAGGATATTATTTATTAAATGAATATTACTTTATTGATATTCATTTAAATTCCTAATTAATTATGAATATTATTTTGAATATTCATCCAGGGTTCTATTTAATCATCGAATATTATTTTAAATATTTTAAATATTCCTTTCAGGTCTTATTGATTAATGAATATTATTTGGAATATTCATTTGAATATTTAATTATGCAATAAATATTCTCTCGATATTTCTTCAAGAATTATTTGAAAAATACTCTGATTAAAGATATTCTTTCATATTCCTGAATATTCTTTAAATATTTTTAATTCAATAAACATTCTCTGAATATTTATTCCATACTTAGAATAACCTCAATAAGGTTTATCTTCTTCGATTATTACGAAAAATATTTCGGAGTCATATTATTATTAATCCTATATCAAGGAAGGTTCTCAGACATCATTCTTCTTTGAGTCTACCTCCTTAATAATAAGGGAACCTTACTTGGAAAATGTTATTTATCTTGTCGACTTCCCGGTCATAAAGTATTCCCTTCACTCGCAACTCGGGTGCTGTTGACTTATTAAGTCGTTGCTTACCTTCTCATCTTTCGAGGGGTAAGATCACTGGAACAAGTTGATATCCGTTACCAAGTAATAGCTTGGGAGTTATTGGTAAATTTTCCTTTCCAACTAGATACGACTACTTTGTGGAGTCTTATCAACAAGTATTATACTTGGGGAAAGGGGGACGAACGTTACATTCAGAATCATGAATTCTATTGGAACTAGGAGTCGTGTAAGAGGCCGAGTAGCGCCGGTCCATCCCCTTTGGCCCAACCGTTGGCCGGGGAGAGCTAGTAAGGCGGTACACAAGTAAAGCCGTCAGTTCTTCCTTCTACCGGTAGTAAATCTAAATTGAGCTGTACGATCTCGACTGATCATCAAGATTGGAACAGCGGGCGCGGTGAATACTCCATCATTGGTTCATCATCCAAATTTATTTATTTCCTGCAACATGATTACTGTTGGCAGAGTTGGAAAAGGGTCATAACTGGAATTGCAACCTTTTCTTGCAAGTTCCTCTTCTTAATAACAATAAAAATATCTCGCTTACTTTGATGTAGCAGATATTTCTACAAACAAATACTTTAAGTTACCTTGTAACTTCATCGTTCATATTATACTGGCATCATTTCCGTAAAGGCATGGCATATGGTTTGAAAGATACTTTTGAACTGTTATACATTATCGTTCAGTTATATATTATTGTTGGTGGGCTATTGCTCACCCTTGCTTTATTATTATATCACAACAACAGCTAGACCAGATGACTCGCACAAGGCGCACTCGACGCGGGCGAGGACGATGAGACTACCAGAGCTGAAGAAGAAGCTATTGGTAGGGTATATTTATTCTTTCAGTACCAAGAATATGGTCTAGTATGACTTATGTAAATGGATGGCAAAGAGTATGTATTTATATTGAAATTCTTTTGGATTGTAAGAACTCATAATGTGATTAATAAAAATTTGATTGTTACTCTGATTTCATCTCTGGGACTATAACGGGTGTGTTTTATATTGTTGTGTTGGGTTATAGAGACGTAATTTATTTTATGTTAAGGAAAGTTCAATTATTGTGGACAGAATTGGAAACCGTAACCACCGGATCCCGGACCCCGGATCTGGGGGTGTTACAAAGAACCTAAGGAGGCCACCCAGATGCTAAACTTTCTAGTAATTAAGGCTGCCTCGACGTACAATGCAATCTTAGGGAGGACCGGACTTCATGCATTCAAGGCTGTTGCCTCTACTTATCACATGAAGGTCAAATTTCCAACCAGGAATGGTGTTGGGGAACAAAAAGGAGATCAGAAAATGGCCAGGAGTTGCTATGTGGCTGCTTTGAGAGCTGACGGAACCGGGGGGCAGGTACTCCCGATTGAAGACATGGATGTCCGTGATGATGAACACCGGGGAAAGCCAGCGGAGGACTTAATACCTATCCCTCTGGAGCTAGGCGACCCTGAGAAGGTTACTTATATTGGAGCCTCTTTGAAAGAACCCCTGAAGGGCAAATTAATAGAGTTCTTACAAAGGAATAGTGACGTTTTTGCTTGGACAGCAGCTGACATGCCGGGAATTGATCCTCAACTTATAACTCATAGATTGAATGTTGACCCTAATCGGAAGATAGTACAGCAGAAGAAGAGAAATTTTGCTCCGGAAAGGCAAGAGGCCATTAAGCAAGAAGTGGATAAGCTCTTGGAGGCTGGTTTTATTGAGGAAATTCAGTTTCCCGAATGGTTAGCAAACCCAGTGATGGTCAAGAAAGCGAATGGGAAGTGGAGGATGTGTATAGACTTCACTGACCTGAATGATGCATGCCCAAAGGATTGTTTCCCTCTGCCAAGGATAGATATGTTGATAGATGCCACAGCTGGACATGAGATGCTGAGCTTCATGGATGGGTTCAGCGGCTATAATCAGATTAAGATGCACAAGGATGACATCCCTAAGGTATCTTTCATAACCGACTTTGGTGTTTTCTGCTATCTTGTTATGGCGTTTGGCTTAAAGAATGCGGGAGCTACTTACCAACGATTGGTGAATAAGATATTTGCCCATCTGATTGGAAAAACCATGGAGGTTTATGTCGATGATATGCTGGTTAAAAGCTTGGTCAAGACAGATCATATCAAGCACCTCAGAGAGGCATTTGAAGTGCTGAGGCACCACAAGATGATGTTGAATCCAGCCAAGTGTGCCTTTGGCGTTGGATCAGGCAAATTTTTGGGTCTGATGGTTTCTAAAAGAGGCATAGAGGCCAACCCCGACAAGATCAAGGCAATCTTAGACATGGAACCACCGCGCTCTATAAGAGATGTGCAGAAGTTGACGGGCCGGGTAGCGGCTTTAGGAAGATTCATCTCCAAGTCTGGTGACAAGTGCTTGCCTTTCTTTCAAGCACTGAAGAAAGTGAAAAATTTTGAGTGGACTCCTGAGAGCCAAGAGGCCTTCGAGCAATTGAAGAAATACATGGTTGAAGCCCCAGTGTTGACCAAACCAAGTCCTGGAGAGACTCTTTATCTATACCTGGCGGTATCTGAGCAAGCCCTGAGTGCTGTCCTTATTCGGGAAGAGGAGAAAGTCCAGAAACCTATCTACTATGTAAGCAAAGTGTTGCATGGGGCTGAGTTGAATTACTCACCCATAGAAAAGTTTGCTTTGGCTTTAGTAACTGCCTCAAGGAAATTGCGACCTTACTTTCAGGCACATAAGATTCAAGTTCTGACGAACCAACAGTTGAGGAACATATTGCATAGCCCTAAGGCCAGTGGAAGGCTAATTAAATGGGCGATTGAGTTAGGAGAATTCGATATCACATACAAGCCTCGGACAGCCATCAAGGCTCAGGCATTGGCTGACTTCGTGGTTGAATGTACTATTAACAACCAAGAAGTCGGGGGGCAAGAGATAATGACTACCCCTGGGCAAGAGAAAAAAGAAGAGGAACTTACACCTGATCTAAAGGAATATTGGGTGCTCTATTTTGATGGAGCATCAAAAACAAATTCTAGTGGTGCAGGTTTGGTTTTGCAAAGCCCTGATGGGTTCACAGTTGAGTATGCTTTAAAGCTGGATTTTCCTACTACTAACAATGAGGCAGAGTATGAGGCATTAATAGCTGGTTTGGGTTTAGCTAGAATCATGCGGGTCAAAAACCTTAAAGTTTGTGGAGATTCACGACTTGTGATATCCCAAGTAAACGGTGAATTCGAAGCTAAGGATGAGACTATGGCGAAATACCTGAGAGTGGTGAAGGCTGTTATGTCTCAGTTTGAGGAATGTCATGTTGAGCACATCCCGAGAGAAGAAAACGTTAAGGCCGATGCCCTGTCTAAATTTGCTTCTTCTGAAATAGAAAATTATGCTGGGAGTGTCTACTTTCAGGTCCTGAAGGCCCCAACCATTAATGCAAAGTTAATGGCACCGATTGATATAGGAGGCTCTTGGATAGATCCTATCAAGGCACACCTGGAGACCGGTTGGCTCCCAGACAATGCCATGGAGGCACGAAAACTCTCAGTAAGGGCATTGAGATATACTTTGATTGAGGGTATTCTGTACAAAAGGTCGTTTGTCATCCCATACTTGAAGTGTCTAAGGCCTTTAGAGGCAAGGGAAGCATTAGAGGAAGTTCATGAAGGGATCTGTGGGCAACATTTGGGGGGCAGAGCCCTAGCTCACAAGATAATTCGTTTAGGGTTTTATTGGCCGGAGATGTTGGCTGATGCACAAAACTATGTCAAGAGATGTGAGAGATGCCAGAAGCATGCCCCAATTGTGAGGCAACCGCCTGAGATGTTGACCTCTATCAACTCTCCCATTCCATTTGCAATGTGGGGAATGGACATACTTGGACCCTTTCCCATGGCTTCAGCACAGAGGAAATTCCTGATAGTGGCTATTGATTACTTCACTAAGTGGATTGAGGCTAAACCCCTGGCCAAGATAACCACCAAGCAAGTTTCCCAGTTCTTCTGGGAGAACATCATTTGCAGGTACGGAATCCCACGAATCCTTGTGACAGACAATGGGACACAGTTCAATAATGAGGAGTTTAAGAAGTATTGTGAAGAGAATGCGATTGAGCTCCGCTTTACCTCGGTGGCACATCCACAAGCCAATGGGCAAGCTGAGGTAGCTAATCGAATTATCCTTGATGGACTGAAGAAGAGGGTCGAGCGCTCTAGGAACACTTGGGTAGATGAACTGCTGCCCATACTCTGGGCGTATCGTACCACTTGTAAGGTAACAACTGGAGCAACCCCATTTTTGCTGGCTTATGGAGCCGAGGCTGTTGTGCCCTTGGAGATCATGCAGGCATCACCTCGAATCGAGGCATATGAGCCAGAAACTAATGAAGAAGGGATGAGACTGGCCCTGGATTTAATTGACGAGGTTAGAGATGAAGCTAATGCTAGGAATGCTGAGTATCAGAAGAGAGCCTCTTTTCATTACAACCAGAGAGTTAAAGAAAGATTTTTTCGACAAGGCGACATGGTCCTAAGGAAGATTGAAGCCTCAGGAGTTGGCCAAAAAGGAAAGTTAGCACCAAATTGGGAAGGACCGTATCTGGTCAGGAAGGTGTTAGGACGAGGATCTTACAAGTTAGAAACCTTGGATGGGGTTGAGGTGCCCCGGACTTGGCATGTTGTGAACCTCAAAGTTTATTATGTTTGAGGTCTTTTGATAAAGGCTTGAACTTTTATCTATTTATTAGGAATAAGGTTCGAATGAAACCATTATAGAGCATGTTGCTCCCAGTAGTTGATAGAGTATCTATGTAAGGGTTGAACCCATTTTATTAATGTCCTTTGACAGCATAATGGAATTTATTCTGTTTTCTCTATTGGTTATCCTTCCTTGCTAAAATAAACGAAAGACGAATGTTGGACCGACTTATAAGTTTAAGTACCAGCCAAGAGGCCAAGTGCTCAAAAAATTCTAAAGTATTAACAAACTATGAGCAAAGGCAAGAAAAATGAGCGGAAATAAACTGCATAAATAGTTAAGTTAGAAATTACAAAGGCCCGAAGGCTATTAAGTCAAATGATTGAAATCCAGAGTTCAGAAAGGCAAATGATAAATAAATAAAGCCTAAGGGGCCTTAGGGGCCTCCTTAGCAGGAGAAGCATCCTCAGAGCTAGTCTCAGTAGTAGACCCCTCGTCGGCAGAGATAACAGCACCAGGCTGGGCTAGAGTAGGCTCGGGATCCAAAGCTGAAGTAGTGGCAGTAGCATGCTCCTTAACCAAAGCGTCATCCTCCCCAAACAACTCTTCACTGGAACCAGGCCCCTGTGTCAAGGCATTGGGAAGGTGAGGGCTAGGAAAAGCAGAAGGCAAGAATAACCCTGGATGCTGCCTCAGAACTGCTTCAAGGGCTTTGGTCCACCCATCAGAAAACTGACTAGGAAAGAGCATCTCATCATGCTGATCCATGAGAGTCTTGTACTCATCTGAATCCAGATATTCATCAATATGCTTCTCCTTGTCATCTCTCAGGGCGACCAGCTCCGCATGCATCCCTACCATCTCTTCATCTTTCTTCTTTATTTGCTCTTCCAGACGGTTAATATGGAGAGTCTTCTTCTGAGACTCAGACTCAAAAGCTTTAGACTTCTCTTTCCAAGCTTTGGCTTTGTGAACCAAGCTTTGGAAATGGACGTTAGCCTGCATGAAAGGTTAGCATTGAAATCAAGTAATGAACTTAAAAGCCGTTAAGGTATTGAAAGATAAAAGTTTGAGACTTACCACAGCGAGAGCCTGAGCACCGAGTGCCTCTGATTCCCCAATACCTCCACCAAGGACCATGTCCTTATAATCAGGGGTGGTGATCGAGTTTAAAGACCAATCCATGGAGTGCTTCGTAGAGCCCACCACAGAATCCTGCTTCCTAAAGCCCCAAGGAGGCCTGAAAACCGTCGACTGGACATTAACCTGGTTGCTCCCCTCCAGTCCAGCTATGTCACCATATCTCAACTCTCCTTTATGGACCTTATGGGGGCGCAGGAAAGGAGGCTCCGTGTTTTTCCCTCGAGGGTCAGCAACCCTCTTAGCCCGAGCCATCCTGGCTGTCTCTTCATCAGGAGAGGGTGCAGCCTCCACAATCAATCTCGCAACTGCAAGAACGACCAAAAAGAGAGTTGGAATAAATTCAGTAATAAAAAGTAAATGGCAAAGACCAGTAAGAAAATTACCCCGCTCAGAAACTCTGGAAAGGCCTACTCCCCTTAGAGATTCCTCATTTAAAAGACTTAGGCAGGTAATAGAACTACCGTCTGCCTCGGTCAAAGTATTATAAGCGGCCTGTTCCTCGGTACTAAGGACGATTCCCTTAGCACTTCCATCTGAGACTCTCGAGAATGTCTGCCTAAAGAGAGTGCCCCAATCACCTCCATCCCATTCTAAGTATGCGAACTCATTTTTCCAGCCCGCATTATTATCAGGAATTGACTTGCCATTAAAAATTGGGGGAACTCTAGGACGGAGCTTAACATATACCCAGCCAGGGTTCGTGGCAGGACTATTGTAAAATTGAAAAAGTTTGCGAAAAAGCGCAACTGATAAAGGGAGTTGTTGTTGAAGACACAAAACCATAAAACATAATATAATTCTCCACGCGTTTGGCGGGAGTTGACATGGACTAATTTGAACATCAGCTAAGAGTCTAGGAATGAATTCATGAAATGGAAAACGAAGGCCGGCCACTAAACTCTCCCTATAAACACACAAGGAATTAGGTTTCCAGTGACAAGGTCTGTCACCTGGCTCGGCTGGAACAAGTTTATAAGGTGATTTAATTTTGAAAAGCTTGTTATATCTAGTGATTTCATCAACATCATGGTAAGAGCTACAGCAGTCATATGCATCTAATTCTGACAAAGAGGGGTAATCATCTCCACGTTGATTTAACATATCTACTAGAGATGTGTAAGAAGAGCGAATGGTGATTGTACCTTTGGAGGAGGCAGAATTCATCTTTGCAAGGCGAGACTTAGCTTTGTCTTCCATTGGTGCTCTTGAAGAAAGGTTCGAAGCTCTTGTAAAACCCAGAAAGTTTGAAGATTTGAAGAAAATCTTCAAAGAAAACCCAGAAACTATGAAGGAATGAAGGTATCTTCAAGAAATAAACCCAGAAACCACCGTGAAGGGAAGGAGCTCGAAGAAAACTTTCGCCGGAAATCGCCTTGAAATAGAGATAACTACAGAGAGAATTTCTAGTGAAGTGTTTGAGTAGAAGGAAGAATGAGAAAATGAACTCTTCCCTCTCACTCTTATATACAACCTTTTAGCCGGTTAAAATTCCTCTAAACGGTCAAAAAACCTACAGTAACAGGTCAGAAAAGCCCATGAAACCGGCCCAAATTAAGGCCCAATTCCAGGACATTCTTAGGAAAATATCTTTGAAAAATATCTTAGATATTTTGAGGAAAATTATAGGTATTTTTTTAAAAAAAAAAATATCATAGACAATAAATCCTGGATTCGGATTCAAATAGCCCGGACGGGCCCAATAACAACTATGAGGATAAGCCCATTTTGAAAAGAAAAGTACCAGGCCCCATAAGAATAGGCCCAAAGCCAAAGTGGCCCTTATTTCGACCAAAGCGTTGGAAACGCCCTTATTTCGACCAGAATCCTGGTCGAAACGACCAAGAATCCTGGTCGAAAAACCCTTCGACCAAAGCGTTGGAAACGCCCTTATTTCGACCAGAATCCTGGTCGAAACGACCAAGAATCCTGGTCGAAAAACCCTTCGACCAAAGCGTTGGAAACGCCCTTATTTCGACCAGAATCCTGGTCGAAACGACCAAGAATCCTGGTCGAAAAACCCTTCGACCAAAGCGTTGGAAACGCCCTTATTTCGACCAGAATCCTGGTCGAAACGACCAAGAATCCTGGTCGAAAAACCCTTCGACCAAAGCGTTGGAAACGCCCTTATTTCGACCAGAATCCTCGTCGAAACGACCAGGAATCCTGGTCGAAAAACCTTTCGACCAAAACCATTCTGAGGCCCTTATTTCGACCAGAATCCTGGTCGAAACGACCAGGAATCCTGGTCGAAAAACCCTTCGACCAGAGCAAAATTGGACCCTTATTTCGACCAGAATCCTGGTCGAAACGACCAGGAATCCTGGTCGAAAATCTCTTCGACCAGGAAGAAAAAGAAGGCCTTATTTCGACCAGAATCCTGGTCGAATTCCTGGTCGAATTCCTGGTTGAATTTCTGATCGAAAATACTCAGTCCTGGTCGAAATTTGCTATAAAAATTGATTTTCTGACAGCCAATCTTCATAGACATGGAATTTTGATACCTGTAGGTACCATAATAGGATAAAAATGGAAATACGAGGAATTTCATAGATAATTCCTTGAAGAAAAAGACTCTGTAACCAAAGTTATGGAAATTGCTTAGCCTCGAATAAGGCATATCGTCGTAAACGTGTCGGTCGCTCCACACTTTGCATCAAGACGACATTCGTGAAACACTAGTGTACAAAGCCCTGACCCAAGTCTCACGAAAGACAGATAAAACTTCAAGGAAAACCTGATCAGTTTTCCTAGAAGTTGGGGGGCAAATGATATGGGCTAAAAGTAAGCCTTAAGGACACCTTTAATATGGTATTAATTATGCCCGAAATAGTCCAAACGTGGGGCCCACCTGTTGGGCCCAAACCCTATTTATAATATTAATTTCGTAATTAATATTAAGGGTAATAAACAGCTCAGCAAATAAGAGTTGGATAAGGATAATATCTCCTTCAGACTTATCTTATAAAGCATCCAATTCTATATGGAAACTGATTCCTATAAGGAATAGATCTAGAACTTTCCTCAAGGAGGTGACTTATCTATTAAGTCTCCAACTCCTACCTTAATTCTAAGGCTTCTCAGCCTATATAAAGGGTCAGACCCCTCACCTCAGAACTACGTTTTTTTGGCTTGATCTTTGATATTCATCAAAGTACATAGGCATCTTGTGAAGGCAGAATCAGCCACGAGCACAAGAGCAGCCATTAAAGCACGAAGCTCACACACCCTTACATTAAATACATACACCCTAGCCGCAATACTAGTAGCCTAGTTTTTATTCCACAACAGTATATAACACAAAAAGAAAGTAACAATATCATTTTTCTAAATTAAACGAACAAAATAAATTACAAATGCATAAAATTATCTTGATCGAGGCCATAAGAACACTCGTGATACTTGATAAAAATAAGAAAAGCATGAAAGTAATTTGTGATCCACTCTCCAGCTGTTTATACAAGTTGACATACACATAGATGTAATATTATTTTAAGAAAAATAAAAAACAATTCTAAATTGATCTCACAAAACGTGCGTAAAAATTGTACTTTAATTTAGATTCATGTAGCCATTTAGTAAAGTTTAAAAACGATTCACACATTTGTAAAAATACAGTTTCAACACACGTAAAGTGGGATTTTAAATAATACTATAAACAGTAGTACGAATTGCTAAAGTCCTCTGCTCTTCTCTTCATATTCTTTTTTTTTTTTCTTTTGTCAAAGTCTTCTATCCATATTCTTTGATTTCAGTCCGAAACAAGTATGAGAATAAACCAAAAGAAGTAGGAGAAAAAAAACCATGTAACCGCAAACAAAGTAAGAGGAAAAAAAACCATGTAACCGCAAACAACACACATGGATGGGGGGAGAGAGAGAGAGAGAGAGAGAGAGAGAGAGAGAGAGAGAGAGAGAGAGAGAGAGAGAGAGAGAGAGAGAGAGAGAGAGAGAGAGTATACATTGCTGTGGTGGTGGTGATCGGTGTCAGGTTGGGTAGACATGGTTGCAGGAACAGCAAACAGAAATGTTATAGGAAGAGGACAGAAGAGTATAGAGAACAAACTATCAAAGGTTTAATTCAGAACTTAAAAAGAATATCGACTAGATCTTTCGGTGTTTGCATGGGGATCAAGTATCTCTCTTGATATATATAGGAAATATATGTACTTATAAGTTAGGCAGCCCTACGGTTTCATTTATTGCGTGATTAGATAAATGGGTCAATATAGTCGTATTGGTTAGAAATGAATTGGTAAGGAGTGTAACAGTCAACATATTTTTTAATACAGTAGTATTATCTTTCAAATACCTTTGGAAAGAAAAAAAAGTTACAGGATTTCCACGATTCTAGATCCTAAAACTTTAATATTGCAATAATTTTTTATTTAATTAAATGTAATAAGGATCTTGCCATTGTTATGCGATTCTAATAAGAATAGTGCAATTTAGTCCATAAACATTTTCAAATAAAATTTTTAAATATTGTAACGTGACATTTTGAGAAATTTTAATTGGTGAAATTATTTGAATATAGAGGGTCCATCATTTCAATTGAATTAGTATCAATAAAATTCAGAGGATTCTACCACTTTCCTTCTAATAAATATCTCGGTCCCATTTTATATGTATTTTTTGATTTTTTTATTGGTTAAATTCACCAATTTTTGACTAAATATTCAAAATTATTGAATTAATATTTTTGAAAACTGAAAATTGCATTGTAACATAGATTATATGTACTTTTTAATGATGCTATTTTTTTACAATTATTTAATACATATAAATTTCAATCAAATTTTAATTAATTTGACCAATCAAAAGTTAAAAATGATATATATTTTGGGACGGAAGAAATATATATTTTCTAACAATATGTACCTCGTGAAGACATTAACAAAATCGTTAATATTTTAAAAAAGAAATTCAAAAATTTTCACGTACATAAAAAACATAACTCTTAATATTATATGCATTAGAGAATACTCCTATTACCAGCGAGTGAGGGAATGGACAGTGATCATTTGACTTTCTGTCGTTTGGCTCCAGACTCCAGTTTCTCTTATCAAGAAAATTGAATAGGGTAGCAAATACCATGCAGCTGTATGCACAATTTGTTTATCAATTTTTTGGTCATGTTTAGCTGGTCTTTTGCAACAGCGAACATCCAAATTTTTTTTTTTTTTGCTAAATACAAACACGGTGTTTGGTACTGTATTTAATTTCCAGCTGCACGAATGAATCAATTCTACATCGGGTTAAATATCTTGTTGGTCACTGAAGTCAGCCTAATGTATCAAGATGGTCACTGAACTCAAATTTGACTCAAACAGGTCACTTACTCGTATCAATTGTACACTCCGTTAAGTTGTCTTAATTTTTTTGACGGATTTGATGACATGGCATCTACGTGGCTAACAGACGTTTGTGTAACTATAGTTACTTAACTTAAGTTAAACTAAACCTTGGTTTAAATTAGTAAAAGCTAATTAGAGTATTAAAAACTAAACCTTGTCTTTTCTAAATAAGACATTTAGTATCGTATCGCTGTAATTGAATTGGGGGAACTGGAACCCTAAGTCTGAAATCCAAAAGTGGCGATTCATTTCGAAGCTATTCGACTGCATCTCTCGGTTAGTAAGGTATGAATGAACACTTTAATTGATCGTATATGTATATATCGATTGTGTGTTATATATAACGATTGTAACCGAGTTTTTTCGATTTTACAGGATGTCAACAAGGATAGATGTTTACGTACATCATCATGGTCTTTTGGACTGTTTGAAACCGAGTTATAGAGGCGGGAAGGTGGATATGATCAACCTTGACACGGATGTGTTCTCCTTTCGTGATTTGGATGATTTTGGTAAGGAGTTTGGATACGATTCTTCGTCTCTTGTTTATTTTAAAACAAATGGTCACACTTTTACTGATGGGATGACGATTATGTATGATGATGAGTCTGTTAGAGAGGTAGTTCATGTGTCAAAGCCCTATGGTAGGATAGATCTCTATGTAGACCATTATTTTGATTTTGCTTCTGAAACGATTGATACTGAAAATGAAAAAAGTGATAAGGAGCAATTGGTTGATTACTGTGGTGATAGTGATAATGATCCTGATTACTCGACTGAAACTGAATCAAGTGAGGATGACTGCTCTAGTCTTGTTAATAGTGATGAAGAATTGAATGAATGTAGGCAGTCACGTAAGTTATTTAAGGAGCAATTGGCTAGTGAAAAGTTTAGGGATGTTAGTAGTCATGAGTCTAGCTTTGAGAGTGATGAACTAAGATCGATTGATTCATCATCCGAAGATGAAATTAGGAGTAAAGGGTTTATTGGGGATAATTTGGTTAAGGATAAAAGAAGAAAAAGAGAAAAACTTTTTAAAGAAGGACATGTCAAAGGGGGTACTATAAAGTTTGAAGTAGGTCTGAAATTTTTGTCTATGAATGAATTTCGGACCACTGTTAGACAATATGGTGTAAATGAAAGGAGGGCAGTCTACTTTGCAAAGAATGATTCTCAGAGGTGTCAAGTCATATGTGAGGAAGGGTGTCCATTCTATATATGGTGCACCAAAATTAAAAATTCTGAGAATGTCCAAATTAAGACCTTGGTAGATAATCACTCCTGCACAAAGCCCTATACGAATAAGCATGCCACAGTTAAGTATTTGACTGGAAAGTACGGTGATCGAATAAGAAAAGACCCTCAATGGAAAATTAAAGACATGATTGAGGTTATTAAAAAAGAACTAGAGATAGAAGTTCCAAGAATTAAATGTACTAGAGTTAGAAAAGCTGCATTAGAAGGGGTTTATGACAGTCTCAAAGAACATTATGCTAGAGTGAGAGATTTTGCAAGTGAGGTACTAAGGGTGAATCCTAAAAATACAATCAAAATTAGTACTACTAGGATGGATATGGATTCTCAGGCCAAGTTTGAAAGAATGAATGTATGCTATCATGCTCTCAAGGAAGGTTGGAAACTTGGTTGTAGACCTATACTAGGGTTGGATGGGTGTTTTCTGAAGACAGTGTGTGGAGGCCAGTTACTGTCGGCTGTGGGACGAGACGGTAATAATCAGATGTATCCAGTGGCATTTGGTATAGTGGAAACTGTCTTCAGAAAACAACCCATCCAACCCTAGTATAGGCCAGTTACTGTCGGCTGTGGTATAGGCCAGTTATGCTGTAAGTATGATTGAATTGACTGTTATATAAGTATTAGTTTTGACTGTTATATAAGTATTGACTGTTCTTGTCCAGGTTAAACAAGGTGTGAGGGTTGTTACAGTGGACTTGGTTAACAAAACATGTGATTGTCGAGTATTCCAATTAACCGGAATACCTTGTCCACATGCTATAGCAGCCATACATGATAGCAGGCAACAACCAATGAACTTTGTTTCTTATTTTTTTAAAAGAGATAGGTACTTGCAGTCTTATAGTCAACCTCTGGAGGCCATAAAAGGAGAGGAGTTTTGGGAATTTCATACCACTGATCCGTTGTTGCCACCTGATATTCCTAAGAAATTGAGAGGTCGTCCAAAAAAGCTTCGAAGACGGGAAGAATGGGAGGGAGGTAACAGGATTAGAGTCAGCCAACCAATACAACAAGCTTCGGAAATTCTAAGGCTCACCTCAGCAAGAATCATGCATTGCAGTGTATGTGGTGGTACTGGACACAGAAAGAACAAGTGTCCAGATCCAACTTCTCATGTGGAATCCAGTAAAGAAAAGGGGAAGTCGAAAACAACTGCACCAACGAGGCCTGCAACAACAGATAAGCCAAAAAGGACATACAAGCCAAAGAGAAAAGCTTGTACACCATGGAGGACTAAGAATACATCATCTCAAGCATCTGAGTTGAAGACAGCTCCAGGAAATCATTAGCAGACTAAGTATTATTAGCAGACTTTAGCAGACTTATAGTATTATTAGCAGACTAATAGTCTCCAGGAAATCATGTTATGTTAATTATGTTAGCAGTTTTATGTTTTGTACACATTAGATGTTATGCTGCTATAACATGATTTTTTTGTTAAATTATCTCTCTGTTTAATTCCTGTTATAGTAAATTATCCAGTATAAACATTTTTGCCAAAGTACGTTTTACATATAAAATCAACAGTAAATACGTAATGAGTCTTCAATTTTTTTTCCACAATTTCCACGTCAGCATGATTTTCCACGTCAACATGATTTTCCACGTCACTCACCAGTCAGCATGATTCCGTTATGACAACTTAACGGAGTGTACAATTGATACGAGTAAGTGACCTGTTTGAGTCAAATTTGAGTTCAGTGACCATCTTGATACATTAGGCTGACTTCAGTGACCAACAAGATATTTAACCCATTCTACATCACATGTATGATGTATCTGAATTTATCCAACTTACCAAAAGCAGAATGAGATCCATTAGCAAAAATGAACTTATTAGAGATCATGTATAATTAAATTACTTAAAAAGATTTTATGGATAAATATAACATGACAAAATTTCAAAAGTATTCACTGCAAAAGAACACGGCTAAATTCGACTGAAAACAAGCAGTCGAAAATAGCTTTATTCGATTACATATGGTCGAAAATAGCTATTTTCGATCAAAACAGGTCTGGTCGAACATAGCTAAGTCGAAAATGCCAGAAATGGTCGAAAATAACTATTTTCGACCAACTAAATTCGACTACCTTATTTCGACTAACTAAATTCGATCACCTTAATTCGACCGAAAACTGTTGCATTTGATTGATTCCAATTTCCTTTGAAATTTTTAAATTTCCCGCCCAAACACTAAATTCGACCAATTTTGGTGGAAATAATTTTCGACCACTGTTTGTCGAAAATGAAATTCGACTAAATCTAGACGAATATTAAATTCGACTAAGTCTAGTCAAATACGAAATTCGACCAATATTTGTTGAAATGGTCCTTTTTAAATTAAACCTTATTTGGTCGAAAATAATGTACCAGAACTTTTGAGGCCCATCTTTTTAGACTTTTTCTGGTCGAAAATAATGAACCAAAACTTTTTCCTACTGCTTTTTTGACTTTATCTGGTCGAATATAATGTACCAGTACTTTTTTTGACACTTTAAATAGACCACTTTCAGTCGAATTTATATTACAATTTTCCAATTTTATACCATATTTTTGACGTAATATTTCAAGATGTTTTAATGATAAAATTTATGTGAATGTAAGGTATCACTACAAGAAAAACGGGTTTTTCCCACTGTTTATTTCCTACCGACGCATTTCCTACCGACCAATTCCTACCGATTTTCAAGTCAAACGGCTATTTCCAATTAAATTGGTATCAATAAAATTTTGATACGTAATATTTAAGAATAAATTTGTAAATGAAATTGGAAATTCTAACATTTTCCTTAAACTTATAATTGACCTAATATCCGAAGTAGTTATATGTCATCGTTAATTGATTTCATCAATTAGAATATTAGATTACAAAGAAAGAATACTGGATCATGCATATAGACATTCCCTATATTTAGCAATAGAATTAAAATAGAGAATTTCCCAATAATAGGGGTTTTGATTGTAATTTGCATAGAACTCTCTCATGGGTGTAGCCGTGTATGGTACATAGAGTGTAGCCGTGTATGGTACATGTCAGTGAAGGTTTGGAAAAACGTGTGTGATGATCCGATTTTTCTGATTATTAATTTTAAATTCAAAAATTATAATTATATTTACACTATTAAATTTCCATATTACAAAAATAAAACTCGAAAATTAATGCAAAAACCTTAAACAATAAAAATAGAGAAAAACGTTTTTATATCACTGAAAATATTTTAATAATGTGATAAGTCTTTTTTAATAAATGCATATATATCTATACTATTATATTAAAGCCGAAACATTGAAAGTTTTAAAAGTTTTGTTTTTGGTTTGGTTATCCTATTTAATAAATAAATAATAACATAATATAATTAATGGTAATAAGTTGATTGGCTTTTCCACCTTAACTTTTAGTTTAAAATATTACCCTTTACAAACAACTAAAAACATAAATCATACCATATCTTTTAATCATTAATATTTCTATCTAATTAAAACATGTTACCTCCTATGTAATTAAAACACGTTACCTTTTATTTTAAAACTAATCTTGCAATCATTAATATATATAACTAAATACATAAATCATACCATATCTTTTAATCATTAATATTTCCTTCTAAATAAAACATGTTACCTTCTATCTAATTAAAATATGTTACCTTCTATACTATTACATTAAAACCGAAACATTAAAAGTTTTAAAAGTTTTGGTTTTCGGTTTGGTTATCCTATTTATTAAATAAATAATAACATAATATAATTAATGATAATAAGTTGATTGGCTTTTCTACGTTAACTTTTAGTTTAAAATATTACCTTTTATAAACAACTAAAAACATAAATCATACCATATCTTTTAATCATTAATATTTATTTCTAATTAAAACATGTTACCTTAAAATACGTTAACTTTTACTTTAAAACTAATCTTGCAATCATTAATATATACAACTAAATACATAAATCATATCATATCTTTTAATCATTAATATTTCTATCTAATTAAAACATGTTACCTTCTATCTAATTAAAACATGTTACCTTTTTACAATCATAAATATATATATTCAAAAATATTGCACCATATATTTCAACCATTAATAAACACCTAAAAACATGAATCATATATATCTTTCAATAATTATTTTTTTTTCCTAAATAAAACACATTACCTTAACTAATCTTGCAACCATTAATATATATCAAAAAATATCACACCATATCTTTCAATTATTAATAAAATATATTAAAAATCAGTATACATTGTTTATAATAAGAAAACATAAGTAAAATCCTTAAAGATGAATATATCAAATTATATTATATTAAAATTAAAAAAAATTATCGAAAAGAATGTTTATATAAAAATCTATACTATACTATAATAAGCAAAAGGGGTATAATTTGTAGTTTCGTTATCCCCACATTTTTTGTTATCCCCTAATTCACAACCGTTATATCTTCAACTCAAATAGATCATGACCGTTAGATATAAAAATATTAAAAGTTGTTATATATAAAGATATTCCTACCAACTACATACTAATTTATATTTAATACTAAATGTTATTATATACAAAGATGTAAGGTTCGAATTTTTTCAATAACATACTAAAATTAATATTTATAATATTATATTATACTATAAACAAATTTTAAAAATTAAAAGTAACCCGTGCAAAGCACGGGCTATAAGCTAGTTATATAATATAACTGAAACATGAAAAGTTTTGGTACCTATTTTTTTTGGTACTTCGTGAATTTACTTACTTATTATTGAGTATGGAATACACACAAGAAAATACAGAGGGGGTGAATGTATTTTCAAATTTTTCTTGGATTTAACTTTAAGAACTGTTTATTTGAATCTGTTTGTGAATGTGTAGTTGAGTGTGTGTTTGTGTTTAACAGAGTATATATGCGGAAATAAAATACAAGAACACAGGTACTCATTTTAATCTAATATTGTATTAGATAAAAATTTTGCTACAATCTGGGAATACAATTGTTAGTATTCTTAGCTTCGTTTTTCAGTGAGATATTTGCTATGTATTACTTTGAAAAACTTCTCCTGCTAAAGAAGTGAGGTTGTACACTTATATAAAATGTGTACAACCTACTTACTACAAATGTAGTGACAAACAAATACACTTTTTAACTTGTCTATCCATATTTGGTAAATATCTGGGCAGTATATGATTTGACCATCTCTTTAACCTGCTCAGATCCATTACTTTAGCAGTTTGTCCCCTTTAACATCTCTCTAAGCTTATTTGTAGACTTTTCATGTACACTTTACAATACTATGGTCGTGTAAGTGCCTTGTCTTGTTGCAAATTTCTGACTTGTACATATCTAGTATTTTGTCTTCAAGAAACCATTCCAGAAATGACTAAGTGTTTAACTTGAGAACTAGAATTGGTTAATTCGATAACTCTGAGTTCTCGAACAATGTTTTCTTGACATATCGAATCACTTCTCGAATGAGTCTTTTCTTCAAGAATCCTTGACTTATCGAATAAAGCCTTCTACTTATGGAATCCTTGAGATGTCGAAAAACTTCCTGAGTCCTTGAGATATCGAATGTAACTTTGATTTATTGATCCTTTGAGAACTTGAATGATACTTTGACTTGTTGACTTCTTGAGTTCTGATAACGTGTATTTTATACTGTTAGGTCCAAAATAGTTTATAGAAGGGGGGGTTGAATACAAACTATACCGTTTTATCGAATTTGCTCTTTTCTTAAAAATATTAAAATATTAAATCAAGAACAAATTGATGCGGAATAAAACGAATACCGATATTTCAAGTTGAATATAAAATTAATATTAACTTCATGGGGTGTGTCTAAATACACGGGTACAAATTACAAGGTTTTATGACCAAACTAATTATTATAAATTCTATAGAAAATTCGACATGAATTTTTCTATATTTGTAAATAAAAAGATCGAAATTAATTGTTACAAATTCTATAGAAAATTCGACATGAACTTTTCTATATTTGTAATAAAAATATCGAGAGGTTCTAGGGAACTTAATCCGCTAGATAGTTCTACAAGTACAAGTAAACAATTTCTGTCGGTTTAGATTTAGCAATACAAGCTAGAAATAATTTACAAGAATTTATTTGATGTTCAAGGAACTATTTTTCTCTTGGTCTCTCTCTGCTGTGATTTTTCTGCAGAAGTAAAGAAGCTGAAAAATCTCTGCTGCTCTGCTGTGCCTGCTGTTGTATTTATAGCCATTTAAGTCTTGCTGGCTTTCTGTAGGATATTTTACTGATCTGGTATGACTTAAACTGCTTCAAGACATAATAAATCAGCTGTCAGCATGACTTAAACTTGCTCCAAGACATAATTTTCCTTCGGTATGACTTAAATCTTGGGCGGTATGACTTAATAAATCAGTCGGTATGACTTAATTCTGAGCAGCCTTTGGGTATGACATAAAGCACTTTGTCGGTATGACTTAATTTGCTTTTCAGAAATATCTTCAAGTCGGTAAGACTTAATCTGCTCGGTATGACTTAACTGGTCTGTGTGACTTCGGTATGACTTAATCAGTCTGAGTAGATCAGAATGACTTAGATCAGAATGAATTAGATCAGAATGACTTAGATCAGTATGACTTAATCAGTCTGAGTAGCTTCGGTATGACTTAATCAGTCTGAGTAGATCAGAATGACTTAATCAGTCATTGTAGCTTCGGTATGACTTAAGAATAAGTCATACCGACCTCCAGTAAGTCATATTCGCTGAGCAGAATTGTTTTAAGTCTTTAAACACTTATATTAATTCTGATTTAATTAATTAATTGATTAATTTAAAGAATAAATTAATTCTGATTGAATTAATTTATAAAATAAATTAGCCAACTAATTTAATTTAATTAAAAGAGAATTAATATGAAGTCTTTTTATAATTATATTAATTCCAACTTAATTAATCTTTTAATTAATTTATTGAATAAATTGATTCGAATAGAATTAATTTATCAAATAAATAAATCAAATGACTTAATTAATTAAGAAAAAATTAATATACCACCTTGTTTGATAATTATATTAATTCTAACTTAATTAATCTTTTAATTAATTTACTGAATAAATTAATTCAGATAGAATTAATTTATCAAATAAATAAATCAAATGACTTAATTAATTAAGATAAAATTAATATACCTCCTTGATAGCATAACCCTTGTGGTCTTCTATGTCTTGATAAATTTGATCCTCCACAAAGATTATTCCTTAGCAAGTCTTGATTGCAAAACCATTGTGGTTAATTAATTTAGCACCTCTGTTGCTTGCTCAATGATTTCTTCCATATACCAGTCTTGATAGCTTGAACCACTGAAAGTAGGGCTGCACATGGGTTTCAAAAACCGACCAAACCGACCCAAACCGACCCTCTTTTAACCGATCAAACCGAACCGTCCAAAACCGTGGGTTAAACGGGTTAATTTTTAAAAAACCCGAATTAATTGGGTTGGGTAAGGGTTTAACAAATTTTAACCCTTACCAACCCAACCCAACCCGTTTACACAAAATGCAGAATTTTTTTGTATATTTTCTAAATATTTTGTATATTTTCTGCATATATTTTTACAAATTTCTGCACTCTAAATTTTCTGCAACACTTTCTGCAACATTCTGCAACACTTTTTTTTAACATTCTGCAACACTTTCTGCAACATTCTGCAACACTTTCGAGCTTCAGCAACATTTTCTGCAACATGTTCTACGAAGTGCAGAATTTTTTGTAAAGTTCTTCCGATTAGTAAATTTAACCCAACCCAACCCAAACCAAATCGAACTAATTGGGTTGGGTCGGGGTTGGGTTACAATTTTTTTTTTCAGTTAATGGGTTGATTTCTTATAAAACCGAATTAATTGGGTTGGGTCGGGGTTTGACGAAAACCCGACCCAACCCTACCCATGTGCAGCCCTAACTGAAAGTAATAAAGAATTACCACCGAATTTTTGTTGACGCTCGATGCACGGTCTGGTTCATGAGCGACTAACTCCAACGACTTTTCTTTATTTTTGACTCTATGATTTGGTTCATGTCTTCCTTTTCTTCACTCTTTTTCAAACCTTTATAATCTGTATTCTGTCACTGTAGGAACCTCTTGTCACTATAAATAGAACCCACTGTCTTGATTACTCCACTGATGCTTGATCAACTCAATGAACTTCTTCAAGTGTAGTATACCTCAAAACAGTAGATTGACTTTGTCTTCTTTCTCTTGACAGTTATACATTTGAGATCCCTGTGACAGTACATATACTATTTACTATTACATTCTTGTTTGAGTTGAGTTGTATTCTCGAAATACAAATAGGCTATGTCATATGCCTTTCATATAAACGTTTTGTCTCTCATTCTCTTACATTTTTGTTAGTTTCGAATGTTGTTTTATCGATATTAATTACATTTTTCATCTTTCAGTGCCTCATGCTTAATTGTCGAAAAGATGACTTATTTTGGGCTTGAAAGCAAAGATTATTCAAGAGGGAAGTTAGAAGATGCAAGCTCGTGATGCCGGGAGGTGTTTAATGTATTATCTTGAAGATTTTGTCTCGTACGGGCTGCTGTACGACCGTTCGCCAGGCCGTTCAAAGGAGCAATTTTTCTGTACGGGTTGCTGTACGGCCGTTCAACAGGCCATATAGCACCTGCTGTGTATTAATAGACTAGATCTCAACATAACACATCATCATATAACATCTTATCTTATCTTCATCTTCATTTTGCCTCTTCAAGAACACAATTAGGGTTAGTAGGAAGTAGAGAGGAGACATTAATTACTTGTAATCTAGCATTGATTATGAGTAACTAACTCCATTTATTTGGCTCAAGGAATAAATTAAGGAAGGCTGTCTCTAAGAAGGGTAATAGTAATAAACCTAAGAATGACAAGGACAAGAAACCAAAGGCAAACAAACCATGTTGGTCTTGTGGGCAGGTTGGCCATTGGAGTAAGGACTGCCCTACAAAGAAAGCGAAGAAAACCGAGGTGATAGCTCAAGCGAATGCTGTGCTTGGAACCTCAAGTGGGCCTGTAGTGAACATGGTTGTTGGTGAGGTTGCGACCTCTGAAACCAACGTTGACCGGTATGTTACCTACTATTTTCCACTTATCTGTTAAATGAATGGTTGATTGATACTGGAGCTAATGTGCATATTTGTGCTGACATTAGTTTATTTGTATCTTATCAACAGAGTCATAGCTTAACAGTGACAATGGGGAACACAAGTGCCGCTCAAGTACATGGAGTAGGAAACGTGGACCTGAAGTTTCCTTCGGGTCGTGTTCTATCCCTGACGAGAGTGCATCATGTTCCTGACATGCGTAGAAATATAATAAGTGGCAGCTGTTTAGTAGCTAATGGTTTTGAAGTCTCTTTCAAATGTAACAAAGTAGTTCTTATTCATACTGGTACATTTTTTGGCAAGGGTTACTTGTCAAATGGTTTATTTCTAATAAATGCTAAGCCCATTTTGGGTGCGTTGATTAATAATATTACTCCTTCTATTAACTATGTTGAATCATCAAATTTATGGCATGTTAGACTTGGTCACTTAAACTTTGGTGCTCTTAAAAATATGATGAACTTAAAGTTGATTCCAAGACATACTATAGAAAAGAATTCTAAATGTCAAGTATGTGTGTCTGCTAAACAAATAAGGAAACCTTTTCATAATATTGTTAGGGATTCAGGTTTGTTAGATTTAGTACACACTGATATTTGTGAATTTGGCGGTGTGTTGACTAAGGACCAGTTTAGATACTTCATTACCTTTATAGATGATAGCAGTAGATACTGTTATGTTTATTTACTTAGACATAAGGATGAAGCACTTAGTAAATTCATTATATATAGAACTGAAGTAGAAAAATAAACTAGTAAGGTACTTAAACGGTTGAGATCTGATAGAGGTGGTGAGTATACGAGTAACGTTTTTAATGAATTTTGTTCAAGCAATGGTATAGTTCATGAAGTTACCCCACCATACACACCTGAGTCTAACGGGGTTGCTGAACGAAAGAACAGAACATTTAAACATATGATTCTTGGTCTCAAGTTGACTCAGTCAGCTGAGGGAATAACTTTATCACAATCTCATTATATAGAGAAATCTATACTTGAGAAATATGGTTATTCACAGTGTAGAATCGCTAGTACACCCTATGATCCTAAAGTTGCCCTTATCAAGAATAGTTCAGGAGTGCCTGTGTCTCAGTTAAGGTATTCTTAAATTATAGGGAGCTTGCAGTATCTTGCTAATTGGACTAGACCAGATATTTCATACTTTGTGTCTAAGTTGGATAGATATACAAGCTGTCCAAATAGAACTCATTGGGATGCTCTTGATAGAGTACTTAGATATCTGAAAGGCACAATATACCTTAGTTTACACTATAGGAGATTTCTTGGTGTATTGAGGGGTACAGTGATGCAAGTTGGATAGCTAAGAAGTCTGGTTCCAATGGAGTGACTGGATACGTGTTCACCTTAGCAGGTGGAGCAATATCCTGGAAGTCGACCAAACAGACTATAGTAACTCGGTCTACTTTTGAATCTGAGTTGTGTGCGCTTGATGCCACGGGGACGGAGGCTGAATGGTTACACGGACTTATGTCCGCGATACCTGTAGTAAGCAGACCACTTCCTACGATTGGTATTCATTGTGATAGTAGAACAACTATCGACAAGATTAGCAGTAAAAAGTATAATGCTAAAACAAAGAGGCACATCCAAGTTATACTAAAGTCTATAAGAGGTTTAGTGTCTGATAGGATTATAGTTGTAGAGTTCATAGGAACTCAGAATATTATAGCTGATCCTTTGACTAAAGGACTGGAACCTGCAGTGGTCCTTAAGTCAAGGTTGGGGATGGGGCTGTCAACCCATCATAGTTCATCATCAGTGGGAACCCAATACACATGAGAGGAGATCCCTTGAAGTGTATTCAATGTGGTAATAACAAGCTGTAAGGATGAATTGGTAGTACCTTTGCTACATAGATGATACTGTTGTATCTGAGTCTATCCCCTGTAAACCTAGAAGGTACTGACGCTGCTAGTAAGCAAGAGTTATTATAACTCTGAATGGGGTCAAGTCATTCGACGAGATGGTAGCAGTACATCTCTGGAGATGCCCAGCTAAGCGAATGTAATTATGTGGTCGCAATTAGAGGAAAGAGTTATTCCTTGAAGCATTCGACGAACAGGATCGAGACAAGACCATTAATGTCTCAAAGCCGTAGATTGGCACCATAGCCTTTGACTTGTCGTCGTCTAAGGAACATGGTTACACCAAACGGATTAAGATTCAAGGTGAAACATTCCATCTGAATCTGGTAGCCATCGAAGTAGGGGACTCAGGAGGGTTCAAACACGGAAGGGTACCGACTCTGAAAAACAAGTCATGATGAAAAACCTGAAGCATTTCTGTATGGATTTTTGGGGGATTGTTAGAAAATGGAGTTTTTGGAGCACAATTATTTTATGTTCTTGATGTTAATTCCGGATTTTAACGATTGGAAATTGTTCCTTGCTATGAGGACTTAAATTTTCATATATGGGTCTAAGTAATTTTTTTAGTGAAATCCATAGGGAAATAGAGATGAAGTTAGTAGCTTGAAAGAGCTTGAAAATGAGAATGTGTATTTGTCCCACATTGAAATAAATAAAGGGGGTTGTTGGCTTTATATAGAATCACACACATGGGTAGTGTACAACTACTAAGGTGTATGATGGTGCATGGTGTTACTGTGTGCTTTACGCGCGCACATACACACACGTGCGCGCCGTCGCCGCCCGCCTCGCCACACCACGTCTCGACTCGGGTCGGCTCGGTCGAAGGGCGATTTGGGCGAATGTCTCGGCGTCTCGCGTACGCGAGGCGATCTGGGCGAGGGATTTTATTTATTAGTGATTTAATATTTTAATTAAAATATATTTATCAATTGGGCTGGGTTATTAGTGGGCTGGGCTGGATCAGATTAAATCTGATGGACTAGTCGGGCTCTGTAACTGATGTATATTCAAAATATAAATAAATATTAGAATGAACCTGGACAGGATAATATATTCAGGTTAATATATTAAAACTGAAATGTGGACAAATATATATACAGTATCTGTTAAGATTTTTTAAATCGACCGTTTCGTTTATTTAATCGACCGTTTCGTTTTATTAAATGAAATGGGCAGTTACGATATTGATGAGGGTGGTATCAGTTACGTTTGGCCTCTCCTATAAATTGAGAGCTAGCCTGCTGATTTTAGACACACCACACCCTACATTCTCATCTCCTCTCTACACTCCCTTCTCCCTTCCTGTCGTAGCTTCTCTGTTAGTGGGTTTTTCCGGCGACTGAGGTGCCAGTCGAAGTCGAGTATTCTGGTTGCTGTGATAATCTTACTCGGAGCTATTTTATCCTGGAAGAGTTGTTGCAAGCATCCCGACACAGTGTAAGTGGGGGCGATTATCTTTTAAAGAGCAGTCAGGACTTCGAGCAAGGCCTCACGACTCAGCTGGTTCTTATATTTGTACGATATACTGTTAAACCTATGGTTACTGGTATGTCTTATGTTTTTCCTTCGTTTTTACAATTACTAATATGCATGCTGTTTACCTTCATGTTTTGTTTCTTTAATTGTGTGCTTGACCTTGACTTGTTAAATATGTTATATAACTGCCTCTATGTTGCTATAATAGCAATATTTTCCAACATTTACAACCATTATTCGGTCTGATGTACATTTAAGTAGAGGTATTGGCATTTGTCTCTTTTTCCTTTTAAACAACAATTGTCATAAGCTTAGAGCAACTCCAACAAGCTCTTAATTTTTTTGCTAAAAATAATGTAATTAATGATCTCTTAAGTCATTTAATATACAAAATTACTCATCATCTCCAACAATATCTTTATCTCTATCTCCTAAGTTATTATTTATTATTAAATGTACTTACAATATTTAGAAAGAAAAATAAGATATTGGTAGAAAGTAGAAAATTAGAGATGTATATTAATAAAAAATAGAGTAGGGAGAAGAGAGAGAGTCTTAAATATAGAGAGAATAGATGACCTCTTAAAATTTTGAGGAGGCATTAGGAGCTTGTTGGAATTTTTTTTCTAGCATTTTCCTCAAATATTAGCTTTAGGAGGCTATTGAAGAGCTTGTTGGAGATGCTCTTAGGGATCCACTAGATTTTGATGCAAAATATAGAGCAAACAATGAAGGTGAGCTCCCTAGGAGATAGCCAAATTAATTTCATTAGTGTTTGTTGTACTTGAAGAAAGCGGAGATTGAGGAGAAGGAGAAGATTAGTACCGCACTGAAGATGGAAATCAAGAATTCACAGGAGAAACTGGAAGATCGAGAAGCTTTGCTGGAAGACATCACGAAACTATCCGCAGATAGGGATGATCTGCTGACTCAACTTGATCGGTTCCTTGTGCAAATAGATGAGTTTTTCCATAAAGATTTTGAATTAGTAAGCTAGAAAACATGTCACATAATTTCGTGGAAGCGAAAGGAAAAGAACCAGAAATTTTAGCAGATAGTGGGCTCAATAAATCTACCAGCAAAATTTTGAAACAAGTATATAAATCAGAAGATGGATCTGGAGGGACTATCGAGCAAAGGTTTCCATTAACTGAGACTATTTTTTTTTGTAGCTAGGTTACTATGAAACTCCAGAATGTCTTGTCTGAGATAATGTGTGGAACTTGTTTTACAGTGATTTTTTTCTGGACTAAACTCTGATCGGGCTGATTCTTTTTATCCTAAACAATGAGTTTTATCTGCTTTCAAGTTATTGGTTGCTTTGAATTACTAATTAAGAATAGAAAGTAAATCGATGATCAGTTTAAACCCAAGTGTTTTTATCAAAATTTTAATGAAGATATATGAAATTACTCTAATCTGAATAGATTATACTATTTTACGCTATTCTCAACCGTTCCCTGTCAAATTTGCTCACTTACCATGGATAGGAGAAAGGGGGAGGGGGGAGGGGGGAGGGGGGGGCTTTCTCTTCATGGCGGATACTATGATTTTGTCAACTGCACATTTGAAAACTGGAAACTTGAATACCAAAGTAATAGCTCCAAGAATGGTAGTGGTAGATACCTGATCAGCAACAGGGAATTTCGGAGCTGAATAAGATTATTGTATCATTATTGTAATTGCTTGCTGTTAGTTGTATGTTATGTACATAACAGAAATACTACACAATCAACTTTTATTGTAACTCGTGATTGGAGACGCTAATAAAAATGATTTCTTCTATCAGTTTCAAATATCTAAGCTAATTTATGTTGTTTTACAAGTGGTGTATATGTATGTCCCATAGGTTTCGCATATATTTACGTTTCTTTTTCAAGTAATATTAGATCTGCTTGATATGGAAGAGGATTTCATAGACATCTTGCTTGACCAACAGAAATGGGGGTTGGGGAAGGGAATTCAAGTGAATGCTTCAAAACTTTTTAGCTCTATCGAACCCATTGAGGCAGTGGAGGCTTCCTAGCTTTATTAGCTCTGGATGATGGTAGGAGTTCAAGTTGTTTATTTGCTTGTAAAGCTGTGGATGTACTACTATTTAAGGTATTTACGATCCCAGAAAGAAACATCTTTTTCCACCCTCAGTGTTGTAGTTTACTAACATATGGAAATCTGCAGAATTTAGTAAGTTTTTTTTTATGTTCTTGAAATTAAAGTGCAGATTTCTATAGATTTTTATATGTTATTAAATTCGAAATCGGAAATTTTCACCACCCATATTCTTATAATCACTCGATTAATATGTTAAATTTTCACTTCTTTCCTTGAAATTTCAATTTTTCCGACATTGTCATGTCTTGACTTACGTCCGTTAATCAAATATAGACGGAAGGATGTCAATCAGAAATTGTAAAAGTTTAGGTATCTTGATATTTTTTTTTATAGTTCAGGAACCTAAACCAAAAATGGCATATAATTTAAGGACGAAAGAAATTATTTTCCCTTTTAAAAATACTATTAATGTGTTAATTTTACAAATATAAAATTTAAAAAAGATTATGTTTTCTGAATTTTTTATTTTTAAAAAACATTTATTCAATTAAAAGACTAAAATACCCTTGTATAATATCATCGTTGGCTAACAATAACGGTCAATTTTGACGGAAACTAGCGCAGGGGTCGAATATGTTGCATGTACTAAAGTTACTAGCTTATAACTCGTGCAACGCATGACTCCTTTTTAATATCTATAATTGTATTAATTTACATATCAAATTGTTGTTGAAAAATTGATATATATATATATATATATATATATATATATATATATATATATATATATATATATATAAGATTTTACACGTTCAGTTTAATATTTGTGTTATATCTTGAATTCTTAAAATTTAATTTGGATGATTTTACAGTCCACATGAAATTAACAAAATAATCTTTAGTTTAGTGATGGTTTAACAATTACTTTCCAATTAAAAATACGCAGAAACAAAATAGAGAAGAAATTAACGATTTTTTTCATTGAAAATTATATTCGATTTATGACATGTACTTATGTTTCGTTTTGATTATCAAAATACCCTTCTTATTATTTTAATATTGTTATACTAACACAAAATACAGTTTTAATAATAAGTGTAAGGGTGATTTTGTCCAAAATTTTGGTAGTCGGTAATCTGGTATTAAGTACGACAAAATAGATAAGAACCGCTAGATCATAAAATAAATTGATGAAAAATGTTGGATCTAGCAATTTTTTTTATACTTTTTAACATGTAAACTAAGAAGTGCATTTATAACGAAAGATGAAAAAGTGTATGTCATAATTCAAATCATATATATTTTGATTTTCTACATTGAATAGGATTTTCAATGTAGGTCTTCTAGACTGAATAAGATTAATTACAATTCGTAATTATATTTTCTATTGAGATTTTGAGTGTTTTAATTTTGATAATAATTTTTAATCATAACTAAATTAAAGATAATTTTATGACCTTCGCGTGAGCTGTAAAATCATCCAAATCTGATTTCTATATCTTTAGATAGAGCCCAAATAGTAAATATTAACTTTTTTTGTATCCTTTTTTAATTATATCCTTTTCATAGTATAATTTCTTTTATAAAATTCAGTTCTAATACAACCCTTTTTAACATGATATAATCTTGATCGTCTATTTTTAAAAATAGTAGATTCGACGGTTGAGATTATTGTGATAATATAGTGACCAAAATTATGGATAAGATCCCTCTTATTCTTATTATATACTAGCTTATAACCCGTGCGATGAACGGAAGATTTTAAATATTTTTATTTTAATATTTAATATTTTTATCTCATTATTCATAATTTTAATATTTGTTTTTTAATGAGTAAGAAAATAAATTATAAAATATAACAAAATGTAATAATACGTACGTATTTGATAGTATTCTAAATGATAGTTTTTTGCTTGTATATTGAAAATAGATAAATAACTTTTTAAGTTTAATATGTTGTTAACGGGAATTGAATCTTGAAATTCTGGAGTAGTTTATAATATAATAATATAATTTTTAAATTAAAATATGTTGTTGAGGGGAATCGAACCTTGAACTCTTAGGAGTAGTTTATAATATGATATAAATGTTAATAATAATATGTTGTCGACGAGATTCGAACCTTCAACCTATACGAGTATTTTATATATTATAAAAAGAATATTTTTTTAACATTACATCCAATTATTCTCATTATTCTACCTCAAAATCCAATAGTTGTTATTGAGTGTACCAAATAAAGTGATCAAACTACCAACCAACCAAATATACCTTATTGCGCTTATAATAGTATAGTATAGGTAAGGATATAATGGGATGCAAAGTGTTGATAAAAAACACTTAAATCCTAAGTGCAAAATTCCACAACCAAAGGAAAAGCAAAATACCAAAACCAAATGGATGCAAAAGGTAAATTACTCTTGAAAGAAATGATCCTTCCCACCATATATAAACACAACTAACACGAGCATCTCCAACGGTGTTGTCTAAAATGATATAAAATATTTCTTATGTAGAATTTGTTGAACCTGTAAAGTGTTGTGTTTCAATGGAGTTGGCTATAATGATACGCTATATTTTAAAAATAATGTGTTATTATTATTTCAATTTATTATAAATAGAATATACTATTTTAATATGACAACAAATGATGTGAAGTTTTACTACAGGTTTCTAGCAGTTCAGCAAATATAGCCAATATAATTGGCTTGGCTAAAATTCTACCCAAGTATAAAGTATTATTGGGGTGCAAAAATATTTACACATTCTTTATAATTCTTATTTATAGTAAATTATTTGAAATTAGCATAAATACCCGTGCATGGCACGGGGCACTAGCTAAAATTGTGTTTTAAAATTAAATCGTGTATGTTCAATGTTATTTGAAATATAAAATTGATTTTCATAGAATTTTGCTCGTTAATGATATATGTAACTATTGCGTACTTACTTAAATATATTCAAATTTGTAATTTGGAAACTAATATAAGTAGTACTGATAGCAGTCATGTCATTTTTAATTTTATTGTGAATCATTGAATAGAATCTAAGTGTTCAATAGGTGATGTCTATGATATATAAGTTCCGCAAATCATATATTATACATGATCATGTATATAATTTTTGAATTATCTTTATAAATAATACACCATATATTATATATGATCCTTCTTTTCTTCAAATGTCATATTTTAAATCGAACATTAGTTAATTTGTATGTAAAAATGTAATGTGTTATTTTAGGATTCATCTTTTCATATTTACTACCCGAAGAGTTTGATCGATACATTATTGCATTTTGCGTAATAATATATAATTTTCATATTACAATAAAAACTCAATATTTTCATTCTAATATATTGTTGGATAATATCCATAATATTAATTAAAATATCATTTTATAACCCAATTATATATTTTTTGTGGTTCTTTAACCAATTAATGAAAATCAATAAAAAGTTCAAATCTCATTTAATACCCAATAATATTTAACCAATATTATTTCATATATCATACACATACACATTATGTGTATGATCTAAAACACAAGTGAAAGTGTGGCCTAATGGTATATAGATGCACAAGTTAACTTGATGGTCTAAGTTTGATTTCCACTATAAATGAATTTTTTATACATAAACAACAATGTAGGAGTAACTTAGTCATTTTAAATTATAAATAAAATATCTCATGAATTTTAAGTCTTGTTCGTGTATAATATATAAAATCAATTTTAGATGATAGTTTTACAATCAATTAATCTTACATATTTATTTTGTATGTTGTTTTAACGAAAAAGTTATGTATTTTTTCATTTTAAAAAAATACATATGTTCCAACTATTTCTCATTCAAGTCGCACACACGCATTCACATATTATGTGTTTAATTTATAACACATATTACGTGTTATATTACAAAATTCCGTGCATCGCACGGGTTTTAAGCTAGTTTAAATAATTCAGGAATATGTATAAGTAGACTACATACTATATATTATTAAATTATATATAAATGTACAAATAAAATCGATACTACATATTGTTAATAAGTCTAAATGATCAAAATACTAAATATTTAATATTCACTGAACACACACATATATATAATTGATTACACATGTCTATTGTGCTCAAGTATTATGAACATATACAATTTAAAGATATAACCTAAGTTTAATTTAGCTCCATAGTTATTTTATATGTTTTGAAATTAGACTATTACTGTTAAGCGATATTTACATATTACGATTATGATTTGAAACACATGTGATAATATGGTGCAGTGGTAAGGGAATATATAAGTTATTTGCTAGACTCAAGTTCAATTCCCTCAAACAAATTTTTTTAACAAATATTAAACATGGGGACCATTTAGTCATTTGAATACATTAAAAAGTCTCCCATTAAGGATGCTCTTATAATTATTTTTAAAAACTATTTCTTATTCACATATAAACGCAACTAATACATGCATTTACTCCTTCAATCCCAAATCTTTTGTCATGTTTCACTTTTTGTGATTGATCAAATTTTGACTAACATTTACGTAGCATTCTTTTATATTTTATAAAATCTAAAATATACGTATTAAGGTAAACAAAAAATTGTACTTTCTAATAATGTAATTTTTATTATAAATTTTATCCTTTATTATAATACCTGAGTTTACCTAAGTATATAGTTAGATGCAGTTAACCAATCAGAAAATTATTAATTATTTTAAGATCAATTAGAGATCATTCTTAAATAAATGAATTATTTTATCCATTAAACGTTCATTTAATGGATCTTGCACACTAAAGATCTTTTCTCATATAACTGAGGCTTGAGAGAAAATAAACATGCAATCTTTTTTTGACAGATAATCTAATGATTTATAACGATCATTAAAAATAAATGTTTATCAATTTTTAATATGTATTCGAAAAATTGATCGCGCCTCCTACAATTTTTTTGAATGAATTAATATAATAAAAATTATAGAAATCCACAATACTGCACGATTAAATATACCGAATTTCCAAAGGAATAAAACTTAAAATACGGATAAAAAAACTTATGAATTTCGTAGAAAGATTCTCAAAAATGAGAATAATTAAATGAAAAACAAAATTAAGAAAAAATAATAAAGAGTAGCTTAGAACGTTTCAGCGGGGGATGTGAATGTTATGGTAATTGTTCGATAATATTAATATTAATGCAATTAGTATAAATTGACGAATAGGTAATTTTGAACTTAAATTAATTACATTCTAATTAAATTATCCTTTTTTATAAATTATAATTAATATAATATATTTATATTAACTAATTTCACCGTTCAGTGCGTAGCACGGGTAAAACGTTAGTTTATATAATATATGTAATATTTGATCAAAATTTAATTAATTTGACCACTAAAAATCAAACAGAAGAAAAGATTAGGAACGGGGGAGTACAATTTTTTTTTAAAACTACTGTTTCTTATTGGGCAAGCAGTTTTTAGGGCCTGATGGTTCACCTGTCTCATATATGCAACTTATGTTGTGCATGCGTTTCCAGATTTTTAACAATTCTTGTTTTCAACAAACGCATGCCTTACTGGCGTTTTGATACCTTTTTTTTTTTTTTTGGTGAAAACCCAAGTTAAAGTTGTGTTTCGTTATGAGTTATGACAGAAAAAGTTGTGTTCCTTTATGACAAAATACCATTTTTCTGAGATGAGTTATGACAGGAAAAGTTGTGTTTTTTTATGACAAAATACCATTTTCCTGATATGATATTTTGGGACATTTCACTCCAAATAGTGATAGAAAGCACCATTACCTATTTAAAATAATTTAATGCTTATAAAAATTATATATAAGGGTTTTATATCAAAGTGGTCATTCCGTTCGTCAAAAACTATCACTTAACCCACCGTTCTCATCGGGGTCTCATTTAAACTACTAAACTAAGAAAATATATCATTTGCCCCCCTGTATTCATAAAAATAATACAATTTATGGTGGTCTAAGTGATATGCAAGGGGGGCAAATGATATGTTTTCTTAGTTTAGTGGTTTAAGTGAGACCCCGATGAGAACGGTGGGTTAAGTAATAGTTTTTAGCGAACAGAATGGCCACTTGATATAAAACCCTTATATTTAACCTATATTATCACCAACCTTTTTAACGCAACATGTATAATAGAAATCATCATATATTTGCACCTACAGCTGAAGAAGAACCAATACACAAAATATATTTAATACATGAGAAAATACATAAAGTAAATTCCACAAACAGATACAGAAGAACGGAACACGAAACGGTCTCTCAGACTCTGAACATCAAACTTGGACAACAAATCTTTATGAAAGGGTATAAAGAAATGTTCATGGATTGTTTGAGTGAGGGAAAGGGATAGATGGGACTGACAAACATATAAGGTGGGTCCCGGTCTATGGCAAATGTATGCCATAGACCTGTTATACAACATACTGTTTTTGTGTCGTTGGATCAGTCATCCAACGGCTGGGGTTTAAAAAAAATAGACATCGTACCGCAGAAAGTTTCTGCGATACGGAGAAATTACCAAATGCCCCTGTTTTTGATGTGAAAACAGGGAGCATTTTGGTAATTTCTCCGTACCGCAGAAACTATGAACAGTAGATTTTTGGTGTGAAAACAGGGGGTATTTTGGTAATTTCTCCGTACCGCAGAAACTTTCTGCGGTGCGATGGCGATTTTTTTTAAACCACAACCGTTGGATGGTTGATCCAACGGCGCAGAAATAGTATGTTATATAACAGGTCTATGGCATACGTTTGCCATAGACCGGGAGCCAACATATAATATGAACAGATTTACAGAGACAAGCAATCAAAGAAGAAGAAGAATGATAGTACTCTCATTGATAAAGATGGAGTGTTACAAAAGAAAGTAAAGTAATACAAGCTTAATAGAGGTTCTATATTTATACTACTAACAATATTCTGTAAGTAACTTTGTAACAAACTAAGTCAACATAGCTTAAGAATGTATTGACTTATATTGACTGCTGTTGACTATCAGTAGATATAACAGCCCCCCTCAAGTTGGAAGGCTGAAATAGATCACATACTTGCAACTTGGCACTTAAGGTAGCAAGAGATGCAGCTCCAACTGTTTTGGTAAACATGTCAGCAGGCTGAGCAATAGCAGAAATGTGAGTAGGAATAATAAGACCTTTGTCAAAGTTCTCACGCACCAAATGACAATCAATTTCAATATGCTTGGTGCGTTCATGATATATAGGGTTGGCAGCTATGTAAATAGCAGATTTTGAGTCACAATGAAAAGGTATTGGCAGCCTAGGAGAAACCAAGAAGTCTTTAAGTATTGCAACTAGCCACAAAATCTCACAACATGTATCAGCCATGGCACGGTATTCAGCCTCAGCTGATGATCTAGAAACAGTATGTTGCTTCTTACATTTCCAAGAAACAAGAGAGTCACCAAGCAGCACACAATAGCCAGTCAAAGAATGACGAGTAGTGGGATTACCCCTAGTCTGAATCACAGAATGGAGTAAGATTCAGAGAAGATGTTGCAGAAATGAACAAACCTCGACCTGGTGACTGTTTGATATATCGTAAAGCCTTAAAAATAGCCTGCATATGATCCACTCGAGGAGAATTCATAAATTGAGACAACACATGGACAGTGTAAGAGAGATCAGGTCGAGTGATGGTCAGATAAATCAAACGACCAATTAACTGTCTGTATAAAGATGCATCAGTAGGAGACAGCAATGGTGAAGCATTGTCAAGCAAATGATGATTTTGTTCAAGGGGAACTACAGAGGGCTTGGCTGCAGTGAGGCCAGTATCACGAAGCAAATCCAAAGCATACTTGTGTTGATTTAAGTAAAAACCTTGAGTAGAACGTGCCACTTCAATGCCAAGAAAGTACTTAATATGACCAAGATCCTTGATCTTGAACTGTGTATTAAGATACAGTTTCACATCTTTGATAAGAGATTCAGAGGATCCTGTAAATAGTATGTCATCAACATACACTAAGATAGCCAAATAACGACCATTGGAACGAAGTGTAAACAGACTGTTATCACTCTGAGACTGAGCAAAACCATATTTCTTCAAAGCAGCAGAAAATTTAACAAACCAGCAACGAGGAGCTTGTTTGAGACCATATAAAGACTTGAAAAGCTTACACACATAATCTTGAGGATTAGCAAGACATAAAGCAGACAAAAAAGAGTAACCTGGAGGTAATTGCATGTAAACTATCTCTCGAAGATCACAATTAAGAAATGCATTGTTAACATCAAGTTGATAGACATTCCAGTGTTTAGCAGCAGCTATAGTCAATAACAAACGAACAGTAACCATCTTGGCCACAGGAGCATATGTGTCATAATAGTCAACTCCCAATGTTTGAGTGAAACCACGAGCTACAAGTCTAGCTTTGTAACGTTCTATAGTACCATCAGAGTGATACCTAACCTTGAACAGCCATCGACAATCGACTATATGCTGATTTTCAGGTCTTAAGACTAAATCCCAAGTATGATTATCCTCTAAAGCTTGAATCTTAGCTTTCATATCTTGAAACCATTGTGGATGAGGAACAGCTTGTTGAAAAGTGTATGGAGTAGGTATTTGAGACAAAGCAGTAAGATATGCACGATATGTGGGTGAAAATTTCTGATAAGAAAGATAATTGTGAATAGAATAAGGGTGAGTATTCATACCTGTTGCAGGAGGAGCAGAGAGATTTGTAGTCATTGCATTACTGAATGGAAGACCTGTGAAGTCACGAAATCTAGCAGGTAATTGTTTGGTTCTAGTAGGTCTAGAAGAGATAACAGGAATGACAGAATTATCAAGAAAAGAGGTGTCATGAGGAGACAAATCTGACTCAGAAGGAACTATAGGAGTCTCAGAGTCAGATGGAATAGATGGAACAGGAGGAAATAAAGGTGTATGATCTATAGTAGAAGTTGTAGACTGTGAAGAATGAAATGGGAAAACTGTTTCAACAAATGTTACATCTCTAGAGTGAACATTCTTGGATGTAAGATCATAAATTTTATATCCTTTTTTACCAAAAGGATAACCCAGAAGCACTCCCTTAACAGCCCTAGAATCAAGTTTATCAGAAACATGAACTTTAGTTGCATAACATAAGCAACCAAAGGACTTAAGATGAGAATAGTTTGGTAATTGCTTATACAACAATTCAAATGGTGTTCGAAAATCAAGGGCTTTAACTGGTAATAAGTTGATAATATGAGTGGCAGTAAGAAGAAGATCCCCCCGAAAGGAATTAGGAAGATTGGATTGGAAATTCAAAGCTCTAGCAACATTAAGAATATGTTGATGTTTTCTCTCAACATGACCATTTTGTTGAGGAGAAGCTGCACAAGAAGTATGATGCACTATACCAAGGGAATTTAGATATGATTGAAGATCAGTGTTTATAATTAAACTCGGTTCCATTGTCTGAACGAATTGTCTTTACTGTTTTTGTGAACTGATTATGAACATAAGTAATGAAGTTTTCGATAAGAGAAGGTACTTGACTTTTAGAAGAGAACAAGAACACCCAAGTAGCCTTAGAAAAATCATCTACTATTGTTAAAAAATAGTTGTAATTATTATGAGTAACTTGTTTGTATGGTCCCCAAACATCAAGATGAATGAGTTCAAAAATCTCAGTACTATGATGAAGACTAGTGGGAAAAGGCTGTCTATGTTGTTTAGAGAAATGACAGATATCACAGTTATCAAAAGTAACAGAATGATTTGGAACTTCAGAAATTTTATTAAGGACAACTCTAGATGGATGCCCCAATCTACAATGCCATAACTGAGCATCAGCATTAGTCACAGTATTACAAACAGGTTTATGAGAAAAAAAGGTACAAGTACTAGTGCTATTCCTAGATTTTAGAGAAGAATCTTGAAACAAACTAGGAATAGTGAACTTGTAAAAACCATCTTGCAGACTACCAATCTCTCTCCCCTTCTTCAAAGTAAGGTCCTGCAACATACAGGTATTGGAAAAGAACACAAGAGGAAGAGAAGGGTGAGAAAGAAGTTTAGCAACAGAAATGAGATTGAAATTAAAATCAGGAACACAAAGAACATCAGAAAGACAAATATCCTTGGTTAAATTCAGAGTGCCTGAATGAGTAATAGCAACAGTTTTGCCATCAGGTAAGTGTAGTTCAGCCTGTAAAGGCTTCAGATCATGTAAAATGTGTTTATGACATGTAATATGATTTGTAGCCCCTGAATCCAAGATCCAAGTATGACTCTGAGAATTATCTGGAGTAATAGCAGAATGAACAGTGACAATAGAACATGAATAGAAAGGATGACAAGAATCAATACCAGTCATCTGAGATGAAGAATTCAGACTCCAGTTGTTAATCTACCTGATAGAGTCCTGAATCGTTTTAGACAATTGTTGACACTGAGCATCTATAAATGGCATAGGATGTTTTCCAGAAGTCTCAGGTACAGTTTCAGCACAACTAGCATTAGTAGGTTGAGTAGACACTTGAGCAGCAGATTTGAGTGTGGAACCAGAGGAATTGAACTGTTTCCTTGGTTTAGGTTTTGGTTTTCCATAAAGTTTGTGCCAATCAGGGTATCCATGTAAACAAAAGCACTTATCTCGTGTGTGACCAGTGGTATTGCAGTAATCACAAATAACATCAGATGATTGCTTCTTTGAAGTAGTAGAGGATACAGGCTGAGTACCATTCCTGAACTTGGACAGATGATTATACTTAACATTTATAGCCATACTGTCAGCAAGAGGTGACTGACTTTGTTTAGCAAATTCTCTCTGAGATCCTCTTGCAATAACAAGGAAAAAGCTTGACTAATTGTAGGTATAGGTTGCATCATCAATAGCTAACCTCTAACTGAAGTGTACTGATCACTAAGTCCCATGAGAAACTGACTCAGCTTAAGTGTATCCTCAAATTTTTCAAGTTTTGTAGCATTATCACAAGTACAAGTTCTGGTCACACAAGTACACTTAGGCATTGGATTTAAAGTGTCAATTTCAGAAATAAGAGTACGGAATTTGGTGAAATAGGCTGTAATACTCATATTACCCTGAATCAAAGAATAGAGTTCTTTCCTGAGATGAAAAACTCGTGGCATATTCGACTGAGAAAATCTAACAGCAAGATCATCCCAAATTTCTTTGGCAGTGGAGAAATAAGCAACACTATCACGTATTTCAGTAGAGATTGAGTTTAACAACCAGGAAAGTACCACATCATTGCAACGAGACCACAAAGCAAATTGCACAGATGTAGACAACGGTTTAGGCAAAGATCCATCGATCATACCGAGTTTCATCTTAGCATATAAAGCAATAGACACAGAACGACTCCATTGATAGTAATTTTACTCAGTAAGAACTTGAGTAACCAAAGGAATACCTGGATTATCTGATGTTTGCAGAAAGTAAGGATGATTTGTATCAATAACACTAGATACAACAGTAGTGGATGCTCCTGATGTAGCACCAATTGTAGCAGCAGCATAAGATGCCATAGTAAAGCACTCAGATGAACAAATAGACGAGAAACACTCAAAAAAAACAATCAATTAAGATGAATTTGCAAGGTAATTCAGTGAGATTGTAACTCGCTCAACAAGGAACATCACGGAAGAGAGATTACACAACGAGAGAGATTGCGAAAGGAGAGAGATTGTAGATCGAGGGAGATAATGATTATACAGTACAAACGAACACAGCGGAATGAACAAAATGATCGTAGATATGCTTTGATACCATGACAAACATATAATATGAACAGATTTACAGAGACAACAATCAAAGAAGAAGAAGAATGATAGTACTCTCATTGATAAAGATGGAGTGTTACAAAAGAAAGTAAAAGTAATACAAGCTTAGTAGAGGTTCTATATTTATACTACTAACAATACTCTGTAACTAACTTTGTAACAAACTAAGTCAACATAGCTTAAGAATGTATTGACTTATATTGACTGCTGTTGACTATCACTAGATATAACAGGGACGTTCATGTCCTTTGGTAGAGTTGGGAGTAACGGCTTGGGAAGCTCGGGAACTTCGGGCACATGAGGCAGCTCAGGGAAATGTGGCAGTTCTGGCTTAGGAAAATTTGGTAACTCTGGTTTTGGCAGAGTTGGGACATGGGGCAATGGTGGCAGTTCCACCTTAGGTAATTGTGGGAGTTCAGGTTTTCGAAGTTCAACTTTTGGCAATGATGGTAGCTCCGGTTTCAAAAGCTCGGGCAAGGTTATCACCGAAAGATGGCGAGCCCCTACATAGACTTCAAAGCTACACAGAGACGTTAGTTAGACAACTAAGAGCATCAAGAGAGTTGATGAATGATATGCATTAGCCATCTTTTGGGTAGATACAGTAAAACTTGATTATTGAGAAATAAATCGTCTTAAGCTTGGTCAAGAATGTCCTACTATTTGTTTAATTAGGATCATATATACCGACACTTGGTGGAAATTGTAACTTCATTAGACTAAAGCATGGTGTGGTGGGAAGATTTGTACATTAGTAGTTCAACTGCTCCAAATTAATATCCAAATGGCTTCTCGTCATTGAAATGTCATCAGCACGGATTGTCCACCAACTTATGGATAAAATGTACTATACACGTGCGCAGGTAAACGCATATATGAAAAACTACAACATAAAGGGTGGAAAAACATGTTTCTTTCTGGGATCGTAAATACCTTGAATAGTACTAGCAGTACATCCAGAGCTTTACAAGCAAATAAACAACTTGAACTCCTACCATCATACAGAGCTTTACAGCCATTATTCGGTCTGATGTACATTTAAGTAGAGGTATTGGCATTTGTCTTTTCCTTTTAAACAACAATTGTCATAAGCTTAGGGATCCACGAGATGTTGATGCAAAATATAGAGCAAAAAATGAAGGTGAGCTCCATAGGTGATAGCCAATTTAATTTCATTAGTGTTTGTTGTACTTGATCGAGGTGATGCTACCAGGCATGCCATGGAGACATGCCAGAATGTGAGGGTCAAAATATGTTCATTTTTGCAACTGTAAGCAAGGAACTAAAGCAGCAGACTATGTGATTGCAACTTAAATCAATGTCCTTAAACCAACAGCTAGAACTAGATGTAGCTAGCATACAGAAGCACCATGAATGTTTTAAAATATCCCCTCTCTTATAGCGACATGCAAAACTAGATGTACGTTGCATAAAGAAGCACCCTGAACGTTTTAAAATATCCCCACTGAGACATTTTACACGAATATTTTAGGACTCTTGCTACCATAAACTGTGCCAAATGCCTTATCCATCGAACCAGCAACACACATGGCAAAACAACAACTTTTGCTATAAAACTAGTTTATATAAACCACAGAAGTATACAAAATCCATTGATAAGCTTTTATATTTTGCATTCAAAACTTTGCGACAAAACTACCAAAATTTATAGGTGAGGCTTCTTGTCCAAAGTAGTTATGTTATTCTAACACCGAAAAACCATATAATGCACATTTTCATAATTAGCACAAGCCACAAGCTATTCACTATCCTGCAAACATTAACGGCAAGCAGTTGCATTTAGACAAGTACAACGTAAGATTGGAAGCATAATATTTACATGTATCTTGAGAACAACAAAAGAAGGACCGGATAATGCATTTTAAGACAGATCTGAAAACAAAATATAATAACCATAGAGTTACTGAATGTCTTGTTGATAAATACGAAATAACACCACTTGAAAAGGATTCAGATCACTTCAAGTTCAAAATAGAAACAACTAAACACGGACAAGTCTAGAAAGTGGGGTCATTCCATCCAAGGTTAGATCTCTGCACACAACAGAAATATGAAACTATAAGAACATCGGAACAATAGTAGTTAAATTACAAATAGTTGGTCAATACTCATTCTTGATATAGAGAAACAGTCTTAAGAATTAAAAATTAAAAACAATAATAATAAACTACGGTAGGTATGTCATCACAAATTGTGAAACGCAATTAGACCTTAGCCACCTCAATAATTATTACTAGGTATTTCCAAATTCCACAATTTTTCATTTTTTTCATACTTGGATACCTTATAATAAATAAAATTTTCGGCCGTAAAATATGCAAAAAATAAAACAATAGAGAACAACATAAACTGCAAGCATTGTTGAAGATAGTAATCAACTACATAACATGAACAAATACCGCTTAAAAAATAACCAAATGCCCATAAGACGGTCTTTTTTTAGGAACAAGAAGTTTAGACAAGGTAGGGTGGGAATCATAATTATGAACACTAACAACATACTATGAGTAACTGCAGTTGACTTGCCGTGATCAATCACGGAGAAAGAACTCCTCGGATCCTGTTATCATAACATCAATATATGCACATACACATGGATAATGTCATAGGGATGTTATATGATTGTCCTAGAGTACATAGTTACTACTTCAGGTTCCGTTCAGTTCAGCAATTGAGTGAAAACCAAATCATGGGGACACTAAAGGCTTAAATTTAATAAACGTGATCAAGGTTATGACAATCAAAACATAATCCTAAAAAAAAAAAAGCAAGAAAAACAAAGATCTATAGAGCAACAAAAAGCATTGGACCCAACAGCTTAAATTAAGATCTATAGTGAAAACAAAGGAAAACACACCTGTCAACATTCACTATTCCTCAAGCATGCGGTAACCACCAACACCCAGCTCATATGCTCCATCCACTAAATCCAGCATGACTGTTTCAATTGGCTTGAACTCCTTTTTACGGCCGTGCTGAGTAAGAAGATTTTTAACTTGGCCAATTGAATCGATGTCATTTGCCTATGGTTCACAAAAGTCATCGGCATGGTTTAAAAAAGTTACCATAGATATTATTACACTTAGTAAATCAAACATAATAATTGGAAACAAACCCGTGTGGAGATCAGGTAATGCCCACCAGCTCTAAGATAGAAATGAGCATTATTAACTATGTAAAGCGTCTCCATAACATGCAACTGACAAACACAATACCAAGATCAATACCATGTAAAAGAGAAAACTAATGGAACATAACAAGTTACTGAGGAAGCTGTAATTCTATGATGCACACATGAACAATTACGAAACACCACAAATGAACAAGATTCCAAAGGTATGTTGAATATTCAACTACTAGTCCATGATTTCAAACTTGAAAACTATACCATCTATCAAGTCTTACAAGGAAACCCGAAAATGTATTGTGCCATATGAAATAATAAGCAAAACAAAAATGGACTGATGCATTATACATGAGAAGATGATATAGAACTACTCAAAATTATTTTGTAATCAAAGAAAGGCCCCCGTTTGAAGATATTTAAAAAGCAGTTACTATGAAACTGTGCACTTTAGTGGGGTACGGAATATTAGACATCATACTATGGGGAAAGTAGATAACCTGATCAGGACGACGATCAATCTCAGCAAAAATGACATCAACCATACCAATAAGCATGCGGTAGCACCAATGCATACAAGGCTTCCCAATAATTGTCACAACGTTTGGCCTCTTTCCAGCCATGTCTACAACATCATCAGACAACCCCACTGCATAGACCAAACCATCCTGTAGATGAAACATGAAACATGACAACTAATCAATATAATTCCACACATTCCTTCCTTATCAATATAATTTCCAAAGATATTCAATAAAATTCCATCCGTGATTTCAAAAGAAAAAAAACATACTGAGCCAACAAGATCAGACAAATCAGCAACCGTAAGTCCACATACATCTCCTATGTATAAAACACGAGCGCCGGGTTTCTGAAAAACATAAAATAAAACATATTAATTTAAATTAATTAATTTGTTGCACAACTCATATGTTATTCCAACTTCCAAGATATGATAATACTTACAATCCATGTATTGGTAACACCACATAGGATGGCAGCACCCAACTTCGATCTAAGAGGATCCCATACTCTGTACTCGACTTCAACTTCAGTTCCATCCTCTACATTCTGAGTTATGAAGATTGAAATAAGTCCCAACACATGAAACTAAAACTAGACCGGCAAATGAAAACATAAAGCTATGAATTATTGTGCATTAAACATTGATAATGCTAAAAAAAGGCCAAAGGACCAATTTGGAGCATTCCCAAAACACCAATCGAGAACTAATACGTTGGTCTTGAAGGGTTTAGCATGTGATCAGAAAAGCATTTTCAACATAAATATTCATGAATATTCATAAAGTAAATAAATCAATTAAGAGGCAATACTAATCATATATAAACGACTAAATATATGGTAAGGTTTCGTGTGAAATAGCTACCAAGACAAAGGTATGAAGCTCAGTAAACTAGATTTCTAAATGATATAGCAGGCTAAATGATATATATAAGGTAAATGATATATATATATAAGGATTTCTAAATGATATATATAAGGTAAATGATATATATATATATATATATATATATATATATATATATATATATATATATATATATATATATATATATATATATGCGTGTGTTTTATGAGAATGACTTGAGTACTTGGTAATCTACTGGTGTGGCCAAGTTTTTTAATTATCTGCAATTGTTTCAAGCATTTTATTGACAGAGCTCCTATATCTTGACGTTTCAAATATGATGCTACTTAAATCCTCAAATAATTCATTTAAAATGATAAACATATGATATAAATACATGATTCCTATATGAGAGACAAATGTTGAATAGATTTAAATTACAAAAGTATAAGGTCCTTCTGTATCAAAAAATAGTTTCCCAAAACATAACATATTTATTTAAATTTCTAATAATTTGTATGAAATTATGCTTACATCCTATTACACCTTAATGCACCGTGATTGTTATGTTTCTAGATCTACATGCTATGAACTGCACAGCCTAATGCATTAGATAATCTATGTGTACAACACATAGATACTAGGATGTTTCTAAATTAATGTTTGTTGTTACCTCTTTGAAAATGTGTTGTAAATACAGGGTACTATGCTCTACAATTGCCTGCTGAAACAAGTGTAAGTGTGTACGTACAACTGTTCTGTTATGGAAAAAAGGGATGAACTTAACAAAATCGAGTCGTAAATATTATATTTACGAGATGAACAGATATGGAAGCCTAAATGTTTCCTACAAGTGCAATATATGATCTACAGAAGCGGCCACGCATTACAAAATCTTCATCCTAGGGATGCAAAATGCATGTGCGACGGGACTCCAACTTCTGATAGCAAAGGCCTGGGGGCCATTAACAAGATGATAAAAGCAACAAAAAATCAACTAATTGTACAAGGGGGAGACACTTGAAAATACCATATAAAATACTAATATAATGAAAGAAGAACATCATATTCCAACACATAAATCAACTCACCTGAACACGTACTAATTCTTCACCATAAAGAGCTTCACCAGGTACTAAATTAATGGCGCACAACGTACTCTCTTTACCCTCAACTTTGAAAACTCCATCAAACCTATGTGGCACAACCCGAACTACTTGTTGTGAAGAAGATGATGGAACCAAAATGCGACTTTTGGTGCGAGTTTTAGTACGCATTGGGTTGATGTAAAGGCGTGCCAACTTGACTTGGGCATTTTCCAACTCTCTACGCTGCAAAAAATCAAAAGTTTGGGTTAGTACAAATATATATGGGTTGTATGTATATGCTAGCTTCATACTATTATAATCAAGCGGGGGGGGTAATTTGGTTGGTCGGTTCAAACCTTCCAAAAAGAAATCTAAATACCTTCCTAAAAATTAAATATAATTATCAAATCAGCAATAAATGAGATGTATGTAACCCAGAATAAATATTACTAAACTCTAAGCTCCCAAATCTTAGTTTCACCTTTTCTTTACTCTAGGCATGTCATTTTTCTCATATGCATGGACAAAACTAAAGGCTGGCTCGCCATTGAAGCAGTAATTAAAGATAAAAATATACAAAGGAATTTAAGGAAAGGGCACATTCCGTCTGAGGCTAAAAAGAATCGACAGTTTGGCAAAACTAATTGTGCAGCAGATCACATGTTTACATCTCACCTATTTACCCATTTGTTTCCTATTTCTGCAGTAATCTGTATTCAACTACTACTATCACTTGCTCTCCAACTACTATGTATCAAATTGCAATGAACTCAACAATACAAAGATACTGCAACCTAGAAATCTTGCGTACTTGTGTTACTATCCATGTGCACAATATACAAGTCAGAATAGCAAACTGATGGACTCAAAGAAAGTGATTTTTTTGCAACAACAAAATCATGTTTTAACAGTCATACTACCGGCCATCACATAAGTCCCCCGGAACAAAAAAATTAGAAAAAGGCTTTGGAACCTTGAAGGTTATACTAGACCTTAGACCTATGTACCAGGTGTGGCATATCAAGTTCATCACCCTTGTGATCCTCAATCCTCTTACCCTTTTCAAAGTTCACTTCTACCGATTCTTTGAGGTCATCTCAATTTCAACTTCTAAACATACAAAAAAGTTGGATATTATGGAATCATGCCATACATACATTTCATATCTTTTTATACAATATAAATATCACTAGTTTATTAGTTAATTACACTAGAACGGTTGATATAACCAATTATCAACAACCCAACTTTCATTCTCAACTCTCTGTTTTCTTATTCACAAAGCTCCCCTCTTTCTTTTCACACACACACACAAAATACATAGTATATCATATCTAATTTTTTTTTTTACAAAAAAAAAAGACATACGTATTGAAAAACCAGTAAACCAGGTATAGTACAGAAGAACTCTAAAGAATACAAAAGACTTATCCTAACATAACTCCTTCGATCTTTAATCAGTCTAAGCCGCTCACTTTTTCAGATAATTCGATCAGCAATTGTTCTGATGTGTGTGTATATGGTGTGAGTTACAATGAGGTTACATCTCTCTCCTGTGCTCTCTACTAATTTCTTTTATCTTGTTAACAATTATGCACCTCTCATTCATATATATATACAATTCAATTGTTCAACAGCGATTACAAACTTCAATCAGGTTAAGAAACAACATACCGTCATGCCGATGAATTTGTGAATTTTCAACCGCAAACCACGCGTTGCATCTTGGAGCACAAAACTGTCTTCGAAGCCTAGTCTTGTTTTGTCGGTTATCATATCTCCCAAATATGAATCAACAGTAGCAATGGAATGGATACTTCCTCCCGTTTTTGGTTGTTTAAGAAAATCCTGGAGGAACTTTTGCAACTGAGGAGTCACAAGTGCTAAAAGAAGGGAAACAAAATACACACAATCAATTTTGTTATGTAAAACCAGGGGGTTAGGGATACGAAGGAAAATAAGATCAAAATGAACTTACAATTGGAAATAGCTTTCATCTGAATAAGAGCATCCTTATCAGATGAAAAGGGTAAATAAGCCTCGAGCTTGAAGGGCTGTTCGGATTGGTTGAGATAGTTTTCAATTGATTGAAATGTGTCCAACCCTACTTGATAGATTCCACGAGCATGAAAAAGGGCATATCCAGTTGCACATTCAAAAAGTATATGAATAGGCAAAGTATTCTGCGAAACAAAAAAAAAGTACAAAATTTTGTTGAAGAACAGGATTCCAGGAACAAAAACAAACACTTAACAATCAAATCAACAAACAAATGAAACTGAAACCCCCCAATATAGTTACAAAACACTGGCAAACAAATAAATAAAATATACTTACAAAAACATGATCAAGGGCATGCATGCAAATCGTCAAATATAATATTAATTGAAAGATATATAACGTACCCTCCCTCCCCAAACATCTTCGAGAGTTAGCTCATCGTCTCTGTCTCTTTTTCTTCTTCTTCGGGGACCGCGCGCGTTCAACATCCTCCTCCTCAAATGTTGTCAGTTTGCCCTAGAACCCTTTTCCCTTTCCCTGTTTACATTTTCGTGTTACCGGTATTTAAGATGAATTCAAATAATATAATTTTTTAAAAGAATATTATTAATACAATAAAGTGTTAGTTTTTATATACTTTAATGAGTACGTTTTTAAAAATTTTAGTTGAATATTTTATTTCTATAAATTATGTGATGATACGCATTAATAAATTTACCAAAACTATATTATAACAGCTGAAACATTAAAAGTTTGGTTGTTCGCGCGGTCGGTCGGTATGATACTTCATGTATTTATTTAATTACCTTCATTTAGTTATTTTTTATTAACTTTCTTTTATTTTTATACATATTTATTTTGTAGTTACGGGTAATTCTATTTTATAAAATAAAATAACGATATTGTAGTTCTTAATAACTAACCAATTACCTTTTTTAACTAAAATCTCTTCTTCCCAAAAATATTATGGGTCATTCTATTTATGAAATAATCTAATAATATAATAATTACTAATAACTAACTTATTATCTTTTTCAACTAAAAGGTAATATTTTTAGTTTTCTAACTAAAATATCTCATTTTCAAACTTAATTACTTTTTTGTACTTAATTATCCTCACTTAAATATTTATTATTGGTAAAAACATGTATGTCTATTTTATAAAATAAAACTATTTTATAAAATAAAATAACAAATCAAGGTTGTTTTGCCGGCTCTTGTCATGTTCCCATTTTTGCAAAGTCCCAATAGATAAAGACTCTTCCAAAACGAATGACTGACTTCCTATCCACAGCATATGAGGGCGTTGAAAATAGGCAAAGTCGTTTCACGAAGGTCTCAATAAGCTACTAAAAACTGAAATATCAAAACAAAGTAAATTCAGTTTAAAGTAGCGCATTTGATAGCAGTGTAACACAAACTCATAAAACAACTAACCAGCTGCTTAACCTCCAACCTGCAAATATCAACAAGACGTATATAAATACTTAAGTGGCGAAATAATATATATAGTAAATGGGAAAGAAATCAACCAAAAACACATACATTTAAAATGCATATGATCATAAATAATATTTAAATTTTTATTATTTCTTTCAGAAGAAATATCCACTACTCCACCCACTACTCCTTAAAAAATAATATTTAAATTTTTATTATTTCTTTCAGAAGAGCTTAAACTATCAGAGCAACATTGCACACATAGCTTCCTCTGTTTAGAAAATAATCAGATTGAGAGTGTTGTGCTGAGTGAAGCTGTGGACTGGGCAGGGAACTTGAAGAAAGCGGAGATTGAGGAGAAGGAGAAGATTAGTACCGCACTGAAGATGGAAATCAAGAATTTACAGGAGAAACTGGAAGATCGAGAGGATTACTTGCTTCAGATGAAACAAAAAGAAGAGCAACTAGAAGCTTCACTTCAAGCAAACAACTGTGAGTTGACACAAGTGAAATATCAATCTGCATTTAAGCAAAAGCATCTGGAGAACCTGGTCAAGGAGCTTGAGCGAATAGATGAGTTTTCTTATAAAGATTTTGAACTAGTGGCGAAGTTAGAAAATATATCACATAATTTCGAGGAAGAGAAAGGAAAAGGAGGATCAGATATCACAATGCATATATGGAGAGACTCCTATATGCATATTTTGAGTTCAAGGGGTTCAATTGTCGATTAAAGAGTCTGTCTTTAACGTACACTTTTTGGCAGATAACTTGAGCTCTATGCTATTGCTAGGAATCTGATTTCAACATGTCACAACTAAAAATAGATGCCACTAGTTTATTTTTCTACGATTGTTGATCTTAAATCTAATTAAATAAAATAGATATCATTGTTTTAATATATACTAGTTGATAGCCCGTGCAAAGCGAAGCACGGGCATAGATTGAGATTAGAATATTAATAACTTGTAAAAAATTGAATGATACAAAATATTTACTAAAATAGCCACTATTTAATTATATAGTTACAGGAAATCGAATCCGTAGTGAAAATAAAGAAATTAATCTTGTATAATTATGTAATTGCAAGGAATCGAATTTGAGTTTACTATAACCAAATTCGATACTTTTGGTATTTTGGTACTATTGTGTAACATTTAAACATGGTTTTGTACATTAATAAAGAATATAGATTTATTTTTTACTAGTTTAAAGTTGTAATATAAAATTGACCTTTTCTTGCTATTAAAACTCTTCACACTTTGTTTTGGAAAATGGTAGTAGAAGTTTAAGAATTTTAATCTGACGGCATAAAATGACAGAACTAATGCGTACTTCAAGTATTTGATTCCAAAAGGGCTTGGGTGATGAAACAAAGGTTTACTCCAAGTATTATTCTTATATATTTTTTTGTCAGGCAAGTATTATTCTTATATTGAATCCAAAGTTATTATTTTATTTAAATTTTAAATAAATAGGCGGGGAAAAAGGAAACCTGATTGTTATAAATTTAAAATACGATCTTTGCTAATTATCTTGTAGGAGCATCAGAAATATTCTTTTCTAAATCAGGGGCGAAGCCAGCAAACATTCATAAGGGGGCCAATTTTTTTTTCCATGAACATAGTAAAGTATCCAATAATTCAAACACACAAAAGTACTAGTCAGAAGCTTATAGTAGCGCTCTACGTTCCTTCAAATCACCAAACCCTTCTATAATTTGAATTAGTACTAAAAGTTTTGGCTATTTCTCTTTTGATATAGATAAGCATACAATGCTCGAGAAACCCATCATTCATCTTGTTCTGAAACTTTGTTTTGATGATATTCATTAAAGAAAAAGCGTGATCGGTAATAGCCGTTGAAACAGGCAAACCAATTCAATTAATGTATAAACAAGTGGATAAATATCCAATTTTCTTGAAGGTACCAACCATCGACACAACTGAGAAACACTAAACAATCTAGTAAATATAGTAAATATTAATATTGGAAGTTTGATGGGCCAAAAATTTTATTTTGTAAGGACCAAGATTTTTATTTAGTAGGGGCCAAAAATTATTTTTAGATAAACATATAAGTAAAAAAATAAGTATATTAAATATTTTAACATACATTACTAGTATTATGACAACTCTAGGGGGGCCATGGCCCCTTCTGGCCCCTATGAAGCTTCGCCCGTGTTCTAAATACATTTTCATCATCCTTGAAATACACAACAAAAGTGAAATTCAGTTATACAGGTTGCAGTGTATCGGAAACAAGATTAGTAAATATTACAAAAGAGAGAGTTACTTGGTTTCTACACATTCGTTTTCTTTTCTTTTTTAAAAGCTTTTATGCCTGCCGCTGATGACACGCATAAAGATGCATGTTTGCATGCATATGTGCTGTCTTGTATAAATTGCTTCAAGTGGAGGTAATACTCAGGACCTAAACCAAAGTTTATTGAGATCTCTACATAATATTTTGTATAAATATCACCTACTCCTAAAGGGAAAAGAACCAAGATAGAAGAGAGGAGCAACGGGAGAGATGGAGCACCCTAGCCACCATCATTCACTAATTCTGAATGAGAATTACATTGCTAGGGAGGGTGATGTATGTCGTGCCTGCAACGAACAAATAGTCTCAGGTAAATCATATGTTTATAGTTGTAGTCGCAGCAGCATCATCGATGAAAACAGTAACGATGGGCTTGTTAGCTTTGTATATGGTAGGAGTACTATGATTAATGTATCATGTGCTAAATTCTTACTCCACAAAAGCTGTGCAGAATTACCTGCATACATTCAAAACCCAATAAATCCCAAAGTGTTTCTTAAGCTCTGCTTCAATTATTCCCGTAATACATTTAGGTCACTTTTGTTTGAGGTACATCCCTCTAACAGGTGTAATGTCTGTTGCGTACCACTACCATGGGACGTGATACAGTTCCTATATTTCAGTTCTGATACTGATATATACGTTTGCCTCAAATGTGCTCTGTTCCACTTTCAGCAGTCCTTGGAGGACCGCAAAATTGAGCATCCAGCTCACAGTCAACACCCATTAGCCTTAATCCAGCGTCCCTCGTCATTTAAATGTGATGCTTGCAAATTGGACGATAATAATAAAGATTCGTCCTATAGATGCACCAAGTGTCAGTTTTGGATGCACAAGAGTTGTGGTGATGCTCCTACCACTTTCCACTTTCAATTTCACCATCAACACCCTCTTGTCCTTTCATTTTCTCTTCCACGAGTTTATCACAAATTTTTGCAGCATTGCAGACTCTGCAAAGAAACACTGAACCGATTAGACTGGATTTACTATTGTTGCTACTGCAGATTTTTTGCACATTTTCAATGTGCTAGATCAAGTCAAATGTTGAGGTACTACTTACAGTAATATTAGTATCTATTTTGCATCTATCTACCTATCATTTTTTCCGTTAAATAGTCTTTATCCTGCCAAATTTAACTTGTCCTGTATATATGTTTTAGCATTCTCAACTCTGGTGAAAGTGAAAAAGATAGTTCCGATGTGGTGCACCTCCCAGCAGCCGATGAATCATCCATGAATCTATTAGGTGAACAATTTATCAAGGAGATGAGTACTTTATACAACAACAATAATAACATCTCTAGCTCAACAAATAGTATTAAACATTGGGTTCATGATGAACATCCTCTGCAACTCATGACTATTAGTGAGTTAAATAATCAGAAAGATAATGATAAAATAATATGTGAAGGATGCGTCAAACCGATCCGGACTGATGATGATCATCCATTCTACGGTTGTGTTCCCTGCAAATACTTTCTGCACACATTCTGTGCGGAGTTTCCCAGAAAGATTGAGCACTACCCTTGCCCGGGTATGACGATGTCTGCATTCCAGTACAAGGAAAAATACAAATTAATTTATTGTTATGGATGTGGAGTTTACGGCAATGGTATATTCTTCGTTGATAGTAATAATCAATATTTTCATATCGGATGCGCAGCACTACTACCCAAAATGATCAAACATGAAGCTCACAGTCACAAACTTAATCAAGTTCTGAAACGTGTTTACTACACCTGTTGCCAAGCATGTGGAAAAACTTTTCCGAATGGATGTAACCACAGGTGTGACCAATGTGATTACTATATATGTGAGGGATGTATTATGAAGTCAAGAACGGTTAATCACCCGTGGGATCCTCACCCACTGCACTTGATATATGATCCTAGCATGGTCATTGGTGATCATGTGCACGACTTCAACTGTGAGTTTTGCTCTGAAGACATAAACACAAACTTTTGGTTTTATCATTGCTCTGATTGTGATCTCTCATTTCATCTCGACACATGTTTTGAAAGATCACGCCATCAAGATTACTCGGGTATCAAGTTTGGGGCGACTGATATTATTATAGAAAAACTTCATCCTCACAGTCTCACATTTGTTTTGAACAAAAAAGTTCGCAGTTGTGAAAAATGTGGCAGAAAACCACTTGGGAAGCCAGTCCTCGAATGTAAAGCACCATGCAAAGCCATATTTTGTAGATTTTGTATATTATAAAGTTGTAATCTGCATATGTATCACATTCGTATCTTTGGCCCATTCTATTTCATTCATTTTTCGTCAATAAGAATCTATGGACTTTGTTAAGTCTTTGCATTGGTTTTTACATTTTTTTTTTTTTAAATGGAACCCGCAGCCGCTACCATTCGGGTGCGCTCTGGGTAAACCCATGGGCTCACGCAATAGCCTGCAAAGCACGTGAAAAGGCAAACCGTACAAGTGCGACAGGCTCTGCCCCAGGATGGCATAATCACAAATCCACCTCCCATGGGAGTCGTACTTGTGATCAAGAGGTGAGATGACCTCTCTTTAACCAACTGAGACAACCCTTGTATAGTTTAATTTTTTTATGTATGTAGATAATATAATAATATTCCATTCTACTATTTTTTTCATTTTCATTTAATGAAAAGAATAAAAGAATAACTCTGTCCGATTCTAGTATCAAACAGTGTTAACCTGGGATAGCTTAAATCAATATATACCATTAATGCACTTCTTCTAACACTGAAAAAAATTGTGAACAGACCAAAATTATTGAAATTGGCACTGGACTACCTTGAACACTTAATTTCTGGAATTCCCCCTCGATAAGTTACCAAAAATTATATTCCATGGTTCAGACTTCAGAGAGAGTACAAAAGGCGGTGCATCGCCAGGACCTGCTAAAGACCAATAAGTGTAAACTTTATTAGCCTCCATATCATCTTGTCATCTTTAATCACCTCAACATTCAATTTTGAAAAGTTACAGGTTGACATCCACAGAGACCGCTTGGTTCATACTTTACCCATACCTGAAAGTAATGCTGCATCTCCATAAGCTAATGACATTCCGAGCCTACCTTTATGTCATTAAATATTAATTCAATCCACTAAAGAATTAATATTTGCAATCTCATATCTAAAGACGACGTTGGAATTTAGTGATAAGTACCGACACTTATCACATGGGGTAAAATCTAAACTCAAACTTTTATGTGCTTGAATGCTTGTATGTGATGGTGTGCATATATTTAGGGAAGTAACCCCAATTTTTTTTATTTTGTGTCATTTTTTTTAATGACATTGGGCTAGGCTCAGAATGTCATTGGGAGGCCTAACCTAATAATCCCCATGCTGCAATCTCATATCTCAAACTTCCACAGCTTTAGACAGCCCTCCAACACTAACTGCATTTCCAGATCACTCCTTCCAGCATTAGCTGACAGAAAGTATTTCCAAACTTTTGCATCTTAATACTTTCCGATATAAGGTCAAGTTTGTCAATACTCCTAATATAGAAAGTCTCTCGACCTTAGCGCAAATCTTTACCACTGCATCAAATGCCTCATCCAGTGGTTCGCTTGTTATGTAATCTGAGTCGCATGGATCATATTCAGAGGCGAAAGTGAGTAAATCAGGGGATACCTGAACAATAGTTGCAACAGCATTTCTAGTCATTTGCATGTGGATTGTGGAAGTATAAAATATACACTAGCAGCATCAAGTGTACAAAACGACTTGCAAACATTTACAAACTTGACCTTACAAGAATATAAGTATTGGAGTATATGAACAATCCTGTTGCTGTCTTACCTCCTATTAATTCACTGTTTTACTTCCTACTTGTTCAATGGCTATTAAGAGAGGCATGGAGGTACAATACTCTTCAGAATTCAATGGTTTGCTCTAGCAATAACCATTGATTAAGTTGCTATTACTAATACTGTTTTCAAGATGATGTTCTTATTATTCGACCAAACAAAGACATACATTGCGTTTTCAATTTTCTTTGTCTAATCAAAAAATTTCAATTCTCTATTTGTTTCATTACAATGTACACATTTGTTCACACACTTAGCCCGTGATCACATTAGCAAGCCTCCTTAACAATATTCTTTCAACAAATTAAGGTTGTTTTGCCGGCTCATGTCATGTTCCCATTTTTGCAAAGTCCCAATAGGTAAAGACTCTTCCAAATCGACTGACTTCCTATCCGCAGCATATGAGAGCGATGAAAACAGGCAAAGTCGTTTCATGAGGCCTCAATAAGCTACTAAAAACGGCTGGTTTGTTTTTTGTAATCACCCAGCTGTACTTGGCCCTCCAAATGTGATTCTATGCACAATTTGACACTCATATCCTTCCCCAATACTCTCCCCCTCATTGTTGCTACCCTCGTCCCTGCCCCCGCCCCTCCTGCCGCTAGTACTTCTCCCGCTGCCATAAGAACAAAAAAAACAACTAAATAGCTGCTTATCCTCCACCCTGAAAATATCAAAAAGATGCATATGAATACATAAGTGGCGAAATAATACATGGTAAATGGGAAAGAAAATCAACAAAAAACACATACATTTAAAATGGTACAATAAATTTGTAAAAAAACATTTCTGACACAACTTTTGTACTAATTTCTGATGGAATGCATAGCAAAGCGACAAAGAGATTACTTCAAACAATCCGCCATAAGCAAAGTGTTTATATTATAGAGGTAGCCTTACAATTCTAAATTGGTGTAATACAAATAAGTGGTACCAAACCAGGAGTATGAACTGTATAAGGGCACTCAAGGTATGCATGCATGGTGTGTAGAATGTAAATTCAAGAAACAGACACTCTTAAAACTAGAAAAAATAAAATGGAATTGGAAATTATTATTAAACCTCAGGCACAATTAAAAATAATCCAATAATTTCATTTCTTAGAATGAAATGGAAGGAGTAATTTATTATCATGAATTGGAAAAGTTAATATACAAGTTTAAATATTTTCAAATAAACTGTAATGTTTTTATGTATTGCTGGGAGTTTTCATTATTAAAATTTAGAGCTTATTTAATTTCTCTTTAAAAATGGACTTGACCAGCATAGCAAGACTGTTATTATCTCTTTAGTTAATCTTTAATTATTTGACATGTATATAACACAAACGTTTTCTTTAAAAAAAATTTATTAACACATTGGTTAAATGAGTACTAAAGCAGAATAATGGAAGAAAACAAAAAGAAAAAGTTTTGTCGTCTACTGGCTTGAAAAAACTCACACAGAACACCTGAAGAAGATCTGCTATATTTATATACAAGTTTCCTGCACATCGGAATCAAGGTAAACATGAAAGCCTTTCCAGATTCTACCAGATTCGCGCTAACAAAACTGTAAAGGCTTTCGCCTAGGCGAAACTGTGAAACATACATCTTTGCCGACTTGTCTAAATCGCTATTACTACATGCATCTAACTATTAATCATCTATCACAACAGTTTCGAACCTTTTGTGAAGCGGTTCTTTCTCTTCAGGAAGCATATGCTTTGGTCGTTTTGCACTCATTCGTTCCTTACTATCTGAAATGAGCAGAGTATGCCTTTCTACCGAATCAATTATCTCGATAAAGTCTGATTCTTGATTAGACAAGGCACGTTTTACTCCCTGCTGATACGGGCATCCAAAATCGACTTTGACCCCAGGTGTCCTAGGTTGCTTCTCCTCCGAAGCACTGACAACACACTGTGCAAGACCAACATTTAGCATATACTCTGATGGAAGGGAAGTTGTTGCAATTGAGTTGGCCACTTCTTCAGAAGAGGCAGCTTCGTTTTGATGGTTAGCAGAGCTTTGACACTCATTGTCGTCTTGTGTCTCACGAATCTCCTCAGAATCCTCAACTATACAAGTTGCAAATTCATCACTTGAGGTTGAAGAAATTTCATCAGAGTCTTCAACATCCAAATCCAGAACTGCAAATTTCCGGTCTCCATTCACATAAAGACTGTCTTGCTTCTCCACTTCCTGAAGATCTACAGATATACCTGGCAGCAGTTTTGACTCGGTTGCATTTTGTACCTTGTCACGATACGATATTGCTGACTTCTGTTCCTCATACTCTTCATGTTCCTGCTTTAAAGAACAGATTAAATGGATAAATACATGTTTTCTGCCACAAAAAGAAATATCCGGATGTCGAATGCATAAAACCCAACATAGGCTGTGAAGATTCATGATTAAAGAACCAGTAGTTAAAGAGTTCAACTGCAGTATAACCTGGCCAGAATCAAAATATACGAATTCATATCTATCGTTCCTACTCCTGTGATATTGGTAGCTCTTGTTGCTATTTTGTTTGACATCACCAAGGGCTACCAAGTGGCTTGACATTTACTAGATCTCGTGGACTCTCATTTATCCCTTTATTTAGAGAATGAGATGCATCTTTGTTACTAGTGCTTCTATTCTCGGGTTATGATTGCCACCCACTTATAAATTCAAATTTAAAAGAATTCTGCAGAGATAATTATTAAGAATTATGAAGCAGATAAGTTGAATAAACTTGATGTTCTCCCTCCTTTTTCCAGTAATTCAGAACGACTACTATGAAAGAGTTTCACTCAAGCTTCTGGAACTCAGCATTATAATTTACAAGGGAAATGGCAGATTATAACCAAGTAGGGTGTCCAAGATGATTCACCTAGTGGTCAATCATGCAAAGTAATCAAATGGTCTAAGAAAACCTTGTAATATATATATTGTTTCAATTAGAACCATTTAACAGGTACTTCCACTGTAATAATATAAATTCTCCTTTTGCTAATTTCACTTCAATTAAGAGCAGGTCTAAATATCTAATATGTTGACTGAAAGCATATTACAGTTCAGGCCCACTCCCTTTCCTCCACTAAGCCGGCTGACAATGTTGTAATCAAAGTGCAGAGTTGACAAACTATTCTTATTGTAAAAAGAAAAACAAGTATGGGTAATTACCTCTATTGGTGACATGACACTCTTAAATTGATCATACTGCCTTGCTGGATGACAATATCGATTAGAAGGCGGCGATCTTGCATTAGAATCTGATATCTCATCATTATTCAATTTGTGTTCTCCATCACATTGTAGAATATAAGGAGCCTCAACCACTAGTTTAGCTCCAAACTCCTGATGAGATGTACAATTGGAGTTATTCACCAGACATGTATCTGTTGAAGTATGAAATTCATTAAGAAACTGCCCACTGTTATTGCATTCATTAACTTCAGTAGATTCTGAAGGACTTCCTATATCAAAAGCACCAACATCACAAGAATGTTTGACATAAATCCTATGAATTAATTGTTTGATATGAGCACGTTTTGAAGAAGCTTCTGCAGGGATGAACCAGTGCTCTTTTAGCTGCAAGACAGAATGACATGACTTAAATAAATGTCATAGAAAAAATGCAGGTAATTTTAAGGAAAGTTGTCAATTACAGAGCAAAGCAAGACATGTTTGTAATAACAAACACAACTCTTCACACAACAGAGCAGACAGCAGATCACTGAAACAAATGATATTCACAGTGAATTTAGTTAATTTCTGTAATGCACAGGATTCATGATTACATTTTGTTGGACAAATGGTTAAAACTTAAACAAGAGGAGCAGCAAACTTCTAGTCAGTCAGCAGCTAATCTTTTGTATTATATCTAAGGAGTTAACTAAGATCTCTTAGAGGTGCTTTTATGGTTCAAAGTGTTGGTTTGAGGGGATTGGGTTAGGACAACCCTAACTCGAGATTTCTCCTTTATTTAAGCTATGATGTCATGTTTACTTACCAACTCTGCCAAAATCGTAGGTGTTAAAAGAGGGGTTTATTAGGATCTTAAATCTTCATCAATATGATTATAAACAATCAAGTATAAATTATATTATCATATCAACATTTATGTACTTAGAACATGTATTTTATTATCCACAACCTGGCATCAAAATGTTGTTTTGTACGGAAATTTATTACAAGTTTCAATTACCAAATATACTGAAACTTAAAGCCTATAGTGAATTTTAACCAGACTAAGTCGTGAAAAAGATGAGATCACTTACAAAATTGGATGATGACTTGAGGATCCGGAAATAATTAAAGTTCTCGGGAGCCGCCTCCATAAAAAGTTCCGCATAATGAAGCAAAAATAGACCACAATCAAATAAGTTTTGCTGTTGCGGTACCTGAACCAAAAGAAGTGCAATTACTGAATAGTTAATACTGAGTTAATCATTTTTTTAAAGTAAATACTGAGTTTATCATATCACATTGAGGAGCAATTCTGGAAATTTGATGCAGGACAAGAAGCCAAGTAAAATCCTAAATATAAAGGACACAAATCCTTTTCTCACCTCTACCATAATCTAGAACTTTTCCTAATAAACTATTTATATAATGTAATTAAACTTTATGACAAATCACAATACAATCTATTCCTAATTAATAACATAAAAAATACTAGCATGGAAAATAGCAAAAGTGCCAACAAAAGTGAACCTGTGAAAGGCTTAGACGACCAAAGTTGTTGCACTGAATCTCTAATTTAAAGCTTAGAAACCATTTGTTTATACTCATGGGTAACCATTGTGAATTATGGTAGTAAACAAGACACTAATCATGCCCTTATTCAAATTCAGATCAGAATTTGACCTACATGTTACAGAACTTCTATATATTACTATACTAGCTTTACACCCATGCAATGCACGGAATGCTTTATAAATCATTTTTATTTTTTTATTTTTTTTCTTAAATGTCGTCCTTCAATTTAAGGGTGAAGGCCCAAAATAATCAAAAATAAATACTGTTTGCCCAAAATACTGATCTGCAAATATTTGGCCTTAAATACCGACCGAATACGGTGTTTCGTGTACCGTATTAGCCTAATACGGAGTACCGTCCTCCGTATTAGCCTAATACGGAGTACCGTCCACCGTATTAAGCTAATACGGAATACCGTCCACCGTGATAGAGCCTAATACGGAACACTGTCCACCGTTATATAAACCGACACGGAGCACCGTGTAACGTGTTTCAACCATGTCTTTATACTGTAAACTTTTGACTCAGATAGATTCTTGTCCCCTTTATGAGTCATGGATGAGAAATTAGATGAAGATAAGTCCAATAATATATATAATACTCTGGCATCAAAGTAAGAGCATCTCCAATGGTATTGGCTAAAATGGGTGGCTAAAATGATATAAAATATTGATTATGTAAAATTTATTGAATCTGTAAGGTGTTGTACTCCAACGGAGTTGGCTATAATGATTAGTCATATTTTAAAAATAGCAAGTTATTATTATTTCAAATTGTTAAAAATAGAATGTATTATTTTAATATGGTAATATTGATGATGTGGAGTTTTACTACAGGTCTCTAGAGGTTCGACAAATATAGCCAATAGGATAGGATTTTAGAGGATTATCTAAAATTTTAGATAACAGTAATGTCCCGTTGGAAATGATTCTTTTTTACACAATATCTATAATTTTTTTTTATGGCATGTTTGACACACTTTTAGCTAAGGGGTTTCTATGGTTGGAGATGCTCTAAAGTAGCCTTCTAAATGATGCAAAGCATCTCCACTTTATCTAAAGGGAACTCTCTTTCAAACTTGTTGATTTCGGATTGTTGCAACCAGTAATACTCAAAGATAACAATTCAAAGTTTGACATATCTGGCAGAATACTGAAGACGAGATGGAAGTAACGAGATTGATCGAAGGCTGATGAATGCCTTTATCTGACTTCAAGTGTAACCACTTTGTAAAGATCGATAGTTGTTCTAGTGAGGTGTGGTTAAAAATATCTATAACAATCTTTATCTTCTAAAGATTTTTTCCCAGGTATATTATCAACAATGTTAACGCTGTTAGCACTGCCATATGAGCTGATTGTTTGATTTGTGCCCCTGCGGGGCCTGAGAGGCAGAGAAGACAGATGATATGGAGGAGAAAGAGATGGAGGAGGACAAGAATTGGTTGAAGAGTACATCTGTTGTGTGGATTGTTATGTATACGGAGTATATGATACGTCATATGAAATAACGTGATATCCCTAGACACGGAACACGATCCAACGTGTTAGGTCAGTAAATAGGGCCAAAATTTCGCTTTTCAGTATTTTGGGCCACTAAATCTCAAAAATGATTATTTTGGTAATTTTCCCTCAATTTAATCACTTTTCCAAGGTTTCTATAATCCTTTTTTTTTCAACACTCTGACGTTATTTTTTAATATTTTAATTATTATATGCTTAGATATATAAATTGTTTTTCATTCATTTGTACCTTTAATTCTTCCTAAGAGTACAATTTATGTCACAATTCAATTTCATATATTATTTGTACGTTTTTTTTATCACACAACACTAATTGTTTTGCTCTAACTGTATATAAGATATAACTCTTTATTTCCATTTAAAAATATTACTATATTTATTATTATTCTATTACTAAATATATTTTATTTAATTTGTATATCTATTTTAAATTGTATTAAATATAATGTTTACAGTTACTATACTTTTTTCCTATTTTTTAGCTATTGTGGGATCCGCGGACGAATGTCATACCACATAACCCCTTTACTCTTTTACTCCTATTATGGGGGTGTTTGGAAGTTAGAGGTTTGAGAAGAAATTAGAGGTTTGAGCCAAATTAGAGGTTTGACCAAATGAAACCTCTAACATTGGTGTTCGGTAGTGGATTGAAATAACTTTTGGACTCAAAAAGCTAATTTTGAAAAAGCTACTTGGAGGACTTTTCAATTAGAGGATTGTGATGTATCTAGTTAATAAACAAAAAACTAACTCAAACGACTAATTACCAAACAATTTCATATAAAACGGCTAATTTAATACGCTATTAAAAACAGCCAACTCAATCCGCTAGTCAAAATAGCTAACCCAATCCGGTAGTTAAAACAGCTAACAATCTGCTAACCGCTAACAGCTAATTGCCAAACAAAGCCTATATATAGGTATATAACTAATTGAAGAATTAATTTTTTTAGAAGACATCCAAAACAAGTCAAAATGTATTATTTATTGACTTGCAGAAATGGGACAATAAGGAAAATAGCTATAAAAGTATATATGGGAAGCAAGTCCCGAATGTCCCACGTAATTTCATCTAAGAAGCTCATGAACTTTCTCTGATTAACAATGAAAAGAAAGTACTCCCAAATTACTATTATACCCTACAATGTAATTATGGTTTTGAATAATTAGACTTATATGCCTTACAAATGAGTATTTGTTGTAACAACTCTCGGGATGAGCAATAATCGAACCCAGAAACTGGGACGATAAGAGACGAGAGATAAAAATATAGCAATTTTCAAAAAATAAGTAATAATATAATAATACTCCAAAACGATAAATAACTGTACAGGAAGATATACAAGAAAAAATCTATTACGAACTCATATTCTAAGCTATGTTATAGAGACCTCTATAGTGTAGTTTAACACTTCAATTTCAGATATCCTTTCTTGTCAACAAACTTTTAAAGTAATGCCTACACTGATATATCTTATGCACTTAACTTTATATATTACAAATTCATAACATCGAGAGAATATCAATTCACAAGTCACTGAATTACAAAAAACAAAAATATATATTTTATATAGAGTAAAATGGGTCTGAGGTCATCTTCAGATAGCAACCATGAGTTTTTTTACATGTAAAATTGTAAGGGTATATTTGTAATTTCAAACCTCAGCTGTGTATTACAAGATTATCCTTATGCATTGTATGGGAAATTGACCTAACCTCAGGGTGGCACAACTTGCTCTTTTATATATTATATATGTAATTAATTAACAAAACCAGGAGTAGCATTCAATTTTTTTTGATAACGTGGGGATCAAGCACTCTACACAAACACACAAATAGGCGGTAAACGAACAAATACATATGTTCAATAACAAAAAATGAATTGAGCAAAAATTTGGTAATCACCTCAAGACTAAGAAAGGGTACATCCCAGAATCTTGAAGATATATCGACTACCAGATCATTATGCCTCTCCTTCCATTCTTCCGACAAATAACTGAAAATTCAAAAAGAAAACAGTAAAGGCTATAACATGATATATATATATATAATTTAGCATTCCTTCCTAGTGCTCATGTCGCTCATATACTATCAGTCCTTTTCATTAAGCTTAACATACCCTTCAAGGCATTTTTGTCATCAATCTCAAATGTACTACTTATATAATTTCTTACTATAAAATTAAAAATATCAATTTTGCTTCAAAAACCACAACAAAGTAAACCTCGAGAAATGACATGAATAAATTAAAGCCAACTATTATAAAAGCTTGTAGCATTAATAAATTACATTAATAGATTGCATATGAACATTTACTTTCGAATCTTATACACATACAAAAGTAAATATACGTGAGGTTAGGCTGGAGGATGATGAAAAAAAATTAAGTAAATTTACAAAAGTATGTTCAAAGCAGTATTAATGCGAGAAAACATAGATTAAGTTACCCCTGAAACAGTTTTCTGAGACCTCTATGGCTTCCTTTGAGAGAATCCATGTGCAAAATGCATGGCATCTTACACAACTCCTCCATTTCCTTTTCTGCAATAATAGATAATTAAAGACTGCAAAAACAAAAATAATCAAATTCAGAATGGTAGAAGATCTTGCCTTCAGGATTAGCCAACTTCTTCATTTCCTCATCTGTAAATATTTTAATAAATTAGTGATAGCAAAACAGAAATAAGGTCATGTTTACGATGATTAAAGATCTTGCCTTTGAGGTTGGCCACTTCTGCAGGGTGACATATAACAATTAAACTCCAATGGAAACTGAAAAATGATGAAGTCATTTGCACACGAGATATATAATCTGAATTTTTATACAGCATAGTGCATATTTCTCACCTGAAATTAACAGGAATTAAGATGTAATCCTTTTCAAACAGATCTAGTTTCCTCGTCCATTTATGAACACGTAGAAAAGCTTCCCTTCCTTCATGTTCAATGGAAAAATCTCCATCCAGATCAACCAACTTCCGAAAGAAAAAACAATTAAAGAAGTGGAACCGAGGGACCTCCTTATGTTTGACTTTGTCCTTAAGGTATCTGTCAATTATCCAAATTCTATGAGTTCAAGTTAAAATGTCAAAAAAAAAAAAAATACAAATGCATTTTCTAACAGGCGTAATTTTTAGGTCCTTATGTTCTTAGGTCCGTATGTTTGACAGGCATAATTTTTTGGCATTGTGATCTAACTAATCGTAAGTCGAAAATATCTTCCGGAACAAAAAAATAGCATTATGTAGTATGAACTAAAGAACTCCAAGCCTAAGACTGAATTGGATTACACAAGTTGTTTTCACAAATCTTTGAATTGTTGACAAGAATAAAATAAAACGTAGTCAATATCCACATACAGAAAAGAAGGCACGTGCACACACAACCTACACTGGAATATGTAGTTAGCCCTGAAGAATATGTTTCTCAGAGTTACGTGAATGGTATAGACGCGCATCAAAGTTTGATTACACAAGTTGTTTTCACAAATCTTTGAATTGTTGACAAGAATAAAATAAAACGTAGTCAATATCCACATACAGAAAAGAAGGCACGTGCACACACAACCTACACTGGAATATGTAGTTAGCCCTGAAGAATATGTTTCTCAGAGTTACGTGAATGGTATAGACGAGCATCAAAGTTTGTATGCACAAGCACATTAATAAACATAATTTTAATAAAAAAACCCTAAAAAATTATGCATGAGTAGTACATGTCTCGTAGTCTGGTACAGTTTATAGAATATCTAAGAACATATTACTAAAAGTCCACATTTTTCTTTAATCTAATTGAACGTTTTAATCCAATTATATATATATATATATATATATATATATATATACGTAGAATTTAAATTATGAGAACCTGCTGTTTCTAAAACTAAATACATACTATAAATCAAAAAAATTACATACTATCCAGGATCCCATTTTCAAAAATCCATCTTTCTTGACCTAAATATATATTATAACTCGATTATTTAAACCAGCTCAGAGTTTATCTTTTTAAACCCATATATCTAGGATCTTTCCATAAAAACTCATCTCTTTTCAACCTAATTACATAGATTACTTCAGTTATACAATTATCCGGCCCACATACCCAAAGTACATTACTATAATTGTGAAATACATAATGCGGGGGGTTTAATTTCATCTACGACCCCTTACAGTGTAAAGCTCGAGTGACCAACTAAGTAAAGCTTTCATAGGTATAGTATATTTGTACAGATAGTCCTGTCCTCAAATAGAAAATAATAACACCTAGGAACTCATCACAACCATCTCTATTAGATAATCCAATTGTTTAAGCGATTTCTACTACTTGTGGAAAGCCATGATTTGTACCTCAGTAATCGCTGATTTGTTATAAACCAAATTATATCCTAATCAGCATAAGGGACTTAAGATCGTATGGTATGACATGGTCGTGGTTGTCAGCGGATCCCACAAGTTAAAAACTATAAGTGAAATATTAAAAAAAAATAGTAATATACATACAGTATTTCTATTAGGATTACAAAAAAATAAAATAAAAACATAGCAATAAAGAAAAGTGGATATAATTAAATAATGACTTTTTTCACATGATATTAAATAAGATAAAACATATTGTTAAAATAATAACAACAAAGGTAAATAAAAATATTTTAGTTACTTCATACCCTACTCAAACCCTGCGGTTAAGTAGATTAAGAAAGGGAGGCTGGCAAGGAGCCCAAAATGCATCAAGAGGTGCTGGTATGATAATAAATTCCCCCATCTTGATCTTTTAATTGTCTTCTTTATTGAGATAGATAAAAAAACAAAAGGTGGCTTTTTCTTTGTAACAAGCACCTTTAAGTGGAAACTAGTATTTAAACAGGGACTTGCATTCCAATATAAGTATTTTATACCCAGGGACAAACACCCTCATAATATAGTTCAGCATAATCGCATAGAGAAACAAAAAAGACTTGGAACATTGTAGATTCGTGTAACAACTTCATCAACTTCCAATTTTTATTTTAAACCTCCTCACTATCTTTATCAAAGCATGTAGAAGTTGTATTTTCTCTTGCTATCTACCTGATTCAAACGAACTTGTTTTTCTAACTTTACAAGAGCAACAAAGACATTGAACTGGGGGATTAGATAGGGCAATTTATACCTATTTATTGTCAACTTAATATAAATAGTAACTAGTTCACGATAAGATATATCATATTTACAATTTTGAGGGTCTGAAAGTTAAGATGGCAGGTTAATTAGTTATAATTATTTATTTGCTTCAAACACATGACTTATCATAAAAAGCATTTCACTCACACCAATTTTATAAAGAAGGCTAGATTTGTCGGAAGCACTTCACCCCCATTCGGCATAGTCTATCTAACAATTTTTCCAATTTATCTAACAACCCTCAAAGCATGTCTAACTCTACTCATACACAATCTACTATACATAATAGAAACACAGCATGATATAAGTTTTAAGACATCTAACTTACTTCATGTAAAAGTCAATGATAGTATCATTGGTAAAAGTCTTTGGTTGTAATAACTGGACATCACTCCAACCAATGGATACAGCATCAAGATCCCCTTTAGGAAATGTAACAACGAAATCGTCGGCACTGCAACGTAATTTATTTGAGTGATCAATATTTTAGGAATTTCAAATGTAAATTTGGAAGAAGTGTGCAAAAAAAAAAAAAAAAAGCAGATGCATTTTCTGGGATTAATAAAGCTGAGCATGTATTACTACATTAGAGCATTTATAGTAGTAGCAGCATTCCCACTTCCAATTAAACTTGATATATCATATATATATATATATATATATATATATATACACACTAAGCTCTCAATAATGTACGTTTCTATCTTCTCTACCAAGTGTACTTCTAAGCCTATTACCCTTCCTTCTTTCTGGTCCATCTCAGCATTCTCTTGGCTACACATCATCTTCAAACTGCATTCTCTACAGTGTACATAGATTTCAACGACCACTGGTTTAGAAAGGTTTTCGGTCTCTTTACGTAGAAATGACAAAAAAAAGATACAGGGGAGGTTCTAATATAAAGGTACTAATATAAAGGTATCAATAATTGGGGAAAATGAAATTCATACACTAAATTTCTCATTGAGGACCATACTTCTCCAAGATTTCCCAAGTGGAAAAAGATAATACTAAGCAGAACTATACACATGCCTACTTCAGTACTATTTTCACCATAATTGACATGGAAGAAGCTCGCACAAAACCTTCACCACACTTACTCACGAAAATGATGACTTGAAAACTTGTCCATTGAAACACCTTCTATATTGACTGCATCAACACTGAGACAAAAACATCAAAAGCCATCAGATGCCATGCCAAATTCATAAAATAATTTCAAAGCTTAATATACTTTATACACCAGGCAAAGTCAACAACAAAATAAGACAACCACGTAGTTTAACAATTTTGAGCAATAATTAGTTTTGTTGGACTCAATATGACATAAATAAACAAAAAGAGTACAAGGTGAAGCCAAAAAAAATATTTTTGCATGCATTAGAAGATTAGTGACCAATGACACTCACGGAGAATCAGTAAGCCATGCCTCTTTATATCTACTGTCCAGTGCCAAAATTCTATTCCGCAGTTCCTGCCAGTCTGCATAGTGTACTTCCCAGTCCAACTTGATAATGCCTGCATGTAGTTCATTGTAAATTAGTAATTTGGTTTGAAGTTGACGACAACTCTCAACCCCAAAAAACTTTCCACACAAAACAGCTACATCACTGGCAACTAAATCAGTTTCCCATGCGTTTGAGGCTAAAGTATCTGAATTCAATAAACTATCCTATATATAGTTTTTCAATCCATGAAAGCACTAGGTACTTCCGAAAAGCTTTCCTAGCCACCACAAATGAAACAATCGCATTGGACTAATCCTCAAAATATGTACACAAATACGTGCGATGTCATCTAAAATTTGCGGTCAACTTGTAGAGCTCAAATCCCCTACCAGTTTAGGTGCATGTACAAATTAGAAAAACATTACAGACACGCAGAGCAAAAACAATTCACGTATGGTAGTCGAAATTCTGCTTGTATCATCAGTCACATGCCTGAAGAGAACTAAATTTAACGCACTAGGTTCAAAAGTAGTTGCATGAGTTTCATTTATTTAATCAATGAACTTGAGCTCGCAGACTAGTATGAAATTTCAAGATGTCTAGCAATTTTTAAATTAAACTCTAAAATAGTGCATTTAGTTGATTAGGAAATAGAAAAGATTGGAATTTTTAAATATAGAATTTAAACAAATAATAATAAAAGAGACGGTGACCCATGCATCGCACGTATTGTAAGCTAGTAAGGTTAATAATCCAAAATGAGTGTCTGATCCTTTTGGCAATTTTGACCAAACATTTTCCCAAACTAACCATTGAAGATAATAACCAAATATGATTTTCTATTTATATCATTATCGCACAGTTATCAAGTCCACGACTAGTTGGTGCCTAATCGCCCGGTTAGAGAATACAAACACACTTATGTATTAGTCAATTAATGTCATATGATTGACGAGTTTGAGAAATGGATGAGTAATTAAATGTGGATAACTCTTCCGAATACAGCATCATCACGTAACCATTTCAGAAGAAAATCATCTTTTATATAAACCATATATCATTATGCTGTTAATATCAAAGATTTATCTCTTATCACCGATGACGTGATTTAAAACATTAAACAACATCCTGAATCTAAAATAGCGTCTTCCTGCAACCATTTTAAAACAAATCTACCTCACAGCTTGTAAGACACATCAGCTCACAAGAAAGATGCGTGAGATCAGAGTATGTAAAGCAAAATACAACAGTTTAGACGTTTATATAGCTGCATCGAATTTGACAATAGAAACGGCCATCAAGGGAAGCCCTACCTGAATCTTCAACATTTATAACTGATTCTCCGTCCTTGGATTTTAAATGGAGATGCAAACCAACATGTGAAATCTGAAATCGGTTGAAGGAGAAACACTAAATTAATCAACAATCTGAAAGCTGCATCTGGAGGTGCAAATTAAATACGGTAATAATATTATATTAGGCTTACTTTTTTAGACCACACAGACTTGATGCCAACAATATCAGCAGTTGTCCATTCACAGCTTATATGGCCCCTATCATGTACTGAACCCTCCGCCTCAAGCTTAACATGGTTCCTCGTAAGGGTCAACTTGGGATTCCAGAAGATCTCATCACCAATAAAAATGTTAACTGGTAAAAACGTAATTACCCTATCCTGCAAATTACCATAAATAAAAAAAAGTTCTTAATAAAAACAAAATAAAAGGCTGTACTTCAATAAACCTAAGAAAAAAAGTAATGCACGGAAAAGATAAATGTGAGTTCAAATTGCTAAATTACTAAAAATGGCATTCTCTGATTAATAAAACTAATAAAAATATGCATAGCAGTGATTCGAGATAAATCAGTTACAAACATCGGTTACAATGAGCAACAAACATGTGGCTATGGACTTTGGTTACAGAGGATATTAGGATAAAGTGTAGAAAACGGAACGACCTAAGTTTCCGGTTTAAAACACTACCAAAGAATTATAATAATTGTATTTTAAATATATTTTCAAGATTCGACCATATACGGATTGTCTGGACAAAAGAGATTTTTCTTCCTGTTTTCTTTAGTTGGGAACTTCTTGGTTAATTCTTTAACATCTTATATAATTTTCCGATTTATGTTTCTTTTACTATTTTTACTTGTCTCATATTCTGCGTCTACCTGCCTTTCTAGTTTGATGGTCACATGCAATGCTCGCAAGTCCCGGTTTTAAAGTTCTCCTTTCCATTCAGAAATGTCCTCTCAAATATTAGAATTTTTTTACTTAAGTTGGTAAAAGATAAATTCAATAAAGTATTTGTATAGGTTGTACGGAAAAGAAGCATCCGTTTAAAAATAATCAGAGTGCTAAAATGAAAGGGGAAGTTTAACTTTTGACAAACAGACAGAGTATAAGGTATGACTATATCGGTAAGGTGAATATAAAATTCTTACAGGAAATCAGCATTAATCCTAATTCTTGCATATCTATATTTATCATAGTAGTTCTGCGATCAAATATATTAATACTTCCCCTACTATTCACCAATTATCCTCTATAATTTTAAATTCTTTATCCTACTTTAGTACTTTACTCCTTATTTACAGCTTAAAGCCTTAAACTAATCCCAATGCCACGTTTTAAACTAAAAAATCAAAATCCAATGGTTTACTATATTAGGAATCTAAGCAACCGTAAAGTCGGCTCATCTCTATCCAATGCATTATATGTATTATCCAATCTCAATATTGATTTTAGCCAGTAGCTTTAGCAGATGTAATATTGATACTTATATACACAAAATCAAGGCCAACTTTGGTGAATGGTGATGTGTATACAAGGTTCTATGTCAACAAGTATATGAATCAAAAGTAGTACTACCGATGGAAAAACTCAAACAGGCAACCACTAGCAAAGAGAAAGAAACTGTGGGCACTATACATCAAACAAACTGAGGTCACTATGAAAATAAAATAAAAGGATGTAGTATGCTTACGGATTCAACTCCATCGAAACCATGTACTTGAACTCGTTCTTCTGATAAAGCTGAAAACATTTATAACATAGATATTATTTAAGTATAATACTACAACTCCTACAACACATTTTAGAAAATCATATCATTAATATGACACTATTACTGAGAGGAATATGCACTTCAAGTAAAACAAGTATAGATTAATGAGGTTACAACCTTCATCATCCACGTAATGGCAATTTTTTTTTGATACAGAATTCAATTCAATGCTATCCTCATCATCTGAAGTGATACCAATAAGCTGACTCTGCAATAAATAAAGATCGAACTATGATTTGGATATTCACAACCAATATAAATAAGTTAATGAAGAATTCTCGTACATCAGATAAAAATTTATATTGAATATCATATCGATGATTGCTGCTAGTGGAAGTCCCTACAATATCCGGGCTTCGGCCTCGAGACGCGTAGGAGTTTAATTTAGATAGAAAGCATCTGTCACTATGATTATTACAACGAGACACATTTGAATGAGAGTCTGAAGAACTTGACACCACATTAACTTCTAAGCTGGAGGTGCAGCCTTTCACAACTTCTTCGGTAGCATCAATATGAATTGGTTCCTGGCCAGGTTTCTTCTCTTCATCCTTATTTCCTCTTGAAACTACAATAAAACTTAAGTTATCATGATTTTGTTATATTGGGAACAATGCATAGGTCAAAGGCACAAAGTTTATTTAACATTCACAAGTCAAAAATGAATATTCGGTAATTGAACTGAACATGAGGTACACGAGGAATATTGTGTTGGGAGGGGGGGACAAAGAAAGAAAGAGGATGTTTTTACAAGGATCGCGATTGTTTTTCAATTTGCATGTTTAAATAATGATCTTGCAGCTCCAGACCAATGTGAAAACAAAAGAGGATGAATTTAGTTCGTCTAGAGGTCCAAATAAAGGAAACTCCGCTCCTTTTTAAGAAAAAAATAAGCTGTCAATGGCAAATCTATTGGCTGCAACCCCTCTATTGACATAAATATCACATAACAATAAGATTTAACATTTATAAACTTAAAGAGCCATAATCCTCTGAGATGATAATAGAAATCTAGGTTGACTGTTTCGAATACTATATCATGGTCATTGTTTAGCTAATGAGACGTCCCAAACATTAACCTTACTTAACCTAATAAAGCAACTCGTTTCACTCCGAGCACTTTATTGCAACTATTCTCCATACGCTTCACGCTCCTAAGAAGGAAAAACTGAATGCTGAACAAAAGAATTGTCAGCAAAATTTTCTGCATAAATAACAATGAATTCTTGAGTTTGCAAGTTGAGTCCCTACATAGACAAATTCGGGGATATTTTAATAACAACAATGCAACTCTATCAGCGTCACTATATGATCTCACTAGCACCATTATTAACGTCCAAGAAACTTACATTTAAACAACTCAGTGCAAAAGCATTCAACACGCACCGATGTTACACCAAATACATACATTTCCATTTAGACATGAACGTTCCAAAATAATAAACTAAAACACACATACTTTCGTGCCATTAGGTAAACCACACACTGACTATAAATCACATAAATACTTATCAGTCAATATAAAATGATTAGAATCACACAATCATTTCCACACACACATGCCGAACTCCAAATCCTCGTCACTCGCTATCGTAAACATGACAATCACAAAATCATTTACACACACAGCACGCATGTTTAACTACTAAATCATCACAATCATCATTACGCACATCATATAAAACTGTTAATCCTCAAACTCACTATCAAATGATCACAATCACAACAAACACACACACAGAGAGGTGGAGAGAGAGAGAGAGAGAGAGAGAGAGAGAGAGAGAGAAAGAGAGAGACATACAGAATTGAAGGAAAGTGTATTTATCAATCGGAGAAGAATCGGTGGTTTTGTTAGGGCTAGGAATAGATTTGAACTTATCGAGAACCAATTGAGAATGCTTCTCCACATTAATCTGCTCCTCCTCACCGTCGAAATCGAACGCCGAGAATTTACTTTTACTTCTACTGTTGCCTCCTCCTCTGCTCATCGTCTTCCCCATTGAAAACCCCTTTTTTCAAATACAGTACTAAAAACGTCTCTTATTTTAACTTAACGAGCTCTGTGTGTTTTTTAAAAGTGAGGGGAAGGGTTTCAAGGACAGTTTGGGGAAACTTACGCCTTCTCGAGGTGTAGACCCCTATTATCGGGTTTTGAAACGGAAGAAAAGTAAGTGAAGATAAATTAAAGTATTTTCATTCTAGCTGGGGATTAAAGTTTTGGAATAAAAAAAAATTTGGGAATATAAAATAAATGAAAATTGATATGGGATAAGTCTTAGCTGATTACATTTTTTTTGGTGGCTCTCCATAGGCCATATCTCTTCCATAGTTAATCTTTTCAAGAAATCGCATGACAGTTGTATCGATGGCTAGATCCGATATAACCAACTGAAATCATCGACATGATCGGGCTTATGAGACAGATGATTTTTCTGATTTGGTAAGGAATCGTGTGTGTTCCATACCACACGTCGAAGGTATTATAATTAATATTTTTTCTCTTTGTTGTTTCTTCGCATATCTCTTTTGAAATCTGTTCTTGTTTCGGTTTGTTGGGTGTTTCGGTTTGATGGGTGTTTCGCTGCGAGTTTGTCCTGAAGATTGGTTTTCATTTGTAGTTTACAATCTTAGTTTTTTCGTCTATGCAGTCCAGTAGAGTACTATAAGTTGATATGCTTTTGTTTTTTTTGGATCCGGCTTTGTGTGCGTTTACCCGGAGCTTTTGGTTTTGTTTTTACTTTTCTTTTAGGCTAAACCTGTTATGTATTTCTAGTTTTAACTTGTTTTTATTCCTGTTTGGTTCATCGGTGTGTTGCCGGATGTGGAGTGATTTTGCAGTTTCCGGTGTTTCAAGTGTGTTTTGTCGGTGGCCTCATTCGAGTTTTATTGTTTGTTTCGTTTAATTTCATAATCATGGCAGTATGACTTAATTGAGTTTTGGGAAGTTTGTTTAGTTCCAAATTATCTCCCGGTATTGAAGTTTGATGAATGATGTCTTTACATTTGCTATTATCTTTCATTTTATTAATTTCTTATTTTGTAATATCCCATAATTTGTGCAGATTGGTTACTTGATTATCTCTTATATAGTTACGATTTTAATGCTTTAAAGATTGTAATGCTTTTGCCTAAATTATGCACATATTTTAATGGCTAATTGATCCTTGCTCTTTTAATAGTTTTATTCAAGATTTTGAAATCAGTTACTTTTTATTAAATTCTAATTTTTCTCATTTTATTTGAGGTTTTGAATTTTCAGTAGGCTAATTGATTGTGCATTTAATTTTGATTTGATTTTTATTGAAAAGTCTTAAATATTATGACTGTACCATTTTTATGTGGTCTTTGTACCTCTAAGGATGTGCCATATATGTGGTTGTTTGGACCAATTTTGGGGTTATTTTTGTGTCGTCTATTTGACGAGTTGGGTCATTATTGACAATTATTTTGTTATCATATTTGTAATCGACAATTATTAATTTTAAATTTAGAGTTTTAAAATACAATTTGATTTTAATTTTGATATTGATTTAAATGTCTAACCTTAGGTTCTATTTGATTAGGTGTGAACAATTTTTTTCAAAATTCAATTAGGTTTTAGTATTTAATTCTAGTATTTTAAAATTGAGTATTCATTATTTGAGTTGAAGCTAAATTTAGTAATGTTTTAATATTTTGTTTTATAGTAAAAGGAGTTATATATTTCGTTATTTTCTCTTTATTAAAAGGATATTATAAACTAGTTGCATGTCTAACCAAAGGTATTCCCTTTGGTTGGGACTTTAGTATAGTTATGAGTTTTTCGAAACTCTAATTAATGTTGCTTTAGATGGATTTTGATATTTGTTTTGTTATTTAAATTTCAGGAAAGCATTTTTTAGGAGGATGGAGAATGGATAGTAACCAATTTTCTTTGAAGAAAGTTGTTGATTGGGTTCTTGGAGGGCACTCTTTTCCCACTTGAGTTTTTTTCCCAAATGGTTTTACTCTTGTGGGTTTTTAACGAGGCCCTTCTTTGTTCCCTTGGTGCCCTATTGAGTGGGTTGATGAGCAGATTGGCACGTTTTCCAATAGACCGGTGACAAATGATGGAAAAGTTGGGGTTTTAGTGGTTTTGGAATTTGAGATTTTTGAAGATCGGCCAGGATTCTTTATTGGAGTTGGTTTTGTAGTTTTACTTCTCTTTTTTTCAGTACTCGTTTTTTGTAATGTTCTTACCAATCGGGTGGCATCTTCTCGGACATTAAAGTTATATTGTCTAAGCGTCCGGGGGCAACATGCGTGCCTTTCGGTTAGATGATAAACTTTTTTGAATGAAAGAAGCACCTTCTTCGAATATTGTACTCGTTGCAATTCATCTATGAAATAGATACTTCTGACAAAAAAAAAAAAAAATTGATATGGGATAAAAGTAAGTCCAAAAGACACATTTAACGTTGCATTAATTAGACCCAACATGGTCAAAATGTGGGGCCCACCAACAAGGTCCAAAACCCTATTTTAAATATTAATTTCGTAATTAATATTAAGGGATATTAACAGCTCAGCAATAAGCATCAGATAAGGATACTATTCCTACAAGACTTAGCCTCCAAGGTACCCAGTTTGATATGGAAACATACTCCTACATGGAAGGAGTCCAGAACCTTCCTCAAGGCGGTGGCTTGCCCACCAAGTATCCAAATCCTACCATAATTCTAAGGCTCCCCGAGCCTATATAAAGGACCTGATCCTTCATCTCAGAACAACGTTTTTGGGCACAGCTCCATACGTCACCCACCACGTTTTGGCTTAATCCTCAAATAAGGATATACAAGCCACTACGTCCTTGGTGTGCCCTCGCCGCCATAGCCCCGAGGGCGAACACCAAGAACTACGTTTTTGGCTTGATTCTCAATACGAGATACGTAGGCACTCTGTGAGGACCGATTAGTCTCGAACACGGAAACAGCCATTAAAGCTCGAAACTCACCAACCCCCTTTGCATTAAACACACTCAAACCCTAGCCGCAATTTACAACCTAGTTTTTGTTCCACAACATTTGGCGCCGTCTGTGGGAAGACAACATCAACCATGGTGCAAACACGAAGGACACCAGTCACAACCGAGGCGACCACCGTCACCTCTGCTCCGCCTGAACAAGGGTATGTACCCCCATCAACAGGGGCGATCACCCAACCTCAAGTTCCTCAACCTCCGGGGACGATTCCCCATGTTGAGGGAACTCTACCCGTGGTTATCCATCAAAACCAAGAAACTAACCCACTTCAGATGGTGGTTTATCCTCTTGATAACGTTGATGTACGTTACCCCCGGGAATACAGATCCACACCACGGATCTCCCCTTGAATACCAACCCGATGTATGGGCTGCCTAATTATCCCCCTCGACAAAGGGAACCTGGACCAAGCGGTCACGCCTTACAGATCCGAGATCGAGAGTACGATGACTACTCCAGCCCCTACTGATGATTCGACATCTGAGGACGACGATGATGATCGCGAAGAAGCCCTAAGGAGGCGGCGTGCTAGTAGAGAACCTCGAAGGAGGTCCCAAAGAATTCATGATGGACCTCCACAAATGGCTGAGGAAAGGATTAAGGCTCATGAGGCTGAGATCCAAAGGATAAAGGATGATATTGCCAGGGAGCAAGCAAGGCAAAGTCTGATTCGACCTCCTCCAGTGACAGGGAGGATTCCCATTATAAATCTGGAGAGGCCTTCAAGGAATCGACAAGGGTGGAGACCCCCAGAAGCAACCCCAAGGACCTGATGCCACTTGGGGATCCTGATGATCCCACACCTCCGTTTACTGAAGAGGTGATGAATGCCCGCATCTCAAGGAAGTTCAAGATGCCGACGATTAAGGCTTATGATGGAACGGGCGACCCCGCGAACCATGTCAGGACGTTCTCAAACGCACTGCTGCTGCAGCCTGCGAGTGACGCCTTAAAGTGTAGGGTGTTCCCTCAAACCCTGTCGGGCATGGCTCAAAGGTTGTACAGCCGCCTACCTGCAAACTCGATTGGCTCTTTTAAGGAGTTGAGCACTGCTTTTGTCAGCCAGTTTATCAGCGAAAGAGTTCATGAGAAAAGTTCTGCATCCCTTATGTATGTGGTACAGGGGAAGAACGAAAATCTGAGAGATTACCTCAAGAGGTTCACTAAGGAGACGTTGAACATCACTGACTTGGAGAATAAGGTGGCCATGGTAGCCCTGGAACACGGAACTACTGATCTATTCTTCAAAAGGTCGTTGGCGAAGCATCCTCCTGAAAACATGGCCGAGGTCCAACGAAGGGCTGACAAGTATATCAAGGTTGAGGATAGCATAAAGAAAGAGGCCACCGTAGGTGGAGGCAACGACAACTCCAAGAAACAAAATCGAGACCAGAAGTATGATGACCAGGAGTATGATGCTAGGGACAAGTATCCCCGAACTAGCGAGGACTCCGACTCTGCCCCTAAGAAGAGCCAAGGATCAAGGTTCACTGAGTATGCAAGGTTGAATACTCCTAGGAGTCGAATCTTGTTGGACATTGAGAAGGATAAGGATTTCAGATAGCCGAAGCCACTTAGGGGTGATCCCGCAAAAAGAAACAAGAATCAGTATTGCAGATTCCACAAGGATGTAGGGCATGACACTGATGAATGCAAGCAACTCAAAGATGAGATCGAGGTTTTGATCCGTAGAGGAAAACTGAGCCACTTCACTAAGGGTGAAGATTGTGGTGATCAAAGAAGAGACTATAATAGAAGGGATGATGATCAAAATCGCAACCCGCAACCCCGAGGACCAGTAATCAACATGATCTCAGGAGGCCCGACTGCGGCCGGGACAACTAGGAAATCTCGGAAGGCTTATGCCCGAGAGGTGATGCATATTGTTGGAGAGGCACCAAAGCGCGCAAGAACCGAGGTAATAATCGGATTTGATGATTCAGACCTTGAAGGGGTGAAGTTCCCCCACGATGACCCGCTGGTCATAACTCTTGTGATTGGAAACTCAGAGGTGAAGCGAGTCTTGATAGATAATGGCGCTTCCGTGGATATCTTGTTTCATGATGCATTTATGAAGATGGGGTATAACGACTCTCAATTGACCCCCTCCAACACGCCTATATACGGGTTTAATGGAGTAGAATCTAAAGTTGAGGGAACTATTCAGTTGCCCACCACCATCGGACAGAATCCGATAGAGGCCACTCAGATGCTGAACTTTTCGGTTATCAAAGCATCTTTGACTTACAATGCCATCCTCGAAAGGACTGGACTCCACGCTTTTAAGGCTGTAGCCTCTACCTATCACATGAAGATCAAGTTCCCAACCAGGAATGGTGTTGGAGAACATAAAGGTGATCAAAAGATGGCACGAAGCTGTTATGTAGCCTCGTTAAGGCCTGATGGAGTCGGGGGGCAGGTCCTTCCGATTGAAGACATGGATGCCTGCAGTGGTAAGGAACACCAAGAAAGGCCAGTAGAGGACATCACACGGAAGCCTCAGACAACCATTGAGGCTAAGGCATTAACTGACTTCATGGTTGAATGTACTATTGGCAACCAAGAAGTCGGGGGGCAGGAGGTAGTACCCCAAGCAGGAAGTGAACTTTGGAATAAGAATGAGGAGACCAGAAGGAATGGTGGGCGCTCTATTTTGATGGAACATCAAAAACAAAATCAAGTGGTGCAAGCCTAGTCTTGCAAAGCCCCGATGGGCTCAAGTTATCCTAGTAGGACTTAGCTTTATATTTATCTAATAGTAGTATAAATAAAGGTTCATTGAAACCATTGCAGAGCATGTTGCTCCGAGTAGGACAGTAGTACTCTATGTAAGGATTGAACCCATTTCAAGTTATTAATGCAAGTTTGATTTCCATTGTGTGATTCTATTTATGTGCCAAGCACCTGATGTGTGTAAGTCAAAGATGACCAAGTACCGAAAATAAAAGAATACACGAATGGAAATAAACAAACGCATAAGTAAAAACCCTGAAGGATCGAGAGTTAGGTTACAACACAACCAAATAAGAGTTTAAGTCCTTGAAGGACCTGGGATAAAAGACAAACATTGGAGTCATGACGGCCAAGCGATCCTGAGAAAGTTACTTACATAAGAGCTTCTCTGAAGGAACCCTTGAAGGGCAAGTTGATAGCACTTATGCAAGAGAATAGTGATGTGTTTGCTTGAACAGCAGCCGATATGCCAGGGATTGATCCCCAACTTATAACTCACAGGTTGAATGTCGATCCTGAACGAAAGACAATAAAGCAGAAGAAGAGAAATTTTGCTCCTGAAAGGCAAGATGCCATCAAGAAAGAGGTTGACAAGCTCTTGGAAGCTGGTTTTATTGAGGAGATTCAGTTCCCCGAATGGTTGGCTAACCCTGTGATGGTCAAGAAAGCAAATGGAAAGTGGAGGATGTGTATAGACTTCACTGATTTAAATGATGCATGCCCAAAGGATTGTTTTCCTCTACCAAGGATTGATACGTTGATAGATGCCACAGCTGGACATGAGATGCTGAGCTTCATGGATGGATTCAGTGGCTATAATCAGATTAAGATGCACAAGGATGACATCCCAAAGGTATCTTTCATAACTGACTTTGGTGTTTTCTGTTATCTTGTTATGGCTTTTGGTCTAAAGAATGCGGGAGCTACATACCAACGACTGGTGAATAAGATATTTGCCCATCTAATTGGAAAAACCATGGAGGTCTATGTTGATGACATGTTAGTCAAGAGCCTATTCACGGCTGACCACATTGAGCACCTCAGAGAGGCGTTTGCAGTGCTGAGGCACAACAAGATAATGTTAAATCTGGCCAAGTGTGCTTTTGGCGTTGGATCAGGAAAAGTTTCTGGGTCTGATGGTTTCAAAAAGAGGCATTGAGGCCAATCCCTGATAAGATCAAAGCGATCTTGGACATGGAACCACCCCACTCTATACGAGATGTACAGAAGTAGACGGGCCGAGTTACAACCCTAGGGAGATTCATCTCCAAATCTGTTGACAAATGCTTGCCTTTCTTTCAAGCATTGAAGAAGGTGAAGAATTTTGAGTGGACACCTGAAAGCCAAGAGGCCTTTGAACAGCTGAAGAAATACATGACTGAAGCCCCGTTGTTGGCCAAACCTAGTCTTGGGGAGACTCTTTATCTATACCTGGCGGTATCTGAACAAGCATTGAGTGTTGTCCTCATTCGAGAAGAGAATAAGGTCCTATTTACTACGTGAACAAGGTGTTGCATGGAGCTGAGTTGAATTACTCTCCCATCGAGAAATTTGCTTTGGCATTGGTAACAGCTTCCAGGAAGCTGCGACCATACTTTCAATCACACAAGATTGAAGTCCTGATGGACCAACAGTTGGAAATATTTTGCACAGCCCGAAGGCCAGTGGAAGGCTAATCAAGTGGGCAATAGAACTTGGAGAATTTGACATCACGTAAAAGCCTCGGACAGCCATCAAGGCTCAGGCATTAGCTGACTTCGTGGTTGAATGCACTATTAGCAACCAATAAGTCGGGGGGCAGAAGATAGTAACCACCCCTGGGAGAGAGAATAAAGATGAAGAGCTTGTACCTAATCAGAAGGAATATTGGGTGCTCTATTTGCTCTATTTTGATGGAGCATCAAAAACAAAATCTAGTGGTGCAGGTTTAGTCTTGCAAAGCCCCGATGGGTTCAAAGCTGAGTATGCCTTGAAGTTGGATTTCCCAACATTCAACAACGAAGCTGATAATGAAGCCTTGATAGCCGGATTGGGCTTGGCCAGAATTATGAGAGTCAAGAATCTCAAAGTATGTGGGGATTCAAGACTAGTAGTCTCGCAAATGAATGGTGAATTTGAAGCCAAGGACGAAACTATGGCAAAGTACTTGAGAGTCGTGAAGGCCGTGATGACTCAGTTTGATGAGTGCTACGAGGAGCGCATTCCGAGAGAAAAGAACGTTAAGGATGATGCCCAATCTAAGTTTGCATCTTCTGAGATAGAGTATTATGCCGAGAGTTTTTACTTCCAGGTCCTGAAGACCCCACTATCAATGCGAAATTTGTAGCACCAGTTGATGTAAGCTGAAGGATAGACCCTCTTAAAGCTCATCTTGGGACTGGCTGGCTCCCTGATAATGCCTTAAAGGCACAGAAACTGTCAGTAAGAGTGTTAAGATAAGAGGTCCTTTGTCATTCCATACTTAAAATCTTGAATCTCAAATCCCGACACAAAATTTTAGCCTTGATGGCCAAAAAGGTTGTCTGCCTCCAATCAAGTTTGTCGTTTGAGTTAAGGACTTGAATCAAGAGCCGTCAATCGAATTCAAACCAAGGCAAGGTCCTGTGAGCATAAGAAGAAGGTTGGAAACCTAGAATCAAGATAAAGGGTTGATAACCAGCCAAGGCACACCAGACTTGAAGTCAAGTGCTGAGTGGCAATGGAACTTCTTGAACGATCAACCGAGAATCAAGACCTCCACCATATGTAGTAAGGGGGGCAAGAATTAAAGCTTCATCACAAGATCCACATTTTAGAACGAGAATGAAGGGTTGGTTACAACCGACAACCATGAACGGGTTCAAGGTTTAAAACCAAGGAGCCAACAAGCAAGTTAAGGCCTAGAAGGTCACGAAAGCTATAAAGCCAATTTGAATTGAAGGATGTCTGTTTGAATACAGACGTTGAGGTCCAAATATCGACATTTGAATACTGAAGTTGATGTCCAAATATTGACGTTCATATACTGACATTGAGGTTCAAGGACCGAGCAACGACCGACCGAGCTCCGAGGGAGGCTCCAGCCGATAAAAGGTGGTACTCTACAGCCAACGGTCACGGTCATGATTCAAGATCGAGAACTCAGATATTGCGAAAAAGCTCCGAGAGGCATGACAAGGCGCTCGAGACAAGGCCAAGGACCTCATGTCAGCCGACCAGCCGCCCAAGGAGGGGTCAGGCCGACCTCATGTCAGCCGTGGCCGGCCAAGGACCTCATGTCAGCCGACCAGCCGTCCAAGGAGGGGTCAGGCCGACCTCATGTCAGCCCGTGGCCGGCCAAAGACCTCATGTCAGCCGTGGCCGGCCAAGGACCTCATGTCAGCCGACCAGTCGCCCAAGGAGGGGTCAGCCCGACCTCATGTCAGCCGTGGCCGGCCAAGGACCTCATGTCAGCCGACCAGCCGTCCAAGGAGGGGTCAGGCCGACCTCATGTCCGCCCGTGGCCGGCCAAGGACCTCATGTCAGCCGTGGTCGGCCAAGGACCTCATGTCAGTCGAACAGCCGTCCAAGGAGGGGTCCGGCCGACCTCATGTCAGCCGTGGCCGACCAAGGACCTCATGTCAGCCGAACAGCCGTCCAAGGAGGGGTCAGGCCGACCTCATGTCAGCCCGTGGCCGGCCAAGGACCTCATGTCAGCCGTGGCCGGCCAAGGACCTCATGTCAGCCGACCAGCCATCCAAGGAGGGGTCCGGCCGACCTCATGTCAGCCCTGACCGTCCAAGGACCTCAGGTCAGCCCCGACCGGCCAAGGACCTCATGTCAGCCCTGACCGGCCAAGGACCTCACGTCAGCCCTGACCGGCCAAGGACCTCATGTCAGCCGTGGCCGGCCAATGACCTCATGTCAGCCGAACAGCCGTCCAAGGAGGGGTCCGGCCGACCTCATGTCAGCCCGTGGCCGGCCAAGGACCTCATGTCAGCCGACCAGCCGTCCAAGGAGGGGTCAGGCCGACCTCATGTCAGCCCGTGGCCGGCCAAGGACCTCATGTCAGCCGACCAGCCATCCAAGGAGGGGTCCGACCGACCTTATGTCAGCCCTGACCGTCCAAGGACCTCAGGTCAGCCCTGACCGGCCAAGGACCTCATGTCAGCCCTGACCGGCCAAGGACCTCACGTCAGCCCTGACCGTCCAAGGACCTCATGTCAGCCGTGGCCGGCAAGGACCTCATGTCAGCCGAACAGCCGTCCAAGGAGGGGTCCGGCCGACCTCATGTCAGCCGTGGCGCACCAAGGACCTCATGTCAGCCGACCAGCCATCCAAGGAGGGGTCCGGCCGACCTCATGTCATCCCTGACCGGCCAAGGACCTCATGTCAGCCCTGACCGGCCAAGGACCTCATGTCAGCCCTGGCCGACCAAGGACCTCATGTTAGCCGACCAGTCGTCCAAGGAGGGGTCCGGCCGACCTCATGTCAGCCCTGACCGGCCAAGGACCTCATGTCAGCCCTGACCGGCCAAGGACCTCATGTCAGCCCGTGGTCGGCCAAGGACCTCATGTCAGCCCGTGGCCGGCCAAGGACCTCAAGTCAGCCGTGGCCGGCCAAGGACCTCACGTCAGCCGACCAGGTGCCATTGGAGGGGTCAGGCCGACCAGGAGCTCCTGTCAGCCGACCAGGACCTCCTGGCAGCCGACCAGGATCTCCTGGCAGCTGTTCCGGGACTTTTTCGGCCAATCAATGTGACTCCGATTAGTGCCGAGTAGCACCGATTAGTACCGAGTAGCACCGATTAGAGTCGATTAGTATCGATTAGTGCTGGTTAGCACCGATTAGTGCCGAGTAGCACCGATTAGAGTCGATTAGCATCGATTAGTGCCGAGTAGCACCAATTAGAATCGATTAGCATCGATTAGTGCCGATTAGCACCGATTAGTGCCGAGTAGCACCGATTAGAGTCGATTAGCATCGATTAGTGCCGAGTACCACCGATTAGAATCGATTAGCATCGATTATTGCCGATTAGCACCGATTAGTGCCGAGAAGCACCGATTAGAGTCGATTAGCATCGATAAGTGCCGATTAGCACCGATTAGTGCCGGGTAGCACCAATTAGTGCCGATTAGTGCCCAGTAGCACCGATTAGAATCGATTAGCATCGATTAGTGCCGATTAGCACCTATTATCATCGATTAGTGCCGATTAGAGTCGATTAGCATCGATTAGTGCCGTTTTAGGTCGTTTAACACCGTTTAACATCGTTTAAACGTTGTTAGTACCAAGTAGCATTTGCTTAACATTGTCGTAAACGCTTCGGTCGCTCCACGCTTTACATCAAGACAATATTCGTGAAACACTAGTGTATAAAGATAGACCCTGACCCGAGCCCCGAGTAAAGGCCGTTATAACTTCAAGGAAAACCTGATCAGTTTTCCTGGAAGTTGGGGGGCAAATGATATGGGCTAAAAGTAAGTCCAAAAGACACATTTAATGTTGCATTAATTAGACCCAACATGGTCAAAACGTGGGGTCCACCAACAGGGTCCAAAACCCTATTTTAAATATTAATTTCGTAATTAATATTAAGGGATATTAACAGCTCAGCAATAAGCATCAGATAAGGATACTATTCCTACAAGACTTAGCCTCCAAGGTACCCAGTTTGGTATGGAAACAGACTCCTACATGGAAGGAGTCCAGAACCTTCCTCAAGGCGGTGGCTTGCCCACCAAGTATCCAAATCCTACCATAATTCTAAGGCTCCCCGAGCCTATATAAAGGACCTGATCCTTCATCTCAGAACAACGTTTTTGGGCACAGCTCCATACGTCACCCACCACGTTTTGGTTTAATCCTCGAATAAGGATATACAAACCACTACGTCCTTGGTGTGCCCTCGCCGCCATAGCCCCGAGGGCGAACACCAAGAACTACGTTTTTGGCTTGATTCTCAATACGAGATACGTAGGCACTCTGTGAGGACCGATTAGTCTCGAACATGGAAACAACCATTAAAGCTCGAAGCTCACCAACCCCCTTTGCATTAAACATACTCAAACCCTAGCCGCAATTTACAACCTAGTTTTTGTTCCACAACAAGAATGAAACTATTTTATTTAACTTTCATTTACAATTCTGGAGCAAAGTACTATTAAATAGATGAGGATCAAATTTTTAATAAAGACGAAAGGAAATATATAAGTTGAGTCTAATTTCATTCCAATTTACTTTTTCTAACACTTACTTTTTTTGGTTTAAAAAACTTGGAAGCAGGATCTACCTTAGGGAGTATATTAATTAAGATTTTGAAGAATTTTTTGAAAATTCATGTGTATTCTAATTCATTTAAAATTTGAAGATATTCCTTTAAGATTTTATAAAGTTTTTAAAAATTTCTGGAATGGGAATTGATCCCATTTTTTTTTTTTTTTTTGTAAACTTTTTGTTTTTTTTACAAAATTTAAAGTAAAAAATAATAGCATATAACTTATTGCTCATTTTTAAATTTGAAATAACAAAAAACAAAATATTGGTTAAAGTTCAAAAATTAAGAAGTATGATATAAGGATATAAAAATTCTTTCTAGTGAATACAATGAAATATAATTAATAGCTCATTACTTTTATTTACCAAATCACACGAAAATATACACTAGCTTTTAACTACAAAAAATTAGTATCCTCTTTGACAAGAATCATGTTCTCATCACAATGAAAAGTTGAGATCCGTAGTAAAGCAAAGAAAAAACCGGATGTCATGAACCAAAAAACATGAATTGAACTTGTCATTAAACATGTAAATATTAATAAAATATCAAATTAGTGGCAGCAAAACGCATGTATACAAAATCACTGGAATTTAATAGCAGCAGCAAAAACCATCGTCAACAAAAACATACCAACATAGCAGTCTATTGTATTGCACAACGGCCAACTATTAGACAACTATTAGATAACTAAACAGAAAATACAATCTCAACAGTTCCTTATAGCTCCTTTACATCTGTAGTTAATTTAAAAATAACACTAATCACTTCTTTTTATTAGATAATAGAAGCAGTAAAATGTAGTATTCTTTTTCCAGTTCTGCATTGGCATGATAGAAAACTTTCAATTTATGTGGCTCCGCCATAAGAATTTCGGCAGCATCCAACACTTGACCACTGGACAATCTTTACAATACATCCATCACTTTTACCTGTCATGTCATCACTCTCACTAGCAATCAACTTACCAAGATGCATATAAACATTATCCATAAATGACCCTAATTTGCTACACACATCATCAAACATAGCAAACAATTTTTTTTCAGCGTTGTCTTTAGATCGTTTTCTTTTACCCGGTTTGGAAACAGATGGGCACTCTTGATCACCATCTTCTGTAGATGTACTAAACATTGATTCCGTTGTTTCATTACCCATATTCTCAATTGCATCCGAGAATTGCTCAGCATGACTTCCAGTTGCTTGATCATTAACTCTCCAAGTGCATGAAAATGTGGAAACGAAACACCCCACATGCCTCTAGCATCCTTGTGACTCTGATATTGTCAAATGTAAATAAATTAGAATACTATAACTGCCAGAAAACAAAGATACACAATTATAAGCAATGAAGAAACTTGTTTAAGAAGACGATGGCAAGCCAATCAACTCATTTGAAAATCTGGACAAGTACAAGGAACAACTGAAAGTTATAGAACCTAGATTTAGTACCGAAGTATACATTCCAATTTTTACGAAAATTTCTCACGTAAGCTGACTGAACTAGATGGAATTTTCACTGATATTAGTTCACCCTCATTAAGTAAAACAAGGATACAGAACTAGACTGGAACAAGGATTAGTATAACAGTCAAAGACACAATTTATTTAACACGATAATTTCTTTGACTGTTAAACGTATCCTATTAAAGTAATCACACAAATTTCCCCAACACAGAATTCATGACACTGAATTTCTTATTTTCGCATCACTCAACAGAGAATGTTAGACAACAGTCTCTGCTGCAGTTATTTCTAACAACAGATTTCAGCTTTGACGCTTTTGATGCCTTGTATAATAGGTGATTCGTTCTAGGCTGCAAGGACAAGGGCAGGTCAGAAATTCAGAAATGCAACACAAGGGTGTTATTGATTGCATTAAGAAAGTGTTGCAAAGAGGTCTTCCTGGATTCTACCGGGGATGTGCTACTAACTTAATGAGAACAACTCCATCTTCTGCCATCACGTTTAATTACAACATATGAGATGATAAAAAGATTTTTGGAGCGAACTTTACCCTTTTAGTAAGAAGCATGCAGACGCGCATTTTTAACCTAATGGCAATATCAGATCTCACTAGGCAAAAAATCAGATCTCGTAATGGTACTGGAGAGGGATAAGGCCCTCTTTTTTTGCAAAATATAATCCAAGGTGAATTTTTGAACATAGCGGCGGGCGGCGGGTCAGATTCAAGGATACCAGTGGGACAATCAGTTGGGGTTAAGGTAGCAACACCACTTTGTATAGCAGCCCAAGAAGGACATGTATCTACTCTGATAAAACTTATGCTATCATTGCCACACCTTTGTGCTGAAGTTAATAATGATCCAGTACAGAAGTGTATTGCACAGGCATGTGAGTAAAAATGAGGCAGAAAGTGTATAGTTATGCAGAACTAGTATTCACAAAACTTGCAAGTTAAGAACTTAGAAAATATGGAGAAAAAAACAACAGTCTGATTGCTTAAATAATAACAATAATCAGTAATGCAAGCAGCTAAAACCTAAATATGTAACATAAAAGGGTATGGAAAAAGGTAGCTAATCGTTTCAAAAATACTTACTAGCTCAGGTGGAATGAACATCCTGACTAACAAATCAGTCAAGAATGTAACGGTAGCATACCAATTCAGTAACTCCAATATAATTGCATATAACGAAATGACAATCTGATTCCATCAAAATCACATTTTCTAGAATATAAAAATTATAACATCACTACTTGCAAAAACCAGATAGCCTAATTATGCAATTCATATTAGAAAGCAAACTCGCATTTAGCTATCGTATTGCTTAGAAAGCATACTCGCATTTAGCTATCTTATTGCTTAAAGCATACTCGTACCTTACAGCATTCATCGTAAACGCTTTTATCACATTGGATTTTTTTTGTCGTCTCATCCCAACCAAATCCAGAAGTGCCCCGCATTTCAGCTACAGCATTGTATTTTCTTTTCAAATATTTCCACCTCAACTCTATAAAAGAGGGTTCGCCTTTGTGCCAGCCATGGATAATTATGCAGCCATTAACTCTTCAACTCGAACCATGTATCCATCCCTTTTCATTCTTCCAATTTGTATCCACTGCTACTTCTTGAAGACTTTCAATGAGAGCACGATCCTCGTCGACTGTCCAATTCCGCTTATTCTGCCCTCTTCCCGTATTCATCCTATATATGAAACGACACGGTAAGCATAACATTCTTAGAATTAGAAATTACCCAGGTTAGGAATATCACTTAGCATTAGCAACACTTATTCACTCGGGCATTTTAACAAACACCTTTCAGGTTAGGAATATCACTTAGCATTAGCAACACTTATTCACTCGGGCATTTTAACAAACACCTTTCTATCATTTTTTTCAATCTAGAGGTAAATAATCAACAAACACCCTAGAATCACATATAAAAACATACACACAAATAAAGTGAACAGAAATACCCATATATTTGCATGTATCATTCAAACATGACAAAATTTATGCACCAAAGTGTTACCTTTTAAACTACCAAGCTTTGTGTGTGGAGGGGGGGGGGAGAGAGAGGGAGAGAGAGAGAGAGAGATGAGAATAAATCGCAGTGTGTCTTCGTGAGAGAGGGGAGAGAGAGATAGAGCGAGGAAGAAAAAAAAAGGAGGAGCAAGATTGAGAGAGGAATCGAAGGATGAGTGAGATCGAAAGAGGAAGATCAGATCGAAAATGAAGAAGTGGAGAGAAATCAATGGCGAAGAGGAAAAAATAATAAAATGTTCGGGAATGATTTATACACAGTGCCTACTTCAGTAGCATTGTCACCATAATTAACATGGAAGATGCTCACACAAAACCTTCACAACACTTGCTCACGAAAATGATGACTTGAAAACTTGTCCATTAAAACACCTTCTATATTGACTGCATCAACGCTGAGACAAAAACATCAAAAGCCATAAAACTTGATAATGCCTGCATGTAGTTCATTGTAAATTAGTAATCCGGTTTGAAGTTGACGACAGCTCTCAACCCCATAAAACTTTCCACGCAAAACTGCTACATCACTGGCAACTAAACCAGTTTCCCATGCGATTGAGGCTAAAGTATCTGAATTTAATAAACTATCCTATACTATATAGTTTCACGGTCCATGCCATGCCACCACAAATGAAACAATCGCATTGGACTAATCCTCAAAAATATGTACACAAATACATGAGGTGTCATCGAAAATTTGCGGTCATCTTGTAGACCACAAATCCCCTGCCGGTTTAGGTGCATCCGTGCATGTCCAAATTAGAAAAACAATACAGACATGCACAGCAAAAAACAATTCACGTATGGTAGTCTATACTTCTGCTTGTATCATCAATCACATGCCTGCAGAGAACTAAATTAACGCACTAGGTTCAAAAGTAGTTGCATGAGTTTCAATTATATTAATCAATGAACTTGAGCTCGCAGACTAGTATGAAATTTCAAGATCTCTAGCAATTTTTTAAATTAAACTCTAAAGTAGTGCATTTATTAGTTGATTGAGAAATAGAAAATATTGGAATTTGAATATAGAATATAAATAAACAATAATATAGAGACGGAAACCGATCACGGATTGTAAGTTAGTAAGGTAATATTCCAAAATGAGTGTATGATCCTTTTGGCAATGTTGACTAAACATTTTCCCAAAGCTAACCATTGAAGATAATAGCTAAATATGATTTTCTATTTATATCAATATCGCTAGTTATCAAGTCCTCGATTAGTTGGTGTTTAATCGTCCATTATAAAATATAAACCTATATGATTTTCTATTTGCATCATTAGCGCATAGTTATCAAGACCTCGACTAGATGGTGTCTAATCATCCGTTATAATATATGAACCCACTTACGTATTAGTCAATTAATGTCATATGATTGACGAGTTTGAGAAATGGATGAGTAATTAAATAATAACCCTTCAAAATACAGCATCATCATGCAACCATTTCAGATGAAAATCAGCTTTTATATAAATCATATATCATTATTCTGTTAATATCGAAGACTTATTATCTCTTGACACCCAACATATCATATCCCATATATGATTTTTCATGATTTTTCTTGTTCCTAATAATTAATTCTCATAATTTTTTCTTGGTGCTTAATTGTTCAATTGACAAAGTGATTTTGATATATTATTGTTAGCGAATTTATTTTTCATAGCCTATACTTGCTCTTTGAAGTTTTGATAGGTTATTGTTAGATAACAAGTTTCATAGTATATGCTTGTCTCGTTAATTGATATATCTTATTTGTGAAGAAAAGAGGATTGATTTTAGGACGAGTTGATATTAATTGTGATTGATTAATGGATTCGGATTCCTAGGTTTTCCATATTATTTGATTATCTTTGTTAATTAGGCTAATAAAATCTCACCACGAAATCTTTAGTCTGATTCGCCTAAATTAGAAATTAAGGTTGTGCGAAAAATATATAGTCTCTATGGAACGAATTATAAATATTAAAACGATGATCGTGCGTTTGCGATTTTAATTGTCATATTTTTAGCACATCACACACTTATACCCCCGAGCATGGTAGCCCACTTAATCCCAGAACGTCCCAGGAAATCGAACTCGTGACCTCAAGGCAGCAAGCCTTAAGCGCCACTGCTCGATCATCTGAGACACCCCGTGGGGGTAAAATACGTTGTTTACAACTTGAAATACAACTGTTTTCAACTTGCTTTACAACCTCATATAAAAATTTGAAAACATAGGTATTTTTGATAATTTTCCTATATTTTATTAACATTAATTTGTATCATTTTATATGTTATTATATTTTTTTACCCGAAATTCATGTTTTTCTAATTTTCAAATTATTAAATGTTAATATTTTCTTCGCTAAATAACTTTATTATACTTTATATAATTAATTTTGATTTTTCTCCAAAAAATTCCAAAATAATACCATAAATCTTATTTTTCATTTTCGAAATAAGGTACAATTTAACAATATTTTAAAATTTACTTTATATTATTTAAAATATAATTATTATTACTATTTCTTAAATTACACATCTGCCCTTAACTATCAAACCACATAACCCATACACCTATTAACATTAATTTTTTTATTTTAGTTGTTAATATATTTTTTACCAAAAATTTCATGTTTTTCTAATTTTAAAATTATCAAATCTTAGTTATATATTTTTTTTCACTCAAAAATTTATTATACTCTATATAATTAATTTTGAATTTCTCTAAAAAATTTCAAAATAATACCTATATGTCCTATTTATAATTTTTTGAAATAAGGTGTACAATTTAACAATACTTTTATTTTTTATTTAATATTATTTAAAAATACAATTATTATTAATACTTATTAAATAACACATCTGTATTGACGATCAAACACATTAAACTGCCTTACACCAATTATATAATGTCTAGAAACCCCATTCATAATTTTGAAATAAGGTGTACTATTTATTAATATTATAAATTTCTATTTAATCTTATTTAAGAATATAAGAGATAGTATTTTTGAAATTACACACAACCAAATCACTTGAAATTCTTTACACCAATTATATAATTTTTGAAATAAGGTGTACCTTTTAATAATATTATAAATTTATATTTAACCTTATTTAAGAATATTAAATATAGTATTTTTGAAAGAGAAAAAAGCCCCCGTGGTACCTCAGGGGAATTACATGAGGTTGTAATGTAAATACATTGTGGCATTTCGGTAAATATTGAAAACTTTCTAAAAAAAATCTTGTAATTACAATTATCCCTCGTGCATTAATATGGAGAATCTTAGTTACCTCATATAATTTTCATGAGTTAACCTCATGAACATCAAACCCTTTTTGAAATAACAGTTATAGACGTGACGACCAAACCAAACACATGATCTCCTTTACACCAATTATATATATAATATATATAATTAAAAGAAATTTAAACCTCAAAATTGTTTTTAAAAAAATTTAAACATAAAAAAATATGATACAAAAAATTCATTTCATATCACCCTAAAAAAGGTTCAAATATAGCAGAAAGCCCGTAATTTATTGGCAGATGGGCCAAGCCTCGGATCAAGGCCTGCATGTTTAATGTTTTATCCAACACTGAACCGTACAGTTTCACATTATCCAACATACACAGCGAAAGTGGGCTTTAAATTTTATTCGTACACCCCATGGTCTACTTTTATTATGACTTGATCTCCTTTCTTTTTTGTCCCCGGAAATGTGTTCACATTTCATAAACATGATAATTTTTGACAAGTGATATTCAGCGTTAGTTTTGCTGCGTTATTCTAAGGGATTTTTTTGAAAAATATCCATGTTATTTTAATCTATTTCAATTAATAAATAATACATTTATAATCGTTATTAATAAAAGAAATCCCCTCGTTTTATATGATATTTCGGAACCAAATTTTGTTTCATCCTTACTAGCCTATAACCCGTGGTGCGATGCACGGCTTTTTTAAATTTATATAATTTTTTATTTTTTTAATAATTATTTATCTCATATAAATTACTTAATATAATATTGGCATAATATATATTATTAAATAATAATCGTTTAATTATATGATATATTGTTCGAATTATGATTATATTTTGTCATATTAATATAAATATAAATGGAAGTATCGTATATACTTGCATTCAAATTTTGTTGATATTATCATATTCAAATTACGATTTCATAATAATCAATAATGTAATATTTGTTTAAAATAGAATTTAATATTAATTTGTAACTGTGTGAAATTTTTATTGTTTATTATTTAGTTTTAGTTTGTTTTTCACTTTGTTGATTTATAATTTGTTGTAAATTTGTTAATAAATATGTGATATTAAAATTATTTAAATTGTGCTTTATATGTATTTTAATTTATTTTTTCATTTTTGAAAGGTGTTAACAAACTTGTTGGGAAGGTGTTAACCGGCCGACCAACCAACAAATTATACCCTATTTCGCTTATAATAGTATAGTATAGATTTTGGTTCCACTCCTAAAAATTTTATTAAGCTGAATCCACTTTTACATGATACTTCGGTACTAAAGTCGATTTCACCCTTATTTTGTTTACATCCTAAATTCCTATTTTTCATATATTTTTGTATTATTTTTTTATTAAATAATAAATCTATTAAAATTATAAAGTTTATAGAAGCGAAAACCCCCTTTTTAATAATACTTCGTACCAAATTTGGTTCCCCCACTGGATTTCTATTTCTCCCAGGATTATATATTATTTTTTCTAAAAAATAATTAAATAGTTGGTATTCTATTAATTAACATAAACCCCTTTTAATGGTAATTATGTATGAAATTTGGTCCCAACGCTAGATTTCCATTTTCCTTAGAATTCTATATTATTTTTGAACAAAAATAATAAAAATGATTGAAATTGTATTACAATTACACCTAAGAGAATCATATAAGTTGCTTCTTCTTAATTTTCTTAAAGTAATCTTAAAATAAATAATAAATAAAATAAGTTTTTATCAAAAGTAATATCCCGTATGAATGGTATTTTTGTACCAAACTGATTTTAACTCTAGATTTGTATTTTTCAAAGTCAGCTAAAGTATTTATGTACTCTTTATTAATTTATGGTGCAAACTAGTTTATCTTTTGTGTATATCTGAATAGTTAGCGTGTGTTATTTAAAATCTAATATCAATTTCCCTGGAAAATACTAAATTCTATATCCACTAGTCTTTTTGCAAATAGATTTTTCCTCTCCAGGCCCATCTATATTTACAGAATGACCAATAAAAGGTATTTAATTGTAACATAGAATTTTCACTTTACACTGATATGTTCTAATAAATTTCATATATTTAGAAGAGGTTTTTTAATTACAGTATTTCATGAATTTTGTTAAGAACTTTGATTATATTGCTGTATTATTTGCATTTAGTACTAATGACTAGGTCGTGGCATGTTACATAAATGTTGGAGATATTATGAAAAATGTTACTCCTATTTTATAAACTAGTTTTATATTCGTGCGGAGTAACTTTATTAATATTTTTTAGTATAATTTTGATTATAATTTTTTTCTTGTAAAATTAGTTTTATAGCATTTTAAATAGTTTGTTTTTACTTTATTGATAATAATATATATGTTATATGGTTTGTAGTATACATTTGTTTTTTTTCTTGTTCTATAATTTATATTTCAAAATTAATTAGGCTAACATATTTTTTAATATTTCATAATTATTTTTGATTTTTTTATTTTATTAGATTACATATGATATACTTAAAACATATAGGTACTATATTCGTGTAACAATTTTTTTTTAATCTTTTTGATTATGTAATTTAATGATTATCTTAAAAATTTTAAATCTTTCGATATAGTGTTTTTTATAGTTTTTCAAGACATTTTTTTAACTTTTTCTAAAATATGTGTGGTATTAATTTTTTTTTATTTGTTTGAATATTATTATTTTTTCATGTTAATTTTATATTTTTGCCATGTGTGGTGTTTATTATGTGTTTTTGTTTAGAGTAATCTTAGGGGTTTTTATGTTGTATTATATTTAGATATTAATATAAATTTATTTTGTGTGTGTTTGAATTGCTTTCTAATTTAAAATATGTTCATTTATTGATTTGAGTTCACTTGTTTAATTTAAATTTTTTCTTTGCAAAATAAGAATTTGTTTATATGTTGATTTGTGCTCACATTTTTTTAATTTAAATTTTAGAAACATATTCGTTGTCAAACCTAAAAATAGAATATTTAATGAGTTTTACTAAAATAATTTTTTCTTAAACCACTTTTATTTGGTAAACGATTTTTTTTTGTAAATTATATTTTAAGGTTTAGCTTCACATATATTTTAATATTTCATATTTTTAGGGTGTTTTCTTCTATTTTATTAGAATACATACAATATACTTTAGACATATATAAACATATTGGTTTAACTAATCTTTATATATATATATATATATATATATATATATGTGTGTGTGTGTGTGTGTGTGTGTGAGAGAGAGAGATTATATAATTGTGAACACACAAGTTTGTACTATATTTTTGTATTTTTGTGTTGATTTATATTTGTTTTAAGTGCATTATATATGAAAGTTTATTATTGATTTTAGTTTTCTAATGTTAGATATTTTTTGAATTGGTGTTTTTTTTTAGATTACATTTTGTTGAATTTTGGTGTCATTTCTATTTATGACATGTTTTTATTGTTTTTTTAATTTTATTTCTTAAATATTTTTTTTTAATTTTGTAATTAAATGTAAATTCTTGTTTTTTAAAAAATTATTTTGAATTGAAATTCTGATGGTATGATTTGTTTACTTTTTTTGTTATATATAAAGAATGAATTTGAGGCATATTTTTAATTATGGTTTTTTCTATGTTGTCCTTGTTTCTTAATTTTAGAAACATAAAATAGAATGTTGAATAGTTTTATTAAAATAATATTTTTCTTAAAACACTTTTATATGATAAACGATTTTTTTTCTAAATTATATTTTAAGGTTTAGCCTAACATATATTTTAATATTTCATATTTTTGACGTGTTTTTACTATTTATTAGAATATATATAATATAATTTGGACATGTGGGAACTTATTATAATTTAACATATCTTTCCAATTATGACATAATTTTTTATTACTTTTTTAATATCTTGTTTTACCATATATTTTTTCAAAAAAAAAATGTTTTGCAATTAAATGTAAATTCTTGTTTTGTAAAAAAAAAAATGAATTGAAATTCTGATGGTGTTTTTTGTTTACTTGTTTATTATATATAAAGAATGAATTTGTGATTTATAAATTTTGTGCTACTACAACTCTTTTTCCTAGAATTTACTTATGACTTTTTTAATAATTAGGTTTTCTTGAAACTCATTTTTCTGGTAAGGTTTTTTTATGAAATTTAATTAAATTATTAAATTATTATAGGATTTTTTATGATTATTATATTTAGAATCTCTATAAATTATTTTATTTTAGATTTTCAGATTGTTTTTTAATTTATTTACAACTTTAGTACCGAATCTAGAATCTTTGGAAAATAATAAAATGTTAATTTATTAATTTGTGTTGACTTAATAAACTTTCTTTAATAATTTGGTTTTTAGTGCATACACATATAATAATAAGGTTGACTAGTTGGCTAGGCATGTGAGCTGACACTTTCTTTAATAATTTGGTTTTCAGGTAGGTCTCTTCGAGACATCTAGAAGGCTTCATCTAATGCACCCACTCGACCGAAATAATATAACCAAGAAGCTCAAGTACAGCAAACTGGTTAACAGTATCTAGTAAAACAGTATTGTCTTGACATGAATCTGTCGTATCAAGCTCGGTTAATTCAAAAAAATCGGCAGAGTTGCGTCATGTACGTAAGTTCTGGAATTTTGTAAAAGTTGGGTGAAACAGCCTTCAGGTATCTGGCTAGATATGTCAGACAATAGGAGCATTATGATTTGACTTTTATCATACTGCACAACAAATTGGATCAGAATATCAGAATTTCTAATCTACTTCAGAGATGTAAACTCATTTTTGGTTTTATATTACAGCTCTCATTTCTACTTGCACTTCCTAAATCTTTTTTGTAATATTGAATTTTCTCTTTTGCTTGTACCTAATATCTTCGTGTCCTCTAGGCTGATTTATCAAACAACAGTTGTCAAGGATATTCATGTCCCGGGAAGGTAATAACATTGTTGTCATTCATGCCCCGGGAAGGTAATAACATTGTTGTCATTCAACCTGATGATAGACCTATGGGTCTCAGAGACTATTGATTCCTCACAGCAAAGATTTAGTAAAAACGCCAGATGATGCTTGCAACAAGATGCCATGGATAATATATTGTTTATAAAATTGCAGGAAGGTTTCGAAATAAGATTACCTCAGCTATCCATTCTTGATGGCACTCCTGAAGGAAAACAAACTTTGCATGCTAAAGATCCTAGATGCGGTGTCTCACTTTTATTGACCTGTAATCCTAAAACTGAAACTTGTAATTCAAAGACTTCCAATCCTCCAAATCAGATGGTTGATGCATGTAGAAAAGAGGAGCTAACTAATAAAGCATCTCAAAGACTCCCATCTTTGTGGAGACTTGTAAACCTCAGTTTGGCTTAGTGGCTTTATGCAGTTTTAGGGAGCATCGGGACAGCTATATTTGGAGCTTGTAATCTGTTAGGAATCTGCCCGATTCCCGACGAATGCGGAAGCGATTTGGTAAATATGTGTGCTTAGATCCCACAAATATACGTGATAGTAATAAAGTAACAAACCAACAATACAGTAAAAGAGACAAGAGATTTAACGTGGTTCGGCCCAGCCTACATCCACAAGAGTAACAACTTCACTCTAGATAAAAGAGATTACAATATCCGGGTATCCGGCCCCTGAATTTTATACACAAATTCAGCCCTACGATACCTATTATGTATATCCCCAACTCACTGAAGTGTTTATCTCAAAACCTCCCCTATCACTGTTTCCCGACAACCTTTCCTTCTCTCCCTCTCCCAACCCGGACAGTGCCACACAACCTGATAGAAAGACCTCTGCAGCGGGACCACCTCCGATGGCTGCAATCAGACCCTAGTACCCTAAGGAATAGTTTAGGCACGAGGACCTTCTATCCCGACACTTCCTGAAAGCGGGCTAAACCGGCTTTCCTACTAGACGGACTATCTAGCAGCTATATAGAGAGAGAAGAGAGAATTTGGTGTGATTTTAGAATTAAGGGGAGAGGGGTATTTATAGGAGAGAATATGTAGTAGGTGGGGGGGGTTGGTGAAGAGTGGTTGGTGAAATGTTTGGTGAGTTTGGAGAAGAAGAAAAGAAGCTGCCTAACAACCTCCCCCTCTTTACAAACTCACAGCTCTTCACTTGCACTCCATACCTGCGCCCTGTTGGCACAACTCCTCGATCCGTATCATTCCCTACGACAAAACTCACCCCGAGTCCAAGACTCCAAACTATACCCTAGTTTGCACATTCATTCTCGAATGCCTACTTGCTATACGCACAAGTGTACCATTGACCTCTATTTGTCCAACTACATACATGTGAAACAATCTATTGTATACACACATACTCACTTGATTCACGTCGGCCAATCCCATATGTAGTCCATCACACACGCAAGTGTGACCATCACACACACAAGTGTGACCATCGATCTTTCATTTACTCCCCAACTGCATATCAAACAAATCAATCTGTTGCATGGTTCACTGCTCACTTGATTAGTGTTGATCGATGCCCATATGCAGCTGCAACACACCAACTACTCGTTGATGTCGTGGAAGCCCTTCGACCAAGCATCCATCCCAGCAGTCTTTGCACCATCGTCTAGACTGGAAGGCAATACAACCGCAGCAGTATCCTTCAAGTCACTCTTCCCTCGTGCACGAGATAACCAGATTTTCGAAGTTCCAGTACGTTCTGGCCATGTACTAATCAGACGATATATTCCCCCACGTAGCTCTCCCTTCATCCGAACCACACGGCCTCTTTTGATATTCATAGCACCCCCTACTACAGAGCATCTGTAGCCTTCTGAAGCTAACCGACCGATAGATATTAGATTCTTCTTCAGCTTAGGCACATATATTACCCCATTCAAGCTGCGAACTATTCCATCGAACATTTTGATTTTCACAATTCCAATCCCCTTGATCTCACAAGTAGATCCATCAGCCAAAGAAACTGTTTCATTCTTTGTATCTTGGAATTTGTCAAAATGCCCCCTCTCGGAACATACATGGTAAGATGACCCTGAGTCTAATATCCATTCTCCTGGAGAACTAGTGCCTCGATTGAAGACAGTGCAAACATCTTCACAATCGAGAGTAACCACATCCAATGATGCATCTGGATCCTTCTTATTAAGCGGACAATTCGACCTAATATGACCCCACTCCTTGCAACCAAAACACTGCATGCCCTTTTCACTGTATCTGGATTTACCCCTGCTATTGGTAGATCATCTCACAGAACCCTTCCTCTATTATTTTGACTACGCAAAGCCAAAACTATCATTCCGTCCTTGTCACCATCCTGGTTCTTCCTTCCAGTATTTGACAAAAGTGCTGACTGAACCTCCTCCATTTTTAACGTGTCCTTTCCGTACAAAATGGTTGTGACCAAATGATCGAATGACTCCAGAAGCGAAGTAAGAAGAATAAGGGCCATATCTTCTTCCTCCAATTTTACATCAACCTTTTCAAGTTGATCAACAATACCATTAAACACATTCATGTGCTCAATAACATTGCCTTGAGCTGCCATCTTCAGCTTGTATAACTCGCGCTTCAGATTTAACTTTGTAGTCAAGTTCTTCCCGAGATACAATGTCTCCAACTTTGACCATAATTCCTTCGGCGTGCTTTCGTCAACAATATTATTGATAATATTATCTGCAATGCATAGTCTGATGGTACTCATGCATTGCGACTCAGCATCCTCCCAATCTTCAGTGCTAATCGTTGTTGGCTTTCCCTCCTTCCCCTTCAAAGCCCTTGCTAGCTTCTGTTGGGTTAGGATATCCTTTACCCTTCTCTGCCAAAGAGTAAAACTTCCTTTACCATCATATGGAGTCACATTGAATCTTCTAATACTTATCATGATCTCCGTTTGTACACACAAACCAATCCAAACAACTAAATCAATTGGCCAGGTAAGTGTAAGAAACAATGGGAGCACTTCCGTCAAAACGGTGCCTTATTAGACAACAACTTTTCTTAACGACTTTCCTTCGGCACCAATAATTTAGACACAACTAGCTCTGATGCCAACTGTTAGGAATCTGCCCGATTCCCGGCGAATGCGGAAGCGATTTGGTAAATATGTGTGCTTAGATCCCACAAATATACGTGATAGTAATAAAGCAACAAACCAACAATACAGTAAAAGAGACAAGAGATTTAACGTGGTTCGGCCCAGCCTACATCCACAAGAGTAACAACTTCACTCTAGATAAAAGAGATTACAATATCCGGGTATCCGGCCCCTGAATTTTATACACAAATTCAGCCCTACGATACCTATTATGTATATCCCCAACTCACTGAAGTGTTTATCTCAAAACCTCCCCTATCACTGTTTCCCGACAACCTTTCCTTCTCTCCCTCTCCCAACCCGGACAGTGCCACACAACCTGATAGAAAGACCTCTGCAGCGGGACCACCTCCGATGGCTGCAATCAGACCCAAGTACCCTAAGGAATAGTTTAGGCACGAGGACCTTCTATCCCGACACTTCCTGAAAGCGGGCTAAACCGGCTTTCCTACTAGACGGACTATCTAGCAGCTATATAGAGAGAGAAGAGAGAATTTGGTGTGATTTTAGAATTAAGGGGAGAGGGGTATTTATAGGAGAGAATATGTAGTAGGTGGGGGGGGTTGGTGAAGAGTGGTTGGTGAAATGTTTGGTGAGTTTGGAGAAGAAGAAAAGAAGCTGCCTAACATAATCCTCTCCTCATTTTTTTGACTTCGCTAATAGTGACAGCCTGTTACCGGGATGAAGGTCATCACCTGTGTTATGAAGTGAACAAATAGTGCTTAATTATCACAGGCATTGGAGCCATAACTGTGGTTGCAAAATTTTTGCAGTGCTTCTACTTTGGCATAATGGGGGAAAAACTAACTGAGAGAGTAAGGCTGGTGATGTTCTCAGATGAGACCTTTCTATCTTATGTAGCTGCTTAATATTCTTTTTATTTTTCCCCTCTGAACATGGATCTACCAATTGGAGCTGATATCAATTCATTTTTCTTCAGGCATGCTATCAACGAAGTCGGATGGTTTAACAAAGAAGAGAAAAGTGTTCACATCTTATCCATGTGCTTGGCAAATGATGTCACGTTCGTGCGTGCTGCTTTCTGCAATCACCTTTTTGTTATTGTTTAATGTTTAGGATGGCACAGCTGTTGTCGCCATTTCTATTGGGATGCTACTGGGATGGAAATTGGCCTTTGTAACTTTAGCAATCCTACCTGTCTTTGATTATTTCCAGGAATTGCTCAGGTTAGCACCTACCTTTTTGTTATTAGTAAAGGTTAAAACTAAAAGCACACACACACTACCCCTAATGGGGTTCCAACCCTTGGCCTCCTAATCTCTTATTACCAAGAGGAGACATGATGCACCTATATTAAAGCATCATACAGGAAGGAAATAAACACAGATTGTGTATATCAAGTATATTTGTTTTGTCACTAGTAGTGACTCACTACTCCCTGTTAAATGCTGTGTTCTACAAAATGGTCAAGTGTCTACTCTCGATCTATTAGGTAATGTATTGGAATCCTGTTAACAGTATATTTATGAATAAGGGCAAGGCTGCGTATGTCAAGGCCCTCCCCCGACCGAGCTTCGTGCACTAGGTTCAGCCTGTGTGTGTCCTTGGTCTGCACAACCATCTTATGATGTACCTACTGTTTGCATCTGTAGGCCGGAGTATATAAATATGTATCTCGAAAATAACATATTTTTTGTCATCACTGAAAATCTAGAACCTCGTGTCTTTTGGCGGTTTTCTTAATTTCAAACCTCTTCTTGAAACAGATTGGTTTTATTTTGTACTTGTGTTTTATACCCGAATTAGGAAATATAGGCCAGCCGAAACAAATTTGTTTTTACCCAGTTTGTATATATTAGTACAGCAATTATTTTAGCTGTGTCACTGTGTGTAACCGCGTTGTGCTGCTACAACATGTGCATTACATCTAACTCTCTTTTCCCTTCATCATTGTCATGATTCATGAATAGTTATTTGTCATTTACCCTTTTCAAGTGCATATTAATTACTTAATTTCCCATTTAGTATCGAATACAACAATTTTATTCTTGCCATAACAATCTGATATTTTTGACATCACTTTTCACGGTCTGAATTTCAAGCAAACAAATATTAGTATGCAAGCAAAAAAGTAATAGAAGCAAGCAATAAAAAGTCGTTAAAGAAAAAACTTATACCTGATGCTGACCTTCACATATATTCATTGAAATAATAAACAAGATATTGCAATTGATTTGCTCCAGAAGTCGATATGTTAAATTATTCAATAAATGGAGCTGGCAAATGAAAAAGTAGTTCGAGATGGTTGCTTATTCAACTAACCAGGGACTAATTTGGTATCTCTCAAACTCATGCTTGCAATGAAAACAAACACTTGTATTTTCTAGGTCTAGCTTGGTCACCAAATTACTCAAATTGTTTCTTGAGTAGTGCATGCCTTAATTTGTTTTTTCCATTGCTACTTTTCTTTTTGTAGAAAATGCAGCTTTCAGGATTTTCAAGGGGTATACAAGAGCTGCACAGGAAGGCGACTTTGGTTCTTGAGGATGCTGTTACTGTTGGAGGCCCATCGGCCCAATAGACTATATTAAGCCCATCACTGTACACCTACGTATCCAAGACATAGAGATCCGAATCCAAGACATAGAGATCCCTTGGGTGCTTCGGTCCAATTAACAAGTGACACCTCAGAATGTGGGGTATGGCTGTTCTCTCCTCATCATCTCCTCGGGCCCATATCCGAAGGCCATAAATAGAAGAGAGTAAGCAACAACAAGGGACAATTCATTTTTTCACTACTCAAGTATTCTCTTTCACAATTTCTTTACGTTTTACCCTATCATTTAAACAACCAAAAAACTTACTCTTACGCCGGAGGTGAATCGAGGGTCAACACCCTCGCATTCTTTTGTCTTGCAGGTTGACCGAAGGCCCTACTCGGAAATATCTGGTTCCAACATTTGGCGCCGTCTGTGGGAACGTAGAGAAACAATTGTGTTCGAGTTTATCAAAAATTATGGCAGCTGAAGACACGCCCTTACCAGACGCCAGCACCGTAGCTGGAGACAGTCCCGTCACTCCTACCATCCAATGAGTCGCTCCTATGTCCCAGAAAAATCCTTCTGTTGCCCGAAGGATATTAAATTTAGATGAGGAAGGAGACATGCCTACTCCCGAAGAGCAACAAGAAATGCTAATGAAATGGAGAGAACAGCAGAAGACCAAAGGAAAGCAGAAGGAAGTAAACGATAAAGAAGCCGAAAGACTAGCTAAGAAAAAGGCGGCCGACCGATTGAAATTAGAAGCCCTCAAGCTCCAACGACAAGAGATCGAGCTACAAGAAAAATTGCTTCGGGAGGCCCTAGAGGCCGAAAATCCAAAAGTCAAAGATGAAAGAGAGAAGAGAACCAGAGATGACGAAGACGAATCTTGGAATTCGGAATCGCAATCTAAAAGAGCAAGATCCAAAAACAATTATTCCTCGGATTCTGAAGAAGAAGGCCCTCGCACGGATGACCGAATCCGAAGGCTAGAAAAGGTGATGTTCGGCGAAAGAAGGATGAGCCATGAGCCTGTGGTGACCACAGACGTGGAACAATACCGACCTCCGCCAGGGAGACAATTTCCGAAGATGAACGAATTTAACGGAAAAGGGGATCCCGAAGATCATTGCGAGAAATATGAATCGCTCATGACCGGTATGGGACACTGTGATGTCATGTTGTGCAAAATGTTTAAGACATATCTGAAAGGATCAGCGTCAATGTGGTATCGTTCGTTAAGACCCAGGTCTATTGGTTCATACATACAAATCAAAAGGAAATTCATAAGGCACTACTCCCACATGTGCCGAAGAGAAAAAGATACGGAGGCCTTGATTCATTGCAGACAAAGACCGAATGAGGAGTTGGGGGAATACCTGGCCCGATTCAAAGACGAAGCAGGGACGGTGACGAACTTGGACAAAGTCAAGGCTGCCGGGTTCCTCTCGGCCGGACTCGATCCCATTAAAGGAAGAAAGCTTCGATCCTCCCTGTATGATGCACCTCCAAAATCCTTGAACGATATATATTTACGAGGAGAAGCTATCCGAAGAAATTTAGAATCCATCAATGGGTACAAAGATAAGAAAAATGATAAAAGTGATAGAAGAGACGACAGAAGGGACGACCGAAGAGATCGTGGGGATACCAGAAACAGGCCTAATGACGCGAGACCCAATAAAGGAACCGAACGAAGAAGAGATAGAGAGAACGCCGTGTTTACACCCCTCAACACTCCAATCTCAAAAATTCTTCATGAAATTAAAGGAAGGCCTGGATTCACTCGACCACCCAAGATGCGAGCTCCCGAACACCGAAGAAACGAGAATAAGTTCTGTGATTACCATCGCGATAAAGGCCACAACACCAATGATTGTTACCATCTAAAGAATCTGATAGAAAGAATGATCAGGGAGGGAGACCTAGCACAATTCATCGGAGATATGAGGGAGAAGCTGGACAATAAAGAAAAGAAAGAAGCCGAAGTATTGGAAAAATACCGAGGAGAGGTGAAAACCATTTCCGGAGGCACGATTCTCGATCGGAACAGTAAAACCGCCCGAAAGAAGTATGCCAGACAAATCTACAACCTCTGTCAATCAAACACCGCGAAGCATCCTTTACCTATATCTTTCACCGAAGACGATTACGAGGACGTAATATGGCCGCACGAAGACCCACTTGTCATAAACCCGGTCATCGGCGAAAATAAGATCTGGAGAGTGCTAATTGACGAAGGCAGTTCGGTAAACATTCTATACCACCGAACATATTGCAAGATGAATCTCGGAGGAGAAGAATTAGAACCCTGCCATGAAGCACCATTGTACGGTTTTGGAAATCAACCCATACCGATTGAAGGAACAATTACTCTCTCCGTCTTGCTAGGAAAAGCACCCTACACTGTAACGAAGGAAGCAAAATTCTACGTGGTTCGAGTCGACAGTCCATACAATGGAATCCTCGGGAGGCCAGCTTTATCTTCATTTCAAGCCGTCTCTTCCATACCGCATCTGAAGTTAAAGTTTTCAACCGAGAACGGGGTCGGAGAAATGAGAGGAGATCAGAAAGCCGCACGGATCATAATTTTGGAAGACCTAGAGAAAGACAAGGACATAGAGATGACCGAAGCAGGGAAGAGAAAGAGGATCAACGATGACACCGGAAGCAGCCATCAATTGCTGAATATCGAGCTAGAAAAATTCGGAGTCGATTTATCTAGTCCGATTGCCGAACCGGCAATTGAGACCGAGGAGGTTGAGCTATACGTAGGCTAGTCGGGCAAAATGATCCAGATAGGCAAGAATCTAGATCCCGAACTGAAAGCGAGAGTCATCAAAGTCATTCGGGAGTTTCACGACGTATTCGCTTGGAATCCCGAAGACATGCCAGGTTTAGACCCATCAGTCGCTAAACATTGCCTCAACGTAAAACCCGATGCCCAACCGGTGAAGCAGAAAAAATGAAATTTCGCTATGGAAAGACAAAAGGTCATCCAAGCTGAAGTCGAAAAACTCCTAGAAGCCAAATTCATTGAAGAAATAGATTACCCCGATTGGTTAGCAAACGTGGTGGTAGTCAAAAAGTCAAACGGAAAGTGGAGAATGTGCGTCGATTACACCGACCTAAACAAGCATTGCCCGAAGGACCATTACCCTTTACCGAACATCGACCAGTTGATAGATGCCACCTCGGGCCATCAAATACTCAGCTTCTTGGATGCGTTCTCCGGATACCATCAGATCGCTATGAATGCCGAAGACATTCCTAAAACAGCATTCATTACACCGAATGGCACTTATGCCTACATCAAAATGCCCTTCGGACTAAAAAATTCAGGGGCAACGTTTCAAAAGATGATCAACAAAGTCTTCAAAGCCCAAATAGGCCGAAACATGGAGTGCTACGTGGATGACATGATTGTCAAATCCTTGTTTGGAGATCATGCCGAAGATTTGAAGGAATGCTTCGAAGCACTAAGAAAAAACAACATGAGGATTAACCCGAACAAATGCACGTTCGGAGTTAATAGTGGAAAATTTTTAGGATATATGGTCAGCGCCCGAGGAATTGAAGCGAATCCTGAAAAAATTAAAGCAGTCATCGACATGGAAGCACCGAGAACAATCAGGGATATTCAGAAATTGACCAGACGAATGGCAGCCTTGAGAAGGTTCATTTCTCGATCAGCTGAAAAAGCCCTACCATTTTTTGAGGTGCTTCGGGGAACAAAAAATTTCGAATGGGGACCGAGTTGTCAAAAGGCTTTTAAAGAACTAAAAGAATACCTGGTAAACACCCCACTCTTAATGAGACCGAGCCCGAATGAAACCCTTCAGCTATATCTAGCTGTGAACGACCGAACACTCGGGGCGGTACTGATCAAATAGCATGAAGGGAACCAACATCCAGTTTTCTACGTCTCTCACATCCTAAAAGATGCAGAAACAAGGTATCCCAACACCGAAAAGTTTGCCTACGGGCTAGTAATGGCCTCGAGAAAGTTACGGCACTACTTCCAAGGCCGAACAATCCAAGTAGTAACCGATCAACCCCTGAAGAAGATCATGCGAAGACCAGAAGCTTCGGGCCGAGTGGTCGCTTGGTCGGTCGAATTAGGAGAATACGACCTGGAATTTGTTCCCCGAACAGCAATCAAAGCTCAAACCCTTGCCGACTTCATAACGGAATGCTCTTTCTCTGGTCCAAAAGATTTGGCTCCTGAAGAACAATTAATACCTTCACCAGGAAAGTGGAAATTTTTTGTAGATGGTTCGGTAGCAGGATCGAAGTGTGGTGCAGGCCTCATATTAACTAGTCCCGAAGGTTTCGAGATATGTCAAGCAATCAGATTCGCCTTCTCCTTAACCAATAACGAGGCCGAATATGAAGCGGTATTAGCAGGTCTAGATTTGGCAAAAAGTTTGGAGGTAAAGCACCTAAGAGTTTTCAGCGACTCTATGCTAGTCGTCAAACAGTTTTCGGGAGAATACGGACAAAGAGACCCCCGAACAAAAGCCTATGCCACGAAGGTGCGCGAAAATTCGTTATTGTTCGAATCATTCGAATTAAGCCAAGTAGCCAGGGAAAACAACAGCCGAGCCGACGCGTTATCAAGGTTAGCTTCGGCGGAAACTCAGAATCTCACAGGTTCAATTTATCTGACCGAAGTCAAGGCACCATCGATAGACAAAAAACAATGCCTGGAAATACATCAAGGAATTAACTGGATGACGCCAATCAGAGCTTTCTTAGAAAAAGACACCCTTCCCCTTGATAAAAAACAGGCCCATAAAATCAGATACCGATCGGCCAGTTACTCCATCATTGAAGGCAGATTATTTAGGAGATCAGCCACTCAGCCCTTGCTCCGATGCCTGGACCCCGACGAGCAAAAGATGGCATTAGAAAGTATTCATGAAGGCATCTGTGGTGAACACCTCGCAGGACGGTCACTTGCCTTCAAAATCTTAAGGCAAGGTTTCTATTGGCCAACGATAAGGGAGGACGCTTCGGAGTACGCAAAGAAATGCAAACAATGTCAATTATTCAGTAACGTTCCGAAGCAACCACCCGAAGAAATGACCTCGGTACTCAACCCGATTCCTTTTGCTATGTGGGCGGTAGATATTGTGGGCATTCTGCCAACTAGTACTAAACAGGCCAAATATTGCATTGTGGCCATTGATTACATGACCAAATGGGTAGAAGCAAGACCCCTCTCAGCCATCACCGAAGAAGCCGCGAAAAAGTTCGTGCTAGAACAAATTATTCTAAGGTTCGGAATCCCGATGATATGTGTGTCGGACAATGGGACACAATTCATTGGAAGCAAATTCAGGAAATTCCTATTTGAATTCGGAATTCAGCAAAGATTCAGTTCGGTCGGCCATCCTCAAGGAAATGGAGCAATCGAAGCGGCTAACAAAATCATTTTCGACGGGATAAAGAAAAGGCTAGGAGATTCTAAAGGACTTTGGGCCGAAGAATTGCCGTATGTCTTGTGGGCCTACCGAACAACTCCGAGATCGTCGACCGGAGAAACTCCATTCAAACTCGCCTTCGGCACCGATGCTTTGATGCCAACTGAGGTCGGCCTAGAATCCTATCGGACACAGGTATTCAACGTGGAAACAAATGAATTCGGACTCCGAGCAAATGTGGATCTGCTTGAAGAAGAAAGGGAAGCATCCTATCAGAGAAATTTAAGATACCAACTTCAGGCAACCCAATATTACGATACAGGAATAAAGAAAAGATCATTCCACGTGGGAGATTTAGTCCTCCGAGAATTAGCCACTTCGATGCCGACCAGACAAGGTAAACTCATGCCGAATTGGGAAGGTCCCTACGTGGTGATAGAGGTAGTTCGTCCAGGCACATACAAGCTAGCTCATTCGGACGGGAATCCTATCAAAAATACATGGCATGCATCCCGCCTTCGTCGTTTTTACCAGTAAGACCTTTTCATCTTATTGTAAATAAAGTAAATATAAGGAACCCATGTTTGGGGCAGACCGAATAAAACATGTGTTCTTATTTCTGGTTTAGTATTTATGATATTTTGACATAATTAAGGCAGGGAGGAAATATTTTTCTTTAACCGAAGAAAGCCTTAATTATTTACAAATCCCTTAAATACTTGGGGACATAACAGCTAGGCTCCGGCCGAAGATGCAATATTGTCCGAAGACGCATAAAAATGAAAATTATGCTAGGACAGATAAAGATCTAGGCTCCGGCCGAAGATGCAATATAGTCCGAAGACGCATAAAAATGAAAATTATGCTAAGGACAAATAAAGAGCTAGGCTCTGGCCGAAGATGCAATATTGTCCGAAGACGCATAAAAATGAAAATTATGCTAAGGACAAATAAAGAGCTAGGCTCCGGCCGAAGATGCAATATAGTCCGAAGACGCATAAAAATGAAAATTATGCTAAGGACAAATAAAGAGCTAGGCTCCGGCCGAAGATGCAATATTGTCCGAAGACGCATAAAAATGAAAATTATGCTAAGGACAAATAAAGAGCTAGGCTCCGGCCAAAGATGCAATATTGTCCGAAGACGCATAAAAATGAAAATTATGCTAAGGGCAAATAAAGAGCTAGGCTCCGGCCGAAGATGCAATATTGTCCGAAGATGCATAAAAATGAAAATTATGCTAAGGACAAATAAAGAGCTAGGCTCCGGCCGAAGATGCAATATTGTCCGAAGACGCATAAAAATGAAAATTATGCTAAGGACAGATAAATAGCCGAAGATACAAAATAGTTCGAAGACGCATAACATTATGCTAAGGACAATATAAATTGAAAAACAAGCGACATAATATTTCAAAAGGTCAGAGTTATGCCCGAAGGCTTACATCAATCCGAATAAAAAGTTATGCCCGAAGGCTTACATTATGTGATCGAAAACAAAAGAAGAAAATTCAATCAGAAAGTTCAGGCTCGGAGCCCGAACTGACTTCAAGAGGTAGATCGGGTTCTGGGGGACGAGTAACGGGATCTTCAAACATGCCCAGGATCTGCTTGTAGTCCCAACCCTTCTCATGAGCCCGAACCACTGCCTCATCAAAGCCAGCCGCGTAACTCCTGTCTTCGCACTGGATCATCTTCTTCTCAGACTTCTTCAGCAACCGCCGACTCCGCTTGGCTTGCTCGGTCCTCTTCGCCACAAGCCTCGTCTGAGCATCCCTCTCCAGCTCCAGAGACTTGCGTTCGATCTCCAAATTCTCAACACAGGTCTGGAATTCGGCATTCTGCCTCCGAAGAGACTCTACCTCCTTCAGCTGCTTGGACATATCCTTTACCTTGTCCTGAACGGCCGCAGCCCAAGGAGCAGTCTGAAACAAACAAGAAAGCAAACATGAAACGAATGAAAAAACGTACAAAAAATACGAGTATAAAGCAACAAGGAATATACCATGGTAAGGTGCCCCAGCAGTTTGGCACAAGCCGACACAGGATCAGCAGATTCATAAACAGATCGATCGGCAGGAAGAATCATGGCGTGGAGGAAGTCGTCGGAAACCTGCTTCGCTTCCGCAGGAGCAGGGGCAGCAAACTTATCCGTGGACATGATCGACCAAGAAGGTCGATAGGACTGAATAACCTCTTTGGTATTCCGAATCCTCTTGTTCACATGATCAGCGGTTCCGCCAGACGAAGAACCAGCTGGATGACCGGACTCAGAAACTGTTTTCGGATCATTCTGATCGGCCTCGGTTCCGTTGGTTATTAAAGGTTGCTCCTCAGCCTTCTTCTTGGCCTCCTCTTCAGCCAACCGAAGCAGTCTGGCTTCCTCCTCGACCTTCTTCTTGGCCGCTTTCTCAGCTTGCCTCCGAGCCAAATCCTGTTTAGAAGACACTACAACAACAAACCACAAAATCAGCAAGTTATCATTTTTGAACAAAAATTCACCGAAGAAAGAAAAGATATGTTACCACCACGCCAATGGATAGCGTCAAGATAACCCTTGTCTCGGCTCATAGCTAGGGGAATCTTATCCGGAACCATCGGTCGGCTAATTTTGTAATAATCAGCCTTATCTTGATCAGACATATCGGGTGCAAGTACATTCCGAGGTTCTATTTCTCGCCACACTCGGTAATTATCTAATCTCGGACCACTAATGAAAAACCACTTAGTGTGCGTGTTATGATTACTAGAGTTGGTGGCAGCCCAATCTACCCGACCAGACCTTCGGGCTATTGTGTAGAAGCCCGCCGACTTAGGGTTCCTCCTTATATCATAATGATGAAGAAAGAGGACCAATCGGGGTTCGACCTCGGCTTTTATGCATCTAGTTTGAAAGGCATTAAAATGAATGAAACTGTTCGGGTCCAGCTGACCTAAAGCTACCCTCGTATGAATCAAGAACCTCCTAATGATGGGAAGAAGAGGAAGTCTAAGGCCGCAATGGAAGGCTCGTTCAGAGATGCCTATTTTAAAACTTCCATGAGGACAAGGGGAAACAGGGGTATGGTAGACGAGGTCATCTTCCTCGGCCTGGTATGCCTCATATTGTTCGGGGAAGTCATATCTACTATGCATGTGTAAAACTTCTTCTTCGGACATATCCGAAAGAAGATTGGCTGCTGGAAATTTTGACTCATCGCCAAAATGCGCCATCGCTGAATACGGAGGAACCGCACCTGATTGAGCCATCTCCTGCGTTCGGAAACAGAGGAGTCAGCCATGTACTCGGAAAATAAGAAAAACTTTGAGAAAAAAACTTATTCGGTCAGTAATCGAGTACAGAGGGCTTGGATCAATCGGCCGAATAAAACCCAGATTCATACGAACCGAAGGGTGTTCTTAAGTATTGGGGACACCGAGGTAAGTTCTTACCCCAAAAATTCCCAAAACAAAAACAAAAATCCACAAAAAACTACTAAACACACAAAACGGTTCAAACCCATATCCCCAAAAACCTTTTATCACCAAAAAACCCTACTACATTTACATATACATATACAAACATACATGCATTTGCATAAGATAAAATCGCGAATCTTCATACTAACAGGCATCGTGAAAGAAAGAAGAAGAACTTACTTATTGTCCAATAGGAGATAAGGTCGAGTTCCTGGGAGAAGTGTGTTTGAAGATGAACCGCAACTGGAGTTGGAGCAGCAATACCTTTCGAACCCGCGTTCCCAATCGTTAAATTTGGAAGAAAAGTTGAGAGGAAATTTTTTACCAAGAAGCCGATGTGAAAAGGGAAAAGTAAAACAGCCAAAGGGGTTTTTGAGGTTTTAATAGACACGACCCTTGAAAGTAGAGGACGTTACAAATTCAACGGCTACGATTTAAGCGCAGATCTTAAGACAGGAGTAACTGTCATCATTAATGGACGCGACTCCTTCTCATCAATAGCTGTCATCCATGTCCGAAAAAAGGCAGTCGAAAAGGTAATCCGAAGATGGGCTATTGGTTTCGGCCTTCAGTCCGAGGATACCTCTTACCGAAGCCCTGGGACATGTTGGAGGCCCATCGGCCCAATAGGCTATATTAAGCCCATCACTGTACACCTAAGTATCCAAGACATAGAGATCTGAATCCAAGACATAGAGATCCCTTGGGTGCTTCGGTCCAATCAACAAGTGACACCTCAGAATGTGGGGTATGGCTGTTCTCTCCTCATCATCTCCTCGGGCCCATATCCAAAGGCCATAAATAGAAGAGAGTAAGCAACAACAAGGGACAATTCATTTTTTCACTACTCAAGTATTCTCTTTCACAATTTCTTTACGTTTTACCCTATCATTTAAACAACCAGAAAACTTACTCTTACGCCGGAGGTGAATCGAGGGTCAACACCCTCGCATTCTTTTATCTTGCAGGTTGACCGAAGGCCCTACTCGGAAATATCTGGTTCCAACAGTTACTAATATGTATGCTGTTGTGACATTTTGAACTTTACGGATTGCAGATAAGGAAAATTTTTAGGCAAAACATCCTACAGGCTACATTGAATGACAGTTGGTTTTGTCTTTGGCTTCTAACAGTAACAGCTCCTTTTTTTTTGCCTGTAATGCTTTCCTACTCTGGTATACTGCTATTACGGTAAAAAGTGGCTACACCGATCTACCAGAAGCTCTTAAAGAGTATGTGTGTATGTGGTCTTTGATTTTGTAACTTTTGCTCTGGTAGAGCCATTTGGTCTGGCCTCTTACATATTCTAACATCGAAAATCCATCAGTTCGGTATTCGATATGATTGACTGTGTCGCAGAAATTGACCTTCATGACAGCTGCATTAAAGCCGTGCAATGCTACAAAAATTCTGAGTTTAGAAATGTTAATATTGTTATCCTAGTGCTCTGAAGGTAATGATCTTGAACAATTTTGGTCTAGTCAGCGGAGGGTAAACTGTAACTGTTGATGGACACTACACCATAAAACGGCTATTGCAACCATATTTTTGAAGGTTTGTCGAAAAACGTTGCTATTGAGAAACCAAATCAGATAAATTTCAACGCCTTTGAAAAACATTGCAATAGCATTGAAAAAACTTAAGAGAGTTAAAAACATTTTGTCTATTGCAACAATTTTCTTGAATTGTTGCAATAAATTTAACTTCTGGGCCCAAAAAATTGGCGGGCTTGTCAAATTTGTTGAGCGGGATTTCTACATTGTTTTTGCCCGGCTTACCAAAAATAACAAAAAAGAAAACAAAAAAGAAACACAACACACACACAGACACTAACACAGAGACTCAACAATCAACATAACTCATCCCTCTTCTCACTCATCCCTCTCACTCGACCCTCATCTCTCTCTCTCTCACTCATCCCTCTCTCTCATCTCTCTCACTCTTGTTCATCTCTCTCTCACTCTCGCTCATCTCTCGACCCTCTCTCTCTCTCACTCGACCCTGTCTCTCACCCGTATCTCTCTCTCTCTCTCTCTAAATTAAACCCTCACTTTTCTCTAATTAAACCCTAATTAATCTCTAAATCGAAATAGAGAAGAGGAAGCTCAAATCGTCATCCCTAAATCTGCAATTAGTAAGTTTTTGTGTTAATTTCTTGTTTTTCTTGTAGATTTTTGTTTGTATTTTTCAGTTTCCGTGTTTTTGTTTGTATTACTTGTGTGTTTCTTATTTGTATTTTTGGTTCTTGTTAATTTCTTGTTTTTCTTGTAGAATTTTGCTTGTATTTTTCTTGTAGATAGCCTAAAGCTATCTGCAAACACATTAAGCTATTTTACTTGTGTGTTACATATGAAGCCACTGCTTCTTACAAGCTTTTCAAGTATGCCCCACTTGCGTTTCTGGTCAATGCCTCTAGTAGGTGGTACCCAATCAACAGGGTGTGATTCGTTCTTTGGTAAAATTTCTACTTTCGTGACATTAGAACTGGTTTATAATGTGCATATATATGTGCTTATTTAAGTACTTTTGTGTATTTATTGATACGACTATATAGATGTGGATTGGTGTGTTTAGTTATCTCGCAGGTGATATGCAAATTGACAAATTTTGCCATTGTTTTGAGTAGGCAAAGCAGTGAAAAAGCTGAAAGTTTGAGTTATTACTTTACGTAGATGATAACTTAAAGCGCCTGCCTTGCTGAAGAATATGGTCCAGAGTGAGCGATGCAGCATCTCATTCTGGAGGTTTGTCTAATGACATCAATGCTTTCTCCTGCTGCATGATCACGGAATTTCTATTTCCAAGCTCATGGCGATTTCTGTTCTCAAGGCAAGTTAGAATGATTGTACTAATAACTACTTCAGTCCTACACTCCTACCAAGATATATGTTTCTGTCCAAGATGTCACCTATAAGTAGTTAATATATTGTGTCATTTTTACTGCTTTAATAGTTATCTACGAGATATTTCTTAGTATAACAGCTCCAAGATTTCTTATTGGTTTACTTCCACATTCCTTGTATGTCGTTCACTATGCATTTTGATAAGGCTTTGTTGCATGTTTCTATATCTTTCAAATTATGTAATAAGGTTGCTGAGGTTGAATCTATAAACCATAGCAGAACTAAAAGAAGAATGAGCTCCAGCTCCATAATTGAGGTAGAAGAGTTACTGCCATACTCACATGGATATGGGGAACTGAATTTCTTCCGAGAAATGGACCAGTACTGAATTACGAGAGCATAGAAACTCTTTTGGACTCGTTTCAACAGATATGCGACAACATTATCCCTGCAGGTAATACTTTCGCTAAAGAAAGTAAAAAAATTAACTTCCTTGTTATACATTGTCTAGCCACTTGTACTGATTCTTTACTCAAATCTACGAGAGATTAACAATCATCATGTGAACTTACAATGTCATGTAAGATGTTGGGATTCCTTCACCACCCTTAATGGTGTTCTAACTGTTCTTAAATGGTAAATAATGGACTCTTGGACCAAGTGGACACTGTTGCTTTTTAATTCTGGCCATTCAGACCTCATATATGCTGACTTTAACCAAAGTTTTAATGTGTTTACAAGCACATTATTGTGCGTTTGTTCTGATAATCGGTTTTTGTTTATGCACTTACATGCTCACTCTTTCTACCTTGCAGATTTCACAAACAGGTAGTTTAATACTCAAATCTCATCAACCTATTTGTAGCATCAGAATATATGCATTTTTGTTGATCGCTTACTTGGGTTGTACGCTCTTATTTTATTTCAGATCCTTACCCTCTGCAATTGCAAGGAAGATCTAAAGAAGAAGGTCCATGCTATGATTGATAAGTCTGCAGAGCGTGGGTTAAAATCATTGGGTCTGTAGGCTCATCACGAATTTCTCATTGTTGATTTGTAAAATCCAAGCACAAATATATGGAAAAAAACAACCGGCATATGTATTTTTTAACTTTATTTTGGTTTTACGATATAATAATTGTTGAGGAAAATTTGATGTAAAGAATTGTAATTTTATTTGACTTTGAACAAACACATGTAATTGGATATTTGGCATTAAGTTGCCCTGGTTTATGAAATGCAAATGATGCTTGGATTGTGGCTATAAATGGCTTGATTTACTGTATTTTCAGCATGTTCCTACCAATTTTTTTTTTTTTTTATAAAAATTTTACAATAGGGTCAAAATACGTTGCATTAATCTATAAAAAATCATTGCAAATGGTCTGAAAAATGTTGCCTTTAAGTGTCAATAAATTACCTTCATATGCTACTGCAATAGTTTTTAATTGTTGCTATAGAGTCTAAAATGTTGCTACTGAAAGTTATTGCAATGATTTAATTTTGTTGCTGTATGGTATCAAAAACGTTGCTAAATCGACCTATTGCAAGGCAACCGGATGCAACGCCCAAATTTTGCAAATTTCTTGCCATAGACTCTACTGCAATAAATATAGGCCTTAAGGCAATGTTTTCCTGTCGTTGCAATAGCCGTTTTATGGTGTAGTGGGAGTTTCTGGTTTGGGAAAGAGTACCATTATTTCATTGATAGAGAGGTTTTATGATCCAACATTCCAACTACTGGCCAAATTCATTGGATGGAAGAGATCTTAAACCTTTCAATTTGAGATGGCCGAGGAGCCACATAGGTCTACTTCACCAAGAACCTGCAATATTCTCAACAAGCATAAGAGAGAATATCATATGTGCAAGACATAATGCAACTGAAGCTGAGTTGAAAGAGGTAGCTAAAATATCAAATGCTCATCATTTTATAAGCAGCTTGCCTCATAGAACCACCGCCAGCATTGGCTTGGTTCATAGGACAGAGTTGGTTGGAGGATTAAATCGGTCTCTCCTTGGTAATTAATTTTTGGACTTTGTAACATACAATATGATGATTAAAGTTTAAAATGTATGGTTCTAGTGTGCAGATAATGAATACAAACAAGAGCAGTCGCTCTCTTCTTGAACATACAGTTGGCGAGCATGGAGTAGGCTAGACGAGCCAAAAAACTTTCATAGGCAGGCAAATCATGAAATGATTTGTGCTGTGTACATGGATTTTTGCCAATTCAATTCCAAACATGCTTCCGAGTTATTTGTCATTAGTATTGGAGTGTATATACTATATAGGAATCTATGTTAGGTTTCTTTTGTATTAACAATAGGTTCGAGGAAAACATCTTTTACAACTTCGACATCTCAAGCGCGCTGTCCAGGCACCATCAACCCATCAACATTCCTCCCTATAATGGTTGCACTATTTGTCTGGACATAGGGATCATCGTTAGGAAGCCAAGGGTCATTTGAAATGCTTATTGTTGTACCATTACCTACTCGACGAACTGCCCATTGTTTCAAAATAATCTGAGCTTCCATGATCGATCTCCAAATGTAACTCGGATTGCTTCCCACCTTAGCTGAGAGAAAAGAACCCTTAGGGTAGTACCTTTCTTTATACACTCTCGCCACTAAGCTTCCTTCGTTGACAGTTAGCCTCCATCCCTGTTTACCAAATAGAGCTACATTAAAGTCTTGTAGTTTTCGGAATCCCAGACCACCCTGTGATTTTTTAGAGCACATTCGATCCCATTGCATCCAGTGAATGCCCTTATTATTATTCGAATTTCTCCACCAGAATTTGTTCATTATTCTTTCCATGTCGATGCACAACTGTTGAGGAAGGAGAAATATACTCATAGTGTAGTTGGGTAAAGCTTGAGCTACAGATTTTAATAATAGCTCATTTCCTCCTCTCGAAAGCCATTTTTTGTCCCATCCTTGAACTCTATCCTTCATACAATCTTTAAGATAGCCCAACAATGCTGATTTGTTGTGACCCATCATGCTAGGAAGACCCAAGTAGGTCGTATTATTGCCTGCTTCCCTGAAACAAAGCATTTCACAAATCACGCTCATTTTATCAATTCCATTGAGGGTGTCTGATTCAGATTGTTGGTATTGGAAATGGGACAAGATGGGTAAGTACACGGTCAGGTCCGCATACGCAGCAATACAAGAAGGGAAGCAAAATATTACACAGAACTATCTTACCCAGTGGAAGAAACTGTGGAATGCGAAAGTGTCGTTGAAAGTTAAACACTTCCTGTGGAGAGCAGTGCGGAACGTATTGCCTACGAAGGATCAGTTGTTGGCTAAAAGAGTTGTAGTAGATGAAAAATGCCCTGTGTGTAATGAAGAGCTCGAAACAGTGTATCATGTTATGGTATCTTGTAGAGTGGCAAGGCAATGTTGGGACACTTTAGATTTTACGATTGAGGAGACTGCTACTTTCAGTTTTGATAGATGGCTTAGCACATCTATTCAGAATTGTAACACTATGGAGCTGCAGGAGGTTTTTATGCTATGTTGGTCACTATGGAAGAACAGGAATGAAGTAGTGTGGAATCAACGTGGAGGAGAGTTCTCGGATATATGCAAATTGGCGAAAATCTTGCTTAACCAATGGAAGAATGTTCAGGACAAGTCGTTCGACAATTTTCTTGGCTTTATGACCTAAGAAGACGGCTCAGAGCATTGGAAATACCCACAGGAAGGAAGGGTTAAGCTTAACGTCGATGTAGCGATATTTGAAAACTTGAATACATACTGCATATCTATGGTGGCTCGGAATCATAGAGGTGAGTTGATCATTGCTAAAACTAGTTGCAGAGAAGGTATTATAGCCCCTGATTTAGCTGAAGCGTTGGGTATTAAGGAGGCCCTAAGCTGGACCAAATCTAATCTAAATCAGCCGGTGGTTATAGAGACTGATTGTTTATCAGTGGTTCAGGCAATCGGGTGCTCTTCGGTCCATTTTTCCTATTTTGGTAGAGTCGTAGAGGAGTGCAAGACTCTACTGACAGAGTTAAAAAATCGTCTGGTGACGTTGGTGTTTGTTAAACGATCCGCGAACAAAGTGGCTCACTTCTTAGCGAGGCGCAATAGTTCTGTAGCTGATCGGATTTGGAGTGGGGAATGTGTTTACCCCGAACTCTCTTATGTATTGAATAAAGATTTGAATCGTTAATAAAATATTCCTTCTGACAAAAAAAAACAATAGGTTTCTTTTTAATTTTAATTTTTATGTTTTAGTTACACCAATTAAATTTAAGTTTTGGTTTTAAATGATGATAATTAATTTAATAAAAATATTAAATTAATGCTTTTAAAAAAGGAAGATTTTAAAAATAATAATTCTAATTATTGATGAAAACTCTTAAAGATGAGTGTCATAAAATCAAGGGTAACAAAATAAATATTGCATATTGTAATTTGTAAAAGCATCTCCAACAAGATTGACTAAGATGATTACCTGATAAAAAAAAAACATTGGCTAAATTTTAGTGAATTGTAAGTGCATCTCCATGATATTAACTAAAATAATTGGATAAAATAATATAAAATAATGATTATGTAAATTTTGTTAAATTTGTATGGTGTTGTACTTTAATGGAGTTGGATATAATTTATAATTTAAAAATAGTATATTATTGTTATTTTAAGTTATTAAAAACTGATGATGTGTAATTTCATTACATACTAGCTTAATACCCGCACGGATTTCTTTTAATATTATATGACTTTTTTTTTATTAATTTGAATTAATTTTTTTTAAATATTAATTTTGGAGGCTTAAATTTTAAATAAGATGATTTGATAATAATCATATAAACGTTATCCGTGATAATTCTAGGAAATGAGGAATTTTAGTTAAAAAATATTGAAAAGATGATACATTTTAGTTGAAAAAGGTAATCGGTTAATTATAAGTAATTATGAAATTATTATTTAATTTTAACAAATAGAATGCCCGTGATTTAATTGGAAAAAGAGAGATCTTAGTTAGAAAAAATTAAAAAGGAAAAATATTTTAGGTGAAAAAGGTAACTGATTAGTTTATAGTAATTATAATTTAATTATGTTATTTTACTAAATAAAATTGCTTGTCATGTTTTTAGAAAATGATAAATTAATGTTGCCCGTGATATTTTTAGAAAAATAGGGATTTTAGTTAGAAAATATAGAAAAGATGATACGTCTCAGCTGAAAAAGTTAACTGGATATTTATTAATATTATGATATTGTTATTTTATTTTATTAAATAGAACCACTCGTGATCTAATTGAAAAAAAGAGATTTTAGTTAGAAAAAATAAAAAAAGGTAATGTGAAAATTAAAAAGGTGACATGTTTTAGGTGAAAAGGTAATTGATTAATTTATAGTAAATATTAGATAAATTAATGTTGTCCGTGATATTTCTAGAAAAAAGGAATTTTAATTATGAAATATGGAAAAGATGATACGTTTTAACTGAAAAAAGTAATCGATAATTATTAGTATTATAATATTACTATTTTATTTTATTAAATATAACCACTCGTGATATAATTGGAAAAAAGAGATATTTTAGTTACAGAAAAGAGAAAAGGTAACGTATTTTGGTTGAAAAGGGTAATTGATTAGTTAATAGTAATTATAATTATAATATAATTATGTTATTTAATTAAACAAAATTGCTTGTAGTGTTTTTAAGAAAGGAGAAATTTTAGTTAGATAAAATATAAAAGATATTGTGTTTTACCTGCAAAAGGAAATTAATTAGTTAGTGAAAAAGGAAATTAATTAGTTAGTGAAAAATAGGAAAGGTAATATGTTTAACCTGAAAAGAAAATTGATTATTTAGTAAGAGGGATTTTATATGTAATTAACTAAGGGTAAATAAGTAAAATCAATCGTACCAACCAAATTTTTAATGTTTCGGCTTTTATATAATAGTATAGATATAGTATAGATTTAAGTAAGGATAATTGAGTAAAAAATTAAGTTTGAAAATAAAATATTTTTGTTAGAAAATATAAAAAAGATATTACCTTTTAGTTGGAAAAGGTAATTAGCTAGTTAAAGTAAATAATTATTAGTTTATTTCATTAATTAGAACGACTATATTTTTGGAAAGAAAAAAATTTTAGTTAGAAAAGTTAGAAAAGTTAATAGCTGAAAAAGGTAATTGGTTAGTTATTATTTAGGAGAAAATGAGACATTTTAGTTAGAAAATATAGAAAATAAATTACCTTTTAGATGGAAAAGATAATTGGTTAGTTATTATTTAGAAGAAAATGGGATATTTTAGTTAAAAAATACAGAAAAGATAATATCTTTTAGCTGAAAAAGTTAAATGTTAGTTATTAGTAATTATAATATATTAGTTATTTTATTAATTAGAACGATCATGTTTTTGGAAAAAAATAGATTTTAGTTAGAAAAGTTAGAAAATGTAATTGTTGAAAAAGGTAGTTGGTTAGTTATTATTTAGGGGAAGTGTTGGGAGAAGTTGCATGTGATATTTTGAGGAAAAATTGTGTTTTGTTTTTTAATAAGTAAGTAAAATAATTAATAGTAATAAGGTAAAACAATTAAATAAGGTAAGAACTGTGAAAAGATAATTGGTTAGTTATTATTTAGAAGAAAATGAGATATTTTAGTTACAAAATATAGAAAAAATATCATCGTTTAGCTGGAAAAGATAATCAGCTAGTTATAATTAATTATAATATATTAGTTATTTCATTAATTAAAACGATCATGTTTTTGGAAAAAAAATATTTTAGTTAGAAAATGTAATAGCTTGTTAGTTATTATTTAGGGGAAGTATCGTATTATATTTTGAGAAAATATTGTGTTTTGTTTTGTAATAAGTAAGTAAAATAATTAATGGTAATAAAGTAAAACAATTAATTAAGGTAAGTACTGTACCGTACCAAAAATTTTAATGTTTCGTCTTTAATAATACTAGCTTATAACCCGTGCAATGCACGGGTTTCTTGTATTATATTATAATTTTTATTTAATATTATAATTATGTTTTTGCATAATCATTATTTTTAATAATTTTTTAAATTTATATTTAATATGATTTAATATACTCATGTTTACAGATTATATTCATGTTCCATTATTATAAACAATGTATACAATTTTAATATATTTTATTAATAATTGAGAAATATGATGTGATATTTTCATGTACATATTAATGATTGTAAGATTTGTTGTAAATTAAAAAGGTAACGTAATAATATTAATGATTGAAAGATATGATAAAATTGATTACCATTAATTATATTATGTTATTATTTATTTTAGGTGTATTTATGTTTCTTTATAATGAAGGGTATATAAGTAAATTCACTAAGTACCAAAAAACAGGTACCAAAATAAAAGGTAATATGTTCAACTAAAAGTAAATGTGAAAAAGGCAATCACTAATTACCATTAATTTTATTATATTAATTTGAAAAAAGCAATCGACTAATTACCATTAATTTTATTATCTTAATCGACTAATTATCATTAATTATAACGTGTTTTAATTGGAAAGAAAATATTAATGATGGAAAGATATGATACGATTGATGTTTTTAGGTGTTTATAAAAGGTATTATCTCGACTAATTACCATTAATTATATTATGTTATTATTTATTTTAGGTGTATTTATGTTTCTTTATAATGAAGGGTATATAAGTAAATTCACTAAGTACCAAAAAACAGGTACCAAAACTTTCAATGTTTCAGAATTTATATAATAGTATAGACTAGCTTATAACCCGTGCAATGCACGGGTTTCTTATATTATATTATAAATTTTATTTAATATTATAATTATATTTTTATATAATCTTTATTTTAATAATTTTTTTAATTTTAATTTAATATAATTTAACATGCTCATGTTTATAAATTATACTAATGTTTCCTTATTATAAACAACGTATACGATTTTTAATATATTTTATTAATAATTGAGAAATATGCTATGATATTTTCGGGTATATATTAATTATTGTAAGATTTGTTGCAAATTAAAAAGGTAACGTGTTTTAATTATAAATGAAATATTAATGATTGAAAGATATGATACGATTGATCTTTTTACCATTAAATATATTATGTTATTATTTATTTTAGGTGTTATATTTTCCTTGAAAATTATGGCTTGATATTTTCGGGTATATATTAATGATTGTAAGATTTGTTTTAAATTGAAAAGGTAACGTGTTTTAATTCGAAAGAAAAATATTAATGATAGAAAGATATGATACGATTGATGTTTTTAGTTGTTTATAAAAGGTAATATGTTTAACTAAAAGTAAATGTGAAAAAGGCAATCGACTAATTACCATTAATTTTAGGGAAATTCTCAATGGTACCACTGTACTTTTGGCTTTTGTCAATGGTACCATTACGTTTTTGACTTCTCTTAACGGTACCCTTAACAAATTGACTTTCTAAAAGAAATACCATTCTGTTAAAAAAAGGTTCTAGAAATGTTAAGTAAGGTCAAAAGGACATGGTACCACCGGCAAAAACCAAAAGTACGGTGGTACCATTGAGAATTTCACTAAAATATATTTGAAGAATATTGGTTGGTCCCAAACCTGTTAAAAAAATATAAGAACAATCTTGGCCATGCGTTGCAGTATGCAATAAGAAAAGAGGTTGAATATGGGCCGCAAACCCTACTTAACGTTTCTATAACGTTTTTCTAACAGAATGGTATTTCTGTTAAGAAGTCAATTTGTTAAGGGTACCGTCTAGAGGAGTCAAAAACGTAATGGTACCACTGGCAAAATCCAAAAGTACAGTGGTACCATTAAGAATTTCCCTTAATTTTATTATACTAATGTGAAAAAGGTAATCGACTAACTACCATTAATTTTATTATGTTAATCGACTAATTACCATTAATTATAATGTGTTTTAATTCGAAAGGAAATACTAATGATGGAAAGATATGATACGATTGATGTTTTTAGGTGTTTATAAAAGCTAATATCTCGACTAATTACCATTAATTATATTATGTTATTATTTATTTTAGGTGTATTTATTTTTCTTTATAATGAAGGGTAAATAAGTAAATTCACTCAGTACCAAAAAACAGGTACCAAAACTTTCAATGTTTCGGCTTTTATATAATAGTATAGATAGTATAGATAGAAAAGGTAATAACGATAATTGGTTAGTTATTATTTAGAGCGAGTGTTGGGAAAAGTTGCATGTAATATATTGAGAAAAGATTGTGTTTTAATTTTTATAATTAAGTTAAATAATTAATAAACCGTACCGTACCAAAACTTTCAGTGTTTCATCTTTTATAATATAGCATAGATTTATAGAGATTTGACAAATATAACCAATATGATGTGATTGTCAAAAAGTTTTGCTAAAAGTAAGAGATGAATATTTTTACACATTCCTTATAATTTTCATTTATGGCATGCCGATGCAAATTTTAACCTAGGATTTTTCATGATTGGACTTCGTTATTTATTTATACAAAATAAGTAAAATTCTTGCCACGCATGATTTTTTGCTGAGGATTTCTCTCATTGAAGATGCACCAAATTCGATTTTTATATTTTAAACATAAATAATAATATAGTTATGTTTATTTTGTAAAAATAAAAGGTTCCTATATTCCTGGTAGTAATGGATGTTTGAAATTAGGACATGAGGCGGACCTGTAGTGATAATGAGTGTAGTTAAATGCTAACTAAAATATAATTAATTAATTTAATAAAAGTGTAAAAGGATCCCGAGAGGCTAAGATAGATGGAGGGATCCTTCCTAAATATTTTCAAAACTAAATTTTGTGGGAAAGACATCTAAATGAATTATAAGAAGTGTGAATTATAAAAAAAAAAAAAAAGAACAAGTACAACAGTTATGGGTTATCCTTTATATCTATTATAGGCCAACATGTGTTTTGTACCTATTTAGTAAATTACTAATTTATCCTTAGATTTAAATGAATGTTAAAAATTTTGAAGTTGGAAGAAATTGAACCCATGACCCTTCCAACACTTGTAAGTTTGTGTTCACATGTTCAACCACTAAACCAAATCACTTCTTGGTGCAACTTTTTAAACTCATTCACTACATGCTCAAATAACTCACCTATTAGAAATATTTATTTTATAATTTATTTAAGATAAAATTGCCCACATAATTTTTATCAATTTTAATAATTTGAATTTTGATAATTAAAACTATGTCATTCATATACTCATAAAATCATGCTCACGTTTATTTTTATGATTTATTAGGGATAAAATCATTAAAATATTTGCACATATAATAGTAAAAAATGGTAGTCGGAGAGGGAAAATATAAATTGACAAATATGATGTCGTCGAAGTCAGAATTAAGAAAGGTACTGAGTGGCTGAAAATTGGTCAAAAAAAAAAGCAAAGTGCGGAGGTAGGTGATGGAAAATAAGTAGACGTCTATGTCAAATAGGTAAACGGACGGAAGTGAAAATAGATCTATAAAATTTTATTATAATATTTCTCTTTTTTAACAATTATATATATATATTAGTCAAATGGCCAAATTATGTTTATTATTAAATTGTTACATTGATGAATGAAGTGTATAACATATTTTTACTCGGTATCATTATAATATTCTATTTTATGTATGAAAGGTACTGAGGTGGCCGAAAATTGGTAAAAAAAAATCGAAGTGAGGAGGTAGGTGACGGAAAATTAGTAGAAGTTATCTCAAGTAGGTAAACGGGCGGAAGTGAAAATAGATATATAAAAATTTATTATAATATTTCTCTCTTTTAACAATTATGTCTATATTAGTCGAATGGCCAGAATACAAAAAATGATAAATAAGGTGTAAAACATATTTATACTCGATATCAGTATAATATTTTATTTTAAGTATATTTGCACTATATCGGTTAATCCTATTATCATCGTGTAATTTATAGATTGATTAACAAATTAGATTAAAATATTAAAAATAAGAAATAATTTAGGTATGGGATTTGGATTTGGTAAAAAAATGTCAATATGGTTTTGATATCTATTGTCCCTCGCACTTTATTTTTGCAGCATTTTCGTAATATGCTAATGTTATTAACTTCATACAAAATAAGTTTTGGAACCATATATAAGATAGTAATTTTTACTAATGTTAATAATTTATGTCATTCATATACTCATAAATTTATGCTCACGTTTATTTTTATGATTTATTAGGGATAAAATCATTAAAATATTTGCACATATAATAGTAAAAAATGGTAGTCGGGGAGGAAAAATATAAATTGACAAATATGATGTCGTCGAAGTCAGAATTAAGAAAGGTACTGAGTGGCTGAAAATTGGTCAAAAAAAAAAAAAGCAAAGTGCGGAGGTAGGTGATGGAAAATAAGTAGACGTCTATGTCAAATAGGTAAACGGACGGAAGTGAAAATAGATCTATAAAATTTTATTATAATATTTCTCTTTTTTAACAATTATATCTATATATTAGTCAAATGGCCAAATTATGTTTATTATTAAATTGTTACATTGATGAATGAAGTGTATAACATATTTTTACTCGGTATCATTATAATATTTTATTTTATGTATGAAAGGTACTGAGGTGGCCGAAAATTGGTAAAAAAAATCGAAGTGAGAAGGTAGGTGACGGAAAATTAGTAGAAGTTATCTCAAGTAGGTAAACGGGCGGAAGTGAAAATAGATATATAAAAATTTATTATAATATTTCTCTCTTTTAACAATTATGTCTATATTAGTCGAATGGCCAGAATACAAAAAATGATAAATAAGGTGTAAAACATATTTATACTCGATATCAGTATAATATTTTATTTTAAGTATATTTGCACTATATCGGTTATCCTATTATCATCGTGTAATTTATAGATTGATTAACAAAATAGATTAAAATATTAAAAATAAGAAATAATTTAGGTATGGGATTTGGATTTGGTAAAAAAATGTCAATATGGTTTGTTATCTATTGTCCCTCGCACTTTATTTTTGCAGCATTTTCGTAATATGCTAATGTTATTAACTTCATACAAAATGAGTTTTGGAACCATATATAAGATAGTAATTTTTACTAATTTTAATAATTTATGTCATTCATATACTCATAAATTTATGCTCACGTTTATTTTTATGATTTATTAGGGATAAAATCATTAAAATATTTGCACATATAATAGTAAAAAATGGTAGTCGGGGAGGAAAAATATAAATTGACAAATATGATGTCGTCGAAGTCAGAATTAAGAAAGGTACTGAGTGGCTGAAAATTGGTCAAAAAAAAAAAAGCAAAGTGCGGAGGTAGGTGATGGAAAATAAGTAGACGTCTATGTCAAATAGGTAAACGGACGGAAGTGAAAATAGATCTATAAAATTTTATTATAATATTTCTCTTTTTCAACAATTATATCTATATATTAGTCAAATGGCCAAATTATGTTTATTATTAAATTGTTACATTGATGAATGAAGTGTATAACATATTTTTACTCGGTATCATTCTAATATTTTATTTTATGTATGAAAGGTACTGAGGTGGCCGAAAATTGGTAAAAAAAATCGAAGTGAGAAGGTAGGTGACGGAAAATTAGTAGAAGTTATCTCAAGTAGGTAAACGGGCGGAAGTGAAAATAGATATATAAAAATTTATTATAATATTTCTCTCTTTTAACAATTATGTCTATATTAGTCGAATGGCCAGAATACAAAAAATGATAAATAAGGTGTAAAACATATTTATACTCGATATCAGTATAATATTTTATTTTAAGTATATTTGCACTATATCGGTTAATCCTATTATCATCGTGTAATTTATAGATTGATTAACAAAATAGATTAAAATATTAAAAATAAGAAATAATTTAGGTATGGGATTTGGATTTGGTAAAAAAATGTCAATATGGTTTGTTATCTATTGTCCCTCGCACTTTATTTTTGCAGCATTTTCGTAATATGCTAATGTTATTAACTTCATACAAAATGAGTTTTGGAACCATATATAAGATAGTAATTTTTACTAATTTTAATAATTTATGTCATTCATATACTCATAAATTTATGCTCACGTTTATTTTTATGATTTATTAGGGATAAAATCATTAAAATATTTTCACATATAATAGTAAAAAATGGTAGTCGGGGAGGGAAAATATAAATTGACAAATATGATGTCGTCGAAGTCAGAATTAATAAAGGTACTGAGTGGCTGAAAATTGGTCAAAAAAAATCAAAGTGAGGAGGTAGGTGACGAAAAATAAGTAGACGTCTATGTCAAGTAGGTAAACGGGCGGAAGTGAAAATAGATCTATAAAATTTTATTATTATATTTCTCTTTTTTAACAATTATATCTATATATTAGTCAAATGACTAGATTATGTTTTTTATTAAATTGTTACATTGATGAATGAAGTGTATAACATATTTTTACTCGGTATCATTATAATATTTTATTTTATGTATGAACGGTATTGAGGTGGCCGAAAATTGGTAAAAAAAAAAAATCGAAGTGAGGAGGTAGGTGACGGAAAATTAGTAGAAGTTATCTCAAGTAGGTAAACGGGCGGAAGTGAAAATAGATATATAAAAATTTATTATAATATTTCTCTCTTTTAACAATTATGTCTATATTAGTCGAATGGCCAGAATACAAAAAATGATAAATAAGGTGTAAAACTTATTTATACTCGATATCAGTATAATATTTTATTTTAAGTATATTTGCACTATATCGGTTAATCCTATTATCATCGTGTAATTTATAGATTGATTAACAAAATAGATTAAAATATTAAAAATAAGAAATAATTTACGTATGGAATTTCGATTTGGTAAAAAAATGTCAATATGGTTTTGATATCTATTGTCCCTCGCACTTTATTTTTGCAGAATTTTCGTAATATGCTAATGTTATTAACTTCATACAAAATGAGTTTTGGAACCATATATAAGATAGTAATTTTTACTAATTTTAATAATTTATGTCATTCATATACTCATAAATTTATGCTCACGTTTATTTTTATGATTTATTAGGGATAAAATCATTAAAATATTTTCACATATAATAGTAAAAAATGGTAGTCGGGGAGGGAAAATATAAATTGACAAATATGATGTCGTCGAAGTCAGAATTAATAAAGGTACTGAGTGGCTGAAAATTGGTCAAAAAAAATCAAAGTGAGGAGGTAGGTGACGAAAAATAAGTAGACGTCTATGTCAAGTAGGTAAACGGGCGGAAGTGAAAATAGATCTATAAAATTTTATTATAATATTTCTCTTTTTTAACAATTATATCTATATATTAGTCAAATGGCCAGATTATGTTTATTATTAAATTGTTACATTGATGAATGAAGTGTATAACATATTTTTACTCGGTATCATTATAATATTTTATTTTATGTATGAAAGGTAGTGAGGTGGCCGAAAATTGGTAAAAAAAAAATCGAAGTGAGGAGGTAGGTGGCGGAAAATTAGTAAAAGTTATCTCAAGTAGGTAAACGGGCGGAAGTGAAAATAGATATATAAAAATTTATTATAATATTTTTCTCTTTTAACAATTATGTCTATATTAGTCGAATGGCCAGAATACAAAAAATGATAAATAAGGTGTAAAACATATTTATACTCGATATCAGTATAATATTTTATTTTAAGTATATTTGCACTATATCGGTTAATCCTATTATCATCGTGTAATTTATAGATTGATTAACAAAATAGATTAAAATATTAAAAATAAGAAATAATTTACGTATGGAATTTGGATTTGGTAAAAAAATGTCAATATGGTTTTGATATCTATTGTCCCTCGCACTTTATTTTTGCAGCATTTTCGTTATATGCTAATGTTATTAACTTCATACAAAATGAGTTTTGGAACCATATATAAGATAGTAATTTTTACTAATTTTAATAATTTATGTCATTCATATACTCATAAATTTATGCTCACGTTTATTTTTATGATTTATTAGGGATAAAATCATTAAAATATTTGCACATATAATAGTAAAAAATGGTAGTCGGGGAGGAAAAATATAAATTGACAAATATGATGTCGTCGAAGTCAGAATTAAGAAAGGTACTGAGTGGCTGAAAATTGGTCAAAAAAAAAAAGCAAAGTGCGGAGGTAGGTGATGGAAAATAAGTAGACGTCTATGTCAAATAGGTAAACGGACGGAAGTGAAAATAGATCTATAAAATTTTATTATAATATTTCTCTTTTTTAACAATTATATCTATATATTAGTCAAATGGCCAAATTATGTTTATTATTAAATTGTTACATTGATGAATGAAGTGTATAACATATTTTTACTCGGTATCATTATAATATTTTATTTTATGTATGAAAGGTACTGAGGTGGCCGAAAATTGGTAAAAAAAATCGAAGTGAGAAGGTAGGTGACGGAAAATTAGTAGAAGTTATCTCAAGTAGGTAAACGGGCGGAAGTGAAAATAGATATATAAAAATTTATTATAATATTTCTCTCTTTTAACAATTATGTCTATATAAGTCGAATGGCCAGAATACAAAAAATGATAAATAAGGTGTAAAACATATTTATACTCGATATGAGTATAATATTTTATTTTAAGTATATTTGCACTATATCGGTTAATCCTATTATCATCGTGTAATTTATAGATTGATTAACAAAATAGATTAAAATATTAAAAATAAGAAATAATTTAGGTATGGGATTTGGATTTGGTAAAAAAATGTCAATATGGTTTGTTATCTATTGTCCCTCGCACTTTATTTTTGCAGCATTTTCGTAATATGCTAATGTTATTAACTTCATACAAAATGAGTTTTGGAACCATATATAAGATAGTAATTTTTACTAATTTTAATAATTTATGTCATTCATATACTCATAAATTTATGCTCACGTTTATTTTTATGATTTATTAGGGATAAAATCATTAAAATATTTTCACATATAATAGTAAAAAATGGTAGTCGGGGAGGGAAAATATAAATTGACAAATATGATGTCGTCGAAGTCAGAATTAATAAAGGTACTGAGTGGCTGAAAATTGGTCAAAAAAAATCAAAGTGAGGAGGTAGGTGACGAAAAATAAGTAGACGTCTATGTCAAGTAGGTAAACGGGCGGAAGTGAAAATAGATCTATAAAATTTTATTATTATATTTCTCTTTTTTAACAATTATATCTATATATTAGTCAAATGACTAGATTATGTTTTTTATTAAATTGTTACATTGATGAATGAAGTGTATAACATATTTTTACTCGGTATCATTATAATATTTTATTTTATGTATGAACGGTATTGAGGTGGCCGAAAATTGGTAAAAAAAAAAAATCGAAGTGAGGAGGTAGGTGACGGAAAATTAGTAGAAGTTATCTCAAGTAGGTAAACGGGCGGAAGTGAAAATAGATATATAAAAATTTATTATAATATTTCTCTCTTTTAACAATTATGTCTATATTAGTCGAATGGCCAGAATACAAAAAATGATAAATAAGGTGTAAAACTTATTTATACTCGATATCAGTATAATATTTTATTTTAAGTATATTTGCACTATATCGGTTAATCCTATTATCATCGTGTAATTTATAGATTGATTAACAAAATAGATTAAAATATTAAAAATAAGAAATAATTTACGTATGGAATTTCGATTTGGTAAAAAAATGTCAATATGGTTTTGATATCTATTGTCCCTCGCACTTTATTTTTGCAGAATTTTCGTAATATGCTAATGTTATTAACTTCATACAAAATGAGTTTTGGAACCATATATAAGATAGTAATTTTTACTAATTTTAATAATTTATGTCATTCATATACTCATAAATTTATGCTCACGTTTATTTTTATGATTTATTAGGGATAAAATCATTAAAATATTTTCACATATAATAGTAAAAAATGGTAGTCGGGGAGGGAAAATATAAATTGACAAATATGATGTCGTCGAAGTCAGAATTAATAAAGGTACTGAGTGGCTGAAAATTGGTCAAAAAAAATCAAAGTGAGGAGGTAGGTGACGAAAAATAAGTAGACGTCTATGTCAAGTAGGTAAACGGGCGGAAGTGAAAATAGATCTATAAAATTTTATTATAATATTTCTCTTTTTTAACAATTATATCTATATATTAGTCAAATGGCCAGATTATGTTTATTATTAAATTGTTACATTGATGAATGAAGTGTATAACATATTTTTACTCGGTATCATTATAATATTTTATTTTATGTATGAAAGGTACTGAGGTGGCCGAAAATTGGTAAAAAAAAAAAAATCGAAGTGAGGAGGTAGGTGGCGGAAAATTAGTAAAAGTTATCTCAAGTAGGTAAACGGGCGGAAGTGAAAATAGATATATAAAAATTTATTATAATATTTTTCTCTTTTAACAATTATGTCTATATTAGTCGAATGGCCAGAATACAAAAAATGATAAATAAGGTGTAAAACATATTTATACTCGATATCAGTATAATATTTTATTTTAAGTATATTTGCACTATATCGGTTAATCCTATTATCATCGTGTAATTTATAGATTGATTAACAAAATAGATTAAAATATTAAAAATAAGAAATAATTTACGTATGGAATTTGGATTTGGTAAAAAAATGTCAATATGGTTTTGATATCTATTGTCCCTCGCACTTTATTTTTGCAGCATTTTCGTTATATGCTAATGTTATTAACTTCATACAAAATGAGTTTTGGAACCATATATAAGATAGTAATTTTTACTAATTTTAATAATTTATGTCATTCATATACTCATAAATTTATGCTCACGTTTATTTTTATGATTTATTAGGGATAAAATCATTAAAATATTTTCACATATAATAGTAAAAAATGGTAGTCGGGGAGGGAAAATATAAATTGACAAATATGATGTCGTCAAAGTCAGAATTAATAAAGGTGCTGAGTGGCTGAAAATTGGTCAAAAAAAAATCAAAGTGAGGAGGTAGGTGACGAAAAATAAGTAGACGTCTATGTCAAGTAGGTAAACGGGCGGAAGTGAAAATAGATCTATAAAATTTTATTATAATATTTCTTTTTTTTAACAATTATATCTATATATTAGTCAAATGGCCAGATTATGTTTTTTATTAAATTGTTACATTGATGAATGAAGTGTATAACATATTTTTACTCGGTATCATTATAATATTTTATTTTATGTATGAAAGGTACTGAGGTAGTCGAAAATTGGTAAAAAAAAAATCGAGTTGAGGCGGTAGGTGACGGAAAATTAGTAGAAGTTATCTCAAGTAGGTAAACGGAAGGAAGTAAAAATAGATATTTAAAAATTTATTATAATATTTATCTCTTTTAACAATTATGTCTATATTAGTCGAATGGCCAGAATACAAAAATTGATAAATAAGGTGTAAAACATATTTATACTCGATATCAGTATAATATTTTATTTTAAGTATATTTGCACTATATCGGTTAATCCTATTATCATCGGGTAATTTGTAGATTGATTAACAAAATAGATTAAAATATTAAAAATAAGAAATAATTTACATATGTGATTTGGATTTGGTAAAAAAATGTCAATATGGTTTTGATATCTATTGTCCCTCGCACTTTATTTTTGCAGCATTTTCGTAATATGCTAATTTTATTAACTTCATACAAAATGAGTTTTACAACCATATATAAGATAGTAATATACCAATTTCACTTGAATTTTAAACTCCAATGCGAGTTTCAACCCGGTGTGAGACTAATAAACTCGAAAATTGCTGATATATACAATGTCTTATGATCACGGATGTGCTATGTGTATTTTTTTTTATTTTTCGGCTATCATTTTGCTGTTTCCTCAAATTTAAATGATATTCGGGATACTTCATTATCGTAGTTATGTCTATCTTATTTTCATAGATTGAATTTTATTGTACATATGAACTTTTACAACATAATTCATTCGGTGCATACATTAACACATCTCATTTTAAAAATCCGTTATGAGTTATGACACTTTAATTTTAGTTACTCGTGTATTTTGTTGAATTTGTACATGTCTAAATATGGATTGTCTTGAAATTTGAGATATTACCTTGGGGTTTTGAAAGTTCACTTTTGAGAATAGATATATAGTACAATGTATTTGAAGAAAAGATTTTGTTATGGTCAATTTGCTATTGAAAGGATACATCTGCGATGGTCAAATACCTTGATCTTAGAAAAGCACACATCACATATTTATTTTGAACGTGCACAACTATTAGAATAAATTTGTTATTCTCCTTGTTCTCCGAAATTGGTTGGAGAAAAGGATCCAAAATTGAAAATGTGTGCTGAAATCCAAAATTGGAAATATGCGCTGAGATTTTATTAGCAGAACTATATGACTCTATTACTTTTATTTTTTCGTCACATTACATTATTTCTTACAATATTAAATTGGAAATAATATAATATTTAATTCTTCATCCACCCAAAATAAATAAGCCAGCTATTTTCTCATGTATTTCAATACAACAAGATTATTGTAGTAATACTTGGCATTTAATTAACTCTTACTTATAGCTTTCAGTTGTCATTCTTCTTACACTGACCAAACATAACTAAAAATATAACTTTCGCGATTTAGAATCTAATAATATTTTGAAACTATAACATCTAAAATAGATCGAAATACGAAAAGTAGATTAATAGGAGAAAATTCTATGAATTATTATATGGCCCGTGCTTTGCACGGGCTATCATGCTAGTTAGTTTATAATTTGTGGATATGTTATAAATTTTATTTTAAGTTACAATTATATTTTTATGAAACTATTATTTTCTATAGTAATTTTATTTAATATAAATTCAATTAATGATATGCATAATTTTAAATTTATATTATAAATTTTTAAATTAAATATGTTATTGATGAAATTCGAGCCATAGATATTTAGTAGAATTCTTTAAATATATAATATAACTTATCATTAGATCTAACGATTATTATTTATTATTAAAAATCGCTTGAATCGTTGAACCAAAATACAAAAATTGTAAATGTTTATAAAAAGTAATGTGTTCAATTAAAAAACACGTGTTTAAAATAGAAAAGACAATCGATTAAATATCATTCACTATATTATATATTAATTAAAATAAAATACCAAAAACCATCGAAAACCAAAACTTTTGTTGTTTCGGTTTTAATATAACTAGCTTAAAACCCGTGCAATGCACGGATTATTTTTAATATTATATGTTTTTTTCATTAATTTAAATTATTTTTTTTAAAACATGAATTTTGAAGGCTTAAATTTTTATATGAGATGATTTGATAATAATTATATAAATGTTATCCGTGATATTTCTAGAAAAGGAGGGATTTTAGTTAGAAAATATTATAGGTTTTAGTTGAAAAAGGTAATCGGTTAATTATTAGTAATTACAAAATTATTATTTTATTTTATTAAATAGATTTCCCTTTATATGATTAGAAAAAGAGAGAATTTAGTTAGAGAAAATTAAAATTGTAACATGTTCTAGGTACAAAAGGTAATTGATTAGTTGATAGTTGTAACGCCCCCAAATCCACCCTGACCGGGGACTCGGGTCGTCACATTGTCTCAATATGATAACGCAATAACAATACCAAATTTTATTACAACGGAGCATAAAATGTCTCACTCCGCAGGACCAAGATCGTCTTCACAACACAGTACAATCCAACTTGATACATCTCGAAACAATATGTTACAAAAGTTCACAACAGTAGAAATATAAAGATTCCATGTGGATCTTCTAATTATTGTCGCCATAGCCTTCCCCTTGCCTTTATAGCCCTGGCTGGACGTCTCGCCTCTTTCCGTATTGACAGCTGAACAAAATGTTGTAAAGCAAGAATGAACAACTATAGTGCTCAGCAAGTTCTCTTCTCGCTCAGTATATAAATATAATAAGGTTTACCGAAATAAATACTCAAAATCTGAATATCGGATATCACAATATGATTTGGCTCAAATTCATCTTGAAAATATCATACTCGAAAGGCTCAAAACTCTTCTCAAAACAGAATACTCAAAAGACTCATTACTCATCTCGAAACAGAATACTCGATAACTCATTTGATATAACTCAAACTCATCTCAAAACAGAATACTCCAAAAGACTCATTACTCATCTCGAAACAGAATACTCGATAACTCATTTGATATAACTCAAACTCATCTCAAAACAGAATACTCCAAAAGACTCATTACTCATCTCGAAACAGAATACTCGATAACTCATTTGATATAACTCTGATAACTCATGATTTAAGAATGAACTGGTCTTCCACCTCTCCGTATCTCGGTGGGGCGATCAACTAACCAACCAAGAATACCGGCCTCCAATGACACCGCACTTCGCCCGATCACGGCTACAATATGATATCAACAATAATATATATGTATGAATGCTAGCATCATAATGGTTATCAATTCAACCAAGGCAACAAATGCCTAATTATTCTCGGGTCTGTAAAACGGTACACGAGTCTCTCTTTCTCTATAATGGGCCTCTTGCCCAAAATTGACCAGTAGAATACAGAATTCCCGAATATTTGGGGTACAGATAACTTGAGATGATTCTCTCAGAAAATATTTACAAATCTGGCGGACTGCCAGTATGACTCGATTTTACCTCCAATCCGAACAATGGACTGATGTAAATTCTCAATAATAATAATTTATCGGTTGACACGAACAAAATGCCAAACTTTGACAATAAGATCGACCATCTCGAATTTATGAGAATAGTCTTAAGATTGAAGTAATTGGGAGTCGTACTGAACAAATAGTACTTCTCAATATTTATAATACTCAACACTGATGAACGTTTAAATAGAATATTTTTCACTTGATCGACGAATAAAAATCTCTAATAATTATAATTTTAAACTCCTATCGGTTAGTTCAAACGAGGAACTAACTAAAAGATAATCAATAAATAACGATTGAACTTGTACAATAAATTCAATCGAAAAGAATAAATTTAACTATCTCAGACGAATGAGATTAGTTTCACTGAATCAAAATAATAGTCGTCTCGAATTAATGAGATCGACCCGATAGCAACTAAATTATTTCTACGCTTATAGGGATTATAATTCTCAAATAAACTAACTTAACAGCATAATAATATTTAACGAAAAATAATACTCAAAAGAAATTATTTCATCATACGAAGCAACAGATAAATCTCAACATATAATATCTCGAAAATAATTAAGGAATTAAATAATACGAAAAGAAATTCACAGTTTCCAAAAGTTAGGGTAGGAATGAACTTGCCTCGATCTCGAAGTGCAAATGAATGCAGATAAAAATTATACTCTACCCGTGAACTTGGCGTCGATCTACGTCTCAAGAATTTATTCTCTAAAAAAAATGGCAACCAGAAATACGTGAGCGATTCTTCAGAATAAAATATTCCCGATCCGATAATATAATATTTAAATATAATAATAAAATATCTCTCGAAGAATTAACGGAAAATAATTCCCGGATAAATAAATCTCTCTTCGAACTCAGGAATTAAATCTCAAAAATAAATCCAATTTTTAATATCTGGGAATCTAAATTCTTTGCTCAAAATGAAAAATTCAAACATCCATTTTTATTCAATTTAAATCCAAAATAATTAATCTCATTTTAAAAATAATTCATCAAAGAATTCCACTTTTAATAAACCTCACAAATCCTAATTTATTTTAATAAAATATTAATCTCTAAATTAAATCTGACTCGATCCGGTTAATTAAAATAAACCGGAAAATATTAACAACAGCTTTCCAGAATAAAATCATATATTATTCCAAATATACCCTTTTTATTGTAAATTAATAAATCTCTAATTTGTTTTCAAAATCATAATAATACTTATTTAATTAACTAAATAATTCTAAATTACATTTTAAAAACTCTAAATAATTCTATTTAATGAATAAGGCAATTAAACCATTTTAATAAAACAACTTAATTCTCTAAATTTTAATAACAATTCAAGTAATTAAATCCTGATTATAACACACGATCCTAAATTTAGTACGTTATTATTATATGATTATTTATTTAACAGAAAATTTTATGTGGGCCCCACATCTCCCCACCATGGGTCCCACTCACCCCCTCCTGCGTCTCTCCCAGCAATCTCTCCCAATCTCTCTCTCTCTCTCTCTCTCTCTCTCTCTCTCTCTCTCTCTCTCTCTCTCTCTCTCTCTCTCTCTCTCTCTCTCTCTCCGGAATCTCTCTTCTCCTCAATCTCTCTGTTCCGTCTCTCTTCCTCTTAATCTCTCCTCTCATCTTTCTTCCACCACCACCATCAATCCCTAAATCTCTACTCTGCCCTCTCGCACCTCTCACTGTACTCCCCAATTCTTCTTCCTCCTACAATCTCTCCGACGACAACACAACATCAACACACCACCATCATCAACAAACTCCTCTCTCCACTCGTGCCTATCTCTTTCTCGTTCAAACAATCTCTCCCAACCTCTCTCCTTCACGCCCCTCTCCCGTCTCCCTCCCTCTCTGCTCGGTTAACACCCACACAAACAATTCTTTTTTTTTCCGATTCAAACACCACAACAATCACATATTATAACCCCTTAAACTGATTCAAAACCCATCGACAAATTTAACAGAAAATCGAAACAAAAATAAGATTTTAACAGAAGAAAACATAGCAAGTAAACTACCTTGTTTTTTTTTTCTTTCTAGTTCGTAGAGAAAGAAACAACATAAATGGCCCGTGGCCAGGTTTTGGTTTATAAAAGGGACAGGGATGGCTGAGTTTGTGCTTCGTTTTGTAATAAACGGTTTGGTTTTATTTTTCTTCAGTTGTCGAGAGGCGTAAGCTATTACTTTACTGTGTTGCATCAGAACACATCCTAAACCTTTGTGAGAGGCATCGCTGAAAATCACGAAATCGCCTTCCTCATCAAGTAAGGTCAACACTGGGACAGTAGTCAATCTCTTCTTCAATTCCTGAAAGTTGTCTTCGCATTTGGGGGTCCATTAAAACTTTTCACTCTTTCTGGTAAGTCGAGTCAGTGGCGTAGCTATCTTTAAGAAATCTTTCACAAATCTACGATAGTATCCGGCCAATCCAAGAAAACTTCTAACCTCTTTTGGAGTCTTGGGTCTCTCCTAATTTTCTACGGCTTCTATCTTTGCGGGGTCTACAGAAATCCCTTCGCCGCTCATAATGTGTCCTAAAAATTGAACTTCTTTCAATCAAAATTCGCACATCGAAAATTTTGCATATAACTTTTCCTTTCTCAATGCTTTCAAAATTAAACGGAGGTGTTCAGCATGTTCCTCAGGAGACTTCAAATATATTACGATGTCATCGATAAATACAATCACGAATTTATCCTAGTATTTCTTGAACACACGATTCATTAAATCCATAAACGCAGCTGGCGCACTCGTCAATCCAAAAGACATAACTAAGAATTCGTAATGTCCATACCAGGTCCTAAAGGCCGTCTTAGGAATATCCTCAGGCTTGATCTTTAGTTATAGCCAGATCTCAAATAATTCTTTAAGAAATGTATAGCTCTCTTAAATTGGCCAAACAAATCGTCGATTCAAGGCAGAGGGTACTTGTTCTTTATGGTAACTTTGTTCAATTCACGAAAATAAATACATAGTCGCATAGATCCGTCCTTCTTCTTTACAAACAATACTGGAGCTCCCCACAAGGATACACTTGGTTTGATTACACATTTTTCTAGAAATTCTTGCAATTGTGTTGCCAATTCCTTCATTTCCACTGGTGCCATTCTGTACGGCGCCTTTGAGATTGGTGCGGTTCCTGGTGCTACGTCGATTGCAAATTTTATCTCTCGATCCGGCGGTATTCCAGGCAACTTGTTAGGAAAAACATCTTCAAATTGATTAACTACAGGGACTTCTCCGATCGTAGTGGTCTGTTTCTCGGTATCTTTCCCATGAGCCAGATAGGCCTGACATCCTTGCCAAAATAATCTTTTAACTCGAATTATTGACAACAAAATCCTTAGTCGGTTTCCATCCGTAAAACAGAATTCTTATACCATTAGGTCCACTTAAGATAACTCTCTTCCAATGACAATTTATTTGAACATTATAACGTGATAACCAATCCATCCTTAGGATTACGTCAAATTCCCCTAACTCAAAAGGAATGAAGTCTACATCAAAATGCTGCCTATGTATCTCTATATAGCCATTCAGACACAATCGGTTCACTGGTATAACTTCCTGATTATTCATTTCTATATTAAGAATTCCCTCTAAGAGCACAGACTCAAAATTTAAATTATTCATGAAGTCTTCAGAAATAAAAGATTTTGTAGCTCCAGAATCAACTAGAACACACGCATCCTCAGAGTTTACTAGAAGCGTACCTGTTATCACATCGCTATCTTCAATGGTATTCCTTACAGTCATGCTAAAAGTTTGCGTTGTCGGCTTGTTATTAGGAGGTGCTGTAAGTCAAGGCACTGGATTCTCCTTCGAAGGTTGTCTAAATTCTCGGGACATACTTAGCTATGTATCAACTCAATAATTCTAACTTAAGATATTACCATCGTGCCTTCAATAGTCCTCTTTTGCCTTCTACCAATAATTTTTATTTACCATAACATATTAACAGAGATAGTCCTAGCTTATTCAACACTATACAAAGAAAATATTCTACATTTCTCTCAACCATGTTCTCATTTCTTTTCCTATATGAAAAACTATCACCCTTTCATCAACAAGTAATATATCATCAATGTATACTGAGTATCGACTCGCTTCTCACTTTTAAAGGATTGTTCCGCATTCAAACCAAATTCTTAGCACTTTAGCACATAACCATGGGACACTACGTAGACTTTCGAAGATCTGACTAGCGAATAATTAGCGTAATAGTCTATTCATAATTATAAATTGGTACTCAAACTCGAATTGCTGAAATTCTCTTTTCTGGGAGTAACGTTTCATCACATTCAAATTTCAGTATACCTTTTTGAAATTCTTAGACACCGATCCTTTTAGGATCCATAAGAACATTGAATAGAGATAACTCATAAAGGAATTAATGGTAACAACAACATGAGAATACTCAATTCTTGATAGTGATAATCTTAATAAGGGATTAACTGAGAGATCATAATGATCATTGAACATCTGTTTTGTTGCATGTGTCATTAGGACAACCGTCATGGTACACAAGGTGGCCAGCCTTTAGTACTCTAATGACAAACAACAGTACAGACGGTGGCGTCCCACCAGACTTCAATCACAGAGACTGATAGTCTTCCCCTATATATAGGGTTGTTCATCTCAATGTCTCAAAGGGTATCAAATATAGGAATGGGTATTAAATGGATTTGTATTTATGAAAGTACATGATGATGGGTAACTTAACCTCTAAACAACATAGGTCTTTTTTTTTCAAAAAAAATGGTAGAAATTGTCTGAGTAAATTCGAATGGTAAAATTTATCGATAATCATTGGTAAGGAAGTTATTTAAAAAAAAACGATTTCCTGGCTCAAAGTAAGCTCGTAGGAACAACTATTGATTCTCGAATAAAAGCGACACTTGCAGACCCTGGTAACTCGTCAGGGAAGAAAATCTCTAAAAGGAAATGTACGAAAAACACATCAACACAGAGAATTATTTCAACCTCTATAAGTTATATCTCTAGAAAAATAATGTCGATCACGAAATCGTTTAAGAATTTAGCCTCAAACTTGAAACACATAGTTGCATCCCTCTTTAAGTCCATCTCTGGTGCACGCACCTCATGTTAGTCCAACTCTGACCGGTAAAGATATTGACAACATCTACAAAATGTGGAAACTCTCTGCAAGGTAACATCCAATCTAAACAATAATGGAAACTTAGGCACCCTATCTTAAATCAACTGGGGACTAGGGATCTGTGCGGATAAGGAGTAGGAGATCTGTCTCGAATAGGACGAAAGGCAACAGATCCAGAAATAGACATCTACAAAGGTACAAAAAGTTTCGGTCACAAACAGGTTCTAGTCGACTATAAATGCATATAAATATATAAGGGTGTAAGGCACTTAGTGCTTAAAATCTCAACATCTTATTAAATCTCTAAATTCTCACGTCGTGTCATATTCGTAGGCTCTCACGTTTCCTAAAAATATAACTATTGCTCCGATACCAAAACTGTAACGCCCCCAAATCCACCCTGACCGGGGACTCGGGTCGTCACATTGTCTCAATATGATAACGCAATAACAATACCAAATTTTATTACAACGGAGCATAAAATGTCCCACTCCGCAGGACCAAGATCGTCTTCACAACACAGTACAATCCAACTTGATACATCTCGAAATAATATGTTACAAAAGTTCACAACAGTAGAAATATAAAGATTCCATGTGGATCTTCTAATTATTGTCGCCATAGCCTTGCGCTTTCCCCTTGCCTTTATAGCCCTGGCTGGACGTCTCGCCTCTTTCCGTATTGACAGCTGAACAAAATGTTGTAAAGCAAGAATGAACAACTATAGTGCTCAGCAAGTTCTCTTCTCGCTCAGTATATAAATATAATAAGGTTTACCGAAATAAATACTCAAAATCTGAATATCGGATATCACAATATGATTTGGCTCAAATTCATCTTGAAAATATCATACTCGAAAGGCTCAAAACTCTTCTCAAAACAGAATACTCAAAAGACTCATTACTCATCTCGAAACAGAATACTCGATAACTCATTTGATATAACTCAAACTCATCTCAAAACAGAATACTCCAAAAGACTCATTACTCATCTCGAAACAGAATACTCGATAACTCATTTGATATAACTCAAACTCATCTCAAAACAGAATACTCCAAAAGACTCATTACTCATCTCGAAACAGAATACTCGATAACTCATTTGATATAACTCTGATAACTCATGATTTAAGAATGAACTGGTCTTCCACCTCTCCGTATCTCGGTGGGGCGATCAACTAACCACCCAAGAATACCGGCCTCCAATGACACCGCACTTCGCCCGATCACGGCTACAATACGATATCAACAATAATATATATGTATGAATGCTAGCATCATAATGGTTATCAATTCAACCAAGGCAACAAATGCCTAATTATTCTCGGGTCCGTAAAACGGTACACGAGTCTCTCTTTCTCTATAATGGGCCTCTTGCCCAAAATTGACCAGTAGAATACAGAATTCCCGAATATTTGGGGTACAGATAACTTGAGATGATTCTCTCAGAAAATATTTACAAATCTGGCGGACTGCCAGTATGACTCGATTTTACCACCAATCCGAACAATGGACTGATGTAAATTCTCAATAATAATAATTTATCGGTTGACACGAACAAAATGCCAAACTTTGACAATAAGATCGACCATCTCGAATTTATGAGAATAGTCTTAAGATTGAAGTAATTGGGAGTCGTACTGAACAAATAGTACTTCTCAATATTTATAATACTCAACACTGATGAACGTTTAAATAGAATATTTTTCACTTGATCGACGAATAAAAATCTATAATAATTATAATTTTAAACTCCTATCGGTTAGTTCAAACGAGGAACTAACTAAAAGATAATCAATAAATAACGATTGAACTTGTACAATAAATTCAATCGAAAAGAATAAATTTAACTATCTCAAATGAATGAGATTAGTTTCACTGAATCAAAATAATAGTCGTCTCGAATTAATGAGATCGACCCGATAGCAACTAAATTATTTCTACGCTTATAGGGATTATAATTCTCAAATAAACTAACTTAACAGCATAATAATATTTAACGAAAAATAATACTCAAAAGAAATTATTTCATCATACGAAGCAACAGATAAATCTCAACATATAATATCTCGAAAATAATTAAGGAATTAAATAATACGAAAAGAAATTCACAGTTTTCAAAAGTTAGGGTAGGAATGAACTTGCCTCGATCTCGAAGTGCAAATGAATGCAGATAAAAATTATACTCTACCCGTGAACTTGGCGTCGATCTACGTCTCAAGAATTTATTCTCTAAAAAAAATGGCAACCAGAAATACGTGAGCGATTCTTCAGAATAAAATATTCCCGATCCGATAATATAATATTTAAATATAATAATAAAATATCTCTCGAAGAATTAACGGAAAATAATTCCCGGATAAATAAATCTCTCTTCGAACTCAGGAATTAAATCTCAAAAATAAATCCTATTTTTAATATCTGGGAATCTAAATTCTTTGCTCAAAATGAAAAATTCAAACATCCATTTTTATTCAATTTAAATCCAAAATAATTAATCTCATTTTAAAAATAATTCATCAAAGAATTCCACTTTTAATAAACCTCACAAATCCTAATTTATTTTAATAAAATATTAATCTCTAAATTAAATCTGACTCGATCCGGTTAATTAAAATAAACCGGAAAATATTAACAACAGCTTTCCAGAATAAAATCATATATTATTCCAAATATACCCTTTTTATTGTAAATTAATAAATCTCTAATTTGTTTTCAAAATCATAATAATACTTATTTAATTAACTAAATAATTCTAAATTACATTTTAAAAACTCTAAATAATTCTATTTAATGAATAAGGCAATTAAACCATTTTAATAAAACAACTTAATTCTCTAAATTTTAATAACAATTCAAGTAATTAAATCCTGATTATAACACACGATCCTAAATTTAGTACGTTATTATTATATGATTATTTATTTAACAGAAAATTTTATGTGGGCCCCACATCTCCCCACCATGGGTCCCACTCACCCCCTCCTGCGTCTCTCCCATCAATCTCTCCCAATCTCTCTCTCTCTCTCTTCCCTCTCTCTCTATCTCTCTCTCTCTCTCTCTTACATCTCTCTCTCCGGAATCTCTCTTCTCCTCAATCTCTCTGTTCCGTCTCTCTTCCTCTTAATCTCTCCTCTCATCTTTCTTCCACCACCACCATCAATCCCTAAATCTCTACTCTGCCCTCTCGCACCTCTCACTGTACTCCCCAATTCTTCTTCCTCCTACAATCTCTCCGACGACAACACAACATCAACACACCACCATCATCAACAAACTCCTCTCTCCACTCGTGCCTATCTCTTTCTCGTTCAAACAATCTCTCCCAACCTCTCTCCTTCACGCCCCTCTCCCGTCTCCCTCACTCTCTACCCGTCTCCCTCCCTCTCTGCTCGGTTCAACACCCACACAAACAATTCTTTTTTTTTTTTTTCCGATTCAAACACCACAACAATCACATATTATAACCCCTTAAACTGATTCAAAACCCATTGACAAATTTAACAGAAAATCGAAACAAAAATAAGATTTTAACAGAAGAAAACATAGCAAGTAAACTACCTTGTTTTTTTTTTCTAGTTCGTAGAGAAAGAAACAACATAAATGGCCCGTGGCCAGGTTTTGGTTTATAAAAGGGACAGGGATGGCTGAGTTTTTGCTTCGTTTTGTAATAAACGGTTTGGTTTTATTTTTCTTCTATTTTAAAAGAGACAACATGGGGACCAAAGGTGGGGGACAAAAGAAAGTGCTGGTGTTTTGTGAAAGTTAAAGTTCCATGTTTTCTGAAAATAATTGCCGCCTTCTCTGGAATTTAACGATTGGATTATTAATTTAGTAATATAAAACTCGTTACTCCCTTGTTGGTCAATTAAAACGAGACTCAAATTTCGTTTTCTAAAAAATAAATTCGACCCATAATAAAAATAAAAGATCTTATTTTCTAAATCTTTTTCTAATTTTAGTAAACACTAAATAATTGTAAATAATTAAATATAAAACGAATATATAATATTCCAAAAATTTTAAAACGCGGTATTTAAAATATAATATTGCATCGCTCTTAAATAAAATTAAAATAACGATAGGAAAATTTATTCGAAATATTCGCGGTTATTACAGTCTTCCCCCCTTATAGGATTCCGTCCTCGGAATGAAAATTACACACTAAACAAATCAGGATATTTATTTCGCATTTCGCTTTCTAATTCCCACTTGGCTTCCTCAACTTGGTGGTGTCTCCAAAGTACTTTCACTAAATTTACTCTTGCACTTTGTAGTCTGGGATCTGTACTGGTTGTTCCTCGTATGTCAAATTAGGACGAATTTCCACTGGTTCGTAGGTTATAACATGTATGAAATCAGAATGGTATTCTCTTAACATATATACGTGAAACACATCTTGAATATGTTGGAGGTCTGGAGGTAGGGCCAACTGATAAGCTAGGGGTCCTATCTTCTTGAGAATCTCAAAAGGTCCTATATATATCTGGGACTCAACTTCCATCTCTTTCCAAATCTCATAACTCCCTTCCATAGTGAAACCTTCAGCATCACTTTATCTCCCACCTCGAATGCTTTGTCCTTTCTCTTTTGATTCGCATACTTCCTCTGTCGATCCTGAGCTGCCACTAACCTTTTTCGAATAACTTCGATTGCTTGCTTAGTTTGTTCTGGTCCTAGTATCTTCCTTTCTCCTACCTCATCCCAGTATAGAAGTGATCTACACTTTCTCCCGTACAATGCGTCATATGGTGCCATACCTATGCTGGAGTGGTAACTATTGTTGTAAGAAAACTCACTATGGCAAATGATCATCCCAACTTTCTTTGAAATCAAGTGCACAGACTCTTTATATTACGAAGAGGAAAGAAATGAGGCTGCTCTCCGTGCTTTTCCGAGATTTTTAATATTGTCCTTTCACTTTGTCCGTCGGTCTGTGGATGATATGCAGTGTTCAAATTTAACTTCGTGCCAAGACATTCGTGAAAACTCTTCCAAAATCGAGAAGTAAGACGGGCATCTATATCAGATACAATTGAAACAGGCACTCCTTAACGAACTACAATTTCCTTTAGATATATGTTTACCAATCTCTCAATGGAGTACTTATCACTAACTGGTAGGAAATGCACAGATTTAGTGAGTCGGTCGACGATAACCCAAATCGCATCATGATTTGCTCTAGTTCGGGGCAATCCTACGACAAAATCCATGGTAATATGTTCTCATTTCCATTCGGGTATCTCCAAGGGTTGTAAAAATCCACTAGGTCGTTGATGTTCGGCTTTCACTTTCTTACAGGTCAAACACTTGCTTACCCATTCTGCAATCTCTCTCTTCATGTTAGGCCACCAATAGCTTTGCTTGATATCCTGAAACATTTTTGTGCTCCCTGGGTGAATGGACTATCTCGAGTTATGCGCTTCGCTCATAATTTCATCCTTCAACTCTGTAACATTAGGAATCAATATTCTCAATGCAAATCGCTTTATTCCCTTATCATCCTTTGAACTCAGAAATTCTTCTCCGGTCAACTCTGATCTTCTCTTTTCCATTACTTGCTCCTAACAACGGCGAATCTTCTCGAGTAACTCTGGTTGAAACTGAATGCTATAAACTCTTTCATTGTTTTGGACTGGGACCCTAATCTCTATTTCCATTTTCTCAAATTCTCTGACTAATTCTTCTGAGATTGTCAACAGGTTAAGTCTTTCCTTTCTACTTAAAGCATCAGCTACAACATTAGCCTTCCCTGGGTGGTAATTTATCGAACAATCATAGCCTTTGATCAGTTCTTACCATCTTCTCTGTCTCATATTTAATTCCTTCTGCGTGAATATATACCTTAAGCTCTTGTGATCCGTGTAAATCTCACATTTCTCTCCATAAAGGTAATGTCTCCAAATCTTGAGGGCAAAAACAATAGCAGCAAGTTTTAAATCGTGAGTAGGGTAACAAGACTCATATTCCTTCAGTTGTCGAGAGGCGTACGCTATTACTTTACTGTGTTGCATCAGAACACATCCTAAACCTTTGTGAGAGGCATCGCTGAAAATCACGAAATCGCCTTCCTCATCAAGTAAGGTCAACACTGGGGCAGTAGTCAATCTCTTCTTCAATTCCTGAAAGTTGTCTTCGCATTTGGGGGTCCATTCAAACTTTTCACTCTTTCTGGTAAGTCGAGTCAGTGGCGTAGCTATCTTTAAGAAATCTTTCACAAATCTACGATAGTATCCGGCCAATCCAAGAAAACTTCTAACCTCTTTTGGAGTCTTGGGTCTCTCCTAATTTTCTACGGCTTCTATCTTTGCGGGGTCTACAGAAATCCCTTCGCCGCTCATAATGTGTCCTAAAAATTGAACTTCTTTCAATCAAAATTCGCACATCGAAAATTTTGCATATAACTTTTCCTTTCTCAATGCTTTCAAAATTAAACGGAGGTGTTCAGCATGTTCCTCAGGAGACTTCAAATATATTACGATGTCATCGATAAATACAATCACGAATTTATCCTAGTATTTCTTGAACACACGATTCATTAAATCCATAAACGCAGCTGGCGCACTCGTCAATCCAAAAGACATAACTAAGAATTCGTAATGTCCATACCAGGTCCTAAAGGCCGTCTTAGGAATATCCTCAGGCTTGATCTTTAGTTATAGCCAGATCTCAAATAATTCTTTAAGAAATGTATAGCTCTCTTAAATTGGCCAAACAAATCGTCGATTCAAGGCAGAGGGTACTTGTTCTTTATGGTAACTTTGTTCAATTCACGAAAAAAAATACATAGTCGCATAGATCCGTCCTTCTTCTTTACAAACAATACTGGAGCTCCCCACAAGGATACACTTGGTTTGATTACACATTTTTCTAGAAATTCTTGCAATTGTGTTGCCAATTCCTTCATTTCCACTGGTGCCATTCTGTACGGCGCCTTTGAGATTGGTGCGGTTCCTGGTGCTACGTCGATTGCAAATTTTATCTCTCGATCCGGCGGTATTCCAGGCAACTTGTTAGGAAAAACATCTTCAAATTGATTAACTACAGGGACTTCTCCGATCGTAGTGGTCTGTTTCTCGGTATCTTTCCCATGAGCCAGATAGGCCTGACATCCTTGCCAAAATAATCTTTTAACTCGAATTATTGACAACAAAATCCTTAGTCGGTTTCCATCCGTAAAACAGAATTCTTATACCATTAGGTCCACTTAAGATAACTCTCTTCCAATGACAATTTATTTGAACATTATAACGTGATAACCAATCCATCCTTAGGATTACGTCAAATTCCCCTAACTCAAAAGGAATGAAGTCTACATCAAAATGCTGCCTATGTATCTCTATATAGCCATTCAGACACAATCGGTTCACTGGTATAACTTCCTGATTATTCATTTCTATATTAAGAATTCCCTCTAAGAGCACAGACTCAAAATTTAAATTATTCATGAAGTCTTCAGAAATAAAAGATTTTGTAGCTCCAGAATCAACTAGAACACACGCATCCTCAGAGTTTACTAGAAGCGTACCTGTTATCACATCGCTATCATCAATGGTATTCCTTACAGTCATGCTAAAAGTTTGCGTTGTCGGCTTGTTATTAGGAGGTGCTGTAAGTCAAGGCACTGGATTCTCCTTCGAAGGTTGTCTAAATTCTCGGGACATACTTAGCTATGTATCAACTCAATAATTCTAACTTAAGATATTACCATCGTGCCTTCAATAGTCCTCTTTTGCCTTCTACCAATAATTTTTATTTACCATAACATATTAACAGAGATAGTCCTAGCTTATTCAACACTATACAAAGAAAATATTCTACATTTCTCTCAACCATGTTCTCATTTCTTTTCCTATATGAAAAACTATCACCCTTTCATCAACAAGTAATATATCATCAATGTATACTGAGTATCGACTCGCTTCTCACTTTTAAAGGATTGTTCCGCATTCAAACCAAATTCTTAGCACTTTAGCACATAACCATGGGACACTACGTAGACTTTCGAAGATCTGACTAGCGAATAATTAGCGTAATAGTCTATTCATAATTATAAATTGGTACTCAAACTCGAATTGCTGAAATTCTCTTTTCTGGGAGTAACGTTTCATCACATTCAAATTTCAGTATACCTTTTTGAAATTCTTAGACACCGATCCTTTTAGGATCCATAAGAACATTGAATAGAGATAACTCATAAAGGAATTAATGGTAACAACAACATGAGAATACTCAATTCTTGATAGTGATAATCTTAATAAGGGATTAACTGAGAGATCATAATGATCATTGAACATCTGTTTTGTTGCATGTGTCATTAGGACAACCGTCATGGTACACAAGGTGGCCAGCCTTTAGTACTCTAATGACAAACAACAGTACAGACGGTGGCGTCCCACCAGACTTCAATCACAGAGACTGATAGTCTTCCCCTATATATAGGGTTGTTCATCTCAATGTCTCAAAGGGTATCAAATATAGGAATGGGTATTAAATGGATTTGTATTTATGAAAGTACATGATGATGGGTAACTTAACCTCTAAACAACATAGGTCTTTTTTTTTCAAAAAAAATGGTAGAAATTGTCTGAGTAAATTCGAATGGTAAGATTTATCGATAATCATTGGTAAGGAAGTTATTTAAAAAAAAACGATTTCCTGGCTCAAAGTAAGCTCGTAGGAACAACTATTGATTCTCGAATAAAAGCGACACTTGCAGACCCTGGTAACTCGTCAGGGAAGAAAATCTCTAAAAGGAAATGTACGAAAAACACATCAACACAGAGAATTATTTCAACCTCTATAAGTTATATCTCTAGAAAAATAATGTCGATCACGAAATCGTTTAAGAATTTAGCCTCAAACTTGAAACACATAGTTGCATCCCTCTTTAAGTCCATCTCTGGTGCACGCAGCTCATGTTAGTCCAACTCTGACCGGTAAAGATATTGACAACATCTACAAAATGTGGAAACTCTCTGCAAGGTAACATCCAATCTAAACAATAATGGAAACTTAGGCACCCTATCTTAAATCAACTGGGGACTAGGGATCTGTGCGGATAAGGAGTAGGAGATCTGTCTCGAATAGGACGAAAGGCAACAGATCCAGAAATAGACATCTACAAAGGTACAAAAAGTTTCGGTCACAAACAGGTTCTAGTCGACTATAAATGCATATAAATATATAAGGGTGTAAGGCACTTAGTGCTTAAAATCTCAACATCTTATTAAATCTCTAAATTCTCACGTCGTGTCATATTCGTAGGCTCTCACGTTTCCTAAAAATATAACTATTGCTCTGATACCAAAACTGTAACGCCCCCAAATCCACCCTGACCGGGGACTCGGGTCGTCACATTGTCTCAATATGATAACGCAATAACAATACCAAATTTTATTACAACGGAGCATAAAATGTCCCACTCCGCAGGACCAAGATCGTCTTCACAACACAGTACAATCCAACTTGATACATCTCGAAATAATATGTTACAAAAGTTCACAACAGTAGAAATATAAAGATTCCATGTGGATCTTCTAATTATTGTCGCCATAGCCTTGCGCTTTCCCCTTGCCTTTATAGCCCTGGCTGGACGTCTCGCCTCTTTCCGTATTGACAGCTGAACAAAATGTTGTAAAGCAAGAATGAACAACTATAGTGCTCAGCAAGTTCTCTTCTCGCTCAGTATATAAATATAATAAGGTTTACCGAAATAAATACTCAAAATCTGAATATCGGATATCACAATATGATTTGGCTCAAATTCATCTTGAAAATATCATACTCGAAAGGCTCAAAACTCTTCTCAAAACAGAATACTCAAAAGACTCATTACTCATCTCGAAACAGAATACTCGATAACTCATTTGATATAACTCAAACTCATCTCAAAACAGAATACTCCAAAAGACTCATTACTCATCTCGAAACAGAATACTCGATAACTCATTTGATATAACTCAAACTCATCTCAAAACAGAATACTCCAAAAGACTCATTACTCATCTCGAAACAGAATACTCGATAACTCATTTGATATAACTCTGATAACTCATGATTTAAGAATGAACTGGTCTTCCACCTCTCCGTATCTCGGTGGGGCGATCAACTAACCACCCAAGAATACCGGCCTCCAATGACACCGCACTTCGCCCGATCACGGCTACAATACGATATCAACAATAATATATATATGTATGAATGCTAGCATCATAATGGTTATCAATTCAACCAAGGCAACAAATGCCTAATTATTCTCGGGTCCGTAAAACGGTACACGAGTCTCTCTTTCTCTATAATGGGCCTCTTGCCCAAAATTGACCAGTAGAATACAGAATTCCCGAATATTTGGGGTACAGATAACTTGAGATGATTCTCTCAGAAAATATTTACAAATCTGGCGGACTGCCAGTATGACTCGATTTTACCACCAATCCGAACAATGGACTGATGTAAATTCTCAATAATAATAATTTATCGGTTGACACGAACAAAATGCCAAACTTTGACAATAAGATCGACCATCTCGAATTTATGAGAATAGTCTTAAGATTGAAGTAATTGGGAGTCGTACTGAACAAATAGTACTTCTCAATATTTATAATACTCAACACTGATGAACGTTTAAATAGAATATTTTTCACTTGATCGACGAATAAAAATCTATAATAATTATAATTTTAAACTCCTATCGGTTAGTTCAAACGAGGAACTAACTAAAAGATAATCAATAAATAACGATTGAACTTGTACAATAAATTCAATCGAAAAGAATAAATTTAACTATCTCAAATGAATGAGATTAGTTTCACTGAATCAAAATAATAGTCGTCTCGAATTAATGAGATCGACCCGATAGCAACTAAATTATTTCTACGCTTATAGGGATTATAATTCTCAAATAAACTAACTTAACAGCATAATAATATTTAACGAAAAATAATACTCAAAAGAAATTATTTCATCATACGAAGCAACAGATAAATCTCAACATATAATATCTCGAAAATAATTAAGGAATTAAATAATACGAAAAGAAATTCACAGTTTCCAAAAGTTAGGGTAGGAATGAACTTGCCTCGATCTCGAAGTGCAAATGAATGCAGATAAAAATTATACTCTACCCGTGAACTTGGCGTCGATCTACGTCTCAAGAATTTATTCTCTAAAAAAAATGGCAACCAGAAATACGTGAGCGATTCTTCAGAATAAAATATTCCCGATCCGATAATATAATATTTAAATATAATAATAAAATATCTCTCGAAGAATTAACGGAAAATAATTCCCGGATAAATAAATCTCTCTTCGAACTCAGGAATTAAATCTCAAAAATAAATCCTATTTTTAATATCTGGGAATCTAAATTCTTTGCTCAAAATGAAAAATTCAAACATCCATTTTTATTCAATTTAAATCCAAAATAATTAATCTCATTTTAAAAATAATTCATCAAAGAATTCCACTTTTAATAAACCTCACAAATCCTAATTTATTTTAATAAAATATTAATCTCTAAATTAAATCTGACTCGATCCGGTTAATTAAAATAAACCGGAAAATATTAACAACAGCTTTCCAGAATAAAATCATATATTATTCCAAATATACCCTTTTTATTGTAAATTAATAAATCTCTAATTTGTTTTCAAAATCATAATAATACTTATTTAATTAACTAAATAATTCTAAATTACATTTTAAAAACTCTAAATAATTCTATTTAATGAATAAGGCAATTAAACCATTTTAATAAAACAACTTAATTCTCTAAATTTTAATAACAATTCAAGTAATTAAATCCTGATTATAACACACGATCCTAAATTTAGTACGTTATTATTATATGATTATTTATTTAACAGAAAATTTTATGTGGGCCCCACATCTCCCCACCATGGGTCCCACTCACCCCCTCCTGCGTCTCTCCCATCAATCTCTCCCAATCTCTCTCTCTCTCTCTTCCCTCTCTCTCTATCTCTCTCTCTCTCTCTCTCTTACATCTCTCTCTCCGGAATCTCTCTTCTCCTCAATCTCTCTGTTCCGTCTCTCTTCCTCTTAATCTCTCCTCTCATCTTTCTTCCACCACCACCATCAATCCCTAAATCTCTACTCTGCCCTCTCGCACCTCTCACTGTACTCCCCAATTCTTCTTCCTCCTACAATCTCTCCGACGACAACACAACATCAACACACCACCATCATCAACAAACTCCTCTCTCCACTCGTGCCTATCTCTTTCTCGTTCAAACAATCTCTCCCAACCTCTCTCCTTCACGCCCCTCTCCCGTCTCCCTCACTCTCTACCCGTCTCCCTCCCTCTCTGCTCGGTTCAACACCCACACAAACAATTCTTTTTTTTTTCCGATTCAAACACCACAACAATCACATATTATAACCCCTTAAACTGATTCAAAACCCATTGACAAATTTAACAGAAAATCGAAACAAAAATAAGATTTTAACAGAAGAAAACATAGCAAGTAAACTACCTTGTTTTTTTTTTCTAGTTCGTAGAGAAAGAAACAACATAAATGGCCCGTGGCCAGGTTTTGGTTTATAAAAGGGACAGGGATGGCTGAGTTTCTGCTTCGTTTTGTAATAAACGGTTTGGTTTTATTTTTCTTCTATTTTAAAAGAGACAACATGGGGACCAAAGGTGGGGGACAAAAGAAAGTGCTGGTGTTTTGTGAAAGTTAAAGTTCCGTGTTTTCTGAAAATAATTGCCGCCTTCTCTGGAATTTAACGATTGGATTATTAATTTAGTAATATAAAACTCGTTACTCCCTTGTTGGTCAATTAAAACGAGACTCAAATTTCGTTTTCTAAAAAATAAATTCGACCCATAATAAAAATAAAAGATCTTATTTTCTAAATCTTTTTCTAATTTTAGTAAACACTAAATAATTGTAAATAATTAAATATAAAACGAATATATAATATTCCAAAAATTTTAAAACGCGCTAATTAAAATATAATATTGCATCGCTCTTAAATAAAATTAAAATAACGATAGGAAAATTTATTCGAAATATTCGCGGTTATTACAATAGTAATCATAACTTAATTAATTACGTTATTTTACTAAATACAATTGCTAGTAATGTTTTAGAATAGCAGAAATTAATATTGTCTGTGATATTTCTATTAAAAGAGGAATTTAGTTAGAAAATATAGAAAAGATGATACGTTTTAGCTGAAAAAGGTAATCGGTTAATTATTAATATTATAATATTATTAATTTATTGTATTAAATAGAACCGCCCGTGATATAATTGAAAAAAGAGAGATTTTAGTTAGAAAGAATAGAAAGGTAGCGTGAAAGTTAAAAAGATGAAATAAATTATGTGAAAAAGGTAATTGATTAGTTTATAGTATTTATAATTTAATTATGTTATTTTACTAAATAAAATTGGTCATAGTTTTTAAAAAATGAGAAATTATGTTGCCCGCGATATTTAGAGGAAAAAAAGGAATTTAATTAGAAAAAATAGAAAAGATGATACATTTTAACTAAAAAGGTAATCGGTTAATTATTAGTATTATAATATTTTTATTAAATAGAAACGCCTATTGATTAGTTAATAGTAATTATAATATAATTATGTTATTTTATTAAACAAAATTGCTTGTAGTGTTTTTAAAAAAGGAGAAATTTTAGTTAGATAAAATATAGAAGATATTGTATTTTAACTGACAAAGGAAATTATTTAGTTATTGAAAAATTGAAAAGGTAATATGTTTAACCTGAAAAAGGAAATTGATTAATAAAGGAGAAATTTTAGTTAGATAAAATATAAAAGATATGTATTTTACCTGAAAAAGGGAATTATTTAGTTATTGAAAAATAGAAAAGATAATATGTTTAACCTGAAAAAGGAAATTGATTAATTAGTAGGATAGATTTTATCTATAATTGAGTAAGGGTAAATAAGTTGATTATGTTATTTTACTAAATAAAATAGGTCATAGTTTTTAAAAAATGAGAAATTAATGTTACCAGTGATATTTCTAGGAAAAAAGGGAATTTAATTAAAAAAAATAAAAAAGATGATACATTTTAGCTAAAAAGGTAATCGGTTACTTATTAGTATTATTATTTTATTATTTTATTTTTATTAAATAGAAATGCCCGTGATAATATTGAAAAAAGAGAGGTTTTAGTAAGAGAAAAGAAAAAAGGTAACGTGTTTTGGCTGAAAAAGGTAACCATCCATGATATAATTGGAAAAAGAGAGATTTTAGTTAGAGAAAAGAGAAAAGGTAACGTGTTTTGGCTGAAAAAGGTAATTGATCAGTTAATAGTAATTATAATATAATAATGTTATTTTATTAAACAAAATTGTTAGTAGTGTTTTTAAAAAAGAAGGAATTCTAGTTAGATAAATTGTAAAAGATATTGTATTTTACCTGAAAAAGGAAATTATTTAGTTATTGGAAAATAGAAAAGGTAATATGTTTAACCTGAAATAGGAAATTTATTAATAAAGGGGAAATTTTAGTTAGATAAAATATAAAAATATTATATTTTACCTGGAAAAGGAAATTATTTAGTTATTCCATACCGACCGACCAACTAACCAACCAGACTTTTAATGTTTCGGCTTTTATATAATAGTATAGATACGAGTAGTATAGAAGTATAGATGCACTAGATAATACTCGTGCATATGCACGATTTTAAAGATAAATTTCGTATTCATTTGTTTACATTGTAGTTGGCCACGAAAATTTAGAAAATGTGTAAAATATTGGAATTTTTTTAAAAAAATATGAGTTAAGTGACAAGACATCTAATAAATAGATATAGAATAGTGTGAAGAAACTATCCATTTGTTTACATTGTAGTTGGCTACGAAAATTTAGAAAATGTGTAAAATATTGGAATTTTTTTTAAAAAAATATGAGTTAAGTGACAAGACATCTAATAAATAGATATAGAATAGTGTGAACAAACTATCCAAGCCTATACAAGTTTGTAAGTAATATATTATCGAATATTATTCAAAATAATTAACGTGTTATTATTATTTTGTTTATTTTTATTCATTGAAATTTAAATTAGTCAATTTAAAAAAATATATAATTTAAATGACTATAAATTTTATTCATAATAATTAATTTTCACTTATATTAGTTATATTTTCGACATTCTATTATTCTAATAAAATATAATTTAATTGATTAGGTGTTAATTTTTGGGTTAGGAAATTTTTCTTTTCCCGTCTCATAATTTTTTTTAGATTATGTTTGCTTACATTTATATTTTTAGAATGAAATATTAATTTTTCTTCTATTTATTTTATAAATATAGTATAAGTGAGAAAATAATAGCTAATATTTTTATATAATAAAAACATTTCAACTTATACTAAAATAATATTTTTAGCTATGTAGAGTATTTGTTTTATACTAAAGTTGTCATAAACTGAAACTGATTTTGTGTTAGCAATAGAGAATACTGTTAATCAATATCGTTTACACTTTTCACCATGAAAATAGTTTCTGTCGGGTTGTTGAAATCAGTTTATGTCGGGTTGATCCTTCGGTCGGACCTGCTAATGAAGAAGCATGCTAGGGTGGTGCTCCCGAGTCCCGATTCACCTCTGGTGTGAGAATAAGTTAACTGGTCTTTTGAGAGAATACGATAAACATAAAAGTGTTTGTGTTGTGTTGATTGTGATTGAATGTTTATCTCAAACCTGACCAGCCTATATTATCTTGTTCCATCATGGCAGTTAACCGAAGAGTGGTGTAAGTGGGGTGATGTGCCCCACGTTCTGAGGGACGTGTAACCGATTAGACCGTTGTAAGCAAATGAGCTAGACAAGCCTTGGGCTTCCTTCGCTTCTATGGCGTTGGGCCTTCGATCCGCCCCATTAAGAAGATGGGCTTCCAACAAATATACATACCAGGCCCACGGGTGACAAAAAATATAGATCCCTTAATTTCAATAACATATGGGTCCCTAAAATAATATATTATTATTCGTAACTCTAATAAAGCAATAATCAATTAATGACAATTGTCAAAGATAATTTTCACAAATATTTCTAGATGCCAAGTCATTGATATTTGTATTAACATCAATTTTAATCAATATATGTTTTTTACGAAATTATATTACACATTTGAAGTTGAACTTTTAGCAAGTTCAAAAATCTAAAATGCAAGTATAAGATCATCATCTTAATTAACTTGCAATACGCTCACCATGCCTTCCTCAAGTAAGATCCTTTTCAAATATTATCTCAATACCGGTTATTTTGATTAGATTTTCTAAGTTCAAAATATTCGAAAAATAGAATGCTCTCCACACATATTATGTTATTGTTCAAAAAAATTTTAGAATTGATTTACATAACAAAAATATTGATTATTTCTATAAAGTTGCTATATACAATTTTAGACTAAATTGCAAAACGCATCCCTTTGGTTCGGACCAAAGTCACTTTAGTACCAATACTTTCAACAATTGCACTTTGCATCCCTCAACATGTTTCGGCGCTGCACATTGCATCCCTTTTGTGTATTTTTACCATATTGCCCCTGATAATTTGGTAAATTCATAATACTTAATTACATTTTGATCCCTAAAGTAGGAAATGTTGCATACATGAACCCTTGAACAAAAAATTTGGAATTTTTCCTCATTTTTTTTGATTTTCTTCGAATTTTTCCGTGCATCGTTTGGAAAAATTCGAAAATATTTATGAAAATTCGAAATTTTTTGTTTAAGGGTTCATGTATGCAACATTTCATACTTTAGAGATCAAAATGTAATTAAGTAGTCTGAATTTACCAAATTATCCCTGGGTTTTTGGTAAAAGTACACGAAAGGGGTGCAATGTGCAGCGCCCAAACATGTAGAGGGATGCAAAGTGCAATTGTTAAAAGTATTGGTATTAAAGTGAGTTTGATCCGAACCAAAGGGGTGCGTTTTGCAATTTAGCCGAAATTATTTTAATATTCATGGAAAAAGATTACTGTATACGGAAAGTTGTAGACATATAAAAAGAAAAATGCAAATTTAATGATTATTAAATTTTGTTCTTCTTGCACCATTTATTTATAAAGATAATATGTAAAAACTAATTTTAACATTTTAGAAAAGTGTGATAAATATGGGATGGTACAAATACTAATTTAAATATAAATAGAAATAGAAATAATGGATGATAAGAAGAAAAATAAATGAGATATTTAGAAGGGAAAATAATAATTGAGGAGAAAAATTGATAAAATAATGTATGAATTGAGAGGAGAAAGAGAATGAGAGAGAAGAAAAATGGAGAATAAAATATTTGTGTGTAAAGTGAGAGGATAGAGAAGAATAAAAAATAAATTATATCCTATATATAATTGGCGTAAGGAGGTTTTGGTGGTCGTCTGGTCGTCAGAGATTAAAACGTAATTTCATTAGAGATTAGAAATGGGCTAGATAACAAGTTGGGCTAGAGAAGTTGGACTAGGTTATTGGTTTAAAATCTAAAACTATGCTACCAAGTAATTAATTGTATTTTTAATTTAAAAAACAAGATCACACTAAAATAAATAAAACATGATAAAACAGAAAAAATTAAAATTGAGAAAATTATTATTAACTTAAATTAATACAAAGATAATTTAGACCAAAGTTTAAAAAATAATTAAAAAAAACCTTACCACAAAAAAGAGTTTCAAGAAAACCTAATTTTTAAAAAAGTCATATAAAAATTTTACTTTTAGATTTTACAACAAAACTGTTTTTAGAATTTATACTAACAAAAGTCAACACAAATCAATAAAGTAATATTTTATAATTTTTCAAAGATTCGAGATTCAGTAACAAAGTTGTAAATAAATTAAAAAATAATCCAAAAATCCAAAAAAAGATAATTAATAGAGAATCTAAATATAATAAGTACAAAAAATCCTATAATGATTTAATAATTTAAAAGTTACAAAAATATTCCATTTCATCAACAATAAAATTTAAAGTAAATTAATAAAGAATAAAACTAATAAAAATTCATCATCAACTTAATTAATTATTATTATTTTTATTATTATAGGAAAAAGAGTTGTACTAGCACAAAACTTACACACAATTAACAAATAAGGATAAAATAGCAAAAAACCATAATAAAAAATAAATCACAAATTTATTCTTTATATAAAATAAACAATTATACAAAGCATACCATCAGAATTTCAATTCAAAAAATACTTTTCTAAAAAACAAGAATTTAAATTTAATTATAAAACCAAAATTTTTTCAAAGAAAATATATGGTAAAACAAGATATTAAAAAAGTAATCAAAAATTATGTTATAATTGGAAATGAACAAAAAATTAAACAAAATATAATTTAGAAAACAAACGTTAATTCAAAACAAAAAATTTAAATTTATAAAATTAAAATCAACAATAAATTTAATATAATACACTTGAAATAAATATAAACCAACATAAAAATATAAAAGATAGTACAAACTTTATTTAAAAAAAAGTACAAATGTATGTGTGTTTTACAATAAGTTCCTACTTTTTTAAAGTATTTTATATATATTCTAATAAATAGAAGAAAACACGCCAAAAAATATGAAACATTAAAATATATGTTAGGCTAAACCTCAAAATATAATTTTCAAAAAAATCATTTACCAAATAAAAGTAATTTAGGAAAAACATTTTTTTAATAAAAATCATTAAAGATTATATTTTTAGTTCCTTTTATTCAAAAAAAAAGATTCTATTTTTAGGTTTGACAACAAATATGTTTCTAATATTAACAAACAAGGATAAAATAGAAAAAAATCATAATAAAAAATAAGTCGCAAATTCATTCTTTATATATAGTAAACAAAGCCTATTATCAGAATTTCAATTCAAAAAATACTTTTTTAAAAAACAAGAATGTACATTTAATTACAAAACAAAAAAGAAGTTTTTAAGAAAATATATGGTAAAATAAGATAATAAAAAAATAATCAAAAAATATGTCATAATTGGAAATGACACCAAAATTTAACAAACTATAATCTACAAAACAATTATACATATTCTAATAATATTAAAGAAAACTTCGCAAAAATATGAAATATTAAAATAGATGTTAGGTTAAACCTTAAATTATAATTTACATATTTCCAGAAAAGTTAAAAAAATGCCTTTAAAAATTATAAAAATACTATAACAAAAGATCTAAAAATTTTAAGATAACCATTAAATTACATAATCAAAAAGATAAAAAAATAATAATAAATTGTTACACGAATATAGTACCTATATTTTTTAAGTATATCATATGTAATCTAATAAAATGAAAAAATTTAAAAATAATTATGAAATACTAAAAAATAAGTTAGCCTAAACTTTGAAATATAAATTAAAGAAAAACCATTTACAAGGAAAAAACAAATATATACTTATAAATCATATAACATATATATTATTATCATTAAAAATAAATTCAAACAAATTATTTGGCAAAATTTTTTTTTTTCAAAATGCTATTAAACTAATTTTTTATAAAAAAAATTATAATAAAAGTTGTAATACAAAATATTAATTAAAGTTACAAGCTAGTAAATATTTAAGAAAGTAAGAGAAGAGAGAGGAGGGAAATTTCGGAGGGAAAATGGAGGAAGAAATTGTAACGCCCCCAAATCCACCCTGACAGGGGACCCGGGTCGTCACATTGTCTCAATGTCCTGTAGCACAAGTTACGCAATAACAAAGCAAAATATATAATACAACGGAGCATAAAATGTCCCACTCCGCAGGTCCAAGATCGTCTTCACAGTATAATACAAAACAACTTGATACATCTCGAATTAATATGTTACAAAAGTTCACATCAATAGAAATATAAAGATTCCAGTTGGATCTTCTAATTGTTGTCGCCATAGCCTTGCGCTTTCCCTTTCCCTTTATAGCCCTGGCTGGACGTCTCGCCTTTCTCCGTCTTGACAGCTGAACAAAATGTTGTAAAGCAAGAATGAGCAACTATAGTGCTCAGCAAGTTCTCTTCTCGCTCGGTATATAAATATAATAAGGTTTACCGAAATAAGTACTCAAAATTTTAATATCGAATGTAACAATGTGATTTGACTCAAATTTATCTTGAAAATATCATACTCGAAAGGCTCAAAACTCATCTCAAAACAGAATACTCAAAAGACTCAATTGATATAACTCTGATAACTCATGATGTAAGAATGAACTGGTCTTCCACCTCTCCGTATCTCGGTGGGGCGATCAACTAACCAACCAAGAATACCGGCCTCCGATGACACCGCACTTCGCCCGATCACGGCTACAATACGATATCAACTATAATATATATGTATGAATGCTAGCATCATAATGGTTATCAATTCAACCAAGGCAACGAATGCCTAAATATTCTCGGGTCCGTAAAACGGTACACGAGTCTCTCTTTCTCTATAAAGGGCCTCTTGCCCAAAATTGACCAGTAGAATACAGAATTCCCGAACATTTGGGGTACAGATAACTTGAGATAACTCTTTCAGAAAATATTTACAAATCTGGCGGACTGCCAGTATGACTCAATTTTACCACCAATCCGAACAATGGACTGATGTAAATTCTCAATAATAATTTATCGGTTGACATGAACGAAATGCCAAATCTTGACAATAAAATCGACTATCTCGAATCTATGAGAATAGTCCTAAGATTAAAGTAATTGGGAGTTGTACTGAACAAATAGTACTTCTCGATATTTATAATACTCAACATTGATGAACGTTTAAATAGAATATTTTTCACTTGATCGACGAATAAAAATCTCTAATAATTATAATTTTAAACTCCGATCGGTTAGTTCAAACGAGGAACTAACTGAAAGATAATCAATAAATAAGGATTGAATTTGTACAATAAATTCAATCGAAAGGAATAAATTTAACTATCTCGGACGAATGAGATTAGTTTCACTGAATAAAATAATAGTCGTCTCGAATTAATGAGATCGACCCGATATCAATTAAATTGTTTCTACGCTTATAGGGATTATAATTCTCAAATAAACTAACTTGACAATATAATAATATTTAACAAGAAATAAATCTCAAAAGAAATTATTGCATCATATAGAGCAACAGATAATCTCAATATATAATATCTCAAAAATAATTAAGAAATTAAATAACACGAACAGAAATTCACAGTTTCCAAAAGTTAGGGTAAGAACGAACTTGCCTCGATCTCGAAGTGCAAATGAATGCAGATAAAAATTATACTCTACCCGTGAACTCGGCTTCGGTCTACGGCTCGGGGATTATTCTCTAAAAATGGCAACCAGAAATACGTGAGCGATTCTTCAAAATAAAATACTCCCGATCCGATAATCTAATTAATAATAATATAATATCTCACAAAATATCTGGAATAAATAACAGAAATCAATTCCGGGATAAATAAATATTTCTTCAAACACAGGAATTAAATCTGGAGAATATATCCTATTTTTAATCTCTAGAAATCTAAATTCTTACTCAAAATGAAAAATTCAAACATCCATTTTTATTCAATTTAAATCCTAATAATTATTCTCATTTTTAAAATAATTTATCAAAGAATTCTAATTTACTAAACTCATTAATAATATAAAACAAATTTTAAATCTGACTCGATCCGGTTAATTAAAATAAACCGAAAAATATTAAAAACATCTTTCCAAAAATAAAACACATTTTATTCTATTTATTCACAAATATAACCTTTTTATTGTAAATTAATAAATCTTTAAAATTGTGTCCAAAATCACAATTATAATAAATCTCTAAATTATTTTCAAAATAATACTTATTTAATTAATAAATATTAAATTCTAAATTACATCTAAAATTCTAAATAATTCTATTTTTAATCAATTAAACAATTAAACCATTTTAAAAAAACAATTTATTACCAACTAATTTAAATACCGATCCAATTAATAAAATCTCGATTTTTAATCGAACTATCGCTAAACGGTATCGTTTTATTCAGAAAATGATGTGGGCCCCACTTTCCCCGTGGGCCCCACTTTCCCGTTCCCTGCATCTCTACCGTCCCGAATCTCTCTCCCTCACTCTGCAAATCTCTCTCCCTATCTCTATCTCTCTCTCTATCTCTCTCTCTCTAATCTCCCTCACATCTCTCCTCCCTGCCTCCCCATTTTCTCTTCTCTACCGATTACCACACCCAACAAAAATTCTGCACTTCCTCCCCCTCTCGTTCCTCACTCTCTGCTCGTCGCTCTCTCACTCTCCCCACCACCATCTCTCGAAACCTCTCCTCTCTTCTACCACTCTCTTGTTCGACTGTACCTTAAACAACACAACCATCTCAACAATCTCCTTCATCTCCCTCTAACTTTCTCTCAATCTCGCCCCTCCCTTATCTCTCCAATCTCTCTTTCTTAACTCCAATTCACTACCTCCTCACTGAACACCAACAATCAAATCAATCGAACACTACTACCCCAAACCCAGTTCCGTTTCTCTCTTCTCCGACCATCCACTACTACCCCTTCCTCCTTCGACTACAAACACCCTCCTCATCACCGTCTCCCTCAACAACATCCATCAAGATAACAACACAACAACAATTCTGCACTCCCCATTCCCGATTTCCCCTTCTCCAATTTAGACCACAAACACAACAACACTAGAATTCGGCAAAAACAAATAACGAAAGAAAAAGAAAATGAAAGAAAAACAAACAAACTACCTGCTATGATTTTGTGTGAATATAAGGTCGAGTATTGGGTTAACAGAGACAAGAGGTGGTCTAATTATAAGAAAAGGAAAGACATGAACTACTCGGTACTATGGGCTGTGTTTTTGTTTTGAAAAAAATGAAAGAGACTATTATGATATTGGCCTGGCTATTGTACCCGTACTATTTATAAAATAAAATTGTCAACCACAATAATGCTGAATAATGATGATAGTTTTAGTGTGGTATTTTACTAATTAAAAGAAATAAATAATGGGGAACAATTTTAAATGGCATAATAATTACAAGGTTAGTGCTATTTATAAAATAAAAAAAAAATGATGACCCCTTAATCAGCTTATTTTCTCCCGGTTGGCTAATTAAAACGAAACTCTAAAAATTCGGCTCAAAATATATTTTGAAAATTTGCGGTTATTACAGTCTTCCCCCCTTATAGGATTCCGTCCTCGGAATCAAAACTATGCACTAAACAATTCCGGATATTTATTCCGCATTTCACTTTCTAATTCCCACGTGGCTTCCTCAACTTGGTGGTTTCTCCAAAGTACTTTCACTAAATTCACTTTCTTAGTTCTTAACTCTTGCACTTTGTAATCTAGGATCTCTACTGGTTTTTCTTCGTATGTCAAATCTGGACGAATTTCCACTGGTTCGTAGGTTATAACGTGCCTGAAATCAGTATGGTACTCTCTTAACGCAGAGACATGAAACACATCGTGGATATGCTGAAGGTCCGGAGGTAGGGCCAACTGATAAGCTAGTGGTCCTATCTTCTTAAGAATCTCGAAGGGTCCTATATATCTGGGACTTAACTTGCCTTTCTTTCCGAATCTCATTACTCCTTTCCAAGGTGAAACTTTTAACATCACTTTATCTCCCACTTCAAACGCTTTGTCTTTCCTCTTTTGATTTGCATACTTCCTCTGTCGATCTTGAGCTGCAACTAACCTTTTTCGAATAACCTCGGTTGCTTGCTTAGTTTGTTGAAGTAATTCCGGTCCTAGTATCTTTCTTTCTCCTACTTCATCCCAATATAACGGTGATCTACACTTCCTTCCGTACAAAGCTTCATAAGGTGCCATACATATGCTCGAATGGTAACTATTGTTGTAAGCAAACTCGACTAGGGGCAAATGCTCATCCCAACTTCCTTTAAAATCAAGTGCACAGGCTCTTAACATATCTTCAACTGTTTGAATCGTCCTTTCACTTTGTCCGTCAGTCTGTGGATGATAAGCAGTGCTCAGATTTAACTTCGTGCCAAGACATTCTTGAAAACTTTTCCAAAATCGAGAAGTAAAACGGGCATCTCTATCAGATACAATCGAAACAGGCACTCCGTGACGAACTACAATTTCCTTTAGGTATATGTTCACCAATCTCTCAACGGAATACTTATCACTAATTGGTAGGAAATGCGCAGATTTAGTGAGTCTATCGACGATAACCCAGATCGCATCATGACTGGCTCTAGTTCGGGGCAATCCTACGACAAAATCCATGGTAATATGCTCCCATTTCCACTCGGGTATCTCTAAAGGTTGTAGAAGTCCACTTGGTCGTTGATGTTCGGCTTTCACTTTCTGACAGGTTAAACACTTACTTACCCATTCTGCAATCTCTCTCTTCATGTTGGGCCACCAATAATTCAACTTGATGTCTTGATACATTTTTGTGCTCCCTGGGTGAATGGAATATCTCGAGTTATGCGCTTCGCTCATAATTTCTTCCTTCAACTCTGTAACATTAGGAATCCATATTCTCGATGCAAATCGCTTAATTCCCTTTTCATCTTTTGAACTTAGAAATTCTTCTCCGGTCAACTCTGATCTTCTTTCTTCCATCACTTGCTCTTGACAACGGCGAATCTTCTCGAGTAACTCCGGTTGAAACTGAATGCTGTAAACTCTTTCATTGTTTTGGACTGGGATCTTGACTTCCAATTCCATTTTCTCAAATTCTCTGACCAATTCTTCTGAGGTTGTCAACAGGTTTAGTCTCTCCTTTCTACTTAAAGCATCAGCTACAACATTAGCCTTCCCTGGGTGGTAGTTTATCGAGCAGTCATAGTCCTTGATCAACTCCAACCATCTTCTTTGTCTCATGTTTAATTCCTTCTGCGTGAATATATACTTTAAGCTCTTGTGATCCGTGTAAATCTCGCATTTCTCTCCGTAAAGGTAATGTCTCCAAATCTTGAGTGCGAAAACAATAGCAGCAAGTTCCAAATCATGAGTAGGGTAACGGGACTCATACTCCTTCAGTTGCCGAGAGGCATAAGCTATTACTTTTCCGTGTTGCATCAAAACACATCCTAAACCCTTGTGAGAGGCGTCGCTGAAAATTACGAAATCGCCTTTCTCATCGGGTAAGGTCAACACCGGGGCAGTAGTCAATCTCTTCTTCAATTCTTGAAAGCTATCTTCACATTTGGGGGTCCATTCGAACTTTTCACTCTTTCTGGTAAGTCGAGTCAGTGGCGTAGCTATCTTTGAGAAATCCTTCACGAACCTTCGATAGTATCCGGCCAAACCAAGGAAACTTCTAACTTCGGTGGGAGTCTTGGGTCTCTCCCAGTCTGCTACGGCTTCTATCTTTGCGGGGTCTACAGAAATCCCTTCGCCGCTTACAATGTGTCCCAAAAATTGAACTTCTTTTAGCCAGAATTCACACTTCGAGAATTTCGCATATAATTTTTCCTTCCGCAGCGTTTCCAGAACTAGACGGAGGTGTTCAGCATGTTCCTCAGGAGACTTCGAGTATATCAGGATGTCATCAATAAATACAATCACGAACTTGTCCAAGTATCTCTTGAATACACGATTCATCAAATCCATAAAAGCAGCTGGCGCATTCGTCAATCCAAAAGACATGACTAAGAATTCGTAATGTCCATATCGAGTCCTAAAGGCAGTCTTAGGGATATCTTCAGGCTTGATCTTTAGTTGATGATAGCCGGATCTCAAATCAATCTTTGAAAAACATGTAGCTCCCTTAAGTTGGTCAAACAGATCGTCGATTCGAGGTAAGGGGTACTTATTCTTGATGGTCATCTTGTTCAACTCACGATAATCAATGCATAGTCGCATAGATCCGTCCTTCTTTTTCACGAACAGCACTGGAGCTCCCCACGGGGATACACTTGGTCTGATTACGCCTTTGTCAAGTAGTTCTTGCAGTTGGGTAGCCAACTCCTTCATCTCAACTGGAGCCATTCGGTATGGTGCTTTGGAAATTGGTGCAGTTCCCGGGGCAAGATCGATATTGAATTCTATTTCTCTGTCGGGCGGCAATCCAGGTAACTCTTCAGGAAAAACATCTTCGAATTGATTCACTACAGGGATTTCATCAATGGCAGGGGCTTGCTTCTCGTTGTCAACCACATAAGCTAAGTAGGCTTGACACCCACTTCTTAGTAGTTTCTTCGCTTGAATCAAAGTCAGAAAATTACTAGTAGGTTTCCTTCCGCGAAATTGTATTCTTTTGCCGTTGGGTCCCTTTACACTAACCCACTTACGCCGACAATTGATTTGGGCATCATAACGTGTCAACCAATCCATTCCCAGAATTATATCAAACTCCCCTAAATTAAAAGAAAGAAGGTCTGCTTCGAAACGTTGTCCTTGGATTTCGATTCCACAATCTGGACATATCTGATCTACAGGGACTTTTTCCTGATTTGCTACTTCTATAATCAATGTCTCCCCTAATGGTACGGACTGAATATCCAATTTATTCCTAAAATTCTCCGATATGAAAGATTTTGTTGCTCCCGAATCAAACAAAACACATGCATCTACGGAATTGACTAAAAGCGTACCTGCAATCACATCACTATCAGCAATAGCATCCTTCACCGTCATGTTGAAAGTACGAGCAGTTGGCTTGTTGCTGGGAGGTGCCATGAGTCTAGGTGCATTTGTCTCCTTTGGTGGTGACTTGCAATCTCGTGCAATATGTCCTTTCTTTCCGCAATTGAAACAAGTAACGGCCTTATCCTTACAGTGAGAAGAATAGTGCCCTTTTTGTCCACAGTTGTAACAAACAATGTTGGCCAGATTACATGGTCCTGGGTGCTTCCTTCCACACGTTTTGCATTCGGGTAGCGGTGGCCTCCCTTGAATTAGATTGGCTGCCTGAGTGGGTCTGGACCTTTGATTGTTTCCCCTAGCGTCTTGATTCTCAGTTCTCTTTGTATCATTGCTTCTGTCTTCCCGCTTCACAAAAGGTCTCTTTCCATTCCGATCGTCCGGCTTCCTCTCAAAATTATTTCCACGATTCTGAAACTTCCTTTTCTTTATATCCTTGTCCTTTGAGTACAACTCAGATCCACTTTCCACAATAGATGCTTTTTGAACCACAGTAGCATAGTTGGTGATTTCTAGGACCGCAACTCGATTCTGGATCCACGGCTTCAGCCCTAGTTGAAAACGTTTAGCTCTCTTTTCGTCTGTATCCACATGGTAAGGCACAAACCTAGAGAGTTCAGAAAACTTGGCTTCATATTCAGCTACAGTCATGTTGCCTTGCTTGAGTTCCAGAAACTTGACCTCCATTTGGCTCTCCAAGTATTTAGGAAAATATTTCTCTAAAAATAGCTGCGTGAACCTGGTCCAGGGTATGACTACGTTCCCTTCCATTGCTCTCTTTGATTCCCACCAATAATTCGCCTCACCTTTTAACATATAGGCTGCAAAAATGGTTTTCTTCTCTTCTTCTACCCCTACGATCTCAAAGGTTTTCTCTATTTCACGTAACCAGATTCTAGCTTCCACTGGGTTAGTGGTACCTTTAAACTCAGATGGACTCAAGGATTTGAATGATTTGAAACTCACAGTAGTTTGGGTCAGTTGAACTGGAGGTGGATTCCCTCCTATATTTTGGTATAGCTGAGGCTGAGGGTTCTGGGTATGCTGAATAAGAAAGTTCATAAGTAGACTCATCGGGTTATTTTCTTGGTTGGGACCTCGAGCGAGTTGTGGTTCCGGGTTTGGAACTTGGTTCTGAGGTGGAACCTCATTCCCTGGATTCACTTCGGGTTGAGGACGAGGATTCTTTGCGGGTCTTCCTCTTTTTGGTGCCATTTTTTTCTATTAAAATTGAAAACAGGAGCTTGGTCAAACTAGGTAAAATTATAACAGAATATCGGTGCTGGTAACGTAAACTCTTAAAATCTTATGTCGAATTTCTGAAAATGCTGAAGATATATCTCATGTGTCACAATATATTTTTTTTTTTATTTACAGGAGTACTATTATTAAAGCGCAACAACAATAATAAATCTGAAACAGGTAAGGGTGCAAAAATATTAATATCCACATATAATCCATCATGGTACCATAAGGTACGTTTAATGCATACATCTGATACAAGCTAGCCAACTCATACATAAACACCATAATGCAAACAAATCTAATGCATCACTATACAGAAAGTGGGTCATCAAGAACAAGCCCAAGCTACAATATCAGCTACGGTCTCAACGGCCAAACATCTCACCCACGCGTCCCTGGAACTCCTCGATAGCTCTGGCAATCAACTCTGTAACAGCATTGCGATCCACGGCTCCTGTACTAGAGGATGGTAGGGCTGTGAGATCAGTCTGTAGCCCAGTCAGAATAGCAATAGAGATCTGATGTACGATCTCCATAGGAACATTCCTCACAAGCAAGCTGCCTCCTCCATGAACTGTGGTAGGGTCGACCGACAGTAATCGCAATATAGCATCTCTAGTGGCAAAAACCTCCTCATAACGAAGCCATGCCCATCGAAACTGCTGGAAAAGATAATCATGAACCATCCAAGGTACAGGCCCTCGATCCCCTCTCGGCTGCGTGGGCATACCAACTGGCTGTGCTGGGAAAGGTGGAGCAGATGAGATAATCACCACTGAAGCAGGGATATGTATAGCAGGTGCAGGAGGAGTAGTATCACAAGCAGGCATGGCACTGACAGGTGGAAACATGTAGTCAGGCACGGTAGGGACTGTTGGCGTCGAAGCATATACGGGAACAGGTAAAGTAAACAACTCAGCAAGAGCTGCTACTCCTGTAGGTACGTCAACTCTGGATACTGGAGCTGACAAGGTAGGTACAACCTCAATACGGACGGGTGAAAGCTGGCTCTCATCAACTGGATCAGTAATCTCGGGCACTGGGGTCTCAACTCTGAACGTCTCAGGGGTAGGAGCCTCTAAATCAATCACTGGTGGAGGAGAATCGACTATCTCAATGATCTGGTCAGGAGAATCTACTAAATCTATCACATGTGGAGGAGAAGGTGTAAGGATCTGAACTGAAGAATCCTCCGTGTCACTAACCATCAGCATAAACTCTTCAGACGGGTCACTGTCTGAACCTGAGCTAAGTGGTCCATGCGGGTAAGGTGTAGGAGATCTATCTCGGGTAGAACGAAAATCAGCTGGTCTGGAAGTAGACATCTACAAAAGTACGAAAATCTCGGTCAGGTTTCAATCAACTAGCTATGCCTATAAATATATATAAAGGCGTAAGGCGCTTAGTGCCAAAATCTCAACTTCGTATCATATCTCTAAATTCTCACGTCGCGTTATAGTTCTAGGTTCATATTATATCTCTAAATGCTCGCATCGGGTTATACTCCAAGTACGATTCCTAAAAATATAACTAAGGCTCTGATACCAAAACTGTAACGCCCCCAAATCCACCCTGACAGGGGACCCGGGTCGTCACATTGTCTCAATGTCCTGTAGCACAAGTTACGCAATAACAAAGCAAAATATATAATACAACGGAGCATAAAATGTCCCACTCCGCAGGTCCAAGATCGTCTTCACAGTATAATACAAAACAACTTGATACATCTCGAATTAATATGTTACAAAAGTTCACATCAATAGAAATATAAAGATTCCAGTTGGATCTTCTAATTGTTGTCGCCATAGCCTTGCGCTTTCCCTTTCCCTTTATAGCCCTGGCTGGACGTCTCGCCTTTCTCCGTCTTGACAGCTGAACAAAATGTTGTAAAGCAAGAATGAGCAACTATAGTGCTCAGCAAGTTCTCTTCTCGCTCGGTATATAAATATAATAAGGTTTACCGAAATAAGTACTCAAAATTTTAATATCGAATGTAACAATGTGATTTGACTCAAATTTATCTTGAAAATATCATACTCGAAAGGCTCAAAACTCATCTCAAAACAGAATACTCAAAAGACTCAATTGATATAACTCTGATAACTCATGATGTAAGAATGAACTGGTCTTCCACCTCTCCGTATCTCGGTGGGGCGATCAACTAACCAACCAAGAATACCGGCCTCCGATGACACCGCACTTCGCCCGATCACGGCTACAATACGATATCAACTATAATATATATGTATGAATGCTAGCATCATAATGGTTATCAATTCAACCAAGGCAACGAATGCCTAAATATTCTCGGGTCCGTAAAACGGTACACGAGTCTCTCTTTCTCTATAAAGGGCCTCTTGCCCAAAATTGACCAGTAGAATACAGAATTCCCGAACATTTGGGGTACAGATAACTTGAGATAACTCTTTCAGAAAATATTTACAAATCTGGCGGACTGCCAGTATGACTCAATTTTACCACCAATCCGAACAATGGACTGATGTAAATTCTCAATAATAATTTATCGGTTGACATGAACGAAATGCCAAATCTTGACAATAAAATCGACTATCTCGAATCTATGAGAATAGTCCTAAGATTAAAGTAATTGGGAGTTGTACTGAACAAATAGTACTTCTCGATATTTATAATACTCAACATTGATGAACGTTTAAATAGAATATTTTTCACTTGATCGACGAATAAAAATCTCTAATAATTATAATTTTAAACTCCGATCGGTTAGTTCAAACGAGGAACTAACTGAAAGATAATCAATAAATAAGGATTGAATTTGTACAATAAATTCAATCGAAAGGAATAAATTTAACTATCTCGGACGAATGAGATTAGTTTCACTGAATAAAATAATAGTCGTCTCGAATTAATGAGATCGACCCGATATCAATTAAATTGTTTCTACGCTTATAGGGATTATAATTCTCAAATAAACTAACTTGACAATATAATAATATTTAACAAGAAATAAATCTCAAAAGAAATTATTGCATCATATAGAGCAACAGATAATCTCAATATATAATATCTCAAAAATAATTAAGAAATTAAATAACACGAACAGAAATTCACAGTTTCCAAAAGTTAGGGTAAGAACGAACTTGCCTCGATCTCGAAGTGCAAATGAATGCAGATAAAAATTATACTCTACCCGTGAACTCGGCTTCGGTCTACGGCTCGGGGATTATTCTCTAAAAATGGCAACCAGAAATACGTGAGCGATTCTTCAAAATAAAATACTCCCGATCCGATAATCTAATTAATAATAATATAATATCTCACAAAATATCTGGAATAAATAACAGAAATCAATTCCGGGATAAATAAATATTTCTTCAAACACAGGAATTAAATCTGGAGAATATATCCTATTTTTAATCTCTAGAAATCTAAATTCTTACTCAAAATGAAAAATTCAAACATCCATTTTTATTCAATTTAAATCCTAATAATTATTCTCATTTTTAAAATAATTTATCAAAGAATTCTAATTTACTAAACTCATTAATAATATAAAACAAATTTTAAATCTGACTCGATCCGGTTAATTAAAATAAACCGAAAAATATTAAAAACATCTTTCCAAAAATAAAACACATTTTATTCTATTTATTCACAAATATAACCTTTTTATTGTAAATTAATAAATCTTTAAAATTGTGTCCAAAATCACAATTATAATAAATCTCTAAATTATTTTCAAAATAATACTTATTTAATTAATAAATATTAAATTCTAAATTACATCTAAAATTCTAAATAATTCTATTTTTAATCAATTAAACAATTAAACCATTTTAAAAAAACAATTTATTACCAACTAATTTAAATACCGATCCAATTAATAAAATCTCGATTTTTAATCGAACTATCGCTAAACGGTATCGTTTTATTCAGAAAATGATGTGGGCCCCACTTTCCCCGTGGGCCCCACTTTCTCTACCGTCCCGAATCTCTCTCCCTCACTCTGCAAATCTCTCTCCCTATCTCTATCTCTCTCTCTATCTCTCTCTCTCTCTAATCTCCCTCACATCTCTCCTCCCTGCCTCCCCATTTTCTCTTCTCTACCGATTACCACACCCAACAAAAATTCTGCACTTCCTCCCCCTCTCGTTCCTCACTCTCTGCTCGTCGCTCTCTCACTCTCCCCACCACCATCTCTCGAAACCTCTCCTCTCTTCTACCACTCTCTTGTTCGACTGTACCTTAAACAACACAACCATCTCAACAATCTCCTTCATCTCCCTCTAACTTTCTCTCAATCTCGCCCCTCCCTTATCTCTCCAATCTCTCTTTCTTAACTCCAATTCACTACCTCCTCACTGAACACCAACAATCAAATCAATCGAACACTACTACCCCAAACCCAGTTCCGTTTCTCTCTTCTCCGACCATCCACTACTACCCCTTCCTCCTTCGACCACAAACACCCTCCTCATCACCGTCTCCCTCAACAACATCCATCAAGACAACAACACAACAACAATTCTGCACTCCCCATTCCCGATTTCCCCTTCTCCAATTTAGACCACAAACACAACAACACTAGAATTCGGCAAAAACAAATAACGAAAGAAAAAGAAAATGAAAGAAAAACAAACAAACTACCTGCTATGATTTTGTGTGAATATAAGGTCGAGTATTGGGTTAACAGAGACAAGAGGTGGTCTAATTATAAGAAAAGGAAAGACATGAACTACTCGGTACTATGGGCTGTGTTTTTGTTTTGAAAAAAATGAAAGAGACTATTATGATATTGGCCTGGCTATTGTACCCGTACTATTTATAAAATAAAATTGTCAACCACAATAATGATGATAGTTTTAGTGTGGTATTTTACTAATTAAAAGAAATAAATAATGGGGAACAATTTTAAATGGCATAATAATTACAAGGTTAGTGCTATTTATAAAATAAAAAAAAATGATGACCCCTTAATCAGCTTATTTTCTCCCGGTTGGCTAATTAAAACGAAACTCTAAAAATTCGGCTCAAAATATATTTTGAAAATTTGCGGTTATTACAGAAATTTTATTTTAATATAGGCTATAGGTACAGGTATAGATGTGTGTAGGATTGATTGGAATATAAAACCATTAATCTTAGGAAATATTCAAAAAATCTTAGGCTCCCCGGTCTCCAATAAAATATTAAATTAATACACTTATTTAAAAATTTTAAAAAATTAATAATTTTAATTCTCTAATAAAATATGTAGATTTGTTTTGAAAAAGTATAAAAAATTTCTATATTTTCAACATAATTAACTCTGGGTTGGGAAATCAGGACAAGACGCAATCCCCGACCCGTAGCGATCAAGAGTTACACTACTGTATACAACAAATGCGGTTAAATGCTACAAAACCCACCAAAACCTGCCAAGGGCCATCTTGTGTCGACACACTTAAAAAAGACAAGTAGGGCAAATATAGGGCCTGTTTGGGGCCGACTTAAAATAAGACTTCTAAGAGCATCTTCAAGGGTATAAACCATTAGTTAAATTACTATTTAGATAATATTTAAAAGTTTGAGCATTTCAACCATCAAACCTTTAGCAAAAAATTATAGATAACCATTTTTGATTGACTATATTTATTGAACTAATGAACCCCTTATATATAATTTTACATAACCATAATTATAGATAACTAGCTTATAGCCCGTGCAAGGCACGAGTTACTTTTAAATACTTTTAAAATTATATAATTAAATAAAATAGAGTATAATAATTTGTTATGGATATAATTTAACTTTGTAATTAATTAATAAAATTATTAGTAATAATAATAGTTATTAAATAAATGATATGTATTGATTAGAACTAATAATATAAAATCTTAATGTAAATTTGTTGTTGACGGGATTCGAACCTTGGATCTTTAGAAGAGGAATTTAAATATAGAATATTATTTATTATTAGATCTAACGGCTATTATCTATTTACTAAATATCTAACGGTCACTATTCTTTTAGATGGTTGAACCAAGTTGAACCAAACAACCAAATTATACACTGTTTGCTTATTATATAATAGTATAGATATCATTGGAGTGCACATCCACACCCTTAACAAAAATTTTACATTATTTAGATAGGCAGTCAATATAGCCAACCATTTTACATAATATCATTGGAGATGCTTTTATAGACTTATTTTCGGGGAAAAAATTTCATATTTTGATAATTTTTTTTATATACACATATTTAATGTATGTTTGAGATTCCATAAATTGCAAAAAAATTAATTTTTTCAGAAAAAAGTTAAGAATCTTTAATTTTATCTTAAAATAAGTTGACGGAAAAATAAGTTACCCAAACACCTATAAATACGAGTATCATACAAGCAATTTATTTAGGTAAATTGATGAAGATGTATAAGAGCTCAGTCAAAATGATGGGGCTGGGCAAATTTTTGTGCAGAAAAAGAAGTATGAAAATTTACGTTACAAACACGTGCTACTCGCATGTTTTTTCAAGAAATCATCACAAAGCTGCTTCAATTCACAGCTTGAAAATTATCTTGTCATAAATAACGGTGAAAAGGTATGTAATCCTGTCTGCATCTATATGAGTATGTACAGTAAGCATGCAAGGCTGTGGTTAAAAAAAAATGTTTATCATGATCTAACAATCTCTTGGTAAGTTGTTGATGCCGGACAACCTGTAAAAACAACTAGTTATTGAAGGTAAATACGCAAGAAAAACTTGGATGGATTAACTATAGAACACTCACTATCCCAAAGATTTTCCAACTACATAAGAAAGATAAAATTATGGATTGCAATCCATAGAAAAGGCGCAATTTAAATTTCAAGATATTTCAATAATCTATTATTATCTACTATATATATAATAGCACAACATGTCACATTTTATTCAATGTAATTTACGTTTTTGTCCTCTAATATATTTTAGTTTTACTATTAAGTCTCTTATAATAAAATGTTATAAAAAAACTTAGAATATCTAGGCAATGCTAATAATCGAACCCATGACATATCAATTCAACTAAACTTAAGTTCTATACCATAACCATTGAGCTACATGTGTACTTTGTTAAACAATAGAATTCATTATCTATATCCATCAGTGATTTTATTTATTAATTTGATTTTTATTCAGGGCTCGAAGAAGAAGCCGAGCCGTGCAAAAGGGATTCAAGATGTAATGAATGTTTCATTTCTCATGTTATTCTTTATTGATTGTCTTTTTGTTATTTTATGTCTCTTTATATACCTAATTCCATATGTCTACTATATTAATAACTTATTATTTTATTTCATATGAATGGTTATTTCACATATCCTCTTAACTATTGTGTCCTATCCTAGGTACTGATTATTCAGCAATTTCAAATACAATACTTGATTTAAAGTACTTGTGAAATTTTTTGTTTGAGAAAAATAAAATTAAGAGACTCACCCGAAAGCTATTACAAAAATGAAAATCTCGGACACTAAAAAGACATAAAATAACAAAAAGACAATCAATAAAGAATAACATGAGAAATGAAATATTCATTACATCTTGAATAAATAAAAATCAAATTAATAAATAAAAACACTGGGTGATATAGATAATGAATTCTACTATTTAACAAAGTACACATGTAACTCAATGGTTATGGTGTGGAACTTAAGTTTATTTGAATAGATATGTCATTGATTCGATCCTTAGCATTGCCTAGATATTCTAAGTTTTTTCATAACATTTTATTACAAGGGACTTAATAGCACAACCTGTCACATTTTATTCAATGTAATTTACGTTTTTGCCTTCTAATATATTTAATTTTACTATTAAGTCCATTGTAATAAGATGTTATGAAAAAAACTTAGAATATGCTAATAATCGAACCCATGACATATCAATTCAACTAAACTTAAGTTCCATACCATAACTATTGAGCTACATGTGTACTTCGTTAAACAATAAAATTCATTATCTATATCCATCAATGTTTTTATTTATTAATTTGATTTTTCTTCAGGGCTCGAAGAAGTAGCCGACCCTTGCAAAAGGGATCAAGATGTAATGAATGTTTCATTTCTCATGCTATTCTTTATTGATTGTCTTTTTGTTATTTTATGTCTCTTTATATACCTAATTTTACATGTCTACTCTATTAATAACTTATTATTTTATTTCATATGAATGGTTAAAATTTCACGTATCCTCTTAACTCTTGTGTCCTACTTTCAGCAATTTCAAATACAATAAAATACTTGATTCAAAGTACTTGTGAAATTTTTTTGTTTGAAAAAAATAAAATTTAGAGGCTCATCCGAAAGCTAATACAAAAAAGAAAATCTCGGACACTAGACAAACCAAACATCATTTGACAAATAATGCGACACATTAAATTTCGTAATTTATTATTTATATGCGTGCATGTATTCAGATTAAAATATTTTGATACGTTAGTATATGAGTATACTAAATGATTAATAATAATTATAAATATACTCGTAAAATTCGAGAATCAAAACTAATCTATTGGGTTCTCCATCAGGAATTTAAGTAGAAAATCAGGAATTAACCAGAATAATAATCAGATTTGTTTTAGTAATAAAGTACTTGACAAATTAATCATATTTGTAACAAAATATAAATAATAATTATATAAAGATACTCTAATCAATTGAATTCTCGACATGGGTTAAGCGGCAAATTTAAAATTAGCTGAAGTAATAATCAGATATATTTTCGTATTATAATAATATTTGATATATTAAATTTAATTGTAATAAAATAAACTATTCAAAAGTAATTAGTGAGTAAAATATTTTTTAAAAGTTAATCAGGATTTTCTAAAAAATTCAAAAAAATTTAGAACACTGACTAATACTGATTAATGTTGTATAATAAAAATATAATTAATAACTAATTTCATATTATCTTTTAATATATTTTATAAGAGTTGAAAAATAAGCTGCACTCTCATTTTTAATATTGATCCATTGAAATCCGTGACACCTCGCTATAAGTTAACTAATCTAACACCATTAACAAATTAATATCAAAAGAATAACGTTAGTTTACAAATTACGTGTTATTAAATAGTTTATATAGTTAACTTTATACCCTCAATACAGGCTTTTACGTTTATATTATAATGTCATAAATGATATCTTTTTCATTTTCATATTTTCTTATCTATTTTGCATTATTTCATGTAATAACTATAAATACAATAAAATTCGAAAAAGAAGAAAATAAAGGGATCATCTGAAAACTATTACAAAAATACGAGATCTCGAGAAAGTAGCAAATCAAACATTACAAGAATGTGACGAATCAAAGAATGATCATTGTCACAACGGAATCTTTTTTGCTAATTGTCACAACGGAATCAAGTAACATTAATTTTAAAATCTAGCAACAAAAACAACTAAAAAACCGTAAACTAGAATAATAGAGGAATCATCTGAAAACTATTATAAAAATACGAGATCTCGAGAAAGGAGCATACCAAAAGTTACTTAAGATTTAAGAAAGAAAGAATGTGATGAATTGAAGAATGTTCATCGTCACAACGGGATCAACTATCAGTAAACATAAAATACAACGACAAAAAAACTATAACAACGTAAATTAGAACATTCGAAAGATCATCTGAAAACTATTATAAAAATAAGAGATCTCGAGAAAGGAATAGACCAAACATTACTTAAGAAAGAAAGAAAATAACAAATTGAAATAATGTTTATCGTTACAACAAGCTTAACTAAAAATAACAATAAAAATAATTATAACAAACCGTAAACAACAACAATCACGTGCCTTGCACGGGTATTTAAGCTAGTTATATATATAATGTCACAACATGTACCATTTTAATCCATCTAAAATTACTATTTTGACCCTCTTCATTCATTAATACACATCAATTAAAATTCGTATTTAATATGTGCATTCATTAATATACATCATTTAATACTATCTACTTAATTATAACACTTTCGTTACATTGCAATTAATTAAGCATTCGAAGAAGTTTGTGCCTCGCACGAGTATAGAAGCCTTATAACTCATTATAAGTGATATAACATTATTGAAGAAATAATATTGGAACATTAACTTCAGATTGCTAACAACTTATTTTTGCTATGCAATTTACAGAATAAATTAATTTTGTGTACTGTAATTTAGTATTTTTACTTTATAGAAATGTGTCTAATACAATATTTTTTATACTTTCTTGGCTCTGGTGCATTACTTGACATTCTGTAATATCAAATACAACAAATACATGACATTGAGCACTCTGGAAAAATAAAGGGTACATTTGAATGTTTTAACCAAAATGGGAGATCTTGAAAAAAGGACAAAATAAACGTTGGTTAAAAAAGAACGCGATAAACTAAAAAGAATTTTAATCATCACAATATCAATTGATAATATTATATCAAACGTAACGAGAAACTGCAATACCTATTATAAAATAGAGCAATCCCGTGCCTTGCACGGGAATTGAAGCTAGTTAAGTCTAATATGATACATGGGATTACATCATTATATATTAATTAAACTACTTAATTGCATATATATTAATTCTTCATTTTCGTTCCTCACTAGTTGTACTTCATATTAACCGCAAAGTCATAACTGGGTTTGTTTTTTTTTGAAACCAACATAACTGGGTTTGTTGTCTATATTTGGCAATAGTTCATAATAATCACAAAATTCTTAACATGATAGAAAAGTAGACTAAATTCTATGCAAAATAGATAATTTTTTGGAATACATAAAAATCAGTCTAAAAGTTATCCATGTATATAATACTCCCTACGTCCTAAAATAAGTGTCGTTTTTTGACTTTCTGCATGTATTTTAAAGTGTTAAAAAAGTGACTTCCACATAATATTTTTAAAATTTTCTTTTTTCTGAATAAAAATATAACATTTAAACTTTTATTCACAAAGGAAAAATTAAAAAAATAATATGTGGAAGTCACTTTTTTTCACACATTAAAATACCTGCTGAAAGTCAAAACGACACTTATTTTGGGACAGAGGGAGTAATATAAACAACAACAACAACAATCTACATTAATTATTAACTTAACATAGTGTTGAATATGATATAAGATCCAATTAAGCCCTCCTTATAACACCTTAGAATTTCAGGTATCTAAGAGCATCTCCAACGATAATAGCAGGGGCGAAGCCAGCAAACACTCACAAGGGGGGCCACATATTTTTTTCATCAACACAATAAAGTATTCAAAAAATTAAATACACAAAAGTACTACTCAAACACTTATAGTAGCGCTCTACGTTCCTTCAAATCACGAAATCCATCTATAATTGAATCAGTACTAAAAGTTTTGACTATTTCCCTTTCGATATAGATAAGCATACAATGATCGAGAAATCCATCACCCATCTTGTTCCGAAACTTTGTTTTGATGATATTCATTGAAGAAAAAGTGCGCTCGGTAGTAGCCGTTGAAACAGGCCGGTAGTAGCCGTTGAAACAGGCAAAACCAACACCAACTTAATTAATCTATAAACAAATGGATAAATATCCAACTTTCTTGACTGTACCAACCATCAGCACAACTCAGAAATACTAGATAGGCTAGTAAATTCAGATTTTGTAATTTCACTCTCAAAATGATGTAACTGAACTCTTAAGTGTTCTTTTTCCACCTCTGTGAAGTCCTCTGGATAATATTTATGCACTAGTTTACATATGTCATCCACTTTAAAGCCTTTACACCATTCTCTTGGATCTAGAGCACAACTTAAACCAAGCAACTCTACAGATTTTTCACTAAATTTGTGGTTCAGTTCTTGTAATTGAGAATCAATGACAACATAAAATATGTCCACTCGATAATGATGCTCAACAGTGACATTATCTTTTTGGTGACGAGCACGACCTTGCCTTGCCACATACAATGTAGTCATCTCAGGAACATCAATGTTATGGGATTCACAAAATGAAATTACCTTCACAAGAAAATTTAGTAATTGTTAGAGTTCATCGGAGTCTAAATGTGTAAAATGGAAGTTATCTAAATTCTTATACATTAAATGTATGTGTAAAAAAATTATACCTTTGAAAGAAAGAGTTCCCATCCAACATCTCTAAAGTTCTGTATAAGATCTTTCGTGCTTGCAACAAGATGCAATGCATTTAATATATCCTGGGATATGCGTTGTAAAGCTTGACATAAAGAATCAGTAATCACCATGATTTCCTTCATGAGAAACATAATGAAGACAAACTCAAAAGAATTCATGGCCTCAAGAGCTGAATGCGCTTCTCCCCGTTGAGAGGCAGTATTTCCATCATCTACAAGTCGGCTTAATGTGGCACATGTAGCATTGAAAATTTTAATCAAACTAGTAATAGACTTCAAGTGAGAACTCCATCGAGTGTCTCCAGGCCGCTGCAAATTACCAGTCTGATTAAGCCCTGTACCAGTTTCAATTTCACCCATTTCGACCAAAGAAGCAATTTCACTAGCATAAGCAGCTTTAAGTTCATCACTACGCTTACAAGAAGCAATTGTAGTCTTGACGTCTTGTAGAGATAAGAGAAGTCAAGAGGCACACCTAATTTTTTTTAAAAACGTATGAAGTATGTCTTGGGTTGGGCTCTGTTTATTTTAATTTACTTCTAATTTGAATTGGGTTTTTTTATATAAAAAAAAATTGAATTAAATCTTATAAATACTTTTTTGAAAGGAATCTAATAAATATTAAATAGTAGAAGTTTGATGGGCTAAAAATTTTATTTTGTAAGGACTAAAATTTTAATTCAGCAGGGGTCAAATTTTTTTTTTTTTAACAAAAATATATAAGTGAAAATATAAATTTATATAAAATTTTAATATATATTAATAATATTACGACAACCCTAGGGGGGGCCATGGCCCCTTCTGGCCCCTATGAAGCTTCCCCCCTGGGTAATAGCCAAAATCATTAGCTATATAATGATTATCTAAAAATTTGCTGAACTGTAAAATGTTTTACTCCAATGGTATTAGCTATAATGAATAGCTATATTTTAAAAATAGTATTTTATTATTATTTTAATAATAATATATATATATAAGTAAATAAGATCGATGATGTGTCACGATATAAGTGGAGATAATGAATTATAGATGTTATCTATATATTATAGATGTCCTCCAAATATAGAGGATGTCAAGATGATTATCTAAAAATTTAACTAACAGGAAGTATGGTTGGAGAAGAAAAATTATACATATTATCTAAAAATTATGCCATATCATCACGTTTAGCTAATAGGTGTGTAGGGTTGGAGATGCTCTAAGGACGGGTGTCCAGTTCGAACCTCAATAATCCCATTATTCTCAAAATTTTGAATTGGACACTAAATTTGATTTTCTCCCCAATGACTGGCTCATAATTAACCACTCTTTAATCTCATAACTTCGAGTGAGGGGTATGTCAATTTCTACTTGATTTTTTGTTGTAAAATTGTAACACAGAGTTTTATCACATTCGCAAAATTTTCTTCTTTATAACAGATGCACTCGAATGGAACTTCATAAGATTAAGAAACAAAAGAGTACTATTTTGTATTTGATGGACAAAAAAAATGTTTCCTAGACCTTAAAATGATGAAATAACTTTTTCCCTAGGTAAAAAAATGTACTATTTCTACCAGATCATGAAATAACTTTTTCCCTAGACCTTAAAATGATAATTTAGGGGGTGTTTGGGGGAACTTTTTTTCAGAATAAGTTAACCTATTTTAAGACAAGGTTAGAGATTCCTAACTCCAACTTATTTTTACAACTTATTGAATCTCAAAGATACATTAAATACTTGTATAAAAGAAAATTTTCAAAATATAAAATTTTTACCCGAAAATAAGTCCATAAGTCCTTAAAATAAGCTGAGCCAAACAGGCACTTAATCAGTTCCCTCGAGGATTGTTGGGAAAGGAAACATAGGGTGCTGACTAAGATTTGGCAAAGCCAGCAAGTATACTGTAATATTTTAGTACAAATGTAAAGAAAGAGAAAGGTTATTTTCACTCACTACAAAGTAAAAACTCATTTAAAGTGAGTACTATGATTTCAGTACTATGATTTTTGCAGGTGAAGGCTGCGCAGTTGGCAGGCAAGGTTATAGTTCTGAAGTTTGCCCAACTTTACCCACCGGATTTTGAATCAAGATGAAAATTTAGCTTTGAAAGAAACATACACTTACTTGCTGTCTGAAAACGTTTTATTTGATCTCAAACAAGGGAGACAAGGTATGGTGAAACATTTGGTATTAGAATATTGTAGAAAATTGACAGCATTGAAATGGATTTGACATTTGATATTTCATTCTACCTGTTCGATTCTTTTTTTTTTTTCTTTCAAGAATATCGTAATTTAGATAATCATGTATACTGCTCGTACTGACAGGTACTTATAGATACCCTTGAAGGAAAGACGGTAGCACTATATTTTTATGAAAAGGGTTTTACTTCTGATTGCCTGACAGAAGTTATCAAGAAGGTGTATGAAGAGTTTGGACAAAATAATTATTGTTTTAAGGTTGTGCTCGTTTATCTCTACGACACACATACAACTTGTGCTAATACAAGTGAAGAATCTTTTTGGAGCTTTAAAATGCTTCAGAGTAAATTCAGTTTAAATCTGGTTGTTTTGCTGTTGTGCATTGCCAACTCCGAATGCCTATAATTGAGAGTTGAGACTATCTTCCGACCCAGTACAAATTTTTATTCACTCTTCATGAATTCAACTATATTCTAATCTGAAAATCAAAACACAAAAACTTGACCCAAAAGTACGTACTTAAAGAAAAAGAACCGAACATCAAACCAAAAAATGATTTGATTTCGTTTTACTCTACTAGTGAAAACAATAAAGTCAACCGATCATGTACACTCTAGCATCAATTGATCATGTACAACTCTGCTTTACTGGGAGAAATATCAACGCCCTCGTTTTACTCTACTAATGAAAACAATAAAGTCAACCGATCATGTACACTGTAGCAGCGTTTCCTGCATTAAAAACAAGTGCAAAGACCAACTGCGCTAAACGGCACAACACGCACTTGTTTGCAGCACATGCCTTTATAGCTGTATTCTGGGAATTCATGGTGGTCCACAATTCCCCTGGGTACCTCCCTCACCAGGCGCATATAATTTTTAGAATTCATGTAATTACCATTTTATTTTAATGTAATATTTGAACTTGTGTACACCACGGATCAAGTCCTGGACGATCTTCAATTCTTGCCTTTGATCAAGATGGAAAAATTGTGAGGAAATCATTAGAGCTCTCTTTTGATCACACTGATTTCCCTTTCTATGCTGGCGGTATGCAAAAGGAGGCTTTTACTGAATTAAATCATTTTTACTGCTGGTCGGATATGGATTTGTATCATGGAGGACTGCTAATCAATTCATACCACAGAAAAACATTTTTACTACTGGTCGGATATGGATTTGTATCATGGAGGACTGCTAATCAATTCATACCACAGAAAAACATATCTACCTTGGCTGACTAGATTTTTCTAGTTTTGACTTAATAAAAATTTCAGTGTGTATTTCCGAAATGCCAATTTATTGTAATAAAGATCACGACAGGCTTAAATAACTTTTGCAGGTTTATGAGAACAATTTCCAATGCCATATGCTATGTAATACTCCCTCCATCCCAAAATAATAGTCCTGTTTGGAAAAAATACACATATTAAGAAAATTTAATTGTGTTGATTATTCTCATTTTACACATTATGCATTGATTACAATCATTGACTTGTTTATGGAGTAGTACCACTCTCATCACATAAGTGAGTACTATGTATATAAAAACTCAACTCCTCAGCTGTAATATTCCGTAATTTTTAGATTAATAATAATAAAGAATAATAGAATAAAAAGAGATTAAAATTAGATATGAAATCGGATTTAAAATTGAAATAGAATAATGGGCTTAAAATATGGATCAGATTTGAATACGGATTACTAGTAGGTCTGGAATTATGGTGGTGAGACATTATAAATACATCATATTCTCCTTCTTCATCTTTATTATCAAAATTCGTAGGTCTTTCCTTTACACAAATCTGCTGTCTTGTAAAATTCATATAAAATTCATCGTAAGTCGGAATTCGTTGATTCTGGACTTTTCGGAAAGGTCTTTTCGTGCTCTACAACTTTCGTTCTTTGAGTTTTTCAAGAAAATGTCGTTTAGAGGGTCAAAATTGGTTAAATACAGATCTGGTCAGGAGTGGTACATGATTTGATTCTTGAGTTTCCGCGTAGAGGTAAGTTTCTGATCGTTCTTTCTAGTGTGTTCAAAATTATGTGTTATGTGTACGTACGTGTTATCAAAACATGGGCTAAGTGATTATATTTTGAATTTATATATATTATTATATATATGTGTTATGTGTAAACAATATTCTTGGAACTCTAGTTTATGCCATGGTTTGCGAAAATAAGAATAAGGACCGAGTCACCGGATTGTAGTGACAGTTTTCTAAAATTTAGGACCGTTATCACCGGGTTGTAGTGGTCGTGGTATGAATTGTGGGTTTCAAGTTATTGTTTCATATATCGTATTGTATTGAATATTGTGTTATTTTATATGTGTATGTATGTTACTTTGCCCGACTAGTTAGATCGATTGGTTACTTGCTGGGCTGTATAGCTCATTACTTACAATTTTCAGGTTCGGTGTACAATCGAGTTTGGTAGCGTTGGAGTTCGAAGACCATAGAATTGGGCTAGATTGACTTTTCGATAGATGTTAGCTGCGCTTTTGTAATAAGTACCTTTGTAATGGACTTTTGGATTAATAAAATTTGTATTTTAGTTCAGTTTTTGATTTAGAATTAATAGTCCGAAAAGTCGGGTTGTTACATCAGCTTATATTTATGAGTACTCTACTCACTTAGTCAACCTGGAAATATTCAAATTAATTGTATTGAACAAAGAGTATTCCAAACATGACTATTATTTTGGGATATTTTTTTTCGAAGCAGGACTTTTATTTTGGGATGGAGGGGGAGTATATTATTCCAGTTTGAATAAAATTTATGTTTTATTAAAGTTTGTTTATAATTTTGCACATTTTCTCTGTACTGTAATTGGCACTAGTTCACGTTGGTACATTTTTGAATACAAGTGATATGTAATATATTTAAACCAGCACAAATGCCCGTGCAAGTCAGCATTGAACTAATTCCCGTACCAATCTCATGTATATATTAAAATAATTTAATACACTACAAGAAAAAGGGGAATTAACGACGATCAACTTACGACGGATTTTTTTTGCGCGCCACACTTACGACGGAATCGGAAAACCGTCGTAAGTAATTACGACAGAACGGGATTTCGTCACAAGTTCGGTGTTAGCAGCAAACTTACGACGGACTTTTCGTCGTAAATTAATTTTTTTCAATTAAATTTAATTACAAAATGAATTAATTTTACTGTTGACGAGACGACGTAGTTTTTGCAGAAAACTTACGACGGAATTTTCGTCGTAAATTTGTTTATTGTAATTAAATTTAATTATAAAATGAATTATTTTTTCTAGAAGCGAACTTACGACGGAATATCCGTCGTAAATTCACTATATTAATTTTTTAAATAAAAATTACGTATATTATAATAATATTTTAACTTAAATTAAACTTACGACGGAATCCGTCGTAAGTTGTCAGGAGGTAAATTCAAATTTTCACCTAAAAAATAAGCGGCAAAGTTCACTATTTTATTTTTTTATTAAAATTTATGTATATTATAAAAATATTTTAACTGAAATTAAACTTACGACGGATTGTCAGGCGAAAAATTCAAATTTTCATCTAAAAATATGTGGCAAATTCAAATCTTCATCTAAAAAATAGGAGGCAAATAACTTACGACGACTTCCGTCGTAAGTTAACATATAATTTTTTTAATCTTTTATTAGTCCAATCAAATTAATTTTTCATTTTTCAAAAATTTTGGAATATCATTAAATTAGATATATCTTGACATTTCTACGGTTCGATCGTCGAGAAATATATTTAAAGAAATAAAAACAATGATATGGGACATAACACTAGTTACGAGTACTGGTCAATATAGTAGTGATCTACTAAGATTTTCAACCAAATTAATTTTTTATTTTTTGAAAATTTGGGAATATCATTAAATTAGATATATCTTGACATTCGTACGGTTCGATCGTCGAGAAATATATTTTAAAAGATAGAAACAATAATATGCGACATAACACTAGTTACGAGTATTAGTCAATATAGTAGTGATATACTAAGATCTCCAACCAAATTAATTTTTTTATTTTTTGAAAATTTGGGAATATCATTAAATTAGATATATCTTGACATTCCTACGGTTCGATCGTCGAGAAATATATTTTAAGAAATAAAAACAATGATATGGGACAGAGCACTAGTTACGAGTACTGGTCAATATAGTAGTGATCTACTAAGATTTTCAA